>JBBGZY010000644.1:6945000-9748751 GCA_037952925.1 Lithobates clamitans | reverse complement strand
TGTCGATTGCGATATGCTCATGCATGCAGTCTTATTTATGTCAATTGGTGCAGAGTGGCTGCACAGACACAGCCACTGCTCTCAATTTGACCTCCAAAGAGACTCCAAACACATACTGTCTGCCTTCAGCGACTCACACAGATGTCAAGTTGGGAGCAGCAGCTGTATCCGTGTCCCAATTGACATGAATGGGACTGCCTGCATGGGAATGCACAGAACACCTATGCATCCCCGTGGGGGCAAACACAGTCCAAGCACAAGCATAAGCTTAAAGAGGAACTGCAATCTGCTCACATAATTTGTAATAAAACATCTTTGCCATTCTGAAGCTTCCCTCCAACCACTTTGCATATTATTTTATATATAATGTGATTCTATACTTGCCAAATATGCTGCAGAAATCTCCCTTCATTGAGTCTGGCTGCAAATATTTTAACCCTGGGCAGCTGGATTTACACAGACACACAGAGGCACACCTCCAGCTCTGCGGCTCTCATTGGCCCTCTTATGACTCACCCCCCCTCCATTCCTGGTAAACTCCTACGACAGTGAGAGAGAGAGAGCTGTGCATGATGTCATAAGCCTAGGCTAATGACCAGATAAGAAACAGGAAGTGGGCTGTATAAGGGATTTACTGGCAGAAAAAAAATGTTTTACTATCCAAAGTTAAAACAACAAGGGCAGAAGATTTAATAGACGGAAAGATGAAAAATGACTGAAGGTCCACTTTAGGTAAGCAAGAAAGGAATGTGGGACGTTGAATGAGGCAATGGACTTGTGGAGGTAGAGTGGTTAGTATACGGTATATATATATATATATATATGTATATATATACATACATACACATGCACACATGGCATGAACATAATGGATACATCGATACATATATGTCAGCTTGGCAACACATAAGAAGTAACAAATAATTATTCATAAAATGGTATAAATACATATATGTACACATGTCATAGAAAAGGCATTTGGCAATAAGGTGAATGATATAAATCTTGAACATGATTAATTGTAGATATAGTACAAGATATTTCCTATTGACAGGCATTGGTACACCATATGCAACAGAGCTGCTATAAAAACAAAGGAAGATACACAATAATAATTACATAGTTACATAGTACTCAATACTTTTTGAATGTATAAAAGGTATAATGGGCCAGTGAATAGGTAATAAGCCAGATTTGACTGAGCAACCCATGGAAACGCAACGCGTTTCATGGCTATATGCCATTAATCAGGAGTTGGGTACAGAGATAAACTGTAAATACAAATGGGTATGTAGTATTAGTTAATATATTCTACCCCTAAGGGGAGAAAAGACCTCATGGGGAGAAAGGGGTCTATACTCACAAGTCGGCTAAAGCACTGTGAACACCAAACTGGTTGTCTGTTCTGGAGCTGAGGCAAGGAACCCCGCCCCGGCCAAGAAAACATCCAAATAGCATGCACAATCCCCACAAAACATTCCACATGTGTAGGGATGATTACAAATATAGTGTTCTGAAAAAAATGTATAAAAATATGTGAAGATATGTAAAAAAGTGGAAAAAAATGAGAAAATGTGAAAAGTGAAAAAACATGATGAATGATTGGGAACTTCCGCTTTAAGTATACCCATGTGAATGAGGCCTAAAAAGTGATCCACTTCAGATCTATTTTCAGAGGGTGGTAGACACTGCCGCCCATGTGAAAGCGCCATTAACCGTTTCCCGACCGCCTCACGCAGATATACTGCGGCAGAAGGGCAAGTACAGGCAGATTAACATACCTGTCTATGCCCTTTAAGAGGTGGCTTGCGCACCACCAGGAGCTCCGTGAGCGTGATCATGGGTCCCACGAACTCGATGTCCGCGGGGATACCCACGATCGTCTCACGGTGAGGAAGAACGTAATGTAAACAAGCATTTCCCCGTTCTGCCTGACACTGACACTGATCACAGCTCCTTGTAATCGTGAGCGGTGATCAATGTCGTGTCACACATAGTCCATCCCCCCCACAGTTACAATCACTTCCTAGGACACACTTAACCCCTACAGTGCCACCTAGTGGTTAACCCCTTCACTACCAGTCACAATTACACAGTAATCAATGCATTTTTAATCGCACTGATCGCTGTATAAATGTGAATGGTCCCAAAATATCGCCAAAAGTGTCCGATCTGTCTGCCATAATGTTGCAGTCACAATAAAAATCGCTGATCACTGCCAGCTGCTAGTAAAAAAAAAAAATATTAAAAAAACCCCGATAAAACTATCCCCTATTTTGTAGGCGCTATAACTTTTGTGCAAATCAATCAATAAACGCTTATTGAGATTTTTTTACCAAAAATATGTAGAAGAATACATATTGGCTTAAACTGAGGATAAAAAATGTTTTTTTTTTTATATATATTTTGGTGATATTTATTATAGCAAAAAATAAAAAATATTACTTTTTTTTTCAAAATTGTCGCTCTTTTTTCTTTTTAGCGCAAAAGATAAAAACCGCCGAGGTGATCAAATACTTCCAAAAAAAGCTCTATTTGTGGGAAAAAAAGGACGTCAGTTTTGTTTGGGAGCTACGTCGCACGACCACGCAATTGTTAGCTAAAGCGTCGCAGTGCCGAAATGCAAAAAGTGCTCTGGTCTTTGGCCAGCCAAATGGTCCAGGGCAAAAGTGGTTGTAAACCGCTGGGGTTTTTTTTTTTACCCTGCAAGGTAAAGGCATAATGTCCTTGTAGACATTATGTTAAACTTACCTTAAAACGAAGTCCTCCCACGCCGAGATGTCAGATGTCGAGGCCGCTTCCATCTTTACCCGTCTTGCTTTCGGGTTTGCAGACTCCGGCTCTGTGACTGGCCTGAGCCACGATTATGTCACTCCCACACATGCGCGCGGGAGCTGTCGGTTACGGCACGGGGCTTTGAAGAAACTGTCATGGTTATGCAATAGAGTTTCAAAGGTTTTTCTTACTGCGCTATCCCAAAGGTAAAAATTGATAAATAATATTGTGAATTCAATATTTGTGACATAGCTGCAACTAATAAATGCAAGACACACGCATTAAAAATAACATTCAAAATAATAAGCTGCGCTATAAAATAAACTTGCATGAATCTTGTGAGTCATGCCAATACACATATGTATGAAACAGTGTTCAATATCACCCGTGATCAGTGCACAAAAAAAGGAAAAGTGAAAAAGTATCAAAACATTCCAAAAAGCTTCTATTTATATGTATAAGTTCATCAAAAAAAATTTTTTAAATGTTATTTAAAAAAAACAATAAGTCCACTGAAGCAGACACTCTCCCAGAGAATGGATTATAGACGTTTCTTGGATAGTGACATGCAGTTCCAACACTGGACGTTTTGAGTGTGAGGATATGTGGAACACCCCTGGAAGACGTCATCTGCGCTGAACCCGGAAGCTACGGGCAGCATATGAGAGCCGGCCGGCTCGTGTCTTCTATCTACCGCTGAACATACATCTACCTAATTGTAAGTGCAATATTTTTTATATAAATTAAATTTTATAAAACGGATTACACTATGGATGCTTTACATTTTTTCCCGGCTTATGAACGAATATACATCATACAGGATGACATCTCTTATTGAAAGTGGGGGAAATCTGTCTGGCGATGACAGCTACCACAACACCCAAGGCTGGGTAAAAGCCTAAGGCACGTTGAGTCTCTGTGAAAGGAGCTGACCCTCACCTGACTGCTTTTGTAACCTCTCCTCTAAGCATGGCCCCACCCCAGGCCCTATCAGGGAACCCTATATTAACCTGTGCACTGCAAGTCAGCAGTGCTGATCAACCATTGCGTGTTAGCTTTCATGTGTTTCATGTGTACTTGCTGTGTTTCCTACGTCTGATTCCAGTTACCGACTTTGGCCTGTTCTTAACTATTCCTGTCTGCTCGTGACCCTGGCCTTTGGCGTGTCCCCGACCATCCCAGTTTGCCTGTGACCCTGAACCTTGGCGTGAACTCTGTTGTCCTTGTCTGCTTGTGGCCCCGACCTTGGCTTGTCCCTTACTTTCCTTGTTGTTCCAGCCTGCTGCCTCCTTCCTCTTCTCCTGTAGTCTACCATGAGCGTGAGCTGGGAGACCCTGGGGGCTGCGACCTGGAGCCAGACTGCAGCGCAGTCCATCCTCACCACTGGAGGCTCCGGTGAACACCTGCTGGCTCTTAGACTCCGTGCCCTGGGGAATCTATGCTCTAGCTCCCAGTGGGATCTGTGTCAGTGATCCAGTAGACCTGCTTCCTGAACCTCCCAGGGTTCAATCCGCAGCAGTCAGTCCTGGGGTCCACTACCTTGCGGTGCACTTCTGACTCCTACAGAGTGCATCTGTCACCTAGCCTCAAGGTGACCTGACAGTTTGATCAGCCATGGACCCAGCTGATGTGCCGCTACCCGCAGATGATCCGTTGCAGGACTTAGTTCGCAGACTTGAGACCCAGGAATCGCATCAGACCAAGGTGATAAGATTCCTTCAGGATTTGGCATCCCGTTTTGAACAGGTTCAGGCCTCATTAGGACCCCCCGGTTCAACAACCTCAACCACTATCTGCTGCTGCACCTATCGCACCAGTCGCAGCCACACATTCATTACATCTGCCAGCTCCGACCCGTTACTCTGGGGACTCCAAGGCCTGCAGGGGGTTCCTTAGCCAGTGCACAATTCATTTTGAGCTTCTCCCAAAACTTCCTGTCCGATCAGACAAAGGTAGCCTATATTATATCCCTCCTGTCCGGCGAGGCGTCAGCCTGGGCTGCCCCTCTGTGGGAACTAAATGATCCAGTGGTTTCTAGCCTGTCTGATTTCTTGAAACTTTTTCGGAATATCTTTGAGGAACCGGGTCGGTTCTCCTTAGCGGCCAGCGCCCTTTTACGTCTCCGTCAAGAGTCCGCTTCTGTGAGACAGTACGCTCTTCATTTTCGTACTTTGACTGCTGAGCTGAGTTGGAATAATGGGGCCCTAGTTGCAACCTTTTTACATGGCCTCTCTGATAGAGTGAAGAATGAATTAGCAGGAAGATCTCTCCCTGCTGATCTGGATGGTATCATCACCTTGTGTAACCAGATCGATATTCGATTTCAGGAGAGGGCTCTGGAAAAAAGACACCAGCACTCCCCGTTCTTTAGGCAGCCTGAGCTCCATGTCCCTTCTCTTCAGTCCGAGGAGCACCTCCTGCCTGCTGAGGAACTTATGCAGCTGGGCGGGACCAAGTTATCTCCCGAAGAATGCACTAGGCGCAGAACTCTGGGCCTGTGCCTCTACTGTGGCGTCAAAGGTCATTTTTGTGATACTTGTTCTCTTTGTCCGGAAAAACGCTCAGGGCTAATACATCTGGAAGGTGGAGTATTGGACCCTGAAATATCACCTTCACCTTCTCGTCTTCTCCTTTCTGTGTTCCTTCATGTTGGCGCTTCCCCTCGTTCGGTCTCGGCATATCTGGGTTCCGGAGCCGCTGGCAATTTCATGAACTGGGGAACTGCGTCTTCCATGAGACTTACCCTTTTGCCCCTTACAACGCCATTGGTGGTCTTGGCGATTGATGGCACTGTTCTCCTAGGGGGCCCTATCCGCTTCCAGACCCTCCCTGTTAAGATGTCGGTAGGGACACTCCAGGTCCAAGAGTAGATATCCTTCCTTGTCTTACCTAAGGCTTCATCTCCTATCATATTAGGTCTTCCTTGGTTATGGCTCCATTCTCCACATGTTGACTGGACTGCTGGACAGATCTTGACTTGGGGTTCCTCCTGTTGCTCCTCCTGCCTACTCAAGGTTACCCCAAAAGAGAAACTTCCTGTTGCCACCATCCCAGTATCTTCTGCTCTTCCCGCTGCATATAGCGATTTCTGGAATGTCTCCTGCATTAGTCGGGCCGAGGCACTCTCTGGGTCGTGTGGCACTTTGGATGAGGAGCCCACCTGTGAACCTGAGCCGATCAGTCACTCCAGTTTGCATGGCTATTTCCCTTTGCCTGTCCCTGGACCCCCTTGGACACACACCCAGGCTGACTCATCCACCAGTTCCACAGTCGCTATGCCCTGCGATGCAATTCTGGTGGTCGCTGCACCTGGCGATGCTGTTCAGTCAGCCTCTGCACCAGTCCAGCCTATGCTCAGTGAGCTTCCTGCTTCTTGTTCAGGACCTTCTGTAACCTGGTCTCACACCTACTGCTACTACGTCCGTTCAAACCTGTTTAAGAGGCTCAATCCATCCTTTGGATAGACTGCCTCATTCGGCCAGGTGGGGTTTTCAATCTTTTGTTCAGGGCTCTCTGCATTCTGTTTGTGTTTCAGCTATCCAGCCTAACTCTTGTGACACGTCACCTTCTAACCAACCTGACCTTAGGGATCCACTGACCTCTATCCAGTCTGATGGTCCTGTGTTGGATGTCCAGCTCATCTTTTTTTTTTTTTTTTTTTTTTAAGTTTTTTATTTGCCAAAAAATTATACATCTTATTTGCAAAATATAATAGACAAAAGTATACATGTTACAGTCCAGAATGCATTCAGAAGCAGATCCTGCATACAAATAAAGAAATATTATATGTATTATGTTGCGTTTGTCATTACTCGTTAAATCATTGGCTGTTTTCTTGAAACTCAGAACTAACTGATCTTAGCCTAAACAGTTGTATAAAACAAAAGCTATACAGTATTCAAATTAAAGCAACTAGAGGGAATTATCCCTCATAAAAGTAAAAAATGAAAAAAAAACTTTTTTGTGCTGCGTGCTGCTGTGATTCAACTCCCCACTAGATCTTTTAATTACTATCCATTGATTCTCTAGTATCCTACGGAATTACTGGGTGAATTGTAGCGTGTTTTCAGAGTTAATCCATCTTCCCCATACTTTATTAAATTTTTTATTTGATCCTTTAGACTCATATGTCATTTTATACATGGTGATATTGGCATTAACCAAACCTTTCCAGGCATTCAATGTAAGATAGTCTCTCCTGACCCAATAAAGTACAATTAGTTTCCTTACATAGTAAAACAGTAGTCTTAGTAGTGTTCTCGTGTTATTACTCATAACTTCATCTTATATGATCCCCAAAAGGCCCAGCAGAGGGCTGCATATGTTCGGTATATCTAAAGTATCAGCAATAAATTGAGTCACCTGAGACCATAATGATCTAACTCTGTCACATTCCCATAAAAGAGCCCTCTTCCCTCAAGCATTTATGACAAATAGGGTCCACCTTCTTTCCCATTTTATAGAGTCTCAAAGGGGTATAGTACATCTGATGTAAGTACCTTAGCTGTATTAATCCAGCTCATCTTTAAGGGTCTGGGGGACCCTGCTCAGACTTCTGATGGTCTTCTCGTGCCCTTACACATTTCTAAAAAGCCTTTAGTCCTCAATAAGTCCTTTTGTCCTCTCCCTACCTCGGTCCTGGTCTCTGTGGATAATCTAAAGTACGAGGTTAGTCAAGTTTTGGATTCCCGGCTCCGTAAAGGCGTTCTTCAGTACCTCGTACATTGGAAAGGGTTTGGTCCTGAGGAGAGGTCTTGGATCACTGCATCTGAGGTCTTTGCTCCTCGTCTATTGAGGAGGTTCCATCTGGAGTTTCCCTTTAAGCCTGGGCACAGGCGGGGGAGGGGGAGGCCTCATAAGAGGGGGGGTACTGTCATGGTTATGAAATAGAGTTTGTTGGTCAGCTTACCTGTCTCCATGTGTTCATCTCTAGAGACCAGCTGACCCTCACCTGACTGCTTTTGTAACCTCTCCTCTAAGCATGGCCCCACCCCTGACCCTATCAGGGAACCCTATATAAACCTGTGCACTGCAAGCCAGCAGTGCTGATCAACCAATGCGTGTTAGCTTTCATGTGTTTCATGTGTACTTGCTGTGTTTCCTATGTCTGATTCCAGTTACCGACTTTGGCCTGTTCTTAACTATTCCTGTCTGCTCGTGACCCTGACCTTTGGCGTGTCCCCGACCATCCCTGTTTGCCTGTGACCCTGTACCTTGCTTGAACTCTGTTGTCCTTGTCTGCTTGTGGCCCCGACCTTGGCTTGTCCCTTACTTTCCTTGTTGTTCCAGCCTGCTGCCTCCTTCCTCTTCTCCTGTAGTCTACCGTGAGCGTGAGCTGTGAGACCCTGGGGGCCGCGACCTGGAGCCAGACTGCAGCGCAGTCCATCCTCACCACTGGAGGCTCCGGTGAACACCTGCTGGCTCTTAGACTCCGCGAAATAAAAGAAAAACAGGGGCGCACCAGCCTTGTGTATTAACTTTTTTAAAACATTTATTAAAATGTTAAAAAGAAACAACTCACAAGCAATAGGTGGAAGGGGCACAACATAAAGTGTACCGACAGCCAGCATGCTGTGTCTTTAGCCAATTATTATGCTATTAGGTAGTAAGGATGAGCGAAAATGAAAGTTTGCATTTCCTTAAAGTGGAAGTTAACTTCCATGCATGATTTTTTCCTATAGGTAAGCCTAGAATAAGGCTTACCTATAGGTAATGAAAATATCTCCTATATGTGCACCGTTTAGGAGATATTTACTGTACATGCAGCCAGTGACATCACTGATGCATGCTCTCTGAAGGAACGGCCACCCATGTTGTTTCTGTCAGGTCACCTTGAGGCTAGGTGACAGATGCACTCTGTAGGAGTCAGGAGTGCACCGCAAGGTAGTGGACCCTAGGACTGACTGCTGCGGATTGAACCCTGGGAGCTTCAGGAAGAAGGTCTACTGGATCACTGACACAGATCCCACTGGGAGCTAGAGCATGGATTGCGATGCATAGCGATGCATAGCTCTGACGAAGAAGGGACGTTCCCTTCGAAACACGTTAGCTGTTTGTGATGTGTATGCATCTCTCCACGATCTTTGGAAGGCATTGCTCATCCTAAAGTCGCATGCTGGCTGTCGGTATACTTTATGTTGTGCCCCTTCCACCTATTGCTTGTGAGTTGTTTATTTTTATCATTTTAATAAATGTTTTAAAAAAGTTAATACACAAGGCTGGTGCGCCCCTGTTTTTCTTTTATTTCGGTTTGCACTAGGTTTCCCCATCATTGAGGGAAGCAAGGCTTGTGTTGACGCATCTTTATATGGTGATCCACCTGTGCACAGGAGTCGTTGTTTCTTGTTTGCTCTTAGACTCCGCGCCCTGGGGAATCTATGCTCTAGCTCCCAGTGGGATCTGTGTCAGTGATCCAGTAGACCTTCTTCCTGAATAGGGATGAGCTTCGTGTTCGAGTCGAACCCATGTTCGACTCGAACATTCATCTGTTCGCCGAATTGCAAACGATATGGGCCGTTCGCGCCATATTCGTGTGGCGCGTCACGGCCCATAATTCACTGCGGCATCGCAGTGCATTGCTGGCTGATGATTGGCCAAGCATGCACTATGACCCGCATGCTTGGCCAATCACAGCGCCGCCTGAACAGAGAGCCGTAATTGGCCAAAGCCAAGGAGGCTTTGGCCAATTATGGCTCAGGGGATTTAGTACACGCCCCACACTATATAAGGCCGCCTGCACGGCGGCCCTGTGCAGTGTGTTCTGGTGTGCTGAGAGATAGAGAGAGAGAGAGAGACAGTGTCATTTCATTTGAGTTAGCTAGATTAGGCAGGACAGTCAGTCAGTTAGCTGCACTTACAGTGTATTGTGTATATATATGCATCCCAGGTGTTGCATATATATATATATATATATATATATACACTGTATTCAGTTTAGCTAGATCCGTTCCTGTTATCTTCCTACTAACAGGCAGGCTTGTCTTGTTACAGTATTTACAGCTACCTGAAGAAAATTACTGGTGTTCTTTTGATCCTATTAGTACCACAGTCAGGCAGCTAGACTATTTACAGTTAGTGCAGTGCGTCCTACTCACAGTGTTCAGCTAGATCCGTTCCTGTTATCTTCTTACTGACAGGCAGGCTTGTCTTGTTACAGTATTTACAGCTACCTGAAGAAAATTACTGGTGTTCTTTTGATCCTATTAGTACCACAGTCAGGCAGCTAGACTATTTACAGTTAGTGCAGTGCGTCCTGCTCACAGTGTTCAGCTAGATCCGTTCCTGTTATCTTCTTACTGACAGGCAGGCTTGTCTTGTTACAGTATATAAAGCTACCTGAAGAAAATTACTGGTGTTCTTTTGATCCTATTAGTACCACAGTCAGGCAGCTAGACTATTTACAGTTAGTGCAGTGCGTCCTGCTCACAGTGTTCAGCTAGATCCGTTCCTGTTATCTTCTTACTGACAGGCAGGCTTGTCTTGTTACAGTATTTACAGCTACCTGAAGAAAATTACTGGTGTTCTTTTGATCCTTTTAGTACCACAGTCAGGCAGCTAGACTATTTACAGTTAGTGCAGTGCGTCCTGCTCACAGTGTTCAGGTAAACCTACAAGTTAGTGGGGTGCGTCCACCTCACAGTGTTCAGCTAAAGCTACCTGTAGAAGGTTGGTGGTGTTCTCATACTACAGGCAGGCAGTTGATTTTGCTAGCTGCAGTATCAGTACATATATATATATATATATATATATATATATATATCCCAGCTTAGTGCAGCTACAGGCCATTAGTATGTCTGGAAGGCCAAGAAGGAGAGGCAGACAGTCACAAGCCAATAAGAGAGGGCAAGCAGGCTCTGTATCTAGTGCTGGTCGTGGAGACGGTGCATCCTTATCAGCACGTGGCCGTGGGACACACTTGGCCTTTTTTTCGGCAGCTGGCCGCGTTGAGCCGCAACATGCGGAAGACTTGGTCGAGTGGATGACCAAGCCGTCCTCCTCATCCTCTCTCACCCATGCCTAGGGTACTTTGTCTAGCAAAGCAGCGGCCTCTTCCCTCGGCTCAATGTCATCAGTGACTCCTTCCCTAGCCCCACCATGTCCTCCTGAGGAGTCCCTCGAACTGTTTGACCACAGTGTTGGGTACATGCTCCAGGAGGATGCCCAGCGTTTGGAAGGCTCTGATGATGATACTGAGCTCGATGAAGGCAGTAACATGAGCACGGACAGAGGGGGTGCCCAAGAAGGACAGCAATCTGGCAGTCATGCTCCCCCTGCTGCAGCATACTGCCAGGTTTGCTCCAGTGATGAGGAGGGAGGGGATGATGAGGTCACTGACTCAACGTGGGTGCCTGATAGGAGAGAGGAGGAGGAGGAGGAGGAGGAGGAGGCGGCACATCACCAACGAGGCAGGATGCCCTCCAGGGGCCAGCCTAAGGGCAGCACATTGACTGCATCACACCCCAAAGCTCCACATGTGCAGGGCGCTGCAGTCTCTGCGCGTTATTCAAAAAGTTCTTTGGTGTGGGCCTTTTTTGAGACGAGTGCATCAGATCGCACCGCTGCTATTTGCAACATATGTCTCAAGCGTATCTCGCGTGGCCAAAACATCTCCCGATTGGGTACCACATGCTTGACCAGACATATGTTGACCTGCCATGCAGTTCGTTGGCAAGCATATCTAAAAGACCCACACCAAAGAACAAAGAGGACCTCTCCTTGCTCCTCATCAGCTGAGATTTCCAACCCCACTAGACCTTCAGTCCTCTCTGAGACCTGCACTGAGAGGAATGAAGGTGTAGAATTAGGTGTGTCACAGCCAAGTACTTGTGGGCAATCTGCTTTTGGTACACCGACGTCAGATTGTACCAGGCAAATTTCCCTGCCCCAGCTGCTGCACCGCCGAAAGAAGTTTGCTCCCAGCCATCCACATGCCCAGCGGTTGAATGCTAGCTTGGAAAAATTGCTAGCACTTCAACTGCTGCCTTTTCAGTTGGTAGACTCTGCCCCCTTCCGTGAGTTTGTGGAATGTGCGGTTCCTCAGTGGCAGGTACCCAAACGCCACTTTTTCTCACGGAAGGCGATTCCGGCTCTCTACCGGCATGTGGAAGGCAATGTCCATGCCTCGCTGGACAGGGCAGTCAGCGGTAAGGTGCATATTATCGCTGACTTATGGTCCAACAGGCATGGACAGGGACGTTACCTAAGTTTCACAGCGCATTGGTTGACTCTGCTGGCAGCTGGGAAGGATGCAGGACAAGGTGCAGTAGTGTTGGGGGTTGTTCCGCCACCACGCCTCCAAAATGCTAATGATTGTGACACACCTCTCTCCTCCACCCCCTCCTCTTCTTCTTCCTCCATGGCCTCTTCCTGTGCTTTGTCCTCGGAACCAGCGGTGCTCCGTAGCTGTTCAAGGGGCTACGCAAGTACGCAGACCAAAAGATGCCATGCGGTGCTTGAGCTGGTGTGCTTGGGGGACAGGAGCCACACTGGGGCAGAGGTTCTGTCAGCTCTGCAGGGGCAGGTTCAGAGGTGGTTGACGCCACACCAACTTAAGGCAGGAATGGTGGTTTGCGACAATGGCACCAACCTCCTCTCTGCCCTCTGACAGGGACAAATGACCCATGTGCCCTGTTTGGCTCACGTCCTTAACTTGGTGGTGCAGCGGTTCTTGGGCAGGTACCCGGGCTTACAGGATGTCCTGAGGCAGGCCAGGAAAGTCTGTGTGCATTTCCGCCGGTCATATAATGCCAGTGCTCGGCTGACGGACCTCCAAAAGGAGTTTAACCTGCCCAAGAACCGCCTAATCTGTGACATGCCCACCAGGTGGAACTCAACGTTGGCCATGCTGCAGTGGCTGCACACGCAGCAGAGGGCCATCAATGAGTACCTGTGCGACTATGGCACCAGGACAGGGTCAGGGGAGCTTGGTTTTTTTCCCCACGCCAGTGGGCCATAATCAGGGATGCATGCACTGTCCTGTCACCATTTGAGGAGGCCACGAGGATGGTGAGCAGTGACAGTGCATGCATCAGTGACACTGTCCCCCTTGTCCACCTGTTGGAGCACACGCTGCGTGGAATAATGGACAGGGCACTTGAGGCAGAACAGAGGCAGGAAGAGGAGGACTTCCTTAGCTCTCAAGGTCCCCTTTATCCAGACAGTGTTCCTGCGTGCCCGCTGATCACACAGGAAGAGGACGAGGAGGAGGAGGAGGAGGATTGTGTCAGTATGGAGGTGGAGCCTGGCACTCAGCATCAGCAGCAGTCTTTAAGGGATCAGTCCCAAGAAACACATGGACTTGTACGTGGCTGGGAGGAGGTGGCTGCGGACCATGTCGTCCTTAGTGACCCAGAGGACTCCGGACCGAATGCCTCAGCAAACCTACGCTGCATGGCCTCCCTGATCCTGCAAAGCCTGCGTAAGGATCCTCGTATTCGTGGTATCAAGGAGAAGGACCAATACTGGCTGGCAACCCTCCTTGATCCACGTTACAAGGGTAAGGTTGCGGACCTTTTCTTGCCATCGCAGAGGGAGCAGAGGATGAAACATCTTCGGGAGGCCTTGCAGAAAGGTCTGTGCAACGTGTTCCCAGAGACTGGGAGGTTACAAACTCCTGTTTCTGGACAACGTGTTGCTGAGGCTTCGGTCAGTCAAAGAAGGAGCGGTGGAGAAGGTGGCCGTCTGACCGATGCGTTCAGACAATTTTTTGGTCCGCAGCCCCAAGGTATGATCGGTTCCAGCAACCATCGCCAGCGTCTGTTTTACATGGTGCAGGAATACCTAGGGGCAAGATCAGACTTGGACACCTTTCCCACCGAAAATCCTCTGGGTTACTGGGTCTTGAGGATGGATCACTGGCCACAGCTTGCACAGTATGCAATTGAGCTACTGGCCTGTCCTGCATCCAGCGTTCTTTCGGAACTCACATTCAGTGCTGCTGGAGGCGTGGTAACCGATCACAGGGTGCGTCTGTCCACCGACTCGGTCGATCAACTGACCTTCATAATAATGAATCAGTCTTGGATCACCACCAGCTACCAAGCACCTGATGCTGATGTAACCGAATAATTTTTTTTGAAATCTTAGATCCCTTCAAAGACTGCCTATGCTGATGCTGAGTGACTATCCCTGAGTAATTATCCTCTTCCTCCTCAATCATCACGCTGATAGCTTGTAAGAACATTTTTGGTTCTGGGCGCCACCAGTGCCTAAGGCACAATTTTTCAGCCCCTGTTTAACAGGGGCGTGTAATTACAATTTTTGATGCAATACTTTGCAGCAGGGCTCGTTCCTGCGTTCCAACTAGAGTGCCTGTGAGGGGTTGCAGTGTTGTGGCACCAGTGCCTAAGGCCCAATTTTTCTGCCCCTGTTTAACAGGGGTGTGTAATTACAATTTTTGATGCAATACTTTTCAGCAGGGCTCGTTCCTGCGTTCCAACTAGAGTGTCTGTGAGGGGTTGCAGTGTTGTGGCACCAGTGCCTAAGGCCCAATTTTTCTGCCCCTGTTTAACAGGGTGTGTAATTACAATTTTTGATGCAATACTTTGCAGCAGGGCTCGTTCCTGTGTTCCAACTAGAGTGTCTGTGAGGGGTTGCAGTGTTGTGGCACCGGCACCACCACCACCAAAGGCCCAATTTTACTGCCCCTGTTCAACTGGGGCATGTAATTACAATTCTTGATCTAATACTTCACAGCAGGGCCCATTTCTGCACCCACCAAGAGCGAGTGAGGACTTACAGTGTTGTGGCACCAGCACCACCACCACCACCACCAAAGGCCCAGTTTTTCTGCCCCTGTTCAACAGGGGCATGTAATTACAATTCTTGATCTAATATTTCACAGCAGGGCCCTGTGAGGGCTTACAGTGTTGTGGCCACAACAACACCTAAGGCCCAAATTTCTGCTGAGTATATAGGGCAGGCCCCTACTTTCAAACATCTAACTTACAAACGACTCCTACTTGCAAACGGAAGGAGACAACAGGAAGTGAGATGAAATCTACCCCTAGGAAGGGAAATTCTCTCCTGTAAGAGTTAATATGGGAAAAACATTTCTCCTTTCCACTGATGCTTTCCAATCCTTGTTCCACAAAAAAAACCCCAAATTCTCGAAAAGTATTTGTCATTGGGACAAAAAGTGAGGTGTAATCTTCTAAAGAGGAGGAAAGACAACAAAACAAATGTCACAGGGGTGATAACCCTTCCCTATGTTTTCCAAAAAGCTTAAAAAATATTTTTTGGCTGGAGCTAAACACGTTAAAAATGTACCCGTTCAAAATGACAAACAGATTCTACTTAACAACAAACCTACAGTCCCTGTCTTGTTTGCACCGCCTGTATACTGCTGTTCAGAGTATATAGGGCCTGGTGGCCCCACACCTTTCCTTATTTTAATTTGGGTGCGGGGTTCCCCTTAATATCCATACAAGACCCAAAAGGCCTGGTAATGGACTGGGGGGTACCCATGGTGTTTGTCTTACTGATTTTCATCCATATTGCCAGGACCGGACATTACATTAAACCCGCAAGCAGTTTTAAATGAGATTTTTTCCTTAAAAAATGACATTTGGTGCAGGGACTGTTCTAAACACGGGAAACACGCGCCACTTTACAGGCATACTATAGACACCCACCAGGTACGATATTTAAAGGAATATTTCACTTTTTTTTTTTTACTTTAAGCATCATTAAAATCACTGCTCCCGAAAAAACGGCCGTTTTTAAAAGTTTTTTTTGCATTGATACATGTCCCCTGGGGTAGGACCCGGGTCCCCAAACCCTTTTTAGGACAATACCATGCAAATTAGCCTTTAAAATGAGCACTTTTGATTTCGAACGTTCGAGTCCCATAGACATCAATGGGGTTCTAACGTTCGTGCGAACTTTCGGTCCGTTCGCAGGTTCTGGTGCGAACCGAACCGGGGGGGTGTTCGGCTTATCCCTATTCCTGAACCTCCCAGGGTTCCGCAGCAGTCAGTCCTAGGGTCCACTACCTTGCGGCAGTGACAGAATTACCAGGGTCGCAACAGTCGCAGTTGCGTCTGGGCCCGGCATTCAGCCACTGTGGGGGGGCCCAGCGGGGTTGATCTTCACACACGACTCTGAGCGGAGATCGTGTGTCATAGATTAATAGCACAGAGAGACTCCGGCGGCATTAATGTTCTATTTGTCGGTCCTCTGGCATGGATAAGAGAGGAGGACACACAGCTGATCTCACTGCTCCCCCTTCTCCCCCCTCCCCTCTCCTGTGTGCTCTGTGGGAAATGTGAGCTCTTTAGCTTCACACTAGACTGCCCGCGGAACACACAGGAGAGGGGAGGGGGGAGAAGGGGGAGCAGTGAGATCAGCTGTGTGACCTCTCTCATCTGTGCCAGAGAGGACCGACAAATAGAACATTAATGCCGCCGGAGTCTCTCTGTGCTATTAATCTATGACACACGATCTCCGCTCAGAGCTGTGCTGTCCTGAGAAGGCAGACAGCACTGATAGAAATTAATAGCAGGGACTGATGAGCACTAATAGAAGGCACTGATGAGCACTAATAGAAGGCACTGATGGGCACTGATGAGCACTGCTAGAAGGCACTGATGGGCACTGATGAGCACTGATAGAAGGCACTGATGGGCACTGATAGAAGGCACTGATGAGCACTGATGGCTGATGGGCACTGATGAGCACTGATAGAAGGCACTGATGAGCACTGATGGGCACTGATGAGCACTGATAGAAGGCACTGATGAGCACTGATAGACGGCACTGATGAGCACTGATAGACGGCACTGATGAGCACTGATAGAAGGCACTGATGAGCACTGATGAGCACTAATAGAAGGCACTGATAGGCACTGATGAGCACTAATAGAAGGCACTGATGAGCACTGATAGACGGCGCTGATGAGCACTGATAGATGGCACTGATGAGCACTGATAGAAGGCACTGAGGGGCAATGATGAGCACTAATAGAAGGCACTGATGGGCACTGATAGAAGGCACTGATGAGCACTGATAGAAGGCACCGATGAGCACTGATAGAAGGCACCGATGAGCACTGATAGAAGGCACTGATGGACACTGATGAGCACTGATAGAAGGCACTGATGAGCACTGATAGAAGGCACCGATGAGCACTGATAGAAGGCACTGATGAGCACTGATAGAAGGCACTGATGGGCACTGATGAGCACTGATAGAAGGCACTGATGACCACTGATAGACGGCACTGATGAGCACTGATAGAAGGCACTGATGGGCACTGATGAGCACTGATAGAAGGCACTGATGAGCACTGATAGAAAGCACTGATGGGCACTGATAGAAGGCACTGATGGACACTGATAAAAGGCACTGATGGGCACTGATAGGAGGCATTTATGGGCACTGATAGGAGGCACTGATGGGCACTGATAGGAGGCACTGATGAGCACTGATAGGAGGCACTGATGAGCACTGATAGGAGGCACTGATGGGCACTGATAGGAGGCACTGATGAGCACTTATAGGAGGCACTGATGAGCACTGATAGGCCACATTGATGAGCACTGATAGGAGGCACTAATGTGCACTGAAAGGCTGCACTGATAGGTGGCATTGATGGGCACTGATAGGTGGTACTGATGGGCACTGAGGAACACTGATAGGCAGAACTCAGGCAGTATTGATGGGCTTTGATGGACAGAATTGAAGAGTACTAATAGGTGGCACTGATGGACGCAGTTAGGTGGCATTAATGAGCACTGATAGGTGGTGCTGATAGGCAGAATTGATGGGCACTAATAGGCAGCATTAATGAGCACTGATAGGTAACACTTGCAGGTGGAAGAGATGGGCACTGATAGGCGGCACTGATGAGCACTGATGATTGGGGCACTGATTATCAGTGTAAACAATTTACTGACATTCTTGACAGTTAATGGCAGTCCTTTCCTAACACAAACACAGCGTGTGAGGAAAGGGCTGTGGATAACCAGTCTGTTTACATGTGATCAGCTGATCACATAGTAAAGGGCCGATGTGATTGCGCTGGATGCATGTCCAAGGGGTCATGTGGGAAGCACGGTTTTGGGAGGATGTCCATGGACACCCTCCCAAAATTGGAAGCCAGGGCTCAGGTGAAAGGGGGGCCCATCATGGTTTCTTGCACCGGGGCCCTGAAGGTTCTAGTTACGCCTCTGCCTTGCGGTGCACTCCTGACTCCTACAGAGTGCATCTGTCACCTAGCCTCAAGGTGACGTGACAGAAACGGCATTGGTGGCCGTTCCTTCAGAGAGCATGCATCAGTGATGTCACTGGCTGCATGTACAGTAAATATCTCCTAAACGGTGCACATATAGGAGATATTTTCATTACCTATAGGTAAGCCTTATTCTAGGCTTACCTATAGGAAAAAATCATGCATGGAAGTTAACTTCCACTTTAAGGAAATGCAAACTTTCATTTTCGCTCATCCTTACTACCTAATAGCAGAATAATTGGCTAAAGACACAGCATGTTTCCCTTTGCTGTGCATTGTAGGTCTTCTTTATCACTAGTCTTGCAGGTATTGCAGTATAGAGGAGAAAGGGGAATTTGACCTGCTGATAGCATTTGTAAGTTAATAAGAAGCAAAATAAGATTATGGTTAGGCTGACTTCATATAGCCTTGGAATGATAACTAGTTATGCCACATCTAAAGTTTATGTTCCATTATTGGAATCAGTGGAATGCAAATACGGTATTACAAGGGCCTACATATCACCATAATAGGTACCATCTATGTCTTTCACTTGACAATAAAATGTTTTTTAGTTTACATTGTATCTGTATTAAACATAGCACGTAATAAATTAATACAATGTTTATATCTTGTATAAGTCAAATATTTTTAAACGCTTCAAAACTATACTATTTTTTTTTTCAATAGATTTTTATTAAAGTTTCAACAATGGAAAAATATCATGGTACAGCGAAAACAGATATCAAACAGGCAAATAATAAACTGTGTGTTTCAGAGGTGCAACAGAGCTAAAACATACATGGTCCTACATACCAAGTAGTATCATCGTGCAGCCTTCACCTTTATCCGAGAAAGGAGGTAACTCCTCAGTCCCAACACCCCTAATTAACTAACTAGCTCATCTATTGCTCGTTTTCTGGCTGGCTAGCAAGGGCCGCTCTTTTGGAGAGGACCTGTTTTAAGAGCTCATAAAAGTAGATTTGGGTTCATCTCCAGATTTTCGCATATAGTTTTGCTGCACTTAATATCTGTGACCTCGTCTAGAACCATGCTGTACCTAATGAGCAAACACATGCAATAAAGGGATAGAGAGAACAGAAAAGAGTATAGGGAGGAAAAAGAGACAAAGAAAGAGATGCGTTGATTAAGCGACATAAGACGGAGTGGCGCTCGCACCTCTGCAACTAGTCAGAAGAGGAAGCATGGGCCAGTGACCCAGGAAATGTATTTGGCCCAGGGTTTCCATACAGCGTCGTTTCTGTCTACCATGTCCAGAAGGATGCTGACTGTTTTTTCCTGAGCCATAATCCAGGATATCTTTCTTTTAACTAACAGAAATGAGACTGTGGGCTGTTTCCAAGCTCGAGCTATTGTTATTTTAGTTCCGAGAAGGATGAACCTGATAAGATTTTGGGTTAATTTCGGTACCCCAGGGTTGGAGAAGTTTAATAATACGTACTGTGGAGTTTTTGGGACAGGTAAATTTGTAATTTTCCTAATAATATGGAATATTTTGTTCCATAGATTCCCACCAGATATGGATCATGGAACCAATATGTCCGCAGTTACGAAAGCATAAGGGGGATGCAATCGGATAGATTTTAGCTATCTGCAAGTGAACCATATATCATCTCATTAAAATTTTTAAGTTAGCTTCAACTAACGCTATGTTGATGATGCCCTTTGAAGCAGTGACAGAAGCTCTGTGCCACTCAGTTAGGGTCCATTGTTGTTGTAGATCAGTCTCCCATTCTCACATGAAAAGCATTTTAGATTCAGCCCTAGCAAGTGTCCGGTAAATCACTGTGATCCCCCCCTCTGCTCCATGGCCTGACCACATCATGTTTCATATTCCGTGATAGATAGAGGTTTGTGAATGAAGGGCCCTAGAGATCTGATGAAATGGGATATTTGTTGGAGTCTAAACCTTTCCGTCCTTGGCATGTCAAGTTTACTGGTGCAATGGGCAAAGGTAAAAGGACCCGTCGGGTTTACAAAGTGACCAATCCTATAAAGTCCCTTATCTAGCCACCATTAGAAGGCTTTAATGACCTGTCCAGCTGGGAACAGGGGATTTCTGAAAATGTGATATAGAGGGTGCCAGTGGGAGATCAAATGTGAAAGTGTTTTAAAGGAGACCCCAAAGTGTTAAGGAATGAGAAAGTGTGGGTGCTAGGATGGCTGGTCTGGTCTTGGTTGGACACCAAAGTATATAATCTAGACTGTAGTGGGGGATAGCCTGTCTTTCCATATGCACCCAATCAGGGTGAGAGATTTTAGAATTTATAGTGGATAGTTGGGATAATTGTGCTGCTTGATAGTACCAGAGTATGTTTGGCACACCCACCGCACCCTGATTTCTGCTGCGGAAGAGAGTACCCTTGGCAATTCTATGCCCTTTGGCACACCATATAAACTTTACAATTTTCGATTGGAAATTCCGGAAACGGTCCTTAGGGATGGGGATAGGTAATGATCTGAAGAGATACAGGATGCGGGGTAGTAGGGTCATTTTCACAGAGTGTAACCCGCCTAGCCAGGAAAGGCCCAGTTTGTCCCATAATAAGAGATCTTCCTCCATTTTGCGAAAGGTTGCTGGGAAATTGGCTGAGTAGAGGTTGTCTATGGTAGCAGTCAAGTTAATCCCTAAATAGGGGAGTGCTGTCTCGGTCCACCTGAACCTAAAGTTGTTTTTAAATTGAGAGACCAGCTGAGGGGGTAGATTAATATTGAGAGCTAAAGATTTTGAATAATTAACAGTGAGTCCCGAGACTTTGCCAAAATCATCTAACACTCTGCATATAATAGGAAGGAAGGTGATTGGAGAAGTGGTTAAAAAAGCGAGCTAAGTATGGGGAGAGTATTTGGGGAGAAATGCTTATAATATGGAACAGAGAAGCCTTCAGGGCCTGGGGCTGAGTTGTTTTTAAGGTTATTGGTGACCTGAGCTACTTCTTCCGTTGAAATCGGAGCCTCTAACACATCCCTGTGCTGTTCCTTGATCTTCGGGATCTTCACCGATCCCAAAAAGGAATCTATGATGTCGGGAGAGGGTTCCTTCCCCACCTTGCTATACAGAGTGCGATAAAAGTCATGGCTTCCATAATTTTTTTGGGGTTCTGTGTGAGGGACCCGTCACTTAAATTTATTTTAGGGAGTGCATAGAATCTTATTTTAGGGGTTAACCGTCTAGATAGTAAAGAACCTAGTTTTTCTTTTTGGTGGTAAACCGCCCCCCCCCTCCCATCTAAGGTCCTTTTTCGCTATTGCGGTGAGAGCTAGGTTCAGGGCTGTGCGTGCTGATTCCAGCCTCTTTGCGGAGCCTGATGAAGGTTTGGATTTATGCAGTTTGCTTAGGGAGGAAAACTCCCTCTCTAACCTGTCAATGTCCAACTTGCGAGCTTTGCGTATTCTAGAAGAAATTTGGATTAGGCTGCCCCTAATTGCGGCCTTATGAGCTGGGGTTGCTAAGGATGGAGGCGTTTAGTCTCCAGTGAAATCCCAGACGTTGATTTGGTCCGCCGTTCAGTGTCAGTAGGAGAAGGGAATGGTCCGATCAGGCAGAGTCCCTAATGCCTGACCTATGCACCGGCGGAACATGTTGTTGTAGAAGAAAAAAATGGTTTATTCAAGAGAAGGATTGATGCGGGTTGGAGTAGTGCGTGTAGTCCCGTGCCCTCCGATTAATTTCCCTCCAGATATCCACCAAACCGTGATGGAATATCTGTCTAGCCACATTAAGACTCTGCCTTATAAAAAGAACCCGGTTTTTGCCTGGGGGATGGGTTTTATCTATTCCTGCATCGAAGACTAAGTTGGAGTCTCCTCCAAAAATGACTAGGCCTTCCGTAAGTGGTGCAAAGGTGTGGAAAAGGGATTATAAAGAACTTCACCTGCCCCTTGTTTGGCGTGTAGTATGAAATGAGGGAGTAAATTTGTTCGTCTATGAGGACCTTTACAAGCAAAAATCTGCCCTCCGGGTCCTTGAATTCAGATACCAGGGAGAACTGAGTTTTGTGAGAAAAGAACAGGCCTACACCTTTGGTCTTATTGCCAGAGTTCGCTAGATAAAATCTGGGGAATTTGGCATGAATGGATGAACGGGTAAAAGATTTAGGGAAATGTGTTTCCTGTAGGAACAGTATGTCAATTTTTTGGGCATGACAATGTTGGAAGATTTTCCTTCGTTTTACAGGGAATTAAGTCCCTGAACAGTGTGGGTGGCAATGCGTAGAGCTGGTCTATGTGTGGTGGGGTCAGCCATGGAGCAGTATAGAGAAAGCGGGCGATCCCCGACCACCTACCTTCGTTGCAGTGGCTGATCTTATTGTGAATGCTGCGAGGGGGTTCACCATGTCATATGTCAGATTCCCGCAGAGGAGCGAGACCACATCCGTCACTGAAAGAAAAAGTAGAGAGATGAGGGATAGAGGAAAGAAGGAGAGGACAGTATGAATAACAAGTAGAAGTGAGCTCCGAGGTAGAGGTGAGAGCAAGTCCACCTCACCCAGAGAAACAATCATGGTATCCCTCAACTAGTGAGGGCGTTCCTGACCAGGAGTAGTGAAACCCCTATGTTTAACAACTCCGAGTATGGGAGTAGGCGCATTGGACCCGCTCTGTCCTCTGCACCCCTAACTAACAGCTCGTAACAAAAAACGTCAACAGTCAGGATATATGTCCCTTATAAACTAAAATAGGAAGGACCGCAATTGGGGGTATAGCAGGATATGGGCGAGATAAGAGAGGAGTACAAGATAATAACTTGGGACCATGAACTGTAAGTCTGGTGTAGAGCCAGTCTTGGAGGTCTGGATAAGCAATGCAAACTAAGGGAAGGGGGAGGGGAATGGGGTAAGGGGAGAGGGGAGCCTAATGGGCCAAATACGACTCCGGCCTTGCGATGGGGAAAGGGGCTAGAACAGTTCCCTCTGGATGCTCCATGACAGCGCCAGTGGACCTAAAAAGGGGAGCAAGGATTAATTAATTGGGTAAAAGTTCCTCTGGCGTAGGCGCGGACCGTGTTGTGGAGCAGACTGGTCGAGTCCAGATAATCAGTCCTGTAAATTGTGCAGGAAGTCCATGGAGTCCAGCTGGTTGTCCATGTAGATTCCAAAAAAGGAAGAAAAAAAAAAACAAAGTAAAGGGGGGTCCTCTCCGGATCTGTGGAAGTTTAGATACACAATAGCATGGCGAAGAGACTCAGAGAGGAGGTGTAGCAGAAGTGGCCAGAGGAGTAGTAGTCCCTTAAAATCAGGGGATATGTTTCGGTTGGGCATAAATGCCAGGGGTCTAGGAGGGTCCTGACCCCAAAAAATAGGAATTTTTTATAGAAAGGAAGAGGAGTCCCTCAAAATCGTGGGGGAGTCCGTCTTTGGCTTTCTTGTTTCTGGGTGTCAGTCAGAGGGAGGTTAGAGGGCTAGATGGGGGTGGACATTTGGTCATGCCGGATGGAGAGGACTGTATGAGAGAAGGTGGATCCTTTGGAAGAAGGCCCAGTTTTTGCATCAGTTGTTCTTCCTGGAATGTGGAGAATCCAAAAGGCTTGCCGTTGAGATCAAATTTCAGACTGAAAGGTAAAAGCCACCAATACTTGATATTGTTTTGTTGCAAAACCGTCAGAAGGGGCTTGAGTGCCCACCTTTTCTGGATAGTGAAGGGCGAGATGTCCGCGTAAATTTGTATCTGGTGCCCCATCAGCTGGATCTGTGGGGTGGTGCGAGCTCTCCTCATGACCTCTTCCTTGACACTATAGTAGTGTGGTTTAACTACAATGTCGCGTGGTAGGCCGTCCTGGCGGGGGGGTCCCAGGGCCCTGTGCGCAAGGGTCAAGCTACAGTTTATGGGCTCGGATGTCTGGGATGAGGTTTTTGATAAGTGAATGTACCACATCTTGGACATCTGTTATGGACTCAGACAGACCCCTAATCCTAAAATTAAGCCTTCTGGACCTTTTCTCCAGGTCATCGATTTTTGCCATGGCCCCCTCTAGTTGGTTGTGCATTTCCTGAAAGAGATCAGTGTTTTGATTGACTCGGCCGATCGTGGCGTCAACTTTGTTTTCAATGCGGGAACCTAGGAGTTGGAGATCCGCTTTAATATCAGAGGTGATTCTGGATGCAGTCTGAGCTAAGCCCCTATCCATCATTTCCGCAAATTTTGAGAACATCAATGTAATGTCCTGGGGCCGTGAAGTGTGCTGGCCTGTCTCCTGGTATGCTATATTAGGCCTGGGGGTGTGGGCTCCTGAGGGGGACATGAGCATATGCATGTCATCCAGGGTCTGGTTCAGGAGGGATATTGTGGCAGCTGACAGTGGGCCTCCGCTTGTTGTGGGTGATGAGGCCCCTCCACATACCTCCTCATGCAATGTGTCCCACCAGGGAGAAGAACCTGGGATCCCTGGGAGAGCCTGCCGCCATCTTGGATTTTTCGGCCGCTCCCGGGAGTGCTGCTAATTGTGCCCTTAAGCCTCTCCTCGCCGATTCCACTTGCATCGAAATGTTCCCCAATGCTCACTGACCCCTCCGGTCCTGGTCTGGCAGTGTGGGGGCTAATTTACCCACTGCAGGGTGCGCGGAATGCACAGAGCGGGACGGAGCTCCGTGATCAGGTGGCCATCACACAGAACGCCGCGCATGCGCCTCCAAAACTATACTATTTTTATACGCTACCTCATGTTATGGCTGCATAGTTATACTACTTGAATTGAGCACATTGTTTTTTTATAGAATGGTTTCATGCTGACAAGTAGAGATGAACAAAGGCATGTTCAAATGCACTTCTGAACCCAAAAGACTGAGCCTGCTAGGAAGCTGTCTCCTGTAATGGGCCAATCATTTGATGGCAATGCATTCCACATATATACACGCCCCTTGTATATGTGCAGCACCAGGATGGGGAATTCCTTGGTCACAAATAATTGGCCCATTACAGGTGACGGCTTCCTGGTGGACACAGCCACATGGGATCAGAAGCCCATCTGAACATTCTGAAGCTCATCCCTACTGACACTAATACTGTATAGCTAGACTCAGTTTGAATTTAGCAATGGATGGAGGTGTATTTTCTCCCAGATACATTTAGTAACCTCTAAGATTTACCTGAAATGGCATAGCCAACTGAAACACTGGAGTCTTTCTTTCAGCAGGGCACAACTCATAGACAAGTGCTTAAGAGAATATTTGGGAAATGCAACAAAGACCGATGTCACCAGGTGGAATACAGGTATTAGATTTACTGCACATGGGCATTGCCTGGTAATTGTGCTGCTTGAATGACTGTTTTACAACTACAATTATCATGCTGGTTCTGGTCCTAGTTGATCATCTAGATTTTGTTCATCTACAGTGGGGCAAAAAAGTATTTAGTCAGCCACCAATTGTGCAAGTTCTCCCACTTAAAAAGATGAGAGGCCTGTAATTGTCATCATAGGTATACCTCAACTATGAGAGACAAAATGTGGAAACAAATCCAGACAATCACATTGTCTGATTTTTGAAAGAATTTATTTGCAAATTATGGTGAAAAATAAGTACCGTATTTATCGGCGTATAACACGCACCCCAAGTTTTGGAGGGAATTTTAAGGAAAAAAACTTTTAGGAGGGAAGTTTAAGGAAAAAAACGTACATTTAAATGCCCATCAATGCAGCCTCATCAGTGTTCATCTGCAGCCTTGTCAGTGTCCATCTGTAGCACTGTCCCCCATTGCAGCATTGTCCTTGATTGCAGCCTTGTCCCTGATTGCAGCCTTGTCCCCCATTGCAGTCTTGTCCCTGATTGCAGCATTGTCCCCCATTGCAGCCTTGTCCCCCATTGCAGCCTTGTCCCCCATTGCAGCCTTGTCCCCCATTCCAGCCTTGTCAGTGTCCATCAGTAGTCTGCAGCCTCGCCCTGTGTCGTTTGCAGACATCTGGCATTTAAAAATGGCTCCGCCGTTCTCGGCCGCTCTCGGCGGCTCTCTTGGTGGCTTTCGGCCGCTTTCGGCCATTCTCGGCGGCTCTCGGCCGTTCTCGGCGGCTTTCGGATGCACTCGAAAGCCGCCGAGAATTGCCGAAAGTCACAGAGAATGCCCAAAAGCCACCGAGAATGGCCGAAAGTGGCCGAAAGCCGCCAAGAACTGCCGAAAGCCGCCGAGAGAGGCCAAAAGGCTCACAATCGGCGGGGGATCGGCATATAACACGCACGCAATATTTCCCCCTGATTTTAAGGGGAAAAAAGTGCGTGTTATATGCCAATAAATACGGTATTTGGTCAATATCAAAAGTTCATCTCAATACTTTGTTATATATCCTTTGTTGGCAATGACAGTGGTCAAACATTTTCTGTAAGTCTTCACAAGGTTGTCACACACTGTTGCTGGTATGTTGGTCCATTCCTCCATTCAGATCTCCTCTAGAGCAGTGATGTTTTGGGGCTGTCGCTGGGCAACACGGACTTTCAACTCCCTCCAAAGGTTTTCTATAGGGTTGAGATCTGGAGACTGGCTAGGCCACTCCAGGAACTTGAAATGCTTCTTACGAAGCCACTCCTTCGTTGCCCGGGCAGTGTGTTTGGGATCATTGTCATGCTGACAGACCCAGCCACGTTTTATCTTCAATGCCCTTGCTGATGGGAGGAGGTTTGCACTCAAAATCTCACGATACATGGACCATTCATTCTTTCATGTACACGGATCAGTCGTCCTGTTCCCTTTGCAGAGAAACAGCCCCAAAGCATGATGTTGCCACCCCCATGCTTCACAGTAGGTATGGTGTTCTTTGGTTGCAACTCAGCATTCTCTCTCCTCCAAGCACGACGAGTTGTGCTTCTACCAAACAGTTCAATTTTGGTTTCATCTGACCATATGACATTCTCCCAATCCTCTTCTGGATCATCCAAATGCTCTCTAGCAAACCTCAGACGGGCCCGGACATGTACTGGCTTAAGCAGGGGGACACGTCTGGCACTGCAAGATCTGAGTCCCTGGCGGCGTAGCGTGTTACTGATGGTAGCCTTTGTTATGTTGTTCCCAGCTTTCTGCAGGTCATTCACTAGGTCCCCCCCGTGTGGTTCTGGGATTTTTGCTCATCGTTCTTGTGATCATTTTGGCCCCACGGGGTGAGATCTTGCGTGGAGCCCCAGATCGAGGGAGATTATCAGTGGTCTTGTATGTCTTCCATTTTCTAATTATTGCTCCCACAGTTGATTTCTTCACACCAAGCTGCTTGCCTATTGCAGATTTAGTCTTCCCAGTCTGGTGCAGGTCTACAATTTTTTGTTTCTGGTGTCCTTCGACAGCTCTTTGGTCTTCACCATAGTGGAGTTTGGAGTGTGACTGTTTGAGGTTGTGGACAGGTGTCTTTTATACTGATAACAAGTTCAAACAGGTGCCATTAATACAGGTAATGAGTGGAGGACAGAGGAGCCTCTTAAAGAAGAAGATACAGGTCTGTGAGAGCCAGAAATCTTGCTTGTTTGTAGGTGACCAAATACTTATTTTCCACCATAATTTGCAAATAAATTCTTTCAAAAATCAGACAATGTGATTGTCTGGATTTGTTTCCACATTTTGTCTCTCATTGAGGTATACCTATGATGACAATTACAGGGCTCTCTCATCTTTTTAAGTGGGAGAACTTGCACAATTGGTGGCTGACTAAATACTTTTTTGCCCCACTGTAGTTCAGACGTGGTCCACTTGAAAATGATAGAAGGCCTCAGCTGCTACCCCCAACACTTCCAGAGGGCAATATACTGTAATAGCAGTGTGTTTTCGGGTGCATCAATTGTGTCAAGTTAGGCAGTCCATAGGCTGTAAAGCACCTCAACACCTGCTGGTCCTGCTGCAGTTTTTGCAATTTACCACAAAACACCCTGAAGAGAAAATTGACGTCAGTGATCACAATACTAATCCACAGCAATGGTGACCCCACTGCTCAGTAGAGATGAGCTTGGGCGTTCTCCGAACTCATGTCTATCTGAACTTTCACTTTGCTCTATTTTCTAGTCTAATCAGCTGCAGTCCTCTGTCCTCTTCTTTCGACCCCACATCTAGTCACTGTCCAAATCTTGCAACCTTAACATCCCTAAAACACACCCCTTCCTAACCAATTACAACAATGACAAAAAGTAAAAAAAAACTGAAATTGAAAACTACTTATGAAGCCATCCACCACTTTGCCCCCAGGTACATCACCAGCCTCATCTCAAAATATGGACCAAACTGTCGTCTTTGCTCCTCCCAAGACCTCCTGCTCTCTAGACTCATTATGACTTCCTCCTATGCTTGCCTGTAATAAACAAGAAGAAAACCCCTAAATGGACTTTGAAGGCACTGGCGTAGTAAGTTATTGAAAAAAAGTATTCATTGCTATGCATTTATTACTTTTTTAGTATACCATCTTCATACTTTCAAACCATCTTTGCACCACCAGCCTTTCCCTATTTGGCACATCGCATTATCTATCTAAATATATAGTTATAGCACTTACTTCAATCTAACAAAGTCCTAATTATACTTACTCTGTGCTATACATCTTATCATCTTTACCTACAGAGCAACACTCTCTTTTTGGCTACAGCATCCTTAGCGGTCCATTGCCCCTTGGGGGAGTCTGGCACGCGTCAGCTAATCCCAGAGAATTTCATAGTGCAACCTGTGTGGTGACTTTGTTTACAGCAACTGTAATCATTCCAATGCATTATATTGCTATTTTTGTATTAGGTTTATTAAATTATACTTTTTTCAATAACTTACTAGACCAGTGCCTTTAAAGTCCATTTAAGGGTTTTCTTCTTGTGTTTAACTAGCTTGGATGTTGGCACTCCATAGAAATATGATCACCAATGCAATTTACATGCTTTAGGCTTCATGTACACTGCTGCTGGTAAACGGACGTTTAGGAGCAGTTGGGCATTTTTTTCAACTGCTCCTGAACCCTCCTCTATGTTAACTTATCAGTACATGTACACTGGTTAGTTTATAGTCGTTTCTAGGCAGTTGTGTTTAGAGGCTTTTTTTTGGAACCCAAAAAAATGCGTTCAGAAGCCGTGTTTAAAGGCATTTTAAACACCAAACGCGGCTAAACCCGGCAACTCGCGTTTAGCCGCATTTTGTTTACAGGCCTTTTTCATTTTTGACTATTTTGAAAAAAAATAATTTTTTTTCAAATGCTTCTAGATTCAAATGCGGCTAAACGCGGCATGTAAACAGCTGTTTTCTGACGCTGGTTTCTAGCTGTCAAGTTAAATCTTTCAGGAGAAATTGAACTACGTCCCCTGTACATGAAGCCTTACCTGTAGGACATCTCCAGAGCCTTGCCGAACCTCTGGAACGCCCAAGCCAAACCTGTACAGCTGTCTCCTACTCTGCCTTGAAGAGATCCTTGAAAACGTATTTCTTCAGGGAAACCTATTGTGTCTCTACCTAACAACAGCATTTTACTTTCTTGAATAATTCACCCGATACAGTTACTACCTCATATATCACTTCTCCTTCCCGTTGTATGCTCTCACAAGCAAGGTTGTCCTAACATTTGTACTCTACTGTTTCTCCTTTTTTTTTGCTGCACAAACTGTTGCCGCTATAATAATCCTGTTTAATAATAATACTTGTACTGTGGGCAGCGATCACTCCTTCTGATAATACTGACTATTTTAGTGCTGGGAGCTGAAACATAGAGAACGTTTTAGCATATGTCACCCTGCTGCTGCTCTACAAAACAACAGGTGGCAGCCCAAGCAAGGATGTTGTACATTGCTGTTCTAGTTGCTGCTTGTCTTGACTGCCATTTACTTGTTGCTGATTGTTTATGACCAACACATTTGGTATAACTCTGCCTGAATGCTGCCGGCTCTCAACACTGCTTGTTCTGTAGACTTTGTTAACCAGTCTCCTATGTGCACATCAGCTATCTTTAGTAGGGTAAACCCAAAAAGTGTGACTAGGGAAACTCAAGCAGAAAAAAATTATACCTCCTTATAGGAGTTCCTGGTAAGCAACAAATTAAACCTGAGACAACCTGTACCCAGGACTGGTAACATTAATTACACAGGTTCTGTGGCTGATTAAGGTGGTAATTAAACTCACTTGGTGCCTTATCTGCATTAAATCAGCCTCAGAACCTGTGTAATTAATATGTTTCCTGGATTAAAGGGATGATGTGGCAACCCTACATGCAATAGCTTCAATGCCAGAGTTCATCATTATTTTCAGCCAAGTAAGGGCCTGTGTTAACAGGCTCTGGGCTTGTGTTATTTGCATCAGTATTATATCAGTTTGAAACCCTTCTGAGATAATTCAGAATTCATTGCGGGTGCATTTCACCTACAGTTGACCTGAGCCTCCTTCTGACCTGCATATTGCCTGTTTCAAGTGGATTTTACATTCCCATAAACTTGGATGGAATTGCAGAACCCACTTGAAGTAAACAAAACCAAATGACAAAGGACCTAACTGTAATTTTGGAATCTCATTGGCCCTCAGCTGAAACTAACTTATTTTTTGGAATATATAATTCCTTATGCTAATGTATTAGCTTTGTGAATTGAGTCTTTAATATAATATATCTTGTAATATTCAGGTGATATTAAAGTATTGTTTTTTTTGTTGTTTTTTAAAAATAACAAACATGATATACTTACCTGTGCAGTGGTTTTGCACACAGCAGCCCAGATCCTCTTCTTCTCGGGTCTTCGGCTGGTGCCCCTGGCCCCTCCCTTCTGCCGAGTGCCCCCACAACAAGCAGCTTGCTGAGGGGGCACCCGAGCCACTGCTTTGTGTTTCCACGGCTCCCCCTCTCTCCTCATTGGCTCACTGAATTTGATTGACAGCAGCAGGAGCCAATGGCCGAGATCGCTGGATCGAGATGGGGCTCAAGTAAGCATTGGGGAGGGGGGTGGCCGGTGCATAGAATAAATAGAATAAAATGTTAAAGCATATCTAAACCTAATCACAATTAAAGATTACCAGTCTTTAAAGTGGAACTTCCGCTTTAAGCACTCCTTGCCGCCTTACATGCTACATTTGGCATGTCATTTTTTTTTTGGGGGGGGGGGGGAGTGGGTACCTTTTTTTTGAGGGACTTCCTGTCCCACTTCCTGCTTCCTCATTTCAGCCGCCTAGGTGACTCCTTCTCTTCCCCTAGGTGGCCCCTCCCTCACTGCAATCTTCTGGGACACGTCACAGGTCCCAGAAGATTGCCTGGCCAATAGCAAAGCGCAGCGCGACTCCTTTAAGACACCTTTAAGAGAGTTCTTCTAATCTCAGCTCGTTACCTGTATAAAAGACACCTGGTAGCCAGAAATCTTGCTGATTGATAGGAGATTGAATACTTATTTCATTCATTAAAATGAAAATCAACTTATAACTTTTTTGAAATGCGTTTTTCTGGATATTTTTGTTGTTATTCTGTCTCTCACTGTTAACCACTTAAGGACCAAGCCTCTTTTTGAGATTTGTTTGCAAGTTAAAATCATTTTTTTTTTGCTAGAAAATTACTTAGAACCCCCAAACATTATATTTTTTTTTTTCTAACACCCTAGAGAATAAAATTGTGGTTGTTGCAATACTTTGTCACACCGTATTTGAGCAGTGGTCTTACAAGCAATTAAAAAAAAAAAAAAAATACACTTTTTTTAATAAAAAATATGACAACAGTAAAGTTAGTCCAATTTTTTTGAAAGATAATGTTACGCCGAATAAATTGATACCTAACATGTCACGCTTCAAAATTGCACCTGCTCGTGGAATAGCAACAAACTTTGACACCTAAAAATCTCCATTGGCGACTTACGTATGCATTCGCTTCTGCGTGCAAGCTCAGCGGGACAGGAGGGCTTACATTTTTTTCTTTTCATTTATTTATTTTACTTTTTATTTTTTATTTTTACACTGTCCTTTTAAAAAAAATAAAATAAATTTGAGTCACTTTTATTCCTATTACAAGGAATTTAAAGATGCATGACAGGACCTCATAAATGTGAAATCTGGGGTAAAAAAGAACGCAATAAAAATAAATAAATGTAATTTTTTTTTTTTTACAAAAAAAAATTTCCCCTTTAAGAGCTTTGGGCAAAAGTGATGTTTGACGTTGCCCCTGCCCTCCATTGCTATGGAGCCGAGTGGGGGCCATCTTCCCCACTCTGCATCCAGGCAGTGAAGGGAGCAGACGCGATCGTCTCCGCTGCTACCGACGGCTCCAGTAAGCGGCGGAGGCAATCGGTGCGTGGCAGGAGGCGTGGCGAATCTGCCGCTGAGACCACTTTTATCTGAAAGAGGACCGCCGGACGCTTTTAAAAATACTGTGGCTATGGCAGCAGCTGCCAAAACCCCTCCTTTGGGACAGGATTGCTCCTGTAGCTGGCTCTGAGGTGCCTACTTCCAATACATAGGGCAAAGCGGGATCTGGGTGTTGTAGTATTGGGGCGGAAATGAATAGATCCTTCAGTTTATTGAAAGCTTCCTGTGCTTCTTGGGACCACTGGAACTGGCTTTGCTGGCGAGTCAGTTGGGTGATGGGTGAAATGATTGATGAGAATCCTTTTATGAACCTGTGATAAAAGTTGGCGAAACCCACAAACCGTTGGAACCCTTTTTTGTCCACAGGAGCTGGCCATTCTTGGATCGATTTCACCTTCTGGGGATTCATTGCGACTCCATCAGTTGAAATGATGAACCCCAAGAATTGGACCACTGTCTTTTCAAACTCACATTTCTGCCCTTTTAGGTAAAGTCCGTGTTTCCTGAGAATTGTGAGTACTTTTTTCACATGGACTCGGTGCAGTTTGGTCTCCTGAGTAACGGGTCCTGAGCAAGGTAAAGATCCATCGGCCAGATGTATTTGGAGACTTTGTCTTTTATCTTGTAGAGGAATATGCAGGCTTCGGGCCAGGGATGCATCCAAGAAGCAACTGCAGGCCCCAGAATCAATGATGGCCAGTAGCCGGATCTCCTCGCCTGCCACCTGTAGGGAGACAGGAAGGACAAGATGAGTCGAGGTTGAACCAGCTACCTGAAAGTTCATAATTTTACGTGAAGGAGACTTACTGGGTCTCACAGGACAATTGCGCAGGAAGTGGCCTGCCCATCCAAAGTATAGACATAGGTTAGCTTCACGCCGGCGTTGCTTTTCGTCAGGAGTAAGTGGAGCCCGGACCAGACCCAGTTGCATTGGTTCACTTTCAGGAATGGAAGAAGGAAGGACTGAAGGAGGTGAGTGAACTGGAGGGATCCTGGGTAGCATCCAGGTAGGCCATGGGGACTGGAAACGTTCGGAGCGGCGTTCCCATAGACTCCTGTCTAATTTTATGGCTAGTTGAATCAACTCCTCCAGGGTAGAGGGAGAATCAACATGTGCAAGTTCATCCTTAAGAGTTTCTGAGAGTCCCTGGCGGTACTGATATTTGAGAGCTGCCTCATTCCACCCTGTGTCCCCAGACCATTTTCGGAACTCGACCGTGTAATCCTCCACCGGTCTTTTGCCTTGAGTTAAGGTATGCAAGATGGTTTCAGCAGTGGCTGTACGTTGAGGGTCATCGTACAATTGTCCCATGGATTCAAAGAAGGTTTCCACTGAGTTTAGTAGAGGACTCTTCTGTTTCAGAAGGTTATGGGCCCAGGCTTGGTGTTCCTCGGACAGCAGAGAAATAATGAACCCCACTTTCACTGTCTTAGAACTAAAAGTCTTAGGTTGGAGAGCCAAGTATAACAAGCAAGCGTTCTTAAAAGCTCTGAACTTTTTTCGATTTCCGGAGAATCGCTCAAGTGTGGGAACCCTGGGCTCTGGAAGAGTCATAACCAATGCAGGAACTGGGTTGGATCGATCTTGCGAAGAGGTTGCCCCACTGGAGGATGCTGGGGCTGTATCCACAGGAGCAGGAGATAATGTTAGATGCTGGAGACGACCTTCGAGTTGAAAATAGCCATCTTGTAACCTCTGGACTGTCTGCGTGAGGGCTGTTACCTGCTGGCATAGAGCCTCGAGAGGGGAACCCACTCTGTCGGCCTCAGACATGGCTGGTTTGTACTGTCAGGCTACTCACCAAGGGCGAGATGCTGAAAGCGGCTCCCCTTGCAGCTAAGTGCACTCTACCCCTGAAGGTGGTACAGAGGGTATAGGGCACAGAGAGGCACGGGTCGCGGGCAGGTAGATGAGTGTTGAAAGTAGAACTCCTGCAGAGTAGAGGTGTGAAGCAGAGATGAACTGGACACCTGGACTGGAGTAGAAGACCCGGCTGGGGCTCTAACCCCACAGACCCAATAATGGTTGGGACTGAGCACAGGAGGGTGCCGGTAGGAAGGCACAGAGTGTTCAGTGAAGGCAAGTGCTTAATGCAGGCCGGGGTCATACACAGGTAGCAAGTAGGTAAGGAAGTCCTTAAGCAAGCCGGGGGTCAAACACAGACGTAATGCAGCAGAGAAGTCTTGAAGGAAGGTCCAGGGTCATGCACTGTGAGCTGGCAGTAGAGAAGTCCGTTAGACAAGCCGAGGTCATACACAGGAAGACAGATGACAGAGGAATCCGAGAAGCAAGCCGGGGGTCAAACACAGGAGGCAGGTAACAGAGAAGTCCTTAGACAAGCCAGGGTCAAAGTACTGGAGAGAGGCAGAGCAGGTCAGGAACTATCTGGGTCATAGCAGGTAAACACAGGTAACTGAACTCAGGAACGGAACACTGGAAGCTGAAAGACAAACCAGCAATTAAACATTGAACAGATAAAGCAGAAAGAAAAGCAGCGCTGCTCTAAGGGTAGTAGGTAGTTAAAAACACAATTTATTATTATAAATTGTACACTTACATTTGTGTGATAAGAATTAGGCATAGGTAGGTTCTCCTGGGCAACGTAGAGTCACATCACAAACCAGCTGGGCTGTGGCGGGGCCAACTTGGCCGCTTGCGGTGGAGTCCGTAGCTCCAATGACTTGGGGTTCCCTCAGACAGCGCGTCAGCAGGTTCCTCGGAAGATGACGTCAGGTGGAGGAGAGCGGGGGGTGTGGCCGTAGCGCTCACGTTCGGAGCATGCGTGCTCCTTCCTCAGACATGCCTGAGGAAGGAGCACGCATGAGATCCTGTGGACCTTGGTTGGTAGGGGCCATGCATTTCGGGTACAAGGCTTTTGCCTCTTGGTGATGGTGCCAAGAGGCATGTTTGGAGGATTGATCAGTACATGCAGTTTTTCAGTGGAAACATGATTATTGGATTTCCATTAAGGTTTTTTCACTGGGTACATGCCTATTAGAGTTTTTTCACATGATTGTATATTTCATTTATTGTCCTTGCATTATTCACAGTGATTTTTATTTGAGAACACAAGTTGTTTGTCTTCGGTTGAAACTATAAATGGGAAGCGCAACATGGATTTTTTTTCATCAATTATAGTTATTGAATGGTGATCTTGGTATCCATATTAATCTGTACATATAGGTGCAGCATCTGTATTAAGGAAAGATTGGTGGGGCAGAAAGGAAGCACCATTGAAAACAATTGTGAAAAGATGAAAAGAAAGGTTGTAAAATCCGTTAAACCACGTCAGTGATCCTGTTGCTGATGAGAATTTTCCAAGGACAGGATCTCTAAAAATAACAGGGAAAATAGTAAATCTTATGCCCCGTACACACGATCAGAAATTCCGCCAGCAAAATTCAGATGTGAGCTTTTGGTCAGAAAATCCGACCGTGTGTATGCTCCATTGGACTTTTGCTGGCAGAATTCCAGCCAGCAAAAGATTGAGAGCAGGTTCTCTATTTTTCGGTCGGAAAAAGTTTCTATCCGAAAATGTGTTCGTCTGTATGCAATTCGGACGCGCAAAAAATCACGCATGCTCGGAAACAATTCGACACATGCTCGGAAGCAATGAAATCAAAGAAAAGTCAGGTAGCTCCTAGCTTGTAAAGGTGTCAACCAGCTTATATGTGTATAACAAACACTTTAAATCAGTAATTGTATGCTCAATACACTTATGCCGCGTACACACGAGCGGACTTTACGGCAGACTTTGCCCAGCAGACGGGATTTCGTCTGACAATTCGATCGTGTGTGGGCTCCAGCGGACTTTGTTTTCTCAAAAGTTGGACGGACTTATGCCGCGTACACAAGAGCAGACTTTACGGCAGACTTTGCCCGGCGGATGGGATTTCATCGGACAATTCGATCGTGTGTGGGCTCCAGCGGACTTTGTTTTCTCAAAGGTTGGACGGACTTAGATTTGAAACATGTTTTAAATCAATCCGTCGAAATCGTGTCCGGTCGAAAAGTCCGCTCGTCTGTATGCTTGTTCGACGGACAAAAAGCCACGCTAGGGCAGCTATTGGCTACTGGCTATGAACTTCCTTGTTTTAGTCCAGTCGTACTTCATCACGTACGAATTCGACGGACTTTGGTGGATTGTGTGTAGGCAAGTCCATTCATTCAGAAAGTCCGTCGTAAAGTCCGTCGAAAAGTCCGCCAGGCAAAGTCTGCCGTAAAGTCTGACTGTGTGTACGCGGCATTAGACCTATTGTCAGATAGCTAAAAAAAAAAAATAGCCACTAGACCGGTTCCTCTGAATCGTATAATAGCTATAACAAAAAGAATCAGAGGGTCTGAAAAAAGGATTCTTCAAAGAGGAACACACAGGTGTAGAAAAGATACAAAATGGAATTCTTTATTTGTAAATAAATAAATTCCACCCACAATGATAATTGAATAACACAAATAACCACCACCAATAAATGTAGCAATATTAAGAATAAAACAGACACATCACTTATACACTCCTTATACACTCGCAATCCCCCCTAAGGTAGCCGGCTACCAATAATGATCCCACTAATTCTCGGGCAGGAATAAAGTGATAAAAAGTATCAGTCATGTGCCCCAAAAAAATGAGAAATGGCATTACTTAATTTTCTCGGCTCGTCGTAGTGTTGTACGTCACCGCGTGCTTGTCGAAGGTTCTGAGAAATTTTGTGTGATCGTGTGTATGCAAGGCAAGCTTGAGCGGAATTCCGTCGGAAAAACCATCCAAGTTTTTTCTGACAGAAATAAGAGGTAGTGAGGAGGGTGAGGGGTGTAAAAGACCTTGACCAGGTTTTTTTTGGGCTGGAGCACCCCTTCCGCTCCTCATTACCTCTTATTTAGTGGCCACCAGTGCATAGGAGGAATCCCTTCAGATCTCCCACATAGAGGAGTTTGGCTCCCATGGTTGAGACGAAGGATCTTTCATTCTATTACTAGGGTAGGACCCACTAATTCTAGGTACTTTGTCGCAGTATATATATAGTGTGACCAAACCCCCGTATTTTTTTAACCACTTCAATACCCAGCCATAGTCAAATGACAGCCACAGATGGGATCTCCCATCCTGGGTGGACGTCATATGATGGCTTCGGCTTTCCGCCGCTACTGCGGGCCCCCGGGGGCCCGCAGAGCAGCGATCGGGTTCCATTGTGTCCCTTAGGACACAGCCGTTTCCCGATGGGGGTATTGAAGCGGCGGCGGGCGGCGGAGCGATGGGAGCGGCTGATCTGTCACAATGCAGAGCGGCATTGGGAAGGGGCATGCACGGTGTCCGCGCGTGCCTCCGGTGGCGCGCAGAGCGTTGAACAGGGCTGAGGTTTTTCCCTTGGATACAGCTCAGCCCCAATCACTGTAGCCAATGAGATGGCTCTTCACCACGTGACTGGCTGTGTCCAATCACAGCCGGTGACTAATGTAAACAAAACACCAGTGTGTAACCGCTGTTGCTGGGTTCTCCTCTTCACACACCGATCCAGTGTGAGGAGGAGATCAGCTAACAGTGAGTTACCTATTACATATATGTACTACTGTGCCCAGATTGCCCCCCCCTAGATAAAGAGTACCTGTCTAGAGTGCCATCTAGAGTACCTGTTATCAGGAGTACCTGTCATCTAGAGTACCTGTCATCAGGAGTACCTGTCCATCAGGAGTACCGCCACCTCACCACCTGCTACCAGAGTACCTGCCACCAGAGTGCCTGCCACCTCACCACCTGCCACCAGAGTACCTGCCACCAGAGTACCCGCCACCTCATCACCTGCCACTAGAGTACCTGCCACCAGAGTACCTGCCACCTCACCACCTCACCACCAGAGTACCTGCCACCAGAGTACCTGCCACCTCACCACCGGCCACCAGAGTACCTGCCACTAGAGTACCTGCCACCTCACCACCTGCCACTAGAGTACCTGCCACCTCACCAGAGTACCCGCCACCTCACCACCTGCCACCAGAGTACTCGTCACCTCTTACCAGCAGTGCCAGCGGCGGTAGACCCCAGGAGGAGGGGCCCAGTACAAGCACTGCTAGACCCCAGGAGGAAAGGCCCAGCACAAGTGCACGCCAAAGAATTAGGGCCCAAACCCAGCTTCCAGATGCCTTGGCAAACCCATTGTGGCTGCCTTCTACCACAGGGTCAGGCACGATCCCCCCTTTTACAGCACAGCCAGGTGTGCAGGTCAACACTGCAGGTTTTTCCCAAATGGATTTTTTTTATTTATTTTTCCCTAACAAATTGATTCAAGGCATCGTGGACCAAACCAATCTCTTTGCCCAACAATTATTTGCAACCAACCCCAGCTCCAGCTATGCCCGCCCTTTTGAATGGAGACCCCTAACGGTAGTGGAGCTAAAATTGTTTTTAGGCCTAACTGTCAACATGGGGCTTACATCAAAAATGAAATGCATAAGTATTGGTCGACCAAACCCATCCACCATATGCCAATTTTTTCATCGGCCATGTCCAGGTCCCGATACGAAATCATAATGCGCTTCTTGCATTTCAGTGACAACTCACAGTGTCCCCCCCCCCCCCCGAAATCACCCAAACTTTGACAAACTATATAAAGTTCGCTCCCTAATTAATTTTTTTTCCCAGAAGTTTGCCGAACTTTATGTCCCTGACAAAAATATATCAGGCCGGCTGGGAATCAAGCAAAATATCCCCAGTAAGAGGGCGAGGTACGGCTTGAAGCTTAACAAGCTTTGTGAAAGCGCCACCAGTTATGTGCACTCATTCCGCGTGTACGAAGGCAAAGATTCCCAGCTCCAGCCCCCTGAGTGTCCCTCGTACTTGGGAATAAGTGGGAAAATTGTTTGGGAGTTGCCATTCTCACTCCTCCAAAAGGGGTACCATATTTACATGGACAACTATTATACTAGTTTGCCCCTTCTCCGCCACCTATATCTAAAACAAACTTTGGCCTGTGGTACAACAAGAAAAAACTGAAAGGGCTTCCCACAGCGTCTTGCCACCACAACCATTCAAAGGGGGGAATCGACAAGCTTGAGGAACGAAGAAGTGTTGGCTGTGAAGTGGAGGGATAGGAAAGATGTGTACATCATGTCCACCATCCACGATGACACCTCGGTGGAACTTCACAGAAGACGCGGTACCGTTCGCAAACCTTCCTGTATCACTGAGTACAATAAATACATGGGGGGGGGGGGTGGATTTAAATGATCAATTGTTGCAGCCCTATCTTTCAACAAGAAAATCCCTCTTCTGGTACAAAAAAGTTGCAAATTTACTTTTTTCATTTGGCCCTTTTAAATTCTTTCATCATCTACCAAAAATCAACAGAAACACCCACCACCTTCATAAAGTTTATTGAAGACATTGTCACTGCCCTGATTTATCAGCAAGTATCCCCCCCAGAAAGCATTCGCTCCGATTCTGTCAGCAGACTACATGAGCGCCATTTCCCGGACCATATTCCACCAACAGGATCCGGAAGACGACGCCAAAAAAAATGTCGGGTGTGCACCAAAAGAGGAATTAGGAAAGATACCAGCTTCCATTGTCCCGACTGTCCCTCCCAACCTGGCCTTTGCATCGGAGAATGCTTCAAGCGATATCACACTCTGGAAAATTATTAGTCCATATTTATAATACTGCCATTTCCCCATTTTCAATTTCTGTCCTGAATATTTCCCTTCCTCAACCAACCATATCATTGCCTTCCATGTAAACCGACCCTGGCCTGTTTCTCGACTATGCCTCTGCCTACCGTCTGCATTGTTTTTCCGCCATGTTTTTGCCTTTCACGTGAACTGACCCTGGACTGAATCGACTATGCCTCTGCCTACCGTCTATTTCTGCCTTTTACCTGCACTGACCTCGGCCTGTTGACCATGTTTTTGCCTGCCCCTTGGATTGCTCTTTCACCCTGCTACACAGGGGTCTCACATATGTGAGGGGCTCCAGAATAGTGTTCGGAGTTCAGAAAAACAGTTTTTGGTTTTCTGTGTTCCCAGAACAGGGTCTGGTTGCCCGGAGGCTTCAAAGCGATTTGGGTGGGAGAAGCCTCTACCCCTGTCCCCATTCTTTCCTGACCGATGCCCTAAGCTTGATGGTACTGCCTGCTCCCTGGACAAATACTCTGGCTGTGCTGACCATACCTCTGCCTGCTGCATGTACTAACTATGGACAGTATTCCTGCCTGCTGCATGGACGATCCTTTGATCCTTTTGTTGCTGCTGACCACATCCCTGCCTGCTATCTGGACCAATGCTTTGGCTGTGCTGACATCTCTACCTGTACTAACTATTCCTGCCTGCTGCCTGTTTTGCTGTGGCTGTCCATGTTCCTGCCTGCTGCCTGGACCGATGCTCGTCTCTGTGGACCACTGCACTACTAAAACCGCAGGTAATCTTTTCTTTACCCTTTACTCAGCAGAATGTATTTTGGTTTGTAATTGGTATGTACAGTACATGCTATGTATTAGAAATATGAAGGGCCTTCAACAATGTGATAGGTTGGCAGGAATTTTTGTGTAATTTATGCTCCTAGAACAACTGACAGTGCTACTTGAATGTTGGGCCTCTGTATGTGGCCAGGCCATGTAATAGTCTCACACATGTGGTATCGTCATGCTCAGGAGAAGTAGCAGAATGTATTTTGGGGTGTCCTTTTTGCTATGTACATTCTGTGTGTTGGACATATCTTATAAATGGGCAACTTTGTGTAAAAAAAATGCGCTTTAATTTTTTTCCACATTTTCCAAAAACTTCTGTAAAAAAAATGAACCATTCAAAAGACTCATCATGCCTCATAGATTATACATTGGGGTGTTAGCTTTCCAAAATGGTGTCATTTTTTGGGCGTTTCCATTGTCCTGGTGCTCCAGGGTCTTCAAAACTGTAATAGGTGGTTGAGAAATGAGATGTGTAATTTATGCATGTAGAACGCCTGACGGTGCTACTTCAATGTTGGGCCTCTGTATGTGGCCAGGCTGTGTAAAAGTCTCACACATGTGGTATCGCCATACTCTGGAGGAGAAGCAGAATGTATTTTGGGGTGTCAGTTTTGCTATGTACATGCTATGTGTTGGAAATATCTTATAAATGGACAACTTTGTATAAAAAAATGCGTTTTTATTTTTTTCCCACATATTCCAAAAACTACTGGAAAAAAATGAACAGTTCAAAAGACTCATATTATGCCTCAAAGATTATACGTTGGGGTGTTAGCTTTACAAAATGGGGTCATTTTGTGGGCGTTTCCATTGACCTGGTGCTCCAGGGCCTTCAAAAGTGTGATAGGTTGTCATCAAATGAGATGTGCAATTTATGCTCGTAAAACGCCTGATGGTGCTAGTTGGATGTTAGACCTCTGTATGTGGCCAGGCTGTGTAAAAGTCTCACACATGTGGTATCACTATACTCAGGAGGAGTAGCAGAATGTATTTTGGGGTGTCATTGCAAGTATGCATGTGCTGTGTGAGAGAAATAACTTGTTATTAGGACAATTTTGTGCAAAAAAAAAAAATTCCAAGAATTGAGGGAAAAAACTACAACTTCAAAAAACTCACCATGCCTCTTACTAAATACCTTGGAATGTCTGCTTTCCAAAAAGGGGTAATTTGGGGGGTATTTGTACTTTCCTGGCTTGTTAGGGCCTCAAGAAATGAGATAGGCCTTCAGTACATCAGGTGTGATCAGATGTGATCATGTTTCAATGATTTGCACCATAGCTTGTAGACTCTATAACTTTCACAGAGACCAAAAAGTGTTTTTTTTTTTTTAATTTCTCTCTTTTTTCATTTATATTGCAAAAAATAAAAATAAAAACAGCGGTGATTAAATACCACCAAAAGAAAGCTATGTTTGTGAGAAAAAAACGATAAAAATTTGGTTTGGGTACAGTGTAGCATGACTGAGTAATTGTCATTCAAAGTGTGAGAGCGCTGAAAGCTAAAAATTGGTTTGGGAAGGAAGGGTGTATAAAAGCCCTGTATTGAAGTGGTTAATATGTTCAGGTGTTTTTAACTAGCCTTGCAGGAAATGTCATTCTTGTATGTGTGCGCTGTAATATGTTTTGTACTGGCCGACTTTACAGTCTCCTAAGAGCACATTTTCCACTCACTGTTTCACAGATTGTACACTGTAGTTTTTATTGCAAGATAAAACTAGCCTTATCTCTCCCTCATATATTGTAGCCTTACCAAGATGCTTACAGACCCTGTCCAGCCAATAAACAATATCTGTAGCTATTGCCTCTCAAATAATACAATCCAATGTCTTTTTTTAATAAAAACCTGCCTAATTTCCCCCTCTATGTTGTGATCTTAGCAAGCTGCTTACATATTGTCCAGCCATTGAACACTATTTGTGGCTATTGTCCCTCATATCATTTTTTTTATTTTTTTACAGCATAAACCTGCTTTGTCTCTTTCTATTTGCTGCCTATTCTTGTGTTTTCACACTGTCCTGGCGCTGGCCAGTTTCTACCAAAAACATATACAACCAGGTGTAGCGCTAAAAAATGAGAAAGAAAATATTGCTATACCACATAAAATAGCAAGATAAATTGTGAAAAAAAATGGTGTTTTGTATATTTTGTGAACATTCATACATAAAAGTCACTCATGTTATAAAGCCTTAGGGTCACCAAAAATGATGACAGGATGTAATAATGGCAATAAAGTCCAAAACTGAATATGCAGGTGCGGTGAACATAAATGTTGCAATGGTGATGAATTCCAAAACATATACTCGTGAAAATTTCTGAATAAAATCCAACATGTGCTGACAGACACTTGTGCGAAACCACCACCCGAGATGACTGGAGGCTTACCAGAAAGTTGGGACCCACCTAGCATACGCTATATGGGTCAAACAGGCTTAGGTTGCTCCCTGGCAAAGGAGGTAGGATACCAAGGTAGATACCAAGGGCTGGTGAATGGTGAAGTTGTAACGTTGCTATCCCAAAGTAGTCTTCTCCATACGGAAGCTCGGACACCAATGGACATTACCCACATGTAATGAAGAAGGGGCGAAGATGGATCCGGATGGCTAGCGTAGAGCTTAGCAGCAGATGTACTTGCTTCATAGAAAGGAGAGGAAATATAGCGTATGCTAGGTGGGTCCCAACTTTCTGGTAAGCCTCCAGTCATCTCGGGTGGTGGTTTCGCACAAGTGTCTGTCAGCACGTGTTGGATTTTATTCAGAAATTTTCACGAGTATATGTTTTGGAATTCATCACCATTGCAACATTTATGTTCACCGCACCTGCATATTCAGTTTTGGACTTTATTGCCATTATTACATCCTGTCATCATTTTTGGTGACCCTAAGGCTTTATAACATGAGTGACTTTTATGTATGAATGTTCACAAAATATACAAAACACCATTTTTTTTCACAATTTATCTTGCTATTTTATGTGGTATAGCAATATTTTCTTTCTCATTTTTTAGCGCTACACCTGGTTGTATATGATTTATTACAAATTTTCTATTTGTTGTGTTAGCTGCTCACATTTATAACTTCTATTGAGTAAGCGCATGGTTTACAGGTTTTTTTCTACCAAAAACATACCTGGAGTCTATACTTTAATATTTCTGGGATGCATGGATGGGAGAAAGTTTGGGGAATGTAGAGTTGTTATGTTGAAGGGTTTTTGTGCACTTTATTTAACAATGCAGTGTGATACTGTGAGAAAGAAGCCCACAAACTATATTAATAAACTGTTTTGCCAGTTTGTATGATGTTTTGACCTTTTTTTATCATTAGAAGGAAACTTTCTTCTAGCTTTTTAAATAAAAAAAAGAGGGAGCCCCTCTAAGAGTAGCTGGTAAAATAAGTGATATGAGGAAAGAAAGAAAACTTCTCAATTATCTGTGTGGCTGTTGCAACACAAAGGGCTCAATTCATAAAATGGTATCTACCACTTTAAAGAGATTGTAAAGTCAGAAGGTTTTTTATCTTAATGCATTCTATGCATTAAGATAAAAAGCCTTATGTGTGCAGCAGCACCGCTCAGCCCCCCTAATACTTACCTGAGGTCCCTCTAGATCCAGGGGTGTCCACGAGTGTCTCAGCCATCCGAGATTCTCCCTCCTGATTGGATGAGACACAGCAGCTGCGTCATTGGCTCCCGCTGCTGTCAATCAAAGTCAGCTAGCCAATTAGGAGAGAGAGGAGCGAGGCCGGGGCTCCGTGTCTGAATGGACAACGGGAGCTGTGACTCAGCTCGGGTGCCCCCATAGCAAGCTGCTTGCTGTGGGGGCACTCAACAGGAGGGAGGGGCCAGGATCACAGAAGAGGGACCCCAGAAGAGAAGGCTACAATCACTTTAAGATCAGCAGTAGAATTGCTCATAGCATTTTTCAAAATGTTTTTGCAATTCACTAAAAACCACTACTAAACTTCCGCATGCGCTTTTTCTTGAAGTGATGCAGTATTTTAGTAGTGAAAACTTGTGTTATTTTAATGCAGACAGCCACTGGTGTCTTTAACAACCAGGGAATGGCTGGTTGTTCAGGAGCTGGCATGCGCCGGTATCCTTGATAGACAATGAAAAGTTGATTGTTAAGGAGCCGGAACAAGCTGGCATGTTTAATAGCCAGTGAATAGTTGGTTGTTAAGAAACTGGCACCCGCGGCATCCCTAACAATTATAAATCACCATTAGGAATCTCCCACTGACAGCAGAATGTAAACAAAAGAAAAAAAAAACAAAAACATGTGGGGTCCCCTTCAAAATTCATACCGGACCCTTATCCCATCATGCAGCCCCTCCTCCAAAGCACCTTGTCCCTGTGATGTTTTCAGTATTGCATGCGATATTTAGGAAAAATGTGTTACGTAACTCAAATGTTGCATGTGATATGCTTGCGTGAATTAAGCCAATATGTAGAACAGCATTCGGGGCAAGAGCAGTGTATACATTGGTGTCTGAGTGGTTTGTAAGCCGGGTATCCAGTGTGGCTCTTTTTAGTGCACAGCATTCAAGGCAAAGGCAGTGTGAGCATTGGTGTCAGAGTTGGCTTTGAATCCAAGTATCCGATGCACAGCCCATGCTGTGTGTGTGACTGTTGCAGTGCTTGGAAAGGCTAACTGCTGGCTCCAGTTCAGAATCCTCTTGGATGTACCTGCTAGTTACAGATATAAACGGCAGTCATAGGGCCAGATAGTAAAGTCCTAAAGAGCTGGTAATATACTTTATGTCAAAGTGTTTTGTAACGGTAACTCTGCTCTTTCTTCAGGCATAAAATAAAAATTAAAACCATCATCAGCTGTCACATCAAATTACAACAGTATGAATATACTCCCACCAGAAATAGTTTATAGTAGTCCATTAAAGTATAACTAAAGGCAAAACTTTTTTTTTTAGTTTTGGACAGAGTGCAAAGTAATAAGGACACATGTTAGGTTTTTATTGCTGTTTGTGCCCCCATTAGGGAGATCCACCTGTCCTATTTGTCCTATTTACTGTTATCATAGAAAGTTAAAAAAATCCCAAATTTTGGCTTGTCCCCAGATCAGTAATAGAGGGGATATCTTCCAATTGGGAAACTAGATCTGTTGACCCTGGTGACAACCAGAAATTCTCACTGTGGTGGGATTTCCACTCACGTCCTGCTTTGGTATGGGACAGGAAGTGAAGACAAATCTCTTCAATGGGACACAGATGACAAAAGAAAAACTTGACAGGGGTTATAGCCCTCCATTACGCCCTCCAAAATGAAAAAAAGATTTTGCCTATAGTCAGGGCAGGACTTAGGGTGGTGGGGGCCCTTGGGCTTGAGTCACTTTCGGGCCCTACCTTCTATACATTACTTTAAACCTTTAATTTTCTTTTAAGTGCGCCACTCTGATACCGTTTGTCCGCCATTACATCACTGTCTAATGCAGACAGGTTTTCTCAACGCCAGTAAACGAGGCACTACGTAACTGCCAATAACCAATCAGTAAACCTCAAAATAAGAGTTTAAGGAATTTTAAGGAAAAAAACTATTTAAGGAAAAAAACTTACATTTAAATGCTCATCAATGCAGCCTTGCACAGCGTCCATCTGCATGCTTGTCCAGTTTCATTTGCAGCCTTGCCCAGTGACATTGCAGCCTTGTCAGTGTCATTTGCAGCCTTGCCCAGTGACATTGCAGCCTTGTCAGTGTCATTTGCAGCCTTGCAGCCTTACCAGTGTCATTTGCAGCCTTGCAGCCTTATCAGTGTCATTTGCAGCCTTGCAGCCTTGTCAGAGTCATTTGCAGCCTTGCAGCCTTGTCAGTGTCATTTGCAGCCTTGCAGCCTTGTCAGTGTCATTTGCAGCCTTGCAGCCTCCATCTGCAGCTTTATCAGTGTCCATCTGCAGCCTTGTCTGTGTCATTTGCAGCCTTGCCCAGGCTGCAGTGAAACTGCAGTGACTTGTCAGTGTCACTGCAGTTTAAATATGGCACAGCCGAGATACACAGAGCCGGTCCTGTGTATCTCGGCTCCTCTCACAGTCCCGCCCAGTCCTGCCCTATGATGGACATAACACAGGTCCAATGGCGGGACTGGGTGTGACTGTGAGCGGAGCTAGCTGAGTATAGCCGAGTATACTTGGTTGGGGCCCGCGGGGCCCTCTATTGGGCGGGGCCCATGGGCTTGAGCCCAGTCAAGCCCAATGGTAAGTCCGGCCCTGCCTATAGTTCTACATAAACTCAAATCTTGCTGGAAATAAATTAAAAATTAAATCCTAAATTAACAATCTATAAATATCAGCCACCCTTACGCTGGTGTATATATATATATATATATATATATATATATATATATATATAGTGTATAAATAAAACCATATAAATTATTATTATTATTATTATACAAGATTTATATAGCGCCAACAGTTTGCGCAGTGCTTTACAACATGAGGGCAGACAGTACAGTTACAATACTGTTCAATACAGGAGTAATCAGAGGGCCTTTCTCGTTAGAGTTTACAATCTAAGAGGGAGGGTCAAGTAATACAAAAGGTAATAGCTGTGGGGATGATCTGATGGAGAAAATAAAAGTACATTTGTTAGGTGTGGTCCAGATAGGCTTCTCTGAAAAGATGGGGCTTTTAGGGATCGTCTAAAAGCAGAAGATAAAGATAAACAGACAAACTGGGGTAGGGAGCTCCATAGGAGGGGTAAGGCTTGTAAAAAGTCCTGGAGGTGAGCATGGGAGGAGGTGACGAGGGAGCTAGAGAGTAGGAGGTCTTGGGAGGAGCGAAGAGAATGATTAGGTTGGTATTTAGAGACCAGGTTAGGGATGTAGCTGGGGCAGAGTTGTGGATGGCCTTGTAAGTTGATGTTAGTATTTTTCATTTAATTTGTTGGGTGAATGGAATCCAATAGAGGAATTGACAGAGAGAAGTAGCAGACACTGAGCGGTTGGTAAGATGGATTAGCCTGGCAGTAGCATTCATAATGGAACAAAGCAGGCTACTAAATAATGTTAGAGATAATATTATGAGCAGCCAGCACAATTTGTTGATCAGCAAAACATAACAAATATGAAAGTCCACATCCGGTGCTAAATGAGAAGTAAATCCAAGAAGGGAGAGTTGATAAACCCGTCACCAACTTTAATGTGTGTAAGAAAGCACGCCGCACCACGTGGAAATCCAATCTGCTTACCAGACAGCTATAAAAAAGCAGGCAACCGAGAGATCTCTCTTTATCAAACTTCCTCGCCAATGAGGTGTGAATCGATCTATGGCTATGAAAGTGGTTCCTACTGGATTTTTGTTATGACATTCCAAGTAGTGGCGGGAAACAGTGTGTTTGGGGAACCCTTTGCTGACATTTGCCAGATGTTCCTTAATCCTAACATCCATGGCCCGCATAGTGTGGCTTACATATCGTAGGCCACATGGACAAGTCAATAAATAAACCCCATTTTTAGACGTACAGGTTATAAAAGTATTGATATCATACACTTTAGCAGTGATGTGAGACTTGAATTGACAGATTTTTCTATCTTTGTTTTTGTTAACATAACAAACGGCACATTTTCGACAAGGAAAAAAGCCTTTAGAGTTTTGGAAAAAAGAAACCCTATTGGGGGCATCCAAAACATTTGTAGCTACTTGAAGCTTTAAAAGTGGTACTCCCCTAAAGATAACTTGTGGGCTTTCAGGTAAGACAGGGCCCAAAATTTTATCATTCTTGAGCACTGCCCAATGTTTGTTCATAATCTTTCTAATATCGTAATTTTGTTGCGAATATGTAATAATCATAGAGAAATTAGGCTTCTATGGACCATTTGGTCATCTAAATATTTCTCTAAGAATTCCACATCCCAGTTCCCATCAACCTCCGTTATTATAAGGTTTTTCAATCTCATGAATAGTTCTCCTATATCCAGATTCTGTTGGTCCTCTGTATTATTAAAAACATCTTTAAAGTGGGGTTCCACCCAAAAAAACAAACATATCTAAAAAATTCTAAAAAAAAAAACAAAAAAACATTTGGATATTTTTTTTTTTTTTACTTACCTCTAAATGCCTGTTGCTAGGTGGTCCCTCGTAGTCTGCCCCTTCGTCTGCCTGGGCTGGTGACATCACTTCCCCCTGGCACAGGAAGGGCTCGGCTCTTCTCCCTCCCTCTTGTCAATCATCTGGGACCCATTGCAGGTCCCAGGTGATTGAGCGGCCAATCACGGCGCTCGGCGCCGCTCGCGCATGCGCAGTGGGTGCCAGGCTGTGAAGCCACAGCCCGGCGCCCACAGTTGAACGAGCGGGGCTTCGATCCCCCGCACCGCTGGACCCAGGGACAGGTGAGTGTCCAATTAAAAGTCAGCAGCTGCAGTATTTGTAGCTGCTGACTTTTAATTTTTTTTTTTTTAATGGCCCCCCTGGGTGGAACTCCTCTTTAAGATCTATAGAGCATGAAGTTCTCAAATCAAAAACATCCATCCTATTGTATTACAATCAACAAGAAAGCAGCGGATAAAAAATCAAATTAAAACAGTACAAAGCAGATCAGTAACCGCACTACTAACTAATGTTAGAGATAATATTATGAGCGGCCAGCACAATTTGTTGATCAGCAAATCATAAAAAATATAAAAGTCCACATGCGGCGCTAAATGAGAAGTAAATCCAAGAAGGGAGAGTTGATAAACCTGTCACCAGCTTCAATGTGTGTAAGAAAGCACGTCGCACCACGTGGAAATCCAATCTGCTTACCAGGCAGCTGAAAAAAAGCAGGCATGTAATAAACAGACCAAGATCACAGCTCCGTTATTCAGCTTTAAGTGGAATCCCAACCAGGATTGCAGCTAATCGTCAGCCATTTTCATACAGCAAAAACTTCTTTGATCTCTCATATGGGATGTGTAACATTGCAGCCATTGTGCTATATGCTGGATGTTCAGTGTGCCCCTGTACCTTTAAGAAGGGGTGGCTCCCCTTCAGTCCACCTCCTCTCACCTATCCATCAGAATGCATGTGCCTCCACTGTCAGGACACTTAGTGTTAGGTACCACAGACACCAGGGTGCCTTGACAAGGTTCTGTGGCTTACGCATGCATTTGCAAATGTGTGCAAACTAAACCCCTGCTTTTAATGCACACTGTTAGACAGGTTATTTGGTTGTCTGCAGGGCTGGTGGTAAGTTAAGCTTGGTTTTTCTCTTGGATTTATTCTTGGCCTTGTTTGTGCCTGTTGTTAGCCCTCCAATGCTTCTTACTGCGATAGCCAGTTATAGATGGGAACAAGTGGCATCTTTTTTGTATCACTGATGTGTAACATTCACCCAGGCGGCCAGGATACCCAATGAAAAGATAATGCAGCCAATGGTGAAGCCTGTAAAGTAGTATAAAAATTTTGATTCGTAGTAACTGACAGTTTAGTACAGGAACAAGGGCATCATTAAGTTCAAATGGCCGTGGCTCTCAGCGTGCTAGTGTCAGCCATAATGGACTGCAGGGAGGATAGCCTATCTAAAGGTAATCTAATGAGAAGGGAGTTGCAGTAGTCGAGGTGAGAGATGACCAGGGAGTGAATTAGGAGCTTTGTGGTGTGTCATTGGTAAGGAAGGGGCATATCTTGGAGATGTTGTGGAGATTGAGGCGGCTAGATTTGGACAGTGATTGGATGTGGGGCAAAAGGATAGTTCAGAGTCCAGGATTACACCTAGAATCTTGGCATGCGGGGATGGGCTGATAGTTGTGTCATCAATCTTGACGGAGAGATCAGGGGAAGGGGCACGTGGAGGGGAGTAAATATTAAGAGCTCAGTTTTGGATAGATTGAGTTTGAGGAAGTGGTGTGACATTCAGGCTGATATGTCTGTTAGTAAATTAGTGATATGTGAGGAGACTGAGGAGTGAGCTGAGGGGTAGAGAAATAAATGTGGGTGTCGTCGGCATAGAGATGGTATTGGAAACAATTGGAGGCTATTAGCTGACCCAGGGAGGAGTTGTAGATCGAGAATAGAAGACGTGCAGAAACAGAACTTTGGGGGACCGCCAACAGATAAGGGAAGAGGAGAGGCGGAAGTAGAATTGTAAGTGGCACTGAAGGTACGGTTGGATAAGTAGGAAGAGAACCAGCGAAGAGTACAGTTACGGAGACCAAAGGAATACAGTTTTTTGAGGAGGAGTGGGTGGTCAACCGTATCAAAGGCAGCTGAAAGGTCCAGGAGCAGGAGTGCAGATATAACCAATAAGGTATTACAATAAATTAGTACATCTAAGTTTGATTTGCTGCTAGCTTTGGTTTTTGCAAACTTAAAACAGAACTCCACTAATCTAACCCAACTATTTCAACCTATCCCTAAGCAATACAGCTTCCTAGGTCAGTGTACTGCTTAATGAACAAAGGTTTTGATGATTATTCATTGTACAATGAGGAATTTTATGGTCGAAATGTGACATTACTATTAGAAACACACATTTGGTTGTGCAGTGTGGAAAATGTGTGTAACTTAAAAGATTGGATGTACAGAATTACAAATCCTTTGTCAAGTAGAACAGGACACATGAATATATTTTAATAATGAATAGATTTTGATATTTTAATAGTGCATTTAGGTGTTTGTTGGAAGATTTGCTGTGTGATTAGTGATTAGGATTGTGATTAGGCATTTTTAAAAAAATAATAACTCTTTTAATTCTTTATGGAAATCAACCTATGCTTCCTATACATACCTTACTTGGTTACTCCCCCTGTTTTAGGTGGAGTATTATACACATACAGTACATAGTACCTGGTAATACAGTGTACTGGTGCTGTAAATTGTACTGTATATAACAGTGGCTCATATCCCCCACTTTTTCATTTTTAATAGATTTTTATTGAAAATTAAAGGTACAAAACATAGCGTAAGAAAACTTTTTGTAATTGCCAAGAAAATGTTAGCCAGCGGGAACGTAGCTGTCGAGAATAAAAAAACATCCAACAGTATAAATAGCATATTCATAAAGGAAACCTGCAGCCTGCAGGTTAGAGTAGGTATCCATATCCCCCACTTTTTCTTTTCAGCTACTCCCAGTGTCAATGTTTTCTAACATCGAGAGAAGACCTTGCCACAATTCAGTTTGCTGATATTGGATATAACATTAGTCTATTATTAGAACTAAGTGACCCCTTGATTTCCATCATGGCAGGACCAATACATCGATTGAAAGGATTTTTTAGCCAGCCACTGGTCTGGGTTTAGTCTAATCTATAATATTTTATATCCCCTCAACTGCTCTTGATACTATGCCCCTGTGCTTGCCCCAAGGGAGCCTAATGCTCTGCCCTCCATTTTACCTTGAGTTTATAGGGTACGATACAGTGAGTAGTTCCATTTATGTTTACATTGTAAACAGGGGCGGCTCCAGAAAAAGTTTTAGGAATCCTCTTGAATAATTAATCTCTGATGAAACACGTCGAGGAAGTAATGTTACATGCCGTGCTGGATCTATAAGTCTGGTATCCACCATCTTTGTTTATACCTACTTGCATGCACATTGAAGCTGTGTTGTTTTTTTACTTCTGTAAGCAGGATTCTTTTAGAATAAAGTTTTCATAAGAATATACTACACTATAAGCTTTTGCCTTTATATTACCCCCGTGGAATGCTTTAAGATGCCAGAAATACTTTGCAACCAATAAACTACTTGCTATTAAATATTTAATGAACAACAAAGCATATTGATTTTAGCGGTCGGGACTGTAACGCACAACACCATATTAATAATACAATGCTCAGGAGCACTAACTAACATAAACAGCACAACACTTTGGTCTATGTAACAAACAAAATAGAATATGGAGTGATCGGTACTATCTACCGTATATACTCGAGTATAAGTCGAATTTTCAGCACATTTTTTTGTGCTGAAAGTGCCCCCCTCGACTTATACTCGAGTCAAGCACTTTTCTGCAGCAAAAAATTTCATTTTCCGAACCGATTTTGGGGCCCCATATCTCAGGGCCACTTGTTGCTAGGAACCCCAAATTTGGTATACAAACACAGTGGAACTGGTACCACAACATATCCAAAGATGAAGTTCCTAGCACTAAGTGGCCCTGAGATACGGGGCCCTAAAACCGATTCGGAAAATGTCATTTTCTGCTGCAGAAAAGTGCTTGACATTTTCTGAACTGATTTTTGGGGCCCTGTATCTCGGGGCCACTTGGTGCTAGAAACCCCAGCTTTGGAAATTTTATGGTACTGGGTTTGCACACCAAATTTGGGGTTCCTAGCACTAAGTGGCCCCGAGATACAGGGCCCCAAATTTGGTCAACTGTGTCCATCTGCAGCAATGTCATTCCAGGACCCTTTGGGTTCAGAGACCCCAAATTTTGGCTGCAGCTAGGGGGCATCTAGGAACCCTTAACTACCGAGTTTGAAGTTCAGGGGACCTATGGCTGCAAATGGGCACAGTGAGGCATGCAAATGGGCACAGTGATGCTGCAAATGGGCATTGTTGACCCTCTTTTCCACTTACAGTAGCTGTGCATTTCTCACCCTCGTCTTATACTCGGGTCAATAAGTTTTTCCCATTTTTTTTGTAGTAAATTAGGGCCTCGACTTATACTCGGAACGACTTATACTCGAGTATATACGGTAATTTACAACATATTGTGTCATATCTAATGCTATTGTCAGAACATTGTAACATACAAAATATCATATACGGTGCAATGATCAGAACTACGTAACATACAACAGTGTATAGCAGGCAGGACTATGTGATTAGTGTGCCCCCTTCATTGTGTACCATACAGCATAGTGTATAGAATGATTTGGTCAGGACTGTGTACAACATTATTTGCTCAGTGTGTCCCCTTACATTGATGGTCAGTGCTACCTCTTACAATGGTGGTCATTTCTCAATGTAACCACTTACGTTGGTGGTTAGTGCTTAGTGTGACCCTTAACATTTGTGGTCAGTGCTCCCTACTACATTGGTGGTCAGTGTGCCCTTTTGGGGCTCGCTCATATGGGTGGTTGGGGGGGCAGTAAAAGTATGCGGTTGCAGACATGAAACAGCTTAGGGCTGTACATGTGCCATATCTGTGATGTTTGCTTTGGAGACGCTACAAATATTACCGTAAATGGCATGTTGTATTCAGTGGGTGGTACCCATAGTATGCTGCTGCACCACAAACATTACAATATGCTGCTCCACAAAACATCACAGTATGCTCCACCACAAACATTACAATATGCTGTTCCACTAAAAACATTACCTGTATACTGCTCCACCACAAATATCACAGTATGCTACGCCACAAATATCACAGTATGCTCCACCACAAACATTGCAGTATGCTTACAATGTAACTTGGCAGTGACCAGGCAGGCTGATGTAGAGCATGTCTGTTTACTGCTTGAGCGAGCACATGTACACATAGGGGTGGGATTGGGGGCAGGAGGCCACTCACATCATGAAGCCGGTTTGTCTGCAATCATAATGACAAGCAGGTGACCTAAAGCTTCAATTTGTGAACCGAGCTGCCCAGGGTGGCTGCTGATTGGGGTGCTATGGGGGTGCTTTTACATTTTAGGGAGGTGCTAAAGCATACCCAATATTCTCTGATGCCACTCCTGACTGTAAAATGGGAGTTATTATGTATAACAAACATATTGTATTAGGGTTGATTTACTCAAACTGGATCATGCAAAATCTGGTGCAGCTGTGCATGGCAGTCATTAAGCTTCTAACTTCAGCTTGTTCAATTAACCTTTGACAAAAAAGCTGATTTGTTTCTATGCAGAGCTGCACCAGACTATTGCATCAGGCTGTTGCAGTCTAAAACCTCATACACACGATTGGATTTTCCGCAGACAAAGCCTCAGACTTTTGTCCAAAGGGCGTTGGCCAAAAACTTGTCTTGCATACAAACTGCAAGCAATTGTCGGCCAACAAACACGAATGTAGTGACATACTAGACATACTACGAGACAATAAAGAGCAAGTTCAATTGTGATGCACCACTCTTTGGGCTCCTTCTGCTAATTTCATGTTAGTAGAAGTTTGGTGAGTGTTGATTTGCGCTTTTCCTTTCACGCTTTTCATTTCGTTTCTGAACATCTGAATGTCAACCAGCCATGTTTCAGAATCAGAGGAGATAATGTGTTATTTATTATTGGCCTTGGAGTTATTGCTTTGACCCAAGTCCAGTCCAGGAACAGGAGGAGGAGGATTCCAAAAATTGGTTGCTTTATTAATCGTGACCAATTATGTCATATGCCTTTGCTGCGGGAGCTCCAGGGGAATAATCCGGATGATTTTCGGAATTATCTCCAGATGACGGACCCCTGCTTTCACCAACTCTTGGCATTGTTGACCCCCTATATTAAGAAGCAGGACACATGCATGAGGCTTTTATTTTATTTTTTGGTTGAATAATAATGATTTGATTTGGTATATTTTCTATATTTTTGGATGCATATAATGCACTTTTTGGTTAAGTTCTATTGGCAGATAGCATGTCTAATTTTATTTATTTTCTTTTTTTAATGCACAATAAAAAAATTATGTAGAATAATACTTGGCTATGTGTTTTACTTCAAATGACAGTTTGGGAGTAGGCAGTTACATTTAAAAAAATACAATGTAAAATTAACAAGGGACACCAATATAGTTGTATCTTTGATCTTAAAAACTATGGGATAATGGTGTTGTGGTAACCTGCCCCCCCCCCCCCCCAAAAAAAAAGTACCAAGCATAATAATATTATTCTTGATGTCACTAGAAAAAAAAACCTTTGAAAATATGTTTTGCAGAACTCCATCAGTATCACCAGCAAAGCAGCTTCATTATTATCACATTAAAGAAGAAGAGAATTGTGCGCTGCATTTCTACATTTAACAATTTGCCGCATCACAAATGTTAATTCTCCATTACGAACGCTAGTTTACAAGACCGACCGCTTCCGGCTTGTCTTTGCTTCTGAGCATGCGTGTTTATACTTTGGACTTTTGTCTGACGGACTTGAGTACACACGATCGGAAAATCCGACAACAGACATTTGTCTGCGGAAAATTTATAAGACTGCCATCCAACATTTGTCCACGAAAAATCCGACAACAATTGTCCGATGGATCGTACAAACGGTCGGATTTTCCGCCAACAGCCTGTCATCACACAATTCCCAATCAAGTGTACGAGGCTTTAGTGTAAAGTGTTTTTCATTACATGCATATGGGATTCTCCTTACATAGTTACATAGTAGGTGAGGTTGAAAAAAACACAAGTTCATCAAGTCCAACCAATGTGTGTGATTATATGTCAGTATTACTGTGTATATTCCTGTATGTCGCGGTCTTGTTATCACGAGAAAGCCATAATAACTGTATCACAACTCTTTTTTCGTGTTATTTTTAAAAATTGTGTTTTTAATACAAAGTGTAATAAAACTGTATATATTTTAAAACAATTTAGTCTGTGATCCCTGGTCACTTTAAAAGTCCACTTTAATAAACATCTGTATTTGTATTAGTAGCTCTTTTAGGCCACGTTTCACTAAACAAAAAAAAAATGCCTTCAGCCAGAAGTACGTGGAGCAGCCGCCAAGTCCCCCAGCTACACCCAGCCAGGTCATTCTGACTGACAAAGCTCCAAAACTACCTAGTAGTATCAAAGCCTGCCCTTCTCAAGTTTTTATTGACTCATCACTATGATGGACTGCCTACTAGCCAATAGGAGTGTACACAAGGAAAGAAGGGATGGGTAAGCTTTAATTCAGAGCTATAGAGCCTCTACAAGCAAATGGAGTGAAATGCATTAAAGCGTTTGTCATCCCAAAACTTCCAGATATGTGCCTACTGTACCATGTACTTGTATGAGAAAGTATCCTGTTCTCTCTGTAATTCTTCCTTTATGTGAAATCCCTGGTGTTCCTGCCAGTCCCTCTGCTTTTCTGTTAAAAACTGACCACACTGAGCAGGAGAGCACACCATGGTCAGTTCTCTAGCTACGCTGGGAACTCAGTGTGCTCTCCTCCAATGATCAGACTTGTCTTGACATGCCCCCGCTGCATTCACTGGGAAGCTTAGTGTCCTGCTGCTTCTCCTCCCCCAGCTCTTATGCAGCTAAGAACAGAGGGGATGTGATAATTTATAAAAAAAATGGGGAAAAGGTATTTATAATTTGTTTTACAAGGTGATCATTTACAATCACTTTAAGGTTTATGTGAACCAGGTGGAATAGCCTGTACAATAAAATTGAACAAGGCTTTTGAGCACCTTCCCTTCTTCGAGAGTCATGGCAAATATATTCCTTTCAGTTGATACATTGAAGTGCATTGTCTAACCTACTACTACTAGTTCAGTCAATGGTTAAACAGATGTTACTTGAAACAAAAAAATAAGAGACTGATAATATGTTACTATTTGTTTGTAATGACCTAATAACATAAGTCATTACATGAATTAATACTATTGGTTACAGCTAACATAAGTTTTTGTTTAACAGGGGTTGGGACACTAATGCCCTGTACACACGGTCGGATTTTCCGATGGAAAATGTGTGATAGGACCTTGTTGTCGGAAATTCCGACCGTGTGTAGGCTCCATCACACATTTTCCATAGGAATTTCTGACACACAAAGTTTGAGAACAGGCTATTAAAATTTTCCATCAATAAAATCCGTTGTCGGAAATTCCGATCGTGTGTACACAAATCCAACGCACAAAGTGCCACGCATGCTCAGAATAAATTAAGGGATGGAAGCTATTGGCTACTGCCCCGTTTATAGTCCCGACGTACGTGTTTTACGTCACCGCGTTCAGAACAATCGGATTTTCCAACAACTTTGTGTGACTGTGTATATGCAAGACAAGTTTGAGCCAACATCCGTCAGAAAAAATTCATGGATTTTGTTGTCGGAATGTCCAATCAATGTCCGACCGTGTGTACAGGGCATGAGACTAATGCCCCGTACACACGATCGGAATTTCCAAGGTTTTTCCGACGGAATTGAGCTCAAGCTTGCCTTGCATACACACGGTCACACAAAAGTTCTCTGAACTTTTGACCGTTAAGAACGCGGTGATGTACAACACTACGACGAGCCAAGAAAATGAAGTTCAATGCTTCCAAGCATGCGTCGAATTGTTTCCGAGCATGCGTAGGAATTTTGCACGTCGGAATTGCTACAGACGATTGGAATTTCCGATAGGAACTTTTTCCGTCTGAAAAATAGAGAACCTGCTCTCAATCTTTTGCTGCCAACAAAACTGCTCTCATTTCCTCCAACAAAAGTCCGATGGAGCATACACACGGTCGGAATTTCCAACCAAAAGCTCTCATCGGACTTTTGCTGGCGGAATTTCCGATCATGTGTACAGGGCATTAGACACAAGACACTAATGCCGCATACACACGATCGGATTTTCGGACAATAAATGGATGTGAGCTTGTTGGCGGAAAGTCCAACCTCGTGTATGCTCCGTCGAACACTTGCTGTTGGACTTTCCGCCAACAAATGTTTGCTAGCAGGTTCTCAAATTTTCCGCCAACAAAACTTTGTTGTCAGAAAGTCCTATTGTGTGTACACAAGTCCATCGCACAAAAGTTCACGCATGCTCGGAATCAAGAAGAAGGAACCGCACTAGCTATTGGACTTCCTTTTTCTTTGCTCGTCATACATCTTGTACGCCACCGCGTTCCCACATTAGAATTGTTGGCCAACATTTGTGTGACCGTGTGTATGCAAGACAAGTTTGAGCCAACAACCTTCGAACAAAAATCCACGGTTTTGGTGGCGGAAAGTCCGATCGTGTGCACGGGGCATGAGACAAAAGTCATAACTATCAAATCTAACTGGAGTCAAGAGAATTTTAATCAGAGTACCAGTTATACTAATGTCAGGACACTAGTGGAAGTGCACATACATACAGGCAGGGGATTCCTGCCAGTAACCTGCATACATATCTACACGTCTGCACACACCAGTGCACGTTTGTGCACTGATGCATGCCTGCACGTGCCCAGGAATGATTACTATTAATTGCTGGATGATCTTAAGCTACCCGTGATACTTGTTCCCATGTTTCCTGGTTTTTCTTCTGTCTGACTACCCGTTGCTGACACAACTTGTCCCTGGATATCCTGTTGATTCTCTCCTGATCATGACCTCAGCTTGCTGCTTGACCCTGCTCCTGTCTGATCTGCCATGTTTGACGTGGCTTATCTCCAGACTTTATGTCACATACATAGTCGGGGCCTAGTTGACGAGAAGGCTGCTCTTACACCTCTCCTTCTGTTTCCCCCAGAGATGATGACAGGGTATAACAGGGCACAGAGGGCACGGGTGCCTGTAGGAGATTTGGTAGCAGATGCGGAGCCAAGCAAGCAAGCTGGCAGCAGGCAGATGCAGGATCTCAAATGTAGTCAGATGGGCAGAGGAGGGGAAAAACAATGTAGCAGGAGTACAGAGTCATGAACCAGGAAAAGAGTCAAAGCCAGGCCGGCCAAGGTCAGTATCAAGCGAGTACAGAAATTACTGGAACAGTAGGAAGGAAGCAAGGTCAGGTCACAAGCCACGAGTCAGCAACAGAGGTTCAGGAACAAGCAGGGTCAACAAGCAGGATCAAGATATGGATGTACATAGGATTAGGTCGCAAGCAGTAGGGGCTGAGGACCATTCAGCAATGATCCTGAGTCCTGTGGGGCTTTAAATAGGCCACTAGTTCATCATGAATGCATGCTCATGAGCCCAAGCAGTACGCTAATGCTCATGTGCATGCGCACATGCTTGTGTAGATGCGCTCAAGGTCCTAATCCTGTGCACAGTTCTTTGGACCATTCTATGTGCATGCACATTACTCTAAGCACAGTCATTCCTTTGAGCACGGGTTTGCGAGCATTTTTCCTGACATCCTACTTCCGTCATCAGCTTCTTACCTGTGCATGACCCGGCTCTCTCTGGACCCTTCTTCTGCTACCGACTACCTACCTGTGTGTAACCCTAGCCTGGCTCATGACAACCTCTCCTCTTCCAGTAGTCTAACCATGTAAATCCTTGACTCAGCTTCTAGTCTACGTCTGCCTACCTGTAAGTACCAGGCCCTGGCCTCCCTGCCTACCAGGTCTACCCTCTGGGTCCTATTCTGCACTTCCACACTACCAGTGCATGGGCTGCCTACCACAGTTGATCCTGGGATGTCCTTCTGCTGCATCAGTCAACATTTCAGCCATCTCTACTGACTATTGCCTGTCGTCTATGACCTCTGAATTTGCAAAAGCACATCCAGTATCCATGTAGACATGAAAACATGTTATTAGCTGTTGTTGCTACGTCGCATATCTCTTTAGGTTAATTTATCAAGGAGATGGTAGTTTTACTGAAAAATTTACTCTGCTTTCCTAGTGGCCTGTTAGGCCATCCACAACATTCTCTGGCAAATGGAAAAGCACAGGCTACAAGAAGGAGCAGGCTATATGGTGGTCTGTTTCCAATTTAAGCTGTACAGCATCCTGTGATTTGTTGCTCCAGGGATGTGCTGCAAAAAAGCAGTACCCATGCAAGCACTGGGTGGTGCCTGCATTCCAGAAAAGCTGCAGGTATGAAAGCTGCAGGTATAACACGAAAGAAGGTGTTAGTGCCCCTTTTAGACCACTTTTAGACCACTTTTAGACCACTTTTCTGGGTGATGCTAGTTTGTGGAGCACTGTACCCTGTATATTCTGGTGTGGTGGGGACCTGGGCAGGGAGCTGGTTTCCCCTGCATTACAGTATGTAGGTTAGTAGCCTAGAGAACAGTAGGCCTTCTGGGCATTGGTGTATTTGGGTTTTGTGCTGCCCTAGGCCTGACTAAACTCACGCAACTCTAATTTAAATATGACCCACCCCTTCCTGTCAAGACCACACCCCTTTCCTGTTTAAGACCCAACCTGCCATCTGTAAAACACACCCCTTCCTCTTTAGGCTCCACCTTTTCCTCTTAGAGCACAAACTCTCTGTACATTAGTGCAGCCCCATCAGTACCCACCAGTGCAGCCTCACCATGGGCCACCAGTGCGGCCTCATCAGGGTCCACCATTGCAGCATATCAGTGCCCATCAGTGCGGCAGATCAGTGCTGCCTTAGCAGTGCAGTTTAAGAGTGCTGCCTCATTAGTGGACATCAGTGCACATCAGTACAGTCCCATCAGTGCAGCCTATCAGTGCCCATATCAGTGCGGCCTCATCAGGGGCCGCCGTTGCAGCCTATCAGTGCCCATATCAGTGCATCCCCATCAGTGCAGCCTCATCAGGGGCCACCATTGCAGCATATCAGTGCCCATCAGTGCTGCCTTATTAGTGCAGCTTAAGAGTGCTGCCTCATTAGTGGGCATCAGTGCCCATCAGTGCAGCCTCTCAGGGGCCACCATTGCAGCCTATCAGTGCCCATCAGTGCTGCCTTATCAGTGCAGCTTAAGAGAGCCGCCTCATTAGTGGGCATGAGTGCAGCCTATCAGTGCCAACCAGTGCAGCCTATCATTGCCCATCAGGGCAGCCCTATCAGTGCAGGTTAAGAGTGCCACCTCATCAGGTTTAAATATCACAGCTTATTAGTGTGTGTGTGTGTATATATATATATATATATATATATATATATATATATATAATATATTTTTTTATAGCACAGAGAACTTTGCAGTACATACATTTTCACTGAGCCCGGGTTCACACTAGTGCAATCACAGACATCGCATCACATGCACAGTACTGCTTCTGGGCCTAGGCCCAGGGCGAGACTCCATGTGAGGACCCATTACTTGGGGACTTATGAAAGAGCATATGGGAAGTTGGCTGGGCTTTAAGAGATTGAGTTGGTGGCACTAAAGTATTCTGCACTGTGAATGGGAAAAGTTAAACTTAAGAAGCTGTTGTGCCAAGTTCTTGACCATTTCGTTATTCAGTAAACCTTTGAAAAACATCCATTGTGGGCTTTCTTTATTCAAGCAAGTGGGCTTTGCGCCTGGAAAATATGAGTACTGTGTGAGAGGTGGGCCTCAGGCCTGGAGTATATGGGACATATTATGGCAGAGTTTCACCTAAAGACAGGTATGTGCGTACCCATCTTCTGAAGATGCAGGGTGGGGTCCTTTGCCAGCTTGGCAGGAAACAGCAGTGAATCCTGGCCACTTACAAACAGGCAAAACCAAGCTATGGTTACAGTATAAGCTTGCTTTCGTTTTATGCTAAAATGCCATAACTGTTGTTTGTAGCACCAACTGGGAATCAGTAGATACACGAGATCTCAGGAAAATTGTGACAGTACTTTGTATATGTTATTAAACATAACTTTATCTTTCATTTTATTGGTAGCAATTACTTTGAGTAAAAAAATAAGTTCAAGGATCACAAGGGGTGTGCATTTTTACAATACCAAGGAATTGAAAGATTAAGATAGTATTTCTGATAAAAACTTCTTGACTAACAAAATAATAATGTCCAATGTACACATGATGTTGGATCATTGAAACAAAACATTGTAGTCATCAGAATTTATAGACATTTAAAGATTGAAAGCTTCTAGAAGATATAAGTGTCATGAACAGGTAACAGCACAAGTGTAGGTGTGCTGAACACTGACTTAGAATAAGTTACTCTACTTTTAAGCAGTAAACCATTACATGTGGGATCACTAATCAGCTGACGTAGTTTTGGACTTTGCTGTTATTTGATCATTCTATACTGCTGATATTATTCTCCAAGAATCAGGATATGAGCAACTGAAAACTCCTCATAACTTCTCAAAACTTGGAGAACCAAAAGTGGATAAACAGCAATTCAAGTAAGGTCCTTATTTTATCATGAATAGATTACATACTAGCAAACTTTGTAATGACACTATACTCTTATGTTTAGTAGAATTTTTAGGAAGGGGAGGCTGTCCTTGTTCTCTTCTTTCTAAAAAAATATTATTGACTGGATGTCATCCTAACCCACTAACTCTTACAGTTCCCGAATCGCTGACCTGAAACAAGTATACAGTTTAGTAAAGTCAGATATAAGTATTTTGTCTGCATGCTTGCTTATCCAGTAATTTAAAATATTGAAGCAGGAGAGTCAGTATGGCAATCAGGTAACGAGCAAGGTCAACAATGGCAGGCACCATGATTCTCTCTTTACAGGTTTACTTTAAATTAACTTTGGCAGTTGACAATACACTTTAAATTTTCCAGTTAGGGTCAAAAGGAAAGCTACTTCTGTAATTATATTTGTTTTTTAAATGTTGCCTTAGACTCACCAACAAGTTAAAGTACATCACAGTTTTTACATTTTCTATTAAGTTTGAGATCTGAATGTATTCTTATGTTAGAAGAAAATTGCATAACAAACTAAAAGCTATTTTACATATAGATGTGTGGGATACTTACACTGCATTGATCTATGATATGGACACAATCAACATGATACTGTATATAAGGTGGCAAGAAATGTATAGGTCTCATATACAAATCTGGGACTGTAGCAAATATTCTCACATGCAAATTCAAAAAGTTTCAGCCAATCATATCAATCTAATGAGCAGGGGAAGGAGGGAGGCATGGGGGTACCTTTAACATAAGATTGCTCTCAAGTTATTCATTGCAATATACTGTACAATATATCTCATTTTGGGTGCTTAAATAGATAAGAGTAGGAAACAAACTTTACCTTTTGGCATTATGCCTTCCCATTACAGCAAAGGTATACAACAAATCACATTCATGAGCTTGTGGCTTTATTGAGTACAGGGGAACTTTTTTAAGGTTTGTTCTCACTCTCACAAGGAATAGCTTCCACTATACCACTATGACAAAAGTATTTCGATAAATATATTATGTGTGAGAGACTGTTCTAAAAGGAATGTAGGCAATTTACAGTTTTGTAGAACCAACATAAGCTATTACTGAAGGGTTCAATGAGTGACAGAATAAAAGTTGTTGGTTGTATTCCATGGGATTGCTGGACAGCTAAGTCACCTGTTTATTGAATATTGCTTCCTGCTGCCACTTTGATGTTGGATATCTTTTGTAATATTAATCTCCTTAAACAATTTAAAATGTATGCATGAATGTTATATATGAAAACTATTATCTGGGTTTAGTGGCCTTTTAAAGTCAAGAACTTTGCCATTGAAACAACCCTGTTTTTCTCATTAGCTCTGTGGTTTAAATATTTATTTCATGAAATTAATAGAACTTGCTTCTCTTTTCATTAATTAAACTCTAATTCTTACCTGCTCCTGGTTTGCTAAGTTACACGTTTGGTTTGGTCACCTCTGTTTTAAAAATGTGGCTTATCTACAAATGAATTTAACAGTATTACTAACTTAAAATATATATTGGTAAAATAAAAGCACGAGATGAACAAAAGGAATATTTTATATATTTATATCAAGCGTCTAATAGGCGCTTAATAAGTAGAGCAACCGATTTCTTTCAGAACAGCTGCAGTTATTCTAATGCCCCGTACATACGATCGGACATTCCAACAAAAAATCCATGGATTTTTTCCGACGGATGTTGGCTCAAACTTGTCTTGCATACATCTTGTCGGAAATTCTGAACGTCAAGAACGCGGTGATGTACAGTGCGGCTTGATTCCGAGCATGCGTGGAACTTTGTGCGTCGGAAATGTGTACAGACCATTGGAATTTACGACAACGGATTTTGTAGTCGGAAAATTTGAGATCCAGATCTCAAATTTTGCGTGACGGAAATTCAGATGGAAAATGTCCAATGGAGCGTACACACAGTCGGAATTTCTGACAACAAGCTCCCATTAAACATTTTCTGTCAGAAAATCCGACCGTGTGTACATTAGAATGTTGTCAGGCCTATACTTCATTCTGTGCACTCCGAGTCCTGCATGCTTTGATTCTTCTTCAGGTAAAACACATGCTGCTCTACCTTCATCCCTTTCTGCTAGTCAACAAAAGAAGTGACCGAGGAAGATGGCATGATGTGGTCAATATTATTATTATACAGGATTACAGTTTGCGCATCGCTGGTCATGGTTGCCCTTGTGCTACTGAAAAGGATGCCACTACTACCTATGCCCTAAAGCCAAGTAACCACTCCCTATGTTATGAAAGTGCATTGCCTGCTACATGAAATGACAGGCTGACTTGGCTAGATATGTTTGCTTTGTTGCATTATCAACTAACAGTGATGTGGAAACCACAGGGTCCTTATGACACCCTGAAGTGGAGAACTGATTACTGCTACAAATTTCGTGACCCCCTTTTCGTATGTCCCTGAATTACATCAGTATTTGCTTACTGCACCACACACTGCATACTGTGTACATCCAGGGTTAAGATAGACAGAAGCCAAATATTCTACCAGCATATAAACTGTTGCAGGAAGAGAGTGCATCCAAAGTAAACCCATGTAAAACATAAAAAGAGATTTTGCAATTGCTCTGTGTCTAAATAAAGTGCAATTGGCTCAAATAGGCAACTTACAATGCCATACAAAGGACTACTTTCATGACGTCATGTTGTAAAATCTTTTTGCACACCTTGCCTAAGGTGTGCAATTCTGTTAAAGCAATCTCATATAGCCTTTAAAATCAGAAATAAAATATCTCTTTTTTCCTTTTACCTTTTTACATTATCCATTATTCATATTGGCCATATGTCATCTTTCCTAGTTTGCTCATCAGCATTAGTGGGAGGTGGAAGGGTCCATTGCCAGGAATCTTAAGCAGTGGCAGCCCGTAATGCAGGGCACAGGGGCACGACCCCCCTATCCATGCGCCCAGTTCCCTAATCTACATGCGGGGCACTGGACGCATGGATTCCAATGGGTTTTTTTTTTTAAGCACATGATTAGAGCCAGGGGCTATAATAGGCTTTAAAAAAGGATGGGCTTGGGGCACAGAGCACTGTGCCCCAAGCCCACCCAGTTGTGTGACAATAGCAAATGAATATTTGCTATTGTCACACTGATTCGCCTCCCGGAAATCAGGAAGCCAGTCCTGAGACTGTTTCCCGATTGGCCAAAAGGAGAAGCAATCCTAGTGGCTTAGGGGGAGGAGGGAGGAGACGCACGGCCGCCGTAATGCTAAGGACCGACCGACCCATCAGCCACGACTCAGAGGGGAATCCTGCTTCAGCAGCAGCTGTTGTCTCCATGGCTAGCCAGGAGCTGGAGAAAAGCAATGCATTCCTTTTCCCCGCTGACCTCATCAAGCTGGCATCCCTGAGCATAATCGCCTGTGTCAGCCTGCTTGGCCATTTCCTGTTCGCCTTCACCACCCTACGAGACCGGAGCCTGCACAGAGCCCCCTATCATATCTGGCTGGTCCATCCGGGAGAAAGCAGCATGGGGGGGTTTATAGTTCACGGTGGTGGGCTGGAGCGACTGTGGTCAGGTCCGTCTGACCCCCCCAAAAGATGGAGCACCAGCCGCCACTGATCTTATGTGTAATAGGATGATTGTACAGCCATCTGTTTCTTGTTTTAAAAAATGATGCAGACTACAAATGAGAATAGAGAAATGGAAAGCACAGGCCAGGAATGGGAGGAGCCAGTCTAATGTTCTAGTCTCTGTCCCTTATGCAAATATAGGAGCATAATGACAAACCAAGAGTCTTTTCACATGCTAGTGACACCTGTCCCGGCTCAGACTAAAGAAACATCTTGAGAGTTACTGTGTTGAATGCGGATTTCCTCCACCAGCTCTTTTACACAAATTACACAACACATTTATTATTTTCAGTCCAAAGGCATAAAGGGAAGCTGCTGTATACTTGGTAAGGCCTTGCATACCATGGGCCAGGCCAGGTCCTTAGAAGGGTTCTGTTCTGCTACAAGCCCTAATATAGGGACCCTGCTGCTCAGAAGGGAAAACCATACAGCCACCAGTCCACCCTTCCTACAGAACCTCTGTCTCTTGGCCACCACTGCCTGCTTGCTCTTCCAAGCTGGCTGCTCCTTTATTTTTTTTCCTATTGTTCATCACCTAGAAGGTTAACATGAATGTTTACACTTTGTTCCCCATTCACTGTAGGAGCATATTCTTACTCTCTTTGCAAGTAAAACAGACTAAACGATTCACTTAACAGTAACTTCTTTTACTGAAGACTTAGTTCACTTAGTTCAACATTATCAGTAAAATTCCAAGAATGGTGCAAGTTCAGGCAAACATAACATTTTCCCATTTTGATTGTTAAGTACAGTGATTGGACTGTGCTGTGGTGTTCCATACATTAAGTTAAGTCTGCTCCCAAAGATTTGATAATAAAGTATCAGTCCATAGTCCCATACCAGGGTTCCACTTTGAGGTAGTCCCAAACTTGGTATCATGATCATATCTTCTATGTATAGTCTCACTCCTAACTTCCCACTGGTTAGAAGAGACCACACGGCCAAATCTCCTCCTGCATATATATCACCTTTAAACAAGATGCGACACATTCATGTTAATATATTCCTTTATGTAAAGCAAATTGTGATTTGGGTTTCACTAACTAAGCCAAATGCTGCCAGGTTTACATTGGAAACAGTTAAGTAGTTAAGTAGCCTGGAGGAGGGGAGTGTCGGCTCAGGCTGCTGAAACATAGTGGGTTCTGCACATAATGCAAAATAATTTGCATCCATTTTCAACAGTGTCTTGGCATAGTTTTGGCACCTTGGTCTCTGCTTTGACCATGCAGCATTGGAAAGTATATAATTCTGTCCAATGTACAGGCATATCAGAAGCTGTGACCTGTAATCTACAGAGAGGGAAGCATCTCTTACACAGGTAAGTTTATACAGAGTGAGGCAGTGGCACAAATAAAAAGTTAAGACACGGGTGCAGATACTGCAGCTAAGCCAACACTATGAAGGGGATTGTAAGGAGTGATGACTTAGTTTATTTACACCATCCCAGATAGCAAGCAATTGTGCTGCAAGTTTGGAAATGGCTTGCTAAGCTATTGGTAGACTTGCCACACTTCACAAGTTTGTTGCACAATTGCAGCTTGTTCGCATTGCATGCATGACTCCAGATCAACTTTCTTTGCAAACATTCTGAAAGTGTGCAGCAAGTTCTGGTTCAGTTATGTTGTATAATAGTCATCCCACTACAGGGGTCACTGTGACTGAATTTTCATGCTGTAGACTTGCAGCGCTCTTGCTGTAGACTCACCATGCAGCTTTGCTCCTGCTAGAGACTTGCCACAAACATTTGATCCAAATTGGAAAAGTGTCAACTAACTTGTGCTTCAAGTGCTCTGCAAGTGTATAACTTTCCAGTGAAAATGTGCAGCAAGTTAACAGACTTACGATTCATCACTGCCACAAATCCTTGCTATCTGGGATCAGGGCCGGACTGGCCTACCGGGATACTGGGAAATTTCCCGGTATGCTGCCCGCCCTGGGGCCGCTTTGATCTTTGGCTGCTGGCTGCAGCTCTCCCCCCTCCTCCTCTTCTTTGTCACACACAGCGGGAGCGCTGTGTGTCACTGAGCTGGGTCGGTGTGTTGTCGGCAGCGCTGTTACAAGGTCCCACCCCCCCTAGACTGGCTGGTGTGATAGTGGATTGAATCAGTGTTCCACCTATCACACGAGCCTGTCTAGCCTTGTTACAGCGACGCCGACAACACACAGGCCCAGCTCTGTGACACACAGCAGGAGATGTCCGCTGTGTATGTCATCAAGAGCAGGCTATGGTGAGTCTGCATTCATAGGCACAGTGAGGCCACATTGATGGGCACAGTGAGGCTGCGATTATGGGCACAGTGAGGCTGCAATTTTGGGCACAGTGAGGCTGCGATTATGGGCACATTGAGGCTGCATTAATGGGCACAGTGAGGCTGCGATTTTGGGCACAGTGAGGCTGCGATTTTGGGGACAGTAAGCCTGTGATTATGGGCACAGTAAGGCTGCATTGATGGGCACAGTGAGGCTGCATTGATGGGCACAGTGAGGCTGCAATTATGGGCACATTGAGGCTGCAATAGTGGGCACAGTGAGGCTGCGATTTTGGGCACAGTGAGGCTGCGATTATGGGCACATTGAGGCTGCATTGATGGGCACAGTGAGGCTGCGATTTTGGGCACAGTGAGGCTGTGATTATGGGCACAGTGAGGCTGCTATTTTGGGCACAGTGAGGCTGCGATTATGGGCACATTGAGACTTCATTGATGGGCACAGTGAGGCTGCGATTATGGGCACAGTGAGGCTGCGATTGTGGGCACAGTGAGGCTGTGATTTTGGGCACAGTGAGGCTACGATTATGGGCACATTGAGGCTGCATTGATGGGCACAGTGAGCCTGCAATTATGGGCACAGTGAGGCTGCGATTTTGGGCACAGTGAGGCTGCGATTATGGGCACAGTGGGGCTGCATTGATGGGCACAGTGAGGCTGCGATTATGGGCACATTGAGGCTGCATTGATGGGCACAGTGATGCTGCGATTTTGGGCACAGTGAAGCTGCAATTTTGGGCACAGTGAGGCTGCGATTATGGGCACAGTGAGGCTGCATTGATGGGCACAGTGAGGCTGCGATTTTGGGCACAGTGAGGCTGCGATTATGGGCACATTGAGGCTACATTGATGGGCACAGTGAGGCTGCGATTATGGGCACAGTGAGGCTGCGATTTTGGGCACAGTGAGGCTACGATTATGAGCAAATTGAGCCTGCATTGATGGGCACAGTGAGCCTGCGATTATGGGCACAGTGAGGCTGCGATTATGGGCACAGTGAGGCTGCGATTTTGGGCACAGTGGGGCTGTGATTATGGGCACATTGAGGCTGCATTGATGGGCACAGTGAGGCTGCGATTTTGGGCACAGTGAGGCTGTGATTATGGGCACAGTGAGGCTGCATTGATGGGCACAGTGAGGCTGCATTGATGGACATTGGTGAGATCTCTTGTACCATGTCTGCAGTCTCTGACCATCTCTTGTCTTATATCATGTCTGCAGTCTCTGAGGGAGTCTGGAGAGGAGTCAAGAGTGGGAGTGCTACCAGGATGGGGGTCACGGGAGAAGTCAGATGTGCGTGGACTGTGGAGAGGAGACTATAGGATAAAACCAGAGCCACCAAGCTGGAGCCGACTGACTGAGCCCTGCATGGTGCACCTGAGAGGAGGTCAGTCACAGCGCCGCCAGGCCAGTCTGAGGGGGGTCACTGATGTAAGGGGGGCGTAAATACAATAATATTAAGGGACACTGATATAAAGGTTTCCCCCTTATATCAGTAAACCCCCCCCCCTATTACCTTAGTGGATTCTTTCTGCGGAAGGCGGTCTCTTGTCACCAGAGTTGTCCACCCCCCCTCCCCTCACGTTCCCAGAGTTCCTGGAGTCCCCCTTGATGATTGACCACTGTTACCACTTTTAACTAGAATTTTCTATATATATATATATATATATATATATATATATATATATATATATATATATTAAACAATCAAATTAGGGGAGTTGGGACTTTATCATCCCGGATTCAGTAGAACAAAAAAGGGAAATTTGGGACTTTGAATGAGGTGGTAGACTTTGTGTAGAAAACGTGGTCAGTTTAATTGGAATAAAAAATATAAAAAGTATAATGCATATAGGTGATAAACATCATATGAAAAAGCATATAATGAAGTGTTGTCATAGTGTACATATGCATACTCGATTCAAATTGCTGAGTAATAATAAATTTCATATACAGAGATCAATAACTGAGTAACATCGTAATATACGTATGCATAGAGCAATAACATCATATGGGTTGATGTATACATGATAAACACTTGGTACATATATATAGCATAATCAATTAGCCTGACAGCTGGCAGCCAAAGGAATGATACAGAAAATATGTGTAACATATCTTGGTATGAGGTTAGTAGGCATGTAACTACATCCTTAATGTCCGACGCGTTTCTGTGTGAGATACACTTCTTCAGGGGCGGATGTGGTTGGGTATCTATAAAAATTGTATAAATGATAAAAATTAATCCTAATATAGGTAAGTACAGCAGGTGAAAAACTGGTAGTGTGGTATGCCCTGGGTACTTACATACCCGTACGTAGCGACGGTATGCAGAATGGGCAAAACCGGAGCCGTGGGAATGGTCCGTCCCGGGAGCTGAGGTGATGGAACACCCCATGTCCAAGGATTAGCACATGCAGAAACCCCCAGAGGGAACGCAGGCCTCTTGTGATGGAGGTATAAACAGTGGTGGAACCCAACAAAAATGTGAATGACACCTAAAAAAGAAAAAAAAGTGACCAATGGTGGTGGTGGTGGTGGTGGAGGCCCCCTGCAGCCTCTGACCTCCTGTCCCCCCCCCCTGCAGCCCCTGACCTCCTGTCCCCCCCCCTGCAGCCTCTGACCTCCTGTCCCCCCCCTGCAGCCTCTGACCTCCTGTCCCCCCCTGCAAAAGGTGGCTCTACAAAGTATTGACTTTAGGGGGGTGAATAGTTATGCACATTGACTTTTTCTGTTATTTTGTGCTATTTGTTGCTTGCTTCACAATAAAAAATAAAAAAAATCTTCAAAGTTGTGGGCATGTTCTGTAAATTAAATTTTGCAAATCCTCAAACAATCCATGTTAATTCCAGGTTGTGAGGCAACAAAACACAAAAAATGCCAAGGGGGTGAATACTTTTGCAAGGCACTGTAAAACACTCTTCAAATGTGCTTTAAAATGCATAGTTTTCCCTTTCATGAACAAGAAAATAATGACGTTATGATTTTGGGCTGGTATAATAATGCTATGGCGCTGGTATGACATTTTTTCCAGGGCTGGTTTATATTCCCAGTCCGGCCCTGCCTGCAGCCTCTGACCTCCTGCTCCCCCCTGCAGCCTCTGACCTCCTGCAGCCTCTGACCTCCTGCCCCCCCTGCAGCCTCTGACCTCCTGCCCCCCCTGCAGCCTCTGACCTCCTGTCCCCCCCGCAGCCTCTGACCTCCTGTCCCCCCCCTGCAGCCTCTGACCTCCTGTCCCCCCCTGCAGCCTCTGACCTCCTGTCCCCCCCCTGCAGCCTCTGACCTCCTGCAGCCTCTGACCTCCTGCCCCCCCTGCAGCCTCTGACCTCCTGCCCCCCCCTGCAGCCTCTGACCTCCTGCCCCCCCTGCAGCCTCTGACCTCCTGTCCCCCCCCTGCAACCCCTGACCTCCTGTCCCCCCCCTGCAGCCTCTGACCTCCTGCCCCCCCTGCAGCCTCTGACCTCCTGTCCCCCCCTGCAGCCTCTGACCTCCTGCCCGACCTGCAGCCTCTGACCTCCTGCCCCCCCTGCAGCCTCTGACCTCCTGTCCCCCCCCCCTGCAGCCTCTGACTTCCTGTCCCCCCCTGCAGCCTCTGACCTCCTGTCCCCCCCCTGCAGCCTCTGACCTCCTGCAGCCTCTGACCTCCTGCCCCCCCTGCAGCCTCTGACCTCCTGCCCCCCCTGCAGCCTCTGACCTCCTGCCCCCCTGCAGCCTCTGACCTCCTGCCCCCCCCTGCAGCCTCTGACCTCCTGCCCCCCCCTGCAGCCTCTGACCTCCTGTCCCCCCCTGCAACCCCTGACCTCCTGTCCCCCCCTGCAGCCTCTGACCTCCTGCCCCCCCTGCAGCCTCTGACCTCCTGTCCCCCCTGCAGCCTCTGACCTCCTGTCCCCCCCCCTGCAGCCTCTGACCTCCTGTCCCCCCCCCCTGCAGCCTCTGACCTCCTGTCCCCCCCCTGCAGCCTCTGACCTCCTGTCCCCCCCTGCAAAAAGTGGCTCTACAAAGTATTGACTTTAGGGGGGTGAATAGTTATGCACATTGACTTTTTCTGTTATTTTGTGCTATTTGTTGCTTGCTTCACAATAAAAAATAAAAAAAATCTTCAAAGTTGTGGGCATGTTCTGTAAATTAAATTTTGCAAATCCTCAAACAATCCATGTTAATTCCAGGTTGTGAGGCAACAAAACACAAAAAATGCCAAGGGGGTGAATACTTTTGCAAGGCACTGTAAAACACTCTTCAAATGTGCTTTAAAATGCATAGTTTTCCCTTTCATGAACAAGAAAATAATGACGTTATGATTTTGGGCTGGTATAATAATGCTATGGCGCTGGTATGACATTTTTTCCAGGGCTGGTTTATATTCCCAGTCCGGCCCTGCCTGCAGCCTCTGACCTCCTGCTCCCCCCTGCAGCCTCTGACCTCCTGCAGCCTCTGACCTCCTGCCCCCCCTGCAGCCTCTGACCTCCTGCCCCCCCTGCAGCCTCTGACCTCCTGTCCCCCCCCGCAGCCTCTGACCTCCTGTCCCCCCCCTGCAGTCTCTGACCTCCTGTCCCCCCCTGCAGCCTCTGACCTCCTGTCCCCCCCTGCAGCCTCTGACCTCCTGCAGCCTCTGACCTCCTGCCCCCCCCTGCAGCCTCTGACCTCCTGCCCCCCCTGCAGCCTCTGACCTCCTGTCCCCCCCTGCAACCCCTGACCTCCTGTCCCCCCCCCCCTGCAGCCTCTGACCTCCTGCCCCCCTGCAGCCTCTGACCTCCTGTCCCCCCCCTGCAGCCTCTGACCTCCTGTCCCCCCCTGCAGCCTCTGACCTCCTGCAGCCTCTGACCTCCTGCCCCCCCTGCAGCCTCTGACCTCCTGCCCCCCCCTGCACCCTCTGACCTCCTGCCCCCCCTGCAGCCTCTGACCTCCTGCCCCCCCCTGCAGCCTCTGACCTCCTGCAGCCTCTGACCTCCTGCCCCCCCTGCAGCCTCTGACCTTCTGCCCCCCCTGCAGCCTCTGACCTCCTGTCCCCCCCCTGCAGCCTCTGACCTCCTGTCCCCCCCTGCAGCCTCTGACCTCCTGCCCCCCCCTGCAGCCTCTGACCTCCTGTCCCCCCCCCCTGCAGCCTCTGACCTCCTGCCCCCCTGCAGCCTCTGACCTCCTGTCCCCCCCCTGCAGCCTCTGACCTCCTGTCCCCCCCTGCAGCCTCTGACCTCCTGTCCCCCCCCTGCAGCCTCTGACCTCCTGCCCCCCCCCCCTGCAGCCTCTGACCTCCTGTCCCCCCCCCTGCAGCCTCTGACCTCCTGCCCCCCCTGCAGCCTCTGACCTCCTGTCCCCCCCCTGCAGCCTCTGACCTCCTGTCCCCCCCCTGCAGCCTCTGACCTCCTGCCCCCCCCTGCAGCCTCTGACCTCCTGCAGCCTCTGACCTCCTGCCCCCCCTGCAGCCTCTGACCTCCTGCCCCCCCTGCAGCCTCTGACCTCCTGTCCCCCCCCTGCAGCCTCTGACCTCCTGTCCCCCCCTGCAGCCTCTGACCTCCTGCCCCCCCCCCCTGCAGCCTCTGACCTCCTATCCCCCCCCCTGCAGCCTCTGACCTCCTGCCCCCCCTGCAGCCTCTGACCTCCTGTCCCCCCCCCCTGCAGCCTCTGACCTCCTGTCCCCCCCCTGCAGCCTCTGACCTCCTGTCCCCCCCTGCAGCCTCTGACCTCCTGTCCCCCCCCTGCAGCCTCTGACCTCCTGTCCCCCCCCTGCAGCCTCTGACCTCCTGTCCCCCCCCTGCAGCCTCTGACCTCCTGCCCCCCCCCCCCTGCAGCCTCTGACCTCCTGTCCCCCACCCTGCAGCCTCTGACCTCCTGCCCCCCCCCCGCAGCCTCTGACCTCCTGTCATCCCCCCTCCGCAGCCTCTGACCTCCCCTGTACCATCCGCAGCCTCTGACCTCCCTTGTACCATCCGCAGCCTCTGACCTCCCCTGTACCATCCGCAGCCTCTGACCTCCCCTGTACCATCCGCAGCCTCTGACCTCTCCTGTACCATCCGCAGCCTCTGACCTCCCCTGTACCATCCGCAGCCTCTGACCTCCCCTGTACCATCTGCAGCCTCTGACCTCCCCTGTACCATCCGCAGCCTCTGACCTCCCCTGTACCATCTGCAGCCTCTGACCTCCCCTGTACCATCCGCAGCCTCTGACCTCTCCTGTACCATCCGCAGCCTCTGACCTCCCCTGTACCATCCGCAGCCTCTGACCTCCTCTGTACCATCCGCAGCCTCTGACCTCCCCTGTACCATCCGCAGCCTCTGACCTCCCCTGTACCATCCGCAGCCTCTGACCTCCCCTGTACCATCCGCAGCCTCTGACCTCCCCTGTACCATCTGCAGCCTCTGACCTCCCCTGTACCATCCGCAGCCTCTGACCTCCCCTGTACCATCCGCAGCCTCTGACCTCCCCTGTACCATCTGCAGCCTCTGACCAACTCTTGTCTTATATCACGACTGCAGTCTGGAGTGGAGTCAACAGTGGGAGTGCCGCAGGGATGGGAGTCATGGGAGAAGTCAGACATGTATGGACTGTGGAGAGGAAACTGTGGGATAAAACCAGAGCCACCGAGCTGGAGCCGACTGACTGAGCCCTGCATGGTGCACCTGAGAGGAGGTCAGTGACAGCGCCACCAGGCCAGCCTGAGAGGGGGGGGGTCAATACAATATTTTAAGGGGGCACTGATATATAGGTTTCCCCCTTATATCAGTAAACCCCCTTACTTTAGTGTTTTCTTTCTGCGGAAGGTAGTCTCTGGTCACCAGAGTCCTCCCCACATTCCCAGAGTTCCCCTTTACATCATAGTCTGCAGGATTCCACCTTACAGTGCAAGGGGGAACTCTGATGTAAAGAGGAATGCAGTGGACTCTGATATAAGTGGGGTCTCTGGTCACCAGTGCCCCCCTTTTATATCAGAGTTCCTGCTTAGATCATGATCTGCAATGTTCCCCTTTATGTCAGAGTTCCCTTGCACTGTAAAGGGGAATGCTCCTGATATATGGGGGAACTGTGTGTTGGGTTATATTAATCTGACCTTCATGTAAATGGAGAAATATGGTTTTTGACTTTTGTTTAACTTAACACATTGCTAATAGCAGTTTATAGCTTAAATATTGATATTTGCACTGAAAACTGCCATTTACGGCACCTTTTTTTTTGCAGTGTCAATAAAAAAATGTGCCAGTAAATGGCATGATTTTTGCCTTGAAAAAAATTGCTGCTGTTTGTAAATTCCATGTCTCTCTTATCTATATATAATACACTCTTCAAATGTGCTTTAAAATGCATGGTTTTCCCTTTTGTGAACAAGAAAAAAACGACGTTATGCAGTTGGGCTGGTATAAAAATACTATGGGGCTGGTATGAAATTATTTCCAGGGCTGGTTTTTATTCCCAGTCCGGCCCTGCTTTTAGGTATAGTTTCACTGATTATAGAATGAACCTGAGATTGCAGCTGGTCTTCTGTGAGCATCTCTGCAGCATCTATTAAAATAGATGGAGATTTCAATTATCTAGATACACAGTCCATGAACTGATGAACATGAATGTTGTTGTGCAGGATCTCAGTATTAGTAGATTCCTAGTCACCTATTGAAAGTTCAGTCTTGCTGCTGTAAGTTGTAGTTTGAGATCTCACTGACTCTGCTGTGCACACACTGTTCAAAGGATAAGAGATACTGATTATAATTATTATTTTCCCCTTAGTTTCATCCCTTTGGGGCTCTACCCATAAGGATTCCACCTCCGCCTAGCTCCCTTAGTGATGTCATCTCTCACATTCACTTGTACATTATTTTTGATTTACAGGCATACCCCTCCCTCTTTATTACCCTCTATATTCCTGTGATAAAGGGAATACCCTTGAATGGTTGCCAGCCAGCCAATCATGAGAACCAAGTCTCTGAAATTCCCACAAAATCTAAATTCTCCTTGGATGTGAGATTGGGGCCCTTGTCTGGTTCATGGATATGGACAGTCTCAGTTTAAGTCTTCTAACACAGTATGGCAAATGAAGACCTAGCCATCTGATCAGTAGATCACATTCTTGCAAATGTGGGATGTTAAGGACCTGGACTACTGGCTTAAATGTGAATCCCCAGTTCTGTAGTACTTCTGGGTGATCGTCAAACTTCATAAGGCGTGAATTAATTGGTTCTCTGTGACTCATGTACTTAGCAAGGTCTGGCGTATCAGTTGTTTCAGGCCTTGTCATGACAGGTAGTCCTTCACCATTGTTGGAGATGGCGGTATCTAATACCTGGTGTTTTGGTGGTGCAGGAGATTGGACTAGCAGATAGTTTCGGTCTAGGTGAAGACTAGGGATCTGAAAATCTCATTGTGACCAGTCTTAGGAGGTGTTAAGGTGATTTAGTGAGCTGGATTCAGGATGAACGCTGATGGCATGAGTTACCACATATGACGTTAGTAACTTGGGAGGTAGAGAAGTGCCCAATGTGCTATCGCAGGTTTTCTCAGCTAGGGTTCCTCCAGAGGTTGCTCAGGGTCCCTTGAGCAATGTGCAATTTCTGCCTTTCAGTTAAGTTCCCACTGACACCATTGATCATTTTAGCTATCTGTAAGGGGGTCATTCTTCTTAATCATCACAAGTGTAAGGAGCGTAACTCCCACTGCCCATCACACTAATGTACCATGAGTTGAGGGTATAGTAATTTTTAGCATGGCAAAAAATCTACTTCAGGGAAAATGGTGCTGTTCAAATAATTAATTATATGCAAATCCACTATACTACTTGAATATTACCAACTTTCCATATAAAGTGAATAGTGCTTCAAATAAATATGTATAAAGCAGAAATTAAAGAGAAAAAAAAAAAAAATATATATATATATATAGGTGTAGAGAAAAAAATAGATACATGAAAAATATGAATCTATATATATGACGGTGATAATACAGCACATCATAAATGATAAAGTGTTGCGTGCTTAATAATGCGTGACTCAGTTACTGAGAAATTATGTATCAGCGTGTGAGCTGGAATAAACATATTTAAAAAAATCAATACTTCCAAAACACATTTCCTGCTTCTAAACACAATCAAAAAATAAATAAATAATAAAGTGACAGATGCTAATAACAAAGTGATATGTCCCAACAAATTTATATAATCTATATGTGTATATGACTATACACTATTGAATAACAGTCTGTGAGCGGTGATCCGTGCACAAATTCAAAACAAAGGTGACTCTCCAGTGCTCCTCGCTTTCCTCCGCATAACCCACTTGTGCCTGCACTCACCAGAGCGCCTCACCCCTGCAGGGGTAACAGGTATTCCAATGGCGGTGTCCCATTTTGACAGGTTATCCCTCAGTTTGGTACAGCTGCATTCCACCTCTCAAAGGTATTTCTAGGAATCCCCAATGACGGGCGTCCACTAGGGATGAGCCGAACACCCCCCCCGGTTCGGTTCGCACCAGAACCTGCGAACGGACCGAAAGTTCGCGCGAACTTTAGAACCTCTTAAAGTCTATGGGACTCGAACGTTTGAAATCAAAAGTGCTAATTTTAAAGGCTAATATGCAAGTTATTGTCCTAAAAATGGTTTGGGGACCTGGATCCTGCCCCAGGGGACATGTATCAATGCAAAAAAAAGTTTTAAAAACGGTTGTTTTTTCGGGAGCAGTGATTTTAATGATGCTTAAAGTGAAAAAATAAAAGTGAAATATTCCTTTAAATATCGTACCTGGGGGGTGTCTATAGTATGCCTGTAAAGTGGCACATGTTTTCCATGCTTAGAACAGTCCCTGCACAAAATGACATTTTTAAAGGAATAAAAGTAATTTAAAACTGCTTGCGGCTTTAATGTAATGTCGGGTCCCGGCAATATGAATGAAAATCAGTGAGACAAACGGCATTGGTAACCCCCCCCCAGTCCATTACCAGGCCCTTTGGGTCTTGTATGGATATTAAGGGGAACCCCGCACCCAGGCCCTATATACTCTGAACAGCAGTATACAGGCGATGCAAACAAGACAGGGACTGTAGGTTTGTTGTTAAGTAGAATCTGTTTGTAATTATGAACTGGTACATTTTTAAAGTGTAACTCCAGCCAAAAAATCTGTTTTTAAGCTTTTTGGAAAACATAGGGAAGGGTTATCACCCCTGTAACATTTGTTTTGCTGTCTGTGCACCTCTTCAGAAGATTTCACCTCACTTTCTGTCCCAATGACAAATGTTTTTTGAAAATTTGGGGTTTTTTTTAAATTCCTTTATTTTGTTATACAGAAGGCATAGATACATAGTCCAGAATACGGCAGGTCATACATTTTCATACATTAACATGTTTTGAGTCATATAGATTGAGTCTGTAGACCAAGATCAAGTTATTCACCAAACAAGTGTGGTATTATAAGTATGTTCTAGCCAAAAATATATCTTTTCCATACATAGTAAATCAAGGTTGCCTACCAGTGGGCCCCCTTGCATAAACCTTAAACTGGTCTTAAACAATTTTGATATGTAATGTAATGTTTGAACCTTTGAAGACAAGTATGTCTTATTCTATACAGGTGGGTGTTTCCTGCTCACCTTGAATAATATCTTCTCATTAAATTCGTTATCGCCGTCACCACGGCTGCTTAGTGAGCTGATCAGTACAAAAGAACCTATAGAGGAGGAAAGAATGGAAATGGGAGGGAAAGCGGGGTAGAAGAAGGACAAGGAAGGCTTGGAGGGAGGGAGGGGAAGAGGGCAAGAAAGAGGAGGTTGGAAGGGAATGGCTGCGACACCGCCCCCCCATCGGCCCCGTCTGCCAGACCCCAGAGGGGTGTGTACAGGTATCTGTTTTAATAGAATCAACTGGGTTTTCAGCTCAGGTAGATGAGGATTGTGCCTGAGCCAAGTCCTGTAGATATGTGTTTGTACCAACAAAATATCTCCAGGGTCTCCATTTGTCACTAAATTGTTCCTCCTTGTTTTGTAGAGTTGCAGTCAGTTCCTCCATACGCAGGATACAGTTAACTTTTGAATACCACAGGACCCTGGTTGGTGGAAGGGGATCTCGCCAAAGCGCTGGAATACATGTTCTCGCTGCATTCAGAAGTTGCATTGTCAGTGTTTTCTTGTACTTTTGGATCGGTCTTGCGGTTAGGTGTAGAAGGCATGCGACTGGGTTATCTTTGAGATCGACCGAGGTCAAACTTTGAATAGTCGAGGTCACCTCCTCCCAAAAGGGTCCCAGGACTGGACACGACCAAAAGACGTGTAGCATACTTCCCACTTCCCTGTCACATCTCCAACACCTATCCGACAGCGAAGGGTTCATTTTATGCAACATATATGGGACTCTGTACCACCTGGTCAGGATTTTCTATCCCGATTCTTGATAATGGCTCGCAATCGAGGACTTGTGTGCCAAGACCAAGACCTTCTCCCTTTGCTGGGTGGAAAACTGAATCTCCAGGTCTCTTTCCCATTTCAGTAGGAACTCTGGAGTCGTGTCCTCCTGTTGACTCGTGAGAAGACTGTATAAGAATGAGAGTGTGTGCTTTATAGGTTCCCCAGATTTACAAAGAGATTCCAGAGGAGTGTGACCACGAGGGACATAGGGGACCTTCGGAAAAGTCTTCAGATAGTGCCTAAGTTGGAGAGTGCTGAGACTGTCTAAAGGAGGATCAATGAGTCTAGAAATAGTGGGGACAGTTGGAAACTCTCCCCGGGGCCAAATCTCACCTAGGGACTGCTTCTCAAAAATAATTAATTGTCTCAATCTACGACTCTTAAGTCCGGGGGCAAAGTCCGGGTTACCTATAATAGGTGTCAGGTAATAGGAGGGTAACGGTGATAGGTCCGTGGTACGGAATATTTTCCTCGCCACCAGGAGGGTGGCTCCTATTAGCGGGTGGAATTTCAAGTCCGCCGGAGGTGGGGACATGAGACACGGGGACGAGAGTAAGGGGATAGAAGAATCCTCAATTTCCATTCCCACCCATTGTTTAGAGTCCCTGTTGCAGTGCCAATCAGCAATCCTAGCCAAGTGAACCGCTTGGTAGTACCGGAAGATATACGGGAGACCAATGCCCCCCTTCTCCTTGGGTTTGGTTAGTGTTTGCATTTTTGTTCTGGGAGATTTATGAGACCAGATAAACTCCCTCACAGTAGACTGAATTTTCTTAAAGAAGGTCGTTGGTAACTTGATCGGTAATGTTTGAATTATATATAAAACTCAGGGTAAGGCCGTCATTTTCAAGGCGTTACACCGCCCAAACCAGGCCAAAGTGAGTTTGTGCCACATCTGGAGATCTATCTTAAGTCTCTGAAGTAAGGGTACGAAGTTACTGGTATACAGGTGTGCCAAGTCCCGAGTGATGTCCACCCCCAGGTAGCGGATAGATTTCTCCGCTGAACGAAAGGGGAAGGATTTGCTCATATTTGCTGCTTCCGTGGCTGGTATTGTGATATTCAACACTGCGGACTTGGCACAGTTGACTTTAAAATTTGATACTTCCCCATATAACTGTAGAGCTGACAAGATGTTGGGCAATGTGATCTGTGGGTTGGAGACGAAAAAAATCAGATCGTCGGCGAAGATTTTGTGATGTCCAGAGGACTTCGTGATCCCTGTTATATTGGGATTCCCACGGATACTACACATGAACGGTTCGAGGGTCAGAATAAAAACTAGTGGAGACAGGGGGCACCCCTGCCTCGTCCCGTTAGAGATGTCAAAGAATTCCGAACGCCACTCGTTAACCCGTACCGCCGCCGAGGGAGCTGAGTAGAGAGACGATATCCAGCCACTCATGTTTGGGCCAACACCAATATGTTCCAGAGTGGCCCGCATAAAATGCCAGGCCACCCTGTCGAAAGCCTTTTCCGCGTCTGTAGAGAGTAGCAGAAAAGACTTCTTGACCGACCGCGCTTCATGTATAAGATTGAGAACCCTAATGGTATTGTCTCTCGACTCCCTCAGCGGCACGAACCCTGCCTGGTCCAAGTGGATCAGATGTGGGATATGCGGTAGAATTCTGTTGGCAAGAATTTTGGAAAATAATTTAAGATCTACGTTAAGCAACGCAATTGGGCGGTAATTACTGCAGTAGTTAGGATCTTTCCCTTCTTTTGGGATCAGGGATATAAATGCCCGTAGGGAGTCTACCATGCTGGTACTGCCCTCCTTTAATGTGTTGTATGCTTTCAGAAAGTGTGACGATAAGTTAGGCCAAAAGGTCTGGTAGTAGGTCAGGGTGAAGCCATCCGGCCCCGGCGCCTTCCTGGGCTTCGTTTGTGCCAGGGCTAGCAAGAGTTCTTCAGGTGTGATATCCGCCTCCAAGGCGTCACCTACATCAGCTGGCAAAGTAGGCATACCCGAAGACCTGATGTATTCACCCGCTGCCACCTCCTTCTCCACCAGAGATCTAACAGGTTCCCCCCTGTGCAAATTGTATAATTGTTGATTAGTAAGCAGCAAATTCGTTAGCTATATCCCTGGAGGTATGGACTTTTGACCCCTGTGAGGTCACTATAGAGGGAATGTAGGTGCGTTGTCTCGGGCCACGTAGAAGTCTGGCCAACATGGTACCTGGCTTATTGGAGAATTCGAACATGGACCTTCTGGCCCAGGCCAGATTCTGTACCGTTTTATGGTACAAAAGGTCTTTCAAATCACCCCTAGCCTTCAATAAGGCCTTGAGGTGTGTTTCCGCCAAAGACTTCTTGTGTAGCAGCTCGAGAGTCCGCACCTGGGATATCAAAAGATCAATCTGTTTGGTTCTTTCCCTTTTTTTTGCAGCCCCAATCCTAATTAATTCACCTCTTATTACACATTTATGGGCCTCCCATACTGTCATTGGAGACAGCGAGGGGTCTATGTTTTCTGAGAAATAATTAGTTAGCGACCTACTTATCTCTGCACGTACCTCCGGGATTTGTAACAATGATTCGTTTAGTTTCCATTTTGGGGGGGACCTGAGTTCTGTATCCCAGCATAGGGTTACATGGCTGGGAGCATGGTCAGATAGGGAAATGTAATCAATTTGGGATGAGGTGACATATGGGAGATCTTTATGCTGGATCTGAAAGATGTCTATCCTGGAGTAGGTACCATGCACCGCAGAGAAGTAGGTATAATCCCTCTCCTCAGGGTGCATGATCCTCCAGGGGTCAACCAACTGTAAGCTGGCCAATTCTACCTTGAGTTTTTTCAGGTATGAAAAGGACAAATGAGACGCCCCTCTCGAAACGTCTAATAGTGGCTCTGGAGCAAAATTAAAATCTCCACCCATCAGGAACAAACCCTCCCGGAAATCTAGGATTAAGGGAATAAGTGATCGCATGAAGGACAGGTGGTTAGAATTAGGGAAATAGACGTTAACCAGGGTCACTGTGGTATTTCTGATTTTGCCTGTTAAGAGCAAATAACGCCCAAGTGGGTCTGCTCTCTCTTCCAGCAGCGTCCACGGTAAAGATCTGGCTATCAATATGCTGACCCCCTTCGATTTTGACAGAGGGGAGGGAGCATGGTATACATTGGGAAAGTCCCTGTTACAAAATCTGGGTACTGCCGACTGCTTGAAATGCGTTTCCTGAATGAACGCCACCTGTGAGCATATTTTTTTGAGATCTGAGAGCAATTTGGAGCGTTTTTCCGGTGTAGCCAGACCCCTAACATTGAGGGAGGTAAATTTTATCTCCCCTCGGGAAAGTTCCCCCGGGAGGCCATGTCGCGCACCAAAATCAAATCAAAAAGAATAAAAATAGATCAGAGGGGTATAAAGCACGGGATAAGGGGGGGGGGGGTAAAGTCGAGAAAGAGAAGGGGTGGGAAAGTAGGGGAAAAAGGAATAGGAAGGCTAGGAACAGCGGGAAGGACTGGAAGTGAGAAAAAGGAGGAAGTGAAGCTGAAAAAAGATGAAGGATAATACTAAGAAGGACAAATAAATTATCCAACTGTTGCTATACTAAGCCTTGCGCAAGTATGCACTACTACTACTATTAGTGGGTGTGGAAGACTAGACTCTGCGACACAGCGGGAGACGTGTCGACAGGAGAGAACCGGTATGATAAGAGATACCAGACTATTACCGCTATAAACAGAAAACATAATAAAGTCCAAAAACAACTCTGTTTCTATGTTGTAGAACCTTCAGGCTGTGTGTATGCAACCTCCTGCAGTGCAGTGTATATGATCGCAGAGAGCTACATACACCACCTTCCTATTACAATATAACTATCACAGTTATCTCTGGTATCTAGCAGCAAAAAAGTAATAAACCATATACGATTCCGTGCCTTTTGAATTAGGGCTCTCCCAGCACCGCCACCCCATGTCCCCAACACAAAATGAAAGGAAAAAGATAAACGAAGGGTAACAAAAATGCCCTTAGGAGAACTGTGGAACAATGAGGGGGAGGCGCGGCGAGAAGGCTCCAATATCATTGGGTCTAAACATCCATTTTAGGCACTGCATCCCTTCACTGAGGGGTAAAAAGTGGGTATGTTGTGAGTTCAGAAAGGATATCAGTGTGGTCTAGGACTCTGGGGTCCTCAAGAGTCCCCCTCTCGCTTCTCTGTAAGTACCATTCTACTCCGGTAAGTTCGATCAAGACTCCAGCGAGGTGGGGTTGTCTCTCGGAGAAATCCTGGATCTTGAGCGCCATTGTCGTCTGCTGGATCTTTGGGGTCTTGGTGATGCAGATCGCGAGCTGTTGAAGGTGATCGGGAAGTCTAGCCAGTTGGGTATAGAAAATCTGGGGATCGCCAGGAATCTGAACAAATCCGGAAGTTGGTCCGGCCAACGCAGCACAAAAGAGTTGTTCCCTTTCAGCACAATCAAATGGAAGGGGTGACCCCATCTGTAGGTGGCTCCTGCCGTTCTTATTGCTTCGAGTAGTGGTCATAGTTGGCCTCTCATGCGCAGGGTGAGCTGCGATAAATCTGGGAAAAGTTGCACCGATGCACCATCAAAGTCCAAAGGGCCCTGGGTCCATGCCCTTCGCAGTATTTCTTCCTTAAATGTGTAGTAGTGAACTCTCGCCAATACGTCTCTTGGTGCAAGATCATCTCCTCCCCTAGGACCCTGCACACGGTGCACTCGGTCCAATTCCAACTCATCTGTAGGTGGTTTGTCCAATAATCGATTTAATATGGCCACTATCGTAGCTCTAAGATCACCTCCTGATGTGGCTTCAGGCAGGCCACGCACTCTGATGTTGTTTCTCCTGCTGCGATTTTCGCCATCATCTATGGAAAGTTGCATCAGGATCAGGCGCTTTTTATAATCTACATTAGCCTTTTCCATGTCTGACATTCTGGATTCTAGCAGAGAAGTGGATGTTTCCACCTCAGATACCCTAGAGTCAACAGTATCTATCCTCTGCTTAAGATCATGGATTTCTTTAGATAGGGTATTCACAATAGAAGCTGCAGATTCAGTAATGTCTTTTTTAGTGGGGAGGAGGGCGATTAACTCTTTCCAGCATTCAGGAAATGCTGGCCCCTGTGTGTTGGCAGACTGTACAAATGAGCAGCTATCCATCCCTGGGATTTCTGGGGATAGGATCGGGGAGTCTGGTCTGTTAGGGAGAGACCTGTTACCTTGAGAGGCACTGGGGAGCCCTTTGCCTGTCTTCTTGAGCGATGCTGTGCCTGTGTTGTTAGTGCGCGGCGGCGCCATCTTGGATTCCGAGGCCTGTGACGGAGTGGCCGAATTCCGCAGAAAATAAGCTGCAATGTCCGCGGTTTTGTTGGCTGCGGGTGATCCCGGAGGTCTGTCTGTCATGGACATGTAGTTGTTGACACGGTATGTACGCTAGATCCGGTTCCCAGCCTGAACGAGGCACGGAGCTCCCAGAAGAAGCAGCCTCACAGCGCCATTGCCAAGCCACGCCCCGAAAATTTGGGGTTTTTAGTGAAACAAGGATTGGTGATAAAGCATCAGTGAAGAGGAGACACATTTTTCCCATATTAACTCTTACAGGAGAGAATTTCGCTTCCTAGGGGTAGATTTCATCTCACTTCCTGTTGTCTCCTTCAGTTTGCAAGTAGGAGTCATTTGTAAGTTGGATGTTTGAAAGTAGGGGCCTGCCCTATATACTCTGCAGAAATTGGGGCCTTAGGTGTCCTCACAGTTACTCTTGGTGGATGCAGGAATGGGCCGTGCTGTGAAATATTAGATCAAGAATTGTAATTACATGTCATTGTTGAACAGTGGTAGAAAAATTAGGCCTTTGGTGGTGATGGTGGTGCTGGTGCCACAACACTGTAAGTCCTTACAGTTACTCTTGGTGGGCACTGGAACGGGCCCTGCTGTGAAATATTATATCAAGAATTGTAATTACATGCACCTGTTGAACAGGGGCAGAAAAAATGGGCCTTTGGTGGTGTGTGTGGTGGTGGTGCTGCCACAACACTGTAAGCCCTCACAGTTACTTTTGGTGGGCGCAGGAATGGGCCCTGCTGTGAAATATTAGATCAAGAATTGTACATGTCCCTGTTGAACAGGGGCAGAAAAATTGGGCCTTAGGCACTGGTGCCACAACACTGCAACCCCTCACAGATGCTATAGTTGGAGCGCAGGAATGAGCCCTGCTGCAAAGCATTGCATCAAAACTTGTAATTAGACACCCCTGTTGAACAGGGGCTGAAAATGTAGTCCTTTGCTACTGGTGCTGGTGCCACAACACTGCAACCCCTCACAGAAACTCTAGTTGGAGCGCAGAAATGAGCCATGCTGCAAAGTATTGCATCAAAAATTGTAATTATATGCCCCTGTTCAACAGGGGCTGAAAATTTGGGCCTTGGGCACTGGTGCAGGAGCCACAACACTGCAACCCCTCACAGATACTACAGTTGGAGCGCAGGAATGAGCCCTGCTGCAAAGTATTGCATCAAAAATTGTAATTACACGCCCCTGTTAAACAGGGGCAGAAAAAATGGACCTTGGCCACTGGTGGCGGTGCCCAGAACCAAAAATGTTCTTACAAGCTATTGGCATGAAAATTGAGGAGGAAGAGGATTGTCACTCAGAATAACAGGATAGTCACTCAGCATCAGCATAGGCAGTCTTAAAGGGATCTCACATTTTAAAAAAAAATCAATCGGCATCAGGTGCTTGGTAGCTGGTGATCCAAGACTGATTCATTTTTATGAAGGTCAGCCGATCGACCGATTCGGTGGACAGGCGCACCCTGTGATCGGTTACAAAGCCTCAAGCAGCACTGAATGTGCGTTCCGAAAGAACGCTGGATGCAGGACAGGCCAGTAGCTCAATTGCATACTGTGAAAGCTCTGGCCAGTGATCCATTCTCAAGACCCAGTAACCCAGAGGATTTTCGGTGGGAAAGGTGTCCAAGTCTGATCTTGCCCCTAGGTAATCCTGCACCATGTGAATCAGACGCTGGCGATGGTTGATGGAACCGATCAGACCTTGGGGCTGCGGACTAAAAAATTGTCTGAACGCATTGGTCAGATGGCCACCTTCTCCAATGCTCCTTCTGTGACTGACCGAAGCCTCAGCAACACGTTGTCCAGGAGGACCAGGAAAATTGTAACCTCCCAGGCTCTGGAAATGTGTTGCACAAACCTTTCTGCAAGGCCTCCCGAAGATGTTTCATCCTCTGCTCCCTCTGCAATGGCAAGATAAGGCCTGCAACCTTACCCTTGTAATGTGGATCAAGGAGGGTTGCCAGCCAGTAATCCAGAGTCCTCTGGGTCATTAAGGACGACATGATCCGCAGCCACCTCCTCCCAGCCACATACAAGTCCATGGGTTTCTTCGGACTGTAAATGATCCCTTGAAGACTGCTGCTGATGCTGAGTGCCAGGCTCCACCTCTATGCTGACACAATCCTCCTCCTCCTCCTCTTCCTGTGTGATTGGCAGGCACGTAGGAACACTGTCTGGATAAAGGGGGCCTTGAGAGGTAAGGAAGTCCTCCTCTTCCTCCCTCTGTTCTGCCTCAAGTGCCTAGTCCATTATTCCACGCAGTGTGTGCTCCAACAGGTGGACAAGAGGGACAGTGTCACTGTTGCATGCACTGTCACTGCTCACCATCCTCGTGGCCTCCTCAAATGGTGAATGCATCCCTGATCATAGCCCACTAGCGTGGGGAAAAAAAACAAGGTCCCCTGACCCTGTCCTGGTGCCATAGTCGCATAGGTAATTATTGATGGCCCTCTGCTGCGTGTGCAGCCGCTGCAGCATGGCCAACGTTGAGTTCCACCTGGTGGGCATGTCACAGATTAGGCGGTTCTTGGGCAGGTTAAATTCCTTTTGGAGGTCAGCCAGCCGAGCACTGGCATTATATGACCTGCAGAAATGCACACAGACTTTCCTGACCTGCCTCAGGACATCCTGTAAGCCTGGGTACCTGCCCAAGAACCGCTGCACCACCAAGTTAAGGACGTGAGCCAAACAGGGCACATGGGTCAGTTGTCCCTGTCGGAGGGCGGAGAGGAGGTTGGTGCCATTGTCACAAACCACCATACCTGGCTTAAGCTGGCGTGGCATCAACCACCTCTGAACCTGCCCCTGCAGAGCTGACAGAATCTCTGCCCCAGTGTGGCTCCTGTCCCCCAAGTACACCAGCTTAAGCACCGCATGGCATCTTTTTGCCTGCGTAGTTGCGTAGCCCCTTGAACGCCTATGGAGCACCACTGGTTCCGAGGATAAATCCGCACAGGAAGAGGCCATGGAGGAGGAAGAAGAGAAGGGGGTGGAGGAGAGAGGTATGGCAGAATCACCACTAGGAGAATTTTGGAGGCGTGGTGGCAGAACAACCTCCAACACTACTGCACCATGTCCTGCATCCTTCCCAGCTGCCAGAAGAGTCACCCAGTGCGCGGTGAAAGATAGGTATTGTCCCTGTCCATGCCTGCTGGACCATGAGTCAGCGGTAATATGCACCTTACCACTGACCGCCCTGTCCAGCGAGGCGAAGACATTGCCTTCCACATGCCGGTAGAGCCAGAATCGCCTTCCGTGAGAAAAAGTGGCATTTGTGAACCTGCCACTGAGGAACCGCACATTCCACAAACTCACGTAAGGGGGCAGAGTCTACCAACTGAAAAGGCAGCAGTTGAAGTGCTAGAAATTTAGCCAAGCTAGCATTCAACCATTCAACCCATTGGGCACGTGGATGGCTGGGAGCGAACTTCTTTCAGCGGTGCAGCAGCTGGGGCAGGGAAATTTGCCTGGTACAATCTGACGTCAGTGTACCGATAGCAGATTGCCCGCAAGTACTTGGCTGTGACACACCTAATTCTACACCTTCATTCCTCTCAGTGAAGGTTTTAGAGAGGACTGAAGGTATAGTGGGGTTGGAGATCCCAGCTGATGAGGAGCAAAGAGAGGTCCACTTTGTTCTTTGGTGTGGGTCTTTTAGGTACGCTTGCCAACGAACTGCATGGCAGGTCGACATATGTCTGGTCAAGCATGTGGTGCCCAAGCGGGTGATGTTTTGGCCACGCGAGATACGCTTGAGACATATGTTGCAAATTGCAGCGGTGTGATCTGATGCACTCGTTTCAAAAAGCTTTTGAAATAACACGCAGAGACAGCAGCGTCCTGCACATGCGGAGCTCTGCAGTGTGATGCAGTCGGTGTGCTGCCCTTAAGTTGGCCCCTGAAGGGCATCCTGCCTTGTTGGAGATGTGCCTCCTCCTCCTCCTCTCTCCTATCAGGCACCCACGTGGAGTCAGTGACCTCGTCATCCCCTCCCTCCTCATCACTGGAGCAAAGCTGGCAGTATGCTGCAGCTGGGGGAACATGACTGCCAGATTGCTGTACTTCTTGGGCACCCCCTCTCTCTGGGCTCCCGTTACTGCCTTCCTCTAGCGTGTCCCTCAGCCATGTGCTGATGAGGATGCACCGTCTCCACGATCAGCACTGTTGCCTCTAGACACAGAGCCTGCTTGCCCTCTTTTATTGGCTTGTGACTGTCTGCCTCTCCTTGATGGCCTTCCAGAGGTACTAATGGCCTGCAGTGAGATGTATCTGCACAAAGCTGGGATGTATATATATACTGATACTGCAGCTAGCATAATCAACTGCCTGCCTGTAGTATTATTAGTATGAGAACACCAGCAATTTCTTCAGGTAGCTTTAGGGGCCCACTGTGCAGAAGACACAGTACACTAACTGTAAATACTGCAGCTGCCTGCCTGTGGTATTAAAAGGATCAGAACAATAGCAATTGTTTTCAGGTAGCTTTAGGTGCACACTGTGCAGAGGACGCAGTACACTAACTGTAAATACTGCAGCTGCCTGACTGTGGTACTAATAGGATCAGAAGAACACCACCAATTTTCTTCAGGTAGCTTTAGGTGCACACTGTGCAGAGGACACAGTACACTAACTGTAAATACTGTAGCTGCCTGCCTGTGGTACTAATAGGATCAGAAGAACACCAGCAATTTTCTTCAGGTAGCTTTAGGTGCACACTGTGCAGAGGACACAGTACACTAACTGTAAATACTGCAGCTGCCTGCCTGTGGTACTAATAGGATCAGAAGAACACCACCAATTTTCTTCAGGTTACTTTAGGTGCACACTGTGCAGAGGACACAGTACACTAACTGTAAATACTGCAGCTGCCTGCCTGTGGTATTAATAGGATCAGAACAACAGCAATTGTCTTCAGGTAGCTTTAGGTGCACACTGTGCAGAGGACGCACTACACTAACTGTAAATACTGCAGCTGCTTGCCTGTGGTACTAATAGGATCAGAACAACAGCAATTGTCTTAAGGTAGCTTTAGGTGCACACTGTGCAGAGGATGCACTACACTAACTGTAAATACTGCAGCTGCATGCCTGTGGTATTAATAGGATCAGAACAACAGCAATTGTCTTCAGGTAGCTTTAGGTGCACACTGTGCAGAGGACGCACTACACTAACTGTAAATACTGCAGCTGCCTGCCTGTGGTACTAATAGGATCAGAAGAACACCACCAATTTTCTTCAGGTAGCTTTAGGTGCACACTGTGCAGAGGACAAAGTATACTAACTGTAAATACTGCAGCTGCCTGCCTGTAGTATTAATAGGATCAGAACAACAGCAATTGTCTTCAGGTAGCTTTAGGTGCACACTGTGCAGAGGACGCACTACATAACTGTAAATACTGCAGCTGCCTGCCTGTGGTACTAATAGGATCAGAACAACCACCAATTTTCTTCAGGTTACTTTAGGTGCACACTGTGCAGAGGACACAGTACACTAACTGTAAATACTGCAGCTGCCTGCCTGTGGTATTAATAGGATCAGAACAACAGCAATTGTCTTCAGGTAGCTTTAGGTGCACACTGTGCAGAGGACGCACTACAAAACTGTAAATACTGCAGCTGCCTGCCTGTGGTACTAATAGGATCAGAAGAACACCACCAATTTTCTTCAGGTTACTTTAGGTGCACACTGTGCAGAGGACGCACTACACTAACTGTAAATACTGCAGCTGCTTGCCTGTGGTATTAATAGGATCAGAACAACAGCAATTGTCTTGTGCAGAGGACGCACACTAACTATAAATACTGCAGCTGCCTGCCTGTGGTATTAATAGGATCAGAACAACAGCAATTGTCTTCAGGTAGCTTTAGGTGCACACTGTGCAGAGGATGCACTACACTAACTGTAAATACTGCAGCTGCCTGCCTGTGGTATTAATAGGATCAGAACAACAGCAATTGTCTTCAGGTAGCTTTAGGTGCACACTGTGCAGAGGACACACTACACTAACTGTAAATACTGCAGCTGCCTGCCTGTGGTATTAATAGGATCAGAACAACAGCAATTGTCTTCAGGTAGCTTTAGGTGCACACTGTGCAGAGGATGCACTACACTAACTGTAAATACTGCAGCTGCCTGCCTGTGATATTAATAGGATCAGAACAACAGCAATTGTCTTCAGGTAGCTTTAGGTGCACACTGTGCAGAGGAAGCACTACACTAACTGTAAATACTGCAGCTGCCTGCCTGTGGTATTATTAGGATCAGAACAACAGCCATTGTCTTCAGGTAGCTTTAGGTGCACACTGTGCAGAGGATGCACTACACTAACTGTAAATACTGCAGATGCCTGCCTGTGGTATTAATAGGATCAGAACAACAGCAATTGTCTTCAGGTAGCTTTAGGTGCACACTGTGCAGAGGACGCACTACACTAACTGTAAATACTGCAGCTGCCTGCCTGTGGTACTAATAGGATCAGAAGAACACCACTTATTTTCTTCAGGTAGCTTTAGGTGCACACTGTGCAGAGGACACAGTAAACTAACTGTAAATACTGCAGCTGCCTGCCTGTGGTATTAATAGGATCAGAACAACAGCAATTGTCTTCAGGTAGCTTTAGGTGCACACTGTGCAGAGGATGCACTACACTAACTGTAAATACTGCAGCTGCCTGCCTGTGGTATTAATAGGATCAGAAAAACAGCAATTGTCTTCAGGTAGCGTTAGGTGCACACTGTGCAGAGGACGCACTACACTAACTGTAAATACTGCAGCTGCTTGCCTGTGGTACTAATAGAATCAGAACAACAGCAATTGTCTTCGGGTAGCTTTAGGTGCACACTGTGCAGAGGATGCACTACACTAACTGTAAATACTGCAGCTGCCTGCCTGTGCTATTAATAAGAGCAGAACAACAGCAATTGTCTTCAGGTAGCTTTAGGTGCACACTATGCAGAGGACGCACTACACTAACTGTAAATACTGCCGCTGCCTGCCTGTGGTACTAATAGGATCAGAAGAACACCACAAATTTTCTTCAGGTAGCTTTAGGTGCACACTGTGCAGAGGCACAGTACACTAACTGTAAATACTGCAGCTGCCCGCCTGTGGTATTAATAGGATCAGAACAACAGCAATTGTCTTCAGGTAGCTTTAGGTGCACACTGTGCAGAGGACGCACTACACTAACTGTAAATACTGCAGCTGCCTGCCTGTGGTACTAATAGGATCAGAAGAACACCACCAATTTTCTTCAGGTAGCTTTAGGTGCACACTGTGCAGAGGACAAAGTATACTAACTGTAAATACTGCAGCTGCCTGTGCCTGTGGTATTAATAGGATCAGAACAACAACAATTGTCTTCAGGTAGCTTTAGGTGCACACTGTGCAGAGGATGCACTACACTAACTGTAAATACTGCATCTGCAGTTAAAGCAGTTAACTTCCATTTCTGTTTCAGCATGGGTCGTTATCAGTGAGGATCCCTGTACACTAACTGGATGTTAGTGATGATCACTGTGCAGTGGACCTTAGTGATCTTCAAGATCTCTTAAATTGCTTGCTGGAAGCAGAATAGCAGGGTGTATTTTTAGGCTATTTTGATATCTTGTCATCTGTCCATGACTTGGCCGCCAGGAAGTAACAAGTCTTTGTTGGCTAAAAGCAATAAAGTTATTTAGTTCTTGAATATACTCCTCTGTTTTACAAGAGAATAGTACTTGTCAGACGGTCTCTTAAAGCTTTCATAATCACTTTTTAGCTATGAATATGCACTGTTCATTTGCTGTACATTATTGCATTTTTGCACACAGGGTGAGTTCAGGGCCCGCCACTTGCATGCATGTCATATTGGGACACAGGGCTGTGTCTGTGCAACTGCGTGTCCCGATATAAAACAATGGGACACCAGCATAGGGATGCATGCAACAACTGTGCATCCCCGTGTCGGGAAAAGACTGCCTTGCACAGGGGAAACAGAGCTAAGCCCCCTGTGTGAATGGGGTGTAATAGTAAAACCTTGTAGGTAGCATATTTTTCTTCTTGTTTAATTATTTTTCATTGTTACACTGTTATTGTTAGTTTTGTAAAATCCACAAAGACATTTTTAATGTAACCAATATGAATGTTGCAGCCATTAAATCATACTTTTTTATCCTGAACAGAGATGGAAATGACAGAAAGTCAAGGGATTCAAAACAATGCCTTTAATGCAGAGGTAAGGTAATGTAGGCTTATAGTAATGTTTTGCAAAACATTGAAATTCATTTAGATAGTCTTACAACTAATTTTCTTCAAAGGTTATAAAGTATGGTAAAAAGAAAGCTTCCTAGGAGGAATATGTAATTAATAAAGATACACCTGGACAATGTACCTTTCTTCTAGTCAGGTTAAATTTTAAAATGGTTTTAGGCAACTGTTTCTGTACTAGTTAATCACATGTTACACAAATGTTTCTATCCACATGACTGCATGACCCATGAGTAAAATACATTTTATCACTGTATGTATTTAAATGGTAATTATTATTTTTTTGTAAATGACTTTTTATTGAGATTTATAGTATATACATACAACATTAAACCACATATCGCAGAAACCAACTGGTCACATTGAGGAGGCAGATATATAGTCCGCTGATTTGGCGACGCCCCCGTTAACCAGATAAGATGATTTAACAATAATTCATATTCTTTAGTGCTAAGTGCAGTTGCCTATAGGTGTCCATCTTATACCATAGGAACTTATAAGGATCCATCTTGTACTGACCTGATTTGGGTCAAGTGAATTCTGATTAGTTGCTGCAATTAAAGTTCCTGTGCATATTAGATATATACTTGCATGCAAGTTCACCCCAATTCTGGAATTTACAAGATTTGATGCAGTATAGTCACACTCATTCAGTTTTCCACCTTATTCACTGTTAACCTGTTTGCCAGATACCTCACATTAATGGAGCTGATGATGACATACAACCAATTTCTTTTTTTTCTATAGGCTAATTCTAGCATGACAATTATACTGTAGAACCTGGTTGTTAACTAAAAAAATGGCTAATGTATTTAGCCCTTCCTTTACTTCCTAAACTTTGAAAATATCTGAACAGTGCCTGCTTTTGATTGGATGCAGGCTCTTTTCCACTGACAATTTTCCACCTGGCTCCTTCAGTTTTTCAATTGAGGGATGTTGAGTGGGAGGGAACCCACAGGGCCTGATGAACCGGCGGAAATGTTCTCTGTGTATGGCCAGCTTTAGACAGCTAGTAGTAGTTAGTCACATTCAACTGGATCAGTTCTGTAATGCTGAAGATGTTTCACAGCTTTTTTAAAATGAAAGTGATTGCAAAGTTAATTTTTTTTTTTTCAAATAACAAACATGTCTACACCTGCTCTGGGCAATGGAATGGCGCAAACGAACCTCCTCTTTTTGGGTCCCCCGATGGTGTTCCTGGCCCCTCCCCTCAGTCTAGTGCCCCCATGGGAAGCCACTACCTATGGGGGCACTCGTGCGTGCTCGCACCTGAGTTCTTCTGTTGCGTCCATTGACACAGACAGCGGGACTCGGCCTCATCCCTTGTTTCCTCGTCATTGGCTTTGATTGACAGCACTGGAAGCCAATGGCTCCCAGTGCCCCAGCAAAGCCAAAGGAGACCCAGAAGTGAGGGGAGAGGAGAGAAGAGCTACAGACATGCACAGTATTGGATCGAATGAGGCTCAGGTAAGTAAATAAGGGGGAGAGTCAGGGGGGATGCTGACACCTAAACATGTTTTAACTTAATGCAAGGAATGCATTAAGGTAAAAATTGCTTAGACTTCACAACCACTTTAAATATAACTTACTACTACAAGCTATACCATGGCTGGATTAATGAGAACCTCTACAGACTTTCTTAGGAGGTTGTTGATGGATCAAATGGAGAAGACTTTGCCCATATTCATGTTCCAGTGACAACTAAAAAGTTTGGATTTTATCTCACTTTCAGCCCCATTGACAATGGTCATCCAAACAGACAGAGAGGGTGAAGCTCCCCTGCAAAATACACACACAGCAGTAAAAAAACCTGCAAGCCTAACTTTTACCTACACTATCCAAATGAGCAGGGCTTTTTTTCCTCAAACAATAGGTGCTGGAACTTAACCACGACCCCACAAAACACCTCCCCCTACACACACCCTCCAAATCACATCAAATAGTGGGTGTGGTCAGTCCAATTTCACAAACAGTAGAAGGGCCTTTAAGGGGCATTAAATACCAGGATTGCATTACATACAGAGTGCAGAGCTGTCACTTGTAAACACAGAAACCAGACTTCTGTGTTTACAAATGATTGTGGTGTGCAGGTTGTGACTGTGGAGAGCAGACCTCTGTAGCAGCTCCCTGAAGCAGCTCCCTGAAGCAGCTCCGGCCATCCGGCCACTCAGCTCCGGCCATCCGGCCATCCGTCTTGGACCCTTGGATCCTTGGATCCTCCTGATCCTCTTGCAGCGGCACCGGCCCCCCCCCCGGCCTACATCCGGGGGCCACATCAGCCAGCCGGCCGGCCGCTTGGGATACCGCGGCCCCTGCCAGCTCCTCTGCCAACCGGTATCTCACCACCGCCTCTCCTCTGATTATCCGACCACCAGCTCCGGCATCCTATCACCCTTCCGGGAAATCCTCGTACGCCTCTCCGGAATCCCTCTCCCTCCTCCCCCTCTGACCTTCTCCGGATGCCGCACTCAGCCAGCAGGCCAGCCGCTCAGGTTCCTCTGCGGCCCTCCATAGCTCAGCGGCTAGCTCGGCAGGACATCACTGCCACCCACACTGCAGCCCGGTCTACCGGCCTCCCAGCCCGGCATCCAGGCACCCATCCACGGATCTAGTCCCTGCCGCCGCCCCTCTAGCGGTACACTAGGATCCCCCCACTGACCTCCGGGCGCTGCACTCACCCAGTCCGTCCGGCCGCCCAGGACACTCCGCGTCTCCTACCCGGCTCCGGCTGCCTGCCGGCAGCACATCACTGCCGCTCCTCACACCACCGCCTAGTAGCTCGGCCGGCGGACCAGCGCCCCCCTCCTGCCAGCCTTCCCACCGGTCCACCCGCCCACTACAGCATAAGGGCCCGGGTAACCACGCTAGGACAGCCTGCGGCTTGGGCCTAGCAGGCGGCCATCTTAGTACTCCTATTGCCGGCCTGGTCACCGCTCAGGCCTAGCCGGCAGCCATCTTGCTACACCTAGGCTGAACGATACAGCTTCTGGGCCTCCCTCCCTAGGCCGCAAGCACCCAGCCGCATCACATCAACTCCTGATTTGACCCCAGCCCCCCCCCCAGGACACCACCGCAGCCGCTGTCTAGCCACCCCGATCAGCCGCTAGGTTGGTGGGACAGACCACGGCTGCGGCCCAGCTCCGTCAGCCACACCCCCCCCCTCTCCCAACAGAGCCCGTTCCCCCTCCACACCTGGAACACCCCCCCGCTACTAGACCACACCGCAGAGGGCACTGGTGACTGGCGACTCACCTGATCCCAATCCACCGCAGATCGCCCTAGACGCAGCCACCGCACCACCCACCATCCTACAGGTAAGCACCAAGCTCACTAGCAGTTGATCCAGGGGCCGAGCCCGATCGCCCCTCGGGGGGTCAGGAAGGAATTTTTTCCTCTGCTGCGCTATTGGCTCGCAGCTGAGGTTTTTTTTGCCTTCCTCTGGATCAACAGGAGGGTGGTAAGCACGCCACCTCCGCCAGGTCCTCCGCACCACATTAACCCGGCACCCAAACCCCTCCAGAAGCAGTGGTGACCATCCGCTCGTCATCGCGACATCGGTATCATCATCATCATCATTAGATCAACCTTCTTTCAACAACGCTGCCTTCTCATCATGTGCAACTTCAAATACACAGCAGACGCCCTTCACAGGCTAAGAAACGCTGCCTCAATCCTGCCAACCGCCACTCAAAAAAGACTAAAAAAAGAACAATTACTAAGGACCAAGCCACAATCAACCATCAGAAACAGGGAGACATCGATCCAACCACAACAACTAGCATGCGCCATGATCAACACCAGATCTGCAGTCAAGCACAGGCTGGAAATCTACGACTTTATCAACGAAAACAACATTGACTGCCTCTTCATTACAGAAAGCTGGCTAACACCTGACTGCAACACCATCCTAGCTGAATTGGTGCCCGAAAACTACAGTATCCTAACCGAGCATAGAATAGGAAAAAAAGGAGGAGGCCTAGCAGTGATTTTCAAATCGCACCTTGTTCTCACCAAACCAACTTTACAGAACTCAGTGCCCTTCATGGAAACTCTCTCACTGCATCTTCAAGCAACACCTCAAGACACCATTCACATACTACTATGCTACAGACCACCAGGACCAAAGACCAATCTCATTACTCCACTCACCGAATTCTTCTCAATACACACCCTGAAAACCAAAAACCTGCTGGTACTTGGGGATTTTAACCTCTGGGCAAACTCTGCCCAAGACTGTATCGCAACCGCCTGCGTCAACCAAATGGAAGAACTGGGCCTGCAACAACTGATAAACGCTCCCACACACGGTTCAGGACACACTCTAGACCTCATCTTCAAACAGAATATGGACATCAACATACTGGACAACACTCCACTACCATGGACGGACCACCACGCTATCAAATTCAAAATCACCATCAACACCACCTCCCAAAAACAGAAACGGACAATAACAACAAAATGGAATAGATCCCAGAAGAAACTACACTCCGAACTCTTCAAAACCACATTATCAAAAAAAATACTTCTGCTAAACTCAAACCTATCAACGGAACAAACACTCAACTGCCTAAACAAGGTATTACTACAAACAGCAGACTCAGTGGCGCCAAAACGCAGAACACCTATCCGCAATAAAAACTCAAGATGGTTTAATGCCACGCTCACCCTACTCAAGCAAGAACGTAGAAGAGCTGAAAGAGCATGGAGAAGAAATCCCACTAAGGAAAACCGTACCAACTACAAAGAACTTACTGTGAAATACCACAAGGCAATCTTCAAAGCCAAAAAAGAACATTTCTCGGACACCATCTCAACTGCCCTAAATCGTCCGCGAGAACTTTTCAAACTAGTCACCCAGTCAATGAACCCGACTTGCTTAGAGCCACCCGAAAACAATACTCAAGAATTCTGCAATGAATTATCGGATTACTTCATCGACAAAATCGACAACATTCGGAAATCGATTCATCAGAAAAGAACAACCAACCTCATTCAACCAAAGCAAAAAGAAGATATTAACACAAACATCACGCAACCACCGAAATTTTCTTTGTCCCCTATCACCGTTGACACGACTATAAACATCATCAGAAGCCTTCGAGACAGCACATCCCCAAACGACATCATTCCCACAAAACTCCTTAAAGAATGTTCCGACATCCTGGCCCCTACTCTGACACACCTCATAAATCAATCATTCAAAGAAGGGACTGTACCAACCTCCCTCAAGCAAGGCATCGTCAAACCTCTGCTGAAGAAACCCAATCTTGACCCTAAGGACCCCAACTGCCGGAGACCGATAACAAGCCTCAACACCATCTCCAAGATTATGGAGAAAGCAGTAGTACATCAGCTTCAACACCACCTGGACACACATCAACTCCTGGACCCACTGCAATCAGGCTTCCGCCCAGGCCATGGCACAGAAACAGCACTCCTCAAAATATGGGACGACGCCCTTGAAGCAGCAGATAGCGGAGAATCTAGTCTCCTGGTACTGTTGGACCTCAGCGCAGCATTTGATACAGTGAACCACGATACTTTACTTGTCCGCCTCTCAGAAGTGGCAGGAGCCACAGGTCTGGCGCTAAAATGGCTTGCATCCTTCCTAGAGAATCGCTCTCAGACAGTGAAACTAGGAACATTCACCTCAGAGACCCGGGCAGTCTCCTGCGGAGTTCCCCAGGGCTCACCCCTGTCACCAGTGCTATTCAACATCTACATCCGCCCACTTCTCAATATCATCAGGAAAACAGACCTCTGTTTCCACTCATATGCCGATGACACCCAACTCTACTTTCGCATCACTGGTCAAAAAAACCATCATCAACAATTAGAAGAATGCCTCTGTTCAATTGATGATTGGATGACCATCAGCTCCCTCAAACTTAACGGTTCGAAAACAGAACTTCTTCTCCTACATGCCAACAAAAATTCCAAAATGAAAACCCCGTGGACACCCCCCACCATCCTCGGACAGACCATCACTCCAAGCCTCAAAGCCAAGAGTCTCGGAGTCATCTTTGACTCAGGAATGACAATGGATGCTCAAATAGGATCAGTGGTGAGCGGATCCCACCATCTCCTCCGCCTCCTACGCAGACTCATCCCCTTCATCCCAGAAGAAGACAAACCGGCAGTTGTGGGAACAATCATCAACTCCCGACTCGACTATGCAAATTCGCTCTACATAGGACTACCTCAATATCAGCTTGCGCGCTTACAACTCATTCAAAACACGGCGGCAAGACTGTTAACAGGAAAAAAACCCTGGGAATCCATTTCACCATCCCTAAAGTGCCTACACTGGCTAACCGTAAAGAATCGGATCAAATTCAAGACCCTCTGCCTCACCCACAAATGCATACAAGGAAATGCTCCGCTATATCTGCAGGAGAAAATAAAACACTACACACCCAATCGCAGCCTTCGATCAGCTAACCAAAACCTCCTCATCATTCCAAAATATCGCTACAAAGCAAAGGGAGAACGAAGATTTGCAGTCCAAGGACCTCGACTATGGAACGCTCTTCCGACCCACATCCGCATGGAAGAAAACCATCAGGCCTTCAGGAAAAAACTAAAGACATTCCTTTTCTAAAGAGCTGGCAACAGAGAACGCATTATAGCGCCTTGAGGCGATTTAGTTCGCATTTGCAGCGCTCTACAAATCCTTCATTCATTCATTCATTCAGCAGGCACCAAAGGGTCTGAGCCAAAGGTGGTGGAACTGAGTTCCACCAAGTTCCCCCTGAAAAGAAGCACTGAAAATGAGACATTGGGTGTTCGAGTAAAAATAGAGAAAGGGTGTATGTGGGAAGTTAAAGGGAACCATTTAAAGTACATGGGTATTATGCAACACTTTACTCCTCACATATAATGCTCCAAACCATCACTTAATGGCCAGAAAGAACAGAATAGCCACCTGTGTATTTAATTACATCACACTGTTTGCCTAAATTGTTGCATATTTGCATCTTTTAAAGCAGACTGGTCTCATTTGGGCCATATGCTCCTACTTTACAGCCCAGCTAGTTTTTTTTTTTGTTTTTTTTTTAGAACTTTTTTGTGCAGTTGCTACAATAATGTTAAGTAACAAAGTGCTTTAATCTTTTCCTGGAAATGGCTTCAATTAATTTGGCAAAGTATCACAACAGATTTAGCTGTAGACGAATCAAATTTTCACTAAAAACACAAACAATTAAATCAATTGGTTTTCAGACTAGTTCATTTGGGTATATATTTGTACTGTATGTATTTCTATTTGTACTGATTTTGAGAGTTTTTTGAGTGGAATTAATAACTAAAGGCAATACTTTTTTTCTAGTTTTGGATAGAGTGGAGAGGGATTAGAACAGATGTCAGTTTTTATTGCTGTCTGTTTCCCCGTTAACAACGTGACCTCCAGAAGATCTACCCCCCTCATGACCAGACCATTTTTTGCGATACAGCACTGCAATACTTTAACTGACAATTGTGCGGTCGTGCCACACTGTATCCAAAAAAAATTGATGTCTTTTCCCCCCACAAATAGAGCTTTCTTTTGGTGGTATTTGATTACCTCATTTTTTATTTTTTGCCCTATAAACAAAAAAAAAGGCCAACAATTACTTTCTGCTATAAAACAAATGCAATAAAAAAAAATAAAAAAATCTAATTTGTTCATCAATTTAGGCTAATATGTATTCTGCTACATATTTTTGGTAAAAAAAATCCCAATAAGCATATATTGATTGGTTTATACATTTTTTACTAGCAATGGCGCTGATCAGCGAATTGTTGTGGGCCTGTGATTTTGCGGCGGACATTCTGACACTGACACTTTTTTAGGACCAGTGACACTAATACAGTGATAAATGCTAAAAATATGCACTGTCACTGTACTAATGATACTGGCTGGGATGGGGTTAAACACCAGGGGTGATCAAAGGGTTAACTATGTTCCTAGCCAGTGTTTTAGTATACTGTGGGAGGTGCTTTTACTAGGGAGAGAGATGGAATTTCTTCCCTGCTTCGCAGGGACACAAATTCCATCCCCTCCCTTTTGTCAGAACGGCATTCTGCCTTGTTTACATAGACAAACCGCCGTTCTGCGTCTTTCCTCACGACCGCCAGGTGTCGGCGGACATTGAGTCTGTGGTACCCGCAGACAAGCTCCCACTGTGTATAATCACAGTGGGAGTGAGCCCTACCTGAAAGTGTTGAATCTTGTGTTTATATGTGATCCGGTGCTGCCCTGTATCAGTAAAACTGCTATAGTGCGGTTCTGTACTGGTTAAGGAGATTCACCCTTTCTATTTGTCCAGTTTACCATTATCATTGAAAGTAAAAGTAAAAGAAAACCCCCAAATTTTGAGTTGTCCCCAGAACATTAATTACTGGCAAATCTTCCAATGGGGACACTGATTCTAGTGACCCGGGGGGCCCCAAGGGATTCCCTTAATTTGCAGGGATTTCTTCTTACTTCCTGTTTGGCTATGGGACAGGAAGTGAAGAAAAATCTCCCCAATGGGATACAGATGGTGAAAAAAAATCTCACAGGGGTTATAACCCACCCCACTCTAGCGAAACAAAAAAAGTTTTGCCTACAGTTCTACTTTAAATAACAAATGCTGATTGTATTTTCATGGATCAAGCTCAAAAAATTTATCTGATATTTATGATGATCTAAGAATTAAAAGCGCAATAGGTAAACAGACATTTTAAGCCTTTGTATTGTATTTGTTTTATGACTTTTTATGAGTTGCTAAGACTAGACCATTTGGTTATATCTACAGGTATTAAATAATTGGTCAATATTTTCTCTTCTGTAATGAAACCAGATTTTTCAATAACCAGTGTATGGTAATTGTACATTTAAAAAGCAAGATTATCAAAACTAGAAAATGGTATAATAATTCAGGCCCTGTTCACACCTGGGCATAGCAGAAATACAGATGGAAATGAGCGCTTCTGCTTATGTTTCAGCAAGTGCACGAAAAACGTGCAAAAATGTGCGACGCAAAACTTGCTTGGCACAGTGCCAAAATTTGGTACATGAGCTTCTTTAGTGAGTTTTTGGAGGGGATGGAGGCCTACTCAAATGAATGGTGCAACTCCAAAAAAACACTAAAAAAATAAGGTGCCAAAAACACAACACGGTAGGGCAGCTCAAGTGTGCATGGAGCCTTAGTAACTATAGGTGAACCAGTAAGAAAAACGTCTACTTTGTAAACTTAAAGTGGAGTTCCACTCACTTTTACAACTCTTCAGCATCCCTCACTAAACTGTGCACTGTAAACAAATTGGATATTTTTTTATTTTTTTTCTCAGCACCTACTGTATATCTGCTGTATTCATTTTTCACTTCCTCCTCCCTGGCCGCGGCCCATTGCATCATTTCCTGTTAGCAATGCCTTCTGGAAAGGGGCGGCAACTTCCTCTGAAACTGCCGTTGCTATGGAAACCTGACCTGAAACCTATTACACTGCTTGTGCTGCACTGAGCATGTGCGAGATCTGCAAGGATGAGATCCAGGAAGAAATACAGTCTGGCTTCAGATGCCCACACTTAAGATGGCCACGGCCTCCTGTAATTTTATAAAATAACAAACTACTGCTATAAACTAACAAAACAGAGCTTAGTTTACAGACTAACTTTACTAGAATACATTAAGCTTGTGTATTATAGGGGTATTTTTATTTAAAAGTATAATTTCGGCCGGAACACCACTTTAAATGTAAAGCAGGGATCTGATTTTTTCTTCTTTTTACAAAATTTGTCTATGAGCTGACCAAAGACTGCTTCATTTAGGTATACGTTATATACCACTATATCATTGGTAAAATATGTTCTTTGTCAGCTGTGAAGTCATTCAATCATGTCTTCTCTAAATAATGCATGTCGATTGTATTTTTTAAGGAGCAAGAGTATTCAAAACCAACAGATATTTATGATGACGTAGGTATCAACAAATCAAGAAATTTTGTAAGGTGAGCAATTTTGGCAAAATTACTCCTGAGACCTTTATATAGATTTATAACATTTGTGGATGACAAAGCAACACAGGCATCCCAAATCTCCATTGAACCTTTGAGAAATCTAGAGGGTAACCCTTGGCTGTCACATTCAGCCCTATGACCAAGCATGCTGATAATGATTGTGGCACAGAACTATAACCAACTGATCTCAAATTTAGGACTTCACAGATAAATTATCTATTGTTTAGGACTTTACCAGGAAAGAAATTATAAAAGCTGTTTATACATTTTGAAAAGGCAAGCTATGGGGTTGTCAAACTCCCCCCTTTCTTCATTACTTTGGGTATCTTTGTCCCAGAACAATTATGCAGCCACTGAAGTGAAAACTCCTGGCCTGCATGCTTTTTCTGAGTCAATCATTAACGACTTCAAGACCGCAATATGTATATATAGGTTGCGGCTTTGAAGTGGTTTACCTGGGTTATGGCTGAAGCTATCAGCCATTACCCCCCCAGTTCTTTTTTTTTTTCAGCCGGCATCTGGCTTTCTCATGAAAGCTTTTTGAGCGGCTCGCCGGTGTTTCTCTAGCTTACCGTTTTTGCCGGTGTGCCCGAGAAACGCTCCGAAGGTGTGGCCTGCTTGTCCCAGAGGCAATCAAAGACTAGATTATCTTTGATCACCTCTATGGCCTTGGAGGACTGGAGCGGCGTCATGGTGGCACTTCCGGTCCAGGTGGGAAATAAACATTTTTTTTTTTAAACAAAAGATCACATTTTTTTTTCTTCTTCTTTGGTTTTAAAGGTAAAGGAGAGATTTTGGGTCTTTTTGACCCCAGATTTCTCCATAAAGAGGACTTGTATTTCTATTACAAGGGATGTTTACATACACTGTCAGCTCCGGTCGGAGCCGCTATGCTAATGATCCAACATTAGTACAGCGATCTGGTGGTCCATGTGCATGAGGCGCTATGTGGTCCAAATCTGTATGAAAACCTCCTGAAGGAATAGCTGGTAAATACAGTAAATTCAATGTTTCTTTTTTCATCTAAGTTTTTTTTATAGTACCTTTTTTGTTTTCCTTAATTAACAGTAACTGCTTCTAAAATTTAACATTTTTCATTTTATCCTTTTGCAGCAAAATCGCTGAGCCATATGACAGAGCTGCGGAATATGCCAAGAAGCATTCCCGTATTATAAAATACATTGTTATTGCAATCCTCTGTGCAGGTAACCATTGCCTACAAAAATCTCTTGAATGCCTTTCTTTTTGGATAATCAAGCTATAATTTACTATATGGTATGGCCATTCCTCTTTAACCACTTCAGCCCCCTTCATGACCAGGTCATTTTTTACGATACAACACTGCGTTACTTTAACTGACAATTGCGTGGTCGTGCAATGCTGTACCCAAATAAAATTTGTCAGTATGCCTGAACCATCCTAGGACAGCCTGCTTCACTTCCTTATCAGTGCTGAAATGCTGACCTCAGAGGAACTCTTTTAGGGGTCCAAACAGATGAAAATCACTTGGAGCGAGGTCTGGACTGTAAGGGGGATGAACCTCCCAGTCAAGTTGCTTTACTGTGCACCAGTGGCGGTGCGTCCATAATGGGCGAAGGAGCGCCGCCCCCTCTCTCCTGGCTCCGCCATAGGCTCTAATAGGTGCCCAAAAAGGTGGACAGTGGGTGCAATACTGTGCGTTCGCTGTTCACTGTTCGTTTGATGATCACAGTGGCTGCATTTGATGGCACAGTGGCTGAGTTTGATGGGCACAGTGGCTGCATTTGATGGGCACAGTGGCTGCGTTTGATGGGCACAGTGGCTGCATTTGATGGGCACAGTGGCTGCGTTTGATGGGCACAGTGGCTACGTTTGATGGGCACAATGGCTGCGCTTGATGGGCACAGTAGCTGCATTTGATGGCACAGTGGCTGCAATTGATGTTTTTTTCCATAAAGGGTGCAGGAGCGCCGCCCCCTCTCTCCTGGCACCACTCTATCACCATAGATAGATTTAAGCATTACATGAATCTATCTATGGTCTCCGCTGACACCCCCTATTCAGGTGCCCGGCCCCTTTTCGGGCACTGGGCACCTAAATTACAGCGGCGTGGGTGTTTTTTGGAAGCACCTGATTAGAGCCAAAGGTGAACAGCGAGCGGAAAAAGGTGAACAGCGGGCGCAGTGCTGTGCATTCGCTGTTCACTGTTTGTTTGATGGGCGCAGTGGCTGTGCTTGATGGGCACAGTGGCTGCGTTTGATGGGCACAGTGGCTGCGTTTGATGGGCACAGTGGTGGCAATTGATGGGCACAGTAGCTGCGTTTGATGGCACAGTGGCTGAAATTAATGGGGTTTTTTCAGTTTATTTGCGCCCCCCACAAAAATTTTGAGCACCAGCTGCCACTGCTGTGCATGTAGTGCAGTGAGCAGTATGAGCTTGACCTGGAGAAACAGGACACCTTTAGAGATCAAACCAGGCCGTTTTTTCCACAACTGCGTATGCACATCACTCCGAACGTGACGGTAGAAAATCCAAATAAGTAATGCATTGTTTGTCCCAGAAAACACTTGCCATAACTTTACCCGCAGACATAATTTTTCATAATTTTTTTGGGTGGTGGTGTGTCCGCATGCTTCCACTGCTTTGATGCTCATCTTGATTCTGTTACCCAGCGTGTGTTAACTTTTCGAAAATGCAAATGTTCATGGATGATTGTGTTCACTGTTCCCACAGAAAGATTCCTATCAGTAATGGGACACACTTACCATTTACTACTGCATGTAGTAACGCCATGCTAGCATCCCTTTTTATTCCTGTAAAATTAAAAGTCCTGGTTTGACTTGAACGCCCCTTGTACTGTATATTGCTGGGATCCAAAAAAATGTTTCTCTCTGGGAAAGATTCATTGAACTTGTTGCTTTGGAGATTCGTTTTACAATAATAATTATTTCCTTCCTGCCCTTCCTCCCTCCTCCAGGCCCTTTAACTGGGTCTTAATGCCAGTAGGTGGGGCAGACTTCCCACTCATTTGATCACTGTGATCATGCTTTGCTGGGGTTTTTCGCCTTTCTCTGGATCTACTGTGGGTACAGGTTTGTTTATATGGGACTGTATGTTTTTTTTTTGTTTTTTTGTTTTTTTTTGGTTGAACTAGATGGACTTGTGTCTTTTTTCAACCTGACTAACTATGTAACTATGTAATCACAGAGACCAGTAGCTCTCAGCACAGAAACCTCAGCCAGCATGGACACTATGGATCTTAAGGCCTACCCTCCTTGCTGCCATACATATGAATTATGTGGTCGCAAGAGGTTAAAATACACATTGGAATTGCTTGTCTCTTTTTCAGTAAGCTATATTTGAAAAAGTAGCGCAGTTCATATATAAACCTTTCTTAAATCAACCCTATAAAATGCATTGTGCATCATTTTCGTATTCTTTATTTAATGTATGTTCTTATTGCTTGTTTCTTTGCTCATTCACTCTTCTTTGTTTACCAGGTTATGCTGCCTATTTCATTGCAGCTTGTGTGCTGAACTTTAATCGTGCCGTGGCACTGGTGGTTATAACATGCGTTGTACTTTTCTTTCTCGCATATGATCTTGTGGTGAAGTTTTATGGCAAGACAATCAAAAATTTTCTAAAACCAGTTGGAAGATTCTTAAGCAAATTCAAAAAATGGATTAAGTGGTAAGTTGCAAAGAGGGGAAGAATCCTGCCTAAATAAACCTAGGAGTAAGAACAGTTTGGAGTTAAAACTTCCATTTGTTACACTTGCAGATTAAACTTCTTCTTATACAGTTCACAAATATCAACACAGAGCTTGTATATATTGATGTCCAGTTGCAGCTCATCCAACCACTCCTGGGTTATCAGATAACAAATATAGTAGGGAAAATATTTAATATTAGAAGCTGTATGGACTTTAATGGTACTTGTATGGACAGCGATACAAAAGTCTAAAAAACTTTCTCTTATTACAACAATCAAAGAAATACACACAATATTGTGCCAATTTAAAGGCACTAAAAACGCTCTGCATTTGATGGATATGTACATAGTGACACCAAAAAGCTGATACTCGTGGTCTATATTACAAAGAATATCATCTTGACATGTTTTGTGGTAATATCCGCTTCCTCAGGAGTACTTTAGAAAGCAATCTTATCTATAAAGAGACAATAACAGTCATAATACTGAATAAAGAACAGTACAATGTAAATAGTTGATATGCTTGGACATGAAGATCAGGGTGAAGGTTGTGCAGAGACTTACCCAACAACCAGGGGTAAAAACAGCATGTAGAACACTAAGAGACACGTTTGTGCCATATGGGAGCACTTAAAACAGAGGGCACATGAATCCTGTCTGTGGGGTATATAATATCATATAGGAGATCCAAGAAAACCCAGAGACCAAAATTACAGTTTTACTCATAGAGAAGGTCCTGGATGGTGGCTCTTATTTCCTAGTTTACAACATATCCAAAAAGGTAGTGCAGACAGGTCTAAAACAGGGAACTGCCAAATGTATGCATGTAAAAGCCAAGACTAAAGAATAGAGAGGGCCAGACCCATATAGTGTTAGATGGAGCCATGATGGGAAATAGGCAGCTCACCTTCTTTGCAAATCAGTGTAGTTAAACAATCTACCACAAGATGTCACTAGTACCAGGAATACAGTATAATCCAAAATTGATTACAAACAGTGCAAATAACCCCACTAGGTTTGGGAGCCAGTGTAGAGATTGGAGGAGGGGGTTGGCAGACACTGAGTGCCGGTTCACACTAGACGCGGCACGACTTGCAGGTCGCCTCACCGAGGCAACCTGCACACGACTGCCGGGGCGACTTGCAAGACGACTTCTGTATAGAAGTCTATGCAAGTCGCCCCCAAAGTAGTACAGGAACCTTTCTTCTAAGTCGGAGCGACTTGCGTCACTCCGATTAGAACGGTTCCATTGTACAGAACGGGAGGTGACTTGTCAGGCGGCTATGTCGCCTGACAAGTCTCCCCCGTGTGAACCGAGCCTGAGCGGTTGGTAAGGTGGATAAGTCTGGCAGCAGCATTCATGATAGACTGAAGAAGGCATTGCCTATGGAGAGATAGGCCAATGAGAAGGGAGTTGCAATAGTCAAGGCGAGAGATAACAAGGGAGTGAATGAGGAGCTTGGTGGTCTCATTTGTTAAAAAGGGGCATATTTTAGAGATGTTACAGAGGTGAAGTCTACACGCTCCTGACAGCAATTGGATTTGGGGCTGAAAGGACAGATCAGAGTCTATGATTACACCTAATACCCTGGCATGAGGGGAGGGACTGGTTGTATTATTGATTTTGATGGAAAAGTCATAGAGGGGTGCACAGACAGGGAAGAATATTACCAGCTTGGTTTTAGAGAGATTTCGCTTAAGGAAGTGGTGCCACATCCATGCTGATATGTCAGTTAGTAAATTAGTAATGCGAGAGGAGACTGAAGGAGTGAGGTGAGGAGCAGACAGATAGATTTGGGTGTCGTCAGTGTATAGATGGTATTGGAAGCCATGGGCGGTTATCAAGTGACCAAGGGAGGAGGTGTAGATAGAGAAGAGAAGGGGTCCAAGAACAGAGCCTTGGGGGACCCCCACAGAAAGGTGCAATGGAGAGGAGGATACAGAGTTGTAGGTGACACTGAAGGAGCGATGTGTTAGGTAGGAGGAGAACCAGGATAGAGCAGAATCTTGGAGGCAAAGGGAATGGAGTTTATTGAGAAGGAGCGGGTGGTCAACAGTATCAAAGGCCGCAGAGAGGTCATATTACATAATATCTGAATCTAACACATATAAAAACATCTCTAATAAACATTATTTAATTTAAAACATCATTCAATATGAAATATACAGAATCTACACTATTGGGCTTTCTTCTTGCTTCCTATATGTACCTGTAACACTGGGGAGCTGATGAGAAAGTGGAGCAATGTCCCTATAATAATAAAAAGCTCATTTGACCTCCTCCTTTGTGTAAAAAAAAAATTATAAAAAGTTAATATGGACACAGTGTTGCATGACCGTGCAATTGTCAGTCAAAGTGTGATAGTGCTGAAAGCTGAAAATTGGCCTGGGCAGGAAGGGGTTAAAAGTGTCCAGTATTGAAACAGTTGAAAAAACAGTGTAAATATAAAATAATAATGTGATAAAAAATGTTTTAAAGCCCCCCTGTCCCTCCTTGCTCGTGCGCAAAGGCAAAAGCACATGTTGGTCCCGCATGCATACGTACACGCCAATCACACATGTAAGGTATTGTCACAAATGTCAGAAGGTGAGCAATAATTCTAGCACCAGAACTCCTCTGTAACTCTAAACTGGCAACCTGTAAAGGCTTTTAAATGGAGATTTTTAAACCGTAAACTGTAGTTTGTCACCATTCCACGAGCGCGCTCAATTTTTTAAAGCATGACATGTTAGGTATCTATCTATTCGGAGTAACACCTTCTTTTATATTTTACAAACAATGTGGGCATTATATTTTGGTTGTTTGCATTAAAATTAATTAATGTGTATTTTTCCCCAAAAAATGCGTTTGAAAAGCTTCTGCACAAATACCATGTGAAAACCATGCAAAGCCCACTATTTTATTCTCTAGGGCCTCTGTTGAAAAAATATATAATGTTTGGGGGTTCTAAGTAATTTTCAAGCAAAAAAAAATACAGATTTTTCCTTGTAAACAAAAAGTGTCAGAAAATTCTAATTTATCCCAAAGGTATTCTATCAGGTTGAGGTCAGGACTCTGTGCAGGCCAGTCAAGTTCCTCCACCCCAAACTCACTCATCCATATCTTTATGGACCTTGCTGTGCACTGGTGCGCTGTCATGTTGGAACAGAAAGGGGCCATCCTCAAACTGTTCCCACAAAGTTCGGAGCATGAAATTGTCCAAAATGTCTTGGTATGCTGATGCCTTAAGAGTTCCCTTCGCTGGAACATTGGGGCCAAGAACAACCCCTTAAAAACAACCCCGCACCATAATCCCCGATCCTCCACCAAATGATTTGGACCAGTGCACAAAGCAAGGTCCATAAAGACATGAATGAGTGAGTTTGGGGTTGAAGAACTTGACTGACCTGCACAGAGTCCTGACCTCAACCCGATAGAACACCTTTGGGATTAATTAGAGTGGGGACTGAGAGCCAGGCCTTATTGTCCACATCAGTGCCTGACCTCACAAATGTACTTCTGGAAGAATGGTCAAACATTCCTATAGACACACTCCTAAACTCAATATTGAGCACTACGGACTAAGACTGGGATGCCATTAAAATTTATGTGCATCTAAAGGCAGGCGTCCCAATACTTCTGGTATTATAGTGTATTCCTATGATAACATTGGAAAAAATAGTTATATTCTGGCAGTAGGATTCCAAGTGCCAGCGTGTACAGTACAAACTATCATTTATATTATACATTCACTGGCCTTTTTATTAGGTACACCTTGCTAGTACCGGGTTGGACCCCTTTTGCCTTCAGAAATGCCTTATTTCTTCATGACATAGATTCAACAAGGCATTGGAAGCATTCTTCAGAGATTTTGGTCCATAGTGACATGATAGCACCACACAGTTCCTGTAGATTTGTCCACTGCACATCCATGATACGAATCTCCTGTTCCACCATGCTGTGGAGGCCATTGGAGTACAGTGACCTCATTGTCATGTCCAAGAAACCAGTGGTGAGATGATTTGAGCTTTGTGACATGGTGCATTATCCTGCTGGAAGGATCCATCAGAAGATGGGTACACTGTAGTCATAAAGGGATGGACATGATCAGCAACAATACTCAGGTAGGCCGGGGTGTTTAAACAATGCTCAATTGTACTAAGAAGTCCAAAGTGTGCCAAGAAAATATCCCCCACACCATAAAACACCAGCCTGAACCATTGATACAAGGCAGGATGGATCCATGCTTTCATGTTGTTTACGCCAAATTCTGACCATCTGAATGTTACAGCTAAAATCGAGACTCATCAGATCAGGCAACGTTTTTCCAATCTTTTATTGTCCATCTTTGGTGAGCCTGTGCGAATTTCAGCCTCAGTTTCCTATTCTTAGCAGACAGAAGTGGCACCTGATGTGGTCTTCTGCTGCTGTAGCCCATCTGCTTCAAGGTTCCATGTATTGTGCATTCAGAGATGGTATTCTGCACACTTTGGTTGTAACGAGTGGTTTTTTGAGTTGCTGTTGCCTTTCTATTATCTCAAACCAGTCTGTTCTTTCTACTCTGACAGCACCAAGGCATTTTTGTCCACACAACTGCCGCTCTCTATATATTTTCTCTTTTTAGACCATTCTCTGTAAACCTGAGAGATGGTTGTGTGTGAAAATCCCAGTAGATCAGCAGTTTTGGAAATACTCAGTCCAGCCTGTCTGGTACCAACAACCATGCCACGTTTAAAGTCACTTAAATCACCTTTCTTCCCCATTCTGATGCTCAGTTTGAACTTCAGCAAGTCGTCTTCACCACATCTAGATGCCTAAATGCATTGTGTTGCTGCCATGTGATTGGCTGATTAGCAATTTGTGTTACCAAGCAATTGAACAGGTGTACCTAATAAAGTGGCCGATGAATGTATATCTTCTTAGAAAAATGAGCTATGTACACATCTTACTTAATCATAAATAATGCCTACTTTCTGTATTATGTATTCTGTACTTTCTGTATTTTAAATAATAACGATGAATTACCCTCTCCTTGTTTTTCCATTACTGACTGTAATTTAGAATCTTTATAGAAATAAATATAAAAATATATGCATGTCCAGAACTTTTCATTTACTTGGTGTGACTTTTAATGTGAGTTTATATTTTTAGGGCATTTGTTGCATTGGTTCTAATCGGTCTCATTCTTTGGTTGGCATTGGACACAGCGAAAAAGCCGACACATCTTATATCATTTGGCGGTGTCTGCATGTTTGTTTGTTTTCTATTCCTTATGTCTAAACACCACCGTGCCGTAAGTGGATCCATTTTTAAACTTATAAATGCAATCACTTTTTTTTTTTTTTCTAAGACCAAATCACTTTGATAAGCTCCCATGTTATAGAACACTATGTAAAATGTGAATATAGTTAAGTCTGTGAAATTATTATTTTTTTCAAAAGTACATATGCAGCATTTAGTTGTAAATGTGTTATTAAACTCTTGGCATCCGCGCTATAGCCGAATGATGGCCACAGCGCGTACTTGAATTTCCGGGAGGCCGTCATATGACAGCCTCCCCTGTGCACGCGCACTGCGCGCCCCCTGCAGGGCGCGCGCGGCACGCGCTGTGTTTACGAGTCACTGAGACTCAGGTGATCACTGATCCGAGTAAGGGGCGGATCCTGGCCCCTTACCATGTAATTAACTGTCAGCCAATGACAGCTGATCACGTGAAGTAAACAAAAGCTCGGTGATCGTTCTTTTTTTCACCGGCTTATCTGCAAGGGACATCGGTCCCGAAGAGGAAGAGGCAATTATGCCTCACCTGTGCCCACTAGTACCCCCTGCCATTGCCACCTGCCATTGCCACCTGCCAATGCCCACAGTGCCCACCAGTGCCACCTATCAATACCCACAAGTGCCACCTATCAATGCCAATCAGTGGCATCTAGCAGTGCTGCCTATCAGTGTAACCGATCAGTGCCCATTATTGCCACCCATCAGTATCCATCACTGCCACCCATCAGTGCCCATCACTGCCACCTATCAGTGCCCATCAGTACCGACTCATCAGCCTACATCAATGAAGGAGAAAAATTACCTGTTTGCAAAATTTTATAACAAAATATTTAAAAAAACATTTTTTTTTTTTTAATTCGATCTTTACATTTTTTTAACAAAAAATAAAAACCGCAGAGGTGATCAAATACCACCAAAAGAAAGCTCTATTTGTGGGGGGGGGGGGATGATCAAAATATCATTTGGGTACAGTGTAGCATGACCGCGCAATTGTCATTCAAAGTGCATCAGCACTGAAAGCTGAAAACTGGTCTGGATAGAAGGGGGGTTTAAAGCGGAGTTCTACACAAAAATGGAACTTTTGCTTTTCGGAACCCTCCCCCCCTCCGGTGTCACATTTGGCACCTTTCAGGGGGGAGGGGGGTGCAGATACCTGTCTAAGACAGGTATTTGCACCCACTTGCGGCATAGACTCCCATGGGAGTCTATGCCTCTTCCTGTCTCCACCGCGCTGTCTGCTGGGAACACACAGCTCCCAGGAGAGAGCGGGGACCACTAGGGACGCGCAGCGTGACTCGCGCATGCACAGTAGGGAACCGGGAAGTGAAGCCGCAACGCTTCACTTCCTGATTCCCTCACCTAGGATGGCGGCGGCAGCTCCCGAGAACCGAGCGGGTTCTCGGCGTCCCCTGCCGACATCGCTGGACCCCGGGACAGGTAAGTGGCCATGTATTAAAAGTCAGCAGCTGCAGTATTTGTAGCTGCTGGCTTTTAATATTTATTTTTTTTGGCGGTGTGAGTGGACCCCCGCTTTAAGTGCCCAGTAAGCAAGTGGTTAAACATGTAAATTATACTACAGAAATAAGGTATAGGTGATTTCTGTCCATTCCTGGCATACTCGGAGCTATAGGATGCTCATATTGACTGGGCTTTTTATTGGAGCACCAATTGGGTTCACAGTTTGCTTCTCCGAATATTTTCTAGTGCATACTTCATGGTTCAGGCAAGCAATGTGATCCACAAGCCTGATGACAGTGTTTCTGAATACCCATCTCCATCCTCCTGACTTTGTTTTCTTTAAGGTATTAAAGTAAACCATTAGAGCAGAAAGCTGAGATATTTCTCTCCTGTCCTGAATGACTAGACATGTGCACACTGAAATATTTTATTTTGGAATTATGGTTTATTCCGAAAAAATGTTTTATTTAGTTACTTACAAAATTCGTTTTTATTTATTTTGTTTCAAGTAAATAAATGCATACGTACGAAAATACGAATTGTTAAGGTCAAATCTGTCAATTGAAGGCTTGTGGTGTCTGCCTGATGTTCTAAGAAGATTAGACGAAGCAGCTAAACTGTACGACGTCTCGATCGTACATTTCTGGTCGAATGCTCCGCCCACAAACTATAGTAGAATTCTAATGTTGCACGTGGTGTATCGCTTGGTGAAAGGATTACTACCCTCACAGAATACATCTTGATTATTTATTGGTGGGACTCTGGCTATCAGATCCGTGTTTGAACTTTCTGAATTAGATTAAGAAAGACACCCTGTTCAATTGGGGTGCACAGCGCTGCTGCAATACTGAAGAGAAACTTTATATATTTATATAGTTATAATTGTGTTTTTATATATGTATCTAATTTAATTGATTCATTATTGCCTGTATACAGAATTCTAATGTTGTTTGACTAGTATTAATTATAATTATTAATTATTATTACTAGTCAAACAACATTAGAATTCTTCTATAGCCTATGGGCGGAGCATTTGACCTTAAATGACCACTCGCGGCGATTGTACGTTTTTAGGTGCTTCGTCTAATGTTCATGTCTCTATAATGTCAAATCTTTTCTCTCTATGTCAAATAATCTTGGACTAATAGTTAGGTTAGGCACATTCGACCACAGTACGCTATTGTCACCGTCATGTCAAATCTTCTATCTATCTATATGGAACTGTTGTCACAACAATACGAAAATATAATGGATACGAAAATAAAGGCATTTTTTTATTTCGGATCTTTCGGATAAAACAAACACTAAAATCCCTGAAATTCGGACGAAATTCATTCGGACGATAACAAATGCACATGTCTATTAATGACACGGAGAAAGGTCACAGTGCCACCTGAAAGTAATGTCTTATTTTGCCTTATCATATTAGAGTCCTGGATGTTATAGTAACAGTATACTGTATATACATTGATATACATTGTATACAGTATATGCACAGAACTCTGCAGAATAGACAATGGCTCCCTGGCTGCCATTAGGTATCGGGATGAAATCCTTGAACCCATTGTCAGACCCTACGCTGGTGCAGTGGGTCCTGGGTTCCTCCTGGTGCACGTCAATGCCTGGCCTCATGTGGCGAGAGTATGCAGCCAGTTCCTGGAGGATGAAGGAATTGATACCATTGAATGGCCCCCACGTTCGTCTGACCTAAATCCAATAGAACACCTCTGAACATTATGTTTCAGTTCATCTGACATCTCCTGGTTGCACCTCAGTCTGTTCAGGAGCTCAGTGATGCCCTGGTCCAGATCTGGTAGGAAATACCCCAAGACACCATTCATCGTCTCATTAGGAGCATGCCCTGATGTTGTCAGACATGCATACAAGCATGTGGGGGGGGGGGGGGGGGCATACAAACTACTGAGTACCGTTTTGAGTTCCTGCAATGACATTTCAGTAAAATGGACTAGCCTGCTGTATCATTTTTTCACTTTGATTTTCAGGGTGTCTTTTAATTCAGCCCTCTCTGTAGGTTGATAATTTTCATTTCCTTTAAAAGATGTGGCATCCTTTTATTCCTAACACATTATCCAGTCCATATTAGTATAGATATCCAACATGATATTTTTCCCCATTGAGATCTGATGTGTTTTAAAAGTGTTCCTTTCATTTTTTTTGAGCAGATTATATAAATCAAATGTATATACATTGTCTTTGTATTTATCTAAATATTTCCTTTGCATATATGTTTTAATGTTATGTTATGTTTCTTTGACATCAGCAGGTTGGGGTCTAGGATCCTTTTTACAGGGACTCCTGTTAAAGTGTTACTAAACCCACAACAGTAAAATCAGTCTGTATATGCAGTAAAGCATGCTTGTTATACTCACTGTAGAACCTAAGGGGTTAATCCTCTGAATTTTGTAAAAAGGCTGCTTTTTTTTTTACTTGGGAGGGTGCATGTAATCAGCACAGGACCAATCAGCACTGTCCAGACAGAGGGTCAGGGGTCCTGTAGCCTCATAGGACAGTCAGAGTAGAATGAAAACTCCTCCTACAAGCTTTAACCAGACACTGATAGAAGTCACAAGATTGCTATATACTGCCGATGATAAAAGTTATTTAGCTGTTTATATTTACTAAAGTAATTGCATTTTGATGTTCTGTGTACTGTGGGAGACCAGATATAGTGAATGCAAAGGTCCTGGGTTTAGTAACCACTTCAATACAGGGCGCTTATACCCCCTTCCTGCCCAGACCAATTTTCAGCTGTTAGTGCTCCCTCACTTTGAATGCCAATTACTCAGTCATGCAACACTGTACCCAAACAAAATTGTTATCATTTTTTTCATACAAATAGATATTTATTTTAGTGGTATTTAATCACCACTGGGTTTTTTATTTTTTGCAACATAAGTGAAAGAGTGAAAAGTTTGAAAAAAAACACATTTTTTTAGTTTCTATGATAACATTTTGCAAATAAATAATTTCTGTTCATAAATTTGGGCCAAAATTTATACTGCTAGATATCATTGGTAAAAATAACCCAAATTAGTGGATATTATTTAGTCTGTATGAAAGTTTTAGAGTCTACAAGCTATGGTGGCAAGCATTGAAAATTGATAACACCTGATGCACTGACGGCGTATCTAATTTTTTGAGGCCCTGAAATGTCAGGACAGTACAAATACCCCCCCCCCCCCCCATGACCCCTTTTTGAAAAGTAGACAGTCCAAGGTATTTAGTAAGAGACATGGTGAGTTTTTTGAAGTTGTCATTTTTTTCCCACAATTCTTGGGGAAAATTAAGAAATTTTTTTTTTTTTTTTTACACAACGATGTCATGATAAAAAGTTATTTCTCACGCACAGCATATGCATACTTCCAATTACGCCCCAAAATACAGTTCTGCTACTTCTCCTGAGTATGGTGATACCACATGTGTGAGACTTTTTCACAGCCTGGCCACATAGAGAAGCCCAACATGCAGGGAGCACCGTCAGGCGTTCTAGGAGCATAAATTATACATAAAATTTCCTAACGACTATGGAATTACCCACAAAACTCCCCAATTTTGGAAAGCAAACACCCCAACATATATTCTATTCTGTGGTATTATGAGTCTTTTGAACTTGTCACAAGTTTTTGAAAAATGTGGAAAGAAAATGACACATATGTACATAGCAACAATTACACCCCACATACAGAGGCCCAACATGCAGGGAGCACCATCGGGCGTTCTAGGAGCATAAATTACACATCTAATTTAATTCCTTCCTATTACACTTTTGAAGATCCTGGGGCACCAGGACTGTGGAATTACCCACAAAATGACCCAGTTCTGGAAAGAAAACACTGCAAGGTATATTCTATGAGGCATGGGCTGCAGATAGGTACTCAGGTACTCTGATGGGCTGCAGACAGGTACTCGGGTACTTTGATGCGCTGCAGATAGGTATTTGGGTACTCAGGGCTGGAGATAGGTACTTGGATACTCTGATGGTCTGCAGATAAGTACTCTGGTAGTCTGGCCTGGAAATAGGTACTTGGGTACTCTGGGCTGGAGACAGGTACTTGGGTACTCTGATGAGCTGGAGACAGGTACTCGGGTACTCTGATGGGCTGCAGATAGGTACTCGGGTACTCTGGGCTGAAGACAGGTACTCGGGTACTCTGGTGGGCTGCAGATAGGTACTCGGGTACTCTGGGCTGAAGACAGGTATTCGGGTACTCTGGTGGGCTGCAGATAGGTACTCGGGTACTCTGGGCTGAAGACAGGTACTCGGGTACTCTGGTGGGCTGCAGATAGGTATTCGGGGACTCTGGGCTGGAGACAGGTACTCGGGTACTCTAATGGTCTGCAGATAAGTACTCAGATGAGCTGGTAACAGGTACTCGGGTACTCTGATGGGCTAGTGACAGGTACTCTGATGGGCTGGTGACAGGTACTCTGATGGGCTGGTGACAGTTACTCTGATGGGCTGGTGACAGGTAGGCAGATGGGCTTGTGACAGGTACTCAGATGGGCTGGTGACAGGTACTCAGATGGGCTGTGACAGGTACTCTGATGGTATGGTGACAGATATTTTGATGGGCTAGTGACAGGTACTCTTTATTGCTGGGGGGCAATCAGTGTTATTTGGTGTACACTGTGGGGTGGTAGCGAGCTGTTACCCCAATCTCCTCCTCCACACATGTGTGAGGAGGAAAACCCAGTAACTGCCCGTTACCGCGGCTTGTTTAGATTCCATGACTGGCTGTAATAGGATACAGCCAGTCACGTGGTAAAGAGCCAATTTCATTGGCTGTTTACCCTGATTGGGGACGGGTTGTAACAGGATGACATGCCTCGTCCCCGATCGCCGCTCTGCGCGCCCTTAGGGGCACGCACAAGCACTGTGCACAAGGACAGTGAATGTGACAGGCTGTGATTGGACACAGATGGTCACGTGGTAAAGAGTCATTTTATTGGCTCTTTACACTGATCGGGGATGGGCTGTGTCCCGAGGGACACGCCTCATCCCCGATTGCCGTGATGCGGGCCCCCGAGAGCAAAAGTGGCTAGAACCAGAGGACATCATATGACGCCTGCCCAGAGGGAGGATAAGTTCCTGCCAGCGTCATTTTACTATGGCCCTGTAAGGAAGTGATTAAGAAAAGAGGATTTAATCAGAGACTGGATGTTTAAAAAAAAAAAGGCAGACTATGAGGTTACTAAAACTGGAGAGTGCAAAATCTGGTGCAGCTCTACATGGAAACCAATCAGCTTCAGTTTTTTGTTTTTTTTTTGTTTGTCAAAGCTTAATTGAACAAGCTGAAATTAGAAGCTGATTGGTTATCATGCACAGCTTCACCAGATTTTGCACTTTCCAGTTTAAGTAAATCGACCCTTATGACTCTTTAGCAAACCTATAATTCTCAGTGAATGAAGTGCCATTTGCTGTATATAGTAAATGTGTATGTGTGTATATATATATATATATATATATATATATATATATATATATACATATACATATATATATACACAGTATATATATATATATATATATCTATATATAAATATATATATATATATACGGTATATTGCAGAAGGGTGAGCCTGTGCCACTATGTTTTATATGGGAGTTTACGCCAGGTTTTCCAGCTGTGTGCTAGGTTTATGTTAGTGACAGAGTTAGAGAACAGTTCCCCATCCACCCAAGAAAGTCAGTGTGTGAAGGGAGCCGTGAGAGGTGCTGGTATGCACCATACTGTCCAGGTCAGGACAGATTAAGGTCTGAGCTGGAGAGAGAGTACAGGAGGGATAGAGCAGCTAGGAAGCTAAAACGCAGAGCTGAACTACAGCATCTGTGTACGAACACTGGGACGTGTTTGATGGTCAGGAGGACAATGTGGTACTGCTCGGAGCAGTAGAGCTGCCACAAGAGAGCCAGGAATATGAATGTTATGTTTGTTGCATTGATGGTGAGAACCCCCTGTATTGGAAGATATACAGTACTTGTATGAACTTTTTGACGTTTATTTAAATAAAAACAGGCAGGAAAGCCCTGGGAATATATCGAGAGTGAGTAAACTCACTGTTTTGGCACTACCATTGAGCTAAGAAACCCCAACATGTCACTATATATATATATACAAACAATATATAACAATGTTCTCAAAGCAGATCTCCAGGCTTCTTCTTCAAAAAAAAATAAAAAGTCAGCAGCTGCCAAATGTGGCAGAGGAGGGGGGGGGGGGGGGGGACAAATAAGCGTACCTTCCCCTTTTGCATGGAGCTCCGCTTTAAATAGAGAATTAATCAATATGTTTTTTTTAATTATATTTTTGGATCTTTGAAGGAGCAGAGTTTACATAACATGCTTATGATTTCAGTCAAATATTGGTTGATCTGTACAAAATGTTAACCTGACCTAATTTTCTTTCATGTCTTAGTTTATCCTGTTGCTTGATCTTAGCAGATACTTATTTGAAAGATTAAAAAAAAAATACTAACTAGATAATTTACTAGTACATCAAGAAGGTTTACTATCAAAGGAAAACTGTGTCCAAAAATTGCGTTCAGTCTGCTGCAACATATTCCAAAGATTTCTGTGTTTCCTAGGTGTCTTGGCGAGCGGTATCCTGGGGGTTGGGACTTGAATTTGTTTTGGGTATCTTTATCATTCGCACTGATCCAGGGTACCAAGCCTTCAAATTTCTTGGTGAACAAATTCAGGTAATATTATTTTTATTTATTTATTATAGTCCTCAGTCATCATATTTAATTTCTCTTTTTGTTGAATGCATATTTTCTTTAACTAGTTCATTTCTTGAACTAGCTGATAAGTAGTGGCTCTAACATACAATTTGTCTTTTGCAGATTTTTCTGAATTATACAACAGCTGGGTCAGGATTCGTTTTTGGAACAACACTGATAAATGAAGTTTTCGCTTTTCAGGTTTGTAATGACAAAATAAGAGCCCCATTCTAGGTGTTAGTGAATAGTTTGGCATGCAGGCTCGATCCCAATACACAATAAAAAAACTTTTCAAGCTGTTACATAAACTTGTTTGGATCATTTGTGCATATGTGGGTATGCATGTGGAATCTGGACGGTAAGAACATGGAGAAAACATGGAGAAAACAATGATAATTAGTTGAAATTACCCTGAACAGCCACTTACTATTTCTTTCAAGAGTAGATATGAGGATGAAAGGTTGAATTGGGCAATTATCATACCATGTCTATAGCCACATTTAGATTCATACATCTGAACACAATGACATGATATGCTTTGCAGAGGGTATTTTGATTTAAAGGAAAACTCCACATTTTGCAAAAAAAATATTAAATTCACCAATGTGAATGTATTTATTAATTTATTTTGCATTTGAACCTGCAAGCATTGCACCCAGAAACAGTAGATCATGGGTGCAATGCTCTGGCTCCTGCAGAATCTTCCTCCAGCTTAGATCCCTACCATATTATGAAACTTCAGTTATGAGGCTAAATGAAGTATTAATAGACTACAAGTGCTGTGACATCAGCGACCTCGTTCTCTTTTGAGATCTACTCCCTCTGGGGCAGTGGCAGACGGGTCCTTGTAATTTTTTCACTCATAACTCTCTGTGAACTATCGATGCGGTTGTTGGGCAGATTGACCATTTGAGTGTGGGGGCTGTGACCATGACAATTCATGTTGCACCCCAGATGTAGGTGTAACATGAAACATGGTCCACAAGGTGGAGTTAGCTTTTAATGTAGAAGTTCATCCTAAAACAAACTAACTCTAAATCTACTGGCAGCCACATTCTAATGCCCCATACACACGGTCGGACATTGATCTGACATTCCGACAACAAAATCGTAGGATTTTTTCCGACGGATGTTGGCTCAAACTTGTCTTGCATACACATGGTCACACAAAGTTATCGGAAAATCCGATCATTCTGAACGCGGTGACATAAAACACGTACATCGGGACTATAAACGGGGCAGTAGCCAATAGCTTTCATCTCTTAATTTATTCTGAGCATGCGTGGCACTTTGTGCGTCGGATTTGTGTACACACGATTGGAATTTCCGACAACGGATTTTGTTGTCGGAAAATTTTATAGCCTGCTCTCAAACTTTGTGTGTCGGAAAATCCGATGGAAAATGTGTGATGGAGCCCACAAACGGTCGGAATTTCCGACAACAAGGTCCTATCGCACATTTTCCGTTGGAAAATCCGACCGTGTGTACAGGGCATTTGACTAATCTATCTAACTCAGTAAAGCAAAAATCGTTATACATACCTTTCCTACAGCCAGTCCAGTCTCCAGGGGAGGATCCTGTGTGGAAGAAACAGCCGGCAATGGCTGTGAAATGCCTGGGAAGTGACATCACCCATAGACTTACTATGAGGCTTCCATTGTCAGCTGCCTCTCTTGCACCCGCCTCCACAGAGAAGCTGACAGCTCAGCGTGGGATTGAATCGGCTGCAGAATAGGTATGTATAGCGATTTTTGCTTTATAGGGCTAGATAGATTAGTCTTAGAATTTATCTGCCAGTAGATGTAGAGTTAGTTCGTTTTAGGCTGAGCTTCTACTTTAAAAAAGACAGAGGGGTTGATTTACTAAAATTGGAGATTGCAAGCTTCCAGGTTTTTTTTTTTGTCAAAACTATTATACACAGTTTTTCTTACTGGAAAAAGGAAGGTATGTCTGCATGTCAGACTACACATAGACCATGAAGTCATATGCACTAAGAAGAGAACAATACTGCACAGGGTGGAATTGTGTACCATTTGTAATACACAATCTGCACTTTGTGAAACATTGCCATGCCATACCACGAAATGAGTTAAAATATTTTAATGATGTCCTACCAAGGCTATAACAACCTCATTGTTTGCTATACATTTATTTATACTGAATAACACTGTGGTTTCTCATTTGCAGGCCCTCCCTATTGTGGTCTTTTTCAGCTGTGTCATGTCCATCCTCTACTATATTGGCATAATGCAGTATGCCATTCTTAAGGTATGTCCTTTGAAAATAACTAAATGCTAAATGCATAATTTGGAGCATTTTGAATGTCTAATTGTCCAACAATATTTACTAGCCTGTTCAGATCTCTTCTTACCAGACTTCATTAGTAATTGTTAGCATTAGAACTGCATACAGTATAATCTCATAATCAACAAACCTTATGAATGGCATTCGCCTAATATTTAGTGTCTGGTCAAGTCACTGAGGTTTTTTTCGGTTTAAAGTAACAGTTATCTATGTTTACAGATTTCTTGGCTCATGCAAGTTACAATGGGAACAACAGCCACAGAAACGCTGAGTGTAGCTGGCAATATCTTTGTTGGGCAGGTAAAGTGTTCTGGTCTGATATGTAAATGGTTGAATGAGCTCACACTAACTAATGTTTATATTCTTTGTTTTATTTCCTTGTGTCTCTCTGGTAAGCATTTGCCGAGCTAATACATTAATCAAGGATTATACCTTTCATTATTCCTTTGCAATTTTAGACTGAGGCACCATTGCTGATCCGTCCCTATTTGCCAGAAATGACCAAGTCTGAAATCCACGCTGTAATGACTGGTGGCTTCGGAACCATTGCTGGGAGTGTAATGGGTGCATATATTTCCTTTGGGGTAAGATACTTTCCCACTTTTTTATTTCCATATATAAGTTACTTAAAGTATAACTAAAGCAAAACGCTCTTTTAGTTTTGGATAGAGTGGAGAGGGATTAGAACACCTGTGAGGTTTTTATTTCTGTCTGTGCTCCTGTTAGGGAGATTCACCCTCTCTATTTCTCCAGTTTACCATTATCAATGAAAGTGAAGGCGAAAGAAAATCCTAAATTTTAGGTTGTCCTATGAACAAGAATAGGGTGGAAATATTCCAATGGGGACATTAGCTCTGGTGACTCTGGTAACAATCAGGGGTTTCCTCACTTTGGAGACATTTCCCCACACTTCCTGTTTTGGCTATGGAACAGGAAGTAAAGGGAAATCTCTCCAATAGGACAAAGGGGCAAAAAATCTGACAGAGGTTATAACCTTCTCTTACTTTAATTATATTTACTCCGTACCTAGATGATGCCCTAAAAGGGCAAGGTGACTATTGTTATTGCATGCTTCATTTTCCTAATTGCAAAAAGTGTGGAGTTTAATAGATACCCATTGACGGCTAACTAAAGTTATTAAAGATTCAAGCTTTGGGGATGCCATGTATCCCATCAGACTTTATACAATTTACAAAAATGCAATACAATATAAATATTTAACAAAAATATTTTTTCTTTACTCACTTGAGTAGAAATGGTTATTTTAGAGGGTTAGACTGGAGAGAAAGAGATCAGAGGTTAGGAGGTTAGGAGTGTTATTAAGTCCAGGCACAATTCTCACCTGAAACAAGAGTCCTTTTGAAATGTTTGTATACCAGAGAAGTAATAAAATACAACCATTAATGAAATACAACTATTTTTCTTGACACACTTGAATAGTAATGGGTATTGTAAATAGTTTGGATATATCTACAGTATATACCAACAATGCTAAATACGGTACTACATTCCAATATCACACCATGTCATATATCCATTTGTTGTTGGATTTCTAAGGTGTTCTAGGCACAAAAGAGTCACATTAATTAGTTGTTACAATATCATACATAATAGTTGGTGAAAGATAACATTTTCCAGTAAACACATTTACCCTCTCCTCTATACAGCTTTTGTATTATATTCTATTTGATCACAAATAGCAGGGTGTTAAATCATTTGATGCAATTCACAGAATAAATCTGCTTCTTCAGAAACAACAGGAGATTTTTCTATAACTGGGTATAATCCAAAAATATGAATGTACAGTAATATATCTTCAATATAACATTTTTGGTAATCTACTTACATATGCAATCCCTATTCTGGGTTGATGCCTAATCAACTGTCATGCTGTTATGTCTCTGACTTTTTTATAATATGTATGTCCAGTCTACCTCTTATAGCTCTCAGTAAGTACAGGGGTCTATCATCAAGCAACGTCTATCAGCTGTTGGACACTTCCAGGAGGAACAATGATTCTGTAAGATATAATTGTAAGATATAATACTGTAAATTATTATATTTTGTACTGTACCTATTTACAGGGATCCCCTGTATTTTCTGAAGGAGCAAATGCATTCTATCAAAGGAATTATCGCCCTCCTCTTATTTTTGATTATCAGTGTATTCTGGAAGCACGCATTTCCTTTCACAGAATATAATAGCTATGTAGAGGGGAGGATAAGGGTAGTGTGTATGCAGGGAAATGTTATTCACCTACTATTGTGTGTGATTTTCTAACAATTAAATGATGGGAATACTACGGCTTTTATATGATTCTATTATTAAACATTATATCTATAGCAATCAGAATTTAAGAGTGTTATTGGGATTATTGACTAGGTGATAAGAAGTCCAAAATTTTAGGATCAAAGGTATATAGACATTTTTAAAGGACTCTCACTTAAGCAGCATATGCTGTCAGGTCATACTTCTGACCTGTGGCGGTATATTTTGGGGGGGCGGCAAACAATGCACTCCCAACCCCCCCTCCGTGGCTCGGTCAGTCACACAGCTGTCAGGCTCAGTACAGTACTCACACTGGGGACTGTCGCTCCTCTCCACCCATACTTGCCTCTGATCAGCAGCTCCTCCTCTGTATAGCTCCGTGGCCAAAAAACTCTCCAGCAACCCCAGAGCCCGCCACCATACCATCCCCACCCTCCTCCTTCCCCTTCCCTCCTCCTCCTAGGCCAATGGGCTCCCTTCTCCTTTCGGTCTCAGGACCAGTCTCTTCTCCTTTCGGTCTCAGGAGAATCAGTGTGACAATAGTGAATATTCATTCTCTATTGTCACACAACTGGGTGGGCTTAGGGCGCAGTAATCTGCCCCCCCAAGCCCACCCTTTTTTGAAGCCTATTAGAACCTCTGGCTCTAATTACGTGTTTCAAAATGGTGTATGGTGCCCTGCATTTAGATTAGGGGGCCGGACGTATAAATAGTGGAGGCGGCACCCATGTGCCCCTAATGGACGGGCCGCCACTGCTTCTGATATTGCCCTCCATTCCTTCTTTGCAGCTCAGAGCCTTCAGAAACCACTTTACAAATAATAACTTTCTCAAAGGCATAGGTACTGAACACCCCATGTGGCTATATCTAGACCCGTTAATAAGATCATTGTGTTATAAGGAAGTAAAGGGCAATTTGTGAAGACTCCAGATTGCACTAGAGGGTCAGATGATTTAACAAAATGTAAAACCTGAAAGCATATAGTCTCTGCTCACCAATAAGGTTTACACAATCCTTTATGCATGCATGCTTGCTTTAAAATGAACGTGTCATAAAACTAGACCATTCAAACTGAGCATATGATTAAAAAAAAACATAAAAAGATGTTACCCTTTGGAAAACTTTTTATAAAAAGGATCAGTAGATTCAGAGGTATAGACAACTGAAGTAATATGCAAAGCTCAGATGTTATAGGTGGACCCAGTGAGCAGTAGGGGAGCTTGGAAGGTGAGTAGAGAGGTAGAGCCAAGCCTGATTTGTACAGTGAATTTCAAAATTTGCATATAAATTTAGCTGCCTATATCTCTGGATCTATTGAGGATTTTGACTTGTGTGCTTAAAGCGGAGCTCTACCCAGAAGGGACAGCTCTGCTTTTTTGCCTCCTCCCACTTCCGGCTGAACTCGTTGCAGCAAACTCAGCCAGAAGTTCGGCCCCCTCCTTCTTCCCCTGCCGCCGGGCCAATCACAAGGCGTAATGCCCTTCGCGAATGCACCGTAGGGAACCGACTGAGAAGCCGCAAGGCTTCACTGTCGGTTTCCCTTAGCCGAGATAGCGGTTGCAGCACCCAAGAGCCGATTGAAAAATATGCTCGGGTGAAGACATCGCTGGATTTGTGGACAGGTAAGTGTCCTAATACTGTCTTTTAATTTTTTCTGAAGGAGCCTTTTTTCTGAAGGAGCCTTGAGCTCCACTTAAGCAGTAGTCTTTAGGAACACATTTACTATAGTTTACATGTGCTGGTACCCGCCATAAAAAGCCAGACATCTCCTTTGCCGTTTGTGACCACTTACCCAGACATTCCTCAGTTTTTCATTGCTGCCTTCATTTTGTTTTATGTAATTTATCAATTATATTTATTATTTCCATATCACCTTGTACAACGTTTATTACTGTCCAGATCAACACTTGTTAATAAGCATAAAAAATGTACTGACTAGCTAGGACACAAGAAAAAACAACCACTGATGATGGAATATGGTGATGGACCCTGAACAAATTGATTACTACCATTTCAGATTGACCCATCCTCACTAATTGCTGCATCTGTCATGGCTGCCCCTTGTGCTCTTGCTCTCTCCAAATTGGTTTATCCTGAAACAGAAGAATCCAAGTTTAAAGATGAGGAAGGTGTCAAGATAGAAAAAGGGTACATTTTACTTGTTTAATTCATATTCCTAAAAACTTTTGTATGATTCACAAATATCAACATGTCTTTAAGCTACATCACCAGTATGATAATTGTTACATTTTAAAACCCAAACAAAATTGACAGGTGCGGCTCAAGGCTCCACCGGGTGCCCTTATGTAGCAACTGCTCGGAATGCAGACAAGAACAGATGGAAAAGCCCTGGAAGCCACAAATCTCTGCAAAATGTTATAGGAAATCATATGACAGCCCAGGCCACGTACCCAATGCATTTCACTATCCCAATGGAGCTTAGTCATGGGGATAAGGATCCCATGGATGGGTGGAAATAAATGCATTACTGGCTGCCATTTATTTAAGAAAAATAGGTATCATGGTGAACATTAGCAATACACTGGGATGGCAAAGCATTTAAAAGGTGATGTGCAAATGCAAAAAGAAAATATATAATGTCCAAAAAACGCCAAAGCATACAGAAGATAAATATGGACACTAAAAAAACAGTGATGGCAAACAATGAAAAAATAATAAAAAAATAATATGTGTCCAAAAGATAATAAGCCCCAAAAGCAGCTCAAAAACAAAAATAGAAAGAAGAGAAAGGAAAATGCTCCCAAAAGCAAAGGATATGGAGTCTAAAAAAGTCCTTTAAAAACTTGCATTGTTTTTTTTACTAAACTTATAAACAACTCCTAAACTGGGATAAATGGACTCCTTACAAAAGTGCACTCTAATACAATAATATACAGTATCTCACAAAAGTGAGCACACCCCTCACATTTTTGTAAATATTTTATTGTATCTTTTCATGTGACAACACTGAAGAAATGACAATACATTTATTACTGAAGAAATGACAGTTTGCTACAATGTAAAGTAGTGAGTGTACAGCTTGTATAACAGTGTAAATTTGCTGTCCCCTCAAAATAACTCAACACACAGCCAATAATGTCTAAACCGCTGGCAACAAAAGTGAGTACACCCATAAGTGAAAATATCCAAATTGGGCCCAAAGTGTCAATATTTTGTGTGGCCACCATTACTTTTCAGCACTGCCTTAACCCTCTTGGACATGGAGTTCACCAGAGCTTCACAGGTTGCCAGTGGAGTCCTCTTCCACTCCTCCATGACCACACCACAGGGCTGGTGGATGTTAGAGACCTTGCGCTTCTCCACCTTCCATTTGAGGATGCCCCACAGATGGCTCAGTAGGGTTTAGGTCTGGAGACATGCTTGGCCAGTCCATCACCTTTACCCTCAGCTTCTTTAGCAAGGCAATGGTCGTCTTGGAGGTGTGTTTGGGGTCATTATCATGTTGGAATACTTCCCTGCGGCCCAGTCTCTGAAAGGAGGGGATCATGCTCCGTTTTCTTATCCGCCGAGGGAACTTTCTCGGCAAGACACCGGCAGCACTCATGCAGCCCCAAACCATGACACTCCCACCACCATGCTTGACTGTAGGCAAGACACACTTGTCTTTGTTCTCCTCACCTGGTTCCTGCCACACACGCTTGACACTATCTGAACCAAATAAGTTTATCTTGGTCTCATCAGACCACAGGACATGATTCCAGTAATCCATGTCCTTAATCTGCTTGTCTTCAGCAAACTGTTTGCGGGCTTTCTTGTGTATCATCTTTAGAAGAGGCTTCCTTATTGGACGACAGCGTATGGTCTGAGGACTGACAGGCTGACCCCCCCCACCCCTTCAATCTCTGCAGCAATGCTGGCAGCACTCATACGTCTATTTCCCAAAGACAACCTCTGGATATGACGCTGAGCATGTGCACTTAACCTCTTTGGTCGACCATGGTAAGGCCTGTTCTGAGTGGAGCCTGTCCTGTTAAACCGCTGTATGGTCTTGGCCACCGTGCTGCAGCTCAGTTTTAGGGTCTTGCCAATCTTCTTATAGCCTATGCCATCTTTATGTAGAGTAACAATTCTTTTTTTTCAGATGATCAGAGAGTTATTTGTCATGAGGTGCCATGTTGAACTTCCATTGACCAGTATGAGAGAGTGAGAGCGATAACACCAAATTAAACACACCTGCTCCCCATTCACACCTGAGACCTTGTAACACTAACGAGTCACATGACATCGGGGAGGGAAAATGGCTAATTGGGCCCTATTTGGACATTTTCACTTAGGGGTGTACTCACTTTTGTTGCCAGCTGTGTAGACATTAATGGCTGTGTGTTGAGTTATTTTAAGGGGAAAGCACATTTACACTGTTATACAAGCTATACACTCATTACTCTACATTGTCGCAAAGTGTCATTACTTCAGTGTTGTCACATGAAAAGATATAATAAAATATTTTAAAAAATGTGAGGGGTGTACTCACTTTTGTGAGATACTGTATACGAATAATTATATTATATTTACTTCATGTATTATTCATAGCTATTGTTGTATTAGAGTGTATTCTTGTAGAGAGTCCATTTAACCCAGTTTAGGTGTTGTTTTTAAGTTTGATAATAAAATCAGTGCACGTTTTTAAAGGACTTTTTTGGACTCCATATCCTGAGCTTTTGGGAGGATTTTAATATCACTTTTTTTTTTAATATTATTATTTTTGTATGAGCTGCTTTTTTTGCTGTTTTTTTCTTGTTATAACCTTATTGATACATATTCATTTTTATTATTTTTTCATTGTTCACCATCACATTTTTTAGTGTCCATATTTATCCTCTTTATGATTTGGCATTTTTTGGACATTATATATTTTCTTTTTGCATTTGCACATCAGCTTTTTCATGCTGTGTCATCCCAGTGTCATCCCAGTGTAAGGCTAATTTTCACCCGATACCCATTTTTCTTAATTAAACAACAGCTGATTATGCATTTATTTCCCCCTATGCATGGGATCCTTATTCCTATGACTAAGCTCCATGTGAGGAGTGAAACTGATTGGGGGGCGTGGCCTGGTTGGAGCCCAGGCTGAGGCTGACATATATTTTCTCATGGGGTTTTGCAGAGATGTGCAACCTTTCAGGACTTTTCCCTTTTCCATTAAGGCCCCTTTCACACTGGGGCGGTGGGGCGCTATTTTTAGCGCTGTTTTACCGTCGTTTTTGCGGCTGTATTCGGCCACTAGCAGTGCGGTTTTAACCCCCGCTGGCGGCCGAAAAAGGGTTAAACCCGCTCGTACAGCGCGGCTATAGCCGCGGTATTACCGCGGTGTAGCAGCGCTGTCCCACTGATTTCAATGGGCAGGAGCGGTGAACACACCGCTCCTTCACCGCTCCAAAGATGCGGATTGCAGGACTTTTTTTACCGTCCTGCCAGCGCACCGCTTCAGTGTGAAAGCCCTGTTTAGGGGCGGTTTGCAGGCGGTATTTTTAGCGCAATAACGCCTGCAAACCGCCCCAGTGTGAAAGGGGCCTAAGTGTTACATTTTGTTGCAAAACTTTTATAGTAAAGTAACAAATGGTAAAATCTGTGAAGTATCTATTTAGAAAATACAGGCCTATAGGAAGAAAAAAATATCACAACAGAAGTAGATCATGAATCTTCATTACATTACATGCTTCCATTAGGAAATTACTGCTACTACTATTATCTGTTGTAGTGCCTACAAAATGTTGATTCCTTAGTGCTTTACAACAGAAAATGCAATAAGAACTCATACTCATAATGTAGAACACAGTGGAAGAAATGGAATCATGTGTTGTTCACACTAGATGCGATTTCATGCAGTTTGATGTTTTTTTAGAACACAGGAAAACTCCATATTGCTTTAAAATTCTATTTATGTCATTGGAGTTCAATCTCACCACTAAGGTGTTGTAGGGCATTTAGAAAATATCCTGCTTGCTGCAGTTTAGGTGTGCTCCCTTTAGGAATAATGTTTAGGGGGAAGCAAGCCTAAATTTTTTTAATATATTATAAGGTAACACATGCCAAAATAGTCAAGACATAGATCAACCCTACCTACAGAAGCTACAGGACTTTGGAGGCACTATACATCACATCTTTATAAATAAAACCATATACATATATATTTATAACGGTAAACAGCAATAAATTCCATAATATATATAAAAAGAACTCTAGTGTCTGAAATTACCCTAGGCGCCACATCCCCAAGTGAAACAAATTAGTGAAGAGGTAAGAAATGGGGTTTTAAAGATGCCACACACGAAATGTAGTGTAAAAAATCAATTTTTACCGTAATCATTAAAAAATATTTTCCATAAAATATATATAGAATGCTACTCATCACATAAATATGCAAAATGTACAGGATTTCTCCCAAATACCCCAATTCTGGGTAATTTAGTGTAGATATTCAGGTGCATATCGCATTCCCATTGTGTTTTTTTAAATAGGTATCGGGATACAAATTCTCAACGCGTTTCTTATGTCTGCTCCCACTTCTCGTGACAAAATGGGAGATATATATCTTAAGAACAGCAAGAATTTTACAAATACATTTACGAATGTGCATATTAAAAGCAAAACAATGTCCCTAGGGGTAGACATGTCAGCCATCCAGAGGAGGCACCTGGTTAAAGAGTCAAAGAGTCAGGGAGGGGGAAGAAGTGACAGGAAACCTTATGGTAAAGTCCAACTTTTTGACAGACAGGATGGCTCCACATGCACAGGACACTATAGCAGTGTGCTTCCTGCAGTTTGGGTTTATAAATAGGTTGTCTGAAGACAGATTGCCCAGTTCAGCTTGGAAGACAACATGTGAGAGAACCAAAGCACGGGAGCTGAGAAAGGCGTGAGCAGAACATCAAAGAAACTGTAGCCATCAGAGGTCTAGACTTGAACTGTGCACCAACATTTGGGATGATTTACTAAAATAATAGAGGGTGTTCACCTAGCAAAGTAAATGTTCAAATTGCAAAGTGAATGTTGGTAAATAAGGTGATGCTGTGTTTGAATACCCAAGCATGTTTTCAGGAAATTAACAAATTTTTGCAAGCCAATAATTGGGTATTCAAAATGAACACAGCTTCACCTCAATCATCAAACTCACACTTTACTAGGTAAAGGGAAACTAGGTATTTTGAAATCCATGTTCATCACAAGATACAACAAAACAGAATAATTTAGTAAAAGAGTAAATGAAGACCTCCAAAATCACATCTAAGTTCATCTCAAAATGCATAAAAACATGAATTAAATCACACACGATATTGCTTGCCTTGCAGTTACATCTGGTGTGAATGAGTCCTTAAGGATGTACCGTATTACATTTTTAAATCTAATAGGAAGTCTGTTATCATTTGTGTATATAATGCCTATACTTTTTCTATATACTCTGAAAGAAATAAAGTCAGCACAAATATAAATAATAAAAAGCATAGCAAAGGCAGAAAGTTCAAGACATGCTTATTAAATCTTAATTTTTCTCTTAAATTCTGATTTCACTCTGCCTAAAGGGAAGAAAGAACCATACTAGAAGCTGCCAGCAATGGGGCCTCTACCTCTGTGGGACTGGTTGCCAATATTGCTGCCAATCTGATTGCATTCATGGCCTTGCTTGAATTTATCAACTCTGCTTTCTCCTGGATTGGAGGAATGGTGAACTATCCTAAACTTACTCTACAGGTAAGCTCTGACACAATTCACTTGCAGTAAGGTATGCAACTGTTTTTAGTGTCCATAATTTAGATACCATTCACAGCACCAGTAAAAGGGCCGCTTTAACCACTTCAGCCCCGGGAAGGATTTACCACTTTCTGACAAGGCCATTTTTTGTTATACGGCACTGCGTCGATTTAGCTGACAATTGCGCCATCATGCAACGTTGTATCCAAATGAAATTTATGTCCTTTTTCCCCCACAAATAGAGCTTTCTTTTGGTGGTATTTGATCACCTCTACGGTTTTTTTTTTTTGTGCTATAAACTAAAAAAGAGTGACAATTTTGAAAAAAAAAACATTATTTTTTACTTTTTTGCTATAATAAATATCCAAAAAAAAAAAAAAGTAAAAAAAAAAAATTCTTCCTCAGTTTAGGCCAATATGTATTCTTCTACATATTTTTGGTAAAAAAAAATCCCAATTAGCGTATATTGATTGGTTTGCTCAAAAGTTATCACGTCTACAAAATAGGGAATAGATTTATGGCATTTTTTTTTTACTAGTAATGGCAGTGATCTGCGACTTTTAGCAGGATTGCGACATTGCGGCCGACAGATCGAACACTTTTGACACTTTTTTGGGACCAGTGACATTTATACAAGGATCAGTGCTTTAAAAATGTTAAAAGTGTTGGTAGGGGGCGCTAATGAGAACAATCAGGTGAATAGATTCAACTCACAGAATTAGGAAATAGTTCCTAATTGGATATATAATAGTGAATAACTGCAAATACACCATACTAACTAAATACAAAATATGACGTAGTGATTAACATACACAAAACAGTGAGCCTGCTGGCAATTAGACCCCAATTATTGTAACAAACAATTGTGCACACACAGATACAGTGTGATCTGGAATTAAACGACAATGTGTAGAAACAATATGGAAAATCAAATGTCCTTATTGATCCAAAGAAACAAAATTGTCACACATGTGAGTGAATGTTCAATGTGGTAAACACTGTTGGGAAATCTTCCAGTCCAGACCACCTTCACCGGCTACAGTATCACCCAAAGTGCACAGTATATGGATGTCAGCTTACCACAGGATGTTGACCTTTTTAATGAAAAGAAGGTCAAATGGGCTTTAGCAAGATAATGCTTGCTGCAATGTTGGAGATTGTGGACTGGATCAGCCCCCCACACACCGTTGGGAGTATCAGGTGGGATATGTGAAAAAGATGTAGGAAACCAAAATAGTGTAATCCCATTTAATAAAAAGATTTTAAAAACAATACAAAGTGCCAAGTGGCTGCTTACATTGTTAGTGCCGTAGCCCAGCACTGAGGCTGGATTGCGTAGCAAAGGAGTGGATGTGTGTCCCGCAGTGAAGACTGTTGGCTGGCGTGCGTTCCATCTAAGACGGCGAACAATCAGAGGGACCAGAATGATGTAATCGCGTGACCAAATACCGCCTCGACATACGTTTCGTTTACACGTCTTCAGGAAGTGTCCTATGTGTCCATGCACACATAGGCTTTTTGACAGTAGCGTTTTCAGGCTGAAAAAACCCCCAGAACTACTGCGTTTAAAAATTAGTTTTTCAACTGTAAAAATGCCCTAACACTGAAAAACGCGGTGAAAAGCAGCTAAAAAATTTTTGCTAAAAATTTTTGCTAAAAATTCAAACACAGCAAAACACTAATGCAAAAATGCTGCAAAACATGGCAAAAATCACTTTTTTAACAAGGCATTTTATAACTAATGCTACTAATGTTTTTTATAACCTCCAGTGTGCATGAGGCAAAAACATGATTTCTGTTTTTGTTTTTATTTATAAATGTACTCGGGGTAGCCATATTTTCTCATTACATTTTGTTGTAACCCAGAAGTGCAGTGCAGTGATTAAAATATATTGCTACACTTGTTGCAAGCAGTGAAGGGCGCACGGGCGCCTCCTCCTCTCTCAAGCCACCCCCTCTATCACCAATAGATAGATTGATGCATTGCATGAATCTATCCATGGCCGCCGCTGCCACCCCCTATTCAGTGAATTACAGTGGCAGGGGGTGTTTTTGATGCACCTTTGAGGCGTCAAAAAAAGTAAACAGCGAGCGTCGTGCTTGGCGCTCACAGTTTACCCACCTGTGTTAGAAAAGCAAATGAATATTCGCTTTCCTAACACTGAACCGCTTCTCCGCCAATTAGGTGCTCGGGTCTGTTACCCGACACCTAATTGGCTGAAACGACAGGCACTGTGATTGGACGCCTGCCAGGCGTCCATTCATAGGAGAGGAGAGGACGGGAGAAGACATCAGGGACATGGAGGAGCATGGAGGTCACCGGCCGCTGCCGTCACCCACTGCCCCACGAGACAGAGTAAGTACCGGGCAGATGGTGGGCGGGGTCCCAGTGGCAGCATTCGATGGGCACCTTGCCAACTTCTTAGTCCCTCTGAACTACATACTTCCCTCCCAAGTCCATGCATCTGCATCAGTATTCAGTTAATGCTTTTGTGCATTTTGTGCATCCTACCAAAGCACACCTATGCGTCATTTAGTGTCAGCTTGTGTCCTGATTTGGCTAATGGATGATATTCTTTCTTGTTTTCCTGCACGACCTGTATTGTACACTTTGCTTGACCTTGCTTGAGTACATGTTTGTACTTCTTTATTCATTGACCCCTGGCAATACTCCATGACAATGTTTCTCTCTCATATACTGGCATATAGTCGGCTGGTTGCTGCTAGCTTATTAAACCTTGTGGTTCAGTATCTTTGACTAGCATTATGTCCAGTCTGGAATGGTAAACTACCAACTGGTGATGGCCTGTCCTTGGTGGGTTACAACCACCCAGCTCAGACTGTAAAATCTGCTGCCTAAATGTATCCAAAAAGTTGAAGAGCAGTGCAGTAATGGAAATAGAGTCTCAGCTTGTGTACATACCAAACAGCTTTACTTTAGGATATTATATCCAAGGATGTGAATGGGCACCTGGATGATGCACAAAACACAAATATTCTACAATCCTAATACATGATTTACAACTAAACTAAAGCCACATCTAGACCCCAATTTTGCCATAGTAGTGATACATGTTGTGCCAGACTTGACATAAATGTTTTATGTACCAGGATGTCAGATTTCATCCTTAGATGCATTATAAGCTTTGCGGGCAGTATCTGTGAGCCCATCTAATTGAATGTGTTTGCCCTAAAGAGTCTGCAATGGTGTTCTTGTTACTAATCAAACTTAGAATAATAACTCACAATAAGCACTTACTAAAATATAAGATAGCATCCCTATATGTTTTTGTTGCCACAAATGAAATATTGCTTTACTTCTGAGGTTTACTTAACAAACATGTATCTTTCCCAGCTGATTCTATCCTACATATTCATGCCTGTGGCCTTCATGATGGGGGTACGGTGGGATGAGGCTGGCCCAGTTGGTGAGATGCTGGGAACAAAGATCATTCTGAATGAGTTTGTGGCATATAGACTACTGGCTGATTATAAAGCTAAACGGCTTGAAGGTGTAGATGAATGGTTAGGCGACTCCAGGCAGTGGATAACGGTAAGTACAGCAACTGTGGTGAAACTGAATATTTTAAATATATGTAATATGTAATATGTAAATCTGCTAAATAAATAAAAATAGACAAAAAATAATCCTCATAAATAGAGAAAAGTGAAAATGTGTGAAAAGGTTGTTAAAAATTCAGACTTCATGCTTTTATAAATAGGTTTGGTAGTGACTGCTTTATACCAGAAAGCAGATATGCGCTCTCTGTTATACACCGCAGTAAGGCTTCATTCACACAGACGAACAGGCACAGACTGCAAAAAGAGATGCTAATGTTGGAAGCTTGCCTCTAATTCTTGGAGCATCCTGGAATCTAAGTGTTCAGGTGATCACTTCTGTGGGAGTTTTGGTGGCAGTCTTTGGGGATGTCAGCATTTCCTATTATTATTATAATTATTATACAGGATTTATATAGCGCTAACAGTTTGTGCAGCGTTTTACAACATGAGGCAAACGGAACAGTTACAATACAATTCAATACAAGAGGATTTAGAGGACCCTGCTTGTTGAAGCTTACAATCTAAAAGGAAGAGTCAAGTGATACAAAAGGTAATAACTGTGGGGAATGAGCTCATGGAGAAAGTGGAAATACAGTTGTTAGGCAGGGGTGGGATTGGCTTCTCTGAAGAGAGGTATCACCTAAAAGTGGACAGAGTAGAAATAGACTGACATATTTGGGTAGGGAGTTTCATAGGATGGGGGAGGCTCTGAAAAAGTCCTGGAGGCAAGTATGTGAGGAGGTGACAAGGGAGCTAGAGAGCAGGAGGCCTTGGGTAAAGTTAAGAAAAACAATTTTGTTGGTATTTTGAGACTATGTTAGTGATTTAGCTGGGGGCCAAATTGTGGATTGCTTTTTTAAATGTATTATTTAGTTATTGTTGGTATTTTAGGTTTACTTCATTGGGTGAGTGGCAGCCAGTGGAGGAATAGAGGGGTAGCAGACGGTGGACAGTTGGTAAGGTGGACATGTCTGGCAAGGTGTTAAAATTAGGATACTGTGAAAACTACACCGTGTTTTTTAACCCCTTGCCACCACCTGCTAGCAGTTCTTAATGCTGTGAACTGAGGCAGGCTTTCTGATCATGTGACTGCTGTATTTGGCTGAGAAAAGAGAAAATCTTTTCTCTGCTGAAAAGCAGGTCAGTGGTCAGATCTGAACCTATTAGCTCTCCCCCACTTTGTTTCTCTATACCCCATGTTGGCATGGTGTCCACCGTAGCATCCGCAGTGGCAAGGCAGTTTAGGACTGGCCAGAAGAGGGATTACTTTGACGCAGTTGGTCAGCTTAAACATGTATTGCAATATATGTGAACTAAATACAGGCATACAGCACTTTTAAGTACACAATGGGGTTTATTTACTAAAGCTGGAAAGTGCAAAATCAGGCTCACTTCTGCATAGAAACCAATGAGTTTCCAGGTTTTATTACCGAAGCTTAATTGAACAAGCTGGGGTTACAAGCTCATTGGTTTCTCTGCAAAAGTGAGCCTGATTTTACAATGTCCAGCTTTAGTAAATAAACCCCATTGTGTACTTAAAAGTGGGGTATGCCTGTATCCCTGTTTTTCATTGCATAGTTTTCTGCGAAGGGTGTATGGCATTGTGCAGAGGATCTATCCAGATTTTGCTGTAATTGGCTGCCCCAGTGTTCACATGAATAAAACTACTAATCATAAAAAATGACCGAGAGCTGTCCATGAAAGCTTGGTCTCTGTCCTGGGAGTGCACAGTGAGCATGCATTTAGCACAGAAGAGATTCCCCATGGACGCATATGTGCAGCAGCTCAGCGTTAAGGCCCAACCGATTTCCACTGAAGATATGCCTATGACTGTCAGGAACTGGATAATACATTGGGGCCCCTGAACAGCATGGTGTATTTTAGTGAGAATGTGAATTTAGCCTTTAAATGTGGGGGATTATAAGAATTTTGTTACTTGTGGGGAAAATAATTATTTGATCCCCTGCAGATTTTGTAAGTTTGCCCACTTACAAAGAAATGGAGGGTCTATAATTTTTATCATAGGTGTATTTTAAATGATAGAGACAGAATATTAACCAAAAATCCGGAAAAAACACATGATACATGATGTTCTAAATTGAGTTGCAGTTGACTTAGTACTTGGTGGAGAAACCCTTGTTGGCAAGCACAGAGGTAAGTTTCTTGTAGTCGGTTACCAGGTTTGCACACATCTCAGGAGGGATTTTGGTCCACTCTTCTTTACAGATCTTCTCTAAATCCTTAAGGTATCTTGGCTGTCGCTTGGCAACTCGAAGTTTCAGCTCCCTCCATAAATTTTCTATAGGATTAGGGTCTGGAGACTGGCTAGGCCACTCCATGGCCTTAATGTGCTTCTTCTTGAGCCACTCCCTTGTTGCCTTGGTGGTATGTTCTGGCTGAGGGAAGAAGGATCTCATTCAATATTTTGCAATACATGGCGCCATCCATTGGCCCCTCAATGCAGCAAAGTTGGCCTTTACTATTAGCAGATGGTGTGCTTAGGGTCATAATCAGCATTTTTCTTCCTCCAAACACGGCGATTCGAGTTAATGCCAAAGAGCTCACTTTTAGTCTGACCAAAGCACTTTCTCCCAATCCTTCTCTGAATCATTTAGATGTTCATTGGCAAACTTCAGATGGGCCTGTACATATGCCTTCTTGATGAGGGAGACCTTGCAAGCGCTACAGGATTTAAATCCATGGCAGTGTATTGTGTTACCAATGGTTTGTTTGGTGACTGTGGTCCAAACTGCCTTGAGATCATTCACAAGCTCCTCCCGTGTAGTTCTGGGGTGATCCTTCATATTTCTCATGATCATCCTTACCCCATGAGGCAAAATCTTGCGTGGAGCTCCAGATCGAGAGCAATTGATTGTTATTTTGTATTTCTTCCATTTGCGAATAATGGAATCAATTGTCTCCTCATCAAGCTTCTTGCTGATGGTCTTGTAGCCCATTCCAGCCTTGTGCAGGTCTACAATCCTGTCCCTGACATTCTTTTTTGGTCTTGCCCATGATGAAGCAGTTTGAATGGAAGAAAGAGATTTAGTTTACAGGTGTCTTTTATACACATAACGAGTTATTGTTAGGAGCACCTTCTTAAATTGAAAGGACTAATTTGTGTACCACAAGAGCACATACTGTAGCCAGTCTGTGGGAGCCAGAATCATTGTTGGTTGGTAGGGGATCAAATACTTATTTTACTCCCGATCTGCAACTTAATTTATAACATTTATATCTTGTGTATTTTCTGGATTTTTGGTTGATATTCTGTCTCTATCATTTAAAATACCCCTATGATAAAAAATATAGACCCTTCATTTCTTTGCCGTGGGCAAACTTACAAAATTTGCAGGGAATCAAATAATTATTTTCCCCACTGTAACATTATAGTAACATTTTATCCCAGATAAGGGGGCCCTAAACATTTTCTATATTGAGCTGAAAAGCTATTTGCAATGTAAGGAAATACATAATTTATCAGCTGGAAAACAGCTGAGAATGCAAAGACAAAGTGAGAGTCTCATGAAGTCCTAAAAAACCCAGTCTGATATGTCTGCTCTAAATGATTTGAGCCCCATCACACATAGATCATGTGGCATCACTATGACTTTGCAATCTACATGTTTATCCTGAGTGAATGACTAAAAATTCAAAAGACAGTCAGGCAACTAGCATCTTCATAAAGAAGTCATCAGTGACAGCCTCCATATTTCTCTCACTACAGGTTAATAAAACAGTTGTTTATTCAAATTGTATTTATTAATAATGGCATAAACTTGTCTTTTTGCCAGGAACATTTCCTAAAACTATTTTTCTTTTACAGGAGAGAGCGGAGGTCATCACCACCTTTGCCTTATGTGGATTTGCCAATATTAGCTCCATTGGCATCATGTTAGGAGGATTATGTAAGGTTACATTCTTGTAAAAGTCATGTTGAATCAATATCCCAAAGATGTTTTTTTTGATTTGCAAAAGCAATAGTACCTTAGCATGCCATCAAAATTATTATATATTTTTTGCATCACACAGCTACCATGGCACCTCAACGGAAAAGCGATCTATCCAAAGTTGTGGTGAGGGCTCTGATGACTGGAGCTTGTGTCTCATTTGTCAATGCTTGTATTGCAGGTAGGTTAAGTCTGTCTTCTGATGATGGTGGAAGGTTTTGTGTATGATATAGGAGCAATTTGAAGGGGAAGAAATAACAAAATTGCGCTTGGTTGGATTACACTAAAAATTAAAATTAAATAGTAGAATTTAAATCTCTGGTGATAACAGTGAAAATGAATAAAACGTGAGAAGACACCATATGCAGGTATCAACCAAAATACAAAAAAGCTGCAGTTATAAGTGGGGCCCACCAACAAAAATATAAACAAATAAAAAAACCGCGCTAAAGTGAGTCCAATAAAGTCTGTGATAATAAACAGTCTATGGTGTTGAACAATGAACTCCAAAATCCTTCTGTATGGTAAAGTGAAGAAAAATAAAGTGACTGTGTGGTGAACTGCTTACCAGATGTAAGCCAAAAACAGGCAGGTGGCTTAAAACCCAGCCCGGGCCTTTGGGAGCACTTCAAATGAACTGAATCCTTTGCGCAGATAGTGAACCAGTGAGGGCATCAATAGTACAGGGTGCACCTTGTATGTGATCTGGGGTAAGGTTAAAAAGAACCTACAGGGGTTCCTGCTCACCAGAAGGACGACCAGAGATAGCCCAAAAACGGAGCACTGGCAGAGTATCTCGATCCCGTCTTGGCAGGTACTTCCCGGGCTCGATGGATATGTGTATTAGAGAGGAGAAGCAGCCAATAGTGTAGTAACGTACAACTCCAGTTTATTAAAAACAAAGCAAACACTTACATCTAAAACGAATAATATCGATGCCGGCCGGCACTCAAAACAGCTCCCGTCCACTCAGAGCAAAGCGTGGTGACGTCAGCACGTCCCTCCCAGACGCGTTTCGTCACAGGTTGGGGAACCCATTGAGAACGTCAACCTGTGACGAAACGCGTCTGGGAGGGACGTGCTGACGTCACCACGCTTTGCTCTGAGTGGACGGGAGCTGTTTTGAGTGCCGGCCGGCATCGATATTATTCGTTTTAGATGTAAGTGTTTGCTTTGTTTTTAATAAACTGGAGTTGTACGTTACTACACTATTGGCTGCTTCTCCTCTCTAATACACATATCCATCGAGCCCGGGAAGTACCTGCCAAGACGGGATCGAGATACTCTGCCAGTGCTCCGTTTTTGGGCTATCTCTGGTTGTCCTTCTGGTGAGCAGGAACCCCTGTAGGTTCTTTTTAACCTTACCCCAGATCACATACAAGGTGCACCCTGTACTATTGATGCCCTCACTGGTTCACTATCTGCGCAAAGGATTCAGTTCATTTGAAGTGCTCCCAAAGGCCCGGGCTGGGTTTTAAGCCACCTGCCTGTTTTTGGCTTACATCTGGTAAGCAGTTCACCACACAGTCACTTTATTTTTCTTCACTTTACCATACAGAAGGATTTTGGAGTTCATTGTTCAACACCATAGACTGTTTATTATCACAGACTTTATTGGACTCACTTTAGCGCGGTTTTTTTATTTGTTTATAAATTTGAAGGGGAGACTGCTTTTTTTACACTGGATGGAGTGGGAAAGATATAAACTTTCTGTTTTTATTCCTGTGACCCCACTCAGAAGATTTTCCCTCACATCCTGTCATTTGGACACTATACAAGAAAAAGGGGGTGTGGGTGTCACAGAAGTAGTAAGGCACACACAACAATTTAAAAAAATGTGTAAAATCCCAACCTTAGTAAAAATTTGTTTTCATTTTTCTCTCAATTCCTGCCCTGACAGGAAGTACACGTAGATCTCAATAAGGAAGTCAGTAGCAATGAAAAACTGTCAGAGGCTCTAAGCCACTTTATTAAAAAACTACAATTAAATAGTTTTGGGAGGCTGGGCTAATGAACATTTACAGAGATTCACACATGTGGTGTAATATACTGCTTTGTAAGAGCTGGGAAGTTGAAAATATAGATAATAATTTACCTCTTTGCATTTATTACAAGTGCTGCATGTCAGAGTTGGGGATTTCCATCAATAATACCAGAATACATTATTTGTCTTTGGGTACTTTATAAGTTTCATCTTCTATAGCTGGCAAATGGCCAAGCATTAACACTGATTAGACCTGGGGAAAATGAAGCTAGCTGGCCAGAAACTACAGATCTGTTAGATACCCCTGCCACCTAGAACACATTTCCAGCATATAGGGCATGTTTTTGCCAAGGCCCCATTTCGCTAGAAAAGAAGTCAGGTGGTTATTGGCTGGCTAATGTTCTCCTGTTAAAATAATGTTTTTAATTATTGACGGTATTGCATTTAGTAATTTATGCACGTAGTTACTTTATTAGACACAGATATTATTCCTGAAACAATTAGACCTTTTTTCTTTTAAGCATCTGACCCTGAAGCATTCACAAAATTACTTTCACTCTTATTTTAATGTTTGCCCAATAGTGAAAAATAACAAACCCATTTTTTTTCAGGAATTTTATATACCGAAAGAAATGTAAATTGTGTGGACTTCTTTGGCACTCCTGAGGCTTTTCAAAATAAAACGTATAACCTCTACTTCTGCTGTCAAGATATTTATGCAGGGTAAGTGTGCCTACCAGGGGCGGACTAACAACTCATGGAGCCCCCAGGCAATAGGAGATTATGGGGCCCCCCGGGCAATAGGAGATTATGGGGCCACACAGTATACACACACGTACAGTATACACACACAGTATACACACACAGTATACACACACACACTGAAAAGGTACTGGAGAGGCGGGGCAGCTATAATCTTGGGATTTTTAAAAAAACACAGATTTTTACATACTGTTCCTGGTTTTATTGAGGCTGACAACCCTGATGGGGCCCCTTAGTGGCATGGGGCCCTTGGGCACTCTTATCGGGGTAAATGTACTGCTGGGGAACAGTTTTTAAAATTCTAGCTATGAGCATTGTTTAAAAAATGTATTCATAGCATATGACAATCAATATGAATTAACATTTTTTTTTTTTGTTGAACTTTGCAATGTTGATTTCTTTCTTTCTTTTCTTAATACAGGTCATATGAAAACACAACACTATCATTTACAGATGAATGGGCAAATTTAGACATTGTAAGACAATGTTGTAGGTTTTACAACAATACAATGTGTAATGGTTTATAAAGAGATTCAGCGTTTTACACTGAATTACGGACTTTTTTATTGATGGACAAACATTCTTCACAGTTCATGATTGGAAATGACCAACTTTGATGACTGATGTCTGTGAAAGCTGATGAAGATTAATTCTACCAGTCTCTCAAAAAGCATGCACTGCAAACAGTACTTCACCTAGTTATGTATAAAACAACATTCCATTTCTGTGTATTTATGTTCTATGTAAATGTATACATTTTAGACTTCTTGGATGTATTAGGGGCAGTGGTGTACCTAGCACACCCCCCAAAAAAAGAACTGGCCTAAAGAAATAAAGCGGCAAATAGTGGATGTGGTCAAAATGCTATAACATAGTTAAATAACACCTAAGCCTGCTCCCCCTATACTCAGCATATATTTTCCACATTCTTCTTGTCTACAAAATATGCTTTTAATCACCACTGGGTTTTTTAGTTTTTGCTAAACAAACAAAATAGACCGAAAATTTTGAAAAACAAAAACAAAATGTTTTTCATATTTTGTTATAAGATTTTGCAAACAAGCAATTTTTCTCCTTCACTGATGTGCACTGATGAGGCGGCACTGATAGGCTGCACTGATAGCCAAAACTGTATGCAAACAGAATCTGGAGCAGCTGTGCAAGGCAACCAACTTGCTTCTATCATCAGCTTGTTCAGTTAGGTATGAGGTTACTAAGCACAGCTGCCTCATAGTTCTGCCAGTTTTGATAAATACCCATCAGTGTCTATAGAGCAGGGGTCAGGGGTACATAACAGACAGGCCACTTTACAGAGTACAGCCAAAATCACCCTCTTACAACTATTCCCAGTACAAATCACCCCCCCCCGCCCATTTTCCCCACAGTACAAATCTCTCCTAACATCCGTAAATACCCCTCCAATCCTACCCCCTCCAATACAGAATGACCCCCAAAACACAGAACCCTAAGTACAGACCCGCTCCCAGCACAGACTGGCCTCTCCAGCACAGACCCCTCAGTACAGACTCCCCCTTCCCCCAAAATATAGACTGCCCCCCACCAAACCCCCAATACAAACCTTGCCCCAGCGCAAACCCTTCAGCACAGGCACCCTAGCATAGACCCCCCAGTACAGATGGACCCCCCTGTTTTCAGCACAAACAATTCAGTACAGCCTCACCAGCACATTCTTCTAAGTACAGCCCCCCCCCCCCCCACAGCACAAATCTCTCATTGAAGACTCCCCTCCCCAGCACAGACTAACCTCAACAGCACAGACCCCTTGGTACAGATTAATCCCCCCAGCACAGGTTGACCCTCCAGCAAAGACCCCCCTGTGCAGACCCCCCCCCCACCACCACACACACACACTCTCCAGTACAGACCCCTCAGTACAGAAATGCCCCCCACCCCCAGCACAGACCACTCAGTACAGACTGCCCCCCCCTAACATTTGTACATATTGCCTCCAGTAAATAAACCCCTCATTACAGTCACCCTCTCCCTCTTCTGTATTAACCCCTTAGTGCAGATACCCCTGCCCCCCTCTCCAGGACAGACACCCCCTATGCTCCCCAGGGTACAGACAGTACAGAAACCTCAGAACCACTCTCCTCCTCCCTAAATGCACTCAAATGATCATATACAGTAAGAGCTCACAGTGAGGTGAAGTCTGGATGAAGGAAGGAAAAAGATAGGTAGAGAGGGGAGAAGACTTGTCTTTACTCTGAGCTCCTTGCTTTAAGTTAAGCAGCAGATGGGGACTCACGGGTGGTGCTGTAGCTGTGTGACATTTTTCTTTTGTATTGCACAATGCAGTGAAACACAAAAAAAACTTAGACGGTATGGACAGCATCCCCTACACCCCCCTTAGTACACCACTGATTAGGAGCATCAGTGGACATTTCATATTTGTATGAATGACTTCTCTTTCCATCAGTTTGCACTAGTTTTATACAGACTATCACCTATACCATGGAAACTGTGCCCAAAAAAAGCCGAGCAGAAGGCAAACCATGGGTGACCAATATTGATTGTGGGCTTCCTGTAGCTGCATTACTGGTTAACTTTATACCTGGGATCCAGGGGTGGACAAGGTCTACAAGGAACCCTTGTGCAGAAATGATGTTTGCCCTACCCTACTAAAATATAATGATCATCATTTTCAGTGAAATGGGCCAATGACAGCTCAAGACTAAGGTCTTATGCACTTTCCTGCACCAGGGAGCCACAGGTGCCAATACAAGTCAACCACTGTATGTGGCCATACTTGTGTAAATACCGCTACACAAGTAAACATTGTTTATTGTATAAACATCACTTCTGCATCTGTGCTTACCCGCGCATTTGCGTATTTCCCCAAACGTGCCACTTTCGTGTATGGGGATGTATTTCATAAACGCACAGCCATGTACAGCAATACCACATGCATTATATCACTGAATGGTGAGATAAAATAATGATCTTTGAGAAAATGCTAATTTCATGCAAAAAAAGTAAAAAATCAACAATATGATATTTAGGTTTGTGAACTGTACTTTTTAAATAAGATAATGATATAAAAAAATACAAAATTAAATTAAATATAAAGATATAGACTACAGTAGCACATTATATCAACCTACAAATATATATATTGCAAGAATCTATTATATTATCCAGAAAAACCATATTGTGCTGCAAAAGCAATTTATAATAAAGTATATCTAAGGCTCGATTCACACCTATGCATGTTGCTTTTGAGCGTTTTTGGAGGTTTTTTGTTCATGCTTGCCACGTTTTTGAGCAGCGTTTTTGCGGCGATTTTGCCGCGATTTGTGTTTTGCGTTTTTTTTTTACAGTTTTTTTTTACAGTCTTAAAAAAAATTAAAAAAATAAACCGGCAAAAACGCATCAAAAACGCACCAAAAACGCTGCAAAAACGGTGCACTTGCGTTTTTGATGCTTGTCCATTGAATTCTATTACATGCAAAACGCTGCATTTTGCATGAAAAAAAGTCCCTGACCCTTTCCAAAAATGCAGAGAAACAAAAAGGCATTGATGTGAACATGTTCCATAGGAACCCATGTTAAAAAATTCCCGTGCATTTCTGCAAAATGCAAAATGCATCAAAAAACGCGCTAGTGTGAATGGAGCCTAAACCCAAGAACAGCAATTTAATATATTGAAGCTTTCCAGTCTAATGCCCTGTACACACGGTCGGACATTCCGACAACAAAATCCATGGATTTTTTCCAACGGATGTTGGCTCAAACTTGTCTTGCATACACACGGTCACACAAAGTTGTCGGAAAATCCGATCGTTCTGAACGCGGTGACGTAAAACACGTACATCGGGACTATAAACAGGGCATTAGCCAATAGCTTTGGTCTCTTAATTTATTCTGAGCGTGCGTGGCACTTTGTGCGTCAGATTTGTGTACACATGATCAGAATTTCCGACAACGGATTTTGTTGTCGGAAAATTTTATAGCAAGCTCTCAAACTTTGTGTGTCGGAAATTCCTATGGAAAATGTGTGACGGAGCCAACACATGGTCGGAATTTCCGACAACGAGGTCCTATCACACATTTTCCATCAGAAAATCCTATCGTGTGTACAGGGCATAAGATGTGAAAGCTACATTTTTTTTGTCATGCTTAGTGCATTCTCTTCAAGTGTGAAAGTACCCGTTGATCCTGGCAGAAATCCAGTATACTTGTAACTTTTTGTGTATTGAAGTGAAATCTCAAATAATGATAACAGACTTCCTAGTTAATTTCTGTGAACTACAGTACACCTCCAACTATGTCATAGGGAGAAGGGGATGTGTTCTGTAGTCCTAACACCCTTCCTGTGCAAATGATGCCATCAATGCTCCTCCATAAATACAGTCCAGTGAGTGAACAATGTCACCCTAGCACAGGAAGCATATCACTGGTAGTATCAACAGGTTCAAATACCAGGAAAAAAAGACTGATAAAGTATACCAATTCAGGTACCTCATATGAGGATCGTCACATTGCAATATAGAGTATTACATGCTTGTTTTTAGGTTTAGATATGTTTTAACTAACAGCATTTTTCAACTACCGCCATTCATTTCTAATGTGAGCCTCCATCATGTTTAGCCAGCACCAGCCTCTGTAATGTGAGGTACATTCATATTTCGTCACCATCACACCCGTACCTTATATAATGGCTTCTCAGCACACTGGCTTTCAGCATAGAATTCCCTGTAACAAGAGGTAATTACATAGACTAACTAAGTAAAAAGTTCATGCAACAAGATGCCTTACCACCAATGTGACAGAGACATTAACACTGCCCCCAAATCAACAAGGGCATTTACACCAGTGCCCCCAATAAAAGGGGTTCAGTGTAAATACAATCATTACATTGGTAGCTATTGTAAAATTTATATTGGCAGTCAGCATAAATTCCCCCTTTACATTGGTGAACAGCGTAAATTCCATTACAATGAAGGACAGTACACATTCTCTAAATACATTGGCAGTCAGTGTAAATTCCCACATTGCATTGGCGATGGGTGAAAATGTATCTGTTACACAGGTGTTCTTTGTAAATTCCCCCATGACATTGGTGGTCAATGTGAATTCCCTTGTTACATTGGCGGTCAATATAAATTCATTATTCACATTGGAGGCCACACTGCCATACCCATTTACATTGGCATTGCGTTCAGTATAAATTCCCCCTTTATGACGGTGGACAATGCAAATGACCTTGTTTTATTGGTAGTTGGTGTAAAACCATTTTTCTATGGTTTAAACAACTCAGCCCTATTTAATCAAAGTATTTAATTAAATGTACAACATTTTCCATGCATTCAATAGACCGTCTAATATAGCAGAATATTTGTGAAGGTTGAAAAATTTTAATTTTTTTGTAGTTACACTCCACAAAATCAGTTCATATTTTTTGTTGGATTACGATACAAGAAGTCCAATATGTGTTGGAAAATGTTCCACTATAACATGTTCATTTTAAATAGCACAGGCCATGACTGAGCTTTGCAATGCACTTGGTCACTTATGATGTAAGCCTGTTCCTATAAATACCGAATTCACAACAACATATACCAGTAGAAAGTCTACAACTCTTTCAAACAGCTTGCACATGATTGTTTATCTGTGACAATCAATCACCTTAACTCCAGCACCAACCAAGCAAATCATGCTGAGCGATCTCCCATCTACACAGATCCATCGCAGGCAGTAAACAGGCTCATTTTCTGTGCCAGCCAATGTACAAAATAAAAAAAAGTTTAGAGAGCTCAGTAGATCAAGCTGAGATTGAAACACGCAATAGGGTGTTTTTATGAAAAACTTTGAATAGCAATTAGCTCAGTGAAAGTTCATGTACATTTGTTCTGTGTGATGAGACAAAAAACAACAACAAAAAAATAGTATTCGGGTATTTCCTGTGCTGTCAAATGCTTTTTTTATTGATTTTTAATGGAAATCTCCATATGTGGCCACCATATGGCACAAAGGACCATATGAATTTTCTACTGTTGTAGCCGAAAGTGATTAACCCTTTTCCTGTCATCTTTCTCATTTGTGACACATTTGTAACACATTGATATCAATGCGATGCCACTAAGAAAACTGTTAACATAAAGAGAAACCTCACCCCAGTAATGTTTGACTCCCAACCCCTCCCCTCAGCTTTTCCCCAAGGCCATCTTCAAACATTCTGCGCAAATGCAGATGTGCCAGAGGTCTTTGCAGGGGATTCCTGTGCATGTGCACAGATGGTTCTGGTATCTGGGACCCTACAGAGGCTTACAGCATCTGTGAGCATGCACAGGTCTCTGCAAGGTCACAAATACCTGCCAAAGGCCACTGTCATGTCTGTGCAAGCAAGTGGATCTCACGACATGCATACACCCTCGTGAAACACAGCCTCTTGAGACTGGATGTGGCAATCCCACAAGGCAGTGGGACATCCCAACATAATTCCCGCTTGGAGAAGCAATCTAAAGCAATTAGCAGTAATCAGCATGGATTCATGAAGAATCGTTCTTGCCAAACCAATCTATTAACCTTCTATGAGGAGGTGAGTTGCCATCTAGATAAAGGAAGGCCCGTAGACGTGGTGTATCTGGATTTTGCAAAAGCATTTGACACAGTTCCCCATAAACGTTTACTGTACAAAATAAGGTGCGTTGGCATGGACCATAGGGTGAGTACATGGATTGAAAACTGGCTACAAGGGCGAGTTCAGAGGGTGGTGATAAATGGGGAGTACTCGGAATGGTCAGGGGTGGGTAGTGGGGTTCCCCAGGGTTCTGTGCTGGGACCAATCCTATTTAATTTGTTCATAAACGACCTGGAGGATGGGATAAACAGTTCAATCTCTGTATTTGCAGACAATACTAAGCTAAGCAGGGCAATAACTTCTCCGCAGGATGTGGAAATCTTGCAAAAAGACCTGAACAAATTAATGGGGTAGGCGACTACATGGCAAATGAGGTTCAATGTAGAAAAATGTAAAATAATGCATTTGGGTGGCAAAAATATGAATGCAATCTATACACTGGGGGGAGAACCTCTGGGGGAATCTAGGATGGAAAAGGACCTGGGGGTCCTAGTAGATGATAGGCTCAGCAATGGCATGCAATGCCAAGCTGCTGCTAATAAAGCAAACAGAATATTGGCATGCATTAAAAGGGGGATCAACTGCAGAGATAAAACGATAATTCTCCCGCTCTACAAGACTCTGGTCCGCCCGCACCTGGAGTATGCTGTCCAGTTCTGGGCACCAGTCCTCAGGAGGGATGTACTGGAAATGGAGCGAGTACAAAGAAGGGCAACAAAGCTAATAAAGGGTCTGGAGGATCTTAGTTATGAGGAAAGGTTGCGAGCACTGAACTTATTCTCTCTGGAGAAGAGACGCTTGAGAGGGGATATGATTTCAATTTATAAATACTGTACTGGTGACCCCACAATAGGGATAAAACTTTTTTGCAGAAGAGAGTTTAATAAGACTCGTGGCCACTCATTACAATTAGAAGAAAAGAGGTTTAACCTTAAACTACGTAGAGGGTTCTTTACTGTAAGAGCGGCAAGGATGTGGAATTCCCTTCCACAGGCGGTGGTCTCAGCGGGGAGCATTGATAGCTTCAAGAAACTATTAGATAATCACCTGAATGACCGCAATATACAGGGATATGTAATGTAATACTGACACATAATCACACACATAGGTTGGACTTGATGGACTTGTGTCTTTTTTCAACCTCACCTACTATGTAACTATGTAACTATGTAACTATGTAAAAGTGCTGAGGTCCAGAAAAAAAGGTAAGATACTTTCCAAAAACATTTTTCATTGCTGTGAGAGGGAGGGGGAGGAACCAGAAAAGGAAAAGTCCTTATAATTGCGAAGGTCTGCTCTAAGCTGGTTATACAGAATTTAAAACTGATGGAGATAAAAACAGAGCAAAAAGAACCGGAGTGCCTGAAATGTAAATTATGCAATAATACAAAACAACCATATAATTAGGTCTATAAAATTTTAGGTAGTGACACAATTTTCATATTTTTGTCTCTAAAGTGTGGACTTTAAGCTTTATTTACCAGGGGCTTAACAGAAATCTTGTATAAGCACTTTAGGAATTACAACCATTTTTATACATGGTGGGTTTGGTTTCTTGTTAAATATTTAGGTCATAACACCCCCAGCGGGATTATTATATATATGGTTCTACGTTTTAATCCATAGTCCCCCCATTTTCAGGGTCTCAATAGTACTAAACTAACAAACTAACATAATTATAAATATAGTTATTTTTTCTGACTTTGTTGAAATCTCTTCCAATTAGTGTCTGCCTGAAGTCTAAAGTCCATGGACAGTACCAGATGCTGGGTTTCCTCCCAATGATGCTTTGCCAAGCCTACATTGCAGCTATATTCAGTTGCTGCTTTCTTTTTGATCTTTTTATTTTGGTTTTGTCTTCAAAAAACGAAAATGCAATCGGTTTGAGGTCTGGTAAATGACTTAGTCATTGAGCAATATTCCACCTCTTTGTCAAAAAGCTCTCGAGCTATTTCTGCAGTATGTTTTGGGACATTGTTCATCTGTACTCTGAAGCTCTGTCCTATAATTTTAGCAGCATTTGGCTGAATCTTAGTAGTGTAGCCAAATACACTTCAGAATTCTCCCTGCTATTTTCTGACAGCAGTCATATGATAAGTAATCATCACTAGTGACCCAGCTCTATGGACAGCCATACCACTGCCTCCACCTTTTTTACACATGATGTGGTATGCTTCAAGAGGAAGTAAAGCCTCTGAAAAAAAAAAATACACCCTGCAAGACAAAGGAATAATGAGCTAGTATGCATAGCATACTAGCTCATTATGAATTACTTACCTGAAATCGAAGCCCCCGCATCGGCCCTCGTTCTCCTCTGACGACGACGCCATCTATCCCAGAGTGACTTCTGGGTATCGCGGCTCCGGCGCTGTGACTGGTCGGAGCTGCAATGTCATCACTCCTGCACATGCACGCTGGTGCCGCCACTAATGCCATGATCGCCGTTAGAAACGGCACGCTCAGTGCACCTGTGCCTGATGTCTACGGCGCATGCGCCGTAGGCATCAGTGCCGCTATTTCTGCAAATATCTCCTAAACCTTTTAGGTTTGGGAGATATTTCTTGCACCTACAGGTAAGCCTTAATCTAGGCCTACTTGTAGGTTAGAGTGGTTGTAATGGGTTTACAATCACTTTCAGATCATCAGCAATTCCTTCCCAACTCTATACTCTTCTTTTCCCCTCATTCTGGTAAATGTCAATTGTAGTGTTATCTGTCCAAGGAACATTGTTTCAGAACTTGGCAGGCTTTTACGATATTTGCTTGCAAGATCTAATCTGGTCTTCTTATTATTGAGGCTTTGGAGTGGTTTGTACCTCCTGGTAAACCCCCTGTATTTACTTTCATAAACTATCCTCTTGATTGTAGACTTGATATGCCTACCTCCTGGAGAGTGTTCTTGGCTTGGCTAGATGCTGTGAAAGGGTTTTTATTTACTGGGAATGAATTCTCTATCACATTTGTTTTCTATAACCTTTGATGTTGCTGTGATCACCAGTGTTTTAGGTCTTTTTAGGAATGTACCAAATTTGATGTGGCTTATTTTAATGTTTATGCTATATCTTTGATGGGTTTTTTTTTCAGCCTAAAAATGGTCTGATTTTCTTACAATGAGGGCCCGTCTGAGCCCATATTAGGAGTTCAAAGCAACAGCTCCCAAATGCAAATTCCACCTCTTGGCTGCCCACACCTGGCCATGAAACAGATTGTCAGTCATTTGTGCAATTACGGAGTATTGCTGGGAGTGGAAAATGTGATGTGAGACCTAAGATGGATATACTGTATGTCTTAATGAACTTTAGACCATCAGTGGACCATGTAGACTCTGGATAGAAAAAGAAAGACCTTGGGGTAGTGTTTAAAGTACACTTTTATTGCTCTATTTTATTTTCTATAGTTTGACAAATGATTCTAAAGTGACACTGAGGAGCAAATACCCTGAATTTAAAGCTGGCTTCCTGCACTTTAAACACTACCAGTTTGATTTACTAAAGACAAATAGACTGTTCACTTTGCAGGGGTAGTTTCATTGAGCTTAGTGAATGTGGTGAAAATTCACTTCCATGCACATGATTGGATGATCAGTAGAGTTTTGCATCATTCACTAGGCTCACTAAAATTCCTTTGCAGAGAGAAAAACCTATTTGCTTTTAGTAAATCATCCCAAATACCTAACCACTTCCCGCCCAGCCTATCGCAGAATGATGGCCGGGAGGTGGTTTCATTATCCTGACTGGACATCATATGACATCTTTTAGGATAACAAGCCGGCACGCGCCCGTCACACCACAACTCTGATATAGGTAAAGAGCCTCTGATGGAGGCTCTTGACCATGTCATCAGCTGTGTCCAATCACAGCTGATCACTGTGTAAACAGGAAAAGCTGTGTATCGGCTTTTCCTCTATCGCTTTTTCTCTATCGCGGCTGCTCTCCTGACAGGGGGGTCTGTGCTGATTGATTATCAGCGCAGGACCTCCGAGGATGCCCACCCAGGGCCACCAGGGATGCCAACAGGACCACCAAGGATGCCCACCATGGATGACCACCAGGTATGCCACCCATGACCACCAGGGATGCCACTCAAAGCCCATAAATGATGCCAATCAGTGCCCATAAATGATGGTGCCTATCAGTGCCACCTATGAGTGCCCATCAGTGTCACCCATCAATACCCATCAGTGCTGCATATCAGTGCCACCTATCAGTGCCCATCAGTGCCGCCTATCAGTGCTGTATATTAGTGGCCATCAACAGTGCCCATCAATGCCACCTCATTAGTGCCCGTAAGTGCCGCCTTATCAGTGCCCGTCAGTGCAGCCTCATCAGTGACCATCAATGAAGGAGTAAACTTACTTATTTACAAAATTTTATAACAGAAACAAAGAAAAAATTTTTTATTTGTTTGGTAAAAAATAAAAACCCCAGTGGTGATCAAATACCAAAATATATATAAAACACAAAGCGCTGTGATGCTAAATAGCTGATAATTACACATGAAACCAAGTGAGGCTGCTATCAAAAGAGAGTGTTTTCAGAGTCACTTAAAAAGAATAAATAATGATATTTGAAGCGCTTCACAATGTGCATGAAAATGAATATATAAGAATGAATATAAATAGTCAAATAAATCCAGTGGTGAGTAAAAATTCCTATAAAATCCAGCAATCAAAATAGTGTAAAATTATAAAAAATTAGTGACACCAAATGTGTAAAAAATTCACATAAAAAATCCACATAAAAATAAATATATAGGGATGTATTCAGAAGGTTCAATTATACAGGTGTAGAATCCTGATTGGTATAGAGCTTTTGATCACTAGCAAAGCTGTTTAAAAACACTTGCTTAATTAAGGTGCTCATTGATAGTACCAATGTGTTTTTTGCTTCTATTCACAACCAATGTGGGAATCATAAACAGGCAGATAAGAGAAAAAAACCAATCATTGTGCAATAGTTAGGATACCAAGGTACACAGGCAAACTTCAATCCACTCACGTGTGCCTTATAATGATAAGGCATATGCAGGTTTTACTATAGCAGTCAGCCGCCTTAGACAGGAGCAGATTCAGTGCAGTACACTGTGTGAAACTGATGATCTGCACAGAGCTTCCTTGGCTCCTCCCACGCGTTACATCACAGTCACGTGACTTTTTCAAGGATGAAAATGATTGTTTTTTTTCTCTTATCTGCCTGTTTATGATTCCCACATTGGTTGTGAATAGAAGCAAAAAACACATTGGTACTATCAATGAGCACCTTAATTAAGCAAGTGTTTTTAAACAGCTTTGCTAGTGATCAAAAGCTCTATACCAATCAGGATTCTACACCTGTATAATTGAACCTTCTGAATACATCCCTATATATTTATTTTTATGTGGATTTTTTATGTGAATTTTTTACACATTTGGTGTCACTATTTTTTTTATAATTTTACACTATTTTGATTGCTGGATTTTATAGGAATTTTTACTCACCACTGGATTTATTTGACTATTTATATTTATTCTTATATATTCATTTTCATGCACATTGTGAAGCGCTTCAAATATCATTATTTATTCAAATACCAAAATAAAGCTCTATTTGTGGGAACAAAATGATAAAAATTTTGTTCGGGTACAGTGTTGTATGACCGCACAATTGTCATTTAAAATGCGACAGCACTGAAAGCTGATAATTGGCTTGGGCTGGAAGGGGGCAAAGTGCCCTGTATTAAAGTGGTTAAAGTATAATTAAGGCATTTTTTTTCAGTTTTGGAAAGAGTGGAGAGGGTTTAAACCCCTGTCATTCACCCTCTCTATTTGTCCTGTTTACCATTATCATTGTTCCCAGAAAAGTAAAATGGGACATCTTCCAATGGAGACATTAGTTCTGGTGACCTGGGGGTCCCAAGGACTTCCCTTAATTTGCAGGGATTTCCTCTCAAGTTTGGCTATGGGATAGGAAGTGAAGGCAAATCTCCCCAATAGGACACAGATGGCGAAAAAAAATCTGACAGGGGTTGCTCTATCCAAAACGGAAAAAAAAATTGTTTACAGTTCTACTTTAATTTTAAACTGAGTCTCAAAAACATTTACATATGTAAGGGATGAAACAGAACTGATTTACACAAACACAGTGGCGTGTGAATGTTTTTGTTCCTTTTCAACATTTGTCATATTGTAAAATAAAACCAAACCTTTCTGTTTCATTTTTTTTTCTCTATATGACCCATATAGGTTTACAAATCTTGTTTTCATTTTCAGTTGGATTATGATGCAGCACAAATATATTAATGCAGCATTGCACTTGTGTCAACTAAAGTATTTAATGTACAGTATGTCTATAATCACAAGAATGTTCTACACTGTAATAAAAAAGCTTTACTTGTTTTTATCTCAGCATTGATTGTGCAACATGCTGTGGTGTATCATTGAGTTCAGAAGCCCACTATGTCACCAGGGGGCAACACCCAGCTAACAGAACAGATGCTACTACAGCAGTTTAAAGCAGCACATAGATGAGCCCTTTTTGTTTGTTCAACCAGTAGGTTGTATGAAAAAAAGTGACTTGATTCCCCCATACAAATTGAGGTGGATGAGTGAATTCCCTCTGCTGAGCCTCTGTATTTTGACCGCAGGGAGACTTCCCCACCATCAGAATACACTAATCAGCACTTCTGTACAACCACCTTGCCCATACATGACCTAAATTCGAGTGTTTCGGTCCATGTATGACTGGCTTAAGAGCAAACAAGAGACAGTGGCAAAGTCATCAGGATGATAGTCAGATCAGACACAGACAAACCTCTTCTAAACACAGCCCAGGTTCCAGGCATGTAGACAGAATACAGACTAAGGTCAGCCATACACAGTTCGAGTCCCAGCTGGTAAAGCAGGAACCGGTCGAGATTTGAACCCGTTATTGGCAGGCTGAATGTACCAAGTTTGATTGATTGATCGGTCAACTTGGGTACAACCAGCCTGCCGGATTCTCTGTGATTATCGGTAGTCGCTGCTATAGCTACTAGTGATAATCACTGTCTTTTCCCGATGGCTTACCACCCGCCCCTGCCCCCCTGCCGGGAGAAGACAATGGCCTGGCAGGAGGAATTCCCGCATCAACACTCTCTGTGTCAGTAGTGACGTCATCTCTGAGTGTCTCAGTGCATCGCCGAGTACCATCAAGCCCTCTGGAAGCGCTGCGAGCTACCAGCGGGGCCGGATGGAATGCAACCTTAGCAAGCCACAGACACCTAGCACCATCCTGGGACAGAGAGGATGCTCCACTATACGATGCTGGTTTTTATCGCTCGCTTGTGAATGGTTTTCATACCTTTCTACATATGAAACTGTTATATTGCTACACTTAGAAGGCACTGCTTTTTGTCTCCTTCATGTTTTAGAGTCTCCTCTAGCTTTTTCCAGCTGGCAGCCTCTAAGGATAACTTTTTTGTCATCCTCACATGGACTCATTAGAACGGACTTGATTACACTGCCCTATTGTGTGTCTTAGTCACAATCATTTTAAAACATCCCTCCTTCTTCAATTTCATTTTAAAACATCATTCTATAGCCTTATCCTGAGTGTGCCATATAACCACAATTGTTTTTAGGACCTCTAACACCCAGATAAAATAGCTGTCCAAAATACCAAGCCATTGACTCTGATTTAAAGCACCTGTGCAAGATACAGGAAAACCTGCAAAAATGACCTGTTGGGTGTACTTGAGGACAGGGTTGAGAACCACTGCTTTACAGCTCTAGCTTTGATGGGCATAATTTAAATTTAGCCGCATTACACAACACACCATGCACCATTATACATCACACTCTTTATTGGAAGTTGGTAGTCATTTGTGTCAGATGGGCATGGCTTACATTACCACAGAAACAGTTTAACTGTACACAGTATATCCGGTTGTGCCTCAGTGGAGATGTTTATTCTGTAACTATGACTTCTAATCTTTGTGTGTTATCATATCAGTCTGATTTGTCAATACCTGCTGGTGTATTCGTTTTGGTAAATTGTAAGAAAATACATACTTCTCTTATAAATGAAGCATAATTGACCTCTATCTTCAGTGAGCTTAGAAATGGACTTGGACTTCTGCTTTGATGTGTTTCTCCAACTCTTTGATGAATATATTTGTTGAGGCAATGGGGTTGATTTTCAATTTACTATTTACTAAAGGCAAAAAGACTGTTCACTTTTAAGGGAATTCAGAGCTTAGCGAATGAGGTGACGTCCTGCTGACACCCAATATCCAACCATGTGCAAGCAAAAATACAGTTTTTTTTTATTTTCCTTGAACATGATTGGGTATTCTTTAACTCACTCATTCACTAAACTCTGGGAATAATTCCCTTGCAAAGTGAACAGCCTATTTATCTTTACTAAAATCAACTCCAATTTACTCAACCCCAATGAAGAATACATTGTCTCAGCTATGACATCCACGTATTTTTCACACTTGCAACAATTTTTACACAATGAGAATCTGGTTGCTATAGGGCAATACTGATAGTTGACACATTGAGATTGATTTACTGAAGACAAATAGGCTGACCACTTTTCAAATGAAATTTCCCCTAGCTTAGTGAATGTGGTAAAAATTCATTTGCAAAAAATTTTTACCATGATTTGATGACACCAGCAGAACTTCACCTCATTTGCGGTAAAAATACAGTTTTTGCACTCTCTTTGCATGTAATTGGGCATTCTGTGCAAATTCATTTTACCACTAAGGGAAAATTACCTTCCAACATGAACAAGCTATTTGCATTTAGTAAATCAACCCCACTGCGATTAATGAATCTCTTTTGCTAGTATTACCCTTTTTTGGATCATGTAAAAACCACAGCAGTTTTTTCAAACTTGATAAATCTGTTCTTTCCTATTATGGTCTAAATGCTCACAGACAAACATTTTTTTCTCAAGATCTGTCTACTAGTTTTTTGAAGATCTGTCAAAGTTAAAGCTCAAGTTTACTGAAAAAAATAAAGAATAAGCATTTACTTAGAATAAGACATTACTTACCTTCAGTGTGATGATTCATTTGTGCTGCTGTGTCTTCATTTAACAGAAATCTTTCTCCTCCAATTACCCCATGCCACTGCCGTAAGCTTCTAGTAGGGCAAGGGTCAATAGAACTGAAGGAGCTGTCTCGGGCACTCATCTAGACTGCCCAACTATGCCTGTCCTTTCCGCCCAGCCCCACCATTCATAGAAGCCACACTACAGCTTCTCTGAGTAGAGGATGGGTTGATGATTGAAAGCTCCTCCCCTCCTTTCAAAGATCTTGCTTCATTCATAGAAGCTGTTATTTGCCTTCTATGAATGGAAGAACTGGGTGGAAAGGGCAGGCATTGTAGGGCATCATTGGTAATGCCTTTGACTGCTCCTATAGTTCTATTAACCCCCATCACACCTAAGGTTACAGTGGCGGGGAGTGGGGAGGCACCGGAGGAGAAGGATTTCTGCCAACAGCACAAGGGATACATCCCGCTATAGGTCAGTAGTATGCCTTAAGATTATTCTTTATTTTTCTATGTAAACATAGGCTTCAAAACTGACCTCCAGACAAGCAGATGCACAGATGAAATACATGTATGGTATTTGCTTGACCTGGCAAAGGATATTTCTATATATCCTTGTTATGTGGTTCATACACACATAACAGCCCTGTTTGGTGGCTAGAAGCCTGATTTTTTTTTCTCTACTGATATTCAGTAACACTAATAGGGCGTACACATGGTCGGACTTTGTTCGGACATTCCGACCACAAAATCCTAGGATTTTTTCTGACGGATGTTGGCTCAAACTTGTCTTGCATACACACGGTCACACAAAGTTGTCAGAAAATCCGATCGTTCTGAACGCGGTGACGTAAAACACGTACGTCGGGACTATAAACGGGGCAGTGACCAATAGCTTTCATCTCTTTTTTTATTCTGAGCATGTGTGGCACTTTGTCCGTCGGATTTGCGTACACACGATCGGAATTTCCGACAACGGATTTTGTTGTCGGAAAATTTTATCTCCTGCTGTCCAACTTTGTGTGTCGGAAAATCCGATGGAAAATGTCCGATGGAGCCCACACACGGTCGGAATTTCCGACAACACGCTCCGATCGGACATTTTCCATCGGAAAATCCGACCGTGTGTACGGGGCATTACAGGTACTCTGCCCACCCCACCCTGTAACTGGACAGTGAAAGGAGAAGCAGCAGAACAATGAGCTATTCTCTCTGTCATTTTGCTCTCTTCTCCTATCAGCATGCTCCATGCACTTCAGCACAATCGATTGATTCCTTGTGTTGCGTCTCCCTCCACCAGCCTGAGGCTTTATACCAAGTCAAATTAGGTAATTATACTGCTCTCTAAAATAAATATAAGGATGTATTAGTAGATACAAAACTGCATTCATTTTTGTATTTTATACATACATGGAGTTCAGCATTAAATCTGAAATTATACTTACCAGTAATGGCCAGTGATGGTCATGTGGCACATCGAGGACAGCAGATTTCATCCTAACATAAGAAAACACAAATATCTAATGATTATGGTAATTGAAGAAGTGTGAGGAGGACCCTGTGGCTCTATACTGCTATTTATTCTGGTGTTTTATAGACTAAAACCTTCATTCTTTTACTGCAGTTAAGTTTATTTCACATAGTGGCTTTATCTGCAAAATAAATAAATATACAAAGCATATAGCAATAATTGCAATATATTGGTAAAATATGAATGGAGCAGGAAATATACAGTTACAGCCATTCTCCTTTGATAAACAGACTCACATGAGTACTGTATGGCTGACAGATAATAAAATACTATATATTTATAAGATGCAATTCAGTCAACGATGGTTGTCATACAACTTATTCACTGTATCACATTCAACCATAAGTTGCAGGAAAGAAAATTGCTGGATCAACACAGTCAGTGTTGATAGGGGAATCTCTCCCGCAGAAACACTGTGTTTACTGCTAGCGCTACAATAGCTGCTCACAATAATCGCATGTAAAATCTGACCGGCTGGTTGTGCCCAAGTTGATTGATCAACCAACTTGGGTACATTCAGCCTGCCCATACATGGTTAGAATCTCGGGGAGTCCCTGTGAACCAGCCAAGATTCAAACCATCTATGTCCGCATTTGGGCTGCTTTCGCTGTCTTTCGCTGTCTTTCGCCCCCAATATAAATCTCTACAAAAGGCTAGAAATTTTTTTTTGCCTTTTATTTCATTCAGGACATGCCAAGTGTGTGAGGTTCTGTCACTTCTATACTTCCTGGAGCCCCTGAAATGTCTACACTTTCTCACAGTGAAGATTAGGCATGACCCTATTCTGCAAAGTGACCCATCAACAGGTCTAGCGAAGCTCATGGTAGAACATAGGAAACATATCCTATGAAAATATCAACCTTGAGATAATCATGATTTGTATAGCTACTTTGCAGTGACATATCATCAAGCAATATATATGTACTGAGACTTAAAGTAGAACTATAGGCAGAACCTAGGCATTGAGAAAATAATTTAAAAGAATTTTTATTGAAAAATTGGCAACATAGCCTGGACGCACGAAGATTTAAAATATGGGCTCGGGTCGGAGATGTATAACACCATTCAAACTTCTACAAAATGTATAAACATACAACATGATATTTAGTCAAACATCTGGTATGCAAATTCCCAACACGTTTCGACATGCGTGGTCAAAGTCTTCCACAGGGGATTGCTTTGCTGTCAAAGAATATATATGTATTGTTTAAGTGATTACATGAAATTTACACAGACAAATTCCCTTGTGTTATCAAGGAAAAGTAGAATTTACATGGAGTATAGTTACCAATGAAGGGTGTAGATAGACAATCTCCTGACCAGAGTTCCTCTAAGACCAATCAGATGATCCCGTGGATTTGTGCCACTGTGGGAGATTTTCCCATATTGTAACTTATTTGGGGTGGCAGCATCCATATCACTCGTGTTCATGTGTCCTTCCCATGCTCTATAGGTAGAACCTTCAATTGGGATGGAGGGAGGGTTATAACCCCTGTCAGATATTTTTTTGTTATCTTTGTCCCATTGTAGAGATTTTCCTTCACTTCTGTCCCATAGCCAAAACAGGAAGTGAGAGGGAAATGCAAATTAAGGTAATTCTTTGGGGACCCCCAAGTGCTCACTGGAAGATTACCCCTCTATTACTTTTCTGTGGACAACCTACAATTTGGGATTTTCTTTTACTTTCACTTTCAATAATAATGGTAAACAGAAAAAATAGAGAGGGTCAATCCCTTTAACGGGGGCACAGACAGCAATAAAAACTGACTAATCCCTCTCCCCTCTATGTAAACTAAAAAGAAAAGTTTTGCCTTTAGTTATACTTTAATGCTATCTGGAAACACCATAGATTTAGTAGCTCTTTTGTTCCTATGGGTTTACTCTAAGGCATCCTTTTTCAACCATTGTGCCCAGGCACCCTGGGGTGCCTCCAGGTTTCTTCAGCGGTGCCTTGGCAAAATGCCCAAAAATGTATTCAAGCCAGTGGGTGGATCAAGCCATCCTTTTAGTTACATATTGTGCAACATTACAACTTTCTAACCACTGGCGGCGTAACAACCAATGACATCACCTGCACAGCATCCTTGTTTGCCCTTCCCCTGTCCCTGTCCATCAGCACTGGGGACACATTAGATGAGTGAGGGAGAGAGAAACTGAAGGAGAATAGAAACATTGGAATACTAGCCCGTACCAGTGTGCAAAGGTGGACTTGCTTTGGAAGAATAAATCACCTCTAATGCTGGATGTCTTTACATGTTTTAGATGTGGCTGCATTATGTAAAACTATTAGTTTAGTTTTTACCTTTTATTAGAATGGTGTGCCTCAAAATTGTGCAAAATGTTAAAGGATGCCTAGACAGAAGAAAGCTTGAGAAACACTGCTCTAAGGTGTGCCTGGGCATATTTGAGTGATCTAGGGGAACTAATGGAGTATTTCTCATTAATACATAAAATCTATATACAGGAAAATGTTTTAATGATCAATAACAATTCTCAGTTGTCAGTCATTGCTACATTTTAATGAAGTGCTTCAAGGATCCCAGTACAGCAAAATGTGCAAATAGGAACATTCAATGTATCACATGTCACATCTATTAAACAGGGCAAAAATATCCACAATGATGAAAAGCACATACCAAACGAGGCAAAGTGACTGTGTGTGGCACACTGCCAGGCAGTTCTGAAGCAACCGATCATAGTGCAAAGTGATACAGCCCTGCTTACACATATGTACAGAAGTTTGGTCACAGGTTAAGTGCATGACCACCATCTGCAAAACTTGAACCTCACAATACACCGATAAGGGATTTAAAATGATTGGATTATATGTTTGCATATCTATATTATCAGAGTGGTTACATGATAACAGTACATTTAGGTAAACAGTATAATTAGGCTCCCAATACACACTGTCTATCTCAGCCAGCCCAATCTTTACCAGATTTGGCCATATGTGGTATGGCTAAATCTTCGTAATCAGGAAGTTTAGCACCTCTGCCAAATTGTTTGTAAGGGAGGCTTTGGAAAATGTTGTGTAGTGACCACATACACATTCAGATGTGGCCATGATGCATTCATTTTCCATCTTACTTGTTAAGAGTCAATCTTGATGTCTGCACCCTATACACAGATTAGTGATCAGCAAGTAAAGCTAAAACAGTTTCTGGTCAAATATGCAGCTTTTGCCTTGGTAGCTTTACTCTAGGGTTCAGTCTACTTAATCTTTAGTGCTGAAACTGAAAGTACTATAGTCACTTTGCCTCCAGAGCACCATGCATTTTTTGCTGCAAATGGGCTCGCGACCTGTCTCACAAATGCTTATATTTATGGGCAGAAACCAGTAAATGAGCAGTCCACAATAAAATGAAATCAACAAATAGAACATCTAGGACATACTATAGAATTTGTTAATGCCAGCATGTAAGCCCATACTACAACAGCCACTGTGGCAGGCATCTAGTTAGTTTGTCACAATAACGTTTATGAATTTCCAAAATGAACCTGGATGCAGTGATCTAGGTTAGCTGTGCTGAATCTTATAATTGTATGATCATCTGAAAGCCTTATCTTATATTTGAACTGAAGGCAGTATTTTATTGCAGCAGGTCTACATCTTGTGACTTAATAGTGGAACTGTCTTGGGAAAATAAAAAGTGAGCAATAAAAAGTCAACTTAACCATTGAGTGCATGAAAAGTACATATTTTGACTTTGGCTGTGATTTGCATTCATCTGTAAGTTTATGGGATGCAAGGAGAGATTTTAAACTCAGTATTTATGCAGCGGATGAGCTGAACATCAAATCAAGCTTTTTTTCTAGTAACGATAACGTAAGTGTAATATTTGTTATCATTGGATAGTTTAGAGCCTTGCCATATGTGGTTTTAAGTGTAACAGCACTAAAAGTTTTTCTATATGATGCGCAACAAGGGATCTATAAGAGTAGTATAGTACTGGGTTTTCTTTCTGTTGACTATGTGCATACTTAAAGATGCAACTTAGAGTCTTTACAGATGTGTAAAGACTGATTATTCAAAGGCAACTATTGCAGCTGAGTAGGAACAATGATAGCAGGGACAGCAACTGCTACTAGTTCCATGTTACTAGAGGATCCATTTCTGACCTTGATTATTTGTCTCTTTCTTCATTAATATATCAATGGAAGCATTAAGTAGAAGATATTTTAATGCCAACCAGGTTCTTTTCTAACGATGAAAAAGACATTCATGTGTATGGTCAGTATTAGCAAAATTGAAGAGCCTCTTGCAGACCCTGGTTTGTGTTTTGCCTCTGGACCAAGATGAGTTGAGGCATGGCCTTGTACAGCCGAATACAGTACTATTACAACTTGTCCCTGGAACATTGTTGTGAGTCTTCTGTGAATTATGCCATATTGTGTTCTTGAGATCTTTGGCTAATAAGTCCTTTAGTGATTCAGAACACCAGTAAACTGCAGACGAACAAACTAAATCACCCTGAGTAATAGCAAAATAATTGCATGTTAGTGCATAAATCAACATGTTTGCTTCAGAGAATGATTAACAGCATTACACGTGTCTTCTGAAGCTTGGTACACACAAGAACTGAGACCCATTGTTTATAATCAGATTCCAGATTTAATAGGATTTGCTGATGTGAATAGAAGTCTTCCTTTGAACGTTAAATCATTTTCTATTTGTGTTACTTTGAGTGAGGCACTGGATCAGCACTTTGCTGTTTATGGCCAATAAACATCACAAAGTATTACTATTTAAGAAAAGCATGTCCTGTAAATGCTCTCATACAAACCAAAGCTGGTGAAACTGTGTATTTGAAGTGAAAAGAAGATATTGTAAATGTTTGTGCTTTTTTCTGATGTGTATCCTGCAGACCAAATTGAGTAACGGAGGTGCAGTTATCATCTCACATACTAAGATACCTCATTGGAATTGAACTTTTCATTTTTCCATATATCCCAACATATGTCTTTGAGATTGATTCAATAGTTCTGAAATACAGCTTTCCTTGTATTTGCAGCATCATAAATTGACACATCTTCCATACATAATACATCCAGTCTATAGAACATGCACCTCTCATGCTCATCCTCTGCTTATAACAAATCCTCTGCAGGTCAGACTGTCAACAGCCTTTTTGCTTTAGTGTGAAATACAGAAGAAAAGTATATCACTTCAAATAATGTCCTTTGTGTCTTCTTAGTTGGTTAAATTAAATAGTCCATTTGTAGTCATGTCCATATATAGAGAGTAAAAAAAAAATATATAGCTGTAGCTGTTATTGTAGTTTTGCTTCATTTGCTTTATTTTTTGCACCTGATTGTGAATCCCCAGTTTCCATGGCTTTTCTTGTAGATTTAGGGCTGACCCCACCTTTTTTATTATTTTGTGGGGCTGTTAAAGTCTTCTTTTGTATCTGGGGACTTGACTGAGAAGACCCAGAGCCAGATTTCCTTGGCATCTGAGGACTTCTTGAGCCCTTTGGTTTGGCTGGAGGCTGAAGACTTTCCATTGTTTTGAGTGACTTTAGGTTAAGCATTTCACAATAGCTATTGCATTGGTGAATTGATGGAAATTCTTCAATGATCTCTGGATAGCAGCTCTCTTTTAGTCCTTGATATCTAGAAATACAAACAGTTCAGTGAAGAAAGGAGCATAGCTAGGTCTTCTTTATGTAGACCAAAACCACCACCACCAAAATACACCAAACACTGCTATTAAGTTGTAACTAGGACATTTTACAAGCATTAACAACTGACAAATTAAAGCTGACCTTGAGGTAAGCAGATAAACCCACATTTGTCGTAGCTGTTTTACCTGAGAAAGGATGTGTAATGATGACCACGTCCTGATGCTTATATAATCCTGCCTAATGTACAGTAGGTATAAATGCTAGGTGCATTTGGAAGTAAATTCATCTTTGTACCTTGAACACCTAACTGCATTATTTGTTTGTTTGTTTTTTTATATATCTGCTTGCTTTGGGTTTAACGGGTAATTCCACTTTTGTGGGGAAAAAAAAGTAGCAAATAAAGAAAAAATAATATAGCATATACAATTGCAAAACAAGTCATATTGTAATTGAATGTTATTAAAAATTACCTTTCCTTTTCAATCTGCAGCTCTGTAATTTTCTGAAAATGCAATGCAATATGGCTACCTGGAGGTGTTCTGTACACAGAATGTGTGCAGAACACCCCCCAGAAACATAATTTCCTGCTTGTGTGTTTGGCTCACCAATTTTCCCAGATGTTTGCCCTAAGATACAAGTCATATTTCAGAGATCCCCTGCAACAAAAATGTCATTTTTGGTGAGATACTTCCAATAGGAAATTACGTCTAAAGGGATGCAGGCCCAGCAGCTTTCCTCATTAGTGCTCTGCAGGTGCACAACTGATTGGATGAAACCACTAATTATGAAACCACTCCCATTAGACTAACTTTCCCACATGGGCACAGACAAACACACAGGGATTTTTTTAGAATGGCAAAAGGTAGGAATCTGCAACAAAGTTTGTTAAAATCCTTGTAATGTACATAGATCACCCAGAGGGGTGTGTTTTTTTCTCAACAAAAGTGGAGTTACGCTTTAAAGAATGGCTTATTATTCTAAAGTATTAATCTAATGAATAGAAATGTGTTAAAACATTAGTGAAAAGTGCAATGAAATATTGTTATAAAAATTATTAGTGCTTTGTCTAATTATACTTTTAGTGCTTATTTATTGAGTTTTTCAAAAAATGTAGTAACATGAAAAGAGATGAGAAGAACAAAACCTGTGACAGCAGCTTTACCAATTAGACATTGCAAAACACGAAGGGCATATCAATGCTCTTAAAGAATCTAGACTCTAGACTATTTTAACTACTTAGAAAACACAGCTGTCTTTGATGCGTGGATGTCAGATATGCTAAACATTATGGATACAAGAACACCACATACTGTAATATTATCCTTCTCTTTTTGCCTTCACTCTAGTTATTCTAAGAGTAGGAGATACCTTAAAATGGATATAAACCCGATTCATCAAATTTGAGCTGGGCACATACTGTATATGTGCAGTGTTTTCTCATCTCTCTCCAAAGCCCTAAGTCTTAAGTGGCTTTCTCCTGCTCCATTCTTCTGTTATCATCCTGATAAGTTCTGCCAAGTTCTCTGACACATGTGATAAAACCAGCCTGAAATTTGTGGCAGGGTGGGTACTATAACTAGATTAGCAGACAGCTGGTCAATTCACAGCACAGCTCTGCCTATGAGGAGAGGGGGTGTGTGCCTTTCCTCCAATCAGCTGTCTCACAGTGTAAGGCAAGACTCCCCTCCCCCTGCTGGATCAGGAAGGGAAAATAACAGCATGTGCACTTTCTAATTCACTTTCTAACTTTCTAATCAGTATATAAAGCTGAAAACAGCAGATATACATGTAAAACTTATGTAGGGAGATTTGTTTTATCTCTGTGTATCATCTGAGGATATTCACTTCACTGGGTATAGGTGAGGGTTTACATCCACTTTAAATAACATTTTGGACTTACACTAAGGCAAGATGGTTTAAAGCAGGAGTCTCAAACTGGCGGCCCTCCAGCTGTTGCAAAACTACAAGTCCCATAAGACATTGCAAGGCTGACAGTTACAAGCATGACTCCCACAGGCAAAGGCATGATGGGACTTGTAGTTTCGCAACAGTTTGAAACCCCTGGTTTAAAGGGTGGACACTTTTTGGTCTCTGGTAGGAAAAGGGTAATGTCAATATTTGCAAAAAATGTACATTTGTACTGACCTGGGTTTCCCCATTTAAAAATGGTTCTTTGTATTATCTATTTAACTCTATTACAGTGCCCATCAAATGGAAAAAACACTGACACTATAGCTACTTAATTTCAAAGTAATGGATGAAATAGTTTCATAACCTTCATTTTACCTACCCCTTGGTTTTTGTGGCAATAGCTATGTTGGTTAGTTTCCATCCAACACCTGTACAAAAAGATACAATGGTATTTTAGGGAAGTCTTTCACTTAACACTTTCTAAAGTTATTACTGAGTTTTTGTAATGACTACATCTAATTTTAAAGTCTCACCTTCTAGAGTGGTGACAAGGAAATTGCCATTAGTCCACTGAAATACCCAATGCTGAAAGGTGCAGCATTTTTGCTCTATTTCAGAAGAGTTCTTGAAGTGTAATTTTCCTGTAATATCCCTGATACAGTACTTTTCAAATCTTCCTTCTAGGTCGTCTTCTATGGTAGCATAGGGGACATTGTTGGCAGGTCGGTAGATTTGATTTAGAGGTAAGATTCTAAAGAAGTAAATAACAGTTCATACTTTACTAAGCTTGCAATTCATGGATCACCCTAACCCATACTATACAAAGCAAGTCCTTGGGATAGCAGTCAAATGCTGTAAAACAAATGGAATCTTAAAAAACATACTTTAAGGCCATAATAATATACTGTACACACATAAGGTTGTAGGCATGGGTTCACATACTTAAAGTGATAGTAAACTTTGTGAAAAAAAAATTTAAAAAAATTCACCCTGCAAGGCAATGTCATAATGTGCTAGCATGCATCGCATACTAGCACATTATAAGAGACTTACCTTAAAACAAAGCTCTCCAGCGGCACGCTGTCACTGCTGACAGAGCTTCTATCTTCAACCGGTCTTCCTTCTGGGTTCGCAGACTCCGGCTGTTTGACAGGCTAGAGCATGCGCATGCGCACTGGAATCACTGTTTATGGCACAGACCTCTGAAGGAAAGGCAGTGTATGCCATTCCTTCAGAGCGCATGCGCCAGTAATGTCACTGGCTGCTACTCCGTGGAATATCTCCTAAACGGTGCAGGTTAAGGAGATATTTATTTTACCTACAGGTAAGCTTTATTATAAGTTTACCTGTAGGTAAAAATGTCAGACACGACTTTGCTACCACTTTAACCTCTTCCCGACCGCCTCACACAGACATACTGCGCACCACCGGCGACCCGCGCCCGCTGTGAGTGGACACAGTGGGAGCCAACCAGCTGGTACGGCAGATGCGATGTCTGCCAGGACCCAACGATCATTCGGGAGACAGGCAGAATAGCGGTCTGCCTTTGTAAACAAGGCAGACCGCCCTTCTGTGACAAGGGAAGGCAGTGATCTTGTATTTCTGCTAGGCAGAAACAAGGATCTCTGTCTTCCCACAATAAATGCATCTCCCACACAATTAGAAAGCAGTCCCAGGGAACACAGTTAACCCTTTGATCGTCCCTGATCTTAACCCCTTCCCTGCCAGGATCATTAGTACAGTGACAGTGCATATTTTTTTAGCACTGATCACTGTATTAGTGTTACTGGTCCCCAAAAAGTGTCAAAAGTGTCAGTTAGTTGTCTGATTTGTCCACTGCAATATTGCAAAAAAATAAATAAATAAAAATATCCCACAGTTTGTAGATGCTATAACTTTTGCGCAAACCAATAAATATACATTTATTGGGATTTTTTTTACCAAAAAATATGTAGCAGAATATATATTGGCCTAAGTTGATGAAGAAATTTGATTTTTTTTTTTAATTATTGTTTTTTTTTTTGTTTTATAGCAGAAAGTTTTTTTTTTTTTCAAAATTGTTGGCTTTTTTTTTGTTTATAGCACAAATAATAAAAACTGCAGAGGTGATCAAATACCAGCAAAAGAAAGCTCTATTTGTGGGGAAAAAAAGGACATGAATTTTATTTGGGTACAGCAACGCATGATCGCGCAATTGTCAATAAAAGTAACGCAGTGCCGTTTTGCAAAAACTGGCCTGGTCATGAAAGCGGGTAAACCTTCCGAAGCTGAAGTGGTTAAGCATATACCTATGCATCATAAACAACACCAGAAAGTTTAGTCTGTCAATTATGCTGGAATAAAGGATTCAATATGTATAAAAAAAATAGTGCAGACCATGGCTCAAAACTTACTCAAGGATCTGTCCAAAGTTTGGAAATCCTCTGCATTCAGCTGCAAATATCTTGCAGTATTCGCGTGTAGTATTCTGAATTTTACATTCCTTTAGAGAAAAAGTAAACTTATTAGGATGCTGACATGTTAGCTTAAGTTTGAATTACATGTTGATTTGCATAACCCAGTTGTAGAGGTTCACTTTGGTTTAAAGTTGGGCTCCAAGCAAACATCGAAATATACAGATGAAATACACACTGTGCATTGGAGCTGTTTTACCTGCCAAAGAATTTACATTTCTGTCCATCCAGTTCTCATGCCCTGTACACACGATCCGACGGAAAATGTGCGATCGGAGCTTGTTTGTGTTTTGGAAATTCCGACTGTGTGTAGGCTCTGTCTGACTTTTTTCATCGGAATTTCCAACACACAAAGTTTGAGAGCTGGCTCTATAATTTTCCGACAACAAAATCCATTTGCCTAAATTCTGTTCGTGTGTACACAATTCCGACACACAAAGTGCCGCGCATGCTCAGAATCAAGCAGAAAAGCAGAACTGGCTATTGAACTTCATTTTTCTCGGCTCGTCGTACGTGTTGTACGTCACCGCGTTCTTGACGTTCGGAATTTCCGACCAACTTTGTGTGACCGTGTGTATGCAAGACAAGTTTGAGCCAACATCCGTCGGAAAAAATCAGATGGATTTTGTTGTCGGAATGTGCGATCGTGTGTACAGGGCATTAGAGTTACAGAGCCTTGCCCCATAGCAAAGCCCTGTCTGGCAGAGCAGGATATTGTTTCTCTGCTGCAAAAATGCAAACTCGCAGGTTTTTTTTTTTGCTCTTCCAGCTTGTCATCGTATAGTGACAAAAGATGCAGCAGACTGATGATCATATCTTGTTACATTGCTCTTCACACCTGGAGGCTGTACCTAGTTAGCATATAAGCACTGCAACACAACGGATTGGCTCTTTGTGCTGATCTTTCAGAACAAAAACCTTTGTTTCTAAATCAAGTGTTAAAGCCACCCAAATTTTGAACAATATCTGTATGTATTCTCTTCCTTGCCTAGATGCTGACATGCCGTTTAAAAAAATTTAAATCGCTGTAATTACCTTTTATTTTTCTATTATTCTTTGCACTTCCTGGTTCTCCTCCCGTGGGAGTAGGCGTGTTTCTAGCCTCTCCCAGACTCCTGGGAGCTAGTCTCAGGCTTCCCAGGATGCCACTGAGCATGTGTGGGAACGAGCGGTGAATGCTGGGAGCACAGCATTCACCACATCCAGGAAATAAATGCTTGTGGGCTTCAAATGCCCACAATGAAGATGGAAACCGCCTGCAGTGAATAATATAAGTTATTCTTTCCGACGAAATCTGACACAGGCGGACATATTACACACAATATGTGAGTATGTAATGCTGAGAAGAAAAGTTTGTGAATGAACTCAAAAAAAAAAAAAAAACGATAGATAGGTGGACCCCCGCTTTAAGAGCATGTCAACTGATTTCCCCATCCTATTTTATGAAAAATGTGCAAAATAAACAAATGCCTACCTGAATGGTGATATCATAATTCTTTTCCACTAAGGTGTTTTCATTCTTGGTCCCAAAAGTGATTAAGTTTCGGATTTTGATGATACAGGTTTTCCCTGAGTCAAAAATTGGTTCCAACCCGTAAATCGCCTTTACTTTGCAAGCCTTTCTCAAAAATCCTTTTCCAGCATGTGGTTCCTCCATGACTATCCTTCCAAAAAACTTGTCTCCCCAGTAGCCAGAGTCAGCCAAGCCTTTTGCAAATACCATTGGTGTCATCTCTATCTCTTCTCCAACTGAAATAGCAGCAGAAAATATAATGGAGTTTACAGTTTTACAAAAACTCACGACACTGGAAGTGCTCATTATCAATAACAGATTTTTTTTCTAAAATATTGGATAATTACAGCAACTAACGAGTGATTCCCCCAAAAAATGGTAACAACAACCTTTCCAATGAGTGTACACTTGAATTTAGATGAGGCTCGATTTAGTGGGATATTATATTGACAGTTCAATTACATTACCAAGGAACTGATTTTGGATACCCAAACTCAATTCCATATTGCCTCGTCTACAAATACCTATTGCATCTACTTTAGCTAGTTGTATTGTGTCCTGACTTATGTGCAGTTCAGTTTTACTCACTGCCTGCATTTATACACAATTTGATATTTCTGATTTTACTATTTTTTATTTGCCTTCATCAGATTGTCCCCAGTCATGCACTATAGATCACATACAATACCTTCAACTTCCTCCCTGGAGATGAATCCAGCCAAAACTGAAAAGCAAAACAAAAAATTGTATGCATTTATATTAGATTACCTAACAACATACAGCAAAATACAATTACAGTATGTTTTAAAGGCAACATATATTTTGGCTGCAAATACACATTAGAATATTATTATTGAGAAGTTATATATTGTTTGTACAAATAATTTCTTTTTTTTTCCTCTGCTGTGTTAAAACAATAGTGGAAACGAACAATAAAATACACTTACTCTCTGCACTCAGAAGGCAGTCTGTTGAATCAGTACCGTATTCATTCTCAATGGTGCACTGATACACTCCGCAGTCTTTCACTGATGCCTGCACAATTGCAAGAGCCACTTGTCCTTCATCTCCAGCACTGTATAAAAATAATTCAGTTTACACTTTTTTCGAAAGGATGCTGTGCATTTAACAGTTAAAGTGTTACTAAACTCAGGACCCTGCATTCATTATATCTGGTCTCCCACAGTACACAAAACATGGAAATGCAATTATATTAGTAAATATAAACTGCTAAATATCTTTTCTCATCAGCAGTATATAGCCTTGTGACTTCTATCAGTGTCTGGCCAAGCACTGGTTAAAGCTTGTAGGAGGAGTTTTCATTCTCTGTTGACAGTCCTATGAGGCTGCATGACCCCTGACCCTCTGTCTGGACAGTGCTGATCGGCCCTGTGCCCATCAAATGCACCCTCCCAAAAATAAAAATAAAACTCTAGAAATACACACCAAACTGAGCATGTGCAGAGTGCCCCCAAGATTCTGTACTATCAGGAGATGCTTGCTCAGGCAAGCAGGATTTACTCTTTGTTTCAAATTTAACTGAAGTGTATGTACCTGCCTGCAAGTGTTGCGGTACATGTAGTGGTTCTGTAACCTAAAACGTTATAGTTCATTTCATACTATGTATATTTATCAGAAGCGTTTTCTAAAGCCCAATCAGTGGTCACCCTACAATCCCTTGTGGAGTAACCCCATTTTGAGACACTCTAGAACGATTCCTGACCCACAGGTTTGGGCACGTTATGGTGTTAGAACTATATGGGATGTTATGTCAGGGGGTGTTCTGCTGTCCTTTTCGGGACCTCTCTATTAAGTATGGGCTGCCCTTCTGGATGCAGTTCCGATACTACCAATTGCATCACACAGCTTGACCACAGTTCTCCAGCTCCCCAATATTGGAGACTGACCCAGTGGAAGATGTCCTTGCACAGGAGCAGCTGTCTAAACCTCTCTCAATGTTATATTTGACCCTCTTTACTGTGGATTCTCCCAAGATGGGGAAACTGTGGGAAAAGTAGAGTGCGATATTCACACCTTGGATAGAGAATCATGGGAGGAATGTTTTGCAAATAACTTGATGGACTTGTGTCTTTTTTAGACCTTACCTACTATGTGACTATGTAACTATGTAACTATGTAACTATGTAACTCTAAACTGGCTATCTCCTCTATGGATAAGTTAATCCAGGTTACATTTCTACACCGTGTATTACACGCCCAACAGATTGCATCAAATCTACCCAAATAAGTCCCCTGAAAGTACCCGTTGTCATCCCTCTATTGGTACATTCTTCTCTATGTTCTGGACCTGTCCCAGGGTGGCTCGGTTCTGGACGGAGGTCTTTGACCTTATTAACATACGTCTGCAACTGTCCCTTCCTTTGTCCCCGGAGTTGGCCCTTCTGAGATACACCAAGCTACTGGTTTCTTACTTATTGTATTATGCAAAGAAGGAAATACTTTATAGGTGGTCCTCCCCCTCCTCCTCCCCTCTCTAGCCTCATGGGAATCTGCAATTAACGTGGGGTTCTAAATTAAAATATATTAATAGGAATTGTCCTAAAAATGCGACAAGATCTGGCAACCATGGATATCAGTATAAATGTGTTTGCTTTTTTCTTTGGTTTGGTGTGATTTGAGGATCCCTATGTGCTGTTTTGTATCAGAAATTTGTTCCGTCTGTCTAAGATGATGATTGCACCACTGATTTGTGTTGGTATGTACTTATTTTATTCTTGTACCACATATATTTTCAATAAAAGAGCAATCCTTGTTTGTTAAATGTAATTCATAAGAATAATATTGTGCAAATGCATGTGTGTTAAGTACATAAGAATGATTTTATGGACTTAGGAGCTAAATTGAGGAAAAGGACCTCCAAGGTAGTATTCTCAGCAATACTACCGGTACATCGAGCCACACCAGAAAGGCAGAGGGAGATTAGGGAAGTAAACAAGTGGCTGAGGAGCTGATGTAGTAAGGAGGCATTTGGGTTCCTGGAGGACCATTGTTCCTAATTTTTACTGACAGTCTACTGACTGGAATGGTACCAGCTGATTGGAGAAAAGCAAATGTAGCACCAATATTTAAAAATAGCCCAAAATACATCCCTGGGAATTACAGACCAGTTAGCCTAACATCAATACTATGCAAGCTCTTGGAGGGGAAGATAACGGACTATATACAAGATTTTAGTAATAAGAACGGTATCATTAGCAGTAATCAGCATGGATTCATGAAGAATCGTTCTTGCCAAACCAATCTGTTAACCTTCTATGAGGAGGTGAGTTGCCATCTAGATAAAGGAAGGCCTGTAGATGTGGTGTATCTGGTTTTTGCAAAAGCATTTGACACAGTTCCCCATAAACGTTTACTGTACAAAATAAGGTCTGTTGGCATGGACCATAGGGTAAGTACATGGATTGAAAACTGGCTACAAGGGCGTGTTCAGGGGGTGGTGATAAATGGGGAGTACTCTGAATGGTCAGGGGTGGGTAGTGGGGTCCCCCAGAGTTCTGTGCTGGGACCAATCCTATTTAATTTGTTCATAAACGATCTGGAGGATGGGGTAAACAGTTCAATCTCTTTATTTACGGACGATACTAAGCTAAGCAGGGCAATAACTTCTCTGCAGGATGTTGAAACCTTGCAAAAAGATCTAAACAAATGAATGGGGTGGGCAACTACATGGCAAATGAGGTTTAATGTAGAAAAATGTAAAATAATGCATTTGGGTGGCAAAAATATGAATGCAATCTATACACGGTGGGGGGGGGGACCTCTGGGGGAAACTAGGATGGAAAAGGACCTGTGGGTCCTAGTAGATGATAGGCTCAGCAATGGCATGCAATGCCAAGCTGCTGATAACAAAGCAAACAGAATATTGGCATGCGGATGTTGTTGAGTAAGCACTTGACATAGTGCGAAACGTGTAAGCTGTCTGTCTGTACACTCTGCCTTTGATGTACTGTATGACATGTTCCTGATTTTAAAATAAAGAAGTTTGGATTATAATTTCCTGGAGTGCGGCTGTCCGGATTTTCCCAATTGCACACAGAATATTGGCATGCATTAAAAAGGGGATCAACTCCAGAGATAAAACGATAATTCTCCCGCTCTACAAGACACTGGTCCGGCCGCACCTGGAGTACGCTGTCCAGTTCTGGGCACCAGTCCTCAGGAAGGATGTACTGGAAATGGAGCGAGTACAAAGAAGGGCAACAAAGCTAATAAAGGGTCTGGGGGATGTTAGTTATGAGGAAAGGTTGCGAGCACTGAACTTAATCTCTCTGGAGAAGAGACGCTTGAGAGGGGATATGATTTCAATATACAAATACCATACTGGTGACACCACAATAGGGATAAAACTTTTTCGCCGAAGGGAGTTTAACAAGACACGTGGCCACTCATTAAAATTGGAAGAAAAGAGGTTTAACCTTAAACTACATAGAGGGTTCTTAACTGTAAGAGCGGCAAGGATGTGGAATTTTCTTCCACAGGCGGTGGTCTCAGCAGGGGACATTGATAGTTTCAAAAAACTATTAGATAAGCACCCGAACGACCGCAACATACAGGGATATACAATGTAATACTGACATATATTCACACACATAGGTTGGACTTGATGGACTTGTGTCTTTTTTCAACCTCACCTACTATGTAACTATGTAACATAATATTTATTTTAGCCATATATTGAGTGTGCTGGCTTTATATACAGTAATTAGACACAGAAATGTATCCCCAAAAAATTGATTATTACCATCTCTTTACTTTTGCCACTTGAACTTCATCTTTGTACCATGTAATATCTGAGTCACTTAAAATATTGAAGAACTGGCACCAAAGTTTTAAATTCCCTGATGCATCCGAAAATTGTTCTGCTCGTATTTTCCGAATTACCTGTGGAGCTTAAGAAAATACAATTTTTTTAATTATTTGAACAATTTTTATTGAAGCGAAATGAAAGTTGATATATGGCGGTCTATTTTTTTTTTCTAGTTTTGGATACAGTGGGGTGGACGCAGATGTCCCCATTGACAGATTTCTGTCTTTCGTCAATAAAAAATCTATTTGCTTGGATTTTACTTCATGTTGATATTGTTTTTTTAATAGTTCTTGACTAGGCTACAAAGTATATACCTTTAACTCAGGCCATAAACTAGAGGGGGAAGAAGACAGTGAAGCTAGCAAATAAATAATAGAATGAAGCTAGCAAATAAATAAAATTATACTTTTATGCAATTAAACGGGCATAACCATGAACAGACTATCTTCAATAGGAAAGATAACTGCTCCAATAATTATTACTCCCAACAAAGTGCAATGTTAGGTTTGGCATGAGTCAAAAAAAGTGGATTTCTAGTATTATGGAAAATTTGATCTGGTATTAGTCACAGCTTAAGCTATATAATACCATATTGTTACTGATAATGCCTGAAATTATTGTGTCACAAATGAAAATTGGATTTTATATAACCGTATTGAGAACTAATATAAATAAAAACAGAAGAAAACTGATATAGTTTCTAATATTTGCTGCAAGCAACCCCTTTCCTTTGCCAATGCAGGTCAAAGTCAGTTGGTTATTTAACTCTCTATTCTCCCAGCAACACCTTATAACCTTTTCCTCACTCCCATGGTACATTGCTTGGCTGTTGGTACCAAGGAAGGGCAATGTAAAGACATTGCCCTGTCACATGAAAGAGGAAAATTGAGTCACATGCTCATACCAAGTATATTCTAACCTCTAGCCAAACTATTTGTAAGGTGAAGACCATTTGGGCAAAGAGGGGTTTGTCAAGTGGGCCAGCATAAAAGGATACATGATAAGTATTTTATTACAAAAAAACGTATGTGTCATACAGATATAAATGTATATATGCTCTATATATACTCTATATTGTGAAAAGTATTGGGACATCTGCCTTTACACGCACATGAACGTTAATGGCATCTCAGTCTTACTCCGTAGGGTTCAATATTGAGTTGGCCCACCCTTTGCAGCTATAAAAGCTTCAACTTTTCTAGGAAGGCTGTCCACAAGGTTTAGGAGTGTGTCTATGGGAATGTTTGACCATTCTTCCAGAAGAGCATTTGTGAGGTCAGGCACTGACGTGGACGAGAAGGCCTGGCTCGCAGTCTCTGCTCTAATTCATCCCAAAGGTGTTCTATCAGGTTAAGGTCCGGACTCTGTGCAGGCCAGTCAAGTTCCTCAACTCCAAACTCGCTCATCCATGTCTTTATGACCTTGCTTTGTGCACTGGTCCAAATCATTTGGTAAAGGGGGATTATGGTGTGGGTTGGTTTCAGGGGTTGGGTTTGACCCCTTAGTTCCAGTGAAGGGAACTCTTAAGGCATCAGCATACCAAGACATTTTGGACAATTTCATGCTCCCAACTTTGTGGGAGCAGTTTGGGGATGGCTCCTTCCTGTTTCAACATGGCTGTGCACCAGTGCACAAACAAGGTCCATTAACACATGGATGAGTGAGTTTGGGGTGGAGGAACTTGACTGGCCTGCACAGAATCCTGACCTCAACCCGATTGAACACCCTTGGGATGAATTAGAGCGGAGAATGCGAGCCAGGCCTTCTCGTCCACATCAGTGCCTGACCTTACAAAGGTGCTTCTGGAAGAATAGTCAAACATTCCCATAGACACACTCCTAAACCTTGTGGACAGCCTTCCTAGAAGAGTTGCAGCTGTTATAGCTGCAAAGGGTGGGCCAACTCAATATTGAACCCTATGGACTAAGACTGGGGTGCCATTAAAGTTCATGTGCGTGTAAAAGCAGGTGTCCCAATACTTTTGGTAATATAGTGTATATACAAATAAATCCAAGAAAAATCTTGGATTATAATGAGGAGGGGACTTTAAAGGTGGATATTCTCTAAAAGATACAATACAAGATATAGATTAAAAATCATCTTTATTTTCACCCTGAACAATTTTATTAGAAAAAAGAAGTAAAAGTGGGCTATAAATGGCCCTGAAATATTAAAGTTATCACACCAATATACATCACATGTATTGAACACATGAAGATGACACCCTCTCAAAAGAATGTTTTCATCCTGAAAGTATAAATACTGGTCATTTAGTCAGTACCCCAATGTTCCAAATATAAACAAATAAGACATAGGCTGTACAAAATCCACTGCTATGGATGGGTGAATGAGTTCCAACACGTTTCACCAATAAGTTTTCTAATAAATGAAAAAACAGATGAGAAGTTATGATGACAGGTTGTGATCCTCCACTTACAGTTGTGTGAAAAAGTATTTGCCCTCTTCCTGATTTTTCAAATTTTTTGCATATTTTTCACACTTAAATGATTCAGATCATCAAATTGTAATATTACACATAGATAACCCAGGTAAATAAAAAATGCAGTTTTTAAATGATAATTTAATTTATTAAAGTGATTGTAAGGGTATTTTTTTTTTTTAATAACAAACATATAATACTTACCTCCACTGTGCAGCTTGTTTTGCACAGAGTGGCCCCGAACCTGCTCTTCTGGGGTCCCCTGGCGGCTCATGTGGCTCCTCCCCACATCAGATAGCCCCCTCGGAGAAGCGCTTCCCCATCCATAGCCGCCGAATGCAGGACTTAGCCCCGCCTGCGGCGCCCGCGTCATTGGCTTTGATTGACAGCAGTGGGAGCCAATGGCTGCGCTGATATCAATCTATCATATATCCAATCAAGATGCCGAGAACCCCCGGGCAGAGAGCCAGCTCGTCCCCGCTGAGTCAAGTTCGAAGGCTCAGGTAGATAAGACAGGGGGGCTGGGGGGCCAGTTACTGCCAGGTGTTTTTTCACCTTAATGTATAGGATGCATTAAGGTGAAAAAACATGGACCTTTACAACCCCTTTAAGGGAAAAAAGCTGTCCAAACCTGCCTGGCCCTATGTGAAAAAGTAATTGCCCCCCCTTGCTAAATCATGAATGAAGTGCAATTAATCACATTTTTGGAAAGCTGAGTTAAATTTCACTTGTCACACCCAGGCCTGATTACTGCCAGACCTGTAGAATCAAGAAATCACTTAAATAGAAGCTGTCTGACAATGTGAAGCATGCTAAAAGATCTAAAAAAGCAACACATCATGCCACAATCTAAAGAAATTCAAGAACAGATGAGAAACAAAGTAGTTGACATGTATCAGTCTGGAAAGGGTTACAATTTCTAAGGCTTTGGGACTCCAGACAACCCTGGTGAGAGCCATTATCCACAAATGCTGAAAACTTTGAACAGTGAGGAACCTTCCCAGGAGTGGCCGGCCAACTAAAATTGCTCCAAGAGCACAACAATGACTTATCCAGGAGGTCATAAAAGAATCCAGAACAACATCTAAAGAACTGCAGGTCTCACTTGCCTCAGGTAAGATCAGTGTTCATGATTTAACAATAAGAAAGAGACTAGGTAAAAATGGCGTCCATGGGAGAGTTCCAAGGCCAAAGCCACTGCTGACCAAAAAGAACACATAGGCTCCTCTCACATTTGCCCAAAAAAAAAAATCTTGATTATTCCCAAGACTTTTGGGCAAATATTCTGTGGACAGATGAGACAAAAGTTGAACTATTTTGGAAGGTGTGCGTCCCGTTACATTTGATGTAAAACTAACATAGCATTTTATAAAAAGAACATCAAACCAACAGTCACATATGGCGGTGGTAGTGTGATGGTCTGGGGCTGCTTTGCAGCTTCAGGACCTGGACGACTTACCGTCATTGAGGGAACCATGAATTCTGCACTCAACCAGAAAATCCTGAAGGAGAATGTCCAACCATCAGTTCCAGACCTCAAGCTCAAGCACGCTTGAGTTATGCAGCAGGACAGTGATCCGAAAACACACCAGCAAGTCCACCTCTGATCTGAATGGCTCGTAAAAACCAAAATGAAGGTTTTGGAGTGGCTTAGTCTGGACTTAAATCTGATTGAGATACTGTGGCATGACTTTAAACAGGCCATTCATACTGGAAAACCCTACAATGTGGCTGAATAAAAACAATTCTGCAAAGAAGAGTCGGACAAAATTTCTCCACAGTGATGTGAAAGACTCATTACCAGTTATCGCAAATGCTTGATTGCAGTTGTTGCTGCCAAGGGTGGCATGACCAGTTATTAGGTTTAGGGGGCAATTACTTTTTCACATAGGGCCAGGCAGGTTTGGACAGCTTTTTTCCCTTAATAAATTGAATCATCATTTAAAAACTGCATTTTGTATTTACACGGGTTTTCTATGTGTAATAACATTTGTTTGATGATCTGAATCATTTAAGTGTGACAAATATACAAAAAAATAAAAAATCAGGAAGGGGCAAATACTTTTTCACAGCATTGTTTATCCTCCCAAAAGACCCGTGATGACCTGTAAGGGTCACTTTAAAAAACACATACAAAAGGACTGAACATGTTCACACACTTGGTCATAAGTTAAAAAAAAAAAAACATTTCACAAGGCATCAGAGTGTGCTTTTCATCTGGGGAAATGAAAAAGGTGGCTTCAAACACTCCAGTAGCGCAGTCCACCGCACAAACTACACTACTAGAGTATTTAACGCCACCCTCCTATAAGACGGTGTAATTTTCATGTGTTTAATAGATGTGATGTATCTTGGTGTGATGATTTTAATATTTTAAGGCCACTTATAGCCTGGGTTTACTTATTTTTGCTAAAAAAAAATTGTTCAGGATAAAAAAAAGATGTTTTTTAATCTTGTATTGTACAGTATCTTTGAGAGAATATCAACCTTTAAAGTCCCCTATTCATAATAATCAAAGGTTTTTCTTGGATTCAGTTGTATAAATGTAAGCATCGATTATTCAGAGACAGACATCAGGCATTGACAACAGTATCATAAAGGGAAATAAAACTGCACTGTAATCTAAACAAGCCCTAAAAAGTAGCAGCTCTGCTGGGAGATATAACACAGAAAAGGTTGTACAGTGATCAATGGCTAACAAAACAAATGAATATAACAATATATGAACTGATACGCTCATAACATTTTAGACAAATGATTAGTCCAAAACAATAAGTGAATCAAAAAAAAAGATGTGATAATAATAGTCCCAAGGAACTAGTGAAGAGGCTTGAAAGGATGTATCCTGGGGGGCGCTTGTGAGAAGTGATCCGAGATGGCCGCTCTGTGACCACGCTCCTAGCCCACCAGACACATCGGTGCTTTCTACTGCTTTCAGTGGGGCTCTCCTTTGTTCCCGTACTGACCCCCTATGTCAGGAAAAGCCCTCTTGCAGTTATCCCAGCAGATTGAGGGTTAAACGAATGCCTGTGCATAGAAGCGCCATCCGGCGCTCGCGCATGCGCAATAGCGCCAATAGCGCTAATGGTGCTAACAAACGTACGCGCATGCGCAATAGCGCCACTAGCGCTAACGGCCGTACGTGCATGCGCAATAGCGCCACTTGGCGCCAAAGATAGGCTATTTAAAGAAGACTGTTTCAATGCTGCCTTGCTGTCCGGTCTACAGCATTTCCTGAGACCCCTGCTACCTTGTTACCAGTTTTCCTGTATCTAGTACTTACTTGGCTTGTTCCTGACTTACCTGCTTGCTGCCCGCCCCGATCTTGGCTTGGACTCTGACTATTCTCTTGGTTTGCCCTTCTGTACCTATTCTGCCCGCCAGTACCTTGACCCGGCTTGTCTGCACCTCCCTGCTGTCTGCAACCTGCTACAGGACTACAGTGCACCTCCCTGCTATCCGCATCCTGCTACAATACTACAGTGCACCTCCCTGCTGTCTGCAACCTGCTACAGGACTACAGTGCACCTCCCTGCTATCCGCAACCTGCTACAGGACTACAGTGCACCTCCCTGCTATCTGCAACCTGCTACAGAACTACAGTGCACCTCCCTGCTATCCGCATCCTGCTACAGTACTACAGTGCACCTCCCTGCTGTCTTCATCCGGCTACGGGACTACAGTGCACCTTCCTGTTACCTGCACCCTGCTACAGTACTACAGTGCACCTCCCTGCTGTCTGCAACCTGCTACAGAACTACGGTGCACCTCCCTGCTGACTACAGGATCCTGCCTTCTACTTCAGTGTTCCAGTCAGGCACTTGTGCCCCTCTGTACTTTTGAGTCCCTGTTCACACCTTCAGGGGTTCTTAAGTCGGAGGCATACGAGAGGCCTTTCTCTGCATTCTGGGCTCCACCTACCAGGTACGTGACACCCTGTCTCCCTCACCTCCGCACAAATGGGAAGAAGAATGGGCTCCACCAGCACCACCTGCACCAAGCAGACCAGCCCGGCGTCCACAGCCTACCCGCCGGCGGACTGTCCTGAAGCCCTGGCCTCAAGTTTGGAGCTCCTGCCGCCTCTGTTCACGGGCGACACAGAGCTGCCCTCTGATGTGGAAAGCACTGCAGGGGGGACACCAGCACCACCTCCCCCTGCCCTGATGGACACAGAGCTCCTGAGCCGCTTTAAAACTATGCTGCTAAGCAAATTGTCTGCAGCCACCTCCAAGCTGGCAGACCACCTCACTAAAGGAGATCAGGGAGCTGGGGAGCCGCACTAATGACCTGGAGGACAAAATGGACGCCGCGGTCACTGTGATTGAAAATCACGAACATGACCTGACTGACATCAAAAAACAACTGGCTGCGGCACTACACTAGCTTGAGGACTTTGAAAACAGTTCTCGCCGGGGCAACTTGCGCCTGGGAGGCATTCCGGAAACCATCACGGACCTCACCTCCACTGCAACAGCGCTGTCTCAGGAGTTGGTCCCCGCAATCCCTTTTGACCATTGCGAATTTGACAGCATACACAGGTCCTTGGGAACGAAAAAGCCTGATGGGCCCCCGAGGGACATTATTATTAAATTCACAAATTACCGCACTAAAGAAACCCTTCTCATGGCTGCCAGGAATAAGTCCAATTTAAGCTTTCAGGGGCACCACTATCAGCTTTTTTCTGACCTCTCACAGATCACCCTCCAGAATCGTCACTAGCTGAAGCCTTTCACCTCAGTCCTTTTGAACCAGCGCATTAAGTATACCTGGGGCTTCCCCTTTCGGCTTTCCTTTGAATACCAGGGCTGCAGCCACTCTATCACCACCCCGGAAGAAGCGCAATTGGCGTTGACATCCCTACACCTTCTGCAAAAGGGGGGCACTGTATTTGCCTCTAATAATTACCGATTGCTATGTTCTATATCTTCCCTTATGCAGTCTTGGCAGTTCCCGCAGTTATCATGAATAGGTCATATTAATTCCGTGAAAATTACTATCTCACACACTCTACCGGTCTCTTCATCACACTAAGATTCCTTGAGGTCGAGGCTGGCAGAAAGTGCAGTCAGTGGTATGAGCAGCTAACAAGGCTGCTATGAGCACGGCATCGAACATTTTCTGTCTGTCTTTCCGCCATAACTGTTTAATAGCAGGTTCTCAAATTTTTTGCCAACAAAACTTTGTTGTAAGAAAGTCCGATCATGTGTACACAAGTCCGTCGCACAAAAATTCACGCATGCTCGGAATCAAGCAGAAGGAGCCGCACTGGCTATTGAACTTCCTTTTTCTCGGCTTGTCGTACGTCTTGTATGTCACCGCGTTCTCACGTTCTGAATTTTTGGCCAACATTTGTGTGACCGTGTGTATGCAAGACAAGTTTGAGCCAACATCCTTCAAACAAAAATCCACAGTTTTGTTGGCGGAAAGTCGGATTGTGTGTACGGAGCATTTGCCTGCACGGGTGGTGCAATGTCTTTCCATGCTATTCGCTAAGGATACATCCTTTCAAGCCTCTTCACTAGTTCCTTGGGACTATTATTATCATATCATTTTTGATTCACTTATTGTTTTGAACTAATCATTTGTCTAAAATGTTATGAGCGTATCAGTTCATATATTGTCATATTTATGCTCCATTTAGAATTGGCAACAGTATGTATTTACTAACAGACATACCAGTCTGAATGTCACAACATCACTTCCTCAAACTCAACCTGTCCAAAACCGAGCTCATAAAATTCCCCCCCACGTGCCCCTTCCCCTGACTTCTCTGTCAAGAACAATGGCACAACCATCAACCCATCCCTACCTGCCAGGGTGCTAGGTGTTATCCTGGACTCTGAACGACAACTGTACTTTTTTATTCATTAGTTCATCCCCCACAGTTATCACCTTTTGTATCACTTGACACTCCCTTTTAGATTGTGAGCTCTAACAAGCAGGGCCCTCTGATTCTTCCTGTATTGAATTGTATTGTAATTGTACTGTTTGCCCTAAAGTACTGAGCAAACTGTTGGTGCTATATAAATTCTGTATAATAATAAGAATAATATTCAACACAAACATAATTTGGGTTAGTTTGTTTGCCATGTCAAATGCTAAAGACATAGTAACTGATGCAAAAAAAATGTTGGTCTCAGTATAACTCATAAAGTTTAAGGTTACTTCTGGTTTAAAGAATTGTTTAGAGAATCTTTATGGTTCACAGTAGAAAATACAACATATCTGAACAATGTCATTAAATTACCCACCTTTATAGGGATCTTTTACTTTTTTAATTTCTGTCATTTGTGGTTCTTCCTTAAGTAGAACACCTGAATCTTTTGATTCTTGAGAACTAGAGTCAGATGCCTTTTTTTGATCTACAGTTTCTTCACATATCTTTGGAACTTCTAGCATTGCCATTCTTCGGGTTGTACCAGGAGAACGTCTTTCCACTGGAGGAGACTGAGATGCCAAAAGTGAGTTATTTTTTCTAGACAATCCTGGCGATACATTGGGGCTCACTTTTTTGGAGGGTGGAGATATAGAACCCATGTTACCATTATCTTGACCCTCCAGTTGCTTAGGAAGATATATCTTACGTCGCGCACCAGAAGCCAGCTCCTGTGGTGTTGCCGAAGGGATTAAAGATAAATTCTCACTAGACCTCCATTTACGATTGCTGTCTTTTTGGGGTTCATACAGCATACTTCCAGGTGCATTCTCAGAAGGTAGGCTACCGACAACTATAGAAGGCACAGATAAAGCAGCTATGGAATTTGATCCTGCAGCTATTTTAGCTGCAATTTTTCTTGAAGTGGAAGGACTAAAACTTAGGTCTTCTTTAGTTAAGAAGGTTTCTTCACTAATGCCCTTTGAACTTCTCTTTGGTGTCACTGGACTCATTGGAGCACTTTCCACTTGGGCTATTTCTCCTTTCCTTGAAAAATCTGTAATTCTCCTGGGAATTGTTGGACTTATTGTCAATGGATCTGCACTTTGAACCATGTCCTCTTCAGATGATGGAGACCGTTTACCTGAAGTGGAAGAGGAATGCATGCTTTCTGGACTCCATGGAGAATCACTCTCCTTTCCAGATTCATAAACCTTCAGGGAACTTGGGGGACTTCTTTCAGGTGAATACATGTCTCCAGGCAATTCTTGATGAGCTTCAGTCAAGTTTCTTTGGCTATTTGTTTTCACTTTATGGTCTTCGGTATCTGCTGTTTTAATGTGAAATAACATCAACAAAGAATTTTTCAGGGTTGTTACCAGACTGTGATCATGTTTATCTTGTTGATTTTCCGGAACAATTTCCTGCTCTGATTGCAAAGAAATTTGTTCAGTGGAAGGTAGGTCTGTTTCAATTACCTTCTCTGTGAAGATTGAACTGTTAATTACCAACTGCTCGGATTCTTCATCATGTCTCATGTTTTGTGGCAAGGTTGGCATTGAAACATGTTCTTCATCCTGTTGTAGATTTAATGAAGCTTGCAAGGAAATAGAATCTACAGAGCTTTCATCCTTAGTAGTGACTCCAGACTCCAAAGCTTTTTTCACATCACGAAGGAGGGTCACTACAGACTGGTTTTGATCACGTAGTATTAATTTAGATGGACTGTCTGCTGTAGGATCAGCATCCTGTACATTTTCAACTATTTCTGCAACATGTTCTTGAGTTGGTAATTCTGATGATACTTTAGATTTTAAATCAGTTTCTGCTACTGTTTTGTTCACTTGCTCAGTTACATTTATTGCTCTAGTTAGAGAGCCACCTTCTAACAGTGGTTCATTGTGTCTTGTTTCAAATTGGTTTGCCTTGAGTTTCTCCTCCTCCTCAGCCATCTCAACTTCATTGGAACGGGTACCTGCACCCTCTGGGAGTCGTAAAGATATTTCAGTTGGAAGCGCTGTAATATTTAGTAAGCCTTCGTCACTTTCTACAGCCTGTTTTTCATGTAATTGTACATCAGATTCTAGTTTTGAAAGATATTCTTGTTGCTCAACCTGAGTCACAGCACCCAGTGCAAATGTTTCTTCTAGTGTAGTAGACTCTTCAGTTTCCATATGTATTGGTTCTGGTGAATGTGGACATTTCAAATGAATTTTTTGTTCAATGTTTTCTTCTGCTTTTGCAACCTTGGTTTCACTGCTCTCAGTTAGTTTCATTACAGGAGTTCCCGTGTATTCTGAGGGCCCTGGCATCTGAAAGAAATATATCAGTGAGGAAATAAATCAATTGGAATTTGGCATAAAATACTCAGCATATTATTGAGTTTAAGAATCCTTACATTTACTGATCTATATGTATTCATAAAAAGGAACATTTTGGTAAGGAATTCCAAAAGTGATCAAAAGCCCTCCACTAAACTACTGCAAAGTGACCAAAAGCTCTCTACTAAACTACTGCAAAGAGGGTAAAAAAAGACATCACTTTCAATATGAAATAAAAAAAAATAAGGAGTTTATTCCTCAAAGACAGTGGATGGAGCAATGACAATCATTCTTTAATGTCCCAGTTGCAACTATTAGGTTGTATCTGTGCTACAAACCAGAAGTTCTGGGTGCACGTTTGATTTCTGGGACATAAAGGTTTGCATAGCATAGCTCTGCCTACTCTCTTTGAATGTGGACCCCTTATTTATGGATTTTTGATAGAAGCAATTAGGATGAGAAGCTTTAATCACAATAACTGTGATAGCTACCATTATAAGGTCATCAATTTAAGTTTGATTTAGGATATTGTGAGCTGTGAATAAATCTTCAGTAAAACGAAAAACAGTTTCAAAACATATATGCTACCTCCTGTATCTTGGCCTTTTGAGCTTTTGCCTTCTCAGATTGAGTAGTCTGTGCCTTTGCCTTCTGTGTCTCTACTTCCATGGCCTCTGCCATTTGTGCCTCTGCTTTCATTTTCTTTTCCCTTTGTGTCTCTTTTTTAATTTCCTCTGCCTTCTGTGCCTCGACACTCTGTGCTATGGACTTCATGGCCCCAGCCCTCGATTCCTCTGGTTTTTTTTCTTCTGCTTTCTGTGATTCTGCCTTTATTACCACTGTTCTCTGTTCCCCTGCCTTTATTGCTGCTGCATTATGTGCCTCTTCCTTTATTGCCTCTGTGAAATGTGTATCTGCCCTAATTGCCTTAGCCCTCTGTACATCTTCTTTCTGTACCTCTGACCCCTGTGCCTTTGCCATCGATGCCTCCGCTTTTTGTGCCTCTGACCTTGCCTCATCCTGCTGTGCATCTTCTGTCTGGGCCTTCCATTTCTGTGTCTCTGCCCTCTTTTCCTCTGCCTTCATTGCCTCTGCCTTCTTTGCTTCTTCCTCCTGTGCGCCTTCCCTCCCTTCCTCTGCCATATGTTCTTCTGCCTTCATTGTCTCTGCCCTATGTGTGTCTGCTTTTATTGTCTCTACCTTCATTGTCTCTGTTCTATGTATTTTTGCCTTCTGTGCCCCTGTCCTCTGTGACTCTGCCTTCATTGCCTCAGCCTTTGTTGCCTCTGTCATCATTGTCCCTGCCCTTTGTGCCTCTGCCTTCTTTGCCTCTGCCCTCTGTGCCTCTGCTTTTATTTCTTCTACCTCTGCCTTCTGTGCCTGTGCCCTCTGTGCCTCTGTCTTCATTGCCATTGTTCTCTGTTCCCCTGCCTTTATTGCCTCTGCATTATGTGCCTCTTCCTTCAATGCCTCTGCCAAATGTGTATCTCCCTTAATTGCCTTAGCCCTCTGTACGTCTGTTTTCTGTACCTCTGCCCCCTGTGCCTCTGCCTTCAATGCCTCGGACTTTATTGCCTTATCTTTCTGTGCATCTTCTGTTTGAGCCTCTGCTTTCTGTGTCTCTGCCCTCTTTTCCTTTGCCTTCATTGCCTCTGCCTTCTTTGCTCCTTCTCCCTGTGTTCTTGCCCTCTCTTCCTTTGCCTTCTGTTCATCTGCCTTCATTGTCTCTGCCATATATGCCTCTGCTTTTATTGTCTTTACCTTCATTGTCTCTGCTCTCTGTATTTTTGCCTTCTGTGCCACTGCCCTCTGTGACTCTGCCTTCATTGCCTCTGCCTTTTGTGCCTCTGTCTTCATTGCCCTTGCCCTTTGTGCCTCTGCCCTCTGTGCCCCTGATTTTATTATCTCTGCTCTCTGTGCCTCTTTTATTGCTTCTGCCTTCATTGTCCCTGCCCTCTGTACCTCTGCCCTCTGTGCCTCTGCCTTCATTGTCACTGTTCTCTGTTTCCCTGCCTTTATCGCCTCTGCTTTATGTGCCTCTTTCTTTAATGCCTCTGCGAAATGTGTATCTGCCTTAATTGCTTTACCCCTCTGTACATCTGCTTTCTGTACCTCTGCCCCCTGTGCCTCTGCCTTCAATGCCTCTGCTTTTTGTGACTCTAACTTCATTGCCTTATCCTTCTGTACATCTTCTGTGTGGGCCTCTGCTTTTTGCGTTTCTGCCCTCTTTTCCTTTGCCTTCATTGCCTCTGCCTTCTTTGCTTCTTCCTCCTGTGCTCCTGCCCTCTCTTCCTTTGCCTTCTGTTCTTCTGCCATCATTGTCTCTGCCCTATGTGCCTCTGCTTTTATTGCTTCTACCTTCAGTGTCTCTACCCTTTGTACCTCTGCCTTCTGTGCCTCTGCCCTCTGTGTCTCTGCCTTCATTGCTACTGTTCTCTGTTCCCCTGCCTTTATTGACTTTGGAATATGTGCCTCTTCCTTCAATGCCTGTGCCAAATGTGTATTTGGCCTAATTGCCTTCTCCAACTGTACATCTGCTTTCTGTACCTCTGCCCCCTGTGCCTCTGCCTTCAATGCCTCCGCTTTTTGTGCCTCTAACTTCATTGCCTTATCCTTCTGTGCATTTTCTGTCTGGGCCTCTGCTTTCTGTGTCTCTGCCCTCTTTTCCTTTGCCTTCATCGCCTCTGCCTTCTTTGCTTCTTCCTCCTGTATTCCTGCCCTCTCTTCTTCTACCTTCTGTTCTTCTGCCTTCATTGTCTCTGCCCTATGTGCCTCTGCTTTTATTGCTTCTACCTTCAGTGTCTCTACCCTTTGTACCTCTGCCTTCTGTACCTCTGCCCTCTGTGCCTCTGCCTTCATTGTCAATGTTCTCTGTTCCCCTGCCTTTATTGACTCTGCAATATGTGGCTCTTCTTTTAATGCCTCTGCCAAATGTGTATTTGCCCTAATTGCCTTATCCCTATGTACATCTGCTTTCTGTACCTCTGCCCCCTGTGCCTCTGCCTTCAATGCCTTTGCTTTTTGTGCCTCTGACTTCATTGCCTTATCCTTCTGTGCATCTTCTGTCTGGGCCCCTGCTTTCTGTGTCGCTGCCCTCTTTTCTTTTGTCTTTGTTGCCCCTGCCTTCTCTGCTTCTTCCTCCTGTGTTCCTGCCCTCTTTTCCTTTGCCTTCTGTTCTTCTGCCTTCATTGTCTCTGCCCTATGTGCCTCAGCTTCTATTGTCTCTAACTTCATTGTCTCTTCTCTCAGTATTTTTGCCTTCTGTGCCCCTGCCCTCTGTGACTCTACTTTCATTGCCTCTGCCTTCTGTGCCTCTGTCTTCATTGCCCCTGCCCTTTGTGCCTCTGCCTTCTTTGCCTCTGCCCTCTGTGCCCCTACTTGTATTGCCTCTGCTTTTTTTCCTTCTATCTTTATTGTCCCTACCCTCTGTACCTCTGCCTTCTGTGCCTCTGTTCTCTGTTCCCCAGCCTTTATTGATGCTGCATTATGTGCCTCTTCCTTCAATGCCTCTGCTAAATGTGTATCTGCCCTAATTGCCTTAGCTCTCTCTACATCTGATTTCTGTACCTCTGCCCCCTGTGCCTCTGCCTTTAATGCCTCTGCTTTTTGGGCCCCAGACTTTATTGCCTTATCTTTCTGTGCATCTTCTGTCTGGGCCTCTACTTTCTGTGTCTCTGCCCTCTTTTCCTTTGCCTTCATTGTCTCTGCTCTCTGTATTTTTGCCTTCTGTGCCCCTGCCCTCTGTGACTCTGCCTTCATTGCCTCGGCCTTCTGTGCCTCTGTTTTCATTGCCCCTGCCCTTTGTGCCTCTGCCCTCTGTACCCCTACCTTTATTGTCTCTGCCCCCTGTGCCTCTGCTTTTATTGCTTCTGCCTTCATTGCCTCTACCCTCTGTACCTCTGCCTTCTGTGCTTCTGCCCTCTGTGCCTCTGCCTTCATTGTCACTGTTCTCTGTTCCCCTGCCTTTTTTGCCGCTGCATTGTGTACCTCTTCCTTTAATACCTTTGCCAAATGTGCATCTGCCTTAATTGCCTTAGCCTTCTGTACATCTGCTTTCTGTACCTCTGCCTCCTGTGCCTCTGCCTTCAATGCCTCCACTTTTTGTGCTTCTGACTTCATTGCCTTATCCTTCTGTGCATCTTCTGTCTGGGCCTCTGCTTTCTGTGTCTCTGCCCTTTTTTCCTTTGCTTTCATTGCCTCTGCCTTCTTTAGTTCTTCCTCCTGTACTCCTGCCCTCTCTTCCCCCGCCTTCTGTTCTTCTGCCTTAATTGTCTCTGCCCTATGTGCATCTGCTTTTATTGCTTCTAACCTCAGTGTCTCTACCCTTTGTACCTCTGCCTTCTGTGCCTCTGCCTTCATTGCCCCTGTTCTCTGTTCCCCTGCCTTTATTGACTCTGCAATATGTGGCTCTTCTTTTAATGCCCCTGCCAAATGTGTATTTGCCCCAATTGCCTTACTCCTCTGTACATCTGCTTTCTGTACCCCTGCCCCCTGTGCCTCTGCCTTCAATGCCTCTGCTTTTTGTGCCTCTGACTCCATTGCCTTATCCTTCTGTGCATCTTCTGTCTGAGCCTCTGCTTTCTGTGCCTCTGTCCTCTTTTCCTTTGCCTTCTGTTCTTCTGCCTTCATTGTCTCTGCCTTATGTGCCTCTGCTATTATTGTCTCTACCTTCATTGTCTTTACTTTCTGTATTTTTGCCTTCATTGCCTCTGCCTTCTGTGCCTCTGCCTTCATTGTCACTGTTCTCTGTTCCCCTGCCTTTATTGCTGCTGCATTGTGTATCGCTTCCTTCAATGCCTCTGCCAAATGTGTATCTGCCTTAATTGCCTTAGCTTTCTGTACATCTGCTTTCTGTACCTCTGCCCCCTGTGCCTCTGCCTTCAATGCCTCTGCTTTTTGTGCCTCTGACTTCATTACCTTATCATTCTGTACATCTTCTGTCTGGGCCTCTACTTTCTGTGTCTCTGCCCTCTTTTCCTCTGCCTTCTGTTCTTCTGCCTTCATTGTCTCTGCCTTTATTGTCTCTAATTTCATTGTCTCTGCTCTCTGTATTATTGCCTTCTGTGCCTCTGTCTTCATTGCCTCTACCTTCTTTGCCTGTGCCCTCTGTGCCCCTGCTTTTATGGCCTCTGCTCTCTGTGCCTCTACTTTTATTGCCCCTACCCTCTGTACCTCTGCCTTCTGTGCCCCTGCCCTCTGTGCCTCTTCCTTCATTGCCACTGTTCTCTGTTTCCCTGCCCTTATTGCCCTTGCATTATGTGCCTCTTCCTTCAATGCCTCTCCCAAATGTGTATCTGCCTTAATGGCCTTAGCCCTCTGTACATCTGGCCCCTGTGCCACTGCATTCAATGCCTCTGCTTTTTGTGCCTCTGACTTCATTGCCTTATCCTTCTGTGCATCTTCTGTCTGGGCCTCTGCTTTCTGCGTCTCTGCCCTCTTTTCCTTTGCCTTCATTGCCTCTGCCTTTGTTACTTCTTCCTCCTGTCCTCCTGCCCTCTCTTCCTCTGCCTTATGTTCTTCTGCCTTTATTGTCTTTATCTTCATTGTCTCTGCTCTCTGTATTTTTGCCTTCTGTGCCCCTGCTCTCTGTGACTCTGCCTTTATTGCCCCTACCCTCTGTGACTCTGCCTTCATTGCCTCTGCCTTCAGTGCCTCTGTCTTCATTGCCCCTGCCCTTTGTGCCTCTGTCTTCTTTGCCTCTGCCCCCTGTGCCCCTGCTTTTATTGCCTCTGCCCTTGTTGCCTCTGCCCTCTGTACCTCTGTCTTCATTGCCTCTGACTTCTTTGCCTCTACCAAAATTGCCTCTGCCTTTTGTGCCTCTGCAATCTGTGCCTCTGCTTTTATTGCTTCTACCTTCATTGTCTCTACCCTCTGTACCTCTGCCTTCTGTGCCTCTGCCCTCTGTGCCTCTGCCTTCATTGCCTCTGCCTTCTGTGCCTCTGCCCTCTGTTCCTCTGCTTTCATTTTCTCTGCCATCTGGCTGAGTTCAAGCTGCTGCTGCAATAGGGCATATGCTTTCTGTAAAGCCATGTACTCCACTTCTAAATTCTGCAGCTTCTGTATTGTCTCCGTTCGAGCCTTCTCCTGAAAAAAAGCACAGATACAGCAGAAAAAGATTAATAATTATCCAACCTACAAATTGCAGTGAAACACAAACAAAAAATAACATGTTTAATTGCTAATTGAATTTATAGTATGGCCTGTAAAAAAATTAAGGCACCTGGCATAGCATTGCTCTATAGATTAGGGTATTATGAACATTTTCTTTGTAACATCCAGCTTCAACACATAATGCATGCATGCTTAATTTCATATTTATCTTTATATTTTTGCACACTCAAAAACAATATACATACTATCACATCATAAAACATATATTTATGTAATCAAATTGCAATTGAACCTTGGAAAGGATCATCAGGAGGTCCCTAATATTGTGGGCTACTATCACAAGTTAGAGAAAGAAAGTATATTTATATAGAGGTTTTATTTTTTATTTTACTTAATGTCTATCTGGCACAATCATTGTGATCCTGCGGTGATCTGTGCTAATCAAATTTATTGTAAGAGTAATCATACTTCAAACCAATTTTGCCCTAAAATTAAGGGTAACAGTATTGTGAATGTACAATGCAGCAAACCTCTGTTTCCCTTATCAAAAAGTAAATAGCTACATTGACCAAACATATAGATTTCCTTCCTTTTGCACTGCCAAACTTGAGCAACATCAGAAATTGTATTGGGAGCCTCAGCTGAGCTCTATTTTGCATGTGTGGCACCTGGCTCATAGAAATGAATAGAAGCAATTTCTACCTAAACTGAAAACAAATGCATAAGGTTTATACAGTATGGGTATGAGGGGTTCATGTTTCGAAAAGCAGATAGACAAAGTGCCTAAAATGAATTTGCTCATTGATTATGCTTACTTTTTATACACCAATGACAGTATGACATCCAAAGAGTTCAAACAAGCTCACACAGTTTATCAGTGAGTTGTCAGCTTTAAAAGAGGTCTATGGTCATCACACACTTCAATTTTTATATATTTTTTTATTTTATATTTTTGATCATCTATTATAAGCTTACTCGAAAAATCTCTTTTCATGCTATGAGTAGGGTTGCCACCTGTATGGGAATGACCCGGACAGTCCAGGTTCTGACACTGGGCTCGGGTTTCTGTTCTACTGAACCCCGAACAAAGCAGTATGAGCATACCTCCAGTCCCAACCCTCAGGTATCTGTCCTGAGGATGGATAAATGGAGCCAATATAAGAACTAGGGGTATCCTTCAATGCAGCCATAACATCATGTCAGCTGCGGCTTCACTGCTGTGCTCTCTCGCTCGCCCCCCACCCCCCACCCTTGCACGGCCACCACTAGCCTGTGTGTGAATAAATGCCCTCTCTCCCCCTCCTACTCCTGGCTGCTTGTGTACCTTGCTCCTCCCCTGGGCTCACCCCGGTGGCTGGCACATCTGCCCTGGTTCCCAAGTATGGTGAACGCCCCCAGGTGTCAGGTGTTCCTGGCTCCTCCCCAGGGCTCACCCCATCCAGCTCCCAAATATGGAAGACGTCCCCAGGTGTTCATGACTTCTCCTGGCTGGAGTTATGCTCTACCCCCAGCAGCACATCTGACCCAGTGTCCCATCTCCCCGTCCTCCTCTCCAGGGAAGAATGCTGGGGATATGAGGGCCAATGAAATTCCGCCAGGACCTGTCCTTCCTCTCCAGTACTAAGGATCGTCCTCCCCCAGGGTGCAGCACTGCGGAGCGGATGTGGAAGGACCAGGAACTGCTCCAGGCTGTCGAGGCTGACAATGGCAGGTATGTGGTAGAGGAAGAAGACAATTTGCACTGGAAGATTTAGTGGGGATATTTGTGCTAGAAGTGGGCAGTACATTTTTGCTCGGAGGAGGAATGGGGATGGGGGGGTTGGGGATGTAAAGGTAGTTGTGATGGAAAATTGTGATAGAAAAAGGGGGGAGGGGCAATTTGTGCTGGGAGGATGAATTTGGGGTGTCAAAGTGTTTATTAACCCCAGTTTTGGGTGGTCATTACTACGCAAACTGGCACCAATACTAGGGGTCATTACTGCATAAACTGGAACCAATACTAGAGGTCATTACTGCGTAAACTGGAACCAATACTAGAGGTCATTACTGCATAAACTGGAACCAATACTAGAGGTCATTACTGCATAAACTGGAACCAATACTAGAGGTCATTACTGCGTAAACTGGAACCAATACTAGAGGTCATTACTGCGTAAACTGGAACCAATACTAGAGGTCATTACTGCGTAAACTGGAACCAACACTAGAGGTCATTACTGCGCAAACTGGAACCAATACTAGAGGTCATTACTGCGTAAACTGGAACCAATACTAAAGGTCATTACTGCGTAAACTGGAACCAATACTAGAGGTCATTACTGCGTAAACTGGAACCAATACTAGAGGTCATTACTGAGTAAACTGGTTTGGGATTGTATGTGAAGCATGCAGCCACGGAGGCAACACAACATAATAATACTAATGATGATGTCAGGTGGATAAACCATATTTGTGACCATATATCTTGCATAATATCAGAATACATACAATATAATATAGTAAAACAAGGAAACTTTAATTCCATAACATAGTACATAGTAGCAAAGTAACATAATGGCATAGCAGCATAATATAATCACAATGGTAAAATATGGAAAACACCAGACTCATTGTTGCGTGTCTCCACAGTAATAACATAATAAAAATTGGTAGAGTCCAAAAGAGCATATTATAGATAATGTTTAAAAATAATATGAGAGGCATCTAATAGATCGACTGGCACCAATACTAGGGGCTATTACTGCGTAAACTAGTACCAATACTAAAGGTCATTACAGATATTCTACATTGTGTGCAGGAGTAAGGACCACCCTAGATTAGGATATATGCATAGTGTGTACTACAAAAAAGATAAAAAAATTCTGTGCATCGCTAAAGTGTTCGGGTTTGGCTTGAAGAAAAGATGGCAACCCTATCTGTGAGTGCCGCCTGTCTGCTGGCCATCTTTTTCTACAACTTCCTAGATTCTCTGAATGCATTGCAAATTCTACTCAGCTGTTTACTTTCAATTTCTAAGGACTACATATCCCATGGTACCTTGCTGAAAGCTGTCATTATGTACTGACTTCAATACTCTTCCTCTGAGCACCTCTGTAGTTCAGAAAGCAGTCTCTGGGAAATGTGTGACACAGCAGTGCCTACCCAGGGCATGGTAAATTAGTGTCACAGAATTTAAGGAAGTAAATGTGTGGGGATCTTCACAAAGTAAGTTTACAAACTTCAAGATCATTCAGATTAATAGTGCTAGGTTAGAAATATTTAAAGAACAAGTTCACATTTTTAAAAAAAATGCAAATTTTTTTCCAGGTAAAAAATGTACATTTACATTTTTTTTGTAAGAGCCTGGAAAGCATTGCACCAGTGATCAGCAGATTGCTGGTGCCATTCAGGTGTCCTGCAGACTGTGAGTGTAAGCTGTCTGCCCATACAGTGTACGGGCAGGCAGCTTCACACTTACAGGAAGAATCAATAAACTACCACAGCACTCAAAAACACTGTTTTAGTTAATTGAGAACTACAAGCTGACATCCACAAAGGATGTCTGGACTTTTAGTTCATTAATTCATAGAACACTCTTTTCAAAAAGTAACAGCTTAGAGGGGATCGCTGAGCAGCTGCATCCATTGGAACATGTTACATGTTCCACCCTAAAAATGGGTGGAACATGTAACATGTTCCCAAAGGAGAACTTATCCTTTAAAGGAAGGAAAGGAATATATCATTTGAAATTTTGACCACAGATACGTTGAGCCCTGGTGCAAGAAACCATGAAGGGCCCCCTTGACTGCTGAGGCCCTTTGCACCATTCTGGGCCTTTTTCTCTTGTTTTGGGGCTCTTCCCTCAGGGCCAGGGGCCTTCCCACTGATCCCGGGGCCTATTACTCCCATCCCGGGGCCCTTTATAAGCCGCGGTTTACACTGCAACACAAAGTCGCATGACAAATCAAAACACTTTCATTTCAATGGGTGCCAACTTAATCAATGTGACTTAGGTTGCAGCGACAAAAAAGGTTCCTGCACTGCTTTTCTTTGACTTTGGTGCGATTTGACTGCAATAGACTGTGATGTTAAATCACAAAAGTCTCAAATAAGTCACAAAGAAATCGCAAGCAAGTCACAAGGAAGTTGCAAGAAAATCACAAGCAAGTTGCATGACTTTGCAGTCACAGCAGTGTGAACTGAGCCTTATGTCCTGCAGTGGCCTGGCAAGTGTGACCACCATTGAAACTGTGTGCAAGCACACTAGTAACATGTATGTATTTGGAAAGGCAGATTGGGGGATTGCAGAGTTGTTAGCTGCATGAGTAGCTTCCATCGTGCTGGCTGCATGCAACTCATACATCAAATGTATTTATTTTTTTGTCCCATACATGCAAGAAAATCAAAATCTAAAACTGTACTCTCCAAATCAACTAAAGCAATGATTAAAGATGTAGCAGCTCCATAGAGTGGATGAACTACATGAAGATTGATTCCTCAAGCTTTAGACGGTGATGTTGCAAGTTGGTATGATTGTTGTAAAGTTAGAGGTTACATCCTGAAAGAAAAGTGCAACAAAGCTGATGGAGTGATTTTAATAACTCTGGGTATCACTGGTAGACAGCCTGTATTGCAAATTTCCATCACGTCATTATCACTTGGCTACCTTCTCATAGACATCAAGTCACAACTTCTAATTCCAGGAGTGTGTAGGTCACAGTAGCCTTTATGACTTACATGCTCACACTATTCTGGGCATGTTTCAATGACTACAGAGGTGTCTGTTTATTTTCTTCAGTGAGAATGATGAAATCACCTACTGCTTTTAGTGTAGGTGAATTTAGTTGGGCAATATTTGCAAATCCAAACATGGGAATAGCTAATCAGTGTCAACATTCTGTGCAGCTGAGAATGAAGTCACTTTCTAAATATACAACCAGCCAAGGATCTAGAAATGTTTATTTTAAATATACTTACATGCATCTTTATCACAATGGACTAGCACAGTTCTTTAGATACAATGGGTAGTTTGGTAACTGTTACCAGTTACAAAAAAGTTTAAAAACCTTTATATATGAAACTGATTGACAAAGTAACACTGACAATCAAGGATGTATTCCATATGTCACAAGTGTCCCTCTTTTAGGTAGCCCAAAAATATATGGTATATGTCATGGCAGTCAAACGGTTAAAACATGGCCCAAGTTTTTTTTTGTTCCCCTAAGATTAAATTATCTTTCAAACTGATATTTATTATCATCTAATTCACAACAAATTACATTTTGGGTTTTCTGAAGAGGGAACATTGCAGTAGCTTTTCCCTTTTAAGATTCACTCTCTGTAACAGCCTGTAAGCATGGGGTTTTGTTCAGCTGCTTCCCTAGTTGTTTGTTAAAGTGGATGTAAACCCAATTTTTTTTTATGTCATAATGTAGAGTATAAAATTTCCTATCATTTGAGCCCAGTCTTGCCACAAAGAGTTAATCCAGCTCTGAGCAATCCTCTTTTATTATTCAGTGAGATAAAACTTGACAAACAGAGAAAAAACTTTGTCAAATCCTCCCCCTTGGTGTGAGTGACAGGTGAGTGACAGGTGATTTACATATCTAGTGCACTAGCCTAAGACATGCATTATTTTTTAATTCCCACCCCCACTCCTTTCTTCAGCAGCTCTGCAAGGATTGGCTGTTCCACACCTCAGCATGATTTGGCATGCTGAAGTCATATGGTTACTTTCCTGTCTTTTCACTGGATGTTAGAGATCATAGCAGAAGTTCAGTGTAAGAAATACACAGGAGAAATTGCATATTGACAAGGGGAGTGTAGAGGTGGGCGGGGAGTATACTGACATCACGACTCCACCCACCGAGATCCAGACAACAGACCCACCGACAGAATCTGCAGTTTTTGCGGGTCTCATAACAGACAGAAGGGAGACATTTGACAGATAAAGATACATAAAGAAGGCATGTATATCCTTATAGATAACCCCTATGGCAGTAGTTTAGAAAGGATGACATTGGGCTTACATCCACTTTAATTACACCAAAGTTAGTTGGTTATAGACAGTTACCTGTCCCTGCTAGCTTGGTAAATACTGACTGGAGGATTATAATATCTTTTAGTGCAAAGTTTCCAGAAATTAGAGACATAATTGGCCCACATGGCCATCCATACAGGAGATGCTACTGCAATTTTTAATCCAGACCAGAGACAGAGATTTCTAGGCAAGTATTCATGTGTTCTAATAGTTGAATGGTTGTAGCTTCTTTTGTTATATCAAATCTGGTGACAGAAGTGTATCTATACTTTTGTTATTATCTACAATGCACTGTACAAAATAGCTAGTCTGGTGCTACTGTATTTGTGTAGTGGTCACCTTGTAGTATATTATTAGTGGAACCTCTTGAATAGAGTTTTTCTGCAGCTCCTGTTACCTTAGTTAACTGCTGCTCTTTCTGGCCTGGGATTCTCTAGCTAGCTTTAGCTTGGGATCAGTAAACAGCATAAGATAATGTTAGTTATGTGATAAGATCAGACACTGAGGTCTTGATGAATATAGAATGTATCTTTACTTACAAAGGAGAACAGTATAGATGTGTGAGAACAGCATTACAGGAGCGAGCAGAGCAAAAACAAAATCCTTCCTGTCCAAAATATACAAGCATATATAAACACATAGATGCTCGTATATCACTACCCACCATCTATAGTTCAAAGTGTATTGTACATGTTGTTGCACTTCCAACACCCCTTCTCAACAGCATGTGCTTTGCTATATGATATTGAGGTTCTTCTGAAGAAGACTATGATGTTCCTTTAACAATGGCTTTGTAAGTGCATCTCTTTTGACAGGCAAAATTGAATGTCAATACAACATTGGCCTTGAGTGTCCCCAAGCAGATGATACTTCACATCAATGTCTACACCCATGTCCATTAAGAGTTGGCAAATCCACATTGTTCCTTGACATGCATGTGCTGCTGTAATGTAGTCAGCTTCAGCTGAAGTGCAACAGTCACTTGTTTTTCACTAGACCAACTTATAGTTCTTTTCTCGTATAGTAAAACGTAACCACTTGTACATTTGCAGTCTGTGCAGTCTCCTGTCCATTCAGCATCCACATACCCATTTAGTCTGAATTTGACACAGCTGGTAGACATAGCTTCATCCAAATTGTTCCCTTTAGATACCAGTTGCACTCACAGGCTGCTGACACTTTTCAAGAAAGTATTCCAACTGTTGCAGCTATGTCTGGTCTTGTCACAGATGTTAGTATAACACTACACTTTAGTTTAGAGTGCATAGTACATGCTGTTCCATCTCCAACAGATGGAACCTGGTTAGGCATCTGATGGCTCATAGGTAGCTAGAGGTCCAATTGCATGGCAAATTAGAAACTGTTAGGGACTGAGAAGCAGAGTAGATAGACTGACACGGAGTTCCAATACCATACCAAAGGCTTTGTTGGTAAGAAGCGAAATCCCTGATTGGTTAGGTGTCGCATGAGGACCTCCGCATCTCCACTGAGCCAGTATTTGGCTCTTCAGAACCAGAAAGGACATTGCAATCATCTCCCTGGGGCCCCTGCAACTAGACTTTGCCGCACCTTCTCTGGAGGAATCTTTGCTAAATGTCTGTTGTGATATGGAGGATCGCTAGCTTAGTGGTAGCAGCATTTGTGTACGTGAGGCCATACCAGTGCACACTTCAGTTTAGGGTTTGCCAGCCCAGTTTTATTGAAATGAAAGCTAAAATTTCATAAAACATGTCCACGCAGGGTATTTCCATTTCAAACAGCAAAACAGGTAATAAAAATGCAGAACCAGTGTGCTCATTCTTCAGCAGCATCACTGCTCTTGTCACTGATCCCTCAGACCATCTTGCCCACCTTTTCCAGGCTCTCTGGGCTTTCCTGGCTCATGCAGTCTGTACTCACAGCTCCTTGCTGTACGGGCCCACTCCTAAAGGGTTCAACTATTCAGTTCTGTAAAAAGGCTTTTTTTAAATGAAATCGACAACGTTTTGGCTAGTATAATATGAAAATTAGTCCTGATCCCCGTCTGCTAGCTGGCATAAGTAAACATTGAAGTGTATCTTTCATTAACACATGAAATTCCAGAGGAGGGAAAAAAGCTAAATGTAATGTGTAATGCACATTCTGCTGTGCTCTCTTTTCAAAAAAACTCATAATGAGCTGTAATGGCAGTGTCATATGTACACTCTGTATTATTTATATCTAGTTTGTCTTTATGTGCAATAGGTACATATAGAAAAAAATACAAGGTATACAAGTGAAAATCAAGGGTTTAGGGTCACATGAAAATAACAATAGCAATTAAAGGGAGAACAAACTTTTAAGAAGAAAATCCTTATGAGGAAGACAAACACTAAAGTCCCAAATAAGGTCCTACTCACAATGCCCCAGGAGCTGTCTGCCATCCAGCATCCATAGGTACATCCTCAGTGAGGGAGATAAAAGATCCTTCTCCAGACCAAGACTTCAGGGCAGTGCCCTCCAGCAAAAATCCATTAGTACTATCCTCCGGGTTCTGGGCCCAGCTCCTGCTGAGGCCCAGAATGCAATTTCTTGCCTCAGTGAAGCTGCCTCCAAGGGCAGCACCCCTAGGAGAACTGGAACCCTCCTAGCAGAGGAAGAACACATCTACCCAGGCCTCTCAAGCATTTATTACCCCCACAGCCACCTTCTGGATGCATCCTTCCAGAGATTATCTGGAGCACGCTGGTCATTTGACTCTCCCTGCCCTATATTCTGGAAGCTTCTTCCAGAAACAGGTAAGAGAAATCAAACAGCCAGTTAGGAAACCCTCACAAGACAAAACCAATAGATCAGTGCTCCACTGACTGCAGTGAAGCCAAAAACTAAATTTAACCTAGTAACCTAACTGGAGGATGGTGCTACATCAATTTATATTACACTATCCTTACTAGTGTATACAATATAATAGTTGTGAACTTGACCACAGGTGAAAGAAAATAACAAGCTTAGGTCCTGTATCAACAAGGTTTGAACTTGTCACAGTTTGAGACTCTTCTGTCTGAGAGTTCATTAACTACTTCAGCCCCGGAAGATTTGGCCGATCAATGACCAGAGCGTTTTTTGCGATTCGCCACTGCGTCGCTTTAACTGACAATTGCACGGTTGTGCGGCGCTGTACCCAAACAAAATTGAGCTTTCTTTGGAGGTATTTGATCATCTCTGTGGTTTTTATTTTTTGCGCTATAAACATAAAAAGAGCGACAATTTTGAAAAAAACACAATATTTTGTACTTTTTGCTATAATAAATATCTCCAATTTTTTTTAAAAAAAGCTATTTTTTTTTCTCAGTTTAGGCCGATATGTATTCCTCTACATATTTTTGGTAATAAAAATCGCAATAAACACATATTGATTGGTTTGCGCAAAAGTTATAGTGTCTACAAAATAGGGGATAGATTTATGGTATTTTTTTAAATTATTTTTTTTTTACTAGTAATGGCGGCGATCTGCGATTTTTATCATGACTGTGACATTATGGCAGACACATGGGACACATTTTTGGGACGATTGAAAGTTATACAGCGATCAGTGCTATAAAAATGCACTGATTACTGTATAAATGTCACTTACAGGGAAGGGGTTAACACTAGGGGGCGAGCAAGGGGTTAACTGTGTTCCCTGACTGTGTGTTCTAACTGTAGGGGGAGGGGACTGACTGGAGGGGGTGACAGATCGTGGTTCCTAGCTATTAGGAACTCAGGATCTGTCTCTCCCCACAGAACAGAACAGGGATTTGTGTGTTCACACACACATGTCCCTGTTCTGCCTCTCGTGCCCGCGATCGCTTGTGGACGTTGACCACGAGCATCGGCACCCCGCAGTGCCTGGTATCCCGCTTAAAGGAGCCAACATATAGCTATGACGGCTCGCGGGATTGTGCCAACCTGCTGCAGTATAATGACGGCGGCTGGTCGGCAAACGGTTAACAGGTGCATGTGATAGCAATTGACCTCACTCTGAACCAGGGGCGTCCATCCATTAAGGGTGCATGGGCACCGCCTCCCCTGCCATTGCTGCCGCCACCTATCCATGTGTCCGGCCCCTTTCAGGGGGTTATAGCAGAATGTATAAATTTGCTCTAATTTTAAAAACTTTGCATGTCTGGATTTGCATTGAAAATGTGCATGTCTGGATTTTTTAGGGCGATGGAAAGTTGCAAAGAGTTATTAATAACACACAAAATAGGGTCAGGCTAAAGTTTTGAATTGCACGCAAGGAGCTCCTACCCCAAAAGTAGCCTGACATATAATTTATAGGTGTCCCATACAAACATGAGACACTATATCTACTTGACCTTGGACATGTTTATGGAAAGTGTTGGAGGACACAAGGAAAACCAGGGCAGCAGAAAGTAAAAGATGAAGCACGGTACCACCTGCTCTATTTCAAATGCATTTCTGTTTGATCTGGTATGAGCCTAGCGATCACTCCAAGAGATGGACAGAGTCCACTTACATGACTTTTAATGTTTGGCATGTAGAAGTATTTTGGGGACCTAACCTACAGGCTTGTCATATCTGTCAGCATAGAGGTGAAATGCTAATCTTTGCCATACAGGGAAGACTGCAGAAACGAGTTTAAGAATTAAGATGAACCGCACTAATGAATCTTTATATTGAAATATCATTTTCTTTCTCTTACTACCTCTACTACTATGTTCAACATAATCAATCAAGATGTTTCGAATACCCTGGAGTATAGCATGGGATTTCAAGGTTTTGAGGTTAACAGACATAATAGCTTGATAGAACATCTGTGTGCAAACTATTGGCACTATATAAATGCTGTATAGTAATAATAATAATAATAATAAATGCCTAAAGCAGACAGTACAATACGAAAAACAGAAATTAAACTAAGAATGGTTGTTTGGACTGAATATTTGTCTGACAAAGAGGCAAAACATTTACAATTAGTATATTATTATTCAAATTGATACTTTATGAGAGATAAAGCATGCAAACTGCTGAATGGCATGAAAAATATACAGTGCATTGCAAAAGTATTCACCCCCTTGGCATTTTACCTATTTTGTTGGCTTTAGTTCAATGTTTTTGTAATCTGAATTATATGTGATGGATCAGAACACAATAGTCTAAGTTGGTGAAGTAAAATTAGAAAAATATATACATAAAACAATGTTTCAGAAATAAAAAAATGATAATTGTAATGTGCATATGTATTCACCCCCTTTGTTCTGAAGCCCATAAAAAGCTCTGGTGTAACCAATTACCTTCAGAAGTCACATAATTAGTCAAGATATGTCCACCTGTGTGCAATCTAAGTGTCACATGATCTGTCATTACATATACACACCTTTTTGAAAGGCCCCAGAGGCTGCAACACCTAAGCAAGCGGCGCCACTAAACAAACACATAAAGCCCAAGGAACTCTCCAAACAAATAAGGGACAATGTTGTTGAGAAGTACAAGTCAGGGTTAGGTTCTAAAAGAAAAATATCCAAATCTTTGATGATCCCTAGGAGCACCATCAAATCTATCATAACCAAATGCAAAGAACATGGTACAACAGCAAACCTGCCAAGAGACGGCCGCACACCAAAACTTACGGACCGGGCAAGGAGGGCATTAATCAGAGAGGCAGCACAGAGACCTAAGGTAACCCTGGAGGAGCTGCAGAGTTCCACAGCAGAGACTGGAGTATCTATACATAGGACGACAATAAGCCGTACGCTCCATAGAGTTTGGCTTTATGGCAGAGTGGCCAGAAGAAAGCCATTACTTTCAGCAAAAAACAAAATGGCACGTTTTGAGTTTGCGAAAATGCATGTGGGAGACTCCCAAAATGTATGGAGGAAGGTGCTCTGGTCTGATGAGACTAAAATTGAACTTTTTGTCCATCAAAGAAAACGCTATGTCTGGCGCAAACCCAACACATCACATAACCCAAAGAACACCATCACCACAATGAAACATGGTGGTATCAGCATCATGCTGTGGGGATGCTTTTCAGCAGTCAGGACTGGGAAACTGGTCAGAGTTGAGGGAAAGATGGATGGTGCTAAATACAGGAATATTCTTGAGCAAAACCTGTACCACTCTGTGTGTGATTTGAGGCTAGGATGGAGGTTCACCTTCCAGCAGGACAATGACCCTAAACACACTGCTAAAGCAACACTTGAGTGGTTTAAGGGGAAACATGTAAATGTGTTGGAATGGCCTAGTCAAAGCCCAGACCTCAATCCAATAGAAAATCTGTGGTCAGACATAAAGATTGCTGGTCACAAGCGCAAACCATCCAACTTGAAGGAGCTGGAGCAGTTTTGCAAGGAGGAATGGGCAAAAATCCCAGTGGTAAGATGTGGTAAGCTCATAGAGACTTATCCAAAGCGACTTGGAGCTGTAATAGCCGCAAAAGGTGGCTCTACAAAGTATTGACTTTAGGGGGGTAAATAGTTATGCACATTAACTTCTTCTGTTATTTTGTCCTATTAGTTGTTTGCTTCACAGTAAAAAAAAAAAAAAAAAACATCTTCAAAGTTGTGTGCATGTTCTGTAAATTAAATGATGCAAATGCTCAAACAATCCATGTTAATTCCAGGTTGTGAGGCAACAAAACACAAAAAATGCCAAGGGGGGTGAATACTTTTGTAATGCACTGTAGATATAATAAATCCGTATTCTAATTTGTTGCGGTGGTGTATTGTTGTAATTCCTCTTCCCTGGGAAAAAAAAACACTTATATTTCTCTTGGTGTCTTGTGTATATATACGCCTCTTCATCTATTGGTGTTTCAGAGGTCATCTGACACATTTCTGAACTCTTTAAAGTGATATTAATGACCAGGAATTAAATTATGTAAAAATTATGTAAAAACTGAGAAACAGTGCTGTGTATTAGCTGATTATATAAAGCAAGGTTAAAAAAAATGTAATTTACAGAGAGATACAAAAACCTAATCGGAAAATTGGGACTTTTAAGGTACCAGACATATAAATCTAATCACCATAATTTTAAATTCCATCAATATTTTATTAATGAATCGAAAGTTTTAATAACATAAAAACATGCATACTCCCTAAAATGACAATTATTGCTATTTACAGTGATTGTGAACATTTCATAACGTATACCTCTCCTAAACATCCCCTATATATAAACGTATTGTTTACACACATGTATTAAACATTTCCATTTTCTTATCTTGATTGATAAGGGGGTGATTCAACGCCTTTTCAAGTCACCAGACCTGCTTCCTCTGTGGTTAGCAAGAGGTAGATACCTCAATTGAACAGGCATCCGGGTGATGCTGGAAAGCCATTTTGATGTCTACACATAGTGCATTAGGGAATTTGCTTGCCATATGCAAGCTTCTACCAATGTTTGTTTCTGCTTGTTCTCCTCCTTGTTTCAGCAGTATTCCTGATAGACTGAAAAGGGGATAGCCCGTTTAGAGGTAGGCTAATGGGAAAGCATTTTCCATAGTCAAGGCAAGAGATAATAAGGAAACAAACTAGTAGCTTGGTGGTGTCATTGGTTTAGAAGGGATGCATTTTGGAATTGTTATGGAGGTGAAGATGGCAAAGTTTGGTCAGTGATTGTATTTTGGACTGAAACAATAAATCAGAGTCCAGGAGTCCCTGGCAAGAGGTGAGGGGCTGTGATAGCTGTGATATTGATCTTGATAGAAAAGTCAAGGAGTAGGAGCCCAGGGACAGAAAATATTGGGCTCCATTCACAAAAGCAGATCGCATGCGGTATTTAGGTGTTTTTCCCAAACGCCGCATAAGACCCTGAAAATGCCAATTCACTATTGTTTTATTTGGTATATAGCAAAAACGCTAGGTAAATACCCCATAAAACAGTGTTAAAGTCAATTCACAAAAGGAAATAAATAAATAAGGGAACATGTTTGAATTTAACTGGTTGTTAAGCAGGAGGGGGCTGCCGGCGTTCTTAACAACCAGTAACTGTCATAGTTGTTAAGGAACGGGTGGCCGCCGCATGCTTAACCCCCCTAGCGGTATTCCCGAGTCTGGCTCGGGGTGGATTTTCAATACCAAAAGCGGTAACCCCGAGCCAGACTCGGGATTGCATCACAGGATCCTTGTAGAGTTTGCTTACCTTGTCCCCTGGATCCTGCGATGTCTCTCCGCTGTCATCTGCGAGCCGCCGTGTCTCGCTCGATTCACAGTGCCGAGCTCCGTTCCCTGCGAGCGTTGTGACACACGGGGACGGAGTTCGGCGCCAAATTCAAAAAGTAAAACACACAGTATAGATACAGTATACTGTAATCTGTAAGATTACAGTACTGTATCAAATAATTACACATCACCTTTGTCCCTAGTGGTCTGCCCAGTGTCCTGCATGCAGTTTTATAAAAAAAAAATGTTCTTTCTGCCTGGAAACTGGAGATTGTCCATAGCAACCAAAACCATCCCTTGACATCAAAAGTGGTTTTAGACCAACTAGAAAACAGCGATAATAAATTAGAATCACTTGCAGAATTGAGCGATAGTGATTTGTGGGGAGATCCGTCATCAAACACTGAAAAGTAATGACAGTGACAATTCTGCAACTGAGCAAATTTCTGTGTTTTTGATTTGATTACATTATTGAATCATTTTTATTATTATCATATTATTATTTGGTATAATTATTTATAGTTATTTATTATGTTATAATTTATTATTTCATTTTTCAAACTTTATCATACCCAGGATGTCTACTAGACTCTGGTTTTAAGTGAATTATTCCTAAGAATTACAGGCCTACAATATAAAACGCCAAATTTCCATGCAAAATAATTGTACCGCTTTCAGCACCTAAAATCTGAAAAAGTCATACCGCCAGGGAGGTTAACAACCATTACTCATCTGCTGTCAGTGGGGTTTTCTACTGACAGCAGATAGTAAACAAAAGAAATGCCGGCATGTAAAAGTTTTTAAAAATGGGGTGGGGTCCCCCCAAATCCATAATAGGCCCTTCGGGTCCAGTATTGATTTCAAGGGAAACCCCACAACAACATTTAAAAAAAACGTGAGTTCCCCCCAAAATCCATATCAGACCCTTATCTGAGCATGCAGCCCGGCAGGTCAGGAAAGGGGGGGATGACGAGTGAACGCCCCCCCCTCCTGAACCATACAAGGCCACATGCCCTCAACATGGCGGGGGTGCTTTGGGGCATAAAGCGGGCTTCGAGAGGAAATTAAGTCCTCCTCTTGCTCCTGCTGCTCTGCCCCGAGTGCCCTGTCCATAATGCCACGCAGAGTATGCTCCAGCAGAAACACAAGTGGGACTGTGTCACTGATGAATGCATTGTCACAGCTCACCATCCTTGTCGCCTCCTCAAATGGTGACAGTACAGTGCATGCATCCTTTATCAGCAGCCATTAGAGTGGGGAAAAAAATCCGAGCTTCCCTAAGCCTGTCCTTGTGCCATACTCACACGGGTACTTGTTGGCAGCCCTCTGCTGCATGTGCAGCCGTTGCAGCATTGGCAAATTTGAATTCCACCTGGTGGGCATGTCTCAAATCAGGCAGTTTACAGGCAGGTGGAAATCCCGCTGAATTTCAGCCAACCGAACACAGGCTGTGTATGACTGCCTGAATTGGCTATGCTTTAGAAGATCTTGCAAACCTGGGTATCTGTTTAAGAAATGCTGCACCACCAAATTGAGGACATGTGCCAGGCATGGCACAAGTGTCAACTTTCCCTGTCGAAGGACGGACAGAAGTTTAGTACCATTATCGCACACCACCATTCTTGGCTCAAGCTTCCATGGCATGAACCACCTCTAGGCCTGACCCTGCAGAGTTGAAAGAATATCTGCTCCTGTGTGGCTCCTGTCCCCTAGACAGACCAGTTGAAGCACTGCATGTCAACTTTTTGTCTGACTTGTTGAATGGCCCCTTGAACGCTTAGGGAGTACTGGTGGTTCATAGGACAATCCAGTAGAGGAGGAGGGGGTGGAGCTGACAGATCTTGCATCATCACCACCAGATATATGGAGACTTGGCAGCAAAACAAGCTCCAGCACTGAGCCCTGTCTTGCATCCTTCCTAGTTGCAAGCAGAGTTACCCAGTATACTGTGAACAATATATCGTCCCTGACCATGCTTGCTCGACCACGTTTCAGCAGTAATGTGGACCTTGCGGCTGACTGCCTTGCCCAACGATGCCAAAACATTGCCTTCCATGTGATGGTACAGAGCTTGAATGGCCTTACATGCAAAGAAATAGCAACTGTGAACCTGCCATTGTGGTGCAGCACATTCTGCAAATTCACTGAAGGGGGCAGAATCCACCAGACGGAAAGGCAGGAGTTGTAAAGCCAGCAATTTGGACAAGCTGGGCATGTGGGTGGCAGGGAGTGTAATTTTTTTTTTGCTGCAACAGCTGGGGAAGAGAAATTTACCTGCTATACTCTACAGCTGATGGTGTGCTGCTGGCAGACATGTTGCAAGGACCTGTGATACCCTTTGCTATACCATCATCCCTGTCAGTGAAGGCTGCTAAGTGGTCATGAGATATAGGTAGACATGAAAGGTAAGGAGTGAGGAGGAGAAGAATTGAGTCCCTTGTGTGTGACTTTCAGGTGCTCTTGCCAATGGGCTTGTGGTGGAAGGTTAAATGCCTTGTCAGGGACATGGTTTCCAAATGGCTGATGTTTTTTCCCTGCTTGATCTGCTTCGGGTAGAGATTGCAAATTGCAACAGTGTGATCGGCTGCGCATGTATTAAAAAAGGCCCACACAGCTGAGCTGTGGGAAGTGGGCTGGAAAATAACAGCTCCACAATCTGATGGAATAGGGTGACTGCTCTCTACTCTTCCATGATGACTGCCTCTGAAGGACATTGTGCCTCGTTTGGGCTGTGCCTCCCCCTCACTTTCCTCCTTTGCTCTATCCAGCACCCAAGTCACGTCAGTGACCTCATCTTCATTATCCCCTCCATCCTCATCATCACTGGAGCAAACTTGGCAATACGCTGCGGCTGGGCAAACATGAGTGCCAATTTGTTGTTTATCAGTGTTCTCCCCTCTCTGTAGGCTGAAGTTACTCCCTTCATCTACCTCAGAACCAACATCAGAATCAAGTAATGTCTGTGCATCCTCAAAAAGCAAGAGGCTGACGCTGTGCTCAAATAATTCAGCTGACTCCCCCATGCATGATGCTGGGACTATGACAGGAGTAGCTGTGGACAAGGAGGCAGAATAAGCCACTCTGGCAGCTGCAGTGGACTGCACACTAATGTCAGCTTGGGTCATAGAGGACGAGGAGGATGAGGATGGTTTAGTAAGCCAGTCCACCACCTCCTCTGCATGCTGTGGCTGGATAGCATGGGCAGCATCACTAAACAGAGACAAATTTCCCCTGACTGAGGATGGACCATGCCTACCTTTGCCTGTGGACACAGATGCTGCTGGCCCCCTCATATGTCTAATGCCGTGTTCACACGGAATGTCTAATGCCGTGTACACACGGACGGACTTTTCGACCAGACTGGTCCGACGGAACAAATCCGGCGGACAATCTGAACGTGTGTGGGCTTCATCGGACCTTCAGCGGACTTTTTCTATCGAAAATCAGACGGACTTAAGATTTAGAACATGTTTCAAATCTTTCAGACGGACTCAAGCCTGATTGAAAAATCAGTTTGTCTGTATGCTAGTCCGATGGACAAAAAAGGACGCTAGGGCAGCTATTGGCTACTGGCTATGAACTTCCTTATTCTAGTCCCTTCGTACGTCATCACTTTTTAAAGGAACGGACTTTCGAACGGACTTTAGTCCATTTGTGTGTGTCCAAGTCCGGTCGTTCGCAAGTCCCTCGTAACTCCGACGAAAGTCCGTTGGAAAGACCGTCGGACGTTTGATGCTGAAAAGTCCGCCCGTGTGTACACGGCATAACTCTCCTTGTTGGCCTCCCAGACATGATGGGGGGCATATTACCCAAATTTAATAGAAACTGGGCAATGTGTGATTGGATGCAATTTATTTTTATGAAAAGTGGTGTTTGGTGCGCTTTAAATTGAGGACTGACGCTGACAGAAATGTAAAAAACTCAAAAAAAATTAAAAAGGGGTAACACCAGCGTCAAGAGTCAGAAAAACTGCGGATGACAATTTAAAAAAAAAAGGGGCAGGTACAAAGACAAAAAAAAAGATTTAAAAAAAACGTGTCAACCAAAAAAAAAAAAGGGTATGCATCACTAAATGTTATGTAATGCTTAGTTAAACACTGCACTACACTAACACACTACACTCAGAGTCCCAATAAGTGAACACACTAACTTGCTAGTAGCAAACTGAGCCCTGCTCTATCTATCTCCACTTCAACACAATGCAAAAGCTTCCTATGGGAAGGAACCTTTTATAGTGTGGGGTGGGACTATGAGCATTGAGCCATGATTGGAGAAAGTCATCATCACTTTGTCCAATCATGGCTCTGACAGTGCTCTGTGCCCTAAGTGACAAAGCCTTGCACCTGACCAGCGGTCAGGTGCAAGGCTTCATTCAATTAGGGCCCTAGCATGCACTGTGAAGCACGCAGTGTATTGTGGGGCGCTCGGTGGGCAAGCATCCCACCTAGTGCCCCGCAAATTCAGGTGTTCACCGAATAGGCGATGTTCGGGCCAAACTTCTGCTGGGCTCGAACCGTTCACCAAACACTAGTATGTAGCTGTCTCCAGGCCCGGATTGGCCATAAGGCAAACCGGGCACTTGCCCGGTGGGCTGCAGCCGCCGGGGCTGCCAGGCTGCAAGTCCTCGCGGGGCACAAGGCTCTTTGAGCCCACACTGCTCATGCAGCCTCTCTGCGGCCGCTCGGCTGCTAGTTAAACTCAGTACATCGGCGCCGGGGGGACGTAAACATAGAGGGGGATGGAGCTAGATGAGAAGCCTTCGGCCGCCCGTATAGGTCAGCCATCAGTGCCAAGGGGTGTGACTGCGAAGGGGGAGGAGCCAGAGCAGACACCTGCTGCTAACAACTTGAAGCCGGATAACAGAAAAGGTGAGTGCAGCCCCGTGCTCTCCGCCACCCCCCTATAACCTGGATAGGAGGAGCGGTGGGGGCGGCTGCATATAGAACAATCATTCTTTCCATCTTCCTCCTGCAGTATCGGAATGCCTTGCATTGCATACTAAAACATTATGACAGACTTACCGGAAAACAAAGCCCTCCAACAGCGCACTGTCACTGCTGAAGGCGCTAACATCTTCATCCAGTCTTCTTTCCAGGTCCGCGGGCTTCAGCAAAATGAATGGCCGAGGCGGCATGCGCGTGGGAGTCACTGTTTACGACACGGCTCTGAAGGAACGGGACAGGTATGCTGTTTCTTCAGAGCGCATCTGCCGGTGATGTCACTGGCTGCATCTAAAGTAAATATCTCCTAAACTCTGCACATTTAGGAGATATTTACTGTACCTATGAGTAAGCCTTATTATAGGCTTACCTATAGGTAAAATTCATACATGGGAGTTTACTTCCACTTTTATTATGAATGTCATACCTAAAAAATAAAATAGAATACAGTATTTGCTTAGGTAGTATAAGTTTTAGATGGAAAAGAAAGGAAAACTGTTTCTCTGCCTACAGCAACCTCATCCTAATCGCATCTTGTAAATCAAAATGTTTAATACATATCGTTTTGCCTATCTGTTTGTTAATTCTTTACTCTCTTGAAGAGCTATAGTGCTGCTGGTATCCAACACTTGAAAATGAGTTGGATACACTGCTGAGCACTATGGTTCCTTCTGCCAGCCACAATGTCATTACTGTGTTCTGTAGTGGCATTGCAGCTGGTGGAAAGAACCGCAGGGCACCAGGCAGCACCCAGTAGTGTTGGATACCAGTAGCGCTTGTAGGTCTTTAACTGAGCAAAGTTCAACACACTGCCTGTCAATAAAGTAAGTTTAAAAAGTCTTCTTCTAACAGGGTAAGGGTGATTTCGTTTTTTTTTACACTGAAATAGGGTTGCTTAAAGGAAGAAAAAAGATATTGCACCAGCAAATGTATAGTATGATCATACATCTCACTGCACGAATTTGAAATGTCAGTCCTTGTCACTGCCCTTAGTTACTTATTATTTCACTTGTACAACATCATGATTAATCATGAAAACTATGTAATATTTGCAAACAGTTGCATGTGAACAATAATCTATTTTACATCACAGTTACATCAGTGCACCATGTGATTTCCAGATCTTACGTGACAGCTGAGCCATAAGTTATGCACAAAAGAGGAACAAGCGGCTTTGAACAGTGCTGTCAGGAACATAGTAAAGATATCAGGTGTAATTCTCTTTCCAAACATATGAGCATCTTGGCTATACTTAGGTACGTTCCAAAGCATCTTAGGCAGGATGGAAACATTTTTTGTATGAAACAAGTAAACAAGATAATAAACTTACTTCAATAGGATCAAGTGAGGATATCTTGTTGTTCTGTAATGGTTGATCCTCATGTGGTTTCTCAATATTTGTAAATGTATTCTTGCTACCATGTGCTGATTTTACATCAGAGGATACCTTATCAGGTCCCTTTACTGGAAGAACCTGGTCTGTTGATTTTACTTCTTTTTGTTTTTGCTCAATGATATTACTTACTGGGACTGAGACAGAAGAATCAGTATTTCTTTCTGCAACAGCTAGCTTTAGCAGTTCAGATTTGGGCTTAACCGCTAACAGTGTCTGACTTTGACTTGAGACTTGCCCAGGTACAGGAGCTTCAGATTTTCTACTTGTTATTGGTGAAGTTTTGCGTCCAACAGATAATTCCCTTTGTTCTTTTGAACGTCTTGGGGCAGCTTTTGGTGTTTCTTTGATTTGTGCTTCAGTTGATGGTTTTGCATGAGTTACACTGGGAGCTTGCATGTCTCCCTTTGTTTTCTGGTCTCTTAAGAGTGCTGGTGGACTCTTTTCTTCTTTTGTATATTGTGGTAAGTCATCAAAATACATTTCCTTTAAGGAAAACATGATGTCTCCCGAAGTTTGCACATTAACTGGTTTTGGAATGGAGGATTCTTCTGCTCTGCTATGGGGCACAACACCATCTTTTAATTTCATGGTATGTTTTGCTACTACAGATTTTTCAGTTTTATTAGGGGCAGTGGAAGGTGCAAACCTTTTATTTTTTGTCACAGGAGATATTACCACCTCCATTTTTTCTTCAACTGAAGATTTAGAAGTATCTTTACCAAATCGAGACCTTCTTGGAGCAGGACTTATACCCTCTACTTTCTTTGGACTTCCTTGTATCGCTTCTTCTTTTTTGGAGTCTGATATAAGTAAAGGGGGTTCTTCTTCTTTTTTCTTCTTTTTTGCATAGGACTCTTTTGATGCTTGTTTTTTTGTTATAACTTCTACTGTTTCATAGACATAAGCAAGGAATCCTTTACCATTTTCTTCAATATTTTCAGGTAGAGTATATCCATTGGTGGTTACCTCTTCTTTTGGTTTAGAGTCAAATTCAGCAAAGCCATTGACTACAGTTTGTGGTTGCTCTGCTGTCTTTGGAAATTCCTCTTGTAGCCTTGAGTTTGGATCGGGAATATGAACCTTAATTGATTCCTCTTTATCTTCTGATGAAGCCAAGTCATCTTCTTTCTTTTCAGATGAGAACCTCCGTTTTCTTTGAATCCTTTCAGGACTCAAAGCCCTAAGTCTTTCACCCTCCTCAAAGTTCTCCTTAACTCTCCTCCTACTTTGCTCAATCTCGCGCATTTTGGCTTCTGCTTTTCTCTTGAGTTTTGCAAACCATCTTTGGTGGATTTTGTATTCAGTCATTGTTCCAACTTCCAGTACTCCAGAACAGGAAACAATGCCTTTGTTATTTCTTGCTGATGCTTGATAAATTGCTGCATCTTCTTCACTGCACCTAAAACATAGATTTCCCTTTGATTAGAATTAAGCAATAAATGGAGCACACATTTAGGCCAATAAAACTGCATTAAAGACTCACTTGTAAATTTGTAAGGTATGCTTCTTTCCATTACGGATTATTTCATATTTTGGCAAGCCACAATATCTGTCCATTTCTTCATCATCTTTGTACCACGTAACCTCTGGTTCCGGGTATCCTATAGAAAGATGAATTTAAAATGTTGTCATATGCATTTTTTTAAATAAAGCAGTTCTAAAATGACATTATTATTTTACAGCAGTTAAATGAATCAAGTTTAAGCTGTGGAACTTTCATACATTAAATGCTACCCAGTGCAAGCTTACTTACTTCAACACACTAATGGAAATTACCAATCTTTCCCTCTGTCTTTGTCATTACCACCACATTTTGGTCAAGCGGAACTCACCACAGCTGTGTACAAAAATGAATAACAGCAACAATCTGGACCATGTTTTGTTCCCCTACGCCATCATACAATGGTTCAGCTGAATATCACTGCTATCACAAATCTGCCTAGTAAGATTTTATGTTCTTTCTACTCTAAGATTACTAGCACACGCAATAATAATTATGAATATAATATTATTGATAATGAGGCAGTGGACTGGTGATCAGACAAAATGGTGCTTGCAGAACATTTACACATGTGCCATGCTGTTCCATTTCTCTATATCATCACACATACATCCAAGAACTTCTGAAGCTTGAGTGAGACCAGCTAATGGCCTGAACTTAAGCCATCAACCAAGATTTAAACCATCTACAGGCAGGCTGATTGCACCCAAGTTGATAGATAGACAACCAGCATGTCAGATTTGTGATTATTGCCAGTGGCTATAGCTGCTAGCAATAATCACTGTGTTCTCTAGGCAGGGATGGTTCCCTGTGCCCTCGAGCCAGGAGAACACAATAGCTCTGCAAGAGGGATTTAGTGTTGATGGGGGAATCAAGCGATTTTCTTTCCTGCAAACCTGTGGTTGCAGTAAAGTAAACCGCATTATCCATGGCCTGTCTTAGAGTCCTGTAACCATACTATCACCACTGAAATAGTAGTTTTGCTTTTTCCACAAAATAGTCTGTTAATTTTTTAAGCTAATAGAGCTCCTATCCTTGTCTCCCTGTTATCCTGATGATGTTGTTCATTATGGAACATGTAGGGTGAAGCTACAGCTATCCTGGATTGAGCTGACTGCATGAGGACTGGAGGGATCCCTGTCTTAGCACAGTGGTGTTTTTTCATACTCCTCCTGGAGAGCATTGCATCTTATACTGGCTGAAGCCATTCAGAAGTGCCTGTTTGGTTTTAGATTAGATGTGAGTGCATTTTGATAGTTTTAATGAAGTGTTTTTTTTAGTGGTGAGCACAATCGTTTGCTTCTTTTCCTTTTGAGCTTGAGAGATGGATATCCTTTGTGGTCAATTTTATCAAGTAATGTGGTTGTGAAGCTTATCCCTATTGTCCATATTGTGGGGTCACCAGTACGGTATTTGTATATTGAAATCATATCCCCTCTCAAGCGTCTCTTCTCCAGAGAGAATAAGTTCAGTGCTCGCAACCATTCCTCATAACTAATATCCTCCAGACCCTTTATTAGCTTTGTTGCACTTCTTTGTATTCGCTCCATTTCCAGTACATCCTTCCTGAGGACTAGTGCCCAGAACTGGACAGCATACTCTAGGTGCGGCCGGACCAGAGTCTTGTAGAGCGGGAGAATTATCGTTTTATCTCTGGAATTAATGCCCTTTTTAATGCATGCCAATATTCTGTTTGCTTTGTTAGCATTGCATGCCATTGCTGAGCCTATCATCTACTAGGACCCCCAGGTCCTTTTCCATCTTAGTTTCCCCCAGAGGTTCTCCCTCCAGTGTATAGATTGCATTCATATTTTTGCCACCCAAATGCATTACTTTATACATTATCTAATATTTTTTTACAGCATCATTTGCATATCAACATATACAATATGTTGTGACATTATAGATTTGATACTTTTATTGTTTAAAAAACATAGTATAATGACTGAAAAAAAAACACTTTCATTGTATGGTGTGCAGTTATGCTTCAAGCAAGCATAAAATAACATATTTTGGAGAAATAAGTTTCTGATTTTCATGACATTATTATAAACAAGTTGTGTGTATAAAGAGGTTTTCTATTTTCATACATACAGACCAGTTAGCGTATAGAAACCCATCACCTGTCCCCATTTGTGCTGATGTAAAAGAGATTAACTGTATTGTTGGAAATAAATAAATAAATATCAAAAGTCATTGGCAGTACTTTAGAGGTGATGTGTAGCAGAGATTAACTGTGCTGGAGCTCTGACATAAGACAGGGGTCTCCAAACTTTGTAAACAAAAGGAAAGTTTACTGTCTATGACGGAACGTTCAGCAGCCAGCGTGCCTCCATCAAGATTTAGCTTCCTCCAGTCTGGAACCAAGAAGCAGATATTATAGCTGAATATTGCACCCAAGATACCAGACGACAATAGCTTGGGTGCAAACTGGAGCTCATTTTATTGAAAATTCACACAGAACACAAGATCAGGTACAGCATGATTACATTACCCTAACAATATAAACTGTAAACAGGAATATAATTAACATAGCTAAGGAACATAATCATAATGCTAATCCACATCTAGCAACTAATAGCTGACAGTGATCTAATTAACATAAACTAATTAACAACAAGTCACTTAACCAAACCTAGGTGCCCAGACTGTTCTTCGATTAATAAGGGATCCCACCCTGATTTCATCCACTCCAGAAGGGAAGCTTTATTGTCCTTATTCAGAGAATTACTCCAAGCCACGCTCTCAGCGTTCACCATGTTGCTGTCCATCATTATAGAATGATCTGCTCTCTCCATGGGATCAGAGGCTGAACTGAGCCCTTTACCATGTTCTGACAGGAAGAAGCAGACAAAATACGCAGTCTCCTCCATAGGCCATAATCAGTCGGTAAGAGGCTTGCCCCTAGTTCCCTCTAAAAGCCCCTGTCCTGGTTGGGTCTGTCACACTGTCCTTCAGACCGTAAGGGGCCAGAACGTGGTCATCGGGAGTACAAAATGTCCGGGCATGAATGGGAGTAAACAATGTCCGATCTTTGGTGTCAGTGAGAGGAATGTGCCCTATCGTTGGTGTCATTGGGAGGAATTATGCCCGATCATTGGTGTCAGTGGATGAAATAGTGCCCCAAGGGCCAGATAAAAGCAAGCAAAGGGCCACAGTTTGGAGACCACTGACATAAGAGAAAGAGAGAAGTCTTATATAATATAATATGAAAAAGAAGAAAGAAAGAAAGAAAGGCAGCGCTGGTCTACAATCCCTATTAACACCCACTTAAAATTGATGTCTATTACTGTGCTGTAATAGATGACCATAAACACAAACCTGAATGAATCCTAAATACAGTACAAAACATACAATGCAGTGCAAATAAAGTGCAAAAGTGCTCAAAATTAGTGACTGTATGTAACAAATACAATAAATCCAATATTATTAAAAAAACATTTAAAAAATAGTCCATGAACATAGTGATACAAAAAAATATAGGTGATAATAAAAGTTCATTAATGTAAAAAATAGTGAATCTCAGTGTCTTCTTAGATGCGTGTTTGAGATTTCAAAAAACCTTATTCAGTCAAAACCAGTACACTGGAATCAGTACTCTCTGGTTTACTGGTGGTAACTAAGGCTCATTGATGTTGATTCATTAAAGGAGTAGAGGATGCTCACCTAGCAAAGTGAATTTTAACATTGCATAGGGGTTGATTTAAACTGGAGTGTGCAAGATCTGATTCAGCTCTGCATAGAAACCAATTAGCTTCCAGTTTTTTTTTTAATTAACCACTTCAGCCCCGGAAGATTTGGCTGCTCAATGACCAGGCCATTTTTTTGTGATACGGCACTGCGTCGGTTGAATTGACAATTGCGCGGCCGTGCGACGTTGTAACCAAACAAAATTGACGTCCTTTTTTTCCCACAAATAGAGCTTTCTTTTGGTGATATTTGATCCCCTCTGCGGTTTTTATTTTTTGCGCTATAAACAAAAGAACAGCGACAATTTTGAAAAAAACACAATATCTTTTAATTTTTGCTATAATAAATATCCCACTTTTTTTTTCAAAAAAACGAATTTTTTCCTCAGTTTAGCCCGATATGTATTCTTCTACATATTTTTGGTAAAAAAATCGCAATAAGCGTATATTGATTGGTTTGCGCAAAATGTATAGAGTCTACAAAATAGGGGATAGATTTGTGGCATTTTAATTTTTTTTTTTTCACTAGTAATGGCGGCGATCTGCGATTTTTATCAGGACTGCAATATAGCAGCAGACAAATTGGACACTTTTGACACATTTTTGGGACCATTGACAATTATACAGTGATCCGTGCTAAAAAAAATGCACTGAATACTGTATAAATATCACTGGCAGGGAAGGGGTTAACACTAGGTGGCGATCAAGGGGTTAACAGTGTTCGCTAGGTGTGTTCTAACTGTAGGGGGATGAGACTGTCTAGTAGGAGAGAGAGATCGGTGTTCATACTTAGTATGAACACACAATCTCTCTCTCTGTATTCCCCTGAAAGAACCGGGATTTGTGTGTTTACACACACAGAACCCGGTTCTCGCACTGTCACGAGCGATCATCGCGCCTGCTGGGCACTTGTATCAGCTCCGGGCACACGCTGCGGGCGCGCCCCTAGTGGCCAAAAGGCGAAGCGACATAAGGTAATGGCATTTTGCCCAGCCGTGCCATTGGTCAGCAAGCAGTTAAAGCTTAATTGAATAAGCTGAAGTTGAAAGCTGGTTGGCTACCATGCACAACTGCACTAGAATTTCCACTCTCCAGTTTTAGTAAATCAGCCCCATAGTGAATGTTCTCTTTGCAAACTTAATGTTAGTGCATTGTTAGTGCAGGGGAAATTTTAAAAAAAACAGGATTTTCTCTAGCACATCGCTGGGTATTCAAAGTGAGCACAGCTTCACTTTATTCATTAACATTCGCTTTACAAAACTATCATACAGATTTGCATCTACTCCTAAAAATACACCCCAATAGTTAGCCAGTTTAATAAATCTGTATCAAGGCTAACTAATCTCTACTGGCGAACACCACACAGAAGCCTGTTGTGTGCAATTGTTGATTATTTAAGGCACCTTGCATGGCATAGATCATCATTGCTACATACATGACATAGGGATGACTGCCACCATAATTTAATGGAGGAATCAGCTGTGATTACATTAATTAACTCTACAGAATCAGTAATATAAAGCTGAAGTTTCCTAAACCTTCTTCTCCAAACTCATCTTTCAACAGCTATGTATGGGGGTTGATTTACTAAACCTAGAGAGTGCAAAATCTGGTGCAGACTCTGTAGAAACCAATCAGCTCCCAGTTTTTTTTTGTCAAGGCTTAATTGAACAAGCTGAAGTTAGAAGATGATTGGCTACCATGCACAGCAGCACCAGATTTTGCACTCCCCAGTTTTAGTAAATCAACCCTATGATATTTAGACAAGGCCGTTACCTCACTGGGAATGGTGTGGTAAGACATTGTCCCCTTCTTACAGCCTGCCTTGATGATCTGCATAATTCAAACAACATGCAGAAGTACATAGTAAACTATTACAACAGTTACAACTAATTTTACAGTTGTCTGGAATCAGAGGTCTACATCAATCCTTTGCTTTAAGATCTAACCAGGGGGCTCTCACAACAATTGCAACCAAGAAGTAAAGGTAGATAAAAAAAATGAAGAGCAACAAACCCCTAACTTCCCCTATTATAAATATCACACTGACTACATCTCGGTAATGCATGACACAGGTAACTAAGCAATAGACATCATGTGCTTGTTTTATTCTCTGGTCAGGCAAGACTGTAAATGAACCACAGTTTGGGCAAACTAGGCAGAGTCATGCAGATATAACAATTTGTGCTGGATTGAAGTAGCACACGGAAGTCATCTTTCTAGTTTATTAAATACATGCTTGTTAAATGACACTACCCTGCCATGAAACCATCCATGTTGGTTATCGCAGGGTTTAACTAACACAGGCCTTCAAAGTACAGCCTGTGGAATAGATACAGCCTACTGCTTGTCATTTACTGGGACTCTCTAAATCCCACTGACATCAACAATTGGGCACTATTCCTCCCACTGACACTAATTATGAGGTACTACTCATCCCATTGACATCAACCATGGTGTCATTCCTTCCACTAACACCACTGATGGGGCCCTATTCCTGCCATTGGCATTAATTATTGGAGAATATTTCTCCTACTGACCCCAGCCATGGGGCACTGTCCCCCCCACTGACAACAACCATGAGGCACAATTCCTCCTAATGACACTAATTATGGGGCACAATTTTCCCCGCTGACCCCAATTACGGGGCACTATTCCCCCTCCCAATGATCATTAATGCTGGACATTTTGCATCTCCCACTGACACCAATGCCAGGGTTGTGTTGCTTTATTTGGTGTCTTTACAATAAAGATCCATTGGGAAATGAAGATTGGTATGCCGCTGACATCCACTGTAGTGATGTATGGGCTAGTGAATGGAACCACAACAAGTGTCGAGGAATGCAGACATCTGATACATCCAGAAGTTTATCAGATGTGAAGATACTTTGGACAGCTTTGCTCTATAAGAGAGCAACAATTCCATGAACAGGTGGCAAAACAGGTAAGTATTAAAGCGTATCTAAAGCCAAAACTTTTTTTTTTCTCAATTTTAAATAAAGCAGTGAACGGTTAAAAACCCCTATCATGTTTTTTTTTGTCATCCATGTTCTATTGGGGAGATTTTCCTTTTTCTTTTTCTTCAACTGGTGAACACACGGAGGCTTTAGCTACAGTCTCAGCATCTTGGCCAATCCCTTCTGATGCTTTCACCTTGATTGGGCTCAGTCTTACAACTAAGTCCAATCAGGTTAAACGTGTCAGCGAGGTATACCCAAGATGCGGGGATTGTAGTTGAACCCTCTGTGTGTTCACTAGGAGATGTGGCTGATCTATGTGGCGTGTGCCCCTCAGTTCAACTGCAGTTGTCACAAGAGTATCTTATATGAATGGGGTCTCAAGAATCCAAAAAAAAGCTAAGGCAGGCAGACAATTAAAAAAATTAAAATAACATATAAAACACTACAATTCAAAATATGTGCTTACTGAAAATATATATATTTTCCGTTCATTAACAGCTATTTTATATACGAATACCTCACAAAGCAAAATGGCATTCTCTAGCTAATTAAAGCAGCAGAATGATGTTTTCATTGATGCAGTATGGGGAAAAAAGAAAAGCATTTTTTGATCAGTAGCACTTCCCCTTCTCCCTTAGTGAATATGAATGGTATAAGGCAAAAGGTGTTGTGATAAGTTTCACAGTCTTGCAGAGGGAAGGAAATACAAGATAGAAATAAAATACAGGCTAACTTGTGCCAGGACACAGCATTATGAAATCAAGGCTTCACAAGGCACAAATGCCTTGGAGATGAGGTAATGTATCAGAGAAGTCAAGGGAAAGATGTTCTATGTGTTTATGAGAGGAAACAGAGCTGGACTGAAGCAACCTCAGGTGCTGTGCTGTGGAAGAGATGCAGTCAGGGTGGAAGCCTCTGCTATCACCATGGGGTTGATTTACTAAAACTGGAGAGTGCAAAATCTGCTGCAGCTCTGCATAGAAACCAATCAGCTTCCAGCTTATTTTCAAAGCTTAATTGAACAAGTTAAAGTTAGACGCTGATTAGCTACCATGCACAGCTGTACCAGATTTTGCACTCTCCAGTTTTAGTAAATCAACCCTCACATCAGCTGATCATTTCCTGCCCTGTGCAAGACCAAGCTGTAAAACTGACAGCTCAGTTCTGCAGATTACACTAAATAAGCAGCTCATTCAATGTAATCACTGGGGCTTCAGTGTCAGAGTGACAGCAGCCCTGATAAACAGAGCACAGTACACCAGCTGTCAAAGTCATAGCACTCTCTCAGTATGATCAGCAGTACTGGGCTGTCAGTGTAACAGCCGAGTCCTACTCTATTAATTTATGAATGAAGTCTACTGTTTGTGAATCAGTGTTATGTGTCAACTGTTAACAATTTAGCCCCTTATTAACACTTTGGGGTTCATTTAAAAAAATTGCAGTGTGAATGTTTCAGCATTCATGCAAAAGTCATAAATAATAGCCACATTGTTTGTTATATGTGTCATATGACAGGTTCTACTTGTTGCCTTCGCGGAGCGAATGTAGTATTACCTAAATAATGATTCTAGGAGAAAATTGACTTAGAAACATTCAATCAATAGAGTAAATAGCCTAACATCATAGGCTAAGAACATTTGACCAGAAAAGGAAATATTAAGAGGGAGACCTCTGCACTGTAAATTAAGGGGTGTATTTATAAAAAATGGTAGTTATTCGTTCTGGCAAACTGCGTGTACATTTGATTTGTGTGAATGGGGGCAAAAATTCATGTCATTAGTCTATTTTCTTTTCCTTGAGCAATTTTTTTTATTTACAAGAGCAGAGTGAATGAGGAAAATACCACATAATGAATACTAGATGAAGGTGATGACCATAATACTGTAAATAAGTATTTAGATGTAATGAATCAGCTACTGCAGAAAGTGAACTGCTATATAGGATCAATACAAATTGAGGAGACTAAACTCTGTTTGACAAGTTTACCAGTTTGTAACCCTTTATAGATCGCCTAAAACAAACAACGTAGTTCTATCTATGTAACATTGTACCATCTTCTCTATAGCAGTTCCCTCTGCAGTAGCTAATTCATAGGAGACACTTAGTGAGCACGGTTCAGTCTGAATGTGAGTTACAGAGGTGATGGATATGGAAGAAGAGATCTGTAGGAGTAGGAGAAAGTTGCTTGTCATGGCCCGCAACAGAGACTTTTGATTGGGGTTCACTTTGAAGATACCAATGCTGGAGTATGCCTCTGAAGGACCTACACTTGTGTGAGAGAGCCTGTAAAGGACTATAGACACTGGAATGCACTTTTGCAGGTACTGTATGTCGAGGCAGCACACCAGCCTGTAGCTGTGGTTAGTGAGCTAGTATCAAGTTTTGCCTGTTGGACTGTAAATGTCTATTTTAGCACCTTTCTAAGTATTGAAACTTTGTCCATGTCTTGTCTGAATTTATTAAAGCAGTAGTAGAAATTCCCCCCTGCAGGGTAAAGCCATAATGTGCTCAGTAGACTTACCTTGAAACAAAGCCCTCCAGTGGTGAGCTGTCACCACTGCAGAGGCTTTCATCTTCACCTAGTCTTCCTTCCAGGTTCACGGGCTGAGGCCACTTGAATGGCCAAGCCACAATGACATCACTCCAGCACATGCGCGCAGGAATCACGGCCACAGCACAGAGCTCTGAAGGAACGGCACAGGTATGTCATTCCTTCAGTGCGAATACGACAGTGACGTCACCGGCTGCTGCTCACTAGAATATCTCCTAAGCGGTGCATGTTTAGCAGATATTCATTTAACCTATGGGCAAGCTTTACTATGAACTTACCTGTAGGTAAAATACAAAAATAGAGTTTACTACCACTTTAACCTCCCTGGTGGTATGATTATTTCGGATTTTAGGTGCTGAAAGTGGTACAATTATTTTGCATGGAAATTTGGCGTTTTATATTGTAGGCCTGTAATTCTTAACAATAACACACTTAAATCTGTCCAAACAAGAGTCTAGTATATATCCCAGGTATGATAAAGTTTGAAACACAAAAACATAAATTATAATATAATAAATAAAAATAAATAATTAAAAAAAATATATAATAATAATAAAATAAATTTCCCCAGGATTCACTATCGCTCAATTCTGCAAGTGTTCTAATTTACTATCGCTGTTTTCTAGCTGGTCTAAAGCCACTTTTGACGTAAAGGGACACTTTTTGGTTGCTATGGACAATCTCCAGTTTCCAGGCAGAAAGAACAGTATATATAATATAAAACTGCATGCAGGGCATGGGCCAAAGCACTAGGGACAAAAGGAATGTGAAATAATTTCATACAGTACTGTAATCTGTAAGATTACAGTACTGTACGGTTTATGATTTTTAAAATTTTTTGAATTTGCTGCCAGGCTCCGCCCCCGTGCATCGCGACGCTTGCAGGGAACGGAGCCTGGCACAGAGAGGCTTCGGGAGGAGGACAGAGCCCACGGACACTGCGGGGGACATCGCAGGATCCTGGGGACAAGGTAAGTAACGCTGCACCAGGATCCTGCACTGTAATCCTGAGTGTGGCTCGGGGTTACCGCTAATAGGACTGAATTTTAACCCCGAGCCACACTCGGGAAAACCGCAAGGGAGGTTAAAGAGGAGCTCCAGTCTGGAAAAAAAATATAAAAAAGTCAGCGGCTACAAATACTGTAGCTGCTTCTTTATATTATAAGAACACTTACCTGTCGAAGGATTCCACGATGTCGGCACCCCAAGCCGATTCGTCAATTGGCTTCGGGTGCAGGCGTCAGCATTGTAAGTAAGAGAAACTGGCAGTGAAGCCAGTGAACCTGACAAGTTAAGCCACAAGGCTCTCTGTCTCTTACAGAACTTAACAATCACACAACACCATAGAACTGCATGGAGCTTCCGATCAATTCTGCTTGAAAAACTAACTGATCGGAATGCCTGTGTGATATGGGCCTAAGAAGAAAAGCCACGTTGAAGAGATGCAATATGACAAAATGTAAGAGATAAAAATAGATAAAGTAAAAATATATTTTAGTATTTTTAATATTCAGGATTTATATAGTGCCAACAGCACATTACAAAATAAAGAGAGACAGTACAGTTGAAATACAATTTAAGACAAGAGGGCCAGAGTGGTCCTGCTTGTGAGAGCTTACAATCTATAAACAAGAGGAATTTGAATTATGGTATAAAACTTTCCAGAAACAGAAGTGTGACTGAAGAGAGCTAATGTTCAAACAGTCTAGTGAAACAGTTACTGAGACAATAGTACAATAAAGAATATGTAATTTTAAGAAATTTTCTGTGTTACATTGGACATAAATGTGTGTAAATAACTTTTTCCCACTTGTGTAATGTCCAGAGCTGACCTAAATAAGTCTGTTTGACAGTACTGGCAGCAGGTGCCAAGTTGCTCCCGTGGATAGTTTATCTTTGGACGTCAGCGTTTGAAAGCTGATCTGCTGTCACTTCACACTAGCTTCATATCCCTTCTTTACCCCTTCTGCCCAGCACTCCCACAATTTCATCACTGCATTCTCTTCAGATTAATTTCATTGTCTCTTTCAATGTATAATTAAGCACCTGATATTTTACAGGATGTTTTTGGACCCGTACCTAAAGATTTTACAGAACTTTTTATTGCAAGTGAATATATGGACATAGTGCAGTTTAGGTTGACACCATAGACCTATCTTTCACCTAATTTCATCTTCATGCATTACTAAGTAAACAAAATCAATTTTAACCTGTGCACCAAGGTAAGGTTATGTACTCGAGGGTTAAAAACACGCGTGCATCATACATTACCGTAGGAGAACAGCTGGGGGAGTCAATGGTTGAGACACACATGGGAGTAAGTCACACATGTGCAAGTCACAAGCAAGCCTCACGTCTTAACCTTCAAGTCACAAGCAAGTCCCAAGTTACTGTGGCGAAAAGCAAGCAAGTCAAGTCGAGTCCCTGCTAGAAGTCAAGCAAGTCAAGTCAAGTCATTTATTTTGGTCAAGTCACAAATTAAGTCAAGATACTGATCTACCCCATTTCCACCTTTAAATGAGTTAAAAGTCAGTTTTCAGGAAAGGTTTTGTATTTTTTTTAACATTAACAAAACTGCTTAGTGCTTTTTTCTTGGCATATTAAAGAAACACTTTGAATGCCCAAACAGCAGACAAGGAGCAGAACACTCAGCAATTAAATGGCCAAAAAGCCTGAACTTGACACAATGCCAACATCTGGACACTTAAATGGTGATGAGAATGGCCACTTAAAATGCATTGCATTTGCAAAAAATTAAATTTGAAAGTACTTTCTCGCTCATTTGTGAGCAATGGGGTCGCATTATCACCCCACCATGGCTGAACACACGTTCAACAGGTGCACTTGATGCAGGGACTGACATAACTCTTACCGCTACCCTGAACAGCTCCAATGGCATTTGGCAAATGCTGATTGGCTCAGAGGCGGTGGTGGGCGGAGTGTGTGGGTAATATTTTCGGGGGTTTGGTGCCAAGTCATTGCAAGTCAAATAGCACAAGTCAAAGTCAAGTCGCAAGTCATTAGTGACAAGTCAAAGTCAAGTCGCAAGTCATTAGTGACAAGTCAAAGTCAAGTCGCAAGTCATTAGTGACAAGTCAAAGTCAAGTCAAGTCATTTATTTAATTTTGTCAAGCAAGTCGCAAGTCCTCAAACAGGTGACTCAAGTCTGACTCAAGTCAAGTCACGTGACTCGAGTCCCCCACATCTGGGCGTTCTGGTAGATCATAGAATTAATAATAACATGCAATGCCAAGCTGCTGTTTCTAAAGCAAGCAAAATATTTTCTTGTATTAAAAGAGTTATAGATTTGGAGTTGAAAGAGCTGGAGTCAAGACTTAAAGGAGTTGTAAACCCTATTTTTTTTTTTTTTCAATAACAAATACGTCATACTTAGCTCCACTGTTTTGCACACAGTGGCCCAATCTACCTCTTCTGGGGTCCCCCGGCGGCACTGGTAGCTCCTCCTCGCATCGGGTGTCCACGTTGGAGAAGCGCTCTCCTTGGTGGAAACCTGTGCACACGCGCTTCCAAGTCCTGCTTTTGCGTGTATTCACACAGAAAGCAGGACTCGGCCCCGCCCCCAGCGCCCGCGTCATTGGATTTGACTGACAGTAACAGGAGCCAATAGCCGCGTTGCTATCAATCTATCCAATCAGGACACAAGACACCAGCTAGAGATGGTGTGCTCGTTCTCGGCCGGAGAAAAACAGCGTTCAGGTAAGTAAAACGGGGGGGGGCTGGGGGGCTGCAGCACTACAGAAGGTTTTTCACCTTAGAATGCATCAGGGTGAAAAACCATGAGGGTTTACAACCCCTTTAAGTAGACCTACTATGTGATTGAAGTAAAGTATATTGAAAAAACACTTTTGAGTGACAGCTCAAAAAGCTAACATTGCTTGACAGCTGTGCTTGTTGCTAAGTAATATGACACAAACATGTTTATTCCATAAAACAGCACAGGGAACAAAGCAATAAATGTAAGACAAGCACCCAGAGAAAGTAATCAGAATCTTGCACTGCTCTGACTTCAATAAGGTGAATTTTTGTTGTTATGAAATGCTGCACTGATGTTTTGCTCCGTGCACTATGTATTGATTAAGCCCAGTTATCTGTAATACGCAGCCTTGGACTTTTTCTCAGGGTTTATAGTTTTTTTCTTGTTAGTCACCACTAACACTTGATTGTTTTTCTGGTAATTTCCTTGAGCCCTACTCGGTGGCTGCTGGTGCTCAAAAATTTTTTGGGAGGGTGCAAACAAACTGAAAAATTCTGAAAAAAAATCCATCATTTGTAGCCTCACTGTGCCATCAATTGCAGCCACTGTGCCCATCATATGCAGCCACTGTGCCCATCAAATGCAGCCACTGTGCCCATCATATGCAGCCACTGTGCCATCAAATGCAGCCACTGTGCCATCAAATGCAGCCACTGTGCCCATCAAATGCAGCCACTGTGCCCATCAAATGCAGCCACTGTGCCCATCAAATGCAGCCTCTCTGCCCATCATGTGCAGCCTCTGTGCCCATCATATGTAGCCACAGTGCCTTTCATATGCAGCCACAGTGCCCTTCATATGCAGCCACAGTGCCCTGCATATGCAGCCACTGTGCCCATAAAATGCAGCCACTGTGCCCATCATATGCAGCCACTGTGCCCATAAAATGCAGCCCCTGTGCCCATCATATGCAGCCTCTGTGCCCATCATATGCAGCCTCTGTGCCCATCATATACAGCCACAGTGCCCTCCATATGCAGCCACAGTGCTCTTCATATGCAGCCACTGTACCCATAAAATGCAGCCTCTGTGCCCATCATATGCAGCCTCTGTTCCCACAATATGCAGCCTCTGTGCCCATAAAATGCAGCCTCTGCGTCCATCCTATGCAGCCTCTGTGCCCATCATATGCAGCCACTGTGAACCCCCTCTGCCCACTCTCCTGCTCGCTTCCTGACTGGCACTTACCCCATCCTGGTGGCTGGTCAGGCAGTGGGTGACAGCGGAGAGCTGTGGGACATGCAGTCAGGCGACAGGTCCTGTGTCCTCCATGGTTCCTATGCATCTCTTCTACCGTTCTGCTAGGCATCCAATAGGGATGCCTGTGCCTTCAGCCAATCAGGTGACGTGTATCAGACCCGCACTTCCTGATTGGCGGAGTAGCGGTTCAGTGTTAGAAAAGCAAATATTCATTTGCTTTTCTAACACACTTGGGTGGGCTCCGAGCGCAATGCTCTGCGCTCTGAGTCCACCTTTTTTGAAGCCTATTAGAGCCGGACACCTAAATAGGGGGTGGCTACAGCGGCTATGTATAGATTCATGCTATGCATGAATCTATCCATTTTACATGTAGGGGGGTGGCGTGACAGAGAGGGCGGCACCTGTGTGCCCTTAATGGACGCACCACCACTGGCCTTACTACACCTGACTACCCTCAAAATACAGATTTCTACTCTTAATAATGGTTCCTGTTTACACTTGTACAGCAGGCTCGACCCCTCTCCAAACTGTCTGCCTCGCTCCCTCCAGTGGCGTAACTAGAACCTTCAGGGCCCCGATGCAAGAAACCATGGAGGGCCCCCCTGACCTCCAGCCAGGGCCCTTCCCACTGATCACGGGGGCAGCAGAACCTGGATAGGAGGGGTAAAAAAATCCCCTCCATTTTCCTCCTGCAGCCACCTAATGCCTATCAGAGGGAGAGGAGGAGAAGCAGACTTTTAGTGGCTGCAGGAGAAAAATTGAGGGGATTTTTTCCTCTAAATGCCCCCCCCATTCAGGTGTTCAGGGGCAACATGTGCGCTATTGCAATTGTTACCCCTGTAGTTATGCCCCTGGGATGAGTGGCAGCAGTGATGGTTGGGGAGGGATAGGATCAGTGGCATCGGTGGTGGGGGATGGGATGTGTGGCAGTGGTGAGGAAGAGATGGGATGAGTGGCAATGGTGGGGGGGTGGGATCAGTGGCAGCGGTGGAGGTTGGGTGGGGATGGGATCAGTAGTAGCGGTGGTGGTGGGGGGATGGGATGAGTGGCAGTGGTGAGAGGGGATGGGATGAGTGGCAAGGGTTGTGGTTGGGGGTTGGGGGGGTGAGATCAGTGGTGGGGGGTTGAATAGGATCAGTGGCAAGGGTGATGGTTGAAGGGGGATGGGATGAGTGGCAGTAGTGGTGGTGTGGGGGGATCAGTGGCAGCAGTGGTGTGGGGGTATCAGTGGCAGTAGTGGTGTTGTGGAGGTTTTAGTGGCAGTAGTGGTGGTGTGGGGGGGTATCGGTGGCAGTAGTGGTGGTGTGGGGGGTATCGTTGGCAGTAGTGGTGGTGTGGGGGGTATCAGTGGCGGTAGTGGTGGTGTGGGGGGTATCATTGGCAGTAGTGGTGGTGTGGGGGGGTATCAGTGGCAGTAGTGGTGGTGTGGGGGGTATCATTGGCAGTAGTGGTGGTGTGGGGGGGTATCAGTGGCAGTAGTGGTGGTGTGGGTGGGTATTAGTGGCAGTAGTGGTGGTGTGGGGGGTATCAGTGGCAGTAGTGGTGGTGTGGGGGGATCAGTGGCAGCAGTGGTGTGGGGGGATCAGTGGTAGTGTTGATATTGAGGGATGGGTGCCACTCACTTGCAGATCACTTGGTTCCCCCTCCTTGCTCCGTCTTGCTTGGGCGAGCAGAGAGGATGGGCGGGGCCTGTGAGTGAAGGCGGAGCCATAGAAGATGGGCGGGGCGGGCGGGGACTGTGCTCATGAGTGCAGGTGTGACAGAAGATGGGCGGGGACTGTGAGTGAAGGCGGAGCGGGAGAAGATGGGCGGAGCAGGCGGGGATAGAGACGATGGGCGGGGACTGTGCGGACAGAGAGGATGGGTGAAGCAGGCGGGGACTGTCCACCGTGAGTGAGGGAGCAGAGGATGGGCAGGGAAGATGGGCGGAGCAGCAGGAGAGGATGGGCGGGACGACCAGGACTCCACATGAATTACTATCTCCTGGGTGGCCCCCCCACAGTGGCAGAACTCAAGGGCCCAGTCGCAAATGCGACTGGTGCGACCCTGATAATTCCCCCACTGGCTCCCTCTCTGCACATCGCTCAGTAACTGAGAGGAGCAGAGTTGCTTGCCAGCCTGCGAGAAGGGGGATTACAGATGCCAAAAAAAATCCCCCCCCTGTGCCGGCCCTGCCACGAGCCTCTCATGGGTCCCCCTACTGGCCCTGGGCCATCAGGCACTGCCTGAGTACCCAAATGGTCAGTCCACCCCTGTCTCCTATAAAATGCTTGTGAAACATCTGGAAAAAATGCTTCAAAATCACTAGGAATATGCTCTGCTCTGAATATGCAGGTGAACATTGTGTAAAATAATTTAGTTAGTATATTATGCAAACGTTTTGTGCATGCAGCTAACTTTGCTCTTAATATGTGTAGAAGGCCCTGTGCAAAATGATTTCCATAACACCAAGTCCCTGTACACACAGGTTTAAAAAAGGGGCATTCCTAAAATGTGTGAGTGCATTTATGATGCCAGAACTGAGAGAGTATATTAAGCCAAATGGCATGATACACACTAGCACCCAATAAAGTGCTTGGTTTGCAATGTGTTTACAAGATAATTTCCTAGGCCATGCCCAATGCTGCATGCCCATTTCTCAACATTACTCTTCGCTAGGCATAAGGTTTTTATTTTCCGCTACCATGGGGTTGGAGCAAATCCTGGGGGGGGGGGGTGAGATTGCTGTCCTGACATATTTATGCGCAGATTAACCCAGCAGAGCCAATAAGGGGGCTTTTAGCTATGCGAGCCCCCACTATTAAAGGGGGGGGAGACAGAGCAGCTATTGTGTCAGTGAACTGGAAACTGTTGTAGGAAAAGCAAAGCGGAAGCTGACAATCTGCATAGCGGATATTACGGTCAGTTAGGAAACTGTACTAATTATGATTGCTAGCTCTTCGGGCAATCAATCCCTTTGATAAGTTTTTGTTTTGGAGGGGGGGTTTCATTTATTTTGTGGTTGATTTGAGGTCAGAGGTCACTTTTTGCTGCTGTCCCGTTCATAGCAAACTTTTTTTAATTGCTTCAAGGTTTCCCTTTAAAAAAAATGGGCTTTTGTTTCAGGGGGTTGGATTTGGTGCTTTATGTATATTTTGAATTATAAGGCTTTAATTTAAAAATAATTTTATTTAAGGTGTACTATTTTTTGTTGTTGATTGTGCCTTTTTTTAAGTGTATGGTGCTCAAAGCACAGCATTTACTTGTTACTGATCATCTGTACATAGACATGCCTTTTGTATGCAGTACACCACTGCATCATTTGAAAGCAAAAGACCAAGCGCTACAACATAGTTACATAGTTAGTCTGGTTAAAAAAAGTCCATCTAGTTCAAGCAAAAAAAAGAAAAAAAAAAAAAAAAAAAACGTACAATCCTATATACACTATCTTATACCCAAAGCTGATCCAGAGGAAGGCAAAAAACCCCAATAAAGCATAATCCAGTTTTCTCCAGCGGGGGGAAAAAAGTCCTTCCTGATCCCCCAAGAGGCAATCAGATATTCCCTAGATCAACTTTACCTATACATTTTAGCATTCAGTTACATTATGTACATTTAGGAAAGAATCCAGGCCTTTTTTAAAGCAATCTACTGATCTGGACAAAACCAGCTATTGAGGGAGTCTATATCACATTTTACAGCTCTTACTGTGAAGAAAGCTTTCTGTATTTGGAAAGCAAACCTCTTTTCTTCCAGATGTAAAGATTGCCCCCTTGTCCTCTGTGATGAGCTTAAAGTGAATAATGCCACGTACACACGAGCGGACTTTACGGCAGACTTTGCCCGGCGGACGGGATTTCGTCGGACAATTCGATCGTGTGTGGGCTCCAGCGAACTTTGCTTTCTCAAAAGTTGGACGGACTTAGATTTGAAACATGTTTTAAATCTATCAGTCGAACTCGAGTCCGGTCGAAAAGTCCGCTCGTCTGTATGCTAGTTCGACGGACAAAAAGCCACGCTAGGGCAGCTATTGGCTACTGGCTATTAACTTCCTTGTTTTAGTCCGGTCGTACGTCATCACGTACAAATTCTAAATGCTTTGGTGGATTGTGTGTAGGCAAGTCCGTTCATTCGGAAAGTCCGTCATAAAGTCCGCCGAGCAAAGTCTGCCGTAAAGTCCGCTCGTGTGTACGCGGCATAACTCAACACTCTCTCTCTGTTCTTCTCCCCCGCGCTCAATGGGGCGGGAGGAGCTGGTTTAGGCTCTCTGCGGCTTGCGTTTCAGGCATGTGGATGGATCCCGACCATATGGTCACGATCTTTCCCGAGTCTGAACCAGTTCTTTGATGTCAGCAGACAGCGGACTTCAGGCCGCTGTCTGCTGAAATCCGGTCACAGTAGTCCAGAATGAACTGCACTCCTGTGATCCACAGGAGAAGGTCAGCCAAATAAGCATTGGATGTACTTCTTTAATCTCCTCTTCTCGAGAAAGAATAAACTCAGTTCCTCTTATCTTTCGTCATAGCTGAGCTCCTCCATGCCTCTTATCAGTTTGGTTCCCCCTTTCTGCACTTTCTCCAGTTCCCTGATATCCTTTTTGTGAATTGGTGCCAAAAACTGAACTGGCTGATCCTGCCAGTTTTTACCCTCCTCCCTGTAAACTGACTACAGTATATCATGATGATGTCGGATCCTCCGCTCAAAGGGGGGCTTAAACCTCTTTGCTTGTGTCTCATTACCTCCAGGAAGAGAAGAGCCCCAGGTGCTGGCTGACTGCTGATGCAAGTAGAAGAGAACATGAAGACCTGGATAGCCACACACTGGAATAGATAAATCCGCCTTTTTATTCAAAATACAGGATCATGGGGTACACAGAACACGACTGTGGGGTGGTACAAAAATAGCTGACACGTTTCGCACTTACACCAAGTGCTTACTTGAGTAAGCACTTGGTGTAAGTGCGAAACACGTCAGATATTTTTGTACCACTCCACAGTCGTGTTCTGTGTACCCCATGATCCTGTATTTTGAATAAAAAGACGGATTTATCCACATCGGTGTGCGGCTGTCCAGATCTTCTTGTTCTCTTCTACGGTATATCATGGCTGCTGAGCCCTGACACAGTGGTCAGTTTACATGTCTCTGTCATCTGCAGCTCTGTATCTGTCTCGTCTCTGCTCCTGTGTCCTCCTCCCCCCTCCCCTCCCAGCCTATCAGCTCGTGACAGTGACACCCCCCTGCTGCTTGAATAACTCTAATGCCCCGTACACACCAGTGGATTTTCTGTCGGAGAAATCTTGGATGGTTTTTCTGTCAGATTTCCGCTCAAGCTTGGCTTGCATACACAAGGTCACACAAAAGTTCGCTGAACTTTCGACCACCAAGAACGCGGTGATGTACAACACTACAACGAGCCGAAAAAATAAAGTTCAATGCTTCCGAGCATGCGTCGAATTGTTTCCGAACATGCGTAGGAATTTTGCGTGTCGGAATTGGTACAGACGATCGTAATTTCCAATCGAAACTTTTTCCGACCGAAAAATTGAGAACCTGCTCTCAATCTTTTGCTGGCGGGAATTCGGCCAGCAAAAGTCTGATGGAGCATACACACAGTCGCATTTTCCGACCAAAAGCTCTCATCGGTGTTTTGCTGGTCGAATTTCCGATCGTGTGTACACGGCATTACATTTATACACCATCTTTACTGCCTCCAGTTGTAGTGTCCCCCTACATGTGTGACTTGTATATATAATAAATAATAAATGCTGTAAATACCTAATTTCAGAGCCGAGATCGTGATCATATCACCGGCAGGATCTCGCCTCCTCTCCTCCCATCACCTCCTGAGTGACGTCAGCGGGGGAATCTTGGCCCCTCCCGCTGCATCTGCCAGAGGTGGAAAGGAGAAATCTGGCTGGTCATGTGATCGCGATCTCAGCTCTGAAATTAGGTATTAACAGCATTTATTTTTATAAAATACACACAGAGGGGGACACTACAACAGGAGGCAGTGCTGGTGGTGTATACATGTGAGAGTGGCTTAACAACCACTTTAAGCTTATGATTTACCAGAACACCCAGACCCTATATCATTTATAAATATGTTAAAAAGTAAGGGTCCCATCACTGAACCTTGGGGTACACCACTGATAACCTTAGACCATCCAGAGTAAGAATCATTAATCACTATTCTCTGAATTCGGTCTTTTAGCCAATTTTCTATCCATTTGTAAACTGATCTTTCCAAGCCTGTAGACTTTACCTTACACATTAGATGTGTGTGGGGAACTGTGTGAAACACTTTTGCAAAACCCAAGTATACCACGTCCACAGCCACTCCTTTGTCTAAGGTTTTACTTCCTCATAAAAAGAAATCAGGTTTGTTCTGCCTTTCATGAATCCATGCTGTCTGTTGCTTAAAATATTTTTTTCCAGCAGGAACTCATCTATGTGGTCTTTTATTAAACTCTTCAGTATCTTCCCAACTATAGAAGTTAAACTAACAGGTCTATAATTACTGAATCAAATTTGTTTATTATTTTTTAATTGTAACAAATATTCAAATAGCAATACAGCTAAACATATCAATTTATGAACAGGGTGAATATATAACAATGTAAAAATGTAATGAGTAGAGCAACAAATAAACCAAAAAAGTATCACATCGAAATTATAAAATTATATTATAAAATTATATTCTATTCTTTAATAGGGCTAAAGCAAGATTGGGCTGTATAGGTGTAGCAAAGATTTTGGAGGCCAAGTCAAAAACTGCCCTCCAGAATTTTTGGGCAATCCCGCCAAATATAAAGTTGAGTGCCAGACTCTGAACAGCCATATGCTAGACAATTGAGTAGCATTAAATGAGCAATTAAGGTCCAGTTCCCATTTGGAGGGGGGACCAGTGAGTACTAGCTAAAATTTGCTTATAGAGAAACGAAACAAGTCCTCTAGCATGAGGGTCAGAAATACATATGCTTTCAAAATGCGACATCTGGAATAGGTGGGAGTTGGAACTGAGATAAAGTTGGAAAAAAATTTTGATTTGCAAATATCGGAACAGTTCCGATTGAGGAAGTCCAAGTGTAAAAGTAGGAAAAGAATGTATGGAGGAGGCAGATACCAAATTATATAAAATGGGAAAATTAGCTGTATTCCATGCTTTGGAAGAATCAGGACCGATCCAGTCAGGGTAACAAAAGAAAGGAGGGGATTGAAGGCCAAGAGAAGTTTTGAATCTGTCCCAGAGGGATAAAGAATGTTTTGTGATAGGATTGCGAATAAAGGTACGATCAGTTGGTCTTAACCATAACATGTTAGATACTGAAATAGGGTCACAGTCAATAGACTCAATTGTTACCCATAAAGGAATTTCTTTGATTGCATGGTATTTTGGTAAATGTGCAAGGTGCGCAGCATGATAGTAAGCAGAAATATTTGGGAGACCTAAACCTCTGCATCATAGTGGGAGGCAGAGAGTGGATTTAGAAGTTCGACATTTCGTTTTACCCCAGATAAAGGAGATAATTCTGCGCTGTATACGTCGTAAAAAGTTAGATGGAACTGGGATTGGCAAGATTCTAAAAAGATATAAAAACTTGGACAATATAGCTATCTTGATTACATTCATTTTGCCTAACCAGGATAGAGGGATAGAGGACCATTGTGATAATAATTCAGTAACATGTTTTAGTAATGGAGGGAAGTTAGCTGAGTATAAGTCAGTTATCTTAGGAGTGAGTTGTATTCCTAGGTATGGAAGTCTATGAGGTGTCTAAGAGAAGGGAAGTGAATCTTTAGCAAGCTGAAGGTCTGAAGGAGGCAAGGAAATGTGCAGTCGATTTTTGGTAGTTAACTGTTAAGCCCAAATGTGTGCAAAACGGTTTAGAACAGAGGAAATTAAGTGCTGTGATATGGGTGGATGATATCTGCAAAAAGATATACTTTATGATGATATCCAGCTACTTCAATACCTATGTTTGGATCAGATTTAATTAAGTGGGCCAAGGGTTCAATGAGGAGTGCAAATAGGAGGGGGGGAGGGGACATTCTTGACGGGTACCTCTTTCAATAGGGAAAGGGTCTGATTTAAAACCAGCATATTTGATAAATGCATTCGACTTGTCATATAAGGAAGAGATCTGCTTCAAAAAATGTGGTCCAAACCCCCATTTTTGAAGAATATATTGTAAGTATGGCCATGAGACAGTGCCAAATGCTTTTCATATATCAAACGATAAAAAACACGCAGGTTTAGCGACATGGGCGAGTAAAGAAGCTCTACGAATATTATCATTTGTGTAGCACCCTCTAGGTAGGTAGGTGCTAGAATAGGATTTTTGTGTGATAAGTAAGGTAAATTTAGACAGGCCTGGCTGGCAGCCATATCTGTTTTGTTTTGTTCTTAGGATAGCAGCTGGTGACTCACAAGCAGCATCACCTGGTGACTGTGAGTACTGCCATGCAGAAGCCAGAAGTCCCTGAAATGCCGGCTGCCCCAGTGCCCATTGCTAACCCTTTTTGGAAGGAACAAAATGTAGATATATGGGAATCCTGCCTATGTTCAGAAAAGTAGCACTCACCGCATACATAGCGGGGGGGGGGGGGGTGTTATCAAAATAACTAGCAAAAAACACAAAAAAATAACAAACAGAGTGATATAAGCACACACCCTAAAGAGTTGTACCACAAAAATATTTTATTCGCTGAAAAATAGCAAAATACAAATAACACCAATACTAAAATCCCTAAGTGCCTAAAGAGTCCCTAAATGGGGTAAACTAATAATACAAGCAATTCCCCAAAGATAAATAGGTGATTCAAAAATCTCAAAAGATAGTAAAGGGGATGAATGCAGTGGGTATATCCCTCCCCCAAAATAATACACCCCTATGAGCACCTAATAATACCCCAAGCCACCTGGGGTGAGGAGCTGCGCTGGATGATTCCTGAAAGGAACAGTGTGATTCCGTAATCACAGAAGTATTCCACACTGTTACACTTTTGAAATGATACAGTCACAGCGACAAGGGATGAAGTGTAATGTCATGCCACAAAAGTCACACAGTCAGTCAAGGAAGGAATGATCATAAAAGGGGAATACACTGGGATAGTGCATAGTCCAAAACATGAAAAGGGATGAGGGAGAGAAAAAAAAAATATTCTCCTCACAAAGAAAAAAAGATTGTTACTGTATCCTAAAATGTGTAGAAAGTCCTGCTGTATGATCTTGATAGGTGACAAATATGTGGTTAAACAATCACAGACACTGATTGCAGATTAATGGATCACTAAGCACTTCAATCCTGACCTTGTCAGGTATATAAAACAAGCAGGAATGATCACACAGGCACCGTCAGTGTAACCAAGAGCCAGGGTTCCGACAGCATGTAGGTATAACATCCAAGCAATTGTAATAATGAATTTACATGGTGGTTACTTACTGATACCGGATCACACAGAGAACTCTCCATTGTGGAATGAGATTCAATCTGTTGGTCTGTATGTGATAGCCATAGATCTCCAGCAAATGATCGTTCATCTGTGGTGAAGATAGTGATTCCTCATCATGGAGGAGGAATGGGAGAGAGGAGGTTCCCAGGTCCTGGAAGTCCAGTCTGAGGGTGGAGATGTGCCAAAGCCAGTTTTGGAAACTAAAGACACTGCAGGAGCCCTTGTCTGCAGCAGACAGCTCTATTTAAACAGACCTTCCACCACTCAGACCAGTGCACCTGCATACAGGTAATGGGTTGTGAAGTCCCAGGGTGCTTGTGTCCTCCCTGGGAAAGGAAAGCCCAAAAGAACTGCCCAGGTTTTCCAGATTCCAAGGGGAGGTGCAGAGAAAAGTTGCTTTGGAGTGGGGTCTGGACTACCCTTATGTCACTCCTGAGACCATGGACATCATAGAGAGCTGCCGGGGAGAGTGGGAGGATGATATAGTCTGGGACTATTTGCATATCCCCAAGGCTTTGCGGGTGCCAGATTGTGCTGAGACCTGGGCCCGCTTTGAGGACATTTGGCATGAATGGCGGCTGGGGAGAGCAATCTATAAAGACTGGGTGCTTACCGTCAAGGCGGGACAGCCTACGAAGAGCCATTCAGTCTCCATCAGGGAGGAAGGGGGAGGTAGGAAGAGACTGCCTGACCCACATTTTTATGCATGAGAGACTGTTGGTGTGTACAGCCCGCTTTTGAAATGTCCACATAGACTGCTGTGAAGATTGCAGAGTTGTGTGTTCCTTCCATCCTTGATTTGCAGGATCAGACCAACCTGCCACCCTGGTTGTGTCCAATGGATGAACTTTCTCTATTGCAAGGACACTGAGGGTGAGGTCTGATCCCTACTTCAACTTTTCTGAAGAGCCTTTCAGTCCAGGGAGGGGCCCATTCCATAAGGAACTCTGAAGAGAGCTTTTCACTTTAATACTGTGTGTTTCTTTCCCCATTGTTTCTGTCAGCAGGCCATAACCCCCCCCGACAGAACAATAGAAGAAAATGTGCTAAAGTGAATATTTGTTTGATATTTCTGTCGGCAGGATGCTAACTCTCTCCCAACAGAAACTGTATAAAGTATGTAGATAGTTGTTAGTTTAGGATGCTGTTGTATTTGTTTTTTTCAGGATTCCCTATGATGGGACGCCTGTCCATTCCCCTACGGCTGGAGACAAGATTCCTGCAAGCAGAGTGTCTCTCTTGGGAGAGAGATGCTCTGGCTCAAAATTTGTATTATATTGTGTGATTATTAGCTACAGGGACCTCTAAGTAGGAATGTTTTAATATGTACATGATGTAAATACCACAGATATTTTTATATATATTTTTGTACGCATTTATTTGTACATATCCCCTGTCCAAGTCATTTCCCTTTCCCCTTCCAACCTATCTTTTGGGATGCCCTTGCTCCTGGGCCCAGGGGCCATTTTTCAAATTCCCCCAGCCAAGGGACTGGCTGGATTTTGGTGGGGGGTGAGTGTAGCCCCCTCTAGGTAGGTAGAATGGGATTTTTGTGTGACGCAGGCATTTGTCAAGCTGAATGGCTAAGTGGATAAGTCCGTCAAGAGTAGCAGGAGCGGCAACTCGAGCTAGTTCATCCTTGAGGATCTCAGACAGTCCTTGGCGGTACTGATACGTGAGTGCTGCCTCATTCCAACTGGTGTCGGTGGACCATCTGCAGAATTCCACGGTATTATTTTCCACTGGGCGTTTTCCTTGCCGTAAAGCAAATAAGGCAGATTCAGTGGAGGCCGTACAGTGGGGGTCATCATACAACAGTGCCATAGCCTCAAAGAAAGTGTTCATGTTGTTTAGAGCAGAGTTCTTTTGTTCTAGCAGGTTATGAGCCCATGCTTGGGGTTCCTCGGACAGTAAGGAAATAATAAATCCTACTTTTACAAACTCAGAAGGAAAAGTTCTAGGTTGGGCCAGGTACAGTAGGCAAGCATTCTTAAAGGTCCTTAACTTTTTCCGGCCCCCGAAGAAACGTTCGGGTGTAGGTACCCGCGGTTCAGGAGGAGGCACCATCATCGTATGGGTTGGGTTGGCATATTCTTGAGGCACGGAAGCTGGTGCAGTGTTAATGGAGGATGAACTGGAATCCACAGAGGCTGGAGCAACTGTCAAATGCTGCAGCTAACCCTCCAACCGGAAGTAGCCATCCTGGAGTCTGCACGACTTGTGTAAAGGTGGTGACTTGTTGGCACAGAGCCTTGAGCGGGGAAGCACCTCTGTTGGCCTCGGACATGGCTGGATTGTACTGTCACGTACCTGGTTGGAGGCCGAAATGCCGAGAGGGCTCCTCTTGTGGCTGAGTGCAGTACACCCCTGAAGTTTGATACAGAGGGTGTAGTGCCCAGAGAAGCACAGGTTGCCAGATGGATTCAGAAGAGAAGAGCCAGTGGTCACCTGAAGAATACCGGCTAATGCAGGAAACACAGCTGGGCCAAAGTCTCCAGGAATCCTCAGTAATATTTGGCAAGGTGTGTGCAAGGGACGGTAGTGGAAGCCAGGCCAGGGGTCAAACACAGTAGATCCGGCAGGAGGAAGAGGCAGGTTGAAGGAACAGAGACAAGCTAAAGGTCTGGTACAGAAAGGCAGGCAGAAACAGATAACTGTACCAGTCCGTGATGCAAGCCGGGATCAGTTACTGGAGAGAGCAACAAGTCGGTAAAGCAAGCCAGAGGTTCAATCCAGGAGAGCAGGTCAGACAGGTCAGGAACAAGCCAGGTCACCACAGGAAATCCAAGTAGTATTTGCACAGAGGCTCAGGAACACAGGAAGGCTGACGACAATCCAGCAATGAGATGGGCTCAGCAGCAGTCTTATATAGGCCAATAAGTGGCCGCATCTGTCACGTTGTGCGTACGCGCGTTTGTCAATTGGCGCTTCTGCGCATACGTGTTTGCATGTTAGCACCATTGCAAATCTGCGTGCGCCCGTTCGCACTTCTTGCATTAGTGCGCATGGCAATGTACTGTAAGTAATCAGTACTGGCACTATCATTTCCCTGACAGATAGGTAGTGAGGAGTGAAATCACCATTTTACGCCCTTAGAAAGCCTGATGCTGTTGCTTTGTTTTTGGGGTCCTGTACAGGGCTAGGCTCCCAAAAAGTCTCACACATGTGGTGTCCCTGTACTCAGGAGAAGCAGCAGAATATACTTTTTTTTTTTGTCATTTTTCAATCACTTGTGACAAAAATATAATATATTCAATGTGCTCAACATGCCTCTCAACAAATTCCTTTGGGTGTCTACTTTCCAAAATGGGGTCATTGTGGGGGGCATGTTTTACTGCCCTGCCATTATAGCACCTCAAGAAATTAAATAGGCAGGTCAGAGTCTAGGATTACACCTAGTACCTTGGCAGGAGGGGAGGGAGTGATGGTTGTATTATTGATCTTGATAGAGAAGTCAGGGGGAGGGGCACAGGCTGGAGGAAAAATTATGAGCTTGGTTTTAGAAAGATTGAGTTTGAGGAAGTGGTGTGACATCCATGTTGATATGTTAGTTAGTAAGTTAGTAATGCGAGAGGAGACTGAAGGATTGAGGTGAGGAGTAGAGAGATAGTTTTGTGTGTCATCAGCATAGAGGTGGTACTGGAAGCCATGGGAGTTTATTAACAGACCAAGTGAGGAGATGTAAATGGAGAAGAGAAGGGTTCCAAGAACAGAACCTTGAGGTACCCCTACAGAAAGAGGAAGTGGTGAGGAGGAAACAGAGTTATAGGTCACACTGAAGGAGCACTGTAATAGGTAGGAGGAGAGCCAGGAGAGAGCAGAGTCTTGAAGGCCAAAAGAGTGGAGTTTTTTGAGGAGGAGTGGATGGTCAACAGTATCAAAGGCTGCAGAGAGGTCAAGTAGTATAAGTATGGAGTAGTGGCCATTGGTTTTAGCAGTTAGTAGGGTTCATTAGTGAGTTTCAGTAGGGCAGTTTCAGTGGAGTGTAGCAAGCAAAAGCCAGACTAAGGGGTCAAGAAGGTTGTTGTTAGTGAGGTAGGAGCTAAGACTGTTATAGACTGAGCGTTCTAAAAGTTTTGACGCAAACGGGAGCAAGGAAATGGGTCTTAAGTTGTTCAGGCTGGTGGGATCCAGTGGGGGCTTTTTAAGTGAGCAGTGATCGAGTTACTGGGTGGAGATGGTGATGGAGAAAGTAGAAAGTTAAAAGTAGAGAAGAGACGACGAGGACTTAAGGACAGAGTGTTAATGAGGGTGACAAAGTAGGTTTGTTTGGCAGCATGGAGGGAGGAATTGTATTTTAAGAAGGCAGATTTATATTGGGTGAATGCATGCTGGGAGTTGGTTTTACGCCACACGCGCTCCAGTGCTCGGCTATTTCTCCTAAGGTTTCTGGTGTTGTCGGTCTGCCAGGGTTGTAATAATCGGGGCCTGACATTTTGTGTAGTGAGAGGAGCAAGAGAGTCCAGTAAGGATGAAACTAGGTAAAGTAGACATATGAAACCTGCATTATTTATATTTATTTTGAGGCGAATTTCACGCATATGAATACTTATCGAATACTGTATCTGGGACGTGATCATAAACGTGATGATTTCCCAGCAACCACCCCTTAGACCAGATGGTTGGTCAGATGGTCTCTGTCAACACCCCCCCTTGATGTGAGAAGTGGAATGCATCCACATTTTGGACAGTTCTCACGCACCATCAAAACAAGGAACATCTGTCAAGTTTGAGAACCAACACCTTGCTCATCGGCTGAACTCTGCTAAAACCAAGGATACTGCAAGTATTCTTCCTTTTCCACTCTTTTTTATTTCCCATTGCTTTATTCTCTTCTTATGGCTTGTAACACCCTTTTCTGTAAATATTTTATTTGCATAAATTTAAACTTTTCATTATTAAACCTTATTTTGAAAAGTATTAAAACTGTCTTTTAGGCTTTTAATGCAAACTAAACGTATCCCTGTCTCTTGAAGAGTGCTACTGTATAGTACAAATCCTCTGAACACATCTGTCTGTGGTGACAGCATGTGTTGCAGACCTTTATTCTAAAATCATAGTGTGTATTGCTAAGATTATGAGTTTCCTCCTCTCTGTCAAACGGCGGTGGTGGTAGCTTAAAGGGTTAATTGCTTAATTAACATAGCCTAGTGAAAATCACTCTCAGGCTGCTGGCACCTAAAAGCTGCAAAATCTTTGTGCAGGGTGCAGCTGAGAGTGGCATTGTTACGTAAGTGATAGCGTGGTGTGAGATTGGCCAGTCCTTTGTCACAAGTTGGTGAGAAGGGCTGGGATCGGTACCCACTACATACCCATATCGGAGGAGCTTAGTGACTTGGGGCATGAGAGCCAAACACTCAAGAACTAATCAGATGTAGTCAGCTACTGCCAAGGTCTCTTCATCAGGCTGAAACTCTTGTGACCTTTGTGAGTATATACATTTTTATTGGTTTGCAATAAATTGCATGTAACTTACTACACAAGAGTGGTTGTGTTGTCTCTCCCCCCTGCCCTGGTGTTGAAACTCCAGGTGAGGTGGTTCAACACCCAGTAGGACAAGCTGTAGTAGAACCTAACTCTATAACTGTGACTGTGAGTGGGATGAAAAAGGCCTTTTAGGCTAAGTGTCTTCTGAAGTGAGTAGTAGTACACCTGAGTATGAGTGTGTCATTGGGGATTGTGCCCAGTTGGGCAGAGCTATAGAATGGGACCTAAAGAGAGACTGGTATACTGAAGAAAAGCATCCAGATTAAACTTGGTGACAGAGGCTGAATGCTGTGGACTTAGTATACATGGAGAAGTGGTCCCAAATTTGTGGTGCTCCCAAAGGGAGAGGAGGTGAAAAGGAAAGATGGCTTACAAATTATGTGCTGGTGTTCTGTGTCCTAATGACAGCCACAGAATGTTTGCACCTTTGCATGGCAATCTGTGCGGAGGAGTTCTGTCACTACGTCTATGTGATGTTAGATGTCACGGCTATCTTTTGGGAAGTTACAGTAAAGTGCAGGAAATACATTCCTTGCATTACCATTCCTTTATTCTTAACTATTAAGGCCTATGGCCAGGGATGTCATGAGTGGGCCTATGGCCAGGAGTTTGACACAATCTAGTAAAGCAGGAGCAGGGGCTGGGACCCAGCAGGTGGGTAGTTGTCCTTTTCAGGAAGTGGACCGGGGAGCAGTTTTGCGCCAACAAACAGCCAATCATGAGTCCCCTTAAAGTCAGACCCTCCCTTTCATAAATTGCCTTGAGAAAAGCAGTTCCTTCAGAACACAAAAGGGTATAAATGTTTGCAAACATCCTTACACTTTATCACTTGGGAGCAATAATGTTTTCTCTCAACAAAACTTCTGTTGAATGCAAGGTACACTTATTAGATCTGGGCCTCCACCTCTTGTATAAATTGCTGCCAAATAGTAGTGGAAAATGTACATATAATGAAAAAGGTAAGGTTATATACCTACCCATATTTTCTGCACTGCTGGGCCTGGCATTACTCTCCATGCTGGGAGATTCCTTGGGAATGATGAGTACCCTAAATATCGCAAGAATACAGCCTATCTTTTCATAATATTTATCTTCTTGTCTTTTCCAGGATCCACCATGGTGAGTGTGAAATCAACCTCATTTAGATGCCACAGGTGGAACATGGGCTAAGATAAGTATATAATCCAACTTTTTTACTAGCAGGTACAATTTTCCACTATTATTATACATAATTTTTAACAGGGGAAGAGGACTCTGATCTACAAAGCAGATCTTGCATTTTATTGCAAGGTCCACTTTAAGTAATGCTTCTTTAAAACTGATAAGCCGTATATAGTAAATAAAATACAAACAAAAAGTTTTAAAAACATAAAAGCTTGCTGTTGGACCATGTTTGCTCTCATCTGCAACCATCATGCTTTGCCTTTATAATTATTTAAAGCTTAATTCAAAATTGAAATTCTTACCTGTCACCAAGCAGATGAATTTAGCATCACAACCCTCTGACACAGCCCTGGCTTTCAACGTTGTTTCAAAACATGGCTGTGTCTCTTCTGTTAGTTGAGATATAATATTGCAAAATGTGGTCCTGGCAAAGGGAGGTAGGGTGTTAGGTAAGCAGCAAAGATTTTTTTTTTTTTTTAATTACTTACATTTATACAAATAATGCTAACGCAAGTGTAAGAACTACACAACTAGGTTTATTAAAGCTAGAACAAAAACAAGTATGGGGGTTTTCCAAAGAAATTGATGAAATTCTAACTGTGATATTTTTTTATGTTCCATTTCTAGGTCCATCAGAGTTTTAGAAAAAATAAATCCGATGAGGCATACACACGATCGGAATAGACAATGAAAAGCTTCCGTCGGACTTTTTCTGTCGGACATTCCGCTCGTGTGTACGCGGCATTAGGCATAAAAAAGTGGGAGCTGATATTGCTGGTTTGTTTTAAAAAGTGCAGGCTCTAGGGTATCTTGATCCTTTTTCTCGCTACTTAGCAAGTCGCTGACCTGGATGCAGGACAGTTTCTTGGACTTTGTTGGATGCAGCTTCTTCTTGCTCAATGCCTAACTAGATATAGTAAGATGACAGTCCTGGAACCGGTACTTTTAAAAACAAGTAATGGTAATTAACATTTGTTGGTCCTGTATTTTTAAAAAATAATGCATTGTGAATATACAGTCAAGACAACGAAACCCTAAGGAAGCATAAAAAATAAGAAAAAATAAAAAAACTTTCTACATTAACCTCCATCCCTCACCCTTTACCTTGTTTAGCTAGGAAATTTCAGTGCCCAAGGTATTAAATAGTTGTCACTGCAATAGAATTAATTATGTCTTGACAGCCTTTCATTGCCAGCAGCGTGCATTCAAACTGTCTGGGTTAAAGTTTCAGCTGCTGGCAATGAGAAAGGGTGGGTTTCTTCCAGTGTAAATCCCACTCCCATTGCTTTCATTGGGAGTGGGGATTTATGGTGGCCATACATACTTCAAAAAAATTATTGATTTATTTTTCTTTTAAGCTTTTCCAGTAGAATAATCAATCTATGGTTGACAACCCATTTGAACAATATTCCACGATGGGGGAAGTGGGTTTTGATCAATAGATAAGATACATTTGTAAGTATCTCTGTTTCCACCATGTAATCTCAAAATCGGATTGATCCAAGTATTCACAAAGCATCTTGGTGCTCCTGCTCAATGCAAACCTAACAATAGCTTTCTGCCCTGGCCAATTGAATCAGTTTGGTTGGATCTTTTTTTTACATACAGTTAAAATAGATTTAAGGAAAGTTATGACTATTCAGTTGTCTGCAGATTCAAATACATCAAATGGATAATACAGTTGAAGCCTGTTAGGGTACCATTATTCAAAAAAATATGGATTGAGTGGAGACCTACAAATTAAATAAAGAAAATAATACACAAGTGATTATTCCAGTACATCTTGTTTGAGGCTCACATCACATAAGCCTCATTTTGTTAGATAAAAAAAAACGCCCTCCTCCCCAAAGGGTAGACATTTAACACTTCGATCATATGGGATGGAATCCCAAATGAAACGCTGCCATAATGACATAAATGCTTATTTTACTTATTGAAGCTATCTACCTTCTGCTGAAGGCCATACGTTATGGTATCAGATCAGCTTGGGGATACATTAGAAGCCAGATTAGTATTTTTATTTTTTTTCTATAAACAGGAGACTTGGGAAAAAAATAGAATAACACCAATGGTATTATCAGTGGAATAGTTATAACCCTGAGAAGCATATCAGATGGGAAAAGATCTGGTAAATCACTGGTATACTTGTGCTCATTTCAGATTCCCTTAAAATGTCAACCTTAACTATGAACTTCTCTTATTTGTTTCCTTTACATCTGTCAAATATACAATTAAAAGCCTTTTGTTTTATCTGTGTGATGAACTCAAAAATACATGTTGATCTTGCTACTGAGCCCGGTAACTCTCTGTGCTCACTATCTATGCTAACCATTATCAATTACATTGTTCTCTGTGGACTACAGGACCTCATCCCTTTATGTTATGGACAGTTGGAGCAGAGTTCAGAATTCCTATCACATTTCAGTTATTACAGAGGGGGGATTGAAGGTGGTCATCCTAGGCTGGAAGTGTATTATTAACAGAATAATCAGGCAAAAATAAATTTTAAAAAACCTCAATAAAAACATAACTAATGCAGCTACCACATCTAAGAACTGCTAATCTTCAAAATGTTACATTTTTGTTTTTGAGTTTAGATACCCTTTAACTATAAGCAGCCAGGCAGTTACCTTGTAGGATGCCCAAGGAGCCCTATCCCAGAAGGTTGCAGGTGGGGGGAGAACTTCCTGTGGATCTGTCTGGAGGTGGGAGCGGGTACCTGTCAAAACCAGATACCTGCCCCCCCCCCCCCCCGCCCCCACCCAAAACAAGTGCCAATAATAGAAGAAGAGGAGGGGGAGGAGGGCATAAAGTGGAATTTTCCCTTTAGGGTGAAGTTTTTCTTTAAATGTAGAATATACAAAATTCAGTGCTAACAATCTTATTTTCACCATTCTTCACTTGTGCCAAGCAAACATCCAGCCTTATGAAAATATTAAAACCTATTACATGTGAGATAAGATGGCAGTGCTGTATTTAACAATTTAACAATATAAACACTAGGCTCACACTACCTCTCAGGTTTGCTTTGTGAGGCAATACAACAAAGAATTTAACTTAAGTTACATATCTAATAAAACTAAAAAGGAATAAGCTAGGGATTTTAGTTCAATATTATAATGAGATTCAGTTGACACATAACATAAAAATGAAATACAAAATGTGTATTTAAATACTTATTATTTACTTCATAGTACCATGCAAAAGCAAAAACAATGAGGACTATTCACCAATATGCTCAAATGAATAAGGAGAGCAAAAGCATTACCTTCCAGACACGTAATGAGCGTAGCGACTGACACTGGATCGGCTGCGACAAGCAGAAACGTGCAAAGCCAAGGAGACATTTAAGCAGAGAAGCATTAGTTGATGAATTTAGAAGGCAATATCATTATACATCGGTCAAACATCTACTGGATTTTGACTGCATATGACAATTACAGAATTACATTACAACATAAATTACAACATTTTCACAGGGTGGCATATTAGAAGGATCATGCAATGGATGAAATAGCATTGATGAATGTGCAAAAGCTTTTAGACAGAATATATAAGAAGCAAATTGTGACCATTTTGACTTTATAAGCAATTCAAATGATTTGAATTTTTTAAACTTGATCTTTTAAAAACTTGTGGACAGGTGCAGTCTACTTTCTCCACTGCAGATGGCACTCATCCGCAGTGGCCTTGTAGCTGGAGAGGAAGTCAAGAGGAACACAGTTCCTCTATGGTTTCCTGGGTCACTGGGGAAGCAATCCAGTTGTATTCTGCCGCCCCAAGTGACTCTGGCAGTAACCTTGGCTCCCAGGCTTGGTGTGGTTTTGCGAGTTGGTAGAGTAAGGACAGATACCCAGTCTTTTAGGGACAGCACTAGCGGTAGGGTGTTGTTCCTGACAAGGAGGGAAAGCGTAGAGTCACAACTCCTTTGGGCATCAACCCGTTTGGGCAGGAGACAGCCAGGTCGCATTCTGCCCTCTAAAAACACGCTGTCAGAGCGGCTGATACTTGCTCTCTTCCCATTACTGGAGACAATAAGTGTACCCGGCTGGGAAGCCTTCCCACTGGGTTTGTTGTGAACTGTTGCTGTGCTGTTTCAATACAAGTTTTTTCATTGCACCCCACCTACAATCTTAATTAACTTTTTTTAAGCTGTCATTCAATTTTATGTAGCACTTACCCCCGAAGTAGCGGCTGATTAATTGTTATATCCGTAATTCACGCTTACCACCTAACCAATCGCAGCCCATAAATTCAAGAACACAGTCCATATTGCATTTTTCTCTTGCTTTATTAAGTAACATGAACTGGGATAGGAGAAGGGTTTCTTTTGAGATGTTCTTTTGTTGCATTATCATCATTTCACTGTCTCTCAAACAAGAATCTAGAATCATTGCGGCTAATAGGAAATCACTTTGTGCAATTTCTTAAATCAGGGAAGATGAAAGTAGATTTGATAGAGAATAATCGATAAAGAGTCACTCTGAATAACTTCTTCATCTGCTGAACTTTTCAAGAACAGTCTGTATCTCTATATGTGTGCTTGCAGCTTTACCGCTACCTTTTTACCACAACTTCCCATCTACATGGTACTTCTAAGTTGAGCTAAAGAAAAGTCACTCTGAATAACTTCTCCCGCTTGACTGATTGGAATCCCGGGGCATTGCTGAACCCAAAGTCACAGGCCATCACCGCCTGTCTCACTGACTTGCATACCAACATCCCTCAGCCTCTGGCAGTACCCTTCTCTTGGGCTTTCACTCACGTGATCAATAGTCTATGTGCCACTCATAAACGATTGATCGCCCAGTTTCCTTCTGCTTTGTTGCTACTTCTTCCGCAATGACTCTTTGTTCCCTTTTCCCCTTTATGGCCCGCTCCCTTCCCCGCAGGGGCGGCCAATGACACCAGCAACTACATGCTGTACGGTGTCATCTATTCCTCTATGGAGGCCGGTTCCCACCCTTCTCGCAAGGGGGGGCTCCGTTGCGAGAGCTTCTCCAAGCTCGCACCAGGAACTCCAACAACCTACTGACTGACCATGTGACTCAGCTTTTATATCCGAGTCCCGGAGCATTTCCAAACAAATTAATGATTGGCCGGGACTCGCATAGAAACCACCTGCCACTCAAATCCCAAATGAACAAACAGGCCTGCTGCAATGGCACAAGCCTGCCTAAATTTACCTGAACTATAATCTAACAAAAAAAACAGTCACATACTCAAAAGTAAGTGCCCGCTACACTTATAATAGTAGATATATGAAAGGATAAGCTGAATGATCTTAGAGGAGAAATATTTCTAGGGGATCTTGGCACTTCCCTTTGTCATCTGAATAATGGCGTTGATTTATTAATGGCATATAGACTGATCACTTTGCAAGGAAAGTTGCACTTTGCAAGGGAATTTTCCCCAAAGTTAGTGATTGGGGTAAAGCTCTGCTAACTCACATCATCAAATCATGTGCAAGCAAAAAATGTTTCTCTATTTTTATTTTGTGATTGGGTATTCTTTGCAAAGAATTCACATGCAGATTCTCTAAGCTCTGGGAACACTTCCCTTGCAAAGTGAACAGTTGCCTTTGGTAAATAAACCCCATATACAGTATCTTTCTGGTTACAGCAACATGGTCATCCAACCCATGATGAGTTCTCAAAATATGTCTATTGCAAACACTGGTGGAATCAGGATCTCTAACCATAGGATGATAAAGCTGCAGTAAGCGCTTAACCCTTCCTTTCTAGGTTCCTAGGAATTGCAAGAAGCCTGAAACTTAAACAAAACTTGCAAAAATAAAGGGAATGGGGTAAAATTGCCCCAGGGACTTTAAAGGTGCTTACAAAATCAGGTGGACACGGGTAAAGAAGTGTATGCAACGTCTGAACTACATAAAATAATCTTTTATTCAAATTTTTAATACAGAATATCAAAAAAGGTTAAAAACAACCAATCTCTCAATCTCTATAATCCAATTGTGACAGAGGAATTGAAAGAAACCACTCAGTAAATACCACTCGACATGTTTCGCTCAATTTGTGAGCTTCATCAGGAGTTTTGGTACATATGTGGCATACAAGCCAAGGGTTAACTGTCCCTGCCCTCTCTATATAAAGATTAAACAAAACTTGGATCTTCACCCAAAACTGAGATTTCTGTTCTTCGCAGACTTTATTTTTGTTTGTATTGGCTACAATTCCTTTACTTAATCTGCAGCTGGAATTTCTGTTGTTGTTCATCACTCTTGTACACCGGAAAGATGAATATGGAACATCGAGTGTTTTATCACCCTTTTGAGAGCATTGAGAAGTCAGAAGGAGGCTGTGAGCCAGAACAGGTTGAGACAGAGAAGTGGCATCAAAGGAAATGTTTCATGAGAGATATACAACCACCGGCTACTTTAATAAGTACAACTTGTTGCTAGTCCTGGGTAGGGATAAGCTGAACACCCCCCAGTTTGGTTCGCAGCAGAACATGCGAACAGGCAAAAAATTTGTTCGAACACGGGAACACCGTTAAAGTCTATGGGACATGAACATGAATAATCAAAGGTGCTCATTTTAAAGGCTTATATGCAAGTTATTGTCATATAAAGTGTTTGGGAACCCTGGTTCTGCCCCAGGGGACATGGATCAATGCAAAAGAAAGTTAAAAATGGATGTTTTTTGGGAGCAGTGATTTTAATAATGCTTAAAGTGAAACAATAAAAGTGAAATATTCCTTTAACCGGTTCAATACCGGGCATTTTCACCCCCTTCCTTCCCAGACAAATTTTTAGTTTTCAGAGCTGTCGCACTTTAAACGACAATTGCGCAGTCGTGCGACATTGTACCCAAACAAAATTGACGTCCTTTTTTCCCCCACAAATAGAGCTTTCTTTTGGTGGTATTTGATCACCTCTGTGGTTTTTATTGTTTGTGCTATAAACAAAAGAAGAGCGATAATTTTGAAAAAAACACAATATTTTTTACTTTCTGCTATAATAAATATCCCAATTTTTTTTTAAAAAAACAGATTTTTTCCTCAGTTTCGGCCGATACGTATTCTTCTACATATGTTTGGAAAAAAAAATCGCAATAGGCGTATATTGATTGGTTTGCGCAAAAGTTATAGCGTCTATAAAATACGGGATAGATTTATGGCATTTTTAAAAAAAAAATTTTTTTTTTTCTTTTACTAGTAATAGCGGCGATCGCAATTTTTTTTCGTGACTGCGACATTATGGCAGACACATCGGACACTTTTGACACATTTTTGGGACCATTCACATTTATACAGCGATCAATGCTATAAAATTGCATTGATTACTGTGTAAATGTGACAGGCAGTGAAGGGGTTAACCACTAGGGGGCGGGGAGGGGTTAAATGTGTTTCCTAGGGAATGCTTCTAACTGTAGGGGGAGGGGACACACAAGGGGAGGAGACCGATCAGTGTTCCTCCGTTCTGGGAACACAGATCGCTCTCCTCTGAGCTGACAGGACGTGGATCTCTGTGTTTACACACAGAGATCCACGGTCCGGCCCGGTTAACGGGCAATCGCGGGCAATGCGGCGATCCCATCTGTGGACGTCATATTACTATAGGCGGGTAGGGAAGTGGTTAAATTTCGTACCTGGGATTGTCTATAGTATGGGGAACCTCGCGCCAAAATAAAAAAAATGGAGTGGGGGTCCCCCCAAAAATTCTAACAGACCCTTATCCAAGCACCAACCTGGCAGGCCACAGGAAAAGAGGGGGAGACGAGAGAGTGCCCCCCCCTCCTGAACCGTACCATCTGACTCCCCAGGAAAGCCATAGGGAAGTCACCCTGTGGCCCCGCCCTCAGTTATAAAAGGACTGTCACGTGCGAGGACGCGTCATAAGGCAGGTGCCTCACATAGAAGCGGGTAAGTCACGGCTTTTTTGTTTCTTTTTGTTTCTTTTTCGGTCCTTTGGCAGAGCGACAGAAGATGAATGGACTTTGTGGGACATTTTTATATTTTATCTTTTAATAAAGGACTTGTCCCAAGCCGAGTCTTGTCATTTGTACCATTTTGACACTTTTTTTGTGAAATGGTAGGGGTACATGTGTACCCCGCTACCATTTCACACAGGGGGGAGACTGGGATCTGGGGGTCCCCTTGTCAAAGGGGGCTTCCAGATTCCGATAAGCCCCCCGCCCTCAGACCGCCACAACAACCAGGCAAGGGGTGTGGGGATGAGGCCCTTGTCCCCATCAACATGGGGACAAGGTGCTTTGGGGGCCGGGACCAACAACTCATTAAAGCCACGAGTACTTTTCAATGAATTTTTTTCCTTTAGAAGTTGTATTTTGTGCAGGGACTGTTCTAAAAACGGGAAAAATGCGCCACTTTACAGGCATACTATAGACACCCCCCAGGTACGAAATTTAAAGGAATATTTCACTTTTATTGTTTCACTTTAAGAATTATTAAAATCAATGCTCCCGAAAAAACGGCCGTTTTTAAAACTTTTTTTGCATTGATACATGTCCCCTGGGGCAGGACCCGGGTCCCCAAACACTTTTTATGACAATAACTTGCATATAAGCCTTTAAAATTAGCACTTTTGATTTCTCCCATAGACTTTTAAAGGGTGTTCCTTGAATTTGCCGCGAACACCCCAAATTTTTCGCTATTTGGTGAACAGGTGAACACCCGATGTTCGATTCGAATTTACGTTCAACTCGAACATCGGGCTCATTCCTAGTCCTGGGCTTCGACCCAATTTTGCCTTCAGAACTGCCTTAATTCTTCGTGGCATAGATTCAACAAGGTGTGGGAAAGAGATTTTGGTCCATATTGACATGATAGCATCACGCAGTTGCTGCAGATTTGTCAGTTGCACACCCATGATGTGAAGCTCCCATTTCACCACATCCCAAAGGTGCTCTATTGGATTTAGATCTGGTTAGTGTGGAGTCCATTGGAGTATTGTCATGTTCAAGAAACCAGTTTGAGATGATATGAGCTTTGTGACATGGTGCATTATCCTGCTGGAAGTAGTCATCAGAAGATGGGAACACTGTAGTCATAAAGGGATGGACATGGTCAGCAACAATACTCAGGTAGACCGTGGCATTTAAATGATGCTCAATTGTTACTAAAGCGCCCAAAGTGTGCCAAGAAAATATTCCCCACACCATTACACCACCAGCCTGAACCATTGATACAACGCAGGATTGAGGCATGCTTTCATGCTGTATACGCCAAATTCTGACCCTACCATTTGAATGTTGCAGCTGAAATCAAGACTCATCAGACCAGGCAACGTTTTTCCAATCTTCTACTGTCCAATTTTGGTGGGCCTGTGCGAATTGTAGCCTCAGCTTCCTGTTCTTAGCTGGCAGGAGTGGCACCCAGTGTTTTCTTCTGCTGCTGTAGCCCATCTGCCTAAGGTTCCATGTGTTGTGCATTCAGAGATGGTATTCTGCATACCTTGGTTGTAATGAGTGGTTATTTGAATTACTGTTGCCTTTCTATCATCTCAAACCAGTCTGCCCATTCTCTTCTGACCTCTAACAACAATAAGGCATTTTTCATCCACACAACTGCCGCTCATTGGATATTTTCTCTTTTTCGGATCATTCTCTGTAAACCTGAGAGATGGTTGTGCATGAAAATCCCAGTAGTACAGCAGTTTTTGAAATACTCAGACAAGCCTGTCTGGCGCCAACAACCATGCCACGTTCAAAGTCACTTAAATTCTTTTTCTTCCCCATTCTGATGCTCGGTTTGAACTTCAGCAAGTGGTCTTCACCACATCTAGATGCCTAAATGCATTGAGTTGCTGCCAAGTGATTGGCTGATTAGTAATTTGTGTTACCAAGCAATTGAACAGGTGTACCTAATAGAGTGGCCGGTGAATGTATGTATGATTGCCATTGGTAAACTCTCCTTCTGAAAATACTAGTGACCTGGTTGTCAGGTTGACATACATCTTCATTACTTGTGTCACTAATTCTGAACATATATATATATATATATATATATATATATATACACCTGTACTTCTTATTTCTCTCCAGCTTTCATTTTCTACAACCTTGTTCCGGGTCTGTGAAGTTTTAAAGTCAGTCACAGCCAGCGAACCAACTTTTTTCAGACGGAGAAGTAGTAGACTACGTATATCCCTCATGACAGGTGTACTTTAAGGGTTTCTCCAGAACTTCGCAATGTAACCTGGCCCGGTCATTTGGCCCAGTTGCAGACTAGTTCTCTTCTCTGTTAGCTGCCAAACCTCACAGAACATTTGCTATTTCTAAATCTTTCACCTCAAGTAACCAAAGACACAGTTTAACTTGCCATAAGCATGTGTTAGATAGCTTATATATTATACATGCAAAATATTGTAGTATGAGATAAGTACCTCATTAGAATGCAATAGCACTGCCTGTCAATGTAGCATGCATGCATGTAACAGCATTCAGTGAAATTGATGCAACTTTTGTAAATTACTGAAAATATTGTGAACTCAGGGGTCTGCCAACAAAAAAATCTTGGACCGGGCTACCAAGGATTAGGTTGTCTGCAACCCTTCCTTGAACACATTTGTTTGAGGTACAGCACACTTGATCCTACAGTTTTTCCTAGGAAATCTATATATAATAAAGTTTCTACATTAAAATTGCTATTGAAAACAAGAGTTGATCATAAGAGTTTCGTACTCACTCTTCCTGTTAGAATTTTATTTATTTTATATCATGGATTATACAAGAGGTGTTGAAACATGTAAAGGTCATGGGGAACACCATCATTTCAGTAACAGGATCCTGAATAAAGAAAGGGAGAAGTCACTGCTGCACACCATAAAAAATGAAGGCTACTGGCACTGTGTTATCAATTATTTGATCAAAAAAAAAAAAACTTTGAAGCTGTAATTTTCTATTTTATAAAATAGGCAATTCCGTTTTGGATAGAGTGGGCCTTTGTCAGGTTTTTAGTGCTGAAATGAATAAAAGAAAGAAGGCGCACTGGCCTAGTGCATTATCCAACAAATATTTATTAAAAATATGTAACAATAAAATCTACTCACAAACAAAGGTGATAAAAGTGCTCATTAAAGTTGTAAACCTGTTTTTTTCTTGTTTTTTTAAAATAACAAACATGTTGTACTTACCTCCACTGTGCAGTTCACTTTGCACAGAGTGGCCCCAAACCTCCTCTTCTGGGGTCCCCCGGCGGCGCTGGTGGCTCCTCCCCGCATTGAGTGTGCATGTTGGAGAAGCGCTCTCCTTAGTGGACACCCATGCAGGCGCACTCCTGTGTCCCGCATCTGTGTCCATTCACACAGAATGCAGGACTTGGCCCTCGCCCTCCGACGCCGCATCATTGGATTTGATTGACAGCAGCAGAAGCCAATGGCTGTGCTGCTATCACTCTAGCCAATCGGGACACGAGACACCAGCTACAGATGGTGTGCTCGTTCCTGGACAGAGGATGACAGCATCCAGGTAAGTAAAACGGGGGAGGGGCTGCAACACTAAAAAAGGTTTTTCACCTTAATGCATAGAATGCATTAAGGTGAAAAACCTTGAGGCTTCACAACCCCTTTAAGCCACAACATGTGACTAAACACCCCCAGACCACCTGGAACCACTGGGGGGGAGGAGGTTCCTGCTGGCTGATGCGTTTTGAAGGAAAATCCTTCTTATTCAGAGCGTCAACCAGCAGCAACCTAGGCTAGGGTTCCTCCTCCTCCCCCCTCCCCCACACACTGGTGGTTTCAGGCAGTCTGGGAGTGTCTAGTTACGTGTTGTGGCTTGATGAGCACTTTTATCACCTTTGTTTGTGAGTAGATTTTATTGTTACCTATTTCTAATAAATATTTGTTGGATAATGCACTGGGCCAGTGCGCCCTCTTTCTTTTATTCATTTCTGCAGTGCTGTAAGGACAACCCCAGTCCTAGAGGGCAGAAAGGCTATGGAGGAATATCTAGATATGCATGGTGGGACAGTCACTATTGGATCCATTCACATATGTTCAGGAGCAGGGGTGTTGCTAGGTCTACAAAAGATCTGGGGCTAGAGCCAGCTTAGTAAAGAAAGTCATACGCTTGGGCGGGCGTACACATGTATATACAGTAATATACGTGTGTGTATATCCCCAGAGAGCCCCCCACTTACATCAGGGTCCCCAGAGCCTCCTCCTTTAAAATTGGGGTCTCCAGACAGCCTCCCCCTTAAAATCAGGGTCCCCTGAGAGCCTCCCCCTTGCATCAGGGTCCCCAGAGATCCCCTCCACTTATATCAGGGTCCCCAGAGAGCCTCCCCTACCCTTGGGGACCCCTGCAGAGACTCTGGGCTATGGGCCCCAGATTCGGGGCTATAGCCCCAAAAGCCACCCCCTAGCAACGCCACTGTTCAGGAGTATTGCTGCTGTAGGTTTTTATTGCTGTCCACACTGTGTAGATTCACCCTTTCTGTGTGTACTGAAGGCTTTTTTCTGGTATACAAAGTGATAGGAAATCCACAATATTTTTTATGTGAATACATTTTCATTGACATTAGTATAGAAACAGTACAATAGTGCAAGAAAACAAACAGACTTTGGTGACTCAAGAAAACACGGACGCAGGATAGACACGCCAAGCAGGGCTTAAGGCAGACAACGTACAATAGTGCAGTATTTTGTTACGTTTCCAGGAAAGGAATCACATTCAGTTAAGCAAGTATAACAACATTATAACAGCTTTCAACACATGGTTTCCATTGTTTATCAAAGGATGATCGTGCTACATATTTATGGGAAAACATCTTTTGAAGTGAATAGTGAACATTAACATTTATTGTATTATAACTGTATGGTCTCCCTTTTTGTAATTGTAAAGCGCTGCATAAACTGTTGGCGCTATTTAAATCCTGTATTATAATAATAATAATTTGGTACTATATCCTGTCTCCAGTTCTTCATTATAACATTCTTTGCCGCTATGAGAACGTGGGTTATGACCTGTAGGATTGGGGAAAGTGGTCCATTCCTAAATGCAAAATCATCTGGCTGTGTCGAGATACAAGAGAGGTCAGATATAAAAGAAAAGATCTTCCTCCAAAAGCTGGTGAGGTTCTTGCAGGATCAAAATATGTGGAGTAGGTTCCCAACCTGTCCACAGCCTCTCCAGCAAAGGGAGGAAAAAAAGGAAGAAAATTTTGAAAGTCGGTATGGAGTCAGGTACCATCTGGTAACTAGTTTTTGTGTGAGCTCCCAATGGGTAACACAATAGGGGAAATTTACTAAAACTGGCGCACTCAGAGTGTGATGCAGCTGTGCATGGCAGCCAATCAGCTTCTAACTTCAGCTTGTTCAATTAAGCGTTGGCAATAAAACCTGGAAGCTGATTGGTTTCTATGCAGAGTTGCACCAGATTTTGCACTCTTCAATTTTTGTAAATAACCCCCACAGTGACACAGAGTAATTGAAGCGAAGTGTCATCGACCATAGAGAAGGGGAGTAAGAGCTGTTGAGAAATCCACATATTTTTGCTTTTTTTGAGATATCCTTCTAATTCTTACTGTGTCTCTGTGACTGAAAGTGAAGGGAAATCTAACTGACAGGACACATACAGCTAAAATAACAACATGACAGGAGTCATAACCATTTCCAAAACTAGGAAGAAAAAAAAATGGCTTTACATACACCTCAATTCATAATTTTTTGCAGTGAATATTTTTTCCTTGAAACACTAACTTCAAAAATCGGCAACTATACCAAATGTCAGCAGCACAATTAATTGTTAAAATATCAAAATCACAATTCTACCCCCCTTGCAATCTTAACCTCCCTGGTGGTATTCCCAAGTGTGGCTCGGGGTGAATTTTCAGTACCAAAAGCGGTAACCCCGAGCCACACTCAGAATTGCATCGCGGGATCCAGGCAAAGTTACTTACCTTGTCCCCAGGATCCTGCCATGTCCTCCTGCTGTGTGTGCGGACTGTGTACCCCGCTCGATCTATCACAGGGCCAGGCTCCGTTCCCTGCGAGCGTCGCAACGCACGGGGATAGAGAACCGCGCCAAATTCAAAAAGTGAAAAATACACAATACATACAGAACACTGTAATCTTACAGATTACATAACTGTATCAAATTAAGTAACAACAGCGACAATTCTGCAACTGAGCAAATTTCAGTGTTTTCGATTTTATTACATTATTATATCAATTTTTTTATTATTATTTGTTATAATTATTTATAGTTATTTATTATATTATAATTTATGATTTCGTGTTTCAAACTTTATCATACCCGGGATATCTACTAGACTCTTTTTTGGACAGATTTAAGTGTGTTATTGCTAAGAATTACAGCCCTTCAATATAAAAACGCCAAATTTCTATGCAAAACATTGTACCACTTTGAGCATCAAAAATCTGACATAATCACACCGACAGAGCATTTCATTTTCCCGATTAAGTGCAGAGAGTTCTCTGCTCAGCTGACAGCTGGCAAAAGAAAAAAAAAGAAAAAATAGGCAGCCTGCCAAGTTTCTGCAACATTGCATAGGTGGAGATAAAGAGAAACATTGTAACAATTTGTCCTTTTAGATCAAAGGAATGAACTTCAGTCTGTAAATGAGGGAAGTTTAACCACTTAAAGACTGAACCTTTTTTGACACTTGTTGCTTACAAGTTAAAAGATGTATTTTTGCTAGAAATTTACTTAGAACCACCAAACATTATATTTTTTTTTCAGCAGAGACCCTAAAGAATAAAATGGCGGTTGTTAGCCCAATTTTTTTTTGTATAATGTGAAAGATGTTATGCCGCGAGGATCGTGACCTTTATTTTAAACAAAAAAAATAGTCATTCTCATTTTGGCCAGAATCGTGCAGCTCTACTGGACACAGATTATTATGACTAAGAGCATTCTAGCGTGAAATGTGTCAACACATCTCCTTCAGATCCTGTTGCTGTGATGCTTTTATTGTGGACTTTGCTTCAATAAAGACTTCTGGATTTTTGGAATTTGCCTTTCTTGTTGCATTTGCCCAGGTAGCCCACCTACTTTAGGCAGGGTTAAGGTTCCCCCTTTTTTGCTAATCTATAAGCACCTTTAATTTGATTTCTGTCAATGGGAAATGTTCAAAATGAATATTAGATCTCAAGTCTAACCCCCTCAGTGATTGTCTCAGAGCTGAGCCACGAGCATTGATAAATTGAGGCTCTTTTCAAAAATTCAGGGTTAGCTATACAGCCGCGGACAACTGCTTTCTGTTCACATCTGCTCAGGTGAGGGATACTGGATCCAGGATTTTCCAGGGTCTGCTGTAGCAGGATTTCTGCTACTGTCACCTCAATAAATTTAAAGGACGGAGAAGTCTAACACTTTGGAAGTATTCTGGTTTTCCTGTATCTATTCTTCTACACATTGGAGTTATTGCAAACCATTAAAATACAAAGTAGCTAGTGCTAACAGAGTATTTGGTTTCCATATATTACATCTCTGATACAATAAAAATGATCCTGTTCAGGTTTGGAATCAACTCGTTTAGAGTCATGTCATTAAGATGAATGCATGGAGAGATGATCCTCAATAGTTACAAGATCAAAGGCAAATACATTTCTGAATAAGGGTCTATGTGAGTTTTTGAAGGCAGTATTTTTGTAAGCCAGGGCATCGTGGTACTGAATTGGTAGACAGGATCTGTTTTAAAGTTCTTAATATTCTGTGTTCCTATAACTGGCTTCCTGTCTCTCAGACTGTCCAGGGATCCTGCAATGGCAGCACCCGAGAGTCGATCCGAAAATCAGCTGAGGTGCCGACATCGCAGGATCCCTGGACAGTGTCCTAATATTAAAAGTCAGCAGCTACAGTATTTGTAGCTGCTGACTTTACGTTTTTCCGAGGGGGGGAGCGGAACTCTTAAAGCGGGGGTTCACCCACACCGCCAAAAAAAAAAAAATATTAAAAGCCAGCAGCTACAAATACTGCAGCTGCTGACTTTTAATACATTGCCACTTACCTGTCCCGGGGCCCAGCGATGTCGGTTCTCGGCAGCTGCCGCCGCCATCCTAGGTGAGGGAATCAGGAAGTGAAGCGTTGCGGCTTCACTTCCCGGTTCCCTACTGCGCATGCGCGAGTCGCGCTGCGCGTCCCAAGTGGTCCCCGCTCTCTGCTGGGAGCTGTGTGTTCCCAGCAGACAGCGCGGTCGGGACGGGAAGAGGCATAGACTCCCATGGGAGTCTATGCCGGAAGTGGGTGCAAATACCTGTCTTTGACAGGTATCTGCACCCCCCTCCCCCCTGAAAGGTGCCAAATGTGACACCGGAGGGGGGGAGGGTTCCGAAAAGCGGAAGTTCCATTTTTGTGTGGAACTCCGCTTTAAATACAAGCAGCTTGATACATACAATATCAGCATCCCTGATAATGACCCTAATTTTTTTTGCACTGGGATTTTTATCCTTAGCTTTGACTTTTCAGATCTAAAAGGATGATGCAATGGTTGTTTTTACACCACTGGGAGGAATCATGTAAAAATAGTAATGATAGAACCTTTTGCTTATTGTAGTATCCTCCTCTAGTTAGGCCGCAAGGCTTAATTTAGTTTTTGGCTTTGCTGCAGTCAGTGGAGCAGCAATTGATTGTTTTTGTCTGGTCAGGGTTTCTAGGCTGGATGTCTAATTTCTCCAACTTGCTTCTGGATGAAGCTTCCTGAATAAAGGGTAGGGAGTGTCATAGCATGAATATGCTGGGAATGTCACCAGCATGAATATTTATCATTCTCCAGCCAATCTCTGAAAGGAGGCATCCAAAGGGTGGCTGGGGGGTGTGATAAATGTTTGGGAGGCCTTTCAAGACTGCCCTTTCCTTTCCAGAGAGGGTTCCAGTTCTCCTGGGGCTGTTGCCCCTAGGAGAGAGCTACTGAGACAAGAGATTGTAGACCAGGCTCCAGCAGGAGCTGAATTAAAAGAACAGCATCCCCACAGAGTGGCACTGTGGATGCAAAAGGTAACAGGTGCCACATCCTAATTGAAGACAAATTGGAAAAGTAGACTCTAGATGGACTTTTTAAGCACCACAGTGACACAAATATTTAAAAATATATAGTCGTTTATTGACACAAAATGAGGTTAAAAATGAAAAAACAAAAGAGCAGTTTAAAATTCCTAGCATTAGACGCTAAGAAGCTACCCCATAGGCATCACCACAACCACCTTGGGGCCATACTATATTTCAGCATATGACTTAAGTACATATAAGCAGCAATATCAAAGATGGGCCTGGTGTAGGTTGATGTCACAGATAGGAGAGCTCAACGCTCAATGCTCTACATCTTTCGCGCTGTAAGCGCTTCTTCAGGAGCTTCAGGTAAGTACTATAGGAAGTACTAGCATGCCTCGGGTAATCCTGCAAGTAATTCTACTGAAATAAATAGTGGATGGCGGCAGAGAGACTGGGGGAATGAGAGGAGGGGGAAAAGGGTAAGGGGAGAAGGGAGAGATACAGAGGTGTATATTAGGAGAGGGTAGCCAGTATCATTGGGCATCCATCAGGAGACCCAGGTGTTTATGAAATGTATTTCACCCCAATGTTTCTCAAAAAAAACTGCAGCTCATTCTAATGTGTAGTAGAAGCCAGTCCACAGTGTGTGTGAAGCATGCTCCTGTTGTCTGCTCTCCCTGGCCTGTGGTGGTGCATATAGGGTACCGGTAGCTTCTTTAGCATCTAATGCTAGGAAGTTTAAACTGCACATTTGTTTGTTCCTAATGTTTGTTTAACCTAATTTTGTGTCAATAAACTACTATATATTTTAAGATATTTGTGTCACTGTGGTGCCTAAATAGTCCATCTAGAGTCTACTTTTCCAATTTGTCTTCAGCAGGAGCTGAGCTGAGGGCCTGGAGAAGATTGCTGGAGGGCACTGTCCTGAAGTCTTGGTCTAAAGAAGGATCTTTTATCTGCCTCACTGAGGATCTACCTGTGGATCCTAGGTGGGAGATAGCTCCTGGGACATTGTAAGACCTGATTTGGGACTGTAGTGTGTGTTGCTCCCGTAAGCATTTTCCACTAGGAGGTTCGTCCTCCCATTGACTGTTATTACTGTTTTGTAGTTTTCTGTTACCCTAAACTCCTCTCTTCTTCAAGTTCTTCAGCAATACATTCTAAAAAGACATCCCCTAGACTGAGCCTGTATTGATGGTGTGCATGGATCTGTGCTAGTGAGATTCAAAACCTCTGGTGTTGGTAAGGGGAACCTGGGTCAAATTCAGCGGCCCCTTCGGGGTAAGCGCTACATTTCGTGGTGTATTTTGGTTTGGTGATGCCCTAGGCAAGACTAAAATCGGGTGCCCCCCCCATTTAGATTTGCAATTTGTGGGGTCTCTGGTGGTGGCTAATGACTATGTGGTCCAAGAATAAATAAACCCTGGGCCCTGAGATTTAAGTGGTTACATTCTTAGATCTCAGTAGTTAATGCTTGGACTTGTAGTCCTTCACTAGTTGTGGGGATGTCATGTCCTCAGCTCTGAGGGGTTCATGCTGGGACCTAGCTGTAGTCCTTTTTGGGGGTTCACATCCCCAAAAGTGTAGGACTACAAGTTCCAACATGAGCCCCTTAGATCTAAGGATGTGACTCCCTTCAAAACTAAAGGACTACAAGTCACAGCATGAACCCCTGAGATCTAGGAATGTAACCCCTTAGATCTCATGGGTTCATGCCTGAGACCTGTAGTCATTCACTAGTTGAGGGGGACGGTGGGTGTATCACATCCTCAACTCTGAGGGGCTTATACTGGGACCTGTAGTCCTTCACTTTTGGGTGTCACATCCCCCAAAAGTGAAGGACTACAAGTCCCAGCATGAGCCCCTCCTCTTTGTATGGGTCTCTGGCTCTGTAGACTGCACATGATGACACACAGTGTATAAAACTAGCCTGCGCATGGCCTCACCTTACAGGCTTCACACTCGGTGTCTTCCCCTCAAAGTCTGCCGCAGTGGAGGCCCAGAGAAGATCATAGAGGAGGTGGGTGGAGACCATAGAGAACACTTGGTGCGGAAGAGGAATTAAAATCCTCCTCTGCTTTGAATGCTGATGCCGCCTCAGGCTCCCTCTGCAGGGCGGGGAGTCACGAGCGTGACGTCACTGATTGCTAGATGCTAGGCGGCTCTAGCAACCAGTGGCTAATAAGAGCCTCAGTCAGCGGTGGAGATGGGGGCAGAGGCGGAGATGGAGCTAGTGATGCAGTGGTCAGTCTGGTAAATCTGCACCTCTGCGGCGGCCTAGTTTCAGGGGATGACTGATCGGCGGCCCAGTCCGACCGCTAGTGTCCCTTCTGCGGGAGGATGGGTGGGGGGCGGCAGGCAGGAATGCAGCCCAAGGCAAATGCCTTGTTTGCCTCATGGCAGATATGCCCCGTGCTACATTATAATTAATGTTTTAAGCAACTGTGTTGAAAAGACCTATCTAATTATGTAGAGAGCAGCAACAAATAAGGATCTGGCATACAGTTTGGCACTATTCTTGCACTGTTATAGTTAAACTGGAGTTGTTTTAATAAAATTAGAATTTTGCTTTTATGATTGGACTGTAACATAATCAATTTCATCTTGCCTTACTAGGGGATGACTTATAAAAATGTAAACTTGTCACCACCTACAGCACACTCTGTCCAACAGATGGGTTTTCAGAGGTATTCTGCATCCTCTAGACCAGAACCAGTTGTTCTCAGGTGCTAGTCAATGGATACTTGTAGACTGTCTATCAATGCACTCAATATAACCCCCAGCCCTCATATAATTATAGCAACTGAAAACTGGCAGCAAACTGGCCCAAGGACAGCATCTAAGTGTTGTGTAACATATGAAATATGTAAGTAGCACATGATAATTACTTAATAGCTAATCAGTTTCATGCCTGTGTACATATAATGTAAACATTGGACTTTGCTGGCCGGAGGCAAGTTGGTGTTATCTTTAAAGTTACCGGTAGTTAAAAAATTAAAATGTAGACATATTTTTGCAGATCTTTGTGTATGTGTAACCAACTGAGCATGTTCAGGTTCATGTGTAGAGCCAAAGAAACTGACAGCCAGGACAGTAGCTATGTTTAGGATTGCTTTTGTTTTTACAGCATAAAATAATTCTTAAAAAGTAGCCAGGTCAGTGGAATAGCAAATATTCTGCATTGTTTTCACACAAACGGTATAACTTTAAGCTAGGTACATATGGAAAATAAACTAAAAAAAATCCAAAGAGGTCGCCGGATTAACTAAGCGATCTTAGTGCAGCGATCTCCCCCACTGAGCTATCGTGTTCTGACAGGGGGAATGCCCACCCACCAGAACACACTCATCAGGAATCGCAGCCATTGGCTGTGAGCTCTGATCGGATGCTGGTTTTCCAGTATGCTCATTCGACAGAAGCCGGTTCTTAGACTGGCTTCTGTCAGACAGGTTGCTGTACACATGGGCTGATTGTCGGCTGGTTTCTGTTGAACCGGTCGATACCGAACAATATTCTGACTGTGTGTACCAGCCTTTAAGCAAACCTTGGGCTAATGACTAGCTAACAGATATGCAGTGCAGTATTGTGTTATGTTTCCAGGACAGGAATCACATTCAGTTAAGTATAGCAACATTATAACAACTTTCAACACATGGTTTCCATTGTTTATCAAAGAATGATTGTGCTACATATTTATGGGAAAACATCTTTTCAAACGAATAGTGAACATTAACCAATTCTATGACTTCCAGGGGTTTGGTGCTATATCCTGTCTCCAGTGCTTCATTATAACATTTTTTGCCGCTATGAGAACGTGGGTTATGATCTTCCTGTAGGATTGGGGAAAGTGGTCTATTCCTAAATGCAAAATCATCTGACATGGATCTGGCTGTGTCGGGATACAAGATATAAAAGCGAAGATCTTACTCCAAAAGCTGGGGAGGTTCTTGCAGGATCAAAATATGTGGAGTAGGTTCCCAACCTGTCCACAGCCTCTCCAGCAAAGGGAGGAATCAGAGGAAGAAAATTTTGAAAGTTTGTATGGAGTCAGGTACCATCTGGTAACTAGTTTTTGTATGAGCTCCCAATGGGTAACACAATAGGGGAAATTTACTAAAACTGGTGCACTCGGAGTCTGGTACAGCTGTGCATGGTAGCCAATCAGCTTCTAACTTCATCTTGTTCAATTAAGCTTTGGCAATAAAACCTGGAAGCTGAATGGTTTCTATGCAGAGTTGCACCAGATTTTGCATGCTTCAATTTTTGTAAATAACCCCCACAGTGACACAGAGTAATTGAAGCGAAGTGCCATCAACCATAGAGAAGGGGTGTAAGAGCTGTTGAGAAATCCACATATTTTTACTTTTTTAAGATATCCTCCTAATTCTTGCTGTGTCTCTGTGACTGAAAGTGAATGGGAAATCTAACTGACAGGACACAGACAGCAAAATTACATGACCATTCCCCAGTCTATCAAAACTAGAAAAAAAATTACAATTTGTCTTTACATACACCTCAATTCATAATTTTTTGCAGTGAATATTTTTTTCTGAAACACTGACTTCAAGAATTGGCAACTATACTAAATTTTTTATGCTTATACGAATCTGCAACACTGTAAGTGTTATTTTAATTCTTATAATAAACCGTAAAACCAGGATTACGCTATGTTGTCTCCTTCTCTTTTCCCGGGGTACCTCTAAATGGGAACCATCCCCCACTTGGAGTCTTATACTAACCTCCATGATAGGATTCATTTTCTGTGGCTTGGTGGAGTAGCGGTATCATCACCCCTCTGGCTTTAGGAAGTGGAGTGTCGTTCCCTACAAGCCCATCCGGTTAAAGGCCCCGACCGAGTTAAGGTCGCAAGCCCCCTTGTGCTTGCCTTTTGGTAAGCGCGCATTTTATTTTCAGCTACCACGGTGGTGCGGTGGAGGAACTTTTTCTATTTTACATTCCCTATTTGAAGACTGGTGTCCGAGCCCTAGGTCTTCTCACAACACTCTATATGGACTTTTTATTCACTGTGTTAGGATTGTTCATTGAACACTTATTGATTTAGGTTTCAAGAACTGTGTTAGTTATTCATTTTGTGTTCTAATTAACTAGACCTATTCAACACTGGTTATTGGTACTCACTTCTAATTAACAGCGCTGCCATATTTGTTATATTGTTTTGTTAATGTGTGTATCTCACATAGAGTGGCTGCTTATTTTATTAGGTATTTTTTAATTTATTAGGTATTTTTTATCACTACTTTGTTAATCCCCTTTTTTTGGTTATTCACTACACTTTATTAACAGGCACTATCTTTGGTGCACTACAGCGCGGTATTCCTCTTACTATATTGTCTTTACATACACCTCAATTCATAATTTTTTGCAGTGAATATTTTTTCTGAAACACTGACTTCAGGAATTGGCAACTATACCAAATGTTAGCAGCAATATTTGCTGGACATTAGAGCTGCACGATTAATCGTTAAAGAATCGAAATCACGATTCTATCCCCCTCGCAATCTTAACAGAGCATTTTCCGGATTCAGTGCAGAGAGTTCTCTGCTCAGCTAACAGCTGTCAAAAGAAAAAAAAAACAGAAAAACAGGCAACCTGCCAAGTTTCTCACAACATTGCAAAGGCGGAGATAAAGAAAACATTTTAACACTTTGTCCTTTTGGATCAAACCAAAGCCTTTAAGCAAACCTTGGGCTAATGACTAGCTAACAGATATGGATGTACTAAGGAAGAATTCTGCTATGTAATAATGTGCCTAAATAAAAAACATGTATTGTACCCTTGGCCAGTAATGAAGAGTACATTTATATTCAACTAGTCATGACCAAAATGCTAAAATGTTTTTAAACCTGCTATCCACTAGTCAAATGCTGAAAAAATTGTGCATGGAAATTAGAAAAGAAAAAGTGTGTGCAAGAGTTTATACCATTTTATCTGTTATTAATAACATTTTAGAGCATTGTAATTTCAACAGCATTATTTGGCTATGCTAGGTTAACTTTTTAATGTTTCATGATACCACTAAGCTTTAAAGGGTTGCAGTAGCTGAAATATACCCTTCTTTTCTGATCTCACCTGTTCTCAGGTCTCACATTCAGCAGATAACTTCTGCTATCTGCTCGTGGACTGTAGACTGAGCCATTACTGTCTTCACTTTCACTTGCGCTTCCATTGCTGCTTCCATGGGAGTCGTAGTACCTCCCATTCCCAGAGGGTGTTCGGGTCATAGGTCTCCGTGTACCCATCTTGAATTATTTTTGTCTTGTGCCACTTCGATCAGCCGCCTGCGACTTCCACAAAAGTGCTGCAAGACTTCCCGTGGAGACTGGAACCTGGGGGCAGAAAGATATGCAACTGCTGTAAGATATCTGTAATGTGGAGAATACACAAAACAAATGGCGCAGTAGAGAGAAGTGAATTCATTCAACAATACACTCATCACACACTACCGTAGGTATTAATACCAAGTTACAGTACATACACTGTATTTTTCGTTTATGTGAATATTGACCAAGGGTGGTTCATTTGTGAGTCCAAATGATGAAGGAAGAGTGAAATTGGGAGTTTTTGCCCAAATTCTAGCACAATGTGGGTGAAATGTTTTAGAGTAAATGGGGATGACTAAATTACATAGTTGGGTGTTTTTAACCACTTCAGCCCTGGAAGGATTAACCTCCTTCCTGACCAAGCCCTTTTTTGCGATACGGCACTGTGTTGATATAACTGACAATTGCGCAGTCGTGCGACGTTGTACCCAAAAAAAAAAAATTGACGTATTTTTTTCCCCACAAATAGAGCTTTCTTTTGGTGGTATTTGATCACCTCTGCAGCTTTAAATTTTTGCGCTATAAACAATAAAAGAGTGACAATTTTGGGAAAAAAGCAATATTTTTAACTTTTTGCTATAATAAATATCCCACAATAATATATATATAAAAAAAAACACATTTCTTCCACAGTTTAGGCCAATATGTATTCTTCTACATATTTTTGGTAAAAAAAAAAAATGCGATAAGCGTATATTGATTGGTTTGCGCAAAAGTTATTGCATCTACAAAATAGGGGATTTTTATTATTATTATTTTTTATTAGTAATGGCGACGATCTGCAATTTCTATCGTGACTGTGACATTGCAGCGGACAGATTGGACACTTTTAACACTATTTTGGGACCATTAGCATTTATACAGCGATCAGTGCTAAAAAAATGCACTGATTACTGTGTAAATGTCACTGGCAGGGCTGGGGTTAAACACTAGGGGGCGATCAAGGGGTTAACTGTGTTCTCTCAGCATGTTCTAACTGTAGGGGGGAAGGGCTCACTAGAACATCACAGAGATCACTGCTCCCGATCACTGGGAGCAGTAGATCCCTGTCATGCTGCTAGGCAGAAAATGGAAAATGCCTTGTTTACATAGGCATCTCCCCGTTCTGCCTCTCCGTGCCACGATCGCGGGCCCCTGGCGGACAGCGTGTCCGCGGGACCCACGGGCACGCTCCCGCGCCACACAGGGGGCATGCGCGCGCGAAGCTGGCGCCGTGCGCATGCCGGCTAGCCATGGATGATGCAGTGACATACGGGTATGTAATTTTTGCTCACCCGTGCCACTTTGCCAACATATATCGGCGTGAGCTGATCGGCAAGTGGTTAAAGGGTGCAATGGGCTTTAAATGACACCTAAAGGTTACTAAAGTTCCTTTAAGCTAGCCTGGGCCTGTTCTTGTGCCCCTCATAACATGAAGAAAGATACTGAGGACCAAAGGAACCCTAGGCTTATCAACAAAGCCATGTGAATGCCATATCAGCACTAACACGGTGATCAAACGGCTTTTTTAATAAACAAAGCATCCTTACTGGTAGCCTCCCTGGCGGTTTTCCCGAGTCTGGCTCGGGGTTAAAATTCAGGACCATTAGCAGTAACCCCGAGCCACACTCGGGATTACATCGCAGGATTCTGGTGTGGCTTTACTTACCTTGTCCCCGGGATCCTGCAATGTCCCCCGCAGTGTCCGAGGGCTCCGTCCTCCTCCGAAGCCTCTCCTTGCCAGGCTCCGTTCCCTGCAAGCATCGCGACGCATGGGGGCGGAGCCTGGCGACAAATTAAAAAAAAAGTAAAAATCATAACACATACAGTACTGTAAATTAACAGATTACAGTACTGTATGAAATTATTTCACATCCCTTTTGTCCCCAGTGCTTTGGCCCATGCCCTGCATGCAGTTTTATATGATATATACTGTTCTTTCTGCCTGGAAACTGGAGATTGTCCATAGCAACCAAAAAGTGTCCCTTTACGTCAAAAGTGGCTTTAGACCAGCTAGAAAACAGCGATAGTAAATTAGAACAATTGCAGAATTGAGCGATAGTGAATCGTGGGGAAATTTATTTTATTACTATTTATTTTTATTTTTTTTAATTATTTATTTTTATTTATTATATTATAATTTATGTTTTTGTGTTTCAAACTTTATCTTACCCGGGATATCTACTAGACTCTTGTTTGGACAGATTTATGTGTGTTATTGTTAATAATTACAGACCTACAATATAAAACGCCAAATTTCCATGCAAAATAATTGTACTGCTTTCAGCACCTAAAATCCGAAATAATCATACCGCCAGGGAGGTTAACATTTGTTTTACTGTTAGGATTAAGGTTAAGGACATCATATGGCTCTGTTAGAAAAAAAAAACATGTGACTTTTGTTTTCCAAGTGTTGCCTAAACAGTCTACATGGAAAAATTGGTGATATTTTCAAAATTTTCAGAGGTGAAATTAGTAACCGAGCTGTAAAATCGATTTTGGTGGACTTATTCTGCTTATGCCCACATATAAACATCCAATTTGAATCTTTATTAACAATGTAAATTATTATAACCCACAAAAGTACTTGTCCTTTCCATTCACAAATTCATGCTTTCTTATTTTGGGCCACAAAGCTCCATTCTACAGTTGTTAAAATAACACCCTTCAATATTACTGTAAATACTGTTATACTTGGCGGTCTTTTGCAGGGCTGGGTACTTTACCATCAGGTATACATTTTTCAGCAAGGCAACTAGACATAAAGCCTAAAGTACAGACCTCTAGGTTTTTTTTTATTCAACCCAGCGGGTTGAATGAAAAAACCAGACAGCTCAGGTTGGAGCTGCTGTACTAACAATCTGATGTGTTCTGACAGGGGGACTGCCCTCCACCAGAACACCCCAGTGTTGATCGGGAGCTGGTCAGAAGATCTTTTTCGGTCATGAGCCTTCAACAGAAGCCGGCCGAGCGGGCAGTTTCTGTCGGATTGGCTGCCATACACATGGGCCGAATGTCGGCCGGTTTCTATTGAGCCGACCGATGCTGGCCGACATTCGGCCCGTGTGTACTAGTCTTTGGCATTTGTTTTAAAACAGAATTATGGGGTTTCTGTTTTTTGCAGATTCATACTTACCTAGGTGGATGCAGCATCTGTCCTCCGGCGGCTCTAACACTGCGAACAGAGCGATCTAACACCGCAGATCGCTCTGTTCTCAGGGCTCCCTTAGCAGAGAGCTGGTGGCTGTCAGTCATAGCTCTCTGCTCTGCCCCCCTTCTCGCTAACTGGAGAGCTGGGCTGTGGAGGGGGCAGCCGGCTCAGGCTCTCAGCCGCTCGCTGAGAGGCTAAGGCAGGCGCCTGTCCAGGCATGTGGGCGTATCCAGAGTCGGGATCTTGCCAGAGCCTGGACCGGTTCTGTGACATCAGCAAACAACGGACTTCAGCCCGCTGTCTGCTAAAAACGGGTCACAGGAGTGCGAATTGAACTGCACTCCTGTGATCAACAGAAGTACAGGCAAACAAGATTTGGCTGTACTTCTCCTTTAACTTCCAAGAGTACCTCTTTGTGCAGGTCAACACACCCATTTTGCAATGTCATGAAATGTAACACCAGGCAGGAATTTGCCACAGCATTTTCTGCTATTGCAGGAAAATATTATCCCATGTTTTCTAGGAATGTTGACAATTACAGATTGACAAAAATTGTACCATAAACAAGGGCATGCAGAGTAAAAAAAAAAAAAGTAGGCCAATAAAAATACAAATAAACTGAGCTAGAAAGTATCTTCTTGTATCACTGGAACACTATATGCATACAAATCCTGATTGTTTCAAATTACCAGATAAATCTGGTGACAAACGAGTCAAGTTACAGGTTACCATCCAATTCCATTAGCATGCTCACAAGGCTATAATTAGATCATACATAACAAGGCGTATCTGTAGGCTTGAAGTTCTGCAGAATGCTAGAGATAAAAGGGACATGGAAACACATAAATGAAGCATGCCAGGAACAGGCTCTGTGTCTGGCTTTTCGGGTTTAACTTTTTGGATATGTTAACCAATGAAAATAAGTAAATCCAAACAAAGGAAACCCTCATCCAATAGTGTGAACCCAGCCTTAAGCCTCGTACACACGATCGGATTTTCAGCAGACAAAACGTCAGACTTTTGTCCGAAGGGCGTTGGCCATGAACTTGTCTTGCATACAAACAGCACACAATTGTTAGCCAACAAACACGAACATAGTGACGTACTACAGGGCTTTTCAGCTCTTTAGCGCCACCCTTTGGGCACCTTCTGCTAATGTTGTGTTTGGTGAGCAGTGAGTTCTGAGCATGCGTGTTTGTACTTTGGACTTTTGTCTGACGGACTTGTGTACACACGATCGGAAAATATGACAACAGACCATTGTACGCGGAAAATTTATAAGCCTGCCATCCAACATTTGTCCGTGTAAAATCCGAGAACAATTGTCCGATGGAGCGTACAAATGGTCGGATTTTAGGCCAACAGTCTGTCAACACACCATTCCTGTCGGAAAATCCGATCGTGTGTACGAGGCTTTAATCATTAAATTCTTTATTCAGGCAGGAGTAAGTTGTACAGGAAATAACTTTATATCACACTATATAATGGAGTTTAATTATTAAAGGGGTTGTAAACCCTCGTGTTTTTTCACCTTAATGCATACTATGCATTAAGGTGAAAAAACACCTGGCAGTGACCGGCCCCCCAGCCCCCCGTTTTACTTACCTGAGCCCTGGAGCTTGACCCGACGGGGACGCGCTGTCTCTCTGCCCGGGTTTGTCAGCTCTTGATTGGATAGATTGATAAATTGTCAATCAAATCCAATGACACGGGCGCCGGGGGGCGGGATCGAGTTACATTCATTCGGCGGCTATGGACACCAAATGCTGGATTCAGGAGCACGCCCGCAAGGTGACCCCCCGGTAGAGCGCTTCTCCTGTGGGGGTTATCTGATGTGGGGAGGAGCACGGGGGTTATTTGATGTGGGGAGGAGCACGGGGGTTATCTGATGTGGGGAGGAGCATGGGGGTTATCTGATGTGGGGAGGAGCCCGGGGGTTATCTGATGTGGGGAGGAGCACGGGGGTTATCTGATGTGGGGAGGAGCATGGGGGTTATCTGATGTGGGGAGGAACCCAGGGGTTATCTGATGTGGGGAGGAGCACGGGGGTTATCTGATGTGGGGAGGAGCCCGGGGGTTATCTGATGTCAGGAGGAGCACGGAGGTTATCTGATGTGGGGAGGAGCCCGGGGGTTATCTGATGTCAGGAGGAGCACGGGGGTTATCTGATGTGGGGAAGAGCCTGGGGGTTATCTGATGTGGGGAGGAACCCGGGGGTTATCTGATGTGGGGAGGAGCCCGGGGGTTATCTGATGTGGGGAGGAGCCCAGGGTTTATCTGATGTGGGGAGGAGCCCGGGGGTTATCTGATGTGGGGAGGAGCCCGGGGGTTATCTGATGTGGGGAGGAACCCGGGGGTTATCTGATGTGGGGAGGAGCCTGGGGGTTATCTGATGTGGGGAGGAGTCCGGGGTTATCTGATGTGGGGAGGAGCATGGGGGTTATCTGATGTGGGGAGGAGTCCGGGGGTTATCTGATGTGGGGAGGAACCCGGGGGTTATCTGATGTGGGGAGGAGCCTGGGGGTTATCTGATGTGGGGAGGAGTCCGGGGGTTATCTGATGTGGGAAGGAGCATGGGGGTTATCTGATGTGGGGAGGAGCCTGAGGGTTATCTGATGTGGGGAGGTGCCTGGGGGTTATCTGATGTGGGGAGGAGCCCGGGGGTTATCTGATGTGGGGAGGAGCCTGGGGGTTATCTGATGTGGGGAGGAGCCTGGGGGTTATCTGATGTGGGGAGGAGCCTGGGGGTTATCTGATGCAGGGATAAACAATCAGCACAGACACCCCCTGTCAGTAGAGCAGCTGACCAGCTCTCCTCTACTACTCACTTTTGTTGCCAGAGGTTTAGACATTAATGGCTGCGTGTTGAGTTATTTTGAGGGGACAGCAAATTTACACTGTTATACGAGATGTACACTCACTACTTTACATTATAGCAAAGTGTCATTTCTTCAGTGTTGTCACATTAAAAGATATAATAAAATATTTACAAAAATGTGAGGGGTGTGCTCACTTTTGTGAGATACTGTATGTATTTTTGTCAAATTTTGCTCATACTTTTTCTCGCCTGCTTACATATTACTTCTACTCTGATTAAGGGCCAGCTTTTGGGGTTTAAAGTGGAAGAAAAATGTATCCCTACACTAGTTTAGTAGTCTATTTTTTATAAGCTCAAAAAAATGCTAAAAAAAAAAAAAAAAACGCTGGATGAAAAATGCTGATAATAGGATTTTTGCGCCGGCTTATAGTAGCATTTTAGTAGCTTTTAGGAGTGTTTAGAAGCATTAGCATTTTATTAGCATCTTTACAGTACATAAAGAAAAAAAAACTCAAAAAAAGCTGTTAGGAGCATTTTAGTAGAATTTAGAAGTTTAGGAGAGTTCAGCATTTTTTTCTGCTGGAAAAACGCTTCAAAAAACTCTACAAAAACAATTTTTTTTCTGCTCCTAGACGCTGAAGTGCAAAAAACGCTAGTAGCCTAAAGTAGTGTGTATGGACACATAGGATAACACTATTTAGCTTCTAGGAGCAGAAAAAAAATGCTAATAACAGTTTCTAGGAGCTCAAACAAAACACTCGTGTGCATGGAGCCTAAATCCTATGGAACTCTTCAAACTGCACTTGGAAAAGTCCTGCATGCTGCATCTTTGGTGCAGTTTTTCAAAAGCACCTTCTACTGTAAGTCAATGGGAAGGTTTAAAAAGTGCATCCAATGTGCATCAGTGTGAAAGGGCCTTTAAACTGAACAAAAGCACATCAAAAACTGATCAGTGTGAAAGGGAACTTACTTATTATTTTATTCAGAGTGCTCCTCTAAGCACTGTCATTTTACTACTTAATTGGGAACATGCCAGATGTTATTTTTGGATAATAGGAAGGAAATTCCCCTCTTCGTCTTTTACATGAAGATTGTAATATGCCTTTTGCATCAATTTCTGTTCCCAAATTATTGTAAGCTGCAATCAGGAAATAATCTTCATAGCTTTCTGTCTCTTCTGTACTGTTACCAATGCATGAATATTGTTTGTAAGCACTAGGTGCTACAACCGTAATATTACCGTCCTTAGACATACATGGTCAATGCCGGCATCTCCTTCTGCAATCACTATCTGCCTGGTTGTGCCCCTACTCACAGACAGGCCTTCTGTGTTTTTTCAGACTTTCCTCATAAGCATACTTGTTCTAGGTCAATGGTTCAGAAAGTATTGAAGGCAGAGGCTGAACATAATAGCCAGATAGTTAGCATTTTTAGATGGCAGCCCCCATGTCTCTCTTTGGAAAGGACTTATGTAGCAGAATCTGTAACCTCTTCCAGTCTAATGAGAACCTTTGAGGCCACAGACCGCTGACATCTTTCATTATGTAGTGGGTTGTTGTGAGGCATAGTGGGTGCAAAGGTGGTAAAAGTCATTGGGCGCCAGACACTTCTTGGATGCAAAAGAGGCTTTATTTCTATTAACAGTCATTTTATATTTTGCAAGGGAAAGAGGGTTGGGGCCAGGACACCCTTAAGTAGTTGCAATTTCAATAGGCAGACTCTGAGGCTTCAATAGAAGGACAGCCTTACAGGGAAAGACCCCAGAAAGGTGCCACTTCTGCACGTGCAGGTTTGCTGTCTCCTATGGCTACAGTACTTAACAGTTCCTAATTCAAACATAACAGTTCTCTCAGCTTTACTACAACTTCCACTTGTAGTTCTTCAGCCCCTTGAGCTCTTGGTCTCTCACTGGAGGTTCTGGTTCACTAACTCTGAATCTGAGCTCCTCAAGGCTTTTGTAGTGGTATCTCCCTTAAGCATCACCCACGCTTCCCTGCTGGGTCCCTAGCTTGGCACATCGGATACCTTCAAGCTTCACCCCTGCTGACCACCTCGGTCCCTAGCTTGACACACAAGGCTGCTCTGTAAGCGTCACCTCCGCTGATTGGGTCACCACCTGACTTGATCACCACCTGAAGTTTCCCGTATCTCCACTGTGCCCATTCGGTGAGAATACTGCTCCGGTACTTGCTTCAGTTACTCACTGTGGTCCTTTGTAAAGGTGATTGGTCCCTTAGTGGTGTCAGCTTCCCTTCTACCTTTGACCACGACAGGTTCTTTGGCCAGCAGAACCTTCACTTTTGGTTGGACTGCAAGCCACAGTCCCAACCCTGCGCTGCCCTCTTACTTCTGGGTAGGCCCTCAAACAGCCTGGCAGCCAGATGCCTAATCTCTGGCCTAGCAGCCCGGGGCAGGCGACACACATCCACCCAGACGGCAGTCCAGGTGTCTGACTCCACCCGAATACCCACCCAAGTGCCCGGCCACCTAGTGGTAGAAGAGAAAAGTACAACAAGGCCAAACTTAGGGAGAAATCAATGGATCTCTAACAAATTAACTATGGTAGCTACCCCTGACAAGGAATTTGGTGAGGAGCTCCCTGACTAAACCCCAGGGCTCTACACTTAGAAAATATATGCACAATAATAGCAGCAATCGATAACTAGCAATAACCGATCAGGCCTTGATTTGCGTTGCGGGAGGATTCACAAATCCAATGTAAAGTCTGCTAACCCTGAACAAAGCACTGAACCCCATTGAAGCTGATATCTTTGTCAGAATAGGTAAGAAGTATTAATGTACCCCAACACTCATTCCCATGGGAGGGGCCCCATCTTATAAAGGGGTTTAGAGATTATTCTATAAGTCCTGAAACAATGCCCCTACATTTTTACGTGATTGAGCCTGTTCTGGGTTAGGAGCGTGCAGCACGCTCCTCCTGTGACTGCTGTATCCGTCATACACAGTGGATCACTGTTACTGGTATTTGGTAACTATGTCATGATTGGTCAATGTGATCACATGATAATAATGTAAAAAACCTGTCATGAATGAATAACTGTCACGAGTTACTTTCCCGTACTGCATGCTGTATGATGAAAACATTTTGAAAAAAATGTATTTAATTTATTGATTTTCAAAACAATTGTGACAAAAATTACAACTTCAAAAAACTCGCCTTGCCTCTTACTAAATCCTCAGACTGTCTACTTTACAAAAAGGGGCCATTTGGGGGTATTTGTACTGTCCTGGCATATTGGTGCCTCAAGAAATTAGATCAGCCATCAGTACATCTGGACTGATCAATTTTCAAATAAACACTATATACCATAGTTTGTAGACGCTATAACTTTCACACAAACCAATTAATAAACACTTATTGAGATTTTTTTTACCAAAGACATGTAGCAGAATAAATTTTGGCCTAAATTCATAAAGAAATTTGATTTTATTGGATATGTTTTATAACATAAAGTAGAAAATATTGTTTTCTTTTGTTTTTTTTTTCAAAATTTTCGGTCTTTTTTTTGTTTATGTAATAAAAAAATAAAAAAACACAGTGGTGATCAAATATCTGCAAAAGTAAGCTCTATTTGTGTGAAAAAAGGATAAAAAGTTCATTTGCATACAGTGTTGCTTAACTGTGCAATTGGCAGGTAAAGTAGTGCAGCACTATATCGCAAAAAATGCTCTGGTCATGAAGGGGGTAAAACCTTCCGGAGGTCCAGTGGTTAAACTTTATGGGTTTTTTTTTCACAATTTACATACATGGAAAACAAATAAAGGGTAAGTACAGCGCTGCTACAGAGATGTTAAGAAATATAATACAGTAAGCTAACACACCTCTAAGACAAAGAAGTAAAAAATTCAACAAATATATATATAGTGTAGCGCTATATGTATAGGTAGATCAAGGTGAGATGTCAAGATCGAGCCATCCAGCAATGGCCAGAAAACAAACAAAAAATCAAAAAGTGAAATCAACAAAAGAACCTAGTTGCACAAATGTAAATTCATAAATAGAGCATAATGGAATTCACCTGTGAAAAAGTGAAAATACAAACAATAAAAATCAACCTTAAATAAAGTCCATATAAATAAAATGTGTCCTTGATGGAAATCAAAAAAGGCCGCCACCAACAGTCTCTGAGGGTAGGTTGATGAGGGCAGCAACAGGGTGTTACTGGTGGGTGAAATAGAGGGACACCAAATCCAATGTGACGTCTATGTATGTGTCAGAACCACCACCATAACATCTGAGGAGGCTTACCGGACGTAGAGGACTTGGAAAGACATACGTCTTACAAGTCATAAAGGGCTTATTTAGCCACCGGGGCTAGCAGGGTGAAAACATCAGGTATCCAAAACTTCAATTATCCAAAACTTCAATAAGTAGGGAGGGAAGATCTGTAGGCAGCTTCAACCGTCCAGAGGTGTCAGCAAACCATCCGGATGTATAATTGGAACCATGAGAGAAAGAAGACTCACATGGCGTGATATCGTTTTAAAAGGCATGCATTTATTAAAACATTAAAAGAAAAGCACTCACATGGTATGCGATCATAAACAGCTTAAATGATATCGGACGCGGTGATCATAGGAGGTCCACCCAACATGTTTCGGTTAATCAACCTTCATCTGACCCCAGATGAAGGTTGATTAACCAAAACATGTTGGGTGACCCCAGATGAAGGTTGATTAACCGAAACATGTTGGGTGGACCTCCTATGATCACCGCGTCCGATATCATTTAAGCTGTTTATGATCGCATACCATGTGAGTGCTTTTCTTTTAATGTTTTAATAAATGCATGCCTTTTAAAACGATATCACGCCATGTGAGTCTTCTTTCTCTCATGGTTCCAATTATACATCCGGATGGTTTGCTGACACCTCTGGAGGGTTGAAGCTGCCTACAGATCTTCCCTCCCTACTTATTGAAGTTTTGGATAATTGAAGTTTTGGATACCTGATGTTTTCACCCTGCTAGCCCCGGTGGCTAAATAAGCCCTTTATGACTTGTAAGACGTATGTCTTTCCAAGTCCTCTACGTCCGGTAAGCCTCCTCAGATGTTATGGTGGTGGTTCTGACACATACATAGACGTCACATTGGATTTGGTGTCCCTCTATTTCACCCACCAGTAACACCCTGTTGCTGCCCTCATCAACCTACCCTCAGAGACTGTTGGTGGCGGCCTTTTTTGATTTCCATCAAGGACACATTTTATTTATATGGACTTTATTTAAGGTTGATTTTTATTGTTTGTATTTTCACTTTTTCACAGGTGAATTCCATTATGCTCTATTTATGAATTTACATTTGTGCAACTAGGTTCTTTTGTTGATTTCACTTTTTGATTTTTTGTTTGTTTTCTGGCCATTGCTGGATGGCTCGATCTTGACATCTCACCTTGATCTACAATTTACATACATCACTAGAAAGGGTCCATGGAGTTTCTATCACACTCTGAGGAATGAAGCAGGACAATTTTAATGAGGCCCAAATTTACTAGAGACAAAAAAGCACAAGTAGGGGTTTTAGCAGAAGAATAAAAAATTCAGAGGATACAGTAGTAGGATATAGGATAGCAGCAGGACAATTTTAAATAGCAATTTTAGGCCCAAAGTTAATAGAGGCAAAGAGCACAGGTGGGTGTTTTACTACAAGAATAAAGCAACCACAGAGGATACAGCAGTGGAAAATATACCAGCAGCTAGATCATTTTAAATAGCAATTTAGGCCCAACGTTACTATGGATAAAGAGCACAGGTGGGGGTTTTATTGCAAGAATGAAGAGGCCACAAAAGATGCAGATGCATTAGAAAATAGGTCAGCAGCATTTCAGCATTTCTAGGCCCAAAGTTACTACAATTTTGAAAAAGACGCATTATTTTCTACTTTTTGCTATAATAAATATGCCCCAAAAATACATAAAAAACTATTTTTTTCCTCAGTTTAGGCTGATATGTATTCTTCCACATATTTTTGGTAAAAACAAAATCGCAATAAGCGTATATTGATTGGTTTGCGCAAAAGTTATAGCGTCTTCAAAAGAGGGGATAGATTTATAGCATTTTTATTTATTTTATTTTTTTTACTTGTAGTGACGCCGATCTGTGATTTTTATCGTGACTACAACCTTATGGCGGACACATCGGACAATTTTTAACACATTTTTGGAACCATTGGCATTAATACAGTGTGATTAAAAATGCATTGATTACTGTAAAAATGTCACTGGCAGTGAAGGAGTTAACACTAGGGGGCGGTGAAGGGGTTAACTGTGTTCCCTGGGAGATGATTCTACCTGAAGGGGGAGGGGACTAACTACGGGAAGTAACAGATCGTGGTTCCTAGCTAATAGGAACACACGATCTGTCACTCCTGTCAGAACAGAACAGGGAAGTATGTGTTTTCACACTCGTCCCTGATCTGTGTCTCCTGGTCACGATCGCTCGTGTCATTGCGACCGTCGGCCACAAGCATCGGCAACCTCGCTGTGCAGCTAGCGTGCGCTTCCGGACCCCCTGCTATCTGGACCCCGCGAGCTCACGTACAGTTACATGGTTTCGCGCAGGGGAGCCAACCTGTCGCAGTAACTGCGGCAACTGGTCCAGAAGCGGTTAAAAAGGCAACTTCTAGACTGTTTATTGAGCCAGAAGAGTGACTATTGCTGTGTGCCTGGATGCGATTGCACTAATCTGGGAAAGGAACCTGGGACAAATCACTGGCCCTTTTGGGGGATAGTGCTGCATTAAAATGAATGGAATCAGGCAAATTGCCATATTAGTTCACCCAGACTGCGACTGTCTTGGGTTTGCCTTGAACCCATGTCTGACCTGAACCTAAATGTAATCCCTGCTCACAACATGCAATACTTTGATTGTGTTGCACTGCAGCTCTATAAGCTCCTTCCAAGAACTGATTACCAGATTTGACCTGAGGAAACTTGTTGCTCTTACAGCACCTGTTGCTTCTCTTCATCCATCTTTAGATTTCTGTACACTTACAATGAGAATGTTCTGCTTGCTCTGAGCTCCCTGCTTAACAACCAACAACTGCTGTTCTGATCTGGGATTACTATTATGTATACGGCTTGGTGCAATTTCAAGCTAAATTATGAAAACTGGTTTAAAGATTTTTACAAGTATTGCTAATTATAGCTAATCAAAATCATTGATTGATTCTACCTGCCCTCCTGTACCAGGCCCCTGTCCTGTTAGTTAAAAAGGTGGGGCCCAGGCATCTACCGAGCAGGAGGACCGGTTGTACTGCCTTATTGCAGATATTGTTCTTTCCCCTGTAGCGCTGCTGACTTCTCCTCCTCTCCCTCCCTCCCTCCAAAGGGAATCAGTTCTAGCATCTGCTTCTCCATCTAGTCCTCTTTCTCAGTCTTAAATGTAAGACATCAGGGGTCTTTTTAGAACCCTGATATTTCACCAAAGTCACCCAAAAGGGCAGTTTAAATTTCAAAAAATACAAATACAAAAAATACAAATACAAAAAAACAAGTACAAAAAAAACAAAAATGTAAAAAAAAATAAAAAAAATAAAAAAATTTCAAAAAATAATTTAAAATAACAAACAACTCATTCACATGTACTTTGTACTCTTTAATTTCTCTCATGGCTTCGAAGCATATCGTGTACATACCTAGCCACTGCCTCTGTTGCTCTGTGTTTGAGCTTTGGGCTTCACACCCTAATACAAAAGGCTGCACACACCTATGCTAGGTATCAATCAAAATAAAGCAATTCAGCTGTATTGTGATCAAAATCACTGTTCTACAAATAATATGTTGGCATTCACCACATTATAGAGCAGCAACACCATTCACAGACAGCCCAGGTAACAAGGGTTTTTAGAGTTTATGCACATAAGTGTCCTGCAATTCCTGGACTGCTTCTGTGGATTGTCCAATAGTGTGTGACAAATAATATACATATGGACTATTTTTCTGAATGCTAAATTTTTCGTTAATGGTAATACATCCTTACACTTGCACATGTAAAAGTAAGTACCAGAGTTTAAGTGCATACAGCCACGTAAAGCAAATTCTCTAATGCATATTTATGGGCAAAATTACACACCAACTGTGGCTCTTGGACACCACAAATACATGCAAATTTTACTCTGTAGAGCCATGCGCCCTAATATTTAGCCAGGTCCGAGAGTCCTTTTACTACTTTATTAAAGAAGTATTTTTAATTTAGCTTAGGGAACCTGTATTCACTCCAAGCATCCAATCGTGTGTAGTGGAATTTTATAATTACAAGCTTCACCTACATCTGATGACATGATTGATGCAAATACAGATGGCAAAGCAGCACCGTGAGGTCAACTTCTCTCATCTTTGAAAAAAAATGTCAGGCGTCTCTTTAATTTGGTGATTCTTTTCAGCATAATTCCTGCTTGAACAGTATGTCAACACTGTCTTACACCAGTCTGCACTTCATTAAAAGTCTCTCTGTGCCTAAGCTTTTTGTCACTAAAAGGTGACAAACCTTTTAATTACAGTGGGACAATCCTTCTCCCTCCGCTGCTTGACCTTCATCTTACACACTTGGATTATAGGTCTGTTTTGTATTATTTCTATGTTCTAATGCCCCGTACACACGGTCGGACTTTGTTCGGACATTCCCACAACAAAATCCTAGGATTTTTTCCGACGGATGTTGGCTCAAACTTGTCTTGCATACACACGGTCACACAAAGTTGTCGGAAAATCCGATCATTCTGAACGCGGTGACGTAAAACACGTACGTCGGGACTATAAACGGAGCAGTGGCCAATAGCTTTCATCTCTTTATTTATTCTGAGCATGCATGGCACTTTGTCCGTCGGATTTGTGTACACACGATCGGAATTTCCGACAACGGATTTTGTTGTCGGAAAATTTTATAGCCTGCTCTCAAACTTTGTGTGTCGGAAAATCCGATGGAAAATGTGTGATGGAGGCTACACACGGTTGGAATTTCCGACAACAAGGTCCTATCACACATTTTCTGTCGGAAAATCTGACCGTGTGTACGGAGCATAAGACATTTACATCATTTAACCTACTTTGTTTTTTTATTTTTTTATATATATAAAAATCATAGCTATTATTAGATATTAACCAAAGTTTTGGTTACAGCCTAAGCGCAATCGAAAAAAAAAAAACGTAAAAATCAGCACAAGGGAAATAACTTACAGTCAGTAGGGTATATCCCCTGTGCTATTAGATTGTAAGCTCTTCTGAGCAGGGCCCTCTTAATCCTATTGTATTGTATTGTATTATAACTGTATTGTCTCCCTTTTATATTGTAAAGCGCTGCGTAAACTGTTGGCGCTATATAAATCCTGAATAATAATAATAATAATAATAATAATGTCTCTCCCGTTAAAAATCCTACTCCATTGATGCCCCCACACTAAATAAACATTAGCACACTTCTTTTATATTTTCCCACCACTTTTTCCTTTTATCTTTCTCTGTTCTCGTAATCCTTATTTTTCTGTTAATGTTTGCTCTTAATGAACCATGTTCTCAGGATTTCCATCACCTTGCACAGATGATTTAAAGCTAAATTCTAAGAATTCAACTCCTTTGGAAAAAGCAAAGGCACACTATGAAATACTCCCAAGGACCTGCATGACATCTCCTGGCTCTCTATTAGTTACATCTGACAGTTTTATTTCACTCCCAAAAAAAGGCTATCACTGTATTCCTGGGAGCCCAAAGCTGATGCTTTAGGGTTAAGCATCCTCAACATTAGAGTAGGTGCAGCTGCTCCTGCCCAATTACAGAAGCTTTTGTATTATGTGAACTCATTCACAAAATACAAAGGCTTCTTTAAATGGGCAGCAGAGGGAAGGAGCAGGAATAGCTGCTGTGTGCCTCTCTCTCCTCTCTTAGAGCCCCAAGTCTCAGTGTGTGCTCCTGCAGAGCCATAAACCTATCAGATATAAATGATAGAGATACATTCAGGAGATGGACTTAACTCATAGTGTGCCTGCAATTCCTGGAATTCAGCTTTAAAGTGATCTTGTCACTTAAAAAAATGCTAGCAAGAAAAGTACTCACACTTCACCCTTGGGAAAAACCCTTGGCTCCCACAATTGTGTACTGGAAACAACTAGTCAACTCCCAACTGTCACTTTATAAAGACATCTATACTTATAGGGGTTGCATTCATAAGTTTGATAAAATCTGGGCTACGTGGCTAGAGGATACCACTACTGCATAGTTACTGCTTGTATTTGAGACTGAGCTAGGGAATTGGCTGATTATACACGCCTTACTTGTATTCTGTCATTCTAAGGCGGACCGATGTTGGGCTATTGTTATTGATGTTTTCAGTGGGTTCAACATGAGCCACACAATACACCCCCTTTTTTATATGATTGTTTTCTTTTTGTTTTTTGTTTTTTCATTTTTGTATCTGAGAATGCTGTTGGTACGATGTTTTGTTCTGGATAGCCTTCCCCTGTGTATGCTGGGCTACCAGATCTTGTTTTTTGTATGCTTATACCAAAAACCTAACAAAGAGTTTAGCAACAGTAGCAGCTCACTTGCTTGATCGATTGCCGCTTCCCCCCTCCCCATAGCTCAATTGCCGCATCGCTCGCCTATCACCTGCCAGGCCCCCCGCCAGCCATGCACTTACCCCCTTCCTCTCCTCCCGAGTTATGGCGGTCACTTCTCCTCCCGGCCAATCAAGACTTAGGACTCGCGGCCAATCGGGTCTCAGGACCCACTTCCTGATTGGCCAGGAGCAGAAACAGGAAGACATTAGCGTATATTAATTTGTTAATGTCACACAACTGGGTGGGTGCAGTGCTCTGAGCCCCGAGCCCACCCTTTTTGAAGCCAATTAGAGCCTCAGGCTCTAATCATGCCTTTGTATTTTGTGTGCTTTAAAAAAAAAAAAACCCCATTGGAATCTATGGGTCTATGCACATTAGGGGGGCGACGCCCCTGCACCCTGCATGAGCGTCCGCCACTGGCTAGCAGTGCAGGTCCCCAGTGGTGACTGATTATACCTGCAGGAGCTCTCCCTGGCTGTTCTGAATGGCTAAAACTCCTGCATTTTTAGGTAGCAAGGGGACTTACATGCCACCGCTTAGCTCAATAAATGAATGATTGGCAAATAGGACTATGGATGAAGGACTGGTGACAGAAGGAAGCATGCAAGCTCCAAAACAACACAAAAGTTTATTCAAATGTTTTGGAAATGTCCAAAACTAGTCTGATGCTGGTATGATGCCCATGCATTTCAACCCATTTGTTCTCTTGACCCAAAAATGGGTCTTCTGGGAACCTTGGAAAGTCTCTTCGATGATCCTAATCTAGAGTTAGGAATAACTAGAACGCTATAAAGTGAACTCTATCCTGCACTTGCAAAGTCTAATTTATACCCTCAGAATTAGCTCTGAAAAATTTGAGAAGATCTGGTGTGGATGTCAACTGGCCCTACCCTTGACCCGCATCCCTGGTTTTGAACAGACTCCAGTAGATCTTGGTCATTAGAATAGCGGCACTATAGCCCACCAGATATGCACTATTTTATAAAGAATTCACAGTCAATGATTATTCGCTAACCAAAAATACGCTCATTTATTGAAAATTACAATTAAAAATGGGTGTACTTGCGCGCTGCTATGTTGTGCTATTGAGTGCTATAAGACTCCAAAACTTACTAAGCGGATTGCTCACACCTATACACACTCTCTAAACGTGTATCAATGTACAAAATTGTATTCAAAAGTGGTGCCACGCTCAGGGGATGCCCCTGAGGAAGCCACGTGACCCTGTGGCATAACGCATAGGGAAAGGTCCAATCTGTCGTCACGCTGAGGAGCGCATTGTGAGCATACCATGGAAATACTGTCTGATTGTCTTATACCTGCAACTGTGAGGACTGAATGCTTTTTACAGTTTGGTGCACTCTAAGCACCCAGAAAATGTGAGGGTTTTTATACTAAGTGTTTAATAAACTGGCTGTTTTAAAAAATAAAGCACTATGTCCAGCTTTCTCTCTTTATGATTTGAGCGTATGGAGATAAGTGTAAGAGAAGGAGGATTCTAATCTCAGGATCGCCAGCTAAGGATTGAAACAGCATGAAAATTGGTCTTATCCCCCAGGTGAGGGCACATCGGATGAGGGGATTATCATTAATGCATGTGGATGACTGGCGCATATAGTGGTGAACACTAACTAAGGAAGCAGTCGTTTGGATATGCAAACACAAGCCTGTTTTTTTATGAAAGATAGAGCATATGCAAGCAAATTCATACCAAAGGACACTTTATGGACTGATGCATTGTTTGCTTTGTTTTGTTAATGTTATATATGGTTTGATATGATATGCTGAGTTTGAAAATTGCTATGCAAACAGATATAAAGGGACACTAGCACATTAGTATTCGGGAGCACGGCACCACTTTTGAATATAATTTTACACTCTTTTATTGACTGGGTATGTCTCCATTACAGTTGTCATACCCTTTCATGTTATTACAATGTATATACTACATTGCTTTATTTCACGGTTATGATGAAAGTCTATTTTACAATCTCCTTTTGTAGTAGATTAAAGGCCACACTTCTAAATTCTTCTTGTACTGTAACTCTCTGTGATTGATGTGTTTTGAACTTGCTTTTTACCTTTTTTAATGTAAAAAAAATAAAAAATAAAATAAAAGAACTTTGTTCTTCAATAAAAGCTACCTTTATGAAAAAAAAGTATTAAAGTTTTACTTACATGTAACAGTCATCCACAGCAGCGCTGAGGACTCTGAGATGGCCTAGCTTTTTGTTATTTGTTAGTGTAAACTTTTATTATATAATCCAGTAGGGATGTCCCCTGTCAGATTGTATGCACTAATATGTATCATCATAAATTAACAGAAACATTTAATGTAAAGATGCAACTTTCAATCTGTACTTCCATGCTTTATTCTTTCAAAAGTGTTATTAAATATTTCTATGAATACCCCGCTTTTTTTCCTATCCAAATTGCACATTGTAGTGAACGGAGAATTAATGTGCTTTATTAATCAACACTGTCTAAAAACAAATATTTGTGCCCAAAGCAGCCAAATCGATCTGTACTTTTGAAACAAATTTCGGAAGATTCAGACTCATTTGTTATGTTATGATTCCGAGATTCTGATGGATCCATCTCCATCCTCAATCGGAAGGAATCATCTAATTTCACTTTTCTACTTTACTGTAACTGTTTATTGCAATCGGTTTCCATTTCATATATATTGTATGGTGGAATTCACGTTATGCTCACTAGAATAAAAACAAAAGGATCAAAATCAATTTGGATAATTTGTTATTTCACTATATTATTTCTGATGCTTCAAACATTAACAAAAAGCCCAAACTATGGCATCCTCTCATCGAATGAAACAAATAAAAACAAATGAATTTGTTGTTTTGCTATAACTTAGTTCTGTTTCGTTGACATCCGTTACCATCGTGATTTGGAGGTTTGGATACAACCAAATTCTCTAATAATGAAAATTTCATCCAAATTTTGATTCAGAATGAATCAAATCACACATGCCTAATTAGAAAGTCAAGGGCTTTCAAGTCAATCCAGCTGCTTGCTATGGATACAATAGGCAATCTCTTTTCTGATACTTTCTATGTATTCTTTTTAAATCACTTAAGGATCAGGCCTATTTTTCAGACTCTTTGTTTAAAGTTAAAATCTTTTTTTTTTTTTTTGCTAGAAAGATACCGGTACTTAGAACCTCCAAATATTATATATACCTTTTTTCTAACACCCTAGAGCAGTGGTCATCAACCTTGTCCTGAGAGTCCACCAACTGGCCAGGTTTGCAAGATAACTGAAATACATCACAGGTGATATCATTTGCTGCTCAGTGATTGCAGTATTCTAGTCTGCATCTCCCCAAGGTAATACATAAAACCTGGCCTGTTAGTGGGCTCTGAGGACAGGGTTGACGACCACTGCCATAGACAAAAAAATGGCGGTCGTTGCAATACTGTCACACCGTATTTATGCAGCGGTCCTACAAGCGCACTTTTTTGGGAAAAAATACACTTTTTTCAAATAAAAAAATAAGACAACAGTAAAGTTAGACAATTTTTTTTTATATTGTGAAAGATAATGTTACGCAGAGTAAATTGATACCCAACACGTCACGCTTCAAAATTGGAATGGCGACAAACTTTTACCCCTAAAAATTTCCATAGGCAATGTTTAAAAATGTCTACAGGTTACCAGTTTTGAGTTACTGAGGATTTCTAGGGCTAGAATTACTGCTCTCACTCTAAAGATCACAACAATACCTCACATGTGTGGTTTGAACACCGTTTGTCATATGCGGGCGCTACTCACGTATGCTTTCGCTTCTGTGCGCGAGCTCGTCGGGACAGGGCCATTTACATTTTTTTTCCTTATTTAATTTTACTTTTTATTTATTTTTTTGACACTGTCCTTTAACCACTTCCCGCCCGGCCTATAGCAGAATAATGGCCGGACGGTGGTACAGTCATATGACGCCATGCAGGATAACAGCCGCCGCACCCCCGCGATCAGTGGTGCGGTGTGTTAGTCTGACACATCGCTACACCAATCTTGGTAAAGAGCCTCCGGAAGAGGCTCTTTACCATGTGATCAGCCGTGTCCAATCATGGCTGATCACGATGTTGACAGGAAGAGCTGTTGATCGGCTTTTCCTCACTCGAGCCTGAGAGACGCGAGGAGAGCTGATCGGCGGCTCTCCTGACAGGGGGGTCTGCGCTGATTGTTTATCAGCGCAGACCCCCATCAGATGCCCACACTAGACCACCAGGGAAGCCCCCAGCATGTGGATGGCCAGGTACATCCCCCATGGCCATCCGCATGTAAAAAATATGCCCAAAATATGCCAATCGGTGCCCACAAATTGTAATAGCAAAAAACATGACAGGACCTCTTAAATATGAGATCTGGGGTCAAAAAGACCTCAGATCTCATATTTACACTAAAATTCAATAAGAATAAAAAAGAAAGTCAATTGAAAAAAAAAAGTCTCCTTTAAGAGCATTGGGCTGAAGTGACGTTTGGCTTTGCTTCCACCAATCAATGCTATGGAGCCGAGTGGGGGCCATCTTCTCACTCGGCAGCCAGCCAAACAGGAGGGAGGAACCAATTGTCTCCATCGCTACCGGCCCTCTCCCTCCCCCGATAAATCTGATCTGAAAGTGGACCGCCCGCTAAAGAGGATACCGGGGTAATGGCAGCTAGCTGCTGCCATAACAACAATATTCCTCTTCAAACAGCCTACTTATAACGACGGCAGGTGGCCCGCAAGTGCTTAATAGAGCAGTGCAAAAAGAAATGTGAATTACAAAACACAGCAACAAATTAGAATTTACCTTTCATCAGTTTAGAGCAATTAGGTCTATAGAAGATGATTGATGATTGGTTACTATGGATTACTGAACATTAGACTTGTGCACGGCGGAAAATGTAGTTTTGTTTCATTTTCATTCATAAAATACATAATTTCGTTCTGTTGCGTTAATTCGTTTTCGGATAATTCGTTATTTCTGTAGAGTATAGATATTCGTTATAACGAATCTATTCGTTTTATTGTTTAATTGTTTTGTTTTTGCATAATTTGTTATTTATGTATATATATTTGTGATAACTAATCGTAATTCTAAAAGCCATTTGTTTATTGATTCCATTAACACACACAATGACAATATAGCTTCTGCTGTTTCTTAAAATGCGTCTCCTCTGCTCAAATGCAGTACAACACCCTTCTCAGGAATGTACTTTGCCAGTGGTTGTGCTGTGTCACTGCTGCTGGTACCAGGAAGAAACCTGATGTTTAGAGCTTGAATCCATTAGAGCACACACACACACACACACACACAATATCTCTTCTGCTGCTTCTCAAAACTTGTCTCCTCTGCACAAATACAAAACCCTTCTCACTCAGTTCTCAGGAATGCACTTTGCCAGTATTATTAATCCAACTTCCAGCACAAAATTAATCAGCTGATTGGGCTGTAAGATTTACTCAACCTACTGTTTCATTAGTCTTTAACGACTTAACAAATCATGCTGAATAAATTCGTTATTTTTGTTATTTATTTCGTATGAGATGAAATTCTTTTTTCTTCTTCAGGCATTCGGATGCATCCGAAAGATGCAAAATTAGTCAGAATTTTGATTAGTTATGAAACGTATTGCACATGTCTACTGAACAGAACACATTGCTAAATGGCATAAGGCCTATCAGATTTTAGACAGTGAAGTACACATATCATGGGAAAACTATGGAGACTACTATTGCTGACCTCCTTCTAAAATATCTAGTTGCCTGGCTTTGTCTGTCTTCAATACTTTGAAGTCACAGACCCAGAACAAGTATGAAGTAAATGTAAGTAAAAATAATCCTGCTCTCTATACTTGTTCTGAGTAAGTGACTTTTAGAAGAGAATAACATTAATCTACATGGTAATACATGTGATAAATGTGTTCATGCACCCTAAGGCCGGGTTCACACTGGTACGACACGACAGTCGTACCGCTTTGGATCCGACTTTGCCCTGCGACTTGAAGTCCGACATGTGTCCGACTTCAATGAACAGAGATCCGACTTTGATTCCCGACGATACCAGGTACTGTGTCTGGTATGAATCTTTAGGGGGAACACCACACACAATGTAAAAAAAACGGCATGGGTTCCCCCTCCAAGAGCATACCAGGCACTTCGGTCTAGTATGGATTTTCAGGAGAACCCCCATGCCAAAAAACAACGTTGGGGCCCCCCCCAAAATCCATACCCTTATCTGAGCCCACAGCCCCATAGGTCAGGAAAGGGGGTGGGTACCAGGCCGCATACCCTCCACATGGGGGGGTGGCCCTGCCCACTGCCAACATAAGTAGTGGCACACCATGCACCCAGCATTAGAGTGGGAGAGAGCATTGAGTCAACATCTGAAGAAGAACAGAGGGAGAAGAGAGCAGAGAAGACCCAGCAAAAGAGCAGGTAGATAGTGGAGAAGACCCGGCAGAGGGTTGTCGGGAAGAGGCCCTTGTCCTCATCAACATGGCCTCCCCTGCCCCAAAGCATGAGGGCATGTGGCCTGGTACGGTTCAGAAAGGGGGGGGGGCGCTTGCTCATCCCCACCCCCTTTCCTGACCTGCCGGGCTGTGTGCCCGGATAAGGGTCTGGTATGGATCTTGGGGGGAACCCAATGCCGTTTTTTCAGCGTGGGGGTTCCTCTGAAATCCATACCAGACCGAAGGGCCTGGTATGCTCTTGGAGGGGGAACCCATGCCGTTTTAAAATTTGGCGTGTAGTTCCCCTTCAAGATCCTCCAAGTTGCATGCCAAAGTCAGGTCAGTTAAGACGGCGATCTGACTTTGATCCGATTTCAGTGATATTCAATGGGCTGAAGTAGGATCAAAGTCGTGCCAAAGTAGTGCAGGGAGCATTTTCAAAGTCGGACTGACTTGTGTCGGACCAGTTAAGACGGCTTTTATAGGGAAAATTGATTTTCACACGTCATGCGGCATGAGCTCCCAACGTCGGAGCGTTTGTCATACTAGTGTGAACCCGGCCTAAACAGTAAATCTGATGTTTGGCAAATCATTACCGCAGGTGAATCCTCCTTGTACATGTGTTTGAAATTATAGTAATTGATTCACCACCAGTGAATGTCTGCTTAAAGTCATAATCACTACTTTGTAATTATGCCCCTTAATGCCGCGTACACACGGTCGGAATATCCAACAACAAATGTTTGATGAAGGCTTGTTGTCGGAAGACTTCATCGAACATTTGTTGTCGGAATTTCCGACAACAAAAATTTGAGAGCTGGATCTCAAATTTTCCGACAACAAAATCCATTGTCGTAAATTCCGATCGTGTGTACAAAATTCCGACGCACAAAATTCCACGCATGCTCGGAATCATCCGTCGGAAATAAAACCAGGATTTTGTTGTCGGAATGTCCGATCGTCTGTACACGGCATAAGTGTCCCCAAACTGCAAAAATATAACCGGAACAAAGAAAGCAAAAAAACGAACTACAGAACGACTAGATACAGCCGAAAGTAGATGAGAGCGAGACTAAACACATAAGGAAATGCAAATTTAAAAGACAGAAAACTGTAAGAAACAAAATCTGAAAAGTAAAGAGTAACTGAGCATATCATAATAAGTATAGAACATTTACATCAATGAATAGAACAGCTATGGGCCAAACTTTACTGGAAATGTTGACAATGGTAATACAAGGGGCATAAACAAGGGGAGGGATGGGGTTTTCAACAACCCCCCCCCCCCAAACTGCCTCACCAAGAGCACCCACAATGCAGCAGCTAGTGCCTCCAGCTGTGCCGGGCACCTGACAATTTAGAGTGAGGGAGGCTACTTACCACTAATACCAATGATGAGACATTATTCCTCCTACTGACCACATTTTTTAAATTCCACTGACCACCAAGCGTGAGACATTGTGAACTCCCATCGACGCAGGGGCATTTTCTACTCCTATTGGCCACAGTCCGGCCCTCCTAAAGTCTGAACGGCTTAAAACTGGCCCTTTGTTTAAGAGGTTTGGAGACCCCTGAGCTAGAAGAACATATTCCAAATAATTAGGTTAATTGACAACAGGTCAGTAACATGATTGGTCATAAAAAAAGGATCTTAGAGAGCCAGCGTGTCTCAGAAGTAAAGATGGGCAGAGGTTCACCAATCTGTGAAAAACGGCGTCTAAAAATCATCAACAATTTCAGAATAGTGTCCCTCAACATAAAATTGCAAAGACTTTAAATATATCATCATCTACAGTATATAAAAGCATCATAAGATTCTGGGAATCTGGAGAAATCTCTGTGTGCAAGGGATAAGGCCAAAATGCAATACTGGATCATCTTCGGGCCTGACATTGCACTGCACTAAAAACAGGCATGATTCTAAGATGGGCATTACTGCATGTACTCAGAATCACTTCCAAAAATCACTGTCTGTGAACAAAGTTTTCCGTGCCAACATGAACCAGAAACGTTGCCATCTTCCCTGGGCCAAAGCGAATTTAAAATGGTCTGTTTCAAAGTGGAAAAATGTTCTGTGGTAAGACCAATTGGAAATTTGACATTGTTTCGAGCAACCATGGGCACCACATCCTCTGGACTACAGGGGAGAGGGGCCTTCTGGCTTGTTAGCGCTCAGTTCAAAAGCTGGCATCTTTGATGGTATTGATTGATATGGATATTGATATGGGGGGGGGGCATAAATGCATATGGAATGGACAGCTTGCAGGTCTGGAAAGCCACTATCAATGCTGAAAGATATCCAGGTTTTAAAGCAGCATATGCTCCTATCCAGATGACATCTTCAAGGAAGGCCTTGCATATTCCAGCAAGACAATACTCAACTGCATACTGCAGCTATGACAACAGCATGGCTTTGTAGTAGAAGACTGCCTGCCTGCGGTCCAGACCTTTCACCAATTGAAAATATTTGCCACATCTTGAAACAAATAATAGGACAAAAAAGACCCAGGACTGCTGAGCAGTTAGAATCCTATATCAGGCAAAAATAGGACAACATTCCTCTCCCAAAACTCCAGCAACTGGTCTCCTCAGTTCCCAGATGTTTACAGAGGGTTGTTAAAAGAAGAGGGGATGCTACACCATGGTAAACATAGCCATGTACCAACTTTTTTGAGATGTGTTGCTCCATTCAAAATGATCCTTTTTTCCCCCTTAACCACTTGCCGACTGGCTCATGCCGATATACGTCGGCAAAGTGGCACGGGTCCGCAAAACGGTGTACGCTATGTGTAATCCGCGGCTAGCGGGCGCGCACACACCACCGCGCACGCGTGCCCGCGGACTCGGTGTCTGCTGGTGGCCCGCGATTGTGGCGCAGGGAGGCAGAACAGGGAGATTCCTATGTAAACAAGGTGTTTCCCTGTTCTGCCTAGCAACATGACAGGGATCCACTGCTCCCAGTGATAGGGAGCAGTGATCTCTGTCATGTTCTAGTGAGCCCTTCCCCATTACAGATAGAACATGCTGAGGGAACACAGTTAACCCCTTGATCGCCCCCTAATGTTTAACCCCTTTCCTGCCAGTGACATTTACACAATAATCAGTGCATTTTTATAGCACTGATCGCTGTATAAATGCCAATGATCCCAAAATAATGTCAAAAGTGTCCGATCTGTCCGCCGCAATGTCGCAGTCATGATAAAAATAACAGATCGCCGCCATGACTAATAAAAAAAAAATAATAATGAAAATGCCATAAATCTATCCCCTATTTTGTAGACGCGATAACTTTTGCGCAGACCAATCAATATACGCTTATTGCAATTTTTTTTTACCAAAAATATGTAGAAGAATACATATTGGCCTAAACTGTGGAAGAAATTTGTTTTTTTATATATTTTTTGGGGATATTTTTTATAGCAAAAAGTAAAAAATATTGCTTTTTTTTCAAAATTGTCGCTCTTTTTTTGTTTATAGCGTAAAAAATAAAAAACGCAGAGGTTATCAAATACCACCAAAAGAAAGCTCTATTTGTAGGAAAAAAAAAGGACATTAATTTTGCTTGAGTACAACGTAGCACGACCGCGCAATTGTCAGTTAAAGAGACGCAGTGCCGAGTCGGAAAAAAAGGGCTTGGTCAGGAAGGGGGTAAATATTTTCGGGGTTGAAGCGGTTAAATTGGTAAAGTTTTTCAGTTTAAACATTTTATATGTTTTCTATTTTCAATTGTTAAAAAAATATGGGTTTATGATATTGGAAATCATTACTTTTTTTTATCTAGCTTTTACACAGCGTCCCAACTTTTTTTGGAACAGGGGTTATAACAATTTTTCAACCCTCTGTGGGTTGGATGTGTTACTTCTCTGGACCTCCCTCATTACTATATCACCTCTTTTTTTTTTCCACTCACCTTTCCTACTTTTGCAGTTAACCGCTTCCCGTCTGTGCTATAGCTGAATGACGTCTACAGCGCGAACCTACTTTGCTGGGACGCCGTCATATGACGTACTCCCGTGCTCCAGCGGCTTGCGTGCCCCCTGCAAGGCGCGCACGCTCTGTGATAAGCGAGTCTATAAGACTTGGCTGATCACAGATCAGAGTAAGGGGTCAATCCTGACCCTTTACCATGTGATCAGCTGTCAGCAAATGACAGCTGATCATGTTATGTAAACAGAGACGGTAATCGGGATCATCTGTGCCCACCTGTGCCCACCTTCCAGTGTCATCTACCAGTGCACAACAGTGCCGCCTACCAGTGCCCACCAGCGCCACCTACCAGGGTCCACAGTGACACCTATCAGTACCCACAGTGCCACCTATCAATGCCACTAATCAGTGCCTCATCACCAGTGCTGCCTATCAGTGTTACCTAACAGTGCCCATTAGTGCCACCTATCAGTGCCCATCAATGGCCAGCAGTGCCACTTATCAGTGCCCATTAATGGCCAGCAGTGCCACCTATTAGTGCCACCTATCAGTGCCATCTATCAGTGCTACCTATCAGTGCCCATCAGTGCCAGCCATCAGTGCCACCCATCAATGCCTCATCAGTGCCGCCTTATCAGTGCCACCTTATCTGCGCCTATCAGTACAGCCTATCGGTCCCCATCAGTGAAGCCTCATCAGCGCATATCAATGAAGGAGAAAAATTACCTGTTTGCAAAATTTTATAACAAACTATGAAACATGTTTGTTTTTTCTCTAAATTTTCCGTCTTTTTTGTTTGCTTAGCAAAAAATCAAATCCTCAGTAGTGATTAAACACCACAAAAAGAAAGCTCTATTTGTGTGAAAAAAAATGATAAAAATTTAATTTGGGTACAGTGTAGCATGACCGCGCAATTACCATTCAAAGTGCAACAGCGCTGAAAGCTGAAAATTGGTCTGGGCAGGAGGGGGGGGGGGGGGGGGTTTAAGTGCCCGGTAAGCAAGTGGTTAAGGTGGCCAAACAATGCACAAACTGATTGTACAATTTCCTTTAGATCTACCACCTACCATTGATTTGATTTGGATTTTTTTTTTCTGTTCACTCCCTTTGCATTTTGTAAATTGATAAAAATAAACTATTCTAATATATATTTTTGAAAGCCTTCTTACTTTACAGCATTTCTTCACACCTGCGTAAAAACTTGGCACAGTACTGTATATTTCAGTCATCGCCAGAATTTTAGACAGACATGTTGAGGTTTCCTCATTAATGGAGGAGGTGCAGTTCTATTTTAACTGTCTGGAAACAAGATGTTTTAATGCTTGTGCTATGCGTTAATATAAGCACAGGTGTACAGACAGCAGGCCTATCCTACACACAATCTTCAGTTGGTGATGTTGTCATTGCCGGCCTATAACCTCACCATCTGAGCCCTGTGGGGGAATCAGATCCTCGCCTGACTCAGCCACAAGAGCCATATGAGAAGCAAGAAGCAACAGCTGAATGAGTAACAAGGAGGATATGGGTGTGATATTTTTAATGTTATTACTTTTTTGGTGATTAACACTATTAGAGGAGCTGTAAATATTTTATAAGATACTGACATCTTTAAAAGTAAATGCATTAGGATTCAAATATATCTGCAAAAATATCTTATATTTAAAAGACATTCTGATCTCATAATGTTCTAGGAAATAACCTCCTTAAGCCCCATACTAGACATGTGCGCCGTCAATAAATTCGTTTCGTTTCATTCCATTCTGTTTCGTATTAGAATTAATTCGTATTTCGTGTCCGAAATTTCTTACGAAATACAAATTTTCGTTAGGTTCGTTAACTTTTCTTAACAATTACGAATGTTCGTTATGATGAATTTATCATTATGCGGGGCTCCCACCATCCCTGTGCTGTGCTGACTTCCTGGGGTTTTTAACTTTTAGATTCGTTAACTTTTCGTAACAATTAGGAATGTTCGTTACGAATTTGGATCCTAAATTCGTAAACGAAATTACCTATTTCGTACAAAATTCGGAAGCATAGCAATTCGTATTTCAGGTCCTCCCGAATGTACGAATTTACGGAATTTTCGATTCGTACAAAACTAATCGCACGTGTCTACCCCATACACACTATTAGATTTTCTGCAGATTTTTGTCTTCAGATTTACCAAAACCATGTAGTGCAAGGGCCTGCCTGATTGCATACAAATTTAAACTCTCAAGCCTCGTACACACGGTACGATTGTTGGCCAGCCGAGCGTCTGATTTTTGTCAACAGGGCGTGTGCCAGGATCTTGTCTTGCATATAAACGGTACACAATTGTCGTGCCACAAACACAAACGTAGTGACGTACTACGAGGAATTTCAGCTCTTGAGCGCCACCCGTTGGGCCCCTTCTGCTAATTTCGTGTTAGGTGAGCATTGATTCCAAGTATGCGTGTTTGTACTTTTGACTTTTGTGTGACGGATTTCTGTACTGACCATACGAAAATCTGACGTCAAACCGTTGTCCGCTGAAAATTTACTAGCCTGTCATCCAACATTTGTTGGCCGAAAGTTATACAACAATTGTCAAAAGGTAAGATTTTAGGACAACAGTCTGTCAACAGACAATCCCCTGCCAACAATCATGCTTTAGAGGCTTTAGACCCCATACACACTATTAGATTTTCTGCAGATTTACCAAAACCATATAATATGAGGTCAAACCTTAAGAGTACTACATGGTTTTGGTAAATCTGAAGACAAAAATCTGCAGAAAATCGAATGTGTATGGGGTCTAAAGCCTCGTACACACGGTACGATTGTTGGCCAACCGAGCATCTAATTTTTGTCAAATTGTGTACTGACCACACGAAAATCTGATGTCAAACCCTTGTCTGCCAAACATTTACTAGCCTGTCATCCAACATTTGTTGGCCGAAAGTTGGACAACAATTTTCAAAAGGAGCGTACTAACACTAAGATTTTAGGACAGCAGTCTGTCAACAGACAATCCCCTGCCAACAATCGTACCGTGTGTACGAGGCTTTAAAGTGGAACTTTACCCATAACAACTTGATAAAAAATAATGTTCTTTAGCTTTATGTTACTGTATACATTTATTTCATATTAATAATTATGCTACCAAACTTAGTATGTGCTTAAAATTGCCTTCACAATTGCTCCTGTTTCTTCTTGCTGGAGGCTGCCATTTTGCTGAAGCCCAAAGCCCCTGAACAGCAGTTGGTCAAAGGATCTGGGCGGATCCCGAATTAATGGTCGTGGTCGTGACGTGGTCGTGACGCCGAGCCTGGACTGACAACAGTGACGTCAGCAGAGAGTGGACTTCAGCCCACTCTCTGCTGAAAACAGGGCACAGGAGTGCAGAATGAACTGCACTCCTGTGATCCATAGGAGAAGCCCAGCCTTCCTCTGAGATCGGCCTCTACAAATTCGTCAGTGCCCAAAAATAGAGAGCAATTATTTTTAAATTTTAACTTATAATATATATATATATATATATATATATATATATATATATATATATATATATAGTGTTTATATAAATATAATATATTATTGAATGTACCTGCAAAAGGCACCAGTCTGAAGTGATCTAGCAGGACTTAATTTTCTGACTAAAGTTCCACTTTAACCGCTTGCCGACCAGCTGCTGAAATTATACGGCGGCAGGTTGACTCGGCTGTGCGAATTCGCTGTAGGTGTAGGTCGGCCGCTTTAAGAGCAATAGCGGCGCAGCGCCAGAGCCGATGCACTTGGCCAGCGGCCTCGATGTTTGCTGGCCACCCGCGATTGCTCCACAGAGAGCCAAAACGGGGATCTGTCAATGTAAACAAACAGATCCCCATTCTGACAGGTGAGTAGAGAGAGATCGTCTGTTCCTAGTGATCAGGAACAGTGATCTCTCTCTACTCCCAGTCAGTCCACTCCCCTCCACAGTTAGAAACACCTCCCTAGGAAACACTTAACCCCTTGATCGCCCCCCAGTGTTAACCCCCTCCCTGGCAGTGCCATTTATACAGTAACCAGTGGCTATTTTTGGTCCCAAAAAAGTGTCAAAAGTGTCCGATTCGTGCGCCGCAATGTCGCAGTCCCGATAAAAATCGCTTATCACCGGCATTACTGGTAAAAAAAATGCCATAAATATATCCCCTATTTTGTAGACGCTATAACATTTGCGCAAACCAATCAATATACGCTTATTGCGTTTTTTACCAAAAATATGTAGAAGAATACATATTGGCCTAAACCGATTTTTTTTTATATTTATTATAGCAAAAAGTAAAAAATATTGTTTTTTTTCAAAATTGTCGGCCTTTTTATGTTTATAGCGCAAAAAATAAAAACCACAGAGGTGATCAAATACCACCAAAAGAAAGCTCTATTTGTGAGGGAAAAAGGACACAAATTTTGTTTGTTTACAACGTCGCACAACCACGCAATTGTCAGTTAAAACGACGCAGTGGCGTATCGTATAAAAATGGCCTGGTCATTAAGGGGTAAATCCTTTTGGGGCTGAAGTGGTTAAAGAGATAAATAAAGAATATCTTATCCCAGAAACAGAAATTGAATGCACTGTAGCTTACAAGTCGCTAGATGTGGTAGCTGCATTCGTTTTCTTTTTTTTTCACACATTTTTGTTTTATTTTAACCTGGTAATCCTGCCAATAAAGAGAGTATGTTACCCCAGCATTTCATATTCCTGATATGCGTCTGTGTTACTATGTACTTGTGCTAAAAAGTATCCTGTTCTCTTTGCATTGCTTCCTTTGTGTGAAAAACCTGATGATCCTGCTAGTCCCCCTGCTTTCCCATTTTAAACTGATCTTGCTAGGCATGAGAGCACATCCATTAAAAAGAAAAACAATTGCGCTTGAGAGAAATATGTTCAGCTGGATGTAATCGTGTGTCTCCACTGGTGCAACCTCCACATTGGCTGTTCTGCCACTCACAACAGGTCAGGGAAACTCATGTGAGAACTCTATAAGAAAAGGAACTGAGGGCGCACCAGCCTAGCGCATTACCTTCACAACAATTTATTTTGTAAAAATGTATAACATTATACTCACACACAAATGCATGTATCAAGCAAAATGCAGTCCACCAAGTGCTCCACCCAGCATGGTCTGCTGACAAGTGCCAAAAGTGGGATGAAAAGTCCAAAGGAACCAATGTGTTTTGAGAGGTATCCCTTCTTCCTCAGAGCTCACACATCCATCCCAGCATGGTCAGTTAAAATGGTCAGACTTATGCTAACATGCTCCTCCGCACAGCCATTTACTGGGAAGATCCATGCCCTGCTGTTTCTCCAACCCCACCTTTCTAATGACCTTTTGAAGCTGAGAACAGAGGTTATGTAGACACTTATAAAAAGAAAGGTATTTATGATGTTTTCTTATAGATTATATATATATATATATATACAGTGGGGACGGAAAGTATTCAGACCCCCTTAAATTTTTCACTCTATGTTATATTGCAGCCATTTGCTAAAATCATTTAAGTTCATTTTTTTCCTCATTAATGTACACACAGCACCCCATATTGACAGAAAAACATCTTTCTTAATAAATTTTTGCAGATTTATTAAGAAAGAAAAACTGAAATATCACATGGTCCTAAGTATTCAGACCCTTTTTGGGTCTTTTTGAGACTTTTTGGGAAAGATGCAACAAGTTTTTCACACCTGGATTTGGGGATCCTCTGCCATTCCTCCTTGCAGATCCTCTCCAGTTCTGTCAGGTTGGATGGTAAACGTTGGTGGACAGCCATTTTTAGGTCTCTCCAGAGATGCTCAATTGGGTTTAAGTCAGGGCTCTGGCTGGGCCATTCAAGAACAGTCACGGAGTTGTTGTGAAGCCACTCCTTCCTTATTTTAGCTGTGTGCTTAGGTGTCATTGTCTTGTTGGAAGGTAAACCTTCGGCCCAGTCTGAGGTCCTGAGCACTCTGGAGAAGGTTTTCATCCAGGATATCCCTGTACTTGGCCGCATTCATCTTTCCCTCGTTTGCAACCAGTCGTCCTGTCCCTGCAGCTGAAAAACACCCCCGCAGCATGATGCTGCCACCACCATGCTTCACTGTTGGGACTGTATTGGACAGGTGATGAGCAGTGCCTGGTTTTCTCCACAGATACCGCTTAGAATTAAGGCCAAAAAGTTCTATCTTGGTCTCATCAGACCAAAGAGTCTTATTTCTCACCATCTTGGAGTCCTTCAGGTGTTTTTTAGCAAACTCCATGCAGGCTTTTATGTGTCTTGCACTGAGGAGAGGCTTCTGTCGGGCCACTCTGCCATAAAGCCCCGACTGGTGGAGGGCTGCAGTGATGGTTGATTCTCTGGAGCTCAGCCACAGTGATCTTTGGGTTCTTCTTTACCTCTCTCTCACCAAGGCTCTTCTCCCCCGATAGCTCAGTTTGGCCAGACGGCCAGCTCTAGAAAGGGTTCTGGTCATCCCAAACGTCTTCCATTTAAGGATTATGGAGGCCACTGTGCTCTTAGGAACCTTAAGTGCAGCAGAATTTTTTTTGTAACCTTGGCAAGATCTGTGCCTTGCCACAATTCTGTCTCTGAGCTCTTCAGGCAGTTCCTTTGACCTCATGATTCTCATTTGCTCTGACATGCACTGTGAGCTGTAAGGTCTTATATAGACAGGTGTGTGGCTTTCCTAATCAAGTCCAAGCAGTATAATCAAACACAGCTGGACTCAAATGAAGGTGTAGAACCATCTCAAGGATGATCAGAAGAAATGAACAGCACCTGAGTGAAATATATGAGTGTCACAGCAAAGGGTCTGAATACTTAGGACCATGTGATATTTCAGTTTTTCTTTTTTAATAAATCTGCAAAAATGTCAACAATTCTGTGTTTTTCTGTCAATATGGGGTGCTGTGTGTACATTAGTGAGGAAAAAATGAACTTTAATGATTTTAGCAAATGGCTGCAATATAACAAAGAGTGAAAACTTTAAGGGAGTCTGAATACTTTCCGTCCCCACTGTATATACCCAAATGGGTTCTTTTACAAGGTAAGGGCTCACATATACTTTAGCTCACTTCCTGTCCTATGACTGTACTGAGCAGCTTTGTCGCCTTATGCCTCATACACACGATCAGATTTTTGGCCGGGAATTGTGTGATGACAGACTGTTTGCCTAAAATCCATTAGTACGCTCCATCAGACAGTTGTTGTCCAACTTTCGGCCAACAAATGTTGGGTGGCAGGCTAGTAAATTTTTGGCAGACAACAGTCTGTTGTCAGATTTTCGTATCGTCTGTACACAAATCCGACACACAAAAGTCCAAAGTACAAACACGCATGCTCGGAATCAATGCTCATCAAACATGACATTAGCAGAAGATGCCCAAAGGGTGGCGCTCAAGAGCTGAAATTCCATGTAGTACGTCACTATGTTCGTGTTTGTTGGCCGACAATTGTGTACCGTTTGTATGCAAGACAAGTTCCTGGCACACGCCCTTCGGACAAAAGTCTGACGCTCTGTTGGCCAACAATCCGATCGTGTGTACGAGGCTTTAGAACAGGGGGTGTGCTAGGACTACATAACACTTTGTTCTCCTCTCCATAACAGGATAAGAGTTTTGTAGTCTAAGGATATAGTAGGGAACAATTCTAACTGATAACAGTCTAGAGGCAAAGAGTACAGAATGTTATCAGCTCGCCAGATTTTTGACTGGGTGAACAGCTATTTTTTTTAGTTTTTTGAACTTGTTGAACAGATATAACAAACCATTTTCAGTAGTATTGTTAGAGTTTACATACGCTTTAAAGAACCAGTACAAATTTAAGACCTCCTTCACACAGGCGACTACCTGCCAATAGAATGAGAGATATATGCGAATAGTGGCAACCGTACAAAGCAATGACAGGCTAACAATAACTGTTGCTGTTTGCATGTAGCCACACACCAGTTATAGTAGGTGGGGATGCCTGAACCTGGACTCAACCACCGGAATCCTGTGTCTGCAGGTAATGGCCTGTGTGAAAGAGGCCTAAAGCCAAAACAATGGATGTGAAAATGGACTTATTTACACCAAAATGCAATGGACTGCGCTGGGGTGCTTTGCCCAATTCAGCCAAACACATAGACAAGACAATTTGCTTTGTGCCCTATGTGCTCAGTTCATGCACTATTTTTTTTCACCACAGTATGTTGCAACATGGTGCATCGTAAACAATGTAATGCTTTGTAATCAGCCTATCAGCACTGTGTACTTCACAGTGCACACGAGGGGCCTTTGTACAACACAGCTGCGGCTATAAATGGGCCCTTAGGCCATGCCCTCACTGGTGAAGGGGTCTTTTACTTAACTTTAGGTAATAAAAAAATGGGGGAACAGGCAGAATTTTTCATGCATAAGAGACATGCTTTGTCCCATATGCATTAAAATGACTTACCTGCCTGTACAGTGAGCTGTGCATGAGAGCCTCTTGAGCCCATCGGGAGAGAGAGCCCTGACTGATGGGGGCATGGCCAGGGAGGAGTTTCAGGAAAGTTGTTATAGTTCAGGATTGGTACAAAAGGGGAAAAGGGTTGGGCCTGAGCTCAGGAGTTTGGCACCCCAGGGGATTATGGTCCTTTTCGGACGGAAGAATGGAAGAGCTGCCCACCCTCCCGCCCTAATTTTGATGGTATGTCACAGCGTGTTGCGGTTTTGGTAACCTTGCCAGCAAATATGGAACCCCTTTGATGCCCGGATGGTAATTGGGAGATTGACGGCCGGTCCGGCACTGATGGTAAGGACAGGCCCCTCCTTCATCTCCCTTTTACATTGGTAGTTGAGTGCTCACAGTACAACTGTGACTGGCACGGTTCTAAAGGTTAATATTAATGTTGATTTTAAATAAAGCTGTGGCCTTGCCCTTTCCAACGTTATTGGTTGTATGTGTGGTTCTTATTGGTTTAGAAGAAGGGGTAAGGTATGACAAGTGATGGTTGGGACCTGGGCTTATTGCACCTCAGCAGTCATGCGCATTGTAGAAACTCAGCAATGGTGAAGCTGACAGAACTCTCGCGCACGCATGGGAGTGACATCATTCTTACCCAGCCAATAAAAGCAGCCAGCATTCGATACCCTCAAGCCAGCCGCTCAAAGATGCCAGTGGCCGGCGGGGAGCTCCAGGACGTTGCAGCATTGCTTGAACCAATGTGCGCTTAAGATATTAACCTTCTGCAGGAAATGAAGGAGAAAATCTAAACATATATTATATATATATATATATATATATATATATATATATATATATATACAGACTGAGTGCTTTTTACAGACAAAGCATGTCATAGCACTACCGAAAGGAATGAAAAGGCACCCTTCGAAGAAAGCACATCATTGCTGTTCACATATATTAATGTGTGCGGCACTCACCTTTACAAAGAAGGTTTCTGTTATGCCGCGTACACACGGTCGGACTTTTTGTCTACAAAAGTCCGATGGACGCCGACGGACCATATCCGGCGGACAATCCGACCATGTGTGGGCTTTCCCGGACTTTCAGCGGACTTTTCCAGCCGCAAATCTGACGGACTTTAGTTTTGAAACATGCTTCAAATCTTTACATCGTAACTCCGCAGGACCCAGAAATCCGCTTAATAGGTCTGTATGCTATTCCGAAGGACAAAAACCCACGCTAGGGCAGCTATTGGCTACTGGCTATCAACTTCCTTATTTTAGTCCGGTGTACGTCATCATGTACGAATCTGTCGAACCTTGGTGTGATCGTATGTAGGCAAGTCTGTTCGTTAGAAAGTCCGCGCAAGTCCGCCAAAAGTCCGTCGAAAGTCCATCGAAAGTCTGTCGGACGGGCTGTCCGACTTTTGTAGCCGAAAAGTCCGACCGTGTGTACGCGGCATTAGGCTTTCCAGACTGCTTAACAGACTACTTCAACCTCCTATATGTTCAGTGAGGAACCCAAGGCACACGCAGCTTTTATCTCATAAAGTGGTTGAAAACCTAGTTACACCACTTTTACCTACAGGTAAGCCTATAATAAGGAAATCTACACGGTTAAACCTGCATGGTTTAGGAGATATTTACCATATACACTTACGCTGACGTCATCGGCGCATGTGCATTAAAGAAAGGGCACGATTGTGCTGTTTCTAAAGGGCCCATGCCATGACTGGCGGCTCTTGCGTGACTCCGGCCAGTCACAGAGCCGGAGTCCACGGCCCCGGAAAGAAGAGGGTTGAAGATAGATGCGGGGGACAGCGGGGACATTGCGAGCTTCGTTTGCAGGCACATGCAACATAATGGGCTACTATGCGATGCATACCGTAGTAGCCCATTATGCTTTGACTTTGCAGAGGAAAAAAGAGGATGTAACATCCATCAGGGTTTACTTCCTCTTTAAATTACTGTTTCAAACCAAGGCTAAAAACAATCTGGTTAACAAACCAGTACCTGTGTAGCAACTTTTAAAGTGAAAGTCCAGCCAGTTAGTTTTACATAGCGTGGGAAGGAATGTGAAGGGAACACTTTAACAGCAATACAGACAGATTTTATATATATAAATATATTTAACTTCAGGATCCTTTTGACTACAATTATCAAGTTCATAATTCAACCAATAACCAATTGGTTACTTCCAAGGAATGTGGCAACTGTTTTAATTGCTTTTAATTGTCGAGTAGGGATATGGGATACAGTCGTCTGCATAAAAGGTATTTTTTGCTACATTTACTAATTTTTGGTTTTGGGTTCACTAGTTTTTTTCTCTGGCTGATACCAGAATTTGTGTATATATTGTTGTTTTAATTATTATTTTGGGGTCAAGGTATCTCCCTTTTCATTTGACTTGGGGAAGTTTTTTCAGTTGGGATAGGGTTTTCCTGTAGAGCTATTTATCTCCTTGTTTAGAGCATCAGATAGAATAAACATGAGACCCCAGTTCTATTCCTTCTACATTCTGATATACAGCACTTTATTTGGCAATGAAGACCCAAAGTACCTCACCTACTATGTAACTATGTAAAGTGTTGGTACGCCCCATGTTCAACCTTTTAGACTGGACATCCACACTGCTGTATTAAGACATTATTCTGCTCTAGGCATTCAGGCTCTGAATGATGATAAATATATACTCTGCACCTTGAGCTATATCATTTTTAGGCATAATCTGCTGCTAGAATTAGCTACTGGATGAAGCACGCTTGTAGGAAGGTGCAGTCTAATTTCTCCACTGTAGGTGACGCTTATCCACAACAGCTTTGCAGTTAGAGGGGAACTCAAGAGGAATATGATTCCTCTATAATTTCCTGGGTTACTGGGGAAGCTATCCGATTTAATGCTGCAGTCCCATGTGACTTTGGCAGCCATCTTGGGTCAGGCAGAGCCTATTGACACACATTTTTCGCGTGCATAGTGTATGGACAGGTCACCCATCTGATAGGGACAGTGATTAGTGGCAGGGAAAGGTTCCAGTGGAGTAGGGAAAGGATAGGGAGATGTCATGCTTCCTGGACACCCCTCAAGACAGACACTGTCGGTACACCTGAGACCTGCTCTACTACACATCCCTGTTATATTCTCTGATTGTCACTGATCAGGGGTAGGGATGAGCTTCGTGTTCGAGTCGAACCCATGTTCGACTCGAACATCGGCTGTTCGACCGTCCGTCGAATTGCGAACGATATGGGCCGTTCGCGCCAAATTCGTGTGGCGCGTCACGGCCCATAATTCACTGCGGCATCGCAGTGCATTGCTGGCTGATGATTGGCCAAGCATGCACTATGACCCGCATGCTTGGCCAATCACAGCGCCGCCTGAACAGAGAGCCGTAATTGGCCAAAGCCAAGGAGGCTTTGGCCAATTATGGCTCAGGGGATTTAGTACACGCCCCACACTATATAAGGCCGCCTGCACGGCGGCCCTGTGTAGTGTGTGTTCCGGCGTTGAAAGAGATAGACAGAGAGACAGTGTTTGATTTGAGTTAGATAGATTAGGCAGAACAGTCAGTCAGTTAGCTGCACTTACAGTGTATTGTGTATATATATGCATCCCAGGTGTTGCATATATATATATACACTGTATTCAGTTTAGCTAGATCCGTTCCTGTTATCTTCTATCTAGACTATTTACATTCAGTGCAGTGTGTCCTGCTCACAGTGTTCAGCTAGATCCGTTCCTGCTATTTACATTCAGTACAGTGCTTCCTGCTCACAGTGTTCAGCTAGATCCGTTCCTGCTATTTACATTCAGTGCAGTGCGTGCTGCTCACAGTGTTCAGCTAGATCCGTTCCTGCTATTTACATTCAGTGCAGTGCGTGCTGCTCACAGTGTTCAGCTAGATCCGTTCCTGCTATTTACATTCAGTGCAGTGCGTCCTGCTCACAGTGTTCAGCTAGATCCGTTCCTGCTATTTACATTCAGTGCAGTGCGTCCTGCTCACAGTGTTCAGCTAGATCCGTTCCTGCTATTTACATTCAGTGCAGTGCGTGCTGCTCACAGTGTTCAGCTAGATCCGTTCCTGCTATTTACATTCAGTGCAGTGCGTCCTGCTCACAGTGTTCAGCTAGATCCGTTCCTGTTATCTTCCTACTGACAGGCAGGCTTGTCTGGTTACAGTATATAAAGCTACCTGAAGAAAATTACAGGTGTTCTTTTTGATCCTATTAGTACCACGGTCAGGCAGCTAGACTATTTACATTTAGTACAGTGTGTCCTGCTCACAGTGTTCAGCTAGATCCGTTCCTGTTATTTACATTCAGTGCAGTGTGTCCTGCTCACAGTGTTCAGCTAGATCCGTTCCTGCTATTTACATTCAGTACAGTGCGTGCTGCTCACAGTGTTCAGCTAGATCCGTTCCTGCTATATACATTTAGTGCAGTACGTCCTGCTCACAGTGTTCAGCTAGATCCGTTCCTGTTATCTTCCTACTGACAGGCAGGCTTGTCTGGTTACAGTATATAAAGCTACCTGAAGAAAATTACAGGTGTTCTTTTTGATCCTATTAGTACCACGGTCAGGCAGCTAGACTATTTACATTTAGTACAGTGTGTCCTGCTCACAGTGTTCAGCTAGATCCGTTCCTGTTATTTACATTCAGTGCAGTGTGTCCTGCTCACAGTGTTCAGCTAGATCCGTTCCTGCTATTTACATTCAGTACAGTGCGTCCTGCTCACAGTGTTCAGCTAGATCCGTTCCTGCTATTTACATTCAGTGCAGTGCGTGCTGCTCACAGTGTTCAGCTAGATCCGTTCCTGCTATATACATTTAGTGCAGTACGTCCTGCTCACAGTGTTCAGCTAGATCCGTTCCTGTTATCTTCCTACTGACAGGCAGGCTTGTCTGGTTACAGTATATAAAGCTACCTGAAGAAAATTACAGGTGTTCTATCCCAGCTTAGTGCAGCTACAGGCCATTAGTATGTCTGGAAGGCCAAGAAGGAGAGGCAGACAGTCACAAGCCAATAAGAGAGGGCAAGCAGGCTCTGTGTCTAGTGCTGGTCGTGGAGACGGTGCATCCTCATCAGCACGTGGCCATGGGACACGCTTGGCCTTTTTTTCGGCAGCTGGCCGTGTTGAGCCGCAACATGCGGAAGACTTGGTCGAGTGGATGACCAAGCCGTCCTCATCCTCCTCATCCTCTCTCACCCATGCCCAGGGTGCTTTGTCTGGCAAAGCAGCGGCCTCTTCCCTCAGCTCAATGTCATCAGTGACTCCTTCCCTAGCCCCACCATGTCCTCCTGAGGATTCCCTCGAACTGTTTGACCACAGTGTTGGGTACATGCTCCAGGAGGATGCCCAGCGTTTGGAAGGCTCTGATGATGATACTGAGCTCAATGAAGGCAGTAACATGAGCACGGACAGAGGGGGTGCCCAAGAAGGACAGCAATCTGGCAGTCATGCTCCCCCTGCTGCAGCATACTGCCAGGTTTGCTCCAGTGATGAGGAGGGAGGGGATGATGAGGTCACTGACTCAACGTGGGTGCCTGATAGGAGAGAGGAGGAGGAGGAGGAGGAGGAGGAGGAGGAGGAGGAGGTGGCACATCACCAACTAGGCAGGATGCCCTCCAGGGGCCAGCCTAAGGGCAGCACATTGACTGCATCACACCCCAAAGCTCCACATGTGCAGGGCGCTGCAGTCTCTGCGCGTTATTCAAAAAGTTCTTTGGTGTGGGCCTTTTTTGAGACGAGTGCATCAGATCGCACCGCTGCTATTTGCAATATATGTCTCAAGCGTATCTCGCGTGGCCAAAACATCTCCCGCTTGGGTACCACATGCTTGACCAGACATATGTTGACCTGCCATGCAGTTCGTTGGCAAGCGTATCTAAAAGACCCACACCAAAGAACAAAGACGATCTCTCCTTGCTCCTCATCAGCTGAGATTTCCAACCCCACTAGACCTTCAGTCCTCTCTGCGACCTGCAGTGAGAGGAATGAAGGTGTAGAATTAGGTGTGTCACAGCCAAGTACTTATGGGCAATCTGCTTTTGGTACACCGACGTCAGATTGTACCAGGCAAATTTCCCTGCCCCAGCTGCTGCACCGCCGAAAGAAGTTTGCTCCCAGCCATCCACATGCCCAGCGGTTGAATGCTAGCTTGGCAAAATTGCTAGCACTTCAACTGCTGCCTTTTCAGTTGGTAGACTCTGCCCCCTTCCGTGAGTTTGTGGAATGTGCGGTTCCTCAGTGGCAGGTACCCAAACGCCACTTTTTCTCACGGAAGGCGATTCCGGCTCTCTACCGGCATGTGGAAGGCAATGTCCATGCCTCGCTGGACAGGGCGGTCAGCGGTAAGGTGCATATTACCGCTGACTCATGGTCCAGCAGGCATGGACAGGGACGTTACTTAAGTTTCACGGCGCATTGGGTGACTCTGCTGGCAGCTGGGAAGGATGCAGGACAAGGTGCAGTAGTGTTGGAGGTTGTTCCGCCACCACGCCTCCAAAATGCTGATTGTGACACACCTCTCTCCTCCACCCCCTCCTCTTCTTCTTCCTCCATGGCCTCTTCCTCGGAACCAGCGGTGCTCCGTAGGCGTTCAAGGGGCTACGCAAGTACGCAGGCCAAAAGATGCCATGCGGTGCTTGAGCTGGTGTGCTTGGGGGACAGGAGCCACACTGGGGCAGAGGTTCTGTCAGCTCTGCAGGGGCAGGTTCAGAGGTGGTTGACGCCACGCCAACTTAAGGCAGGAATGGTGGTTTGCGACAATGGCACCAACCTCCTCTCTGCCCTCCGACAGGGACAACTGACCCATGTGCCCTGTTTGGCTCACGTCCTTAACTTGGTGGTGCAGCGGTTCTTGGGCAGGTACCCGGGCTTACAGGATGTCCTGAGGCAGGCCAGGAAAGTCTGTGTGCATTTCCGCCGGTCATATAATGCCAGTGCTCGGCTGACGGACCTCCAAAAGGAGTTTAACCTGCCCAAGAACCGCCTAATCTGTGACATGCCCACCAGGTGGAACTCGACGTTGGCCATGCTGCAGCGGCTGCACACGCAGCAGAGGGCCATCAATGAGTACCTGTGCGACTATGGCACCAGGACAGGGTCAGGGGACCTTGGTTTTTTTTCCCCACGCCAGTGGGCCATGATCAGGGATGCATGCACTGTCCTGTCACCATTCGAGGAGGCCACGAGGATGGTGAGCACTGACAGTGCATGCATCAGTGACACTGTCCCCCTTGTCCACCTGTTGGAGCACACGCTGCGTGGGATAATGGACAGGGCACTTGAGGCAGAACAGAGGCAGGAAGAGGAGGACTTCCTTAGCTCTCAAGGCCCCCTTTATCCAGACAGTGTTCCTGCGTGCCCGCCGATCACACAGGAAGAGGACGAGGAGGAGGAGGAGGAGGAGGAGGAAGATTGTGTCAGTATGGAGGTGGAGCCTGGCACTCAGCATCAGCAGTCTTTAAGGGATCAGTCCCAAGGAACACATGGACTTGTACGTGGCTGGGAGGAGGTGGCTGCGGACGTTGTTGTCCTTAGTGACCCAGAGGACTCCGGACCGAATGCCTCAGCAAACCTACGCTGCATGGCCTCCCTGATCCTGCAAAGCCTGCGTAAGGATCCTCGTATTCGTGGTATCAAGGAGAAGGACCAATACTGGCTGGCAACCCTCCTTGATCCACGTTACAAGGGTAAGGTTGCGGACCTTATCTTGCCATCGCAGAGGGAGCAGAGGATGAAACATCTTCGGGAGGCCTTGCAGAAAGGTCTGTGCAACGCGTTCCCAGAGACTGGGAGGTTACAAACTCCTGTTTCTGGACAACGTGTTGCTGAGGCTTCGGTCAGTCAAAGAAGGAGCGGTGGAGAAGGTGGCCGTCTGACCGATGCGTTCAGACAATTTTTTGGTCCGCAGCCCCAAGGTATGATCGGTTCCAGCAACCATCGCCAGCGTCTGTTTTACATGGTGCAGGAATACCTAGGGGCAAGATCAGACTTGGACACCTTTCCCACCGAAAATCCTCTGGGTTACTGGGTCTTGAGGATGGATCACTGGCCAGAGCTTGCACAGTATGCAATTGAGCTACTGGCCTGTCCTGCATCCAGCGTTCTTTCGGAACGCACATTCAGTGCTGCTGGAGGCGTGGTAACCGATCACAGGGTGCGTCTGTCCACCGACTCGGTCGATCGGCTGACCTTCATAAAAATGAATCAGTCTTGGATCACCACCAGCTACCAAGCACCTGATGCAGATGTAACCGAATAATTTTTTTTGAAATCTCAGATCCCTTCAAAGACTGCCTATGCTGATGCTGAGTGACTATCCCTGAGTAATTATCCTCTTCCTCCTCAATCATCACGCTGATAGCTTGTAAGAACATTTTTGGTTCTGGGCGCCACCACCAGTGCCTAAGGCACAATTTTTCAGCCCCTGTTTAACAGGGGCGTGTAATTACAATTTTTGATGTAATACTTTGCAGCAGGGCTCGTTCCTGCATTCCAACTAGAGTGTCTGTGAGGGGTTGCAGTGTTGTGGCACCAGCACCAGTGCCTAAGACCCAATTTTTCTGCCCCTGTCTAACAGGGGCGTGTAATTACAATTTTTGATGCAATACTTTGCAGCAGGGCTTGTTCCTGCATTCCAACTAGAGTGTCTGTGAGGGGTTGCAGTGTTGTGGCACCAGCACCAGTGCCTAAGACCCAATTTTTCAGCCCCTGTCTAACAGGGGCGTGTAATTACAATTTTTGATGCAATACTTTGCAGCAGGGCTTGTTCCTGCGTTTCAACTAGAGTGTCTGTGAGGGGTTGCAGTGTTGTGGCACCAGCACCAGTGCCTAAGACCCAATTTTTCAGCCCCTGTCTAACAGGGGCGTGTAATTACAATTTTTGATGCAATACTTTGCAGCTGGGCTTGTTCCTGCGTTTCAACTAGAGTGTCTGTGAGGGGTTGCAGTGTTGTGGCACCAGCACCAGTGCCTAAGGCCTAATTTTTCAGCTCCTGTTCAACAGGGGCATGTAATTACAATTCTTGATCTAATATTTCACAGCAGGGCCCTGTGAGGGCTTACAGTGTTTTGGCCACAGCAACACCTAAGGCCCAAATTTCTGCTGAGTATATAGGGCAGGACCCTACTTTCAAACATCTAACTTACAAACGACTCCTACTTGCAAACGGAAGGAGACAACAGGAAGTGAGATGAAATCTACCCCTAAGGAAGGGAAATTCTCTCCTGTAAGAGTTAATATGGGAAAACAATTTTTCCTTTCCACTGATGCTTTCCAATCCTTGTTCCACAAAAAAACCCAAATTTTCAAAAAACATTTTTCATTGGGACAAAAAAGTGAGGTGAAATCTTCTGAAGAGGAGGAAAGACGCAAAACAAATGTCACAGGGGTGATAACCCTTCCCTATGTTTTCCAAAAAGCTTAGAAAAGATTTTTTGGCTGGAGCTAAACACATTAAAAATGTTCAAAATTACAAACAGATTCTACTTAACAACAAACCTACAGTCCCTGTCTTGTTTGCACCGCCTGTATACTGCTGTTCAGAGTATATAGGGACCTTTCCTTATTTTAATTTGGGTGCGGGGTTCCCCTTAATATCCATACAAGACCCAAAGGGCCTGGTAATGGACTGGGGGGTACCCATGCCGTTTGTCTCACTGATTTTCATCCATATTGCCATGACCCGACATGACATTAAACCCGCAAGCAGTTTTAAATGAGATTTTTTCCTTTAAAAATGACATTTGGTGCAGGGACTGTTCTAAACATGGGAAACACGCGTCACTTTACAGGCATACTATAGACACCCCCCAGGTACGATATTTAAAGGAATATTTCACTTTTTTTTTTTTACTTTAAGCATCATTAAAATCACTGCTCCCGAAAAAACGGCCGTTTTTAAAAGTTTTTTTTGCATTGATACATGTCCCCTGGGGTAGGACCCGGGTCCCCAAACCCTTTTTAGGACAATACCATGCAAATTAGCCTTTAAAATGAGCACTTTTGATTTCGAACGTTCGAGTCCCATAGACGTCAATGGGGTTCTAACGTTCGTGCGAACTTGCGGTCCGTTCGCGGGTTCTGGTGCGAACCGAACCGGGGGGTGTTCGGCTCATCCCTAATCAGGGGCCTTCCCATTGGCATTGTGAATTGCTGAACTTCTACATTAATACAAGTTCTGTTTTCTGCAACTGGACACACTATGCTGCACCTCTCCATGGGCTGTTTGTTATATATTTACAGCTACTATTAAACTCTACAGAAGAAAAAACAGAACAAATGAGAGGTGACTTTATGTTTTTGAACAATAGTGAGGCTTCTGACATCTCCCATGTTTTCAAAAAACTATTAGATAAGCACCTGAACGATCGCAACACACAGGGATATACAATGTAATGCTGACATATAATCACACACATAGGTTGGACTTGATGGATTTTTTTCAACCTCACCTACTATGTAATTATGTAACTTGAGACTGGGGTGGAGGTTCACCTTCCAGCAGGACAATGACGACTCTACACATACAGCCAGTTCTACAATGGAATGGGTCAGATTAAAGCATATTCATGTGTTAGAATGGCCCAGTCAAAGTCCAGACTTAAATCCAATTGAGAATCTGTGGCAAGACTTAAAAATTGCTGTTCACAGATGCTTTACATCCAATCTGACAGAGCTTGAGCTATTTTGCAAAGAAAAATGGGCAAAAATGTCACTCTCCTAGATGTGCAAATCTGGTAGAGACATCCCAAAAAGACTTGCAGCTGTAATTGCAGCGAAAGGTGGTTCTACAAAAGTATTGACATAGGGGGGCTGAATACAAATGCACACCACACTTTTCACATATTTATTTGTAAAAATGTTTGAAAACCATTTATCATTTTTCTTCAACTTCACAATTATGTGCCACTTTGTGTTGGTCTATCGCATAAAATCCCAATAAAATACATTTATGTTTTTGGTTGTAACATGACAAAATGTTTACAATTTAAAGTGGTTGTATAGTCAAATTTTTTATCTTTTACCTACAGCTAAGCCTATAATAAGGCTTACCTGTAGGTAAAAAAAAATCTCCTAAATCTGTACAGTTTAGGAGATATTCCCCTTGCAATGAGCCTCTGACTGCAGCGGCGCATGCGCACAGGGAATTCTCAGCTGAAGGCCCGGCAGATGTCGGACCCTGCTGGAAAGAAGTCTCCTGCGCGCATGCGCGGGAGTGACGACTTTGCTGCTCCAGCCACTCACAGCGCTGGAGCCGCGATACCCGGAAGACACGCCGAGGCAACATGTCAGCTACATCGGCGTGGACCAGGTGAGATACCGATGCCTCATTCTAAGGTAAGTATTTCATAATGAGCTAGTATGCATACTAGCTCATTATGCCTTTTTCCTTACAGGTGTATAAAAAACAAAAAAAGTGTCAGCGAGTTTACTACCCCTTTAAAAGTGTATGAATTTTTTTTCAAGGCACTGTATCTTTATTTAGATGGTCACTGCAATCTGGTAAGGCTCAAATGGTGTCACCTGGTGGAGGATTTTGTGTGCACATCTAATATTGCTCTTTATACCAGTGATTTGAGTCCCACGTCTACTTGTCCACTGATCACGTTTGGATTGCACCTTCATTTTCATATTGAACTTGGACTTGGTTTCAATTAACTTTTTTCTATATTTGGGTTTTGATTTTAAATACTGGGCACAGTCATACGGGGTGGAGTTAGAGACACCCCCTTTCATCTGAACTTGGTATAATGTACACTATTCTTATGGAGAAGATTTCAATGAACAACATTCCTAGTAAGAGTCACTTGGAAAGCTCCCCTCACACAATAGGACACCGAAAACCCCAATTTCCATGCAAGCATGGATGTTGCTGCAATTCAGACACAACATTCAAGCAGGAGCTGTAACCCCACCACATGGGGTTTAATGAAAAATATACAAAACGTTACATGCACAGATATCGATGCCCATATGACAAGTGTATAAAGGTATTATTACAGAAGTTAGCTGCAGTTTACACAAACCTGCTATTCTGTAATGTCATCCTTACCCTTCCACCTATATAGACAAGTATCAGGTGAGAAAATGAAGATGGGTGAATCAGAATGGCTCAGCCAGCCTCAACTGACCTATTCTTGCCTCTGGGGTATATTTTAGTCCTGGCATGTTAGGAGTTCCTTGAAGACTGTTTTGAGAACCTCTGTGTTAAAACAAGCTGTGACTCATCATGCGTGATCTATATGTAGGAACATTCCAAGGGTTAAATCATATCAAAGGTCAGAAAAAGGGTTGGATCAATTAAAGCTTTTATATCTTATAAAATATATGTATAAGTATTGCAAGATATTACATAAGTTTAAAATGGTATACAGTATGGCAAACATTAACAAACCTATACATCGAGGCACAAGCTTGCACAATCACAAGCTGCAACAGATGTAGCTTTCAGTAACTGAGGGACTGACCATTAGAGTGCCATTTAATGGCACCTGTTCCACAATGTAAACACTGATGTGCCATTTGGCAATCTGTAGTCCAATACCATATACAGAAGCAGTTTAGGTTGTGCATAAACTTTGCACAGCATATGTACTGTAGATAGAGACCACAGAGCTTTGCTGTAGAGTAAAGGCAATGCACAATTCAGCAATATGGTCCTTACATAAGGGGGTGAGTAATAAAGCCATTGACACAACTTTATTTCAAAATGTTTATTTTCCCAGAACAAGTCAAATCATATATTATTTTCCACATTGGATTTCCATTAGTTCTAACTAACCTACCTAGCTACCAAATCCTGATCAGAATGATCTTAAAACGTATTTTTTTAAAGACCCTACATTATTTAGTTGCTTGAATGTAGTGACACATACTCACTATGCCCTAAAAATATGCACTGTTGTATCACCCTCTTCACGAATCCTGCCATCTTAGCTACAACTATACTGCAGAGGTGCTGAAGAGGAGGAGATTCAAGAGGCACACTCAATGCAAAATCTCCACATATAACACCATCAATGCTTGCAGGCAGCAGTGTGACATGGGATATTTTGTCCTTAGAAACTGAAAGCATGCAGGCAATCCAGGAAACTGTTAAAAGAGATGAGCAGAAGATAGGCAGCCCTCTCAACATGAAAGGAGATTTTTGACGTAAGTTTCTATTGGAAAAGAAACGTGTATGCTGTTACTATAGATAGTCCCAGCATGAACTTTAGGTAGAACATATTATGGGCTGGTGATGTTTAAAAAGGACATCATAATTAACTTTCTGTTGCAATCATTTTTTTGATTTTAAAAGGAATAACAACGGCCACACCCCCACACAGAGGCTAAAACGTCTGCTAGAGATAACCGACACTAATGCCCCGTACACACGGTCGGATTTTCCGACGGAAAATGTGTGATAGGACCTTGTTGTCGGAAATTCCGACCGTGTGTGGGCTCCATCACACATTTTCCATCGGATTTTCCGACACACAAAGTTTGAGAGCAGGATATAAAATTTTCCGACAACAAAATCCGTTGTCGGAAATTCCGATGGTGTGTACACAAATCCGACGGACAAAGTGCCACGCATGCTCAGAATAAATAAAGAGATGAAAGCTATTGGCCACTGCCCCGTTTATAGTCCCGATGTACGTGTTTTACGTCACCGCGTTCAGAACGATCGGATTTTACGACAACTTTGTGTGACCGTGTGTATGCAAGACAAGTTTGAGCCAACATCCGTCGGAAAAAATCCTAGGATTTTGTTGTCGGAATGTCCGAACAAAGTCTGACCGTGTGTACGGGGCATAAGGGTGAGGTAGACAAATATTGCAATAATAAATTTTCAAGACCTGTCATGTGCCACGTGAAGGTCACTTTATGGACCTATGATTGTGGATACATGGTCAAGATCGCTAATTGAGCATGTAGGTCCAGACAAGAAAAGCGAGGGAAAAAAAAGGAAAGGAGTAAGAAAGGAAAGGTTGTGAAGAAAACTAGAAGGGGTAGGGAAACATAGAAGCTAGAAAAAAAGGGGGAATCCAAAAAGATTGTCAGATAATAGATATTAAGGAAAGGAAGCAGGGACATGTAGGGGAATAGATTACAAGAAAGGTGATACAGAAGTATGTATCCCCAAGAATTGGGGCCTAGGGGCCAGGTAAGCAGGCTATAAGTAACTCAGAGAAGAAAAGTTTGATGATGGAAAGGCCATGGTTCTTATATTTTAAGAAATTTAGTTTGTGAGTCTTTAGGGTTTCTAAATAGTTTCTCATGAACAGTATCTTATTCAAGCAGTCCCTACCTTATTGGAAGTGGACTCTGCATTTCTTCCAGGTTTTGTTCCATCATTGGTTTAGAAACTAGGAACAAATAAGTAACCAGTTTCTGTTGGTATGAAAAACTCAAGGAATTGTTTGATGGAAGAGGGCCATCCATGCATTATTTGGCACTGTTATATGAAACAGAGTTTGGAGGAGACCAAATGTTCTGAACCAAAAAGCAGTACCCAATACCACTGAAAGAGGACCTTGTATGATTTTTTAAGGATGGTGGTATTAAAGGAGCATTTTGCTATTGTAGACTAGATTTTACCCCAATCCTCAAGTTCCAAGGGGTCAGTGAGATGCCCAGAGTGGTACATCAAAGTTAGCATGTAATAAGGAATGTTGCATAGCATAAGGGGAAGAGTATTGGGCAGATATCTATAAGTGTATTTAGTTCTCAAAACCCCATTTCTAGATAAGCACAAATAGTTCCAGGAGAGAGAGTCAACCGCCTTATATATGTCAAGAGATAAGAGAGAGCCCAGGATTTTGTGTTGATGCAGAAGGCGGGTAAGATGGATGGATTTGTGTATATTGTCTCCAGCATGACGTCCTATGATGAACCCCACTTGGTCCCAAGGGATCAGAGATATTTATTGATTTGAAAGCTAGGAACTTTACTTTGATTTTTTAAGAGTATTTAAAAGAAGCCAAGTGTGGGACTAGAAATAAGGAATATTTTTTATAGTAGAGACCTGAAAAGTATTCTGGTCCAGGTGTTTTCAATGGTTTCACGAATTTGATAACTATGGAGACCTTCAGTGATATCCTCATTAATTGTCTTGCGAGCAGGGAGTCGTAAATGCTGAAAAAATTGGTCGGTTTTGTTGGTCAAAATTGCTGCAGATTTCCTGTATAAAGAGGAGAGAATATCAGCAAACAAGGATACAGTTTTGGTTTGGAAGGGTCAGAAGTAAGATCGCCAACTCTGTTTTGTAATTGCATAGGAGTGAAGAGCTTCCCTGCTGAGTTCAGCTTTTTGGCCAACATGGGACCAGGTTTGTTCGCACAGGAATAGTATCATCATAATGCACTTTCAACAGATTGTTGATAGTGTGTAGTTAAAAATATCTTTACCTGCCTATCATTTTTTTAAAGCATGTTGATTTCTGATTCATGTTTAAATGAAAGCATAAATCGGGCTTAGAATTTCAGCTGCATGAATCTCTGTTCCATACAAATTCCCAATAAAAGTAAAAGGTACACCTGCTGTGTTCATTTTGAGCAACAGAAGACAGTTAATTTGAGAACTAGTCCATTTAGAATACATTTTTAGCTACAAAATCACATAGTTTAAACCACCTGCTGGCTTTTTACATTTTTTGGGCAGTCCAGTGCAAGATCTCTCTCCCCATAGTTTCCAGCACACTTTCCATCTACCTAAGGCCTCTTGCACAATTCTGGCTAAAAAGTCAGCATTTTTAGGCATACAGGCGGTTTTTTTTTTTTTTTTTTCCTTTTACTGATCTAAATGCAAGCCATTGTTTTCTTGTACAAAAGTTTATTGAAATTTTGTAAGAAACAAAGATGCAAATAGACATAAAATGATAATGGTGTCAGACAAAACAAATGCCAATTAGACTTTAAAATACAAAGGGATGAAAGAAATGGGCCAATTGGCCTACTGTTACAAATGTAGTACAAAGACAGATAGCCAGCACAACAGAAACCGCTAGTGTAACAAATACATCCAGAACAGGAACGTGTGGAAACCTCAAGTACCCAGAGTTTGCATGTCAAACGTGAGATAGGTATTCCGTATTAGGTAACTGAGGGGCTGAGAAAGGCCCAAAACCCCAACAAAAAGGAAATGGGGGGAAAAAAAAGAAAAATGGCCGATAAAAAAGGAGAGGAAGAAAGAAGAGAAGAAAGAAGGGGGGAAAAGAAGAGAAGGGGGAAAATAAGAGAAGGGGGGGTAGAATCCCACGGGATACAACCGTGGTTCAGTAGCAGAGAGTCACATCAATCTCATAGTGTAGAGAGCAAGGAGCGGTTCAGGTTTAAATTGTCGCAGGCCATTGTTTTCAATGTGCCAGTACACAAAGGCACGGAGACATGTGCTGAGTACAGATGAAATCCAGAGTTGCTGGTTAGTATTTTATGTGCGTACATGCACAAATATGTGCATATGTACATAAACTGATCATTTGAAGAGGCTAAAATTCCATTCTGAAAGTTAGAATTTAGTTTACTCATGTACACACAAATACACACAAATAATCACAAAATAAGCGCAAGAAATTTTGGCCAGGAATACTGATGTTCAAACATCAGTACTGTGTGCAAGTACTCTAAAACTGGCCATACACATACCGTATAAGTTTCTTTCATTCAGCTTGTGGGCTGAACAAAAGAAATTCAACAGATTCCTCCAGCCACACAAAACAATGCTGATGGATGAATCTGCCGCTGCAGTCTATTGTATTCTGACAGCCGATGCCACTGATTGTCAGAATACATGAACACTGTCTGAATGCATGCACTGTTTAGCTCGGATCCTTTGACAAAATAAAACAAATTAGAATTCTGTCAATCCAGCTGTTGCCGAAGGGGGCCGCTCACAGAATTTTGGCCAACACTACATGTAAGGCCAGCTTTAGAATATAAAGCAGGGCATAGACAATAGAATGTGGCCAATTATGAGGCATTTTCTGACTGTCCTCAGGCATCTATGCCAGGCAGCACATAAATGTAACCAGTAACTCTGTGCCTATGAATCATGGCACAGGAAGCACATTGCATGCACCTACAGCACTGGCTAATCTGGGAAGACACCAATAACAATCAGACCCCCCTCATAATTAGTGCAAAATATGAGCAGACCGGGATTTCAAATGCAAACAGTCACCACCTTTAGTGCACTTGTGACGGAGAACCCTAACAAACCTTTGGATGATTTAACAATTTTTGTCTGCTGCTGTTAGTACATCTCATTTGAAGTTACTAAAGTCGCTAAATTATGTCCAGTATCTCACAAAAGTGAGCACACCCATCACATTTTTGTAAACATTTTGTTATATCTTTTCATGTGACAACACTGAAGAAATGACACTTTGCTACAATGTAAAGTAGTGAGAGTACAGCTTGTATAACAGTGTAATTTTTCTGTTCCCTTTAAAATAACTCAACACAGCCCATAATGAACCTCTGGATATGACACTGAGCACGTGCACTCAGCCTCTTTGGTTGACCATGGCGAGGCCTGTTCTGAGTGGAACCTGTCTTATTAAACCGCTGTAAAGTCTTGGCCACCGTGCTGCAGCTCAGTTTCAGGGTCTTGCCAATCTTCTTATAGCCTAGGCCAGTGATGGCGAACCTTGGCACTCCAGATGTTTTTGAACTACATTTGCCATGATGCTCTTGCACTCTGCAGTGTAGTTGAGCATCATGGGAAATGTAGTTCCAAAACATCTGGAGTGCCAAGGTTCACCATCACTGGCCTAGGCCATCGTTATGTAGAGCAACAATTTTTTATAGATCCTCAGAGAGTTCTTTGCCATGAGGTGCCATGTTGAAAATCCAATGACCAGTATGAGAGGGTGAGAGCGATAACACTAAATCTAACACACCTGCTTCCCATTCACACCTGCGACCTTGTAACACTAACGAGTCACATGACACAGGGGAGGAAAAATGGCTAATTGGGCCCAATTTGGACATTTTCACTTAGGGGTGTACTCACTTCTGTTGCCAGTGGTTTAGACATTAATGGCTGTGTGTTGAGTTATTTTGAGGGGACAGCAAATTTACACTGTTATACAAGCTGTACACTCACTACTTTACATTGTAGCAAAGTGTCATTTCTTCAGTGTTGTCACATGAAAAGATATAATAAAAAAATTAGAAAAATGTGAAGGGTGTACTGACTTTTGTGAGATACTCTGGGACAGATTTCTGTGTTTTCCCACAAATAAATCCACCATTGTTTTGCCAGTCACAAAGATGTTAAATCCACATTATAATAATAAACTCCAGGAAATGTAGAAATCCTCTCTTGCAGCAGTGCTGCCCCTATACTGTCTATGACTAAGCACCATATCTGGTGTGAAATGTGTCAGCAGCTGTGCAGTTAGTCTGTATTGCCCTGTGATGCTTTGATATTCATTTTTTAATAAAGGTGAACTTTTTTGGAGTGCGGCTATCCAGCGTTCTATCTTTCCATTATCTCTGTTGCAAAGAGAGCCAGCACCCTGCCTGATTTCGGAGACAGCTGTTCTTAGGAGAGGTGATCACTCTGGAGCGATGCACTCCCATGCTGCCCCCATACTGCAAGGTCTAAGTTCTCATTTTAGGTCTAGGAGATGAGGAAAAGCAGTTACCAGATCCATGGCTCCCCTTGCAGACAGCATTCCCCTACAATCTGGCTTGCAGATTGTTACTTGATGCCCTTACATCCAATGCAGGGCTATTGGCTCAGCATTGCATTGGACTTAATGACGATGGGGGCATCCCACCACCAGAGCTTAGGGGAGCAGTGGCTGTGAGGACCAGTCTTTCAGAACGAGAGCAGTGGATAAGGTGGGTAAAACTGTTTTTCCAGGTCCTCCAGATGTAAAACAAGCAAATAACCTCTGCAGTGCGGGTGTAGCCCCATGGCAAGGGAGGATTTCTAGCTTGCCCGGAGTTTGTATTTCGGTACCAAGCAGTCATTCATGATTCATCCAGAAACTATATACCAACACCTGTATAATGATTTAGAGGTTATTCACTAACACATAAAAGTTATTTTAGTTACATTTGTTACCTTAGGCAACATCATAAATTACCTGCCCTACCCTATTAGATTGTAAGCTCTTCTGAGCAGGGCCCTCTTAATCCTCTTGTATTTTATTGTATTATAACTGTATTGTCTCCCTTTTATATTGTAAAGCACTGCGTAAACTGTTGGCGCTATATAAATCCTGTATAGTAATAACAATAATAATAATTTACGATGCAGTTTGTCAGTAGCGTCAACACAACAGGCTTTTGTTTTTTCTGAACCCCCCTAACTTTTTTACCTTTTTTTTTTACCTGTTGACCCTGCTGTTATTTTTTACCTTCCATTAACAGACCAAGCTGTCTTTCAAAAGTAGCAGCTGAGGGTTGAAGCAAACCATTTAAAACTGACGTGGGTGCTTACAATGATCAGCTTTTATTCACTTAGTTAAAACCTTTATCACAAAAGGAAAAAAAAATTAAATTGTTGCTGTAACGTCTTAAAAGTGTAAGCTGGAGTTCAACTTTATAGTCCCTTATTTTTATTTAAATCTACTAGTCTATCTGATGTTGGCCATATGCACTTTGATAAATGATAGATGAATTTTCCAAATGATCTTTTAAACTAGGAATAACTGATCTAAAGTTGACAACCTATTCAGTCGATATGACACATATGGAGAAGTGGATTTTGATCGCAGATCTGATCTCAACTTACGACTGTAAGTTATCAATCACATTGTAATCACCATGTAATCTGATTGCTCAAAATACAATCGTATTCATGAACAAAGTTTCTCAGTGTTGCCAATCAATGCAAAACAATCAATAATTTTCCACCCTGGCCGATCAACTCAGTTTGTTTGAATTTGATTTAAATCAATTGGAAGGGCAGTTGTGGCTATTTAATTGTTTTCGGATTTATTCATTTTTTTTGCATCACATGTTGATTGGATAATAAAAATCAAAAGGTGTGTGATCTCCATAACACTACTCTCTCCACAGACTGACAATGCTGCTGTCCAAGGGTGGCTCCTCCGTAAATAGTGGAAGAGTGAGCATAGCCGTCCTATGGCAGAAAGTGTGTCAGTGATCGGATCACCAGGTGATAATAAAAGAAAAAGAAGACTAATGCAGCCTAATGACTAGTAAGCTGCAACATTTTAGGTTTTTGTTCTTGGGTTTACATGTGCTTTAGGGCCCTTTCACATGAGCGAACCGATCAGGTCCTCCTGTCTGTTTTTCAGGCAGACCCGATCAGACCATCCATAGCTCTCTATCCGATCTAGGCCGCCAAAAACATCCATCCGGTGGATCGGATCGCATGACAGTTGGATTGAAATGGAAAGGCGGTCCATTTCCACCCGACCGCCCCACAGAGGAGAGGGGGCTGTGTCTACTCTGCATAGCGGAGCGGACACGGATCTGTCATCTGCCTGCTCAGCGGGGATCAGCGGAGAGATCCCCCACTGAGCAGCCGGATCCGCTGGACAGAGTCTGCCCTGTGTGAAAGGGGCCTAAAAGTAGCTGTCTCATGCAATTCACAAACATATGTATCTAATAGGTTTGAAACTGTCACATGTAATGATTTCCAACCTCTATTTCTCATGCACCTATTATCCTCAATAGACAACTCATAGGGGGTTATTTACGAAAGGCAAATCCACTTTACACTACAAGTGCAAAGTGCACTTGAAATTGTACTGAAAGTGCACTTGCTGTAAATCTGAGGGGTAGATCTGAAATGAGGGGTAGCTCTGAAATGAGGGGTAGATCTGAAATGAGGGGAAGCTCTGCTGATTTTATTATCCAATCATGTGCAAGCTAAAATGCTGTTTTTTATTCTCCTTGTATGTCCCCCTCGAATCTACAGCGACTGCACTTCCAAGTGCACTTTCAGTGCAATTTCAAGTGCACTTTGCACTCGTAGTTTGCACTTGTAGTGCAAAGTGGATTTGCCTTTCATATATAACCCCCATAGTTCCTTACAAACATTGCCAGACATATATAAATATATATTTTTTGTTTTAAGTTCTGCATAATTTTTCTTGTACATTATTTTCTACAGCTGTGACAATCCTATTTTAGCAATTCAAGTGCCTGTGTCTGTCCGGTCCCTCTTCCCATGACAATCTTATTTGAGATACCAGGAGGGTGCCCTTAAAGAGACAAACCACAGAACAGCATTCAACTGGCTAAAAATAGAGATCCATATCCTTTCTTAATACGGCATTAATAATCATGTACTGGCAAAATAAATGTACTAAACTGTGCTTCCAGACCTAGAAACGGTTGTAGAAACAACCAAACGTATTGTAAAAATGAAGCCTATCTCTTTCAAGCATTTTGGCCTCAATATAAGGCAGACTAAGGTCCCCCCCCCCCCCCCAAGATTCACACAACGATCACCCAAGATTTACACATTTTCAAATTGAATTCAACTAAATCTTGTGTGTAAAAGTTCATAAATAGACCGCGCTAAATGTTCCTCTTACAACAAAGACACCAAACAGACCTATACATAATATAATGCATTTATCAGAGGAGGACAAGTCTTCTGTATGGGATCATGAAAACTTTAGCAGTAAAAGTTGTAATAACTTTATCTCCAATTTAGCGCCATCTCTAAATATACATGTAAACTTACCGTGCGGAAATCAGAACATCAGCTCCCCAGACAAGGTAAGCAGGGGCAATTCCAGAGGAAGCAGGTAAATATTGTGTGTTTGCTGAATCCCAGTCCTGAACTGATTGCTTCCTACACCCGGCCAAATCTCCAGCAGCAGCTGTCACTCACAACACGCGCTGCCCACCATCTATTTATAGAAATCCAGGCATAGGGACAGTCACATTTTCCAGGAGGGTTCAGTGTCTTGGGAAGAGACTGGACATTACTGGGGGAGGGTAAAAACATAGAAGAGACAGCTATACGTAATGTGTTTTGGTAGCCGACATTTGTTTACTTATTGCTTATGACACTTGACATCATAATGTCATTGGTTTTGCAATAACATAGAACATAACTAACTTTTGAGACAGCAAAACATCATCTATTGAACAATCAGAAGAACAGTAATACCATTTGCACTACCACAGCAGAGTGACTTAGTGGTTAGCACTTCTGCCGTGCAGCACTGGGATTTCCGGTTTGTATACCAGTCAGAGCACTATCTGCATGGAGTTTGCATGCTCCCAGTGCTTCTGTGGTTTCCTTCTCCCACAATCCAAAAACATGTTCCTAGGTTAAAGGCTAACTCCTCCTTTTGCATTATGTTACATGTTGCACCCTTGCATAGGGTTACTTGGTGCAAATGAGACTCCCCACCACTAACCCAACCAACTTTTGAAATCAGGGAGCCTTGGCATGCCTCTGCCTGCACTCATGGTCAGGCCCCAAACACATGATTGAGTAACCCACATGCTCTCCTTCGGAACCGCATGATTCAGGACAGACTAGGGTCTAAGTCACAGGCCACACACAGTCCACAGCCCTCTCAGTACTACATTGTACCCATACACGTGCACATATGGTGTGTCAGAAACATTGCATGCTCTGTACACCCATTCGCAATACTCGTGGTCACCTGTATCAACAACACTACTTCAGCTGGAGACACTTTTTGTGTTGGGCCCAACGTTTTCACATGTTTACAGGATAGGGCTCCCACTCCCCTATTCACCACCGTCCCCTAGCCTGACCAGGTTTAAATAGAGTTGGTCCCACCAGGATCCTATTTCTCAATGTGTGTTTCTCATGGGATGAACAGTCTATAGGCTTAACTGGGCACTATCCCAATTCATTGCAGCAAAGGTACTAAGGATCCACTTGGACCCCTTTCACACTGAAACGTTTTTCAGGCAGTTTTAGGCTAAAAATAGTGCCTGTAATGCGCCTGAAAAACGTCTCCCCTGCAGTCCCAGTGTGAAAACCAGAGTGCTTTCATACTGGGTATACACCGATCCTGCCCATCGAAATGAATGGGCACCATTGCTGAAGCACCTGCAAAGCACCTGCAAAGCACTTCAGCAGCGGCGCTACACGGGCCCATTTAACCCTTTATTTGGCTGCTAGTAGGGTTAAAAGCGGCCCTTTAGTGGCTGAACAGCGCCGCTAAAACAACGGCAAATCGCCGCTAAAACTAGCAGCATTTTACCGTCTGCATCCGCCCGCCCCAGTGTGAAAGCAACCTAAACTTAAACAGGCTTGGCCCAAATCGATTTTACTGAGGTAGTTCACATAACAATCAAATAATGAATTCTCTTCATGTCAGCCATGAGCAGTTTGTTCTTTTGTGAAAGTGTGCCTTCTGTGCCCAACAGCAAGGATGCCCATCCCAGGGGTGGCAAAGAAAAGTATTAAGTGCTCACACCATCTCTCTCTGCTCTTACTCTCCCATCAGCCTCTTTGTTCTCCACTCACCAAGTTCCTTCCCAGGCTTATATATGATCCTGACAGGAAGGAAATGAAATCACTCCCCTTCCTGGAAGGATTTAAAGAAGAAACCATCTTTACAGGGGCAACCAAGTAGCCATGCCTACATACTGCCACATCATTTATTCACAGAGATCTGTTAATGAATGCACTACAAGTCCCATCTTCCACCCTGGTAGACGGACTCTCAGTGGAGCAGAGTGTGGTGATAAACTCACTCATAATCCATTGATGCTTTTTCCAGCAATCCAACAAGTTCACACCTTGCTATGAACATATAACTGGAGGAAGAAGCTGCAGGGGTCTGGCAATGGATTTACAGCCTCCTATGCAAAAAAAAATAATAATAATAATAATACATTTTTCCATTTTTTTCCCAGTAAATATGTGTATTTATTATTTTTCTGTAAAGACAAGAGTAAAAAAGAAAGCGCACTGGCCCTAGTGTGACACAATTTATTAAAAAAGATATAGACAAATGAATGTAGTACACTCACATTGTGTTGATAAAAGCAAGCACATCCATAGAGGCTATGGTTGCTCCCCTGAGTCCAGAAATGGTGTCACACTAGGGCCGGTGCGCTCTCTCTTTTTGTCCCCTTTCACATGTGCAGATCTGTATTCAGCCATCCGCTTGCTCAGCAGGGATCGCTCCGTTGATCCCCGCTGAGTCGGCGGATGACAGGTCTGTCTCTGCGCACTGTGCAAGGACGGACCTGTCTAATCTCCGTTCTCCTCTATGGTGGGATTGGATGAAAATGGACCGCCTGTCCCTTTTCATCCGATCCGATCCAAAAGACGGATGGAAAATAGGACATCCATCCGTCTGGATTTAGCAGAGCTGATCGGTTCGGGGCGGATCGGGTGTCAGCGGACATGTCACCACTGACATCCGTCGCTCCATAGAGATGTATGGAGAGACCGTTCAGGTCCGCCTGAAAAAACTGACAGGCTGATCTGAACAATCCGCACGTGTGAAAGGGCCCTTACTCTCGTCTTTTCAGCTGTCAGTATTCCTGCTGGCTGATGGAGCAGCATGGCTAAACCTATGTTACACCCTACTGATTTAACCCCCTATTATTAGGATCTCAATAGTTCCCTTCCATACAAATACTCTATTGACGTATTCTTGTGGAACTGGTTTGGCTTTTATATCCATCTTGCCATCAGCTTATTGCCTTCATTGATTTTTTGGACATCTGCGCTTTTGGTGGTTTTTATTCTTTTATTATTTTTCTGTTAAAGGTGTGTAAGCTGCTTGAGGGCAGCGACTGATGTGAATGTATCATACATAAAGCACTGAGTAAATTTGCGCTATATAAATACCTGTAATACATAGATGAGAAACATTGCTTTCGCGTGTAAGCACTTATAATGTTTGTGCGCTAGGCCCACTCCTCTATTAGACTTACCCTGTTTGTCAGCCCTGCGTGTATGGTATTATAACTTCTTTGCCTAAGCTGAAAATAAACTTCTGCTTCAGCAAAAAATACTGAATGTGCTTCCGTTTTCTTTTGCAGGGTTGCAAATAAATGTATTACTGTGACAAAAAAAAAAAGATTCTTGTTTGTTATATGTGTTAGAACGTTGCAATGCTATTCTTTAAGAATGGCTCCTCAATAATGCTAAGGCAAAGCACCTCAGACACACATGCATTGTAGCCCACCACAACATATAGTGCATATTGTGTGCTGAGTTGGAAAAAATAGTCCATGTATTTTTTTTTTACTATTTCCTGTGCATTGTCAGCCCATTCATTTAAATAAGCTACCTTAAAGTGAAACAAAATTCCACAAATACTCACCCCCCTCTCGCTCCCCCCTCTGGTGCCGGCCATCTTCTCCTTGCTTTCTTTTGGGTGCCAGGTGTTAGGCCATCTTGGACCCAGACAGTCTATATATAGCCCCTGCTGGGTCATTTTGGTGTGCTCTGCAGTGTAGGGGGTGTAGGGACAGAGACCGTTGGCTACAGAGAGGTAAGATTAGCAAAGGGAAAGGTTCTGGTGGAGGAGAGTCAGTTTAGGATTAGTCCTGCAACTACTGTAAATATAAAAAACAAGAGGAGCCCTAAGGCTAACGCTGCGCTAGAACCAGTGAGAAATTATAATCAAAAAATTTCACAAAAAAGCAAATAAGTGATAGTGACAAACAAAGCATCAAAGTCCAGTACACAAACTTCAAACAAGATATATAAAAAGTAAATGCAGCTCTAAAATATTAACAATCAATAAAATAAAGAAATCAGAGTGAAAAATTAAAGTGAAAAAAGAAAAAACTAAAGCAGAATCTCATCGCATAAAGGAATCCATAAGTGTCTGTTTATTGCAACTGCTTCATCAGTAATTCTTAGGCATTGATTTGTTCTGTTTTTTATTACATTTTTTTATACATATTTTATATATTTTATTTATGTCATTAACCTTCTATTTTTATACTATATATATATTTTTAATTGTATATATTAGCACAATTGTTGTAAATTTAAATATTTTTCTGGGTGGATGAGTGGATCTCGCATTCTCCCTTCGGCCTCTCTATAATTCCTTCTCAGACTCAAATATCTGAATACATCATAACCTTCCACTTCTATTTTTCGTTTTCTAATTATACATTACCACCACTAGATGGCAGATTTGTTTTATTCATTGTTACTTCCTTTTCTTCTCCGATTTTGCTTTTGCCCTTAATGCGGCCAGCAGTTAAAATGGCAATGCCGTTTCTTTTTTCCCACACATATTATACCGCCGCCAATAGTCAAAATGGCATCAGAGAAGTATATAACCACCTAACGTAATGGCAATGGCACCTGGCCAATCCCCAGACGGCGTCCTATTGATGACGAAACACGTAGGTTGAAGCCTATGACGGTGACATTGTTAAGTTTTTTCTTTCCGAGACGGTGGAAGGGTGTTTCTGTGATACAGGAAGTAGAGTGAAGCTCGTGGAGACGCTTCGATTTCTATATATCCCTGTGATGACGTCCTGTTGTGTGATGAAACACGTAGGGAGGATGAGACGCACTGACGTCACCGCTATACGCCCAGTCCCGAAAGCAACGGGCATTTTCGAGGCCGGCCGGCTCGTTTTCTTTTATATGCTGTGTTTTATCTACGCAAATGTAAGTTTGCATTTGACATATGTTCTATCTCAATAAATGTTAAAGTGGAGGTCCACCCTTGCATAGAAAATACCTAAAAAAATGGAGGAAAAAAAATTTTTTTTACTTACATGAAATGGCTGTTGCTAGGCAGTCTTCCTAATTTGCCTCTTCCTACACCGCAGTGATCTTCAGTCTGCTCCCGGTGTTGTCTTCTGGGGAATGGGGCACGGTGTGCTATGGGAACTGTGTGTGTCCCACAACACATTGCGTCCCATTCACAAAGCGCCACACCGCTCGCGCGTGCGCAGTAGGAAACTGGCAGTGAAGCCGCAAGGCTCCACTGCCTGTTTCCCTTACTTAGGTTGGCGGTGCCGGGACCCGAGAGCCGAGGGACGGGTCGGCCTCGGGCGGCCGACATTCCGGGCACCCAGGACAGGTAAGTGTACTTATTTTAAGTCAGCAGCTACAGTGTTTGTAGCTGCTGACTTAAAAAAAAAAAATTCGCTGGCCGGAATCCCGCTTTAAATATTTTTACACTATTGCGAGTATTTGTTGTTTTATGGGGATCCTATCACTGTGCCTGATCTGACTGGCGTGAGGACCATCACTGCGGAGGCTGAAGAGTCCATTGTACACCTTACAGATCCCGGGCTGGGGTGATAGCCATCTGCCTATTGTGGTCCCCTGTAATAAGGGACCACTATGATCTGGTAAGCGGCAGTGTTTGCTGTGGTGGAGGCACTTCTATCTGGTCACAATCTTTGGGGTGATCTCGTTTTTTCATCACTACACAAGAATTTAGAACTCTTCATATTTATCACTATTGGACTTTTTGTTCTTTATATGTTTATCCATGTTCGCTATTTAACTTTAGTCACTAATTTTATTGCTAATATCGCTAGACATTTTTTGAGTTTTGCGATTTCATATATTTTTCACATCAAGTCACCGATTTCTATTTAGACATTGGTTAAGTTTTTCCACTGAAGTGTTGCAATTTACCCTGCATTGTCATTTCATACCAGTGTATCTCTAATGGGCAGATGTTGTGGTTTACATCTTTGTTCAATCATTCCTTGGAAACTCTGATTACCACCTAGGTTTTGGGGAAACTACTAAATCCCTGTGCTGGACGAGACTGTGGTGGCAGTCATCGCCATCTGGTAAGCAGAATATTACATCACCTTGGGTGTGTGGAGCTGGATGCACTACATATCTTGTGTATGAAAATTGTATTATCACTTCATCTCCTATTTCCATGGATGGACTTTAAACAGACACTTATGGATTCCTTTATGTGATGGGATTCTGCTTTAGTTTTTTTCTTTATTCACTTTTCTTTTTCACTCTGATTTCTTCATTTTTTTTTTTTTAATTCTTTATTTAAATTTTCATATCATAAATGCACAGACAACCCCTCTTCCGAGGGGATAAAACAATCTTCCAAAAGTACACATCATACAGCCATATACAACCCCTAATGATAACCCACTCCTACCCACCTACCCCCCCCCCCTCCCCTCCCGCAGACTGGTCACATTCAGATGACCCAAATAAAGAGGAGAATATCTATAGATGTATTAATGCAAAATGGCTTCGGCAAAACTCTCAGATCTTTTCAAGGCTTCCCATCTGGACCATCTGCCCCCCCCCCCCCCTATCTACTTGATCCCTATCTGAGGAATCTATTACCTCAAAGTTTTTCATAGTGTAGATTTCATTTATTCTTGCTATCCAATCCCTAATCCCTGGCCCCTCCACTTCCTGCCATTTGTTTGGTATTGCTGAGTTTAGAAGTACTGGGATTAGCGAGTTTTTGTACCGTCTAGTGCCAACCCTCCAACCCATGGAACAAACAGACCCATGGGTCCAACTGGATGACCTTGCTCGTTATCACTTCAATCAACTTGATCACCTCCCGCCAGAAGATTTTAATTTTTAGGCAATCCCACCATATATGCGCCATTGTTCCCGGGGCCTTACACCCTCCCCAGCATTCCGGCGATCTATCAGGATTGAATTTACTTATTTTAGAAGGAGTCAAGTACCACCTGGCCAGGCATTTATAATTGGTCTCAATCGTTTTTGTATCTATTGCTGTGCTATGAGTTGCCCCCGAGATGCTCCCCATCAATCTTTTCTCACATCTAACTCCCAGATCTTCTTCCCATTTTTTAATAAAAGGCGGTACAATCCCCCTCCCATTATTTATCAGTATTTTATATACTGCCGAGATATTCCTCTTTACTGTGTCCCTACAGAATAGTTTCTCAATCGGACTATAGTCAACTTCTTCCCTCAAGGAACCCAGTAAACTTTTGACAAAGTGTTCGAGCTGACCGTACCGCCACCCATTTACCTTCAATAAATCCCTTTTTGTTGCTAAGTCCTGAAATGTGCAATTGTTTCCCCTATTAATAATATCTTTTAATTGTGTTTCTCTATTCAGAATCCAGTTTCCTCCCACTTCCTCCATCCCCGGGGGAAAATATGTGTTATCCTTTAAATAAATTAAGGGAGAGTTATACTCCCACTTCCTAGTGCAGTGAATATGATCCCATGTTTTCAATGTGAGATGTGTTAAAACGTGTGTATCTGCTCCTGAATTCCTGTGTTGCGGGGGATTCCAAATTATGTGATTTAATCTTACATTACTTAAACTCATTTCTAAATTAACCCATCTTTTATTAACACTTCCCTTTGCCCAGTCTAGTGCCCGTGCTAATACAATTGCTTTGTGATAGTTTCTAAAATCCAGTATGCCCAACCCTCCCTGTGCTTTTTCCCTACTCATCACTGTATACACTATCCTGGGTCTCTTATTCTTCCATACATATCTACATATTAAATTTATTAACGTCCTAAAGTAAGTTTGGGGTACAGGAATCGGAAGCATCTGTATTTTGTAAAGCACCTTAGGGGCTAGCACAATTTTGACTATGTTAATTCGCCCTATCCAGGAGACCCGGGCGATGTGAAATTCTTTTTATTTCTGCTCTGATTTCATCTAGGAAGGGGATGAAATTAAGCTGAAATATCTTCCCAATGGAACCGGCAAGCCTTACGCCTAGATACTTAATTTTTTCCCTCCAAGGGAAACGAAAAACCTCACTGAGTCTAGCAACTTCCTGCTTGTCAATATTAATTTTTAAAGCTTCAGATTTCTCAATACTAATTTTGAAGTTTGACATCTCACTAAATTTCTTCATTGTAGCTACCCTGTTTCCCCGAAAATAAGACCTAGCGTGATTGTCGGTGATGGCTGCAATATAAGCCCTACCCCCCAAATAAGCCCTAGTTAAAGTCCTTGTAGGTCTTATTTTCAGGGTAGGGCTTGTTTTCGGGGAAACAGAGTAAGGCTTATTTGGGGGGAGGGCTTATATTGCAGCCATCACTGACAATCACGCTAGGTCTTATTTTCGGGGAAACAGGGTAGTAAATTGGGGATCGTGATTCTGGGTTTGGTGATGTAGAAAAGAACATCATCGGCAAAAGCAGCCAGTTTGTGCTCCTCCTTACCCACTAAGCAGCCGCTAATATCCGGGTTTTTCCAGGTAGAAGCCAATAAGGGCTCTAAGGTTAGTACGAATAGAAGCGGAGACAGCGGGCATCCTTGTCTGGTCCCGTTTTTCATAGTAAACTGCGCAGAGGCTACATTGTTGACTTTCACAAATGCTGTTGGTTGATTATACAGTATTTTAATCCATTTTAGCATAGTAGGCCCTATACCCATTACTGCTAACGTATTGAACATGAATCCCCAGTCTACTCTGTCAAATGCTTTCTCGGCATCCATCGACAGTAGTAGACCTGGGGATCCCTTTGATTTGATGGCCTCCATTATGAGAAGAGACCGCACCCCATTGTCTCTGCCCTCTCTCCCTGGGATGAATCCCATTTGATCCGGGTGGACCAGGTGGGACATTTTTCCCTTAAGCCTAAGAGCCAGTACTTTCGCATAAAGTTTAGTATCTGCGTTTAACAACGCGATCGGCCTGAAGCTTGAGCACAGGGTGCGGTCCTTCCCCTCTTTCGGAATAAGCGTCACTGATGCTGTTAACGCATCCCGACACATTTCACCTTGCTTCCCAAGTCCATTCCAGACCTTGCACAGCCTCGGAAGCAATGAGTCTTTAAATTTTTTATAAAAGCTGGCTGTGAAACCGCCCGGCCCTGGACTCTTACCCGGGGGAGATGATTTCAGGGCCAAGCTTATCTCTTCAACCGTTAGCGGTCTTTCTAGCTCTATTATGTCGTTTTCCGACAATTTAGGAAGTCCTGCCCCTTCTAAAAAGTCTCTCACCTTCTCCTCCATCTCTTCCCCATAATGTTCACTCTGTCTTACCGAATAGAGGGCTGTAAAGTATTGTCTGAATTCTTCGCCTATCTCCTTGGATGAAAACCTTGTTTCGCCATTTTTATTTTTAATCTTCTCTATAAAATTCTCATCTTTTTTTTTCCTTACAATTGCTGCCAGTTGTTTCCCTACCTTATTTCCCCTCAGGTATCTTTCTTTTAGGTGCTTATTCATAACCTTATGTGCTTCTCTTTCCAGTAAGTCCTTTAACTCTTCTCTTTTAATTATCAGCTGGTGTAATATAGACCTATTATTTCCCAAAGAGGCTTTATGTGATTGTCCTAGTTGGTGGATTAACGCAATGAGGCTTTCTTTCCTTTTAGTTCTCTCTCTCTTTACCCCTGCTCCTATGGAGATTAAGACCCCCCTTATATAGGCTTTAAAGGCCTCCTATATAACCGCCCCCGGGGTCTCTTCGTTATCGTTTTTTAGAAAAAACTCATCTGTTTCCTGTTGGATTTTCTCCACTATCTTATCCTCCTCAAGAAGTTTTTCATTTAACCACCAGGTAAAAGGAACCCATTGGAGCCCCTTTAACTTTACCTTCATCGAGACGGGTGCATGATCTGACAGTGTCCTAATCTCTATCTTTGATTCCTCAATAGATCCCAATAAACTGTGATCCACCATCATGTAGTCCAGCCTTGAATAGGTCCCATGCACTGCCGAGAAGAAAGAATAATCTCTCTCCTTTGGATGTTGCACCCTCCATATATCCATTAATTGACAGTCATGCAACTTTCTCCCAAGGCTCAGTAACAAGTTTTTACTTGCCTCTCTTGTTTTAGACGACTTATCCAAGGTTGGATCAAGACAGAGATTAAAATCCCCTGCCAGTATCACTTTCCCCTCTCTGAATTCCATCAGTCTACTCAGGGTCTGGGAGAGATAGTTAATCGGATCTCTATTTGGGCAGTAAACATTGGCCAGTGTATAGGTCCTTACCCCCAGTTTTACCTTTAAAAATAGAAACCGACCCTCTGGGTCCACCCTCCTTTCTAACAATGTGTATTTAATCCATTTTGAGAATCCAATACCCACTCCCTTCGCCCGTCTGATGGGTGAATCACCATAAATCCAACTTGGGTAATATCTTGAGTCAAGCTTAATGCCCTCCTCTAACACCAGGTGCGTCTCCTGCAAAAAGACAATATCTGCCCCATAGGACTGTAACTCATTCAACACTTTACGCCTTTTCCCAGGAGAGTTTAACCCTTTTACATTATATGACAAAAATTTATTTCCACCATCCCGAACTATTAGTATTTCTCTTATATCCAACCTCATTGCCTCTATTACACCCGATGCTTGGAAAAGAAAAGAATCAGTGGAAACAAGGCAAAAAAGGAGGAACCCCCTTCCACCGCCACCCCGTCTCCTCCCCCCAGCCCCTTACTCCCTCCCTCCCTCCCCCCATGTCACTACCTGACCTCGGGGACGCCGCGTCCCGTTTATCACCTCCTCCACCTACGTTCCCTCGTGCAATAGGGTGAGACTCCCACGGCAGGCCATGGTGGTCCCCCCCCCCCCTCAAAATGAGGGGAGGAGGAGGGAGGTCGCAGAGAGCACTATATCATTCCATCCTCCCCCCCCCCCCCATGGCCTCTCCCCCCTTCGCCCAAACCATTCTTTTAAATCAAAAGATCATCCCGTCTGGAAAATTAGGTACTGCAATATTTAGATCTCTACAAAAGTCTTGTAAGTCCTCTATATGAATCAATCTAAAATTTTTACCCTCTTTTGTCACATTTACTGCTAATGGGTAGCCCCATCTATACTTTAAGTTGGCCCCCCTCAAAGCGTCCAACAAAGGTCTCAATTGTTGCCTCCTTGATAGGGTTCTGGCTGATAGATCTGAGAATATTTGGATTTCCCCGTTGTTGTACTTCACAGGTTACGATGGCATCTCTAGGTACTTCCTCGCTTACACCTGGGGGTTTTCTTATCCTGTGAACACAATCCAGTTTTAATTCTTCTTCTAGACTTCTCCCCAAGAGAGGGTTGAATAATTCTTTCATCTTGAGGAACAAATCTTCTCCTCTTTGTTCTGGGATAGACCTTATCCTCAGGTTTTGCCTCCTACTTTGATTTTCCTGTTCCTCCAATTTATAGAGCATCTCTCGCTGGTCAGACTGTAATTTTTTAACTTGGTTTTTTAAAACTGTGGTCTCAGACGCAGTTGTTCTGATATCTCCTCCACTGCTTCCACTTGCTTCAGGAGGTGCCCCATATCTGTCCTTACATTGAAAATCTCTGCCTTTATGACGGGATCTAATTTGGAAAACATGTCTTGCATCTCGGTTTTTGTTGGGGGTGCATCCGCGTCTGCTTCTAAGCTTTGATCTAAGTCAGCTTCCAAGGGAGTCTCGTCTCTGGGAGTTCCCCCTAGGGCTCCTTTTTGTTTTATGAGATCTTTCTTTTTATCTTTCATTTTTTGCTGCCTATTTTCCGTAACCGGGCTTTTAAGTTGCGCTTCTTTCAAATATTTTTAAATGGAGCTTGAGTTAAGGCTGTCCCTAGGCTTTTTTGGTTCAGATGTTTTGTGTGACCAACCTTTTATGATCTTCGCCCCCCCCTCAAAAACCGTTTCTTTGCTTCACTTGTGCAGACCCTTTATACTTATGCGCTCCTGTGTACAATTCTCCACTCTGTGCAAACCACCTAATCGCTCAGGTTAATTTAATTGATCAGTCCAACTGAGCCATCAAGTCATTCAGTGATACAACATTACAGCGACCATCAACATGATATGTGAGTGAATTTCAGCTGCAGCTGACCTTACCTAGCCCCTCCAGGCTCGGGGTGCAGCGGTCGTCTTCTTGTCTCCTACCCAGCGGGGGGGGGGGGGCGGAGTAAGCCTTGTGAATGGGCAGCAATTCAGGGGAGTTTGAAAGTCGGTCTCTGTTCTCTTTTATGTTAGCGACAGGAAGATGTCAAGGGCTGACCCGTCTCCTTCCCTCAGTGGCCGTGGGGGGGGGAGACGGAGCGGGCTCCCGGCAGCAGACAGGGACAGGGAGCCGGGTCTGATGAGGATATGTCAGCGGGCTAAGCACGCCCGCCGAGCGGACCAGGAACCTGCACTGTGCCCCGCTTCGGCGGTGTCTGTGGTATCCGTAGCCAGGATAAACTCCCTGGCTTTCCCTGCCGCTCCTCCCGCTGCATCGTGGCGGCAATTTCAGCGGGTCCGGCGTGAGCTCTCACCCCTCGCCGTCCCAGCCGCCCTCATCTTCTGCTCCTCCACGCTCCTCCACCAACCCACCGTCAGGCCCCTCCCTCGGAACAAGCACGTCACATCTCCACCTGGTTGGTGTCCATGGTTTCTTCATTTTTTTGATCATTAACTACTGGAAATAACCTGGTTTGGGTACCCTTCTGCCAGCCTGCATCTGGTTTGTAGCATTGATGTACCCTGTGCCTCCAGTGCAGCACCCTATCTTGGAAGCCCACTGTGGGCTGAGGGCACCTTTTTTAAGCCCAACTACCCAACTTTAATGCCCGGTTCACACTGGTGCGCTGTCCGACATCGGATGTGATTCACACAGCACTGCAGTGCAGATCACATGCGATGTCTGTGCAATGCTAAACTCAGTCATACAGATTGTATTTTAGTGTGTATATGGTGGAGTCAGAAAGGGGTGGGGATTAGTGCAAAGTTTTAAATGTGGTTCGAGGCAAAAGTCTCCTACCAGGAATAAAATTCCTTTAGTGAACGCCTATAAATGTTGCAATGTGCATTCTAGCAATGGGGCATGGTCTGTCATAGGGAGACAAATTGTGTCAAAAGTGGCCTGTTGGCAAGCTGTGCAGCCCATAACAAGGAGCGTTCTGCCCTCTGCATCCAGCCCTAAGGAAATCCTCCCCCTACCCAGACACACACTTTTGGTGACAACAGTTTCACCAAACAGAGAAAATGGAAATCTGCAACAAAGACACAGAGAGCAATACAAAGCTGACAGGAGATCTAGCTTTCCCTTTACATACTAGAAAAAAAAAATATTTCTACTGGGGGAGTTTCTGTTGAAGATTTTTTCTCACTTCCTGTCTGCAGAAATTATTGTCACTGGAATAATAATTGAGGGGAAATGTTGCTAATGGAACCCTGTGTAGGATTCTGCAGGTACTAGTTTCTGTAAATAGTTAATCTGTTTGCTTTTTGGTAGACAGGGCAGACCCAAGTGGGCTGGCTTTGCTGGGTCCCCCTCAGCAGACTGGGTAGAAATCTACAGGGTTTCCCCTGCGACTAACAGGGACGAGAGCCACTGCTTGGCAGTATTGTGGGAGCCCTGTCCAATGCCAAGCAGAGGGCTTGGTGGGGCGGGCACCACATTAATACTGCTGGGGCCTGCCATGTGGAGGGTTGTGTGGAGAGATGAAGAGGAAGTGATGGAGTGCTGAGCCAGGAGAGGGCCCCCGGGAGGGATGCTGCCCCTGGCTGGATATGTGGTTGAGGTGACCACCTCTGTTCCTGCACCAGTCAGGACTGGCTGCTGGCATTCTTAAGGCTGGTGAAAAGCAGGCACCCCAGTGAGCTGTACTGTGAGTAACTATCCCCCTTAGAATCAAGGATCAGTGAAAGTGGGGCATCTGTTTGTTTGAACCTCTATAGCCAGAATAGGGGATAGAAGCAGCCAGGCACAGGGCCCAGGAGGGATCACACCCCTTGCTATAGGAGGACTGTAAAAAGAAAGAAAGAAATGTATTATTTTTTAAAAGACGTATAAAACATACTCACAAAGGGATAAAATCAAGCAAAATTTAAAATCTGCCAGATGCTCCATCCAGCATAGTTCGCTGGCCAGTGACAATTGTGGGTGGAAGAGTCCAAAAACTGACGCGTTTCGAGGGATGTGGCACCCCAGATCATTGAGAATTGTAACTTTAAAGTTTCTATCTATCTAGCCAACTATAGACAGGTTAATGTGGGACCCACTCCCACTTAAGGATGTTACCCTTTTTAAATCCTTCCAGGAAGGAGAGTGAGTTCACTTCCTTTCTTGCAGAATCTCTTATATAGAGTGGGGGGAGTTAGCTGAGGGGGAGTAGGTTGCTGTCCATGGGAAGGAGAGCCGTGAAGGGAAGCAGCATGTAGGAGCAGAAACTTTATCCTTTACTTTCACCTGGAGGTGTTCCCCTGGAGATGGGCACAAGGAATAGCTCACCAGCCAGATGCGACAATCAACTGTTCTATGGAAAGAATCATGTTCTTTTTAACTGTCTCCGGTAAAGCTGTGGGAAGGCTCAGGATTGCTTGGATGGTGGGAAGTCTCCTGGCGGAGCCGTGCAGGATCGGAGTACCTAATAGTGAAAGGAGCAAAGGTAAATAGGTATTAAACTGACAGTTAGGAAGTCCTTATGACTGAGGGGATCAGGGGGTGTCAGCCCCGTGGAGAATATGGTTGAAAACACAGGCAGAGGTCAGGGTATCCAGCAGGTCAGGAGTGATCCTTTAAACAGGCAGAGGGTCAGGGTATCCAGCAGACAAAGGGTAGTCGTTTAAACAAGCAGAAGATCAGGGTATCCGGCAGACAGAGAGGGGTCGTTTAACAAGCAGAAGATCAGGGTATCCAGCAGGCAGAGAGTGGTCGTTATACAAGCAGAAGGTCGGTTAAACTGAGAGACAGGAAGCAGGAGTTCAAACACAAGGCAGGGTATAGCTGACGACAAACCAGCAACCCGACTGGGTGCTGGTGTCGTCTAAAGTAGCCTCCCAGTGAGCGCGTCAGCATGACGCGCTACCGGGCACCCGCACGGGCGACGGCGCGCACACGCGGGCCGCCGTGCACCCACGCGCGCCGCACCATCAGGCCGCGAACGGGTGCACGTCTCAATAACAACCCCCTGCGCATGCGCCCCGCAGCCCGGCGAATGGAGGCGACTTGTCCTTCGTGACAGATACAATCCCAATTTAGAGAACTGATTTGGCGTAAAAAAAATAGCTGCATCAGCTTATCAACACTGCAATATAGCAAAGATCAGGGAGGCCTTGAAGTCCCTCACTCTAGGGCCTACTACCTTGCCTCTAAGTTGCAGCAACTGGGGGACTGGGGTACCATTGGACCCTATACGTAGACTTTTTATCCCACAGGGGACTGATGTTTCTGGCCTCACATGTTTGGAGGCAGGGTACATGCATTTGAAATAGGATATGTGGTAGTTGTGCGCTGCCACCTAGTGGTGTGTGAATATAAAAGTACCAATAAATGCAGAAACTGTGTGACATAAACCATGTGCAATAAATCTAGCTGCTGCTATCACCAGGTTGTTATCACAAAACAACAATGAATGAATATCTAAAAAATTTGATAGTGCTGCTGCAATCTGACAAATAATACTTAAATCCAATAATATGCAATATACGCATGTGCTGAATAAATATACAATCCAATAGTATAAAGAAGTTGAAACAAAAAATCTTCTTATATAGAATGTTTCAAATTACACTGTGAGAAAAAAAGTGCTTCTCAAATAAATCCAATATTAATGTGCAATAAACGCATGTGCTGAAAAAAGGAAAAGTCCAATATCAAAAATATATGAAAGTTCATTGGAACACAAAATTTTCTTATATAGAGTGGGCTTCAAATTCCACTGTGTGAAAAAAGTGCTTCTCAGATGAACCAGGTGAAATGGCTGCTCATCTCCTTCTTAGACCCTGAAAGGGTCAAACTTGCTCACAACTAATGATAATTCCCATCAGGGAAAAAGGCTCCACACTGATCTTTAATGGTTCCCACCATGGTCCTGCAGGGATCAAACACGCTTTGCACCTCGTTTACTTCTCCTTTAAAGGTTGCCTTAATGATGATCACCAGCAACTCCAGACCAACGTGCAAAAATCTAAAATGCCTTCAATAGTGCAGTACCAGGTGTTAAATGGAATAAACCTCATCCACCCAGCTTCATCTATTACCACTTGCCGACAGGCTCATTGTGATATACGTCGGCAAAGTGGCACGGGTGCGCAAAATCCTGTATGGATACATTGGCCCTTTAAGAGCGGCGGGGGACCTGATGGGCGTGACCGGCGGGCGTGATCGCCACCAGCCACACGCAATCACGTGCACGAGCGCCAGCAAGGGGATTTGTGTGTGTAAACACATAAATCCCTGTGCTGTCAGGGGAGAGGGGAGAGGAGACATGTCGTTTGTCCCTAGTAAATAGGAACAACGATATGTCTCCTCTCTTACTCAGTCCTATCCCCATACAGTTAGAACACACTGAGGGAACACACATTTAACCCCTTGATCGCCCCCTAGGGTTAACCCCTTCCCTACCAGTGACATTTACACAGTAGTCAGTGCATTTTTATAGCACTGATCGCTGTATAAATGTCAATGGTCCCAAAAATGGGTCAAAAGTGTCCAATCTGTCCGCCTCAATGTCACAATTCCAATAAAAATCGCAGATCGTCGCCATTACTAGTAAAAAAAATTATAAAAATGCCATAAATCTTTCCCATAGTTTGCAGGCGCTATAACTTTTGTGCAAACCAATCAATATACGCTTATTGCAATTTTTTTTTTACCAAGAATATGTAGAAAAATATATATTGGCCTAAACTGATGAAGAAATGTGTTTTTTTAAAACATTTTTGGGGATATTTATTATAGCAAAAAGTAAAAAATATTGTTTTTTTTTTAAATGGCGGTGTTTTTTTGTTTATAGCGCAAAAAATACAAACCACAGAGGCGATCAAATAGCACCAAAAGAAAGCTCTATTTTTGGGTACAGCATTGCAATTACCAGTTAAAGCGACGCAGTGCCAAATTGTAAAAAGTGCTCTGGTCAGGAAGAGGGTAAAATCTTCCGGGGCTGAAGTGGTTAAACTCACATTTATCACATTAAAATCACATTAAACTCACATTTATTTCAATAAAAAACAGCATATAACATATTTAAAATCTAACAGGTCTCATGGATGTCACCGCCAGGCTCTACCTCTACGCATTACGCCACCATCCACGTGGCTTCATCTGGAGGGCAAGTGGCCCGTGATTACTCAATGTCCCCAAAGGACAATTCATGAGATTGAAAGGAAATTGTACAGAAGAAACGGACTACAGCCATACACCACTTTTAAGTACATAATGGGACCAGAGCATGTATGTAAAATGAAAATGTACTTAAAGTGAAGCAATACCTTTTTTCACTTCTCACTCACCGTGACCATTGGTGCAGGGTCAGGTTGATGCATATTCTGGCCAGCATGGTCGGGCTATGGCACTTGTGTCCACCTGGCTGTTGTAGTTCATGAAAAAGCATAGAGTGCTGCGGCCGGCTGCCCTCCCAGCACTTGTTTATTGTTGCTTCAGCTCCCTTCAGCAGTAGCACAGAGCTGATGACCAGCATGGGAGGCCGACTCCATGGGCTATCTGAGGGAGAGCTCCGTGAAGGGGCAGGGCTGGGAGATAAGCCTATGGTGTCCTCCGTCGTTCCATGAAGCTGGCTCTCATAGGCTGCACCAGTGTGCTGGAAGTTTGTCCAGCAGAAGTTTTCAACGGAGGGCTCTGTGCAAAGAAGGGAATGAAGGAGATTTGAGGGGTACTGGTGCCTGCCCTGAGTGGAGCCTGGCATTGCGCCCTGCTTGTTAGGACATGCGGGCCTGGTGACACCCGGGTGCGGGCCGCACCCCCAACGCCACTGTTCGTACTTGTGAGACACTTTATGTACACTCACGGGCAGGGGCATTGCTAGGTCTACAAAAGATCTGGGGCTAGAGCCCATAGCAGCGTAGTAAAGAAAGTCATACGCTTGGGCGGGCATACACATGTATATACAGTAATATACGTGTGTGTGTATATATATCCACAGAGAGCCCCCCACTTACATCAGGGTCCCCAAGGAGCCCCTTTACATCAGGTTCCCCAGAGAATCCCCCCTTACATCAGGGTCCCCAGAGAATCCCCCCTTACATCAGAGTCCTCAGAAAGCCTCCCCCTTTCATCAGGGTACCCAGAGGGCCCCCCATTTACATCAGGGTTCCCAGAGAGCCTCCCCCTTAAATCTGGGTCCTTAGAGAGCCTCTGCCTTAAAATCAGGGTCCCCAGAGAGCCTCTCCCCTGCATCAGGGTCCCCAGAGAGCCCCCATTTACATAAGGGTCCTCAGAGAGCCTCCCCTCCCCTTTGGGGACCCCTGCAGAGACTCGGGGCTATTGGCCCCAGATTAGGGGCTATAGCCCCAAAAGCCACCCCCTAGCGACGCCCCTGCTCACGGGTATGTCAGTACTCGCGAGTACACGTAAAGTGAGTTTCCGTAAAACGGGGTATGCCTGTATAGAGATCATGCAGAATTCATAGGCCAAAACTTTGTACAAAAAGGATATCAAGAAGGTTTTATTAAACAACAGATTGAACAAAGCGGCCAGATGGAGAGAAAAATATTAATAGAAGAGAAAATGAAGAGTAATATGTATCAGGATAATATGCCTATTACTCTTAATTATGGCATACAGCATAAGAAAATAGAGAAAAATTTCAAGAAACATTTGCCCAGCCTCATAGCGGACAAGCACCTTATGCAAGTGCTACCCACACAACCAAAATTCATGTATAGAAGAGCTCCGACTTTACAGGATAAAATAGCGAAAAATATTGTAGACCCGATCACGGGCACGAGAGGCAGAACAGGGACATGTATGTGCATGGGCGTCCGCAGGTAGGGGCAAGGGGGGGCGAGTGACCCCCCCCTGGAATCGGCAAGAGTCCGCATCTGTAGCTGTGCTGACTCTATTTGTGCAAGTCGGCTCCACAGCTGCTGCAGATCTGTGTCATTGAGCTTACAGAACTCTTTACTTCCACCTCTGGCTGCTTTCTTGTATGAGTGCCTCTCGTGTTTGCTTTGCTGCCTGTTGTATTTTCACAGGGACATGTGGAAACAGGACTTGGGAGAAGGAAGACCACCTTACAAGTGAGGACTGTGAATACAAGTGAAGGGAGGAGGTTGTTTGTGTACAGTAGGGGCAGAGCTGTGTGTGTGGGGGCCTGACATATATACAGATGAGGGGGGGCAGCTGAGTGAATACAGGTATGATCAGTGAAGGGGGGTGCCAGATATAGGAAAGATCATATCATCTGTCCTGTCCTGTATACAGCTATATACACCCATCTTCCTACCTGTATCCCTCCATCATCACTGACTGCAGATATACATCATCTGTCCTGTATATATAGCTATATACAGGATAGATGATGTATATCTGCAGTCAGTGATGATGGAGGAAGGTCTCTACATACAGGTAGCTGTATATACCCACCTTCCTTCCTGTATAAAGAGACCTTCCTCCATCATCACTGACTGGAGATATACATCATCTGTCCTGTATACAGCTATATACACAAACCTTCCTTCCTGTATATACTAATACCATCCACCCCCTCTATATACACATATTGTACAGGCCACATTTGATGGGCACAATGAGGCTGCATATTATGGCCACATGCCCATGCTTTATGTGATAATAACTAAGCCCCTCCCCTTCATTACATTGTCAAAAAGGGGTGGAGCATGGGTTTTCTTAAAATGATGCCCCCCCCCTAAAAAAAGTTCTGCGGACGCCCATGTGTATGTGTAAACACACAAATCCCTGTTCTGTTCTGTGAGGCGTGACAGATCGTGAGTTCCTATTAGCCGTCACTTCCTCTAGGTCAGTCCCCTCCCTCTACAGTTAGAAACACACATAGGGAACACAGTTAACCCCTTGATCGCCCCCTAGTGTTAACCACTTCCCTGCCAGTGACATTTTTACAGTAGTCAGTGCATTTTTATAGCACTGATCGCTGTATAAATGGCAATGGTCCCAAAAATGTGTCAAAAGTGTCCGATGTGTCCGCCTTAATGTCGCAGTCGCGATAAAAATCGCAGATCACCGCCATTACTAGTAAAAAAAAAAATAATAATAAAAATGCTATAAATCTATCCCCTATTTTGTAGACACTATAACTTTTGCGCAAACCAATCAATATACGCTTATTGCGATTTTTTTAACCAAAATTATGGAAATGAATACATATCGGCCTAAACTGAGAAAGTGTTATTTATACTGGTATTCATTATAGCAAAAAGTACAAAATATTGTGTTTTTTTCAAAATTGTCGCTCTTTTTTTGTTTATAGCGCAAAAAATAAAAAAGGCAGAGGCTATCAAATACCACCAAAAGAAATCTATATTTGTGGGAAAAAAAGGACGTCAATTTTGTTTGGGCACAATGTCACACGACCGCGCAATTGTCAGTTAAAGCGACGCAGTGCCGAATCGCAAAAAATGGCCCGGTCATTCAGCAGGGCCAGAAGTGGTTAAAGGTTATCCAAAGCCCAGCATTTCTAAGCACTATGCTATGTACCACAACAAAAAGATCCCTCTTCCCTTTTATTTTGGGGAATAGAAAAATAGAGAGGAGAGGAAGTAATAAAGTTATTGCTCTCAGCCAACGTGAATCTTTTTTGGATACATGAAATGCAGACTCTTCTTCCAGCAGGCCATAACATTGAGTTTGATGTCAATTGTTTTATTAGCGATTATTAATTATGATTACATTTCATATTCATCCCTCATTCCCCTAACTGTTTATATTCACGTTTTAATATTTAACACTTTTTAATAATATTTTTTAACATCTCCTCCTACATTTATGTTCATAACGTTCTAGATCGCTACCACACATAAATGTATAGCGATTATTTTAATTGCACATGTGCTATAAACATAGGATTATCAAATTGGAAAAATTCTGTGAGCCACAATGATCTTATGCCTTACTTGTGCTACCTCCAGCTGCATGCGCTAATCACGCTTCATATAACGTGCCTAGGATAAATTTACAAGTTATGCGCTGCGCTTGGGTGACCCCAAAAACAAAATTAATAATAACCAACTCTGTGCTTACTAGTGCGATAATATTAAATACAAATGATATGAATGTTGAATAAATAAACAAGGTGTGAAAAAACAAGTGCTTGTTACACCATAAATTAGTGCTTAATAGTGCTTGTTACACCATACATAGTTTCTTAATCAACATAAAAAGTGCTTAGTGCTCAATATAAAGTATCCTGCTATTTTAAATGAAAAAATTAATAAATAATGAAAAAAAGTTCTCTTTGGCACTCTAAATAGTGCGTGAAAATAATGTCCAGCAGTGATAATAAAACAATGTGTGCAGGTGGTGTTCAGCTGTGACAACAATCCAACATCATGCCGAAGATATCCTGTGTTCTGATCAGTATAAGGTATATATTTACTGATCATACTGTTGCTTTAATTTGGCATCCATTATTAACAGGAAGTGTAGTATATTACACCCACTTCCTGTCCAGCAGATAATCTTTCTACAGTGAAGGAAGCATGATAAAGACCTCCACTATTTAATACTGGCCTTGGAAGCATAAGTCTTTTTACAAAAAACTTATTCTCAGTAAAGATTACAACTATTAGCCCTTCCTCCTGAGTCTTTATTGGGAAGCTGTTAGCTGTCTGCCAAGCCTTGTACTTTGAACACATTGTGAGGGCAGAACAGTAAAAAGACTTTTAACACAGCGGGCCTAGTCTAAAGAAGAGTGGATTCATTCTGCTCATCATCAGCTAACCTCTACCGCCACAGACATTACAAAGAAGTAATCTGTTTCATCATGCAGCACACAGACAAGGATACTACACCAGTCATCCCTCAGCATACACAAGCAGAGGAAAGCATACACAATATGCCAACCAACAGGTCATGCTGCACAAGCTCCAGAGTCTCTAGTCAGTCGGATCAGACATCAGCTAGTGCTGAATCTGCCAGGTCCAAGCGCACTAGCTCTAGACATTCAAGCTGCTCTAACCTGTCATCCACCAGTGCTGCAGCTGCCAGGGCCCATGCAAAAGCAGAAGCCGCGCGTGCACTGGCTTCCTATGCAATACGTGAAGCTGAAATGATAAGAGAACAGGGCTGCATAGATGAAGAACATCATATGATTAAAGCTAAAAGTAAAGCTGAAGCACTTAGAAGAAAAGCAGAGGTGAAAGCATCTTTACATATTATCAAGCAAGAAAAAATAGCTTCAGCAGCCTTAGCTGAAGCCGAGGTGCTCATGAGAGCTGCCGAAGAACAGTACAGAGAGCCCTTTGTGATAGATACCCAGATGACACCACTCAGTGCAATCCAACGCACTTGTGAGTATGTACAATTGCACGCAAACATGGACACTGATCAACAGTCTAATGATGCATTAGAATCATCCAGGGTCGTTACATACTCAGAGACCAATCTGTTGGTCCTTCAGGAAATCAAACGAATGGTGACATAATCCCTCCACGGGAAAATAAAAATCCGGCCTATAGCAGAAAGACTTGCAGTAAACGAGAACAACCACATGACTATAGTGGGTTTAACCAAACATCCCAACCGTCTTACCAGCCACAGACATGCCCTGTGTTTGTTCCCAGAAAATGCCCACCTGAGGCAGCAGGAGTCACAGATGTGACAAAATACTTGATACGCCGTGAAATGGTGAGCTCTGGTCTCCTGAAGTTTGATGATCGTCCAGAAAACTATTGGGCCTGGAAGTCATCTTTTCTAAGCAGCACCCAAGAATTAAATATGGAAGACAGGGAAAAGCTTGATCTACTCTCCAAATGGCTCGGACCAGAGTCCACTGAGCAAGCCAAAAGAATCAGGTCAGTACATGTTCATGATGCGACAGCAGGGCTTACAATGTTATGGCAGAGATTGGAAGACTGCTATGGGTCACCTGAAGTAATTGAAGATGCACTTCTGAAGAAAATTGAAAATTATCCAAAAATAACAAAAAAGACAATCAGAAGCTGAGAGAGCTTGGGGACATACTTTTAGAGCTGGAGGCGGCAAAGGCTGGTGGATACCTGCCAGGCCTCTCATATTTGGATACAGCACGTGGAGTGAAACCGGTAATCGAGAAGCTTCCTTACAGCTTACAAGAAAGATGGATCACACAAGCATCAAAATACAAGGAAGATCATCAGGTAGCATTTCCACCTTTCTCCTTCTTCACCAAATTCATTGTGAATCAAGCTAAAATACGCAATGACCCAAGCTTCGCCTTTTTTGAACATGGGAGGCTCCAGTTCTGTAAAGACAGAGAAACAACCTTCAGTGCACAATAAAGAACGCAGAGCAACAGTGTCTGTACGGAAGACAGAAGTACCGACTGAGTTTGAGGCCAACCAGGATAAAAGCTCAGGAATGCAAATTGAGGACCCAGATAAGCAGTGTCCACTACATAACAAGCCTCATCCACTGAGAAAATGTCGCAGTTTCAGATGCAAGACAATAGAGGAGCGCAAATCTTATCTTAAGGAAAAGCGCATTTGTTTCAGATGCTGTGGTTCAACTCAACATGTTGTTAAAGACTGTGTGAAGACAATTCGATGCAAAGAATGCAATAATGACAACCATCTGTCTGCTTTACACCCAGGACCAGCACCATGGAAAACAGAGAATCCGGTAACCCAAGAAGATCATGGTGGGGAGCAAAACGAGAGTGCATTACCAGCAATAACCTCAAAGTGCACTGAGATCTGCACAAACACATTTAGCTCTAGATCATGCTCCAAGATATGTTTAGTCAAGGTATATCCTGCAGGCCTCAGAGAGAAGGCAATCAGAATGTATGCAGTCTTGGATGAACAAAGTAACAGATCTTTGGCAAGAACAGAGTTCTTTGACCTCTTCGGGGACAGAGGAAGTCCAACTCTGTATACTTTGAAGACATGTTCAGGAGTTGTGGAGACATCAGGGAGAAGAGCAAACAACTACATCATCGAGTCATTAGATGGGAAAACGCAGCTGACTCTGCCCACTCTCATAGAATGTGATATGATACCAGATGATAGATCAGAGATACCCACACCTGAAATTGCATGTTACTACCCTCATCTGATGCAAATATCAGACAAGATTCCAGTACTGGACCCAGGTGCTGCAATTATCCTTCTACTTGGAAGAGACATACTGAGAGTGCACAAGGTCAGAGAGCAATACAATGGGCCACGCAATGCACCATTTGCACAGCGTCTTGACCTTGGATGGGTCATCATTGGTGATGTATGTCTGGATGGAGCTCACAAGCCGGCAAAAGTGAATGTCTACAAAACAAACATGTTGCAAAATGGCCGCACATCATGTCTTAGCCCCTGTACCAACAGGATACAGATTAAAGAGAGACTAGTCAACCCAATACAAAAGCAGAAAGTTCAGAGTTACATAGAGGCCATAACCTCATCTAAAGATACAGATGAGCTAGGATGCAAGGTGTTTGAAAGAACGCGAGATGATGACAAACCAGCACCATCTGTTGAAGATAGCCTCTTCCTTGAGATCATGGACAGAGAAGTCTTTATAGATGAGTCAAACAGCTGGGTAGCTCCACTGCCTTTCCGTTCACCCCGACGTCACCTTCCTAACAACAAAGGACAAGCAGTGAAGCGTCTCACCTCATTGCGACGCACTCTAGACAGAAAGACAGATATGAAGGAACACTTCCATGATTTCATGCAAAAGATCTTCGACAGTGGTCAAGCTGAAATAGCACCACCATTGGAAGAAAAACAAGAATGTTGGTACTTACCAATATTTGGAGTGTTTCATCCTCAGAAACCAGGACAGATACGAGTAGTATTTGACTCCAGTGCAAAGTATGAAGGCCTTTCCCTAAACGATGTCCTCCTCAGTGGACCTGACCTGAATAATACACTCCTTGGAGTCCTCATCAAGTTCCGAAAAGAACGCGTTGCAGTAACAGCAGATGTACAACAAATGTTCTACTGTTTCCTTGTCCGCAAAGATCACAGAGACTACCTGAGGTTCCTGTGGTATGAAAACAATGACTTTAACAAAGATGTTACAGAATATAGGATGAAAGTACATGTGTTCGGGAACAGCCCCTCCCCAGCTGTAGCTATCTACAACCTGAGACGAGCAGCACAGGAAGGTGAAGAAGAGCATGGAACAGATGCTAAACAGTTTGTCATGAGAAATTTTTATGTAGACGATGGACTCGCTTCTTTCTCCAGCAACGAAGAGGCTATCGACATCCTGAAAAGAACAAGAGAGATGTTAGCAGAATCTAACGTAAGGTTACACAAAATAGCGTCCAATAGCAGCAAAGTCATGGAAGCGTTTCCCTCAGAGGACTGTGCAAAAGACCTCAAGGACCTGGATCTAGGAACAGATTCACTGCCCCTTCAAAGAAGTTTAGGGCTCAGTTGGGATCTCAAAACGGACAGCTTTACATTTAGAGTATCCAGAGAAGAGAAGCCATTCACGAGAAGAGGTGTCTTGTCCACGGTCAACAGCCTTTACGACCCCCTAGGATTTGTAGCCCCCATAACCATGCAAGGCAAGGCTCTTATGAGAGAAATTACTACTGAACATGAACAAAGTGAATGGGATACGCCTCTACCTAAGGAGAAAGAAATGCAGTGGAAGTTGTGGAAGGACTCATTAATCGAGCTTGAACAACTTATCATCCAAAGGTCATATGTCCCTGTTTCTTTGTCTGCCACAAAGCAAAGAGAATTGTGTGTATTCTCAGACGCATCCACTATGGCAATAGCAGCTGTAGCCTACCTTAGAGTAATGGACTTTGAAGGACAAAGTTATGCTGGGTTTATCATGGGAAAGTCCAAACTAGCTCCACGTCCTGCTCACACTGTTCCACGTTTGGAGCTTTGTGCTGCTGTCTTAGCAGTGGAGATGGCAGACTTGATCGTTGCAGAACTTGACATTGAAATTCATGCAGTGAAGTTTTACACAGACAGCAAGATTGTGTTAGGATATATTCACAATGCTTCAAGAAGATTCTACATGTACGTGTCAAACAGAGTGATACGCATCAGAAAGTCCACACGGCCAGAACAGTGGCACTACATCAGTACGGATAAAAATCCAGCCGATCATGGGACTAGACCGGTTCTAGCGGCTGCCCTTAAGCACACTAACTGGTTTTCAGGACCATCTTTTTTGACTAGATCAGAAATCGAAGAGACCACTCAGTTTGAGACATTTGAACTTGTAGAACCAGATAACGACAAAGAAGTACGTGCACAAGTAACAGCGTTTAGTACCATAACTACTAGAGGTAACCTTGGCGCACACAGGTTTGAAAGATTCTCCAGCTGGAAGTCACTCATTCGAGCTATAAGAAAGCTTATTCACCTAGCCAAATCTTTCTGTAGAGCTACAAACACTGACAAGTGTAATCATCTTATGCAAGCAAAAATCATCATCATTAGATGTGTTCAGCAAGAAATTTTCAAAGAAGACATCAAGTGCCTTCTTAAAGGAGAAGAGATCTCCAAACACAGTCCTCTCAAAAAACTGAACCCGATATTTGATGAAGATGGAGTGATGAGAGTTGGAGGTCGCTCGTCAGCAGTTGATATGACGGTCGAAGAGAAACATCCTTTCATAATGCCAAAGAATCATCACATTTCATTTCTGTTAGTAAGACACTATCATGAACAAGTTGCACATCAGGGTCGCCACTTCACTGAGGGAGCAGTCCGGTCAGCTGGATTATGGATCATAGGGAGTAAACGACTAGTCTCCAGTGTCATCCACAAATGTGTAATTTGCAGAAAAATCAGAGGGAAATTTGAAGAGCAAAAGATGTCAGACTCACCTGCTGATAGACTTGCTTCAAACCCACCCTTTACTCATGTTGGCCTAGATGTCTTTGGTCCTTGGAATATCTCCTCACGTCGGACCAGAGGAAGCAGTGCAGAAAGTAAACGTTGGGCTGTTCTGTTCTCTTGCATGAGTACAAGAGCAGTACACATTGAAGTGATTGAGTCTCTGTCTACCTCTAGCTTTATCAATGCTTTGAGGAGATTTTTCTCTATCCGAGGACCTGTGAAGCAACTCCGCTCAGATCGGGGCACAAATTTTACTGGGGCCTGTAAAGAGTTAAGGATCCTTACAGAAGACTCTGAGACGAGTGCTTATCTTCAAGATCAAAGATGCACTTGGACCTTCAATCCTCCTCATGCGTCACACATGGGAGGAACTTGGGAGAGGATGATTGGAGTGGCTCGTCGCATTCTGGATGCCATGTTTCTGAAGGTTGGCTCTACTCGCCTTACACATGAAGTTCTCATCACACTTATGGCTGAAGTCATGGCTATCATGAACGCTCGACCCTTAGTTCCAGTGTCTACCGATCCAGAAATGCCGGTAGTCTTGACACCTGCAATGCTGTTGACCCAAAAGATGGAAACAGTGACAGCCCCCACAGGAGACTTTGGTCTCAAAGACCTTTACACCAAGCATTGGAAGCAAGTTCAGAGTCTTGCAGACATCTTCTGGAATAGATGGAAACAAGAGTACCTGGTGACGCTCCAGTCACGCAGAAAATGGCAAGTTGACAAGCCTAACCTGCAAGTCGGAGATGTTGTCCTACTAAAAGACGCTCAGGTCCACCGAAACGAATGGCCAGTTGGACTCATTGTCGAGACTGTACCTAGTAATGATAGTAAGGTTAGAAAGGTCAAAGTTAAAGTCATGAGACAGGGCACCCCTAAGGTGTACTTTAGACCTATCTCTGAAGTTGTTTTACTTCTTAAAAATGAAACATAGTGGTATAATATTCATTATGCCAGGTGGGGAGTGTTCTGATCAGTATAAGGTATATATTTACTGATCGTACTGTTGCTTTAATTTGGCATCCATTATTAACAGGAAGTGTAGTATATTACACCCACTTCCTGTCCAGCAGATAATCTTTCTACAGTGAAGGAAGCATGATAAAGACCTCCACTATTTAATACTGGCCTTGGAAGCATAAGTCTTTTTACAAAAAACTTATTCTCAGTAAAGATTACAACTATTAGCCCTTCCTCCTGAGTCTTTATTGGGAAGCTGTTAGCTGTCTGCCAAGCCTTGTACTTTGAACACATTGTGAGGGCAGAACATCCTGAGTGCTGCAAAACATGCTCCTGTGCTCCTTCGTGACCCCTTAAGCTAATGTGCTCACCTCAGAGCGTGTAACTCAGCTTCTACCCTGACTCCAAATACGCTTTGGAGCCACCCCTGGGCTCAGTCTCAGTGTCTGCTGCACTCCTCCAGCTGGAAACAATGTGGCTCCATACATATAAATGAAAAGGAAACTATATAGTGTAATATAGTCAAAATACTTTTATTAAAAGAAAACGCTCCCTACACCGGGGTACTCACATGGCACTGGTGCGTCAGTGCACCATACTATAACGGCTTTCTATGCAAAATCACTGGAAGTTTGGTGCGGTATGCTGTGCTGGGACAGCGCTGGTGTAAAGTCCGTGTCAGTCTCTCCGTCCTGGCCCCTCCCCTACGCGTCTTCAACACAGGAATCACGTGTCATCGTCAGGGGGATATGAATAGACGGATGCTCTACAGGATTATATAGGGCGATCGCGGCCATTTTGCCATAGATCGCAGACACTCTAATGCTAGGCTATAACTTCTGTTATGACTAATGAGCCTATCCCATCACATTAACCCTAACTGCTGCTGAAAATAGTAAGTGGGGAAAATTTGCCTAGTGTTATCTTACGATCTGTCAATAACAGCTGAATGAGACTCATTTGTAAGTGTAATTCCAGGACAGAGCTCCGATACCCCGCACAGCGCATACCACAGCATACCTCCAAAATTACAGATAAATACATATCTACATATAAAATATAATGAATAACAGTAATCTAGGATTAAAATCAAAACTAAAATTATTGTACCGCGAATTCCCTGTCCATGCGATTTTAAAATGCATCTCATCAGAGTGATCTGAATATGTGTGTGGGGTAAACAGATATCCCCATTATGAATAAATATTTTTATACATTAAAATTATTATACCACGAATCCCCTGTCCATGCGATTTTAAAATGCATCTCATCAGAGTGATCTGAATAAACATGTGGAGTAAATAGATATCCCCATTATGAGTCAATGTTTTAATACAGTATGATGCACAATGAATAAAATATGAAAATATTATTAAATAAAAATAGATAAAATAGATAAAATTAGGAAATAAAAAGATAACCATAGAAGACCATTAAAAGGCTATCGCTCAATCCTCATGTACGTACCAACCATCGCTCAAATCCTATATATTACTATAATCCTTACATTAGAGATACGTGGTTGATACGCATCAATCAAACATTCAAGCTGGGAAATGAATAGGCCTGAAAAACCAGGAATGCTCAATCTTAGAGTTAAAAATTGCTAAGGAAGCACCTAAGGTCAAATTCTTTATTTAACCCCCCCGGGAAGAGGGAGCCTAACTGGTGTATCCACCATGACTCACGAAACCTTTCCGTATGTTCCTCACATGTTCCTTCTGGATGGGTGAGGATTATTCCATTTAACACCTGGTACTGCACTATTGGATGCACTTTATATTTTTGCATGTCGGTCTGGAGTTACTGGTGATCATCACGAAGGCAACCTTTAAAGGAGAAGTATACAAGGTGCAAAGCATGTTTGATCCCTGCAGAACCATGGTGGGAACCATTAAAGATCAGTGTGGAGCCTTTTTTCCTGATGGGAATTATCATTAGTTGTGAGTGAGTATGACCCTTTCAATGTCTAAGAAGGAGGTGTGCAGCCATTTCACCGGGTGAAGGGAGCACTAGTCACAGATTGTTGGTTTATCTGAAAAGCACTCTTTTCTCACAGTGGAATTTGAAGCACACTCTATAGCCTCGTACACGCGGTACGATTGTTGGCCAACCAAGCGTCTGATTTTTGTCAAAAGGGCGTGCGCCAGGATCTTGTCCTGCATACTAACAGTGCACAATTGTCATGCCACAAACACGAATGTAGTGACGTACTACGTAGAATTTCAGCTCTTGAGCGCCACCCTTTGGGCCCCTTCAGCTATTTTCGTGCTTGGTGAGCATTGATTCCGAGCATGCGTATTTGTACTTTCCGACTTTTGTGTGACAGATTTGTGTACTGACCATACGAAAATCTGACGTCAAACCGTTGTTCGCCAAAAATTTACTAGCCTGTCATCCAACATTTGTTGGCCGAAAGTTGGACAACAATTGTCAAAAGAAGCGTACTAACAGTAAGATTTTAGGACAATAGTCTGTCAGCAGACAATCCCCTGCCAACAATCATACCGTGTGGACGAGGCTTTAATAAGAAGAAATGGGAATGGGAGAGGGCGGGACTACGTTATATAATCCAGTTATACCATGGCTCGACTCTCAAATCTTTTATGGATTTACAAGCAGAGTTTACCCTTCTCCTCAATCAATTCTTTAGATACCTACAACTGAAACATGCCCTTCAGGTACAATCGCGATACTCAGTTTGGCCTAACCGACCATCCTTTGGTGCAGGAGGTTCTCTTGGAAAGTGATAAGAAGGGTATGATATTCAAAAGCTATATCATTCTTCTTAAAGCCTTTACAGGATTCTTCCAAACTACCCTGCAGGCGGGGCTGGGAAACAGATATGTGCGATATAGATGGGGAGACATGGGATATATGCTTATCCTCTGCCCCACTAGTTTCGGTATCGGCCTCTCAAAAACTATCCCATTTACATTTACTACACAGAGTCTATAAAACACCCGTTCAACTATATAAGTGGGGGTGCCTGAATTTATGCCTGAAATGTTAGCGAGATCATGGTGACCTTATCCACATGCTCTGTAGATGTCCTAAACTTTTTTGTTACTGGACTAAGATCCTAGATGTGATTTCTCAAGTGTTTATGTTTAGCATTCCACAAACTCGCATTGTGTGTCTGTTGGGTGCCCTGGAGGAGGAGTATTTATCTCCACAAGCTCATACTGCAGTTTTGCGGTGGTTATATACCGCTCGTAAGTTGATTGCTCAATATTGGATTGTTTCCAGTGTGCTTACCAGACGGCAATGGGTGGAACAAGTAAATAAACTGTTGATATGAGAAAAGCTGACATACCAACATAGAAATTTTTCTCATAAATTCTACTCCATGTGGCAACCTTGGCTAGATGTTCCTGAACTGGCACCAGGGATCCAGAAAATAGGATTATTAGGTTCTATATAGAACTTGATGCTTTATAGCACCCCTAACCTGATAGGTCATATTTGTTCTTGGTTAACCTCTCAGGGCTCTGAGGGTTTGGTTGAAACGTAAGTTTTCTCTTTTATGCTATGTTACTATGTACATGTCGGTTTTACTGTCATGGTTTACATATCTTTGTACTTAATGTACCAGTCAGCAGACCATTATTTTTCTAAAACCACACTTTATTTTGAGATGTATCAATGCACTTTGTTTTATCTGACGTTGTATACATGATGATATGTAGTTCATGGTCTGAATAATAAACTTGTTTTTTCAGATCAAAAAAAAAAAAAAGAAGTTTATCTGCATGCAACCTCTGCATGAGTTCTTCAGATGCAGTGGATGAAGTGTGTGAGTACAGTGATGTCACCTGGCTGTTGAGGCCTGGGAGAAGTGGTCCAGTGTACTGATACAAAAAACAACAAACAAAAATTCCCAGCTCACTTACCAACCAGCCTGTAACAAACCGAGTTGACCCTGTTTAATGGTTCACATTAAAACCAAGGGGTTTCGTTTGCACACATTTGCAAATACATGTGTAAGCTGCAGCGGCCACGGTACCCCAGTATACTACAGACCTAACTCTATCATTTTGACAGTCTCCTGAGTTGGAGCACATGTATAATAAAGAATACATTAGGGGCAGGTATCCCTGGAGGAAGCCCACCCCTCCTTAAAGGTATAGGAGCACACTGGACACTCAGCAGTAGCACAATGGCAGCGAAGAAATCCAGTGCATCCCCTCACCAATTCAGTTTGCACACATTTGCAAATACATGCGTAAGCTGTAGCAGCCAAATCACGGCACCCGAGTGTACTGCAGTCCTAACTCTAACATTTTGAGAGTCTCCTGAGTTGGAGCACATGTATAATAATGGCTAGATTAAGGGCAGGTATGCCTGGAGGGAGCCCACCCCTCCTTAAAGGTATAGGGGCACACTGGACACCCAGCGTTAGTACAATTGCAGCGAAGGTATTAAGTGTGGCCCCTCACCTATTCACCAACAGTACAAACAAATGGTAACCACCCCAACTTATAACTGGCCTCTGCAGCAAGGAGCACATCTAACAAAAATTCTCAGCTCACTTACCAGCCAGCCTGCAACAAACCGAATTGACCCAAATAGTTCACATTAAAACCAAGGGGTTTAGTTTGCACACATTAGAAAATGCATGCATAGGCTGCAGCGGCCATGTCACAGGACCCCAGTGTTCTGCAGTCCTAACTATAATTTTGAGAGTCTTCTGAGTTGGAGCACATGTATAATAATGGATGGGGTGGCGTGATGTGGCTGCTGCAGCCTATCCCTAGACTACCCACGCATGAAATGCATGCCAAGCCTGGGAGCAAGGGCCCTAAATAGGTTGTGCCTGACCCAAGGTGGCTGCCAGAGTCACGTCCCAGATAGCAAGGTTAACTTGCCACAAATTTGTCGCAGTGTTGACTTGTAAGTATGTTAACTTGCAGCACATTTTCACTGGCAAGTTCTACACTTGCAGAGCACTTGAAGCACAAGTTCTAGTTGACACTTTTCCAATTTGAAGCCAATTTGCATGGCAAGTCTCTAGTCAGAGCAAAGTTGCAGTGGTGAGTCTACAGCAAGAGCTCTGTAAGTCTACTGCATGAAGAATCTGCCACATTAACCCCTGTGGTGGGATGACTATTTTACAACATAACTGAACCAGAACTTGCAGCAGACTTGCAGAATGTTTGCAAAGAAAGTTGATCTGGAGTCATGCAAAACTGACTTGCTGCAATTGTGCAACAAACTTGTGAAGCCTGGAAAGTCTAGCAATAGCTTAGAAAGTCATTTTCAAACTTGCAGCACAATTGCTTGCTGTCTGGGATGGGGCAGAAGCACCCAATTGGATAGCTTCCGCAGTGACCCAGGAAACCATAGAGGAACCATGCTCCTTATAAGTTCCCCTCCAACTGCAATGCTGCTGCGGTCACCTACAGTGGAGAAAACAACCTGCATATGCCTACATCCTAACAATAGTAAACATACAATCCAGGGTCCATAGCCTTCTATTGGACCTGGGGACCGTGGAGCGTAGGAAAGAGGAAGAGAATGCCAGTTGCCAGGAGAGCAGGGGATTAGGTAAGTAAAACTGCTTTTTCTGGCACCATAGAACTAAACTAGCATTTAACACTTGCAGTGCGCGGGCAGCCTACTGCAAGGAAGGATTTTCCCTTTCCCCCAAAGATAGGCTTTAAGGGCTAGGGGAAACAGATAGGTCAGTAACAGCATGGAATAAGGGGTGTATTGGACTGTAACGGCGGGGGGGGGGGGGGGGGATACATAAAAAGCTATTGTCTTTTAGAGCTTGGGGACAACTGCATAGTTTTCATAGTTACCTTGATAGCTTAGTTGAAAACCAAATAAATGTCCATGATGTTTGAAATATATACCCTGCATCCTTAGAACCCAAACCCCCAACTGATTTGGAGAAAGGCAACAAAGTGTAATTCAGTTTTCTATATGAGGAAGAGCAATTTTTTTCTGAATAATAATAATAATAATAATAAATAATAATGCCACTTTTTGTGCTTTTAGAAACACATCCAAACCCTTTTTAAAGCAATCTACTGAATCTGCTATTAATTACAGTACCTGTTCTCACTGAATATTCCTCATTTACACAGCTCTTGCAAGGAATAACTGATAGACATAGGTTTAAGAGTATAGACATGTGCAGAACGGGATAACTTGTTTAGTTTTAGATAGATTCGTTATATTACTAATTTCATTTTGTTGATTCGTTTCGGAATTTGGTTTAGTTTCGTTTATTAATTTTCTAATGAATTGCAAATTTTCAGAACGATTCAAATTCAGATTGGTCGGAAAAAAATTGACCGATTCGAATTCTGTGTGAAATATAGCTGGTTGTTAGGGAGTGGGCTGGGAAGCTGGCCGCCACATCCTATTTTGATTCGAAGGGCCTGGTATGAATTGGAGGGGGACTCCAGTCTTTTTTGTTTACTGAATTTTTCATTGCCTGTGTCTTGCCGAAAAAGTTTCTCCGGTGGATAATGACCCCCCTGTACTACGCAGGCGCAGCGCATGAGCAGTACGAAGCACTACCGAGCCGCCGAAAATAGCCAAACATACACAGCTGTGAGTCAGCTGTACACCGCGCCTGCGCAATGAAGACCACATTGAACACCACATTCTACCAGACGCTCCCGATGCTACCAGACAATGCCGCATGCTCCTGATGCTCGTGCTACTCTGCAAGGGGCGGGTATATTATGGCGTGTTTAAACACATTAAGGGCGGGTTTTGCAATCTTTATGGGCGATTACACTAATTTAATATTCGGCCTCTTCTGTAGCATCCGCCCCTTACACAATATCACAGTAATACACCTGCCCCTTGCAGAGCGGCACGAGCATCGGGAGCATGCGGCAGCATCGGGCACAATGTTCTGCTCATTGCGCAGGCACCGTCTACAGCTCACTTGGATATTTTCAGCGGCTTCCTTGTTGTTCGTACTGCGCAAGCGCTGCGCCTGCGCAGTACAGGGGGGTCATTATCCGCCAAGGGGACCTTTCTCGGCAGAACACCGGTATTCTTTTGTTTACATTTCAGTTCTCAGCGGGGAACCTGATGAGTCACCGGTTGTTAAGGACGAGGCAGACGGCTTCCCGGCCTGCTCCTTAACAACCAGCTATACTTCACACATATGTGAAAAAAAGGGAAAAATACTGCGCTAAACCAAAACGAACTAGAGAGACAAATAGTTGCTAACACTCAAACAAAGTCTAAAGCAATATACAAAATTTAGTGTAGTGCTGAATAATGATAATGAATGGAAACATCTGTAAATGAAACTGAAAAGTAAAAGCACACAATAAAAGGACTAGTGACAGTAAATCACTAGCTCTCAGTGACAGTGAACATATAATAAGTGTGAACCCACTATGACACATGGGAAATTGTATACAAATGTTGATGCATGCAATGCAAATGAAAAAACAAAAAGTAAAACACAGTGAAAGTTCACAAGAAACGAACGCCAAAGTCCAAACAAGTGCGTGGAAAGGAATCAACTTCCAGATAGGGTGTTGACATATAATCCAAGTGAGCCGATCAAATGCCTGAAAAAACTTCAAGGAATTCTCAGATAGAAAGTTGGGTACTCTTACCAAATACAAGCTCTGAACCCTTGCTTCCTGGTGCTTTAACGCTGTAAAGATGCCACACTGGGTAGGATAATGGATTTTGCGAACCATAAGACAGGACAGCAATGGAAAACCGACAGCAGAGTTGATCCGAGCGATGGTAGTGAGGGGAAAAATGATCACCAGGGCCCAAATGTGAAATTGAATAGAAAAACAGGCTCCATATGGTGCAGGTCAACCAAATACGGTTTAATGTGGATTAAATACCATACAACACAATGGAGGATATAAAGAAATACAAGTGATCACAAAAATATAAAATATGGATAAAAAGCAATGTGGGAAGCGAAAGGATGCTGGCTCATATATATATTTTTGTCTTATGGTTTGGAGTCGCAAGATTCATTATCCTACCCAGCGTGGCATCTTTACAGCGTTGAAGCACCAGGAAGCAAGGGTTCAGAGCTTGTTTGACCCACTGCCGTATGGCACGTGTGTCCACTGTATTCGGTAAGAGTACCCAACTTTCTATCTGAGTTTTTTCAGGCATTTGATGGGCTCACTTGGATTACATGTCAACACCCTATCTGGAAGTTGATTCCTTTCCACGCACTTGTTTGGACTTTGGCGTTTATTTCTTGTGAACTCTCACCGTGTTTTACTTCCTGTTTTTTCATTTGCATTGCATGCATCAACATTTGTATACATTTTCCCATGTCTCATAGTGGGTTCACACTTATTATATCTTCACTGTCACTGAGAGCTAGTGATTTACTGTCACTAGTCCTTGTATTGTGTGTTTTTCTTTTCAGTTTCATGCACAGATGTTTCCATTCATTTGGTCTCATTATTCAGCGCTACACTAATTTTTGTATATTGCTTTATACTTCACACAGAATTTGAATCGGTCATTAATTTTTCGACCGATCCGAATTCAAATTGTTCCGAAAATTTGGGATTCATTCGAAAATGAAGATACAAAATGAAAATGAAACGAATTTCAACTAAATTTGTTACCATTTTATTTGTAGATTCAGATACATCCGAATAACCAAAAATTTGTCCGAATTTACATTCGAATTGTACATGTCTATAAGAGCATCTAATCCTAAAATCAAAAAAGAATATACAGTACTAAAATATATTGCAGTTTATCAGTTTTTGGATATGATCATTTCATCATTTTTTTTATTTCCACCTTCATCTACACACTTCCCATGCTAAGGTGACAATGCTAACTTACCGTACTGTACATGCCTGACCTGAATATAGAGACAATTACTGCAGATAATCTTCATCAGATGGCTGAACTCACCAAGCACATGGCATACATGAATATCTTTAGTGCATGTAGGATGTTGAGGGCGGCGACGCAGGAGCTCTGTCTAGCCCCCCCCCCCCAGCCGTATTCTTCCTGATCTTCTTTAAAATGGCGGCCGGCAGAGACAATGTCTCCGCCGGCCGCGGACCTCTAGCGCCGGAGGCGGAGAAAATCCGTGAAGAACCGGATTTCTCAGGACATTTCCCGGGACACCACAAATTCGGGAATGGAGTCTAAATCCTGGGAATGTCCCAGGAAATCCGGGACAGTTGGCAACTATGCATCATACAAAGGGCTGTTGGGACAAGTGCAGATCCAAAATTGAGTAAAGCGGAATTAACAGTGAAACCAATAGTTAGTTACATAGTACATAGTTACATAGTAGGTGAGGTTGAAAAAAGACACAAGTCCATCAAGTCCAACCTATGTGTGTGATTATGTGTCAGTATTACATTATATATCCCTGTATGTTGCGGTCATTCAGGTGCATATCTAATAGTTTCTTGAAGCTATCAATGCTCCCCGCTGAGACCACCGCCTGTGGAAGGGAATTCCACATCCTTGCCGCTCTTACAGTAAAGAACCCTCTACGTAGTTTAAGGTTAAACCTCTTTTCTTCTAATTTTAATGAGTGGCCACGAGTCTTGTTAAACTCTCTTCTGCGAAAAAGTTTTATCCCTATTGTGGGGTCACCAGTACGGTATTTGTATATTGAAATCATATCCCCTCTCAAGCATCTCTTCTCCAGAGAGAATAATTTCAGTGCTCGCAACCTTTCCTCATAACTAAGATCCTCCAGACCCTTTATTAGCTTTGTTACCCTTCTTTGTACTCGCTCCATTTCCAGTACATCCTTCCTGAGGACTGGTGCCCAGAACTGGACAGCATACTCCAGGTGCAGCCGGACCAGAGTCTTGTAGAGGGAGAATTATTGTTTTATCTCTGGAGTTGATACCCTTTTTAATGCATGCCAATATTCTGTTTGCTTTGTTAGCAGCAGCTTGGCACTGCATGCCATTGCTGAGCCTATCATCTACTAGGACCCCCAGGTCCTTTTCCATCCTAGATTCCCCCAGAGGTTCTCCCCCCAGTGTATAGATTGCATTCATATTTTTGCCACCCAAATGCATTATTTTACATTTTTCTACATTGAACCTCATTTGCCATGTAGTTGCCCACCCCATTAATTTGTTCAGGTCTTTTTGCAAGGTTTCTACATCCTGTGGAGAAGTTATTGCCCTGCTTAGCTTAGTATTGTCTGCAAATATAGAGATTGAACTGTTTATCCCATCCTCCAGGTGGTTTATGAACAAATTAAATAGGATTGGTCCCAGCACAGAACCCTGGGGAACCCCACTACCCACCCCTGACCATTCTGAGTACTCCCCATTTATCACCACCCTCTGAACTCGCCCTTGTAGCCAGTTTTCAATCCATGTACTCACCCTATGGTCCATGCCAACGGACCTTATTTTGTACAGTAAACATTTATGGGGAACTGTGTCAAATTCTTTTGCAAAATCCAGATACACCACGTCTACTGGCCTTCCTTTATCTAGATGGCAACTCACCTCCTCATAGAAGCTTAATATCTTGGTTTGGCAAGAATGATTCTTCATGAATCCATGCTGATTTCTGCCAATGATACCGTTCTTATTACTAAAATCTTGTATATAGTCCCTTATCAACCCCTCCAAGAGTTTACATACTATTGATGTTAGGCTAACTGGTCTGTAATTCCCAGGGATGTATTTTGGGCCCTTTTTAAATATTGGTGCTACATTGGCTTTTCTCCAATCAGCTGGTACCATTCTAGTCAGTAGACTATCTGTAAAAATTAGGAACAACGGTCTGGCAATCACTTGACTGAGTTCCCTAAGTACCCTCGGATGCAAGCCATCTGGTCCCGGTGATTTATTAATGTTAAGTTTCTCAAGTCTAATTTTAATTCTGTCCTCTGGTAACCATGGAGGTGCTTCCTGTGTTGTGTCATGAGGATAAACACTGCAGTTTTGGTTACTGAAGCCCTCCGATTCACTCGTGAAGACTGAGGAGAAGAATAAATTCAATACCTTCGCCATCTCCCCATCCTTTGTAACCAGATGTCCTTCCTCATTCTTTATGGGGCCAATATGGTCTGTCCTCCCTTTTTTACTGTTTACATACTTAAATAATTTCTTGAGATTTTTTTTTGCTCTCCTCCGCTACGTGTCTTTCATGTTCTATCTTAGCTGTCCTAATTGCACCCTTACGTTTCTTGTTGCATTCTTTATAAAGTCTGAATGCTGAGGATGATCCCTTAATCTTGTATTTTTTGAAGGCCTTCTCCTTTGCTTTTATAGGCATTTTTGCATTGGAGTTAAGCCATCCAGGACTTTTGTTTGCTCTTTTAAATTTATTACCCAATGGGATACATTGGCTAATGCCCTTATTTAATATGCTCTTAAAGCAAACCCATCTCTCCTCCGTATTCTTTGTTCCTAATATTTTATCCCAATTTATGCCTTTTAGCAAGGTTTGTAGTTTAGGGAAGTTGGTTCTTTTGAAATTCAGTGTCTTTGTATTCCCTTTATGTTTCCTATTTGTGTGATTTATACTGAAACCAATTGACCTGTGATCGCTGTTACCTAAATTGCCCCGTATTTCCACATCCAATAGTTACTGTATCAAAACCCAATTATGTATCAAAGTCCAATTATTATTCACAGTCGTTTTTTTTGCAGTTTCTGCTTACTTTCTCATGAAAAGAAAATACAACAAAATCTTTCATTAATCAATACTGTCTAATATGTATGATATTATCTCTCATATACTAGGGCATGTATAGTGTAGTAAAAAGGTTTGTGTTTAGTTCTTAGTGCTGCAGATTTGTATTGCAGTGGTAAACTCAACCCGTTTTAAAGTGGTTGTAAACCCTTACAGACTAGGTAAGCCTATAATAAGGCCAGTGGTGGCTGGTGCTCAAAATTTTTAGGGGGGGCGCAAACAAACTGAAACCCCCCCCCCCCCCATCAATTGCAGCCTCACTGTGCCCATCAAACGCAGCCACTGTACCATTAAACACAGCCACTGTACCATCAAACGCAGCCACTGTGCCATCAAGCGCCACCACTGTGCCCATCAATTGCCGCCACCGTGCCCATCAATTTCCACCACTATACCATCAAACGCAGCCACTGTGCCATCAAATGCAGCCACTGTGCCCATTAAACTCTGCCACTGTGCCCATCAAATGCTCCCACTGTGCCATCAAATGCTCCCACTGTGCCTATCAAATGCTTCCACTGTGCCCATCAAATGCTTCCACTGTTCCACTGTGCCCAACAAATGCTGCCACTGTACCATCAAATGCTCCCACTGTGCCATCAAATGCTGCCACTGTGCCATCAAATGCTCCCACTGTGCCCATCGAATGCCACCACTGTGCCCCCCGTCCGCCATCTCCTGGGGGTGGCAGCGGTGGCAATGGATAGATTCATGCAATGCATGAATCTATCTATTGGTGATGGAGGGGTGGCTGGAGAGAGGGGGTGGCGCCTGTATGGACGCACCGCCACTGAATAAGGCTTACCTGTAGCTACCCTGGATATCTCCTAAACCTGCACGGTTTTTCAGATATCCCCTGTATCAGCATGTGCCGACGTCATCGGCACATGCGCACTGAAGCAATGGTTCGTGCCATTGCTTTACCTAGTGTGCCGTTACTGGCATGCGCGGCAGTGATGTCATCGTGGCTCCAGCTAATCACAGCGCCAGAGCCCACGATACCCGGGAGCAATGTTGCCAGTCGGAGCTCTGTACGGGGACCGCTACGGGGGCTTCGATCTCAGGTGAGTATTTCATAATGAGCTAGTATGCTATGCATGCTAGTTTATTATGCCTTTGTCTTGCATGTTTTTTTTTTTGGGGGGGGGGGGTTTAAAACCTCTTTAAGGAAATTAATGACCTAAAATGTAAAGCAGCGTATCCGTTTTTTATTTATTAATTTATTTTGTATTTGATTTAATAATTTATTCATAATTATTCCTCACTAATCTGCATAAATAAACCATGACACAAATTAATAAGCAAAGTTCCCCTTTCCACAGGAAATACCAAGCTTACCAATATTTGCAAAGTTCCCCAAAAGGTCTTTTTAATGTTGTTTTCCACTTGCTGTGGCTTTTCTGAGCATAAAGCCTTGGCAGTGCATTCGTTCCATTTAGTAATCCATGATAAGTATCAAGCATGTGAAAGTAAACTGAAATCACCCCATTTCGGGGTCAAGTTATACAGTCAATTTACTGTCCTGTAACTGTCATTGAACAGACCAAAGGTAGTTGCTCTAACTAATACAAGTGGAGCTGAAAGAACTTCTTACACACTAGCTCTTCTTGTTAAAATGATGGTATTGACAACCATACAAGGGTAAAAGACAGTGGTGCCGTCCCCCAATCCATGTGCCCACCCCCTAATCTACATGCAGGGCGCCGGATGCATGGATTTCAATGTTTTTTTTTGAAACACATGATTAGAGCCTGAGGCTCTAATTGGCTTTAAAAAGGGTGGGCTCGGGGCGCAGTTGTGTGACAATAGTGAATAAATATTCGCTATTGTCTTCCTGCTTCTCCTCCAGGCCAATCAGGAAGCGGGTCTTAAGACTTGATTGGTCGAGAGGAGAAGCGACCGTATTGGCTGGGAGCAGAAGCAGGGGGAAGTCGCCGAGGAGGAGACGCAGGGGGAACCCGCAGAGGCTGCCCGCGATCTGGATGGGGTAAATGCGGGGCTGGTGGGAGGGCAGATGGGATGGGGGGGTTTATTCGCCGATCGACCGAGTGATCGATCAACTGACCTACCGAACCGGAGGGGGGCTTGGGTGGTTTGTTTGACCCCCCCGCAAAAAAAATGGAGCACCAGTCACCACTGGTAAAAGACAACAGGATCATTGCAGAGATTGTGAAAGACGTGGGCAGCCTTGGGCACTCTTCAGAAAGCAATGGTAGCATGCTTAGCAGTCTGCACATAATGGTGAAAGTGGTCACATTGTCACATTGTGCTAACCGTTGGAGGGGCTTAAAAAGGCTTGATTAAATAGAACGTAAGCCTACTCAAACAGTCCTTGTAGACACACAATATGAAATATCTAATGTAAAACATAGCAAACATAGTACAGAGGTCAGGAGTATGTAATGTAATGAAGGCAGAGCCATCTTTAATGTGGGGCAAAAGGGGAAGCTGCACCGAGCCCCATCATTGTTGTGGGGCCCAATGCAACTGCCTCTTGAGCTCCCTATCATGGAGAGTCCCAGTGGCAGCAGGCGCAGGGGGAAGGCGAGCAGGGGAAGGGGAGGATGAGGACGAGCAGGAACACAGGCAGCCAGGAACCGCAGAGCACAGGAAGGAGAAGAACACCCCCATCATCACCCACTCCCAACGAGAACAGACCCTGCTCGCTGCTGATATGCAAGGTACCCGGCATCACACACCTACCCGCAGACAGGGACAGGGGGGCACAGGAGGGACTGCAGACAGACCTAGGGGCCTCTATCTCACACCCCTCCTGCCTCTCTCATCCCTTACCTTTCTTACTCCCCTCAACTCTCCTATCCCCCTCTCTCTCTCACCCGCTTCTCTTTCACCCCCCTCTCTCTCTCTCTCTCACCCCCTCTCTCTAACCCCTCTCTCTCCCTTTCACCCCCTTAGCAAGCAGAAATTATGTGCTGTAACCTCTAGCAACTAATCAATAAGCGGTAATGATATGCTGTAACCTCTGGCAACCAATCGCTGTCTGATCTGCTGCAGTAAACTGATTTTGAGTCTAGCTCAGTGGCGGCCCGTCCATTAAGGGCACCCAGGCGCCACCCCCTCTCTCCAGCCACCCCCATATGACTAATGGATAGATTCATGCATAGCATGAATCTATTTACGGCTGCCGCTGCCATCCCCTATTCAAGCGTCCGGCCCCTTTTCGGATGCTGGGCGCCTGAATTACAGTGGCGAGGTGTATTTTTGAAGCACCTGATTAGAGCCATAGGCCCTAATAGGCTTCAAAAAGGGTGGACTCGTGGTGCAGAGCATTGCGCTACGAGCCCACCCAGGTGTTACAACAGCAAATTAATATTAAAATAAATTCATATTCGCTGTTGTAACACTGATCCTCAATCCGGCCAATCAGAAGCAGGTCTGAGACTCGTTTTCTGATTGGCCGAAAAGAGAAGACTCTGTATTGGCCGCCCATGGAGAGCAGGGGAAGGATGGAGGAATCGGAAGCCAGAGCCAGGAGGAAACTGAGGGAGAGCTTCCACCGCTGCCGCCTCCGAGAGAGAAGAAGCGCTGATTAAATGGGGTAAGTCAGTGCACCAGACCCGCTGGTCGGCCGACCGAAGGGGGGGGTCACTGTTTGCCACCCTTCCTTCCCAAAGAAAATAACCACCGGCTGCCACTGGTCTACCTGCTAATTATTGTATGTCTCAGAGTGGGTGGAGAGCAAAATTACATTTGGGGGGATGGCAAGAAAATGTCTCATTTCTTTGCAATCACGCATTTCATTCAAAGTCCCACTTTTATTGTTCCTTTCTGGTCAAGAAAATGTTTGCCCAGGGTCCAATCAATATTAAAGAGGGTCTTGACTGAGGGTAAGGGTCAGTCATTCTTAATTCATAGAGTCTAGGGGTCAGAGTGCAGTCTGTAGGCAGTGTAGTGGGGTGCCTGTGAAACAGGTTAAAATCTCAGGAAAAGTGATTGATTGGATATATGTTCCTCCACGGATTCTTAGATTTGCAATCTAAGATAATACCAGCAAAGACTTTAGGGTAAAGAATGATAGTTCTTTACCCTGTATTGGTAAAGTCCATTCCGGGGCTGGCTTTATTGGGAGTCTGAAAGAGATCTGGGTGGGACAGACTCCCAAGTTCATTGACCGCAGTTTAATGTTTTCTTTTCAGTTCTTGATTAAGGCAGCTGGTCCTAGCTCTCAGGGAGAGAGTGTGTGTCTCCATGTGAGGAGGCAACTAGGAGCATGGCTGCTTATTCCCTGACTTCGGATCCAAAGTATTTGTGTTTGTAAGGACACTTACTACAAAACCAAAGACTGGTCATACTACGGACACAGTATGACTCGGTAGAGCAGAAGTTTATTTTTGTTTGATTGATGGCAAGATGCCCTTTTTCTTCTGATTGGGAATATCCTGTGGATTTAACATGATGTTTTCCTAAAGAAACTGTGAGTTTGTCCCTGCATTGAGTCTGATCCCCTACAATTGGTGGCTTGAAGCAGGCACAAGACCCAGAGACTGTACCTCTTGCAGCAGCATTTTTGAAAAAAAAAAAAGGAAGTTTTTTTTTTTTTTTTTAATTCACTAGTACCAGTATACTGTTAAGAGAATGGAGGAAATAATCAAACAGCTGGTACAAGCACGCACAGACCAACAAGAAACTAACTGCTACCCAAGCGGCCATGCAGGAGCAGAAGGAGTTCAATAGGCTTATACAGAGTCAGGTACAGTCCCTGACTGACATAGTTCTACGTGTGGACAATGTTGCAGATTTACGCAAGTGAGTGCAGGCTGCACTACAGAAAATGACGGCCAAGGATGACGTGGAGGCTTTCCTCACAGTTTTTGAGAGGGTGGCAAAGCATGGAGGGCTACCCCAGGACCAGTGGGCTGAGGTCCTTGCCCCTTTTTGACCGGGGACCCACAGAAGGCCTATTTTGATCTGAATGCTGCTGAGGCCCAGCAATATAAAACTATGAAAAAATGATTCTGACCCACCTTGGCGTAACAATGGCTGTGAGAGCTCAGCGCGTCCATGATTGGCAATTTAAGGTGGACCAACCTGCAAGGTCCTAGATGTATGACCTAATTCACCTCACATGGATGTAGTTACAGACAGAGGTTGCCACCCCAGCCCAAATCATGGAGAGAGTCGTAGTGGACCGCTTTGTGAGAGCCCTTCCAACCCCTTTACAGCAGTTTGCCGGGAGAGCTGATCCTAAAGGTGCCAATGAGTTGGTGGCCTTGTGGAGCAGTACTTATGTACTGAGGATTTTCTTCAGGGAGTAGTACCCAAAGAATCCTTCTCCAAGAGACAGAAGCCCAGCAACCTGGGAAAAGGCGATCCCGCCCTAAAGTGGGGCAAAAGGGTAGTAAATGCGATTGAGGTTCCTGAGGCGCAAGGTGTGAAGAGGCTCAATCACCAAAGGGAGACCGGCCGGGACTGTGGTCCTATAGTGTGCTGGCATTGCCAAGAACCAGGGTACCTGGCTGCCAGTTGTCCGCTAAATCAGGAATCTATGGATTACAGTATGACCCAGCAAAGCTCTTTTGTTGCTACACCAGGAGGCACCCCACAACAGCCAGGCGGCACTGAGAAACAGATTTGTGTCATTAAAGTTGCTAGATGACTGCTTTGCTGGATTCTGGCAGTCTAGTAACTCTAGTGCATGTCAGTCTCGTGAACCCCCAAAAGTTGCAGCGACAGCTAATGGGCGTTGTTTGTATTCACGGGATACCAAGTGCTACCCCACGGCCATTGTGTCTATCGAATCTCCCTGTGGCACCATGGACCATGAAGTGGGAGTAGTCCCACATCTCATGTATAACACTGTCCTCGGATGAGACTTCCCTTTTTTTTAGGACTTATGGGGAAAGGCACGGGAAGCGGGGCCCCCAGCTGGAATGGATTCCTACTGCCTGGAACTGCTGGAGGGGCAGAATGGAGAAAAAGAGTCTGCAAATTTTCCTTTGGAGGTCCTTGCAGGTGACACAGAAGACCCCCCTCTGGAGTTAGACTTACTGGACCTGCCCACGGCCTGAGAAAAGTTTGACATGGCCCAGCTTAGGGACCCCACTTTAGCTAGGGCAAGGGAACAGGTAAAAGTGGTAAATGGGGTACCCCAAGAGCTAGGAGAGGAGGCTCTATTCCCCCATTTTCTATGGAAAATGACCTGTTATACCGATGAAATACAAGGAGAGAGACTGGAACAGTTGCTAGTACCTCAACCTCATAGACTCATGGTGCTAGACCTGGCACATTCTCATGTTCTTGGGGGACATCTGCCGGTGGATAAAACTAAGGAGAGAATATTGAAACGGTTTTATTGGCCAGGCTTACACAAAGAGGTAATATTGTACTGTGAATCTTGGACAGTTTGTCAGCTCACCACTTCGGTCTCCAATTTCCGGGGGGCATTGGCACCTTTACCCATCATTGAGGTGCCCTTTGACAGGATTGCCATGGATATCGTAGGTCCCTTGGTTAAGTCCGCTAGGGGGCACCAGTATATCCTGGTTATCTTGGACTATGCCACCTGGTACCCAGAAGCAATCCCGTTAAGGAACCCCTCAGCTAAGAGTATTGCTAAAGAGCTTTTTCTTATGTTTTCACGTGTGGGTATTCCTCGGGAGCTTTTAACTGACCAGGGCACGCCCTTCATGTCGAAGGTTACTAAAGAGTTGTGTAAATTGTTTAAAATTAATTACTTACGCACTTCTGAGTACCACCCACAAACAGATGGTCTAGTGGAAAGATTCAACAAAAAACTGAAAGGAATGTTAAAACGAGTGGTAGCAGCAGATGGTAGGGACTGGGACTGCCTCTTGCCCTATCTCATGTTTGCTATATGGGAGGTACCCCAAGCCTCCACCGGCTTTTGCCCTTTCGATTTGCTGTATGGCTGACATCCGAGAGGCCTATTAGATATAGCAAAAGAGACCTGGGGCAACCCCACTCAAAAGTGTAGTGGAACATATTGCTCAAATGCAAGACTGGATTGGAAAAGTCATGCCCATTGTTAAATCCCATTTGCAACAGGCTCAGCAGGCTCAGGCTAGAGTTTATAACCGTCCAGCCAAGATCCAAACTTTTAACACCCGTGACAGAGTTCTTGTGCTGGTACCTATGGTGGAGAGCAGATTGCTGGCGAAATGGCAAGCGCCATACGAGGTTATAGAACAGGTGGGGGAAGTTAACTATTGAGTACATCAGCCTGGCAAAAGGAAGCCCTACCAAATCTATCATGTCAATCTATTGAAGTCCTGGAAAGACAGAGAATCCATTGTGGTCCACGCACCCTTGGGGATGACTACCGCAGGTCCTTCTACCGTGCCTGGGTTGGAGATCGCTGAGGCCCTGTCCGTAAGCCAGAAACAAGAGACCAAGGCGTTTCTACTAAGAAATAGGGAGTTCTTCTCTGATCTTCCAGGGGTAACTTCAAAACTTCAAGGGATGATATTGTGACCAAGCCAGGGGTGAAAGTTAACTTAAAACCTTATCGCATCCCAGAAGTTCAGCGCCAAGTAGTCTCAGAGGAAATAAGGAGGATGTTGGAGCTTGATGTAATAGAAGAATCCCATAGTGAGTGGTGTAGTCCAATCGTCCTTATTCCCAAGCCGGATGGAAGCATCCGATTTTGTAATGACTTCCGAAAGCTGAATGAGGTGTCAAAATTTGATGCTTATCCAATGCCCAGGGTGGATGAGCTAATTGAGCGTTTAGAACATGCTCGATATATCACCACCCTGGACCTTACGAAGGGGTATTGGCAAATACCACTTATAGAATGTGCGAAAGAGAAGACAGCCTTTTCCACTCCTGAAGGGCACTGGCTGTATAAGAGGATGCCATATGGCCTACATGGGGCCCCGGCCACTTTTCAGCGAATGATGGATTGCATCCTTAAACCCCACCAAGACATCTGCATATTTAGATGACGTGGTAATTTTTAGTGCAGACTGGGAGAGCCACTTACCTAAAGTGCAGGCTGTTGTTAACTCCCTCCGTTGTGAGGGTCTGACAGCATATCCTAAGAAGTGTGCTGTGGGATTAGAGGAGGCCCGCTATTTAGGGTACATTATTGGCAGGGGGGTAGTAAAACCCCAAGTCACAAAAGTCCAGGCAATCCAAAGTTGGCCAAGACCCCTTAATAAAAAACAGGTCAGGGCTTTTTTGGGGTTAGTAGGCTCCCCTTACAGATCTTACCAAGGGGGGGAAAGTCCACAGGGGTTACTTGGCCTCCAGAAGCTGAGAAAGCTTTCCAGAACCTAAAGACAGCTCTGTATAATAGCTCTGTCTTAATCACCCCAGATTTCCCACAGGAATTTATAGTGCAGACGGATGCTTCAGAAGTGGGATTAGGTGCAGTGTTGTCCCAAGTGGTTAATGGGGAGGAACACCCTATAGCATTCTTAAGCCGAAAATTGACCCCTGCTGAAAAAAGATACGCCATTGTAGAAAGGGAATGTCTAGCCATCAAATGGGCTCTTGAAAGTTTAAAATATTATCTGTAAGGCCCCTTTCACACTGTCGGATAGTTCAGGTCCGCCTGTCAGTTTTGACGGCGGACCTGAAAGGGCGCTCCATGCTAGTCTATGGAGCAAAGGATGTCAGCGGTGATCGGTGATCGGCGGTCAGCGGTGGTCCGATCCGCTAAAAGCAGACGGATGCCCCTACGTTCGCATCCATCCCTGGCGGATCGGATCGGGTGAGATCTGATGAAAACGGACATGCTGTCCATTTTCGACCGATCTCTCCATAGGCAGCAGCGGCGCTCGACAAGTCCCCCCCGCTCAGTGAGCAGAGAGGGACCTGTCATCCGCCGGCACAGCGGAGATAAAGAGAATAAAGAGAAAAATGCAAGAGTTACTAGATGATTCTTGGCTCTACAGAATTTTTTATTTTTAGTAGAACATAGACCAGGTAGCCAACAAGCTAATGCGGATGCTCTCTCCAGAGTTTACAGTCTGTTTGCCCAAGTTGCACAACCCCCCGAGTTTGAGCAGGGAGGGGGATATGTAGTGGGGTGCCTGTGAAACAGGTTAAAATTTCAGGAAAAGTGATTGATGTGATATATGTTCCTCCACGGATTCTTAGATTTGCAATCTAAGATAATACAAGCAAAGACTTTAGGGTATAGAAGGATAGTTCATTACCATGTATTGGTAAAGTCTGTTCCGGGGCTGGTTTTATTGGGAGTCTGATAAAGATCTGGGTGGGACAGGCTCCCAAGTCCATGGACTGCAGTTTAACGTTTTCTTTTCAGGTCTTGATTAAGGCAGCTGGTCCTAGCTCTCAGACAGAGTGTGTGTCTCCATGCGAGGAGGCAACTAGGAGCGTGGCTGCTTATTCCCTGACTCTGGATACAAAGTATTTGCTTTTGTAAGGACACTTACTACAAAACCAAGGACTGGTCAGACTACGGACATAGTAAGGCTCGGTAGAGCAGAAGTTTATTTTTGTTTGATTGATGGCAAGATGTCCTTTTTGTTCTGTTTGGGAATATCCTGTGGATTAAACATGATGTTTTCCTAAAGAAACTGCGAGTTTGTCCCTGCATTGAGTCTGATCCCCTACAGCAGGTAGAGGTTAACGTTGCCCCAGTTAGGAAGGGCATGGTTAATTATGTTCCCAGGTTTTTCTTCCTGCAGACTTTGCTGGGTCCAATCCACTGCTTCTGTTTGTTGTAAAAGGGGCCTGGGATTTTGAGCCAGAAAGATGTACTTCTTGTGGCTGTTGCCAGAACCTGGATCACTAGTACCATGCCAGGATCAGAATTCCTGCTGTTAGGGGAGACGGCTGAGACTTACAGTGCTCCTTGAAGAAACCTATTGTGGACCAAGTATGGACTTTCATCCTGTGCAGGTATGCTGGGGCAGCCACAAGCCTGAAGTTATAGACTAGAGATGTAGGAAGAGACTGCACTTTATGTTGAACTGTTATCTTGTGAATCTCATCAAGATCAATTATTTAATAAACGCTTTTGAAATTTTTCCTTGGATTGGTCTGAAGTTACGAAATGTGTGTACTGCAAATAACCGGCACATATAGTTACAGCTCAGGTAACTAGACAGAATAAGGTATGAAGATAGCGATACAAGAGTTGGTGTAGTATGAAGACACAAGTGGTTACCAAGTAGGGATGAGCCTGATGTTCAAATCGAACGTAAGTTCGACAAGAACAATGGGTGTTCGCCCGTTCGCCGAACAGCGAACAATATGCGGCGTTTGTGGCAAATTCGAAAGCCGCAAAACGATGTTAAAGTCTATGGGACACTAACATGAAAAACCAAAAGTGCTCATTTTAAAGGCTTATATGCAAGTTATTGTCATAAAAAGTGTTTGGGGACCCGGGTCCTGCCCCAGGGGACATGTATCAATGCAAAAAAAAGTTTAAAAACAGACTTTTTTTCCGGGAGCAGTGATTTTAATAATGCTTAAAGTGAAACAATAAAAATGAAATAGTCCTTTAAATATCATGCCTGGCAGGTCTCCTTAGTATGCCTGTAAAGTAGCGCATCTTTCCCATGTTTAGAATAATACCACAGCAAAATGACATTTCTAAAGGAAAAAAAGTAATTTAAAACTGCTCGTGGCTGTAATGTATTGTAGGCTTCCGGCAATATAAATAAAAATCATTGAAAAAAAACGGCATGAGTCCCCCCCCAGTTCATTACCAGGCCCTTTGGGTCTGGTATGAATATTAAGGAGAACCCCGCATCCAAATGTAAAAAAAAAACTAATTGTTCGGGGGTCCCCTCAAAATCCATACCAGGTCCTTCAGGTTTGGTATGGAAAATACGGTGAATTTAAAAATGGCGCAGGGCCCCCCCTCCAAAATCCATACCAGACCCTTATCTGAGCATGCAACCTGGCGGGTCGCAGGAAAAAGGGGGAGAGAGTGCCCCCCTCCTGTACCGTACCAGGCCACCTGTCCTCAATATGGGGAGGGTGCTTTGGAGTTCCCCCAAAGCACGGGGGCCCCATGTTGATGGGGACAAGGGCCTCATCCCCACAACCCTTGCACGGGGGTTGTGGGAGTCTTTCGGAATCTGGAAGCCCTCTTTAACAAAGGGTTCCCCCAGATCCCGGTCCCCCCCATGTGAATGGGTATCGGGTACATTGTACCCCTACACACTCACCAAAAAAGTGACAAAATGTTAAAAATTACAGTAGACAATTTGGGACAAGTTTTTTTTTTATTATCGGGTCGCCGGACGCTGAGATCGAAGATGAATGGACATCGAGGGACAGTTTTATTTTTTAATAAACTGTCCCTCAATGTCCATTCATCTTCAATCACAGCGTCCGGCGACCCGATTAAAAAAAAAAAGGTAATAACTCTGCCTCCATGAGAGGCTCCCGCTGACTGAAGCCTCTTTGCGATGACAGCTGTTATATAGCTGAGGGCGGGGCCACCCGGTGACGTAAATGGGTGACCCCGCTCCTTCTGACATTATGTGATGTCACGTAACGTCAGAGGAGACGGGGTCACCCGTTTAAGTCACCGAGTGGCCCCACCCTCGCTATATAACAGCTGTCATCACAAAGAGTGTGATCGAAGATGACTGTACATCGCAGGACAGTTTTTTTTTTAATAAAGGACTTGTCCCAAATTGTCTACTGTCATTTTTAAAATTTTTACACTTTTTTGGTGAATGTGTAGGGGTACAATGTACCCAATACCCATTCACATGGGGGGGCTGGGATCTAGGGGCCCCCTTGTTAAAGGGGGATTCCAGATTCCAATAAGCCCCCCGCCCGCATTCCTCCACAACCACCAGGCAAGGGTTGTGGGGATGAGGCCCTTGTCTCCATCAACATGGGGACAAGGTGCTTTGGGGGGACCCTCCCCACATTGAGGGCATGTGGCCTGGTACGGTTCAGGAGGGGATGCGCTTTCTTGTCCTCCTCTTTTCCTGTGGCCTGCCAGGTTGCGTGCTCGGATAAGGGTCTGGTATGGATTTTGGGGGGGACCTCTATGCCATTTTTTAAAAAATTTTGGCGCAGGGTTCCCCTTAATATCTATACCAGACATTAAGGGCCTGGTATGGATTTTGGTTAGACCCTCATGCAATTTTTTTTAATTTATTTTTTTAAATTTTTTAATTTGGGTGCGGGGTTCTCCTTAATATCCATACCAGACCCAAAGGGCCTGGTAATGGACTGGGGGAGGGAACCATGCTGTTTTTTTCACACATGTTTGTTTCACAATTGCAGCAAGTCCGCATTGCATGAATCTAGATCAACTTTCTTTGCAATTATTCAGCAAGTCTACTGCAAGTTCTGGTTCAGTTATGTTGTGCAATAGTCATCCTACCACAGGGGTCACTGTGGCTGAATTTTCATGCTGTAGACCTGCAGAGTTCTTGCTGTAGACCCACCACTGCAACTTTGCTCTTGCTAGTGGCTTGCCATGCAAATTGGCTACAAATTGGAAAAGTGTCAACTAGAACTTGTGCTTCAAGTGCTCTGCAAGTGTACAACTTCCCAGTGAAAATGTACAGCAAGTTAACTGACTTACAAGACAACACTGCCACAAATTTGTGGCAAGTTATTCTTGCCATCTGGGATACTGTTACTGGGAGTGAGATAGCGGTAATACGCTGGATAGATGGAGTGGGTAAGGGCTCTGCATGTTCCTCCTAATTGCAAAAGTGACTGTGGTGATGTACATTAATGTGATTAACATCAGGCGAGTTTATTAAAGTTTAGTCATCTGTTCAAGTAAAGGTACGCCCCTTGTGTATTAAAGTGACCCTATCCAAAGTGCCTAGCAGAGCCCAGAAGGACCCACCCTGGGGTAGGCCACTCATGTGACCCTTGCTTGGTGCCCAAAGAGGAGGGGAACCACCCCATCATACTACACCCTGCCCTTGCTAACATATATCCCTCCAAACAAGAGTATATGTATCTTTTTTAAAAAGTGCTTCAAATTCACAATGAGGCATTAAAAAAAAAAGTGTGGACACTTGTTTAAATTCTATGCACTTTTATTATTCACAAAGTGGATACACATTCTATTGCTTTATTAGCATTTGTGTGGTATTTTGTGGATTTTAATCAGTGGCACATGAGACAATTAAGTTGGTGTGCATAGGTTTAATGTTTAGTAGGGTATATTTATAGTTTTATAGATCATGAGGAAGTGCTGCTGTGTATTTACCTATTTATTTTCATTTGATAATAAAGTTGGCAGTGCCTCCACCAAGGACAAGGCCTCTATGAACAAAGGAGATTTCCTTTCTGGGAAATTAACCAGTAATCTATTCAGAGTAATTTGAAGCAGAGGAACTACTGCAACCAGTATATATAGTATCTCACAAAAGTGAGTACACCCCTCACATTTGTAAATATTTTATTATATCTTTTCATGTGACAAAACTGAAGAAATTACACTTTGCTACAATGTAAAGTAGTGAGTGTACAGCTTGTATAACAGTGTAAATTTGCTGTCCCCTCAAAATAACTCAACACACAGCCATTAATGTCTAAACTACTGGCTACAAAAGTGAGTACACCCCTAAGTGAAAACGTCCAAATTGGGTCCAATTAGCCATTTTCCCTCCCCGGTATCATGTGACTCTTTAGTGTTACAAGGTCTCAGGTGTGAATGGGGAGCAGGTGTGTAAAATTTGGTGTTATTACTCTCACATACTGGTCACTGGAAATTCAGCATGGCACCTCATGGAAAAGAACTCACTTTTGTGAGATACTGTAATATTGAATCCCAACCACGACACCACCTGCCTGGAGTTTGCATGTTCTCCCTGTGCCTGCATGGGTTTTTTCTAGGTACTCTGGTTTCCTCCCACACTCCAAAGACATGCTGTTAGGTTAATTGAATCCTGTCTAAATTGGCCCTAGTATGTATGAATGTGAGTTAGGAACCTTATATTGTAAGCTCTGTGAGGGAACGGACTGATGTGAATGTATAATATATATATATGTAAAGCGCTGCGTAAATTGACAATCTTATACAGTTACCTGAAATAATAATAATAATAATATTAACTATAACTATACAGATACACATCAGTATGGGAATAATATGAGCTTTATATAATAATAGCTTAATAATAGTACAAAGATCCAATGAATAAACAGGCTTAAACAGCAACGGGCCCAATAGGAGTCCTGGTTAAATTGTGCACATATACCTGGATACAGAATATATGGTTTTTAATAAAAATACCTCCAGGTGAATTTTGCAGTAAAGTTCAAAATTTTGTTTGCAGTGGCCCTTGAGGATGATCATGATGTGGTGTCTGTCTTGATGCTGAAGAATTGATGACAAGATCAGCAATAATGGGGAGATCCTTTACCTGTTGTACAACCGGCCTGTAACCCAGATTTTTACCAGCAGAAATCTTGGTGTGGCACTCAAATTCAGAATCAGCCTATCTACGTCTTTGTAGCTTCTAATCTGTCATGCAACCTGACCTCTAATTACCAAGTGGCCATCAGATGCCCAACCTGACTCTAGTCTATACTGGTTATTGAGCTCTGAGCTAAAACTAGCTATAGAATCCCAGACCAGAAGGGACAAGGTTAACTAAAATAACAGAAGCTGCATATAATTTCAATTGCAATACACAGGTTCAACTACAAATATATTGGATGGTGACCACTGCACACATACAGTAGCACAGACCTAACTATCTGGCACTGTGCATGTGAGATAATAACAACAATAGGTTAGAGTTATGTCTGTCACAAGCATTCAGATACACACTCAAGATGTTATGGGCAGCTGCAGTTAAACTATTAGAAAATAGGAATACTTGCCCAATAGTCTCCTCTTCTGGTCTGGGTAAAATACAACAGTGTGTATGTGTGTGTAAGGTTGTATGGCTAGTTCCTCTCTCTCTCCACTTCTTTCTTCAGGAGTTTCCAACCCAACAACCCAGAAACAGGAAGTGCTATAATTAATTCTGTGAAAAAGCAGCATAGTTAGGTTATTCACAAATACAAATACAGTAGAGGGCGTGTATATATATATATATATATATATATATATATATATATATATATATATATATATATATATATATATATATATTATATAAAAGGTCCAGCCATTGTTAATATAACGAGAATGGTTTGTGTGACATCAATATAACCTGGTAGCCAAGGATAGTGGACTAGCATGCGCGTGCATGAACAGTGATGGCTTCACTGTACTAGTCAGTCAGGGCACTAAAGGTCATTGAACGAGCATGTGTATTGTGTGGCCGTCACATTCAAATTTGATGCAGATCTGAGCAAAGAATCTGCATCAAATTTTGGAGTAGGCTTGAACATTCCTTTGCAGAACCTATTCAGAAGGCTTCGGGACAATGCAATGAGTACAGCGCAAATAGTTTGACAAGTGTGGTCCAAACACTTCAAAGATAGTTGAGAATTTGTTGAAAGTGATCAACATTCTGGAAGGCCTGCAACAAGCAGAACACCTGAGATTGTTGAATGTGTATGGGCTGCAATTAACAAAGATCGACAAGAGCTAGAAGCTGATCTGGGGATTCCAAAAACGACTGTTGAGATTGTGATGCAGGATCTTGACATAAAATGTGCCGTCACAAAAGTCGTTCTGTGGTTTGGCTGAGGCCTCATTGTCCTATGTACAATGTTTCTTCTTCAATAAATGTTATAAATTTCATATCACATGGCTGGATACTTTGCAGAAGAAAAATAAATTAGGATAGATAGATATAGTCCTTGTAGTCAGGGTTTGAAGGTTCTTCCCTCCCAAAACTCTTCGAACCTGGATCTGGATCCCTGATAGGAACTTACAGTACCAATTCAGAGAGTACTGACAATTAGTCCTCTCTTTCCAACCAGACTACCCAAAAAAAACCTCTCACCCTGCATGGCTAAGAACCCAAGTACCTCCAGTACTCAACCAATTCTTCAAATTGCCCCCCTTAAAGAGAATACAACTCAAATATTGGGGAACTATACCTGACATCCAGGACACACTTATGGTGTCCTATATATGGTGCCTTCTGTTTTGTCTCTAGCACTGTTCACAGCAGAAGGAGACTGACAGCTAAAGGCAGAGAACACACAACAGGAAGGTCCTACAATGCTACAACGCACTTACAGGTCCATGTGAAACCCACCTGGTGGACCTGGAGCTGCTCAGTGATGCTGACACATGCATGGTGGGAGCTGTGAGTAAAATTGCACCTGCAGAAGACAGTTGTGCCTGCATATTGGGAGGAACAGATAATGTAGATCGGCAGCCGACTGTGAGGTTGTGCCCCATCCAAATTTTAAAACTATACAAAAAAGGAGGCTTTCCCTAGTAGTGGACTTTACAAGCACATATAAAAGGGCGTAAAAGAGTATATAAAGTACAAAATATGGTTTATTAAATAGAAAAACAATAAAAATATGACAATAATATAGCAACAATTATTGGGAATGGGAATCAAGCAATTTTACATTGGTACAGTGTTTAAAGCAATACTCTTGCACCCGACGTGTTTCGAAGTTAAATAGCCTCCTTCCTCAGGGGTGGGTGTGAGTTACAGATAGTTCTACATTAAAGGAAATATGTTGAAAAAACAGTGGTAAGCATATAGGTATACATATACGTAAAAACAGTACATGGTGTGCTTTTCATTTCATTTTCACTTACGTTAACACTGTATTAAAAAACGACAAAAACTCACTCAGGCTAGAAATGCCTTCAAAGATGGCAAAGCATACAAATGGACCCAAAGTAGACCCAATCAAATTAAAAATAATCAATACCAGGGACATCAACCTACTCCTTCACAATCTACTTCTAATCTGCCCCAACCCCCCTCCCAAATCCCTCACAAATCAAAAACAGGGCAAAGCACAAAACGCACGTACCACGGTGATCCCACTGAGGGACAACAGGCTAAGAAATTAACCTTGGACGTCCCTAGGAAAATAAAGCCCCCCACATCAACACACGAGTCAATGACGAAGACATTGAACACACAAACCAACACGCACACCCTGACAAGGGAAGCCACTTCCCAATCCAACATTTCAACCACTGGTTCACTAGACACTATTTCTAATGATCCTTATTTTTTAGAAAAGATCTTGATGGGTGCTCAACCCACACAACCCAATCTTAACACATACACACAGATAGCACTTTAATCGCCTCTGAATTTGCTAATGAACAAGAAGCAAATGAGTTGAACATAATCAATTTATCATCGTACAAACTTTCCCAAGATATTTCATCTTGGGAAAGTTTGTGTCCTTAAAAAAGGCATTTCATCTTGGGAAAGTTTGTGTCCTTAAAAAAGGCCTAAATTTCTGCCCAAATCAAGATGTAGATAAATTCGAAATATATAAAAATCTTCAATTCTTTGTACGAAAACTGATCCTGAAAAAACTATTACAAACAAGAAGTGTCGATGGAATTTACCCCACAAGAAAACCAGGCATTAGACCAGTTGGTTTCTCTCCTTGAGGAGAGTGACCAAACTGATCTTATTGATAATATCGATCTCTCTCAAATCCTAAATTCAATCGAAACACCAGGTGGGCCCTTTAAGATGAACAAGTCTATACTAAAGAAAAAGTCAGATTTCTGTTCGGCACCGAGTATCCATCCAAACGCTGCGGCCTTTCCTAAATTAGTCGATAAAGAACTAGATAAGTTGAAAATCCGTACAACAAATTCCAAAAAGAGAAACCTCAGCACTAAAAGCACTTTCCAGTAACAAACAAATTACAATAAAGGCTGCAGATAAAGGTGGAAATATCGTTGTGCTGGACAACGATAAATACGTCAACATGTGCAACAGAATATTAAACAACTTGGAATGGTACCGCCGGATACCGGCAAGCGTTGCAAAAAAATATAACGATGATTTCTATCTGTTAGTAGATACGGCCTACTCCAACTCTATAATTACCAAATCACTATGGGAATTTATTAGAAATAACTTTCCCCATACCCCGGTATTTTATGAATTACCGAAAATCCACAAGGACACCGAAAACCCACCCGGAAGACCAATCATCTCCGGTGTGGGGGCGATTAGTGAAAATGCCAGCAAACTAGTGGACGCAGTTCTAAAACCGTTTGTTTCATCCCTACCTTCCTTTGTCAAGGATACACTTCATTTTTTGCAAATTATTGACAAATTGAAGATTCTGGAAAGTGCACTATTAGTAACAGTAGATGTCGAATCCCTTTATAGCTCAATCCCCCATGAAAAAGGCGTAGCAGCTATAAAACACATTTTACACAAAGCTAAAAATGTGGATCCTGTCTATAGAGAGTTTATTACCTCATTGCTAGAATTCATCCTTAATCATAATGTATTTACTTTTAATGACTCCCACTACCTCCAGATGCAGAGGGTTGCGATGGGGACATGTTGTGCCCCATCGTATGCCAACCTGTACCTGGGGGAGTGAGAGGCCATGTTCCTAGGTGATGAGGCTCTATCGATGTACACGGACCACATCCTTGGGTGGTACCGGTACATCGATGACATTTTCATCATCTGGGACGGACCATCAGATTTACTTCAACAATGCCTCTCGATTTCAATTTAAACTTTACCATGTCATTTGACAAACAATGTGTTACATTTTTGGATGTAGAAGCCTATAGAGGAGAAGGGGGAGCCACTTTGAGTAGGCTGTATAGGAAACCCACTGCGAGCAATGCAATTCTGCATGCCACCAGCTTCCATCCCAAACCCCTTATGGACTCAATCCCATATAGCCAGTACCTCAGGGTAAGACAAAACTGCTCAAACGACAATACCTTTAAAATAGAGGCAAACAAACTACGGGAGAGATCGCTACTACGAGGCTACTCTCACGCTTCACTAAAACGATCTTTTAAAAAAGCCTCCTTACAATCAAGAGACAAGCTACTCCACTCTGAGAGATTTAAAAGTAAAAATGACATGAATGCCATCAGAATCATTCCAAAATATAGTAATCAACAAAAGCAAATTAAAAACATCATAGAAAAATACTGGCATATGTTACAATGTGATCCAGCACTGGGACCGTTTGTTCCTCCCAAACCTCTCTTTACTTTTAAACGGGCCACATCCTTGAGAGATAGAATCATCACCAGTGAATTTAAGGGGGAATCAAAAAAATCTAGCTGTAAATACAAGGGAACTTTTAAATGTGGGGTATGCAATTATTGCAAATTTATGCTAACAGAAAAAAACCCCACTCTTCCAAATGGTCAGATCTTCTACCCTAAGCATTTCACCAATTGTAAAACCAACGGGGTAATATATATGCTTCTATGCGAATGCACATGCTTCTATATTGGCAAAACAAAAGTGGAGTTCTGGAGGAGGGTGTACAGACATATACTATGTATGAAAACCTGTGATCCCGATCTCCCCCTTGGGAGACATACCACACTAGTACACAATGGAAAGTTTCCTAAAATAAGATCTCTTGTTTTAGACCGTGTGCACCCGGGTCTCAGAGGGGGAGACTGGAATAAGATCTTATTACAAATGGAATCTCGATGGATATACAAATTAAAGGCTACCCTGCCTCCGGGCTTGAATGAAACAATTTGGTTCAAGCTGGTTCTTGAGGGCTTTTCCTCAGGTGGCAGGGAACAATAACCATCACTGTCCCACCGCCCCAGTCTCTCCATCTGGGACCCGGATGCATGCGGCTGGTTAGCACCTTTTCTTTATTTGTCATCACTCCTTTCCACCTATACTCGTGTTCTATTGTTGGAATTTATAGGCCAACAGCGAATTCCTGATATACATAATTATTCTAGCAACACATCTTTTACAGTATAGAAATCTCAAATATCTTGGGTCCAACTGGCAATGCAATTCAATATGCATATGAGTTTGTCTATATATATATACAAATACTACATCTCACGGTGGGCCCATGAAGCATATATCACTCTTTGCTATTTAAATTTATATACATCCTAGGTTACCAGTCTAATCTTTATGTCTTTAGACTACATATGTTTCCGGCCTAATGCTTGAACACCTTTGGAAATTTCCTCTGTTTAGAACAAGTGCTATTACTGTCTGTTTTGATTATTATATTACATTGTCTGTGAATGAAAAGATAAGATAGCTGATCCTGCCACAAATTCCTTTTTTAAATAATATGTAAACTAATTATCCCAGTTTGATGTGATTTGATCCCTCTGCTTATGCTTATGGAATGTTGTACATTTTATTCTACAATGTCATGTAAATTTATACCTATCCATCCCATTATGTCATATTAACCTGTGAGACGTTGCCTGTCACCAGCATTTTTTTGGTTTCGAAAAATGCAAACTACACTGATGTTAACTATATACTCCTATATTTGCCTTCATACAAAATGGTGATGTTCCTTTAACATTACGTCAGTAAATTGCTTAATTAACTTGTAGCTCGCCCGGCACACAAAGCCGCCCGGGCTTCACAATCCATGGCGGGGTTATGTGAGGCTACAGTACATTTCCATCTTCGACTGGCCTCCATCTTGCGACCCCGGCGGACATGCGCAGTCTGCCGGGGAAGCATACTGTGTCGGCAGGTGGAGTGGGCGCGGCTACTTCCCGACGCGAGTGCTCACGCATGCGCGCCGCGGACGAGGCGTCGGTCACTCCTCCCGGGGGGCCATACCTGCCTTTCCTCCCTCCCATACCATCAGCTGTTGTAATTTTCATCAGCAGCTGATTGGGGGAGGGAGGCTTTATATACACAGCACTCATTCATGCCGGATATCCCTTGCAGTCTGTGGGATGACACCGGCCTGAACAGACACCCATCTATTTGCTTGGCATGTAAGAAAACAATATCTTTTAAATGGCTGTTACTCTAGCTCAGGCTTACTGACTACACCTCTGAAAACTTCTGTATTAAGACCCTGTCTGTGGTCTTTTTTGAACAATCAAAATGGCTCAATTTAATATAAAATCTACTACACCCTATATACTCTATACACATCAACTAGTCTCTAAAAAAGTAATATAATTCTATTAGATGCCACAACATCGCAGTATTTTTCATTCTCTTTATATAATTTTTTGTTTTGAGAAACATATATCTAGGATTTAGTTATTTAATTAATTGAACCTCTATTTATTTGTTTGTTTTTAGCTACCTACTATACACCCTTTAACGCCATCTACTGAGCCACTTCCAGGTATGGGTTAAATTTTATAGTTTTCTAAATACCATACTAATTTTTGAATTTTTACACCTCATGACCAAGAGGATTTGTTACTATACACTTGCAATACTAAATTTTTTCTTACAGGACCTGCCCTTCGGCCTCAGTGGAGCCTCAAGTTTCTATCCTTTTACAGGCCCTTCATGGGCCTTCCCTTCTTCCTTTTTTGAAGAGAATACTATATACATACATTTCGTACCTAGATAGAAACCTCATTGCTACCTATATAGAAATCCTATTTTTGATATGCAAATAAAATCTTTTTTCTTGGAATCAAGAATATGCTGGGTAGACAGACAATGTCAGTGCCGCTGTTTTTAATTCAAAGTGTCATGGAATGCCAAGTCAGCTAATACAGTGTTAACGTAAGTGAAAATGAAATGAAAAGCACACCATGTACTGTTTTTACGTACCTATATGCTTACCACTGTTTTTTCAACATCTTTCCTTTAATGTAGAACTATCTGTAACTCACACCCACCCCTGAGGAAGGAGGCTAATTAACTCCGAAACGCGTCGGGTGAAAGAGTATTTCTTTAAACACTGTACCAATGTAAAATTGCTTGATTCGCATTCCCAATAATTGTTGCTATATTATTGTCATATTTTTATTGTTTTTCTATTTAATAAACCATATTTTGTACTTTATATACTCTTTTACACCCTTTTATATGTGCCTGTAAAGTCCACTACTAGGGGAACCCTCCTTTTTTGTATAGCATATTGGGAGGAAGGGGGCACAGCTGGTATCTCCACCCTGGGCACTGGATGACCTGGATGACCTTGTCCTGGAACTGCTTTGAGGGGATTCTGAACTATTGTTCAGAGTGAGGCTTCATGTACACTGGCAGCTTCTAAATTTGAGTTTAGGAGCTTTTGGGCATTTTTTTGCCAAAGCTCCTAAACTTAACTCCATAAAAGCCTATGAATCAATGTACACATAGGCTTTTACAAGAGTTTTTTTTTTTAACAGAAAAGTTTTTATTTATCTCTATTTATTTATAAAGCCCTCACTGGACCCATCCAATCTTAACAACCTACGCCCCATTTCCTTGCTCCCCTTCTTATCCAAACTCCTCGAACGTCTGGTCTACAACCGACTGAGCATCCACCTCGCTGATAATAGCCTTCTTGATCCCCTTCAGTCTGGATTTCGTCCTCAACACTCCACAGAAACTTCTCTCCTAAAACTAACAAACGATCTACTAATGGCCAAAACCAATCAACACTGTTCTGTACTCCTACTCCTAGACTTCTCTGCTGCCTTTGATACGGTTGACCACCCCCTCCTCCTCAAAAAACTCCACGCCTTTGGTCTCCGTGACTGTACTCTTCGCTGGTTCTCTTCCTACTTATCCAACCGCACCTTTAGCGTTTATTACAACTCTACTTCCTCCTCTCCTCTTCCTTTCTCTGTTGGGGTCCCCCAAGGTTCTGTTCTTGGAACTCTCCTACTTTCAATCTACACCTCCTCCCTGGGTCAACTGATAGCCTCCCATGCCTTCCAAAACCACCTCTACGCTGACAACACCCAAATCTATTTCTCTACCCCCCAGAGTTACCAGCCAGAGTTGCCTGGTAAGTGGCTGAGACTGCTTCCTAGAATATAGTGCAGTGTAGAAAACAAACAACTTCTTCCTCTGAGGGGCCTCAAGATTATCACATTTTTGCCCAAAAGTAGGGGAATAGGACTATACAGGACATTAAGCTTTCCTATAAGGTTGATATCTTTGAGGACCGCTTTCCAAAAACCCACCACCTCTGGACAGGCCCAAACTGTATGGAAAAAGTCTGCATCATCCGAGCCACATTTGGGACACACCGCTGATCTGTCAGGGTAAATTTTTGCTAACCTTGCTGGGGAATAATAAGCACGGTGTAAAAATTTCAGTTGGATAAATCTATCCCTTGACGAGATTTTCAGAATTTTAGGTACTGCTGTACACCCTCCTCCCAATCATCGTCCGCCAATTCAGGAATGTCACTCTGCCAACATGAGAACAATTGGGAGACCTTAGATGTGTCCAACAGGGCAAGCTTGTTATAAATAGTCAAAAGCGTTTTATTACATTCAGGTGATCAGAGCTCCATTTCCAAGTCCGACATCTGTAGAGTTACAGAGTCAGGGAACTGGGAGCGATAGGCTTGCCTCAGTTGGAGAAACCTAAAAAACATTTGGTTCGGAAGGCCCCTGCTGTCCTTCGGAGCATCAAAAGTCATCAACTGTCCCCGTGACACTATATCCCCTAGGGTTATGATCCCATGTCTAGCCCACAAAACTGGGTCTGGTATAGACTGGAAATGTTGCAACTTCGGATTACCCCAAAGTGGTGTCACTGGAGACCATGTGTCTCCTTGTTCCCACAGCCTTGGATCAGTGTCCTCCGTCCGGACACTGCCATATTGACCGCCTTGGCAGGTGACGGCTGCACTGTGGGAGATAAGGTTTTAGGGGTATTTTGGGGCTTGCGGGTCGATGAAGGGTATTTCCCTTTGGGCATACCGATCCGGAGGGGGACTTGTGCCGTTTTGGTACGGTTGCGGGCCAATATCTGCAGGGAAAGCGGATAATATCCCGGCCAGGTCTCAGAGCTCTCTTAAGGCACATCTGCTCCGGTGGCCATCTTGGACACGCCCCCGCTTGTAGCAGATTTTAGGAGCTGCCGCATTTAGGTGAGGTTAAAATGGGTTGCGGGACAACACAAAACCCTGCACAATCATGGTAAAATCGCGGCAAAAGCGTAGTTTGCATTTGTGACGTGTTTTGCATTTTCCCGCGGTCAGGCAAGGCTAGTGTACATGTAGCCTTAAATTAATGTGTATCAACATAATATATGTAGACATTTAGGCAGCTTTATGGGGAAATATGTGGTAAGAGTTTAACATTCTTTAGGAAATGGCAATGTATGTTAGGCAGTTTGCCAAGTCTGATCATGTCAGTATAAGGTCTACATTGGTAGAGTTGTTCATGTTTTCGGAGCCCAGTAGACACCCTCACATTCGGTCATGTACTTGCTATTAAAAGATGTCGGTTTGATTGTTCCTTCCTGACATGCATCAGTTCTGTACTCTCTTCATGTTTCCTTCTCCCTTTCCTCATAAATTTGTTCCATTATGCACTCCCTCCTCTGCATGTAGACCACATCCTTTTTTCTGTTCTACTTACCTCATGTTTATGAAATAGAAAAAAAAAAACAAAAAAAAAACTTTGGAGCAAATACCATTCTCGTGTTATGAAAACTAGCTGAATTTTTATCTCCTTTTATGGAAACGTCTTGCATAATCCATTATTCTTTAGCTCTGGATATTGTGATAAGGCAAAAAAGTAAAATAGCCTCAAAATTGATTGCTTAGGTATTGATGGATTCTGGCAGCTTCAGTTAACTTTCAGTAACATTTGAGAAACCTAATGGGAGAATTAAATTAGATTAAATCCAATCCAAAAAAATATATATAATATTCCTAAAAATGTATATATATATATATATATATATATATATATATAAATGGTGTCACTCTATGTGGGATGTAGCCACCCTTTTCTTTGTGTTCCTATGTGGGATGTAGCCACCCTTTTCTTTGTGTTCCTACTAATGAATATATTTCAGCGTAATATATATTTCAGCGTAATATATCTTTGGACTGTGTAATATAGCGCATTCAACATTGGCCAGCCCACACATGAAGGTGCTAACATGAATGAATGCTAATGGGCACACATGTACATTGGAGTCTGCAAGCGCAATGAAGTTGTTGTGTGAGATGAGCAATACAGTACATTCATGTACTACACGTACCACAAAACTGGATATTTAGGAGAAGTGCTTCGGTTAGGGTTGCCACCTGTCCAGGATTCACAGTCAGGGTTTTGGATCATGTGTCCGGGTTTCAGTCGTTGAAAAACCCGGACACATACCTCCCGGCTATCCCGAGATTTCAAGTAAAATTGTCCAGCGGATCTGTGCTGGAGTCCTGGAACCAGTGACAGATCATGTTCTGCACTTGGCTCTACTCTGTGGGGTATCCTCATGCTCTCACACAGTGCACCTAGCAAGGATACCTATCGGCAGCCCCTGCCTGTGCTTTAGCCTCTCCCCTGACTCAATCCGCTTTGCAGTCATTGGTTTCTAGGACATGCTTTTCTGCTGTGCACAGGGGGAGGAAAATAGCGCTATGGCAAGCTGCTCCACCTCCCAGTTCCACCCCCCTAATCCTGGCTCCCACTTCAGGGCTAACAGTGGCTCCCACCTGGTAAGAAAGTCTAATGGGGTCTTTAACAGAGCGCTAATATAAGGGGGTCTCTGATCTAATGATGGTCTTAAGGGGGGTGCTGATCTAATGGGGGGGTCTCTAGGAGGGGGTTCTACTATAGGAGGACTCTGATCTACAGTAATGGGGGTCTGTAAGGGGGGTGCTTATATAAGATGACTCTGATATAATGGGGGGTCTCTAAGGGGGGATTGCTTATATAAAGAGACTCTGATCTAATGGGGGCTTCCTGGGGGGGAATGTTAATAAAGGAGACTGTGACATAATGTGGGTCTCTAAGGGGGAGGGTGCAGATATAAGGGGACTCTGATTGAATGGTGGGTCTCTAAGGGGGGCCCTGATATAAGGGGACCTTGATCTAATGGGGGGCTTCTAAGTGGGGCACTGATATAAAGAGATTCTCATCTAATGATGGGTATCTCCTAATAGGCGGGAGCTTAGATAAAAGGACTCCGATCTAATGGGGGTCTGTAAAGGGGGGGGGTGCTGATATAAGGTATTTCTGATATAATTGTTTGGTCTGCCATGTGCCGCTACAGTGGCAACCCTAGCTTCGGTGGATAGTCCTGTGAGAACAGAATCCCGATAGTGAAAAAAAGCAAAGTAAACATCTTCTTTTGCTGGTCATAATCAAGAGGATATCTAAGATGCTGGATGGAAAATGTATTTAGCTGGAGGATTTAGTGAGTGACACTTAAAGCGGTAGTAAACCACTGTAGAATTAATAAAAAAAAAAAAATCTGTAAGACAATAGCATACGAGCACATTATGAAATACTTGCCTTAGAATGAAGCCCTTCCAGCGGCAGGCAATCACCACTGAGAGGGTTGACACCTTTCCCCGGTCTTTCTTCAGGGTTCGCAGGCTCTTCACAGTATGCCAGGCCTTCAGAGCGCATGCGCTTTTGACGTCAGCGGCTGCATGCAGGGTGAATATCTCTATTATATATATATTTTACCTACGGGTAAGCCTTATTATAAGCTTACCTGTAGGTAAAAATAACAAAGCGGGCTTTACTACCGCTTTAAACGACCCAAGATTCCATGATCCCATGAACTACTCTGGCGCCACCTTGCTTAATGCATAGGCTAAAGAAAAAAATATAGCCAGGCTGCAAGAATACATTACTTTGCGACACAATTGACAGTGAAAGACCAGGAATAATAAAGTGTTTGTTACCCCAACATTTCACATTCCTGATGTGTGTCTGCTGTACTATGTATTTGTATGAAAAAAATATTCTGTTCCCTTTGTGTTGCTTCCTTTGAGTGAAATCCCTGGTGTTCCTGGCAGTCCCTTTGCTTTCCTATTAAAAACTGACCACACTAGGCAAAGCACACAGTGGACTGTCACCCCCAGAGCAAGGGAGGATACTCTGGTGGGCCTCAACTATGTGGCCAAAATGTACTTAATGGAGCTTTAATTTCCACCTGTCAATGTCATGCCTGCCTCTCAGCTGAACATCCCAATCCCAGGGCCCCCTGGCATGTGCTTTCCATCAATGAGCAGTTTGTACAATGCATAGCTACTTAAGCAAGCGTTATGTTTACCTATTTTATGTCTGCCACCTGGCTGTGAACAACCCTCCTCCTTCCCATCTTCCCTAGTGATGAAGCTGAATAATGGGGCACTGTAAGAATTATATCATTTTGGGGTCAGTAACTCATTTCAAATTTGGCAATGCTGAGATTTGTGGGATGTTGACACCATCCTCTTTGGTAAGTGAATCAGAAAAGCTTAAGGTATTCAAAATCATTTACTAACTACAAATTAACAAACTATATCCAAGTGTAGAGCTGCACGATTCTGGATAAAATGAAAATCAATATTTTTTTGCTTGGAATAAAGATCACGATTCTCTCATGATTCTCAGCGTAACATCATCTTTTACATTATCCAAAAAAATTGGGCTAACTTAACCGTTTATTATTTTTTTAAATTAATTGAAGTGTATTTTTTCACAAAAAATTGCATTTGAAAGACCGCTGCGTAAATTGTATATATAAGTGTCAGAAAAAGGCTTTGTCTTTAACCACTTCAGCCCCGGAGGATTTTACCCCCTTCCTGACCAGAGCACTTTTTTCGATTCGGCACTGCGTTGCTTTAACTGACAATTGCGCGTTCCTGCGACGTTGTACCCAAACAAAATTGACATCCTTTTGTTCCCACAAATAGAGCTTTCTTTTGGTGGTATTTGATCGCCTCTGCAGTTTTTATTTTTTGCGATATAAACAAAAAAAGAGTGACAATTTTGAAAAAAAACGCAATATTTTTTACTTTTTGCTATAATAAATATCCCCCAAAAATGTATAAAAAAAGCGACGCCGCTTCTTAAAGGGGACGTACCTGCACTCCCTTTTGCCTACCAGGCCATTCTGCCGATGTACATCGGCGTGTGCGCTGGTCGACAAGCGATTAAAGTGATTGTTTTTTTGTTTTTTTTTTAAAACAAACATACTTACCTCCTCTGTGCAGTTGGTTTTGCACAAAGCAGCCTGGATACTCCTCTTCTTGGGTCCCCCTTTGCTGCTCCTGGCCCCTCTCTCCTATCGAGTGCCCTCTCAGCCAGCAGCTCTCTAAGGGGGCACGCGAGCCGAGTCAAAACTCCATGTATCCATTCAGACACGGAGCCCCGACCTGGCCGCCCCCTCTCTCCCCTGATTGGCTGACTGATTTTGATTGACAGCCGCAGGAGCCAATGGCAATGGAGCTGGGAGCCAATCAGAAGTGTCCCAGATGGCTTAGACATTAGTGGACATCACTGGAGAGAAATGGGGCTCAGGTAAGTAATTAGGGGGGTACTGGGGAGGCTGCTACACACAGAAGGTTTTTTATCTTAAAGCATAGCATGCATCAGGATAAAAAGACATTCTGACTTTACAACTCCTTTAAGTGGTTAAACTGACCTCATTTGCAGACCGAAGTTCATTCCATTGATCTAAAACAGGGGCAGGCAACCTCGACACTCCAGCTATTTTGAAAGTACAAATCCCATCAAAGCTGTGATTGTCAGGGTCCTGCAATGTCTCATGGGACTTGTAATTTCACCATAGCTGGAGAGCTACCCCTGCTCTAAAAGAACCGAATGATACAATGTTTCTTTTCATCTCTCAGCGCTGAGCAATGTTGTTATAAACGTTGCTGGTTTTCTGTCAAAAGAGCCAACACATCAAATTCACCAACCACGTCACTTCCGGCGACTCTCCAGCAGCTGTGGAGATTCGTCAAGTAGAGATTGACAAATTGCTGTTTTTACAGAACACCGGCAGAGTATACACTACGGTACACGATGGGTTGACTGTTTTGACAAAACTCCAGGTAAAGAGGAAAAAAGTTGTCACCGCCTTGGAGGTGGCCATGTTGTTGGTTATTACCATGGGCGGACTAATAATGTTTACTGATTATATTGTCTACCGTAGTGTCTATGCTGCCGATGTTCTGTCAAAACAGCCAAGTCGTTGAAATCTGAGATTACTGCTGCTGGAAAGTCACCGGAAGTGACGTAATTGGAGATTTTGTCTCTTTTGACAGAACACCGGATGCTTTTTTTTTTTTTGGACAGCTGTGAGCAGGGAACGGCTCTACACTTGTTACATGAATCGTGGCAATGCTGGATTAAGATCGTGAGGGGGGTTGAATCAAGATCGTGATTTTTTAACGATTAATCATGCAGCTCTATCCTAGGGTGTAGTAGGAATAGTATAATTTATTTGCAGGCCAGTCAGTCACTATTGTACTGGTAATGTTGGGATTTAGATGGTCATCTTCTTTAGTGAGAAAATCAGAAAAGTCTAAAGTAATCTCAATAAACGACTGACTAAAAATTTAAAAAACAGACAAATGAATTATACCACAGAATGGCAAGGGAATGTTTGGGAAGAATAGGATTTGGACATCCAGGAAAAGACAGATTGCAGTGTCCATCTTCTTTACGAGATTAATAACCAGGCAACCCTGCCCTGCTGATAGGATGACATCATCGGCAGGGTGGGAGACTTGGGAGAGGACACATGGGCTCAGTGACATGCCCGCACAGCAGGAGGTGGGAGGCAACCGTGGTCTGTAGTCTTGACCTGACCGCGGTCGCCGCTCACCTCCTGCTGCGTGGCCGGGCATCAACAGGTCATGAACCTTTACTGATCCGCGTCTCAGGGGCTGGGGATCCCTGTTTCAGCACACAAACTCCCTCTCCTAATAAATGCCTTTCAGTTCCAGACAGGCTCTCCACATGAACCCCCCCCCCAGTTTCAGCCCTAAATTTGGGGGGTCACTTACACACTATATAAAACTTTCTAGAAAGGCTTTTTTCACCCACACAAGGAACTGCATGTGAAAATGAACTGAGAGCTCAACTTCTGGGCCAGATATGTAGATTACAATCACAGGCAGAAAGTAAAGCCTGTAGGGCATGTGACAAGGAACAAGGAGCTCCATCTGTTGGCTGCAAATTATGGTAGTAAAACATTTGCAATGTTGCATGTTCACACGACTAAAATTATTTTTTTTGTAAATGTTATAGTGAGGCAAAGTATAAATAAACTATGATTTTAAGTGTATATAACATACCATGTCAGTTGCATAAATAGGCAGCTGCAGGGATTGTTTTCTTATTAGTACTGCAGTATAACTAGTGTTTAATGTTCATTATATCATCCTAAATGTAGTTTACTTTATTTTGCAAGGTACCTCAAACCTGAAATGTCTAAAACATTAGTGAGAACCGTAAACTTTGAAAACCTCAAATTATGCAACAGAATCATTCCTAAGCCCATTCCCAGGCCGATGGAGACACTAACCATGATGAAGCACAAGGATGTCCTCCAGTCAGCCCAGCACCACAGCTCCAGTCCTGATGCCATTCCCAAGTCAACTTGCACCAAGGAAGATATAACAAAGTGACATGTTTCTGCAGTTTTTGACCTGTGGAGCCTTTGTTTGAGGCAAGCATACCAAATTTTCCTAAATTTAGACCAAAATGTTGTCATATCTTTAGCCTAGTTTAGCCTTAGTAATAATTACATTTTTTTTATCTTAAAAAAAAAAAAAAAAAAAAAGTCACCAGGCAGAAAGCTGAATACAACAGTGGCAGCCCGTCCGTAGGGGGTTCACGGGTGCTCCCCCCCTCCACACACACACACGGCTAGTCACAAAAAAAAAGTCCTTTAAGTGCACTGTGTTCGGGCGCTGGACACAGTGCACTATGGGCAGAGTGACGTCCATGCAATCATGTGATTGCAGGTTAGACGCTTAATTTGCCTGGTTTTCTGAGTGCTTGTGGTGCAAAGCAATGCACCACAACACTCCCTTATTGGTCATTCTCCCTGTTGTGTGGTTTTCCTATTGGACATGGGCGGTGCTTTTCTTTGAGCCACGGCATCACTTCCAGTTTCTCTGTGCCAGAGGGATAAAACGCATGGCCCGGCTTTTTTTCATCTCTCGGCCAGATTGGTAGGTTCTAAGAGAGTGCTGGGCTTTATACGATATGTGTGATGCTGAGATGTATACGATATCTGTGATGCTGGGCTGTATACTCCTGACACTATGAGTGGAATACAGGGAATTGAGTGGGTGGACTCTATAAGGGGTGGAGGCTATGAGAAGTGGGAGGGGTCAAAAAGGAAGGACGGGGTCTGGCGCCCTCCCATTCTAAAACTTCATCAGCCGCCACTGGAATGCAACAAAATATATATATATAACACTGCGCTAACCCAAAGTATGAGAAGAAGCAGCTACATCCGAATGTGACAAATATTCCAAGACATGTGATAAAAAATGTAGTGCTAATGATAATAACAATGAACCAGTCAAAGGTAAAAACAAAAACGTAAGTGTGACTGTTAAGACACAATACACTAATAAAGTTCAATAGTGTCCAAATGGGTGATAATGAAATGATAATCCCATAGTGGCAGGTGTATGGAGTGAATCCAACCAGAGTTGAAAATCTTCACATCTGTGTGTCAATGGTAATACGATCTTGAATAAAAAACTGATGAAATACGCTTACCAGAAGTGGTGGATTCGGATGCCGGTGACACCGAATCAAACAGGCTCAGAGATCCACGATGGACATGGTGGGTCCAAGAAACCCCGGATCTCAAGGGGAATCTTCCCTCTGCTGTCTCGATCACGACTGCCGGTCCAAAACGCCAAGTGGGGGTCCCAGCCGCATGGAGGTCTCAGAGGAAAGGATGGTTCATGAGCAGGTCTAAGCAGAGCAGGTCAGCTGGGACTTGTAGTTCACCACTGTAGATGAAGGTAGATGTTGGCTGGACCTTGTAGTTCACCGCTGCAGATGAAGGTAGGTGTTGGCTGGACCTGGTAGTTCACCGCTGAAGACTAGGTAGAGGTTGGCTGGTGCATGTAGTTTACCCCTGCAGATGAAGGTAGAGATTGGCTGGGCAGCCAAGTAGTAATGCTGAGTCTGGTACTACAGTAGAATTAGGCAAAGTGCAGTCTAGGCAAGCTGGGTCATACACAGGTAGATCATAGTCCAAACCATACCGAATCAGAAGCGAGCATGCAGGGTCAAAACTAGCCAGGTCATACACAAAATATACAGAGTAGATATCACCTGGGTCAAGCAGTAGCACACAAAGGTAACAACTCTATCACGAGCCAATGCAACAAAACCTTTGCGTAGGAATTTTAATTAATAGTGTAACAAAAAGTAAGTTACTCCCAATGGCTTATACACAGCTTACAAGTAATGAAAGATACTTGCTTTGTATAAAAATATTGTTTTTATTTTCAGTGAGTAAAATTGCATCAATAAAAGTAGCAATAACAAAAAGGACAAAAATAACAAAAAGGAAAGGGGATGGGAAGGGGAACATGTGAAAAAGGAGGAACAACAACAAGAGCTCTGGTGTACACAAAACTAAACAAACATATTAGATGTCTATATAATGATGTCTATATAACGTTTTACATAAAGAAATCCACAAATGGTATATCTGTGGATATTACTGTTTAGAGTAACTCCAACACGTTTCAATCATAATTTTGTATACAATCTTCTTCAGGGGGATACAGACATCTATAACACATTAATACAGAATATTAGCAAAATTGACATCAATAACATCATCATTGGGAATAAAGAGCCTGTATATGCAGGAATTCAAAAGGGTCCTACCTTTGATATGAGAAATGTTTAAATAGCCAGAGCAAAGAGACAAAACGTCACAACCCATCAGGATATGCTCACGGTGGTCCACCATTCAGAAAGTGGAAAGTCCAATTCTGTCTACAAGAGGTCATACTTAGATGTGCAAGGGTGGGAGGAGACACAAATGCGCGCATGACATATATATCTAGGGATGAATTACCTTCAACTTTTTAATTATTTTTGTAAGGATATTCTATGCACTGATACAAATCCTGTGCTTTATGCTGAAGGAATGTATTTCCCAGATTAACAGAACAGAGGGAAAGAAGCCTAAAAAAAGCTAGGCCTTGCTTACAGAAGGAAGGTTGAATATGTATTTCCCAGATTCCCAGAACAGAGGGAAAGAAGCCTAAAAAAAGCTAGGCCTTGCTTACAGAAGGAAGGTTGAAGATGCTCATGCTTAGTGTAACCCTGATGTAGGCCATGGTAAAGTTCTTGAGCTTGTCTTGCTTATTAGCAAAGTGTTAGCAGTAGGTCAGCTAACATTTGTTCTAAAAGAAGGTCATCTACAAGTGGGAAATTGAAGCAGTGTGCCAAAAGAAAAAAAAGTAAAACTGATTCACAAAAAAATTAAAAAGACTGCCTGAAGCAAGACCAGTTTCTGGTCAGCAGAAATGTTCTACTACTTCTAAACTCTACACAATCTGGTCAGGTGACCAAGCAGGCATGTTTAGAGAAAACTATAGTTGGTGACACGGGAAGACAAGAGTGTGACATATTGTTAGTGCATCTAAATTTACTAGTTACGGCTAACACCCTCCTCCCCCAGGGTGTTAGAGAATGAAAAGAGCAGTGACGGCTGGTGGGTTCTGCTTTTGGGGGGGGGCAGCAAACAAACAACATCGGCGGCGTGGCACTGAGATAGCACTCCCCCTCGCTCGTGTGGCAGGGCTGTGGTGTCCTCTCCTGCTCTCCTGGAGTGCGGGCAAGCTTCCTCTGCCACGTGTCGCCTCTTCCCCCAAAGCGCTAGGCATCCAATAGGATTGCCTGATGCTTTGGCCAATTGGGAAATAGGTCTCATGACCTGCCTCCTGATTGACGGGGAGGAACTTTAGTATGAAAATAGCAAAAATTAATTCGTTATCGTCACACAACAGGGTGGTTTCGGAGCACAGAGCCCACCCTTTTTTGAAGCCTATTAGAGCCTCTGGCTCTAATCAGGTGCTTCAAAAAAACACCCACCCTGCATTAGAATCCATAGTCCGGTGCCCTGATATGTAGATCAGGGGGCCAGACGCATGGATAGGGGAGGCCACGCCCGTGCGCCCTCTATGAACGGCCGCCACTGGTAAAGAGGAGAAGATAGCCGCTGCTCCAAACCAGCCTAGGTGAATAAACGATAAACAGCTGCCTCACCCTACATGTCTCCACCACACCACACTTCCAATGCATTTCGCCCTGCCAACCAGGGCTTAATCATAGGTTGAGTTACTAGCCAGATCACCAGGTGAAAACAGAGGGAAAGAAGCCTAAAAAAGCTAGGCCTTGCTTACAGAAGGAAGGTTGAAGATGCTCATGCTTAGTGTAACCCTGATGTAAGCCATGGTAAAGTTCTTGAGCTTGTCTTGCTCATTAGCAAATATGATATCAATCTTCGCCAGCATGTAGAAGAGGTTGGGGCCCTGAATAATAAAAGAAACACAAATCACTCTAATGGTACAGGAAGAGGTGTTCTGGTAACATTGATCTCCATCATGGGAAACATGATGAAACAAAAACAGACCAGGATGATAGAGAAGCTGTTATATTCAGCGTGGAAATGGACATGTAACTGGGTGCTCTGCTGGCTGTGTGCAGCGCTCTCTTACTGCTCAACCCCTCCACCCATGCTGTGAGCAGTGACAGAGCCAGGACTTCTGTGTGTTAGCTAGCAGTTGGTCCTCATCCCTCTCTTCCCTGCTGTGTGAGCAGAGCAGGCTGCACTCCTCTCACCCATCACTTGCCTGCTTTGTGCGTAGAGCAGTCTGTGTTCCTCTCACCCTTAACTTCCTTGGTGTATGAGCAGAGCAGGCTGCGATCCTCTCGCCCCTCACTTCCCTGCTGTGTGAGCAGAGCAGGGCTCTGTGTGAAATCTCCTGCTCACTCTTGCCACTCCCCCTCCTGGCAACAGAGGATCTGTGCCAATCAGGGGCAGAGGACATACTATGCAGCAGCAGCCGCAATGGATTCTAGGAAATGTAGTCCTAAATAAGCACAGTACAATGCAAGTGAACAGAGGCTGTGGACTTCCCTGCACAACAGAGAAGAGATAGAACATTTCCTGGGCATTTCTGGAGAAAATGGGGTCTTTTGTGGGAGGAAGCCCAACTGAACAGACATATGGCCTTGGCAGGGACAGTGCAGAGACCAGAGTGCCATTTAAAAGTGGTGTGGGTAGCAGAGAATGTAGATTAGTTGCCTTTGCTGAGCCTGTGCAGAGAGTGCCCTTGTTGCATCCATAAGAGCCTGAGGACTGAGCCTCAGAGGGATTGCTGCTGTGTCTTGGGACCAGAGCTGGGAGACCCATTTCCATGTATGCCTTCATCAGAGAGGACAGAGCCTGTGAGGACCAGAGTTGCAAGACTTAGCTGAGTGAGGACTTGTTCAGGAGGAGAGGGTCACTGGGTCCTGGGAACCTGAGGAAAGCAGACAGTCAAATGATCTAGACCAGAGTCATGTGTACTAGGAGGGTTGAGTTGAATCCTCTGTGCTTATACAGTATCAAACAATGCAATTAATGCAATAGAGACTACTCTTCACTTAGCAGCCCATCAGCCATTTATTACACACTCTCCACAATGCACCACCTTACAGAAGGGCCCCAACAAAAGCCAGCTAATACTGACAATTCGGTGCCAAATACCTCCAGGGGTAATCTTTGTTAGGAATGCAAAAGGGAAAATACAAGCGCAACCTCCATAGTGTAGTAAATAAAGTGAACAATATTTATTAATGATTAAAATTACACTCTCAAAAGAGGAGCTTGTGCAAAGGGGTAAAAGTCAAAGCTGCTGCCTCTGGAGCCTGGAGCTGCTGTGGAATTTCCCTGCTTCGGCCATGGGAAGGGGAAGAAGAGCACAGGCAGAAGGGAGGCGCTGCTGCAGGGAGACAACCCAACCAGGGATGGAAGCCGGAGCCCAGATAGAGAGGATGCCTGACACCACTGGGAGTGCGCTGGGAGATAGGCATGCGTTTCAAAGTATGTCCCTTCTTCTTCAGCCTATATAAAAGTGGCAACCCGCCGAAAATAAATGCAGCACTATAGGGGCAGGTCCAGGAATGGCTATGACTGCTCACCAGGAGGGTCAAAAAGCCACAGATGCTGGCAACAGGAACCTGTTTGTTTGGAACGCCTACAGACACCTCCTAGTGGGGCTGTATGTGTAGTGTGCGCACTACAACCTTTATTTTTGGGTTAGTTATTACCAATAATCTTATCCCTGTTTGCATCAGTTTTAGTTTGATTTAGCATCACAACAGTTCAGTTGATTGCCATCTTATGTTTCAATGTTCACATTATCTAGTTGGACGGCACAGTGGTGTAGTGGGTAGCACTTTCGCCTAGCAGTAAGAAGGGTTGCTGGTTCGAATCTCAACCACAACACTACCTGCCTGGAGTTTGCATGTTCTCCCTGTGCCTGCGTGGGTTTCCTCCAGTTTCCTCCCACACTCCAAAAGACATGCTGGTAGGTTAGTTGGATCCTGTCTAAATTGTCCCTAGTATGTATGAATGTGAGTTAGGGACCTTAGAGTGTAAGCTCCTTGAGGGTAGGGACTGATGTGAATGTACAATGTATATGTAAAGTGCTGTGTAAATTGATGGCGCTATATAAGCACCTAAAATAAATAAATAAAAAATAGTACAGTATTATTAACTGCTTGCTCCCACCCACAGTACATTTACTGTGGGGGTCGGCACTGCAAGGCTAGGTGATGTACTCGTATGTTGCGGCCTTTCTTCTGGGTTTGGGGAGCGCATGCGTGCATCCCCTGCTGTGATTGAACACATCACAAGGCTATGACTAATCATAGCACAGAGTTCTGTATTGACAAACACACAGAACTCTGTACACAGACAGCGATCTGTCAGTTACTTCTCCCTGAAATCAAATCTGACTTCTGAGAGAAAAATCTGTCAGATCTATTAGTAAAAGCAGCACACATTACACTTGTTAGGCACACAGTTAACTATGTACAGTATTGTGTACAGTGTACAGTATTATCACTGATCATTGTACTAGTGCCACTAGCAACATCAGTATCAGTTTCGGGTCAGTCAGTTAGTGTCCCTTCTATAGAACAAAACGAATTGGTCGCACACTGGAATCTTGAATTGCTTCATGAAATTCTTTATTGTCAAAAGCCAGACAAATTACAGGAAATGGAGTTCCCTGTTATTTATCTGGCTTTTGACAATAAAGAATTTCATCAAGCAATCAAAGATTCCAGTGTGCAACCAATTCGTTTTTTTCCATTGCTGTGGACGGTGGTGAGCCGAGGTCTGTACCTGGTCTCTATTTGCACCCGTGGTCAGCCTGGAGCACTGTGTTCTTCTTTCGTTTAGTGTCCCTCCCAGCCAGTGTCTGTTAGCACCAGTTTGTCCGCCACACTATCACAGTCACACTATAGGTTGCTGATCACCGCCATTACAAGTATAATGTCTATAGCTGTGTAAATTCCAGATCCAGAGTCTAGTCTCAGGAGGGGCACTACCAGAAAATACGTTTTTTGGAGGCAATTTATCAGGGAAATGGCTGGTGTTGGCGCTTCAATCATCACGGCACCATGGTTGTTATGGTGTCAGGATGCTTGAAGCGCATTATTTTTATTATTACATTGTTATATAAAATTAAATAGTTCAACTCACCATAATGCAGAATCAGTGGGAGCCCTGAGCGTGTCACTTGCCACCGTCGCCTGTCACCAGATGCAGATTGTCACTTGCCACGTCACCTGTCACCAGATGCAGATTGTCACTTGCCACGTCGCCTGTCACCAGATGAAGCATACAGCATACAGAACATTATGCTCAGATATTCATCAGATGATTATTGAAACAAGGATGCAATTCAATATGATCAGTGACCCTTATCAAATACATATAGACACGACATAGTAGGAAAGGCTGTATTTTGGCTAGAGACTTCCTTGTCCCCTGGTAGCATCCTACAAAACAACCCCCCCATCCATTATTATGGTATAATAGGACCAACTTCTAGAAAAGTTGAGGGAACGGGGAAAGGAGAAAAAAAAGAAGGAACATCCCAAAAAACAAAAAGGGAAAAGAAGAAATTAAGAATTAGATAGAGTAGAACAGAGTGGGATGGGTCCCCCTGACCCCGGCCTCTCATCACAAAATAACCCAGCATTCAGGGAGCCTGGAGATAAGCAATCCAGGGATTCCACACTTTCTCAAACCTAGCTTGCTTATCTTGTCTTATACTGGCCTGTTTTTCATTGATCATAATCCAGGACAACTTGTGTTTCACCCAGGTAACATTGATTACAGGTTATTTTACCTGCAAAGAGAATGAAAAATATGAGAGATCATATATATCTGGGGATCTCCTCCGACAGGTCAGTAAACAACCCCGTTTTGGCTTCTCTAGGTATATTTTTTCCTGTCACTGAGTAGATCAGGTTGAATATTCTGATCCAGATAACAACAAAACCTGGGGAATGCCCAGGAAAAAATTCCAAGCCTACTTACCACCAGCTTGCAGACAACCAATTGACCTGTCTAACAGTATGTGTTAAAAACAGGGGTTCAGTCCGCACGCATTTGCAAACGCATGCGTAAGCCACAGAGCAACGTCATGGCACCCTGTAATCTGTGGTCCTAACACTAAAATTTGGGTGTCCCCACAGTGGAGGCACATGCATTCTCATGGATAAGTGAGGGCAGGTGGACTGAAGGGAGCCCACCACTTCTGATCCAAAAACATCAGACCTTCGGGCAAGACCACCAGACATGATACATATCTCCTTCCTGTCCAAACCCTAGAAAGCATAGGGTTGAAGAACCGGGATATAGCTTTGCTAGCCTTCTAGGGACAAGGTACCAGAGCGCTAGAACCTTATAATTTGCCTCTACCAATGAGGTGTTGAGTATGCCTTTGTGCACTATGGCTGACCATTTTGTCCACACCTCCTCTTCTATTATTTCCCCTAGGTCCAATTCCCAAGCTGTTTGGTAGGAAGGTTTGTTACCCCGATTATTGAAAGGGCATATAACTCTGTTATGCCTTCCCATTATTCAGGCCCTCGTATACCCTGATTTTCAAAGACGGTCCTAGTGGTTATATCCACCTGGTCTTTCAACAAGGTTCTCATGAAGTGGATAATCTGGTACAGGCGATAAGTCTCTGTGGGGGGCATTTGTAAGGTTTCCGTAAAATAGTTAGGTCGTCTTATCCCCTTATTATGTATAACGTGAGCAATTCTGGACCCTTGTTGATCCACCATGTGAATTTGGTGATCCGTTGGCCCGGAAGGAAGTGAGGATTATTGAAAAGTGGGGCTCCTGGCATATGGGGGGATTTTAAGGGGTATAACTTGCATACTGTGTCCCACAGATGTAAAGAGTGGGACAAAGACGGGCTCAACACCGCCCGACGCTCCTTCGCAGGGAGCCACATTAGAAGATCCAATGGGATGGTCAGACTTGCTTGCAGTTGGACCCAGTCGGGCCTGTATTCTTCAGCAAAAATTTGTTATAATTGGACCAGTTGTGCCGCCCTATAGTATCGCAAGAAACGTGGGACTCCCAGCCCACCTCGCTATTTGGACCTGTATAGGGTAGAGCGGGCCACCTGTCAACCACCCTTATTCCAAATAAATTTATATATCAGGGACTGTAACTGCTGGAAGACAACAGAAGGAACTGGTATCGGAAGAGATCTAAAATAATATGGTATGCGAGGGAGAACTGTCATCTTAACGGCCGCTATTCTACCCATCCAGGAAAGATCACGGGTTTGCCAGATCTGCAGGTTACGTTCTGTAGCGTCAGATAAAGGAGTATAGTTTGCCCAAAACAGTGTAGCAATGTCAGAGGTCAATTTAACCCCAAGATACGGTAGCTCCTGTGTACACCATTTAAAGGAGAAGGATCGCCGTATAGAAGTAAAGACTACATCTGGGATGTTTATATTGAGAGCTTCCGATCTTAGCTGATTTACCTTTAATCCATAGATGGCTTCAAAGTCAGATAGCAAGGCAAATAAATTGGGTAAGGTCTTGACAGGGTCTGATATGAATAGCAGCATGTCGTTGGCAAATAAGCCACAATTAAGCATTTTGCCACCGCTTTCAATGCCATTAATATTGGGATTGGATCTAATAGCTATTGCCAATGTCTCAAGAGGAGCGAGGAAAGAGGACACCCCTGCCTAGTTCCCCTCCGGATGTGCAAAGGATCCAATGTACAACCATACCAAATAATGTTGAGTGTGTGCAATTTTAAAGCGTGACATGTTAGGTTTCTATTTACTCAGCATAACATCATCTTTCACATTTTACAAAAATATTGGGGTTTATATTGTGATTATTTTTTTCTTAATTTATTAACCACTTAAGGACCACCCCACGTACATTTACTGCTGCAGGGCGGCCCTTAACGGGAAAATCACGTACCTGTACACAACTCCTCGGATTGGCTCTGGGGCATGCATGCACCGCCGGAGCTGCGCTCCCACTGTGATTGGACACAGCGGGAGCCAATCAGCGGGTCCGGTGATCGTGATGGCCGCCGGCTACCTGCAATCGTTGACAGAAGAGGCAGACGTCGTTCTGTCAGACAGGAAGAGAGAGATCTTGTGTTCCTGCTAATCAGGAACACAGATGTCTCTCTTTCTCCAGTCAGTCCACCCCCCACACAGTTAGAAATCACTCCCTAGGAGCATACTTAACGCTTTGATCGCCCCTGATGTTAACCCCTTCCTTGCCAGTGTCATTTATACAGTGTCAGTGCATTTTTTTAGCACTGATCACTGTATTGGTGTCACTGGTCCCCAAAAAGTGTCACTTAGTGTCAGATTTATCTGCCGCAATGATGCAGTCCCACTAAAAATTGCTGATCACTGCCATTACTAGTAAAAACAATCAAAAAAGTCCATAAATATATCCCATAGTTTGTAGACGCTATAACTTTTGCGCAAACCAATCAATATATGCTTTTTTGGGATTTTTTTAACCAAAAATATGTAGCAGAATACAAATTGGCCTAAATTGATGAAGAAATTAGATTTTTTACATTTTTTTTTAATTGGATATGTTTTATAGTAGAAAGTAAAAAATGTATTTTTTTTTTTCAAAATTGTTGGTCTTTTTTTATTTATAGCGCAAAAAAGAAAAACTGCAGAGGTGATCAAATACCCCAAAAAGAAAGCTCTATTTGTGGGAAAATTTTATTATTTTATTTTTTGGGCACAGCGTCGCATGTCCGCGCAATTGTCAGTTAAACAACACAGTGCCGTATCGCTAAAAAAATGGCCTGGTCAGGAAGGGAGTAAAAGCTTCCTGAGCTGAAGTGGTTAAAGTGTATTTTTTCCCCAAAAATTGTGTTTGCAAAACCGCTGCACAAATATCGTGTGACATAAAAAATTGCAAAAATCACCATTTTATTCCCTAGGGTCTCCGCTAAAAAAAAAGTATAATGTCTGGGGGTTATAAGTAATTAGCTAGCAAAAAATACTGATTTAAAATTGTAAGCAAAAAGTGCCATAAAAAACCTGGTCTTAAAATAGTGGCAAGGTACCTGGTGCCTTGAAGTACTCCAGCTTTTCCTCCCCAAAACAGCAGATGCATTGCACATGTAAATTATTCACAACCCCACTGTCAGCTTGTATGTAATTTACCTACTAGCTGTAAAAAGCAGTTTCTAGGTCTGTGATGTCACTCCTCCTCCTGGCTGAATTTCAAAGTTTTCTGACTTCCTGTTTCCTTCCTGTTACCAGACCTGATACTACATGCCCCATGATCCTTTGAGCATATCTCCCAACTATCCCTGATTTTGAGGGACTGTCCCTGATTTGGAACAATGTCCCTCTGTCCCTCATTCCTCCTCATTAGTCCCTCATGTTGGTCTGATCTCTATAGTTGTATATAAAATGTACTTTTTATCTTTCAAAAAGTGTTTCCCAGTGCTAAACCTTTCATCCAATTTCTAAATTGCTGCAGTTGTAAATTCCAAAAGCCAATATAAAATGAATTGTAGAGGTAAAAAAGCACTTGTGGGTTTAACCAATCATTTTTTTTTGTACAATTCAATTAAGGGGGGCGTGGCAGGGGGTGTGTCCTATGCCTACATACTTTTGCTAATAGGTGTCCCTTATTCCCATCTCAGAAAATTGGGAGGTATGCTTTGAGCCTCTGTAGTTTCAGGGCAAGTGTTTTGTCAGATTAGGCGACCCGTCAGTAGGGTGACTACGTATCCCGGATTACCCGGGACTGACCCACAATTGGCAGCTCTGTCCCAGGTCCCGGGCACCTTCATTCTGGGATATTACAGTGTCCCGGAATGAAACTGATGTAGCCATTTGCGATTCTACACCGATCGATTGCCAATGAGGTCATCCCAGATTCCTAGTGGCGTGGCTAGGCGTAGCGTAGAGGGGGGGGCAGCAGCCGGTACTCTCTCGCCCCAGGAGCAGTATTATTACTGCCACTGCCGCGCTGTCCCAATTCAAGTGTGCTGTACTAAGTACTTCCTCCGGCTCCCTACACCTCATATGAGACATATCGCAGGCATTGTGAGTAGTGCAGGAAGTAGGAATCTGGTAGGTCAGTGTAGTGGGCAGTATAGTGGATAGGTAGGTCAGTGTAGTGGACAGGTAGGTCAGTGTAGTGGGCCATATAGTGGATAGGTAGGTCAGTGTAGCGGACAGTATAGTGGATAGGTAGGTCAGTGTAGTGGGCAGTATAGTGGATAGGTAGGTCAGTGTAGTGGACAGGTAGGTCAGTGTAGTGGATCGGTAGGTCAGTGTAGTGGGCAGTATAGTGGATAGGTAGGTCAGTGTAGTGGATAGGTAGGTCAGTGTAGTAAACAGTATAGTGGATAGGTAGGTCAGTGTAGTGGACAGGTAGGTCAGTGTAGTGCACAGTATAGTGGATAGGTAGGTCAGTGTAGTGGACAGTATAGTGGATAGGTAGGTCAGTGTACTAAACAGTATAGTGGATAGGTAGGTCAGTGTAGTGGACAGGTAGGTCAGTGTAGGAATCAGGTAGGTCAGTGTAAGGGTAAGTGTAGGAATCAGGTAGGTCAATGTAAGGTTCAGTGTAGTGGACAGGTAGATCAGTGTAGTGGACAGGTAGGTCAGTGTAGTGGAAAGTATAGTGGATAGGTAGGTCATTGTAGTGGACAGTATAGTGGATAGGTAAGTCAGTGTAGTGGACAGGTAGGTCAGTGTAGTGGACAGTATAGTGGATAGGTAGGTCAGTGTAGTGGACAGGTAGGTCAGTGTAGTGGACAGGTAGGTCAGAGTAGGAATCGGGTAGGTCAGTGTAAGGGTCAGTGTAGTGGACAGGTAGATCAGTGTAGTAGACAGGTAGGTCAGTGTAGTGGACAGGTAGGTCAGTGTAGTTGACAGTGGACCTTTTGTAGTATAAAGTATGTTTATTTTTATATGTAACTTTAGTGCCTTAGATATAAAGAGCGTTTGTTTAATGTTTGTATGTCAGCCTAACATTGAAAAAACAATGACATTCTTTGAATCTAAGTAGCTGCCTGCAACTACAATGTTAGGCTAACATATATGAAACAAATGCTTTTTCTATCTAAGGCACTAAAGTTGTATATAAACCCCGCTCTGCTCTGAAGCCCGACCACCCACCATCTGCATTGTAAGCCAAATGACATTTCTTATATAGGTAAGGGGCGGTGCCACCCAGTGATGTCACATGGTGGCACCACCCTCTTGTGATGTCACCGACCAGTGCATGCTGGGGGGGGGGGGGTGTCCCTGAATGGCAGTTTGGAAATGTGGTTACCCTACCCATCAGAATTTGTAACGGAAGTGACGTTCCGTCGTCGCCATCTTGCTACACCCTGCACTCGTCCACAGTAAGGATACGGTGAGAAGGCGGCAAGCAGACATCTTGTTACACCCACCGGAGTCCTGCATTGCACACTTATTTTTAACAGTTAACTCAGCTTATATAGTGAAATTCAGTATTTTGAAATCCCTCAGATTTTTTTGATGTTGAATTGTAAAGCAGCGGTGTTCTGTCAGATTAGAAAAACCTGTCAAATCAGCTTGCTTGCCGCTGCTTTTAAAATTCAACATCTAAACTGTCAGACGGATTTTTAAATACTGTATTTCACTATATAAGCTCTATTAAAAATAAGTGTGAAATACATGACTCTGGAGGGTGTAACAAGATGTCTGCTTGCTGCCTTCTCACTGTATCTTCTTTCACTTCTTTACTGTGGACCAGTGCAGGGTGTAGCAAGATGGTGGCGATGGAACGTCATTCCGGTACAAATTCTGACGGGTCGCTTAATCTGACGAAACAGGATATGGAGTCACTTGTACAAATTCTGGGAGTAGATGTGGGTAGGTCCTAGGGTTACTGTGGGTGTTTCTGGGCTTTCATGTGGGTGGTGAAAGGAGAGGAATGGAATTTTGCTCTCACCAATCACACTCCATTCTAGACATATGCACTACCGAAAAATGTGTTTAGTTTTGTTTCATTCCTTTTTTTTTTTTTTTTGGTTTATCGGATCATTCGTTATAATCGCCATTCGTTACTTCGGATGATTCGTAACTTCGGATGCATTCGTATTCACTCCGTTTCATTCATTTTAGAAACAGCATTTGTTACTTTGGATAATTCGTAACTTCGGATGCATTCGTATTCGCTCCGTTTCATTCATTTAGATGCGGCATTCATTACTTCGGATAATTCATAACTTCGGATGCAGTTGTATTCGCTCCGTTTCATTCATTTAGATGCGGCATTCATTACTTCGGATAATTCGTAACTTCACATGCAGTTGTATTCGCTCCGTTTCATTCGTTTAGATGCGGCATTCGTTACTTCGGATAATTCGTAACTTCGGATGCAGTTGTATTTGTTCAGTTTCATTCGTTTAGATGCGGCATTCGTTACTTTGGATAATTTGGAACTTCGGATGCAGTTGTATTTGCTCCGTTTCATTCGTTTAGATGCGGCATGCGTTACTTTGGATAATTCGAAACTTCGGATGCAGTCGTATTCGCTCCGTTTCATTCATTTAGATGCGGCATTCGTTACTTCGGATAATTCGAAACTTCGGATGCAGTCGTATTCGCTCCGTTTCATTCATTTAGATGCGGCATTCGTTACTTCGGATAATTCAAAACTTCGGATGCAGTCGTATTCGCTCCGTTTCATTCATTTAGATGCGGCATTCGTTACTTCGGATAATTCGAAACTTCGGATGCAGTTGTATTCGCTCCGTTTCATTCATTTAGATGCGGCATTCGTTACTTTGGATAATTCGAAACTTCGGATGCAGTTGTATTCGCTCCGTTTCATTCGTTTGGATGCGGCATTCGTTACTTCGGATAGTTTGAAACTTCGGATGCATTCGTATTTGTTACGTTCACTAACAGTTACTTTAGCCAAATTTAAAAGGAAATTCCAATAAAAAATGTAAATCAAATCCATCCCAAATTAGCTGCTAGAAGAATTACTGACTTCAGCTATTTTACCTATAATTTAAAAGTTTATAATCGCAATGTGTTTTTAACGCCCCACAATTCTAAAGAAGCCCTAACGGAGCCCACAATGGCAGTTAAAAAGTACTAATCCTTCCCCACTCTATCCAAAACAAGAAAATGTTTTGGGCTTGACGCAGACTTTTCACAAATTAGAATAGCTAAATAACATAAAATCTAAATATAGTGAGCTGTAATATGTTGTTGACTCCCAGCTAACAGATGATGAATGCTACAAGAACTTTTATGTGACTCCTACACAAGGGACTTCACGCCGGGTCACATGCTCCACTTTATTCTCTAGTTTCACTTTCACCAGGGGCAGCGCGCTGATTGGTCGGCCTGTCGCTCACTCTCAGTGAGATCAGACTTTAGCAGGCAGATGAGGAAGTCACACTGTTGTTTGAAGAATGATTTGGTGTCTGCGCTGCTCTCCGAATCAGTCCTGGGGTGAGTTCTCTGTTCTTTGTAAACCGAGTGAAAAGAAAAACTTTGATGATAAATACGCTCCATACGCAGTTTTGTTAAGGGCTGACGTAACGACTGGAGGAAAAGCAGGGAAAACACCGCAGTCCTAATCAGGAGCAAGAACAAGAATCACAACAGAACAGGTGAGATGGACTTTCAATGACTTTTCAAATCAAAAAGCTGGTGCTAAGGCTGGCCATACATTATACAATTTTCTTGTACAATTTTCCTTTATTTACCAAAACCATATAATAGGAGGTCAAACCTAAACACTTTCAATTTGTATGCAATCAGGCAGGCCCTTTCTACTACATAGTAGAAATAAAATTAGAATATATATATTTCTAATATATAATTAGAAATACGGTAGTAGAAATACAATTAAATAAAGAAAATTATATGGTGTATGGCCAGCTTAAGAGTGGATCCAATCCAACATAATGCCAAGACCCAATCAGATGTCAGTGGATGGCACATACGATTGTGTTGGTTAAAGTCTACATTGTTGTGACAAGCAAACCAATGTAGCACCAGATAATACAATATGTAGCACAAGATTCCAAAGATCCTAAACTTGAGGATCAGCTGAAAGCTGGAAAGGCCCTTGTGACAAATTTTAGCATTCTTTTTCTATAGGCAAAAAAGTAACAGTTGTTTCTCCTCCCTAAGGCTGGGTTCACACTGCAGCGATGCGGGTACCCTGCGAATGGTACCATACATTATACACCAGATGCAGTGATCACCTGTGAGTGATAGGTCCTGGATGAAAAATTGCCTGTCTCTCACAGATTAGTGCTGCATAGCAATAATATTCAAGCAGCCATGATTAGCTGTGAGAGCTGGGAGCCTCCTATAGCTTTCGGTGGGGCTGCAGCTAATTGCCAGGAACCCCCTCTTGGGTTCTCGCATATATATGCCATTGCAGGTGTTTATGTGGCCTTAGAAAAAATAGAATTCTGTGTATCCAGGATCCAATTAGAAATCTAAATGTGGCTAAGCATACCTAAACGCATGTAAAAGCCAGGAGCATGTAAACGTAGGAAAATGAATCTGAGAGGCCTGCAAGCTTATACTTCCAAGTTCTCCTGTATTTAGCTTTTTTAAATGCCAGTGTGAATGAGGTTTAACCACTTCAATGTAGCACATATATGCGGCCTCACTGCACTGGGCTTTTTTTAAGTGGGGACACATATATGTGTTTCTCCTTTTGCACTGGGAGCGGTCTCACCGGAGAGCCCCGGGCTCTGTACTATTAATCGGGACCCGGATCTCCCGATTCCCAGGTCACCTGATCGCTGTGATAGCCTCTAATTGGCTACCACAGTGATCCATACCTCCCAACTTTTTGAGATGGGAATGAGGGACACCTACTAACAAACGTATGTAGGCATAGGACACGCCCCCTGCCACACTCCCTTAAAGGAGAATAAATCAAAAAATGGTTAATTAAATCCACAAGGACTTTTTTTTACCACCACTATTCCTTTATATTGGCTTTTAAAATGTACAAATGCAGCAATTTAGAAATTGGATGGAAGGTTTAGCACTGGGAAAAACTTTTTGAAAGATAAAAAGTGCATTTTATATACACCTATATGGATCAGATCAAAACGAGAGACAAATGAGGAGGAAAAAGGGACAGCGGGACATTGCTCCAAATCAGGGACAGTCCCTCGAAATCAGGGACAGTTGGGAGGTATGGTGATCATTCACTGTGAAGCCAGCTCCTGTGTTTTTTTCTTTCTGTGAATGGAGAAGAAAGATGCAATGTATCTTTCTTGTTCCTTGCAGAAAGAAAGAAAGAAAAGAAAAGTGTTTGTAATTTTTTTTGTTTTAAATAAATAAATAATAAAACATAAAGAAAAATACCTATATCAAAGTTTGATCTAGGTCAGTGCCAGGGTTAGTGCTTGGGTCAAAGGTCAGGGGTCAGTATATTTTGGACAGCATTTTTTTTTTAATTAGCATCAGTGTCAGTTGGTGTCGGTGTGTTTTAGGTAGGACAAAAAAAAAAAGAAAGAAAAAGCAAAATGCACACTATTGCTTCTGGGCTGTACTACGGGTACAAACAATAAATAACAAATAACATACACATATGTGGTATCGTTGCAATTGTCAGGACCAGGAGAATTTATTTTGGGTTTGTCTTTGGTGGTAGGTTATGGTAGTAACAAGAAATATACAGCTAAATTTACTATTTTGGGCCAGGTTTCCTTTGATAATAACTAAAAAAAAAACAGGAGATATCGATAGCTATTTACCACCAAATAAAAGCCCAATTTGTCCTAAAAAAACAAGGTATAATCCACCTGGATGCACAAAGTAGTTGTGGTGATATGTACGGTTTTACTAACACTTGTCAAAATTGCAAAATTGAAATGGAATCAACTATCATTCCCAATTAATTTTTTTATGAATTGATCATATTCACCAACAGCATAGATAGATCTGGAACTGTATCTGTGTAGACTATTTGCACAGGAACAGGTCTCTTTTTATCAGTTTCAGATAGCATATGGGATGGTAAGAATGTCTATCCGTTTTTTTTATTGCTATCTGTCCCCCTGGGAGATTTATCCTCTCAATTTGTTCTGGTCTCACTGTCACCAGGACAGATAGTGATGGGAAATTCAAACATCTGCAACAGAAGGCAAAGGGAAATCTTCCAGTGGAGACGCTTGTTCCTATAACAGCTCCCTTTAATTTGTAGAGATTTTCTCTCTTTAAGCCTAGGTTCACACTGTTGCAGTGTGGGACACTGTATGTAATCCGTACAGAAATCTCAGCACATTCCTGTGTGAATTACATGTGGTGTCTCTGGAGTGCGATTTGAGCCATGGATTTGTATGGCTCAAATCGCACCGCATTTGCACTAAACTGGTGCAGGACCCTTATGTCAACACTAGAATCGGATCCAAAATGTGACCACCCATGCGATCCGATTCTGCAAATCACGCTGTGTATTGCAAACCAATTGCAGGGTGTTGTTAACTTAACATACACGCCGCAATTGGCTCGCATGGATGAGTTGCTATTTAGATGCTGCGCCGAAACCACAGCTAATTTGCTCCACAACTAGTGTGAACCCAAGCTTAGGGCTTGTTTACATATGTCATTTCCGCCCCCTCTAAAAAGCAAGTACCTCTAAATACCTTTCAGAGGCATTTGACAGGTGATTCGGAGGTGATATGTTGCCTCCTCACTGTCTGCTTTAACTGCTGAAAGCCTCTGGCACCACACAGCAACTGCATGCATTCCACACAGTGGCACAGTGGTTGGGGCCCAGCCCTTTTTACTTGAATCAGTCATGTTTGGCAGTGGTACTCCTTGCCGCGACCACAGCAGCGTGTATTTATATGGCCGTTAGCCTTGTTAACCCTTAGCCCTAACTAGTGAATGGATACACATCGGCTTTACAGATACATCTGTGCAGCCGAGTTTAACAGGTCAGCTGGGATGGATGCACGGATTTCTATTCAGAGCCAGTGCAACCAGGGCCCGCATAACTGTCAAACTCAGCGCCTGTTTGAAAGAGCCCTAAAGGGGACCTTTTCTCACTTTCACTAAAAATCCCATGGGCATGCAGTTCTGTTAGGCTATTAAAGACATTGCTTGCAGAGCAATGTCACTGCTGGGAAAAACTGTGAATTGAAATTGGGTTCCAATCTTCACAGTCTAGTCACATGACCTAGAAAAATTGGATAGTTTTACTTACCTGTAAAATCCATTTCTTGGAGTACATCATGGGACAAAGGTGAGGCTATATAAATCATGACTGCCTGGGTTATGCGCCACCTATAGATAGTCATGATTTATAGCCTGTTCTGTGTTCCATAATGTATGAAAAATAAACATCTAAAGTATTTCTGTCTCTGTGTCAGAGACATGTTGCTGATGTAAGATGATGGAAATGAAAGCTGGGGACACCCTACAAACCAAGTCCACCCACAAAACCCCTCTCCCATTTTCTGCCACACCCACTAAATTGCACCCCCATTTTTTATCACGCCCTGAAACAATTGGTCACATACTTTTGGTACAAAAGGCAAACCACTTAAAGTGGGGTGTCAACCATTTTTGTGTTCATTAAAATTGAGCAGCTACAAAAAGTGTAGCTGCTCACTTTTAATAAACAAACACTCACCTGTCCCGCGGTCCAGCGATGCGGCCGCCCGAACCCTCGGCTCTCTCCCTCGGCTCTCCCCAGCGCCGCTCTGGGTACCCAGCTGTGACAGCTTACAGCTTCACAGCCGGGTGCGTGCTGCGCCTCCTCAATGGCCGGGCAATCTTCTGGGACCTGTGGCATGTCCCAGAAGATTGCAGGGAGGGAGGGGGAGAGAAGAACTTCCACTGGAGTCCCCTAGACGGTCCGAGCAGGTACCTGTCAAAACTAGGTACCTGCTTCCCCCCCCCCCAAAAAAAAATGACATGCCAAATGTGGCATGTCAGAGGCTAAGGAGTGCCTAAAGCAGAACTTCCACTTTTGGGTGGAACTTCACATTAAGAAACACCAAGAATGGAGGAATGATGTGGTGAGCTATGGCAAATTGTGGTCATGGTCAAATTGCTGTAACAGTGAGAGGGATTTAAAGGGGTATGGTTAAATAAAAAAATGACCCTTTGCTGCTATCAGTAACATACAGGGTGCATGAAAGAGTAACTTGTATAGCGCTACATTTGTAAATTTAATTACCTCAAGGCGCTTTTGCCGCCCGTGTCCATCTGGGTCTTCAGAAGAGATGGGTCTTGAGCTTCCTCCCAAAGGCCGGATGGTTTTCTTCCGAGCGGATGATGATATAGCGCGGTCGTTTACCCCGCAGGGACCCAACGCGCTTACAAACACATTCTCATGCACATACTAGGGCCAGTTTATAGACAGGATCTGATTAACCTACCAGCATGTCTTTGGAATGTGGGAGGAAACCGGAGTACCAGGAGGAAACCCACGCAGGCACAGGAAGAACATGCAAACTCCGGGCAGATGGTGTCATGGTTCGGGTTCTGAATCAGCGACCCTATTGCTGCTAGGTGAAAGTGCTAACCACTACACCACTGTGCTGCTCACATGGTTCAGGAGTAAGTAACACACAAAGTACAGAGGTCAGGAGTAGCACACAACGGTCAGGAGAGAGTAACACACAGAGTACAGTGGTCAGGAGTAAGTAACATACAGAGTGCATGGTTCAGGGGTAAGTAACACACAAAGTACAGAGGTCAGGAGTAACATGCAGAGGTCTGGAGTAAGTAACACACAGAGTGCATGGTTCAGGAGTAAGTAACACACAAGGTTTGGCACAAATGCATGTGTAGTTTTATTAAATTATATTGTACCTCATTGTTTGACTTGGTGGCACACTGGTTTCCCTCATGTGAAATTCCCTGCATCCTTTGGTTATCTTTACTCTCTATTGCAGGCATTCCAGCATCTTCTTCAGGAGCCAGGCAGCGAAGCCTAAATCTTGCAGTGGGCAGGCCCCAATTCAGCCACACCACATCATTTAAAAAATAGTGCATCTGCAGTCTGTGTGTGCATCTGTGTGAACGGCAACCTAGGTTGCTGTGCACGTGTAGACTGTTCCAGCAACAATCATTTCAATTGACGCTTGTACAGTTAGACTGGAAATGGTGCCTGCATGCCGCAAGATTTAGGCTATGCTGCCAGGTTCCCAGATGACAATACTGAGGATGCCCGTTTCCCGAGGACAGACCTCTCATAACGAGACTGTCCCGAGGAAACGAGGACTAATACTAATTTTAAGCTGACACTGTTTTTTAAGAAAAAGTTGTTTGGTAAAGTGTATGTAAACCTAAAGAACAATCTTGTTATTTCTCTGTCCATTAGCCTCCCTGGCGGTTTTCCCGAGTGTGGCTTGGGGTTAAAATTCAGGACCATTAGCGGTAACCCCGAGCCACACTCGGGATTACATCGCAGGATCCTGGTGCCTCCATACTTACCTTGTCCCCTGGATCCTGCGATGTCCCCCGCAGTGTCCGAGGGCTCCGTCCTCCTCCGAAGCCTCTCCTTGCCAGGCTCCGTTCCCTGCGAGTGTCGCGACGTACGGGGGCGGAGCCTGGCGGCAAATTAAAAAAAAAGTAAAAATCATAACACATACAGTACTGTAATCTTACAGATTACAGTACTGTATGAAATGATTTCACATCCCTTTTGTCCCCAGTGCTTTGGCCCATGCCCTGCATGTAGTTTTATATTATATATATACTGTTCTTTCTGCCTGGAAACTGGAGATTGTCCATAGCAACCAAAAAGTGTCCCTTTACGTCAAAAGTGGCTTTAGACCAGCTAGAAAACAACGATAGTAAATTAGAACACTTGCAGAATTGAGCGATAGTGAATTGTGGGGAAATGTATTTTATTACTATTTTTTTAAAAAAAAATTTTATTAGTTATTTTTATTTATTATATTATAATTTATGTTTTTGTGTTTCAAACTTTATCATACCCAGGATATCTACTAGACTCTGGTTTGGACAGATTTAAGTGTGTTATTGTTAAGATTTACAGACCTACAATATAAAACGCCAAATTTCCATGCAAAATAATTGTACCGCTTTCAGCACCTAAAATCCGAAATAATCATACCGCCAGGGAGGTTAATAACCCTTTTGCTGGCTATAGTTTGTTGCTAATCAGAAACGCAGAGTGAATACCTAATGATCCTGAAAGTTACCTGCATATAGCAGCACTTCCTGTTATGACCTGTCAATGCAACCCTTAGCTACAAATCCCATGGAAGGAGCTGTCAGCTTGTTTTCTGGCCTCCAGACGGGGGGAGCTAATCTAAGAGCTAATCTAATTGAACTTGCGTGCTTATTCTATATTTCACAGATGCTTTTTTCATCGTTGGCTGCGGCTATAAAATTGTCTACCTTACATTATTCTAATTTTCTGATTAAAATGACATGGGGCTAGACAATGGGTTCTTGTAAAGGGCTTGGATTTTCAGTCTAATAAAATCCCAGACCTTACAAGCTCTCATTGTACTCAGTCACTGACTGTATTATGTGTATCCCTGCTACTTATGATGTGTTGTTCATCTGACGTCTCCCTATGACTGCTCCAATCTTTTCCCCACCTAAGTGAGAAGATCAGGTCTAGCCTGATTAGAGTAAGTCATCCCATGTTATAAGGTTTAACTGTAGAATGGTGGAATTCTCTGTTTACAATGTAGGCCAGTTCCTCAAAGAGTTTTATATTCAAAGAACAGGAAACCAAGTGCAAATCAGAAACCGAGGCATAGTGACTAAATCTGATGAAATGGAAAGAGAATCTGATCAAATACAGCTTTGTTTTGATGCATCATACATTTCAAGCATAGATCAGAAGAAACCTCTTTTTGTTGTTCCCATTGCTATACAGTATTTCTACCCTCTAGGTATGCTCTGCTATGGCATTGTTCACATTCTACAAGTGTATTCGGAATTTAATTACATTTGTGATAAATGTTTTCATTTGTGCATCAGTGGACCGCCTGTTCCTCTGACTTCCACCATTCCTTCTAGGTATGGGTGAAAATAGAGCTCACTCCTCTTCTCCTATTCTCTGCGACAATGCTAGGTACCTTAAGGTTGGTCCAGTACTGTCAAATGGGGCCATAGAAGGTGTTCATGGCCCTGTGTAAGTTCCATCAAGTTAGTTTGGAGCTGAAACACTAATTATTAAAATTGTGGACACTATTTCATTTTAATAAATACTAGCAACATAACCCCCTATTAGGGGCTTATGACTGACACGGGCTCTTAGTATAGATACCACCAGAATTAAAGTGTTACTAAATCCACAACAGTAAAATAGTCTGTACATGCTGTAAAGTATGCTTGCTATACTAACTGTATAGTATATATGCTATACTCACTCAACCTAAGGGGCAGTGGCGGCCGGTGGAATTTTTTTTTTGAGGGGGCGGCAAACAGTATGTCAACCCCCCCCCAATCGGTCAGTCATTAGGTAGGTAGCACTTACTCCATCACCAGCGGCTTCCCCTTTTTGGCGGTGGTGGCCTCCCACATTCCTGGTCATCACGGCGGTGGTGGCGGCGGCTTCTATTTCCTCCCTCCTCCTCGGTGGCCAATCGGGAGTCTTCTCCTTTCGGCCAATCAGAAAATGGGTCTCACACCCACTTCTGATTGAGAATCCGTGTTTCAACAGCGAATATTCGTCTCAAGCGCACTGTCCCAGTGTGAAGGCACTCGGGCTTTCACACTGGGGCTGCGGAAGAGGCAGTTTACAGGAGCTACTTTTAGCGCAAAAACGCCTGTAAAGCACCTCAGTGTGAAAGGGGTCTAAGAGTTTTCTACAGCTTGAATGGAGTCCACCTGTGGTAAATTCAGTTGATTGGACATGATTTGGAATGTTACAAACCTGTCTATACAGTCAGGTCCATAAATATTGGGACATTGACACAATTCTAATCTTTTTGGCTTTATACACCACCACAATGGGTTTGAAATGAAACGAACAAGATGTTTTTTAATTGCAGACTTTCAGCTTTAATTTGAGGGTATTTACATCCAAATCAGGTGAACGGTGTAGGAATTACAACAGTTTGTATATGTGTCCCCCACTTTTTAAGGGACCAAAAGTAATGGAACAGATTAACAATCATCCATCAAACTTTCACTTTTTAATATTTGGTTGCAAATCTTTTGCAATCAATTACAGCCTGAAGTCTGGAACGCATAGACATCAGAGACACTGGGTTTCATCCCTGGTGATGCTCTGCCAGGCCTCTACTGCAACTGTCTTCAGTTCCTGCTTGTTCTTGGGGCATTTTCCCTTCAGTTTTGTCTTCAGCAAGTGAAATGCATGCTCAATCGGATTCAGGTCAGGTGATTGACTTGGCCATTGCATAAAATTCCACTTCTTTCCCTTAAAAAAGTCTTTGGTTGCTTTTGCAGTATGCTTCGGGTCATTGTCCATCTGCACTGTGAAGCGCCGTCCAATGAGTTCTGAAGCATTTTGCTGAATATGAGTAGATAATATTGCCCGAAACACTTCAGAATTCATCCTGCTGCTGTTGTCAGCAGTCACATTATCAATAAATACAAGAGAATCAGTTCCATTGGCAGCCATACATGCCCACACCATGACACTACCACCACAATGCTTCACTGATGAGGTGGTATGCTTTGGATCATGAGCAGTTCCTTTCCTTCTCCATACTCTTCTCTTCCCATCACTCTGGGACAAGTTGATCTTGGTCTCATCTGTCCATATGATGTTGTTCCAGAACTGTGAAGGCTTTTTTAGATGTTGTTTGGCAAACTCTAATCTGGCCTGTTTGTTTTTGAGGCTCACCAATGGTTTACATCTTTTGGTGAACCCTCTGTACTCACTCTGGTGAAGTCTTCTCTTGATTGTTGACTTTGACACACATATACCTACCTCCTGGAGAGTGTTCTTGATCTGGCCAACTGTTGTGAAGGGTATTTTCTTCACCAGGGAAAGAATTCTTTGGTCATCCACCACAGTTGTTTTCCGTGGTCTTCCAGGGCTTTTGGTGTTGGTGAGCTCACCAGCGTTCTTTATTTTTAAGGATGTTCCAAACAGTTGATTTGGCCACACCTAATGTTTTTGCTATCTCTCTGATGGGTTTGTTTTGTTTTTTCAGCCTTTTGATGGCTTGCTTCACTGATAGTGACAGCTCTTTGGATCTCATATTGAGAGTTGACAGCAACAGATTCCAAATGCAAATAGCACACTTGAAATTAACTCTGGACCTTTTATCTGCTCCTTGTAAATGGGATAATGAGGGAATAACACACACCTGGCCATGGAACAGCTGAGCAGCCAATTGTCCCATTACTTTTTGTCCTTTAAAAAGTGGGAGGCACATATACAAACTGTTGTAATTCCTACATCGTTCACCTGATTTGGATGTAAATGCCTTCAAATTAAAACTAAAAGTCTGCAGTTAAAGCACATCTTGTTTGTTTCATTTCAAATCCATTGTGGTGGTGTATAGAGCCAAAAAGATTAGAATTGTGTTGATGTCCCAATATTTATGGACCTGACTGTATAAGGTCCCACAGTTAAGAGTGCATGTTAGATCACAAACCAAGCCATGAAGTCCAAGGAATTGTCTGTAGACCTCAGAGACAGGATTGTTTCGAGGTACAGATCTGGGGAAGGGTACAGAAACATTTCTGCAGCGTTGAAGGTCCCAATGAGCACAGTGGCCTCCATCATCCGTAAATGCAAGAATATAAAAAAGAAAAGTTTGGGACTTTATATGAGGCAATGTCCTAGTCATATGCCTCCATTCCTGTCAATATGAACAAAAGGGAGAGTGGGACTTTATATGAAGTACGTGGTTGCAAAACAATAAGTTGGTAAAAAATAATATTTATTGGTACATATAATATATAATATATACAATCCTTACATAGGTCTGCATCAAGGTACAATTGTACATAATAGTAACTAAGTATTAAATAAAATAAAATTTATACACCTTATTTTACAAAATAATACCTAGGTGACCTGTATTCTCTCTAATTCCTGTCATTGTTTTTGGATAAAGACCATAAAATTATAAATTGCATGATTGTATGGAATTCATGTAAAAAGCTTGGAACACATGATACATGTAGAAAGTTCCATAAAACACCTGAAAAAAGTATGATAATATCGAACACGGCATCTGATAGCTCGACGTATTTCGTGGCTTATAGCCACTCTTCACGTGATACGTATCCGCGTATCTGCAATAAATCACATGGGTTCCTAAATTGTCTAGCATGGTAAAAGATATAAAAAATTATATGAAAACAAAAATGGTAAAAGGCCCATTACATGAATTACAAAATGTATCGGTATGTTGGTGGTAAGGTGCTAAGAGTTGTATGCCAACTTATTGTTTTGCAACCACGTACTTCATATAAAGTCACACTTCCCCCTTTTTCCCTTTTGTTTGTAAATGGAAGAAGTTTGGAACCACCAGGACTCTTCCTAGAGCAGGCCGCCCGGCCAAACTGAGCAATCGGGGGAGAAGGGCCTTAGTCAGGGAGGTGACCAAGAACCCACTGGTCACTCTGACAGAGCTCCAGCGTTTCTCTGTGGAGAGAGGAGAACCTTCCAGAAGAACAACCATCTCTGCAGCACTCCACCAATCAGGCCTGTATGGTAGAGGGGCCAGACGGAAGCCACTCCTCAGTAAAAGCCACCTGACAGCCCGCCCTGGAATATGGGCAGGAGAATGGTAGTGGCCACAATATTGAGAAGGCTTTTTTTGCTTTGGTGGACTGGATCTACATGTGTGCAATACTGGAGTGTATGGGATTTGGCACCTCTTTTCTGAAGAAGATAGATTCTCTATAGATGCCGCCAAGCTTCTATTTAGCTGGGAAACATGGTCTCCATCCATTATATGGTTAGGCGAGATACTTGACAGGGTTATCCCGTCTCCCACAATTTTTGCCCTGATGATGGAACCTATAGCTGTGGCTCTCTGAACTAATCCCCTGTTGAGAGAACTTCATAATCCTGAAGAAAAAGTGGTGTTACACACCGATGATATGTTCATTTTTTTGCAAGACCCTGATATTTCTTTGCAAACCACATTGACAACATTAGATAATTTTGCTGGCTTCTGAAGGATAAACATTAACTGGAGTAATTTGCAGATACTTTTGACTTTCGATAGATCCACTGGCGGATCTGTTGGTACCCTGCCTCTCCAATGAGTAACCAAAATGAAATACTGGGGGGGGGGGGGCGGTCACCAACCCCCTAGCCAACTTTATACCATTAAAATGTTCTCTCCTTTTGGCATTTAGCGAAATCATGATTTGAATCTTGGATGTCACAGCCCTTGCCAATCATTGGCAAGATTCATTTGTTTAAGAAGAAGATGCTCCTTTAAAATACACATGTTTGGACCCTTCCACCCCCCCCCCCCCCCCTCCTCGTCTCTATTTAAACAATTGGATGTATAACAACTGAAATAACTAACAGAAAAGAATAAGTACGTGCATCCAATTCTTTAGTCCTCTGCCTGCATTTTTTGGGCACAGTTTTAAGAGTTTAGTTCCTCTTTAAATGCTAAGTCCATCCAGAAACACAAACTCATTTAGATCATGTTGGGAATGTTAAAGCACATGCCGCATGCTTGTTTACCTGCTTGGCAGCAGAAGAGAGATCTGTCCCAAACTGTCAGATGAGTGTTCTTTTCTATCTTGGTTAAGCTGGTATAGAGCAACAACCCTCCACCCACTAACTTCATTCTTTATCTCCATGGTGCTGACCTCCATAGAATTATTTTTAATTCATAACATGCATGAAATCAGCCTAGGTAACTATGATAGTATATTAAACTTACATTTGAGAAATATGGCAAAATATGTTATAGCTGGTAGAAAAGGTTTCTTCATTGATCAGGAAAAGGCGATCAGAATGACCAGAATCTTTGTTTTAATTTTTTTCATTATGTTTGGAAAGTTCTGCTTTCTGCTAGCTTATATTTTACTATGTCCATTTGGGGAGATTGCCCTTTACTTCCTGTCCTGTACTTGAGGGAATTCCCCTCTTGGACAGCTTTCTGCTAAATGTTCTAAAGAGTGCTGGAGGACAAACAGCTATAAATAGGAAGTTCAGTAGTTTGAAACATAATTGAAATGCTGATTTGCCGCCAGGTTAACTGGTTGTTACATCATAAGGTAAACAAGGAAGCTGTGAAAGCATCAAACCACTGTTAGCATTTAATCACTGTGCTCTTCTTGGTAATCTCCTTCGCTCAACGCTGAACATAATCGTCTCACCAGCCCACCAAAATAGTTTGCTTTGATAACTTTTAACCCCCTTTCACACCGAGCCGTCTATAGCATCGGCGGTAAAACGCCGCTATTTTTAGCAGCGTTTTACCGTCGGATTTGCGGCGCATTTCGGCCGCTATTGGGGCGCTTTTACCCCCCGCTAGCGGCCGAGAAAGGGTTAAAACCGCCTGCAATGCGCCTCAATAGCGGTGTTTTGCTGGCGGTATCCCAACGCTGCCCTATTGATTTCAATGGGGAGCAGCGGTGGAGGAGCGGTAAACAAACCGCTCCTTCACCGCTCCAAAGAAGCTGCTGACAGGACTTTTCCTGACGTCCTGCCAGCGCAGCGCTCCGATTTGAAAGCCCTCGGCTTTCACACTGGAGACAATGCTGCAGCTGTTTGAGGGCGGATTGCAGGCGCTATTTTTAACGCTGTAGCGCCTGCAAAACGCCCTCGGTGTGAAAGGGGTCTTATTGCGGATCTCATCCTGAAACCAGTAATAAAACCAAAAATGTAACATATTGCAACTTACTAATTATTAGATGTGGTGGCTGCATTAGTTTTCTTTTTTTTATTTGTAGCCTTTTTTCCCTCTGTTTTCACCTGGTGAAAACCCGAGGACGTCTATTACAGATGAAATGCTTAAAAGCGGAGTTGTGCAGCTTGACGTCACATCCAGCCACTTCCGGTAACCTCACTTCCTGTTGGTGGAACACCCGCAGTTTCACGGCTGAGTTCGAAAGTGCTTGTATATTCTGGATGTACTAAGTGCCAGTATAAAGGCACAATTTTGTATGTGGGTGTATAATAGTGGTTTTATAAAGGGGGATTGCAATCTTAATAAAATGTTGCGCAATGATGGTTTTGTGGTCGTATTTCTCCTTGTAAGGCACATTAAGGACTGTCTGGGAATCATCCATTGTACCATTGGCATACTGAAGGAGTTTGGTTAAAAGCAATAATAGACCCCTTTAGAAATAAATGGGTCAAGGAGCTCTGTTGTGGAGCTTTGGTGAGTCACTTCACTGCTTGAACCAGTTTGGAATATTTATTGGAGCACATATTAAGTAGACTATCACTAATATTGGTGTATCACAGTGGACTTTCACGCAATGTATTTATTTGTCATCACTGATTTGGCAAAGACACAAGGAGCACTTATATGTTGGTTTTGCTGTGTTTACAATATTTACCATAATTTTAGATGATTTGTAGAATTTATAGTGGTTTAGCACATTGGTTTACTAAGCGTGGCTCCTTCATATTATATATGGTATTTGGCCTTGCCAGTATCACTCCTTTGATAAAAGCCAATTGTTCGGTTGACTTTTGTTGAAGGAGCTTGTTGCAAAATTCTAGGCCAAACAGAACCTGCATCCAATCCAAAACAAACACAGTTTGGGTACTCTGACAATGGCTGCAGTGGCTGTCAGAACACAATAGCTCAGCAGAAGGTTTGTCCATCCTCATTGTTATGGATGTAGATGGAGGAATCCTTGTAGATTTTTTTTTCATTCAGCCAGCAGGATGAACAAAAGAAATCTACATATATATAGCCAGTTTAAGAGATGGAGAGTGCAAATTCACTCAGGTAAAATACTGTGGCATCATGTGACTCCTGGGGTGGGGCAAAATAGCCTCACCGCAACCAGCATCGGGTGGTGATTACTTGCTGGGGCCTGCTGACTGCTTGGAGACAGACACTAGTGAACAATGGAACTACACCATTTAATACCAGCCATACACGGTTCGAATTTGGAAAGAATTTTCTTTCTAAAACCGTATCTAAGAATTTTCGTACGAATTTTGCACCATTAGTGGGCTGCAGCAACGGCCGTTTTTTGTGCGGCAATCAAATTTGAGGAATCGGACATGTTGGAAATTTTTAGAAAAACAAACGATTTTCTAATAAATGATGGGAGAATCGTGCAAGAAATGTAATAAGAAAAGAACATTTACGGAGAGAAAAGAAGATTCCCAGCACGAAAATTCTTTTCTGTAGCAACATGAGGTGAAATTGAAGGCTTTGTCGGCCAAATTTCGAAAATCAATGGTGGCATCATCGGATCACAAAAAAACAAACTTTCTGATTTTGAAAAGAAAATTTGTTCGAAATTCGACCATGTGTGGCCTGCTTAAGTCTGGAGACCACACTGCCACCAGCAGGTGTTCTAGTACCTGACAATCAAGGCCCAGGTGTGCCAAGCTACTCCACTGATGGTGTTTGTATAATAGTATGATGGCATATACATTTTTTAGCTTAAGCTACAATTACCTTTTTTTGTGATGTTCAAATAGCAATGGCAAAGTGAACTTTCACTTTGCTCACTGTGGGCAAACTAACAGTTCATTGCAGCCCACCTATTTTACTACTAATACTTACCTTCTCATCACTCATATCTATGGTGTGCATCAGCCAGCGCCCTTGGAAATATTTAGTACTTCCAGGTATGGGGGAACATGTAACCTTTTCAGAGCATGACAGTGTGGTTTTCATAAGCACATACTGTATATCTTGCTGTGTCAACGTGCAAAGTATTACTCTTCTGAGTTGACACCACATTCAATGGTTTACCTTTCAAAACATTGGCTAACATTGCAACTAATGTGGGGAAGATTTTGTGTTTTTGCTTTCACAGTTAGAATAAAGTATTATTTAAGACCCCAAAGTCATTGAAGCTAGCAGTCAGCAGTGAAAATGATCCATTTGCTGCACAAAAAGGAAATAAGTGGTGTATTCATACAGTAACCAACCAGTGGTGCCATACAGTTGTTAGAGGAATGGGCACACTGGGGGAGATTTACTAAAACTGGTGCACTCAGAATCCGGTGCAGCTGTGCATGGAAACCAATCAGCTTATAAGTTTAGCTTGTTCAATTAAGCTTTTACTACAAAACATGGAAGCTGATTGGTTTCTATGCATTGCTGCACCAGATATTGCATTCTCCAGTTTTAGTAAATAAGCCCCACTTGTCTCTGCCTCTATACTATGTATATTGTATAACATGCCCCTTATTTTGTCTCCGCTCATCTGTGATCAGTTCAGTTTCTTTCCATATTCCATAGTCACTATGGGGGGACCTTTCTGAATTCTTAATTTGTATAACTTTAAAGAAAATAGAGAAAGATGATTGAGTCTTCTTTTAGGGCTTAATAACTGCTACAGTGGGGTGCAGAACGATGAACTGCAACCAGGAATTGTGAACTCTGGAGTCTCCGGTGATTCAGTACCAACACAAAACAAATATATTGGATGTTATTGTATATTGCACTCACCACTTCACATAAATAATCCAGTCAAGAGGTTTCCGGCGTTCTTAAAGTGTCATTAAACCCACATCATAAAAAACAATCAATAAATGCTGTATTATATGTTGTCCATACTCACTCAGTCACTATGAGATTTGTTTTCTGTATTCTGCAAAAATCTAGTTAATCACGTTGCTCTCCATCTCCAACTTCTGTTCAAGTCCCCAATTCAGCTAGGCATTTTGCAGCTGTTGAGGCAACTCTGCACATGCTCAATTTTCAGTGAGTTTCTATGCTGAGCATTTCCTCCCTATCACATCTGAGCAGCCTATGTGACTATACAGTCACCCATGTGGGCGTATACATAGTGGTAAATGACAGCCCACTCCCTCCTCCTCCATGTCCACTGACCAGCTAAACACAATGGGGGTGGGATATTACATGTAGATTGATGGAGGTTTCATCTCCCTCTTATTCTAAGTCACAGGCTGGAGGGGCATGACACAGCCTGTGACTGGCAGAAATCTGCCCACATCATGTTATTTCCACAAAATAATAAAGATTTAATTTTAAATATATATTTGTATGCCAATTTAAAATAGTTTATTGATATTATTTATTTATTTTTACTCTGTATTCCAAAGGCAGTTTTTTTTTAACATGCGACCAGCAGCTGAGCACTAGAAGCTCCTTCTCCTTATGTTTCCCTGCAGACAGGCTGGGAAAGAGCTGGGTCATGTGACAGCTGTATATCAATTAGGGAAAAGGTACTGTTTTTTTTATATAAATTAAAATATTTACAGTGCCATCTTCCACATACAGCAATAGAAGGAACAATGTAAATTAAACAGCATGTGTTTAGCATCACTTAAAGGAAATAAAGGAAAGGGGGGGGGATCAAAACCAAAATGAATGTGCTCAGGAGCTGTTCTGTAACAGTGGTTATTTTTTATTTACCGTATTTATCGGCGTATAACACGCACTTTTTTCCCCTTAAAATCAGGGGAAAGTCGCAGGTGCGTGTTATACGCCGATCCCTGCCGATCCCGAGCTGTCACATCTTTAAAATCGCGGACCGCGATTTGAAAATGGCGCCGCCGGCGCCGAAGTACACAGAGCCGGTCCTCGGCTCTTTCCGGCGGCTCTCGTTTACTTTCGGCTCCACTCGTAGTCCCGAGCGGAGCTATCCGAACCTACTCGGATAGCTCCGCTCGGGGCTACGAGTGAAACCGAAAGTAAACGAGAGCCGCCGGAAAGAGCCGAGGACCGGCTCTGTGTACTTCGGCGCCGGCGGCGCCATTTTCAAATCGCGGTCCGCGATTTTGAAGATGTGACAGCAGGGACAGGGGATCCCTGGGGCAAGGCTGCACTGGGGAAGGCTGCACTGACAAGGTTGCACTGGGGAAGGCTGCACTGGGGAAGGCTGCACTGACAAGGCTGCACTGGGGAAGGCTGCACTGACAAGGCTGCACTGGGGAAGGCTGCACTGACAAGGCTGCACTGGGGAAGGCTGCACTGACAAGGCTGCACTGACATGGCTGCACTGACAAGGCTGCACTGGGGAAGGCTGCACTGACAAGGCTGCACTGACATGGCTGCACTGACAAGGCTGCACTGACATGGCTGCACTGACATGGCTGCACTGACATGGCTGCACTGACATGGCTGCACTGACATGGCTGCACTGACAAGGCTGCACTGACAAGGCTGCAATGATGGGCATTTAAATGTAAGTTTTTTTCCCTTCAACTTCCCTCCTAAAAGTTTTTTTTCCTTAAAATTCCCTCCTAAATTGGGGTGCGTGTTATACGCCGGTGCGTGTTATATGCCGATAAATACGGTATTTATTTATTTATTTTCACCAAATTACTTTAATATGATTATTCTTTCTTTGTCCCCAGCTGGCTAGAAGAATAGGATGAAGTAAGATTGTGCAATGTACCCTCTGTGATGTCTTCCATATGTCCACAGGCCCAGCAGATGAGTAATCATGCTGAAAGGTAGGAATAACAATTTAGTGCACTTTTTTAAGAATTTGCAGCAACGAACCAGCAAGTGACTAACACCCCAGTTTGTCATTTAACAGATTAGGATTGCACCATTTTTTTATTGTGTAGCAATCTGCCTATTCAATTGTTATAAGAAAAATTAATCTTTTTAACCACTTCAGCCCCGGAAGGTTTTACCCCCTTCCTGACCAGAGTACTTTTTACAATTTGGCACTGCGTTGCTTTAACTGGTAATTGCGCGGTCATGCAATGCTGTACCAAAACTGCGTCCTTTTTTTTCCCCACAAATAGAGCTTTCTTTTGGTGCTATTTGATCACCTCTGCGCTTTTTATTTTTTGCGCTATACACAAAAAAATGTTGACAATTTTGAAAAAAAAAAAATTTTTTTACTTTTTGCTATAATAAATATCCCCAAAAATGTTTTTAAAAAACAAATTTCTTCATCAGTTTAGGCCAATATATATTCTTCTACATATTTTTGGTAAAAAAAATCGCAATAAGCGTATATTGATTGGTTTGCGCAAAAGTGATAGCGTCTACAAACTATGGGAAAGATTTATGGCATTTGTATTATTATTTTTTTTACTAGTAATGGCGGTGGTCTGCGATTTTTAGCAGTATTGTGACCATGCGGCGGACAGATTGTACACTTTTGACAGATTTTTGGGACCATTGACATTTATACAGCGATCAGTGCTATAAAAATGCACTGATTACTGTGTAAATGACATTGGCAGGGAAGGGGTTAACACTAGGGGGTGATTATTAGTTAAATTATTAGTTAAATGTATGTTCCCTAGGTGTTTTCTAACTGTATGGGGTTAGGACTGAGTAGGAGAGGAGACATTTCGCTGTTCCTACATAATAGGAACTAACGACATGTCTCCTCACCTCTGACAGCACAGAGATTTGTGTGTTTACACACACAAATCCCCGTGCTGGTGCTCATTCACGCGATCGCGCATGGCCAGCGGCGACCGTGTCCGCCGGCCAAGCGCATCGGGTCCCTCGCCACGCGCCCTCTGATGGCTCTTAAAGGAACCCCGTACCTTTTCAGGGTTTCGTACAGGGGAGCCATATTACAGTAGATGGCCAGAGATTGCAGACCTGCTACACTAAAGGTTAAAATAAAGGATGTGCTGTAGGGGATAGTTGGGGACTGGAGACACATTGCACAAGATCTGTGCCTTCATGATCAACTTTAAAAATACTGGCACTGCATATAATATTCTTCTCCCGTATAATATTCTTATTCTCATTTACAGTGGGGCAAAAAAGTATTTAGTCAGCCACCAATTGTGCAAGTTCTCCCACTTAAAAAGATGAGAGAGGCCTGTAATTGTCATCATAGGTATACCTCAACTATGAGAGACAAAATGTGGAAACAAATCCAGACAATCACATTGTCTGATTTGGAAAGAATTTATTTGTCAATATCAAAAGTTCATCTCAATACTTTGTTATATATCCTTTGTTGGCAATGACAGAGGTCAAACGCTTTCTGTAAGTCTTCACAAGGTTGTCACACACTGTTGCTGGTATGTTGGCCCATTCTTCCATGCAGATCTCCTCTTGAGCAGTGATGTTTTGGGGCTGTTGCTGGGCAACATGGACTTTCAACTCCCTCCAAAGGTTTTCTATGGGGTTGAGATCTGGAGACTGGCTAGGCCACTCCAGGACCTTGAAATTCCTCTTACGAAGCCACTCCTTCGTTGCCTGGGCAATGTGTTTGGGATCATTGTCATGCTGAAAGACCCAGCCACGTTTCATCTTCAGTGCCCTTGCTGATGGGAGGAGGTTTGCACTCACGATACATGGCCCCATTCATTCTTTCATGTACACGGATCAGTCGTCCTGTTCCCTTTGCAGAGAAACAGCCCTAAAGCATGATGTTGCCACCCCCATGCTTCACAGTAGGTATGGTGTTCTTTGGTTGCAACTCAGCATTCTCTCTACTCCAAACACGACGAGTTGTGTTTCTACCAAACAGTTCTACTTTGGTTTCATCTGACCATATGACATTCTCCCAATCCTCTTCTGGATCATCCAAATGCTCTCTAGCAATCCTCAGACGGGCCCAGACATGTACTGGCTTAAGCAGGGGGACACGTCTGGCACTGCAGGAGCTGAGTCCCTGGCAGCGTAGTGTGTTACTGATGGTAGCCTTTGTTACGTTGGTACCAGCTCTCTGCAGGTCATTCACTAGGTCCCCCCGTGTGGTTCTGGGATTTTTACTCACCGTTCTTGTGATCATTTTGACCCCACGGGGTGAGATCTTGCGTGGAGCTCCGGATCGAGGGAGATTATCAGTGGTCTTGTATGTCTTCCATTTTCTAATTATTGCTCCCACAGTTAATTTCTTCACACCAAGCTGCTTGCCTATTGCAGATTCAGTCTTCCCAGCCTGGTGCAGGTCTACAATTTTGTTTCTGGTGTCCTTCAACAGCTCTTTGGTCTTCACCATAGTGGAGATTGGAGTGTGAATGTTTGAGGTTGTGGACAGGTGTCTTTTATACTGATAACAAGTTCAAACAGGTGCCATTAATACAGGTAATGAGTGGAGGACAGAGGAGCCTCTTAAAGAAGAAGATACAGGTCTGTGAGAGCCAGAAATCTTGCTTGTTTGTAGGTGACCAAATACTTATTTTTCCACCATAATTTGCAAATAAATTCTTTCAAAAATCAGACAATGTAATTGTCTGGATTTGTTTCCACATTTTGTCTCTCATAGTTGAGGTATACCTATGATGACAATTACAGGCCTCTCTCATCTTTTTAAGTGGGAGAACTTGCACAATTGGTGGCTGACTAAATACTTTTTTGCCCCACTGTAGCTAGCAAAGTCAGGTGAATGAATGATTTTCTGTCATTTGCCCTTGGTTAGCTGCAAGGTAGAGAAAGCAAGGACTGCGGGTTACTGGGGCCCAAGGAATGTACGAGAGGCACCCAAAGGACCACATCTAATCTCATAAGGTTCTAAAGTTCAGGAGTGTCTTTAGACTTTTCATGTTTAGACTGGTACCACGGTGTATGCTGCCATTTGCAAACAGAGTCTCCATTTATATTATAAAGAATAATCTGGGTTTAGTAGAAATTAAAGCGAAAGTCCAAGCTACAACTAACTAAGCTTAAAACAGCTCCCATCTTCTTTTAAGGCCTATACTAACTACCCTATAGAAGGAAGATGCATATATTTACCCATTCTCATTGGCACTCCAAACCAGTCACATGATTGGCTCCCAGCAGCAGCTTCAGAGGAGAGGAGGGACAGCCAACAATGGGTGCCTCATAGCAAGCCAACGGTGGCGTCATCACCCAAAAGTTCTATCTGTTGTAGGCACTCTTTCCTTTCTCCTGAAGCCACTGAGGAGATCACGTGATCTGCATGCATCTTCGTTTTACAGCATAGTTAGCATAGGAGTTAGAAGAGAGGTGGGAGCAGTTTTACGCTTGTTAGATCTAGCTTTGAATTACACTTTAAAAGATAAGTGCACTTTTAGTCAAATCTTCATTCATTTTTCTGTCCTTAGGAGCTCTGTAATCTAAACTAACTAGAAATCCACTGCCAAGCTGCTCACTTACCTCAGCATGACAGCCAGGGTCTGCTTTCGGACAAACCACCATACACACGGGAAGAATGTTAGCTGTTTTTTTTTTTTTTGGACTGACAAATGTCTCCCGACATTCTGCGTGTGTGTACAGGGCTTTTGATTGAACATTTGATAGCTATCAAGTGCCAATTAACACTTGGGGGCTGTCTGTAGATTAAAGCTGAACTCCAGACATAAAAACTAATATTTAAATCTATTCTTCAATAACAGCAAAAAATTTAAATCCACTTTGTGTGCACCAAATGTCTTTTTAACGGTATTGGTGACATCATTAACTTTGAGTTTTCAGGCAGTCATGGGAGCAGTCGCTGTCTGAATACAATAAATAATAAACAGTGTAGATTCCTCCCCATGTACGGGGATATCAACACATTTTCTCTTGTTCGGCCTGCGGGCTGAACAAGAGAAATTTATCCGTGTATGGCTAGCTTTATTATCAAGCTAACCAACACATACTGATGGTTCTAAATTTGGCCTGGGCATCTAGGCTTCAAAAACCTTCGGTCATGAAGGGGTTAATGATATAGATATTTACAGAGTTTTAATATTAAAGTATGCAAAAGTGTATCTAAAGCCAAATTGTTTTGTTTTCCTTTTGGATGGAGTGGGGAATGAGTTCGGACCTGTCTGTTTCTTATTGCTTTTTTTTTTGTTTGCCGAGGCGGGGTGGTGATGTCACTATTTCCACCTCATCCAATCATGCGGGGTGGTGATGTCACAACCTCCACCTCGTCCAATCAGAGAGCGCTTTGCATTCATTGAGTAAATGCAAAGTGTTTTCTGAATGGCGCTTGTGGCAAACGAGTGACCTCCTGTGGAAGCTGGTGGCGATCACTGTAGTAGTGGTGTAACAATGTCTACTACAGTGATTTCCAGCTTCAATGGGAATCAGCCTGGTATGGAACATGCATACTTAGGCAGGTCAAATTTGCACGATTCCCCCATAAACACAGACAGTGCTGACAGCGAAATCCCTCCTGCCGAGCAAATGTCTGGTCCCGGCGGGGGAAGCCATCCCCTCCGGGAGAGACAGTAAATATCGCTAGTGGTTGCTATAATTGCAAGAGAATCCGTCAGGCTGGTTGTACCCAAGTTGATCAATCGAGACATTTGGCCTGTTCATTAACAGTATGAATCTCGGTCAGTTCCTGCTGAACCGGCCGAGATTCGAACTGCGTATGGCTGGTCTTACTTTAGTCCAAGCTGGACCAAGGTAACTACTGTATGCACAAATATCCATTCCTGGAATTCTGCTTTAACATAGCTTCTTAGATGTAGAAAACTTATTTTTACGTATTTGACACGTGAGAGCTTGTTGCAATATTTTGTCAACGGAAATAACACGCCTTCTCCTTTATTTATAGAAATCCGAATCACAGAGCAACCTGTGTGTGCCTGTGTTCCCCCAGACTTTCCCCTCACCCTACGCTGTCGGGCCCAAGGTCCTACGAGGCTCTGTTATCAGTGGTTTGTGCAGTCAGAGGTAATACTAACAGATTTACTTGTATAAGTAATCCACAGTGTTTATTAATAGAATTCTGACCTCACCGAGCAAACATGTTTGAAGAGTCGCTTCCTTTTTTGCTCTGCTTGTCTAAATGAACCTACATTTCCACTGCAGAGGAAATGTTTTACAATAAATCACCTTCTTTCTCTGCTGTTTAGCAGCTTTGGTTATTCATAGTGTTATTCATCCGTCTGCAGTACATTGAAGGTTTCCACCTTAATACACTGGGGGAATTTATTGACTTTACTAGTCAGCGACACATCTTTTGTGCAAGCTCGTCATTGCCTGGATTCATAAACATACTGCCCGGGATCCTTCAAGTTGGAACTGTGGCCCTTTTCTCCCTAGTACCCCAGAACCTATTGTGAGCGCTACAGCAGCCAATAGAGAGGTGGCCACTGTGGAATGGGAGGGGTGGGACACCAGCTTGGAAGATGGGGATAGGCTGTGCCATGGTACAATGAACATATTATACTGACTAATGAAGGCAAGTGCAGGCTCTTTTTGTGCAGACTTTTTAGGAGATATTACATTTAAAAAGTTAGTTCCATGTTATGTTCTTCTTTTTTTTTTTTTGCCTTCTTTATTCATAAGTTTTATTATAGTATAAAACATTGTAGACATATCGTTAGAAAACAACATAAGGTACATTTGGCACATCAAACATCAATAGTGGCAATACAAGTTTTGTGAAATATGAAGACTAGTTATCATACCTTTGAAAAAATCAAACATAAGATGGTTGGGGGATATAGGTCATTATTAAAAAATGTAACACACTACATCGGCGCTTACAATAATGATATATACACAAGCAGCTAGCACAATTCACTGGTGGCGAATAAATGTATTAAACATATATAAGTGCAGCGCTTCAAAAACAAAGGAAAGAGTCCTTATCAGTAGCGCAATAAGGATTCAGAGTTGAGGGTCCAACAAGTGCAGTTTCCAAACAGAAGTGCTGTGAGAGATCCTCCATCGACAGCAATACACACACTGACCCTAACCATCAGGAGTGGACATACATAAAGCGGTTAAATGCACTTAGTACAATTCCCAGTTGCCAAGAATGCCTGGTGTCTGCAATCTTCACAACATAAGGAACTCCACCACAGATGGACCTCGGAGCATGCAGGGTTCAGAGATAGGCAGAAGTCACTGCACCATGCAGATGCTCTGAGGTCCATTTGTGGTCCAGCTCCTTATGTCGTAACAGCTTGGGATATTTTTTATAATCTAACCCTGCTTTAAACTTCTTCACAACTTTATCCCTGACCTGTCTGGTGTGTTCCTTGGCCTTTATGATGTTTGTTCACTAAGGTTCTCTAACAAAACTATGAGGGCTTCACAGAACAGCTGTATTTATACTGAGATTGAATTACACACAGATGGACTCTATTTACTAATTACGTGACTTCTGAAGGCAATTGCTTCCACTAGATTTTAGTTAGGGGTATCTGAGTAAAGGGGGCTGAATACAAATGTATGCCACACTTTTCAAATATTTATTTGTAAAATATTTTGAAAACCATTTATCATTTTCCTTCCACTTCACAATTATGTGCCACTTTGTGTTGGTCTATCACATAAAATCCCAATAAAATACATTTAAGTTTTTGGTTGTAACATGACAAAATGTGCAAAATTTCAAGGGGTATGAATACTTTTTCAAGGCTCTGTAACAATTTTTTTTTAATATTCCTTGGGCACCCCATTTGTGAGAGATCTGTGCATGTGTTTCTGTACACCTGTTGTGGCCAATATAATGGATTCTCACCTTCCCAGTATATGGGAACAGTAGTTGCTGCAACACAAAAGGGTGGATGGGAACAATCAAACATGAAGGTAGTTGGAAACACAGTTATATAGGAATTCCAAGTTTACTTTAAATAATTTATTTGAGCCAAACTTGGCCCAAACAAATTATTTAATTTACGAACTAATGCAGCTGCTGTGTGCTGTACTATACTGTAGCTGCATCAGCTACATACAGTAAGTATTCCAAAGCAGTAAGGTTGACTTCCCATCTGCTGCCGGAACCAAACTGAGTCAGTCTGAATGGTTCTCAACCAAGAGACGCTTTGTATTTTTATCAATACAAGATCTTCTTGAATTGGCCGAGGTGGAAATTGTGACATCATCTGTCCGTCTCTCCACCTCAGCCAATCAGAGAAAAAGACAAGGTTTCTCCTGAATGGCAGGGAAGAATTCAGGCCTACTCGATTTTGTTCCGGCAGCAGATGGGTAGTCGCCTGTACTGTTGCGGACCATAGCACTCCATACTGTATGTAGCTGAGTGCAACGTGTGCAGTGGCTGCATCAGTTAGTAATGGAAATTGTTTGTTTGGCACAAACTATTTAAAGTCAAAGTAAATTGGAATTCTACTTTAAGAATTATGGCAGGGGGTCTAACTATTATCCTTGATGTCTTAGAAAACAAGAGCTAACTCTAGCACCATCTGTAATTAAAGTAGAATTATAGACAAAAGTTTTTTCACTTTGGATAGAGTAATGGAGGGTGATCCAAAGGACATTGGGGTTTATTTACTAAAACTGGAACATGCAAAATCTGGTGCAGTAAACATATGAAATTTTCTGCATGAAGATGCATTTCAAGCAGAATTACAGTTCTTTCCTATGTGCAGGTTAGTGTTTTTTTAAGGCCCCTTTCACACTGGGGCGGGGGTGGCATTGGTGGTAAAACGGCACTATTTTTAGTGGCGGTATTCGGCCGCTAGCGGGGCGGTTTTACCCCCTGCTAGCGGCCGAGAAAGGGTTAAAACCACCGCCCCCATTGATTTGCCCCATACACCGCTCCTTCACTGCTCCAAAGATGCTGCTAGCAGGACTTTTTTTACCGTCCTGCCAGCACACCGCTCCAGTGTGAAAGCCCTCGGAGTTTTCACATTGGAGACACAGCAGCGGCTGTTTCAGGGCACATTGCAGCTACTATTTTTAGCGCTGTAGCGCCTGCAAAGCGCCCCAGTGTGAAAGGTGTCTAAAGAAAAACTCTTTGGCCCATTTAGACCCCTTTCACACTGGGGCGCCTTGCAGGCGCTACAGCGCTAAAAATAGTGCCTGCAAAGCATGCTGAAAGAGCCACTACTGTGTCTCCAATGTGAAAGCCCCAAGGGCCTTCACACTGGAGCGGTGCGCTGGTAGGACAGTAAAAAAAGTCCTGCTAGCAGCATCTTTGGAGCGGTGAAGGAGCGGTGTATACACCGCCCCTTCACTGCTCCTGCCCATTGAAATCTATGGGGCAGCGGGGCTATACCGCTGGCATAGCGCTGCTGCAGCAGCGCTTTGCGGTGGTTTTAACACTTTCTCTGCCACTAGCAGGGGGTAAAACCCCCCCTGCTATCGGCTGAAGACCGCCGCTAAAATGATGGTAATAGCACCCTTTTACCGCCGACGCCGCCCCCGCCCCAGTGTGAAAGGGGCCTTACACCTAGGAGTGTGCATTACCATGCACACAAACTGCAAAGCACGTGCCTAAGTGTAAATTAACCCTCAAACTCTTTAACTCTGACAACATTCAATAGAGACATTAGCTCCCTTAAGTCCATACCAAGATTTGCGTTCATTATTTTGTGAGTTTTTGTTGGATCCAGTAACATGAATTCTTCCTATTATCAGTCCACAGATTCACAAGAAATTCCAGGGGCCACCTTGCCTGACCTGCACATCGAAGCCAGGCGAACACAACTGTACGTCTGTCGTATAAATGACCAGCATCATGTCTTATTCAGCCATTGGGTGAAGGTGAAAGTGTTGAGAAACCTTCCTGAGGGTAAGATGTCCATGAAAGTAGAGCAAAATTTGCACACACACACACACACACAGATAAGCCCCCTACTGGTGAATAGAATTACATCTGCAGACATATTAAACATAAATTATTTTTTTCTTGAATATCGAACCTATAGGGATTAATGCCGGTATTCAGCATTGCCAGTTCTGTATGAGTACACAGAACTATACAGTAAGCCTTTTTACCTGTTTTTTTTTTCTGCTTATATTGTTCTTGAGAAACACAGAGAGTAGGGCAAAGAATAAAGCCAAAAGCAAAATGTAGTAACTCAGCAGTAAGAAGTTAAATTTCTCATTGCTAAAAATGAGATCTCTTTGTTTGCTATTTTATTAGACTTTATGGCAGAAGTTAAAATATATATAAAGCACAAAGCGCTGTGATGCTAAATAGCTGATAATTACACATAAAACCAAGTGAGGCTGCTATCAAAAGAGAGTGTTTTCAGAGTCACTTAAAAAGAATAAATAATGATATTTGAAGCGCTTCACAATGTGCATGAAAATGAATATATAAGAATAAATATAAATAGTCAAATAAATCCAGCGGTGAGTAAAAATTTCCTAAAAAATCCAGCAATCAAAATAGTGTAAAATTATAAAAAAAAAAATATATATATAAAAAATTAGTGACACCAAATGTGTAAAAAATTCACATAAAAAAAATCCACATAAAAATAAATAAATAGATAGGGATGTATTCAGAAGGTTCAATTATACAGGTGTAGAATCCTGATTGGTATAGAGCTTTTGATCACTAGCAAAGCTGTTTAAAAACACTTGCTTAATTAAGGTGCTCATTGATAGTAACAATGTGTTTTTTGCTTCTATTCACAACCAATGTGAGAATCATAAACAGGCAGATAAGAGAAAAAACCAATCATTGTGCAATAGTTAGGATACCAAGGTACACAGGTAAACTTCAATCCACTCACGTGTGCCTTATAATGATAAGGCATATGCAGGTTTTACTATAGCAGTCAGCCGCCTTAGACAGGAGCAGATTCAGTGCAGTACACTGTGTGAAACTGCTGATCTGCACAGAGCGTCCTTGGCTCCTCCCACGCGTTACATCACAGTCACGTGACTGTGATGTAACGCGTGGGAGGAGCCAAGGACGCTCTGTGCAGATCAGCAGTTTCACACAGTGTACTGCACTGAATCTGCTCCTGTCTAAGGCGGCTGACTGCTATAGTAAAACCTGCATATGCCTTATCATTATAAGGCACACGTGAGTGGATTGAAGTTTACCTGTGTACCTTGGTATCCTAACTATTGCACAATGATTGGTTTTTTCTCTTATCTGCCTGTTTATGATTCTCACATTGGTTGTGAATAGAAGCAAAAAACACATTGTTACTATCAATGAGCACCTTAATTAAGCAAGTGTTTTTAAACAGCTTTGCTAGTGATCAAAAGCTCTATACCAATCAGGATTCTACACCTGTATAATTGAACCTTCTGAATACATCCCTATCTATTTATTTATTTTTATGTGGATTTTTTTTATGTGAATTTTTTACACATTTGGTGTCACTAATTTTTTATATATATATTTTTTTTTATAATTTTACACTATTTTGATTGCTGGATTTTTTAGGAAATTTTTACTCACCGCTGGATTTATTTGACTATTTATATTTATTCTTATATATTCATTTTCATGCACATTGTGAAGCGCTTCAAATATCATTATTTATGGCAGAAGTTAGTTTAATAAGTTGAACAATAGTGGAACTCCATGACAGTATTGGAGGTAATATTATGTGAACAATATGTAAGAGTGAAATATGTGTAATCTGGATATGTTATCTCCATATGGTTTACAGGTGAACAAATTCAACGATTTATTATTTTACTTTCTATTTTAGACTGCCTCCCGTACGACTGGAATGGTGAGCCTATCATAATCACCAATCCCGTCTCTGCACATGTGAAATGCCACAAACCTGCCAAGCTTCAGTGCAGTGCTTTGGGAATACCAGCACCCGAATACCAGTGGTACTACAATGGGCTCTGCCAGCCTCATCAAAGGGAGATGCAGATCACGGTGAGACTGCAGTTTTTCCATTGTACTCCTCTTTGCCAAAAACGGTATATTATATTATACATATTATTAAAATAATACAATAGAATGCAAAGACAGCAATTTGTACACTACCTCAATTCATTGTGGCCATCAACTGGTCCATATACAGAATATATACAGTATAATGTAGTGCCACATGTGCAGCAAAAGACAGAGCTAGAAGTGTCATGCTTGAGATGTTGATTCTAAGACCACAAAATGATGGCAAGACAGTAATTGGTTTCAAATATATAAAATATGGCATCGGTTCATCATGCTCTGTAAGCAGTTTCTTCATTTATCCAGCTGTCAGTCCTTTGTTCTATATATTTTATGCATTCAATCTTGGAGCAGAGTTAAAGAGTAACTCCACTTTTGTTGAAAAAAAACATCCCCTCTGGGTGATCTATGTAAGATCTGAACAAATTAATGGGGTGGGTAACTACATGGCAAATGAGGTTCAATGTAGAAAAATGTAAAATAATGCATTTGGGTGGCAAAAATATGAATGCAATCTATACACTGGGGGGAGAACCTCTGGGGGGATCTAGGATGGAAAAGGACCTGGGGGTCCTAGTAGAGGATAGGCTCAGCAATGGCATGAAATGCCAAGCTGCTGCTAACAAAGCAAACAGAATATTGGCATGTATTAAAAAGGGGATCAACTTCAGAGATAAAATGATAATTCTCCCGCTCTACAAGACTCTGGTCCGGCCGTACCTGGAGTATGCTGTCCAGTTCTGGGCACCAGTCCTCAGGAAGGATGTACTGGAAATGGAGCGAGTACAAAGAAGGGCAACAAAGCTAATAAAGGGTCTGGAGGATATTAGTCATGAGGAAAGGTTGCGAGCTCTGAACTTATTCTCTCTGGAGAAGAGACGCTTGAGAGGGGATATGTTTTCAATTTATAAATACCGTACTGGTGACCCTACAATAGGAATAAAACTTTTTTGCGGAAGGGAATTTAACAAGACACGTGGCCACTCATTAAAATTAGAAGAAAAGAGGTTTAACCTTAAACTACGTAGAGGGTTCTTTACTGTAAGAGCGGCAATGATGTGGAACTCCCTTCCACAGGCGGTGGTCTCAGCGGGGGACATTGATAGTTTCAAGAAACTATTAGATAAGCACCTGAATGACCGCAACATACAGGGATATACAATGTAATACTGACATATAATCACACACACAGGTTGGACTTTTTGCAACCTCACCTACTATGTAGCTATGTACAATGCAAGGATTTTTACAAACTTTGTTGCAGATTCGTACTTTTTTCTGCTCTGATAGAATAGCTCTTTCTTCCTCTGTGCCTTTTGGGTACTGATTCTGAATGGGAGTTACTTTTTCATTAATGCTCAGCTGATGCATTTGCAGTGTTCTAATGAATCCCTTTAGAAGCGATTAACCCATTAGAGAGCATCTCAACAAAATGCAATGTTTGTTGCAGAAGATGCCTAAAATCTGACTTGTATCTTAGTGCAGACATCTGGGAAAATCAGCCAGCCAATCACACAATCAGGAAATTACATTTTTGGGAAAGTTCTGTACATCACCTCCAGGTTGCCATATTGCATTGAATTTTACCAAAAATGACAGCGTTGCAGATTGAAAAGGAAAGGTAATTTTTAAAAACATTCAATTACAATAAGGCTTGTGTTGCAATTATATACGCTATATTTCTTTTTTGTTTGATCATTTTTTTCACATGAAAGTGGAGTTACCCTTTACATTTTTTGGATACTTCTAATTGTTGGTCATGTACAAGTAGCTCATTTTTTTTGTTGGCTTTGGTGACACTTTTAACAACTTAGTCAAAATCATGAGTCAGAGGATCTTGTGTGCTTGGAATGGTGACAAAGGTTAGTAAATTAGTGTCTCTAATCCATAAAGAAGCAAAACAAAGACATTGCCAAACTTCATGTTTCATTTCACTCTCTGTACTTTTGAAGCAGAACTAAACTCTCTCAATCAAAGTTAAAGTGTTACTAAACCCAGAACCCTGTATATACTATATCTGGTCTCCCACAGTACACAGGACATGGAAATTTGATTATTTTAGTAAATATAAACTGCTAAATACCTTTTCTCATCAGCAGTATATAGCAGTCTTATGACTTCTATCAGTGTCTGGTTAAAGCTTGTAGGAGGAGTTTTCATTCTCCTCTGACTGTCCTATGAGGCTGCAGGACCCCTGACTCTCTGTCTGGACAGTGCTGACTGGCCCTATGCTGATCACATGCACTCTCCCAAGAAATAAAAAATACTCTCTAGCAATATACACCAAACTGAGCATGTGCAGAGTGACTCCAAGGCTTTGTAGAATGAGGAGATAGATTGAGGATCGTGGAAGAAGGAGGATCAGAGAGAGGACAAAGCAGCCCTTTTACACAATGCAGAGGATTGACCCATTAGGTTCCACAGTCAGTATAACAAGCATGCTTTACTACATATACAGACTGATTTTACTGTTGTGGGTTTAGTAACACTTTAAATATTATTAATCCTTATGCTGCTAGCCTTGGTAAATAACTAGGAAGGTTTATTATATTTATTTATTTATTTTTACATTTCTTCAGTTACTTCCTGGTTTCTGGCCAAGGCCAAAATGATGCCATACTGTACATCTCAGGGGTCTTAATGGGCATTTTCTTTTCTTTCTGGGGGAGGGGTGGATGGGCTTTCTCAGCTAAGCACATCCTCCTGCTGCATGCCTGAGCTAAGGGCGAATGGATTCCAGGAAGCGAATGCAACATGAATTATCTGCCCTTTTTCAAGATGACCAGAGCTACCAATCCAATGCTAGGGTTTTTTTTTCCAAAGCGATTTCTAAATAAAATAAAGCATGCAGATTTGGATATACAGTGCCTTGCAAAAGTATTCACCCCCTTGGCATTTTTCGTGTTTTGTTGCCTCATAACCTGGAATTAACATGGATTGTTTGAGGATTTGCATCATTTAATTTACAGAACATGCCAACAACTTTGCTTCACAATAAAAAAAAAAAACATCTTCAAACAACAAGTAGAACAAAATAACAGAACAGGTCAATGTGCATAACTATTCACCCCGCTAAAGTCAATACTTTATAGAGCCACCTTTTGCGGCTATCACGGCTCCAAGTCGCTTTGGATAAGTCTCTATGAGCTTGCCAAATCTTACCACTGGGATTTTTGCCCATTCCACTTTGCAAAACTGCTCCAGCTGCTTCAAGTTGGATGGTTTGCGCTTGTGAACACAATCTTTAAGTCTGACCACAGATTTTCTATTGGATTGAGGTCTGGGCCTTGACTAGGCCATTCCAACACATTTACATGTTTCCCCTTAAACCACTCAAGTGTTGCTTTAGCAGTGTATTTGGGGTTATTGTCCTGCTGAAAGGTGAACCTCCGTCCTAGCCTCAAATCACACACAGAGTGGTACAGGTTTTGCTCAAGAATATCCCTGTATTTAGCACCATCCATCTTTCCCTCAACTCCGACCAGTTTCCCAGTCCCAACTGCTGAAAAACATCCTCACAGCATGATTATCACGGTACTCACCGAAGCCGAAATGCTGGGAGTGGCTTTCCTTGCAGCTAAGCGCACTCTACCTCTGGAAGTGGTACAGAGGGTATAGGGCACAGAGAGGCATGGGTCGCCAGCAGGTAGATGGTTCTTGAAAGGAGGACTCCTGCAGCATGGAGATGAGGAGCAGCGGTGAACCCGGCACCTGGTTTGAGGTAGGAGACCCGGCTGGGGCTCTAACCCACTGGACCCAGTAAAGATTGGGACTGGGCTGAGCGCTGGAGATCAGGCACGGAGAACTTAGTAGGAGAAAGTCTGTGGTGCAGGCCGGGGTCATACACTGAAAGCAGGTGGATAAGGAAGTCCTTTAAACAAGCCGAGGGTCAAACACAGCAGTAAGTCAGCAGAGAAGTCCTGAAGACGAGCCAGGGTCGTGCACTGTAGGTAGGTAGCAGAGGAGTCCGTTAGACAAGCAGGTGTCATACACTGGAAGGCAGGAGAATCCTTAAGACGGGCCGAGGGTCGAACACAGCAGGCAGGTAATAGAGAAGTCCTTAAACAAGCCGGGGTCAAAGCACTGGAGAGAGGCAGAGTAGGCCAAGGCAATCCGGGTCACAGCAGGTAAACACAGGCAGAAGAACTCAGGAACGGAACACAGGAAGCTGAAAGACAAACCAGCAGTTATACAAGGAACAGATCAGTCTTTTATAGGCCAGCATGGGGGTGTATGCTCGTGTACGTACGCTCGTGCGCCCTTGCACCGTGTCATGAACCGTGTGCGCCGTTCCGCTACATCGCGCACCCGCATGCGCCGCAGCGTGATTCTGCTGCGCCGACGCACAGGAACATTCTGATATTGGCAAGTTCTGTTTCTATTATTTCTCCGACAATGATGCTGCCACCACCATGTTTCACTGTGGGGATGGTGTTCTTTGGGTGATATGATGTGTTGGGTTTGCGCCAGACATAGAGTTTTCTTTGATGGCCAAAAAGTTCACTTTTAGTCTCATCAGACCAGAGCACCTTCCTGTATGGGTGGCACTGTATGGGTGAGTTTACTTTGAATATTAAAAACAAAATAAAAAGTGTTTTCAGTTTGTGGTGCTCAGATAATGTTGAGTTCCACTTTAACTATTAGGATAACCCTGAGAAAAAAGGAAATTCACTGCTTTTTTTTAATCCTAAAGCCTTATTAACTACAGAATCCATTTACTGATATCAAAAAATAACAAAAACACATAAAAATGTATTCCATATTAAATAGCAGAGTGTAATAGAAATATTAATTTGTATACTTTGTTTTAGATCAAGACAATGATGCCTACAGACTGTGGTAGCTACCTGTGTTGTGTGTCTAATGCCCATGGGGAAAGGTGGAGTGAAGCTGCTGAACTAAGCATAGGTAAAAATACACATAGTTCCGTTTTGTTTAGTAAATCATCGGCTGGTATTTATGGACTGTGAGGGCTAATACAGAATTCTTGAAAATAAAATGTTTTTCTCTTTCAGAGGAAGACATTATTTTCCAGCAAACCCCACCACCTTCTGTAAGAGCAGGTAATGAATTTGTTTTGCAAGTTTCATTACAGACTAGAGAAAACTTTTATGTGCATTTAAGTTGGACCTCAAGCCTGAACTTTCTTGCTTTAATGGGTTTAAAGCCCCTGTCAGGATTTTACTGTCATTTTTTCCCTTGGGAAGGATTTCTCCCACTTATTGCAATGACAGTGCTCACCGAGACAGGAATGAGGGGGTCATAGACCACAATAAAAAAATTTTGTAGAAGGCTCTGGAAGGGTGAAAACCTCTATCAGAGTTTTGTTGCTACCCGTGTCCTGGTTGGGCAGGTTTTTAATCGCCTTTTTTAACCACTTCCGACCGCCCCATAGCACATTTATTGTTACAGGGCGGTCGCGCTGCGCAGAATCACGTATATATACGTGATTCTGTACTTCTGGGTTTTGGGTGCGAGTGCGGCTCACTTCCGCTGTGAATTTACACAGCAGAAGCTGATCATTTGGCACACTGACAGAATGGCAGTCTGCCTATGTAAAGAAGGCAGATTGCCGTTCTGTCAGTACAGAAGGCATGGATATTGTGTCTCTGTAAAGCAGGAACACCGATCAATGCCTTCCACTAGTAAAATCACCTCCCCCACTACACTAAAACATTATCTAGACACACAGTTAATCCTTTGATTGCCCCTGATGTTAACCCCTTCCCTGCTACTGTCATTAGTACAGTGTCAGTGCATATTTTTAGCGCTGATCACTGTAATAATGTCACTGGTCCCCAAAAAACTGTCAAAAGTGTCAGCCTTGCACTAGTAAAAGCACTTCCCCCACTACACTGAAACATTATCTAGGCACACTGTTAACCCTTTGATCGCCCCTGATGTTAACCCCTTCATTGCCAGTTTCATAAGTACAGTGACTGTGCATATTTTTAGCACTGATCACTGTAATAATGTCACTGGTACTCAAAAAACTGTCAAAAGTGTCAGTTAAGTGTCTGATTTATCCACCACAATATCGCAGTCCCACAATAAATCATTACTAATAAAAAAATTAAATTATTAAAAATATCTCATAGTTTGTAGACGCAATAACTTTTGTGCAAACCAATCAATATACACTTATTGGGATTTTTCTTTACCAAAAACATGTAGCAGAATATGCATTGGCCTAAATTGATGAAGAGATTGTTTTTTTATTTTATATTGGATGTGTTTTAGAGCAGAAAGTAAAATATATATATATATTTTTTTTTTTAAATCATCAATCAAATAAAAAATGCCGAGCTGATCAAATACCACTAAAAGAAAGCTCTATTTGTGGGAAAAAAAGGACATCAATTTTATTTGGGTATACCATCGCACAGCCATGCAATTGTCAGTTAAAGTAATTCAGTGCCAAATCACAAAAAATGGCCTGGTCAGGAAGGGGGTAAAGTGGTTAAGGCCCCTTTCACACACGGCAGAATCTGTCCAAGCGGATCCACCTGCTTAGCGGGGGATCTCTCTGCTGATCCCAGCTGAGCAGGTCAGATGACAGGTCTGTGTCTGCTCCGCTATGCAGAGCGAACACAGCACGCTGTTCTCTATAGGGCGGTCGGATGGAAACGGACTACTTGTCTGTTTCCATTCGATTGCCATTCTATACGATCTGCTGGATGGATGGTGAACGTAACGCCATACGTCTGTTTTTAGCAGAGCGGATCAGATTGGATGCTGGCGGGGAATAGCTGATACATGTCTGCTGACATCCGCCACCCCATAGAGGACAATGGGTGGTCTGATCGGGGTCGTCTGAAAAACGGACAAGTGGACCAGAACGGTCCAGCTTCACTTTATATCAGTTTGCACACCCATCTTCAATTTAACCCAGTTTACATCCATTTTTGCATTGTTTTTTTTTAGTTGCTGAAGAAACTAATCATAGGTGACAAATGTATAAACAAAAAATATGTTACTTGCCTAAAAATGGATATAAATGGATTGGACATAAACAGAGGACATCTGTTTACATCCATCTAAACAGAAAAGGGAGCTGCTTGAATGGACACAGATGTAAATCGATGTAAACCGACACTCATCCATTTACATCTGCAAGCCCATAGGAATAAATTAACAAGAGAAAGCTCCCCCAAGCTCTAGCGCTGTATAGTGCAGGTATGTGTACAGGGTAGTCGGTGCTCTGCCTAATTAAATATGCAATGGATCCATAACAAGTACAAGCCAGAAACTCGACAGCTTCTTCATTGAAAAACTTTTATCCAAGCGTCATAGCAGTAATATAGCCCAAAATGCTGATGTGTGTTGGCCTAAACCTTCATCATAGCATCACAATGAAGGCTATGATGAAGGCTTAGGCCGAAACACATCAGTTTTGGATTATGTTACTACTATGATGCCTAAATAAAGGTTTTCCAATGAAGAAGCTGTCGAGTTGCCGGCTTCTACTTGTTATGGATCCATAGCAATAAATTGCTGTCCATTTTTCATCTGAAAACAGACAGATGAAAAAAGAACGACGGAAAGCCCATGTGAATGGGCCTTTAATCAGATCATTTTTTATTGAGAACATTTTGATGTTTTTGGAATGAAATAAAAAGCTTACAAAACTGAAAACTAAGTTAAAAACAAACAAGAAGGAAATAACATAATTGTGTTGCACCCACCATAAAGACAGTGTGAAAATTTAAGGAGAACAGTATCATTGGATTGAGAAACCCATTAGAGCCATAAATGCGCTAGTCTAATGTGTGTACTTTGCAAGGTAAAGGGTTTGGAAATGTTCACACAATAAATTGTGTTAACAAGAATTTTCTTTTCATATGATTGGATAATTGAAATGAATCTTCACACACTTTAGTAAATAAGCCTCAATGTCTCAAGAAATACTTGTTACCTGACCTCTGCTTTGTTATTTGTTACAAATACAGAGCAATACAATTACTGTAACCGAGATAAACCACGAGTAGAGGGCCTGCCCTATCACTTTAGGTCACAGCTTTCCATTTGCATGAAATCTCCATTAGAGTTTTTTTTCTGTGTCAGCCCCTTTTCTGGTACGTATGTTTTTCAATCTAATTTTAGAATTGGCTTCCTCTTTCCACATTGGTATAGTGAGAGGGCATTGTATAGCTTTTTTTTTTTTTGCTTTTTTTGGAGTTTGACAATCGTCATCTATTTATAGCTCAAAATAACCCAAAATACAAGTCATGGGGTTGTTCTATAAAAAACCTAGTGTATCCTATTAATCACTTGCCTACTGGGCACTTTCACCCCCTTCCTGCCTAGACCAATTTTCAACGTTGTTGCACTTTGAATGACAATTGTGCGGACATGCAGCACTGTATTCAAATGAAACTTTTATAATTTTTTCACACAAATAGAGCTTTCTTTTGGTGGTATTTAATCGCTGCTGTTTTTTTTTTTTTGCTAAAAAAAGAAGAAAAGACCAAAAATTTTGAAAAAAAAAAAGTTTTTCTTAGTTTCTGTCAGTAAATTTTGTAAATAAGTAATTTTTCTCCTTCACTGATGTGCACTGATAAGACGGCACTGATGGGCACTAATAGGCTGTACTTACGTGTAATGATGAGGCGGCACTGAAGGGCACGGATTAGGTGGCACTTATGAGCACTGATAGGCTGCACTGATGAGCACTGATAGGCAGCACGGATAGGTGGCACTGATGCACACTACTGATGGCCACTGAAGAGCAGCACTGACTGGTATCACTGATGGGCACTGATTGGTGTCACTGATGGGCACTGCTGGTGCTGTACTGTAATCAGGGCACTGATGATCAGTGTCCTGATTACCTGTACAGGTTCCCCCTGCAAGGAAATTCTGCTGATCGGCTCTCCTTGCCACACATTCTGTCAGTGTGAGCCAAGGAGATCTGATAAATGGCACTACCTTGTTTACATGTGACCAGCTGTGATTGGACACAGCCGATCACATCGGTAAAGAGCCACTTCATCTGCTCTTTACCGAGATCGGGGTCACGTTGTGTCCTAGGAACACGCGAGGCCACGATCGCCACGGTGCGCGCCCCCGTGTTACCGCGAGAGCGGCAGTTCTGGGGCGTCGTCATGTGACGTTGTCCAAGAACGAGAGTGCCACCCTGCCACCGTCATTTTACTATACGGCGGGCGGCAAGTGGTTAATGAGATAAATGTGCTACCAAAGTTTGGAAAATGTAGTGCATCTCCAGAGCATGTGAAGCAGGAGTTGGGATCAGAGTGGTAAACAGGCTCTTGACAGACAGTTCAAAAAACTTAAAAAACGCTTTATTTTTCACCAAAGTGACAGGCTTTGTCTTCTGATTCAGGTAAATCTTCCTATCAGTACAACCCAGTCTTACATTAATACTTTTCAGCGTCCCAGTCAGTCACAGTATTTCACAGTATTTCAAAGCCTCTGTTAAAGACAAGCTCATCCAGCAGGTCAAAGTCAGAATATGGAGACTTCCAGGCAGGGTACCCAAATCAACATGACATCTAGGATTTTATAGACTCCATATAGAATGAATGAGCTATCTTCCAGCTGCTGAAACTATGAATGTATTTTGTACATTAATATCTTATTGTTCTTCAATGATTTGTCCAATGTTGAGTGTAGTGATAGCTGTACTCCAGACATTCCATACATCTGTCAGTTGTAAATAAAATAGATTAGTCACTGGGTGGCATTGGACTTAACTCATAGTAAGACAGCACATTTTACAAAGTATCTGATTTCCTGGAGTTCAGCATAAGGCCGGGTTCACACATGCTGCGGCCACGGCTCACAGCAGGGGGTCCTGTGTGTCCCTCTTCACCGATTCAGGTGCGAATCAGGTCTGAATTTTTGCCTGAATGCGCACCTGAATCGGAAGACTCACGGGATCCTTTCCAAGTGTGGACCGCCGCCGCCCAAGAGCTGTGTGAACCGGCTCCATTGAGAGTCGGGCACACTCTCCTATCATGTGAATTGGATGCGGCTTTCGCATATATGTGAACCCAGCCCTAAATGGAAGTTGTAAATATTGGCAAAATGTTGGAGGTTTGGAACTTGCTCTGCAATTGTAATAAAGGACTTCAAGATATTTTAACCTAAATCTTGATGGACATATTTGATTTATAATACTTTTCAGGATTCGAATGTGCCCAGTTTTTGTATCTCCCATAACATAGTGTAAGCATTATTGTTGGTGTAGGGTAGCAGACTTTTCATAGTGTTCCATATTTTTTGTACAGACAGGATGGGGAAGAACAAAAATTTAGCAATACTGTACATGTATTTCAAGGGAACAGGCCAGAGATCCTGCAGGAAGTATACAGCTCTGCCAGATAAATGTTGCAGCTGCTCTGCTATATAATACAACCTTGGGTTCAGGACTGCTAACCCTTTCCCATCAGTAGGGCACTGTAAATGTTCTAATTTATTTTCTAGATTAGCCTCTTTTCTAGATTATCTCACATAACAAAATATCTATCTATAGTTTTAAACTAGTATTTAGGTAACCATTTGGGGGCAGTTTGGAGCATACTAAGCATTCCCCTCACTTTTACTTGGACAGAAGGTAGGGGTGACTCTCTCCAATTGGAAGCTGAAGAGCCAATTAGACAGATAGACATATGCGGCCCAAAACAATGAAAATAATACCGCTCGAATGTGCCCCTCCAAACCTGTGTCAGTCAGATCAGCAAGTGAAAAGACTGGTGCAAGATAGACAGAATCAGCTTGTCATGCTCCAGTAGACTACAACAAAATGGTGACCATTTGCACACCGATACGTCTTACCCTTTTTGGAGCTTCATTGCAGAGGTCTCTACGATTAAGCTCCGAAAAGGGCAAAACATGTCTGAAGAGTTCTCTACAGGTGGAGAACAGGAGGGAAAAAAAAAGTTTCGGTCAGAATTGTATTGCAAAGTGATTTTACTTTGCAAGATGAATGGGTTGTTTTAGTGAAATAAAGTAGAAAACGCATGATGGAGGAAACCTAACCCCACTTAATGAAACCCCATTTGATCTCAGCTGACTTTACTAGTTATAGAAACAGTAGATTAGTAGTAGTTCTGGGCAAGGACTCAGACAGTATTGAAGCCTTTGGATCAACAAAACAGACCGATTAAGTATTTGTCAAATGGAGAGCTACTGCATTTATTTTCTCAGATTAGGTTTGCTTAAGAATTATCCTTATTTGTGGAACAGTGATGGGCAACTAAGTATATTTGCAGATTTTCAGTTGGTGTGTCAAGTTATCTTCATATATTATTTCAATTTGTCACTTTGCAGGTACAAAACCACCCGAAAGATACTTTGGTGAGTGTTTTATCAGATAATTTGCCATTATGTGGGGTTAACTTAGCATTCATCCCAAGTACCATGGAATTAGATCAGTTTCTGATTGAACCACTAAGGTGTGACAGGTTTGAACATCCAGTACTTGGGCTGGGAAACAGACAACATATAGTATATGGGGGTGGCCGATGGCTAGCACCTGCTTTGCTTGCAGAACAGTCATGAACAAATTGCTTTTGATAAAAATTGTGTTTAGGCATAGACAATTTGGGGTTCATCCACCAAAGGTTTCCCTGCCATGAGGGAAGAAAGCTGATTATTTTTAAACAAAAAAGAAAGAGGAAAGAATTGGACTTTATATGAGGCATGTCACTGAATAAATATCTAGTTTATATTGATCATTAAATTGTTTATTATTTCAAAACAAGTTAAAAAGTATCAGTAATCTTTGGTAAAAAACATGATATACTGTAAATAAAGGTTCACTTGTATACACATACAATTATTATACAAAGTAAAATACAACATGATTAGCAGTACAATTTCCTAGATCATTCATCCATTAATAATAAACAGAGGCAATTGCTCTTAGTGAGCCAAACTTGTCTGGGCATCAGTTCAAAGTGTACTCGACGCACGTTTCATGGCTCATTCCACTCATCAGGAGTAAAGTGCTCTGAAATTAAATCAATAATATATCTATAAATATAGGATAACCTTTAAAAAATAAGTTATAAGTCTATAACTTACATAATGGTTCAATAGATACTCCCAACCTATATCAAAGGGAAGACAGGGGACAGGGATGATGATCTCCCCCGGAGCTGAGGTGAGGAATCCAATCCAAACCGGGGACAGCAGCCAGGTGAAGACCAGGCGACCATATCACAACCATGTGAATCTTGTGTGTGCTTGACAACCCACACTGCTCTGCAAGGATATGTAAATGAGACCCTGTGAGATGAATGAAATGTTAATAAGGTGAACCTATACCAGTGACTAAATGAAGGTGATATATGGTGTGTGATTGCTGCAGTGAACTGAAGTGTGCTAACTAAAAAGGACTGCTACCAAAAAGGATGTGTGTGCATGTACCCACCAAAAATTAAATCCATGTCCAAACCCACCATTTGATAACTACGTGCACTCCATAATAATGGTGAAATATAATAAGTGTTACTAAAATAGAAAGCAGATTATTTAAGACTCACCTGCACTTTTTTATGAGACCCGAAATAATAGGCCAGATATGTGGGCATTAGAGTATTTTAGCTGGATTGTGTGCCTTTCACTATTGGTTAAGGCACTATCGCTGATTTCCTTGCTACCAAGGGGAATAATAGGCTATAGTTTTATTTTTCCCAAGCCAAGTACTGAAGGATTAGGCTTGTACTGTGTATGGGAATCATAATAATACAAAGATTAAAATACAGTAAGCATATTTCATATGGCAGATACAAATTTAAATATTTTTTTAATTCAAATTTTTTTAATTTAAGCATATTTTTTTTTCTTGACAGCGGCTGGGAAAGTTGCTTTGCTGATTGGTAATAATAGTTACATCAGACATCCCAATCTCTTGGCCCCTATGGTTGATGTATGTGAGCTGTCTGCACTTCTCAGAAAATTGGGCTTCTGTGTAATCTCACTTGTAGACTTGACTCGGGAAGAAATGATAACAGCAGTCCATCAGTTTCTACAGCTCCTGGACAGAGGGATGTATGGTGAGTCTATAGAAAAATGAAAGTGATCTTGCTAAGGAAACTATTTAGGAAAAGTAATACATATTGTAGCCTTTAATGATGTTTATGAACTAAATTAGTTTCCTCTTGGGAGACTTGGTTTTAAAGTATTGCTCATACCTTGGCTTGTGCTGCTCCCTGGCCTGTTGCTGGTGTAGATATATATCTCCCTTCCAGGAACGTTTGCATCACCCGCTAATAATACCCACAGACAGCCACAGACAGCCCTAAGTGACCTTGTGAAGGTCAAGGAACTGTGCTTTGTAACCAGCTTGGGCTTAAAGGGAGTGTTTGACCTGTTTTAGGTGCATATACTTTTCATGGTGAGCAATGTAACCTCTAACTTCTGCATTCAGTCAAAGAAGAAAATATAGTCTTTGCCAAAATAAAAGGAATGAAGCACTTCTGACGCAGTTGCTGGACTGAATAATGCATGCGGATCACAATCTGTGTAGTAAAAAGTTTTGACAAAACCAGAAGTATCTTCATTTTCAGCTATGCGACTGTACTTTTTAAAGTGGAACTCCAGCCTTCTATCCATCTGCTGCCACCACCTATTCCTCCACTGTCTTTTTAATAAAAATAAAACCTTAACAATGCAATACTCTTCGTCCTTCTTTTTCCTCCAGTGGTGGCAGGACTGTCATCCAGGACTGAGTGGCACTCACTTAATGGCATGTAAGTGCCACTTAGTCCTGGAGTACTGTGAGACCAGCCTGTGTGATTATGCACCCCCCTAGGGGGCTTGAAAACAACAGGCTGCGCACACAGGAGACTGGCTAGAGAGCTTGCCTGAAGAGAAGTGCTGACACTGGATGGTGGAGAAAGCTGGGGACAGCAATGTAGCATGGAGAGGATAAGTACAATTTGACAATGCTTTTTTTTTTTTTTACAAAACAGGAGGGGGGTAAGAAGAAAACAAAAAAATTGAGTTATACTTTGAATCTCAATTAAAAGTATACCACTAGCTGAATATAACTCACATTTTCAAAAGAAGAATCATTGTCCTGGTGTTTTACTTTTGTAAATTGAGCCTAAAGGCAATCTAAAGCTGAACTAAATATATTTATTTATTACAGGTACTTATATAGCACCATCAATTAAAGCATATATATATATATATATATATATATATAGTGGGGACGGAAAGTATTCAGACCCCCTTAAATTTTTCACTCTTTGTTATATTGCAGCCATCATTTGCTAAAATCGTTTAAGTTCATTTTTTTTTCTCATTAATGTACACACAGCACCCCATATTGACAGAAAAACACAGAATTGTTGACATTTTTGCAGATTTATTAAAAGAGAAAAACTGAAATATCACATGGTCCTAAGTATTCAGACCCTTTGCTATGACACTCATATATTTAACTCAGGTGCTGTCCATTTCTTCTGATAATCCTTGAGATGGTTCTACGCCTTCATTTGAGTCCAGCTGTGTTTTGATTATACTGATTGGACTTGATTAGGAAAGCCACACACCTGTCTATATAAGACCTTACAGCTCACAGTGCATGTCAGAGCAAATGAGAATCATGAGGTCAAAGGAACTGCCTGAAGAGCTCAGAAACAGAATTGTGGCAAGGCACAGATCTAGCCAAGGTTACAAAAAAATTTCTGCTGCACTTAAGGTTCCTAAGAGCACAGTGGCCCCTATAATCCTTAAATGGAAGACGTTTGGGATGACCAGAACCCTAGAGCTGGCCGTCCGGCCAAACCGAGCTACCGGGGAGAAGAGCCTTGGTGAGAGAGGTAAAGAAGAACCCAAAGATCACTGTGGCTAAGCTCCAGAGATGCAGTCGGGAGATAGGAGAAAGTTGTAGAAAGTCAACCATCACTGCAGCCCTCCACCAGTCAGGGCCTTATGGCAGAGTGGCCCGTCGGAAGCCTCTCCTCAGTGCAAGACACGTGAAAGCCCGCATGGAGTTTGCTAAAAATACACCTGAAGGACTCCAAGATAGTGAGAAATAAGATTCTCTGGTCTGATGAGACCAAGATAGAACTTTTTGGCCTAAATTCTGTGTGTGGAGAAAACCAGGCACTGCTCATCACCTGTCCAATACAGTCCCAACAGTGAAGCATGGTGGTGGCAGCATCATGCTGTGGGGGTGTTTTTCAGCTGCAGGGACAGAACGACTGGTTGCAATCGAGGGAAAGATGAATGCGGCCAAGTACAGGGATATCCTGGACGAAAACCTTCTCCAGAATGCTTAGGACCTCAGACTGGGCCAAAGGTTTACCTTCCAACAAGACAATGACCCTAAGCACACAGCTAAAATAACGAAGGAGTGGCTTCACAACAACTCCGTGACTCTTCTTGAATGGCCCAGCCAGAGCCCTGACTTAAACCCAATTGAGCATCTCTGGAGAGACCCAAAAATGGCTGTCCACCAACGTTTACCATCCAACCTGACAGAACTGGAGAGGATCTGCAAGGCGGAATGGCAGAGGATCCCCAAATTCAGGTGTGAAAAACTTGTTGCATCTTTCCCAAAAAGACTCATGGCTGTATTAGACCCAAAGGGTGCTTCTACTAAATACTGAGCAAAGGGTCTGAATACTTAGGACCATATGATATTTCAGTTTTTCTTTTTTAATAAATCTGCAAAAATGTCAACAATACTGTGTTTTTCTGTCAATATGGGGTGCTGTGTGTACATTAATGAGGAAAAAAAATGAACTTAAATGATTTTAGCAAATGGCTGCAATATAACAAAGAGTGAAAAATTTAAGGGGGTCTGAATACTTTCCGTACTGTATACTGTATATATATATATATATATATATATATATATATAGTGAATACTTTTTCACTGTATATATATATATACAGTATCTCACAGAAGTGAGTACACCCCTCACTTTTTTCTAAATATTTTATTTATCTTTTCATGTGACAACACAGAAGAAATGACACTTTGCTACAATGTAAAGTAGTGAGTGTACAGCTTGTATAACAGTGTAAATTTGCTGTCCCCTCAAAATAACTCAACACACAGCCATTAATGTCTAAATCTCTGACAACAAAAGTGAGTACACCCCTAAGTGAAAATGTCCAAATTGGGCCCAAAGTGTCAATATTTTGTGTGGCCACCATTATTTTCCAGCACTGCCTTAACCCTCTTGGGCATGGAGCTTCACAGGTTGGCACTGGAGTCCTCTTCCACTCCTCCATGATGACATCACAGAGCTGGTGGATGTTAGAGACTTTGCGCTCCTCCATCTTCCATTTGAGGATGCCCACAGATGTTCAATAGGGTTTAGGTCTGGAGACATGCTTGGCCAGTCCATCACCTTTACCCTCAGCTTTTTTAGCAAGGCAGTGGTCGTCTTGCAGGTATGTTTGGGGCTGTTATCATGTTGGAATATTGCCCTGTGGTCCAGTCTCTGGAGGGAGGCGATCATGCTCTGCTTTAGTATGTCACAGTACATGTTGGCATTCATAGTTCCCTCAATGAACTCAAAGTGCCGGCAGCACTCATGCAGCCTCAGACCATGACACTCCCACCTCCATGCTTGACTGTAGGCAAGACACACTTGTCTCTGTACTCCACACCTGGTTGCCACCACACACGTTTGACACTACCTGAACCAAATAAGTTTATCTTGGGCTCATTAGACCACAGGACATGGTTTCAGTAATCCATGTCCTTAGTCTGCTTGTCTTCAGCAAACTGTTTGCAGGCTTTCTTGTCCATCTTCTTTAGAAGAGGCTTCCTTCTGGGATGACAGCCATGCAGACCAATTTGATGCAAAGTGCGGTGTATGGTCTGAGCACTGACGGGCTGACCCCAACCTCTGCAGCAATGCTGGCAGTACTCATATGTTTATTTCCCAAAGACAACCTCTGGATATGATGCTGAGCACGTGCAGTCAACTTCTTTGGTCGATCATGGCGAGACCTGTTCTGAGTGGATCCTGTCCTGTTAAACCTCTGTATGGTCTTGGCCACCATGCTGCAGCTCAGTTGCGGGGTCTTGGCAATCATCTTATAGCCTAGGCCATCTTTATGTAGAGCAACAATTCTTTTTTTCAGATCCTCGGAGAGTTCTTTGCCATGAGGTGCCATGTTGAACTTCTAGTGACCAGTATGAGAGAGTGAGAGCAATAACACCAAATTTAACGCACCTGCTTCCCATTCACACCTGAGACCTTGTAACACTAACGAGTCACACGACACCGGGAGGGAAAATGGCTAATTGGGCCCAATTTGGATATTTTCACTTAGGGGTGTACTCACTTTTGTTGCCAGCAGTTTAATGGCTGTGTGTTGAGTTATTTTGATGGGACAGCAAATTGACACTGTTATACAAGCTGTACATTCACTACTTTACATTGTAGCAAAGTGTAATTTCTTTAGTGTTGGCACATGAAAACATATAATAAAATATTTACAAAAATGTGAGGGGTGGACTCACTTTTGTGAGATACTGTATATATATATATATATATATATATATATATATATTACATTCACATTAGTCCCTGCCCTCAAGGAGCTTACAATCTAAGGCCCCTTACTTGCATTCATACATTCACATACTAGGGCCATTTTAGAAAGGAGCCAATTAACCTACCAGCATGTCTTTGTAGTGTGGGAGGAAATCAAAGTACCCAGAGGAAACCCACACTGGCACAGGGAGAACATGCAAACTCCAAACAGGTAGTAGTGTGCTTGAGATTTGAACTGACAACCCTAGTGCTGCTAGGTAGGATTGTCAACCACTTGGCCACTGTGCTATCTAAGACTGTAAAAATGTGCCTGACATTGTTAAACAAATTCAGTGATAAAATAAATAAAAATGATCATTTATGTTATGTGAAAATTACCCATTTCAGGGTGATCTTTGTTGCTCAAAAATAATAAACGTACATTTTTATGTAATTTAGAGCAGTATAAAAAAAGCAGCATTGGCTTACCACTTCCACGTGGCAGCACTATGGTCAGTTTGAATCCTTGTGGGTTTCCTCCCACACGCCAAAGATATGCTGGTAGGTTAATTATCTCCGGTCTAAATTGGCCCTAGTAGGCAGTTAGTTAGGAACCTTCATTTATAAGTGACTTGAGGGCAGGGACTGAAGTGAATATGCAATAAATATGTAAATTTCTGTGTAAATTAATGGTGCTATATAAGTACCTGTAATATATAATTAGGATGATCTTTGTTCCGCAAAAATAATGAACATAGATTATTATGTATGTTAGTGCAGTATAAAAAAAAAAAAAAAAAGAAAGATGCATACAATTATACACCCATAACTTTTATCGCTCTACCATGTACCTAAATCGTTTTTTTTTTCTTGCACACTTAGGGTTATTTTATTATGCTGGTCATGGATATGAACGTTCTGGGAGGAACTACATGGTCCCCATTGATGCTCCCCAACCATACAGGCCTGAAAATTGCATCAGCGTACAAAGAATACTGCAGAAGATGCAAGAAAGAAGGACTGCCTTGAATGTGGTTCTCTTAGATACCTGCAGGAAGTGGTATGTGTGTTTTCACTTAAGGGGAACCTATGTTGTACTTAAAACCATACATTGAATAATATCAATGTATCAAAATCGTTTGCGCTCCTCTTGCTTAAACACAAATAATTACTGCAGCCAGCACCATGTATGAATAATTACTAAATAAATACAAGAAATCGGGTATCAGCAAAAACATTTTGCGCTGCCTCTTTTGATCCATAAATTCAACAGATATACGTTAAATCACAGATATTCTGTTTAATCTATTTACTATGTCAAACATATAGTAATATCTAATCAATATGAATCACAATGCTCAATATTCATTAATGACAAAACACAATTGGGTGCAGCTCTATATTATTGTATCAATTATACATCAGACAAAAATCCACAAAACATGCATTGTCTCTTTAAGGTGAACCCAAAAGTATAAAATATCATTCAAACAAGGTCCATATATCTCCTGCTCTCAGCACTCTATATTCCCTGTGCTTTACCTAATAAGTGTTCTCCACACTGTGTGTTCTTCTTTCCAACACACTGCTTACATCCAAGCTTCACGTGCTATCGCCTTGGAAACAGGGTAACCTTTAGGCTGGGTTCACACTGCCACATGGAGCAGCTCACAGCAGGGGTCCAGTGCGTCCCCATTAACTGTTTCCAGTCCAATTTCAGTCCGAATTTTTGGCTGAATTCAGACCTGAAATGGACCAGAAGATGCACAGGACTCCTGTTCAGTTCGCACCAGAGCCGCTCCGGAGATGTTTGAACCACCTCCATAGAGAGCCGGTCGCAATCTCCTGACATGCGAATAGGATGCGGGGAAACCTGCATCCAATTTGCAAAAGTTTGCAGCCTTAAAGTATTTGAACACACTGATACAAAGGCACATTGTTATATAGCAAATAATATGTGTGTACTTGCATTTGATTTGGAAAAAACAATGTATTTTTTTAAGTGGTATTGTGTGCAGTCACATGACTTAAGTAGCTCCTCCTCCCCTTATCTTGGGCTCTGTCTGTTTACTGGAGGGGCAGTGAATTATGTCACTCATACATCCCTGTTTTAGCACAGTGGTATTTGTTCATATTCCTTCCAGACAGCATTGAATCTTATACTGGCTGAGGCCATTCAAAAGCACCTGCCTTGTTTTATCCTACATGTAAGTGCATGTTTTATAGTTTTAACAAAGTGTTTTTTAGCAGTGAGCACTATGATTTGCTGCTCTTCCTATTGAGCTTGAGAGATGGATATCCTTTGTGGTGAATTTATTCAAGTAATGTGGTTGTGAAGCTGGGTCTTGTGGTTCCTTTGGTTGATTGCATATGCAAGCTGAAGCAAACTGAAGATGTTTTCTGGGTGCCGGTGCCTGTCAACATGCTAAATTGACCTTTGTGATGAGAGTCAATTACTGAAGATGACCATTCACCTTCTTGCAGAAGCCTGATTTTGCATTACTAGGATTTGTATTTTTTTTTACTTGGGGCTATTTACAGTACCTTGAAAAAGTATTCATATCCCTTGAAATTTTTAACATTTTGTCAACCAAAAATGTAAATGTATTTTATTGGGATTTTATGTGATAGACCAACACAAAGTGGCACATAATTGTGAAGTGGAAGGAAAATAATAAATGGTTTTCAATTTTTTTTACAAATAAATATCTGAAAAGTGTGGCATGCATTTGTATTCAGCCCCTCCTGAGTCAATACTTTGTAGAACCACCTGCTGCAAGTTTTTTTGTGTATGTCTCTACCAGCTTTGCACACCTAGAGGGTGACATATTTGCCCATTCTTCTTTGCAAATGAAGCTCAAGTTCTGTCAGATTGGATGGAGAGCGTCTGTGAACAGCAATTTTCAAGTCTTGCCACAGATTCTCAATTGGATTTAGGTCTGTACTTTGACTGGGACATTCTAACTTATGAATATGCCTTCATCTAAACCATTCCATTGTAGTTCTGGCTGTATGTTTAGGGTCATTGTCCTGCTGGAAGACGAACCTCTGTCCCAGTCTCAAGTCTTTTGCAGACTCTTATCAGGTTTTCTTCCAAGATTGTCCTGTATTTGGCTCCATCCATCTTCTATCAACTCTGACCAGATTCCCTGTCTCTGCTGAAGAAAAGCATCCCCACAACATGATGCTGCCACCACCATGTTTTACGGTGGGGATGGTGTGTTCTGGATGATGTACAGTGTTAGTTTTCCACCACACATAATGTTTTGCTTTTAGGCCAAAAAGTTCAATTTTGGTCTCATCTGACCAGAGCACCTTCTTCCACAGCTTTGCTGTGTCCCCCACATAGCTTCTCCAAAACTGCAAATGGGACTTCTTATGGCTTTCTTTCAACAATTGCTTTCTTCGTGCCACTCTTCCATAAAGGCCAGATTTGTGGAGTGCATGACTAACAGTTGTCCTGTGGACAGATTCTCCCACCTGAGCTGTGGATGTGTGCAGCTTCTCCAGAGTTACCATGGGCCTCTTGGCTGCTTCTCTGATTAATGCTCATCTTGCCGGCCTGTCAGTTTAGGTGGACGCCCATGTCTTAGTAGGTTTGCAGTTGTGCCATAATCTTTCCATTTTCAGATAATGGATTGAACAGTGGTCCCTGAGATGTTCAAAGATTGGAATATTTTTTTTATAACCTAACCCTGCTTTAAACTTCTCCACAACTTTATCCCTGACCTTTCTGTTGTGTTCCTTGGCCTTCATGATGCTGTTTGTTCACTAAGGTTCTCTAACAAACCTCTGAGGGCTTCACAGAACAGCTGCGTTTATACTGAGATTAAATTACACACTGGTGGACTCTATTTACTAATTAGGGGACTTCTGAAGGTAATTGGTTCCACTAGATTTTAGTTAGGGGTGTCAGAGTAAAGCGGGATGAATACAAATGTCTGCCACACTTTTCAGATATTTATTTGTAAAAAAATGTGAACACCATTTATCATTTTCCTTCCACTTCACAATTATGTGCCACTTTGTGTTGGTCTATTACATAAAATCCCAATAAAATACATTTACGTTTTTAGTTGTAACATGACAAAATGTGGAAAATTTCAAGAAGTGTGAATACTTTTTCAAGGCTTTGTATACTTTTGAACTTTCCAACAAGTTATTTACAGTATGTACAACATATGAATTATTTTTGGATAAATTATTGTTGTCACATTTATACACATTTTTTAAGGAGATTTTTATGTAGTTTTCAGCGCAGAACATTCATAAACATTCATACACCTTTAGGTGATTTGGGGTGCGTGCAGCTATAGTTTGGAATATATAGGGGCTGTTCTTCAAATTTTTTCTTTATCACATGTCACTCATACAGCTGGGAAGTGCCTTCCCCGTGTGCAGGTGGGCCTTACTATCTGTTTAGTTAACACCTATTATTAAGTGTGAGCCTGTTTCTAAAGGGATAGCACATGGAGCTTGGGGATATGCACCGTGTGATGGAAAGAAGAAAACACAATGTAGCGAACACTTGTATTACATGAGAAACTTGAAGCACAAGGAATATAAAGTCTTGGGATAAGAAGATATATGGTCACTGTTTGAATGATAATTTACACTTTCGGATTCACTTTAAAGTGGAACTAAACTCCTAAAAGGAAGTTAGTTCAGCTTTAACACTCCCCCCTTGATCTTTTTCTTACCTAATTACCCCCACCCCCTTATGTCGCTTTTCTGGCGTAGGCCAGAATGACGTGTACTTGGTCCTGTAACTACCTGGGAGACTTGCGTTATATCTTACCAGGGGCTGCAGGATCGGCACACAGAGTGCCCGGAGGGTGGCCGGGGCAGCGGGTCCAGCTCTTCATCAGAACATCATCTGGAAGGACAAAGATGATGGCACAAGTTCCACTGTCTAGCACCTGAATAGTGGATCTGTCACGTACCTGACTGTGGAGCCCGAGATGACAAGGGTAGCCTCTTGTGCAATTCACATCCAAGTACCCCTGGTAGCGGAGACAGGGACTGCTAGGGCAGTGGAAGGGGGCAGGTGCCGGGAAGCTGTTGTAGTGGGCTTAAGCTTGAAAACACAGGAGTCCTTCCAGTGGTAGTATGGAGTCTGGTCACAAGTCTTGTTCAGCAGCAGACAGGATCAGGACCAAGTTCAAGGTCAAAAACATGCAGAAATTGGGAATGTGCTGGTAGCAAGGTACCAATTCAGGAGGCGGAGATGTAGTCAGAAATCCTAGTTCCTAGTTAGTCAGGTTAAAAAAAGACACAAGTCCATCTAGTTCAATCAAAAAAAAAAATACAATCCCATATACACAATGTTTCACCCACAGAAGAAGGTGAAAAAGCCCAGCAAAGCATGCTCCAATTTGCTACAGCAGGGGAAAGAATTCCTTCCTGATCCCCTGAGAGGCAATCAGATTTTCCCTGGATCAACTTTACATATAAATTTCAGGGCCCAGTTATATTATGTACATTTAGGAAAGAATCCAGGCCTTTTTTAAAGCAATCTACTTAGCTGGCCAGAACCACCTCTGGAGGGAGTCTATTCCTGTCAGAAACCATGAATCAGACTGAGACAGAAGTACAGTTAAATCTCACTTGTTTAATAATAATAAAAAAAGGTAAACAGAGTAAACATAGTCAAAACACAGCCAGAATTCAGGAACCGGAACAGATAGTCAGACAAGCCAAAATGTCAGGGACCAGAGATGAGCGTAATAGAACAGGAAGCAGGATCTGGAGCCAGAAGAAATGTCAGCCAAGCAAGTCTTTAACAGGAACAAAGGAGAGCGTCTCTAGAGATGTGACGAAGGCGAAGGTAGAGATCATCTGGGCTGGGCAGCTTAATTCCACATTTTCACAGCTCTTACTGTGAAGAAACCTTTCTGTATTTGGAGATTAAATCTTTTTTCCTCTAGATGTAAAGAGTGCCCCCTTGTCCTCTGTGATGACCTTAAAGTGAATAACTCAACACCAAGCTCACAATATGGGCCACTTATGTACTTATATATGTTGATCATATCCCCCCTTCATCTCCTCATCTCAAGAGAGAATAAATTAAGTTCCTCTAATCTTTCCTCATAGCTAAGCTCCTCCATGCCTCTTATCAGTTTGGTTGCCCTTCTCTGCACTTTCTCTAGTTCCCCGATTATCCTTTTTGAGAACTGGTGCCCAAAACTGAACTGCATATTCCATATGAGGTGTTACTAATGATTGGTACAGGGGCAAAATGATATCTCTCTCTGGAGACCATACCTTTCTTAATATAATGTTCGCTTTGGAAACCGCAGCTTGGCATTGCATGCTATTATTGAGCTTATGATCTACCAAAACCCCCAGATCCTTCTCCACTATGGATCCCCCCAGTTTACTCCCCCTAGTATGTATGATGCATGCATATTTTTTGCCCCCAAGTGCTTAACTTTACATTTATCAACATTAAACCTCATTTGCCACTTAGTTGCCTAATTAGAAAGTATATTAAGGTCAGCTTGTAAATTGAGGACATCCTGTAAGCATGTTATTCCATTGCATAGCTTGGTGTCATCTGCAAAGACAGAAATTGTACTTTTAATCCCAGAGCCTATATCATTTATAAAGATATTAAAATTTAAGGGTCCCAACACTGAACCTTGGGGTACACCACTAATAACGTTAGACCATTCAGAGTAAGAATCATAAACAACTAGTCTCTGAATTCGTTTTTTTTTAGCCAGTTTTCTATCCATTTACAAATTGATCTTTCCAAGCCTGTAGACTTTACTTTACATATTAGCCGTGTGTGGGGAACAGTGTCAAACGCTTTTGCAAAATCCAAGTATACCACATCCACAGCCACCCCTCTGTCCAAGGTTTTAATTACCTCCTCATAAAAAGAAATCAGCTTTGTTTGACAACTTCTGTCTTTCATAAATCCATGCTGTCTGTTGCTTAACATATTTTTTTCCAGCAAGAACTCATCTGTGTGGTCTTTTATTAAACGCTCCAGTATCTTCCCAACTGTAGAAGTTAAAGGACAAGTCCAGCCTGAGCGTTTTAGGCTGGGCTTCTCCGAAGGGTTACAGGAGTGCAATTCGTTTTGCACTCCTGTGGCCCGTTTTCAGCAGAGAGTGGTCTAAAGTTCGCTCTCAACTGACATCACTGCTATCAGACGTGGCAGAGCGTCATCCCGACTTCCAAGTCTGGATCGACCAGCTGCCTTGATTGATGGCAGTCTCAGCAAGACGCTGAGAGGGCCACTCCCCGCCCCTCCACAGCTCAGCGCTCCAATGAGCGTGGAGAAGCAGAGAGGAGAGATGCTGACTGACAGTCAGCAGCTCGCCTCTCTGGGATCTGTGAAAAATGAGCCATCGGCGATGTTCGGTAGCTCGGTTCTCAGTGCAGAGGCGGCGGGGGACAGCTGCAGCATCTGATGCTGCATTCACATAGGTAAGTATGAAACTAAAATAAAATAAAAACCCATACTTCTCTTTTAAACTAACAGGTCTATAGTTACTGTAGTTGGTAAAGACTTTGATCCTTTTTAAATATGGGCACCACAATGGCCCTACGCCAATCCAGTGGTAACATTCCAGTCATTAACGAGTCCCTAAAAATTAGAAACAATGGCTTTGAAATGACTGAGCTCAATTCTTTTAGGATCCATGGGTGGATGGCATCTGGTCCAGGTGCTTTATCCACCTTTATTCTGTCTAAATATTTCTGGACCATATCACTTTTGAGCCATTGTGGATCATTTGGGGCTGTGTCACTACCATCCCCATTATGGACATGAGCCTTTGTACACACAGGGCTGAAGAAAGTATTTCATGAATTTGCCTTCTCTTTGTCCCCAGTAACGCACTCTAGATTATTTTGTAAAGAGCCTACATGTTCTGGCCTGACTTTTTTGGTCAGTGACACAAGCGAGCAGCACACATAACAGGTAGGGGTGATCCAAGAGAGGTGTCAGATGTAGCCGGGTCAGGAACAAGGTTAGCAGACTTTCAAGAACCAGAAAGACAGGACCCAGAGTTGAAGACAATCCAGCACTGAAGCCAGCAGACTCTCAGTTTAAATAGGCTGCTGTGTGCCAGGATCTGTGGATGTAATGCACACACCTATCTATACGCGCATGTGCCCTGCAGGTATGCGCCAATGCTCAAGTGCGTGCACATTCTAGTCCTTGATAGGGTTCTGTTCTCACAATCCTGCATGCACATAAGAATGAGCACCTGCTGCACGGAAATGAGCATCTGCTGTAGGAGATCCCTGACAGGATTACAGTGGGACAACGCTAGATTCACTGTGCAGGTGAGTATGTGCTTTTGAAGTGCTACATACTGCAGGTAAGTACAGAAAAAAACATGGAGGGGTGGGGAGAGTTGAGTACCGCTTTAAAAAGAGTATTTCATGTTTAGTGAATATTTTCTGATGTATAATAGAGATATTGCATTTTTGTGCATATTTATTAATTTGATGACATGATGGTGCTGCACCCAATTTCTTATACAAACACATTAAGAATGTAAGATGTGCAACAGCATGATACTTTTTAGTAATTTCTTTATAAGCACACATTTATTATTGATCACATTTTGGTGAGCATATTAAAAAAAATGTTTGTTTTTTTAACTTTATGTCTATATACTTAGCATTGCTGAAAAGAAAAATGGCAATAATTTCCTAACATTTGGTGGGTATTAAGGCAGAATGGAAGTAAGGTTGTCAAAGAGATGGAAATGTGAAGAACAGTCATGTTGGTATCTAACTGTCCATCCATGTTATTTCAGTGAGTGCACTCATCAGCCATATACTAGAAACACAGGATCTGATTAGTATTGCATTAAGGCATGGGTGCTCAACCTTTGGTCCATGTCCCAAGAGGCATTGCAAGGCTAACAGCTACAAGCATGTCTCTCTAAGGCAGAGGCATGATGGGACTTGCAGTTTTGCAACAGCTGGAGGGCCACATGTTGGGCACCCATGCATTAGGGGAAGGTTGTGTAAATTAAAAGTCAGATTTCTTTGTCCTATTCAGCTCAAGGTTCCCTTTTTTCGGTTTTCCATAATTCCCCATCCTACTATCCCATGGTCCATAATTCCACACCTAGGTTTGTTACCACACTGGGCCAAGTTGTCCCATTCCAGAGGCTTGTGAGCAACTTTGCTTGTTACACAAATGCTTACATAAATGGTTTAATTTTGTAGCACATTTTAATAGCACTTCTCTTTCATAGGTATAATTCTGACTGTGCAGTATCTACAGTGACTCCTCTGAAGCCTCTAGGGAATACTGTTTATGGATATGCCACGTAAGTCATTTCGTTTGCTATGGGATGCAGTGTTGGTTTCAGATTGTCAAGTTGTTCTGCTTCAATGTTTCTACAGCAGCCCATAGAGAATAGTGTCACTAAGAACAAAGTAGAGGGAGTCAAAAAATCTGATAAAAACAAACAGCCCTAACAAGGCCTTAAATCAGTCATAATATACAGTATAAGTCAACTGAAAAAGGTGACAGTTATTACACTTACACTTAATCTGGCCGTAGATCGAAATTTGGCTGGTTCAACAGGGACTGGACAAATTTCAATCCATCTATGGCTGGCACATTTGATAGAAGTCGATCATTAGATTGACTTTGTCAAATGGGAATGTTAGAAAACTTTTGTTAATCAGCGGCTGCAGCCACTGATCAGTGTATTCTGACAACTGAGGAGTCCCACTGTCAGAATATATAATCCCAATAGGCAGGATTCCTCTATCTACCTCACTCACATGGATGAAGGAATTTGTTTGTTTGTTGTTTTCGATCATCCAGTCATATATGACCAGCTTAAGGTCCCTTTCACACGAGTGGTCTGATCAGGTCCACCTGTATATTTTTCAGGCAGACCTTTCATTCTCCTCTATGGAACGGTGGATGTAAACAGACTTGTGTCCGTTTACACCCACCTGCCTCCAATCCAATCTAATCTTGCAAAAATAAATGGAAGAGGATCCATTCCCCTTAGTCTGGCTGGATCAGAGTGCAGTTGGATGTAAACGTACAGCCAGCCTGTTTACATCCAGCTACCCATAGAGCAGAGCGGGCTGTGTCAGTGTCTGCTCTGCATAAGTACATGGACCTGTCATCTGTCCACTTTGCTCAGCTCTGCAAGGGATCTAAACAAACAAAAGAAAGTGCAGCGCAAAAAGCATGAGAAAAAAAGTCCTCTATAAGGCAGAAATTGTCTCCTCTGTAATGTATCTTCTTACTAAAAAACACTTGAGGTTCTTCAAAGTAACTGAGCAAATGCACTGCTTACCAGATGAAAGATCAAAGTAGGCATAATTACCACCAATGCTGGATACGCCCGGATCGGATGATCTGCTGGTGTTGGATGACAGCCCACAGCTTATCCTGCAAGGGATCTAGCCAGTGTTAAAGGGGCTTTAGGCTACCTATAGTCAGGCAGGAGATCTACCTGTCCTTGTCACAGATTTCAGTCTGACTAGGTGCATGCACAATGAAAAAACAATGTCTTTTTATGATAAAAGGAGGCCATCTTGAATCAGTGATTTTGCTTGGTCGAACACATTATGCCTCAGGTGTTTGCCCTTTAAACTGGCAAGACACTGTGAAATCTGATTGTACAATATAGATTTACCTCTGTAGTGAGAAGAAACAGATAGAATATTCAAGTAATATGGAGCAGTGATGAGAAATATTATTTCCAGATTTCATTGACCAGCCCTGCCTGTGTTACTCTTGCCCTCAATCCCTTCTGCAAGCCCCGATGTGCATTTCTTCATATGTGAGCTAACCCAAGTTCCTGTGTCACAGCACAGGGATAAAAAGAAAACATTTCTTAGAAGTTGTATATACTTTCTCCCTAAATAACTTTTCTGTTAGCCTTCAAACCTTGCATTTGATGCTGAGCTCTTACCACAATGGGTGGTTTTATCTTTCATGTGTATATCTGCAGCGGTTGATAAGTTTCACAAACCGTGTTTGTTTCTGCTAAGTGGAAGTGGTGCTTCCTCTCTTCATATGTGGTCAAAGCTTCTGTTACTTTTGTTACTGGTTGGTTCCGCAAAAACGAATGCCTAACTATGCTTAACCCAAGCATATTAAACAGCTTACACCTTTCTGGGTGCTAAAATGGCTTGCCAGCTTTGTTATACTAAACCCTCCATTTTCATATAACTGTACTCAGAAAAAGAAAAACAGGAGGCTATTTTAGTAAAACAAAAAGCGAAGTGATTTCCCTGGTGACTAGGATTTATTTTTTATTCTCTTGCTGCGTACACACGAGCGGACTTTACGGCAGACTTTGTCCGGCGGACTTTTCGACGGACTTTACGATGGACTTTCTGAATGAACGGACTTGCCTACACACAATCAACCAAAGTCCGACGGATTCGTACGTGATGACGTATGACCAGACTAAAACAAGGAAGTTGATAGCCAGTAGCCAATAGCCGCCCTAGCGTGGGTTTTTGTCTGTCAGACTAGCATACAGACGAGCGGACTTTTCAACCGGACTCGAGTCCGTCGAAAAGATTTGAAACATGTTTCATTTCTAGGTCCGTCGAACTTTTGGGGGAAAAAAGTCCACTGGAGCCCACACACAATCAAATTGTCCGACGGACTCCGGTCCGCAGGACCAAGTATGCTGTAAAGTCCGGTCATGTGTACGCGGCATTAGGGACACTTACTGTCTGCAGTGGGAATTAGTATTTGAGACAAGGTTAACCCTTTCGCTGCCAGAGCCGTTTTTGCGGGGGTTTTTTGCACACATGTTTAAAAAAAAACATTTTAGGCCTTAAGATTACACAAAACCCACAAATATTATATATTTTCTGAAAGCAGACACCCTAGAGAATAAAATAGCGGTAGTTCTAATTTTTTTATGTCACACGATATTACCGCAAAGGTCTAGGAAATTCAGAATTTCAGTAAAAAACATGAATGTTAGGGCAAACAAATGCAATAAATTACACACATTTTTTGGAAAAATTTAAAAGACGAGGTTGCACCGAGTAAATAGATACCCAACATGCCAAACCTTAAATTTTTCTGCACCTGTGAAATGGCATCAAAACTTCAGCACACTATATTTTGTATAGGCGACGCTTCAAAATCCCCCTATAGGTATCAGTTTAGTGTTACGGAGGAGGTCTTGTGTTAGAATTATTGCTCTCACTCCAGCGTGTGCGGTGATATGTAACGTGTATCGCAATCAACGTTTTCTCGCGTAGGCGCTCCGACGCATGTGTTTACATTTGTGCATGTGTATATGTGGGGATGGGAGGGGCCTCAAAATGTTTTGAGGGGGGGATTTTATATGTATATATATTTTATATTTTATATATATATTTTATATGCATTATTTCCCGGCTGAGCTAGCCGGGGACACCGGGAACTTGACACAGAAGTGACGTCTGAGATGTCGCTTTCCGGGTCACAAGAAGAAGGGAAGGAGAGCAGAACGTGTGTACACTCTTCTCCTTCCCCTCCAGCCACCGGCACCCACCATGGAGATCCCAGGCTTACCAATGGGCAAGCGGAGCCCAGTAAGCATGGAGGGGGCACGGCCGTTACCGGGGCAATAGGCAGACAGCGCTGCCGCAGGAATACTCTCATCTGACATGTAGGAGTCTGCGTGTCAGTTTCACACACAATCCCGGTGTGTGTAATACCCCCCGCTGTCAGCTCTGTATGACGTACGGACCCGGCGGCGAAAGGGTTAAAGGGTAACTCCACTTTCGTGGGAAAATAATAATTACAAAAAAAAAATATAGCGTATACAATTGCAACACAGGTCATATTGTAATTGAATGTTAATAAAAATTACCTTTCCTTTTCAATCTGCAGGGCTGTAATTTTCTGTAGAAATGCAATATGTCTACTTGGAGGTGTTCTGTACACAGAATGTGTACAGAACGCCCCCCAGAAACATAATTTCTTGCATGTGTGATTGGCTCACTGATTTTCCCAGAGTCAGATGTCAGGCATCCCCTGCAACAAAATTGTCATTTTTGGTGAGATACTCCCAATAGGAAATCACATCTAAAGGGATGCAGAACCTGCAATTTAAAGGGAAGCGGTTTTTTTTGGAGTTACTCTTTAAATGGCACAATATAATAATTTGCTTTTGATTGATTATGATGTTTATTGGTTGTGGCTAAAACTGATCTCCAGCTTTTAATGGAGTTTAAATAGTTCATTTGGACCAAGCTGGCCCAAACAAACTATTACCTTCACTAACAGGTGCAGCAGCTCTAAGCGCTTTATAGACTGTATGACTCTACGTTGCCTCAGCTATATACAGTATACAGGGCTGTTCCGACAGTGGGACGGGAGCTTCCCTTCCCACTCCCAGAGCAAAATCAAGTTGGGCTGAATTACACTCAGCCTTTCACAGAGAGTTTTTTATTCTATGAATGAATATAAAGATTTCTCTGATTGGCTGAGTTGGAGAAGTGGGCGGATGCCGTCAGCCAAAACTTTTTTTTCATTTTCGATGAAAAGGGAGGGTTATAACCCCTGTCAGTTTCCTGCCATTTGTGTGCTGATATTTTCCTTCACTTCCTGTCAGATAGTCACTACAGGAAGAAAGAAGAAATCTCTCTAAATTGAGGGAAATCCCTGGTTGTCACCAGGTTCATCAGAACTAGTGTCCTGATTAGAAAAGTTCCCCTTTAATCCTTCTTTCCTTGATGATGGTTACCATGACATACAGAGAAGGCAGTCTCCCTATCAGGGACACAGACAGCAATAAAAGCCTGGCAGGTATTCTAACCCGTCTCCACTCTATCCAAAACTGAAAAAAGATTTGGCTTTCATTCTACTTTATGTCTACTTTTTAATGCATGTAGTCCAAAAAGAGAAAAAACAGGAAATTGCAATATACAGCATTAAACGGCAAAATATCGATAAAAAAACATAAGTATGTTTCATAAACCGTAGGAAACACATGTATACAATAGACATGTGCCACACTAAATTGTGATATATGAATGAAAATAAATAAATTAACCACTTGCTGCTCTGCCACAGTACATTTACTGTAGCACAGCGGCAACTGCAGGCTCTGCAACATACTGTTACGTCGCTGAGCACATGCGCACTGGCACACCCCCTGGGGCGCCACAGGGGCCCGAGTGGATCACAGTGCTCGGTACCCAGCCGCTGTTAATGGCCGGGTTATCATGTGATCACTATGATTAGTCATAGCAAGCACATGATTACAATGTCAACAAAACAGTCGTGAATGGCTTCCATTCATGACTGTTTTGTTTAGTATTGTAATGCTATGATTGACTAACAGCTTTTACACCTGGGCCAATCACAGCCCCCTTTACTATGTAATTAGCTGTAGCCAATCACAGATCACAAGCTGTCATGAATGACAGCTAAAATTATTGCTTATAACAGTGATTATCACTATTATAAGCAACAGTAGTGTAAACCCCCCTCTACAGAGAACTTCTCTGATGACAGAATGCAAAAAAAAAAGCATTTTGAAAAAGCAAAAAAGAATCTTAAAAAGAAAAAAAAAGCCTTCCTTCTGGGATGACAGCTATGCAGACCAATTTGATGGAGTGTGTGGCGTATGGTCTGAGCACTGACAGGCTGACCCCCCACCCCTTTAACCTCTGCAGGAATACTGGCAACACTCCTATGTCTATTTCCCAAAGACAACCTCTGGAAATGATGCGGAGCATGTGCACTCAACTTCTTTGGTCGACCATGGCGAGGCCTGTTCTGAGTGGAACCTGTCCTTTTAAACAGCTGTATGCTCTTGCCCACTGTGCTGCAGCTCCGTTTCAGGGTCTTGGCAATCTTGTTATAGCCTAGGCCATTTTTATGTAGAGCAACAATTCTTTTTTTGAGATCATCAGAGAGTTCTTTGCCATGAGGTGCCATGTTGAACTTCCAGTGACCAGTATGAGAGAGTGAGAGCGATAACACCAAATTTAACACAACTGAGACCTAGTAACACTGAGTCACATGACACCGGGGAGGGAAAATGGCTAATTGGGCCCAGTTTGGACTTTTTTAATTAGTGGTGTACTCACTTTTGTTGCCAGCTGTTTAGAAATTATTGGCTGTGTGTTGAGTTATTTTGAGGGGACAGCAAAATTACACTGTTATACAAGCTGTACACTCACTAATTTACATTGTAGCAAAGTGTCATTTCTTCAGTTTTGTCACATGAAAAGATATAAAATATTTACAAAAATGTGAGGGGTGTACTTACTTTTGTGAGATACTGTATTTATGTGTATATATATATATATATATATATATATAGATATGTATATATATATATATATATATGTATATATATATATATATATATATATATATATATATATATATATATATACACATACATACCAGTGTGTAGGCACATACACATGCATGTGTGTTTGAGCTTAAGGGTGCACACACTAATGCAATAGGCTGCGCACACCTATGCATGTAGCAGAATACATTTTGGCCTAAATTTTGAAGAAAATTGATTGCACCAAAATTGCAGCACATAATAAAAGTCAGTGGGAAAGCGTGGCTAATCTGTGCAAAAAATGCTGGTACAGTGCACGGTACACTACACTGTGCTGCGGCCAAAGCACAGTAGATTAGTGTGAAGCTGCCCTAAAACGGATCATGAGAGGGAAGCTGCACAATACAAAATAATGAAACCAAATTCACAGTGAAAATTCGGATGCATCCTGATTGTAAGGAATTACATGAAAACGAGTTGAGGTGATAGCTGTGTAGATATTCTAAATGTAAAGATTCTTAAATAATATTAACAGCTGACTGCCTGATTTCAATTCTTCCCTGAAGTGCTCTTTAAATATAGATCATTTTCATTATTAATAATATTTTTATTCCTGGTGTATAATATGTTACAAAATGTCAGATATTTTTCACCTCCATAAACAGGAGTGAGAATGCAGAAGCCTATGAAGTTCAGGATGAGGAATTCAGCTCTGGAATCTTTATGACATATCTAAAGAAGCACATTCTGAAGGAAAAGAAAGTTACTCACATGCTGGAGGATGTTCTTGAAGGTAAATCTTAGTGGGTGGAACTGGCATAGTAATCCAGAGAAATAATTGTAATTAAAACAAAACAAAATTGTACAAAAACAAAACCACAGAATTGCTCTTTCCTTGTCTGCAACAAACATTAAAATAGATATGTGCTTTGTCTATGCATGCCAAAGAGAGAGATTTACTTTATTTGGCAGCCCCGGAAGCAATTAATACTCCTATTTTTTTTTTTTTGCTTCCCTTGATCTCTGTTTGCTATGGAAAGTGAAGAGAGTTGTCTGGGTATTGGAAAGCATGCTTTCTATGTGATAGATACAAAAAACAAAAAAGGCAATCAAATAACCTACAAGGTATCCGATGGGTACCTCTAGTCACTTACCCACACACTATAATTATAGTTGGGCTCTATGGCCAAATCAATGCCTATAGAAAAAGGACAGCAGGTAGAAAAACTACCATAAGGACCATAATCACAAGCCGCAGAGGTATAGTGACAGAATGTAAACTAAACTGAATCTGTAAATAATACAAAACTTACTTTATCATACAAAAATTAAGTAATAAAATTAATAAATACTTATACAGAAATCGCCCACCATCACCTATAAAAACAGACAACGTTGTCTTAATAAAGCCAAAAATGTGCGTCAGACGCCACCCTCACATGCACACAGCCCAAGCATACTGGATAAACCTCACGTGGAAATGTAAACTATGATGAGATGCCTGTATGTATATTTTCCATCTGAGAAATCACAAAGTAGTGCAGCAGGAATGGGGATAATGGACGAAGCCTACCAATTTGGACAGATTCCAGGCCATCGTAGGTCAATGATTAACTAAAACTGATGCATCATCAATGTATAGACTCCCCGAAAAGAAAGTACTATGGACATGAGGAAAACTGGTAAGGCTGACAGTTCCTATAAATGACAGGATCATGCCAAGGGCTAATGCCTATCAATAGATTCCCAGCTTGTGGTGAGTGCAAAATACAACCTATAGTGAAGGCAGTTAGTGTCCATATACATGTGGAGGAACAAAGGCAACAGGCAGCTAGGCGACAGCAGAAGACAGGTAGCAGATCATGGCAGCAACTTGACATCATGCAGGTGTGCCTCAGGCATTGTTAGTCACGCCCTCTACACCCTCAATCTAACCCAGAAAGAAAGAGGAACCTAAATCTTGTTAAGTGAGTCTCTGAAGTCAGTAAGGGGTTCTCCATGTCTGTCTACAGGTACCTACAGCATAAAAATACCTGAACCTCTTCTCAGTAACCAAAGGCTAGTGGAGAGGAACTAGTGTCCAGTAAAATACCCCTTAGGGGATCAATGTGTGTGGGGCCGATACTCTACAGTGTCATCAAGCACAGGGAGCAGAATAACTTTCCTGAGGCAGGAAGGACCCCCATCTGTTCTCATTAGTGAAGATACAGTAATATCTCAATGATTTCAAACATAGCCTGACCCAGGAGACCCGCCGAAGGTGAGATTTCACAACTGAAGGTGAGGTTGTGTAGATACACCCGGCACTACCTGGCCCATGGAAGCAGGCATGTTAGACTGTTTAGGAACTAAATCTGCAACAACGGAGATAATGGCTTAAGTAGGGTGAGAAGAAATTGTGGAAAAGGTGAATGGTCCCCCTACACCCAACACTCCTAAAAGGAAGGAGAGAAAGAGCGCTAGGTCTAACACAGGAGTCCAAACACTGAAGAGTTTCAGGTGTACCTGTAGGACACTCATGTCATACAGTGTAAGGGACAGTCAAGGCTGGTCCAAAAGACCCACTGAGAGAAAGACCCTCTGAAGAGCGGTACAAGGTACAACTGGGAAACTAGCATATTTCAAGGAAAAGGAAACTCTTTGAAACAGAAACAGGTGGCCTGGACAGGGCCCAGCTCTAGTACCCTAGCTAACACAGGGTTTGGAACAAGAGATCCAGGAGTAGGAGGAATGCAAGAGAACCAAGGGAGGTGCAGCAGTCAGTGCAACAGCACAAGGAAACGCAGGAGGCACAACCAGAGAGCGATGAGGCCAAGGAATTAGCTTCCAAAGGGTCGCTCTCTGCACCTAAATACCCTAAAAGTAAACTTTCCCTGTGCCCAGAATGAGTCACAAACAAGCCACACTTGTAGAAGAGGAAACTAATCTTCATGTGGAAGGTTTGTCAGCGTCATTGTGACGTAACTTCCACCAATGCCATCTTTGAACGGGGACCTGGGCCGCACTTCCCAGCACAGAAGCAGAACGGTGGGCTCTGTTTACAAACAACCAATGTTGTACACACCAGGTGCTAGGTAAAAACCAGCACTATAAAAAGTGAACGTTTCTCTTAAAAAGCGGTTTCACGCTATGGGCTTCCTTATTATTTTCCTGAGTGGTATTATCGAATTTTGGAACTATATGAATATGAAGGAGTATTCCAAATGTTTTTGTAATATGCATACTCTAGGAATGTTACATTTATATGTGATTTTGAATGTTATGTCCTGTAATGTTTTGTCCTTCTAAAGGAAAATCAATAAAAAGATTTTAAAACAATAAAGGGGACATGCCCCATAAGTGCATTTGACCATACTAGTGATAGTTAGTGATAGAGGTTGCATCCTGTGAGTGCAAATCCATGTGGGGCACTAAAGTGGAACCAAGTACCAAGTCGAATACTTTATTTAGAACACCTGCACTTTCAGGTCGAGAATATGTGTGTGGGACTTTATCTATTGTTTTATATTTTGTTCACATTTTTATCAGGTGTAAAGCACATTATATGCATTAATATTTTTAGCACATGACATGGTATTTGTGACAAGCGCTGTACAAGTAGCCAATCAGTGTAGCTTGCTGCAGTGCAAGGTGCATTCTTACAAGAGGAGAAGCTCACAAGTGTGCTATATTTTGCTGACTTGTAACAGGACGGGAGGGAACCTGCAAGTGAAGGTGAAACTGCAGCAGAGAAAGTAAGGTTGCCTTCCATGCTAGACAGGGCTGTGCTGTGTAAATCACAGGACTGGATGAACCGAAAAACAAATAATTTGACAGGTAAAGCAGCTCTCATAGATATATTTTATCTGTGTATTTAGATGTATGCCTGGAGTTCAGTTTTAAAAATTGCTTATGTAGTCACAAACAAAAAGGGCTTTTAATGAGATGCATACCTCCCAACTTTCTGAAATGGGAATGAGCAATCTATTAGCAAAGGTATGTAGTCATAGGACACACCCCTGCCACGCCCCCATTAAAGAAGAATTGTATGGGGAAAAAAGTGCTTTTTTACCATCACTATGCTTTTTTATTGGCTTTTGGAATTTAAACATGCCACAATTTAGAAATTGGATGAAAGGTTTGGCACTGGGAAACACTTTTTGATAGATAAGAAGTACATTTTATATACAACTATATAGATCAGACCAAAATGAAGGACAAATGAGGAGGAAAGAGGGACAGAGGGACTTTGTTCCAAATCAGGGACAGTCCCTCAAAATTAGGGACAGTTGGAAGCTATGGATATGATCAATGTTCACAACAAGTGGCAATTTCAGGGACAAATATACAAACTCGGGAGCAGTTGAACATTTCTTGATATTAACTAACTTTTCTGGTGACAGCAAAAGAACTCAAAAGGACAGGAACAGTGACATTTTTGTAACTATCTTTTTTTTTTCTTTCTATGCAACTTGAAGACATTGGCAAAGACCCTCTGGTAATTGGCAAGCAAGTTATGGAAATACGGCACTCCCTTAAAGAGTGCAGAACTCTAACTGACAAGATTTGCTGCTCAGCCAGTGAACGACTTGATAGGACAGTGTGGGATCACCGAAGCAGTAAGTAGAGGAGATGGTGCCCTCTAGTGTCTGCATTATATAATACCTCACTCTGTATTCTATGTAAACGGACAAAACCACTCATACTGTGGCCATTTATGATTATGTTTTTATTGTTTCATATAGTTCAGCAATAATTATGCTTCCACTTTTAGAACTCTGGAAAAAAGAAGCTAACACTTTGAACATCTATGTTACTGTAGAAAAATAACACCATCGTCATGTAACAAGAACACAATTCTCATTCACGCTATCCAAGTTACGGTTTCAGTTATGCTTTGTTGGCTAGCTGCACTTTCCTTTACATACCATAATGTCCATTATGTCATGTTGCCTCGGCTATCATTCTACCAGTGGTTTCTATCCTCTAATGCCTTACTCTAGATCGGCTACTAACAGGGCCGTCTTAATAGCATCATGGGCCCCTGGGCAAGTAATGCTCTGGGGCCCCTACAATGGAGACAGCGCAGGCAAACAGACATCAAGTAGGTAGGAGGCAGACAAGCGGAGCTTTCCCTTTTGGGTGGAGCTCCGCATTAACTACATGAACAATCATTCTGTACAGCAAAGTAACAGTGGGAAAATACTACATACATAAAGTAACAAAACTATCCTGTGCATATAATATATCTGCTAGATTGATGCCTCCCCAGCACTATGGCCCCTCTACACCCCAGATATCCCCCCAGCACTCTGACCCCTTTACACCCCAGATATCCCCCCAGCACTCTGACCCCTCTACATCCCAGATATCCCCCCAGCACTCTGACCCCTCTACATCCCAGATATCCCCCTAGCACTCTGACCCCTCTACATCCCAGATATCCCCCCAGCACTCTGACCCCTCTACATCCCAGATATCCCCCTAGCACTCTGACCCCTCTACATCCCAGATATCCCCCCAGCACTCTGACCCCTCTACATCCCAGATATCCCCCCAGCACTCTGACCCCTCTACATCCCAGATATCCCCCCAGCACTCTGACCCCTCTACACCCCAGATATCCCCCCAGCACTCTGACCCCTCTACATCCCAGATATCCCCCCAGCACTCTGACCCCTCTACATCCCAGATATCCTCCCAGCACTCTGACCTCTCTACACCCCAGATATCCTCCCAGCACTCTGACCCCTCCACACCCCAGATATCCCCCCAGCACTCTGACCACTCTACACCCCAGATATCCCCCCAGCGCTCTGACCCCTCTACATCCCAGATATCCCCCCAGCACTCTGACCCTCTACAGCCCAGATATCCCCCAGCACTCTGACCTCTCTACACTCTAGATATCCCCCCAGCACTCTGACCCCTCTACACCCCAGATATCCCCCCAGCTCTCTGACCCCTATACACCCCAGATATCCCCCCAGCACTCTGACCCCTTTACATCCCAGATATCCTACCAACACTCTGACCCCTCTATACCCCAGATATCCTCCCAGCACTCTGACCCCTCTGCACCCCAGATATCCTCCCAGCACTCTGACTCCTCTACACCCCAGATATCCCCCCAGCACTCTGACCCCTCAACACCCCAGATATCCCCCCAGCACTCTGACCCCTCTACATCCCAGATATCCCCCCAGCACTCTGACCCCTCTACATCCTAGATATCCTCCCAGCACTCTGACCCCTCTACACCCCAGATATCCCCCCAGCACTCTGACCCCTCTACACACCAGATATCCCCCCAGCACTCTGACCCCTCTACACCCCAGATATCCTCCCAGCACTCTGACCCCTCTACACCCCAGATATCCCCCCAGCACTCTGACCCCTCAACACCCCAGATATCCCCACAGCACTCTGACCCCTCTACATCCCAGATATCCCCCCAGCACTCTGACCCCTCTACATCCCAGATACCTTCCCAGCACTCTGACCCCTCTACACCCCAGATATCCCCCCAGCACTCTGACCCCTCTACACCCCAGATATCCCCCCAGCACTCTGACCCCTCTACACCCTAGATATTCCCCCCCAGCACTGTAATCATATACCATAAGATACCCCTTGTATTGTTACCCCACTACATCCCTGATACCCCCTACACTGTGGCCTCTCTACATCCCAGATACCTCTAGCACTATAGCCACCCAAGATACCCCAAGCATTGCTACCCCCTATAAACCCTAGATCTCCCTTCAGAATTGTTTTCCCCCATACACCCTTGATATCCCCCAGCACCATTATTCCATCCATTTAGTACCCCTTTTTCCAGTGGAGATACAGTGCATGTAATTTTTTGGCTCTGTGCCCACCTCCAGCACTGCACTTTTCTATACCAATCAAGCAGGCAAAAGGAGGGGTGGATGAGGGAGCAACCCTCCAGGCATTTCAAGCCTTTCGGTGAAAACAGTGCTGGACAGCTGAGCTCACCATGACACCATCCACAATGCTACTTCCGCAGGTGGGCTCTCAGTGCTGCCGACTCAGCAGCTCCCACTCCAGCTCCTACCCCACAGCCTTCGAGTCCCGAGCATTTAAGCTGCATGGGGCAGGGTTAGAGCATCACTGGCGCTCTGGCCCTGCCCCTCCCTGCTATACAATAATATAATAGGTCTTGCTCTGCACAGCATGGCGCACCGCTGCCAGCCTGCCTCCCCTGTGTATTTGTCACTCTCAGTGCCATCATGGGGCCCCCAATTTCGGGGCAGCATGGGCTCAAGGACCAGTTGCTTTGGGGAAAGTGCAGGGCCCACCATGCAGCTGGGGCCCCTGGGCAGTGCCCAGGTGTGCCCTCTCATTAAGACAGCCCTGGCTACTAAATAGAATGCTACAACTAAATGAACTAAAAAAAGCAGGAAACAATAGTTACCTGTTTTCGATGACTACAGTTAGGCTGGCCTTACAAAAATCTTTTTTGTTCAAAGAGCGGGTTGAACGAAAAAAAACTGTTTCCCCCAGCCACACATTCGAGGTGGATGGGGGAATACTCCTGCTCTGCTATCATGTTCTGATGTTCTTCTCAGCAGTCAGAATACACTGATCAGTCCTGCCAGCTATGACCGGTGGTTCTGATCATTCAGGAAAAACCCTCCTGAACTGGCCAAATTTAGATCCATATATGGTCGTCTTTAGATTGGGCAATTGCAGTATTTTATGAACTCCTCCAGACCAACTATTCTTGAAGGAGAGTTTTAAAATTTACAGAAGATTTAAAGAATAAGTTCACCTTTTGTAACATGTTACATGTTATACCCACGCTTAGGGTTTAACATGTACAGTAACATGTTACAGATGTACTGGCCCCCGCTTCCCCGTTCAGCTACTGGGGGATCTTCTCCACCTCACCCCCCCCCCCCCCACACACACACACCTGTTGTCACACTTTGAAACAAATGTGGCCGTGCGGTGCTCTATGCCCATGCCACCACCAACACCCCCCCCCCATCCCCCCGCCCACATCATCCATTCACAATGTTGTGTCAATGGAAAAACTACAAGGTCCAGCAGCCTTTGCAGCTGTCTGGTTGTAGTTTTCAATGAATTACCACGCGCTGTGGAGCGCTATAATAGTTCATTATCTCTTCCTATCAGATTGTATCTGCTTGCCCGTATGGGATGTACAGCGAAGCAGATACACTGGCAGATCTGCTGGAGACCTGCATGGCACCAGCGAACTACTGATCGCTGGTGCAATGTTTTACAGCCTCCAAAAAAATTCATTCAATAAAAAGAAAATTTTTTTACCTGCAAAAAATGTGCATATATTATTTTTTCTAAAAAGTGAATTTATCCTTTAAATGAACAATAGCCATTGTTGTTATTATTATTATTATTACTATTATTATTCAAGATTGATATAGCAACAACACCAACCGTTTGCACAGCACTTTACAATATAAAAGGGAGACAGTACAACTGGATATAATATAAGACCAGAGAGTTAGGAAGACAAAAGTTTGGTTTTTAGGTAAATGCAGGATAGGCTTCTTTGAAGAGATGAGTTTTCAGGGATTCACTAAAGGTGGCTAGAATAACAGATAGAGCATCTCACAAAAGTGAGTACACCCCTCACATTTTTGTAAACATTTTATTATATCTTTTCATGTGACAACACTGAAGAAATGACACTTTGCTACAATATAAAGTAGTGAGTGTACAGCTTTTATAACAGTGTAATTTTGCTGTCCCCTTAAAATAACTCAACACACAGCCATTAAAGTCTAAACCACTGGCAACAAACGTGAGTACACCCCTAAGTAAAAATGTCCAAATTGGGCATAATTAGCCATTTTTCCTCCCCGGTGTCATGTGACTCGTTAGTATTACAATGTCTCATGTGTGAATGGGGAGCAGGTGTGTTAAATTTGGTGTTATCGCTCTCACTCTCTCATACTGGTCACTGGATGGCCTAGGCTATAAGAAGATTGCCAAGACCCTGAAACTGAGCTGCAGCACGGTGGCCAAGACCATACAGCGGTTTAACAGGACAGGTTCCACTCAGAACAGGCCTCGCCATGGTCAACCAAAGAAGTTGAGTGCATGTGCTCAGCATCATATCCAGAGGTTCTCTTTGGGAAATAGACGTATGAGTGCTGCCAGCATTGCTGCAGAGGTTGAAGGGGTGGGGGGTCAGCCTGTCATTGCTCAGACCATACGCCGCACACTGCATCAAATTGGTCTGCATGGCTGTCGTCCCAGAAGGAAGCCTCTTCTAAAAGATGATGCACAAGTGAGCACAAATTGTTTGCTGAAGACAAGCAAACCAAGGACATGGATTACTGGAACCATGTCCTGTGGTCTGATGAGACCAAGATAAACTTAACTTATTTGTTTCAGATGGTGTCAAGTGTGTGTGGCGGTGAGGAGTACAAAGACAAGTGTGTCTTGCCTGGTCAAGCATGGTGGTGGGAGTGTCATGGTCTGGGGGTGCATGAGTGCTGCCGTAACTGCGGAGCTACAGTATATTGAGGGAACCATGAATACCAACATGTACTGTGACATACTGAAGCGGAGCATGACCACCTAGCTTTAGGGACTGGGCCGCAGGGCAGTATTCCAACATGATAACGACTCCAAACACACCTGCAAGATGACCACTGCCTTGCTAAAGAAGCTGAGGGTAAAGGTGATGAACTGGCCAAGCATGTCTCCAGACCTAAACCCTATTAATCATCTGTGGGGCATCCTCAAATGGAAGGTGGAGGAGTACAAGGTCTCTAATATCCACCAGCTTCGTGATGTCGTCATGGAGGAGTGGAGGACAACCCCAATGGCAACCTGTGAAGCTCTGGTGAACTCCATGCCCAAGTTGGTTAAGGTAGTGCTGAAAAATAATGGTGGCCACACAAAATATTGACACTTTGGGCCCAATTTGGACATTATTACTTAGGGGTGTACTCACTTTTGTTGCCAGCGGTTTAGACATTAATGGCTGTTTGTTGAGTTATTTTGAGGGGACAGCAAATTTACACTGTTATACAAGCTGTACACTCACTACTTTACATTGTAGCAAAGTATAATTTCTTCAGTGTTGTGACATGAAAAGATATAATAAAATATTTACAAAAATGTGAGGGGTGTACTCACTTTTGTGAGATACTTTAGCTGGGTAATTTGGGGTAGGGAGTTCTAGACGATGGGAGAGGCTCTGGAGAAGTCCCGGAGGTGAGCATAGGAGGAGTTGATGAACGAGCTGGAGATCAGGAAATCTTGGGAGAAGCAAAGAGAATGGTTTGGGTGATATTTTTGGCACTTTTGGCAGTGGTGTTACCAAAGTGCATTTCTGCTTTGCCTAAAGAACATCACTGACCCACTGGCTGAATCTCAGCTACTGTTGGGAGCAGCGATGGAGCAACATCTTTCTGGTCCAACCAGTGAGGTAGTGATGCCATAGGAGAAAGTAAATTGAGCCTTAATGATTCTGTCGTTGGAAAGTTGTTACCAGGCACCAAATTGCTAGTGTGACATGACCTTAACAACTGCTCAGCAGAGCCCTTCTCCACTTATCCACACACCTACTTTTGCACCCCTGTCCATTACTCTGTGTACCCTCTGCCTATACCCTGAATAAGATTTGTTTCCAGTACACCAACAAACTTGTTTCAAAATGTAAATCTCCTCATTCTGGTATGATCACATAGAAAAGCAATGTTTTTGGACTGCGTGGTCCTGAAACAATGTTTTTCTATGTGATCATACAAGAATAAAGGGATTTGTACTTATCCATGATGTTCACCGTTACCAGTTGGGAGTTGTTGCAGCACCCCAACCACATAGTTGATTTAGTATGGTGTGTGAAAGGAATATACTCCATCTCTCCATATACCCATCTCCACCTGTCTGCACCCCTCTTCACCTCTCTGGCCCCTCTCTCCCTTGGCAGTATAGCAGAACGAAAGATATTCTGATTCGTAACTATCAAAACCAATTGTGCTGGGAAAATTCTGCTTTCACACACCTGTAGAAACTAGGCCAGTGCTTCTAACGAGCTGACTGCCATTTTATGTTTGCAAGCCAGGAACTTCCTGAATTGAAGCTAATAAAACACTGAAGTTCAAAAGCTCAGTTCCAGTGTGGTAACCAAATTCGTAGAAGCAGCTTTAGCTGTTATTATGCTTCCTAAAATTGGTAGGCTCAGCAAACAAAAAATACCACATAATGACTGATTCCTGGATTATGCTTGGTTTTTATGAGGTTTATGAGAAACAAACAGACTTGTAACAAAACTTTGATAATAGATTTTTTTCATCTTGTCTGAGATGTTCTACATAAGTACAGAAAATCAAACATGTTTGTATGAATATACTTGTATATAGAGCAATCGCTTTAGGCGTATCATCTTCACTATCTAACTGCTGTATTTTGAGGGATATTTGTGGTAGTAGAATGTTGTCCTTCAGATGTACACTTGGAAAGATGGACTGATGTTCCAGAACTTGTAACAGTCTCTGATCTGTCCTGTTTTCCAGAAATCCCCAAACAAATGATAAAGTTCTCGTGTGGAGTTGAAGTGGAATTAAGATTCAAAACTGTGTTCTCAAACCTCATTCATACTTTTGCAAAACTGACACACACTCCTGCTCATCTAACCGACATCAAGATTATTCTTTACAAACCTTCCGTAAGTGATCATTTCTTTATCATGATTGAAAATAACTGAAAATAACTGAAAATTTAACATGTGTTTTCTAAAAAAAAACATTTTCTGTTTTGTAAAAGGCACAATTTACTCTGTCTAACAGAGACATATAAATGCACAAAATATAAATAGCTACCAATATGGATACTAAATCAAGTATCATTATAGAATGTTGACCTAGACAGATATTCAAATGCATCTAGCAATCAGGTTTTTAGCTTTTTCTGATCAGCTGTGGGTTCAGAGGATGCAGAATTCTTTCTTTTTCAGTTGAACTCAATGGATATGTCTTTATTTTTCTTCAACCTATGTAATAATATTCTTCATCCCTATGTAGTTCATAACTATCTCATTGTGGGCAATTCTTTTTATTCCGGTCCCATTGGGTAGGGAGAAAATGCAATACTTTGTGTATGCAGGGAAGGTGCTACCACTAGGTGAACTAGGTAGCCATGGCCCAAGGGCATAGATAAGGGGGGGAGTCAGGGGGGTCCAAACTCCCCCTCCCCAAAGCATCCTTCAATGGTGCAGTAGCTAGGCTAATGTAGGTGCGAGACTACTAGCTACAGAAAGCCTCACAACCTGTTTTCTGTCACAGCCACAATCTGTCTCGTACAAGTTGTATAGAAAAGTAATATGCCGATGGGACTCGAGGAATCCCGGGTGATGTCAGAAGGGAGGGACATTTGAGAAAAGTTCAGCTACACATTGACTGAGGAGGCAGCAGGGGGGGCGATGCAATCTCTAGCCTGCAGGCTGTACTGCCACCTCAGCCAATAGGTACACAAGTTCACTCTACATCACTGCAAGTAAATCCTGCAGGCTTACGGTAGTACAGGCGCGGGATGGAGCAAGCAGCAGCTCTGATGAGGGAGAAGCCTGTACTCAAGCTCCTGAACTGTGCAGTGAAGATCCTCCAATGATCAAGGGGAGGGAGAAGAAATCAAACAGATGTTTTGCCCAAAAAATACAGGGAGCTGTTAGAAGTGCCTGTGCTCCATTTTAAAAACAGTCGTTGTAATGCCACCCATTTAACTGTCCTTTGTAACAGGGTCAAAGTAACCTTACACCTGTGCAGCATAGGTGTCAGCTTGCTGTCACCATGTTAAAAGAACAAGAATATTGGTGGCATTAGAATGGCTGCACAATGGGTTCACACTAGCCAAAACTCTAAAATGCAGTCCACAGTGGATTGCTTTTTAAAGTGTGGTTAAATGGCTGCTGTCAGGTGTTCAGGAGGTGATCCTGTCTCCCCCTGAATGCCTGTTTTTTGTTTTGTTTTTCGTGCCAAATAGCAATTTATATTGTGTTAATACATCATAACCACAAGCCAAGTTTCATATTTTGAAGTTCTATTTTTTTTTTTTTTTGGGGGGGGGGGGGGGTACAAGTAGCTGGTCTTGCCTAGGGCGCAAAATAGTCTAGTACTGGCCCTATGTGTGATGGGAGGGAGGGGGGGTTGATAGAAAAGCCTCATTAGTGAAAAAGAGTATGTGTGGTCAATCAAGTATGTGTATTACAACACAAGTGTGTAAAGCAGCTGCAATGATTAATGCACATTTTTGGATCATGTAGCGATGTGACATACCAGCCCTGGTTAGTGGATCTATTCTTTACCATCAGACAATGTTTAATTTTATCCAAGTTTGTAGCCAATAGACTGATGCAATTCTTAGTAATAGTGTCACCTGTTGGATTAGGCATCACAAGACAGCACACTGGAAGCTAAACAGGAGAGCAGCTGACTTCAGTATTTTGCCAAAACTGAGTTAGTTCAGGACACTGGCACAGTCTACAACAGCCTTTCTCAACCTTTTCAACACAGAGGAACTCTTGAAATAGTTATCTGGTCTCGGGGAACCCCTGCTAAAAATTAGAAATCTACAACTCATGATACATTAGTGTGATGGTCAGTGAGAGGAATGGTCCTTACACTTCTGGTCATTGGGAAGAATTACTGCCTTACAGATAGCTAAAAAGATCAATAGTGTGAGTGGGAACTTATCTGAGAGGCAGAAAATACCCAATGCTGAAGGAACCCCTAGCAACCTCTGGAGGAACCCTAGGGTTCCATAGAACCCTGGTTGAGAATCACTGGTCTACAAACTGTACATATTATACAGTATTTTTACATATATAAGTGTGCTTAAGACTTGAGACTTGATGCTTTGTAAAAAACTGCATAACATAATTTACTGAGGAAAACAAAATTTGCTTTGCAGCCAAAACAATTATAATTTCTTCCCGTCATTGGATTCAGTAGATCCAGAAGTTTCTCTTTACCCCTCTGCCTTGAACTCCAGAATTAAATAAAAATTGATAAAATTGCTAGGCCTTCTGCCAAAGCAGCCCACACAGGTAATTTCTTCCTGTGGGTAGAAAATGATACTTATGAGAGTTTATAGAGAAATGCCGCAATGTCACCTCTCCCTGCCCTTTACAATACAATCTGATACTAAAACATCATAGCCTGTCTCTGCTCCATATATCCACTTGTGTCTCCTTTTTTAAGACCTCTATATACTGTGCTTTCTGTAGGACATGGTAGACCAATCAAACGCATGCAAACGTGATCCCTTAGATTCCCTGGTGGCTCTGCAGGATGATGGTGAAGAAGCAGACTACATGCTCAGGCTTTCTAACCTACAGAAATGCCAGGTAAGTAAATGTCAATTTTTAGCCCTCATCAGTTTATCACATTTTTCTTAATGACAATACTAATAATCTATATTTATATTTTGTTTTATGTGCAGAATAACATCATCATAAAGGTCGATCTGCATTTTACAAATCTTGAGAGGGTCAGCATTCAGGAGAGTTTGGAGCATGTGATCCCCCAACCATGGATTGCTAAATTATTTAACAGGACAAATCCACTGTGTTTCGTGAGAAGGCATAAAGCTGAAGCTCCAGAGAGCATGCCCACCATGGAAACGCAGCTCACTACAGACTCCTTGGACTCGCAGCCTGGAGCACATCTCAAAGATGCTGGGGAAATGCCCATTAGTGGTCAGTCAAAATCCAGCAGTGAGCCTGAAGAGAACGATGAAAGTGATATATTACCTATCTAATGAAGAATGCATTAGAACATGAGGAATTGTAAGCTATACTTCCATTCAGAAGCTGATTCATTTTTGGATGGTCCTTTAGAGTTCACAAACTGCAAAGCTGCACATGAATTCAGAAGGTGCTTAGTGACTTCTCATAGTCTTCATTTGCAGAAGACCAATGTTTTGTATCTATAATTAACACATTCGGATGTTTTTTTCTGATTACTGCTCTCTAGGAGAGATGGGAAATATTGTCAATTTAAAACACTTAGCAAAGTTAATTTAAAGAAAACATATATTTCAGACTTGGACTACATAGGCTGAGGAGCTGTACAACTTGACATAAGTTGACTGCTTCTGCATATGGTTATTGCTAGTGCCTTGTACTAAGACATCTGCAGATCTCTGAAAAGTTGTCTGTTCTTAGAAGGGAGTGGATATCTTCACACATGCACTCCTCCACAGACTTTGACAGCTATCATGCCCATTCAAAGGAACTGTTGATTTTAGTTTATTTAATCCTCCATGAGAAATAAACAAAAAGGTGGACAAAGGCTTAAAAGCAATTTAAAGAGCAGTTCACACAGGATTATATACTTCATTTTTATTCTATACTTTCCTACTTCCTTAAACCGGCCATAGATGGTTCTAATCTCAGCCAGTTCAGCAGTAACCGGCTGAGATTCCAATCATGTATGGGCAGGCTGAATGTACCCAAGTTGATCAATCAATCAATTTGGGTACACCCTTCCTGCTAGATTTTACATGCAATTATTGCTAGCAGCGGGGACGGTTTTCCACTCTGGGGAGTTGCAGGAAAGAAAATCGCTCCATCTATGGCCGACCTTAGTGTAGCGCAAGCTGGAAATGTATAGCAATGTATAGCAATCTAACTGGAGCTGTCTCCTAAACAGTCTATACCCAATACCAATTCAGGTTTTAATGTTGGCCACAAACCAAAAAACATTTCAGGTAATTTCATCCATTTTCTTATTCAAACAGATGATTGTAACCTATGAACAGTATGTTCAATAGACACCATGAAATGGTCTAAAATATTGATGGTAGGTTTTAGCATTTGGTTGTTTTTGCAACTGAAAGCTGGTTGCAATTTCCTGCACATTGATGTGGGTGACTAGCAAATGTATTGCCAATGACAGACAGAGATGGCAGATGGCTAGGAATGTGTCTTTAATTTTTTTTCACACATATGTTTTTATCTAAATAACATGAGTAGAATGCAGTCCACTGATGTATAAAAACTAGATGATAGACACACAGTAAAGATGGCCATATACATATAGATTTTTTTCATTCAGGCTGGGGCTGAATGTAAAAAATCTTACAGATTCTTCTGTCCACAATATACAGCGCAGATGGATCCTGCTGTTGCTATTGTATTTTGAAAACCGGACCCGCGATTTTCCCCATGTTACATTTTTCAATCTAAAGAAGTTGGGTTGAACAGGGTCCCACAGTGTATGGCCAGCTTAAGTCTTGTGTGAACAGTCCATTTATCTGTAGGCTACAGCACACTGCAGATAATGCCATCTCTACATGCTACTCACTGTTCTGACCATTAACAGTATTTCTGAATTTTGACTTTTAGTATTTTGCCTGTAGTATTTGGGAGGCAAGTCAAACATAGTTAAACTCTTTATGTTAGTTTTGCAACCATCCGAGTTGTGGAACAAGTAAAAGAGGCAAATGGATTGCAACATAAGGTGCAATATAAGCAGTAACTTCACTTCCACTTTAAATGGACATAGATATCAATTTTCTAAACGTAGTGTAAATGCAGTCTGCATTAAAGCCAAACCTGGAAAACAGCAAGCCAAAAGCTGTGCCGATATCTTTTTTATTTATTTATTTATTTTTTTAAATAATACCAAAGACAGCACCGAAGCACTAGTAGAAAAGAATTCAACCCAAGTTTGTCTTTGCTAAGCATATGAGAAAGCACATGAACACCTTTCTAACAAAAATGCACTTGGTACTAGATAAAGTCAAGAGTTCTCATAAACCAGTTTTGGTATAATTTATTTTGTACAGAATATTTTATTTTTTGGTGCACCTACTCAACATAGTTCTGCCTCTGATAAAAAAATAAATGGAACACAATAATGTTAGAAAAGTACTTAAACAAAAGAAAACTCAAATCTTTATTATTGTCTATTATTTATTATTACTGTCTATGTGATGGGATATAAACGTCATTTATTGGGAAGTTTAAAGGATAGAATGTGATATCACTCTAGATTTTTCTTTCTTTTATGCAAACTGATTCCTGTTCTAGGATAGCATAGCACGTTGCTATTTTACAAATTCTTTGTAAAGAAAAAATGTTTTTTGTGACTATGTAAGAGAAAATTGAGTACTGTCCGTGATACTTTTTTTATTTGCACTAACATATTAATCACGGACAGTACTCAATTTTCTCTGTCGCAATTGCACTAATACGGCTACAATCAATGCAAGTGTGATTGTGTAACAAATTTTAATACCTGCAGTTGATTAAAAAAATGTAACTGATTACTAAATTGCAGAAACATTAGGATCTCTGCTAGGATCAGCTTTAGGATCTCTGTCTCTGAAGTGCTGTCATTCGTTCAGAGATAGAGATCCTAAAGCTGGCCATTCATTGCTCAAGTTTCGTCCAATTCCTGCTAGCTCAGCCAAAACTAGAGCAGTGTATGGCCCTGCCAACAGCTCTTCAAGTCAATCAAAAAATTAACTTGAGCCTGTTGGAAAATTGTCAGTTGAACATCACCTACACCCAATCAGATGCAGGCACTGTTTGGGTATTTTGACAGCTGGCGGCACCAGCTGTCAGAAGGCAATTGCCCCACAGCTGCCTCTGTTATCTATAGGCACAAGCCTACTGCGCCTAATAGTAAAAGTAGTCAGGTTCATTTATTACATGTAATTATATAGCACCATCAATTTACGCAGCGCTTTACATATATAATGCACATTTACATCAGTCCCTGCCCTCAAGACGCTTACAATCTAAGGTCCCTAACTCACATTCATACATACACATACTAGGGCCAATTTAGACAGAAGCTAATTAAAGTGGATGTTAACCCAATGTCATCCTTTCTAAACTCTTGCCATAGGGGTTATCTATAAGGATATACATGCCTCCTGCATGTATCTTTACCTGTCAAATGTCTCCCCTCTGTCTGTTATGAGACCCGAAAAACTGCAGATTCTGTGGGCGGGTCTGTTGTCTGGAGCTCGGTGGGTGGAGTCGTGATGTCAGTAGACTCCCTGCCCACCTCTACACTCCCCTTGTCGATATGCATTTTTCTCCTGTGTATTTCTTACACTGAACTTCTGCTATGATCTCTAACATCAAGTAAAAAGACAGGAAAGTAACCACATGACTTCAGCATGCTAAATCATGCTGAGGTGTGGAACAGCCAATCCTTGCAGAGCTGCTGAAGAAAGGAGTGGTGGTGGGAATTAAAAAATACTGCATGTCTCTTAGGCTAGTGCACGAGATATGTAAATCACCTGTCACTCACAGCAAGGGGGAGGATTTGACAAAGTTTTTCTCAGTTTGTCAACATTTTTCTCACTGAACAATAAAAGAGGATTGCTCAAATGATAAGAAATAAAATAAATAAATAAATTTCGGGTTTGCATCCACTTTAATCTACCAGCATGTCTTTGGAGTGTGGGAGGAAATCGGAGCACCCAAAGGGAAACCCATGTAGGCACGGGGAGTACATGCAAACTCCAAGCAGGCAGTGTCATGGTTGGGATTAGAAATTGTACTTATCAATTCTATACAGTCTGTACCCAGTCAAGTCTTTCTTCCTATTTTAGGTCCAAAAGAATTAGTGGGTGCCAGTCTTGCCCGTACAAGAATATCCATATGGAGCCAAAAAAAAAAACGAAAAAGTTAACAGTTTTGGTGTAATAACCTTAGTATACAATTTATTAAACTGATGATGTGGGAAATCTCTCAAACTGATTCTGTTATTCCATGGAAATTTTATGCTATTAATATGAAACATCATAGAGCCTGATTTTGTAAAGTGTAAAATTAGGTGAGCCTGTGTTCACATGAAACATCCAGTCATGTACAGCAGAATTTAAAGAAACTTTACAAAAATAAGTCCTTCGACTTGAAATTGCTTTGCTCTGGTATGACCATCAGATGGAGGCATTTCACTATTACATTTAGAATTATGTAAATCTTTCTAGAGCAACAAATAACAGGATGGTTTATGAAAAAGCAGGAAGATTGCCATGTCATAGAATATGACTTTCTATATTCTGCAATAACATATAGATAGACTGTTCAGAAGTGTTGTAAAAGGAAACCTGTGCAGAGTGTGTCTGCAAACTACCTCAACCTTTTATCATAAGCCTTTAAATTTCAAAGAAAGACATTTTGCCTACAGATGGGATTTAAATTAAATTAAACAAAGTTTGCAAGCACAGAGTAATAATCAAGGATGCATGATGTAAGGAATGGAAATAGAAATGTTAAAATTAGTAAATTATGTATTTACATATATAAAAGTACATACCCTGTTTCCCCGAAGATAAGACCTAGCGTGATTGTCAGTCTTGGCTGTAATATAAGCCCTACCCCCCCCCCAAATAAGCCCTACCCCGTTTCCCTGAAAATAAGCCCTACCCTGAAAATAAGACCTACAAGGACTTTAACTAGGGCTTATTTGGGGGGGTAGGGCTTATATTGCAGCCATCACCGACAATCACGCTAGGTCTTATATTCGGGGAAACAGGGTAGTTGCTTGGGACTTTAAATGTACCCCTTTAGGTATAATAAACACTAATCAATCAGTTATAAAAGTTAAACATTTTTATTCAAAATATTACAGAGTTAAAAAAAAAGTTTTTGTTTTAAAAACATATCCTCAAAACAGTTGTCCAAGGTGATGTTATCTTGGCCTTGAGATCCAATTTTTTTAAGCCAACGCGTTTTGAAGGCTGACCTGCTTTATCAGGGCCTCAGATTCTGTTATCTAATACTGTACAGTAGTGCATAATAGTTGGTGATGGATAGCCTGGTTGCTCCGTGGGGATTTTTTCCAAATCCTCAATTTGTCCAAAGAATGGCAGCCTGCAATTCTTTGGACACACACCATGCTGGACACAAGTCACATTACATAGGACCAAGTAAAAGGATTGAGCCGGCAACTCTGTAGTCCATATAGCGATTTTAATGGTTGGTTACAAAAAGTGACAAGCAAAACACTGACGCGTTTCGGCAACAGCCTTAGTTGTAGCACGTTGAATATAAAAATGGCAATAAAGTTATACTCATATAAGCTCCACCCCAAAATCAATTTACATGGTAAATTAAAGCAATTAACTGAGCAATTAAGAGGTTAATATCAAAGTGCCAAAATGCAGGAAAAAGATTGAGACAAAAGATATACATCACATGACATGTTTCAAAATATATAAATGCACAGTGAAATAGCATACATGATCATCCTACACACACACGGGTCACAAAAAAAAATCAATACTCATAAATCATAAAAGAGAAAAGAATCAGTATGCTGGTGCATGTAGCCCATGTGTAAGGGTCCATATAGCATCATGTTCAACTACTGTGTATAAGACGGTACAAAGGACCTCATACAACATATTTCAACAAAAGTCAAAATACTAGGTAGTTAGTGAAGACTAGAAATGTAGGAACTGAGACAGAGAAGCATAATGTCAGAAAGAAATGAGGGAAGTGGATTGCATTATTTAAGTGTCCCCAGGGAAAGAATCTATCTCACTTCCTGTTCTAGAAGTCTTCTATGTGTATCCCCTCCACGTGTCGCTTGTTTAATTTTCTGCACTGCACAGAAGGAAAATTAGGTCATTTGCCATCATGCATTGTTTTAAAATGTTTCGATGCGTTAGACTTCTTTTTTTATATTGCTTGAGGCAGTACCATTATAATGCTCACTTGTCCTAGAGACCTTGTAGTGCATCCTACATAGTGTAACCTGCAATCAATTACATATATCACATATTTTGTACTGCAATTAATAAAATCCTTAATAGGAAATGTTTTTCCGTTGTGACATGAAGTAATAAACTTGTGATTATTATTATTACGTTTACTGCAGTATCTACAGGTGTTCAGATCACAGCTGTATGAGCCTGTGGTACTAAGCCAGGTTTTGGAAGGTAAGGCTGACCTGAATAAGCTGGGGGACAGTGAACTGCTTAGGGTGCATGCCCGGCAGCAAGAAAAACTGCAGCTATTGGTCAAAACCTTCACCAGATCACCAACTCCTTTTAAAACAGGGAGATATTTATTAATTATTTGTTTAATTTGATTGGATCTTTGGAGAAGGTGGTTACAAATGTTACAGGGTAATTGCCATTGCCTCTCATATAATTAGTCTTGGATTTACTTCTATTGGAGATCAAATTGTCTCTATTCTTATTGGCGGTAATGGCAATGGCTCTAGATGACACTGTTGGTAGCCACGATTTCAATGACATTTAGAAAAATTTTGACACTCATTATAGTTATAGAAGCTATCCAAGGTGGAGCAGTTTCTCTTGGCTCTAATGAATTCCCCAATTGGGATTGAGCGGATAGTGTGGGAGGGGTGACAACTGGTAGCCAGGAGCAGGGAATTTCCTGCACTTGGTTTGTGGAAAGTTCTGGTATCAATACTCCCTGTTTCCTGGCTGCCTATAAGTGTGATTTCTAAAAAGTTTATTGTGTCCTTACTAGACTCATATGTAAATTCAAGGTTGAGAGTTTTGTGGTTCAAATACGTCACAAATGAACATAGAGCAGCATCTGTGTAATTCCAGATCATAATCAGGTCATCTATATACCTCCCATAACAAAAGATATGGGAGGCAGGGCCGTCTTACTGAGCGGGCACCCCTGGGCACCGCCCAGGGGCCCCAGGTTCCCCTCCCATCAGTGCCAGACAAATAGAAGTAGCAGTGGGGAAAGGGAGTCAGGCTTAGCGGGCACAGGCAGTCCGACGGGCAGGGCCGCCATCAGGGGGGTACAGCCCATACACTAGTAAGGGCCCGCATGTCTAGAAGGGCCCGGCTGTCTGGCGGGGATGGGAGAAGGCAGGGGCGGGTGCAGGAGTGATCCGTGGCTGTGCTGGCTTTTGGAATGTGTGTGAGTGTCATTAAGCTGACATCGGGCTCTTTGCTGCTTTGCTGCCCCCTCTGGTAAATTCCTGCATGTGCACCCCTTGTGTGTCCTGCACAAGAGCTGGGAGTGGGACAAGAAACACCACCTAACAAGTAAGGGGGAGGGGGTTGTGTGTGTGTCTGTGTTCATGTGTGTGTGCGTGTCTGTGTACATGTGTGTGCCTGTGTACATGTTTGTGTAGATGTGCACATGTGTGTGCCTGTGTATATGTGTGTGTCTGTGTGTACATGTGTGTGTGTGTGTGTCTGTGTACATGTGTGTGTGTGTCAGTGTATATGTGTGTGCCTGTGTACATGTGTGTGTACATGTGCACATGTGTGTGCCTGTGTACATGTGTGTGTCTGTGTGTACATGTGTGCGTCAGTGTACATGTGTGTGTGTCTGTGTAAATGTGTGCGTGTGTCAGTGTACATGTGTGTGCCTGTGTACATGTGTGTGTGTACATGTGCACATGTGTGTGCCTGTGTACATGTGTGTGTGTGTACATGTCTCTGTGTACATGTGTGTGTGTCTGTGTACATGTGTGTCTGTGTACATGTGTGTGTCTGTGTGTACATGTATGTTTGTACATGTGTGTGTGCGTCTGTACATGTGTGTCTGTGTACATGTGTGTGTGTCTGTGTACATGTGTGTGTGTGTGTACACGTGTGAGTGTCTGTGTACATGTTTGTGTGTGTCAGTGTACATGTGTGTGCTCGTATAAATGTGTGTGTGTGTCTGTGTACATGTGTGTGCCTGTGTACATGTGTGTGTGTGTGTCTGTGTACATGTGTGTGCCTGTGTACATGTGTGTGTGTGTGCATGTGTCTGTGTACATGTGTGTGTGCCTGTGTGTCTGTGTACATGTGTGTGCCTGTGTACATGTGTGCGTGTGTGTGTGTCTGTGTACATGTGTGTGCCTGTGTACATGTGTGTGTGTCTGTGTACATATGTGTGTGTGTGTCTGTCTGTGTACATGTGTATGTGTGTCTGTGTACGTGTGTGTGTCATATATACACATGTGAGGGGGCTGAGAGAGTACAGGTGTGAGGGGGGCTGCGAGCGTACAGGTGTGAGGGGGGCTGCGAGTGTACAGGTGTGAAGAGGGCTGCGAGCGTACAGGTGTGAGGGGGGCTGCGAGTGTACAGGTGTGAAGAGGGCTGCGAGCGTACAGGTGTGAGGGGGGCTGCGAGTGTACAGGTGTGAAGAGGGCTCCGAGTGTACAGGTGTGAAGAGGGCTCCGAGCGTACAGGTGTGAGGGGGGCTGTGAGTGTACAGATGTGAAGAGGGCTCCGAGCGTACAGGTGTGAGGGGGGCTGCGAGCATACAGGTGTGAAGAGGGCTCCGAGCGTACAGGTGTGAGGGGGGCTGCGAGCGTACAGGTGTGAAGAGGGCTCTGAGCGTACAGGTGTGAAGAGGGCTCCGAGCGTACAGGTGTGAAGAGGGCTCTGAGCGTACAGGTGTGAAGAGGGCTCCGAGCGTACAGGTGTGAGGGGGGCTGCGAGCGTACAGGTGTGAAGAGGGCTCTGAGCGTACAGGTGTGAAGAGGGCTCCGAGCGTACAGGTGTGAGGGGGGCTGCGAATGTACAGGTGTGAGGGGGGCTGAGTACAGCTCTCTCAGGAATTTTTTTATACCAAAGACATGTAGCAGAATACATTTTGGCCTACATTTATGAAGACATGTTTTACATTTTTGTAATTTGATATATTTCATAGCAGAAAGTAGAAAATATTGTACTTTAATTCTTAGGAGTAGGTGCGTAAATTTGGGCAGGCTTGTAGGGGTCCCATAGCATTACTTTGCCCAGGGGCCCATGATGCTATTAAGATGGCCCTGATGGGAGGCATATAGATTGTGACACGAAAAAGAAAGCACTCCTCCCACCAGCCCATATAGAGGTTGGCCAACATAGCCCCATTGAAGCCCCTCAGCACTGCAGATAGTATATTCCATCGAAAACTAAATAATTATGTTCCAGCAAAAATGCCACTGATAAAGAAATGAACTCTCTTAATGGGCGGTCATATGTGCTATACTTTGATAGATGGAACTCGAGTGCCATAAGTGCCAGGGAGTGTGGGATGCTGGAATATAACGCCCTAAAATCCAGGGTGACCCAGGAGTCCTGCCAGTGAATGTCACTAATCTGTTTCAGGACTGAAGCTGTATCTTTAATACATCCTGGTAAACTCATCACTAAAGGTTGTAGAAATTGATCCACCCACTCCCCCCAGTCTCTTAAAAGGGGACCCTATACCTGCCACTATGGGGCGCCCCTTAGGTGGAAAATCCCCCTTATGAATTTTGGGTAGGTGGTAAAATCCCGGAACGATTGGGCTATCCACCAAAAAGATATTCAGCTACTTTGTTTGTTAAGACTCCCAGTTCTCGTCCCATATCCAGCAGATTTTTTAGCTTGTTCTTAAAAGCTGGAGTAGGGTCGGAACCAAGTGTGCGGTAAGTAAGAGGATCCCTGAGCTGCCTCAGAGCTTCAGATTGTAATCTCTTTCATTGAGCACTATTACCACCACCCCCCCTTTATCCACCCCCCTCCCCCCATATTATAACATCTTTCTGGGCTTTAAGTTTAGTCAGAGCTTGATTCTCTGCTTTGCTAAGGTTGCTGTAAGCGGAAGATGGAGTGGTACTGGGGGGGGGCATGTCTGCACTAGGGGGTGTTGAGAAATGTTTTTTCAGCAAGATGTTACGGACAAATTTGTTTACATCTAAAAGTGTGGAAAAAACAAAATGTGCTGCTGGAGCAAAGGAAAGACCTTTGGACAAAAGAGACACTTCAGGGGGTGTAAGCAGGATATCAGACAGATACAGATACCTGTCTGTGCTCTATTTATTCCACACTTTGTGTGGATAGAGCCATCAACTCTTTAGTCCATATAGCAATTTTAATGGCTGGTTACAAAAAGTGACAAGCAAAAGAGCTGACGCGTTTCGGCAACAGACTTATATATAAAAATGGCAATACATTTAGGCCCCTTTCACACTGGGGCGGTGGGGGCGTCGGCGGTAAAACAGCGCTATTTTTAGCGCTGTTTTACCGTCGTTTTTGCGGCTGTATTCGGCTGCTAGCGGTGCGGTTTTAACCCCCGCTGGTGGCCGAAAAAGGGTTAAAACTGCTCGAATAGCGCGGCTATAGCCGCGGTATTGCAGCGGTATAGCCACGCTGCCCCATTGATTTCAATGGGCAGGAGCCGCTCCAAAGATGCGGCTTGCAGGAGTTTTTTTCTTCTCCTGCCAGCGCACCGCTTCAGTGTGAAAGCCCTCGGGCTTTCACACTGAACAAACAGTAGCGGCTGTTTTAGGTCAGTTTGCAGGCGGTATTTTTAGTGCAATAACGCCTGCAAACCGACCCAGTGTGAAAGGGGTCTTATACTTTTATAAGCTCCACCCCAAAATCTATTTTCATGGTAAATTTAAGCAATTAACTGAGCAATTCGGAGGTTAATATCAAAGTGTCAAAATGCAGGAAAAGGATTGAGACAAAAGATATACATCACATGACATGTTTAAAAAGATATAAAAGCACAGTGGAATACCAAACATGATCATCCTACACCGCTGTTTCTCAACTCCAGTCCTCAAGGCGTCCCAATAGGTCATGTTTTCAGGCTGTCCATTATTTTGCAAAGGTGATTTGATCAGTTTTAATGCCTTAGTAATTACCACAGCCATTTCACCTGAGGGAAATCCTGAAAACATGGCCTGTTGGGACGCCTTGAGGACTGAAGTTGAGAAACACTGGTCTGGAGAGTATAATTTTTTCCCATTCTTCTTTGCAAAACAGCTCAGGCTCTCTCAGATTGGATGAGGAGCGTCTGTGAACAGCAATTTTCAGGTCTTGCCACAGATTCTCAATTGGATTTAGGTCTGGACTTTGACTGGGCCATTCTAACACATGAATATGCTTTGATCTAAACCATTCTATTTTAGCTCTGGCTGTATGTTTAGGGTCCTTGTTCTGCTGGAAGGTGAACCTCTGCCCCAGTCTCAAGTCTTTTGCAGACTTATGCCACGTACACACAACCAGTTTTTCCGTCAGATAGACGGAAAACCCTGATGGTTTTTCTGACGGAGTTCCGATGGAGTTCCGCTGGAGTTCCGCTGAAATGGACTTCCTTACACACGATCACACCAAAGTCCGATAGTTTAGAATGCGGTGACGTACAACACGTACGACGGGACTAGAAAAAGGAAGTTAAATAGCCAGTAGCCAATAGCTGCTCTTGCGTCATTTTTGATCCGTCAGAATAGCATACAGACGAACGGTTTTCCTGATAGGAATTGATTCCGTCAGAAAGATTTAAAACATGTTCTATTTCTAGGTCCGTCAGAATTTTTGAAAGAAAAAGTCCGATGAAGCCCACACATGATCGGAATATCCGATGAAATTATTCCTTCGGACCTTTTCTGCCGGAAAGTCCGGTCTTGTGTACGTGGCATAACAGCTTTTCTTCTAAGATTGCCCTGTATTTGACTCCTTCCATCTTCCCATCAAGTCTGACCAGCTTCCCTGTCTCTACTGAAGAAAAGCATCCCAACAACATGATGCTGCCACCACCACGTTTCACGGTGGGGATGGTGTGTTCAGGGTGATGTGCAGTGTTAGTTTTCCACCACTAAAAAAGTTCAATTTTAGTCTCATCTGAGAACCTTCTTCCACACGTTTGCTGTGTCCCCCACATGGCTCCTCGCAAACTGCAAACAGGACTTTTTATGGCTTTCTTCCAACAATTGCTTTCTTCTTACCACACTTCCATAAAGGCCAGATTTGTGGAGTGCACGATGAATAGTTGTCCTGTGGACAGATTCTCCCACCTGAGCTGTGGATCTCTGCAGCTCCTCCAGAGTTACCATGGGCCTCTTTGCTGCTTCTCCGATTAATGCTCTCCTTGCCCGGCCTGTCAGTTTTGGTGGCTGGCCATGTCTTGGTAGGTTTGCAGTTGTTCCATACTCTTTCTATTTTCGGATGATGGATTGAACAGTGCTCCATGAGATGTTCAAAGCTTGGGAAATTTTTTAGAACCTAACCCTGCTTTAAACTTCTCCACAACTTTATCCCTGACCTGGGTGGTGTGTTCCTTGGCCTCCATTATGCTGTTTGTTCACTAAGGTTTTCTAACAAACCTTTGAGGGCTTCACATAGCATCTGTATTTGTACTGAGATTAAATTACACACGGGTGGACTCAATTTACTAATTAGGTGACTTCTGAAGGCATTTGGTTCCACTAGATTTTAGTTAGGGGTAACAGAGTAAAGGGGGCTGAAAACAAATGCACGCCACACTTTTCAGATTTTATTTGTAAAAAATTTTGAAAACCATTTATCATTTTCCTTCCACTTCACAATTATGTGCCACTTTGTGTTGCTCTGTCACATAAAATCCCAATAAAATACATTTACGTTTTTAGTTGTAACATGACAAAATGTGGAACATTTTTTCAAGACACTATAGGTGGAAAATTGTTTGCTGACCAGTGACTGCGTCTAGTTAATTTCAATCACTGTTCAGGTATTCAGGCAGGAGTGAGTGCTACAGCTGCCAGAATACCATAAATTCTTGCTGTTTAGCTTGTATAGAGGCATGTGTATGGCTAGCATTACCCTTTAACCACTTGCCGACCGGGCCATAGGCGAAAGATGGCTACAGCGTGGTCGAATTATCCTGGGTGGGCGTCCGTGGGACGTCCTCCCAGAATGTCCGTAAGACCCGGCGCATCACGGATCGCGGTAAATGGCTGCATGTAGCAGCTGTTTACCACGTGATTGCTCAGTAAAATGACAGAGCGATCACTTGTAAACAAACCGGCGATCTGTACAGGGAGAGTGGGAGAGATTGTTTTTAGCAGCGCTGTGGGCTGGATCTGTAGTGCCCACAGCGCTACTCTGTGCCCATACTGTGCAATACTCTGCAATAATGTGCAATACTCTGCAGTACTCTGCAATAATGTGCAATACTCTGCAATAATGTGCAATACTCTGCCAATACTCTGAAATAATGTGCAATACTCTGCCAATACTCTGCAATAAATTTTAACAGAAACAAAGATTTTTTTTTTACCGAATCTTCAGTCTTTTTTGATTTATAGCGCAAAAAAAATCCAGCGGTGATTTAATACCACCAAAAGAAAGCCCTATTTGTATGAAAAAAAGGAAAAAAATTTCATATGGGTACAGTGTTGCATAACTGAGTAATTGTCATTCAAAATGTGAGAGCACTGAAAGCTGAAAATTGGTCTGGTTAGGAAGGGGGTTTAAGTGCCCGGTGGTCAAGTGGTTAAAACTGACTTCAATCGTATTTAAATTGTGGCCAATCTGTGGTTAAAACAATGCCCCTTTTATTATCAATACTGTTCTGTCAGATCTATGAATTAAAGTGGTTCTAAAAGCTGAGGTTTTTTTTTCTACCTTAATGCATTATCTGCATTAAATTTTAAAAATCCCTTTCCTTATATTTACCTGAGCCCAAATCTATTATTTCTGCAAGCATGGAATATTTGGCCAGATGTCGCAGAGGTGAAGAAAAGAAAGATAGTGAGAAGTCTCGGATGGGAACAGGTATTATGGCTTCGGTAACACTTGTGCGTCCTATGTAATGCTTCTCTGTTTCAGTTCCTGCATTTCTAGTCTTCACTAACTACCTAGTATTTTTGACTTTTGTTAAAACATGTTGTATGAGATCCTTTGTCTCTCCTGTCTTATACACAGTGGTTTAACATGATGCCATATGGACCCTTACACATGGGCTACATGCACCAGCATACTGATTCTTCTTTCTTTTATGATTGATCATTATTGATTTGTTTTTGTGGCCTGTGTGTGTGTAGGACAGTGTTTCTCAACTTACTCTTTCCCTCAGATGAAACGGCTGTGGTAATTACTAAGGCAATGAAACTGATCAAATCACCTGTGCAAAATAATGGAAATCCTGAAAACATGACCTGTTGAGGCGCCTTGAGGACTGGTGTTGAGAAACACTGATCTAAACTTCCAGCGCTGTAATGGTTAGCGGCTTTGGGTCTTCAGTCAGAACATCAGTACAGATGGTTCAACAGGTACACACCCCCTCCTTCCTCCTCCTCCACTGACAAAAGTTCTTTCATTGATTACACTACTTGTAACACAATCTTTGAATGGAGGAAATAATCCTGTGATGGATCAGGCTCTCCCCTATTCACAGATCATGTTATCAGGATCTAAAAAGCTATCCTGATATTCATGGCACTGTGTATGATGTCTACAGATCACTGATTTGAATCTCCCGGGAGAATTATGACAATTGTCAATTTTAAGTTGTATGTTACAATGTACAGTATGTGTACATTGTAAAATACAATGTGACAATGCTAATGTGCAGAGCTATTACTTTTTTTAAATATATGTGTTTTTTTTTCTAATTCTCTCATTCTAAAGTACTGTATGCCCTCATTTACCTATGTGTGATGGTAATTATCACACAATTATTAGTGTTCCCATCGGTAGTCAGGGGTTCTTGTCAAGTACTGCCTTTTGCATTCGCATATGTTCTAAAGCAAGATGCAAAAATGCTCCATATTATCTACTTTGCCTGCTGTGGAAATAAATCTCAATAGGACCTGCTACATTCAAATAATGCAAAGCAAAGCCGGTCAAACAGAACTGTCACCTAAACCCCATAGTCCCCATTTACACTTGCGAATGTGTACAATTACGTAAGGGAGACCCAGCAGAGGTTCCCAGCGATTAGCTGCAGGAGGAAGTCCCTATGACAGCAATGGAAGGCTCACAGCTCCCAAAGCTATCTGCAGCTGCTTGTATGGAAGGATTACCTGTGAATAATCAGCCCTGGATTTGTCGCAAGAGCTGTCCGCCAGTGCGTTTATTTTGGCAGCAAATTTCAATTTAATTTCAGTCTTATGCCGCGTACACACGGTCAGAATTTCCGACAACAAATGTTCGAGAGCTGGTTCTCAAATTTTTTTGTCGGAAATTCCACGCATGCTCGGAATCAAGCAGAAGAGCCGCACTGGCCATTAAACTTCATTTTTCTTGGCTCGTCGCACGTCACTGCGTTCTTGACGTTCGGAATTTCCGACAACATTTGTGCGACCGTGTGTATGCAAGACAAGTTTGAGCCAATATCCGTCGGAAAAAAATCCACGGTTTTGTTCTCGGAATGTCCGATCGTGTGTACGCGGCATTAGTCTTTTGACTAAAATGCTATTTTAGTTTTAGTCCCATTTTAGTCATCTGCAATTGTTTTAGTTTTAGTCGACTAAATCTGCAGTACATTTTAGACAACTAAAATGCCCTACATTTTAGTCGACTAAAATCATTTTATTAGACTTAAATCTAATGTGTTTAGTTAAATTGTAATGCATTATTTAAGCATTTCTCTAGAATTTCCGAACTTATATACTCCTGGCGTAAAAACTTCTAATATGTTATTATTTGTGGTATTAAGGTTTGAACAAACTCACAGATACAGATTTAGCCACTCTGGATGGTCTGAGGAGGTCTGTAATGCTGCACAGTGCTCTGAACAGTGGTCTGAGGAGGCCTGTAATGCTGGAGAGTGCTCGGGACAATGGTCTGAGGAGGCCTGTAAAGCTGCAGAGAGCTCTGGATGGTGGTCTGAGGAGGCCTGTAATGCTGCAGAGTGCTCTGGATGGTTGTCTGAGGTGGCCTGTAATGCTGCAAAGTGCTCTGGATGGTGGTCTGAGGTGGCCTGTAATGCTGCAGAGTGCTCATGATGGTGGTCCGAGGAGGCCTGTAAAGCTTCAGAGTGCTCTGGATGGTGGTCTAAAGTGGCCTGTAATGCTGCACAGTGCTCTGGATGGTGGTCTAAAGTGGCCTGTAATGCTGCACAGTGCTCTGGGTGGTGGTCTCAGACTTGTCTGAGGGATGGCCTGTAATGCACAGTGCCCTGGATGCCGGTTGTCAGAAGAGGCCTGTAATGCACACACAGTGCTCACTGCTCTCGATGTTGGCCTGAATGGAGGCCTCAGGATTGTAATGTACACAGTCATACTCACAGTGGGTGCTCTCTGCTCTGGACGATGGTCGTCGTCTGGACTCAGGAGTGGGACTTTTGTCGGGAGGACTCGGGAGGCCTGCAATGTACAGTGCTGCTCTGGACAGTCGTCTGAGAACTTGGAGGACTGTAATGCTGGCTGCACAGTCGCTTGCTTGCTGGGAGCGGAAGCAGGTGGAGCGCCATGTAAACCGGAAGTTAGTTCACAAGGATAAACGTCCCTGCCTCACAAATTTTTATCCCGTTTTCGTTCGATAACAAAAACATAATAGATTTTCATCATAGTTATTGTCAGTGGATGAAAATGTGGTGTACTTTTCGTTTTGTGTTCGGCACTGCAAAAATGCCGCTGACATAAAATTTTATCGAAATCTTTACGTTGACTAAATTAACACTGCTGTCCGCACCTAATTGCCAGGAAACCCTGCTGGTTTTCTCATATGCAATTGCACATTGCCCTATTCGTGAATCGGTCTTGAAAGTAAATGCTGACCTGCAGTTGATGTGCGGTTCAATCGCAGGTCATCTATGTGAGCCCCAAAGAAATGAAATAAACATCCCAAAAATTCTTGGGGATCCCCTTTGTAAAGAATTTCAAAATAACTGTTTTATTTCACAGCACTTTGTCTTGCTACTAAATTAATCTCTACTGTCTACAGTTTGGAAATGGGATTAGGAAAATCTTATTCAATGAAGAAGACTGAAAAAGATTTTAATGTATGAATAGCTGAAGTAGCAAGCTGCAACTACAGCTTTAATATCTAATGCACATGTGTCAAACACATCCGGCCGACCAGGCCCTCATACCTCTCCTGCAGCTGCGGTACCCCCCCTCATCTCTGCCCCAACCTTGTCTCAGAAGTCAGCAGCAGAGAGGAGGACAGAACTTCTCCAGATCCTGTGTTTCTCCATGCAGCTGCAGAGAGGCTTGTCTCTGTAATTCCCCACCCCCCATCTCAGCTGACTCCTGCCCTCCTCTTGTCCTCCTCCAGACCCTGCACTTTCTGCTTCCCAGCTCTGCCCCCAGCTTCTTCCGGCTAGCAGCACAAGTAAGGGGGGGGGGGGGTGCACTGTGATGGAAGCGAGGGTGGGGCACTCTTGACATCTGAAGTAAAGGGGGGGGTGGTCTGCTTATAACTATTATGAGGATAATACAATTCTATGCCAGTTGAAAAGAAGGATCGCACACCGCTGGTATCAAACACAAGAAACTTTGTTGAAGGCTGCTTAGACAGAACACCATGGCAGAATCATGTTCTGTCTGAGCAGTCTCCAATAACATTTCTTGTGGATGATAACAGCGGTGTGCAACCGTCCTTTTCAGACTTGCGTCATCTGCTGCAGGAGTGGGCTTCATGCCGGTCTGCTCCTGCCGTTAACAAATTAAGTCTTAAGGTATAAAAAAAAAACCTGCAGCAGGTTGGGACTTTAAATGAGGCATGTTCAGTGTGGCCAAAGAATGAGTCAATAATAAAAATATATATGTATTTATTATCTGAACAGTAAAAAAACAGTCTCATATTGAATTACAACAATTTATAAACATTACAAAAAATATATATTAAAGACCATTGTCCTATAATTAGATAATAACATAAGAGTACACTGCATATTGTAGCATAAAATATCGTCCTCCATGCTCTATGTGACTATCAGAGTGTTAAAATAAAGAATCCAATTCTCTCCTTCCCCCTTCTCCTTCCTTTCTTAAAGGGGTTGTAAACCCTGTTTTTTTTTTTTTTAAATAACAAACATATCATACTTACTTCCACTGTGCAGTTTGTTTGGCACAGAGTGGCCCCGATCCTCAAATTCTGGGGTACCCAGACAGCGCTCGGGGCTCCTTCCTACATCTGAAAACCCCCTAGGAGATGTGTTCTCCCTGGGGGTTACCGTGCGGGCACGCTCCCGAGTCCAGCATTTGCGTCCATAGACACAGAATGCTGGACTCGGCCCCGCCCCCTGGCGCCCACATCATTGGATATGATTGACAGCAGCGGAAGCCAATGGCTACGCTGCTATCAATCTATCCAACCAAGAACCAAGACCCCAGCCAGAGAGGGTTTGCACGTCTCCGGCATGGGAACGAAGGGCTCAAGGGGGCTGGTCAGTGACAGAAGTTTTTTCACCTTAATGCATAGGATGCATTAAGGTGAAAAAACACATACCTTTACGACCCCTGTAAGACTACATCTCCCATTGCTGATCAGTTTTTTAAAACAATGCTTTGTTCAAAAAAAATCAATAATTTATCTTAATGTGATCAGGCTAAATGTAGTTTTTGCTCTGCTGTACTCAGTGGAGTAACAATTTATTTTTTAGGTTTAGTAGAGAGGTTCTAGATTAAAAGAAAAAAAACATTTATACTCACCTAGGTGGACGTAACATCAATCCAATGCTGCACCTGTTCCTCCAATGGCTCTGCAGTGAGAACTGAGCGATCAAACACCATTGATCACTCAGTTCTGCCCCTCCGTTCTGAGCAAAGAGTCGTTACTGTCAGATCGCTGAGAGGCTGAGGCAGGTGCTGGTCCAAGCATCTGGGTGGATCCCAACCATATGGTCAGGATCTTTCCCAAGCCTGGACCGGCTGAGTGATCTCAGTGACGTGAAAATGGGTCACAGGTGTGCAGAATGAATTGCACTCCTGTGATGCTTAGAAGTATGGCCAAGATGTACGCATCACTCTTAGAACCCACCACCAAATTTTCCTACATGGAGGCTTGGGAGAGGAATCTGCGGGAGACCTGGGACCTGGAGGAGTGGCACAGGAGAGGAACAAGAGCCTTCAAAGGTATTTTAAATATTTCTTTGATAGAAGCTAATTTAAAAGTGTTGATGAGATGGTATCTTGTTCCCTCCAGATTGGCAATTATGTTTTCTTCCACCTCCCCATTGTGCTTCAGAGACTGTCAAGCCCAGGGTTCCATGCTTCATATATGGTGGTAGTGCCCGAGACTAAGAGGTTTCTGGAACAAAGTGTTTACTTTAATTCGAAAAGTCACAGGCTTTCCTGTCATGAAATCACACCACATAGCTTTGCTTAATGCCCAAATTCCTAAGATTCCAAAACATGCCCAAAAGTTGATAGCGTTTATGCTTCTAGGAGCTAAAACCACCATAGCTAAGGCCTGGAAGCAACCCACTGTATATTTCCAGGCAGCCAAAAGAAAGATATCGTGGATCATGTCCCAAGAAGTATTGATCAGTACTATGATGGACACCACTAAGTCCTTTAAAGGCAACATGGGAGCCCTGGGCTAGACATATGGGCATATCCTTCATTCCTGGAGTTCAAGCGATACAGACAAGCTCATGAAAGACCCTATCTGGCAACTGTTTTCTAAACCTTTCTTTCTTCTTTTCTTCCTTCTATCCCTTTTACTCATATGATTTATTATCACAGTTTCAGTTTACCAGTGTAATCTCTCCTACTAAGTCAGCTTGGAGTAGAGCCTCTAAAGTCAACATACAAAATATAGGTGTCTTGCGAGCCACAGATGGACTAATGCCTCTAAGGAGTAAACTATTTAAGCTGCAAGCACTGAACCACGTTTCATTGCGTGTAAATAGATATAAAATAGTAAATGTGCCCGCGCTAGTATAGTGTCACATATAAAATATATAATATATAAAAAATATATTTTCGCATATAAAACACATATAATGTGATAAATAAAACCATACAGGTAAAATATAATGCAAATAACTATAAATAATAAACCACCAAGTGCATATAAAGGTGCAATCGTGGTAATAACTAATAAAAGTGCAACGTGCTGAAATATAAATATCAAAACACTTGCCAGTGACAAATGAGTGTATATCCCAATTATTAAATACAAATCACAAAAAACGTGAATAAATAGTGTCCATAAAATGAATATACATCATGCTTCTTCTGATGGGTGTATAAATCACAACACGTGAAAACTGTGCTCTCCCGTGACACCCCACATGTGCCTGCGCTCACCTTCAGTCGTGTGACACAGTAATTAAACGGTGTCAAAATAAGCATTGGGGCCACTGCTAGGCTCACTCAGGATACAATGATGCAAAGACACTCCTCTCAGGTGAAACTGCTAGGCTCACTCAGGTTACAATGGTGCAAAAACACTCCTCTCAGGTAAAACCAAGATCCAAAATCATAGAAGAAACAAACAGAGGGACTCCATAGTGCAATATAGCCAGGACATTTATTAAAAGAATATAGCCCTCCAAGAGGGTACTCACATTAGATGGGTGCTAGAGTGCACCAGACTGTACAGGTAAAATAATAAGCAGCTGATCGTATGGCGTGCGGTATGGCATGTGCAATCCTCCTCCTCTGCTGACAGCTCCGTCCTACCCCTCCCCGACGCGTATTCGGCACAGGGGTTTCGGTTATCCCCCAGAGGAAGGCACGAAACCCCTGTGCCGAATACGCGTCGGGGAGGGGTAGGACGGAGCTGTCAGCAGAGGAGGAGGATTGCACATGCCATACCACACGCCATACGATCAGCTGCTTATTATTTTACCTGTACAGTCTGGTGCACTCTAGCACCCATCTAATGTGAGTACCCTCTTGGAGGGCTATATTCTTTTAATAAATGTCCTGGCTATATTGCACTATGGAGTCCCTCTGTTTGTTTCTTCTATGATTTTGGATCTTGGTTTTACCTGAGAGGAGTGTTTTTGCATCATTGTAACCTGAGTGAGCCTAGCAGTTTCACCTGAGAGGAGTGTCTTTGCATCATTGTATCCTGAGTGAGCCTAGCAGTGGCCCCAATGCTTATTTTGACACCGTTTAATTACTGTGTCACACGACTGAAGGTGAGCGCAGGCACATGTGGGGTGTCACGGGAGAGCACAGTTTTCACGTGTTGTGATTTATACACCCATCAGAAGAAGCATGATGTATATTCATTTTATGGACACTATTTATTCACGTTTTTTGTGATTTTTATTTAATAATTGGGATATACACTCATTTGTCACTGGAAAGTGTTTTGATATTTATATTTCAGCACGTTGCACTTTTATTAGTTATTACCACGATTGCACCTTTATATGCACTTGGTGGTTTATTATTTATAGTTATTTGCATTATATTTTACCTGTATGGTTTTTTTTATCACATTATATGTGTTTTATATGCGAAAATATATTTTTTATTTATTATATATTTTATATGTGACACTATACTAGCGCGGGCACATTTACTATTTTAACTCTAAAGTCAACATGGCACTAGAGTCCTTTTCAGGACTCAAAGACTCAGCGGATCCTCTCAATTCAGTGGAGACTCTGATGGAGAGGCACAATTGCCTCTCTAACAGACTCTCCAATCTTTCCAGAAACTGTTGTGATTACTGAGATGCGAGACCAGCAATGGTCCCTAGGGAGCAAAGCCTTTCTCCCTCGAGCTGGTGGGCGCCTGACACAGTGTGTTCCCATAAGGGGTGTCGGAATCGCCGACTCGTTCAAGGGTTCCTAGATACTGCTTTCCATTTCCCTCGAGTCTCATTTACAAGTCGCTATGTATAACTTTATTGTGCATTCAGTTGGCTATACCCTGGCTAGTACAGACAATGTCTGTTTGTATAATGGTATATTTAAATTGTACTGTACTGCTCTTTAATAAAGTTTTTTTTGAAACTCAAAAAAAAAAAAAAAGTATGGCCAAGAAAGCTTTGGCCATACTTCTCTTTTAAGCTTGGTGGTTGGTTGCTCCTTTCTGCCTCTGGAAGAAGCTTTCAGAGATAGAGTAGGAGGGTCATTCACTGAATTTATGAATTTTTATCTGACCTCAGATATCTTGGGCACCCAAAAGGTAGCTGAGGAAGAAGATAAGTGTTCGGGAGACTTGTTCAGAAGTCTCCTAGGGCTGCTGCCCCCTTGGAGGTAGCCAGTGTATTGAAGAGCTTTTGTTAGGCCTTAGCATGTGCTTGACTGAAGGCCTGAAGGAACTTGGACTGAAAGATATTTGCTGGAATGCATCAACTGTTAAAGCTGGACTAGAGAATGACCCTTTCTCTCACTGAAGAGTGGAAGTGGACAACAGCGGTTCTTGGACATTGTGATTAAGGCCTTTGCCTAGGACTCCAGGTGTGCATGTTCTTTTGGGAGTAATGCCAGAGATTACAACTAGGACTGGAACTTCTCATACAGAGTCTCAGATTCACTGACTATCCCCTCTACCTCCAGCAAAGGTATCTGACACAGCACTTGTGCTTGGGAATCTGTCCTTCTGTATCTTCTTTGCTTTCTTGGAGTATCCTGCACCTTTGTCCCTCTCTCCTGTTTGAAACACTGCAATATATCTACAAAAAGACCTCCCCTAGACCAAAAATCTCCAAACTGCAGCCCGGTTTGCTTGCTTTTATCCTTCCCTTGGGGTACTACTCCATCCACTGACACCAACATTGGAACTTAAATCCTGCCACTGACACTAATAATGGGGCATTATTCCTCCCACTGACACCAATGGTGGGGCACAATTCCATCCATTGACACCAACGATTGGGCATAAGTCCTTCCATTGATACCAATGATGGGCCACTATTCCTCCCACTGACATCAACAATGGGGCACAATTCATCCCACTGACACCAATGATGGGGCAGAATTTCTCCCACTGACACCAACAATGGGGCAGAATTTCTTCAATTGACACCAATGATGGGTCACTATTCCTCCATCTGACACTAACAATGGGGCATTGTTCACTTCCACTGGACGCCAGGACATTTGCTACTCCCACTGGCCCTAGTCTGGCCCCCCTAAAGTCTGAAAGGCTGTAAACTGGCCCTTTGTTTAGAAAGTTTGGAGACCCCTTCACTAGACTGAGCCCGTGTTGTTGGTGTGCTTGGAGCTTGTGTCTGGGCCTGGCAGCCTTCGAATTGATAAAGCAGACCTGCGTCATTTTTAATGATCCCACTTGGCTTGAGTGCTACACTTAAAAGTAGCACATATTAGTATAAGTGGTGTCTGGGTATAGAGCTTTCAATCAAATAATTGGAAGGAAATGAAAGGGGGAAATAAAGAATAGAAAAGAAAAAGGAGGAGAAAAAAAGAGGAAGGAAAGGAAAAGGAAAAAAAAAGTAAGAAAGAAGGGGAAAAACAGGGGGAGGGGAGAAAAGAGGGAAAGGGAAAAAGGAGGACACCACTTATACTTATTATGCATATATTTTACTACCTTTTTTATAGCTGTTATTTCTCATCCACCCAACATGTCCCCCATACCCGACAGGGAAATATGAGTGGTGCTGCTGCCTTGGTCTTCTTATGTGGTAAGTGTCAGTTCCCCCTTCCCCTCTTTTTTATTTGTTATACTATGTTTGTTTTATTTGATTACTTTGGTATTATGTTTTTATCATTGTGATTTCAGATCTTCTTAAAAAATTCATTTTTTCCTCCTGAAGAAGTGGTAACATCGAGGAGCCTTGCTGTGTTCGCTGAGGACCTACTATATCTCCTATCTCCATCTTGGAGGTCATTAAGAGCCAGTGTAACACATTAAGAAACTTGGACAAATCCAATGGGGGAACAATTTTTATGCAAGTATGTTCCCTGGCTGAATGAAATCTTTTAATTAGTAGCTCTTTTGCAAGTTTCATGTCTAAGAAGACTGAAAGTGCTAACACTTGTACCTGGGGAGTGCTGATAGCTAAGCCCTGGTCCACTCTGTACTGAACAAATTCTAAAATCGCTGGCACTTTCCACACTTTTGTAAAAATCTTTCTAGCAGTATTTTTTTCTACTTATGACAGGAGTGTTAATTACCCTCTCTGAGCAAACTTTTCCTTTTAGTATTTGCCATTCAAGATCCGGGCCATTAAAGTGGTTGTAAACCCTTACATATAACCAGTAACGTGACTAGCCTCATGAAATTAAATACACCTGTTTCTCTGTGGTACAGGCAGTCCCTCAGGTTACGAAAAAAGATTGGTTCTGTAGGTTTGTTCTTAAGTCAAATTTGTATGTAAGTTAGAACAGGTACATTTCTTAAGTGTAACGTTTTTTGGATAGCATAGGGTTAACACCTCTGTAACGTTTGCTGTCTGTGTCCCTATTTAGAAGATTTCACCTCACTTTCTGTCCCTGTGACAATTGGATTTAGAAAATTTCGGGTTGTTGTGGGAACAAAAATTGATGATAAAGCTTCAGTGGAGACACCTTTTTCCCATGATTCTCTTACAGGAGTGAATTTCCATTCCTATGGTTAGTTTTCCTCTCACTTCTTGTTGTCTCCCTCCATTTGTAAGTTTGGGTCTTAAGGAAGTTGGATGTTTGTAACTCAGGACTGCCTGTATTTTATTCTCTACAGCCATTCAAAGTGCAGAATTTATACAGGTTGTCTGAGCGTTTAGAAATGAGGGGGCGGGGAGCTGAAATTACACTCTGCAGTGAGGAGAACTGATCAGAGGGAAGGGATACACCACCCTTTACACAACACATAGGAACAGAGCTGAGGCTGTTAATCACAGACTGTGAGCTGGAGATCCCTCCCTTGTCACCTTTTTTACCTAATGGTCTCAGAAAAACTTGTCAAAAGTGACTCATGCAGATAGGGGAGGAATGAAACAGCAGACAGAAATGACACTTAGTGCTCCGGATTGAGGCATGTACACACTATAGAGTGATATGTTTTGTTCATATTTCATGTCAGAGGTTTACAACCATTTTTTTTTTAAATCAGAAGAAAGTTTAAATGGAACACATTCAAGCATACACATTCCATAAACACAAAAGAATTGCAATTTACAAAACAGTAGGAAAAAAAAAGTCAATTAAAGCTTCCAACTGCATAGAGCTTACTAAAGAGAACATACAGCTCCACCTAGTGGCTGAAAACAGAAATGATAGTGCCAATAGAGCATTAATATTGCACATTCCAATGTCAAATAGTGACAATCAGCATTGGGTAACCAACAGCATTCTACCCCAATATCCTATTTATAATCAGGTCTACTGGGTTACAACCACTTTAATGGAAAGAATTCCAGTCTGAGATGAACCACTGGTTCTTGTAACAGAAAAGGATCCGGCCAGAATGGTAAGAACCAGGGAGACTGGAATAACATGTTCTCCTGGGCCCCCAGGGAGCAATCAATATGCGTTTGCACTTGTACTGACTTTGTTTCTGCAGAACTTTAGGAAGCAGCAAAAGGTTTAAGTCCTAATTTTTGGACACAGCATCTATTCCCCGTGAGTCTTTTTCCTTTGCTAGTAAACAGAAATGTTACTTTTCTGGTTGATCTGTCATCAAACAGACCTATAGTGGTCACTTGCTTCTAATACGTCTCAATTCAGTTCTCAGTTGCTCTGGCAAATTAGTAGTTAGTTGGCTTTGATTTTCCTCTTCTGGACCACTGAGACGAAGATTACATTTTTTTTTGCCCAGAATAAAACTCCTGAGCCACCCGCAACAATGTAGTAGATAGCATGATTGGTAAAATCTGCATCTTGTAGCTTTCTTTTTAAAAAAGGTTTACTGGTTAACAAGAAAATAAACGTAAAGTATATTTAAAGGCAAAACTTTTTTTTGGAGTTTTTGATAGAGTGGAGATGGCTTAGAATGCTTGTACATTTTTATTGCTGCCTGTACCCCCCATTAGGGAGATTCACCCTCTCTATTTGTCCGGTCTACCATTATGATTGAAAGTGAAAGGAAAAGAGATGAATATCCTCATATATAACGTATTTCTTCACACAGACACAGGAGGCCGAAAAAATAGTCTGACAGGGTTTATAACCATCCTTGCTCTATTATAAATTTAAAAAAAAAAAATTTCCTATAGTTTTCCTTAAAAGGTGAACAATCCACACCTCAACTACTATATCTAAACTTAAATTTAAACACCAAATAGTTAACAATGCATAATTAGGAAGCTTTTCAACTATATAATATATATACTGCATATAGACAGAGGGGGCTAAAAAATGTATACACACTTCAACATAAAAAATATATGCATAAAAATGTTTTTACTAGAGTTTTATAAACTTTCAAGGGTAACTATAAATCATGTTTGCATTATGCAGTCACATTAGGTGCTCAAAGTTGAATTGCTCTGCATGATGTTTCAATTTAATCCCGTGGTGCAGTCAGTGTAGGTGGTTTTCTATGGTACACCACATCTATTTAGTGTTCCCCATAGATAGAAATCAAGGGATGTTAAGTCTGGGGAATGTGGAGGGAATTCAACAGCACCTCAATGTCCTATCCAACGTCCTGGCAGAATGTCATTGAGGCTCTCACGTCTCGGTGATAATGAGGTGGTTCGACGCCTCCCAGATTTTTCTTGTGCACATCACACACAGTGCCATCGGTTTCAAACTTATCATGAATTTGTGTGATTGTTAGTCATGTCAGTTGTTCTTTTCAAAAACTCACATCGCCAATGGCGTTGAATTTCACTCACATTTTCAAATTTACAATACCACTTCAAAATGGTCTTGAGTTGCTTGAAAGTCAAGTGTACCTTATTTGACTGCCAGTGATAAGCATGTTAACCTCACTGAAAATGTGAGTGCATTTTAACAATTTCTTTGTAAAAGTTTTATAGTGATTTTGCACTATACACCGATCAGCCATAACATTATGACCACTGACAGGTAAAAGGAATATCTCGTTACAATGGCATCTGAAAATTGGTGGGATGTATTAGGCAGCAAGTGAACATGTTGTTCATGAAGTTGATGTGGTGAAAGCAGAAAAAAGATGGGCATCGCAGTTTGTTGTGTATGGGGCTGTGAAGCCTATGGTTACCCATGTCTACAGCCAAAAGCTTCTACAATGGTCACATGAACCTCAGAACTGGAGTATGAAGCAATGGAAGAAGGTGGCCTGGTCTGATGAATCACGTTTTCTTTTACATCATGTGGATGGCCGGGTGTTCAGGTGCTTCACTTACCTGAGGGAAGAGATGACACCAGGATGCGGTATAAGAAAGCAAGGCGGCAGAGGCATTGCGATGCTTTGGGCAATGTTCTGCTGGGAAATCTTTGGTCTTGCTATTCATGTGGATGTTACTTTGGTGTCCATGCCTCTATGGGTCAGGGCTGTTTTTTGTTTTTTTTGGTTGTTTTTTTTTTTTAAATATTTGAATATAACATACAGTGCCTTGCAAAAGTATCCCCCCCCCCCCCCCTTGGCTTTTTACCTATTTTGTTACATTACAGCCTTTTGTTCAATGATTTTTTAATCTGAATTATATGTGATGGATCAGAACACAATAGTCTAAGTTGGTGAAGTAAAATTAGAAAAATATATACATAAAACTATTTTTTAGAGATTAAAAACTGATAATTGGGATGTGCGTATGTATTCGCCCCCTTTGTTATGAAGCCCATAAAAAGCTCTGGTGCAACCAATTACCTTCAGAAGTCACATAATTAGTGAAATGATGTCCACCTGTATGCAATCTAAGTGTCACATGATCTGTCATTACATATACACACCTTTTTGAAAGGCCCCGGAGGGTGCAACACCTAAGCAAGAGGCACCACTAACCAAACACTGCCACGAAGACCAAGGAACTCTTCAAACAAGTAAGGGATAATGTTGTTGAGAAGTACAAGTCAGGATTAGGTTATAAAAAAATATCCAAATCTTTGATGATCCCTAGGAGCACCATCAAATCTATCATAACCAAATGTAAAGAACAGGTCACAACAGCAAACCTGCCAAGAGACGACCGCACACCAAAACTCACGGACCAGGCAAGGATGGCATTAAGCAGAGAGGCAGCACAGAGACTTAAGGTAACTCTGAAGGAGCTGCAGAGTTCCACAGCAGAGACTGGAGTATCTGTACTTAGGACGACAATAAGCCGTATGCTCCATAGAGTTGGGCTTTATGGCAGAGTGGCCAGAAAAAAGCCATTACTTTCAGCAAAAAACACGTTTTGAGTTTGCGAAAAGGCATGTAGGAGACTCCCAAAATGTATGGCGGAAGGTGCTCTGTTCTGATGAGACTAAAATTTAACTTTTTGCCCATCAAAGAAAACGCTATGTCTGAAGCAAATCCAACACATCACATAACCCAAAGAACACCATCCCCACAGTTAAACATGGTGGTGGCAGCATCATACTGTGGGGATGTTTTTCAGCAGTCGGGACTGGGAAACTGGTCAAGGTTGAGGGAAAGATGGATGGTGCTAAATACAGGGATATTCTTGAGCAAAAGTACAACTCTTTGTGTGATTTGAGGCTAGGACGGGGGTTCACCTACCAGCAGGACAATGACCCCAAACACACTGCTAAAGCAACACTTGAGCGGTTTAAGGGGAAACATGTAAATGTGTTGGAATGGCCTAGTCAAAGCCCAGACCTCAATCAAATAGAAAATCTGTGGTCAGACTTAAAAATTACTGTTCACAAGCGCAAACCATCCAACTTGAAGGAGCTGGAGCAGTTTTCCAAGGAGGAATGGGCAAAAATCCCAGTGGTAAGATGTGGCAAGCTCATAGAGACTTATCCACGTTACTTGGAGCTGTGATAGCCGCAAAAGGTGGCTCTACAAAGTATTCACTTTAGGGGGGTGAATAGTTATGCACATTGACTTTTTCTGTTATTTTGTCCTATTTGTTGTTTGCTTCACAATAATAAAAAAAAAATCTTCAAAGTTGTGGGCATGTTCTGTAAATTAAATGATGCAAATCCTCTAAAAATCCATTTTAATTCCAGGTTGTGAGACAAAACACAAAAAATGCCAAGGGGGTGAATACTTTTGCAAGGCACAGTAGACATAAATGACTCTATGAGCCCAAAATAGTTACATAGGTAGATATCAGCAGAACATAAATATAACATGTCTTATTCCCAGATGGGGTAACAATGTTTAGATGTACATACCCTAGGAGAGGGAAAGAAGAACTCCAGAACACAAACAAAAAAAAGGGGGGGGGGGATGGAATAATGAGCTTTATTAGTCCTGGCCTATAGAGGAACAACTTTCTCTATTAATCTCATCATAACTTATTGTGTTAAAGCGGAAATGCATGAGTGAGATGCCACGGATCTAATGCTAATAAACCATGTTTAGCAAGTGGCTCCAAATCTTCCAATCTCCTCTGGCCGTGTCCCTCAGTAGCAGGTAGAAAAATTGAGTGGATCCCCTTACTCCCCGGGACTAAAAAGGGAAAAAAAAGGGGGGGTTGTAGGGAAAAAGGGAAGGGAGGAAGAGCATAAGGACATAATGAGGAGAGGGGGTGAGGGGGGTCAGGGCTGTTTTAGCAAAAGGGAACCATACTCAATATTAGGTGGGTGGTCATAATGTTATTGCTGATTGGCGTATTTGGTTTATTCTGTCTTCAGTACATAGTTATTGAGTGGAAGCCCTCAGCTGGAGGGCTAAAAGAAGTTCTGTGTATAGAATTTTAAGCTGACCTGACCTAACTGATATATGCTAGTTTGGAATGAGGGGAAAGGTGATTGGGTTTCAGAAGGGGTCCACCCCCCAGCACTGTTGTGAGTAATTTGGAGAGGAAGCACACAAGGGAGTGTTGTGATGCATTATGAAACAAGATTGTCACAGATATATTTTAATGTAGACTTTATGCAGCACGGAGTTAATTGGTATCGCACATGAAATGAAAAGGGATTGGAGCACAGATTAGGGACTTTTTAAAAATGTTACTTTATTTCTGTATACAGTATTTTATTGATATTGTTTGGGAGTAGGGATGAGCTGAACACCCCTGGTTTGGCGCACAGCAGAACATGTGAACAGGCAATAAATTAGTTTGAACACGCGAACACCGTTAAAGTCTATGGGACACGAACGCAAAAAAATCAAAAGTGCTCATTTTAAAGGCTTACATGCAAGTTATTGCATAAAAAGGGTCCTGCCCCAAGGAACATGAATCAATGCAAAAAAAAGTTTCAAAAACGTCCGTTTAAATCACGGCAGTGATTTTAATAATGCTTAAAGTGAAACAATAAAAATGGAATATTCCTTTAAATATGGTGTCTGGAGGTGTCCTTAGTATGCCTGTAAAGTAGCGCATCTTTCCCATGTTTATAACAGTGCCACAGCAAAATGACATTTCCATAAGTCCAAAATGACAAGTCCATACCAGGCCCTTCAGGTCTGGTATTGATATTAAGGGGAACCTCGCACCCAATTTTTTTTTTAAATGGCACTATATACTCTGAACAGTAGTATATATACTATACGGCCTGCTAAACAGAGGCAGAAAAATCGGGCCTTGGGTGGTGGTGCCACAACACTGTAAGCCCTCACAGATACTCTTGTTGGGCGCAGGAATGGGCCTGCTATGAAATATTAGATCAAAAATTGTAATTACATGCCCCTGTTGGTGGTGATGCCCTAAACCAAAAATATTGTTGGCAGCTAGCATCATCAAGATTGAGGAGGGATAGGATAGTCAGCATAGGCAGTCTTCAGGTCATCCCACATCCATAGCAAATTCAATCAGTTACATCAGCATCAGGTGCTTGATAGCTGCTGATCCAAGACTGATTCATTTTTATGAATGTGAGCCTATCAATGGAGTCTGTGGACAGGCGCACTCTTTGATCCGTTACAAACGCTCCAGCAGCACTGAATGTGCATTCAGAAAGCATGCTGGATGCAGGACAGGCCAGTAGCTCGATTGCATATTGCGCAAGTTCTGGCCAGTGGTCCATCCTCAAGACCCCGTAACCCAGTGGATGCTCTGTTGGAAAGGTCTCTAAGTCTGCTCTTGCACCTAGATATTCCTGCACCATGTAATGCAGACGCTGGCGATGGTTGCTTGAGCCAATCAGACCTTGGCACTGAGGACTGAAAAATTGTTTAAAGACATCGGTCAGCCGGCCACCTTCTCTACCGCTGTTCCTCTGACTAAACGAAGCCTCAGCAACATGTTGTCCAGCACCAGGAAATTGTAACCTCCCAGGGTCAGGAAATGCATTGCACAAACCTTTCTTCTATGGCCTCCTGAAGATGTTTTATCCTCTGCTCCCTCTGCAAAAGCAGGATGAGTTCTGCAACCTTACCTTTGTAACGTGGATCAAGAAGGGTTGCCAGCCAGTAATGATCTCTCTCCTTGACACCACGAATCCTAGGGTCCTTTCACAGGCTTTGCAGAATCGGGGAGGCCAGAATCTTCCTCTGAGTCACTAAGGATTACATGATCCGTAACTACCTCCTCCCAGCCAACTCCTTGGGTTTCTGGGGACTGAAAAAAATCCCTTGAAGACTGCTGCTGTGTGTTATTCTCTACATCCATGCTGACACAATCCTCCTCCTCTTCTTCCTGTGTGTTTGGCGGGCCCGCAGGAATGCTAACTGGATGAAGGGGGCCTTGAGAGGTAAGGAAGTCCTCCTCTTCCTCCCACTGTTCTGCCTCAAGTGCCCTGTCCATGATTCCACAAAGCATGTGCACCAACAGGAAGACTAGAGGGACTGTGTCACTGATGCATGCATTGTCGCTGCTCACCATCCTTGTGGCCCCCTCAAATGGTGACAGGACAGTGCATGCATCCTTGATCAGTATCCACTGGCATGGTGAAAAGAAGCCAAGCTCCCCTGACCTTGTCCTGGTGCCATACTCGCACAGGTACTCATTAATAGCCCTCTGCTGTGTATGCACCTGCTGCAGCATTGCCAACGTTGAGTTCCACCTGGTGGGCATGTCACAAATGAGGCGGTTGGTGGACAGGTTGCATTCCTTTTGAATGTCAACCAACCAAGCACTGGCATTGTATGACCGGTGGAAATGACCACAGACTTTTCTGGCCTGCCTCAGGAGATCCTGTAAGCCTGGGTACCTGCTGCATAAGAACCGCTGTACCACCAAATTCAGGACGTGTGCCAAACATGGAACATGGGTCAAGTGTCCCTGTCGGAGGGCGGAGAGAAGGTTGGTGCCATTGTCGCATACAACCATTCCTGGCTGAAGCTGGCGTGTCGTCAACCACCTCTAATGCCCCGTACACACAATCCGATTATCGGACGAATGATCGGCCTTTTTTTTTTGCATGCTGATCTCACGTCGAATCTGATGAGTTTACTAAAGTCACGAAAATTCCCGTACGACAGCATACAAATTCGGAAGTGATGCCATGTGTTGTAATGCATTTGTATTGCATTTTCGAACGATAGGTGTACTGATGAAACGAAAATCGTACGATCTGGCATCGTACGAAAAAAATTTCCGTGCATGTCCGATAGAATAATATCGGATGAACTGTCCTGATCAGCTCTCGAAAGCTCTGTACTAACGATCCGATTATCGTACGATCGATTCGAATGCGGCATTTTTCGTACGATTTTCGGATCGTGTGTACGGGGCATAAGCCTGCCCCTGCAGAGCAGACAGAATCTCTGCCCCAGTGTGGCTCCTGTCCCCTAGGCAGACTAACTTAAGCACTGCATGGCATCTTTTAGCCTGACTGCTTGCGTAGCCTCTTGAACGCTTATGGAGCACCGCTGGTTCAGAGGACAAATCTGCAGAAGAGGCCATAAAGGAAGAAGGGGAGGGGGTGGAGGAGAGAGCTGTGGCAGAATCACCACTAGCATTTTGGAGGCGTGGTGGCAGAAAAAGCTCCAACAACACTGAACCCTGTCCTGCATCCTTCCCAGCTGCCAGCAGAGTTACCCAGTGCGCCGTGAAGGAAAGGTAACGTCCCTGCTTATGCCTGCTGGACCATGAGTCAGCGGTAATATGAACCTTACTGCTGACCACCCTGTCCAACCAGACCAAAACATTGCTTTGCACATGCCGGGAGAGCCGGAATGGCCTTCCATGAAAAAAAAGGCATTTTGGAACGTGCCACTGAGTTACAGCACATTCCACAAATTCACAAAACGGGGCAGAGTCTACCAGCTAAAAAGGTAGAAGTTGCAGTGCTAGCAATTTGACCAAGCTAGCATTTAGACGAAGAGCATGTGGCTGGCTGGAAATTAATTTCTTTTTACGGTTCAGCAACTGGGGTAGGGAAATTTTCCTGCTACAACTGATGATGGTGTACTGCTAGCAGATGAGCTGCTAAGGTAAACAGAGTAAGCGTAGTCAAAACAAGCCAGAGTTCAGTAACCGGATCGGGTAGTCAGCCAAGCAAATGTCAGAGAGCCAGAGATAAACATAATAGTACAGCAAGCAGGATCAGGAGCCAGAAGGAATGTCAGCCGAGCAAGTCTTCAACAAGAACGCAGGAGAAAGTCTCTGTGATGTTGACAAAGGCGAAGGCAGAGATCAAGTGAGCTGGATGACTTTAAGTAGGCAGGACTGACGAGCAGAATCAACAGCTGGGTAACTGTGAAGAGAGATGGGAGCTGGCAATTAGCCGACAGCTAAGCGGCCAGCTCAGAGAAGAAAGGGCTGAGCCCAGCCCTGACAGTACCCCATCCTCAATGACCCCTCCCCCTTGGAGGACCACCGGGCTTGAGGGGAAAACGTCTATGGAAATCACGGAGGAGGACAGGGGCATGTACGTCTGAGGATGAGACCCAAGAGCGTTCCTCTGGACCGTACCCCTTCCAATGCACCAGGTACTGCATGCGCCCACAGAACCTACGGGAGTCAAAAATGGATTGTACTTCATACTCCTCATGGTTCTCAACCTGTATAGGGAGAGGAAGTGGCATTGAGGTGGTAAAGCGATTGCAGACCAAAGGTTTCAATAAGGAGACATGAAACAAATTTGAGATGCGCTTACTAGGAGGAAGGTCCAAGGCGTAAGCAACTGGGCTAATCCTGCGAAGGATACGGAAAGGCCCAATAAAACGAGGTGCGAACTTCAAAGAAGGAACACGAAGTCAGAGGTTGCGAGACGACAGCCAGACTCTGTCCCCAACCTGGTAGGAAGGTGAAGGCAGGCGTCTGCAGTCAGCATGGAGTCTGTACCTATCGTTAGCATGTTGCAAAGCCTCCTGAACTTGTACCAATGTGGAACGAAGACCACGGAGATGCTCCTCCAACGCAGGAATACTCTGCGGAACAAACGAGTCAGGCAACATGGAAGGTTGGAAGCCATAATTTGCCATAAACGGGGACAATTGGGAAGCAGAATTCAAGGCACTGTTGTGAGCAAACTCTGCCCACAGTAATAGGTCTGACCAGTTGTTATGATGGTCAGAAATATAGCAATGTAAGAATTGCTCCAAGGACTGATTGGCTCATTCTGTGGCCCATTAGACTGCGGGTGATACGCAGAGGCGAAAGCAAGCTGAATTCCCAACTGTGCACAAAAGGCTCGCCAGAACCGGGAGACAAACTGACTACCCCTATAGAGTACCAAATTGGGGCGATTGGCGCTGTTCTACTAGGTTCACTCTGATGTGCAAAAACATATATAAGTGTAAAAAATAAAATGTATTGTATATAGGAAAATTTCAAACGTGTGGGAAAATTTTTTTTTTTGTGTGTATGTGTAAAAAATGCCCACAATATATAAAGTGCAATGTGTGTTATCGCATATATTACAACATTAAAATTAGAGTGATCCAGATTAAATCATCCCAAAACAAGGTGAATAAATGAATATAAGAATAGTGGTAAAAATACTGGAAAAATCCTTAGTGATAAAATCCTGTGCTAATGCGTACTTCAATGGTGCTAAAACATATTAATAAAAAGCATATGTTCATATGTGCATATAATAGTGTTAAAACAAAAAGTAAATAATCAGTCCATAAAAACAAGTGTCCCCAAAAGAAAAAATCCATAGAACATTCTTCTTAAAGTGCAGTAATAAGTCTCTTCAATCACATAGAAATATTCTTGATGGGATAAGTACTCCCAGCCTTCCAAAGGACCCCGTTATCATATTGGAATATTGCCCTCAGTCTCCAAAGGGAGGGGATCATGCTCTGCTTCAGTATGTCACAGTACATGTTGGCATTCATGGGTCCCCAATAAACTGTAGCTCCCCAGTGCTGGCAACACTCATCCAGCCCCAGACCATGACACTCCCACCACCATGCTTGACTGTAGGCAAGAAACACTTGTCTTTGTACTCCTCACCTGGTTGCCGCCACACACGCTTGACACTATTTGAACCAAATACTTTTATCTTGGGCTCATCAGACCACATGACATAGTTCCAGTAATCCATGACCTTAGTCTGCTTGTCTTCAGCAAACTGTTTGCAGGCTTTCTTGTGCATCATCTTTAGAAGAGGCTTCCTTCTGGGACGACAGCCATGCAGACAAATTTGATGCAGTGTGCGGCGTATGGTCTGAGCACTGACAAGCTGACCCCCCACCCCTTCAACCTCTGCAGCAATGCTGGCAGTACTCATACATCTATTTCCCAAAGACAACCTCTGAATATGACGCTAAGCACGAACACTCAACCTCCTTGGTCAACCATGGCATCGCCTGTTCTGAGTGGAACCTGTCCTGTTAAACCGCTGTATGGTCTTGGCCACTGTGCTTCAGCTCAGTTTCAGGGTCTTGCTAATCTTCTATAGCCTATGCCATCTTTATGTAGAGCAACAATTCTTTTTTCAGATCCTCAGAGAGTTCTTTGCCATGAGGTGCCATGTTGAACTTCCAGTGACCAGTATGAGAGAGTGAGAGCGATAACACGAAATGTAACTTACCTGCTCCCCATTTACACCTGAGACCTTGTAACACTAATGAGTCACATGACACCGGGGAGGGAAAATGGCTAATTGGGCCCAATTTGGACATTTTCACTTAGGGGTGTACTCACTTTTGTTGCCAGCAGTTTAGACATTAATGGCTGTGTGATGAGTTATTTTGAGGGGACAGCAAATGTACACTGTTATACAAGCTGTACACTCACTACTTTACATTGTAGCAAAGTGTAATATCTTCAATGTTGTCACGTGAATAGATATAATAAAATATTTACAAAAACGTGAGGGGTGTACTCACTTTTGTGAGATACTGTATGTACACACATGCATCTGAGCTTTGGGGTGCACACCCAAGTGCAATAGGCTGCTCACACCTATTATGCTGCTTTAGTCAGGTATGTTACTTGAAAATATAAATGACTGCTAATTTATAATGGAAGTGTTTTTCAACATTTCAGACTTTGCCATAACTCTGCTTTATACTGTACATTTGCAGAAGGTGCTGTGGTGTTGATATGCTATTTATTAAAAAAAAGTGGTTAAAAGGACAATCAGATAACTGTCCCTTATAATGTACACAGAAGAAATAAGAACTTGAGTTTTCTCTTTTCCTAGACGCCTCATTCTAGACCTCTGACACTCCTCAGTGTGTGACTCTCCATGGAGTCAGTTCTCCCCTCTGCACATCTCTGGAGGAAGCTGGAAGCCAGTCAGATATGTCAGGAAGACATCAGCCGTTACGCACACATCTGACCAGATGAGGGATGGTAACCTCAGAACAGTCACAGCAGAAAGACAAAAACAGCAGCAATGCTTTTCAGAGGCTCATTAGCATCTCAGATAAAATAAGGTGACATTTCAGCAGCTGCTTATCTCAAATATTAAATCTGATAAGAATGTTTTCTCTTTTTATTCCCTGAAGATAAATCTAATTGTGATCATTCCAAACAATGACAACTTATTTTCATTCCATTTTTTGCACTCAGTCTTCATATAATGCAAAATATAAGACTTTTTTACTTAAATAGGTAGTAAATGCATTTTCAAACATTATGATCTAACTTACTATTCAATGTCTTTAAACTTTTTTCAAGATGTGCCATTTAGGAGACATTGTTCTCGCCTTACGTCCACTAGTGCATACACATTGTAAATCCAATTGACTAAGTGTGCCATTGATACATCAACGTGTCGTCTGTACATCATTATATTTTCTTGGAACAACTGTGAAATCCTGCAAGAATGACCATTTCTTGAAATGGTTTGCTTGGTTAACTTTAATTGTGCATGCGCGAGATTCCTGCACTGACCTTTGAGAAAGGGAGGAAGTATGGGAGGATAAGGCTTTGGAAGGCTCCACAAAAATGGCACCAGTTTGGGCTGAAACGGACCTAAATAATAATAAACTACAGAAATAATAAGTGTAATTATACAACATTATAACTTATTTCTTTAAGTTTATAACTACATCATTATTTGGTATTATGCTTGCTGTGGATTTATTTTTTAAGTGACACTAAACTCTGGTTTAAATTTAAGCATTTGCCTACAGGGCTCTTTTACCCCCCTTCCTGCCCAGGCCAATTTTCAGCTTTCTGCGCTGTCACACTTTGAATGACAATTGTGCAGTCATACAACATTGTACCCATATGAAATTTTTAGCATTTTTTTCACACTAATAGAGCTTTCTTTTAGTGGTATTTAAAGTGAGGGTCCACCCACACCGGCAAAAAAAAAAAAATATTAAAAGCCAGCAGCTACAAATACTGCAGCTGCTGACTTTTAATACATGGCCACTTATATGTCCCAGGGTCCAGCGATGTCAGCAGGCGACGCCGAGAACCCGCTCGGTTCTCGGGAGCTGCCGCCGCCATCCTAGGTGAGGGAATCAGGAAGTGAAGCGTTGCGGCTTCACTTCCCTGTTCCCTACTGCACATGCGCGAGTCGTGCTGCGCGTCCCAAGTGGTCCCCGCTCTCTCCTGGGAGCTGTGTGTTCCCAGCAGACAGCGCGGTGGGGACGGGAAGAGGCGTAGACTCCCATGGGAGTCTATGCCGGAAGTGGGTGCAAATACCTGTCTTAGACAGGTATCTGCACCCCCCTTCCCCCTGAAAGGTGCCAAATGTGACACCGGAGGGGGGAGGGTTCCGAAAAGCGGAAGTTCCATTTTCGTGTGGAACTCCGCTTTAATCACCTCTGGGTTTAAATTTTTGCTAAACAACAGAAAAAAATACCAAAAATTTTGAAAAAATGCAAACATTTTTCACAGTTTGTTATAAAATTTTGCAAATAGGTAAATTTTCTCCTTCACTGATGTGCACTGATGAGGCGGCACTGAAGGGCACTGATAGCTGGTACTGATAGGCAGCACTAATAGGCAGAACTGATAAGTGCCGCCTATTAGTCGGCACTGATAGGTGGCACTGATAAGCAGCACTGATAGGAGGCACTGGTAGGCGGCACTGATTGGCAGCACTGAGCATTGATTGGCAGCACTGGTGGCCATTGTTGGGACTGAACTGATAATCAGTACAAAACATATTACAGCGCACACATACAAAAATGACATTTATCCTGCAAGGCTAGTTAAAAACACCTGAACATATTCAAATATACGGGGGTTTGGTTACACTATATGGTCATATAGTGCTAAGCCCACTTACTGAGACAAAGTACCCCGAATTAGTGGGTACTTTGACGCAGTAAGAGACTTTACGTGAAACAATAAAGTGAAACAATAAAACATGAAAAATTTCTTTAAATATAGTGTCTGGGGGGTCCCCTTAGTCTGCCCGTAAAGTGGCGCTTCTGTAGCACGTATAGAATATGCTGCAGCAAAAATGACATTTCTAAAGAAAAAAAAAATGCATGAGATGACATTTAAATTTGCATCAATACAATACCATTGCCGGAAATAGAAAAAAGTTTTTAAAAAACGCCAAAATAAAAAAGAAAGGCGTGGCGTCCCCTCAAAAATCTATAACAGACCCTTATTCGAGCATGCAGCCAGCTCTGCTGGGGACACTGAGGACCGGGCTCTGCTGGGAACACTGAGGACCAGCCTTTGCTGGGGACACTGAGGACTGGCCTCTGCTTGGGACACTGAAGACCGGCCTCTGCTGGGGACACTGAGGAATGGACCGGGCTCTGCTGGGGACACTAAGGACCAGCCTCTGCTGGGGACACTGAGGAATGGACTGGGCTCTGCTGGGGACTGGGCTCTGCTGGGGAAACTGAGAACCTGGCTCTGCTGGGAACACTGAGGATCGGCCTTTGCTGGGGACACTGATGTCTGGCCTCTGCTTGGAACACTGAAGACCGGCCTCTGCTGGGGACACTGAGGAATGGACCGGGCTCTGCTGGGGACACTGCGGACCGGGCTCTGCTGGGGACACTGAGCAAAGGACCGGGCTCTGCCGGCGGACACTGATGTAAGGACCAGGCTCTGCTGGGGACACTGAGGAATGGACATTGTTCATTTTAGATGCTAACCACACCCCAATTTGTGCCACCCCCTTTAAGTCAGGCCCTCTATTCACTTAAACCACTCCCATTCACCACCGCAGTGCCCCACATTTTTCTTTCCCTGCTATGTCACGCCTACAAATGAATGCCCCGCCCCTAGTTATAATAAGACTCCTCCTACAGGCAAAAAAGTGTCCCTATAAATTATTTTACAATGCTGGCAACTATCCATCTAAGGCTATTCACTTTACTAGGTATATGTGAGGGTTTACATTCACTTTAACCACTTCAGCTGTGGAAGGTTATACCCCCTTCCTGACGAGACCATTTTTTGCGATACGGCCCTGTGTTACTTTACTGACAATTGCGCTGACGTGCGACAATGTACCCAAAAAAAATAGAGCTTTCTTTTGGTGGTATGTGATCACCTCTGCGGTTTTTATTTTTTGCGCTATAAACAAAAAAAGACCAACAATTTAAAAAAAGAAAACAATATTTTTTACTTTCTGCTATAAAACATTTCCAATAAAAAAAAAATGTAAAAAAATCTAATTTCTTCATAAATTTTATGCCAGTATGTAATCTGCTACATATTTTTGGTAAACAAAATCCCAATAAGTGTATATATTGATTGGTTTACGCAAAAGTTATAGCGTCTATGAACTATGGGATAGATTTAGGGACTTTTCATTTTTTACTAGTAATGGCCGCGATCAGTTATTTTTAGCGGGGCTGTGACATTGCGGTGGACAAATCTGACACCATGTGACACTTTTTTGGGGATCAATGACACCAATACAGTGATCAGTGCTTTTTTTTTTGCGCCGCTGCCTGGAAGTGACCCAATTCAGTGTTTGCCCAGAAGGCTTCCAGCCTTTACCAAGATGGCTGCAGACCAGAACCGCGTGACCGGAAATTACGCTTCCGGTGTTTCAGCGCCATCTTGGAAAGCGCTCTGTGGAATACAGCTGGGTGACCCTCCACCAGTGTAGAAGCAGCATCAGGGGGAAAATACCAGCGGCATGTGATGCAGCTTGGGGGGATAGTTGCATACTCCTCTGTAGGGGCAAAACTTCAGGCAGAGCCCCAGGCTCAGGTTGCTGCCCCTGCTCGCCCTCCCAAGGCCCGTTAGGCTGAATGGGATGCTGGTCAGCGAGTCCCCTGCAGAAAGCACAGAGACTGGATAAAATAATAAACGTTTGCAGCTCCTGTGGGTCCAGAAGAAGCACAAAACAACTGTGGCACACAGGTAAGACTAATACATTTATAATGGTGGTCTATTGTGTTTCCTGTTGCAGGAAGGAGGAGCCTATCTCTCGGATGCAGCCCTGGAAGATGATTGGAGAAAAAAATGCACTGACACTGTATAAATGACACTGGCAGGGAAGTAATCATCAGGTGCAATCAAAGGGTTGAATGTGTTCCCTGTGTGTGCTTTGTATCTGTAGGGAGAGTGCTTTGACTAAAGGAAAACAGAGATCCTTGTTTCTGCTTTGTAGTACACCAATGTAGTAAACATGATATCTTCATTTTCCTTTCTGGTTCCCACCGCTGATTGGACACAGCGGGAGCAGGGCTCCAGCAGCACACGCGCACGATCACGAGAATCACGTACAGGTATGTAATTTTGCACTAAAGGGCTGCCCTGCCACAGTATATGTACGTGGGACAGTCCTTAAGCGGTTAAGCTTATGATCTACCAGAACACACAGATCATTCTCCCCCATTGACTCCCCCAGCTGTTCCGCTCTTAGTATGTATAGTGTAGCATATTTTTAGCCCCCAAGTGCATAACCTTACATTTATCAACATTAAACCTTATCTGCCACATACAGTATCTCACAAAAGTGAGTACACCCCTCACATTTTTGTAAAATATTTAATTATATATTTTCATGTGACACTGAAGAAATGACACTTTGCTACAATGTAAATTAGTGAGTGTACAGTTGTATAACAGTGTAATTTTGCTGTCCCCTCAAAATAACTCAACACACAGCCATTAATGTCTAAACCGCTGGCAACAAACGTGAGTACACCCCTAAGGAAATATGTCCAAATTGGGCCCAAAGTGTCAATATGACCACCATTATTTTCCAGCACCGCCTTAATCCTCTTGGGCATGGAGTTCACCAGAGCTTCACAGGTTGTCACTGGAGTCCTCTTCCACTCCTCCATGACAACATCACAGAGCTGGTGGATGTTAGAGACCTTGCGCTAATCCACCTTCCATTTGAGGATGCCCCAAAGATGTTTAATAGGGTTTAGGTCTGGAGAAATGCTTGGCCAGTTCATCACCTTTACCCTCAGCTTCTTTAGCAAGGCAGTGGTTGTCTTGGAGGTGTGTTTGGGGTCGTTATCATGTTAAAATAATAATGCCCTGCGGCCCAGTCTCCGAAGGGAGGGGATCATGCTCTGCTTCAGTATGTCACAGTACATGTTGGCATTCATGGTTCCCTCAATGAACTGTAGCTCTCCAGTGCCGGCAGAACTCATGCAGACCCAGACCATGACACTCCCACCACCATGCTTGACTGTAGGCAAGACACACTTGTCTTTGTACTCCTCACCTGGTTGCCGCCACACACGCTGGACACCACCTGAACCAAATAAGTTTAACTTGGTCTCATCAGACCACAAGACATGGTTCCAGTAATCCATGTCCTTAGTCTACTTGTCTTCAGTAAACTGTTTGCAGGCTTTCTTGTGCATCATCTTTAGAAGAGGCTACCTTCTTGGATGACAGCCATGCAGATCAATTTGATGCAGCATGCAGTGTATGGTCTGAGCACTGACAGGCTGACCCCCCCACCCCTTCAACCTCTGCAGCAATGCTGGCAGCACTCATACATTTATTTCCCAAAGACAACCTCTGGATATGACGCTGAACATGTGCACTTAACTTCTTTGGTTGACCATGGAGAGGCCTGTTCTGAGTGGAAATTGTCCTGTTAAACTGCTGTATGGTCTTGGCCATCGTGCTGCAGCTCAGTTTCAGGGTCTTGGCAATCTTTTTATAGCCTAGGCCATCTTTATGTAGAGAAATAATTCTTTTTTTCAGATCCTCAGAGAGTTCTTTGCCACGAGGTGCCATGTTGAACTTCCAGTGACCAGCATGAGAGTGATAACACCAAATTTACCACACCTGCTCCCCATTCACACCTGATACCTTGTAACACTAACGAGTCACATGACACCAGGGAGGGAAAATGGCTAATTGGGCCCAATTTGGACATTTTCACGAAGGGGTGTACTCAATTTTGTTGCGAGCGGTTTAGACATTAATGGCTGCGTGTTGAGTTATTTTGAGAGGACAGCAAATGTACACTGTTATACAAGCTGTACACTCACTACTTTACATTGTAGAAAAGTTGAATTTCTTCAGTGTTGTCACATGAAAAGATATAATAAAAAAATATTTACAAAAATGTGAGGGGTGTACTCACTTTTAAGTAAACAGTGCATTAATGTCGGCTTGTAATTTGGAGACAATCCTGGTAAGCATGTTATTCCACTGCATAGCTTGGTGTCATCTGCAAACACTGAAATGGTATTTGAAATTGTATTTTTAGGCTAGGTTCACCTTATCGTGGGTAGTTGCGGGTGGAGGATTTGCCAGAAGCCAAAGCGCACTGCTCTTTAAAACACGTAGGGCTGCCATTCATTCTTAATGGCACCCCCATGCATTTAAAAATGCACTGCATTTGCGGGAGCAGGAACCACAGGGTAATCACATGGTGCAAAAGCATGCCCGAGGAGTCACGGGTGGAGCAGTCAGCCATAGAAGTGAATGGCTGTACGCCCCTGTACTCTTTTAAATGCTGATGCTTCTATGTCTGCATTTACATATTTTCCGAACATGAAACTTCCGTCTCCAGTAAAAACATTGAACGTGAATGCAGACAAATGCCAATGCACAGCGGCATCTGCGTTTACACTAGTACAGGGTCGTACAGCCATTCCCTTTCTATGGCCACTATACACCCCATCTGTGGCTCCCTGGGTGCAGGAAAATGCTGTGATTTTTTATGGTAGGCATATTTTATTCCTGCAAAAGTCTGTGCGTGTGAAGCTTTTTTGCTATGTAGTTGCTGGCAGATTTATTAGAGATTGTAGACTGTAATGTGTTTGATCAGTCGTGTGTGAATAGAAGTTGTCACAAATAGAAAATACTGTTCTGCACTGCAACACTTTTTTGTGTAAAAATATTGTCTGGAGATGCATCCTTGGGCATCATTCACATGAGCGGCCAGGGTGCAGTAAAACCAGGTGGTTGTGCCTGCAATAAAATGTAAGTACCAGTTGCATATTTCAAGGTTTATTGATTTTCTCCGTTTAAACTTTATTTGAAATGTGACAAAGTGCAGTGTCTCTGCAGTGCAGCACAGTGTGGTGACTTGCAGTGCTTTCCAGTTTGCTTCAGTAAAATGCTGTCTCTGCATTTTACTGCAGCTCACTGCGCTGTACCTCCTGGCTGTGTTGCAGTGTAAATAGAGCACAAAGTAAACATTTAATGTCTATATGCCCTAGCCAGTGGCAAACTGAGCATTTTTTCACTTAACTAAAAAAATGGTAGGAGGACATAAACCGACGTGCCGAATTGTGGGTGTGGTCAAGTTGGGTTAACAGTGGGAGGAGCCTAAAAGGAGCCTAGTTAAATAAAGACTCTATACTACAGTACCATAAAATATGCTTTAATGACTGTGCCACAAGCAAGAGTGTAAGGGCTCGCTCACACTAGCTAGCCTTGGTTTCTGGAAAATGATCTGCATTTGGATCGCTCTTCAGAAAGCATTTGACAGAAGGAGAGGGGGTGTATTGCCTCTTCACTGCCTGCTTTAACACCTTGAACCCCACACTAATGGGCCACAAAGAAGACCTTTAGCACCTGCCAAAAGTCGCAGGGGGCATCACTTAGTGGCTGCTGCATGTGTGCACTCTCAATCACTGGCTCTACACCTAAAGGAGGGTGACCGGTCTGCATTCGTGCCAGAGCACGAGTCCAGATGAGACATTGGAATGCCTCCCCAAATACATTGTAGTGCCCTCCTTGCCCACCCACACTTCAATGTTAGAGAGAAGAGCACTGGACCACCAGCTGTGTGGGTCTGCAGGTTAGGGCCCATTCACATCAGCTGAAGTGTTGGTTAACACATGGTAAAAGCACACGTTACTGTAATTGGTGTACTACAGTTCCATTTATTATGAATGACACCTCAAGGTATCTGTGCTGCTATGCCCTGCAGCAAAGCACAGTGTACCGCCCTGGCCAATCAAGATGGCCGAAGACCAGCACCCAGAAGAAGCAGGGGAGAAGATGCCGGCGAGTGACTGCATGCTTCGGAGTGTTGGAGCATAGGTATTTGTGCCTTGGTTTAATAATGGTGGAAGCAAAATAATCGAGGACCTGTTATATTAAAGTATCAAGTGATGATGGTCCTGGTTTACTAATGTGTGAAGTGATGGTGGTCCTGGTTTACTAAAGTGTAATGTGATGGTGGTCCTGGTCCACTAAAGGGTGAAGTGATGGTAGTCCTGGCTTAGCACAGGTGAAGTGCTGGTGGTCCTGGTTGACTAAAGGGTGAGGTGATGGCGATACTGGTTTAGTAAAGCTGAAGTGATGGTGGTCCTGGTTTAATTAAGGGAAAAGTAATGGTGTTCTTGGTTTACTAAAGCCAAACCAATGGTGGTACTGGTTTAACAAAAGTTGAAGTAATCAAGGACCTGTTTTTACAAACTATGAAGTGATAGGGGTCCTGGTTTTCTAAAGGGTGACATGATGGTGGTACTGGTTTACTAAAGGGTGACCAGATTATGGTCTTGATTTACTAAAGCCAAACTAAGCCAAAGCGAGTGTGAAAGAGGACCTGGTTGATGGAGAGTGTGATGAGTCTGAAGCATTATGGGTGAAACTGCATATAGATGTCCGTAGTTCAAAGTTATTTATTGGAGTTTGTTATAGACTACCCAATGTTAATGAGGAGGTGGAGACTCAGTTCCTTGCACACATGGAAAGGGCTGCAAGGGTTGGGACGGTGATAATAATGGGGGATTTTAACTACCCAGAAATTATAAGGGGCTCCCACCATCCCTGTGCTGTGCTGACTTCCTGGGTTTTTTAACTTCATCATAACGAATAATTGTAATTAACGAACATTCTCGTTTCCATTGTAACGTAATTTGGATCTAAAATTCGTAAACGAAATTTCGTACAAAATTGGGAAGCAGATCCTCCCGAATGTATGAATTTACGGAAATTCGTACAAATTTTTGATTCATAGGAAACTAATCGCACATGTCTACCCAGAAATTGACTGGAGTAATGGCACTGCTGGGACACCTAAAGAGCAAAAATTTATAAACCTATTACAGAACAATTTTATGGTCCAGTTTATTGAGGCCCCAACTAGAAATGATGCTCTGTTGGACCTGGTAATCTCAAACAATGCAGAGCCTATTACTAATGTTCATATAAAGGAACATCTTGGTAGCAGTGACCATAACATGATTTCATTTAATGTTAGCTGTAAGCAAAAAACACATACGGGAAAGATAAAAACACTTAACTTCAAGAGAGCAAATTTTCCAAGGATGAGGGCTGCACTCCAGGACTTGGACTGGGAGGGATATTGGCATCAATGAGCACAGAACAGAAATGGGAATTCTTTAAAGTGACTGTTTGAGGAACTCACTGCAGAGTATATTGCCATGGACAATAAGTTTAAAAGGCTAAAAATAAAACCTACGTGGCTCATGGCCAAAGTTAAAAAAGCTATAAACAATAAGAAAAGAGCTTTTGAAAAATATAAAAATGAAGGAACACTAGCGTCATTTAAATGTTACAAAGAATATAACAGAATATGTAAAAAGGAAATCAAGGACGCAAAAACTCAAAACGAACGACAGATTGCAAAAGATAGTAGGACAAACCCCAAAAAATTCTTCAAATATATTAATAGTAAAAAGGTCAGGTCTGAGCATGTAGGCCCTTTACAAAATAATCTTGAGTGGGTGACTGGGGACAAAGAGAAGGCAAATTTATTAAATACTTTCTTCAGCTCTGTGTATACAAAGGAGCATGGGGGAGCTCATGTCCATAATGGAGGTGGTAGTGACACAGCCCCAAATGATCCACAATAGCTCAAAAGTGATATGGTCCAGAAATATTTCGACAGAATAAAGGTGGATAAAGCCTTTGGAAAAGATGGCATCCACCCACGGATCCTAAAAGAATTGAGCTCTGTCATTTCAAAGCTATTGTTTCACATTTTTATGGACTCATTAATGACGGGAATAGTACCACTGGATTGGCGTAGGGCCAATGTGGTGCCTATATTTAAAAAGGGAACAAAGTCTTTACCAAGTAACTATAGACCTGTTAGCTTAACTTCTATAATCGGGAAGATACTAGAGAGTTTAATAAAAGACCACATAGACGAGTTCTTGCTGGAAAAAAATATTTTAAGCAACAGACAGCATGGATTCATGGAAGACAGAAGTTGTCAAACAAAAGTTATTTCTTTTTATGAAGAGGTAAGTAAAATCTTGGACAGAAGGGTGGCTGTGGACGTGATATACTTGGATTTTGCAAAAGTGTTTGACACAGTTCCCCCCACACGGCTCATGTGTAAGGAAAAGTCTACAGGCTTGGAAATATCAGTTTGTAAATGGATAGAAAACTGGCTAAAAGACAGAATTCAGAGAGTAGTGGTTAATGATTTGTACTCTGAATGGTCTAAGGTAATCAGTGGTGTACCCCAAGGTTCAGTGCTGGGACACTTACTTTTTAATACCCTTATAAATGATATAGGGTCTGGGATTAACCACTTCCCTACCCGCCCATAGTCATATGACGTCCTGGGATGGGATCTCCCATCCTGGGTGGGCGTCATTTGACGTCCTGGGATTCCCGGCCGCCTAGGGGGCGCGCGCGCGCCGCCGGGAGCGTGCGCGCGCGCCCGCCGCGTTCCTCGGGACCCGGTGCGTGTGCCCGGCGGCCGCGATGTCCGCCGGGCACCCGCGATTGCCCGTTAACCGGGCCGGCATGTGGATCTGTGTGTGTAAACACACAGATCCACAGCCTGTCAGCTCTGAGGAGAGCGATCTGTGTTCCTAGAACGGAGGAACACTGATCGGTCTCCTCCCCTTGAGCGTCCCCTCCCCCTTCAGTTAGTAATCATTCCCTAGGAAACATATTAACCCCTCCCCGCCCCCTAGTGGTTAACCCCTTCACTGCCTGTCACATTTACACAGTAATCAATGCAATTGTATAGCATTGATCGCTGTATAAATGTGAACGGTTCCAAAAATGTGTCAAAAGTGTCCGATGTGTCCGCCATAATGTCGCAGTCACGAAAAAAAATCGCGATCGCCGCTAAAAAAATAAATAATTTTTTTTTTTTAAAAAATGCCATAAATCTATTCCCTATTTTGTAGTCGCTATAACTTTTGCGCAAACCAATCAATATACGCTTATTGCGTGTTTTTTTTTACCAAAAATATGTAGAAGAATACGTATCGGCCGAAACTGAGGAAAAAATTAGTTTTTAAAAAAAAAAATTGGGATATTTATTATAGCAAAAAGTAAAAAATATTGTGATTTTTCAAAATTGTCGCTCTTCTTTTGTTTATAGCGCAAAAAATAAAAACCGCAGAGGCGATCAAATACCACCAAAAGAAAGCTCTATTTGTGGTGAAAAAAGGACGTCAATTTTTTTTGGGTACAACGTCGCACGACCACGCAATGGACGTTCAAAGTGCGACAGCGCTGAAAACTAAAATTTGGCCTGGGAAGGAAGAGGGTGAAATTGCCCTGTATTGAACCGGTTTTTAAATGTTAACATTTCTGTCTTTGCAGATGACACCAAACTTTGCAGTGGAATAACGTCCTTACAGGATGTCTCCAATTTGCAAGCCGACTTCAATGCACTAATTGGCAACTATGTGGCAAATGAGGTTTAATGTTGATAAATGTAAAGTTATGCACTTGGGGCTAGGAATATGCATGCATCATACATACTAGGGGGAGTACAACTGGGGGATCTATAGTGGGGAAGGATCTGGGGGTTTTGGTAGATCATAAGCTCAATCATAGCATGCAATGCCAAGCTGCGGTTTCTGAAGCGAGCAAAGTCCTTTCTTGTATTAAGAGAGGTCTGCACTCCAGAGAGAGAGATATCATTTTGCCCCTGTTCAAATCATTAGTAAGACCTCATCTGGAATATGCAGTTCAGTTTTGGGTACCAGTTCTCAAAAAGGATAATCGGGGAACTGGTGAAAGTGCAGAGAAGGGCAACCAAACTGATAAGAAGCATGGAGGAGTTCAGCTATGAGGAAAGATTAGAGGGACTGAATTTATTCACTCTTGAGAAGAGGAGTTTAACCGCTTGCCGACTGCCTCACGCACATTTACGTCGGAAGAATGGCACGGGCAGGCAAAGCAAGGTATATATACATTGCTTTGAACCTGCCCCCTAGCAGGCGCGCGTGTGCCCGCCGCAGTCTCCATGACCCTGCCCGCATGACCCGCAGACTCGTTGTCCACTGGTGTCCCTCGATCGGGTCTCAGAACTGCAGAACGGGGGGATGCCTTTGTAAACAAGGCATCTCCCTGTTCTGCCCAGTGACACAACACTGCTCGTCTGCTCCCTCTCATGGGGAGCAGCGATCAGTGACGTGTCACAGTAAGCCACGCCCCCAAACAGATAGAATCACTCCCTAGGACACACTTAACCCCTTCCCCGCCCCCTAGTGGTTAACCCCTTCACTGCCAGTGTCATTTACACAGTAATTAGTGCATTTTTATAGCATTGATCGCTGTATAAATGACAATGGTCCCAAAATAGTGCCAAAAATGTCCAATGTGTCCGCCATAATGTCGCAGTCACGATAAAAATCGCAGATCGCCGCCATAACTAGTAAAAAAAAAAAATTAATAAAAAAAATGCCATAAAACTACCCCCTATTTTGTAAACGCTATAACTTTTGCGCAAACCAATCAATATACGCTTATTGCGATTTTTTTAACCAAAAATATGTAGAAGAATACGTATCGGCCTAAACTGAGAAAAACCTAGCTTTTTGAAAAAAAAATTGGGGATATTTATTATAGCAAAAAGTACAAAATATTGCTTTTTTTTAAAAAAAATTGTCGCTCTATTTTTGTTTATAGCGCAAAAAATAAAAAACGCAGAGATGATCAAATACCACCAAAAGAAAGCTCTATTTGTGAGGAAAAAAGGATGTCAATTTTGTTTGGGAGCCACGTCGCACGACCGCACAATTGTCAGTTAAAGCGACACAGTGCCGAATCGCAAAAAGTGGCCCGGTCATTTGGCAGCCAAATGGTCCGGGGCTGAGGTGGTTAAGGTGGGATATGATCACCATGTATAAATATATAAGGGGTCCATATAGTGAACTTGGTGTTGAGTTATTCACTTTAAAAGGAAAGAGATTTCATCTCCAAATACGGAAAGGTTTCTTCACAGTAAGAGCTGTGAAAATGTGGAATAGACTCCCTCCAGAGGTGGTTCTAGCCAGCTCAGTAGATTGCTTTAAGAAAGGCCTGGATTATTTCCTAAATGTACATAATATAACTGGGTACTGACATTTATAGGTAAAGTTGATCCAGGGAAAATCCGATTGCCTCTCTGGGATTAGGAAGGAATTTTTCCCCTGCTGTAGCAAATTGAATCATGCTTTGCTGGGGTTTTTTCACCTTTCTCAGGATCAACTGTGGGTATAGGAATGGGTATATTGGATTGTATGATATTTTTAATTTTATTTATTTATTTTTTATGGTTGAACTAGATGGACTTGTGTCTTTTTTTAACCTGACTATGTAACTATGATGGTGGTACTGGTTTATTAAAAGTTGAAGTGAAGTAATGAAGTACTTGCATTAACAAAGCATGAAGTGATGATGGTCCTGGTTTATTAATGTGTGAAATGATGGTGGTCCTGGTTTAATAAAGGTGATTTGATGGTGGTCCTGGTTTACTAATGTGTGAAGTGATGGTGGTCCTGGTTTACTAAGGGGTGAAGTGTCAGCGGTCCTAGTTTAGTAAGTCATGTAATGATGGTACTGCTTTGGTTAAGATTATTTGATGGTGGTATTTCTTAGTAAATGTAAAGTGATTCAGGTTCTTGTTAACTGAAGGGTGAGGCAATGGTGTAACTGAATTAGTACAGGTGAAGTGATGGTGGTCCTGGTTTACTAAAGCATGAGGTGATGGTGGTACTGGTTTTCTAGTGTGTGAAGTGGTGGTGGTCCTGATTTTCTAAAGGGTGATGTAATAATTGTACTAGTTTACTAAAGGGTAGAGTAATGGTGGTGCTGATTTACAAAAGGTGATGGTGGTACTGGTTTGCCAAAGGTGAGGTGATGGTGGTGCTAGTTTGGTAAAGGTGAGGTGATAGTGGTGCTGGTTTGGTAAAGGTAAGGCAATGGAGGTACTGGTTTGGTAAAGGTGAGTTGCTAGTTTGGTAAAGGTGAGGTGATAGTGGTGCTGGTTTGGTAAAGGTAAGGCAATGGAGGTACTGGTTTGGTAAAGGTGAGGTGATGGTGGTAATGGTTTGGTAGAGGTGAGGTGATGATGGTACTGGTTTGGTAGAGGTGAGGTGATGATGGTACTGGTTTGGTAGAGATGAGGCGATGGTGGTACTGGTTTGGTAGAGGGGGGTGATGGTGGTACTGGTTTGGTAGAGGGGAGGTGATGGTGGTACTGGTTTAGTAGAGGGGAGGTGATGGTGGTACTGGTTTTGTAGAGGTGAGGGTGGTGCTGGTTTGGTAAAGGTGAGAAGATAGTGGCCCTAGTTTGGTAAAGGTGAGAAGATAGTGGCCCTGGTTTGGTAAGGATGAGGTGATAGTGGTACTGGTTTGGTAAAGGTGAGGTGATAGTGGTACTGGTTTGGTAAAGGTGATGGTGGTCCTGGTTTGGTAAAGGTGAGGTGATGGTGGTACTGGTTTGGTAAAGGTGAGGTGATGATGGTACTGGTTTGGTAAAGGTGAGGTGATGATGGTACTGGTTTGGTAAAGGTGAGGTGATGGTGGTTCTGGTTTGGTAAAGGTGAGGTGATGATGGTACTGATTTAGTAAAGGCGAGGTAATGTTGGTACTGGTTTAGTAAAGGTGAGGGTGGTGCTGGTTTGGTAAAGGTGAGGTGATGATGGTACTGGTTTAGTAAAGGTGAGGTAATGTTGGTACTGGTTTAGTAAAGGTGAGGGTGGTGCTGGTTTGGTAAAGGTGGTACTGGTTTAGTAAAAGTGAGAAGATGGTGGTCCTGGTTTAGTAAAGATGAGGTGATAGTGGTACTGGTTTGGTAACAGTGGGGTGATGGTGGTTCTGGTTTGGTAACGGTGGAGTGATGGTGGTATGGGTTTGGTAGAGGTGAGGTGATGGTGGTACTGGTTTGGTAGAGGTGAGGTGATGGTGGTACTGGTTTCGTAGAGGTGAGGTGAGGTGATGATGGTACTGGTTTGGTAGAGGTGAGGTGATGATGGTACTGGTTTGGTAGAGGTGAGGTGATGGTGGTACTGGTTTGGTAAACGTGGGGTGATGGTGGTACTTATGGTTGCCACCTCATCCCTTTAAACCCGAACACATATTAATTACACAGGTTCTGTGGCTAATTAAGGTGGTAATTAAACTCACTTGGTGCCTTACCTGCATTTAATTTGCCTCAGAACCTGTGTAATTCAAAGGTGTTCGGGTTTAAAGGGATGAGGTGGCAACTCTAGTGGTACTGGTTTGGTAAACGTGGGGTGATGGTGGTACTGCTTTGGTAATGGTGGTCCTGGTTTGGTAAAGGTGAGGAGATAGTGGTCACATAAACCTCCCTCTGCCATGACAATGACATGGCTATACTGGATCCCTCCCTGTAGTATTGGCTCAGTAGATCTCCTCAGTCTCTCTCACAGTTGAGTTCCCTCCTTCACCCCAGAGATGTGTGTCCCTTCCGTGGCCTCTCCTGGCCGGCTCCCCCGTTCTCCTCCATAGCGCAGGCTCGGTCCCTCCCGCTTCCCGCCGTGCTCGGAGCAGTGCTGTGCCAGGTCCAGGCGGAGCCTGTGTCAGGCCTCGTCCCCCTCCTCCAGTGATCAGACCCCTCCTCTTCCCCAGGCCCAGTCTCTGTCCGCCATGTTAGTGTCTCCCGGTCCCGGCCTACTAATCAGGCCGATTCCCGGTGCCGTGTGCGGTGTGTGGGCTCGGTGCCCGGACGTGTGAGCGGTGCAGTCCGGACAGGACGGGTGAGTAGAGGCCGCGCTCATCCTGGGGCTGGTATATTGGGAGGAGACGGGCAGTACAGTGCAGCTCCCGCATAGGGATGGATGTGCCCCGGGCTCAGCATTGTACAGTACACCGTGTACCGAGCATGTGTGCCCGGACTGAGAGCAACACTGACCCGGGACAATGAATGGAACCCCCACCTCACTGCATGTGTGTACTACACCCCCCACTACATGTGTGTACTACACCCCCACCTCACTACATGTGTGTACTACACCCCCACTACATGTGTGTACTACACCCCCCCACTACATGTGTGTACTACACCCCCCACTACATGTGTGTACTACACCCCCCACTACATGTGTGTACTACACCCCCCACTACATGTGTGTACTACACCCCCCACTACATGTGTGTACTACACCCCCCACTACATGTGTGCACTACACCCCCCACTACATGTGTGCACTACACCCCCCACTACATGTGTGTACTACACCCCCCACTACATGTGTGCACTACACCCCCCACTACATGTGTGTACTACACCCCCCACTACATGTGTGTACTACACCCCCACTGCCAGAGACCCCTACACTACATGTGTGTACTACACCCCCCACTGCTAGAGACCCCTACACTACATGTGTGTACTACACCCCCCACTACATGTGTGTACTACACCCCCCCACTACATGTGTGTACTACACCCCCCACTGCCAGGGACCCCTACACTACATGTGTGTACTACACCCCCCCCCCACTACATGTGTGTACTACACCCACCCACTACATGTGTGTACTACACCCCCCCACTACATGTGTGTACTACACCCCCCCCACTACATGTGTGTACTACACCCCCCCCACTACATGTGTGTACTACACCCCCCCCCACTACATGTGTGTACTACACCCCCCCACTACATGTGTGTACTACACCCCCCCCACTACATGTGTGTACTACACCCCCCCCACTACATGTGTGTACTACACCCCCCCACTACATGTGTGTACTACACCCCCCCCCACTACATGTGTGTACTACACCCCCCCCCACTACATGTGTGTACTACACCCCCCCCCACTACATGTGTGTACTACACCCCCCACTACATGTGTGTACTACACCCCCCCCCCACTACATGTGTGTACTACACCCCCCCACTACATGTGTGTACTACACCCCCCCACTACATGTGTGTACTACACCCCCCCACTACCTCCTGTCATAGAGGGACCCCTACACTGCATACCGACCTACATCCTGCCATAGAGGGACCCCTACACTGCATACCGACCTACATCCTGCCATAGAGGGACCCCTACACTGCATACCGACCTACCCCTGTCATATAGGGACCCCTACACTGCATACTGACCTACCCCTGTCATAGAGGGACCCCTACACTGCATACCGACCTACCCCCTGTCATAGAGGGACCCCTACACTGCATACCGACCTACCCCCTGTCATAGAGGGACCCCTACACTGCATACCGACCTACCCCCTGTCATAGAGGGACCCCTACACTGCATACCGACCTACCCCCTGTCATAGAGGGACCCCTACACTGCATACCGACTTACATCCTGTCATAGAGGGACCCCTACACTGCATACCGACCTACCCCCTGTCATAGAGGGACCCCTACACTGCATACCGACTTACATCCTGCCATAGAGGGACCCCTACACTGCATACTGACCTACATCCTGCCATAGAGGGACCCCTACACTGCATACTGACCTACCCCTGTCATAGAGGGAACCCTACACTGCATACTGACCTACATCCTGTCATAGAGGGACCCCTACACTGCAAACTGACCTACCCCCTGTCATAGAGGGACCCCTACACTCCACACTGACCTACCCCCTGTCATAGAGGGACCCCTACACTGCACACTGACCTACCCCCTGTCATAGAGGGACCCCTACACTGCACACTGACCTACCCCCTGTCATAGAGGGACCCCTACACTGCACACTGACCTACCCCCTGTCATAGAGGGACCCCTACACTCCACACTGACCTACCCCCAGTCATAGAGGGACCACTACACTGCATACTGACCTACCTCCTGTCATAGAGGGACCCCTAAACTGCATACCGACCTACCCTCGGTCATAGAGGGACCCCTACACTGCATACTGTGACCTACCCCTGTCATAGAGGGACCCCTACACTGCATACCGACCTATCCCTGTCATAGAGGGACCCCTGCACTGCACACTGACCTACCCCCTGTCATAGAGGGACCCCTACACTGCACACTGACCTACCCCCTGTCATAGAGGGACCCCTACACTGCACACTGACCTACCCCCTGTCATAGAGGGACCCCTACACTGCACACTGACCTACCCCCTGTCATAGAGGGACCCCTACACTGCATACTGACCTACCCCCTGTCATAGAGGGACCCCTAAACTGCATACCGACCTACCCCCGGTCATAGAGGGACCCCTACACTGCATACTCCGACCTACTCCTGTCATAGAGGGGCCCCTACACTGCATACTGACCTACCTTCTGTCATAGAGGGACCCCTAAACTGCATACCGACCTACCCCCGGTCATAGAGGGACCCCCTACACTGCATACTCTGACCTACTCCTGTCATAGAGGGACCCCTACACTGCATACTGACCTACATCCTGTCATAGAGGGACCCCTACACTCCACACTGACCTACCCCCTGTCATAGAGGGACCCCTACACTGCATACTGACCTACCTCCTGTCATAGAGGGACCCCTAAACTGCATACCGACCTACCCCCGGTCATAGAGGGACCCCCTACACTGCATACTCTGACCTACTCCTGTCATAGAGGGACCCCTACACTGCATACTGACCTACCCCCTGTCATAGAGGGACCACTACACTGCATACTGACCTACCTCCTGTCATAGAGGGACCCCTACACTCCACACCAACCTGACCCCTACACTCAAGGGGGGGACAGTTTTGAAAAAAAAAAAACTGCAATAAAAAAATGTAACAAATCAGATTTCTTCCTCACGTAAGGCCGATATGTATTCTGCTACATATTTCTGGTAAACCCCAATAAGTGTATATTGATTGGTTTGCGTAAAAGTTTTAGTGTCTGCAAACTATGGGATATATTTATGGAATTTGTATTTATTTATTTTTTTTACTACCCTGTTTCCCCGAAAATAAGACCTAGTGTGATTGTCAGTCATGGCTGCAATATAAGCCCTACCCCCCAAATAAGCCCTATGCCGAAAATAAGACCTACAAGGACTTTAACTAGGGCTTATTTGGGGGGTAGGGCTTATACTGCAGCCATCACCGACAATCACGCTAGGTCTTATTTTCGGGGAAACAGGGTAGTAATAGCAGCGATCAGTGACTTATAGCAGGACTGCGATAATGCGGCGGACAAATTGGACACTAACTGACACTTTTTGGAGACCAGTGACACTAATACAGTGATAGGTGCTAAAAATATGCACTGTCACTGTACTAATGACACTGGCTGAGCAGGGGCTAACATCAGGGGCGATCAGAGGGTTAACTGTGTGCCTAGCTTGTGTACTGTGTGGGAGGTGTTTTTACTAGGGGAAGGCTTGGATCCATGTTCCTGCTTTGTGGAGACACAGGATCCATACCTTACCTACTCCCAGAATGGTGATCGGCCTTGTTCGGCCTGTGCTGGCAGACATCGAGTCCGTGGTACCCGCAGATCAGCTCTCGCTGTGTATAATCACCAGCGGTGTATATGCAGACCCCAGACCTGGAAGTGCAGGATCGCATACTAGGTACGTGATCCTGCACAGAGTCGCCTTTCCACTGTATATGTAAGTTATACGGTCACCAAGTGGCTAACTGGATTGTAAAGGAAATGATTTATTTTTTAACCAAGATGACCTCCAACTGGCCAAATGGCTTTATTGACCAGGCAGTAAAAATCCAGAAATGTCTGATATAAAACAAAAACTATTTTGCGTCTTCCAGCACGTTCTACTTTGTGCAGTCCTGATCCTCCTCTTCTCACCGGCACTCTGGGTCCCTCTCCCTTGCGGAGTGCTTGCTCCGGATCTGGCTCTCTGTGTCCATAAGAGAGTGTGCTGCTCAGCCCTGCCCCCCGCTGGCTGTGATTGACAGCAGTAGGAGCCAATGGCTCAGCCAGTCAGGAGGGAGAGCATTGGCTCTCGTGCACAGTGCTGGATTGGTTTTAGGTAAGTATTGTGGGGGCTAAGGGGGCAGCCAGACCGTGAAGGTTTTTTAGCTTCATGCGTAAAATGCATGAAGGTAAAAAAAATACCTTTATAATCACTTTAAGAGTAGATATTTTCAGTTTCCTCTTACACACCCTGGTGCACACTCCTCATACCTACCATTCTCATAAGATGAAGATTTCAAGTTCATTTCCTGTGATTGCTATTCTTTTTAATTCAAGCTGAACTCCAGGATAAGCAATTATTGTTCAAATACAAGAGCCTTGTGTAGTCCTCCTTGGGTTTTTTGCTTTGTGTATTTCTTCTTCACATCTGCTGTAATCCAGTGTGGAACTTTGCCTCTGTGTAGGAGTTTCCTGTAATAAAGACCGCTCACTGCGGCTCTCTCTCCTTGTGCAGTGTGTCTGATCTTGTCTCCGCCCCTTCCTGTGCTTTTCTGCAGGCAGCCTGTAGTGGGTGGAGCTGTTGTGCCCCTCCCACAGCTCTGATTTCTGCACTATGTATAGCAGAGATTATATGTCGCTGCCACTTTTCAATGATAAAATTTGGATTTGGAAAGACATTTAGTGCCCTAAAAGTAGATTTGAGTTAGTTTTGTCTATTGAGTAATATATTTGAATGAGAGGTTTTGTACCCAGAGTTCAGCTGTAAAACGCTCTTTACTTTTTTAATGTGCATGAAAACATGGGCATTTTGCAGATGGGTGGGGGTCCTATTAGAAATAATCGCACTCCTACGTGTCTGCTCAGCAGCAGCTGTTTCTCTCGCATGGTGGGAACATGTGAATAATAGCACATGCAATGGTGTTCACTTCACTCGATTGGTTGTCAGTCGGTCTGACAGAAGCCGTATTCTGTCAGACGAGCATGCTGGAAAACAAGCAGCTGACCGGATCAGCCCAATGACTGAGAGTGCTAACCAGAGTGTTCTGGCGGGGTGGGAAGGGGGGTTTCTCTCTGTCAGGACACAACAGCTTAGCAGGGTGAATCGCTGTACTAACATCGGATTGTTAGTACAGCGGCTACAACCAGAGCTATCAGTTTCTTTAGTTCAACTCGCTGGGTTGAATGAACATAGAACTATTTGTGTGTCGCAGACTAAAGTAATACTTAAATCTCTTTTTTTTTTTTTCTTTCTTTAAAAATAACAATTATGTTATTACCTGCTCTGTTGCAGTGGTTTTGTTCAGAGCAGCCCCAATCCTCCTCTTCTTGGGCCCCTCCTCTGTGCTCGTTCCTCCTGTTAAGTGCCCCCACAGCAAGCGACTTGCTATGGGGGCATCGGAGCTGAGCCGCAGCTCTGTGTGTCCATTCAGACATGGAGCTGTGGTTCAGCCCCACCCCCTCTCTCTCCTCATTGGCTAACTGACAGCAGCGGGAGCCAATGGCACCTCTGCTGTGTCTCAGCCAATCAGGAGGGAGAATCCCGGACAGCCGAGTCTCTCGTGCAACATCCCTGGATCGAAATGGGCTCAGATAAGTATTAGGGGGGCTGCTGCACACAGGTTTTTTATCTTAATGCATATAATCCATTAAGATAAAAAGACTCCCGCCTTTACAACCACTTTAGGGCATCATTTGTAATAGTGTGCATGCCTTTAGGGCTCCTTCACACCATATCTGTTGAGCTGCATTGAATTTGATCTGGATGACTTAACACAGGCTTGGTGTAAGAGCATGAGGAAAACAGTTGTTTTCTATGTTTCCTGTTCACATTATAATGCAGCATTGAGGTGCGTACCCTGCTTAAAAATACAGCCACGGCACTACTGGGCATCACAATGCTATGCAGTGATAGATTAGAACAAAGTACCATTTTTTTACATTTAAAGTGATTGTACAGCTTTGTGTTTTTAATTTTCTTTTTTTTTTTCCTTTTAAAATAAAAAACATATTAAACTTACCTGCTCTGTGCAATGGCTTTGCACAGAGCAGCCCTGTTCCTCCTTTTCTGGGGTCCCCCATTGGTGCTCTTTGCTCCACCTCAGCGAGTGCCCCCCATAGAAAGCCACTTTTTCTGGAGGCACTCGTATGTGCTCACTCCTGACCTCTGCTGTGTTTGTCCATAGAGCGTGACTCGGCGCGCTCCTGCCTCACTGTCTCTGATTGTCAGCAGTGGGAGCCCAATGCTGCTGTCTCTGAGCCAATAAAGAGCAAGCGAGCTGAGGGAGCCTCAGCATTCGTGCACATCGCTGGATCAAGAAGGTACATATTTAGGGGGTGCTGCATGCAAAAGGTATTTGGCCTTAATGCGCAGCATGGTAGAAAAAAAAAATCTTCTACCGTTACAACCACTTTAACCGCTTGCCGACCGGCTCATGTCGATATACGTTGGCAGAAGGGAAGGTACAGTCAGATTAACGTACCTGTACATTGCCCTTTAAGAAGCGTTTTGCGGGCGCGCACCTCCGTGAGTGTGATCGCGGGTCCCGCTGACTCAATATCCGCGGGGATACCTGCGATCGTCTCACGGAGAGGAAGAACGAGGAAATGCTGATGTAAACAAGCATTTCCCCGATCTGCCCAGTGACACTGACACTGATCACAGCTCCCTGTAATCGGGAGCGGTGATCAATGTCATGTCACACATAGCCCCTCCCCCCCACCGTTAGAATCACTCCCTAGGACACACTTAGCCCCTACAGCGTCACCTAGTGGTGAACCCCTTCACTACCAGTCACATTTACACAGTAATCAATGCATTTTTAATCACACTGATCGCTGTATAAATGCGAATGGTCCCAAAATTGCGCCATAAGTGTCCAATATACACCATAATGTTGCAGTCACGATAAAAATCGCTGATCGCCACCATTACTAGTAAAGAAAAAAAAAAGTATTAATAAAAATGCCATAAACTATCCCCTATTTTGTAGACGCTATAACTTTTGCGCAAACCAATCAATATACGCTTATTGCAACTTTTTTTTTTTTTTTTTACCAAAAATATGTAGAAGAATGCGTATCGGCCTAAACTGAGGAAAAAAATATTTTTTTATATTTTTTTTGCTGATATTTATTATACCAAAAAGTAAAAATAATGCGTTTTTTTTTTCAAAATTGTCGCTATGTTTTTGTTTATAGCGCAAAAAATAAAAACCGCAGAGGCGATCAAATTCCACCAAAAGAAAGCTCTATTTGTGGGAGAAAAAGGATGTCAATTTTGTTTGGGAGCCACATCTCACGGCCGCGCAATTGTCAGTTAAAGCAACGCAGTGCCAAATTGCAAAAAGTGCTCTGGTCTTTGGGCAGCCAAATGGTCCAGGGCTTAAGTGGTTAAAGCGATATTAAATCCAAAAGCAAACCTTTTATTATATTATATCACTTCTGATGTGATGGCTGCATTCGTTTTTCCTTTTTAGGCATTCTTCTATTTTCTGTTGTTTTTCAAAAGCACAAGCTCTCCAGCAGATTGTATCAGTTTACACGGATAAGACAAACCTTTTAACAGTTACAGGGGTCAATGATCATATTTTATTCATGTAAAACCTTTATAATCATTTACAGCAACAATTTATTTTTTTACCCTTTCGGAATAAAGTGTGAGCTGGTGTTTGGCTTCAATATTTCTTGTATTTAAATCTGCTAATACATGCAACCCCCCCCCGACTGACAAACCTATAAAAAAAGAAACCAAATGCAGCCACCACATTAACTAATTGGTAAATTGCAATATATACAATTTTTTGCTTTTGGGTTTAATGCCGTTTTAAAAGTATCAGTTGCAATACTTTGTAACAATGTATCTCACCGCCCCTCACTGCTCTTACACACATTATAGCATGTGGGTTGTTGTGAATGAGCCTGTACCGTGGTAGATGGTGTGTCATGCATAAACCATTTTAGTTGTAGGAAGTGAATCCTTTAAAAATGATAGGCGTTGCATACGTTTCCCAGTCATGTGATTTATTTCTTTATATAGAACTGACATGCATAGTATGCTGTACATACTGTATTTTCACATCGGTCCCTGCCCTCAAGAAGCTTACAGTCCTTGTTTCACATAAGAGCCCATTTGTGCCCCATCCAAATTATCTACCAGCATGTCTTTGGACTGTTGGAGGAAACTCAAGCAAGTACGGATAGAACATGCAAACTCCATGCAGATCCTGTCCAGATCTGGATTTGAATCTGAATTATTTCAGAGCCGAAGTTGCTAATTACAGAGCCACTGTGATTGGCTGTCAAAGTGATGGTCACTGGGAGCCTGCTGGTGGTACCGTAGCAGGGGTCACTGTGCTGGATGCTGCGAGTGAGCTTGTTCCCAGCACAGAGGAGGTTGGCTATACACATATTCCATGTGTGACAGCTCAGCATTAAAGCCCACCGCCATGTTGTCACATATGTGCGTTTAGCTGTTATTGTGGCAGGTGTGTGACTCAGGTATACTGTGTTTGCTCGGTGATGTTTTCTGACCCTGTTTGGGATATCGGTGGAACCCGTGACCCTGTCCTTACTTGCAAGCATAGGAAAATAAAGGCAACCTGTAAAAGAACATGAGGTGTCCTTACCTTCCCCCAGGGTGGATTTAATTTAAATCGCTAGTAAAAAGGCTTTATTTAAATTATACATTTTAACCACTTCAAAACCGGCCACTGTATATAAACGTCCTGGGGGGGGGATATCTGAATGATGCCTGTAGCTACAGACATCATTTAGATATCATTATTTTCAGCCGGCGATTTCTGTGCCCGATAAGAACGATCATAGCGACAGTTGCGCCGCTTGATCGTTCTTATAGGCGACAGGAGGGGACGCCCCCTTCCGCCGCCATCCGGTGCTTCTCTGGGCTCTCCCGTGCCATCGGGAGCCCGGAGAATGAATCGGCCGGCGCCGGATGAGGATGATAGAGATCATCTCTATGACCGTCGGAGGCCCGGGTGTGATGTTATGATGTCACGCCCGGGTACCCGGAAATAACCGAAGCCGCGATCGCGGCTGTCAGCATGAGATCGGTAAAAAAAAAATTTCCGATCTCATACTTTCCAGCCTGGAGGAGAGATGTGGGGTCTTATTGACCCCGCATCTCGCCATAAAAAGGACCTGTCACATAGATTCCGATTACAAGGGATGTTTACATTCCTTGTAATAGGAATAAAAGTAATCCAAAAAAAAAAGTGTAAAAATAAAAACAATTAAGTAAAATAAAAAATATAAAAATTTTTTTAAAACGCCCCTGTCCCCGGTAGCTCGCGCTCAGAAGCGAACGCACACGTAAGTCCCGCCCACATATGTAAACGCTGCTCAAACCACACATGTGAGGCATCGCCGCGTGCGTTAGAGCGCGTACAACAATTCTAGCACTAGACCTCCTCTGTAAGGCTAAACTGGTAACCTGTAAAAATTTTTAAAGCGTCACCTATGGAAATTTTTAAGTTATGAAGTTTGGCTCCATTCCATGATTGTGCGCAATTTTAAAGCGTGACAAGTCAGGTATCTATTTACTCGGCGTAACATCATCTTTCACATTATACAAAAAAATTGGGCTAACTTTACTGTTTTGTTATTATTTTTTAATTCATGAAACCGTTTTTTTTCCCAAAAAAAGGCGTTTGAAAAATTATTGCGCAAATACTGTGCGAGATAAAAAGTTGCAATGAGCGCCATTTTATTCCCTAGGGTGTCTGCTAAAAAACATATATAATGTTTGGGGGTTCTGAGTAATTTTCTGAGTAATTTTCTAGCAAAAAAAAAAATGATGATTTTTACGTGTATGAGAGAAGTGTCAGAATTGGCCCGGTATTGAAGTGGTTAAAGAGCAACTGTCATCTCTGACCTGCTGTTGACTCACCGACAGTCCCATTACCTTTAATAGGAAGGCTGGTGATGCGGCAGTGATACAGCAAGGTGACTGGCGTGGCAGCAGCAGGTGAGTGGATGCCCGCTAACAGGCGCTGCCACGATGGATCTGAAATGACAGGTGCTCTCTAAATGTAAGAACACATTCTTGCGGGTAGTTAGAATCTTTAATATTTGCAAACAAAATAGAGGTTTCCCATTTAGAATAATAAGTGGTCAGGTTAGTAGAACAGCGATATCAGAACCAATTCAATCATACAGTTTATAGTGTACATAGATTTGCAAAACAATGGGATAAAGGAATATTCCTGAACTTTGTTTTATCTCATGGTTACTGTGAAATTGTGTGAATGCATCAATGCAGTGCATGTTATCTCAGCTTACAGAGCTTGGATTCATTAAATGAGTTTACCAAAAATGTAAATATTGCAGAGTATACAGCCTCATGCTACATAACTAAGCTCCATTTCATGCTGAATAAACTAAATTATTAATGTATCTTAAAAAAGAAACATCTTTAGACAGATTTTTACGCCAAAAGCATTTTATTAGAATAAATTTTATATAAATCAAAAGATCTGATTAAAATCAAAATGATGCTTTTTTTTTTTTATTTTTGCCTTTCCCGTAGGCTGTGTTTTTATATTGATGCTGTCTGGCCATCCATCTCTGTTTCCCATCATTTCCAGGTGTGATGAATAACTGCCCCCCTGCCACGGTTCCTCTTAACAGTCTCCACTACTTCCCAGTACATCTCCTGACTGTATGTACTGACATAGCAGCCAATTGGGCTTCAACATTAAAGCGGAACCTCACTGAAAATTGGAAGATCTGATCTCCCCGAGACTCATACCAGCCATTTTCAACTGGGGTGCCTTTAGGTTTTTTCAGGGGTGTCTTGGCAAAATACCTAAAAATTGCCCAAAAATTGTATACAAGCCAGCGGGTGGATCAAGCTTGTCTTTAACCGGTTCAATACCGGGCCTTTTCACCCCCTTTCTTCCCAGACCAATTCTTAGTTTTCAGCGCTGTCGCACTTTAAACGACAATTGCGCGGTCATGCAATGTTGCACCCAAACAAAATTGACGTCCTTTTTTCCCCACAAATAGAGCTTTCTTTTGGTGGTATTTGATCACCTCTGCGGTTTTTATTTTTTGCGCTATAAACAAAAGAAGAGCGACAATTTTGAAAAAAATGCAATATTTTTTACTTTTTGCTATAATAATCCCTATTTTTAAAAAAAAACAACAAATTTTTTTCCTCAGTTTCGGCCGATACGTATTCTTCTACATATTTTTGGTAAAAAAAATCGCAATAAGGGTATATTGATTGGTTTGCGCAAAAGTTATAGCGTCTATAAAATACGGGATAGATTTATGGCATTTTTAAAAAAATATATATATTTATTTTTTTTACTAATAATAGCGGCGATCGCGATTTTTTTTTTTCGTGACTGCGACATTATGGCGGACACATCAGATACTTTAGACACATTTTTGGGACCATTCACATTTTATACAGCGATCAATGCTATAAAATTGCCTTGATTACTGTGTAAATGTGACAGGCAGTGAAGGGGTTAACCACTAGGGGGACACAAGGGGTTAATTATGTTTCCTAGGGAATGATTCTAACTGTAGGGGGCGGGGACGTACAAGGGGAGGAGACCGATCAGTGTTTCGCTGTTCTGGGAACACAGATCGGTCTCCTCTCAACTAACAGGACGTGGATCTGTGTGTTCACACACACAGATCCACGGTCCGGCCCGGTTAACGTCGCGGCCGCCGGGCACATGCACCGGGTCCCGAGCAATACGGCGGGCGTGCGCGCGCCCCATAGGCGGCCGGGAACCCGAGGCTATCATATGACGTCCACCCAGGATGGGAGATCCCATCTGTGGAACGTCATTTGACTATAGGCGGGTAGGGAAGTGGTTAAGTAAGGCCGGCAAATTCCTTACCTGCAACCACAGATTGATTGATGAACACACTCAGTGTTGATGTGGGAATCCCTACTGCTGGGCCATTTTGTACCCCAACCAGGGGCGGATAGGGGAAGCCAACCTCGCCGGGAGAAGACAGTGATTATCAATAGCGGCTATAGCAGTCGCTAGTGATCGCAAAAGAATCCGGCAGGCTGGTTGTACCAAAGTTGATCGATCAACTTGGTACATTCAGCCTGCCCATTACCGTCTTGCATCTCGGCTGGTTCAGCAAGAACTGGCTGAAACTTGAACCATGTATGTGCCGGCCTTACACAAAGCCACAGGTTTTCATTGTGCACCTTTTACAATGACATCATCAGTTGATAAGGAGGACGTCAGTAGCCTGTCTAGCATCCTTGCTTGCCCCTCTCTGATAGCACTGGGGTCATATTAGCTGAGGTGGAAGAGAAACATTGGAGTACTTGTCAGTACCAGTGTGCAAAGGCATATTTGCTGGGAAAGAATAAATCGCATCTAACGATGAGTGTCCGGTGTGTGTGTGGATGTTGCTGCGTTATGTAAAACTATTCGTTTAGTTTTTTACATTTTAGATAATATCGATGCCTCGATATTGTGCAGAAATGTGACCACTTCAGGCCTGGAAGATTTGGTTGCTCAATGACCAGGCCATTTTTTACGATTCGGCACTGCGTCGCTTTAACTGACAATTGCGCAGGCGTGCAATGCTGTACCCAAACAAAATTGACATTCTTTTTTTTTCCTCCACAAATAGAGCTTTCTTTTGGTGGTATTTGATCACCTCTGCGGTTTTTATTTTTTGCACTATAAACAAAAGAAGAGCGACAATTTAGAAAAAACACAATATCTTTTACTTTTTGCTATAATTATCCCAATTTTATTAAAAAAAAAAAAAAATCTTTCTTCTTATTTATTTATTTTTACTAGTAATGGTAGTGATCTGTGATTTTTGTCGGGACTGCGATATTCGGTGGACAAATTGGACACTTTTGACAAATATTTGAGACCATTGACAATCATACAGCTATCAGTGCTGTAAAAAATGCACTGATTACTGTAAAAATGTCACTGGCAGGGAAGGGGTTAACACTAGGGGGCGATCAAGGGGTTAACCGTGTTCCCTAGGTGTGTTCTAACTGTAGGGGGGATGGGACTGACTAGGAGAGAAGAGAGATCGGTGTTCATAATGAAAAATACATTTATAATCATTAAAAAAATAATTTGTATAAAGTATACAAATATAAATATTTATTAATAAAATAAAATATGTTTCATAATTGATAAACCCCCATATAACTGTAATAGAACAGTCCATGGGTAAAAACATATTTTAGGGTTTACAACATTTTTTTTTTAGTAATAAATTAAAAATTATATAAAAATTACTTTAATAATAGCATTTTAATGCAGGTAGAATATATATATATATTCGATAATAGTGATTTCAGCTGCCATCATCCCAGTAGAACCACTTTCAGTACAGCGACTTCTTGCTATATCACTGGCCATCAAGTGGATATGTTATTTAGATGTGTTTGTGCATAGATATACAGTATCGCACAAAAGTGAGTACACTCCTAACATTTTTGTAAATTTGTTGTTATATCTTTTCATGTGACAACACTGAAGAAATGAAACTTTGCTACAATGTAAAGTAGTGCGTGTACAGCTTGTATAACAGTGTAACTTTGCTGTCCCCTCAAAATAACTCACACAGCCATTAATGTCTAAACCGCTGGTAACAAAAGTGAGTACACCCCTAAGTGGAAATGTCCACATTGGGACCAAAGTGTCAATATTTTTTGTGGCCACCATTATTTTCCAGTTGCCACTGGAGTCCTCTTCCACTCCTCCATGAGGACATCACGGAGCTGGTGGATGTTCGAGACCTTGCGCTCCTCCGCCTCCCGTTTGAGGATGTCCCACAGATGCTCAGTAGGGTTTAGGTCTGGAGACATGCTTGGCCAGTCCATCACTTTTACCCCCATCTTCTTTAGCAAGGTAGTGGTTGTCTTGGGGGTGTGTTTTGGGGTCGTTCTCATGTTGGAATACTGCTCTGCGGCCCACTCTCTGAAGAGAGGGGATCATGCTCTGCTTCAGTATGTCACGGTACATGTTGGCATTCATGGTTCCCTCTGTAGCTCCCCAGTTCCGGCAGCACTCATGCGGCCCCAGACCATGACACTCCCACCACCATGCTTGACTGTAGGCAAGACACACTTGTCTTTGTACTCCTCACCTGGTTGCCGCCACACACACTTGACACCATCTGAATCAAATAGGTTTACCTTGGTCTCGTCAGACCACAGTACATGGTTCCAGTAATCCATGTCCTTAGTCAGCTTGTCTTCAGCAAACTGTTTGCAGGCTTTCTTGTGCATCATCTTTAGAAGGGGCTTCCTTCTGGGACAACAGCCATGCAGACCAGTTTGATGCAGCGTATGGTCTGAGCACTGACAGGCTGACCCTTCACCCCTTCAATCTCTGCAGCAATGCTGGCAGCACTCATACGTCTATTTCCCAAATACAACCTCTGGATATGCCGCTGAGCACGCGCACTCATCTTCTCTAATCAACCATGGCGAGGCCTGTTCTGATTGAAACCTGTCCTGTTAAACCGCTGTATCTTCTTGGCCACTGTGCTGCAGCTGAGTTTAAGGGTCTTGGAAATCTTCTTATAGTCTAGGCCATCTTTATGTACAGCAACAATTCCTTTTTTCACATCCTCAGAGAGTTCTTTGCCATGAGGTGCCATGTTGAACTTGAACAGTGACCAGTATGAGAGAGTGAGAGCGATAACACCAAATTTACCACACCTGCTTCCCATTCACACCTGAGACCTTCTAACACGGATGATTCACATGACATTGGGAGGGAAAATGGATAATTGGGCCCAAATTAGACATTTTCATGTAGGGGTGTACTCACTTTTGTTGTCAGTGGTTTAGCAAATTTACACTGTTATACAAGCTGTACACTCACTACTTTACATTGTAGCAAAGTGTCATTTCTTCAGTGTTGTCACATGAAAAGATATAATAAAATATTTACAAAAATGTGAGGGGTGTACTCACTTTTGTGAGATACTGTAAATGGAGAGAGAGAGAGAAAGAGGTTGCCATCTCAATTATGCAATCACAGATATTGCATGTGACTCATTGCTGTGCATATCACATGCAATGTTTGTGCGATGCAAATTTAAATCATATTGCATTTGCACCAAAATGGTACAGGACCCTTTTATTTGGTCCGCACTGGAGTCGGATCGCATGGGTGTCATTAACTTTACATTGACACCGGCAGTGGTGCGCAGATGTCAATGCAGGTGCGATGTGGAAACCCGCACAGTAATCGTGCTGGTTCACGCATCGCACAAGCGTAAACTCAGCCAGAGACGTGTACATCTAAGAAAAATATATATATTATATTCATCTATCTATATGTGTGTGTGTGTGTGTGTGTGTGTGTGTGTGTGTGTGTATATATGTATATATATATATATATATATATATATATATATATATATATATATATATTTTATACTATAGATTCCTAACCTGCTCGTTTTGGGGTGTGTAATGGTGGGGAAGATGTGCTCTGGCCACTGGGAGAAAGAAGGAAGTCAAAACGCTTCCTGCTTTCTCCAGAATACTCAGCTAGCTTTGCGCTTCTCTCTCTGATTCTCCACCTCTGAGCTGGTGAATCAGAGAGGGAGAATTCTGTCATTGCCAGTGAGGTGCCGAGATCGCATTTTTTTATAAACTGTCTGTTTCCATGACAGTCCATTACAGATTCTCTGTGTGCTGCGATGATCAATGGAGAACATGTTCTCCGCTGATTACCTCAGTTTCATAAACCTGTTTATGACCTGTGATCAGCGGCGATACTCGGGATCGCCGCTGATCACAGTTTGATAAATGGACACCTTAGTATGAACACAGAATCGGTCTTCTCTCCCCTGAGAGAACCGGGATTTGTTTGTACACAAAAATGTTTAAACCGCTGGCAACAAAAGTGAGTACACCTCTAAGTGAAAATGTCCAAATTGGGCCCAGTTAGCCATTTTCCCTCCCCGGTGTCATGGGATTCGTTAGAGTTCCAAGGTCTCAGGTGTGAATGGGGAGCAGGTGTGTTAAATTTGGTGTTCTCTCTCTCACTCTCTCATACTGGTCACTGGAAGTTCAACATGGCACCTCATGGCAAAGAACTCTGAGGATCTGAAAAAAAGCATTGTTACTCTACATAAAGATGGCCTTGGCTATAAGAAGGCTGCCAAGACTTTGAAACCAAGCTGCACCACGGTGGCCAAGACCATACAGCGGTTTAACAGGACAGGCTCCACTCAGAACAGGCCTTGCTATGGTCTACCAAAAAAATTGAGTGCACATGCTCAGCGTCATATCCAGAGGTTGTGTTTGGGAAATACAACCTCTACCGGCATTCCTGCAGAGGTTGAAGGGGTGAGGGGTCAGCCTGTCCAGTGCTTAGACCATACGCCGCACACTGCATCAAATTGGTCTGCATGGCTGTCGTCCCAGAAGGAAGCCTCTTCTGAAGATGATGCACAAGAAAGCCCCCCAACAGTTTCCTGAAGACAAGCAGACTAAGGACATGGATTACTGGAACCATGTTCTGTGTTCTGATGAGACTAAGATAAACGTATTTGGTTCAGATGGTGTCAAGCGTGTGTGGTGGCAACCAGGTGAGGAGTACAAAGACAAGTGTGTCTTTCCTACAGTCAAGCATGATGGTGGGAGTGTCATGGTCTGGGGCTGCATGAGTGCTGCCGGCACTGGGGAGCTACAGTTCATTGAGGAAACCATGAATACCAACATGTACTGTGACATACTGAAGCAGAGCATGATCCCCTCCCTTCAGAGACTGGGCCGCAGGGCAGTATTCCAACATAACGACCCCAAACACACCTCCAAGACCTTTCTAAAGAAGCTGAGGGTAAAGGTGATGGACTGGCCAAGCATGTCTCCAGACCTAAACCCTATAGAGCATCTGTGGGGCATCCTCAAACAGAAGGTGGAGGAGCGCAAGGTCTCTAACATCCACCAGATCTGTGATGTCATCATGGAGGAGTGGAAGAGGACTCCAGTGGCAACCTGTGAAGCTCTGGTGAACTCGATGCCCAAGAGGGTTAAGGCAGTGCTGGAAAATAATGGTGGCCACACAAAATATTGACACTTTGGGCCCAATTTGGACATTTTCACTTAGGGGTGTACTCACTTTTGTTGCCAGCGGTTTAGACATTAATGGCTGTGTGTTGAGTTATTTTGAGGGCAGAGCAAGTTGACACTGTTATACAAGCTGTACACTCACTACTTTACATTGTAGCAAAGTGTCATTACTTCAGTGTTGTCACATGAAAAGATAGAATAAAATATTTACAAAAATGTGAGGGGTGTACTCACTTTTGTGAGATGCTGTACATCAACATTATAAGGTTTCCTCTTGTCTCCCGTCCCGGTGACAAAGATGTTGAGTTTCATATCCTTTCTGTACTGGAGACAGTGGTTTCTAGCACAGATTATAGAGTGAAACACATTAATAAAACTTGACAGCATTTCTAACTTTTCTGTACTCTAACCAAAAATGTAATATGTTGCAGCTTACCATTCCTTCAATGTGATTGCTTCATTCGTTTTCTTTTTTTTCTGTTTTTTTTTTTCCCCCCTTATTTTTATATGGTTATTCTGCCAGTAATACACTTCCTGTCCAAGGGTGACAACGCTCACTTACTGTACTGTATCTATGGAGGGGCATCGCTGTTACCTTAGGACTGTAAAAAAATGTGGGGGCGAGGGGGTTCGCAAAGTTCCTTATTAAAAGAGAAGGGGGAGTTCAAAATCATACTGACCTAGGTGGATGCAGCATCAGTCCCCTGCTGGCTCCAAGACTGAGAACCAATTGATCAAAGACCATTGATCGCTCGATTCTCAGAGCTCCTTGAGCAGAGAGCTGGTGACTCTGTCACCACTGTCTGCTCTCCCCCCTGCACTCACTGGAGCGCTGGGCTGTGGAGGAGATGGGAGCAGCTGACTTAGCCTCTAAGCGAGCCAGGTGCCGATCCATGGTCGTGGGCAGGTCCTGGCTTGATTGTCGTGATCTTGCCCGAGCCTGGACCGGCTCTGTGATGTCAGCTGACAGTGGGCTGAAGCCCACTGTCTGCTAAAAAAGGGTCACAGTAGTGCAGAACGAGCTACACTTCTGTGATGCACCGAAGAAGTACAGCCGCCGTCATACTGTGGCAGGTCGGCACGATCCCACGAACCGTCGCAGCTGTACGTCGGCCCTTTAAATGCCTATAGCAGTCGCACCCGCTGCACGTCAGGGGAGTTGATGTGTGTGGCCGGCAGTCGCGGGCATGAGAGCCAGAACAGGGACGTGTGTGTGTAAACACACAAATACCTGTTCTGTGAGGAGAGACAATCGTCTGCTTCTACTAACTAGGAATGATATGTCTCCTCCTCTAGTCAGTTCCATCCCCCCACATTTAGAAACACAAATGAGGGAACACATTTAACCCCTTGATCGCCCCCTAGTGTTAACCCCTTCCCTGCCAGTGACATTTATACAGTAATCAGTGCATTTTTGTAGCACTGATCGCTGTATAAATGTCAGTGGTCCCAAAAATGTGTCAAAAGTGTCCGATCTGTCCGCCATAATATCACAGTACCGCTAAAAATCGCTGATCACCGCCATTACTAGTAAAAAAAAATAAAAATAATAAAAATGCCATAAATCTATACCATAGTTTGTAGACGCTATAACTTTTGCGCAAACCAATCAATATATGCTTATTGCGATTTATTTATTTTTTTTACCAAAAATATGTAGAAGAATATATATTGGCCAAAACTGATGAAGAATTTTAGATTTTTAAAAACATTTTCGGGGATATTTATTACAGCAAAAGTAAAAAATATTGTGTTTTTTTTTTTTTTTTTTTTTCAAAATTGTCGCTCTTTTTTTTTTTTTTGTTTATAGCGCAAAAAATAAAAACCGCAGAGGTGATCAAATACCACCAAAAGAAAGCTCTGTTTGTGGGAAAAAAAGGACATCAATTTTATTTGGGTACAGCCTCTCGGGACCGCACAATTGTCAGTTAAATCGATGCAGTGCCTAATCGCAAAAAATGGTCTGGTCATTAAGCAGGCAAATCTTCCGGTCTGTAAGTGGTTAACAAACTGGATTTTTGTCAGGATCAACGTGTATTGTTTGCACTTAATAAACAGTTCTGGCAAAACATACTCGATGCATTTTACAGACCCCCCAAAAGAGTACATAATCGAAGCTCATTGTTGGGGTTTACATACACTTTACCAATGGCTATTCGGTTTTATTCCAGTGTGGCTAATCTTGTGCCACAAAATACTATTCAATAATATGAGCTTCCCAATTGTTCTACAATCAGTATCTGATTTGTGTTTGTTTTTTTTAGCTTATGTCTGTAGCCTAGGTGTTGGCAGCTTTTTCTGCTTTGTGTGCTTCACTGCACCCCAATATTCAAAATATTCCGGTATTATGAAGGGGAATGTTGTCCAACTAAAAACATATCAGCAAATATGTGCATATTATTAAATCTAATGATCATTAATTAAAGGAAATAACCATTTTAGATAAACATGTCATGTGCTTGGCTACAATTTGGCCTGTAAATATATCCCATAAGCTCAAAGTATTCCCATCATTTACTTTTTTTTTCTCTTTTCTCCAGGCGGCATCTTTTTTGTCTTGAACATCTGTGGTTATTTGGACACCTGATGGGCATGTCGGGAGCAAAGCAGAAAATATCCTAGGGACAGCGGGGCGGAACGAATCTCAAACATAAGGCATATAGGGTGAGCAGAGATCACGTGTATTCTGCTTTTACATCTCAATATTTTATTTTGTTATGCCTACTTTATATTGACAGGTGCTATACTACGCTTTTTATTAGATTGCTTTTTGTTTTGTACATATGGCAATAAAAATACAAATTACAGAACACAAATACATAGAATCAAGTATAACAATGGTTTTCCGATACAGGACAGGTATTCCATACATCCTTCACAAATAACTGCATATGTACAAAAAGCATTTTGTTTTCTGTAAATTAATCCAAAACGCAAAGAACAAATAAAAACGAAAAGGGTAAACTCCCCAAATTGTTTCGGAGTGGGCTGCTACTATTCACCTTATATTATACCATATTTGATGGTTTCATCTGACTTCTCATGTCAGGTGGGATGAAGGCATGTAGCATCCCATGAACTACAACAAAAAACTTCCAAGATAATATACTATTTCTCCCCACTGATTAAGGGCTTTCAGACACTGTTTCCATGGATTCCACCCATCTTGCCCAAATTCTGGTAAATATTTTTAGCACACCGCCTAGCATCATAAGTCATTCTGTATAGGGTAACATTAGAGTTGACCAGAGATTTCCAGGCCGATAATGTAAGTAGTCTGTCCGAATACAGTGTATTGCAATCAATTTGCGGGCATAAAAAATGAATAATCTTAGAAGGGTTCTCATATTTTTTTCCATCAGCTCATCGTCTTATTCCCAAAAGCCCAACCATAGGACTGCATGTTTTTGGGAGGTCAAATGTATCCGCTATAAACCGAGTGACCTGGGACCAAAGGGGGCGGACCCTATTGCACTCCTATACCATATGCAGGCATGATCTTTTAGCTATCAAACATTTATGACATATAGGGGTCTCCCTCTTCCCCATTTTAAACACAAGCACATTCTTGCTATGCCTTTTAATAAAAAGGAAATCCACCCCCCCCCCCATTTTTTTTTTTTCACCTTCTTGCGTGTACCATTGGTCTTCTAGATTGTAAGCTCTAACGAACAGGGCCCTCTGATTCCTCCTGTATTGATTTGTATTGTAAGTGTACTGTCTGCCCTCATGTTGTAAAGTGCTGCGTAAACTGTTGGCGCGATATAAATCCTGTTTATTAATAATGATCCTTAAAGAGGAGCTCCAGTCTCTCTTGCAGCGGGTAAGAACACCATCGTTTGGCGCCAATTGCTGCCATAAATAGCTGCCGTCACAGTTTATGGCTGGCAAAAATTCACAATCTGTAGAATTTTTCTACACCAAAGCCACAGACCAGTCAGGGTGCCCATGCTGTCTACATCCAAAAGTGCCTACAATAGGCACATGAGCATCAGAACTGGACCACACAGCAGTAGAAAGTGGCCTGGTCTGATGAGTGACGTTTTCTTTTACATTATGTGGATCAGTGGCAGCCCGCTTATTAGGGGCACAGGGACACTGCCCCCTAATCCATTCGCCTGGCCTCTAAGGTCCATGCAGGGCGCTGCATGGATTTCAATGCAGGTTGTTTTGTTTTTTTAAGCACATGATTAGAGCCCGAGGCTCTAATTGGCTTCAAAAAAGGGTGGGCTTGGGGCACAGAGCCTACCCAGTTGTGTGACATTAGTGAATTAATATTCGCTAATGTCTTCCGGCTTCTCCTCCCAGCCAATCAGGAAGCGGGTCAAGAAACCCGAGTGGCCAGGGAGTCTTAGGACTCCCTGCCAATCGGGTCTCAGCACCCACTTCCTGTTCAGTCGGGAGGAGTAGCAACAGCCTCTTCCTGGAGCCCTACCCTAGATTCAGCTCACCACCGGTCCCGTTCCCGCACCTGTACCGCAACACCACGTAAGGCCATGGATTGCGTTCCAGGGGTTGCTTGCAGATCGCCGATCGAGTGAGCGCTGGTGGGGGGGGGGCTTGGGTTCCTGATCGCTGGTCTTTCCAGGCAGCTGTTGGCTTTCCCCTAGGATGTTTATTAACATATCCCCAGCACGTGGTATGGTTTATATACAGATTATGGGTTAAAAATGTTAGAGTGGTTCCCTCTTATGTGACAGAATGAGTGGCTTTTACAATGAATACTCCTTGGTATGGTGTTCACTTTGGCATTAGCTAGCCTTAACTAAGTGCTAGTTTTTGTAGTTTAAGTTTTAACATTTTGTGTAAATTTTCATGCTACAAGCACAAATATAAAAAAATAAAAAAAATATATATATATTATCTAAAACATTGATTTTTCCCTCATTAAAAGAGAAGTATTACCGAAGCACTTTTGGCCATACCTCTCTTGTGGGTCACATAGCCAGTCCAGCCTCTAGAGCAGGGGTGTTCAAACTTTTTTCAAAGAGGGCCAGATTTGATGAAGTGAACATGCATGAGGGCCGACCATTTTGCCTGACATTCTTTGAACCATTAAAATTTGGTCTAAGTGTGTTCGTTCGAGCTCTAATACACTTCCCAACAGGAATTCTCTTGCCTTTGTGGCAGTGTGTGAGTAAAGAGATGAGCTTGGGCATATTTGGATATACCGTATTTATTGGCGTATAACACGCACCTTCACTTTAAGAGGGAAGTTTCAGGAAACAAAAAATACATTTTGAATAAAGAACTGTGAAGCAAAATAAGGGTCAGTGCCCATCTGCAGCCTCACAAGTGCCTATCTGCAGCACCCACCATTGCCAGGAATTCAGCACCCACCATTGCCAGGAATGCAGCATCATTGCCAGGAATGCACTCGCGAGCGCCAAAGATTCCCTACAGGTGAATCTCCTTTTTACACGGCGGCCTCTTTAATAGAAAGTCCCGCCTCCTTTGATGGACAGATGAGTCGTCCAATGGCAGCGCCGGAGACGGGACTTCCTATTACAGAGGCCGCCCGTAAACAGGAAATTCTCCTGTGTGTGTACGGCGCTCGTTCTGCCTCCTCCCTGTCCCCTCCAAGGGGAGAGCCTCAGGGGCCACAAAAGATCTATATGTCCAAATAACCAGGCGGGCCGTTCAAAACCGGAATGCGGGCCGCACTTTTGGACATGACTGCTCTAGAGGGATCCCAACAGTAATGTCAGGATCCACCCAGATGCCTTACAAGCAGCTGGTTTAGCCTCTTAGAGTGCTGCTTAGAGCCTGAGCCAACCTCTTCCACCCCTTCTCTTGCCCAGTGCTCCAGTAAGCACTGGAAGGGGAGGGCAGAGAGCTGACCCAATAACTGAGTGATCAGCAGTCATGTAATCATTCAGTTCTTGGCAGGGACAGCTGCAGCATTGGACTGATTTCTGCAGCAGGTAAGTTGTTTTTTACTGTTCCCACTCTTCTTTTAAAAAGGTATTGTCTTGTAAGAAAGATAAGCTGGCAGCCACTTCTTACCACCAAACATACTAGTTCTAGGCTATTCATTGCAATATTTTGATTTCTCAGTCCAAAGCTGGCATGTGGCAAGTGAAGTCAGAACTCCTGATCTGCATGCTTGTTCAGGTTAGTGGATCCAAACTTTGAAGCCAGAGGATTTATATGTCGGGCATACAGCTTGCATTTTCAAGATCAACAATGGCTGCCTTCATATTTCTCTCGTGACAGGTTTCCTTTCACAAATGTTACTTGGTTGCATTTATTTTATAATATGAAGGGTTGACAACATTGCCAAAGTAATGCTTTGTTAGCCTTGGTAAGTTTTTGTTTTTTTTATTGCACTTGCTTAAAAAAAAAAAAAAAAAAAAGCTCTTTGTTGAAGGGATACAGGCATGCCATGTGATATTACTGTATGATTATTGTACTCCAAGATGCATTTTTAGGGAAAGTGTAAATTTTATGATAGAAATGACTTATTTTCTAATCTTGTTATTCATTTATAGGCTTTGTGAGGTGTCTACTCAAAGTGGAACCATGCAATAGACCCACTTGGTAAGTTCCCCTCCTTTTTATAATGCAATCTGTTTTTGGGCTATACATTTAATGATGATGTAATTTTATTGCCATACTTCTTAAGATGGGATAGCATTACAATAAATGTGGCTTTAATCAGTTGGTTTTGCATTTTGTTCCTAAGCATTAGAAGTAACTGTGTAAAGGTTGTTAATCTCGTTTTTGAAAGGCAGTTGGATCGCTGGGTACGGGGATTGAACATGAAGTTTCTGAACAGCACTGTTGGGCCGAAGAAAGGTTTTTTACCACCGAAAGTGATAATCCAGTTTAATATAAAAGTCACTGCATGCTACAGACTGCTGTGAGGGATCTGCAGCAAGGGTCTGTTTTTTATATTAAATTTTTTTTTAATTCTCAATTGTGTTTTAACTGTGCATATGTTTCCACTGTATTTCCTTATTTAAATAATTGCTAAATGTCTAAGTAGGTTTTCCTCTAACTGGGCAGTGGCACTGTCCTATAGCTATGACACCTAATTAATTGCTGCTGTTTTGTCCAGGATTGATTTGATTTAAATCACTAGTAAAAAGGTTTGATTTAAATCAACTCGATTTAAAATCATAATTTTTTTTAAAGCGCAGCTGTCATCTCTGTCCTGCAGCGGCTCCCCTGACCCGCTGTTGACTCACTGACAGTCCCATTCACTTTAAAGGGACGGCTGGTGATGCGGCAGTGACACAAGGTGAGGGACTTGGCGGCAGCAGGTGAGAGTAGATGCCTGCTAACAGGCGCTGCCATGATGGATCTGAAATGACAGGTGCTCTGTTAATGTAAGGACTCGTTCTTGCTGGTAGTTAGAATCTTTAATATTTGCAAACAAAATGGAGGTTTCCTATTTAGAATAATAAGCTGTCAAGTTAGTAAAACAGAGATCTCAGAACAGATTTAATCATACAGGTTTTTTAGTGTACATTTTATAGATTTGCAAAACCATAGGTTAAAGGGGTTGTAAAGGTAAATTTTTTTTTTTTTTTTTTAAATAACAAACATGTTATACTTACCTTCACTGTGCAGCTCGTTCTGCACAGAGTGGCCCCGAACCTGGTCTTCTGGGGTCCCTCGGCGGCTGTTTCAGCTCCTCCCCGCAAGCATTAACCACCTTAATGCGAGCTCCCTCGCATGGTGGTGAGTGCTTGCCGGCGCGCTCCCGTGATACAGCCGGCGGCTATAGCCGCTCGCTGTATCACTCGACCCCGCCCCCCGGCGCGCCGCGTCATCGGATGTGAGTGACAGCAGCGCGAGCCAATGGCTGCGCTGCTTTCAATCCATCCACTGCAGCCAATCAGCGACCAGGCTGAGCTGCAATGAAGATGACGAGAACGAGCAGGGAAGATTCGAGGCGTCGGGTAAGTAAAACAGGGGGGCTGGGGGCGGCGGTATTGTCAAAAGTTTTTTCACCTTAATGCATAGAATGCATTAAGGTGAAAAAATTTTTACCTTTACAACCCCTTTAAAGGAATATTCCTGAACTTTGTTTTTTATTTCATGATTTCTGTGAAATTTTGTGAATGCAGTGCATGTTATCCCAGCTTGCAGAGCTTGGATTCATTGAATGAGTTTACCAAAAATGTAAATATTGCAGAGTATACAGCCTCATGCTACATAACTATTATTATTATACAGGATTTATATAGCGCCAACATTTTACGCAGCGCTTTACAACATTCGGGAGGACAGTACAAGTACAATACAATTCAATACAGGAGGAATCAGAGGGCCTGCTCGTTAGAGCTTACAATCTAGGAACTAAACTCCATTTCATGCTGAATAAACTAAATTGTTAATGTATCTTAAATAGAAAACTATCTTTAGATAGATTTTTTTTTTACTCCTAAAGCATTTTTTAAAATAAATTTAATGGAAAAAAAATCTGGTTTTATATTTAAAAAATCTTTTCTTTTTTTCTTTTTTTTTATCATCGATTTTTATTAGGGTTGCACCGATACCACTTTTTTAAGACCAAGTACAAGCACCGATACTTTTTTCAAGTACTTGCCGATACTGTTCTTTATTTTTTATTTTTAATAATGTCCTATGACAGTGGCACTAATATGCAGCACTGATAATATATATATATATATATAAAATATATATATATTTTTTATTTTTTTTTTGAACAATGCTTTCTTGCGAGGGTGAGGAGTGGATGGTGACACTACTGCACTGAGGATGGACAAGGAGCCGGTAAATGACAGAGCCAGAGGAGGAGCCAGGGAGGACACAGGGGACAATCAGGTAGGATCGGTGCGGCAGTGGGGACAGTTACAAGCACCGATCTCTCTGACAGCCGCGAGAGGGAGAGGAGGAGAAGCGGCTGTCAGAAAAGCAGTACAGGGAGATCGGTGCTTGTAACTGCCTCTACCGCCACACCGATCCCCTGTGAGGCTGCCTGGCCCCCCCTGCTACACTGAGGACTCTGGGTGTACTGGCCTCCTGCCTGGTATCGCGTCAAGCATCAAAGCTTTTGCACGAGTACAAGTACTCATGCAAATGCTCGGTATCAGCACCGATACTAGTATTGATATTGGTGCAACCCTAATTTCTTTATCGTACATCATAGGACACAGAGCCTAAGTATTTACTTAATGGGTTATGGGCCACCTTCAGGTGTTGACACTGGTATACCCAATCAAGGAAGTTCACTCCCTATATAAGCCCTCCTCCTTCCAGGAGCACATCAGTTTTTTCGCCAGTATCTAAGGTGTTGTTCACAAGTGAAGATGTGCTCTGAGGAGCTCCAGGGAGGGATCCATGCTGGATTTAAATTCCTCCATTTGACCGGATCCATCCAAGCCACTGACGCCACAGGATGGTACCCGGGCCTCGCATAGAAGAACGAGGTTTTGCCTGTAAGCCTCTCTTGAGGGCTGGACCCCAGGAACCAGGACTCTTTTTGGTCATGCTACATCACCTAAAGTTGTTTCTGAGGAGTGATATACAGGTCCAAAGGAGTGGAACCCCTATAATAGGGACCCAGTCTTTGAAGGTTACTAACGCTGCCCGCCGTGATGGGTGAAGTTTGGATCTGTCTGTTTCAGCAGTATCCTGCAGCGAGGAAAAGGTAAGGGAAGAAGCTTAGGAACTGCAAAGTCCACCTTTGCATTTTTTTTCTTCCATATGAAAACATTGTAAATGCCCTAAAATCTCCTCTAAAGGGAGTAAAAATTACCTTGTGCTTCTCAGTAGCTCTGTGTCCAGCTACAAACAGCAGTGTGTGTCCCAGTAGCAGGTGGGGGTTTGTAATTTAACAAAATGTCCCCCACCCCCCTGAATTGGGGAAACTAAGGGGCTGGGGGTACAACATTTTTTATGTAAAAGCTATACTACATCCTACATTTGGATAGTGTTGCATGTCTGAATAAATCATTACATTGAATTGGCAAAAATGACAGCGCTAAACTAATTTACACTTATGATAACAGAATATAAGCCTCGATGGCTAAATAAAAAAAAAACGGCTAAATGCATTCAGACCCGAATACCGTCCCTTCTGCGCACGCGATGGTTCATTTGAAAGGAGGAGGACGGGTCACTGAAGGGGCGTGGCTAAGGCAGGCGGTGCCGTATGCAGGACTCAGCGTCCATGTGAAACACACGGCACACGCACTGGGAAGTAATCAGGCTCACACCTGATGTCGATTCTATAAAGTCGGCACTCTCGGGACAAACAGTCTTCAGAGCAGCTGTAGAGTAGAGGCTGTCACACAGGACACAGGAGCGCTGGGGCACATAAGCAGTGTATACAGGCATTTCCAGTACAGGAAAATACAATTGTTATTCAGCATCAAAAGCTCATCTGTATGTTAGCATTTGCTGCTAGACTATTAGTATATTTGTCTTTAAAGTGCCTCTGCTTTTGTCCTTAGCATTAGGACTTCCAGAACTACCACAAAGGTGCCAAAAAATCCACTCCCAGGTGCTGGGAACTCCAGTGAAGGGTAGAGAAGGAAGCACCATCACTTCCGCGGGAGGGCTTTACTCAAGGGAAGAAGCTGTTGATAGGCTATGCACTCGGTGCTGCTGCTCCTTGCCTATCAACAGCTTCTTCCCTTGAGTGAAGCCCTCCTCCGGAAGTGATCGGACGACCTGTGACGTCACGCGCGCGCTCCATGTGCGTTCCACGCCGGCCCCAGCCTCTTCCTGATGGCCACAGAAGGAGCTCCAGGCCGATAATCGACAGTCTGCGTCCCTGCATCAACACCGGATCAAGACCTGAGGAATACACCACGGACCACATATAACAGATGAGCCCTTTTAACGTTTTTATCCTGTAAGTGTGACCTTACTTGGTGTCATTAAAAGCATTTTTTAATACTACATTCAGGTGGCGCTTCCTTCTCTACCCTTCTCTTGCCTACCACAGAGCCAGCTCTCTGAGGATAGCAGCTGCCTTTGAACAGCTACCATACTTAAACTCTTGAACTGCCGGTCACCTGTTTAACCCCTGAACTGACAGTCTGATTGCCATGGACTAAGTGCCTAGCCATTTTACATCCCAAGTATTGTATGCACCTGTGTATTTGCGCTTACAGTTACCTGTACTTTTGCTGGGAACTCCAGTCATACCGCTACACTATCATCCTCTCCGGAGATACCAGATATGGCAAGCCAGGGTGAGTCATTGGAACCTATTGGTGGTGCAACTGCTTGTCCTGTATATGTGACTGAAGATGCATTTTCCTCTGCCCGGCAGGGCTTAGAAGAAAGATTAGCGGCTTTAATCGCATCCTCTATCCAAGTGGATAGAAAGCATGCTAGATTCCCTTCCCCCACCTCAAACCCTTCTACCAAGGGAACAGTGGGCACAGGATGAGATATTACCCTCCGGCGATAACATAAAAAAACAAGCTGATTATTCCTCTGTGGAGGAAAACAGTTGATGAACCTTTTACAACCTTGCAATCTGAAAGATTGGTGGTACAAACTCTTACGGAGATGGTTCGTTCTACTTTCATGCTACACCTAACAGAGTCAGCTGAAAGTTCGGCCTCTTCCTTGGGTTCCTTAAAACCCTTACAACCTTTTCATGCGTTTCTGGTACACGCATTACTAGAAAAGCCTATTTATTGCTGATGGGATCACCCGGATAAGCATTTATTCCCTCCAAAGAGATTCTCAGTTCTCTATCCCATGGAGGAGAAATTTGCAAAAAGATGGAAAGTACCAGCAGTTGACGCGATTTCCAGCATCAATAAAAATTTAACTTGTCCAGTAGACAATGCACAAATGCTTAAAGGGGTTGTAAAGGTAAAAATTTTTTCACCTTAATGCATTCTATGCATTAAGGTGAAAAAACTTTTGACAGTACCGCCGCCCCCAGCCCCCCCGTTTTACTTACCTGACGCCTCGAATCTTCGGTCCGCGTCCTCGTCAGCTTCATTGCAGCTCAGCCTGGTCGCTGATTGGCTGCAGTGGATGGATTGAAAGCAGCGCAGCCATTGGCTCGCGCTGCTGTCAATCACATCCGATGACGCGGCGCGCCGGGGGGCGGGGCCGAGTGATACAGCGAGCGGCTATAGCCGCCGGCTGTATCACGGGAGCGCGCCCGCAAGCACTCACCACCATGCGAGCCCTCGCATTAAGGTGGTAAATGCTTGCGGGGAGGAGCTGAAACAGCCGCCGAGGGACCCCAGAAGACCAGGTTCGGGGCCACTCTGTGCAGAACGAGCTGCACAGTGAAGGTAAGTATAACATGTTTGTTATTTTAAAAAAAAAAAAAAAACATCTTTACAACCGCTTTAAAGATCCAACAGATAAAAAGTTGGAATTTCTTTTAAAATCCTTTTTTTCCTTGGCACGAGCCATTTCTCAGCCTGCAGTTGCTGCAATAGGCATCTGTCAGTCCCTAAAGGACCAGTTCAAAGAGGCCCTTAAGGAGGTCCTGCACAACAGGTCCGTGAGTTGGCCGAACTACCAAAGGCGCTATGTTTTGCCATAGACGCCATGAAAGACTCTATTCACCAGGCGTCCCGCCTTGCGCTTGTGCTAATATACATGCGTAGGACCCTCTGGTTAAAAAAAAAAAAAAAAAAAATTGGTCTGCTGAAGCCCCTTGCAAAAAGCTTTGACTAGTTTCCCTTTTCATGGGGAGTGACTATTTGGGGATGACTTAGATAAATATATCCGAATGATTTCTAGTGGGAAGAGTACTCTTTTACCAGTCAAAAGAAAGTATAAACGTCCTTCACTTAAATGGACTTTTTCTCCTGTGCCTGGGGCATCCGCCTCTAGGCAGCGGCGACAACCTCCACCGTCAGACTCTAGAGGAAAGCCTCAGGGTCAGGCCCAGGCACAGAAAATGTTTCAGCCACTATATACATGATTGAAAATGTGTTTTTCCTCCTCCCTGCAGGGCCTAGAAGGAAAATTAGTGACTTTAATTACATCCGCTATCCATAAGGATAGGAAGCGTGTTAGATCCCCCTCCCCCACCTTAGACCCCTTATTAAGGGAACAGTGGGTAGAGGATGAGGGGTTACCCTCAGGTGATCAGGAAGAAAGGCAAACCGATTACACCTCTGCGGAGAAAACAACTGGAGTTGAACCTTTTTAAGCCTCGCAATCTGAGAGATTGCTGGTACAAATCTCTTACAGAGATGGTTCATGCCTCTTTCAAGCTACCTCTAGCAGAGTCAGCTGATCTGTTTCTTCTTAGGTTCCTTAAAACCTTAACAGCCTTTTCATGAGTTTCCTGTACATGTACAGATCTACACAGAAATTCAACAGATCCATTCTAGATCTAAAGAATCTAAATCAGTTCCTGAAGATCCGCTCCTTTCTATGGAGTCGATCAGGTCAGTAGCTCCTATCCTACAAGGAGGAGAACTTCTGGCGTCTATCAGCATCAGGGATGCATATCTACGCGTCCCTAAATTTCCCGCTCACCAAAGGTTTTTGCGGTTCGAAGTAGAACAGCATTTCAGTTTGTAGCCTTGCCCTTCGGGCTAGCTACAGCACCCCGAGTGTTCAAGAAAGTGCTAGCCCCACCTCTAGCCAGGTTAGGGGCACAGGGCATAAACAGTCTTGGCATACCTAGATGATCTATTGCTAATAGACCAATCGGTGTTTGGAGCAAAGTGTACGCATTACAACCAGTTACCTGGAAAAGTCTGGGTTGCATTCTCAACCTAGAGAAGTCTCCCTTAAACCGCTAAAAAAGCTGGAGTATTTGGGTCTGATCGTAGATACAGCCCAGAAAAAGGGTGTTCTTGCCCCAGGCAAAAGAAAACTCCATAAGAGAGTTGGTGCGGAGGGTCAGGTCAAAAGGAGATCCCTTCATTCGCCTTTGCATGAGGTTGTTATAAAAGATAATGGCTTCATTCGAAGCAGTTCCCTATGCCCAGTTCCATTCGGGACTGTTGCAAAACAGTATTCTATCTGCTTGGAACAAAAGGATCCAAGCTTTGGACTTGCCAATGCGGCTGTCCCCAAGCCTCAATTGGTGGTTACTAACGAATCTGCTAAAAGGAAAATCCTTCAGACCAGTTATCTGGAAAGTGGTAATGACAGATGCCAGCCTCTCAGGCTGGGGAGCAGTACTAGAGAAGACAACTGTCCAAGGACAGTGTTCAAAAACCGAAAGAGCCTTGCCCATCAACATCCTAGAGATTCAGGCAGTGCGTCTGGCTCTGAAAGCCTGGACTTCCAGGTTAAGGGATTGTCCTGTCAGGATCCAATCGGACAATGCCACGGCTCTGGCCTATATCAGTCACCAAGGGGGCACCAAGAGTCTCTCAGCGCAGAGAGAGGTGAACCATACTCTAACCTGGGCAGAAAGGAATATTCCGTGCCTATCGGCAGTCTTCATTCCGGGAATTGAGAATTGGCAGGTGGATTGCTTAAGTCGCCAGCAGTTATTCCCAGGGGAATGGTCACTTCACCCCGACATTTTTTGAGCTGTTTGCCAAAAAATGGGGGACTCCGGACGTACATCTTCTAGCATCCAAATAGTCAACTTTGTGTCCAGGTCAAAGGATCCACTCGCATGTGGAACAGATGCAATGGTGACTCTGTGGGATCAGTTCTCACTGATCTATGCATTCCACCCTATTCAGTTGCTGCCACGACTTTTTTGCAGGATCAAGCTGGAAAGAAAGCCGCTAATTCTGGTAGCACCAGCATGGCCCAGAAGTTCATGGTACGCAGAAATCATAAAGATTTCTGGGTCAGTTATCTCCACTTTGATTAATGCAAGGAAGTCATCTTCCAGAGCTATATATTATAGAGTCTGGGAGGCTTATGTTTTCTGGTGTGAATACAAGGGTTGGCACCCTCGGAGATATATCATAGGCAGAATTCTTGCCTTTCTACAATTAGGCGTAGAGATGAAGTTGGCCCTGAGTACTATTAAGGGCCAAGTCTCAGCCTTATCGATTTTTATTTTAAAGACCGCTTGCTACGCATTCTTTAGTCTGGGGTTTTATGCAAGGGGTGATGCAGATTAATCCGCCAGTTAAAATACTTTTTAAGCCCTTGGGACTTGAGTTTAGTTTTGTCAGTGGTACAAAAACAGCCATTTGAACTAATACAGTATTTTTGGTTACTATATCCTCAGCAAGGAGGGTTTCAGAATTGGCTGCTCTCTTCTTATAAAGAGCCATGTTTGATTTTTCATGAGGACAGGGTGGTGTTACGCCCTCGTCCGGATTTTTTTTTTACCAAAAGTAGTCTCAGGTTTCCACCTGAACCAAGATATTGTCCTGCCATCATTTTTTCCAAAACCATGTTCCAGGGAAGAAAGGTCACTACATTGTCTTGATGTGGTGAGAGCAGTGAAAATCTATTTAAAGGCAACTGCTCAGATTCGTAGGACTGATGTCTTATTTATTCTGCCAGAGTGTCCTAAGAAAGGACAGGCAGCGTCTAAATCCACTGTCACTAAATGGATTCGGCAAGTTATAATTCAAAACGTATGATTTAAGGGATAAGATTCCCCCTTTTCAAGTTAAGGCGCACTCTACCAGGGCGGTTAGTGCTTCTTGGGCAGTGCGTCACCAGGCCTCCATGGCTCAGATCTGTAAGGCCACAACTTGGTCTTCAGTGCATACATTCACCAAGTTTTATCTAGTGAATGTAAGGAGGTATGAGGATATCGCCTTTGGGTGCAGTGTACTGCAGGCAGCAGTATAGATCCTCAAGTCTGGGGGTACCCTCCGGGTTGTGTCTCCCTCCTCTCAAGTAGCATTGCTATGGTACGTCCCATTAAGTAAGTACTTAGGCTCTGTGTCCCATGATGTACGATAAATAAATTAGGGTTGCACCAATACCGATACTAGTATCGGTGCTGATACCGACCATTTGCACAAGTACTTGTACTCGTGCAAAAGCTCCGATGCTTGACGCGATACCAGGCAGGAGGCCAGTACACCCAGAGTCCTCAGTGTAGCAGGGGGGGGGGGGGGGGGGCCAGGTATCCTCACAGGGGATCGGTGTGGCGGCAGGGGCAGTTACAAGCACCGATCTCCCTGTACTGCTTTTCTGACAGCCGCTTCTGCTCCTCTCCCACTTGAGGCTGTCGGAGAGATTGGTGCTTATAACTACCGCACTGATCATTCCCGATTGTCCCCTGTGTCCTCCCTGGCTCCTCCTCTGCCATTTACCGGCTCCTTGTCCATCCTCAGTGCAGCTGAGGCTGCTGGGGAATCTGTGTCCTCAGTTCCTTGCCCTGTCTGAAAGGGGAGATGTCAGGAGACCCCTGATATCCCTTCCAAGCCCCCCAACAGGGTTGCTAAAAATAAACAATTGTAATAAATATTTAAAAGTAAAGATAATAAAAGATAAAAATAAAAAACAGTGACACCATCCACTCCTCATCCTCGCAATAAAGCATTGTAAAAAAAATATTATTTATATATATATATATAATATATAAAAAACTACTGACACAGTCCACACCTCATCAGTGCTGCATATTACACAGGACATTTTACAGCTTACCTGTAAAATTCTTTTCTTGGAGTACATCATGGGACACAGAGGTCCCTTCCCTCTTTATGGGGTTTAAATATATTTCTTTGCTACAAAAACTGATGTGCTCCTGGAAGGAGGAGGGGTTATATAGGGAGTGAACTTCCTCGATTGGGTATACGAGTGTCGACACCCGAAGGTGGCCCATAACCCATTAAGTAAATACTTAGGCTCTGTGTCCCATGATGTACTCCAAGAAAAGGATTTTGCAGGTAAGCTGTAATAAAAATCCTATTTTTTATACACCCTAGTTTTGTCCTAGTTTTGCACATATTGACTTGCTTCAAATAACAGGTAGTAGTTTTCTTCTCATCTGAGCTCCAGTAGCTAATAGTGTAAATTCACTTAAAAGCTTGTTTGTATGCTGTATTCTGCATAGGCCATTATCGTGCACATTTGCTGAGGCCAGACCAATCTCCGGAACGTTTATTTTAACATTTACTTTTGTGCACTATCATTTTATGGAACCTATACATAGTGGAGCCCTTAGAATATTTGAGAGAGTTGTACTGATTACTTTAAGTTAAAATATATGGCAAAGTCATTCTGTTCACTCCCATTTCAGATCTTGTCATATTTCCAGTCATGGGGGACATGAAGACTCCGGACTTTGACGATCTACTTGCTGCCTTTGATATCCCTGATGCCACAAGTTTGGACCCAAAGGAAGCTATCCAGTCTACAAGTGATGAGCAGGAGAACCATCTTAAAACTTCAGGAATGTGTTTGGATGAGAACCTGTCTTTGGCTCAGTCTGTGTCGGCCCCTGATGTACCTGCAGTAAGTGTGATTGTGAAAAACACCAGTCGGCAGGAGTCATTAGAGGCAGCAGAAAAAGAAGGAAATCACATGGGTCCAACGCTTCTTCAAAATGGGTTTCGTGGTCCAGAAGTGAGTCCTGAGCCACACGCTGTTGGACCTGGCTATGGAAAATTTGAGCCTGGTTTCATCAATGGGGACAACTCTAGAGGTTACAGTGAAAAAGTTGAGTCACATAAAACAGAACCATTGCCAACTTTTAGCCAGTTCAGCCCAATTTCAAGCCCTGAGCCAGAAGACCCAAAAGATGGAGTGCTGAACAAGCAAAAAGCAGCAGAATCTCCTTACTTTCCACAACCTTCTATGTATGTTCCTGAGGAAGGCTGCATGGTGGATTCATTAGGGAAATCTACAGAGCCTGAGCTTAGTATGTTTGATGAATATTGTAAAAAGGAACAAAAATCAGACTGCATGGAAGCAGAGAAAAATAAACCTGCTGAGCAAAGCAAGGATATTGATAAAACCAACAGTTTCCTTGGACCTTCCCTGGCATTCAGGGATGTTCAGGATGGCAGCATTTCTGAGGAGAAACCCTTTTCTAGTGCAGGGGACACTTATGACAATTTGGCTGATTCAGCACCTGTGTGTTCCTCAGCTGTGCCACCCCGACAACGTATTAAGCCGGCTCACTCTAAATTATCTTCCTGTGTAGCTGCTTTAGTGGCATTGCAAGCCAAAAAAGTTGCCGTAGCCCCAAAGGAGGAGCCCTTGAATATTTCAAAAGACGTTGGTATACCATTAAAGGACAGTATTAAAGGAAGCCCAAAAATGCCGAAGTCACCAAAAAGCCCAAGGAGTCCACTTGAAGTAGTTAAAAAGATAATAAAAAATCCAGATAGCCCAATGAGTGTCTGCAGTGACACCAGCAGCAAAGGCTCTCCATCGGTCTGTGCTGGCTCACCTCCTGCAATACCAAAAGTCAGGATCAAGACTATAAAAACGTCATCGGGTGAGATCAAAAGAACTGTAACTAGAATTTTGCCAGAAGTTGAGCCAGACGATGGGGTAAAATCTCCTGAGGAATTCCTTGGTGAGAATTCATCTGGAGAAGATATTAAACCACTTGTGAATGTTGAAGAAGTTGCAGATTCAGAAAAGGAAAAGACAAGGAATTCTGGAAGGCTTTTAGCTAGCAATCAAGAGCAAAATGCAGTCAGTAATCAAATAGCCAATGCTAAAGGGGACAAAAAGAAGAACGCACAAACATCAAGTGTTCAGAACCCTGGTGGTAGTTCATCAAAGAATACAGGTTCATCACAAAACAAAAAGCCATCACCGGCTCCTATCAAGACCACAACCAGTACAACTAGTTCAACCAGCCTGCTCCCCAAAGCTGTCCACCTTGCCAGCCTAAACCTAGTCCCCAATAGTGTTGGCACTAGTGGGGGACAGAAGGCTACGCCATTGAGACAGACTGTGCACAGTGCTCCTATGGCAGTGCCACTTGTACATCAAGTTAAAATTGCAGCTCCTGTAATAGTGGATGCTTTTAATAAACTTTTACATAGTGCTAACCCTGTCCCAACATACACCCCAAATTTGAACCCCCCACCTGACTGTAATATTTCTCTGCCAGCTTCTGGTTACTCTTGCCTGGAATGTGGAGATTCATTTGCCTTGGAAAAGAGCCTTGTTCAACACCAGAACAGGAGGAGTATCCATATTGAGGTAATGTGTACCCAGTGTTCTAAAACAGTTCAGTTCTATAACAAGTGCAGTCTGTTAAGTCATGCCAGGGAACACAAGAGTAAAGGACTGATTATGCAGTGCTCTCAGCTAATGATGAAGCCCATATCCTCAGAACAGATGCTGGCTTCACCACCCTTGGTTTCCACAGTACTTGCCTCCCAACCTTCAACTTCCACTCAACGAACCATAGCTCCAGCAACTTCACTTGGAGTGTGGTCTGGGACTTCTTCCTATGCTCCACCAGCCATGCCACTTTATGCAGACCCATATGGACTTATCCGCCATGGATTCAAGTGTCTTGAGTGCAGTAAACAGGTTGAGGACTACACCAGTCTTGCGGGACATTATCAGAGAGTGGCAGAGGAAAAAGATGGACTGGTGAGTGAAACTTCACTCATTTATGAACAACTTGCTTCTTAAAATTAGAGTGTCTGGTAAATACACTTTAACAGCTCTTTTAATCACAGCACAGGCCTCTAAATGATAATAGTGCTATGTTGGTATGATTGTTTACATATTGTTAGACCATTTAACCACTTGACCTTCAAGAGATTTACCCCTCTTCATGACCAGGCCACTTTTTGCTTTTTGGCACTACATTACTTTAACTGATAATTGTACAGTCATGCAACGCTGTACACAAATTAAATAATTTTTTTTTCCTACAAATAGAGCTTTCTTTTGGTGGTATTTGATCACCACTGCGTTTTTTGTTTTTTTGGGGGTTTTTTTTGCGCCATAAACAAAAAAAGACCGACCATTTTGAAATAAAAACAATATTTTTTACTTCTAGAAAACGCATCCAATTAAAAAAAAAAAATCTAATTTCTTCTGAAATTTAGGCCAACATGTATTCTGCTACATATTTTTGGTAAAAAATCCCATTAAGCGTATATTGATTGGTTTGCCCAAAAGTTATAGCATCTACAAACTGTGGTATGTGTGTGTATAATTAATATATATATATATATATATATATATATATATATATATATATATAATTATACGCTGGTAATGATGGCAATCTTATAGCGGGATTGCGATATTGCGGCGGACATGCGGTGCTAAAAAATGTGCACTGTAGCTGTACTAATGACACTGGCTGGGAAGAGGTTGAACATCTAAGGCAATCAATGGTTTAAATGTGTGCCTAACATGCGTTTTTGTGTGTACTACAGCGGATATAAAAAGTCTACCCTTGTTAAAATGTCCAGTTTCTGTGATGTAAAAAAAATGAGACAAAAATCATTTCAGAACTTTTTCCACCTTTTAGGCCCCGTATGCACCTATGCGAATTAGATGTGGCTTACACCGCATCCAGTTCGCAGGACATTTTAAAATGCATTCATTTGAATGCATCTGGTTCACATATGTGCGTTGCATTCGCACTGCGCATTGCCCAAAAAAGTGTGCGTTTTCTGAGCATTGCGATGCGAATTACAAGCACATTATCTTCTATGGGAACGCATATGATTTGCAGATGCATTCCGTTCTGAACACAAATTCTCTCCTTCTCACTACACCTCCCCCCTCTTCCCCCCTCTCCCTGCTCACTGATCCGCAGCTACAACGGAGAGGAACCGCTGAACAGCTGTTTTTTCTCTTCGCAGAGAAAACTGAGCTGGAATTCGCACCGCACATGTGAACCCAGCCTAAATGTGACCTATAAACTGTACAACTCAGTTGAACAACATATTTAAATCTTTTAGGTGGAGCGAAGTAAAAATAAAAAAATATGGTTGCATACCTGTACATATCCTTACACTAATACTTTGTTGAAGCATCTTTTGATTTTATTACAGCACTCAGTCTTTTTGGGTATGAGTCTATCAGCATGGCACATCTTGACTTGGCAATATTTGCCCACTCTTCTATGCAAAGCACTCCAAATCTGTCAGATTGTAAGGGCATCTCCTGTGCACAGCCCTCTTCAGATCACCCCACAGATTTTCATTTGAATTCAGGTCTGGGCTCTGGCTGGGCCATTCCAAAACTTTAATCTTCTTCTGGTGAAGCCATTCCTTTGTTGATTTGGATGTATGCTTTGGGTCGTTGTCATGCTGAAAGATGAAGTTTCTCTTCATGTTCAGCTTTCTAGCAGAAGCCTGAAGGTTTTGTGCCAATATTAACTGGTATTTGGTACTGTTCATAATTCCCTCTACCTTAACTAAGGCCTCTGTTCCAGCTGAAGAAAAACAGCCCCAAAGCATGATGGTGCCACCACTATGCTTCACTGTGGGTATGGTGATCTTTTGGTGATGTACAGTGTTATTTTTGCGCCAAACATGTATTTTGGAATTATGGCCAAAAAGTTCAACCTTTATTTATTATTTATGTTACTTATATAGCTTGGTTTCCTCAGACCAGAACACATTTTACCACATGCTTTTGGGAGACTTCAGATATGTTTTTGCAAAATTTAGCCAGGCTTGCATGTTTTTCTTTGCAAGAAAAGGCTTTCGACTTGCCACTCTACCCCATAGCCCAGACATATGAAGAATATGGGAGGTTGTTGTCACATGTACCACACAGCCAGTACTTGTCAAATATTCCTGCAGCTCCTTTCATGTTGCTGTAGGCCTCTTGGCAGCCTCCCTGACCAGTTTTCTTAACTTTTCATCAATTTTGGAGGGACATCTAGTTCTTGGTAATGTCACTGTTGTGCCATATTTTCTCCACTTGATGACTGTCTGTCTTCACTGTGTTCCATGGTATATCTAATGCCTTGGAAATTCTTTTGTACCCTTCTCCTGACTGACCATTTTAACCATAAGATCCCTCTGATGCTTTGGAAGCTCTCTGCGGACCATGGGTTTTGCTATAGGATGCGACTAAGAAAATGTCAGGAAAGACCTACTAGAACAGCTGAACTTTATTTTGGGTTAATCAGAGGCACTTTGATGGCAGGTGTGTACTGACTCTTATTTAACATGAGTTTGAGCCTAGGTTCACATATATGCGATTTCAGCACCGGTATCTCTCCCGCAGGCAGTTCACACTGCCCTCTGCGGGTGTCAATACAATGCTAATGATACCCGCAGATCGGTTCACAGATCGTAGTGCGAACTGTGACCTCGCACAGGAATTGGATCACATGGGTGAGAACACCCATGCGATCCGATTCTAGGTCAGGGAAAAAGTCCCTACACTATTTTCCTGCGAATCCAATGCAAATTCAGCCATACAACTGTATGAAAAGTATATATTCCGCTACTGAGTTGAAGAGAAATATTATGCACCTTCGTCCTATCAATTCTACAAAAACAACTATGAAATTGAGGCAACCTTGGATTTTCGTGGTAGACTTACAATGCTCAAACGGCTTTTTATAAAATTACAAATTTATTGAAAAAATCCAATAAAAGGTACCCAAAAGGGGTAAATGTATGACATACAGAAGGTATAAGGTATCCCATGATAGGGAAAAACCTTAAACAATTAGATTTCTTTGATGTGAACTGGAAAGAAATAGATGTATCGACCCACAATGGGGGATTGGATATTCGTCTTTTTCCAGTTACGGACTCCACATGTTTCGCGGAGACCTGCTTCTTCAGGAGTATAGTTCAGAGAGACGTTTATTCTAAACGGAATTGTTCACATAAGAAATCTTCATATAACATGACATGATAATATGGTAGCACTGCAGGATGTGGTGCGGACCACCAGGTAGCTGCCACAATGGTGAGACACCCCACAGCTACAGTCAAACCCACTACACATGGTAAATACTTATGTTAATCCCCAACTGCTATCGTTATCAGGAGAAAAATCCTATGGGCAAAAGTACTCACCAGCAGGACAGCCGCCAGAAAACCGGGCCCCCTTAAGGCTGCAATGGCAATCTCCTGGGCGAATGCAGGAGCCAGGTGAGGGTAACACGGAATAAACAGCTGTTAAAAAACAAAAGGGGGTATAAGGCAAAAACACCTTGATGGGCATATAGGGTCTGTAACAGGGGTTGGGAAATCCTCCCAATCTCCCTGAACCCTCGAAACATGTGGAGACTGTAACTGGAAAAAGATGAATATCCAATCCCCCATTTTGGGTCGATTCCAGTTCACATCAGAGAAATCGAATTGTTTAAAGCGGAGTTCCACCCAAAAATGGAACTTCCGCTTTAAGGGAAGGTGACCCCCTGACATGCCAAATTTGGCATATCATTTTTGGGTGGGGGGGGCGGAAACCCTCTTTTTAGAGGGTTTTAGCTCCCACTTCCTCCCAGGGCGCCGGAAGTAAGTTCACCTCTCCCCCCTCCCTCTTGCCAATCATCTGGGATACATCACAGGTCCCAGATGATTACCTGACCAGTCACAGTGCACAGCGTGGCATGCGCAGTGCGTGCCCGGCTGTTAAGCCACCATGACAATGCCGGCGCCTAAGAGAGGAGGGGGAGACGGACGGGGCTTCATTCCCCTGCATCGCTGGACCCTTGGATAGGTAAGTGTCCGACTATTAAAAGTCAGCAGCTGCAGTATTTGTAGCTGCTGACTTTTAATTTTTTTTTTTTTTTTTTTTTAGTCGGAACTCCACTTTAAGGTTTTTCCCTATCATGGGATACCTTGTACCTTCTGTATGTCATTTGGGTACCTTTTTTTTTTTTTTTTATGGATTTTTTCAATAAATTTGTAATTTTATAAAAAGCTGAGCATTGTAAGTATATACCGTACCACGAAAGTCCAAGGTTGCCTCAATTTCATAGTCGTACAACTGTATGGTTGAACTTGCATTGCACAGGCACTGCATGTGATCAGCACCGCAGTGTGAACCCGGGCTGAATGTGATTGCTTAATTCTAAACACAGCTACATCCCCATTTATAAGAGGGTGTGCACACTTATGCAACCACATTATTTAAGTTTTTTTTTTTTTTTTTTTTTACTCCCCCTTCCTTAAAAGATTTCAGTTTGTTTTTCAATTGAGTTGTACAATTTATAGGTCACATAAAAGGTGGAAAATTTTCTGAAATGGTTTAGCTTTGTCTCATTTTTTTCATTCTTTTTTTTTTTTTACATCACAGAAACCTGACATTTTTAACAGGGGTGTGTAGACTTTTTATAACCACTGTATGTTGTGGTTTTACTAAGGGATGTGGTGGATTTTCAGGGAATTAAAATCCGTCACTACCCCACTGACAGGACAAAGCTCTTACATAGGAAGAGCTCTGTCCTGTCTCTCTCCTTGCCAATCAGTGGGTGTCGGCGGGCATCTATTGGCCACCACCTACTAATTGGCTTGTGCTGTGTCTAATCACAACCCAGCCCAGATGCCGGCAGAGCTCGCGTCCGTCTGCCCGCCCCTTTCCGTAAGTGACAGATCACGTACTAGGTACATGATCTGGCACAGAAGAGCCGCTCTGCCGCGAACATCAAGTGATGCGGTCAGCAGGCGGTTAAGCAAGGTAACCAATGTTATGAAAATTAGGCTAATGGTTAAAAATTAGTTTTTTTAATAATGAACTCCATTTCCCCACATTTACTGTTTAAAGCTAAACAGCAGCTTTTGTTACACTTTACATAGTTTGTTTGGGCCAGCTTGGTTCAAATTAACTATTTCCCTCACTAAGGTGAGGCCGCTGGATGTGCGGTATAAACTGTAGGCTACATACAGCACTGTGTTCCGGGTGTGAGCGAGACTTCCTGTCTCATACCCGGAACAAACTGGAGTCTATCCGATCGTCACTCAGCCAATCGGAGAAATCGATGTATTCTAGCAATAAATACAAAGCTTCTTCTGATTGGCTGAGTCAGAGGTTGTGACATCCTCTTCCCACCTCTCTGACTCAGAGGAAGCTTTGTATTTATTGCTAGAATAAATCACTTTCTCTGATTGGCCGATCAGATGGACTGTTTTGTGTTTTTCGGGTATGAGACAGGAATTCTGAGCTCGAACCTGGAACACGGTGTGGTATGCTGCATGTAGCCTCAGCTACATACAATTTATACCGCACATCCAGCGGTCTCATTTTAGTGAGGGGCATAGTTCATTTGGGCCAGCTTGGTAAAGTGTAGCAAAAGCTGAAGCTCAGCTTTAAGTGCTCATTTATACATATCGCCACTATGGATGACTTTTGAGAGGGGCGGACTTATAGTCGCACATGTGAATGAGCCTTTACACCTCCTTCACATGGACGGCGTGGCTTATTAGCCTTTTGTTTACGCAGCTGGAGCTGTATGCAAGCATCCTGGTACTCTGTTGATTCGCAGCAGCCTTATAGACATAGTGCACCTCTTAGTTTGACAGGGGTGCCAATAAAGCGATATTGAACCCAAAAACAAAAATGTAATAAATTGCAGCTTACCAATCATTAGATGTGGTGGCTGCATTTGTTTTCTATTTTTAGTTTTTTTTTTCCCCCCTCTGTTTACGCCTGTTGATCTGGCCAGTAGCACACCTCCTGTATTAGTGAGACACCACTCTGGATAAGCGAGCACAGCAGGCAACAGCATTGCCAGTCTGATGGGAGGGGAATGTTAGATGCACTAGAAGATTTAGAGACACTAACAAATTGAAGCCACACTCCAGCAGTTACAGCAAACAAGTTTTTTTTTTTTTTTTTTCCCCCTTGGGCTAAAGGTTTCACATGAAAATGAAAGCTGATCATTGTAAGCACTTCTGTCAGTGGTTTGTCCCATTGTTGTAACTTGATACATCCTGCAAGAGAGCTTGCTCTTTTTGAAAAACAGACTTACTGGCCAGATCACCAGGTGATAATAGAAGAAAAAAGCCTAAAGAAGAAAATGAATGCAGCCATCACATCTAAGAATTGGTAAGCTGCAGTATAATACATGTTTGCTTTTGGGTTTAATCCTGCTTTAAAAAATGACTGCATATGCTGTTGGATGGGATCATAATAGTTCATCTAATCTGCTCATATAGTTTTAGCCTAAGAATTAATCAAATTATAGATATGTCTACATTTGGTTACTGCTGGCTTTCCAGATATGGCCTATTTTCATGCTTTAAGCACCCACTTAATTCTTTAAGATATTAAGTGAGTGTTTGCACATTTATTCATTTTGCTTAGCAAGTAATGGAGACCTAATATATTTAGAGGCTTTTTATGTTATCTGAAGTAGGGGTGGTGAATATGTATGCTAACATATGGTGTAGCCTTCGAGGTATTTGATGGACACCATATAAAAGCCGACCCAGAACTCTTGGCAAAGTGTGTAAACTCTATATAGACCATCCTTTTAATGCCCACCTTGTTTATTCCTATTTTAAAAATGCTTCATGCACTTTGTAGTTTCAGTAAAACATCTGTGGATATTGAATGTGCCCATTTGTTGTAAAGCACATGTGATTGTACACAAACCCCCCTGTACATTTTGTTTTTGGATAGGCATTGGAAGCATTCTGTCTGTGAATGTTCCATGCCATTGTGTCTTCATCCACCATGTGTTTATTACTCACATCTGCATTGCCACAGTAACCATATTAGAAAATGTTTTCCCTCCACAGCAATAATGTATACATTTCCTTTCTGCCCCTACCAGGCTGCAGCAGCTATTGATGGAATAGTGTTTAACCACTTCGCACCCAGGCCATTTCTGACACTTTGCTCCTACATGTCAAAAATCATAATTTCTTTGCTATAAAATTACATAGAACCCCCAAACATTATATATGTTTTTTTAGCAGAGACCCTAGAGAATACAATGGCAGTCATTGCAACTTTTTATCTCGCACGGTATTTGCGCAGCAATTTTTCAAACGCGTTTTTTTTGAAAAAAAAAACAGTTTCATGCTTAAAAAAAAAACAAAACAGCAAAGTTAGCCAAATTTTTTTGCATTGTGTGAAAGATGAAGTTACGCTGAGTAAATAGATACCTAACATGTCACGCTTCAAAATTGCACACGCTCGTGGAATGGCGCCAAACTTTGGTACTTAAAAATCCTCATAGGCGACGCTTTAAAATTTTTTACTGGTTACATGTTTTGAGTTACAGAGGAGGTCTAGGGCCGAAATTATTGCTCTCGCTCTAACGTTCGCGGCGATACCTCACATGTGTGGTTTGAACACCGTTTTCATATGTGGGCGGGACTTACGTATGCGTTCGCTTCTGCATGCGAGCTCACGGGGACAGGGGCGCTTTAAATTTTTTTTTTTTTTTTTTTTTTAATTGTTAATTTTACTTTAAAAATTTTATTTTGACACTTTTAAAAAAAATTTTTTTTGACCACTTTTATTCTTATTACAAGGAATGTAAACATCCCTTGTAATAGGAATATGACACGATCAGTCCTCTTTACAGTGAGATATGGGGGTCAATAAGACCCCACATCTCACCTCTAGGATGGGAAGCCTAAAATAAAAAAAATAAATAAAACGATCGCCGCTTCACAGCCGAAGCGGCGCCGTTTTTTTTAATGCAGAGGCCGGGCGTGACGTCATAACATCGCGCCCGGCCTCCAAACGATCATAGAGACTCCGGCGACCATCTGGTCTGCCGGAAATCTCTATGGTGAACATCCGGCGCCGGCGGTACCGGATGGCGGCGGGAGGGGGGGAGTCCCCTCTCGCCGCCCGTAAGAACGATCAAGCGGCGGAAAAGCCGCTATGATCGTTCTTATGGTGTACGGAATCGCCGGCTGAAAATGCCGGTATCTGAATGATGTCTGTAGCCTCAGACATCATTCAGATATAAGCCCTGAAAGTCGAGGCCGTCATATGACGGCCTCCGGATGCCAAGCGGTTAATAATAGGTACGCCTTATTAATTATTGAAGGCCAATTCCAGAAAAATCTTATTTAATATTTGCTAGTGTATGAAATTCTTGGGGTTGGTCTACTTTTCTTTACATAAAATGGGTTTTGCATGTCCATGTAAGTCTATAGGAATGAAAATCCCACCAAAGAGGTCCAAGGAAAGTCATATAAACCGATTTTTGAATGTTATTAGAAGTATCTCAAACTGATATTAAACTGATGACAAGCTCAAAGCCCACCAACACACTCTCTTTCAGACTCTTTTTGCTTGCTGTCTCTGTATTGGAGATTTCCCCTAAATTTCTGTCAGGGCAAAACATAATTGGAAATCTCTCTAATGGGGGGCACAGTCTTCATGCTGTACTGCCTCTTTTTTTTTTTTTTTTTTGCTAGTGTCCTAGGAGGATGGATATCTTTTTTTTTTTTTTTTTTTATCGTACATCATAGGACACAGAGCCTTAAGTATTTATTTAGTGGGTTATAGCTACCTTCAGTTGTTGACACTGGCACTTCCAGGAGTACCTCAGTTTTTTCGCCAGTTTCTAAAGGTGTTGGCACGAGTGAAGATGTGCTCTGTGGAGCTCCAGGAGAGATCCATGCTGGATTCAAAAAGCCTCCACAATCGCATCCATCCTGCCACTGCGGCTCCAGGGTGGTACCTGGGCCTCGCATAAAGGAATGAGGATTTGCCTGTAATGCTCCTCTTTGAGGGCTGGACCCTAGGAACCAGGACTCTTTTTGGGCTTGCTACATTACATAAAGCTGTCCTGAGGGGTGATATACAAGGTCCAAAGGAGTGGAACCCCTACTAAAGGGGCCCCTGTCTTTGAAGGTTTAACCACGCTGCCCGCCGTGATGGGAGAAGTTTGGAACTGTCTGTTTACAGCAGTATCCTGCAGTGAGGAAAAGGTAAGAGGAAAGCATAGGAACTGCAAAGCCCACCTATGACTTTTCTTTCAATTATATTGTAATGCCTTAAAAACTCCTAGAGGGAGTAATAGTGTATAGACCCTGTTTAAATCTGTGCTAAAACAGCGTGTGTCTCAGCAGCTGGAGGGGGGGTCTCCTCTCTCCCTAAATGGGCAAACTGAGTGGATGGGGATACGTGTTATGTTTAAACAAGCATAAATCTGTGTAAACCCCCTTTGCCCCTCCCCCGCCTCCCCTCTGGGGTGACTCTTGCAAAGCATAGGAAACAGTTACTTACCGTTTGCCTGCAGAGTATTGGAGACACGCCGCAGCGCAGCTGTTGTCTCCTCTCCACCTCTGATGTGTGTTCAAACGAAGCCGCCACGCACGTGCACAAGGCTGACGTCAGAGGGCGGGGAAGGGGCGTGGCTTAAGTAGTCGGCACTGTGTGCGGACACGGCGTCCTTGCAAACACACGGCGCATAGACAATCGGGCTCACCTGAAAAAGCTTAAAGCTGATACTCTGGGAAACAGACAGTGTCTATCAGAGCAGCTGAAGCAAGGCTGCCACAGGACACAGAAGCGCTGGTGCACGTGAGGGTTTTACACAGGCATTTGCAGTACAGGAAAATACTTATTGTTTAGCATTAGATCATTCTGAGGTGCCACTATTTTTCCTACTATTTTTCAAGTAAATAGAACAGTTCTTAGAGTGCCTCTGTTTTTTGTGCTTTGCACTATGGCTTCAAAGCTTACTACTAGGGCACCAAAACCAGCTCTAGGCGCTGGGAACTCCAGTCATGCCTCCACATTGTCATCCTCTCCGATATCTGACATGGCAAGCCAGGGTGAGTAATTGGAAGCAATTGGTGGTGCAACTGCTTCTCACACTTCAGCCCCTGTATACGTGACTGAAGATGCATTTTCCTCTGCCCTGCAGGGCTTAGAAGGAAGATTCGCATCCTCCATTCAAGGGGATAGGAAGCGTGCTAGATCCCTCTCTCCCACTCCTAACCCTTTACCAGCGGAACAGTGGGGACAGGATGAGGTTTTACCCTCAAATGATCGGGAAAAACAAACCGATTTATTCCTCTGTGGAGGAAACAACAGCTGATGTTTCAGCTTCACAATCTGCGGTACAAATCCTACGGAAATGGTTCGCTCCACTTTCATGCTATCCCTAACAGAGTCAGGTGAAAGTCTGGTTTCTTCTTTGGGTTCTTTGAAACCTTCACAACCAGTCCACGCAATACTAGAGAAGCTTATTTTATACCGAATGGAATCACCTGGATAAGCATTTTCTCCCTCCAAAGAGATTCTCAGTTCTCTATCCCATGGAGGAAAAATGCACCAAAAAATGGAAAGCTCCAGCAGTAGATGCTGCGATTTCCAGTGTGAATAAAAGTTTAAAGTGGTGTTCCGGACGAAATTATACTTTTTTAAATAAAAATACCCATATAATACACAAGCTTAATGTATTCTAGTAAAGTTAGTCTGTAAACTAAGGTCTGTTTTGTTAGTTTATAGCAGTAGTTTGTTATTTTATAAACTTACAGCAGGCCGTGACCATCTTAAGTGTGGGCATCTGGAGCCAGACTGTATTTCTTCCTGGATCTCATCCTTGCAGATCTCGCACATGCTCAGTGCAGCACAAGCAGTGTAATAGGTTTCAGGTCAGGTTTCCATAGCAACGGCAGTGTCAGAGGAAGTTGCCGCCCCTTCCCAGAAGGCATTGCAAACAGGAAATGATGCGATGGGATACGGCCAGGGAGGAGGAAGTGAAAAATGAATACAGCAGATATACAGTAGGTGCTGAGAAAATTTTTTTAAAAATATCCAATTAGTTTATAGTGCACAGTTTAGTGAGGGATGTTGAAGAGTTGTAAAAGTGGGTGGAACTCCACTTTAACTTGTCCAGTGGACAATACGCAAATGTTAAAAGATCCAACAGATAAAAAGTTGGAATTTCTGTTAAAATCCTCTTTTTCTTTAGCAGGTACTGTTGCTCAGCCTGCAATTGCAGCTATAGGCATTTGTCAGTCCTTAAAGGACCAGTTCACGGAGGCCCTTAACGAGCTCCCTGCACAACAGGCCCGTGAGTTGACCGAGTTACCAAAAGCATTATGTTTTGCCATAGATGCTATGAAGGATTCTATTCACCAGGCGTCTTGCCTTGCACTTGTACTAGTACACATAAGTAGCACATTTCATGGGGAGCGATGATTTGGATAAATACATCCAGACAATTTCCAGTGGAAAAAGTACTCTCTTGCCAGTCAAAAGAAAGTATAAACGTCCTTCATTTAAACTGACTTTCTCTCCTGCGCCAAGCGCATCCATCTCTAGGTAGTGTCGACGGCTTCCACCATCAGATTCCAGAGGAAAATCGCAGGGTCCGGCCTAGGCTCAAAGGAAGACAAGACCTGGACCCGCAAAACTACAAAGCAGAATACTAAGACCTCTTCATGAAGAGGCGTCTCCCCTCAACAAGGTGGGGGGAAGACTTCTGCATTTCGCAGAAGTCTGGCAAAGGGAAACTCAGGATAGATGGGCGCTTTCCACAGTGACTCTAGGATACAAACTAGAGTTTTGAGAGTTTCTACCATCTCATTTTCTGAGATCAAACGTTCTCAAGGATCCAGGGAAAAGACCATCCCTATTTCAAGCATTAGACCGATTATTGACTCAAGGGGTAATCATACAGATCCCCACAGAAAAACAGGGTTTGGGAATCTATTCAAACCTGTTTACGGTACCAAAACCGAATGGAGATGTCCGACCCATTCTGGATCTATGAAATCTAAATCGGTTCCTGAAAATCCGCTCATTCCACATGGAGTCCATCAGGTCAGTGGTCTCCATCCTACAAGGGGGAGAACTTCTGGCATCCTTCGACATCAGGGATGCATATCTGCATGTCCCTATATTTACCGCTCACCAAAGGTTTCTGTGATTCGAAGTGGAACAGCAGCACTTTCAGTTTGCGGCCTTACCCTTTGGGCTAGCCACAGCACCCCAGGTATTCACAAAAGTACTGGCCCCACCTCTAGCCAGGTTAAGGGCACAGTTCATAACAGTGTTGGCGTACCTAGACGATCTATTGTTAATAAACCAGTCAGTGACTCGCTTAAAACAAAACTTATGCATTACAACAAATTACCTGGAGAGTCTTAGTTGGATCCTCAACCTAGAGAAGTCTTCCTTAAGACCAGTAAGAAGGCTGGATTATTTAGGCCTGCTCATAGATACTGCCCAGAAAAGGGTGTTCTTGCCTTCAGCAAAGATCAGCTCCATACGAGAGCTGGTACGGATGGCCAGGTCAAAAGCAAATCCTTCAATTCGCCTATGCATGAGTTTGTTAGGAAAGATGGTAGATTCATTCAAAGCAGTTCCCTATGCCCAGTTCCATTCAAGACTGTTAAAATGCAAAACCGTATCCTCTCTGCTTGGAACAAGACGATCCAAGCCTTGGACTTGCCAATGCGGCTGTCCCCCAAGAGTGTCCCAAAGCCGCAATTGGTTACGAAGCCAGAATCTGCTGAAAGGGAAATCCTTCAGACCAATTATCTGGAAAGTAGTAATGACAGGTGCCAGTCTCTCAGGCTGGGGAGCGGTACTAGAAAAGACGACTGTCCAAGGAACGTGGTAAAAACTTGAAAGAGCCCTGCCCATCAACATCCTAGAGATTCGGGCAGTGCGTCTGGCTCTGAAAACCTGGACTTTCAGGTTAAAGAATTGTCCTGCCACGCTGTGGCATATATCAATCACCAAGGGGGCACTAAGAGTCTCTCAGCTCAGAGAGAGGTGAACGATATTCTAACTTGGGCAGAAAGGAATGTCCCATGCCTATCGGCAGTTTTCATTCCGGGAGTAGAAAATTGGCAGGCAGATTATCTAAGTTGCCAACAGTTATTCCCGGGGGAATGGTCTCTTCACCCTGATGTTTTTCGGCTGTTTGCCAAAGATGGGGGACTCCGGACATAGATCTTCTAGCGTCCAGGTTCAACATGAAGTTAGTCAACTTTGTGTCCAGAACAAGGCATCCACTTGCATACGGAAAAGATGCGCTGGTAACCCCGTGGGATCAGTTTTCACTGATCTAGGCTTTTTCCTCGATCCAGTTGCTGCCTCGACTTCTTTGCAGAATCAAGCTGGAAAGAAAGCCGGTAATTATGGTAGCACCAGCATGGCCCAGAAGGTCATGGTACGCAGAGATCGTAAAGATGGCAGTGGAGGGTCCTTGGCCATTCCCACTAAGGCCAGACCTGCTCTCGCAGGGGCCGATATTCTATGCTACTTTACAAACGCTAAATTTAACGGCCTGGCTATTGAAACCCACATTCTGAAGAAACGTGGGCTTTCCAGGTCAGTTACCTCAACTTTAACCAATGCAAGGAAACCAGTTTCCAGAGCTATATATTATAGAGTTTGGAAAACTTATGTTTCCTGGTGTGAATCCAAGGGTTGGCACCCTCGGAGATATAGGCAGAATCCTTGCCACAATTGGGCGTAAAGATGAAGTTGGCCCTAAGTACTATTAAGGGCCAAGTCTCAGCCTTATCGGTTTTATTTCAAAGACCGCTTGCTGCGCATTCTTTAGTCCGGGGTTTTATGCAAGGGGTGATGCGGATTAATCCGCCAGTTAAATCACCTTTAACCCCTTGTTACTTGAATTTAGTTTTGTCAGCGTTACAAAAACAGCCATTTGAACCATTACAGCATATTCCCTTAGTCCTTCTGAGTAGGAAGCTGATATTTTTGGTTGCTATATCCTCAGCAAGGAGCTTTTCAGAATTGGCTTATTCATGAGGACAGAGTGGTGTTACGCCCTCGTCCAGGCTTTTTACCAAAAGTGGTTTCAGGCTTTCATCTGAATAAAGATATTGTCCTGCCATGTTTTTCCCAAAACCATGTTCCAGGGAAGAAAAGTCATTACATTGTCTTGATGTAGTGAGAGCAGTGAAAATCTATTTAAAGAATACTGCTCAGATTCGTAAGAATGATGTCTTATTTATTCTGCCAGAGGGTACTAAAAGGACAGGCAGCGTCGAGATCCACTGTTGCTAAGTGGATTCGGCAAGTTATAATTCAAACTTATGATTTAAGGGGTAAGATTCCCCCTTTTCAAGTTAAGGCACACTCTACCAGAGCGGTTAGTGCTTCTTGGGCAGTGCGTCACCAGGCCTCATTTGCTCAGATTTGCAAGGCCGCAACTTGGTCTTCGGTCCATACATTCACAAAATTTTATCAAGTGGATGTAAGAAGGAATGAGGATATCGCCTTCGGGTGCAGTGTGCTGCAGGCAGCAGTATAAGTCCTCAAGGTCTGGGGGTGCCCTACAGGTTATGTCTCCCTCCCCTCAAGTAGCATTGCTATGGGACGTCCCACTAAGTAAATACTTGAGGCTCTGTGTCCTATGATGTACGATAAAGAAAATAGGATTTTTATAACCGCTTACCTGTAAAATCCTTTTCTTGGAGTACATCATGGGACACAGAGCTCCCGCCCCTCTGTTTTATGGGGTGAAAGTATATTGCTTATATTGCTTGGCTACAAAAACGGAGGTACTCCTGGAAGGAGGAAGGGTTATATAGGGGAGTCAACTTCCTGTTTTGGGTGTGCCAGTGTCAACACCTGAAGGTAGCTATAACCCACTAAGTAGATACTTGAGGCTCTGTGTCCTATGATATACTCCAGGAAAAGGATTTTACAGGTAAGCTATGTGTCCTATGATATACTCCAGGAAAAGGATTTTACAGGTAAAAAATCCTTTTTTTTTCTTCAGCACTACCGTTTGAATGGCTAAACTGTGTGTGTGTGTGTTTTTGTTTTTTCTCCTAGCAGTCTAGTTATTTTTTTCAAAACTATCCTTTAAATTTCTGCCTGAGGTTTCTCTTCCAATTTGCAGCTATCCAGCACAGTTGCCTTGTTACCCGTAATCCATCTAGATTTCACTTGACTGGATGTTGTGGGACTAGCCTGAAAGTGACCACCTGGCACAGGGCTTTGTGGATAAAGCTTAATAATCATCAGCCTGTTGCTTCTACCATGGCTGTTTCCAACCTGGAGACTTTGCCTTTGCACCTGCATTTCTAAGATTGGAAGTGCTTTCATAGGTTGTCTGCTCCTCTTAAGTGCTTGCTGGCCTTGTATCTGTTTGGTGCAGATTTTGTTAAGAAATGGTCTGTTCCTGCTATGGTTCAGGCTGTGTTTTGCCTTAACAAGACAACTACCATACCAGTGGAGGATACACCTGCTTTTAAAGACTGAATCAATAAGTAGTTGGATGGCCTTTTCTGAACTCTGTTCTCACAAGCTATGACTGTTTTTTGTCAAACCATGTTTGACTGGGTGAAATCCCTTTAAAAGGGGTCTAACCGCTGCTGTTGTTGACCCTCTGCATGAAGATGGAGCAGATGGCTGTGGCACTAAATTTCAACCACAACTGGCTTTGCTACAGAGAGGTACTCCAGGATCCGAGCTCCCTGCCACTTGGAACACTACACCTGACACAATCAATTTAAGTTGTTTAATTATCACGACTGCCAAATACTGGTTTCTTCACAATATACCAGGCCATCCCGTAGAGGATATTTGAGCAGTATTGACAATCACGTGTTAGGACCCCTGCCAGCACTGGGAAAGCGATTTTTCACAGCTAAATGCAAATAATGTGATGCAGTCCCTCCCTGAGGAAGACTTTATCCTTACAATAAATTGAAACGCGTTGGAAATCTGCTATCAGGACGCCATCACACCTATCGGGGGTGGTACTTGTAACTAGCAGTAGGATGCATCATATGTTTCCATATATCTGATGTTTTTACAATTATTCAACACTTCTTAACTATAGATCAATGTGTATGTTCATGTATATCCTATTCGTTTTTGTATCAATAAACTTCTTTTTAATTATAATTCAACACTGCTAATTTTTGCATTGCCCTTAAAATCCCATTTTGAGGTATACATTTAGTTCTAAATTTCAACCTTGCCTGCTTACTGGAAGCGTTTCTCGTATGTGTATTCTGTCAAGACATATGCGTAGGGCACTTACAGCAAAAGTGCTGGACTGCAGAGCTGCTTTGTAAAAGAAGAATTTAGTTCACGTGGTCTTCAAGGGGCAGCACCTCTTCTTATAAGTTCTATATGTTCTCATCAAGGATGTTACTGATGGCTAGTACACTTCTCTTACCTAGCAGAAGAAGCAAGCTTCAATGTCTTCCTCTCTGTGTTTAGGAAGCATCTTTTTTGTGTTTCTCCACTATCTCGACTTTAGCATTCAGCCCCTCCAAATCTGGCTAACCTTCCACAGGCAAAGTCTGAACTTCAAGCTTTCCAAATCCTCAAACAAGGATAAATTACAGTGCTCACAATAGTGCAAAAATTATCAATAAACAAATACATGAGTAAAGACAATTAATCGATAAGTGAATGTCCATATAATGGCGAACGCTGTGCACCAATCAATAAAGTGCAGTAGTGCTCCAAAATTCAAGGTGCGCCACACCCCCTTCTGTGTCCCCACTCACCGGATGGAATGGACCCCTAGCTTTTCAGTCTAGGAGTCGTACAGGCTTAAAATGTTGGCCAGAGATGGATGATTCACTTCAGGATGCAAAGAAGATCTCCCAGGTGAAATTAAGCATGTAATGGCAAGAGATTACAATAGGAAACGCTGGTGGTGTGCGTTCTGACAACCGGAAATGAATTTGCGTCAATGCGTTTCGCCCTCCCACAGGGCGCCATCAAGGTTCCTTGAACGACTGGCTAACTTTTCTTTCTTCCCATCTTTTGGAACATGATGGATGCCAGTTATCAGGCTTGAAGTTTCTGGCAATTTGGCTGGCCCTTTGGCTTTGGACTAACTTGTTGAAGGGTCATCTGAGGTGAATTTAGCCAAACTGTGGCAGTGACATACATCGGTCATCAGGATGACACCAGATGTTATACTGCAGCAAGATAATTGGCAGATTTCTGGGTCCAAATGCTGCTGGTTGAGGAAGAGTGGTCTCTACACCCAGAGGTGTTCAGGACCTATGCCGCAGGTGGTGCATGCCAATTGTGGACCTCCTGGCTTCCAGGTTTATTAACAGACTGGACAAGTTTTTATGCAGGAGCAGGAATTCACTGGCAGAATCGTGGATGCTCTGGCAGCTTTGTGGGATCAGTACACCTTTAAACTATGCCTTTCCATTTACTGAAACTTTTTTTCTCATCTGCCCGGCAGGACCGAGTTGGAGGGAATTCCAGTAATCCTTATTGTTCTGGGTTGGCCCAGGCCGATGTGGCATGCCGGCCAGGTAAGGCTTCCAGCAGATGCTATGTGGTCTTTGTCAAACATTCTAGATTTTCAGTCTCACTGGCCAATTTGCCATCTCGCTTTTCAGTTGCTGGCTTTAATGGTATGGTTGTTAAAGCCCAGTTCTAAGGGTACAGGGGACTCGGAGTCTGTAATTTTGTAAAGTATATCATTGGACATGAAAATAGTCCCGGGGATGGATTCCCTCCTTTCTGCAGTTGGGTCTTGACCATCATTTTGCTCTTAGCAGCATCAAGGATCAGGGCTTTCCACTTTCCCTTCTGTTTCAGAAACTGTTGATTTCATACTCTGTGAATTAGACCTTCATGCAGGGGGCCTCACATTTGGTCCCACCAGTCTAGTCACCTGTGACTCCGTGGGATTGGAGTCTTGTTCGGTCCGCACTGTACAAGCCACCATTTGAACTCCACAAAGACCTTCCTTTCCTACTATCTCAAGTTTGATTTTTTTTGTAGCTGTCACTTCTTCAAGTGTTTGGATATGGTTCGGACTTTTCAAGTCTGTCTCTCAGCCAGGATCTGTAATACCGGATGGACCCAGGAAAGGCATCCGGTTTCTTGCTCCACCATTTCTAGGTGGCTCAGACAACCTGTTCAAGCTTATGGTCTCAAGGATTGCTTCCCCACATTCCAGTTAGAACTCGCTTCACTAGATCAGTGAGCGCCTCTTGGGCTTTTTGGTATCATGGCCTCTGTTTCCCAAATTTGCAAGGCTGCCACCTGATCTTCTGTTTGCATGTTCTCTAAGTTCTATCAGGTGGACTCTTCTGCCTTTATCTGATGCTAGCTTTAGACTTAGGTGGCTTTTTGAGCTTCTGGTGACTTTAAGTCAATTAAAGAGACACAGGTTCCACCCCTCGTGTTTATGATCATGTTCCCTGCTCTGCTTTGGTACAAAACTGAGGTATGCTGGTAATAGGAGGGGTTATACCCTGGGTTGGTCTATAGTTTGTTTGCCAGTGTCAAATCCTTCTGTAGGCAGTAGTAACATGCCAAGGTTAAGACTTCCAGTTTCCCAAAAAGGACACTCCATTGACAGCCATACCCCTAGTCTTAGTATGGGGATGACAGGGAATTGGGTCGAAAATCTCCCCGGTGGGAACACAGACCTAGATAAGAATCTGACAGATTTCTTTTTTTCTTCACTTTTTCCCAATCTATTTAAAACGAAAAAACACATTTTGACCAGAGTTAGGCTTTACTCACAAATCTCTCTCTCCCAATCCTACATTTCAGAAGAGTATCTGATGTGCACTGCCAGAAAAGAGATCCTGACTTCCCCCCTGTTCTCTTTTAAAATATTCTGTCACATCAAAAGGAATGTAGGGGAAGTTGGGTCCTGCTTCTCAGCAGCACACCACGTTTGCTTAGTCAAGGTATAACAATAATCGTTTAACAATATAAAACCAACAATGACAATGTTTGTATGCCCTGGCTTAGTTGTGCCTATGATCAGGTTTTCCTGGGCACCAGTTTTTTTTTTTCTTGTTGCCCAGGCAAATGGGACTTGTTGAGCCTTGCTAGAAGATTCTAACCTTTAAAAAAAAAATCATGTTTGTGTAGTTTTGCCAAGTGCTATGTTGTTTTTTTGGTAGGTATAGATTTTTTTTCTTTCCTTCCTTATTTTTGTCCCTGTTGTCTGTGTAACTTTGTTTTCCTCCTAGTTTTGGTCACTCTGGTCCATTTAAGTTAATTGTTTGCCTTTTTATTTGTGTTCAATTGAAGTTATATTACATTATATTCATTTTGAGTCATATATTTAAGACCGTTCCTGTTTTTTTTTGCCCTCTGTGTAGACCTGCCAGGTGTGCCAGATGATGCTCCCAAATAAATGCAGCTATGGGGCTCACCAGCGCATTCATACTCACAAATCTCCATATTGCTGCCCTGAATGTGGTGTGCTTTGTAGATCAGCCTATTTCCAGACCCATGTTAAGGAGAACTGCCTACACTATACACGCAAAGTGGCATTCCGGTGAGTGTGACACCATTCATTTGACAGTATGCATTTTACACATGTAATAATGTACAATTAAAGAAGAATTCTAGGAATTAGAGTACTTTACACACTCACTTTGGTTCAGCTTGCCTGAAAGGAATTATGCAGATGCCATCTCCTTGTGGTTGATGGTGAATTAGTACTTTACTGTTGTTGCCCATTCTACACCCAAAAAGCAGTGTCCCCATCAGGCAGGTGCTCCAGCAACCTCTCATTTGTTTACTAAATAAAGAGTGCTGCTCGCTCTGGCACCGCCACCACTGAAAAGGAGTCTTGTATTTTTGTTTTTCAATAAGTAGAAGGCCTCCTCTGACTGAACGAATTGAAAAAAATACAAGTGGTGGAGGCGCAGGAGCAAGTGACGCTCATTTTTTAGTATACTGAGTCGGTGGAGTACCTGCTGGAAGAGGATGCCACTTCCTGTATGTAGCATAGGCTAGAACAGTATATGTGGTACTGATTCAGCATAGGCCACATGGAGGTGCCATCTCCATAATTTAGGGAAAGCTAGTCCAAAGTAAATGTGCAAACTAATCTAATTCCTGCAGTTCTTTAACAACCACATGCATGTTAAAAACACATAAACCCATCAGTTGTAATATTCACAAGGGAAGCTCTATGTTGCAAGTTCTTCAGTCTTGGTTATTTTTAGGGGATCATGTGTTTTGGGCAGCAGTGAAAAATTCATGGTCTTTAATGGGCCCAAATGGGTTGAGAATAGGACATCCTGCATTCAAAAGCGTGCATTAAGAAATAGTAATTTTGGCTTTTGCTATGAAATTAAAACAAAAAAAGTGCATGTGTATAGATATCGATTATATATATATATCATATATATATCATATATATATCTCTATCCTTCTCTTTTTTTTTTTGTATTTTATATGTATGTTTAGCACGCTTTTAAACGCAGTGCACATGGAGTGAATCCAGCCTGAACTGTTTTAACAGCGTAAGATACTCTAGGGCTTATAGTTAATCATCAAAGAGAGCGAGGAGATGTGGATAAATTACACAATCGCCACCCTGTATGACAGCTGCAGCAGGCCAAAAGCAGAGTCCTGGCTGTAGCATTGGTACAGATATGAATGGTATAGTACACAGACGAGATCTGTAAAAAAAAAAAAAAACACACGTCCAGGGTTTTTTTTCCCTAAAAGCAATACTAAACCGCTAGAAAAATAACAATGGGACCCACTGCAGGTTTAGGTCATAATGTACTAGTATGCACCACATACTAGTACATCATGACACACTTATTGCACAGGGAGCCTTCCATCGCATGGGTTAGACTGTTCTCTGTAAATCAAATAAAACAAGCCAAATGTAATTCATCTGACTACACCACGTTGGAAGGAAAGTAATCTATTGTTAAAGGTAGGCAAAGCTTTTAAGTCACAAGTTAACTTTTTAAAAAATTACAAAATAACTTTTTGTTACACCTTTACCACTTTATACTTCTCTTCACTCCAGCGATGTGGCTCCAAGCTGGCCGCTGACATCTTTGGGTGGCTGGGTACTGATTGCTGGTCACTTTTTTTGGCCGGGCTGAGATGATGTCACTAAATCTCTGGTTTGCTGAAATTGTGCAATGAGCTGCGTGTGCACAGCTCAGTGTACAGGGGTGGACAACCAGATAAGTAACTTTTAATGTAGAGACAACAGTGTTGATTTACAAAAGTCAAATAGACTGGGCACTTGGAAGTGCAGCTGCTCCAGTAATTAGTAAATGAGATAAAGCTTCACTTTACAAAGAATATCCAATTGCATGCAAAAAAAAATTAAAGAAAAAGAAAAGCGTTTATAAGTGCTTTTTACAACCCGACTTTGGGGCCCCATATCCTGGGGTTACTTGGTGCTAGGAACTCCAAATTTGGTGTGCTAACACGGTTGGACTAACACTATAACATATCCAAATTTGGGGTTCCTAGCCAGTGGCGGCTGGTGAAGTTTTAGGATGGGGGGGCGCTGGACCCCGCCCTTCCTTTTTGACCCCTCCCACTTGGTGAAAATGGGCGTGGTTTCAGCGAAGTAGTGGGCGTGGCTCTAAGGTGGTGTAGTTAGCGTCTGAGATGAACGAGGGATGGAGGGAGTGGGAGAGAGGAATGAAGGGACAGCAGCCCCAGATCCCACACAACAATAAAAATGTGTATTCTAGAAAGTTTAACAATCAGCAGATAAAGATACTCCAAACACCTGGTGTTAGCACTTCAATCATCCCGGCACCATGGTTGTTATGGTGTCAGGATGATTGAAGCGCATTATTACTATTATTACATTGTAATATAAAATGAAATCATTCAACTCACCAAAATGCAGAATCAATGGGAGCCCCGAGCGTGTCGCCTGCCACCAGATGCCATCAGGTGTCCCCAGCGGAGTCGCTCCTTACATGCAGCCTGTGTCACACAGAAAGCAACCAGCTGTGTGTAGAACATCTTATGTAGGACATGCCATGAATTACATGTTGTACATAGCATGTTCTTCTACACATAACATGACATACACATGACATGCCCTCCACATGACATGCCCTGCACATGCCCTCCACATGACATGCCCTGCACATGCCCTCCACATGCCATGCCCTGCACATGCCCTCCACATGACATGCCCTGCACATGCCCTACACATGACATGCCCCCCACATGACATACACATGACATGCCCCCCACATGACATACACATGACATGCCCCCCACATGACATACACATGACATGCCCCCCACATGACATACACATGACATGCCCCCCACATGACATACACATGACATGCCCCCCACATGACATACACATGACATGCCCCCCACATGACATACACATGACATGCCCCCCACATGACATACACATGACATGCCCCCCACATGACATACACATGACATGCCCCCCACATGACATACACATGACATGCCCTCCACATGACATACACATGACATGCCCTCCACATGACATACACATGACATGCCCTCCACATGACATGCCCCGCACATGACATACACATGACATGCCCCGCACATGACATACACATGACATGCCCCCCACATGACATACACATGACATGCCCCCCACATGACATACACATGACATGCCCCCCACATGACATACACATGACATGCCCTCCACATGACATACACATGACATGCCCTCCACATGACATACACATGACATGCCCTCCACATGACATACACATGACATGCCCCCCACATGACATGCCCTCCACATGCCCCCCACATGACATGCCCTCCACATGACATACACATGACATGCCCCCCACATGACATACACATGACATGCCCTCCACATGACATACACATGACATGCCCCCCACATGACATACACATGACATGCCCTCCACATGACATGCCCTCCACATGACATGCCCTCCACATGACATACACATGACATGCCCTCCACATGACATACACATGACATGCCCTCCACATGACATACACATGACATGCCCTCCACATGACATACACATGACATGCCCTCCACATGACATACACATGACATGCCCTCCACATGACATACACATGACATGCCCTCCACATGACATACACATGACATGCCCTCCACATGACATGCCCTCCACATGACATGCCCCCCACATGACATGCCCTCCACATGACATACACATAAAGCAGCCCAAACATATGTGTAGTCATGTGTAGGACATCATGCTGCAGACACCCACTCCTGGCCAGAGACAACACCTCGGATTGTAAGCACTTGTTGCTGTCATTATGGGATGGGGATGGATTCTCATTAGGTGACCAGTCACTGAATGGAGGCTTTAATTTGAGTGGGGTGGGTGGGGGAGGGAAGGAGGTCATTAGAGCAGCTGAAAAAAAGTTCTTACCTTCCCCGGCCGGCCATCCTCATCATTCTCTGTGTCCTCTCCTCTGTCATGCTGCTGGTGTGGATGGAGGGATCACCAGCCAGATTCCAGTGCCCGGAGAGTCAGTCTGCAGTCCTCATACTTCCTGTTTCCTCTGTCTCTTGGGCGCAATGAGACAGAGAACAGGAAGTGACATCAAACAGAGATGTCAATCAAACCGCCCGGCCGTAGTACAAGCGCCGGGCGGATGCTACTTGGCGATTCAGGAAGCGCCCCAAGGCGGGCTAAGCGTCCGCAAATGCAGCGCCACGTCTGCACAGACGTGGCGCTTCCCATAAGTGCACTGTGTCCGGCGTCGCACTGTATCCGGCGTCCGAACACAGTGCACTTAAGGACTTTTTCTTTGTCATTTTTTTAGATTTAATGGGCCAGTATTAAAAATTTTTTTTTTTTTTTTTTTTTTTTTTGGACTGCCTGGAGGGGGGGGGGGCGGCGCCCAGGCGCCCCCTATGGACGGGCTGCCACTGTTCCTAGCGCAAAGTGGCCCCAAGATATGGGGCCCCAAAGTCAGGTCACAAAATGTCATTCTCTGCTGCAGAAGTGCTTGACATTTTGCGACCCGACTTTGGGGCCCCATATCTGTAGTGCTAGTTCGACTGTGTTATCACACAGTTGGACTAATACTATAACATATCCAAATTTGGGTTTCCTAGCACTCAGTAGCCCCGAGATACGGGGCTCCAAAGTTGGGTCGCAAAATGTCATTCTCTGCTCTGCAGACGCTTCTGGACGCAAACGCGGCATGCAAACTCGGCAAAACAGGCGTTTATAAACGCCGGTTTCAGCTTTTAAAAACCTGTGTTCAGCAGAGTTTGCACAGCGTCTCATGTGCATGAGGTCTAAATTCTGCAGCCTGTCCAGTAGAGACTTTTGAAAAGTGTTTGACCTAGGAATGCATTTACAGAAATTTTTTTTTTTTTGTTTTGTTACTAATGTGAAATGTTTCAACAGGTGCATCCACTGTGGGGTGGTATTCATGTCACTGGGGATGCTGAAGGCTCACATCCAGGACAAACACTGCGAAGTTTTCCACAAGTGCTCCTTCTGCCCCATGGCCTTCAAGAGCACAGAAAGCACGACTGCTCACATCACTGCCCAACATCCCACTGCTAGCCACAAAAATGCACAGTATGTTAGTTTTTTTTCTTTGTTTGTTTTAAATTTATGGAAAATACTCTGTTTTTTCTCAAAGTTGTCAACCCAACCACCTACCATTGCCTTTACTTCAAAAATGTAGCATTTTATGTGATTCAGTTTCCATTAGCAGCAGTTACTTTTTAGAGTTGAACATAACTAGTTACTACTCGCTGTATTGTGACCTGGATGAATGAAAACCTTCAGATGCTAAACTGTTTTCAGTACAGACATAGCTGGTCCTATGGTATGATAAAAATGGAACATTCCAGTGCTCAGTCCATTACCAGAGAAACTGAACAGTAAATGTATGGTAAGCTTTAGACTCATCCAGGGGAATTCAGAATAACCCTACTGATAGATTTTTGGCGATAGTTTCCTTAAGAGTCTGTCCCTTGGCAGTGACAAACTCCTAAAGAACTACAAACAGTTTTCAGATTAGGAAATTGGTAATAATTAAGACGAACCTTGAGCTGGCATACATTGGTATGCCAGTACTAAGAGCGGGCCCTGCCTGTTCTGGGAAGCTGTCATGAATGTGACAGCTTCCCGCACAGAGCTTAAACCCGGCCCCATTTAGCTACGGCCAGGAAATCTAAATGTAAACAAAGGTGATGTCATTACTCAAATATGGCAGTGCTCATATTTGGGAAATGACTTATCACTGGATGGGCGGAGCCTGATGGTGAATTGAGAGACTCTTTACGTCTGAGTGCATGGCAGTGGGTGGGTTCAAAAACGGCTATGTATCCACCCACTGTGGTGATCTGTCAATCAAAAGTAGAGCAGACCTGTAGTCCCGCAGTTTCTCATCAGGCTTAGCCAACCCCTAGTTCAAAAGGGGGAGGGAGAGTAGGAGTGCACTAAGGAGGAAATGTCCAGGGAGGACACGCCAACCTCTGTGCAGACACATTCTAAGGCCTGTCTAAAACACCCTTTACAATTTTAATGTGAATAATAAGTGTTGCGCTAATATATACCGTATATACTCGAGTATAAGTCGTTCTGAGTATAAGTCGAGGCCCCAAATTTACCACAAAAAAATGGGAAAAACTTATTGACCCGAGTATAAGACGAGGGTGAGAAATGCCCAGCTACTGTAAGAGGAAAAGAGGGTCAACAATGCCCATTTGCAGCCTCACTGTGCCCATTTGCAGCCATAGGTCCTCCGAACTTCAAACTCGGTAGTTAAGGGTTCCTAGATGCCCCCTAGCTGCAGCCAAAATTTGGGGTCTCTGAACCTAAAGGGTCCCGAAATGACATTGCTGCAGATGGATACAGTTGACTGATTTTGGGGCCCCGTATCTCGGGGCCACTTAGTGCTAGGAACACTAAATTTGGTGTGCAAACCCAGTGGAACTAGCACCATAAAATATCCAAAGCTGGGGTTTCTAGCACCAAGTGGCCCTGAGATACAGGGCCCCAAAAATCGGTTCAGAAAATGTCAAGCACTTTTCTGCAGCAGAGAATGACATTTTCTGAACCGATTTTGGGGCCCTGTATCTCGGGGCCACTTAGTGCTAGGAACTCCAGCTTTGGATATGTTGTGGGACCAGTTCCACTGGGTTTGCACACCAAATTTGGTGTTCCTAGCACTAAGTGGCCCTGAGATACGGGGCCCCAAACTCGGTTCGGAAAATGACAAGCACTTTTCTGCAGCAGAGAATGACATTTTTTGAACCGATTTTGGGGCCCCGTATCTCGGGGCCACTTAGTGCTAGGAACTCCAGCTTTGGATATGTTGTGGTACCAGTTCAACTGGGTTTGCACACCAAAAGTGGGGTTCCTAGCACCAAGTGGCCCTGAGATACGGGACCCCAAAATCGGTTCGGAAAATGAAATTTTTTGCTGCAGAAAAGTGCTTGACTCCAGTATAAGTCGAGGGGGGCACTTTCAGCACAAAAAAATGTGCTGAAAAATTCGACTTATACTCGAGTATATACGGTAATCAAAACCCATTAACATCCCAATAAATGCATTAATGTCCCAATCTACATTTAAACCAAAAGGAATATAAGTGTTAACATACCTTGCCAATGAAGAATACATTTATCTTTGCTTAAAAATAATGTGCCTGTAGGGTCCTTATTATGGACAGTAGCATAGTGTCTGGAGACCTTTTGTCCCTTTAAATCTACATTGAATATTACCCAAGTTTTCTTCTGAACGGACCTGCATTGCCCCGGTAGTCCTCCCTATATATTGGAGGCCACACGGGCACTCCAGGAAATACACTATATTAGTAATAAAAGGTTTAATTAAATGACTGCAAGAGGTAGCGTTAAACGCAAAGGACTCAACCTTTTTATCCACACTATTCACTTTTGGTGGCGGGTGACACTTGTGATACTAAAGGAAGTAAGAAGATAATAATTTATTCATACATCTATGCACTTGAAATGGGACTGGAGTTACTCTACCTTTTTCACAGAGGACTATTTCTTTGTATTTAAATAAGTTTTTTGTTTTTTTGGTTGCTATTTTCTGGATAGTACAAGTATTTATGAGTTTTGATTTTTGATTATATATTAGTTCAACACTTATTATTCCCATTGTTTTATTAGAGAGGATATCCCCTTTTGTGTTTGCAGGAAAGAAGGAAGCGCCTCTTAAGTGCTTTGGAGGTGCTTCCTTCTTTCCTGCATACAGAGTTGGCTGGTCATATGGACATTTAAGGACTTTTATGGACTTATTCCCATTGTCTATATGTACTATACAGGACAATCATGTGCGCCAATATCATTGCCTTTTAATCATCTTTTGTGTTTGCGGCTCACAGTTTTTATTTATGCTTATCTTTGCGCGGTTTGCAATTTATATTACTTACCCTTTATAAATACCCCCGATTTATGTATGTCTACTTCTGTAGTTCTACAGAGCCTAGCTTTCAGTCTCTTTAAGAATGATTCAGCACTGTAATTTCCTTTGCTGTGCACTAAAATGGAGTTTTGTTTTTTTTTTGTATTACAGGATAATCTATAAATGTTCTTGTGAAACTGTCTTTAATAAGAAAAGACTTTTACACCAGCATTTCTACCAGAACACAAACAGTCTTCTAGTGAGCGTGTTCAAGTGTCCCGAATGCCAGCTGGCATATATGCAGAAACAGCTGCTAGTGCAGCATCTGAAGGTGAGCCATAAGGACGCGAACAGGAAAAATATATGCTTTTACATTCAACTTTGTATATGTTTTTTTAAACTTCTATAGGTCAGGTTGTTGGTGACATGTTACTATTACTTAAATAGTCTATAGGCATAGATGAGAGAGAGATGTACATTTTTTTTCTCATTGTTGGAAGTCTGATGTTCCATAACAAATGAATTTCCAATTTTGTGTCTCATTCGCACAGGTGTATGCTCTATACACAGACAGTGTGCATTCAGTGGCCGTGCACCCACGTGGTTGCACAGTCCCATAAGAATGGGACTGCCTGCACGGAACACCTTTGCATGCCCATGTGGGTAAACATGGCCCTTGCACGGGCATATAATTTTCATACTAGGAATGAAAATGGCACTATCCACTTGTTTTAGAACAGTGTACATTTTCTGTTCAAGTATCCTTGGCTTTTCATCATATACTTTTTTTCACCTCATCTAATGGTCCATTTACACCACCCGCTGCATTGCAGTGCAGGCAGTTCTGAAACGTTGAGCCCAGTGCATCGCACTGTTTTTGTTTAAAGAAAAAAAAAAAAGCTTTATTAAAATGCCACACAGTGACGTTTTATAAAGTTATATCAGCCGGCGTTCAGTGACTGTGCTGCGCTGGAGAAAAGTATTGCATGCTGTACATTTTTCAGCACACCACAACAACGCAGTGGTATGAACCGGCCGGCATTTTGCCTTGTGCGGTGGGACTGCACTGGAAAAGCCGCCCAACGCATTCCCACCAGACCTGGTGTGACTGTACCCTAAGACATGGGAAACTGGGAAACTTTCACTGCTAGTGTGCTTCACTGCTTGGATCCCTTGCTAGCGCTGTTGTTAACTGCCACCATTCAGTTCTGGGACTTGTAGTAATTTCAGGGCAAGGTGCATCTCTGCAGCAGGTTTTTATTTAAGTTTAAAAGCTCTTTGGGCTGCTCTTCTTTGTTTTCCGCAAAGATTTAAAAGCTAAACAAGAGGTGTTTTTTGTGTATATATCGCTTGTGTGCCGCCCTGCTCTGAAAGTCTAATAAATGTAATGATTCTCTGTTTTCCTAGCATTTACAATTAGAGAATTACAGGGGGATGCCATCACTGACCTCTTTCTGAAAGTGCTAGTTGCTTCGCTGTCCTGGCTTTATTTTCAGTGACCCTAAAGAAGTATGCCAGGTAATACTTTGCTTACCTGGTTGTGGGTGCTGCACTGTTAAAATACTCGGCCCGCCCAGCTGATTCAGCATTGTCCTGCCGAGGTCCTCTTCAACCCACCCCCCCCCCCGGCTCGGTCCTGCTCTGTCTTCTTGCGTGACGCCATCAGGAAGCTTTCGGCTCTTCTGGGTTTAGCTGGCAACTTTCCCGATGATGTAGTTATAGGCTTGCCCCCATCCTCGTTTCTCAATAAAGTAAAAAATGCATGTCAGTTGCCTAGGTGACATGCATGGGGGGACAGGCCAGAGGTTTTTTTTATTTAAAATAAAAGCCCTATTTGCACAATGTATGGGAAGTGGGGTGGAGAGGGGGCAATATAAAATTTTAAGGTGAAGATCCACTTTAACTATTTGTTACACGTTGGAGAATCAAGAGGGTCAGCTTGGCAGCCAGGCAGTAGGTATTTTCACAAAGGTTAGCAATGGCAGACACTTTGACGCTTTCATGCTAGGTTTCCTTTAAAGTGCACCTGTTACATGAGAATCATGAAGGTGGCCATTGCTTTCTTCCTTTTGTTCTGGATCAGTGACTTCTTGACAAAAGGAATCCCAATCCTTTTTCTTATTCATTTACATCATATTTTAGGTCAGTGAATCAAAAAATAGAAGCGAAGAGAAGACCAGGCAGTTTGCAGCAGAAAGAGGCCAACAATGGCAGCCCTATACTCGCCTCACAACAGGTGTACCTTAAGTCAGTATAAAAAGTAGAGTTGCCCTTTGGCATCACGATTACCAACAAGTGAAAAAAGGCAAAGGTATGTAAGAGCAAAGCTTACACACCGTTTGTTTTCGTCATATTCTTTGTTATTCTACCTTGAGGTGTTCCACAAAGCAATACCAGAGGTCCTATTCTTAATTTACTTTGGATATTAGCATCACTAATCCATCATATCACAAATCAAATTGAGTATTCTCTTTGGCACTTTAATTTTAAGCAGGCACTGGCTCCTTTTAGTATTGATTCCCACTGATCTTTTTCTTTTTCCTTTCAAATATTTTTTTTACTGTTCAGGGCGTCCATGGCCTTTCTAAATCACTTGAAGATTCTTCATCCGCCCAGAAAAAGCCAGATGCTGCAGCAGAGAAGAATGACGACTCCACTTCAACGTCAAAGTCCACGGGAAAGACTGCGGCTAATTCCTCCTCTAACAAGAAAGACAGCGAGTCTGCAGAGTCGCAGCACAAGCAGAAACTTTCAGGTTGGACGTGTCCAGAGTGTTCGGAATGGATTCTGGATCGAGAAACGTATGTGTTCCACATGAAGAAAAGTCATGGGAAGGTATGATTATTTATAATCATTTTCTTTTTTTTTTCCTTTTATTCTGAAGAAAAAAATACATTGCTCATTTACCATGTCACTTTATCAGTTTCATTTAGTTGCCAAAATACAGGGACAGACAAACCATGATACCAGTCTGAGTTTTGCTAGCAAAATTAGGTGAATTACTTTAAAGGGGAACACCATTTGCCATCCCCTCCCTAAAGTTATAGCAATACATGCTGATAAATCATGCTAAAGAATTTTGTGTTACAAATATTTTGATACCATTTGTTTTGCAGAGTATGAAAAGGTATCCATGCCGACAATGTGAGCGCTCCTTCAACTCTACAGCCAGCTTACGACGACATGTTAAAAATGACCATGACGCAAAGAAGGAGTACACCTGCTGGTAATATCTCAGTGGACACACTTTCAGTGCTAAGAAATACAATATGTTTTATTTGTCTTTACTTAGTAGTAGTGCTATGTTTTATGACCCTTTATGGTCACTAGCTGTCTTTTTGTATAGCCTTTATGTAAAATATAACTACATGGGTGCAATGTTGGTTAGAGCTTTAGGCTCCGTTCACACACAGATGCTTTGAATCGCCGCAGTTTTTTTTGTTTTTTTTATTTAAATCTGTTTGTTTTGTTTTTTTACATTTTTATCAAATTTATTTTAATAAAATGCTTTTGGAGTAATTCTATCTAAAGATAGTTTTCTATTTAAAGTGGACCTTCAGTCATTTTTTCAACTTTCCATCTATTAAATCTTCTGCCCTTGTTTTAATTTTGGATAGTAAAATATTTTTTTTCCTGCCAGTAAATACCTTTTAGCCTCGGTTCACACCAGAGGCGGCTCGACTTGCAGGTCGCCTCACCGAGGCGACCTGCACACGACTGCCGGGGCGACTTGCAAGACGACTTCTGTATAGAAGTCTATGCAAGTCGCCCCCAAAGTAGTACAGGAACCTTTCTTCTAAGTCGGAGCGACTTGCGTCGCTCCGATTAGAACGGTTCCATTGTACAGAACGGGAGGCGACTTGTCAGGCGGCTAGGTCGCCTGACAAGTCGCCCCCGTGTGAACCGAGCCTTATATAGACCACTCCCTGTTTCCTGTCTGGTAAAAAACCTAGGCTTATGACATCATGCACAGCTCTTTCACTCTCGTGAGAATTTGCCAGGAAGGGAGGGGGGGGTGAGTAATAAGAGGGCCAATGAGGGCTGCAGAGCTGGAGGCATGCCTCTGTAAATCCAGGAAGTGAACAGGCAGCAGCTTCAGCTGCCTACAGTTAAAATTGTTGCAGCCAGACTCAATAGAGGGAGATTTCTGCAGCATATTTGGCAAGTACAGAATCACAGTATGTATAAAATAATATGCAAAGTGGTTGGAGGGAAGCTTCAGAATGGCAAAGATGTTTTTATTACAAATTATGTGAGCAGACTGCAGTTCCTCTTTAAGGGACATTAATAATTTAGTTTATTTAGCCTGAAGTTGAGCTTAGTTATGTAGCATGAGGTTGTATATTCTGCAATATTTACATTTTTGGTAAACCTAGTCAATGAATCCAAGCTCTGCAAGCTGAGATAACATTCACTCTCAATGTTATTGTTTTAGTTAATTTTTTAATTAAATAAAAGAATTTGAGTAGTTCTCCAACTATGTGTGATTAACCTAAAATCGGTTCTGATATCTCTGTTTTTACTAACCTGACAGCTTATTATTCTAAATGGGAAACCTTCATTTTGTTTGCAAATATTAAAAATTCTAACTACCAGCAAGAAGAAGTCCTTACATTTAGAGAGCACCTGTCATTTCAGATCCATCATGGCAGCGCCTGTTAGCGGGCATCCACTCACCTGCTTCCGCCACATCCCTCACCTTGTTGTGTCACTGCCGCGTCACCAGCCGTAACATTAAAGTGAATGGGACTGTCGGTGAGTCAACAGCGGATCAGAGGAGGAGCCTCTGCGGGACAGAGATGACAGTTGCTCTTTAAAAATGATGATTTAAATCAAGCCATTTTACTAGTGATTTAAATAAAATCCACCCTGTCTGTACGAGATTAGTTACTATGTTGCTCCTCCCCTTTAGGCTGCACATCAACACAGTCAGAGAAGGGTGGTCCAGAACATCATTTTGTGTGTCTGGATCAAACATGTTCCCAGTGACGAGCACTATCTGAACTCTGGCCACATATAAAAAAAACGTAATCCTAGTTATAACTTCATTATATTATTAAATGTATTTGACAAGCATTGGTACCTGAATCAGTCATGATATCGGCCTCCTAGAATTGCACTAGGGCTTGAAAATAAGGACCTTCACTCTCGTGGCAATCAGTGCATTCATTATTTTCTAGGTGCTGTCAGTCAAAAACTGAACATGGAGACCAAAGCAGAGAAAAATACCTTATTCATGTTCTGCTACGCCTTCATTGTGTCAAGCAGGGCTGCCTATATTGCAAGACTGGCTGAACCTTTGGCACTTTAAACCATTCTGTATTTAACTATTTGCTTGGTGTTAAAGCAAACTTTGTGGTTATGTGCAGCATAATTGCACATTTACCTTTTGAGTGTGCTTACCTTCAGAGCTGCAAGGTTGTAGCTTACTGCCGCTGCTCTGTCACCGCGACTCCCATGGTTTTTTTTTTTTTTTGTTTGTTTTTTTTCCAGCTGTTTTTATTGTTTAAAATGGCAATTTACAAACCGAACATAATGTGTATATATCTTGACACATTACATTTCTCAAACAAATATGACACCAGGTTTCTTGAGTCAATGCACACACCCTTTCCAGGGTCATAGCAATAGTAAAATTAATCCTCATGAAGATGATAAAAAATAAAAAAAAAAATAAACCTTTTATAGAAACAATAGAAAAAACAAGAAGTAAACAAAGAGAAGATAAGAAAAAGTGTCCTGCTAGTCCAGCTTACTGTTCTCCCAATATACTGTAACCAATGGTCTTATATTTTTTCAAATAAAGACATTTTGTCATTTTAATGTGGCTGATAATTTTTCATATACCATTCTTCACAATAGCTTTGTATTTAATTATTATATTTTGGGCAGAGACTAGAAGTCTTTTCTACCCAATTTGTCTACTGACAAATGTTTGTTTAGCAAGTTTACGTCCACTTGTCATTAAACTATTTTATATTTTTCACCTTGGACAATAAAAGTAGAATCAATGGTTTCTAGATCATTATTTTTGCTGCTTTATACAGCTGTCATGTGACACAATCTACTTGCTTTGTACTGCACTGAGGGAGCAATAGGTGAGCAAGCATATATCTTGTGATGCAGCCTTTATTTTCTTGTGGTTGCACAGAGCCGATTGGCACTGTTGTGGACATGAGTGTTAGCCCCTTTCCCGATTGGGTCCATCTGTCAGTTTTTTCAGACAGACCCGATTTGGAATCTACAGTCTCCTCTATGGAAAGGCAGGTGTAATGTGTCCATTTCCACCTGCCAACATCCAACCTTGTCTGCTAAAAACAAGACAGATAGGGATCCTTTCCTCATCTATCTGGTGGATCGGATCAGATTGTAGTTGGGTGTAAACAGACAGGCAGTCCATTTACATCCAAACACTCATAGAGGAAAGTAGGCTGTGTCTGTGTCCCCTCTACATAAGCGGAGTGGACACAGACCAACCATCCGCCTGCTCAGCGGGGGGTCAGCGGAAACATTCCACACTGAGCAAATGGACTCCAGCAGAGCCTGCCCCATGTGGAAGGGGCCTTAAAATTAAAAATGTGCACCAAGAGTGGCACCACAGCAGCCTGAAGATCTGCTGTGATGGCATAGACACTAGCAATGGGAAATTGCATGCAAAGGCAGGATCAACCAGATACTTGCAAATAATTAACAGAAGGGTGATGGCAAGCTTCAGCACACAGATATAGTAAGTCATTTTAAATAAATATAAATGAAGCATGTATTTGAATTTATTGACACTTTAAGGTTTAATATGTAAGGCTAGAGCTTTGACAGGTTTATTGCTTTAGATTTTAATCTTTTTCTAAATCCATTGGCTAATGCAGATTTAGGCTCCATTCACAAAAAACGGCAACAAAAACTCTGGATAAAAACACTAATACTTATCTTTTCTTTTTTTTTTTTTGCAGTGTTTAGGAACGTTTACAAGTGTTTAGGAGCAGTAGCATTTTTATTAACGAGCAGCAGCCGCCGGCATCCTTAACAACCAGTAAATATCTGATTGTTAAGGAGCGGGCTGGGAAGCCGACCGCCACGTCCCTGACAACAGATGACTCTTTAGCTGTCAGTGGGGTTCCCCGTTGACAGCCAAATGTAAACTCAACAATTGCCGGCAACAAAAAAATTGAGAGAAAAAAACAGCGTGGGGGTACCCCCAATCCATACCCAGCCCTTTTGGGTCTGGTTCAGATTGTAAGGGGAACCCCGCGTCAAAAATAAAAAACAAATGGCGCGGGGTCCCCCACAAATCCATTTCAGACCCTTAGGTTTGGTATAGATTTTAAAGGGCAACCCCACACCAAATTTTTTTTTTGAAAATGGTGTGCCCCCCCAAATCCATACCAGACCCTTATTCAAGCATGCAGGCCAGGAAAGGAGGGGGATAAGCGAGAATTTCTCCCCCCCCCCCAAACCATACCAAGCTACATGGCCTCCCCCCAACCCCAAAGCACCTTGTCTACCCATGTTAAGGACAAGGGCCTCTTTCACACATCCCTGGCTGGTGGTTGTGGGGGTCTGAGGGCAGGGGGCTTATCGGAATATAGAAACCCCCTTTACCAAGGAGAGCCCCAGATCCCCCCACCCTAATGTGATTGAGTATGGGGTGCATTGTACCCCTACTTATTCACCAAAAAATGTGTCAAAAAGAGAGAAAAATACAGACAGTTTTTTTTTTTTTTTTTAATTCCTTTATTAAAAAAACTATGTCCCCCAGTGTATATCCATCGTCGATCACGATGCATGCTTGCTTGGTTAAGGGTTCGGTATAGATTTGGGGAGAAGGGGCCCCACGCTTTTTTTTTTTTTTTTTTTTGGTTGTGGGGTTCCCCTTTAAAATCCATACCAAACCCGAAAGGGCCTGGTATGGATTGGGGCCCCCCACACTGATTTTTTTTTTTCTTTTTTCAGTTTTTATTTTTTCCTTGCCAGAAATTGATTAGTTGACTTTTAGCAGTCAGCGGGGAATCCCTCTGACAGCTGATGAGTCCTCCATTATTGAGGACGCGGTGGACAGTTTCCCCGCCCGCTCTTTAACCACCTGTACACTGGTTATTAAGGGCGCCTGGCTAAGAAAAAAAAATGTCGGAAACTGGTGCTTAGCAGCTTTAGGAACGTTCAGCGTTTTTTATTTTTTTATTTTTTTTTTTTTCTGCTGGAAAAACGCTCCAAAATAACTCTACAAAAACTTTTTCTTTTTTTTCTGCTCCTAGACATTGAAGCTCGAAAGACGCTAATAGCCTAAAGTAGTGTGCATGGCCACATAGGATAGCATTTTTTTCTCCTAGAAGCTAAATGGTGTTAACAGCTTCTAGGAGCTTAGACAAATGCTTGTGTGCATGGAGCCTAAGATTTACAGGAATATTTGATGATATTTGACATAGTATTTACCCCACTAAATGCTACTTGGTTCTCCTTGGCACAGCATTTTTGAAATGTGTAATTTTGGCCAGTAATTTCAATAATAGGAAATGTTTACTTTTGTTACATGTAGGTATCAATTTTGCCTAGACTGTGTGTGTGGTTATGTCTTGAGGTTAGAAAAAATATATCAGTTTTCTGTAGATTAAAATGTTATATGTTTTTAATTAAAATGGTTTCACTTTATTTTCTTCTGTCCTTCAGCTACTGCACAGAGAAGCCCACTTTTGCCAAGCCGTCCATGTTGGCTAATCACATTATTTTAATGCACGGCATCAAAAACCCTGAACTTACCCAGGTGTCCTCTTCTATTGTAACAACAGACGCAGCTTCACAAAGCATAGTCCAAGATCAGGTATTATGCTTATATTTAGCAAAAATATTCTGGATTTTTTCTAGATTATAAAAAACTAAGGGGAATAGGAAGTTAGTAAGCTGCCTGCTGTTAACTGCATGAACTTTGTGGGTACCTGCATATTTTTTAATTTGTTTGAAGCAATATGATTTTTATGGTTCTCAGGGTACAGAAAGTAGAGTGGGGTTAGTGAGTGTCAGGGTCTGATTAAAAAAAGCATAACAGGCTCACAGAAGAATACCGTATATACTCGAGTATAAGTCGTTCCGAGTATAAGTCGAGGCCCTAATTTACCACAAAAAAATGGGAAAAACTTATTGACCCGAGTATAAGTCGAGGGTGAAAAATGCACAGCTACTGTAAGTGGAAAAGAGGGTCAACAATGCCCATTTGCAGCATCACTGTGCCCATTTGCAGCCATAGGTCCCCTGAACTTCAAACTTAGTAGTTAAGGGTTCCTAGATGCCCCCTAGCTGCAGCCAAAATTTGGGGTCTCCGAACCCAAAGGGTCCCGAAATGACATTGCTGCAGATGGACACAGTTGACCGAATTTGGGGCCCCGTATCTCAGGGCCACTTAGTGCTAAGAACCCCAAATTTAGTGTGCAAACCCAGTGGAACTGGCACCATATAATTTTCAAAGCTGGGGTTTCTAGCACCAAGTGGCCCCGAGATACAGGGCCCCAAAAATCAGTTCAGAAAATGTCAAGCACTTTTTTGCAGCAGAGAATGACATTTTCCAAACGGGTTTTGGGGCCCTGTATCTCAGGGCCACTTGGTGCTAGGAACCCCAGCTTTGGATATGTTATTATACCAGTTCCACTGGGTTTGCACACCAAATTTGGGGTTCCTAGCACTAAGTGGCCCTGAGATATGGGGCCCCAAAGTCGGTTCAGAAAATGTCAAGCACTTTTCTGCAGCAGAGAATGACATTTTCCGAACCGATTTTGGGGCCCCGTATCTCGGGGCCACTTGGTGCTAGGAACTTCAGCTTTGGATATGTTGTGGTACCAGTTCCACTGTGTTTGCACACCAAATTTGGGGTTCCTAGCACCAAGTGGTCCTGAGATACGGGGCCCCAAAGTCGGTTCGGAAAATGAAATTTTTTGCTGCAGAAAAGTGCTTGACTCGAGTATAAGTCGAGGGGGGCACTTTCAGCACATAAAAATGTGCTGAAAAATTCGACTTATACTCGAGTATATACGGTAGTTACAGTAAGATACAGAGCTACCCAATCTATATTTAATAACAGTGATCCACAATTATGATGGGGGAACTGCAGAAAAATTAAGCTTGGGTATGATGATGACATTTCACTGGTGATCCTTGCTGAGCTATGCAGACACATAAAGACAAAGTAGGGGAGACAGAAATGAGCACAAGAAAGGGAAAAGGAAAGCAGAACAGAGGAGTGGGAGAGCCTGAACAGGGGAGTCCAATGTCCCTACTTCGTAAAGCTTATATTTAGTCAATTAAAGTAATAGCAAAGGAATTTTTTTTTTTTTTTACCACTTCCATACCGGGCCTATTCTAGCGCTCCTCTCCTACATGTAAAAATCATCATTTCTTTGCTAGAAAATTACTCAGAACCACCAAACATTATTATATGTTTTTTTTTTTTAGCAGACACCCTAGGGAATAAAATGGCGGTCGTTGCAACTTTTTATGTCGTACGGTATTTGCGCAGCAATTTTTCAAACACGTTTTTCAAATGCGTTTCATGAATTAAAAAATAACAAAACAGTAAAGTTAGCCCAATTTTTTGTATAATGTGAAAGATGATGTTACGCCGAGTAAACAGATACCCAACATGTCACGTTTTAAAATTGCACACACTCATGGAATGGCGCCAGACTTGGGTACTTAAAAATCTCCATAGGCGACGCTTGAAATTTTTTTACAGGTTACCAGTTTAGAGTTACAGAGGAGGTCTAGTGCTAGAATTATTGCTCTCACTCTAACGCACGTGGCGATCCCTCACATGTGTGGTTTGAACAGCGATTACATGACTTGCGTGTGTGTGAGCTACCGGGAACAGGCATTTATTTTTTTACACTCTCTCTTTAAATTTTTTTTATTTTTTTTTATCGCTTTTTTATTCCTATTACAAGGAATGTAAACATCTCTTGTAATAGGAATGGTGTGTGACAGGTCCTCTTTATGGAGAGATGTGGGGGTCAATAAGACCCCACATCTCTCCTCCAGGCTGGAAAGCATGAGATAAAAAAAAAAATTCACAATCCCATGCTTTCCAGCCGCGATCGCGGCTTTGTTTACAAGTGCGGCTTGGATGTGACATCATAACGTCGCGCCCGGGCCTCCGACGGTTATAGAGATGACTGGTGACCATCTGGTCACCGGAAATCTCTATGATCATCATCCATGATTATGGAGTATTAGTTGGACACAGCTGATTGGGTGGTAAAGAGTCGATGTGATTGACTCTTTACCACGATCTCTGATCAGTTGTGTCCCAAGGACACAGCAATCACAGATGGGGGCATGCGAGAAGCACGATCATGGGGGATATCATATGACACACTCCCGGCAATGTATGTCCCTTTTTCTATTTTTTATATCTGTACTAATAAAGTGGCGTTGTTGCCTTTTTAATGAAACTTATTCTTTATACAATATTTTCTGCCTAAAAGGTCCATGGGGGGGCTGTTCTATATGCACTTTTGTGCATTTTGCATTTATGTCCTGAAAATGTTAAGCTGAAATATAATAAATGCTTTTGGGTTTAACACTGTTTTAAGGTGTGATGGGTAATCTAAATATAAAGAGCGTTCCAATCAGTTTTTTTAGAATAGAAGAAATAAAGGGCATTTTCTAAAACACATTTATCCTTTAATTCCAATAATATCTTCTGCTTTTCAGTCATCAAGCTCCAAGAAAGCTATTAAGAAAGAACTTGAGGACTCTGAAGCAAAAGAAGGCGGCCCCGATGCTAAGAAAATGAAATCGATGTACAAATGTGCAAAGTGTGGCTTTGCAGCAGACAGCAGCTCTGAATTTCTTGAGCACATACCTCAACACAAAAGTGACAGCTCATCATACCAGTGTGTGCATTGTGGTTTATGTTACACATCCCAGATATCACTAAATAGACACCTTTTCATTGTACACAAGGTGAAGGAGGATGAGGAGGAAGAAGAGAATGAGCGACCTCCAAGCCCTGACGCAAAAACATCAGAAAAACAGCTTTCAAGTTTTAAGTCAGAGCAGGGGGGGACATGGGAGTGCACCCAGTGCAATTTAACCTTCGATCTGGAGAGCGCGCATGCTGCCCATGTACGGACTCACAAAGACAGTACAGATAACAGACAGAAGGCAGGATCCCCTGTGGCCTGATAAATACTGGACTTCAACAGCAAAAACAGAGTTTTGAAGCAAAAGCAAATCAGATGTTAATGAATAAAATACTTAACAATTTTTACTGAGAAACTGGGAGGAATGTTGATTAAAATTAAAAAGATAGAAATTAAGATATAAGGTACTGTGTTTGTTTATGTGAACTGTTAGCCTTTCATTTAGGATATACTTGTCCATTGTAGGGACCAACAATGCCCAGAAATATGAGTGGACAGCAGAGAAACAAAAAAAAAAAAGGGAAATGTAAATTTTTATTTTTCCAGTTCTTGAAAGTTACAGCGTTGACTTTTCAGTATACCCACATCATAGTATTCACTGCTGTCATATATTCATTCTACCTTATTAGAGATACATGTGCTATCATGATATTTAAAGACCTGAGAGCTGGAACTTTCAAATGGTTTATTTTCCTTCTGGACAGACTTTAATTTAAATGATGCAGTGGCTAAAGAGATTCCATGCATATCAGAATCTGGTATCATTGCATTGTAACTTGTGGCATACAGCGTTAAAATTAATATATAGTGCAATTGAGGTTAAATGTCAACAGATCAGTAGCTGCTTTGGTTTTACTAGACAACATTAGGGGGAGTTGCCTAGAGCAGTTGATATATGCAAGTTTTAACCGGTCGTAATAAAGGAACAGTGCTGTGCTTGGCTTTCCTGTAGAAAATGGTGCTGGATCTGGTACCAATCACATGATATGCTGATCAAGAGCAACCTTACAGTGCATGCTGGAAAAGCCTTTTACAGCTGCTGAGAACCGCTTACTCTATCCAAGGGAAGGGCATAGAGCAGGATTCAATGCTAGATCAACCAACTCATTGTAATGGTTAGCACCTTGTCTACATGCTGGAGAAGTTGTATGTTCTCTAATCTAATACTTTTCCTCTAATCAGCACATCCAAAAACTTAAAACCATTTTATCTGCATATTTTTCACCGAGTTGTGAATTTTTCGGAAGTTCTTTGAATTTTAAATCAGCATGGCAATGTTTTTTTCCATTTCAATTCTGTTCTGACTAGGGTTGCACCATTGTTGGTATCGATGGCGATGCTAGGCATTTGCACCAGAATCATACTCGTGCAAAATGCTCCAATACCTGAAACCGATACCTTTGCGATTTGAGCCCATACAGAACGTATGGGCTCAAATCACACTGCAAAGAATCGCATGGCATTTGAACAGGAATCTGGTGCGATTCCTCCCCACCGCTCCTATGTGACCCCAGGCTTGTCATAGCGATTTCAGCCTGGGTTCACACAGGAGCAGTGCAGGAAACCGCTTGTGATTCGGACAGGAATCGCACATAGCATTCCTGTTCAAAAAGCACATAATTCTTTGCAGTACGATTTGAGCCCAATTATTTTGTATGGGCTAAAATGACACCGCAAAGGTATTGGTGAGTACTTGACCGACTGTATCAGTACTCGCTGATAAAAAAATGCTATCAGTGCAACCCTAGTGCTGACCATTGTTTTATCAGTAAGGCTTAAGGTACGTGATGCTAGAAAATAAAACAGCTGATAGCTATAAGTGATAGGATTCAATGTTATGCCTTTTTATTCTTCAATACTAAACCCAATTAGCCCTAAGGTGTCACTTGTGTACCGATGTATACAGCCAAGGGTAAGCACTTTATTGCAGTTGCTTTGGGCCCTACTTCATATGTAGTTTTACAGTTCCAATGCTGCATTACTGATAGTTGCCCTTCCCACCAGCCACTTGGAATAGGCAGAAGTGAATTTGGACATGGGGGAGGGGTTTATTTACTAAAGGCAAATCCACTTTGCACTACAAGTGCACTTGAAAGTGCAGTCACTGTAGATTTGAGGGTGACATGCAAGGGACAGCCTTTTTGCTTGTACATGATTGGATGACAAAATCAGCAGCGCTTCCCCTTTGGATATACAGCGACTGCACCTCCAAGTGCACTTGTAGTGCAAAGTGGATTTGCCTTTAGTAAATCAACCCCACTGTGTTGCTGCTTACGCAAAAATTTTGTTATTTGTAATTTATTGCAGGTCTTTGAAACCTCTGCAGAAAATCAGATTCACCATTTCACTGAAATTTTATACTGTATAAGCGGTTTTAAAAAGAGGACTAATTCTCGGTTATGTGCATCGTTTGAAGAATTGCCTGTGTAGCATTTGTCATATTTGCAAACTTAATAGTATACAAAGTACCTGCAGTGTTATTAATCAGCACTATATGATTAGTAGGCAAACCTTTTCCTTCTGCTTGTTTAAACTTTGGTCAGACAGCATTGTTTGTATATGTAAGGTTTGCAAATATGATAAAACCTGAAGCAAATCATTTATAAATTATTGGTTACCCCTTAATTTCAGATTATCTTTGATATTCAGTAATTTCATATTGATTAGCATTATGCAAAAAACGGTTATATGGTACTTCCTTCTTTAGGTTGATTTAGTAAAGGAGTAGTAGATCAAATCCAGCGTGTATGATTAGCTTTCAGTTTAGTGTCGTCTGATCAAAGGTACATCATTTCTGTTTTATTCATTGCTGCATATTGCACATTGGTATCTCGGCAGTTTTGGCGGCATGCACCCCGGGAGATAACACGATAACACTGAAAATGGCAGGTACCTAAAATAATGTAATTGAACCAAAACGTTGCAAGAAAGCATTACATGACATCAATTGGCATTCAATGGTTTAATTGTATATAAAATATGACAGAGGTAAAAATAATAACATAATTGGTTGGAAATACTGTGTAAACCACATTAATTTAAGGCATGTCTCTATAATAGATAATTGTATCCCTGGTTGATTGGTATGTTCAATTGATATATAAGGTAATAATGCAATTATAAAAGTAATAAAAAGGGGGAAATAATTGGCTCATAATCCCATAATATAGCAACATAATTAGTTTATACTATAAACATTATCAATGACCAAATTAATTGAAGCGTGTATCCATGATAAATGGTTGTAGCCATGATTAGTTGGTACAATCCAGTTGGTATGTAAGGTAGTTAATGGTAGTAATATAGTATACTCTCCATTGTTAATACATACTCAGGGATCTATTTTATTTAAACACTAACGGATGTTTACATTGCCAATCTAGATGCTTATGTCAGTTTAGGTTCAGAGGAGCTTGGCTTTACAATGTTTCTGTCCTACAATGTTACCCACAATGTATGTGCTTGGCTATGCTGCCTATGTGTACTGGGCTGTGTTGTGAACTGGGTTGGTTGTTTCCTGGCTGTCTGGCTCAGTCCCGGGAGCTGCAATGCGCTCCTGGGGTCCTCCCCTTCCCCCTCCTCCTCTTTTGAGTGACGCAGAGGTTCGGGCGTACGCCCAGTTGCGCATCGACGTCACGCATCCGGCGCCGGACGCACTGCGTCACCATCTGTGACATCGGCGCGCCAACGCTGTTAATTTGATCTGGCGTCGGATGGCGAGCAGCTAATGCTGCTCAGCTGTTTGGCGCCGTCTCCTCCCATTGGCTGCCAGCGTGTCATTGGTTGGACACCCATGACCACATGAAGTATTTATCCCTCCAGCTGATCCCTAGCCCCCACACGGTTGTTACCCCCACTGCCTCTGTGCACCTCCGGACCTTCATTGTTCATACCCTTCTTACAGGTAATCTTTCTGGTTCTCCCCAAACTTTTTTCTTTTTTGTGTCACATTACCATTCCTCTGCACTGATCCTACACTTTGTTTCACTTCCTTGCCACTGTTCAGTACCTGCACTAGTACACTCTTTCTACTACTCACCCATTATATATTTACACGTTTTAATTATATTTTACCACGTATCCCCTCCTTTTATAGATGGCTACTATGTGGATTTCACCAATTTTTGAAATTCATGGGGGTGCATCCCTGAGGACTAGTGTCTTTTTACTGGACTTCCATCGCTGTATATCTGGGTTAGTACACCTCAGCTCCCGGGGGCTGATGTTTCTTCGGTCAGCCTCCAGCCCTTCATGCCTATGCCCAAACTCAAGGAATACTTGTAAGTAGTTCTGGAAAATCGTGGGTGTCCCCCCCCTCCTCTCCCTCCACACAGACCTACTATATAATTCCCCGTCTAATTCCCCATCTAATTTATATGTTTTAATATTTATAGACACCTGCCTCATATCTGCTCCTGAAGAGTGGCAGTTGCCACGAAACGCGGCGAGCCAATAGATGCCCTTTCGCTTATACTACATTACTACCATTAACTACCTTACATACCAACTGGATTGTACCAACTAATCATAGCTACAACTATTTATCATGGTATTTATCATGGAGACACGCTTCAATGTATTTGGTCATTGATAATGTTGATAGTATGAACTAATTATGTTGCTATATTATGGGATTGTGAGCCAATAGTTTCCTCCTTTTTATTTTTTTTATAATTGCATTATTACCTTATATATCAATTGAACATACCAATCAACTAGGGATACAATTATCTATTATAGAGACATGCCTTAAATGAATGTGGTTTACACATTGTTTCCAGTATGAATTAATTATGTTATTATTTTTAACTCTGTCATATTTTATATACAATTAAACCATTGAATGCCAATTGATGTCATGTAATGCTTTCTTGCAACATTTTTGGTTCAATGACATTATTTTAGGTACCTGCCATTTTCAGTGTTATCTCCCGGGGTGCATGCCTCATATAAAGTCCCACAGTTTTTTTCTTTTTTGTCCAAATTATCGGGGATGGCGGCGCTTGGCTCTACACACCTTGCGCCTCATACAAAGTCCCACCTTGCTGCTCTGCGTTTATCTTTATTCATCTCGGCAGTTTTGCTGAGTATCTCATCACTCCTAAAGCTTCTGCTACCTCAGTGAGACTTGTCTGTTTTTTACCTTGACAAACCAAATTAAAGATAATGTACAGTCTGTATAAAATCATGATGATGGAGTTTTGTTACTCATTTCCATTTCTCTGTGGTTATCCAAAATAATTTTTTCATACTTTTAAAAGCTTGCTCGTCTAGGTTTTCTGCTATTTTAATCAAAATTCGATTAGGTGCAATTAGAATTTATGTACATGATTCTTGGACTAAGAAGCAATCAAACATGGCATGTTTTTAAATTCGATCATGGAGAAATTGCTTGCATTTCAGGTCATTTTCAGTTTATTCAAACCTCCTCCTGCCTAATTTCTGTTTGCATTTACCATAACTTAGCTTAGTGAATGTGGTGAAAATTCACTTTTAAAGCCATATCCAATATCTTGCAAGAGAAAAATATATGTAGAAAATTTTGCTTTCACATGATTGAATGAGGGATGATGGTAGTCAACAGAGCTTCACCTCATTCATTAAGCTAAGATGAAAATTTCCCTTCAGAGTAAAAATTCCCTACCTTGCAATGTGAGCAGCCTGTTTGCCTTTAGTAAATTAACCCAAGAGATTTTCATTGTGTGCAGGAGTAGGAGAAAAGAAAACCACTGCAAAGGAAGAAGTAGAGAGTATGACATATATGTTCCTATTTAATTGCAAATTAAACCTAGTGCAATTTTTGCATACCAAGTTAATCCCCTATGTGAAAATTTTTTTTGGATAACCTATACATTACCTTTTTTAAGTGCTATTGATGAATCGACCCCAATGATTCCAAAATCACCTGCAATTAAGAGTGTTCTGAAACATATTACAAAGTAGTAAGTCATATTTTGCTACCCTTTCAGATTTTTTTTTTTTTTATCCCAAGTGACTATCTGATTAGTCTCTCTTAATTTTTTTACCTGTTTTCAATAGCTTTACATGGTGTAGGGCACTTGTACACTAAAAATTCTCTATAGAATGTGTCAACATACAATAAGGTATCCTGAAAACATACTCGAAGTTTGTAAGTTAAATGCCTTATTTTTTCATACAAGTTGGGTTATCTGTGGCGTCTATTTAAAAAATGCATTCACACAAATTTCACCCAAGATTCACATTTTTTTCTGTTAGGATTCTATTGGAAAAATGTTTAAATCCTGGGTAAAAGTTGTGTGAATCTTGAGTGAAACCATAACTAGACTCCTATGTGTTTTAAATATTGTCCTATTAAATGTTCTAGATGTATCAGTAAAACCTCTCAGGGAATTTGAGTATACATAAAAATCATTGGAAGGCCATACTGATTTCTTCTTAAAAACGCTTTCTGCAGCATCTCCGTTCTAAGCTGCATGGTTTTCATGGTATAAAAATAGCTTATTCCATTGCTCATGTAAAACAGTTAATGTTTTAGTATATTCTGTACCAGGCTTTATCTAGTGTTTAATATTGCCTTGGATTAAACTGTGAAAATGACTGTTAGATGGATCACTGTATAAATCTTATAAATTTTAATCATAATGTTTGGTTCAAAATGGCTCTGTTATACCGTTTATTGATGTGCCCTTGTTCAGAGGCCTTGCTTAGGCCAAAACTGGCCAAAATCCAGGAGCAAAGTATTAGGTACCTACAAAATTACAGGTGGTATCTAAAATTCTTTTAATCAATAAAAACACGTCCTGCCTTATATACATGAGCCCGCAAGATGGCTATTGTCTATGCCAACTGCCAACTACTCACCACCACCTATCGCATCAATCACTTAAGCTACGCGGCTCTGTAGAATCAGCATTTTGCAAAGTACTGGCTTCGCTTTGCATTCAGGTGAACCTAGCAATCTACATTCTAATATTGCAGTCAGTCTGTAATCTACTACTGCAATCTGTTCTTTAAACCAACCCTTGTAGGCGGACCCACCATACAGTGCATTAAAAGAGAAGCACGGAAATGGCAAAAAAAAAAAGAAAATCTTACGTAGATGGCTGCATCTCTGCCCCAAGAACTGAGCGATCAAATACCTCTGATCACTCAGTTCTCCCCCTCTGGTCTGAGCAGCAAGCCATGACTGTCAGTCACTGGGTCTCTGCTCTGCCCCTCCAGTGCTCACTGGAGTGCTGGGTTGTGGAGGTGCTGGTTCAGGGTCTCAGTGGCTCGTGGAGGAGCTGGCTCATGGTCTCGGCGGCTCACGGATGGGTTGGCTCAGGGTCTCAGCGGCTCACAGGGGGGTTAAGCCGGCATTCTGGGCGGATCCTGACCATATGGTCAGAATCTTTTCAGCGCCTGGATCATTGAGTGACATCAGCTGACAGTGGACTTTAGCCCTCTGTAGGCTGAAAATGGGTCACAGGAGTGCTGAATGAACTGCACTCCTGTGATCCATAAGAGAAAAATAGCCAAAAAAAGCTTTGGCTATGCTTCATAAAATTTGCAGTCCAGATTAGATTTGCATTCATGAACGCTAAAATGTGTTTGCTGTCTTCAAGTTTGAACTGCTTCAATTGTTGATAATCACAGTGTAGATGGTTTGTAGGAATGAGCTGCTTCCAGGTGGGCTAAAACCCCAATCTCCTGACAATGCAGGTAACTGAAAGAGCTCTCTAGATTGGCCAGTGAAATGATGTAGACAGACTTTCACTTTTAATAATGTTCTTTGTTGGCAACCCACTGGGCAACATGCACTATATATCTGATTTATTCTGATCACTGTGGCCACAAATATTTTTAAACAATAACAAACATGTTATACCTACCTGCTCTGTGCAATGATTTTGCACAGAGAAGCTCCAATCCTCTTCTTTAGTTCCCCGGACGATGTTCCTGGCCCCTCCTCTTCTCCGACTGGCACCGTAGCAAGCTGCTTGCTATGGGGGCACTCATGCGTGCTTGCTCCTGAGCCTCGCTCTGTGTGTCCACCCCCCCTGCTCCCTCCTCAATGGCTCCCACTGCTGTCTCTGAGCCAATAAAGAGGCAGAGACTCAAGAGAGCAGCCACTCTCATGCACATCTCTAAATCACAATTGGCTCAGGTAAGTATTGGGGGAAGGGTGTGAGGGAGCTTCATACTGATTTTTTTTTTTTTACCTTCATGCAAAGCAAGAACCATCAGCCCTTAGAACCACTTTAAAGGCTTAATTATTGTAACGTTTAAGCTTTAGCAACACGATGTTAACAGGCTACCTATAACAATATGATATGATCAGTTTTTTAAGGATATTCAGATGCCAAAACTGCATAAAGGCAGGGGACAGAGCTGGTTTACCTTACTAATGGTGTACGTGTACAGTGTAAGAACTGGAGCCTGCTATTTGTGATAAGAATTACATTAAATTATTCTTCCTGCATCATTTAAATGTTAAAATCTGAAGCCAGGATTTGTGTTGTTCCTCCCATGTTTCTTTGCTACCATATGTAACATTTGACTTTCCATTATGCTGTATTACTGTTTGCAATGTGTTGCTGCTGAATACATCTTGTCCCTTTTCAGGCAGGGACCCCTAGTTAAGTATTTTGATGGGATTGTAATTAGCCCATTCTCTCCCAGATTTCAATGTTCTAATGACTTATTAAAGATGGTTTTTATTGTATTTAAATGTAGTCATATTGACTATGTATAAATATATAAATAAATATATATACTTTCACAAAATGTTTTTTAAGGTGCTGTTCCACTGGCTATATTCTATATTGTTTTATATATGTGTTTTTTTTTTTGTTTGTTTTTTGTGCGTGTGTACATACATGCATGAGCGTGTATATAGTAAATATATTTCTGTATTTATATATTATCTATCTTATAGGTAGAGAAATATGATTCCTCATTCACAAACTGCTTTTATTTTCCATCTCACATGTTCCTGTGACCTTGATATGATTTATATCCCTAACTATGTAATAAATACATAACCTTATACCACCATACAGATGTGCTCAGTATGGTATTCGTTTAATATATTTCTCAACCCACTCAACATAAATATATGTAAAAATGTTCTTGGGTTGGGAAATCAACATGGCTCCAAAAGGAGTAACACGTTCCCTTATGTAAGACCGTCGCATACTTCCATAAACTAGAACCCTGCTTCTCCATGCATTTTCCGTCTCCACCCCTGCAACTCCTGTTTTTACAAAGTTAAAGATCACATTATGTTCTTGGCTTTATTCCAATTTGAGATACAGACAGTAACACCAAGAAAAGCACACAGATACAGATGTTTTGAGACAATAGAACAGGAACACTATGAAAATTTTCATACAGCTGTCCCATTTTGATCTAAAATAAAATTCCATAAACTGCATGATGATGCACACATATGAGCATACCTGGTCTTCCATATATAGTAATGGTAACTATTTTGTGGTCAGTTAATGCACTTAAACACTTCTCATATCTTTATGAAGTCACTGGTTTCTAAGTAGATTTGAAGTAGAACTAAAGGCAAAACATTTTTTTCATTTTGAATGGGGTAGAATTGGGTTATAACCCATTGGAGAGATTTCCCTTTACTTCTAGTCCCATAGCCAAAACAGGAAGTGAAAGAAAATCCCTCTAAAGTGCGAGAATACTTGGTTGCCCCCTAATTGGAAGAAATCCCTACTATTTCTGTTCTGGGGACAACCCAAAATTTGGGATTTTCTTTGACTTTCATTTTCAGTGATAATAGTAAACATAACAGAGAGGGTGAATCTCCCTAATGGGGGCACAGACAGCAAAACAATCTGAAAGGTGTTCTAATCCCTCTCCACTCTATCCAAAACTAAATAAAGTTTTGCCTTCAGTTATACTTTACTGCGTTCTAACATACAGTAATGGTGTACATGGCCAACAAGTGCAGTAACTGCCATTTCCTTATTAACAGAAATGGAGATTGTAAATGTTAGTCTGGGGGAGTGTCACAAAACCTGAAACTGCCTACCCAAACAAATGGGTATAGGTTTAATTGAAATTAAGGATCTTGGTCAATTTTCATCTGCAACTGTACTGAAGGCCAAAGGATTTTTATTTTCAGTAAAGTGATAGATACATTTTATGGATGATTAGAATAATGCCAGTTGCATTGTGTGAAATAACTGCAACAATCTCAGATATAGGCTTAAAAGATTTGTAAAGTGATAAAATGGAACAGCATCCTTTGCCGTTTACCTATCTACCTTTATATTTTAGAAAAAAGAAAAAAAAAGTCAGGGGATGCAATGGAAGGAAACCAAATTAAATTGAAAATACATGTCAAGAAAGTGCAGTTTTTTTCATATGTTTTTGTGAATGTGTTTCCATAGGTCTGTATTAAGTTTAATATAAAACCAGACTTGCTGCTAAGTGGCACTGCACCTAACATTGGCATAAAAGGCCCATTAAGGGTCTTTTGACCATGCCATTGGTCTGTACTGAATCAGAGAATAGAGTGCAGGGCCCCAATATCACAACCCTGTCAAAAATGTCCTTAAGGTACAATGCCTATTGGATTTATCATTTGTAATATGTACCTATTTTATGCTGAACCACGTTTTCATTTATTTACTTGCTTTAAATAATGGTTAAATAATTTAATGAAAAACAGAAATAATTGCTATTTATCTTGTCACCTTTACAAATTAGGGATTTTACGCTCGTCGTCTCGTGTTTTGATACGAACAGATCTGAGTATTTCTACCCTCTTTTTTTAACAATGTGCATATTAGAATATTGTACAGAGTAGACTGTCCTCGTGGATTTTCTGTTATGAGAACATCCTCACATTTGTGTAATTCTCCGGGGATTGTATGTATGCTTCAGATTGTTTCAAATAAAAATTTCAAACAGGCGGCCTGACTGGCAGTCTATGTGTGTATGTATTTATGTACAGATGGTTCATAAATATATTTTCATTTCTATATCTAGTAGTAGTCACATCCAATATGGACATGCTCTGTAATGTAGACATTACGTAAGCTATGAAACCTCTTTGACATTACCCACTTGAAGACCAGGCCTTTTCTGGCACCTTTTGTTTATTTTTTTTTAAAGCAGAGGCCCTAGAGAATAAATTGGTGGGGGTTGCAATTTTTTATGTCACACGGTATTTGCGCAGTTATTTTTCAGAAATTTTAATGCAAAAAAACAATGCTTAATCCATTTTTTGGTAAAACATAAAAGATGTTATGCTGGTTAAATAGATATTAAAAATGTCATGCTTTAAAATTGAGCAAGCCCATGCAACAGCAACAAACAATGTAAATTTTACTTTCCATATGCAACACTTTAAAAGCCTTTACAGGTTACCACTTTAGATTTACACAGAAGATCTGGTGCCCGTGATCTGACGTTCGCAGTGATCTCTCACATGTGTGGGATAATCACGGTTTGCGTGTGAGGGCGGAGGCACTTTACACTTTTTTTTTTTTTAATTATTAATTTTTTTATTTTTTTACACTTTAAAAAAAATAATAAAATACCTTTTATTGCTGTCACGTGGGATGTAAACATCCCACGTGACCGCTACTCTTTATGCCCTTAAAAGCATTTTTATCAAACCAAGATCGACTTAATTTTTAAAAAATAGCGCCGTTTACATCCAGGTAATCCAGAAGTGATGTAAGGTCATCGCTTCCAGTTCCCTATATGATAGAGGCAAACAGAGCGGTTCCAGTCTTCGTTCACCTCTATGATCAGCTGGCGGAAGCATCGCCTGGTAGATCGGGTATCCTGGTGGCACAGCACAATAAAAGCCTCGTGAGGTTGGGGGGGGAGAGAACAGGGAAGGTCCCCACCTGCTGCTTGTAAAAGCAATCCAGTGGCTAGTTAGCCACTAGGTCTGCTTTTACAAGACCACCAACCGTCGGCTCATAAAAACAGTACAGTGCAGTTGCAGGCATCATCCCGGTATAACCAGTTGAAGTCCAGCGATGTACCAGTACGTCACTGGTCTTCAAGTGGTTATAAAACAAGTCTAGTTGAATGTGACTGTGATTAGCTATAACATGACCTGAATTAATGAGAATGATCAGACATATTTACATTGCTATTTTTGTAGCTTTAAGAATATAGAGTTGTATGTCATAGTGATAGGCTAGGATAATATCATGAAAGTCACAGTTTAGAACACCTAACCAGATATAATCCTCTATACATCCCTAAGCTAGATGTCTAAAGGACGTTCTACTCAGAAAGTTTTGTTTATATAATTATCTCTTCTGCATGAAAGAAAAATACAGTGATAACTTTGTTTGCGAGCATAATTCGTTCCAGAAGCATGCTTGTAATCCAAAGCACTCTTATATCAAAGCAAATTTCCCCATAGGAAATAATGGAAACTCAGATGATTCGTTCCACAACCATTTACTGATATAAAAATGATTACGGCAAAACAAAATACAGTATAAAGTTTACTGTAAACATAAAAATTAAACTGTACACAAAATACAGCACTGTACATTAGGCATACTGTACCTCCTGTGTTGCAAAAGTTTTAAGGTATAAAAAAAATGTGTACACTTACAATGTTAAGGAGTCTGGTGCTTATCTATTTAAAGCCACTGTGTATACTGTATGTAGAGTAAAGCTGCTGGTGTACAGTATACAGCTCTGTATGTGGCCAGAGGTTGGTGCTCATCCATTTAAAGCCGGTCTTTATACAGTACCGTATGTTCAGTAAAGCCGCTTGTGTACAATATACAGTACAACGCTGTATGTGGCCAACTCCTAACGCTTGCTAGAGAATTAGGAGACACTCAGGAACTGTTGACATCACTTCCAGGTACGCCCGCCCCTGCTGGGAGTGTCTCCAGAAAGCGCTGGAAGCCACCATCGCCCGCGAAACTCTGGCCACATACAGTGCTATACTGTACACCAGCAGCTTTAATCTACATATACACAGCAGCTTTACATGGATGAGCAGCAGACTCCTTCACATTGTGAGTGTAATTCTTTTTTTTTTTTTTTTTTTTTTTACATTAAAAAAAAACACTCGTATGACAAGACAGCGCTCGCAGGTCAAGGCAAAACATTTTTTTTTTTTTAAAGTTGCTCATCTTTCAAAACGCTTGTAAACCACGTTACTCGTAAACCAGGGTTTCACTGTAGAAGGATTTTGCCAAACTTGATTTATATTTGTGTGTGTAGCAGCACTGGGTAAAAAAAAAAAAAGTATATTTTTTACAAATAAATATAATTACATGACAGAATTTCCAAAGCACTATGGCAGGGGTCAGTAACCCCGGGATCGCGTGCCACCTAAATGCTGTGGCAGGCAAGGGGTATCCTAGAAGACCCACCTCCCGCACATTGTAACTAGCTTTTAACCCCTTTCAAAACAAATCTTTTTGAGTACATCATTGTAATGGAGGATTTTAATGTGGAGAGAGGAGGGTTTTAAAGACTTTTCTGCTATACCAGCTAAAGTATTAATTTAGGCTACATTTGCATGGAAGACACGGTGTGAATAGCTGTGGCAAGACTGGTTCCTGCTGCTGTTTTTGACACCAGTGAGCAGTTAGCTGCAGCCACCAAGCCTGTACAGTACACTATAATGACATGTTGCTGGGGGCTGCAGTTATTCTTGATTGTCTGCACAGCCAGTGATTACCAGCAGAGATGGCTGAAAGTGTACGTCCAGCAGCCATCACCACAGGTAATTGCTGGTTGTGTGAACAACCACAAAATCTACGGCCGCCGGCAACTTGTCATTTGTCACTTGTAAAGGAATTAGAGCTGATCTGAGGCCTGAAGAAACAGGCATTGAGGCTGATCTGAGGTGTGAAGATACAGGAATTTTATCTAATCTGGAAGGTAAGGGAACTGGAGCTAATCTAGAGCGTGAAGGTACGGGAATAGGAGCTAATCTAGCGTGTGAAGGTGCAGGAACTGGAGCTACTGGGCCTGAAGTGAGGCCTGCTCAATGGTGTAAAAAATGGCAGCAAGAATCAGCAGAGTCCATGCACACTGTTGCTAAACATCCGTGCAAATGTAGCCTTAGAAGAGGCTTTGGGAGCTGCTACTTTAGAAAAGAGTTTGGTAACTAGTACTTTAGAACAAACAGAAGTTCTAAAGTAGTAGTTACCACAACCCTATTCTAAAGTAGTAGCTCCCTTTAAAAGTTATAAAGTAGTAGTTCCCAGTAAGGAAGGAACTACTACTTTAAAACAAGGTTTGGTATCTACTACTTTAGAACTTTTGATTGGAACACCAAGGCGGCTGTTGCTCAAAATTTTTGGAAGGGGCGCAAACAAACTGAAAAATTCTGAAAAAAATCCCCATCAATTGCAGCCTCACTTGTGCCCATCGAATGCTGCCACTGGGCCCCCGCCCACCCTGCATTTACTCTGTCTCGGTGGGGCAGCAGGTGACGGTGGTGAGTGGTGTCCTCCTTGCTCCTCCATGTCCTCGATATCTTCTCCTGTCCCCTAATATGATTAGACGTCTGACAGGCGCCTGTCGTTTCAGCCAATCAGGTGACGGGTAGCAGACCCGAGCACCTGATTGTCGGAGAGGCGGTTCAGTGTTAGGAAAGCGAATATTAATTTGCTTTTCTAACATAGCTGGGTGAACTGCCAACGCCAGGCATGGCACGGCCCTCGCTGTTTACCTTTTATGACGCCTAATAGAGACTATGGCTCTAATCAGGTGCTTCAAAACCACCCCCCGCTACTGTAATTCAAGCGTCCGGCACCCGAAAAGGGTGCCTTTGGCCAATCATGGCTCAGTGGGACTAAGTTCATGCCCCACACTATATAAGGCTGCTTACATAGCGGCCGTGTGTAGTGTTCTTGGTGTGGACAGAGAGATAGCTTGAGTTAGATTAAGCAGGCAGGTTATTCAGTTAGTGGCAGTGTATTTGAGAGATATATATAATATATATATAATGTCATGTCAGTCTAGTGTGTGTGTATGTGTATATATATATATATATATATATATATATATATATATATATATATATATATATATATATATATATATATACACCCTGAATTTAGCAGAGACTTTATATTCAGTATTTACTCTATATTCAGTCAGTGCAGGCAGTGTATTAAAAAAAAAAATATACACAGGCCACTAAAAGAGGGCAAGCAGCCTCTGTTTCTACAGTCAACAGTGGTGGTTGTGGACATGGTGCATCCTCTGCAGGTGGCTGTGGGTCACGCTTGTCCTTTTTTTTCGGCTGCTGGCCGTGTTATTGAGTAACAACATGCAGAAGAGTTGGTGGAGTGGATAACGAAGCCGTCCTCATCCTCTGTCACCCAGACTTAGAGTAGTTTGCCTTCCAATGCAGCTGCCCAAGCGGCCTATTCCACCGGCTCCTTGTCCACAGTCACGCCTTCCCTAGCCCCACCAATATGCACGAGAGGAGCAGGGCCGGACTGGGAATAACATCCAGCCCTGGAAAAAATTTCATACCAGCCCCACAGCATTATTATACCACCGCAACAGCATAACGTCATTGATTTCTTGTTCATGAAAGGGAAAACCATAAAATGCACATTTGAAGAGTGTATTATATATAGATAAGACAGATATGAAATCACATAGGGCTTTATATAAGCAAATTCCAGTTAAAAGTGGTAAGTGATCAATCATCAAGGGGGACCCCAGGAACTCAGAACGTGGGAGGGGGGGGGGAAACCACCTTCCGCAGAAAGAATACACTAAGGTAAGGGGGGGTGGGTTACTGATATAAGGCTGTGCTTTATATCGGTGCCCCCTTACATTATCGTATTCACTCCCCCCTTACATCAGTGACCCCCCCTTCAGACTGGCCTAGCGGTGCTGTCACTGACCTCCTCTCAGGTGCACCGTGTAGGGCTCAGTCAGTCGGCTCCAGCTCGGTGGCTCTGGTTTTATCCTATAGTCTCCTCTCCACAGTCCATACTTGTCTGACTTCTCCCATGACCCCCATCCCGGCGGTGCTCCCACTCTTGACTCCTCTGCAGACTCCCTCAGAGACTGCAGACATGATACAAGAGATGGTCAGAGACTGCAGACTTGATACAGGAGATTGTCAGAGACTGCAGACATGATACAGGAGATGGTCAGAGACTGCAGACATGATACAGGAGATGGTCAGAGACTGCAGACATGATTCAGGAGCTCAATTCAGCCTCACCAGTGCCCATCAAATGCAGCCTCATCAGTACCAATCAAATGCAGCCTCACTGTGCCCATCAATGCAGCCTCACTGTGCCCATCAATGCAGCCTCACTGTGCCCATCAATGCAGCCTCACTGTGCCCATCAAATGCAGCCTCACTGTGCTCATCAAATGCAGCTTTACTCTGCCCGTGAATGCAGTCTCATTGTGCCCATGAATGCGGCCTCACTGTGACCACCATTGCAGCCTCACTGTGCCCACCATTGCAGTCTCACTGTGCCCATCAATGCAGCCTCACTGTGCCCATCAATGCAGCCTCACTGTGCCCATCAATGCAGCCTCACTGTGCCCATCAATGCAGCCTCACTGTGCCCATCAATGCAGTCTCACTGTGCCCATCAATGCAGCCTCACTGTGCCCATCAATGCAGCCTCACTGTGCCCATCAATGCAGCCTCACTGTGCCCATCAAATGCAGTCTCACTGTGCCCATCAATGCAGCCTCACTGTGCCCATCAATGCAGCCTCACTGTGCCCATCAATGCAGCCTCACTGTGCCCATCAAATGCAGTCTCACTGTGCCAGTGAATGCAGTCTCACTGTGCCCGTGAATGCAGTCTCACTGTGCCCAGGAATGCAGCTTCACTGTGCCCATCATTGCAGCCCCTCCTGTGCCCCATGGCCCAGTCAGCAGTCCCTGTCTGTGGGAAGGTGTGTTGTTGATGCTCGGTACGGTACCTTGCATCCCAGCAGGATATCCATGATGGCCAACAGCAGGCAGGGTCTGTTCTCGTTTTGGATGGGGGACAGTGCTCCTTTCAGAGGATCTGTTTGCTGTGAGATGGAGTGGTCCCTGGCCACCTGCACCTTCAGCCATCCTCATTTTCCAGCCCCAGTCAGCCTGTCCTCTGGTCCTGGGGAAGTGGAGAGCACTGGGTGGGAGCTGGAAAGAAGGGGGAGCAGAGAGTACTGGCGGAGTTGGAGAGCACATGGGTGGGGGCAAAGAGCAGGGGGGAGTGGAAATCACAGGGATGGGGAGCGGAGAGCGCTGGGGGGGGGGACTTGAGAGCACTGGGGGTCCAAAAAGAACAGAGGTGGAGAGCACTGTGGGGGCTAAGAGTGTGGGGTGGCGAAGAGTACTGGGGGAGGGGCAGAAAAACAGGGGTGGAGAGCACTGGGGGGGTACAAAGAGCAGGGGGGAGTGGAGAGCAATGGGGGGAGCTTGAAAGCACCAGTGAGGGGTGGAAAGCACGGGGGACTGGAGAGTACTGGCGGGGGTTGGAGAGCACATGGGTGGGGGCAAAATGCAGGGGGGAGTGGAAAGTACAGGGGTGGGGAGCGGAGAGTGCTGGGGGGGAAGTTTGAGAGCACTGGAGGGGGAGCCAAAAAAAACAGGGGTGGAGAGCACGGGGGGCAAAGAGCACGGGGGGGGCTGGAGAGCGATGGGTGGAGCTTGAGGGCACCGGGGGGACCGAAAACAGGGTTGCGGAGAATGGGGGGCTGGAGAGCACTGTGGGGGGCGGAGAGCACTGGGGTGGGGGCTGGAGAGTGATGGGTGGAGCTTGAGAGCACCGGGGGGACCGAAAACAGGGGTGCGGAGAATGGGGGGCTGGAGAGCACTGTGGGGGGCGGAGAGCACTGGGGTGGGGGCTGGAGAGTGATGGGCAGAGCTGGAGAGCACTGGGGGGGGGGGAGAAAGAACATGGGTGGAGAGCACTGGGGGAGTGAAGAGCACTGGGATGGTGGCTAGAGTAGGATGGGGAGAGCTGGAGAGCAGGGGGGGCAGAAAAAACAGGGGTGGAGAGAACTGTGGGGGGGGGGGGGGGCTGGAGAGTGTGGTGAGGGGAGGAGAGCATGGGGGGAGCACAAGAGGAACTGGGGGGGCCAGTAAAAGAAGTTGGATAGGAGGATCGGCTGGGGGGCGCATATAGAGGAAATGAACTTTCTATATTCCTCCATGCAGCCGCTGAATACTTGATTCTCCTCCTCTCCCTCCTGCAAGTATTCAGCGGCTGCATGGAGGAATATAGAAAGCTCATTTCCTCTATATGCGGCCCCCCTCCTCTCCCCCCGCCGATCCTCCTATACAGGCTGAGGCACACAGGCGGGCATGTATAGTATCCCTCTCTCCTGCTCCGTCCCTCTCTCCTGCTCCGTCCCTCTCTCCTGCTCCTGTGTGTCACGGAGGTGGCTATGTCTGTGTTCGGCGGCCGCGCTGTAACATGGTCCCGCCCCCCTAGACCGGCTCGTGTGATAGGCGGAACACTGATTCTATCCACTATCACACAAGCCGGTCTAGGGAGGCGGGACCATGTTACAGCGCGGCCGCCGAACACAGACACAGCCAGCTCCGTGACACACAGGAGCAGGAGGGGAGCACTGCAGCCGCAGCAACTCAGGCGGCCTAACGGGAAATCTCCCGGTATCCCGGCAAGCCAGTCCGGCCCTGGAGAGGAGTCCCCAGAATTATTTAACCACAGTGTTGGTTATATGCTGCTAGAGGATGTGCAGCGATTTGAAGGCTCTGATGTTGGTTCACATGCTAAGGAAGGGAGTAATGTGAGCCTAGAGAAAGAGGGTGCCACAGAAGGACAAGAAACTGGCAATCACGTTCCCCAGCTGCAGCATACTGCCAAGTTTGCTACAGTGACGAGGAGGGAGGGGATTATGAGGTCACTGACTGTAGTTGGGTGCCTGAGAGGGTTGGAGGGGGTTCAACTCCAAAGAGGCAGGATGTCCTCTAGGGGGCAGCTTAAGGGCAGCCACCCTATTGCATCACACGTAGAGCTCCGCAGTTGCAGGGCGCTGCTGACTCCCCGCTGACTTTTAAAAGTTCCTTGGTGTGGGCCTTTTTTGACACGTGTGCAGCAGATCGCACCGTTGCTGTTTGCAACCTATGTCTGAAGCGGAACAAGCGTGGCCAGAACAGCAGCCGCTTGCTTGACCACACATATGACGACTTGCCATGCAGTCCATTGGCAACAGCACTTGAAAGACCCACATCATAGAAAAAGGCAGACTTCTCCTTGCTCCTCATCTGGGATCTCCAATCCTACTATACCTCCAGTCCTCTCAAAAACCTGCACTGATAGGAATGAAGGTATAGCAATAGGTGTCCCTAGTACTTGCCGACAATCTGCTAGCAGTACACTACCAATTGATATTAGCAGGTAAATTTCCCTACCCCAGTTGCTGAACCATAAAAATAAATTTGGTCCCAGCCAACCACATGCTCAGCATATAAATGCTAGCTTGGCCAAATTGCTAGCACTGCAACTGCTGCCTTTTCAGCTGGTAGACTCTCTGCCCCCTTTTGTGAATTTTTGGAATGTGCTGTACCTTAGTGGCAGGTTCCAAAATGCCATTTCTTTTCACGGAAGGTCATTTCGGCTCTCTACTGGCATGTGGAAGGCAATGTTTTGGCCTTGTTGGACAGGGCGGTCAGCAGTAAGGTTCATATTACCGCTGACTCATGGTCCAGCAGGCATGGGCAGGGACGTTACCTTTCTTTCACGGCGCACTGGGTAACCCTGCTGGCAGCTGGGAAGGATGCAGGACAGGGTTCAGTGTTGTTGGAGCTTGTTCCGCCACCACACCTCCAAAATGCTAGTGATGATTCTGCCACAGCTATCTGCTAGACCCCATCCTCTTCTTCTTTCTCTATGACCTCTTCTGCAGATTTGTCCTCTGAACCAGCAGTGCTCCGTAAGAGTTTAAGGGGCTAAGCAAGCAGTCAGGCTAAAAGATTGCATGCGGTGCTTCAGTTGGTCTGCCTAGGAGACAGGAGCCGCACTGGGGCAGAGATTCTGTCTGCTCTGTAGGGGCAGGCTCAGAGCTGGTTGACGCCTCACCAGCTACAGCCAGGAATGGTTGTATGCGACAATGGCACCAACCTTCTCTCCGCCCTCCGGCAGGGACACTTGACCCATGTTCCATGTTTGGCACACATGCTGAATTTGGTGGTGCACCACTTCTTGACCAGGTACCCAGGCTTACAAGACCTCCTGAGGCAGGCCAGAAAATTCTGTGGTCATTTCCACCGGTCATACAATGCCAGTGCTCAGCTGCCTGACATTCAAAGGTAATGCAACCTGCCCACCAACTGCCTCATTTGTGACATTCCCACCAGATGGAACTCATCGTTGGCAATGCTGCAGTGGCTGTACACACAGCAGAGGGCTTTCAATGAGTACCTGTGTGAGTATGGCACCAGGACAGGGTCAGAGGAGCTTGGCTTCGTTTCGCCATGCCAGTGGCTTCTGATCAAGGATGCATGCACAGTCCTGTCACCATCTGAGGAGGCCACAAGGATGGTGAGCAGCGACAATGCATGTATCAGTGACACTGTCCCTCTAGTCTTCTTGCTGGAGCACTTCATAGGATCATGGACAGGGCACTTGAGGCAGAACAATAGGATGAAGAGGAGGACTTCCTTTCCTCTCAAGGCCCCCTTTATCCAGATAGCATTCCTGCGGGCCCGCCAAACAACAGAAGAAGAGGAGGTGGATTGTGTCAGCATGGATGTAGAGGATAACACTCAGCAGCAGTCTTCAAGGGATGGTTTTCAGTCCCCAGAAACTCAGGGAGTTGTACGTGGCTGGGAGGAGGTAGTTACGGATAATGTGATCCTTAGTGACCTAGAGGACTCAGAATCTAATGCTTCTGCAAACTTATGCTGCATGGCCTCCCTGATTCTGCAAAGCCTGCGAAAGAACCCTAGGATTTGTGGTATCACGGAGAGGGATTATTACTGGCTGGCAACCCTTCTTGATCCACATTACAAGGGTAAAGTTGCAGAACTTATCCTGCCTTTGCAGAGGGAGCAGAGGATGAAACGTCTTCAGCACGCCTTGAAGTAAGGTTTGTGTAATGCATTTCCAGACCCTGGGAGGTTACCATTTCCTGGTGCTGGACATCGTGTTACTGAGGCTTTGTTCAGTCAGAGGAAGAGCGGTGGAGAAGGTGTCCGGCTGACTGATGCCTTTAAAAAATCTTTCAGTCCTCAGTGCCAAGGTCTGATCAGTTCAAGCAACCATCGCCAGCATCTACATTATATGGTACAGGAATATCTAGGGGCAAGAGCAGAGTTGGAGACCTTTCCAACAGAACATCTACTGGGTTACTAAGTCTTAAGGATGGACCACTAGCCAGAAGTTGCTCAATATGCAATCGAGCTACTGGCCTGTCCTGCATCCAGCGTGCTTTCTGAACGCACATTCAGTGCTGCTGGAGGGTTTTTAATGGATCAAAGAGTGTGCCTGTCCACAGACTCCGTTGATAGGCTCACATTCATAAAAATTAATGAGTCTTGGATCAGCAGCTATCAAGCACCTGATGCTGATGTAACTGATTGAATTTGCTAGGGATCTGGGATCCCTTGGAGACTGCCTATGCTGAATATCCTATTCCTCCTCAATCTTGATGATGCTAGTTTGCAACAATATTTTTGGTTTAGGACACCATCACCCAAGGCCCAATTTTTCTGCCCCTGTTTAACAGGGGCATGTCATTTCAATTTTTGATACAATATTTCACAGCAGGACTCGTTTTTGTGCCCAACAAGAGTAACTGTGAGGGGTTACAGTGTTCTGGCGCCACCAAAACCAAAGGCCCAATTTTTCTGTCCCTGTTTAACAGGGCCATGTAATTAAAATTTTTGATATAATATTGTCATGGTTATGCAGTAATGTTTGTCTGTCAGCTTATCTCTCCGTGTGTTCAGCTTAAGAGGCCAGCCACTCTCGGCTGCTTAAGTAATCTCTCCTCAAAGCATGGCTCAACCCCAGCCCCTATCAGGGAACTCTATATTAACTTGTGCACTGCAAGCCAGCCCTGCTGATCAATATTGTGTGTTTTGGCTTCCATGTGCTCATTGCTCTGTGTCCTACGTCTGATCCTGTTTACCGACCTTGGCTTGTTCTTGACTGTCCTCGTCTGCTTCATATCCCGACCTTTGGCGTGTTCTTTGACTATCCCTATCTGCTTGTTTTTGCCTGACCTTTTGGCTTATCTCCTGGCTATCCTTGTTCCAAGCTGCTGCTTCCTTTCTATCCTCCAGTAGTCTACTATGAGCGTGAGCTGGGAGACCCTGGGGCATGCGACCTGGAGCCAGACTGCAGCGAAGTCCATCCCCACCATTGGGGGCCCTGGTGAACACCCGCTGGCTCTTAGATTCTACGCCCTGGGAAATCTCATGCTCTAGCTCCCAGTGTCATCCGTGTTGTACCTGCTTTTCTGAAACACCCAGGGCTCCATTCGCAGCAGTCAGTCGTAGGGTCTACTACCTTGCGGTACACTCCAGACTCCAATGGGGTGCATCTGTCACCTGGACTCAGGTGACCTGACAAATATTTAACAGCAGGGCCTGTTCCTGCGCCCAACAAGAGTAACTATGAGGGTTTACAGTGTTCTGGCGCCACCAAAACCAAAGGCCCAATTTTTCTGCCCCTGTTTAACAGGGCCATATAATTACAATTTTGATACAATAGTTAAGCAGGGCTCGTTCCTGCGCCAAACAAGAGTAACTGTGAGGGGTTACTGTGTTCTGGCACCACCAACACCTAAGGCCCAATTTTTCTGCAGAGTATATAAGGCAGGCCGTATAGTACATATACTGCTGTTCAAAGTATATAGTGCTTGGGGGACCCCCCACGCCATTTTTTTTTTTTTTTTACATTTTGGTGCGAGGTTCCCCTTAATATCCATACCAGACCTGAAGGACCTGGTATGGATTTTGGGGGGACGTCCACGCCATTTTTTTTTTGTATTTTTGGCGCGGGGTTCTCCCTAATATTCATACCAGACCCAAAGGGCCTGGTAATGGACTGGGGGAGACCCAAGCCGTTTTTTTACAATGATTTTTATCTATATTGCCGGGATCCGACAATACATTACAGCCGTGAGCAGTTTTAAATGACATTTTTTCTTTTAGAAATGTCATTTTGCTGTGGTACTGTTATAAACATGGGAAATGCGCTATTTTACAGGCAGACTAAGGAGAACCCCCAGGCAGGATATTTAAAGCAATATTTCATTTTTATTGTTTCACTTTAAGCATTATTAAAATCACTGCTCCCCAGAAAACATCAGTTTTTAAAACTTTTTTTTGCATTGATACATGTCCCCTGGGGCAGGACCCGGGTCCCCAAACATTTTTTTATGACAATAACTTGCATATAAGCCTTTAAAATTAGCACTTTTGATTTTTCACGTTTGCGTCAAAACTGGGGGGGGGGGGGTTCCGCTCATCCCTACTCATTTGTACTGACCAAGGATGAACTTGGGTTTGGTCTAAACCTCAAAAAGTTAGCATAAGCCTGACTGGAACTGGAAGACAACTAGATATAATAAACAGCAAAAAAGGGAAGTGGGGTGCCTTAGTGGCAGTAGAGAACAATGGAATATCAGTGTGAAGGTATAAGAAAGATTTTATTGGCAAAGGTTTAAGAGGCGGAGCTTAATCTGTTGTATGCAAATGTGCAAATAGAATGCTAAGAAAACCTAACCTAAACTTGCATTTTTCCTCCACTCCGCATCATCATACTGAATAACAACCTGTCTTTTAAAGGGAGAAGCACCAACTGCATCATGGGAGTTTGGACCTTGTTCAGACCTACTCAGTTATGGCTGACTGAAAAAATTTCTCCAATTGGGTCCTACTGATTAGATGAACGAGGAAACCTTGCATTCACTAAAAAAACACATCTAAAAGTTTCTTGAATTTATCTACACTCCCTGCTGAAACCACCAACTGTGGAAGGACATTGCAGATTCATACTGCTCTAACAGTAAAGAACCCCTTTCACAGTTTAAGATTGAACTGCCCCTTGTCCAACCTCATTGTGTGGGAACCTGTGTTTAGAGACCCTAAATTAAATAGATTTCTCCCAATGCTGAAGTCACCATTAATAGATAGATAGTAACTACATAGATTGCAGGGCTTGGGGGAACGCAGTCCTGGCACCTCCAGCACCTCCAGTACTGAATGTATGTAATGGTAAGAGGTGCTGGGGAATGCTGGAAGGTCTATTGTTGCTGGCTGCGAGGGATCTATTTTTCCTGGGGTGCTCTATTATTGCTGGTGGGGGGTCTGTTGTTGCTGGCGTGGTCTATTGTTGGTGGGGAGGTCTGTTGTTGCTGGTGGAGGATTGTTGCTGGGGGGTCAATTGTTGCTGGGTGGTCTATTAAAGTGAATGTAAACCCACTCTCATCATTTCTAAATTACTTCCATAGTGCTGATCTATTAGGATATACATGCCTCCTTCATGTATCCTTACCTGTCAAATATCTCCCCTTTTGCTGTTTGGAGCCCTGCAATACTCCGGATTCTGTGGGCGGGTCTGTTGTCTGGAGCTCAGCGGGTGGAGTCGTGATGCCAGACTCCCCGCCCACCTCTACACTCCTCTTGGCCAGGCATCGATATTTCTTACACTGAACTTCTGCCGGTCTCATGGATTATGCCCCATGATAACTAACATCCAGCCAAAACCCAGGAACGTCACCACATGCTTTCAGCATGCCCAGTCATGCTGAGGTGTGGAGCAGTCAATCCTGGGAGAGCTGGAGAAGAAAGGAGGAGGGATGTGAAGTACACAGAATGCCTCTGTCAGACTTGTGCATGAGATAAGGAAATCACCTGTCACTCACAGCAAGGGGGAAGAAAGGACACCTATTTCTTTGTGTGTGTGTTCTTATTTTACTGAAGAATGATAAGAGGATTGCTCAGAGCTGGAATTAACTGTTTGTGGCAAGACTGGGCACAGATGAAATGACAGCCTCTGCTGTTACAGATATGAGTCTTAATTAAAACATTTTTGGGGGTTTACATCTACTTTAATGTATGCTGGTGGCAGGGGTCTTTTGTTGCAGCTGTGGAATTATTGTTGCTGGGGGTGGTGGTATTTTGCTTTGCGGGTCTATTGATGATGAAGGGAGTCTATTGTTGATGGGAGATCTATTGATAATGGGTGGGCCTATTGTTGATGGGGGGTCTATTGTTGCAGGGGTCCTATTTTACTGCTTTTCTTGCTAATATTAACACATTCCATACACATTTTTTAGCATCACAAAATTATACTTGGTTCTGTATTCTCTAAGAGGGGTAGTAGGGGGCGGAGACAAAGGGATGACTTGTAAGGGAGAGTACCTGCACCTATTCCTCGAGGAAAAAAAAGCCCTGAATAGATGTATATTGCAATCATATCGCCTCTTAAGCATCTCTTCTCCAGGAAGAATACATTTCATTATTTGTAGTCCTTCCTTATAATTGAGGTCTTTCAGCCTCCTTATTAGCTTTGTTGCCCTTCTTTGGACCTTCTCCAGTTCAAGCTCATCCTTCCTGAGATTTGGGGATCCCCCGGGGCCAAAAAAGAGCTATAGGTCCTGGGGATCAGCCAGGTTGTGAGACCTTCTGCAAATAGGCATCAGTGTGCCCAAAATATTGCCACGGCCTCCATGTATCACGAAAGATCTCCCCGTTATGTAGGGTAGCCGTGAGGTCCTCCATGTCCCTAAGTTCATTGATTTTGGAAAACCAAAGAGACTTTGAAGGCAGATTTACAGACCTTCAGCACAAAGTGATACATGCCTTTGCCGCGTTCAACAAGTGAATTGTAAAGGAAGCCTTATATTTTTTAACGGGTCGTTCTGTAAGGTGCAACAAGCATGCCGCGGGCTTCCCTGCCAGGTCAACATTTGTCAGGTGTTTAACAGTCCCAGCCACTGCTTGCCTAACTGTGTAAATTTTGGGCAGTCCCAAAAAATATGTAGCATCGTACCCTGTCCAGCACCACATCGCCAGCAGGTGTCTGACACCTGAGGAAAAAAGCTATGCACCCTGTACCAGCTGGTTAAAATCTTGTAATTGATCTCCTGAACGTTTGTGGCAATAGAAGACTTCTGAGCAAAGTGGAGAACTTTCTCTTTTTGTGAATCAGTGAATTGCATGGCCAAATCAGATTCCCATTTAGAGAGAAAGCCAAGAGTGAAGTCCACTGCTAGCTGAATCAGAGCCACGCATATGGTAGAGAGACTATGGCAAAGGCCCGACTCAAATTTTGGGTTAGCCAGAATAGGGATCATGGGAGATGGTAACGGAGAGACTGAAGAGCTGAGAAAGGTGTTGCTGGAGACCTTCAATGTGCTACCAAGAGTGGGATGATCACTGAAATCCTTTGGCAATCAAAGAGTGATCCATGGCCAGCTCTTTGGTGTTCCGCATGAGTCCTCCATCTCTATAGCCACCCAGTGTTTTGCCTTGGCATGATAATGCCAATCGATCAGTCTAGTGAGATGAGCCGCCTTGTAGTTAGCCTGTATTTCTGGGAGGCCAACTCCACCCTGGCGTTTGGGAAAGTGGAGAAGTTGGATCTGAATGCAGGGTTTCTGGTGGGACCATACAAACTCCCGAAAGAGGGAGTTGACACGTTTGAAGAAAAATGGAAGATAACTGAATAGGAAGGGTCTGCAAAAGATAAGGAATCCTGAGCAAAATTTTCATCTTAAGGGCACTGCAACAGCCAAACCAGGTGCGTGCCAATGAAGTAAATCAATACGCAACCAGGTCAGCAGTGGATCAAAATTAGCCGTATAGAGGGAAGCAGAGTTTGGAGTAATATTAATTCCCTAATAGTGAATAGATATCCCACCCAATTAAAGGAGAAGGATGGACAAAGGCGGTCGATCATGGCCCCATCCACCAAAATATTAAGAGCAGAGGATTTGGACAAGTTAATTTAAAAGTAGGAGAGAGCAGTAACCATTTTGCATGACACTATGGATTCTCCAGTAGCGCTAGAACCAAAACAATGTCTTCTAGGGATATTCCCGGACACAGTAGACAAATTCACTAAAATATTCCTACACGAAGCTTTGTTCTCTGTTAGGAAAATAATTGCAAGAAAATGGATGAGACCCTCTCCCCCTTGTTTTGTGGAGTGGAAGATAGAAGTCAACACAACATTACCATATAAAAAAATATGTATATATTAATAGAGGCTGCGCGGCCAAATACAATAAGATATGGGATCGATGGCTACAGGAACCAGAAACTTGCAGTTAATTATGATTCTGACTAGTAATGTAAAAATTCAGATGTCTACACATTAGTTTTCATTACTGCTATATCTAGCGAAAACACATATAAAGATGTAAACCGGAATATACCATTTCATAATAATTGTTATAACTGTATTGAATGCACTATTCATTTCATGGACCTTAACATGTGCTTTATGTATGCACAATGTTATGTTATTCATATGTACATCATCTGTATGCAAAAAAATAAAAACCTTTGTTCAACGAAAAAAAAAAGTAGGAGAGAGCACCACACGTGCACAGCAATCGAAGCAATTGCGTCAGGGACAATAAAGGGTCCAGCAGGAAAAATATGAAATCATCCGCAAAGGCAGCCACCTTATGGACACTGGCCGCCTTCTGGTAGCCTGCAATGTCAGGGTCCGCCCTTACTGTGCAGAGGACAGTACTTTTAAAATAAAGTGCTGCAAAACAAATGGTGATTAATTGGAATCTCTTATGCATGATTTGCTTATTGCATTCCCATAACAGAAAACATTTGTGATAACACAAAAAGGATCATACTGGATTAACAACCCCACATCTGCTGTTCATATAATGTATATAGACCAGGCTTTCTGTCATGCTTTCATAGCATACCAGAGTATATATATGTAGACTTGCAATGCTTAAAGGGTAACTCCACTTTCGTGGGGAAAAAAATAGCAAATAAAGAAAAAATAATATAGCGCATATGATTGCGACACTAATCATTTTGTAATTGAATGTTATTAAAAATGACCTTTCCTTTTCAATCTGCAGCCAATGTAATTTTCTGAGAATACATTGCAATATGGCTACCTGGAGTTTTCTGTACACAGAGTGTGTACTGACCACTCCCCAGAAACATCATTTCCTGCTTATGTGATTGGCTCACCAATTTTCCAAGAAGTCTGCCTAAGATACAAGTCAGATTTCAGGCATCCCTTGCAACAAAAATGTCATTTTTTGAGAGATACTTTCAATGGGAACCCGTCTAAAGGGATGCAGGTCCAGCAGATTTCCTCATTAGTGCCCTGTAGCTCCACACCTGACAGTTAATAATGAAACCACTCCCATTAGACCTACACTTTACAGAGGCACAGAGAAACACACAGATTTCTTCAGAATAGCAAAAGGTAGGAATCTGCAACAAAGTTTGTTATAATCCTCGCAATGTACATTGATCACCCAGAGGAGAACGTTTTTTTCTTAACAAAAGTGGAGTTATGCTTTAAAGGTTATTTCACCAATTAATATATATAAGACTTGAATTTGAAATAAAAGGTAACTAAACATTTCCAGTACACTTAACAAATGTGTTACAGTGTTCCATCAGCTTTCTGTTTTCCCCAGCAGAATAAACAATATACGCATTTCAGAAAGGAAATATGATTTTTTCTAGGCAAGTCTGTAACATGACAGAGAAGCAGCTCAGTGAAGCGAGGCAGAGGGAGAACCACACGACTGCCTTCTGTCCCACTGAACTGTTGGGAGATATTCTCTTCTCTGCCTCCATTTCAGTCTGCTAAGCAAACTCCAGATGGGCAGCAAAATGTGTATGGTACACATTTATCAACAACATGTTTTTTTCCGATTTTAGTATTAGGTTTTCTCTTATATATGCCTACTGTTCTAGTGAAAGCATTTTAGATGCAGATTATTTAATTTTAAAAAAGGATTCCAGGTCAGTACAAGATGTAAGGAGAACATTTTATAACATATCAGAGAAAGCTAATAAAAGAAAATCCTCCAGTTTGCGCCATATGCAAAATCACTATATTTCAAGTTGCTCATCTTGCCATTGCAGTATGGCCTCATTACCTTGGAATAAAATCAATCAATATCCAAATGGCCATGGATAAGCTCTTTAAAGGGATACTAAAGCCAAATTGTTTTTACCTTAATGCATTCTCTGCATTAGGGTATAGAATGCCCCACTACTTACTTGACTTTCTCGCCGCTTCAGTGCTGCCTCTGGCTCCAGCACCGCTCCCTTCACTTCCTGCTTACCGGCACTGCATTGCCCAACTCGGAAGCCAACAGGATCACATACACACACGTTGGTGCCTCCTTAGCACCTGGCCTGCTACATACAGGAGACACTCTAACTCCCTTGTGCATGAGTGTGAGTTAGGTCATCCCGTCGTGGCCAATCAAGAAGGCCATATATGAAGGTATGAACAGGGTTCTCCACAACCATGAAACAAGTGGAAGGGAAGTCTGGAACATACTTAGCTATTCTCATTGGTGCAGGGTACCATATAGATAATACCTTGTAGGCTGTTTTGATTTATGACAAGCAAAATGCCCATCCAGTCTTCAGTCTCAAGTTCTTAATTTAAATCTGCCATCCATCGTGTGATATAGGTGGGGGAAGAGCTTTAGGGCTGGTTAACAGAGTCTTAACAAGCTTAGAGATCACCTCTTTCGCATGTGGGTCAGCTGTACATAAATATTCAAACATGGTCATACTGTAAAGGCCTGTTTGTAAATTAATTTTCATGGGGTAAAAGTGCCTAACCTAAAGGTAACAAAATAGTTATAAATTCATAAGTTTATTCTGTTCTTGCAAAATGGGGAAGGGCTTATAAATCAGTAAAGGTGGCCAGATGATATAATCTTGTGAAACGTAAGTGAACGAGTGATGGAATATGGCTAATGAGACAAACGCCAGATAAAATGTTGGGTTGTGAAGGAAAAAGAGCATCAGGTTATGTGGAGATAACAGTTTTGACGTGCATTTTATCCTGTCTTAAAGACCTAAGGAGTGTTGGCTAGTAGGATTTAGAAGCGTCCCCCAGTCTCACGTTTAAAGCAAAAGAATGTTATTGATTGAGTGGGGATCATAGTCCATTGTTTCCAAACTAACATATAACTTCTCAAGTGGTGTGATATTTTAGGACTGCACAAAAACTAGTCCCCCCTCTGTTTTGGGGCACAGTAGTATTGATCTAGAGAGGCGTGGTCAGACTTACACCATATAAAATTTGAAACCCTCCTTTGCAATATGCAAAAAAGTAAGGAGGAACTGCTATGGGCAGGACTCTAAAGAGGTAAAGAATTTTTGGCAGCACTGTCATTTTCACTGCAGAAATCTTGCCTAATCAAAATATTTGTAGGAAAGACCATTTAAGCATACGGTTTGTCAAGTAGGCCAACATAGGAGGATAAATAAGTATTTTATTACACACAGTATATATACATACACACACACACACACACACACAGTAAAACCTTGGATTGCGAGTATAACTTATTCTAGAAACGTGCTTCTAATCCATACCAGATTCTTATCTGAGCATGCCGCCTGGAGGACAGGATTGGGGGGGAACGAGCGAGCGCCCCCCCCCCCCGTGAACCATACTAGGCCACATGCCCTCAACATATGGAGGGTGCTTTGCAAAGCACCTTGTCCCCATGCTAATGTGTATACAGGCCTTGTCCCCACAACCCTAGCCATTGGTTGTGCGGGAGGGGGGCTTAACGGAATTTGGAAGCCCCCTTTCAACAAGGGGGCCCCCAGATCCCACCCCCCCATGTGAATGGGTAGGGGTACATTGTACCCCTACCCATTCACTAAAAAGTGCCAAAAAGTAAGAACAACAAAAGTGTCCCACAATGTATACCCATCGTCAATCACACAGCCCGACGGACCCGAAAAATTAAAAAAAAAACAAAACAAATATACTCCACCTCCATGGGAGGGATCCCGCTGACTGCTGTCTTTTCGCTGTGACAGCTCTTATATAGGCAAGGGCGGGTCTATCCACTGATGTAACCGGATGACCCCGCCCCCTCTGACAGCACATGTCGTCAGAAGGGGTGGGGTCAGTCAGTTTCGTCACTGGGTGGCTCTGCCCCTGCCTATATAACACCTGTCACAGCCAAGAGACAGCAGTCCGCAGGACGCCTCGCATCAAGCGGAGGGTTTTTGTTTTGTTTTTTCTATTTTTTGGGTCCATCGAACGACATGATTGAAGATGGATAGACATCGTGGGACACTTTTTTTTCTTTCTTTTTTAATAAAGAAGTTATCAAAAACTGTCTTTTGTGGTTTTTACTTTTTGCCACTTTTTTTGGTGAATGGGTAGGGGTACAATGTACCCCATACACATTCACATGGGGGGGTTGAATCTGGGCACCCCCTTGTTGAAGGGGGCTTCCAGATTCCGATAGGTCCCCCACCCGCAGACCCCCACAACCACTGGGCCAGGGTTGTGGGGATGAGGCCCTTGTCCCCCATCAACATAGGGACAAGGCACTTTGGGGGGACCCCAAAAAACCCTCTCCATGTTTAGGACATGTGGCCTGGTATGGTTCGGGGGGGCGCTCGCTCGTCCCCCCCTTTCCTGGCCTGCCAGGCTCCTTTGGCATGGAGTTCTCCTTAAAATCTATGCCAGACCCAAAGGGCCTGGTATGGATTGGGGGGGGGCGCCACGCTGTTTTTTTTTTTTAATTTTGGCATGGAGTTTCCCTCAAAATCTATGCCAGACCCAAAGGGTCTGGTATGGACTGTGGGGGGGACCCATGCCGTTTTTATTTCTTAATTCTGTCATAGCGTTCCCCTTAACCACTTCAATACACTATATTATATACCCTACACTGCACTATATACCCTGCACTGACTGCACTATATACTCTGAACTGCAGTATATGTACTATACAGACTGCATTATATACTCTGAACTGCAGTATATATACTATACGGACTGCACTATATACTCTGCAGAAGAATTGGGCCTTAGGTGTTGGTGGTGCCAGAACACTGTAACCCCTCACAGTTACGCTTGTTGGGCGCAGGAATGGGCCCTGCTGTTAAATAATATTTAAAAAATTGTGATTACATGCCTCATTCAAACAGGTGCAGAAAAATTGGGCCTTGGGTGTTGGTGGTGCCTGAACACTGTAACTCCTCCTCACAGTTACTCTTGTTGGATGCAGGAATGGGCCCTGCTGTTAAATATTATTTCAAAAATTGTAATTACATGTCCCAGTCAAATAGGTGCAGAAAAATTGGGCCTTGGGTGTTGGTGGTGCCAGAACACTAAGTCCTCCTCACAGTTACTCTTGTTGGGCGCAGGAATGGGCCCTGCTGTTAAATGTTAATTCAAAAGTTGTAATTACATGTTCCAGTCAAATAGGTGCAGAAAAATTGGGCCTTGGGTGTTGGTGGTGCCTGAACACTGTAACCCCTCACAGTTACTCTTGTTGTGCGCAGGAACAGGCCCTGCTGTTAACAATTATTTCAAAAATTGTAATTACATGTCCCAGTCAAATTGGTGCAGAAAAATTGGGCCTTGGGTGTTGGTGGTGCCTGAACACTATAACTCTTCCTCACAGTTACTCTTGTTGGGTACAGGAAGGGGCCTGCTATTAAAAATTATTTCAAAAATTGTAATTACATGTCCCAGTTAAAAAGGTAAAGAAAAATTTAGCCCTGTGTGTTGGTGGTGCCTGAACACCGTAACCCCTCACAGTAACTCTTGTCGGGCGCAGGAACGACTGCTGTTAAAAATTAGTTCAAAAATTAAACAGGGGCAGAAAAATTGGGCCTTGGGTGTTGGTGGTGCCCTAAACCAAAAATATTGTTGGAAGCTAGCATCATCAAGATTCAGGAGGAATAAGATAGGCAGCATAGGCAGTCTTCAAGGGATCCCAGATCCCTAGCAAATTCAATCACTTACATCAGCATCAGAGGATTGATAGCTGCTGATCCAGGACTGATTAAGCTTTATAAATGTGAGCCTATGAACAGAGTCTGTGGACAGGTGCACTCTTTGATACATTACAAAGCCTCCAGCAGCACTGAATGTGCGTTCAGAAAGCACGCTGGATGCAGGATAGGCCAGTAGCTCGATTGCATATTGAGCAAGTTCTGGCCAGTGGTCCTGTCAGGTCACCTGAGGCCAGGTCACAGATCCACACCGTTGGGGTCAGGAGTGCACCGTTAAGGTAGTGGACCCTATGGCTGACTGCTGATGTTGGGACTCTGGGTGGTTCAGAAAAGCAGGTCCACTGGAGCACCAACACGGATCCCACTGGGAGCTAGAGCATACGATTTCCCAGGGCGCGGAGTCTAAGAGCCAGCAGGTTTTTACCAAAGCCTCTAGTGGTGAGGATGGACTGCGCTGCAACTGGCTCCAGGTCGCGGCCCCCAGGGTCTCCCAGCTCACGCTACAGGAGGATATAGAGGAAGCAGCAGCCCAGGACAACAAGGGATAGTCAGGAGATAAGCCAAAGGTCGGGGCAACTAGCAGTTAAGGATAAACAGGGAACACGCCAAAGGTCAGGGTAACAAGCAAGCAGGGATAGTCAAAGAACAAGCCAAGATCGGTAACAGAAACAGACGTAGAGCACACGGCAAGCAGGAGATAGGAAACCAAAACACACAATATTGCTCGGGCAAGGGAGGCTTGGACAGCACAGTGTTAAATAGTGTATCCTGTAGAGGCTAGGGTGGAGCCATGTTAAGGGAAGATTACTTAACCATGCAGGTGTGAGAGCACGGGCCCAAGGCTGACACACAGAGCAGGTTAGCAGACAGACAGGGCATGAAGGTATTACTGGCGATTCATGGCAGTACCCTCCCTCTTACAAGGCCTCCCCCTCCCCCGCTTGGCACCAGGCTTGAAGGGGAACTTCAAATAGAACTTCCTCAGAAGACGAGGTGTGAAGATTTCAGATGCAGGAATCCAAGACCTCTCTTCAGGACCAAAACCTTTCTAATCCACGAGATATAGAAGAACACCTTTACAGAAGCGAGAATCTAAAATCTGACTAGACTCGTGTTCCTGATCATCCTTAGAGACAGGTAGGGAGAGGACAGGAGAACTTATTGAGAACTAAAGGTTACAGAAAGGATACATGAAAGGTGTTTGAGATCCTGGGGCTTTTAGGGATCTGGATTTTAAAACAAACAGGATTCAGCTTTGAAATTATATTGTAAGGACCAATGAATCTCGGGGCAAATTTCAGAGAAGGAACCCGGAGTCTGATGTTTCTGGTGGAAAGCCAGATTGTCTCCTGGCTGTAGAGGGGGCGGCTTACGCCTGCGACGATCAGAAAAACCATTAAATTTGTTGGAAGCTGTCTGGAGGGAATCATAAACACCAACCCACATGGAATTGAATGATTCCGGAATGGTAGCCAAAGCTGGGATGTCGGAAGAACAGGTCATAGGAATAGGGAGCTTGAGGATGTCTTCCATAAACAGTGACAAAGGGTGTCTTCTGAGAACTGACGTTGACATGATTATTGTGAAAGAACTTGATCGTGATGAGCCAAAACCAAGGTACGGAGAAAGACCTATAACTCCTGATTAACCCTCTCAGTCTGACCATTGGATTGAGGATGGTAAGAGGAGGTAAAATCCAAGGTAATTTTGAGGGATTTGCAAAAGAGTCTCCAAAAGCGAGATGTAAACTGAACACCCCTGTCCGAAACAACATGGGAAGGGACTCCATGACGGCGGAAAATCTCTCGAACAAAAATGGGAATCAAGCCAGGAGCAGAAGGGAGACCAGGAAGAGGAACAAAATGAGCTATCTTGGAGAATTGATCAATTACCACCCAAATGACTGTATTCTTCTCAAAAGGTGGAAGATCGGTGATGAAGTCCATGGCAATGTGAGATCAAGGCTCCTTAGGAATGGGCAAAGGCATGAGAAGACCAGCAGGAGCTTGCATGGAGGAGTTAAGGCTTGTCATGTCTGTGCCCAGTCTAATGTAGTCTTTAACATCAGAAAGAAGTGTAGGCCACCAGTAGTGGCGGCTCATGAGGAAGAAAGATCAGAGGGCCCCGGCATTACCTGCCACCTTGGAATCATGACCCCAACGAAGGATCTTAGTTCTTAGCTTGGTTGGAATGAAGGTCTTGCCAGGATGAATTTTTAAGTCCAGGGTAGAATGGGCAAGAACACATGAGGTAGGATTGATCGACTCAGGTTCAGAGGTGGGCTCCTCATCCTGAATGTCAAAAGACCTAGAGAGTGCATCAGCCCCACTGTTGCAGGAACCAGGATGGTATGTAATAGAAAAATTGAACCGGAAAAGAAAAGAATCCACCTGGCCTGTCTGGGATTCAGTCATTTGGCATTCTTTAAGTACTGCAGATTTTTATGGTCAGTGAAATTTGTTATGAAGTGCGGGGAACCCTCCAAGAAATGATGCCACTCCTCCAATGCCAAATTTATCGCAAGAAGTTCCTGATCACCAATAGCATAATTTTTCTCTGCCTGAGAAATTTTTGGGGAGAAAAACGCACATGGTTGATGTTTGTGCTCAAAGGATTGCAGAAGCACAGCTCCCATCCCAGTCGAGGAAGCGTCCACTTCAATAAAAAATGGATCCCCAGGGTTAGGTCGCCTCAACAAAGGTCCAGAAACAAAGGCCTGTTTCAAGTAATGAAATGCAGAGACAGCTTCAGGGGGCCACTCCTTTGCATTTGCACCCTTCTTGGTCAAGGCGATAATAGCGCAGCAATGGAAGAGTAATTCCTAATGAACTGCCTGTAACAATTAGTGAACCCAAGAAAGCACTGTGTGGCCTTGAGGCTTGCCGGAAGAGGCCAGTTGGTAATGGCCGAGACCTTTCCAGGATCCATACGAAGATCCAAGCTAGAGACAAAGCATCCCAAAAACAGAACCTCAGAACAATCGAAAGAGCATTTCTCTAGCTTGGCATACAGATTGCTTTCTCTAAGGCACTGAAGTACAATCCAGACATGGTTTTTGTGAACAAGCAGATTTTCTGAAAAGATGAGAATGTCATCCAGATAGATGACAACAAACTGATAAAGCAGATCCCTGAAGATCTCGTTGACAAAGATTTGGAACACAGCTGGGGCATTACACAGACAAAAGGGTATAACCAAGTATTCACAATGCCCATCTCTCATGTTAAATGCTGTTTTCCATTCATCACCCCTCCGTATCCGGATCAGATTGTACGCACCCCTGAGATCCAACTTAGTGAAAATGGAGGCGCCTTTCGATCTGTCGAACAGTTCCAGTATTAAGGTTAAGGGGTATCGGTTTTAGATTGTCAGAGCGTTTAAGCCTCGATAGTCAATGCAGGGTCTTAAGGTCCCATCCTTCTTGGCTACAAAAAGGAACCCTGCTCCCGCAGGGGATTAGGATTTACGAACCAACCCTCTCTTTAGATTCTCCACAACATACTCAGACATGGCCTAGGTCTCCAGAATGGACAAGGGATAAGTCTAGCTCCTGGGCAGGGTTGCGCCAGGAACAAGGTCAATGGCACAGTCAAAAGGCCTGTGAGGAGGAAGTACCTCAGCTGATTTTTTGCAGAATACATCACTATATGCAGCAGGAAGAGCAGGAGATGCTGATGTGGTAGTCACAGGAATTCTCTCCCTTGGGGTAACCTTGGGTAGGCAGGATGAGAAACAAGAGATACCCCAAGCCAGGATCTGCCCAATAGTCCAATCAATTTGTGGAGAATGGAGCTGTGACCAAGGAATGCCCAATACAATGGGGGTTGAGGCTTTAGGTAACACGAGAATGGATTTCTACGCCTGGTGGAGTACCCCTATAGACATCTTGACAGGGAGGGTCTTGGAGCAGATGGGCCCCCCAGGAAGAACAGTACCCTCAATCACGAGACCACCAGCCGAGTGGTGAGAGGTGAAAAAGGAATTTTCAAGGAAGACTCCATTCCCCAGTCCATGAAATTCCCAGCGGCTCCGGAATCCAGGTAGGCCGCTATGCATGAGGGGAAACGTCAACATGGAGAAGCACAGAAAGAAGGAGACGGGATGATGAAGGTGATTTTCCTGGGTCCAATATGCCACCTTCCAGATGTATTAGACCCACGTTTCTCAGACAGATAGAGCAGGTGTCCCGAAAATGACCTTTGCCCCAAGAGTAGAAACAGAAGCCCAGAGTTCTACGCCTAACACGCTCTTCAGGAGGTAACCTAGTCCAGTCCAGCTGCAAAGGTTCCACAGCTGGTGAGGGATGCCCCACGCATCGAGGAGATGGGAGTTTGGGCTGGCTAAGAACCAGTGAGTACTGACGCCTTTTCTCTAGGGTCCTCTCCTGGAAGCGAATATCGATCTGATTGCAGAGGGAGATGACATCATCCAGACCTGAGGGAATGATTCTTCCTGCCAACTCATCCTTCAATCTGTGAGAGAGGCCTTGTAAAAAGGTTGCAACGAAGGCCTCATTATTCCAGCTCAGCAGTTAAAATACGAAAGTAAAGGGCATACTGTCCCACCAAAGAAGACTCTTGACGGAGACGCAAAAGGACACTGGCCACGGAAGAGACACGGCCTGGTTCCTCGAAAATATTCCGGAAGAGTTTCAGGAAGTTAGACAAGCTGGAGACCACTGGATCATTCCTCTCCCACAGAGGGGCAGCCCAGGCTAAAGCCTTGTTGATCAGGAGGGAGATAATATAGGCTACTCTTGCTCGATCAGAGGAAAAGTTTTGAGGCTTGAGCTCAAAATGGATGGTGCACTGACTAGGGAACCCCCTGTAGGCCTTGGAGTCACCAGAGAAATGAGAAGGAGCTGGTAGATGCAACGAATTTGTGGTAGGGACCGTAAGCAGAGTAGGTACAACTGCCGGCTGCGATTGAGGTTGTTAAACCTGGGATCCAAAGAAGGCCTGAAGCTGTTTAAAGCGGGAGGCCAAACCCTACAGGAATTGCATCACTTGGGTCCGATTAGACTCCCCTGTCCCGAGTCTGCAGACTATGCCCTGCGGCTGGTCAACGGCAGGTAGCGGAACATCAGCCGGGTTCATGGCCCGAGCAAAATGCCAGGTCACCTAAGGCCAGATGACAGATGCACACTGGGTCAGCAGCTCATCGCTAAGGTAGTGGACCCTATGGCTGACTGCTGTGAATGGATTTCTGGGTGGTTCAGAAAAGCAGGTCCACTGGAGCACCAACACGGATCCCACTGGGAGCTAGAGCATAAGATTTCCCAGGGCGCGGAGTGTAAGAGCCTCTAGTGGTGAGGATGGACTGCACTGCAACTGGCTCCAGGTTGCGGCCCCCAGGGGGGGGGGCGCTCACGGTAGGGGTTTTTTTATGTGGGTCTTTCAGGTGCTGTTGCCAATGGGCTGCATGGCAGGTCATCATATGTCTTGTCAAGCATGTGGTGCCCAAGTGGGTGCTGTTCTGGCCACGCTTGATCTGCTTCAGGCATGTTTATGTGTAGGGGTTGGGGTGGACGTGGAATCACAGATACTCCTGCAGAGGCACCATCCCCTGAGAATATGCAACTATGTTTCAAAAAAAGGTAGAACGGGGTGGGACTTTAATAGTGCCTCAGAGGAGTATAAAGAAAAAATAGAATATAAATATTATGGAAAAATTTATAAACTTTATTAATCTGCCGTAAGGCAGTACCTTCTAAGAATAAAAAGGTTAAGATAAGTTACAGTCTTTGTGAAATCAGGGTTTGCAAGTCCCAGACAATTAGAGAAGATGTGGCCTACGCGTTTTGCGGACAGTTCCGCTTTGTCAGGGCCTTCACTAGTAGCACAATGGGATATCATATGAATTCTATAAGTAAAATATTGATATTGATAAACAGCACATGAGTGACATGATTTACATGAATAAAAATACAAATAAATAGAAAAATGATATAGTAATACATTTGTTTTACATAGGTGTATATAAAAATGTAATATCATGTAAAACACTTGTTAATACAATCTATATATTATATTATGGGACGTCCAATAATATATACATACAGTTACACTACATAGTTATTCGTGAACAGCGGTGTTTACGCATGCATGAAGTTGTTTGAATCAAAATACTCAAATGAATACAAATTTAAGAGAGTGTGTGTTGAAAGTGTCTACATATGAGAGTTTGATTTTCTATGTGTATCGATGTGGACAGTTTTATTCCAAATACATGCATTTCGACTCACCCAGAGACTGTAAACTGAAGACGCCGGCTCAGAGGAACTTAGGTTAGGCCTTTCAGACATAGATTGCAAACAGCAACGGTGCGATCTACTGCATATGTGTCGAAAAAAGCCCACACCAATGACATTTTGGAAGTCAGTGGGGAGTCAGCAGCGCCCTGCACCTGTGGAGCTCTGTGGTGTGATGCAATAGGATGGCTGCCCTTAAGCTGGCCCCTGGAGGACATCCTGCCTCGTTGGAGTTGTGCCTCTTCCTCCTCACTTACCTCCTCTCTTTTCTCTGGCACCCAGGTACAGTCAGTGACCTCATCATCCCTTCCCTCCTCGTCACTGGAGCAAACTTGGAAGTATGCTGAAGGTGGGGGAACATGACTGCTTGTTTCTTGTCCTTCTGTGGCACCCCCTCTCTCTAGGTTCACGTTACTCCCTTTCTCAACCTGGGAACCAACATCGAAGCCTTCAAATTGCTGAGCATCCTCCATCAGCATGTAACCGTCACTATGGTCGAAAAAATACTGGGGACTCCTCCATGCATGGTGGTGGGGCTACGGAAGTAGTAACTGTGGACAAGAAGCTGGTAGAATAGGCCGCTTTGGCAGCTGGTAGAATAGGCCGCTTTGGCAGCTGCGTTGGAAGCCAAACTAATATGAGCCTGGGTGACAGAGGATGAGGAGGACAGCTTAGTTATCCACTCCACCAACTCTTCTGCATGTTGTGGCTCAATAACACAGCCAGCAGCAGAAAAAAAGGACCAGCGTGACCCGCCTACAGAGGTGTGACCCGCCTACAGACCATGTCCGCCACCACCACTTTTCACTGTAGACACAGAGGCTGCTTGCCCTCTTCTAGTGGCCTGTGAGCATCTGCCTCTCCTTGGTGGCCTTCCGGACATGATGGGGATTTTTTTTTCACACCACACTACACTGTATTATATACTCTGTACACCGCCTGAAGTGTATTATGTACTGTACACCGGCTGCACTGTATTATATACTGTGTACACCACCTGAAGTGTGATAGAAACTGTACACACTGTATTATATACTGTGTAGACTGCCTGCACTGTATTATGTACTGTACACCGGCTGCACTGAATTATAGACTTTGTACACCTCCTGAAGTGTATTAGAAACTGTGCCAACTGTATTATATACTGTGTACACAGTCTGCACTGTATTATGTACTGTACACCGGCTGCACTGTATTATATGCTGTGTACACCGCCTGAGGTTTATTATAAACTCTACACACTGTATTTTATACTGTGTACACCGCCTGCACTGTATTATATGCTGTGTACACCGCCTGAAGTTTATTAGAAACTGTACACACTGTATTATGTACTTTGTACACCACCTGCACTGTATTATGTACTGTACACCGGCTGCACTGTATTATATACTGTGTACACCGCCTGCACTGTATTATGTACTGTACACCACCTGCACTGTACTATATGCTGTGTACACCGTCTGAAGTTTATTAGAAACTGTACACACTGTATTATGTACTGTGTACACCACCTGCACTGTATTATGTACTGTACACCGCCTGCACTGTATTATGTACTGTACACCAGCTGCACTGTATTATATGCTGTGCTTGCTCGTCTATCAAGTTAAACTTTAGGGAAAAAAATTAAAATTTGCTGGTCTTGTAAAACGCTCGCAGACCAAGAGATACATGCACACGCACACACACACACCTAATCTATAGGCCATATAGGAGAGTAAGGTCCTCTCCCTATATATGATTTGAGAGCATTGTGGTAAAAATCCTGAACATAAGCAGCAGAGTTTAGGTACACTTTAAAGGGGTTATAAAGTCTTGTTTAAAAAAAAATTTAAATAACAAACATGTCATACTTACCTCCTCTGTGGAAGGGTGGCCACCGATCCTCCTCTTCTGGGGTCCCTCCATGTGCTCCTGGCTCCTCCTCTTCTCCAGTGCCCCGATGGAGAATCGACTTCCCTGGGTACACTCATGCGGGCGCGCTCCTGTGTCCTGCTGCTGTGTCCGTTAACACAGACAGCAGGACCTGCCCCCCCCCCCCCCATTGGCTCCCGCTGCTGTCAATCTAATCCAATGGAGCAGGAGCCAATGTGATTTTTTGTGACAACGCATGTGATTTGCACTGCACTGCAAATCACATGCGATGTCAGTACAATGCGATTTCAGCCATACAGATTGTATGGCTGATATTGCATCGCATTCAGACCAAACTCGCACAGGACCCTTTTTTTGGTCCACACCAGAATCGAATCGCATGGGTGTGAACACCCATGCGATCCGATTCATGTCCGAACTGTCAGTTCATAGTGTGATATGCGAGCTGAAATGGGGGTGTCATTGTATTGACACTCCCGGCAGTTCGCATATGGCAACATGAACTGCTGTGCGAGTCCGGTGCGATGTGGGAACCCGCAGTGGATTCGCAGGGGTCCCCCATTGCACAAGTGTGAACCGAGCCTTAAGGGATGCAACCCCATGTGGAAGCAATTAGGTGGTAGCGAGAAAGTGTCAGAATTGGCCCTGTAGGCAAGCGGTTAATCATTTCTAAGACCCCTATCACACTGGAGGCGTTTTTTAGGCGCTTTAGCGCTAAAATAGCGTGTGTTAAAATCCTCATCTGAAATCCCAGTGTAAAAGCCCGAGTGCTTTCACACTGGAGCACTGCGCTGGCAGGACATCAAAAAAAGTCCTGCAAGCAGCTTCTTTGAGGTGCGTTAGGAGCTTTGAATACACTGCTCCTAAAGCGCCCCTGCCCATTGAAATCAATGGGCAGCGCCTGCAAAGCGCCGCTTTTAATCCGTTATTTGGCCGCTGGCGGGGGTTAAAAGAGCCTCGCTAGCGCTGCAAAAACTACGGTAAAGCACCGCTAAAACTAGCGGCGCGTTACTGCTAATGCCCAGGCTGTGTGAAAGGGCTCTAAAGGGATGTAGATCTTGCAACTTTCCTCATTTGAAGACTGCAAGTGTTTCAGCTGATTAAAAATGAAAAAGTCGGTTTAGATCCATTCTGCAAACAACAAACAGCATTTTCTCAGAGCAGAAACAGGTAGCAATCTACAGCAAAGTTTGTTAAAACCAGTGCAATGTACAAATATCACTCAAAGGGGATTTGTTTTTTCTCAACAAAAGTGTAAGTACTCTTCAAGCTTTAAAAATGATAGCTAGATGCCAATTATTAATTGCTATGCACATCCCTGTCTGTAGCTCTAATAATATACATTGTCATCCACCTTGAGAACACTTCTATGCAATCTATATATATAGACAGTAGTGTGTCATCAAAAGGAGCACTTCGCTATCATCATCATCATAGTACTGGCAGAGGACAGGAACTGCCAGCGACTAACATGGCGGCTTGGTCCTTTCCGCTCGGAAGCGGAAGTAGTCTATTTTTAGGCCAGTTTCCGGTGCCGAGGTGCCTCCGGTTGGCGCCGGTTGAAGGAAGGTGTGCAAGATGTTGTCTGTGGACTTTTTGGACGATGTTCGGCGAATGAACAAGAGGCAGGTGAGGGATGAGAGGACTGTATACTGGATCAGGCTGTGTGTACATTGTCTGTGTGTTCTGTACGGAGGTGACACTGGACATGCCACGTCCCATCCTCTATTATAGAGAACACAACCTTATCTCCAAGTCATACTGATCAGAGGAAGGCCATTAATCAGCAGTACAGGTGGAGCAGGGACGTGTTAGTACCCCGTATGTTTGTGTGTCCCATTGGTCAAGATTTCCCTTCACTTCCCCTCCTGGTGACACCACAGGAAGTGAGAGGAAATCTCCCCAAAGTGGGAGGAGTTCCCTTTATGACAGTTTTTACCAGAACCGGTGTACCCACTTGAAAGTCGATGTTTGCTCTACTTATGTGAACTAAATTCCATCTCCATAATAACTGCCCCTGTGTGGGAAGCTGACAGCCATCATAGGTGGTGGAGGGATTCCCTGCTTGAATACATGTGGCTGCAGGGCTGGGAATGATTGGCTGACAGCTTTGACCACCTCCCTGGTGGGATTGGACTCGTGTCTGAACCCGCCTGAGCTCATCACTACTTCCTGGTCCATGGAGTCCAATGGGGGCTTCTTTGCAGCCAAAGTTTTCATCACTGCTGTCTTTCTATGCAAGCAGGTTTGATACGCACACATGAGCCGAGAGATCCTTCATGTGACATGCTTCAGGTCTCAGCTTTGTATTTCAGGTCTGTGGCTTATCCACGCATGTGACGGATCTCACAGCACAAATCCACAATTCACTGAACAAAGCCTCATGGGATGGAGGGGAGGCAAGCAATACGTCACCTGCACCTAGGTGAGGAATAACGCTCTATGAATGGATGAGGGGCGGATGAATGAAAGGCCCACCTCCTTCAATCACAGAATGCTTTTCATTGATCAAAACTATAGTACAACCCCTAGGTAGGAGGGGCAGATGAATGAAAGGCCCGCCTCCTTCAATCACAGAATGCTTTTCATTGATGGAAACTATAGTACAACCTCTATGGAGGAGGGGCAGATGAATGAAAGGCCCGCCTCCTTCAATCACAGAATGCTTTTCATTGATCGAAACTATAGTACAACCCCTAGGTAGGAGGGGCAGATGAATGAAAGGCCTGCCTCCTTCAATCACAGAATGCTTTTCATTGATGGAAACTATAGTACAACCCCTAGGTAGGAGGGGCAGATGAATGAAAGGCCTGCCTCCTTCAATCACAGAATGCTTTTCATTGATGGAAACTATAGTACAGCCTTTATGGAGGAGGGGCAGATGAATGAAAGACCCGCCTCCTTCAATCACAGAATGCTTTTCATTGATGGAAACTATAGTACAACCTCTATGGAGGAGGGGCAGATGAATGAAAGGCCCTGCCTCCTTCAATCACAGAATGCTTTTCATTGATGGAAGCTGTAGTACAACCTCTATGAAAAGAGGAGGTGAGGGTGAATGAAAGGTCCACCTCTTCCAATCACAGAATGCTTTGCATTGATGGAAGCTATAGTACAACCTCTATGCAGGAGGGGCTGATGAATGAAAGGCCCGTCTCCTTCAATCACAGAATGCTTTTCATTCATGGAAACTATAGTACAGCCTCTGAATTGAGGAGGGGGGTGAGTTTTAAGAGCTAGGAGCGCACTTTACCAAGGACCCTTGACGAGGCACCGCAGCTTCCATGTATATTTGCAAATGTGTGCAACCAAAACCTCTGAATGTAATGCTTAACTACTTGCTGACCAACCTCTGCAGTTGTACTGTGGCAGGTTGGCACGGCTGTGCGAATCGCCATCATTGTACGTCGGCCCCTTTAAGAACCTATAGGGGCCGCGTGTGATGCCAGAGCCGATGCGGGAGGCCGCGATGTCTGCCGGCCACCTGCGATCGCTCCACAGAGAGCCAGAACGGGGATCTGTCAATGTAAACAAACAGATCCTCGTTCTGACAGGGGAGTAGAGAGAGATCTGCTGTTCCCAGTGATCAGGAACAGCGATCTCTCTCCTCCTCCAGTCACTACACTCCCACCACAGAAACCTCTCCCTAGGGAACACTTAACCCCTTTGATTGCCTCCTAGTTTTAACCCCTTCCCTGCCAGTGACATTTATACAGTAATCGGCGGCTATTTTTTAGCTCTGAACGCTGTATAAATGTCGGGAAAAATGAACACCGCTCTAGGAACTTTAAATAGGTCAAAAGAAGAACAATCTCGGTATTGGAGGTCATAGGTGCTGGCTTAATGCTGATCACAATAGACATGAATGGATTCTGGACAGCCGCACTCAAAGAATAGCCTTGTTTATTGAAGAATACACATCAAAATTCAAAAAATCACAGCAGACAAAAACGAGCTGACGTTTCGCACTGGCGTCAGTGCTTACTCATAGCTAACAATCATATGACAAGAAATCAAATAAATACTATTGCTTGATGTTGAAAACACATGTAAATGAGTGGTGGTTCTAATGCTTATTTAACACAAATGTGAAACAAATCTGTAATTAACCACTACAGACACCCATTAATGAAAAATGTATAAATGTCACTGGTCCCAAAAAAGTGCCAGATCTGTCTGCCGCAATGTCACAGTCCCACTTAAAATCACAGATCACCGCCATTACTTGTACACAAAAAAAAATAATACAAAAGCCATAAATCTTTCCCCTATTTTGTAGATGCTCTAACTTTTGTGCAAACCAATCACTATACGCTTATTGCGATTCCCCCCCCCCCCCAAAATATGTAGAATAATACATATTGGCCTAAACTGATGAAAAAATTCTTTTATTTTATTTTTTTTTTAATTTGGGATATTTATTATAGCAAAAAGTAAAAAATATTGTTTTGTCTTTTTCAAAATTGTTGGTCTTTTTTTGTTTATAGCAGAAAAAGTTAAAACCGAGGTGATCAAATATCACCAAAAGAAAGCTCTATTTTTGGGAAAAAAAGGACATAAACTGTTTGTGTACAATGTCGCATGACCGCGCAATTGTCAGTTAAAGCGACGGAGTGCCGTATCGCAAAAAAATGGCCTGGTCAGGAAGGGGGTAAATCATTCCTGCCTGTAAGTGGTTAAAAAAAGGCAATGTTTACATTGGGTCATGTTGTCGCTCCGGTACTCATAGATCATAGAGATGAGCAGAGGGCATCTTTCCTCCCCTCATCTGTTACCAGCCGCCACAACCCCTGGATTGGTTCTCGGGGCTAGCGATCGTCCAGGTAAAAGATATAAAGTAAATATACCGCGCTGTCTGCAAGCAATGTAAAAAAGCAGCTAGCACAGCAATAGATCAATTACAAAAAATGAAAACGTGAACAATAAGTGCAGCGCTCAGAATAAACTGAAAAAAATATATATACCCATATATATATATATATATATATATATATATATATATATATATATATATATATATATATATATATATATATTTATTGTGCACTTAAATGATCCAGGAAGAAACTCAAGCAACATATATATGCAGGCAATGTGTATAGACACTAAATATACGTGTATGATAGACCAAAACATTGATATTCTATGTGACAATCAAAATATGAGTGAATGATGTCCAATAAAGTGAAAGGGAAAAAAAAAATATTTTAAAAATAAATTCTAGTCCTTAGTGTTTGGACAGGTGAACCAAACAAATTGTAGATATCCAAAACGTTGTTCAAAATAACTGACATTTGAACTGGATAACGATGTGACAAAGGAAACGTGCCCAAACTTGATAAGTGATCCACCACCAGAGAGTCAAAAGGCTATGTATATATATATTTTTCAGTTTATTCTGAGCGCTGCACTTATTGTTCACACGATCGTCCAAGTAATCCTGAGAACCACCAGTAAGCGACCCCTCCCTTGGCACGACGGATTAAATTAGATCTACAGCGGTGGGAAAAGGAGGTTTTCACCTGGTTTGGCAGAATTAATATAAAAATGAATGTAATGCCAAGATTACTATACTTGTTTCAGACTCTACCTGTTAAGATTCCCCTAGGATATCTGAGGGATCTCAGAGCGAGGTTTCTGAGATTCATTTGGGCCTGAAATCAGTAAGAATGTGCAGGAACATTCTGATGTTACAAAAAGAGAGAGGAGGGGTTGGATTCCCAGATCCAGTAGGATATCACGAAGCGTCTCACTTAGCAAGGGTAGTAGAATGGTGCAAGCCCCATAGGGATAAGCCTTGGATATATCTGGAACAAGCAACGACGGACGTGCCATTGGGGGTGGCTTGTATGGCTGTCGGAGGCAGACATACCACAAGCTGCAAGGAAATATCCAACGGTGGGTGCTACGCTTCGAGTTATAAAAAAAAAATCAAAAAACTATGATATCATCATTCCCGAGCCCTCTTATCCCAATTCTAGATACCCCGAGATTTCAGCCAGGTATAACAGACAGGAGTTTTATTAATCTAAGGCGACAAGGAATCAGTAGGCTTATACATTTCTTGAGTAATAACCACATGATGTCCAGGGGGGAGATTGAACGAGTGTTTTCAGTAGATTTGGACCCATTTAGGCGGATCCAGCTTAATGCTTTTCTGCGGTCGGTGACATTGACAATGACTGTAGTATGTACACTATCTAAATTCGAGCAAATATGCCTAAACGGGGAACCACAAAGACATCTACTCTCAATCCTATATGCTTTGGTGATTGATTTAGAAGCCCCACAAGAACTCACCTTTTTACAAGCATGGGAAAGAGATCTGGGGGTAACATTTTCTCAGGTACAAAAGAACAGGATTTTGTTTACACATAAGGCGTCCGTGTCAAAAAGGTATCAAGAAGGTGGATATAAAATTCTGACTAGGTGGTATAGAACACCGGCAGTTTTGCATCGAATATATCCTCAGGTATGGAATGTCTGCTGGCGATGTCAGAAGTCTGAGGGTACCATACTGCACATATTTTGGGAATGCGTGGGGCTAAAAGAATTTTGGTCGATGGTTTCCGAAATAGTCAAAGAAATTACAGATGTGTCTCTGAGAAAATCCTGCAGCTTTTTTTATTGTTCGACATTCCTCTATCCATCGAAAGGTACAAAAACTCTCTCTTAAGACATTTGCTGACCGCAGCAAAAGCATGTATCCCAGTTTTGTGGAAAATTAATGTATCACCAACAAAGGCACACTGGTTTACGAGGATAACAGAAATTCAACAAATGGAAAATCTTACTTTAGTGTTAGGAGAGCAAGATGAGAAATATAGGACAGTATGGGCTCCTTTTATGTTATATAGGGAACAGAACCCCTAAAAGTTCATAGCAACAAATAATCCTGGGGGGGTTATTTTATTTTTTATTTATTTATTTTTTGTTTCTCTCTTTTCTTTTTCTTTTCCTTTTTCCTATCTCTATTTCTTCTTGAAGATCATCAGAATTGATTCTGGTTAAGGAAAAAAACCACAAAGGTTGGGTTGTTATAAATAAGATTAATTTGAAAGTATGAATAAGTAGGTTAAGTTGAAGATTAGGAAGCTGAATAACTGCAACTAATAGGAATTATAAGGAGGCCAGGATTAGAAAAAAAGAATGCTGTGTTGTATAGATGTATTGATGAAAATGTCTTATTACTTTTGTGAAAGAAAAAAAAGAATTTCCAAAAAAAAAAAAAGAACCGCCGGTAAGCGACCTCTCCCGCCGCTTCTAAAAGTGATCCAGCGGTGAATCCGCCGCTCGGACCACTATACCGGGGTTATATTGTTGCAGCCATAACCTTAGTATTCCACTTCCAGCTGAGGATGTCTTTTGTCTATGGCCCGGTCAGCAAGTGGTTAAAATACCTATTTACTATAAATATGTTTTAGTTTTCCCTGTAGGAAATAACCCTAAAATGCAAAGCAGACCATTAGTAGAAATGTTCCCTATTGTGAAAAAATAAATCGTATTTTGTCTGAATTTGATGTGTTGAAAAATGCATGAGAGCGTTTCCCAAATGACTTGTGTATTGACATAATCGATATTTCTGTTTCTCCTTGTACATTCTGATTGTAATCCTTAAAATAAACCTGTCATGGGAGAAGTATGGGGACTGCCACTGCTGACCTCTTTGTGAAAATTCTGGTTTACTAGCCGTTAGCCGATTCACTGGCTTTAATAAATTACTGTATGTTCAGCCGATGGTTGGCAATTCCTAGATCTATCAGTCTGTGATTATGGATTCACTTCACTAACAACCAGCTAGTACATTTACATAGATCCTGTAAGCAGTGAACTCAACCTTGCTGCCGTCTTTCCAGGTGGAATGTTTATAACGCAATACAAATGCACTTTATTTAATCGGAGTCTAAAAACGATCTCTAAACACAGATCATATCATTATCTTGCATTTTTTTGAACTGGGTCCTTTTCTGATATTATATATCCAGTTCATGAGATTGTTTTGAGTAGAATTTATTTCGTAGGGTGGATGAGAGTTGTTTGGTTGTGGTGGCCACCTGTGTCCCATTAAGACTATTGTCTTAATTTTAATAAAATGTGTTGGAGGTGTGTGTGTGTGTGTATATGTATATATGTGTATATATATATATATATATATTATAAAAATGTATAGCCGTATAACTTTTTTCTAAATTTATTATGTGGCTATATGTGGATATTCAATTAGGGCTGCAACTAACGATTATTTTCATAATCGATTAGTTGGCCGATTATTGTTTCGATCGATTATTCGGTTAAAAAAAAGTGTGGTGTATAATTTAGTTAATGTGTGCAGTTTAAAAAAAAAAAGGTCATTTAAATATCTCTATGCAGTGGTAAATATAAATAACCAACTATATGGTTAGGGAGCAAAATATCGAATCCACTCTGAGAATAACAGACAAAAGAGATATACTGTATATACAATTAGAGGAGAGATATACTGTATATACTATTAGAGAGATATACTGTATATACTATTAGAGGAGATATACTGTATATACTATTAGAGGAGATATACTGTATATACTATTACAGGATATATACTGTATATACTATTAAAGGGTGAATCTGGTAAATATCGTCAGACTCAGTGATCACATTTTTTTTATTAAAAACAAAAACAATGTCTTGCTTCAAGAAAAATTTATTTTAAGAACATTCGTTCTTTCATTCAGTGAATGTACAAAGATTTTTCGTCGGAATATTCTCGTCTAAAAATTGATCCGTGTGACCAGCATAAGGCTCAGTACACACCTGCTGTGCGGTTTGATTTTTGTGCAGGTGATTTTGCTGCGATTTGGGTTTTTGCATTTTTTTTGGACAATTTGTTGTTGGGCAGATTAAAAAACACATATTGCTGCAAAAACGCATTACGTGCTTTTCTGCATCTTCTCTATTGAAGTATATTGAACCAAAAAAATAAAAGTGTGATCAGCTCTGCTCCCGCTCCACACGAAGACAGCTTTGAACTCCAAATGCAGAGCCTTGCCAACCATCAACAAAAAAGGGAGAACACTATAAGCTCATCCAATTTAGTCCAGATCGAATGGGAATAGAAAATGACTTAGAAAAAACACCTACCCAATAAAACAAATCTGTTCACACCGTCAGCTTGAACGTGTCCCATAGGAAACCATGTGAATGAACTGTAGTGTGTTTCTGCAAAAAGCACCAAAAAACATAGATGTGAACCAGGTCTAAGATGTTTAGTAACATAATGGGGTGAAAAAAACTAAAATTATCCCTTTTTATAGTACAAAAAAAGCAGATAATCACTACTATAAAGGGGTTCATTTTTTTTACTGTAGAACTGTGAAAGTAATATTTGCAGTAGCGATTATTTGCTCTTTTTGTACTATAAAGGGCTCATTTTTAGGTTTTTTTTTTATTTTAGTTCTTTATTTTTACTTCCCTTCACCTAAATGATTTGAGTTTGTTGTTCAACTGAGTTGTACAGTTTATAGGTCACATTAAAGGTGGAAAAAGTTCTGAAATGATTTATCTTTGTCATTTTTTTACATCACAGAAACCTGACATTTTAACAGGGAAGTGTAGACTTTTTAGATTCACTGAATAACGGCGTTTGTAGACACTTTAACTTTTGTGCAAACCAATCACTATACGTTGGAATTTTTTTTTATCAATTATATGTAGCAGAATGCATATTTGCCTAAATTTTTGAAGAAATTTGTTTCTTCTTTCTTCTTCTGTGATTTTTTTTTTTTTTTTTTGTTAAAACCCAATTGCCACTAAAATAAAGCTCTATTTGTGAGGAAAAAGGACATCAATTTCAATCTTTATTTTACCATATGGAAGTATTTTGATCGGTGACCTCCTAAAAGACAGTAAAAAGCATTGTGTTCTTTTCTTTTCAGCTGTACTATCAAGTGTTAAACTTTGGTATGATTGTATCCTCTGCACTGATGATCTGGAAAGGTCTCATGGTAGTCACTGGCAGCGAGAGTCCTATAGTTGTTGTTCTGAGGTATGTATAAGTATCAGTACTTTGTATATACTTGGGGTGTTGTTACTGTGAATTTCAGTTTATGATCTTTGTAAAGATGTCAGATTGCAACAATGCTATCCCCAATATTTGCCACCTTAAGAAAAAAAAAAAAAAGATGTTGAGAAACATGTCTGGAGTTGTAAACGTTGCAAATACATTTTCTATTAAAGTGGTTGTAAACCATTACATATGCCCAGTGAAGTAACTCAGGTGATACACAGAGATGAAACCTATCCTCCTACATGAGTTGTACCTGTCTATATGCAAAGTGCTGAATTATAAAGCTTGTTTAAAAGTTAAGAAAAAAGGGCGTAGAACTGAAGTTGCACTCTGCAGAGCTCAGTGAGGCGAGCTCTGAAAGCTGATTGGAGGCAATGGACACTCTTCCCTCCACACAGCACATAGAAACAGAGCTGAAGCTGTCAATCAGCTGGAGATCCCTCCCCTGTCACCTTTCATCTCTTGGTGTCATGAAAGCTTATCAGAAGTGATTCCTGCTGATAGAGGAAGGAAGCAGCAGATAGAAATTACACTTAGTGCTCTGGATTCAGACAGGTACACACTATAGAGGAATGTGCTTTGTTTATATTTCATATCTGAGGGTTACAACCACTTTACAGTTTTTTGTGTAAAATTATATCGGAGCACTATTGTGCTGTTAAAGAGGAACTCCGTCTCCTATGTAAAAATTAAAAGTCAGCAGCTACATGAACTAGTAAACAGCCACTCACCTGTGCCACAGTCCAGCACTGTGCTCCACCCAGCCGTTTTCACCCTGTGTTCTCTCTCCTTGGCTCCGGCATCTTTACTATGGGCACCCGGCTGTGACAGCTTGCAGCTTCACAGGCGGGTGCCCACTGCACTGCATACTGGATGGTCCTTCAGTCTTCTGGGACCTGTCACGTGTCCGAGAAGACACGTGACAGGTCCGAGAAGACACGTGACAAGGACCTGGATGGTCCTTCAGTCTTCTGGGACCTGTCACGTGTCCGAGTAGACTGCAGGGGGGGGGGGGCTTTCACTTCCAATCGCCTAGGTGATCAGAGCAGAAGTGGGAGCGGATACACGCTCGCCCCCAAAAGCTCCATTTCATAAACCGGAGTGAGGTGAGGAAACAAACAGGAAGTGGCCTGTAAGGTATTTACTGGCAGAAAAAAAAATGTTTTACTATCCAAAGTTAAAAAAACAAGGAGAAGATTTAATAGATGGAAAGTTGAAAAATGACTAAAGTTAAGCTTTAAAGCGGCACTTCCCCTTTTGGGTGGAGCGCCGCTTTAAAAAGATTTGTGACTGCAAAACACACAGCCTGAATAAATTGCAAAGATTTGATATCTTGACCAGAACAGTGCATTTTACCCAGAAGTTTTTCTTAATTATATTAATATTCTTCACTGCAAAGTACTGATTTCTTTATTAGTGTTTAGCACTGATGATATCAGTCATACAGGCAGAGATGGGGACGTGATGTTGCAGCCTTTTCAAATCTTACCGATGCACAAGGAGTGAATTCGTCAGGTCTAAGCTTGCTTACTATCTTCCCCTTCTGTGCATAAAAGAAGCCTGACATGATATGTGTACAGTGTGTAGACTGCTATTGCTGAACTTTTTTTCATTTCCTGCTGTCGTCATGCTATGATATGACTAATACTTTGAGTAGTGACCCCTCACAAGCATGAAGATAATGCATTTTTAATGTTCCCCCTTTCTGAATTGAGTGCCTGCTTTGGTTCACAGATTGCATCTGTTGTGTTAGTGGATTGTGGAGAATAAACTGTATGTTGGTGTTTGAATTCAGGGTAAGATACAATGCAGGATAAAGTCCCTTTTTCAATATATGCAGTGCAGTGAATCGACAGGCAAGGTTTTTTGTTTTTTTTAAAGTAAAGTTGTCATATCGTGGTACAAATCAAAGTGGCACCACAGTTGTGTAGCAGGCTTCCTCTCCAGCCATGTCATACATTTTCATTTCCTTTGCTGCCTCTCTGGGCTGTCTCAATAGAATGTTAGAGTGAAAAGAAGTATTTCTATACAGCTAGGCCCTTCATACATTACCCAACACAGCATCATCCCCTGCCGTGCGCACACACCCCTGATAATACCTGGTCTTGTAAATAGAACAGGGAGGCACTGAGCACTGCATTCTAGGAAGAGGGAGCTGAGCACTTTGCCCCATAGAAGTTTAGCTTTTTTTTTGGGCTGCCATGGCACAGAGGCATGTTTTGTGCCATGCATCTGTGCTGGTACTTTATTATAGCACATGACCTGTTTCCTTAAAATGTTATATTCTATAACTCTTCTATGCCTCGCATGGTGTGACGGTTTCAAGTACAAATAGGCCTAAGGGAAATTTATTTTTATCAAAGCAGTTAGTTCTCTCTGGTACACTAATGTAGGAATATTATCTACAGCACTGTATGTATATAACCTTGATGAAAACCTTTACTAAAATTTTCCTACTAATGGAAACCCATCTATGCTTTTCTAAAATACTGAAGAACTGTTTTTACAACTTTCGAACTGAAGCCTGTAAACGCCTGTTTTGAAAGTATATGGCCAGGAATCGGGGGACTGCTGCTCCTTGCATCTCCTTAAAGTGGAACTTCCACTCTTTCTCCTCCCCTGCCAACTACTTTTATTTTGGGGTGGGTGGGGAGCAGGTAACTAGTTTTCTCCTCCGTCCGCAACCTTCTGTGACTCATCACTGGTCCCAGAAGGATGGGGCACCATTCACTAAGCGCAGCGTGGCTCTCACATGCGCAGTGGGCTGTCAAGCCACAAGAAGTCACAGCTGGCTGCTCAAAGTTAAGATGCTGTGAAGAAACTGTGAGTACAGCATTGGATATCTGTTTACTAAAAGTCAGCAGCTACAGTTTTTGTAATTTTTAGGCTTCATGGTACACTACAGCTCATAAACTTGAGTTTTGGAGATCTTGGCATTTTTTTTCCCAAAGCTCCTAAAGTCAACTTCATAAAAGCCTATGTGTCAATGTACACATAGGCTTTTAGCAGAATTTAGGAGCTGCTGCGGTTAGGGGAGCTTCAACCTCTCCCTCAACCTTCCTCTTCTGAACGCTGAAGAATCGTGTTCACGATAGGAACGTTTTGACAGCGGTCAAAGTAATCTATGTGTACATGAAGCCTTAAAGAAAGGACTAAAGCTCCTCATTAACCTCTTGCTGACCTAGTAATGCATATGTGTGGCAGCAAGGAGAGTGCCGCACATATGCATCCATTGGCAGCAGAGTTTCTCCACTGAGAGCGCACTTAACCTTGTATTCCCAGCGCCTCGCCCGAGCTGTCAACAAGTCCCAGTCTCTATTAATGATCAGGAGCCAGTGGGACTGGCTGCCAATCATGTGACCCCCTGTGACAGACCATCTCGGTGGTCCTGTGATCAGGCAGACCTTTGACTAAGGCGAGTTACGTGCATGGGGTGGTGGGACAGACCCAACACAAAAAAAAGGAAAAAAATACCCACCCTATTCCAGCAGAGAAAAGTAGGGTGGGTGGAGAGGCGGGATCTTCCTCGGGAGGGTTAAGGTCCTCTTTAAGTTAGCCAATGTATGGTATCACTTTCTGTTACGAGTCAAAAGTTTTTATTAGTGTTCAAAGGGGAAATAGTTACAAAATAAAAAGCAAAGTAGACTATGGCAAAACCGTTCCAACAAAATACATAAAGGTAGCCACAATAACACCTGGCACGATATATATATGACCGCTATATATCTTCCCAGGGTAAGGTGAATAGAAATGTTCAGTCATTGGGAAAACCAGCTTTTTAATAGCATAGGAACCAGTAAACAGGTGGTAGCAAAATGCAGATAACTGACAGTATGGATATTGGCTCATAAAGGCCCAAAGTATAGCGGCCACTCTCGTTTGGTATCACCCCTAGGTACTTCAATACTTGGGTACTTTACATTTCTAAAGCAGGTTAGCCACACTTAAATAAAAAAAACTAATGAGAAATCTAAAGGAGAAGAAAAATTGGGGGGGCGGAGGGGAGGAAGAATTTGCCAGTCCAGGAATTTTGTGCCATTAAATCAAGCATCTACTTTTGTGCGTCTGGGACCAGGAGCTCCAGGCCTTATCAAAAATTCCTGGTTTATCCCTCAGAACACAATATTTTCATTGAGCATAATCCAGGTTAACTTGCGCTTTAGTAGGGCTAGGTCAATCACTGGACTCTTCCAAGCCTTGTGGTATCACTTTCAACTCTAAAACCTTAGATTTTTTTTTTTTTTAATGGCTAATATGGTATAATACCCTGCTGCTGGGATGCATAATTGAACAGGTAAAACATTTTATTTTTTTTTTCTTGGAGACCTAGGTAAGCTTACATGATCATATTACCTTGTTATGGCTACATGACTTCTGCTAATGTCCAATCTGAAATCTGATCTGTCACCTTCAACTGAATTGCATGACTAGCATAGATCTACTTTAAAGCGGTTGTATAGTCAAATTTTTAACTTTTACCTACAGGTAAGCCTATAATAAGGCTTACCTGTAGGTAAAAAAAAAATATCTCCTAAACCTGTACGGTTCAGGAGATATTCCCTTTGCAATGAGTCTTGTAGCTAGGGGTGCAACGGATCAAAAAACTCAAGGTTCGGATCGTTCCTCGGATCAGGAGTCACGGTTCGGATCATTTTCGGATCAACAAAAAAAAAAATCTCCCCCACTGTAATATCCACAATCTCCCTATTGGCAGGGTATTGGCAGGGTATGGTCAGGGCATTGCAGAGTATTGGCAGGGTATTGCAGCAGAGCATTGCAGAGTATTGGCAGGGCATTGCAGATTATTGGCACTGCTGCCAACAGATCTCTCCCCTCCACTGTACAGATCAGTACACAGAGGGGAGAGAAAAACCGGCATCATGACATGACGCTGGTTTGTTACAAGTGATCGCTCCATCATTTGACAGAGCGATCACGTGCTAAACGGCCGCCAGGTGTACCAAGATGGCCGCCGCTCCGGAGCTAGGCCAAAGCCACGGCCTTTCCTATGGCCGAGGCCACAGAGCGCTCCGCGGATCGCGGGTGTCCCGTACGGATCAACTTCCGTGGATCGGATCACAGATCGATGACGATCCGTTGCACCCCTACTTTTAGCCCATTCCAGCCTTGTGCAGGTCTACAATCTTGTTCCTAACATCCTTTGACAGCTCTTTGGTCTTGCCCATGATGGTGAGGTTTGAATGGAAGAAAGATTCTGTGGACAGGTGTCTTTTTTTTTTTTTTTTTTTTTTAAATACACATAATGAGTTGTCGTTAGGAACACCTTCTTAAAGCAGAGTTCCACCCAAAAGTGGAACTTCCGCTTTAAGCACTCCTCGCCCCCTTACATGCCACCTGGCATGTCGTAATTTTTTTGGGGGGAGGGGGTAGTGGGTATCTGGTTTTGACAGGTACTTCCTGTCCCGCTTCCTCCTTCCGTTGCCTAGGTAGCGACTCCTCTCCCCCTAGGCGGCCCCTCCCTCTCTGCAATCTTCTGGGACACGTCACAGGTCCCAGAAGATTGCCTGGCCACTAAGAGTGCAGTGTGCACCTGGCTGTGAAGCCGCTAGCTGGCACAGCTGGGTGCCCACTGAGTAAGGATGAGCTCTGGCGTGTTCGCATGTGCACGTGCCAAGCCCGCCAGGAAGTCGGCACTGCACAGCGCTAATCACAAGCAGTGAGACATTTCCCGTTGTGCGGCTGCAGAGATCAGGAAATGTCTCACCGCTTGTGATTAGCGCATTGCCGACTTCCTGGCGTGCTTGGCACGTGCAGCATGCGAACACGCCAGAACTCATCCTTCTGAGTAGTTGTACACTTTGCTCCTATTGCATATGGAAACTAAGCAATGTCCTTGGAGCTTTCTGGCATCTATATGCTGTATCTTATTGTCAAATGCCCCTGGTTCTGAGTTTGTTCATAGCCCTGTGAGTAGGGAATAGTACAATTAGTGACTGTGCTTCTCTAGGCCTTATAAATAATAAATCTAGGACAGATTTAGAGAAGTTCTTTTGGATTTATCTATGTACTTCTCAGATTAATAGCCCTGTGTTTATTATCTTTGCTTCATCGATGGTAGCTAATCGTAATTATGCAAATTTTCCAGATAATATTCATTGTGAGAGATGACTCGGTTCTCTCCTCTAGCTTTCATTGCTAATCACCTTACCCTTTACTTATCACAATGGGTCATATATTTATTTCTATTTCCCCCAGCCCCGGTGCATAGATCTATTTATTGTGATTGATGGCTTAATAAAGCAAATACTTGCGAAAGCTGACATCTCAAATTAGTGATTACCTTTTAAAGGTCAGTTAGACGTGTTGTCTGGTCTTGATATGATGTACCCTTCTGTTTGTGTAAATATCAGGAAGCATGTTTGTGAAGTGGCAGCATGTTCAGTCTATAAGAGCAATCAGGGAAGGTGGCTGTAAAATGCTAACAAAAGGTTTTATGTGTTTTTCCTAAAGCATGGATTTGAAAAGCAAATAGTCCGTTCTTCAAGATAGGAACCTGCTTGCCTTTTGACACCACAGACAAAGCGCAGGGGTTATTTGATGTAAATCTATACCTCGCATTACTTTTTGTGGGAATGTGCAGAATACACAGTACTCGTTTGGAAAATTTGGTTTAAAACTTTTAGGCACTTGTGGAAAATAATGCTGTAACGGGAGGATGCTTTTATAAATAGTGTACGAGTACAAATACTTGGTATTGGTGCAACCCTAGGGATGCTCAAACCAGCCTGGCCAGCACCACATACCTTGAGGGTAGGGGAAGGTAATTGGGGAGTAGTAGACATATTTTGGGCATCATTTTAATTACAGTAGTAGTCGGCCTACAGAAGTCTATGGTGCTTGGGTACCAGATGTATGCTTGAACCAGGAGCCAAAGGTTTTAGCTGCAGATCTGTGGACAGCAGGCAAGAGTCATTTACAGCTTTAACCTGGCCATACACTGCTTGAATTTCAATTCAGACTCTTGGAACCACCACAATTGTAAGCCGAACAGTGACTGCATCCTATCAGTACAGTCACTGTTCAGGTATTTAAAGTGGTTCTTCACCCTGTAAACAAAAGCAGAACGTCCTCCTTTTTGGGTGAAGTTCCACTTTAAGCAGCCATGAGTGTTGCATTTGCTTCAATACACAGTGACTGTGTAGCATGGATGGCTAGTCTTCGTTATTACCCCCACCCAACCCATCCAGACATCTGCGCTTAAAGTCTTTAACATGCAATTGCAGATCTTATACAGCCAGCTTATGCATGTCATGTTGTTGAGGGACCAGAGATGGAATCTTCATAAAGATCTATATTCACTCACCGGCCACTTCATTAGGTACACCTTACTAGCACCGGGTTGGACTCCCTTTTGCCTTCAGAACTGCCTTAATTTGTGGCATAGATTCATCAAGGTGTTGAATCTATGAAGGGAGAAGGGAGTTTAACAAAACTCGTGGCCACCCATTAAAATTAGAAGAAAAGAGGTTTAACCTTAAACTACGTAGAGGGTTCTTTACTGTAAGAGCGGCAAGGATGTGGAATTCCCTTCCACAGGCGGTGGTCTGAGCGGGGAGCATCAATAGTGTCAAGAAACTATTAGATAATCACCTGAATGACCGCAACATACAATGATATACAATGTATTACTGTCATATATTCACACACATTGGTTGGACTTGTGTCGTCTTTTTTCAACCTCACCTACTATATAACTATGTTGGAGATATTCCTCAGAGGTTTTGGTCCATATTGACATGATAGCATCACTCAGTATCTGCAGATTTGTCGGCTGCACATCCATGATGCGAATCTCTCGTTTCACCACATCCCGAAGGTGCTCTATTGGATTGAGATCTGTTGACTGTGGGGGCCATTGAAGTACAGTGACCTCATTGTCATGTTCTAGAAACCAGTGGTGAGATGATTGGAGCTTTGTGACATGGTGCATTATCCTGCTGGAAGTAGTCATCAGAAGATGGGTACACTGTAGTCATAAAGAGATGGACATGATCAGCAACAACACTCAGGTAAGCCGAGGTGTTTAAACAATGCTCAATTGGTACTAAGGGGTCCAAAGTGTGCCAAGAAAATATCCCCCACACCATAAAACACCAGCCTGAACCATTGATACAAGGTAGGATGGATCCATGCTTTCATGTTTATGCCAAATTCTGACTCTACCATCTGAATGTCACATCTGAAATCGAGACTCATCAGACCAGGCAACGTTTGACCAATCTTCTATTGTCCAATTTTGGTGAGCTTGTGCGAAATTGTAGCCTTCGTTTCCTGTTCTTAGCTGACAGGAGTGGCACATGGTGTGGTCTTCTGCTGCTGTAGCCCATCTGTTTTAAGGTTCAATGTGTTGTGCGTTCAGAGATGATATTCTGCATACCTTGGTAACTTGTAATGAGTGGTTATTTAAGTTACTGTTGCCTTTCTATCATCTCGAACCAGTCTGTCCATTCTCATCTGACCTCTGACATTAACGAGGCATTTTCCTTCGCACAACTGCCGCTCACTGGATATTTTCTTTTTTTCAGACCATTCTCTGTAAACCCTAGAGATGGTTGTGTGTGAAAATTCCAGTAGATCAGCAGTTTTTAAATGCTCAGACTAGCCCATCTGGCACCAACAACCATGCCACGTTCAAGTCGCTTAAATCCCCTTTCTTCCCCATTCTGATGCTCGGTTTGTACTACAGCGAGTCGTCTTCACCACATCTAGATGCCTAAATGCATTGTGTTGCTGCCATGTGATTGGCTGATTAGTGTTACTGAGCAATTGAACAGGTGTACCTAATAAAGTGACTGTGAGTGTATATTAGGCGGTTATTATTTTACAGTACATAGTGAAACACTGCTTTCTGCTTAGAAGTGCTGCATAATATACACCTTTGAACTTCCACTCTCTCTGTAAATCTCCCAAACATGTTTGGTGAGATTGTAGATAATATAATATGACTGGAAAAACCCAAAAGACAGAGACCTTGTGATCTTTTTCTTGTGCTTTGGGCTGCCGGTCATGTATAACAAAGAGGTCCTCTTTCTTTTTTTTTTTTTAATCAGAATAATGAATGGGTAATGATGATGACATGTATATTGCACTTTGATAATGCGGGCCCGGTGATAACTATCACTTGTCTGATGTTTATGCTACACAATCAGATCTTGAAACTTTAATAGCCACTTTTTTAATTTTTTTTTTTTATTTGTTTTTATTAAACTTACAGCTTAAGTCAGACCTACTTGCTTTGGGCAACAAATATATAGCTAGGCTCTTCCGTTTAGTGCAGTTTGGCTGGGAAGCGGTAGACTACTGACTCCAAAATAGATGATACAAATTGAGATGCATTACTGCAAGGCAACTTCTACAAAAGCAGATTGTATTATAATAGGTTTTTAGCCTGGAAGATAATTCATACAACCCTTGTAGAGACGTATAAACAAAAATAACAAATAAAAATGCAAAAGTATTTCTATTGTGCATTAACAATTTAAGCAAATGTTTGTTAATGGTGTAAAGGTTAAGCCCATAGGTTGCTCTGTGATATTATTATTTATGTGGTTTGTTTATATGCTAAGGGTGGTGTATTTATTTCCATTTTTTTCTGATATCTGTGTTGGATTTATTTGAAAATAATATTTAAAGGAAAATTTAGCTACTTTATAGGAAACATTTTAAAAGTGTTAGTGTTAGCTGTACCTTAAGCCTAGGTTCATATATGTGTGATGCGGGAACCAGCACAATTACAGCGCCGGTTCCCGCATTGCTGCTCTCCGGCAGGCAGTTCACGCTTCCCTCTGTGACCCGCTGCGGGTGTCAACACATTGTTAATGACACCCCCAGATCAGTTTACAGATCGCAGTGCGAATTGTGAACTCGCACATGAATCAGATCACATGGATGAAAGCACCCATGCGATCCGATTCTGCGGTGCAGGTGCAAATTACATGCGATGTCTGAGATTGCACATATAGGAACCTAGGCTGAAAATGTACCCTTTTCCGTAATCCCCCACCAAAAAATGTCATCTGGTATGTGAAGGTGCCTAGGCAGTCTTGTGCCTACAGCCCCATAGCTAGCTGTATATCTGGAATATGAGATCAATGGAATTACTGCCTCTGACTGCTAGTCTCAGATTTACGGGGAGACTAGAGATGTCAATACTGTGCTGCTTGCTGTACCCCTTGCTCTTTTATATAAAGAAATGGGTACAAAGAAACCACTCAGAACAAGGCATATAAAGCTGGCCATACTCTTAATTTTGTACTTCAGCCTGCTAAATGAAGAAAAACGAACTTCTGGGGGTGCCCATGCATTCACCAAAATTCAATCGATCCCTGTTGGACCATCAATGGGGTTTTTGATATAAATGTACTGTATATGCCCCCAGTTTATTATGTGAGGCTTTACGTATTTGTGCATATACTTGCCTTTGTGTGGTATCGGATGTAGGGGGACATATGTTAATGGAGAAATAATATCGAAGGCATTTTACCTTTTGGTGCGTAATAAAGTTCTGAAGTAAGGCACAGTTTACTTTTTTTTTCACGATGGATATGGCAAATCCTTTTTTTTAGTTATGCTTTCCTGTTGGGTCACAGGAATACATTTACTAATGTTCTTCTGTGACCCAGAGTTGGCTGATAGCTGGCTGTTGGCTATCATCAGCTGACAGGACAGAGCCACGCCAACTTTAAGAAGGATCCTAACAATACTGGCGGGATCCACCTAGCTACTTAAGTGACCACTGGCTCTACCTTTCATGATGCTGCTGAGTGGAGTCAGCCACACCTGCCCCTTTCCCAGCCTAATTCTCTAGCGAGTGCTGAAAGCAGTGATTGACAGGCACTGTTCTTTGTTGCGGGCAGACCAAGAACTCCCTGATCAGTGGTCATGTGATCGATTAGGTTTTGGTCTTTTATTGCCAGCATGGGACAGCAGCAGCATGGAGGGGAGTATGTGTTCTTGTGGGGTTTTTTTTTTTTTTTATATACCCTATAATTTTCCTTTTAACATCTTTATTTCATGGCAGTCTTTCAGACAGGTCCGTTCTTTATTTTGCTTTTGTTTTGCTCCTCCTTTTTTCAGTTGTGTAGATGGAGGGAAGTGACACGACTGTATTCTTATCCCTAATGGACAGTGTTGTCACCCTTCTTTCTGGCTCTGCAAATTTAGAATCTAGAATTCTACATATTTTCGCAGGTAAAGCTGTTCGAAGGTATTAAATTGCTATTTAGTCAGATATCAGGTTGAATGTGCTCTGCTTTTGAAATGTTCTACCTCCAATTTCCTAATTCAAAATCATGTTAACTCATCATCTTCCCTGCAGTGGCAGCATGGAGCCCGCATTCCACAGAGGAGACTTGCTTTTCTTGACCAATCGCGTGGATGATCCTATCAGAGTGGGGGAAATAGTGGTCTTCAGAATAGAAGGAAGAGAGATACCGATTGTACATCGTGTTCTGAAAATTCATGAAAAGTGAGTGCCTGCTTAAGTTATTGCAATCCATGAGCAGTCAGATTCTTAAAGTGATCGTGTTCTGATCTTGATTTTCTTGGGTATTGATCCTACTGAAGTGCAGGCACTATGTGGAGCCAACTAGTACCTTGGTTGTTCTTCAGATTGATTCTGTGGAGCCCCAGTGTGGCCATTTGTGCAACCTAGCCAGTGTTCATTGGCAGCACATGCGACTCAACGTTTCTTCCCTTGTGAAAACAAAGAATCAGCATACCCAGTGATTTTATCACAATATAGTAAAAAGCCATTTGAAATAGTAATGGGAATCCCGTCACACACCAGTCTACCCTTCCCAGACCTAACCAGGACCTAAAGTGGAAATTAATGCAAAAACTAAAAACCCTGCATCTATAGCCACAAACATTCTAACACTAACCTATCTAGCCCTGAAAAATAGAAAAAAAATCAGTATACATACCTTTTCTACAGGCGATCCAACCCGATCTCCAGTGGCGGAAGTTCTGATCCCGCGCTGGGCTGTCAGCCAGACACATTCGTCAACGGAAGCCCCATAGTAACTCTATGGGTGTTGTCACTTCCCATTCATTTCACAGCCGTTGTCAGACGTGTACTCAGCAGAGCTTCCGCCGCTGGAGATCGGCATGAAATTGCCTGCAGAAAAGGTATGTATACTGATATATATTTTTTTTTCTTTTCAGGGCTAGATAGGTTAGTGTTAGACTATTGGTGGCTATAGATGCAGGGATTTTAGTTTTTGCATGGACTTTCATTTTAACCAAATTGGGCATTGTACAGCCACGATTTGTGGTGGATAAACCAGTGCCTTTTATAAGGAAGGACTATATTTGAAACACTTTTTTTTTTTTTTGTTACATCCTTGTTCTGCATCATATATTGTATTTATAATAAATGTTTCTGATTAAGGGAAAATGGAGACATCAAATTTCTGACAAAGGGAGACAACAATGCTGTGGATGATCGAGGGTTGTACAAGCAGGGACAGAACTGGCTGGAGAAGAAGGATGTGGTGGGAAGGGCAAGAGGGTAAGTCTATAAACCGGTAACAATGCTTTACAAAATTGTGCCTATCGCTGTAAAAGGTACAGCATTTCTACGTAGGGTAAAGACCATTGTGGGGGATGTATTCCCTGAAATCTGTTAGCCAATGGGATAAAAGAAATCTGCTGTACGGTTGCTGTCAATACAGAATACATAGTATACGCAATAACTGTGTCATATATATATATATATATATATATATATATATATATATATATATATATATATATATATATATATATATATATATATATATATATATATTTTTTTTTGTATTCCTTCTAGTAGTTTTGAAATAGGATTATTCTTAAAGTGTACCAACCTACTTTTGTAGCTCCTGTTCCTCAAGGCTGTTATATACATGCAAGCAGTTTAGCCAACTTTGTTACAGAGTTTGAGGTTTTGTCAATTGGCCAATCATATGAGCAAAAATTTACATTTCTGAGGGCAGTCTGCATAAAAGGCATACTGTGAGTATTTAGTGTTGCCAATTTCACAAGTATTTGACATTTGAATTATTGGCCCTTTTATAAACCCATAGGCAATGTCCCTTGTACTGTAACACTTATAACACACATTTTTATAGTTGCCAAAAAAACTATTGCCTAAGCATGGAAATCCCCATCCCTCAACCGTGAGGTAGTTAAGCATACGTGCAATTTAGGAGCCTCCGTATTTCTCTTCCCTCCTTTCATTTTTGTCCAACACTCCTTTCCTCCTCACCCCTAAACTTTTTCTGGCCTTCCTCTTTTTCTGGTATGGTATCCAATTTTTGTAGGCACACCGGTGTACTATAATTCAACCACTACTGTAGCCTCTGAGCTAATGTATATCTCTACATTGCAATAAAATCATTTTAGTTGACTAGAGGCTGGAATAGGAATGTTTTAATGACTGCTCCAAAAGGACCTTGGACATGAAGGTTATCGTGCTTTACGTCATTAACAGTAGACAGTTTAGTTAAAATGTTGCTGTACTCGTAGAAAGCTCTTCCAGCGTCAGCATATGCATTGCCTAAACATATATTATGGGATGTATACAGTATCTCACAAAAGTGAGTACACCACTCACATTTTTGTAAATATAATAAAATATCTTTTTATGTGGCAGCACTGAAGAAATGACACTTTGCTACAATGTAAAGCAGTGCGTGTACAGCTTGTATAACAGTGTAAATTTGCTTTCCCCTCCAAATAACTCAACACACAGCCATTAATGTCTAAACCGCTGGCAACAAAAGTGAGTACACCCCTAAGTGAAAATGTCCAAATTGGGCCCAATTAGCCATTTTCCCTCCCTGGTGTCATGTGACTCATTAGTGTTACATGGTCTCAGGTGTGAATGGGGAGCAGGTGTATTAAATTTGGTGTTATCGCTCTCACTCGCTCATACTAGTCACTGGAAGTTCAACATGGCACCTCAATGAAAAGAACTCTCTGAGGATCTGAAAAAAAGAATTGTTGCTTTTACATAAAGATGGCCTAGGCTATAAGATGATTGCCAAGACCCTAAAACTGAGCTGCAGCACGGTGGCCAAGACCTTACATCGGTTTAACAGGACACTCAGAACAGGCCTCGCTATGGTCGACCAAAGAAGTTGAGTGCATGTGCTCAGTGTTATATCCAGAGGTTGTCTTTGGGAAATATATGTATGAGTGCTGTCAGCATTGCTGCAGAGGTTGGGGGGATCAGCCTGACAGTGCTCAGACCATACGCCGCACACTGCATCAAATTGGTCTGCATGGCTGTCATCCCAGGAGTAAGCCTCTTCTAAAGATGATGCACAAGGAAACATGCAAACAGTTTGCTGAAGAAAAGCAGACTAAAGACATGGATTACTGGAACCATGTCATGTGGTCTGATGAGACCAAGATAAACTTATTTGGTTCAAATGGTGTCAAGCGTGTGTGGTGGCAACCAGGTGAGGAGTACAAAGACAAGTGTGACTTGCCTACAGTCAAGCATAGTGGTGGGAGTGTCATGGTCTGGGGCTGCATAAGTGCTACCAGCACTGGGGAGCTACAGTTCATTGAGGGAACCATGAATGCCAACATGTACTGTGACATACTGAAGCAGAGCATGATCCCCTTCCTTCGGAGACTGGGCCTTAGGGTAATATTCTGACATAACGACTCCAAACACATTTCCAAGACGACCACTGCCTTGCTAAGGCAGCTGAGGGTAAAGCTGATTGACTGGCCAATCATGTCTCCAGACCTAAACCCTATAGAGCATCTGTGGGGCATCCTCAAATGGAAGGTGGAGGAGCGCAAGGTCTCTAACATCAACCAGCTCTGTGATGTCATCATGGAGGAGTGGAAGAGGACTCCAGTGGCAACCTGTGAAGCTCTGGTGAACTCGATGCCCAAGAGGGTTAAGGCAGTGCTGGAAAAATAATGGTGGCCACACAAAATATTGACACTTTGTGCCCAATTTAAACATTTTTAGTTAGGGGTGTACTCACTTTTGTTGCCAGCGGTTTAGACATTATTGGCTGTGTGTTGAGTTATTTTGAGGGGACAGCAAATTTACACTGTTATACGAGCTGTACACTCACTACTTTACATTGTAGCAAAGTGTAATTTCTTCAGGTTTGTCACATGAAAAGATATACCGGTAATAAAATATTTGCAAAAATGTGAGGGGTGTACTCACTTTTGTGAGATACTGTATATCGTCTCAGATTATGTTGCATTTGTTGCCTCTAGGGATAAAACAACTAATCCATTATGAAATGAATAATTACCATTTTCATAATCGATTAATCGGCCAGTAACATAATGGGGTTAAAAAAACAAAAATGAGCCCTTTCTAGTACAAAAAGAGCAAATAATCGCTACTGTAAATATTACTTTCACAGTTCTACAGTAAAAAAAATGAACCCCTTACAGTAGTGATTATCTGCTTTTTTTTGTACTATAAAGGGCTAATTTCAGGTTTTTTTTAACCCCATTATGTTACTAAACATCTTAGACCTTAAACATCTGTGTTTTTTGGTGCTTTTTGCAGAAACGCACTACAGTTAATTTACATGGTTTCCTATGGGACACGTTCACATCTATGCTTTTTTCAGCCGCTGCGTATTTGGAAAGGATCAGGGACTTTTTTTTTTTTAAACACAAAACGGTGCTTTTTTTGGTTCATTATACTTCAATGGAGAAGCTGCAGAAAAGCATGTAATGTGTTTTTGCAGCAATTTGTGTTTTTTAATCTCCCCAATAACAAATTGGGCAAAAAAAAAAAAGCAAAAACGCAAATCGCAGCAAAATCACGTGCGCAAAAATCAAAATGCACAGCAAAAACAGATCAAAAGCAAACTGCATAGGTGTGTACAGAGCCTTATGCTGGCCACACAAATCAATTTTCAGATGAGAATATTCAGACGAAAAATCTTTGTACATTCACTGAATGAAAGAATGTGTTTGAAATTTTCACTTGTTTTTAACATTGTGTTCTTAAAATGAATGTAATTTCTGAACGAAAATCACATACACGGTCTGAAAATTCCTTTGACCAAGAAGTTTTCTATTTCCAATTTTTTCCCATCACTGTGGTTGAAAATGAACATCGATTTGACCCCACTAACGAAAATTGAACGTTCTTAAAATGACAGTTTTGGGTTTTTGTTTTTTTTTGTAGGAAGACATTGTTTTTTTTAAATAAAAAAAGTTTGATCTTTGAGTCTGATATTTACCAGATTCACCCTTTTAAGGGTATATACAGTATATCTCTCCTCTAATAGTATATACAGTATATCTCTCCTCGAATAGTTTATACAGTATATCTCTTCTGTCATTCTCAGAGTGGATTAGGTATTTTGGTCCCTAACCAAACAGTTGGTTATTTATATTTATCACAGAATAGAGATATTTAAGAATGAATTGCCTTTTTTTTAAACTTTACATATTAACTAAATTATACACCACACTTTTTTTAAGGTTATTAACCGATTAATCAAAACAATAATCGGCCAACTAATCGATTATGAAAATAGTCCCAGGTGCATCCATGCATCCATTCCTTAGTTCTCTGGGTGCTTTGGGGTTGGACTTGCACTTCCTTGAGGGAGGGAGGGAGGCAGAAGCTGAAACATGCTACATGTTCCACCCTAAATACGAGTGTAACATGTTTTAAAGGTGAAATTGGCAAGAATGCAGCACTAATACTGACATCCGTATTTAGGAACAGTTAAGCAAAAGTGCCTTTGCCTCATCCGAGAGGATAAAGATGTTCCAGTAGAACCACTTCAAAGGTCGTCTTTAAATGTTTGGCTGTCATGATCTGCAGGATGAATGAATGATTTCAGTTTGCAGCAAAAACAGTGTTTGTGCATATACAACCTTCACTGAGCGCAGTGAGAGCCATAGGCTCCTCCTGCAGCTGTCAGTCAAATCCTGTGAAGAGGGAGGATTGGGCATGGCCGAGCCATTGGCGCGCGTGCGCACACAGTGTGGATGCAAACAGCCCAACTCGAGAGCGTGCCAACACTGGTACCTCCATAGCACACGGCTTGCTATGGGGCACTTGGAGGAGGAGCTGAGAGTGCCAGGGGAGACCAGCAAAGACTAGGTAAAAGACTGCTTTCTACAATATCGTTGAACAAAACAGGCTTGTAATCCAATCCATACATTTGATCGCCTAGTGTCTATTGCCCACCCCTCAGTTGGACTTGGACGTCTTCCAAATTTTGTGTTCCTCAGTGGAGGATAAACAAATAATATTTCTATAAAGTTCATTGGGGGACACAGGGTTTATTCTAAGACAGGAGGGTTATATTGCTGCCTACAGGAGATGGGACACTAACACAGTTGTTGTTCAGCCAGATATAACCCCTCTCATCATGCTCCAATACTAGTACAGTGTCTTTGGAGAATGGGCATTGGAAAACTTTCTACTGGACTTTTTTCTGCTTTTATCAAGATTTTTTTTTTTTTTTTTTTTAATCCAGCTATTTCACTTGATTATAAAAAGGCTGGTATTTGCTTATTGTACTACTCTGTAGAATCTTCCTTTACTGTTCCAAGTGTGACTTTCCTCTGTGCGTTATCTAGGCAGGGATTTTCTGCAACCATGTCAGACTTCATGGTTAAAATCACTTCTGTGATGACAAGCTCAGAACACAGGGGATTCATATCTGCTTTTCCTTGAGAGTCTGTCTCTAATTGTCATACAGCTGACTCTTTTTATGCTCAGCTGAGGAGTGCAACTTAGTCTTTTTGGATTAGTTTGTGCTTGAGAAGTTTTAGTCTGCTGCCATTACCATTTCAGTCCTTAACGATATAGCACACATGCCTAGAGCTGGAGCAGGCTACGTCTGAATTTCCTCAGGCTTGGCTCCCTCAAAATCCCCCAGCCTGACCAAACTTTCCCAGTACTCTCGCTACTGAAACCTATTTTGTATGGTGGCTGGCCTAATCCAGAATAGTTATTTACTGCCCCAGGCTATTTACCAAGCAGTACCCTATTAAGGGGGCCTTCCTTAAGAGAAAATGTAGGCCTTTCCCAGTGTGGTTCTGGCCATTTCCTGTCTTAAAAATTCTCCTAGTTACTGTCAAGGACATTCCAGTCTGTAAATATTCCGTGAATAAGACTGGAAGCCCTTTCCAAGACCTTTATTCTTCTAGCAGGCCCAGCTGTGCAACTGGTCACTATTGTCATGTCTATCTGCCAGACTCTGATCATTTGGTTCTCCAGCAATTGAAACTCATGCCTCTTTTACTGTACTACTATGTTGAGAGGCATGGAGATATTGTACGCCTAATATCTAGAATGGGCCTCATGTCTGCACTGTGTGGAGGATTTTAGCTAAAATGCGGGTCTGTTTAATATCAGTGCAAAAACGGCTTTTGCGCATGCCTTTTGATGGCCATAGCCTTTACTAGTGCCTCTTTATCAAGGATATTGTGGGGGGGGGGGGGGGAAGCACCCTTTTGACCCACCTCGAAGCTACAAAGAGTTATTTTTTGTTTCTCTCAAAATAAGATTTCATGCCATAGGTATGCCTATGTATATTCTAGTTTATATAAGATACCGCATCCCAAAATTATCAAAATGTAAATTTACCATACATAGAAAAACTACAGGACTTTTGAAGTACCATCCATCACAGATTTTTAAGTAAAACCATATATATTTTTATTTATAACATGAATTAATAAATTCCTTTTTTAATATGCATGTAATGTTACATACGGTAGTAGGTGAGGTTGAAAAAAGTCCATCAAGTCCAACCTATGCTGTTCATCACATATATACAAAATATAAAACGCTTCTCCCCAATACCCCAATACATCATTTTTACTGTACATATTTTGCAATCTGCATTTCCATTTTTTTTTGTTCAAGTATCAGTATACACTCTTCTTCATGACAAGATGGGAGATAAATATCTGTAATATAGATCATAACCTATTCATGTCATACAAAAGTCATATTTTTTTTTTTATATGGCAATTACCACCTAAGGGTCATGAAACCTACCTCATGAACAGCAGCAAATATACAATTTAGTTCATGTGCATGCTAAAAGCAAAACAATGTCCCTTGTGGCAAATGTGGTGATCATTCAATAATTAACCAGAGAGAAGGGGCCTGATCAGATAAATGGTTAATTGTTGGATGGCTGACACATTTGCCACCAGTAATATGGTCTTGCTTTTAGCTTGAGGGACCTTTGCTGCACCTGGAGAATGCCAAGCTTTGGTCCTCATCGCTTCCAGATTCAATTGCAAATATAAATAAAAAACTAAAATAATGTGGTTGCATAAGTGTGCACACCCTCTTATAACTGTATAAGCTGTGTTCAGAATTAAGCAATCACATTCAAACTCATGTTAAATAAGAGTCAGTACACACCTGCCATCATTTAACCACTTGCCTACCGAGCACTTACACCCCCTTCCTGCCCAAGCCATTTTTCAGCTTTCAGCAATTTGAATGACAATTGCGCAGTCGTGCTGCACCGTACACAAACAAATTTTTTATCATTTTCTTCACACAAATATAGCTTTCTTTTGGTGGTATCTAATCACTGCTGTGTGTTTTTTTTTTTTTTTTTTTTTTCACAAAAAAAAGACCAAAAATTTGGGCACTGATTGCTGGCATTGGTGGGCACTGATTTGTGACACTGTTTTGCAATATTGTAATCAGGGCACTGATGATCAGTGCCCTGATTACATTCCTAGATGTCCCCCTGCGTGGAGATGCTGCTGATTGGCTCACCTCGCCACATACTCTGTCAGTGTGAGGCGTGGATCGCCGATTAACCGGCACTTCGTTGTTTACATGTGACCGGTTGTGATTGGACACAGCTGTTCACATGGTTAAAGAGCCACGGACGCGGCTTCTTCCACAGATCGGGGTTACACCATGTCCTAGCAACACGGCAGCAATCGCCTCGCTGCACACTCACACGGGCACGCGAGAGCGGCTGTTCTGGATGCCATCATATGACATCATCCCAGAACGAGAGCTGCACCGCCCCGCCGTTATTTGACAGTGGGCGGGCGGCAACCAGTTAAAGTACCTCCGATTAACCTCAAATAAAGTTCAGCTGTTCTAGTAGGTCTTTCCTGACATTTTCTTAGTCGCATCCTACAGCAAAAGCCGTGGACCGCAGAGCGCTTACAAAGCATTAGAGGGATCATTGTTAAAAGGTATCAGTCGGGAGAAGGGTGCAAAATAATTTCCAAGGCATTAGATATACCATGGAACACAGTAAAGACAGTCATCCATCAAGTGGAGAAAATATGGCACAGCAGTGGCATTACCAAGGACTGGACTTCCCTCCAAAATTGATGAAAAGACGAGAAGAAAAGTGGGAAAATGTGAAAATGTGTTATGGTCTAATGAAACCAAAGTTGAACTTTTTGGCCATAATTCCAAGATATGTTTTGCCCAAAAACACTGTACATCACCAAAAGAAACAGGTTGGAACAGGGGCCTTAGTCAAGGTAGAGGGAGTTATGAACCGTTCCAAATAAAAGTCAATATTGGCACAAAACCTTCAGGCATCTGCTAGAAAGCTGAACATGAAGGGGAACTTCATCTTTCAGCATGACAACGACCCAAAGCATACATCCAAATCAACAAAGGAATGGCTTCACCAGAAGAAGATTTGGGAATGTCCCAGACCTGAATCTGATTGAAAATCTGTGAGGTGATCTGAAGAGGGCTGTGCACAGGAGATGCCCTCGCAATCTGACAGATTTGCAGTGTTTTTGCAAAGAGTGGACAAATAGTGCCAAGTCTAGATGTGCCATGCTGATATACTCATACCCAAAAAGACTGAATGCTGTAATAAAATCAAAAGGTGCTTCAACAAAGTATTCGTTTAAGGGTGTGCACACTTATGCAACCATATTTTTTTTTTTTTTTTTTTTACTTCCCTCCACCTAAAAAAAAAGATTTCAGTTTGTTGTTCAATTGAGTTGTACAGTTTATAGGTCACATTAAAGGTGGAAAAAGTTCTAAAATGGTTTATCTTTGTGTTTTTTTTTGTTTTTTTGTTTTTTTTTTACATCACAGAAACCTGACATTTTAACAGGGTGTGTAGACTTTTTATATCCACTGTATCTTTAGGTTGTGCAGACAACTGTCAGGAGTATATCAATGATCCCTTCAAATGGCAACCTGTTTTCATGAAAATGATAAGTTTTGTGAGCTGGGTTGCCCTGAAGTATTTTTAAATGAGGGAGTAGATTGTATCGGTATGACAGATTCTGTATGTCATATTAAGCAACAGAAACCAGACAGCATGCCCCTTGTTACACAGCGTCACAAATACCATGATATTTATTTCTGCATTTGTTATTTTTTTAGTGATGTACTCAGATTGCCCAATTTTCAGTATGCTCATTTTAAAGTGATTAGCTGCAATAAATGAATACCCAATTGGATGAAGATTTCCCTAGAAGCCACCAAAAGGTTATAGGTTGTAAACAAGAGTTAATTCCTGTGTACAATGTTTTGATTCTGAAATAATAAAATAGTGCGCCTTTGCAGCCAACCTTGTAGATAGAAATGGTAAACCTTTAATGGGTAGTTCCACTTTTGCTGTCAAATTTGGGGGAACCCCATTATGTAAATTTGTTTCCATTCACACTGCATACCTAAAAAATTATTTAAAAAAATCTTTACTTTCTAGTTTATTTTTTGGAACAGGCCTTTGGGCAAGACTGCAAGCTAATTTGAAAGTAGATGGTCAAAGTAGAGACATTCTGACTTTCTTCTCATTAGTATAGTGTAGAACCCAAGTCCTGAGCTCTTTAAACCCTTTGTTGGGTCAGACTATGTTCATATCTAGTTCACAAATGATGAGATCTGAGATACAGACAAGGCTAATAATGGCTAACGTTAACTCCCCAGCCTCCTCCTTAAAGCGGAGTTCCACCCTAAAGTGGAATTTCCGTTCATCGGATTCATCCCCCCCTCCGGTGCCTCAATTGGCACCTTTCAGGGGGGAGGTGGGGTACAGATAATACAGGTATCTGCACCCACTTCCGGGCATAGCTAGCCACAAATTTCCCGCCCCGCCCCAACGCTTCACTTCCTGATTCCCTGACTGAGGATAGCGGCGGGGGCAGCCGAGAGACGATCGATCGGCTTCGGCTGCCGACATCGCTGGACCCCGGGACAGGTAAGTGCCCATTTATTAAAAGTCAGCAGCTGCGGTATTTGTAGCTGCTGGCTTTTAATATTTTTGTTTAAGGTGGAGCTCCGCTTTAACATTACATTAACTTTACAATGCAGGAGAAAACTACAGTATATGTAGTTGTTGAATCTGGAAAACTTAGTGGAACTAAAGGCTGAAAAAAAAAAATTAAGAACAGACAGGTTCTTTATGCACGGGATGGCCAAAGACCAGCACCTGGAAGAAGAAGCCTGGACTTTATGGGAATGGATTGTTGGAGAATAGGTGGGTATCCCTCACTTTATTTCCGCTTTAGGTTTTTGGAGTTTTCAGAAAAGAGTAAAAATGTAAGCATAAATGTTTAAATATTTTTTAAGGTATGCCTTGTGAATACGGGCACATGTAGGTATTATCCCAATCTGGCGGCAAATGTTTAAATACACTTTGAAACTGAAGTCTGGGGATATGAAAAAAACTAACCTAGACAGCACTCGCCTCTTCTCCCTAATGCCCCAGGTTGTGGGGTAGGTCTTTGACATCCTTACTTACAATGCAAGACCATCCGTACTGCATTGTATGTGAAGACTTCCTTGATTTTTGTGGACCTCTGTATGTTGCTGAGGCAACACACAAGTTCGAAAAAACTGCATGTACCACACCTCTTTTAAATCAAATATTACCAACTCTATCACTGCCCATTCATTTTGTTGAGAAATCACATTCAGAATCTGATCTTACGTTTATGGTGATTGCTTGAGTAATTTGGGTGCTGGTTCAGTAGATTTTGTGCATCTTTTCTGATTTGATTCTGATTTTTGTTGAGATGCCAAAGGTAAACAGTTGTTTTAATTGTATTCGGTCATGGGATAGCACAGGACTTCCTGAAGCCTTGTAAGATATCCCCAGGTCCATAAAGCAGCTTCTTCCCAAAGAGAACAGTTTAATCCTAGAATTTAAGTAGTGTTTGAACCCCAACGCTCTATTAGACTCATATAGACAATGCACCTTCCTTTTGATGAAGGGAAGTCCTCTCACAGCTGGAAGGTAAACGGTCTGCAACCAGTAGTAAGTTGGTGGGGTGGTAGGTGGAAGTGGGCACTTAGGGACCAGAAGTGAGTTTGGAGATCTGCGGGTCCTCTGAAGATACTTTTGAGCAGGCACATGCTTTGTGAACATTGGGCCCCTTACACATACACCATTGTATCTATGCTTTGGTACAATTTTAATAACTGTCTATCCCTTTTGGTTATTTTAGTATATTAGACAGTCATTCCCCATATTCAGTATGTTCATATTCTCTTAACCCCCCACTGTTCAGTACAGCATTTCACGTTACGCGGTCATGCAGTGCTGATGTATACCATTTGTAAAGGAGAATCACAGGATTTATTAACAGTTCAGCACTGATGCATCCATAGGTCACTGTCAGTGACTCGCATCATTAACACACCATGAATAATTCTCACATAATACAAGCACGTCTCTTACTCACATCTGCTGAGCCAAGGCATGATTTCAGAGTGTGCTCTTATCCCCAGAGTCCTTCAGACAGTTTAGGGTATGTCGTGTTTGTTTTTCAGTATTCTCTCGTTAAGCTAGTTTGTCTTGGATATCTATTCGCTAGTTTTGCATTAATGTTCATTATTTTTTATATCTTAATGACTGTTTTAATGACATTTTAATCAGCTTTGTTGTCATAAATGTACATACTTGTCCTTAACTGTGGGATGTCCTTGATGGAGCAAGGTCAATAAAGTCATTACAGTTGTCCAATTGCATGTGAACTTGAAACCAGTACACAATGTTCTGTTCTATTTGCCTATTTAATAGTCAATGCATGTTTGGAGGTTTAGTCTAACTAGCTGCTTGTAAACTCCTTTTCACTTATTTTTGCTTTACTGTGTGAGATGAGCAAGACGTGAGACATTTTCAATCCTTCATTATTTCTCTGCAGTGCAGTATTTTGTGTCATACATGCTAAAATCATTAAAGTCTTAAGTCTGTTCTTATACATGGCAGGCATTGTAGCCCGCATCTCATAGGGTGGGTTCTTGCATATTAAGTGTCTCCCCCCCCCCCCAAATGCCCAAACGAGAGCTACTGTAAAAACCTGTGCCTTAACCACTTCACTATCGCTATATATTTAAGAACAATGGAGTAGTTCGTATGTATTTCTGAAGTGCCATTTATAAACACAGTTCAGAAAAACCATGCAGCCAGTGCAGCCTTGAATGATTGACATTTGAGCTGTCGTTAGTCCTCTCAGATCATACACAATGTACAAAGCTGATTAGAGTGGCCCTGTAACATGTGATACCTGTGTTGACCAATCACAGCGGTCACAAATGTAAACATTCTTAATATTTACATCTCAGAGCCCTTCCCTACCTGTCACAAGGGAGTAACGGGAGAGGGAGGTTGGATGCTCGGCAGAGGCACCATTTAGAAAGTACATTGTATTTGGTACTATTTAGTATCATGGCTCTCATGTGTCTTTTAAGTTCGATGTGTGTAAATTTACAGGCAATTTTGCCAAAGTTTTTATTTTTACCTACAAGAGCGCTTTTGTCACTATATGTATGTAGTGTGTGTGTATGTATATGTGTGTGTATGTATGTATATGTATATATGTATGTATGTATGTATATATATATATATATATATATATATATATATATATATATATACCACACACAACATACATACATTATATATATATATATATATTTATTTCTACACACACAGTGGTCTAACGTGAAATGTGGTGCTAATAGGTGGTGTAAAACTGCATCTACATATGTTTTATATGAACAAATACTTATGGACTTGAGTGTATGGTTCAGTAGGTGACACTGGGGGTGATTTACTAAAACCGGAGAGTGCTTTTTATTGTCAAAGGTTAATTGAACAAGCTGAAGTTAGAAGTTGATTGGCTACCAAGCACTGCTGCACCAGATTTTGCACTCTCCAGTTTTAGTAAATCAATCCCAATGTGTGAAGCTGCTCTTTTAGTAAACCTTTGTGAATTTGAATTGACAATATTTTATATACTCCTTTCCTTATATTTTAGGTTTGTGCCCTATATAGGAATTGTGACAATTCTTATGAATGACTATCCTAAATTTAAGGTAAGGTGTTTTCCCTTCTTAAAATAATTGTAAGCATGTGTTTGATTTAAAACTACTTGAAGCCGTATAGTAATCTGTGTTACTGTATTTTTATTCTATAGGTTTTCTACCTAGTTAGGTTATGCTAAAATGTTAGGATAGAAACTTGTTTTTACACTGGAGAAGACAAAACCATTTTGAGGCGTGTAGGTGAATGTAAAATTGATGTCTGTAATTGCAGTTCTTTGGATATGCTATTAAAGAGCATGAATCTGTGTCAGATATCCATAACAATTTGGACATAATTTAGTCAGATGAAAAGGCGATTAAGTCCTGTGAAGCCCTTGCGTTTGTGAAGGTTCTTATTTAACTAGGAGTGTAGCTAGTTGCATTTAGCTGGATTTGTTCTGTAGTGTTGAAGATGTTTCACCACTCCTCCTGAATGGCTTCCTTGGTTCAAATAAGTGTCTAGAAAATGCTGTACATATAAAAAATGCTTAGGGTGTTTTTTCCGTTTTTTTTTTTTTTGTTTTTTTGTTTTTTTTATAGACCAACTTCTCATGTTCAGCAATGGGAAATTATTATACAGGATTTATACCATAATTTTGCACAGTGCTTTACAAAAAAGACTGTACAGTTGCAATACAGTTCAATATAAGAGGGCACATGTGAGCTTACTATCTAAAAGGGAGGTTCAAGTGATACTAAAAGTGCTAACTATTTGGGATGAACTGACGGAGAAAGTAAAATGTACAGTTTATTAGGTAGTGATGAAATGGGCTACCCTGAAGAGATGAGCTTTTACAGAATGCCTAAAGGCAGGCTAGGAGAGGGCCGTAAGGTATTTTTTGCAGCTGCAATTAAATTGCAGGATAATTTAGAGCCACAAAAAAAGGTGTTTTGGGTGTAAAGTAGAAATAACTCTCTATTGAAAGGGATCAAACATGCTATTTGGATACTTGTTCGTGGTCTGACTTCAGCAGAGTGAATTCTTATTTGTTGCTTTGGGTTTAGTTCTTCTTTTCAGCCATTTAGAAACACATTACTGGTCTGACTTCAGCAAACTGAATTCTGGGTTACAGCATTTAGAAAAAGTGCCGGAAATAAGCATTCTTTACTGAATAAGTCTGTGTATGTTTACCTTATATTCTACATTTGTTTGAACTTACATAAAGCTGCTTTCCATTTGCAGTTAGTTTTTTGAATGATCAAATATATTCCATTACAATATATTAACCCTTTTTATGTTTTTATTTTTCAGTATGCAGTTCTGTTCCTGCTTGGACTGTTTGTCCTTGTACATCGAGAATAAAAACCTGGAGTTCGGAAACAATCAGCACAGATTCACTCTGTGGTTACCCATCTGTAACTTGTCAGAATGAGAATTCTATAAGGACAGATCTCATCTAGCAGTGTACAGTTTTTCATATGAAACCAGTATTTCTTTTTTTTTTTATATACATGTGTATATGTGCTCACTTCTCAGTAATGCAGAGACCAGAGAGAGAGATATAAAAAAAAATTTGGGCCCAATCTCTGCCACGGTTTCTACCTCCGTGGCCTCATACGGGTCATTTATGAATATCTACTGCACTGTTTACATTTTTTTTTTATTTTATTTTTTTTTTACTTCGAGTGGTATTTTTTATTATATTTAATACCAAAGTCCCTTATTGTTAAAAATATGAAACCTTTCTACATTTTATTCGGAAGTGCCTATCAAAGAATTGTTGTTGTGGTCTGCAGTAATTTGGCTTCAGTCAGAAAAAGCCTAATCTAGATAATGTTGGAGTGATAAAAAGAAGTGAATATATCAAGATGTTTTCTGCTTAATTGAGGTTTTGCAAGCAAAAAGCTCTAGTTTCTTTTCATTATGTGTAAGTCAAGGCATCCGAATAAAGGCTTGATGTACTAGAGAAACTCCTAGTAAATGCATTAAAAACCTTTTAGAAATACCATAAAATTGTCCTTTAAAGTCCTGTTTCGCCAGATGCAGCCTTGAATGGGGATTGCTACAGATGCTCATGTTGGTAACATTTATAGTTGCATGACACTGTGTGATCTGCTCAGAAAAGCTGTAGGCAGTACAATCAGTGTCTATGGGCAGAGGGAGAGCTGCTGGTTTCGGAGAGGTTTTACTTCCAGTGTACATTCTGAGCCATGGTGCAAGCATCAGGATTACTTCCCATTTTATTGTGGTTCCACCACTACTGCCTAGAGGAGTTGAGCTGACTTGTCTAATATGTTAAGAATGCAAACTGCAAAGCAATAATGTGAAAGGTCGGGCACATTGATTAGGGTGTAAGGATTGATGCTGATGAAAACAAAATTGCCTTGACTTCCAATTTAAAATGTAGTTTTTTTTTTTTAAGTTTGTCTTACTCCCTGGAAGATGGGATAATTACTTTCTTGTCTTTCCTGTCTTCCATCACTCTGTTGTCTACCCTTTCTTCCTGGGCAAAACATGATGACATCTAAATGACTGATCCATGCATTTTCTGTTATCTTTAAAAAATGTAGTACATGGTAAAACGTAATTTAATTGGAACAGCATTACAGAAGTAGCCCTATATGCATGCATCATTAAAGCAATCCGACTCACCCCCACCCAAAAAAAAGTTATGTTTTAGGATGAAGGACAATCCATTACAAGTCTTGTTATGATGCTGCTGTATGAGGAATTACTTCAGTGGAGGTTCTTGGACATTCTAACATCTGCATGGTTGGCTGGAGTTCCCTAATCAGATGAAGATTGACTTCAAAGAAAATTGTTTTATAATCAGCCCAAATTAAAATAATAAAATCGCAAGATGCTAAAATGAATGGCAACAATCTGCCTAACCTTATGAAAAATTAGGGGCATGTGTCAGCTGGCCTAGTTATGGAAGGAGAAGTTACATTTCATGCACTTACTGAATTGCTTTGAGCATGTGTCAACAGGCTTCTGACTTACTTTGATGGCATCAGTTTGAGACACTTATGAGATCATTCAGAATTCACCGATAGGTGCATCTGGCCTGCAGTTGACCTCCTTCAAGTGGGTGTTGCATTCCGATAGATGTGTATGGAAATGCAAAAACCACTTGAAGCAAATAAGTCTCATGCTTTTCAGATATGCAGTTCCTTCAAATTTCTTTTAAGCAATTCCATGCAAGTTTTCTTTTTTCCCAGAATAGCCATACTTGTGTTCCTTGTGTGCATTAATTGGTTGGATAGTTACACAACTCCCCAGGGTTTAACTAATTCCATTTTACATGAGCTGATTAGTACAATTCTGGCATTTGAAATAAAGTTCATTAGCCTGTTTGGGATTAATCTTCAGGGATGATTTGCACTTTTTGGTAGCCATTACCTATCACCCTCACTATAGCCTGCAGGTCAAAGATTCTGTGTAAATACATATGTTGTACTGAGGAAGAAGCATCTCAAGGGAGCTCTGGGCAAGATCATTATCCCCCTTGATTGGCTACCATGGACAGTTTCCTCTTGTGTATGGTAAGCTATACAGTGGATATAAAAAGTCTACATACCCCTGTTTAAAATGTCAGGTTTCTGTGATGTAAAAAAACGAGACAAAGATAAATAATTTCAGAACTTTTTCCACCTTTTTAATGTAACCTATAAACTGTACAACTCAAGTGAAAAGCAAACTGAAATCTTTTAAGGGGGGGGTAAAAATAATGTGTTTGCATAAGTGTGCACGCCCTCTTTTATAACTAGGGATGTAGCTGTGTTCAGAATTAAGCAATCGCATTCAAACTAATGTTAAATAGGAGTCAGTACACACCCGCCATCATTTAAAGTGCCTCTGATTAACCCCAAATAAAGTTCAACTGTTCTAGTAGGTCTTTCCTGACATTTTCTTAGTCACATCCTACAGCAAAAGACATGGTCCGTAGAGAGCTTTCAAAGCATCAGAGGGATCTCATTGTTAAAAGGTATCAGTCAGGAGAAGGGTACAAAAAAATTTCCAAGGCATTAGATATACCATGGAACACAGTGAAGACAGTCATCAAGTGGAGAAAATATGGCACAACCGTGACATTACCAAGAGCTGGCCGTCCCTCCAAAATTGATAAAAAGGCAAGAAGAAAACTGGTCAGTGAGGCTGCCAAGCAGAAACCTGACATTTTAACAGGGGTGTGTAGACTTTTTATATCCACTGTATACAGAAGCTGGGACATGCAGGGATCCACCCGGAATATGTGAACAGTCTCATCTTTTCAAACGGTTTCCAACTATAGATTTTTGTACAGGCTGCTGGGACAGTGACAGCTACAGGATCTGTTCTGAAAGTGAAGTAACCCTGTAATCTACATATACACCTCCTGCATTTTTTCCTGTGGTACAGCAGTTGCAGAGCAGTGTATTTTACACTGTTTTTTTTGTTAATGCTCCACATTAGAATGCAGAGGTGTGAATGTAGCCTTAAAGTAAAACCACTATCAGGAAAATTCATAAAGCATGTTTACGGCACTCTTTAAAATTACATCATACCTCAGCACAACAAATTTTGGTGCGGGTGACAGATTCATGTACCTGTTATAAACCGGTACCTGAACTTGGTGCATTCACTCGTGTTGGAGGTGCACTGAGACTAGTGTCCATACTCACTCCATCCTCCATGTAGATGAGCTCCCTCCCTGCAACCGCAGCTGTCACGCAGACAATGTAGCAGCCAAGAATTTTTGAAGCTGGGTGCACAGAGTCCGATAGGGTACTCAAAGTAGTTTCCTTATCAGGTCCGTTCCGCTTGTGATTGACAGCAGGCAGTGGGCGGATCCATAACAATCCACAGTCTGCAATAGACTATGGAATCTGACCACTGTGCTGTCACAAGGAGAGAGCAGAACTGATGAGGGGGGAGGGGGGAATTAGTGTCTCTTCTTACCCTTCAGCCTCTGCCCACTGTTGTCATTAGGAGCCAGTTGGCTGTAAAACAGCATCCTTAACCACCAGTGACCGGTGGGAAGGAGGGTCTGTAGCAGCAGCAAACGTGCTATACAACATACAGACATGTACTTCATTATTCTTCATTATCTCCCAGTTTTGTTTTCTAAGAACTGGAGATAATTATTTTTGGTGCAGTAATAGTGCCACTTTGTAAAAGTAGTACTCTTAGCCCTTAAAGCTGAATTTCAGGAATTCAGCTCCTTTGTAAAAAGTGAAGGTGCAATGTGAGTTGAAGTTAAAAGTGATATTAAAGGCTTTGTTTTAAAAAAAAAATAACAAACATGTCATATTCAACTGCTCTGTGCAATGGTTTTGCACAGAGCAGCCCCGAACCTCTTCTTCTTGGGTCCCATGCTCGTGCTTTTGGCCCCTCCCTCCTGCCAAGTGCCCCTAGAGCAAACAGCTTGCGATAGGGGCACCCTAGCAGGCTCGTTCCCAAGCTGCAGCTCTGTGTGTCCATTCACACACAGAGCTGTCACTTGGCCCCGCCTACCCCTTCTCTCTCCTAATTAGCTCACTGGCTGTGATTGCCCATGGCTCCCACTGCTGTCTTAGCCAATGAGGAGGGAAAGCCAAGGCTTTCTTGCACATCGCTGGATCACAATGGAGCTCAGGGTAAGTATTGGGGGAGCTGGGGGGACTGCTGCACTGAGAAGGTTTTTTTTTCTTTTCATGCATGAAAGTTAAAAAAAAAAAAAAAAAACCTAGATCCTTTAGAACCACTTTAACTTCAAGGAACTGGATGGCAGCCATAAACCTGTCCGATATAAATACAGATACGTTCAGGAGATTTCATGCACCTCCAACTTAATACATGGTGTACCTACACTTTTTACAAAGTGGCTGAAATCTTGGAATTCAGCTTAATAACTACCTGAGTGTGCTGCATGTTTCAGTAAAGCTACCGAAGCTGGCAGCAGGGCATTTTGAATCTGGTGCAGGATTTTGTAAGGGGCCATACCACTGGAACTGTGGTGCTAATGCTTTATTGAATCCCCCTGTATGAATGTATCATCATGGAGTAACTATGTTAACTAGATTGCCATAATGTGCAGAAATAATATTGAATGTTTTCAAACCAAATAATGGGAAAGGGTGTACATGCATTCACAAGATGGATTTAATTTTCCTTCTGCAATTGTGTATTGTCTGTATTTTCATATCTCCACACAGTTTGTGTTTGCAGGCAAGTCTTTCAAAGGGTACTTTGCCTAAAGTGTGTGTAAATATTCCTGCTGATCTGTACAATTGATATCTTAGTTATGGTCCTCAGTTATGAAATAAACTGTTAGAGGAATAATCCTCTTCCTTTTATTCTAATTTTAGCTTTGGGGTTTTGATGGCAGCTTGCCGACTTGTAGATACAGTATAAAAAAAAGTCCATTATATCTGTATGGCTTTATTAAAGTGCAATCCTTTCTAAGTGGTCAGTTGTGTTTGTTCATTTGTTTCTGCAGTCTTATTTTGGGAGATACCATATTTATCGGCGTATAAAACGCACCTTAATTTTAAGAGGGAAGTTTCAGGGAAAAAAATTACATTTTAAATAACCTCGAAGCAAAATAAGGGTCACTGCCCACTAATGAAGCCTCACCATTGCCCATCATTGCAGCATACTCAGTGCCCATCTGCAGCCTCAACATTGCCCAATTACCATATATACTCGAGTATAAGTCGATTTTTTTCAGCACATTTTTTTGTGCTGAAAGTGCCCCCTCGACTTGGAGTCAAGCACTTTTCTGCAGCAAAAAATTTCATTTTCCGAACCGACTTTGGGGCACCATATCTCAGGGCCACTTCGTGCTAGGAATCCCAAATTTGAATATGTTGTGGTACCAGTTCCACTGGGTTTGCACACCAAATTTGGAGTTCCTAGCACCAAGTGTCCCAGAGATACCGGGCCCCAAAATCAGTTTGGAAAATGTAATTCTCTGCTGCAGAAAAGTGCTTGACATTTTCTGAACCGATTTTGGGGCCCCATATCTCAGGGCCACTTGGTGCTAGGAACCTCAAATTTGGTGTGCAAACCCAGTGGTACCATAACATATCCAAAGCTTGGGATCCTAGCACCAAGTGGCCCCGAGATACGGGGCCCCAAATAGGTTCAGAAAATGTCATTCTCTGCTGCAGAAAAGTGCTTGACATTTTCTGAACCTATTTTTGCTAGAAACCCCAGCTTTGGATATTTTATGGTGCTAGTTCCACTGGGTTTGCACACCAAATTTGGGGTTCCTAGCACTAAGTGGCCCTGAGATACGGGGCCCCAATGCTATACTAATATTCTTTCCTGACTACTCCCTAGAGACCCAAAAGCTCCACAGGTCTTTTGACCAGTTTAAAGTGGGGCTGCGGGCACGAAACATCAAGTATAGTGCCCTTTTCCCTGCTAAGTTGAGGGTCCAGGACGGGGAGACTGTTAAGTTTTTCACCTCCCCTCGGAATGCTGATTCCTGGCTGGAGTCATTACCTCCCCTCCGCTAATGAGTGATAAACCCAATTGTTTTCAAGTTCCTTCTGGATCTTCTTGTTCTTGTTTCCTGTGAGGCCTGCTGTGTAACTCTGTGTGATACAACGTACTAGCTGCAACCTCGCCGGACATAATTTTTAGTGTTCCCTGCTCTGGAGGCTTCTAGTGTGTGTGTATACACACACACACACACACACACACACACACTGTTGAACTCAGCTACCAGATATCCTAGTCTTTGTTTCCATCATGCATGTGCTGCTCGGGACAGTACTCTATTGGCCCTTGTGACTACCTGTTGCTCCTACAGTTCACCAATATCAGTGGGGTAAAGTTACTGGCACCCCGGCGCTACCCCACGCATGTATGTGATTGCTGTGGAGTATGACTATGCAGCTGGATGGTGGCCCTGCTCAAACCACTTACTGCTGCCCCGTGTTAAGCTGCTTACTTTTCGTCCTCACTGCCTGGTGATACAACCACATGTCCCTCATATGCCAGATAGATCTATGTGATATGTACCAGTGGCCCTGACCCAGGATGTGTGGTGTACACCCCAGGACTACAAGACATTGTGATGCCAGATCCGGAATCACCCTGGAACTGTCTGATCCCAAGAGGCCATTGTTTATTAGGCTGGTAAATCCCCTGCTACCAAACCTAAATGCTGGAGTTGTGCCTCTATGGGTCTAGAGTGGGACTACATCTGCTATCAGACCAACAGGTGTGTGCGCACTCTGTAGCAGGCTCACATACCTCAGTTATAAATGATTGGTATAAGGTTCAAATGTTTATAGGTAACTAAGCTATGTACCCCTGGGATCGCCCAGGAGAACTTTACTGCACTACTAAACCAGCATCTCTGTTAATCTGTTTGGCAACACCTTTTTGCTTCAAGTTCACACCCTCTACAAAATTGTAATAGTTGGGGTTGGGGGTTAATATGCATCACCAGTTTTTACCGGGGATGTGGGGTGGGAGGGAATGTTTTCTGCCCTTGCAGATATTGGGGAAATTTACTTTCTTGTTTTTGGAGTTGCTTTACTACTGTTGGAGGCCTATTGTCTCCTATGTGCACTATTTTTCTAATGCTGTATTCTCTAACTTGATATTTTTCATCTTATGCTTTGTCCGATTGGTGGGTGGAGTGGGTCGGGTATCTGCCCATTGGGTCCCGACCAACAGAATTAAGGACATACGGATCATCGCCATTAATCTACCACCAAATAAATGACTAACATATCCATTACCTCATGGAACGTTAGGGGTTTAAATTCAGCTACTAAAAGCTCCCTGGTCTTTAAATTCTTGCAGAGATCCAACCCACACATATGTATCCTACAGGAGACCCACCTGACCGGCTCCAAGATTCTTGGTCACCGGAGGGCATGGCTGGGAGCCCACTATCATTCCACTTATTCAAATTATGCTAGGGGTGTAAGTATATTGATCTGTGGGTCCAGGGTGATCGCCTCTCTTGACGCCGAGAAGGCGTTTAACTCTGTGGAGTGGGAGTATCTTTGGGGGGTGCTGCAACACACTGGTTTTGGCCCGAGTTTTCTGCACTGGATACTTTACCGGGCGCCGAGGGCTAGGGTGCACACTAATGATAGGATCTGTGATCCCTTCCACTCCACAGAGGCACTTAGCAGGTGTGTCCATAGTCTCCCAGTCTATTTGCCCTAGCACTAGAACCCTTGGCGATATTAGTTAGGGAGTCTCTGGAGGTACGGGGGATGCAGATAGGCAGATTAGAAGAGTAAATATCTCTTTATGCTGATGACACCCTACTTTACCTGAATGATGCTGGTCCCTCACTGACTGCTGCCCTAGAACTTTTTAACAAATTTCTAACCCTATCGGGAATCCGCATAAATTGGACAGAATCGGTCCTCGTTCCTCTGGACAACCAGGCCCCTGCTACGGCCAATCCTTTTGAGATTTCAAATACCTTGGAGTCAAGGTGGCCAGGGACACTGCCCAGTACTATGGTCTAAATATTCTCCCCTTGCTCTGTCTCCTCAAAGAGAGGTGCCAATCCTAGTCCGGACTTCCGTTAAACCTACTGGCCCGCATTAGTATCTTAAAGATGATGATATTGCCTAAATTCAACTATCTATTCCGGAATAGCCCAATTTGGATCCCGGCATCTTTTTTTTGGGATGTGGACAGATGTATTATCTCTTTTTATATGGAACGGATCTATCCCTCGCCTAGCGAAATCCAGGTATTTACCAACGCACGTGGGGGGGGGGGCTGGCCCTTCCAAATTTGTGAGTCTATTACTGGGCAGTGATGCTGGTTACGGCCTACTGGTGGTTTGAAGGGAGACGATCTAATGCTGCGGTCTGTGTGGAGGCACCTTGCAGGCACTGCAAAACTTAGCATACAGGGGGGTGAGGGCTTATGCGGAACTACCTGCTCCAACAAGGGTGATGGTACAAGTTTGGATTGCGGCTCAACATCGGTTTTTCCTAGCAGAGTGCTGGTCCCCTGTCCAGCCTCTCTGGGGGAACCCTAATTTGCCCCATTTTAGGAAGATTCCGGATCCCCAGGTCTGGGACGAGATTTGATATTAATACCCTAACAGACATTATGCCTGCAGGTACTGTCATTCGCCCAACTCTCCAGGTCATATAATCTCCCTGGTTGGATGTATTTCCGATACGCCCAGCTCCGCCACGGGGCTAGGGCCCAGTTCCCTACGCCCCCTCTCTGCTCTATATAGCACCTTGCTAAACACAGACTCCCCAAAAATGGATAGGCTGTGGGATATGTGGAAGATGGATATTCCTGCCTTGGCAAGGAGGACTGGGTGGACTACTTAGGACAAGGTCCCAAGCTAGTAATTTCAGCAGGGGACAAATTGATACAAATAAAGTTTCTCCATTGAGTCTATTTTACCCCGGTGCAATTGTCTAGGATATATCCTGATAGGGACCCACACTGTCCCCGGTGTAGGACACACTTGGTTACCTATCTACATATGTTCTGGGACTGCCCCGCTTTATCAGCCTACTGGTCAGGGATATTTGAACAATTAAATGTCAGGCTGGAATTGTCTGTCCCTATAACACCTGAACTGGCCCTTTTAAGATATTCACGAGGACGAACAAAGACCGCACCATAGCAAACTTTTAATCTCCTATCTTCTTTTCTATGCCAAAAAAGAGATTCTTTGCACATGGTCTTCCCCTACTCCCCCTACTCTGTCATCTTGGGAAAATAAAATTAATGTTGCTTTGCCTCTTTATAAACTAACATATATTAGTTGTGGCTGCCCCTGGAAGTTTGATAAGGTCTGGATGCCATGGACAACTCAATAAAGCTGCCTTAGCCACCTTGCATATCCATTTGTCCTGTTGACTGTCAAGTGAAGACTTGCAGCTGTGTACTTACCCCCCAACTGGATTGAATTCTGTATGTGATATTCTCTCATTGCTACTGTTTCATTGAACATAATGTGATTAGACAAAACCAAAGAAAGATATGATGTGTTAAAACTGATGCAACCATGTCTGTTATATGATATGGCTGCATATTTTATTTTATTGTATTGTTACTTTTTTACTTCAGTAAAGCACTCCTGATTGTTAAAAAAAAATCAATACTTCCTGCTGACATCACCATTTGTGGAAGAGAGTTCCACATCCTTACTGCTCTGTGAAAAAGCCCCTATGCAGCTTAGGGTTAAACTGCTTCTCTTCCAGTCTCATTGTGTGGTACAGTGTCTTCTTGCACTCCCTGAGATTGAATAGTTTACTACCTACCCTATTTGTATATCACTATCGTATCTCCTCTCAAGTGTCTCTTCTCCAGGGAGAATAAATGTAGTGCTTGTAATCGTTCCTCATAATTGAGGTCCTCCAGTCCCCTTATTAATTTTGTTGCTCTTCTCTGGACTCTCCACCTCCAGCCCATCTTTCTTGACGATTGGTGACCAGAACTGGGTGGAATACTCAAGATGTGGCCTCTTCTCCGTGGCGGCTTCCAGCTCCTCCCCTCCTCCTCCTAGCCATCCAATAGGATCGCCCGTCCTTTCAACCAATCAGGTGACCGGTGTCAAAACCCGCTTCCTGATTGGCCGGGAGAAGTATCAGTGTTACAACAGCAAATATTGATTCGCTGTTGTAACACACCTGGGTGGGCTCGGAGAGCACTCTCTGCGACCCGAGCCCACCCTATATTGAAGCCTATTAGAGCCTCTGGATCTAATCGGTGCTTCAAAAAAAGCAGCCCACCGCATTGGAATCCATGCGCCGGTGTCCTGAAAGGGGCCGGACGCATTGGATAGGGGAGGTGGCAATGGAAATGGGGGAGCGGCGCCTGTGTGCCCTTAATGGAGGGGCCGCCCCTGGTAACTTGCATATCTATTTTTAACCCCTAAGTGCATTACTTTAAATTTTTCAATCTTAAACCTCATTTGCCATCTAGATGCCCCCTTCATTAATTTATTCAGGTCCTCTTGTAAGGTTTCTATATCCTGCTGTGATGTTATTGCCCTACCTATTTTTGTTTCGTCAGCAAACACTGAAATTGAGCTATTAATCCCATCCTCCTATATCATATGTAAATAAATTAAACAGAATTGGTTTCCTGGACAGAGCCTTAGGGTATTCCACTTACCACTCCAGGCTATTCTGAGTATACAAGAAAAAAGAAAAAACTGCGCTAAGGTAATATGTGAAAAACACAATAAATACAAATACAAATGTGAGCAATCTAAATGATACAAGCAGCGATTCTTCTGCACAACAAAAACAGTGTAAATAAAAAAAAAATAGAATCGCGCTACAATATTAACTAAATAATGTAATCAATCGATAATACTGTCCGTGAAACAAAAATGTAAGTGACATGAAAGAGTTACCACAAGTGGATGTGGTAAAAAAATAAAAAACAAAATAATAATTAAGAACAAAATTTTAAAAATTGAACGAATAATTTTCGGACGTGTATTTTTAGATGGTCTAGAACTTTTTGGTTTTTAAATATTTTAGTTTTCTTTTTTATTAAATTTTTTTACATATTTTTTTTTTTTTTTAAAAAGGTTTTTATTTGCCAGATGTACATACATAGAATAACACACTGCATGTAAGGTATATTGTCGGTTGCAACCGTGAAAATATAATTAACATTCAAGGGTAGTTTCGGATAAACATCCTATGATAAACGACATATCAGTACAGGTAGCAATTTTTTTAACTCTAAAATACCAGTTATTTTCTTTAATCGTAATGCAAATTATCAGCAATCCAATATCTGGTATAAAACATAAAATAAAGTAAAAAAATATAAAAGTATATATATATATAAAGTTAAAGAACTAAACCAAAGAGGTATATACCTCCTAAACCAATTGTGCTGTGCTCTGTCATCTCTCCAGTCCCCTGGAACATGTTCTCACAATATCATCCTACCCAGTCTATCATTTGGCTATATTTTATAATAAAATAATTTTAGATGTCACATAGTGTAGTTTCTTTTGTGTTTATCCATCTGCCCCATACTCTATTAAATTTTTTCTTACTTCCTCTTGCTTCATATGTCATTTTATACAGTGTAATATTTGCATTAATTAATCTTTTCCAAGCTCCTAAGGTAAGATGATCCCTCTTTATCCAATTCAAGACAATCAGCTTCCTGACATAGTAAAACAATAATCTTAAAAACATTCTAGTATTGTTGCTCATTACATCATCCTCTATCACCCCTAAGATACCCAACAGTGGGCTACATATATTCGGAAGATCAAAGGTTTCTGCAACAAACTGGGTTACCTGTGACCATAAAGGTCGTACCCTACTACAGTCCCAAACCATGTGCATAAAAGTACCTTCTGCCACCAGGCATTTATGACAAATAGGGTCTGCTCTCCTGCCCATCTTATATAGTCTGTATGGGGTGTAATACATTTGATGTAGGTATCTTAGTTGGATCAGTTTATCCCTCGCAGAGATGACCGTGGACATATAGGAGGTTAAAACCTCATTCCAATGAGCCTCAGTCAACTCTGGTATAATGTCTGTCCATCTCTCTCTCATTTTCTTCTCCCTCGGCTGTGTTTTTTCCATAAGTACCGCATAATAAGTGGAAATACGTTTCGTATGGTCAGGTTCTGCAAGCATTAATTCAAGTTTTGTGTTTTCTAACAGAACCATCCCCGTTCCAAATTGTGCATGCGCAGCATGCCGCAGCCTGGAATAATGGAACGCCCATGTGTCAGGGACACCCATTTCCCTCTTCAATTGTGCAAATGTTTTAAATTCACCCCTCTCAAATAGTTGATGCACATACGTAAGACCAAATTTGGCCCACCTATATCCATCCTCCAAGCGAGAAAGGTCCTTTAGACGAGGATTGAACCATAGTGGTGTATTTGGTGATAGGCGTGGAGGTCCGTCTTGTATATGTTTTGTAGAAATCTCAAGTACCCGCTTAGCTGATTGAAGTACAGTTACCCCGTCTTGAGTAGGCACCATCCCTCTAAAAAAGAAATTCAAAAGTGCTTCGTATGAGGTCGCGACAGCTGCCTCCACTGCAGTGGCAGCGTTATTCAGCTGTGGAAACATGCGCCAGTGGGCCTGAACTAGTTGAGACGCCAAGTAGTACAAGCGAAGGTCGGGTATCGCCAGACCACCCCTTCCTACTGGTAGCTGTAGAACAGCCAGCGACACACGAGCTGCCTTGTCTCCCCACAAAAAGGAGGTCAACAGGGAGTCAATGTATCGGAACGTCTTTTTAGGGATATATAGTGGGGCGTTAGAGAGTATATATAAAAATTTCGGGAGAAAAATCATTTTAAATAAGTTAGCTCTCCCCAACAATGTGAGTGGAAGATCTTTCCACTTCTGTACTCTATCCTTGAAGGCATTGATTACAGGCCATAGGTTCATTTTTGTGAATGATTGCACTGGCAATTGGATCTGTATTCCTAAGTACTTAAACTGGTTTGTTATCGCTAGAGGGCATTGGGTGGGAAGTACTAAGTTCGGCTGAGGATCTAGAGGAAACAGTGATGATTTGGACCAGTTAATTCGGAAACCAGAGAAATTACCGAATTCCTGAATTACATTGAATGCATTAGATAATGAGAGTTCCGGATCTCCTAAATATAGGAGCATATCATCCGCATATAATGATACTCGTTCCTCCAGATCCCCAACCAAGAGCCCCCTGATGTCATCCCGACTCCTAAGTTTAACCGCAAGGGGTTCTATAGCTAGGGCGAAGAGGAGTGGAGACAAGGGGCATCCCTGTCTCGTCCCCCTACCTATCTTAAATGTATTTGAGATGAGCCCATTCACTCTAACACATGCCCGGGGATCGTTATACAGTAACTTAACCCAGTTCACAAATCTAGGTCCAAAGCCCAATTTACTAAGCAGGGAAAACAGATAATTCCATTCGACCGAGTCAAATGCTTTTTTTGTGTCGAGCGACGCCACCACTCTTTTACCTATATTTGTGTGTGAAATTTGTAAATTTACATAGAGCCTTCTAAGATTCATGTGGGTACAACGGCCCGGGATAAACCCAGTTTGATCTGAGTTGATCAATTTAAGGATTACTGACTGCAATCTACCAGCCAAGATTTTGGCCAATATTTTGACGTCAGTATTGATCAAGGAGATCGGTCTATATGATTCACATTCGCTTGGGTCTTTACCAGGTTTTGGTATCACAACAATAAGGGCCTCACGCATGGATTCCGGTAGTATACCTTCTTTTTCTGCATTTACAAACACTTTTTGGAGTCGCGGGATTAAGCTTTCTTTGTGTAGCTGATACCATTCCGCCGGGAAGCCGTCAAGTCCAGGTGACTTACCCGGCCTAAAGGAGGAAATAGCACCAGCTATCTCTTCTGAGGTAATGGAATGTTCCAATGCTACACTATCTTCTGGTGCCAAAGATGGAAGGTTCAGGTCCCCCAAATAGGAGGAAAGCTCCTGATCAGTACATCTTGATTGGGACTGGTATAGGGTGTCATAAAAGTCTACAAATGTGTTCAGAATATCTTGTGAATCCCTCACCAAGTCGCCCCCTGGTTGTTTAAGGTGCAGTACCGACGTGGGGGCATACAGAGGACGTGCCAAAAAGGCCAACAGGCGGCCACTTTTGTCGCCAAATTCAAATATGGATCTAGCTTGTTGTAGTTGTTTCTTCATAGTCTGGTCAGTCAGAAGTAATTTAAATTGCCTTGTCAAGTCTTGCCAAAACTGATAAGTCTGAGGTGAGGGGTTTTGTATATATTCCTGTTCAGCCGCTGCAGCATCACATTCAACCTGTTTAATATCTGAGTTTAAAGCATTTGCAAAGGCTCTCGTCTCTTTATTGAACACCCCCCTCATGGTGGCTTTAAAAGCCTCCCATTGATTATGTATCGAGGTTTCAGCACCGTTCTCCCTCCAGTAATGATTAATAGCCGTCTTGCAGCCAAGTGTCACGTATTCCTCCTGTAACCATTGTGTTTTTAGGCGCCATTGTCGTCTTCCAATGGGCACATTCAAATTTAATGTGACTTCCATTGGAGAGTGATCCGACAGAGCTCTAGGAAGATACCTGACCCCGGATATAATTTGCAGACCATCCATGGAGGACAGGAGCATATCTATTCTAGTCAGTGTCTTATGAGTTTCCGAGTGGCATGAATACGTTCTGACTCCTGGGTTATTGCGACGCCATACATCAATAAGTGCATAACTATCGAGCCAGGATGAAAGGGTGTGGCGCACGCCAGAGGCACATCCATGCCTGTCAAGATCCCCATCCGACACTACATTAAAATCGCCCATTAACAATAGCGGGCCCTGTGCTATCTTCACAGTTTCATTTAGAATGCTTTCTAGTACTTGGAAGGAGAACGGTGGTGGAACATACACACACACCAAAGTTAAACATATACCAAACATTTGACACACTAATATGGCATATCTACCATTAGGGTCTGATTTGACCTGTATAATTTGTGCCGCTGCTTTCTTAGTAACCAGGATGGCCACTCCCCGAGAATACGTTGAATATTCGGCATGTATGACCCTCATAATGTTAGCTTTCTTTAAAGCCATGACTTTGGACCCCTGTAGATGTGTCTCTTGTAACAGGACAATATGGGGTTTATATCTTCGGATAAAGTCAAAGACAAGAGACCTCTTTATCTTTGAGTTCATACCACGGACATTCCATGATAATATATTTATCTTACCCGCCATTGAAAGAGGAGTGATACCAGGACTCGCTTCCTAGGAGAGCATCGGCTAACCAGCTTTTGGCCAGCCACTTCAATCTGTGAGGACTAAAACAGAGAGAGACAACAGCACACAGCACGAACCAACAGAGCATAACTTCCCTTCCCTTCCCACCCTGCACACAGCCCCAACATGCCGTGCGCCCATATCCCATAACTATAACAATAATAGATGACCTCAGAGGGTCATAGGTCGTGGTCAACTTCTGAAGTTATAGTTCTTCAGCGGGGGGACCCACTGCTTACCAGTTTGTAGTGAATCTTGCGGTGGTAAGGGGAAAAACAAAAAGAGTGAACCACCGCCCCCTGCCCTCCCTGTATGTATTAGGGAAATAATTTCTGTAGCCAATACCGGCGACAAAAAAAACAGAAAAGAAGAAAAAGAGAAAAAAAAAAAACACCTCCTCTTCTTCTGTATAAAAGGATCTTAAAAGTACAAGTTCCCGGCAATACACAGTTCAGTAGTATACTCAGGGGAGTAGATAATAAAGTTCCCCCCCCCCAAAAAAAAAATAATAATAAAAATTTAAAATAATAAAAGGAAGGAGAAAAAAACCTCTTGTATCCAAGAGAAATTTAGTAGAATGAACTTTGAACCAACATGTAGAACCGAGCAGGACAAGCACGGTGTAGTTGAGGTGTCAGAGCTGAAGGACACTATTTTGAGTCTCATGACTGATAAGCAAAAGAAGATTGGAGAGGTATGCTGCAGTGGCATCCATCAAAAGGATGTGTGTCTTTCTTTCAGCGTCTATCTTCAGGGCTATTGCGCCCCCTAGTGTCCAGCCAGCGAGAGGCTTCAATGGGAGAGCTAAAGAAGGAAACTTTTCCCCTATCCACCACTCTCAGTTTTGCAGGATACAACATGCTATAGGCCAGCTGGAGATCTCTGAGTCTTTTCTTGACATGCACAAAACTGGCTCTCTGTTTCTGCGTAGCAGCAGAAAAGTCAGGGTAGATTGAAATTCGGTTACCATTAAATTGCAAGTCTCCTATAGTGCGGGCAGCGCGAAGGATATTTTCACGGTCTCTAAAATGTAGAATCCGGGCTATCATTGGACGCGGGTGAGACCCAGGAGAGGGAGGTTTAGATGGCACCCTATGAGCCCTCTCTATGGCGAATAAGCGTGAAAAGGTATCGTTCGCCATATTTTCCTTAAGCCACATTTCAAGGAAGTCTTCAGGTTGTCTGCCCTCTGCCTTCTCAGGGAAACCAACCAGGCGAATATTGTTCCTCCTTTGGCGGTCTTCCATATCACTGAGCTTATCTGTGTGAGCATTCACTTCAAGGTGGATGTGTTGAACTTTATTCTCCAAAGGGCGGACTACATCTTCCAGGTCACTAATTCTGTGTTCAGCTTCAGTGGCCCTTTCTCTAATATTCTGTACATCATTCTTTAAAAACGACATCTCAGCCCTTATGCCATCAATGTGTTCAGTCAGTGTGGCCTGGCAGGTACATATAGCTTCCATAATCTGTTTCAGAGATGGCTCCCCCTCCCCCTCCTCTGGCATTATATCTCCCATTTCTTCCTGTGGTAACCCATCCAGGGAGAGTCCTTTCCTCATTCCCTTAGTTCTAGGAGGCAGTGGGCTTACCTTGCCAGAGTGAGAAGGGGATTTATCTGGTCCGCTCTGCTGTGTATTGCTGTGGTGTCTTTCCTCTGCCTCATGGCCGCGGCCATCTTGAGATCCCCAGGCATACTGAGAGAGACGGTCTGCTGAGGATTCCATGGGTGCTCGCCCATATTTAACCATACTGCCGTGTTCAGCCAGGTCCAGAGAGGGTATTGAAGGCTTTGGTGTGGAGAATCTGTGTCTCTGACACCCAGGATGTCTGAAGGATTAGTTGTCCTGCAGGGAGCTCTGTCTCAGTGCTGCTCACATATCAGCTGCTGGCTCCGCCCCAAATTTTTTTACATATTTTAATTCCATTATTTGATTGTAGATTTATAATTTTTGGATTCTATATACTGCCACAGTTGGTCATTATTGCCAGCTCCTAGAGTATTATCTGCCCATTAGTTGTAATTTCAACATTTTTATGTGTCATACATTTTGACCAGTAGGTGTCACTCGATTAGGTAACCACAGGTGACACTGCAGTTCACTTTTAGCCCACTTCCGCCCAGTCAGGGCATAGTGAGGCAGATGTGCTTTCATTATGACACCTCTGTCTTATCTATTGACGTTTGATTTTGACACCCACCAATGGCGTATACACTTATCTTAGATAATTAGTTGCTTTTGTAAGTTCCCTTTTTTATACACTACATGATCTACTTGGCCTTTGTGTTTTTTAGGCTTTCTGTGTGGAGCATTGGGGGTTGAATCCCTACGTTGCTGCTGCGCATGTCCGCCGACAGACTGAACTCATAACGAGGCTTGGTTATAATTTTTTACTACTTAGGGAGGTGACGCAGCAAGCCGCCCGTGCCCCTGGACAACGTAACCTATTACAAAATGCATAGGGCGGAGCGACGTGCTTGCGTCACCTCGCATTGTCGTGGATGTTCCAGTAGAACGGGTTTGTCTTGTGTGTTCACGGCCGGAGCACCAGACATTTTAAGGCGTTATATATACCATTCACATGTGAGTGCAATATATCCTTATCTTTTATATAATAAATCAAAGGTTTTACACTATTGGAGTTTTTTTTATTTTTCATTCCACTTATGCTACGTATGAGTTGGGGAGATACGATGGGATCAGAGCTCCATTAGTCCTATTTGATATCTGTGGATGTTCAATGACTACCTGTGCACCCTGGATCTGAGTTTATCCAGTGGGCTATCTCTGTGCAAGCTTCCCCGGACCCTCTGTAGTGGGGGGGTCATGGGGCTCTGGTAAGCGGCTAATTTTTATCATTGGTGGTGGATTTAACACAGTATCGTTCACGCCATGGAAGACTTCATATGCATCACAATTTGATGGATCCTTTCCAACCTATAGTTTTTATTTGATCACTGGTGTTGAATCACTATATATATATATATATATATTTGGACACTATATATTTATGCGTTCAATTTTTCAAATTTTGTTCTTAATGATTATTTTGTTTTTTATTTTTTTACCACATCCACTTGTGGTAACTCTTTCATGTCACTTACATTTATGTTTCACGGACAGTATTATCGATTGATTACATTATTTAGTTAATATTGTAGCGCAATTCTATTATTTTCTTTTTCTTCTTATTCTGAGTATACGTTCTTTATCACCACCCTTTGAATGTGCCCCCATAGCCAGTTTTCTATCCAAGAACAAACCCTATGATCCATGCCTACAGACCTCACTTTGTAGATTAAGCGTCTATGGGGGACTGTTGGGATAATTGTCATTACCTAACTAGGTCATGCCACTAGATTACAGAAAGTGGTCATTGGAGAAGTCAACATTGATACTGTAACTGCAATACTTTTGTGGATTCTCACATTGTTAAAGCTAGTACCACTGATTTTCCTACACAAACTGGTCCAGTCTCTAAGGAACTGCATATGTAACAAAACCATTTAGCAGTTTTTCTGCCCTCTCTTATCTATTACACTACTACAACAAAGTACTCCCTGCTACTACCAACTTTTGCAAGTTTTTTTTGTCAGAGGAAAGCTAGAAGTATATCACTCAGAGTAATGCCACAGAATATTATTTTTTTTAAGAGAAGAGACATCTGCTATGAGGTTGAGCCTCCCATACAGCATTTGCTTGGGACCATGCTTTTCACATACAGTAGACCACACATGGAAAAAAATCAGGAGCTGCTCATTTGGAGGGAAGGAGACTATGGGTTTGGCATCTCTGCTATTGTTAGGTGACATTAATGGGAATTGTGCTTATGTTCGTAAATAAACAGAATAAAGCTTTAAAGTACTTCAGGTAAAAGCTTGTTCACAGCATAATAACTCTAAAATATGCTTAGATTACACATGGATGCTCTGTAGGGCTTTTACACAGAGAGAGAGAGTAAAAGCAAACTGCTTTTCTGTGCCTTTTCTTTATAAAACCCAACAACAAAAATGCAAAACCGTGCAGCTTACTAGTCCTTAGATGTGCCATTTTTTTTTTAATTTTGGGTTTAGGGCCCATTCACACCAGAACGCAGTTCAGGAAACTCGCATTCTGTGCAGTGTGCGCTTGCCTGCATCGAATAACATGGTACTTTTGCTGCTGTCCAGTGTGATTCAGCCCATTCAAAATGAATGGGCTCAAATCGCATTGTGTGTGAACCGGCCCTTATTGAAGAAGGATGTACAGTGGAGAAAATAATTGTTTGATCCCCTGCAGAGTTTGTAAGTTTGCCCACTTACAAAGAAATGAAGGGTCTATAATTTTTATCATAGGTGTAATTTAAATTATAGAGATAGCATATCAACATAAGTAATTGATTCCCAAGCAAAACATGACTGAGGCTTGATTCACTCCTAGTACATTTTGCAGATTTGCACTACAGTCCATTTAACATGGTTTCCTATGGAACACGTTCTGTAGTGCAAATCTGCAAAAAGCACTAAAAGGTGTGAATCAGGCCTTAGTTCTTGGTGGAAAACCCCTTGTTGGCAAGCACAAAAGTAAGATGTTTCTTGTAGTTGGTGACCAGGTTTGCACAAATCTCAGGAGGGATTTTGGTCCACTCTTTACAGATCTTCTCTAAATCCTTAAGGTTTCTTGACAACTCGAAGTTTCAGCTCCCTCCATAAATTTTCTATAAGATTAAGGTCTGGAGACTGGCTAGGCCACTCCATGACTTTAACGTGCTTCATCCTGAGCCACTCCTTGGTTGCCTTGGGGGTATGTTTTGGGTCATTGTCATGCTGGAAGACCCATCCATAACCCATCTTCAGTGTACCTTTAGTAGAGAAACAGCCCCAAAGCATAATGTTTCTACCTCTGTGCTTGACTGTAGGGATGGTGTTCTTAGGTTCATAGTCAGCATCTTTTTTTCCTCCAAACACGGCGAGTCCCCCTCCTCAAGAAGGCACATGTACAGTCATGCCAATGAACATCGGATTGGGAGAAAGTGCTGTGGTCACATGAGACAAAAATTAAGCTCTTTGGTATTAACTCGATTCGCCGTGTTTGGAGATTAGCCATTTTATTTGAGACCGTAGACTGCCTATAGCAGTTTTAGTACAAACAAGGATGTGGAATTACCACACCAAGAAGACAACTTTGCTCAAATTCTTGGTACATATTGCCAGTATTTAGGAAGCCTTTAAACTGCGCATACATTCGACTTCTTACTATGCTCATGTGTTATTTTATGAGAAACCTTGCACAAGACAGTATCACTTAACACAGCTGGTGTCACAAGAACTAGGAAGTTAGTCATCTTGAAAAGCACCATCACAGTGAGACAGTAGTATATGGACTTTACTAATGAAAACTAAGCTGCTTTTCTTGGCATGTAAGTATGACATTTGTGGCCTTGTCATATGCAGTATATAATAATGCAAAAAATAAAGTGCAGCGCTAGATATAAACACAAGAGGACCCTGCGCAAAAAAGCATATATAAAAGTAAATATATCACTGTATTATTAAAGTCCAATATGACCATAAACATTAAATAGCATAAATTCAAATAAAGTGCAACTATACAATGCACATATGATGAACTGTATTATATGCAACCAAAATGTTTGGTTTTAGTGTGCGATCCCATGCGACAAATACAAGATGAAAACAAAGTCGCATAAAAAACGCACAAAAGTGCAAACAATATGCAAATTGTAAAGTGCAACACTAAGTTTGGGCACAAAAGAAGAAATGGCCGCACTCTGTACTCGATCAAAATTCTTTTATTCAGAACATCCCAAAGTGTTGACAGAAAGCTGGTAGATGCATTTCACACACTCCAAGTGCACTTAATCATTATTGGTAATGATTAAGCACACTTGGAGTGTGTGAAATGCATCTACCAGCTTTCTGTCAACACTTTGGGATGTTGTGAATAAAAGAATTTTGATCGAGTACAGAGTGCGGCCATTTCTTCTTTTGATTACTGTATATGCGGAGCCGAGCACCTGTCCAGATCATCAGGCTTTCAAAACCTCACCGGGTGCAGCGAGTTCTTTTTTGGATATCTAAGCTTGGGCACAAAAAGACTCTGTGCATGAGAACATATGTGAAGAAAATGTAACACAATAATATATGTGTAATGTGACCATAATCTTAAGTAGCATAAATTCAAATAAAGTGCAACTATACAGTGCAAATGTGATAGATTGCGTTATATACAACAAAAATGTAGACAATGCAGAAGGAAACCAAAGTCGCATAAAAAACGCACAAAAGTGCAAAACGATATGGATGAAAGAAATTTGTTCATAGATTGGTGAAATCCAATATGTGTCTTCACAGTGCAGCATATAAAGTAGATTGAGTGCTCATCACCACCGTGTTTCCCATCACCTCATTAAGATAAAAGGCTTACCAGAAAGCCTGCGACCTCCCTTATTCAAGGGGGGTCAAACAGTGCTTTTAGTAAAAGATAAAAAGACTCCAATGTCTGGGACACTACGCACACACGTTCTGCACATGTGCTATTGGATTTTAAACTGACCTGTATGTCCATTTTTCCTTGTAAGGACTATTACTATAATTTTTATACATTTGCCTTGGGAGTTTTGTACTGCAACTCCTGTCTTTTAATAAAACGTCTTAAGAAGACTTTCTTTACTATTGCAGCCTTTTTATATTATCCTGCTGTTCACATCATTGGGATTTGAGTGGATGTCCATGGATCTTTCTGGAGAGGAATGCTGAAGTCTTCCATCGGCGAATCTTGTATTTCACTAAAAGCGCTGTTTGACCCCCCTGAATAAGGGAGGTCGCAGGCTTTCTGGTAAGCCTTTTATCTTAATGAGGTGAAGGAAAACACGGTGATGAGCACTCAATCAACCTGATATGCTGCACTGTGAAGTCACATATTGGATTTTAGCAATCTATGAACAAATTTTTTTCATCCATATCGGTTTGCATTTTCAAAAGTTTTTTTATGCGATTTGGTTTGCTTCTGCATTGTCGCATGGGACTGCACTAAATTAAATATTTTTGTTGTATATAACACAATCCATCACATTTGCACTGTATAGTTGCACCTTATTTGAATTTATGCTACTTAACATTACACATTTATTATTGTGTTATATTTTCATCACATATGTTCTCATGCACAGAGTCTGTTTGTGCCCAAACTTAGTGTTGCACTTTACAATTTGCATATTGTTTGCACTTTTGTGCATTTTGATGCAACTTTGTTTTCATCTTGCATTTGTCGCATGGAATCTCATTAAAACTAAATATTTTGGTTGTATATAATACAATTCATCATATGTGCACTGTATAGTCGAACTTTACTTGAAATTGAAATTATGCTTAAGGCCTCTTTCACACGAGGCATCCGTATGTCCGTTTTTCATCCTTCCGTTTTCGGATGAAAAACGGACATACATGTATCCCTATGGAGCGGCGGATGTCAGCGGTGACATGTCCGCTGACATCCGCCCCGCTCCGATCCGAAAAGTGTAACGGAGGAAAAACCTACTTTTTCCTCCGTTTTCGGATCGGATCGGATGACGACGGACACTACGGACCGTCATCATCCGATCCCCCCATAGGGTAGAGCGGCGCTCTGACAGGTCCGTCGCTGCACAGTGTGCAGCGATGGACCTGTCATCTTCCTGCTCAGCGGGGATCGGCGGAGCTATCCCCGCTGAGCAAGCGGATGTTCACGGGGCGGATCATGACTGATCTGCCCCGTGTGAAAGAGGCCTTAATGTTTATGGTCATATTGCACTTTATTAATACAGTGATATATTTACTTTTATATATGCTTTTTTGCACAGGGTCATCTTGTGTTTATACCTAGCGCTGCACTTTATTTTTTGTATTTTTATTTTGTGAATCGTTTAATTTATCTATCACTTAGTGCAGATATATAATTTTTATTTCTCTGCAGTATATAATAGCCAGCTTTTGTGGTACTTTTGCCATTTGGGCTAGTTCACACCAGGAAGCGTGTTCCTTCAAAACTCACTACACTTGCGATCTGCAATGGGTGTCCGTGTTAACTTAACAGATTGAAAATGCAGTGCGTTTTCCTGCACCAGATTTAATGATATCGTAGCCAAGCAATCTGTTTGCTGTGTGTTTTGTAAAGTAGTGCAAGCACTATTTTTGGTGCGGTCCGGCTCGATTTCAATGCGTTCCTGTGCAATTTTTGGTGTGAATGGCTCTTAGTTCAAAACTGAATTAAGTTTTTTTGCAAACTCTAATCAAAGAACATAACATACATTTTTTAATTTTTTTTTAATTTTTAATAAAGTTCACATCTCTCTTCAAAGCAGGAAAACATGTTTAAATATAATAAATTATGTATGTTAATTATGCACAAAAGATTACACCCAAACCCTTTAGGAAAAGTACATTTTAATGTCACACGCATCAACGGCTTATTTTCTTACACATTCATATTAAAAAAATCATTTTGTGCATCTTCATGATTGCATAAATAGAATATCAGTTTATTTCTGCATTTGCTTTACATTTTATTTCTGTTTTTTTTCTCTACGATTTGCAATTCATAAAGACATCTGTTACCAGGAAAAGCGAAGAAGGATGTTTTACTTGGTGATAGATTTCATTAGTAGTTAATAGGATGGCTCATTCATTCTTTCTACGCAAATCCAAAACACCTCTTACATGTATTTACTGTACTCTAGACAAATCATAAACGAATACATATTACCTTTTTACGGTATCATTTCTGAAACAACACAGCTATAAACGGCCTAAACTAGTTCATATTAAATTGAAAATTTAAAAGCTTTTTGGTAAATTTTATCTTAAGACTTTTTTCTTATGGAAGCATACACATTTTCACTGTCTTTTATGTCCTTTATATTGAAGTGATCCTTAAAGTGGTTGTAAAGTCAGAAGGTTTTTTTATCTTAATGTATTCTATGCATTAAGATAGAAAGCCTTCTGTGTGCAGCAGCTTCCCCAGCACCCCCTAGTACTGACCTAAGCCCAATCTTCCTCCAGCGATGTCCACGAATTCCTCGGCCATTCGGGGCTCCCCTCCTGATTGGCTGAGACACAGCAGTGGTGCCATTAGCCCCCACCGATGTCAATCAAAGTCAGTTGGGAAATAAGTAGAGAGAGGGGGTGGGGCTGAAATGGGGCTCTGTGTCTGAATGGACACAGGGAGCTCTGACTCAGCTCAAGAGCTTGCTGTGGGGATAGGAGGGAGGGGCCAGGAGAGCCAAAGAGGGAGCCAAGAAGAGGAGGATCTGGGCTGCCCTGTGCAAAACCAACTGCACAGAGCAGGTAAGTATAACAACATGTTTGCTATTTTTTAGGAGAAAAAAATGATTTATAATCACTTCAACTGGTCTAAAATGTTTCTAATGGTTTTACTCTCATATTGCTTTGAGATTGTACCTCACTTAAACAAATTAAATTGAACCTGTGGCCAGGGTAATGAGCATTCAGCATACAAAAGAAATACTGCGCTTGTGAAAAAAAAAAATATATATATCATACAAATAAAATTAAACCATTACAGTGTAAATATTCAACAGCACCACTAAAGTGAGATATAGTCACATTACATAACATGTACAAAAACGGCATGGGCCAGAAGTCCTCTTAGCGACGAAACTGGTCGGGTAAAGGAGCTGTTTCCTGCTATTGCGTTCCTGCCAATGCTGGTTTTTATCTGAACAAATGTAAGTGCAATACCTTTTATTAAAGGAGTCTTTTGGGATTTTAGACTATCTGGCGTCTCCTTTTTTTGCATGGTTAAATCTGGGGTGAATGGAGCCTGGTCTGATTATCCATTGAAAGTTCTTAATTTATTCTGAAGACATATCTGCAGCTGATGACCCCTGCAAAGATTCTTACATCAAGCCTGTTTGACCCTCTGTAATAAAAGGTCCAGGCTCTCTGGTACAAGCCTATACTGCTTGAGGTGTCGGTATATACACGAGGTTGAGGGTTTTCTGGATTCATCTGCAATTTCACAGATTTGTGTTTTTTGAATTTTTTTTTTCAATTGGACTATTTTCTATCAACACTTTATGAGCAATATTTATGTTTATGAGCATTCAGGTATTTACATATTCTTTTAATAAACTGGGCTGTGTTTACAGATATCTTCACGTGGACAGTGATATGTATGGCAGGAGGTCACATCAAAATACTCCATAGGTTAAAGTGTAACAGTCTTGAGCCAATAGATTCCTCTATTACTCTACTTACAGGCTTACACAGATCAACCAGACAACCTAGATATATATATATATTTATTTGATTAAGGCCACATGCGCACAGGATGTTTTTTCCTCCCCCGGATGCCATTGCTCCAGGGGAGAAAAATGCAGCATAAAAAACATGCCTAGGGAAACTGATCCAAACCATACTTTTTCACCAGATCAACAGAATAATATTATCAGATTGTCCCTTAAATCCTCAATTTTTTACGAAGATTCAGGAAACCAATTTTAAATTGCTGATGAGGTGGTATCACACACCGTCCCTACTACACAAATTCTTTCTAGCCACTACTGACCGATGTTGGCGATGCCAGGTGGAGCAGGGAACGATATTCCACATCTTTTGGTCCTGCCCCAAACTCAATCATTTCTGGGTGGAGGACCGGAGAATTGTTTAAAAATTCACTGACTACAAGGTCCCTGACGACCCAGCCTTTTTTTCTTTTTCATGTCTCAACCATTCCAGCAAAAATCTACAAACGATCGATTATTCAACATATTTTGAATGCCACCTTGCATTCCCTCTAATTGGGAGGGTCCACAGCCACCAACCATTGGCCTCTGGCCCAATAGGATAGGATAGGAGGATTTGATACTAATGTCACTGCATAAGTATGAAAAATACACTGAAACTTGGACACTGTGAAATCTGTTTGTCTACTCTGAAGAGGGAAAATCTCTCTTTGAATTATAATTTTCTAAGCTGATTGGCAGTTGCCCCTGAGTCCCACCTTCAGGGTGCCTCCCCCCCTTTTTTTTACCCTCAAGCTCTCCCCCCTCCCTCCTTCCTTTGCCCCCTTTTTTTACCATCTCTGCCTTGTCTCTTTCTCTAGTCCTCTTCTTAATCTTCATCATCTTCCTAGGCTCTGTTTTTTTTTTTTAAATGGTAAGGTAGTCCTTCATTTAATCCCATGGTGACCAGTTTATCAGGAATCTTAGGGCCCTTTCACACTGGGGCGGTTTGCAGGCGCTATTGCGCTAATAATAGCGCCTGCAAACCGACCCGAAAGTGCCGCTGCTTTCATTCCAGTGTGAAAGCCCCGAGGGCTTTCACACTGGAGCGATGCACTGGCAGGACGGTAAAAAAAGTCCTGCCAGCAGCATCTTCGGAGCGGTGAAGGAGCGGAGTGTATACCGCTCCTTCACCGCTCCTGCCCATTGAAATCAATGGGACGGCGCGGCTATACCGCCGGCAAAGCGCCTCTGCAGAGGCGCTTTGCGGTGGTTTTTAACCATTTCTCGGCCGCTAGCGGGGGGTAAAACCGCCCCACTAGCGGCCGCATACCGACGGTAAAGCGCCGCCCGCCCCAATGTGAAAGGACCCTTACTCTTTTTGTTTAAGTCTGGGAAGTAATGTTGAACACATGTTTGAAATGTACGTTATGAAGCCTTGTTGGCGCTTGTTGTTCAATATCCATCGAATAGTTGATTTTATATCTACACTGTGTACATTGGTGTATGGTTTGTACTATGTTTTTACTACTGTCTGTTACTGGACATACCTTTTCCAATGAAAATAAAATATTTGAAGAAAAAAAAACATGCCTAAAGCGGCGTTTTACATGTGTGTTTATGGCACATTCACGTGTTAATGCATTATACTTGCCACAATATTAATTAATTATGGCCATTAGAATGAATTCAAGCTTAAACAAGCCTTAACACTTCTAGCATTAATGCGCGTTTATGCTTTTTTGGCAGGGTTTTTTTTCCCAAACTCTCCTCCTCTGAATGCGCAAGTGGTGATTTTTTTTCTCTACCTCAAAACACTCCTGCCTCTAAAAACATGTAAACGTGTGTATGGACACATTGAAATTGATTTGCTAAACTGGAGAGTGGAAAATCTGGTGCAACTGTGCATGGTAGCCAATCAGCTTCTAACGTCAGCTTGTTCAATTAGGCTTTGACAAAAAAAAATGGAGGCAGATTTTTTTTTTTGCAGAGCTGCACCAGATGTTACACTCTCCAATTTTAGTAAATCAACCCCATAGGCTAACATAAAGGGGCATTTAGAGGCAGAAAAAAAAAACTAAAAGCAGCGTTGTGGACACCCTGTCTGCATAGGGTCTTATTGTTGAACCTTAGATATAATTAAATAGTGTTAATTTGTTGAAATGTTGTATACCTGCTATACGTCATAGCTTGTTTTTATCCTTGTGTTCCTGTCCTCCACCGCAGTCATGAAAAAGTGTCTATTTTTTGTTTTTCAGGAGACCCCTATTCCCTGTGAAAAGGACCAGTATCCGTGCTGACATCTTCCTATGAGCAGAGTAACCTTTCTCCTTACAGCCCCTCTGCTCTTCAATTCAGGCAGTGCTGATGTCTTTCCCCACCTAATACTATTTGCTATAACTTAATGCAGCAATGATCCTTTTTTACCCATATGCTTCTCTGCTCACATCTAGGCAAGCATAGTAATGAGGTTAGAAGCAGCCATGACGGGAGCAGAGAAATCCCGCCACCACCCAACTGGCACTCTTCTTCTCTCCACACCCTTATATCCCTGTCCTATACTCTCTTTAGTTTTCTATCGATTTTCCAACTTGACACTTTAAACTCCTGTTGCTGATCTGGTGCAACTAAAATTGCTGGACTCCCAACAAGATTTATTACAAGATCTCTTTCCATAACTAGGAGTTGGTATCATTTTTACAGAGAAGAAACTCTCAAGTGACTATAAGGCCTTATAAAAATGTCAGTAGCATTAGCTTTAGAAAGCTGCAGCTGTAGAATGAGTTTTGCAGTGTTTTTGCAGTAGTGTTTTTCAGAGTTTTTTAACGTTTGCATTTTTTCAGCATTTTTTTTTTAGCAAAACTATACTCCACAAAAGCTTATGCCTCAAAAATGCTCATAAACACAGAATAACCTTTTTTTCTTTTGCGTTTTTAAGCTTTTATCAGAGTTCGAGTGTTTTTACAGCTGAAAAACTCCACTTCAAACCCACCAGTTCTGGGTTTTTTTCCAGCCAGAAAATGCCCCTGCCAAAAAACTCTGATAACAGCCTATGTGTGCATGGACACATAGGATAACATGCTGGGGAACTTATTGGCTGCAGAAAAAAAAAAAACACCTGAAGCCAAAAACAGCAACTGTAAAAACATCCAGCGTGCATGAGGCTAAACATCAAACCCAGATCACCTGCTTCTTGCCTAATTGTCAATACCTATTATTTGATTATTTATCTACTAGGACTATTAAATGTTCATTGTGTATCATTCCTAATTTTTTTTCCCAGACTACTTTTTTCAAATGCTGTTTAATGTTGCCACCCCTCCCTTAGGTGCCAGTGCCGCCCTTCAGGGTCCCCCTTCAAGTCATATTTCTTAGAATGGCTTTACATTCTATGCATTACTGTACCAATATTCATACTAGCTCCTTTTATTTTGTTAGATAAAAAAAAAAGATAAAAAAATAAAGTATGCCATCATAAGCATACATATAGAACATAAGATCACATACATTATCCCTGTTTATACTGTTTCCATTGTTGGAACAATAAGCATCTTCTCCAATAGAAGGAATGCAGCTGGGTGCTATAAGATCCATTTTGTAATAGGTTACACTAGCCTTTGTAAATAAACAAGTGGAGTCAGGCATTGAACTGTTTTCTTTTCATGAAGCTGACCACAGATAATGCCCATTTCCCCAAAGAGTATTGTACATATTTATTCAACTTTCATCTTGAACATCTTGCTTTTAGCCCTGGGAATGCAGAGTGGTTAAAACCAATGTACAAAGATGAATAAAGCATTTTCACAATGAAAGGCTTTGATTGCCATACATTCTGAATGCTACCTGCAGCTTAAGTGATGTGTAGAAATGTTCTTAAAGCATTTTCCTCATGGCCCTATAATAAATACGTAAAATCAACTTTAAAGTATCGCTATTGTGAAATATAGTTTAACTGAAGCTCAGTGGGAAATGTACTGTGCATAAGATCTGTTAATGATGTAAATAAGATAGGATTTTGTCTTAAAGCACAATATTTGTCCCAAATTCCTTTGATGGAAGCAGTCATTCTGTTACTTACAGTCTGCCTAGTGGTTCCAGATCATGGAAGCTGAGGCTGTCTTGCTTTATTGTGAGTGATGTCACTGTCCTGAAACTAGAATGTGATTTGCTTGGTCACTACAACATCGGTCTTGAAAGCATGACAATCCTTTGTAAACATAATGAACGGGAGTTTGGTCTTTATGGTCAACAATGTGTTTCCCAAAAAAGTGACCCCTACTACTTTCTTATCTACTTATTTTATTTATTTGTTCTTAAATAATAAGTAAGTGCAGTTACAAAAAGAACTGCAAGTAAAACAGGTAAATACAAAACAAACTAAAATTTTAAACTTTTCTTAATTCTGTGGTTATAAAATTAATTCTATTCATATTTGTTTGGAATGCCATAACATTCATTTATTACAAGTACTTATATAGTGCCTTGAATTTATGCAGCGCTTTACATATACATTGTACATTCACATCAGTCCCTACCCTCAAGGAGCTTATAATCTAAGGTCCCTAACTCACATTCATACATATTAGGGACAATTTAGACAGGATCCAATTAACCTACCAGCATGTCTTTGGAGTGTGGGAGGAAACCGGAGTACCCGGAGGAAACCCACGCAGGCACAGGGAGAACATGCAAACTCCAGGCAGGTAATGTTGTGGTTGGGATTCCAGCCAGTGAACCTAGTACTGCTAGGCAGAATTGCTAACCACTTAGCCACTGTGCTGTCCCTTGTTATATCCAGTGTGGAGGACATGAGAGAAATATAGAATATATGGAGAAAGGCTGACATTGCTGAATGTAAAATTATGTACATGGGTAAGCTTCTTAGCAGTGTTAAAATGTACATCAGGGCAAATAAAATAATTAAATGTGTGTAATACACCTCTGCAATACATGAACATTTCTCAGTGTTTACTACCTTGAAAGACCCTGGAAACAGAAAAATACTCCAAAAAAAATGCACTTAGCTCCTAAATCCCGTAGTGGGCTGACAGCATACAGCACAGCATTTTTGTGGACTGAATGGTGTCAGACCTGCCCATTTGTTTTTGTTTTTTTGTTAAACTACTTAATCCCTTGCTTTATTCTTACTTTCACAATTTGTTCTGTGGTCCAAGATAAAATCTAGGAGAGCTAACTAAAGTCCTTGAGCTTACACAGGACACAGGAAAGCTCTGAATTTCTAAAATTGAATAATCCGTCCTCATATGCCATAATTTAAATGCAGGGTACAAGGTGACGTTTCAGGGACACTCTAGTCCCATTTATCAAGATAACAGACAGAATAACCATCTACAGAGACAGAAGATAAATACACAGCCAGATATTAACCTGATGAAGTCCACCTGGGGCTGTGCTCATCCTGTGTGCCAGTATGCCTACCACTGGGTGCACAAAATACAGTGACAGAAATAAAAAAATATTCATAAATCATATCCTCCATGCACCAAGTCTAAAAACACAACAAAGTGGAAAGTATTAAGACATTTCAGTCAGTGTGCCTTCCAGAAACGCAGCTGTAGCATGCTGCATCTGCATTCTATTGAACAGAAGTGTTGCACTGCCAGGGCCAGGACAAGGAGGTGGGGGGAGTGAGCAGAAGAGGTACATTCTCTGGCACCTCACTGACAGCAGTGACTGCAGTGTCACTCCTGTCAAAAGGAGCATTGAATTTTCTGCTCCCTCTAATAGCAGCCTATGTGCAGAGCAGCCGAGAACACATTTCTGTCACAGCACTGCTGGGGAGTGAGGGCAGACTGCGCTTCTTCCTGTCTCCCCTTGTCATGTGATATATCACATGACCCGAGATAGGAAGAAGGATAATCTGCCTTCATTCCCAGTGGACGCTGTGCTGAGAAGAATGTCTAAACTGAATGAGTACACAGAGGGCGGAGGGACAACTCAGCCCAAGACTTCCCCTCTTTTCCTTAGAACCCTCCAAAAGTCCCTTAACCTCCTCCCTCCCTTAGAACCCTTCATCCCACACTGGGGACCCTGAAGGGTGGCACTGGCACACTAGGAAGGTAGCAGTATCTGAAAAAAGTAATAAGTGCAGTATATACAACAAGGATTAGGAAAAAAACAAAAAGAACAGATAGTCCTTGTAGATAAATAAGCAACTAAAATGTATTGACATTCAAGTAAGCAGCAGATGAGCGACAACTTCATATTAAGGCCCATGGCTATCATCATCTGCATATTTTAAGTTCAATATTTTTACAGCTACAGTTTTCAGTAAAAGGCTACATGCTATATAAAAGAACAGCCCTTATTTGTCCCGTGCTCAGTGTCCTGTCAAACTGCAGTAGCATGTTTTTTTATGGATAGAGATATATTTTTTATTTGAAGCATATCTGTAGTCAAATTTTAAAACATATTCATTATTGTAGTTCAATTATTTCTAGCCTACTCCTGTTAATCTGAATGATCTTAGAGTTTTTAAAGTTACTTTGTGAAGATTCCCACACATTTACTCCCTTGAATTTTGTGACAGGTATTCACTATGCCCTGTGAGTGTCACACACTTCACAGAGCCTGCCTTCAGAACTAGAGAGGTACTGAGAGGAGGAGGGTCAGAAGGCAGAGTCTTGCTTTGCTTGCTGTCAGAAAAGTACCATGGGATATGTAGTCCTTAGAAATCGAAAGTAAACCAAAGACATGAGCAGAGGGTAAGCTACAAAGCATGCAGGGAATCCAGGAACTCTGAAAGGGACAGTCAGAAGACAGGCAGCTCCCACAATGATTTTTCAAGTAAGCTTATATTGCATTGTGAAAAATAACAATTGTTTGTATTGTTATTACAATGCTTATGTCATAAAATGAAAGTCTATGCTTTGACTATAGATTCTATTTAAAACATTTATTGTAGTTCATTTTACTAATTGCAGAACTGATATGTTTATATAGGCTTTATTGTTTAATTAACTGTAACAGCGGTTAATACACCTTTGTCTATATATCTTCCAACACCTTCATTTGGAACCCATCTGATTTTGTTCATGAGCATTTTATTAGGCTGCTTGACACATTGTTAAGCATAGGCAGTATTACAGACCTTAGTGTAGGAGGTTTCTCAACTTGTCATTTTTTCTATCTGTTCTGACTCATCGGATATGCAAATTCTTCAACAGGATCACACATTTTTAAATTAACACTGAGGTGCTGATAGCTGGTGTAGAAAGATAATAATACAGACTCTGAAAAGTGTTGTGTTGCTGTGCCTGGTAGGAGGAATCTGTGGACCCATTTATAGTTTACATGGTTACATACAGACTTTTTATTGTATCTGCACTAATTTGTATTACAAAGAGCTTGGAAAACCAGGGTTTATTGAGACTCTTACCGAACAGGATAACCTTGAAGCTTGTAAAATGGATTTTGCACAAAAGTAAGTTACCCTAAGGATTATGTGTTACAGTAACTGCACAGTGCCGGGTTCTCCAACATCCTGTTCATTTTTCAACACATAATTATTGTTCATCTTTCTGTTGCTCAGGAAAGGAATACAGTATTTTTTTTAGATAGCTTGTTATCACTGGGTAAAAATTTACAGTTATTTGTATTAGAAACCACTTTAGGTCATTTTGCTTAAAGTAGTATTTAACCCGTAGCATTTTTTAGCTTAAAGTAGGACTAAAGTCAAAACTTTATTTTTGATAGAGTAAGGCCTCCTGTACACTGCTGCTCCTAAATGTGAGTTTAGGAGCTTTTGGCGTTTTTTTGCCAATGCCCCGGAACTCAACTCAATAAAAGCCTATGTGTCCATATACACATAGGCTTTTAGCAAAGTTTAGGGGAGGGTCAATGTCCCTCTCCTGAACACAGAAGTCTTGTGTTCAGGAGAGGAACATTTTGGCAAAAAAACGCAAATGGGGCAAAATCGTGGTACTGCTTTTTTTGCATCATTTAGCATTTTTCTGCTGCCAGGAAAGTTACATTTAGGGGTGGCCAGTGTACATGTAGACTTCACTTCCTGTCCAACAGCCAAGACAAGAAGTGAGAGGAAATCCCTGGTTGTCACCATATATAGTGCATTAGTTGCAAGATTTTTTCCTCTATTACTGTTTTGGGAACATCCCAAAATTTGAGTTTTACTTTCACTTTTGATGATGACAGGACAAATTGAGGGTGAATCTCCCCAATGGAGGAACAGACAGCAAAAAACCTGACAGGTGTTCTAATCACGTCTACTTCCTCTTCACAGGCAGCCTAGTAAAAACACTTACATGATGTTCAGCATGTCTGTGCAATATTTCTGACTGCTGTCTCTGACACAGTACTCTGTAATTTTTATTTTTTGATAAAGCCGCCTTGTCTCTCCCACTTTAATTGTGCCCTAACAAAGCTGCTAGCATGATGTGCATCGCATGCATGCTATAATACTGGCTTCTGTCTCTGACATATTACACTGTAATTTTTATTTCATAATAAAACCTAGTTTGTCTCTCTCTCTCTCTCTCTCATCACAGCCTAGTAAATGCTCTTACATGATGTGCAGCTTGTCTGTGCAATATTTCTGGCTCTTGTCTCTGACATAATGGGGGTTATTTACGAAAAGGCAAATCCACTTTGCACTACAAGTGCACTTGAAAGTGCACTAAAAGTGCACTTGGAAGTGCAGTCGCTCTAAAGCTAAGGGGTAGATCTGAAATGAGTTGATGCTCTGCGGATTTTATCATCCAATCATGTGCAAGCTAAAATGCTGTTTTTTTATTTTCCTTGCATGCCCCCATTGGATTTACAGTGACTGTACTTCAAAGTGCACTTTCAGTGCACTTGCAGTGCAAAGTGGATTTGCCTTTAGTAAATAACCCCCAATATGTTGTAATTTTTATTTCACAATAAAACCTGCCTTGTTTCTCCCTCTTACATTGCGACCTTATAAAACAACTTACATTAGGTGCAGCATGTCTGTGCTCTGACATAATTCACTTTATTTGTTAATTGTTATTTTTTTGCTTTAAACTTACCCACCTCTCCCGGTTAAAATGCATCCTAGTTTAACTGCCTATGTGATGTGCACCATGTCTGTGCTATATTTATGGCTCTGACATAATACACTGAAATGTTTTCATGATAAAACCTGCCTTGTCTCTCCTTCTTACATTGAGGCATAGTAAAAATGCTGACATATTGTGCAGCCTGTCTCTGCAATATTTCTAGCTCTTGTTTCTCATGTTTGTTTTTATTTCTTGAAAAACTGCCTCATTTGTCCCACTTACATTGTGGCATAGCAAAAAAAATTACATGATTTGTAGTATGTCTGTGAAATATTTCTGGCCCTTATCTCTGATATAATACACTGTAATCTTTTTTTTTTGCTTACAATTTACCCATTTCTCCTTGTTCAAATGCAGCCTAGTATAACTGCTTACATGATGTGCATGGTGACATATATCTGGCTGTTATATCTGACATAATACACTGTAATTTTTACTTCACAATAAAACCTGTCTTGTCTCTCCCCCTCACATTGCAGCCAAGCAAAAAAGATTACATGATGTGCAGTATGTCTGTGCAAAATTGCAAGCTTTTGTCTCTTATTTAATACCCTGTAATTTTTATTTCTTGATAAAAAAGACAACTTTGTCTCTACCTCTTCAATTGTGATCTAGTAAGTTAGGTGAAACTTTACTTTGCTGTGTGAACAGATTGTACTCCTTTAGTAGATCAACCCCGCTTCCATACTAGCCAGTAGCGGCCCGTCCAAAGGGGGCACATGGGAGCTGCCCCCCCCAAGCTATTCACACACAAAAAAAGAAAGAAAAAGGGGCCCTTAAGAGTGTCCAGGTACCGGACACACAGCAGTCTACGGGAAGCTTCCCAGCTTGCAATCAGCTGGGAAGCTGATTTGCTCCTGTCCAGGTAGTGTTCGGGGTGCAAGCAATGTGCCCCAAACAGTCCCCACTCTACACTCATTCGTCTCTGTCCTCCTTTCCTATCTTTTAATTAGCGGGGGACCGGAGGATGGTGCTTTTTGTGGCACCGTGCGGCATCAGTTCCAGTTTCCCAGCTCACTGCTGTCCTATGTGGAGTGGACTGACCCTGACTGAGACTGCTTGAGCGACCGATGCGTGGAAGGCCTGAGCGGCGCGGCTCCTCTTAATGGGTAAGCCCTTAGTAGCAGCGCAATGTTCCAGTCCACTCAGCATAAGTATCCCATTGGAGAAGCACAACAATCCCCCCTGAGGCCCTGACACAACCCAGTACCCATACACAGGCAATATGGCGCCCAGGCAGGCCTAAGGCTCAGTGAAGTCTCTCTCTCTCCTCCTAGCTGAGCTCAGCTGACTGACAGCCGCGAGATGCCCCTCCGCTCTACAGTGTGCCTCAGTCAGTTCCCTGTGCTTCTCTGCTGGATGAGGTCTCTCCACTGGCACTCAGTGAGTGCAGAATGGGGCCAGGCCAGGGCAGATGAGTGATGTGTGGCTGGACTGGGAACTGGAGCAGCAGAGTGTCAGTGAGTACATCTGTCCTATCGTGTATACAGCTATATACACCCACCTTCTTCCTTCCTGTATATAGAGAGTATCTATATACAGAAAGGAAGAAGGTGGGCGTATATAGCTGTATACACTACACAGATATACACAAATTGTGATTACACCTGTCCTAGTGTATACAGCTATATACACCCACCTTCTTCCTTCCTGTATATAGAGACTCTCTATATACAGGAAGGAAGAAGGTGGGTGTCTGAGTCCCCTTCTCTGCTCTGGACCGATCAGCCCTGTTCCATCCCCCTGATCACCGGGAACAGTCTGTGTTTCCCTGGGCTGTGTACATTGTCTTGGAGCACTTTAACTCCCTTCAACCCTCCTCCGACAGGCTTATTGACATGCTGAGATCGGGAACCTGATCGGCACCCCCTGGGCCTGCTATCCCTGGTCTTACACAGTGGCAGGGTGTGTGACAGTCACCCATCCCTCCGGGACTGCAGAGGACAGTGTGCTGGCTGTGAGTCACTTTGCTTCCTATGTACTTTCCACTTGATCATTTGTTCGTGTTTGTGAATGGATACATCCGTTATTAAAATTTGATACATTTTACTTCACTGACAGTGTTTGTTTATGGACTTCCTGGAACAGTGCTCCTTGTGTTGAATTCTTTAGCTATATACACCCACCTTCTTCCTTCCTGTATATAGAGACTCTCTATATACAGGAAGGAAGACGCTGGGTGTATATAGCTGTATACACTACACAGATATACACAAATTGTGATTACATCTGTCCTGTGTAGTGTTTACAGCTATATACACCCACCTTCTTCCTTCCTGTATATAGAGACCTTCCTCCATCATCAATGACTGCAGATATACATCATCTGTCCTGTTACTGTATATCTAGCTGTATACAGGACAGATGATTTATATCTGCAGTCAGTGATGATGGAGGAAGGTCTCTATATACAGGAAGGAAGGTGGGTGTATATAGCTAGCTGTATACAGGACAGATGATGTATACCTGCATACCCTGATCTGTGAGGCTGAGCTATATACCCTGTTCTGTAATGCTGAGCTGTATACCCTGATCTGTGAGGCTGAGCTATATACCCTGATTTGTGAGGCTGAGCTATATACCCTGAACTGTGAGGCTGATCTATATTCCCTGATCTGTAATGAAGAGCTATATACCCTGATCTGTAATGCTGAGCTGTATACCCTGATCTGTGAGGCTGAGCTATATACCCTGATCTGTGAGGCTGAGCTATATACCCTGGCACTACAGGTGGAAGCAAGTAGAATACAGGGGATGGAGTGGGTGGATTCTATAAGGGATGGGGCTTATGAGAAGTGTGAGGGGCCAAAAAGGAAGGGCGGGGTCTGGCGCCCCCATCCTAAAACACACTGATAACAGCTATTCATGTTGCATATTTTTTACACTAGAGGTTTGTTTTGTCTGGCATTTAAATGTAATCTGTAAGATATTTATTACTGTCCAGTTTTTCTAGTATCAGGAAGTGTAAATAGGGTCATAAGTGGAAAGATCAGTGCGTCTCGTGAGTGACATTGCAACTGTTATGCCCCGTACACACGGTCGGATTTTCCGACGGAAAATGTGTGATAGGACCTTGTTGTCGGAAATTCCGACCGTGTGTAGGCTCCATCACACATTTTCCATCGGATTTTCCGACACACAAAGTTTGAGAGCAGGCTATAAAATTTTCCGACAACAAAATCTGTTATCGGAATTTCCGATCATGTGTACACAAATCCGACGCACAAAGTGCCACGCATGCTCAGAATAAATAAAGAGATGAAAGCTATTGGCTACTGCCCCGTTTATAGTCCCGACGTACGTGTTTTACGTCACCGCGTTCAGAATGATCTGATTTTCCGACAACATAGTGTGACCGTGTGCATGCAAGACAAGTTTGAGCCAATATCCGTCGGAAAAAATCCTAGGATTTTGTTGTCGGAATGTTCGATCAATGTCCGACCGTGGGTACGGGGCATTACAGTTTTATAAGCTTGAACACTCAGATCCCAATTTGACATTTTTGTATAAAAATTTTTTTATCTTAGAATATAAATATAAAAATATTAAATATTACATTATTTTATATATATATATTCCATTAAAACCCTCTATCACATATAAACTTAAACCTCTGAAAAACTTTTCATAAAGACAATAGACCAACTCATATTACATCTCTGTTCTCTGGGCTATTGAGAGGAGGCCAACTTTTGTGGCTGTATGAGAGCCTCTTTTAGACCAATACTTTTTCAGTAGGGAGTGTGAAAAGGATTTTACTTTAATGTCCTTATTATAAGGAGAGTAGGGTTGTTTCTCTATGATACAGAACTCCTGCAGACATAAAATGTATATTTTTTTATGGGCAATATGTGTTGGAGTTGCGAAAAGTAATAGGAGACTATATAGGAGATTACGGTATCTATTGGTTTCTTGGGCTTTACTGCTTACAATTTCATGGGCATTTTCTTAAGAAAAGCGTAATACACGATTGTCATCTTGCAGCAAGAGAAGTCATCTCAAAACACTGGAAATCAAGCATTCTTGCCTTTGTTGGGTGAATGGGCCTCAACCCTCTTTAATATTATTAGAAAAAAATAGTGAGGCCTCAAATGGAAATCATCAAGTAATTTAGGAAAGGGGTACCATCATCCTATTATGACAATGAAATGAAACCAAAGACCACCCCAATGGTCACCAGAGAGCAAAAGAGGAAATTAACTATCTCAGTACCCAAACACTGAATAAACCATTTTAAAAAGTATATTTTTATTAATACATTATTTAAAAATAGTAGTATTCAGATACAAAAATTTTAATGACATATGTTACTTTTGCAAATTAAATCAAGTGAAACATAAAAATCATAAGTGTATTATGGTCATGGAGACCCTAGCTGCATCAGACCAGAGCAGGCTCTCATACTAGGTGTTCTGGTCATACTAGAGAATGTTTAGAGACTTATTCAAACAAATAATGTAGTATGACAGCATTTGATGCAAACCTATAACTCACAAAACGAGGGCTTCCTAATGGAGTATTAACATTTATGCTTCTCCAGATTGACCTCTCTGGGATTGAGGACAGCCTCCTTTGCCATTGTACTCTGGGAAATGGTCCTAAAGAAATGCTGGCCTAGAGTAACTCCCCACGATAATGATGTGCCACACTCTAACAGAGTGGATATGTTAGACAATTATTGGACTAAATTCAATCCAAAAGATATTTATGTCTTGTTAATTAACCTTCCAGATGGAAGTTATGTACCTTAACCGTAGATTTCTTTTTGTTTTGTTTTTCCCTATGATCCCATCATGTTATTCATTTCTGATCTCTTTAACCTCTGTCTCACATAAATGTACAATGATGTGACAAAGTGACTTATAAAAACCTCAATAAAGACCATTTGACTAAAAAAATATGAAATTATTCTGTATGTTTTTCCATCAGATCATATAGATTATACGATACGCTCCATAGGAAACTATGGTAGTAGATTGTTTGTTGTTATCATGTTAGTGAGCCTGTATATTTTTTATTGATACTAAATCCTTTTTTTGTTTCTCTGAAGTCATACTTATACTTTGTTTAACCATAGATCTCCTCTTCTTTCTTTTGCTTATGATCCCATCATGTTACTTACAATTCTGTTCTCTTTCATTTCTGTCTCGCATAAACGTCAATACTATGAAGTGACAATGTTACTTTATTAATAAAATAACATTAATAAAACCATTTGACTCAAAAAATATAAAATTGTTCTATATGTTTCTCCATAAGATTGTTAAGACTATATAAATGCTACATACATTGTAGTAATAAGCTATATTAGTAGATGTTTTGTTGTCATGTTAGCGTGCCTGTATATTCCTAATAAATACTAAACCCTCTTTTGTTTTACTGAAGTTATACTTATACTTAGTTTACATATTTGCAGCTAGCAAAGAGATTAGGCACTTTATGGTACACATTGTACGTTAAGATGTACATAAGCAGTTGCAGCATATCATTCCCTCCAGATAGCCTGACACCCACTCTGATTCAAGCGGGTTGTTTTGAATCAAAGTAATTTTTCTGTCTTTGATGCTTTTAATGTTTTTGTGAACAAAGAATGAGTAACTTCTCAGCTTCCAATGTAACATAGCCTAATGGAGGGTGAGAGCTGATAGAGGAAGACAAGACTCTAAGGACATTGATTCTTGTTCTCAGTAGAAATTCCCCAAGCTGTACTGCTAGCGTAGTTGCGCTTGACTGACATATTTTTATTACATTTTTCTGCTATAGAATTGCATTAGTTGCCTAAGAGGTCAGTGTTTTATGTTTCTCCAAACTCTACATTACCATTATTTTCTGTTAATGCTCTTTTGGGTATACTTCTATTTTCTTCAGGAACTTATTAAGTCTGTTTCATAAGGCAAATGATCCAATGTAATCTTTTAATTTCTAAATTGTTTTGGATAAATCAGAAGTAAGATCTGATCTTGTTGGTACTAAAAGGAAAAGCACCATTCATTTCCCCAGTTTTAATAAATCAGGTCCTAGGCATGGATTAAGCCATTCAATTGCAAAATAAAGAAACAGCATAAGATAAAGTGGTGTCCATGAATAGGGTTAATGCCAGGCATAACACTTAATAAAGAGATGTTAACATTTGACTTAAACTTATTGGGTAGAATAATAACACTTTCTACCTAAACTAAATGTTCCATTTTGAGCAAAACTTTGTTTTTTAACCCCTTCCTGCCTAAGAGTAAAGCAAATCCTAATGCCTAAGCACAATTTTGCAACTTTGACATGTTAGTAAAACCAAACATATCATCACAACTACTTTGTGAATCCAGGTGGATTATACCTTGTTTTTTTAGGATAAACTGGCCTTTCATTTGGTGGTGAATGGTAATGGATAGATCCCGACTTTTTGTTTTATTATTAAAGGAAACTGGCCAAAAATAGTTTAAAAAAAATACCGTACCTTAATTACTACCATGCTGCAGCGGTATTAACTAGATTGGTAAATTGGTTCCATCATTCCCACCTAAAACAATGGATACACATAGAACAGTCAATTGCGCCTTTCGATCTTCAGGCACTTCCCTTGTTAGATATCTCTGTCCGGGGTCCAGTCTCTTCATTGTCTTTTCTTACAGCACATTTATTGCGTACTTAGGATAAATTACAAACTCAACTAGGACTTCCCCTAAAGTGGGATTAATGACGCCCCTGTTTGGTAATCCAGGGTTCCCTTCGGCAGTGGCTCGGAGACATTTTTTGGTATGGAGTAAGGAGTCAAATCGTCGAATATCTCAAACTCTTTGTCAAGGAGATCTTCCATTGCTATCAAATTTGATTCCTATACAGCAGCAATCAACTAAACACTGGCTGAAAAATCGGCAACTATCGTCTTTTCTTTTAATAGAGAGCCAGATACCTTTGAGTCCCTTTTATTACAAGAAAATGCACCAGAACACATTTTGTCTGCAGTGTATAGGGTTCTTATTCTTAGACTCCATCCTTGTCTCCCGGAGTTTACAAATAAGTGGAGTATGGACTTGAATGTCGAAATTAAATCAGAGCAATGGGAAAAAGCATTTATCCTTACACATAGTATGTTGTTAGCAACTAAGGCACATGAGACGAATTTCAAACTTTTTTCTAGGTGGTATAGATGCCCGTTGTTTCTCCACCGGATATACCCAAATATCTCAGACCTGTGTTGGCGCTGTCATTCCGCTAAGGGATCGCTACTGTATATTTGGTGGGAATATCCTTCTGTGCATAAATTCTGGGATATGATACTCCCACTTCATACTCAAGCAACTGGGGTAACTATTCCCAACACACCACAAATTACTTTGCTATCCATTTTACCCAGCTCATATAAAAGCATTAAAAAAGGCCTTTTGAGGCATTGGCTGACAGCTGCAAGAACGGTTATACCGCGCCACTGTATGCTCCACCGTTGATAGAGTGGGTCACAGAGATGGACAATATTGAGAGAATGGAGATTCTTTTGTCGCAGGAATTGGACACATATGAACATTGTTGCCAAATTTGGCGCCCTTGGAAGGTACTAAGGGAATCCCTGAAATTACGGAATTTATATATGGGTTAGAGGGAGGACACGAAAATAGTTCAGAGTTGGGTTGAGTGAGGAGATTTCGTTTTGAGTATCTATTGGTAGTTTTGTTTGTTTTTTTTTGTTTTTGTGTGTGTTGTGTGTGATATATCTAACATCACTGTGGGAGTTGAAGATAGGGAGTAGTAAATTATATATTTCATCTAATTGGATGAAGGAAGATAAAGCAGGGATATTCTTATTAGGGTCTAAAAAAATCTGTATGGTTTAGAATATCATTATGTGTTTCTTTATAACATAGGAGTTTATTGATGAGTAGACAGTCTCTAGTGGCATTTCCTTGTTCTTTTCTCTTTCTCTAGTTATTTATTTATTTACTTATTTTTTCCTCCTCCTTTTCTTCCCCTTTTTGTAGGGACTCCTGTAGTGTGTTGATATATGTTTATATGTAACATGTCTTATGTTTTATATATTATAAGAATGTGAAATGTTCTTTATTATTACCTATAGGATGTGGATAATGTTTTCTTTTGTTATGTAATTATGTAATTAAAAATTTTCAATAAAATCAGAGTTGAAAAGAAAAAAAAAAAATAATAAATATATATATATATATATATATATATATATATATATTTTTTTTTTTTTTTTAATTTATTTGTATATTTCTTGCTACAACCATAACCTTCCATCAAAGAACAACCCAAAATAAATTTTCCTGCTCCTGACGATTGCAGCAATACCACATATGTGTATGTTAGTTGTTGTTTGTACACGTAGTACAACACAGAAATAATAGTGCGCATTTTGGTTTGTTTTCTTTCGTTTTTTTTATATCCTACCTAAAACATGCTGACATTAACTGACACTGATACTAATTTAAAAAAAAAAAAAAAAACCCTGCCCAAAAAAATACTGACCCTAACCTTTGGCCCTGACCTTGACCCAAACACTAACCATGGCAGTGACCTAGATTAAACCTTGATCTAGTTTTTTTTTTAATTTTTTTTTATTATTGTAATTTTTTTTTTAAAGACACTTTTTTTTTCTCTGTGCAAGGAAAGAGAGAGATAAGATGCATCTCTCTCCTCCATTCACAGAGAGAGAAAACATAGGGGTGGGCTGATCACTTTGGTAGTCCATCAGAGGCTATCACAGCGATCAGGTGACCCTGAGTCAGGTGTTCCGGGTCCCAATCGTTAGTACAAGGCTCAGAACTATTGGTGAGACCCCGGTCTCTCTGCTGGGAGTGCGCTGTGTGGCGTGCTCCCAGCACAAAGGAAGATGTACAAATATGTGGTCCCATGGAAAAAGGTCCAGTTTATTGGGGCTGCATATTTGTGTGAGGTCAGCGTCAAGAGTTAAAGCGGAACTACACTGTGAGTACCACAGCCAAAAGCGCTATTTAATTCATTTTTAATATTTAAAGCGAACTCACCCATCTGTCCATGTCTCTATGCTTTATTTTGCAGGGAAATTATTTTGAAAAACACACCCTATAATTTCTGGTCGTGGCCATCTTGAGTAAGGACAAATGATTCATGTAGCAATTTCCTCTTGGAATCCATCTGCCCTTAGCTCAGGCATGCAGGCAGGAGGGTGTGCTTAGCTGAGAAGTGGTAATATCCTGTTATGGGGGTGTTTCTCTGCAGCAGGGACTGGAGCACTTGTCAGGATAGAAGAAAAATGGATAGGGCAAAATACCATCAAATTCTTTAGGAAAATCTGCTGCTGCCGTTAGTAGAGACAACAGACTAAAGGCTGTAATTAAAGCAAAATGTGGTTCAACAAAATATTGGGCATAAGGAGGGTGATCCTTTTTCCAACTCAGTGATTCTGTTTTTTATTTTTTTTTATTTTTTTCTGACATGTTGGTGTTATATCTTTCACTTGGATGTTATAATTTGCACTAGTAAATACAGTGTCTGTCTTCATTTCAGGCAGCAAAGCTACAAAATGTGATTATTTTAAAGGGGGGGTGATTCTTTTCTATACCCACTGTACGCTTTAACGTGCAATAAACATATCTGAATGCTTCATATTCTATTAATTTAACCCAAGATTTACACAGTAGTAGTAGTTTTTTTTTAGTTTTGGTTGGAGAAGGGAAGGCTTAAAACCTCTGTCGGGTTATTTTTTGTTGTCTGTGTACCACTGGAAAACTTTCACTTTGATTCCTGTCCCATAGACACATCAGGGAACTAAAGGGAATTTCCAAAGTAAGGGGCTTTCCCCATTTATAGAGTTATCATGGACAGTTTTAATATTTTAAATTTCCCCTCATTTTCTTTCTTGGTGATAATTGCCATCAAATAGAGGTAATTGAAATAGAGGTGTGACTCACCCTAGTGGGCACAAAGAAAGCAGTAACAACTTGATAGAGGATCTAGCCCTTCCCCACTCTATACAAAAATAATATAATAATATAAAAATAATGTGTATTTCCGGGGATTTAAATAATATGAAACTATATATATATATATATATATATATATATATATATATATATATATTTATACAGTATATATATATGGTTTTATTTGCAGTTCTGTGTGTTTATATTCCGTGTTGAAATATTCAATAAAAACGTATTAAACTACAAAACTAAAAAAAAAAAGATTTTGCCTAGAGCACATGTAAGTGCAGTACAAACGCCAATGTGTACACACCATTGTACCTGTAATAAACGAGACTTAAGATTTAAACTAATACATAGTTATCTCATCTAGTGTAAATAAGCCCCCGCACTGTGTATTTGGTTGTTTAAAAGGGTAAGTATTGTGTATTTTCAGTAAGTACATATTTATGTTATCATTGTAGTTTTTGCGATAAAATAGTTTTTTGAAATTTAGGCTCATTATTTATTTTTTCATTATTTTAATGAACATAGATTTTTTTTTTTTTTTTCAAATATAAACTTTATTCAACTCCAAACAGGGGTGAGGGCCCCGCAATACAAATATATATGAGTACTGGTATTTTTTTATACTTGCTATACAGAGGTCACATAAATTCAATATAATATACAATTTAAATGCGAGCATGAACCGAACATAGATATTTTAAGATTAACAACTAGTAGGGGCTCTCTCTGGCTTAGTGCAGTTACTGTCTGTTACAAATGTTAAAGTAAAGATAACTATAGACTGACAGATTTTTTTCATTCAGCTTGAGGGCTGAACAATGAAAATCTAACAGATTCCTCCATCTTTTGGGTTTACAATACAATAAGATGAATCTCTTGCTGTGGCTATTGCATTTCAAAAATCCGAACACCAGCTGCATCTGATTGGATGTAGCTGCTGTTTGTCTGACACTTTTTCACCCAACATCTTTGATTTTTCAGTTTAGGGATGTCAGGCAGGAATGGGCCAACAGGCCCGCCCACTACGTGATTTTTACTCTGGTTCATAAGGAACCGATCTAAATTTGTACAGAGTATAGCTAGATTTAGCTATCCGCCACTCAAAGAGTGCATGTCCTTAAGGTGTTGACCAACTTATAGATCAAATGTAAGAAAAAGCAGTAAAGCACAACTACTGTGTAACACCACAAAACAGAACTTACATACTGAATGTAATGAGTAAATATGGTTGCCCCTATGTGCATATAGATTTCTGAAATATACAGAGGAATCCGATTTTTAAAACAGAATATATTGATATAATTGTTTCCTTCAAGCTGACCTATTTCTTAAATCTTAAACAATTGAAAACATTATACATCCCCTTTAATATAACAGTACTAAAGAGGACAGAGCTGGTGGTTTAACAATTTAACAATTTATTGCACGCTGATGAGGATAAAATGGTTGGGTCAGGTCTGGCCTCCTCCAGACTCCAAGCTCTTAGTATCAAGGTTTTCCTTAAAGCTCTTTTCTCTAAGGCTTTTCACTTTGTATGCAAGTTATGACAGCTAGATCTCTTAGGAAAGGTTGTCACTGATTTCATCAGCTCCCGTCTCCTCTGACCACTCATTTGGGATCAAGGATTGGTATATTTATAGTTAGCTGATAAAACTGAATACGTCAAGACATTGAATACTCACTATACTAACCTACAGTCTCACAACTCTAAAGATAAAGCTCCACAATAAAAAAATAATCTAATAATGTCATAACAATAGATTATGTTAGTTTTAGCTCTATTTCCATAAAACATGTGTTTTAGGATAAAGACTGGTTTGCTAATGAAGCTGTTTGGAGCTTATAATAAATGAGCCCACGCTTTTGCTCAAAAGTGACAGATCGATGCGCTAATTGGCTCTGAAACCTAAAATGCACATAATTGAATACCTTGTATTTATATATCTGCTTTAACGTGATGAAAATGCACAAAGCAAAATTATCCAGGGCACCTTGAGCTAAATGAATAATGCAAGGGTTATACCTATTTATTTAAATCTAGTTTCAAACTTTTTGCATTTTTTTGTATTTATAAGTGTGGAATTGTATTGCTTAACTGTTGACTTGGTAGGCCATATCCCCTGCAGTAATGTTTTTAGCAATGAATAAGCAACATACAACATGCTTAGCATTTATTTTATTTTGTCATTAAAATATATTTGTTTTTATAATACAAAGTCACATCTCAACATAAATATATTCGGAAGGCGTGGCCAGCACGGCATGTGAGCAGACGTTTCTACACAGAGCTCCCGCTGACCCTGATTTAATCCGGTTTCCAGCACAGTGAGACGCCCCACTTTGCCCTATTACTTACGGGGAACACCCGCTGTACCTCCTACACGTCTATACGGCTGCAAAACAGCAATGCTGACCCGGGGAAACAAAGTAGATGGCCCGTGACATGATTTGCGCTCTGTGGTCCCCTATAATAAGGGACCATAGTGATCTGGTAAGTGGCAGTGTTTGCTGAGGTGGAGGCATTTACTACTTTTTCACGTTTCTTGGGGTGCCGTGTTTGGTGTCATCGTGGATGAATCAACAACCACTTGCACATACTATTTATTTTTGATATTAGTTTTCGATCCTGTATGGTCATCATTATCACATATGGACTCATTTCCATTATTCTATTACGTTTTTGGTATAGCACTTATTATTATCACTAAGTTGGCTGACACTATTTGTGTACTATTCTATTCCAGTCACATTGTCACTTTATTGTGTTATTTAAATTACTTCACTGATACATTTGTAGATATTCATTGTGGCAGTGGATTTATGTGGTTTATGTATTGTGGGTTTTTTTCACATATTATGAATCAGTTTTTTGTTTTCACATACACTAAGTTTATTGTGAGTGCATAAATTCATTAGGTATTTGCCTCATGAGTCAATTTATATAGTGCAGCTTCCCCTTTTTTTACCATTACTGTCCATGTTGTATAACATCTTGAATTGCAGCTTGAATATTTTTAGCTATTAGCGCAGTTTTCCTTTTTTCCAGACAGTTACACTACAAGAAAAACAGAAATGGAAGGTGCGCACCTAGTGCATTACCAAAGATAATTTAATAATAAAAATGTTTTATATAAAAGTGGGTACTCACAAAATGCAACAGACAAAAGGCCATAAAAACAATGCATGGACATGCACAGAACACAGGGTACAGCTAACGCGTTTCGGGGGGCGCACCCCCTTCCTCAGAGCTGGGCTGACTTGCCCATAGAGGTTAATAAACAATATGCAGAGTGCATACTTCCTAGACTGCTGAAGGCACTTAATGATGCTAGTGAGAGGGGTGTTCTTCCCCAATCTATGACCAGAGCCAATATTGTATTAATATTGAAGCCAAATAAGGATCCCCTCGATCCAGGATTTTATAGGCCTATTTCCCTTTTGCAAAATGATGTCAAGATTTTGGCAAAAGTCCTGGCTCTGCGCTTAAACAAAGTAATCTCCTCGATTGTCCACTCTGATCAGTCCGGATTTATGTCCCAAAAATCGACGGCCATCAATTTGTGACGACTTTTCCTCAATATCCAGTCCCCAGCGGATAATGACGGAGACCGAGCATTACTGTCTCTTGATGCCCACAAGGCTTTCGATAGCATTGAATGGGAAAATCTCTGGGCAGTCATGCTCAAATTTGGGTTTGGAGACCGGTTCCTTTCCTGGGTACAGCTACTATATAGTGCCCCAGTCGCGACCATCCGGGAGGGTGGCAGGATATCCTCGAGCTTTAATCTACACAGAGGTACAAGGCAGGGCTGCCCCCGTCCCCTCTTTTGTTTGCCCTGGCCATAGAGCCTCTGGCTGCCCTTATCCGTGCTAATACTATTATACAGGGATTTAGGTACGGGGAAAAAATAATGATGTATGCCGATGATACTATGCTGTTTCTCTGTGATACATCTACTTCTCTACTAGAGGCTATGATGATGATAAGGGAGTTTGGGGAGTTCTCCGGTTTGGTTATAAATTGGAATAAGTCTTCCATTATGTTGCTGGATGTGACACCAGACCCCTCTTTACTGACCATACAGGAGATTCCGCTTTCCGGGTCTTTTAGATACCTAGGCATACAGGTTACCCCCTACCCGCTAGACTATGTCAGACTTAATCTGTCCCCCTTACTCAATTACTGTCGCGATCAGGTTAAGATATGGAGCAGCCTAAAGATATCTCAGGTGGGATGAATAAATCTTATAAAGATGTTTATGATGCCACAGTTGCTCTATATACTACACAATACCCCCATGGTCATCCCGTTGAAAAAAGTTCCGTATTATAAATTCAACCTTTAGATCCATAATCTAAACCAGCTACAATATAATTAGAGCAGCTACAGTGTCCGAAAGAAGCTGGTGGACTGGCATTGCCCAATCCCTGGCTATATTACTTAGCCTCACAGTTACAGCACATAGCGCGGGTAGTGCACCCCCCGCAAGAGCTGCAATTAAACTTAGTAGACTCTTCTGCTAAACTACTTAGCTTCACGGGGTCGGGGGTGGCAGATGGTCTGGAAGCCCTGCGCTTCAGCAAATCTAATAAACTTTACCCTACCTATGTTCTTCTGCTGAAAATTTGAAATAAGGTCAGGATGATGCAGGGTATACAGGGATTTACCAAATACAGCCCCATTTGAGATAATAACTGCTTTCCGGAAATAGCGAAACTGCACTATGGCACAAAGTGGAAACACTGGCATTGCTCACCTGACCCACATCTTCCGAGATGGGAAGCTGAGGTCATTTCCGAAACTTAGAGAGGCCTTTCGACTCCCCTCCACAATGTACTTCTACTACATGCAGCTTCAGCATGCCCTTAGGGCGCAGGGAGGAGAGGATCAATGGGTCTTGGATTCTACCTCCGTCTTCAATTACTTGTTTGAGGTCACCAACTATAAAGGATTTATCTCCTGCATGCTCCTCAACCTTTTCCATGGGGACTCGTCTCATAAGGCGGTATCGCAGTGGGAACAGGATGTTGGGGTCTTTGAAGAGGAGCAGTGGGAGGAAGCCCTACAGGCTGTTTCCCTGTGCTCTCTGAACGTGGCTCAGCGCCTGTCGCCACTATATATCCTCCTGAGGGTCCACTACACACTGGCCAGGTTGGTCCGCTTGGGGGTGGGCTCTGACTCCACCTGCACCAGATGCAATAGAGATCACGGGGATTTGATACACCTCCTATGGAGATGCCCAAAGCTCTATTTATATTGGAAACAGGTCTTAGTCTTCGCTTAATAGGGTCTTCCAGATTATGATCCCAGCTGACCCCAAGCACTGCCTGCTGGGTATTCTAGACATACTTCCAATTGAAGATATCCCTAGACAGGCTGTAGCAAGAGCTCTCTTCCAGGTCTGAAAAATGAATCTGAGACACTGGAAATCTACGGAGTCCCCCGCATTGCAGGAATGGATTACCCATATGAATGGCACTATTCGATTGGAGAAGCTCATTTATCAACACAGGGGTAAAAGTGACAAATTCGATAAGTTATGGGCCCCATGGTTGGATGTCCCAGGCCTAGCCCCAGTAGATCTGGTGTATGACCGACTATTCTAGCGCCTGTAAACACTTTTACCCTGCCTCTCTGAAGACCTGGACGATTGGTTGTACAGCTGTACTTTATGTTGATGGATAAGTTGTTATTTGAATGTATGAGCGGGTGGAGTGTCATTCTGCAAAATGATTTGTATAATGTATTGAAATTACAGTGCCTTTTTACCTATTTTGTTACATTACAGCCTTTAGTTCAATGTTTTTTAATCTGAATTATATGTGATGGATCAGAACACAATAGTCCAAATTGTTGAACTAAAATTAGAAAAAAATATACATAAAACTATTTTTCAGAAATAAAAAACTGATAATTGGCATGTGCATATGTATTCACCCCCTTTGTTATGAAGCCCACAAAAAGCTCTGCTGCAACCAATTACCTTCAGAAGTCACATATTTAGTGAAACAATGTCAACCTGTGTGAAAGTGGAAACTCCTGCGCTGTCGGGGGGGGGGGGGGGGGCTACGCTAAAAGGACACTGCTGCAACACCTAAGTACTGATCCAAGGCAGGACATATGGGACAAAAGTGGGGGAAGATGGTAGTTGTGCTGTGATGAAGGGGGGGGGAGGGAAGCTACAAAGATGACTAAAGTGGCAAAGTGAACTAAAAAAGCAGAAACGGGCCAATGCTTGAATGGATCCTACATGCTAAAAGAACATGGTGGGGATGCAGTGCAGTGCAACGTAGCTGATCAACATGACTATAATGTTGCGGGCAGACAAAGCCTAATATATAAAGGTAGTCGTGAAACAGTGACTGCTTGAATATAGCAAAACAAAAATGCATATACTAACACAAATAGGATGAATAATGACACAATGCAAAAAAAAATATATAATGCAAGAAAAATATATGTGGGCTAGTGCCCCATTAGCAAAAACGTGCCAGATCCTGGTGAACTACAAGTGACAAATCCCTAGGACAAACATGAATATTAGTTCTATCATCCAGTCCAAAAAACAAAAACTCGTGATGAGAAACACAAAACAAGTCCAATCGTGAAGGGAGGGGGGATCTTCAGTGAGGACTCCTCCATGTTTGCAAGCCGCTTACCTTACAGCTGTAAGGTGTACAGCCTGTGTTGCAAATGACCTGCAGGTATAGACGTTCCGTGTATACAGGCAGTGAAAATGATGAACATGCCAAGCGAAATATAAAAAATAAAAAGTATACAGCATGTAAAATAACTCTGCAACGACCACAGTGGAGGGGGGGCAAGACACACACGGGGGGAGGTTGCACTTACTTTCATGAAGTGAGTGTGGGCATCAATCCACGAGCGCCGAGATCGTATGCCTCCAGGAGTGTCACCAATCTGGAATCTGTCCCCGTGCCTGGAAACTGGAATATGTCCCCGTGCCTCTCTCCTCAGTGTTCGTCAGGTAGAGTAGTGATGTACAGTGTGAGAGGGAAAGAGACGCACATAGCGTGATCCCATATAAAAGGTATATTTATTTAATAAAACAAGTCCAATCAACTTACATTTAAAACAATGCTGCAGTGTGTAGTAACTACGAGCGCCGAGCTCGTCTCCTGTTGTTTGTCAACCTGTGTGCAATCTAAGTTTTACATGATCTGTCATTACATATACACACCTTTTTGAAAGGCCCCAGAGGCTGCAACACCTAAGCAAGAGGCACCACTAACCAAACACTGCCATGAAGACCAAGGAACTCTCCAAACAAGTAAAGGACAATGTTGTTGAAAAGTACAAGTCAGGGTTAGGATATAAAAAAAATCCAAATCTTTGATGATCCCTAGGAGCACCATCAAATCTATCATAAACAAATGGAAAGAACATGGTACAACAGCATACCTGCCAAGAGACAGCTGCACACCAAAACTCACAGACCGGGCAAGGAGGGCATTAATCAGAGAGACAGCGCAGAGACCTAAGGTAACACTGGAGGAGCTGCAGAGTTGCACAGCAGAGACAGGAGTATCTGTACATAGGATGACAATAAGCCGTATGCTCCATACAGTTGGGCTTTATGGCAGAGTGGCCAGAAGAAAGCTATTACTTTCAGCAAAAAACAAAATGGCACGTTTTAAGTTTGCAAAAAGGCATGTGGGAGACTCTCAAAATATATGGAGGAAGGTGCTCTGGTCTGATGAGACTAAAATTGAACTTTTTGTCCATCAAAGAAAACGCTATGTCTGGCGCAAACCCAACACATCACATCACATCACCCAAAGATCACCATCCCCACAGTTAAACATGGTGGTGGCAGCATCATGCTGTGGGGATGTTTTTCAGCAGTTGGGACTGGGTAACTGGTTAAGGTTGAGATTGAAAGATTGATGGTGCTAAATACAGGGATATTCTTGAGCAAAACCTGTACCAATCTGTGTATGATTTGAAGCTAGGACGGAGGTTCACCTTCCAGCAGGACAATGACCCCAAACACACTGCTAAAGCAACACTTGAGAGGTTTAAGGGGAAACATGTAAATGTGTTGGAATGGCCTAGTCAAAGCCCAGACCTCAATCCAATAGAAAACTTAAACTTAACTTAAAGATTACTGTTCACAAGCGCAAACCATCCAACTTGAAGGTGCTGGAGCAGTTTTGCAAGGAGAAATGGGCAAAAATCCCAGTGGTAAGATGTGGCAAGCTCATAGAGACTTATCCAAAGCGACTTGGAGCTGTGATAGCCGCAAAAGGTGGCTCTACAAAATATTGACTTTAGGGGGCTGAAACTTTTTCTATTATTTTGTCCTATTTGTTGTTTGCTTCACGATAAAAAAAACATTTGGGGGCATGTTCTGTAAATAAATTATGCAAATCCTCAAACAATCCATGTTAATTCCAGGTTGAGATGCAACAAAACACGAAAAATGCCAAGGGGGGTGACTACTTTTACCAGGCACTGTATATATATGCTGAAATTTACAGATCTTGTGTACCTGTTTTGCTCTGGACCATGTATGTACAATTTCTTTCTATGCTCAAGAAAAACTTATTGTTTGAGAAAAAATATATATATAATCAATTAAAATATTCATCAAAGACTCCAACGTATTAAATTATTACTGCTGCCCAATATTTTTCAGACCTTTTAAATTTAAATACTAGCACTCTAATATACATAGCCCACAGGGGTCCAAATCCACTTATTCTTGGAATACATATGGATTAATATTTGGTGAAAAGGAAAAAAAACTACCTTAATAATACTTGTGTTTTAATTACATAAATTATAAATAGTGTGAAGACCTATGCTCTAAAATTCTAAAGTGTACAGCTCTGAAGAAAATTTGCTCAGACACAACAACCTTTCTGGCAAGTGCCATTGTGTTCAGATAAACAATCCAAGTGATTACTGATTACTTTTATTATTTATTTATTTTTTATTTTTATTTATTATTATTTTTATTATTTAGTGATTACTGTGATTACTGCAAATGCAAAATGTGTTTAGTTCTAATAACACTAAAGATAAATTACATTTACTATTTTCATAGTAGAATAGCTGTTTGCATCTCTAAATATAACCTACTAACAATTTTGCTCCAGTTTCTGGTATAACTGCCAGAGTGCCAGTATGCAAATTAGTTCATCTACTAATCCAGACACCCATAATAATTTGTCGGCTGTGTCTTTTGTGTTATAAGATCACTTGGAGTCAGCGGGAGATATGCCTGTTCTTTCCACTTACAGCTATTACATGCTGAGATGGAGAAGTTTAAAAACAAATTTGACAGCTCCATTAATAATGGAATATTTTTTACAGAAAGTGTTCGTTTTCTGACGTTGCATTGAGTTAAAATATGTGGTCAGTTAGGATGCAAATACAGATTACTTACCAGCCGCTGCAGTTATACTGCAGCAGGTTGGCTCGGCTGTGCGAATCGCCGTAGCGGTATGGCAGTCCCTTTATGGCCTCCAGCGGCACGTGCTCATGTGTCGCCAGAGCCGATGCGCGTGGCCGGCGACTGCCATGTCCGCTGACTACCCGCAATTGCTACACAGAGAACCAGAATGAGGATCTGTCAATGTAAACAAACAGATCCCCGTTCTGACAAGGGAGCAGAGAGTGATCGTCTGTTCCTAGTGATCAGGAACAGTGATCTCTCTCTACTCCCAGTCAGTCCACTCCCCCCTCAGTTAGGATGCAAATACAGATTACTTACCAGCCGCTGCAGTTATACTGCAGCAGGTTGGCTCGGCTGCGCGAATCGCCGTAGCGGTACGGCGGTCCATTTAATGGCCTCCGGCGGCGCGTGCTCGTGTGTCGCCAGAGCCGATTCGCATGGCCGGCGACTGCGATGTCCGCCGACTACCCGCAATTGCTACACAGAGAACCAGAATGAGGATCTGTCAATGTAAACAAACAGATCCCCGTTCTGACAAGGGAGCAGAGAGTGATCGTCTGTTCCTAGTGATCAGGAACAGTGATCTCTCTCTACTCCCAGTCAGTCCACTCCCCGCACAGTTAGAAACACCTCCCTAGGGAACACTTAACACCTTGATCGCCCCCTAGAGTTAACCCCTTCCCTGCCAGTGACATTTATACAGTAATCAGTGGCTATTTTTAGCTCTGATCACTGTAATAATGTCACTGGTCCAAAAAAGTGTCTGATCTGTCCATCGCAATGTCGCAGTCCTGCTTAAAATCACTGATCACTGCCATTACTAGTAAAAAAAAAAAATTATAATAAAAATGCCATAAGTATATTCCCTTTTTTATAACTTTTGCGCAAACCAATCAATATACGCTTATTGCGATTTTTTTTTAACCAAAAATATGTAGAAGAATACATATTGGCCTAAACTGATAAAGAAATTTGTTTTAGATTTTTTGGATATTTATTGTAGCAAAAAGTAAGAAATATTGTTTTTTTTTCAAAATTGTCTGCATTTTTATGTTTATAGCGCAAAAAATAAAAACCGCAGAGGTGATCAAATACCACCAAAAGAAAGCTCTATTTGTGGGGAAAAAAGGACCTCAATGTTATTTGGGTACAGCGCCGCACAACCGCGCAATTGTCAGTTAAAGCAACGCAGTGCCGTGTCGCAAAAAATGATTTGGTCATTAAGGGGGGTAAATGCTTCCGGGGCTGAAGTGGTTAAAGGGTAACTTCATTTTCATGGGGGAAAAAAATGGCAAATAAAAAAATAATAATATAGCATATACAACTGCGACACAAGTTCTAGTTGACACTTTTCCAATTTGTAGCAAATATACTCGGTAAGTATCTAGCAAGAGCAAAGTTGCAGTGGTGAGTCTACAGCAAGAGCTCTGCAAGTCTACAGCATGAAAATTTGGCCACAGTGACCCCTGTGGTAGGATGACTATTGCACAACATAACTGAACCAGAACTTGCAGCAGACTTGCAGAAGGTTTGCAAAGAAAGTTGATCTGGAGTCATGCCAGTGGCGGAACTAACAGGGTTGCAGCAGTTGCACTTGCGACTGGGCCCTGGCATTCTGCCACTATCAGGGGCCCCCGCGTGGTTTCTAGTCCCACGGCACTGAGAGGAGAGCATATCTGTCCTACAGCCAGCCGATAGTTCCCCCTGCTCCCCCTTCCTCTTCCCTCCCTCCTTCCTCTTTCGCACGGGATGACACAGCCGATCTGCTCCTTCTCCCTCCACCGCTTTCCTGTGTGTTCTCTGCGGGAAGTCAAGTGTGAAGCTAACAAGCTCACACCTCCTGCGGTACACACACAGGAGAGGGGAGGGGGAGAAGGAGCAGATCGTCTGTGTCATCCCGTCCGAGAGAGGAAGGAGGGAGGGAGGATTGAGGGAGGAGCAGGGAGAACTATTGGCTGGCTGTATGAGAGATACGCTCTCCTCTCAGTGCCGTGCTGAGGAGGCATCCAGCATTCATGAGCACTGATAGGCAGTGATGATAGGAGGCATTGATGGGCACTGATAGGTGGCACTGATAGGTGGCATTGATAAACAATGATCTGTGGCATGGATAGGCAGCGTGGCACTGATGGGCATTAATGAGCTCTGATAGGTGGCACTGATAGGCACTGATAGGTGGTACTGGTAGGTGAAACTGATAGACAGCACTGATACGCAGCACTGATAGGTGGCATTGATGAGCAATGGTCTGTGGGATGGATAAGTTATGCGGCACTGATGGGCTTTGATGAGCACTGATAGGCGGCATTTATGAGCACTGATAGGCGGCAATGATGGGCACTGATAGGCGTCAATGATGGGCACTGATAGGCGGCATTGATGGGCACTGATAGGCGGCATTGATAAGCTGTGATAGGTGGCACTGATAGGCAGCACCGATAGGAGGAATTGATGGGCACTAATAGGTGGCATTGATGAGTACTGATAGGTGGCACTGATAGGCAGCACTGATTATCAGTGTAAACAATTTGATGACGTTCTTGGTTAACGTCTCTCCTTTCCTTACGCAGACACAGTGTGGGAGAAAAGGGTTGCCGATACCCAGCAAGTCTGTTTAAATGTGATCAGCTAATCACATGGTAAAGGACTGCCATGATTGCGCTGGATGCATGTCCCAGGGGTAATACGGAAGGCAGAGTTCTGGGAGGATATCCATTTACACCCTCCCAAAATTGCAAGCCCGGGGATCAGATGGAGGGGGGAGGGTCAGGGGGGCCCATCATGGTTTCTTGCACTGGGGCCCTGAGGTTCTAGTTACGCCCCTGAGTCATGCAATGCGGACTTGCTGCAGTTGTGCAGCAAACTTGTGAAGCCTGGCAAGTCTAGCAATAGCTGAGCAAGTCATTTTTAAACTTGCAGCACAATTGCTTGTTATCTGGGTTTCCTTATCAATCTGCAACCATTGTAATTTTCTGTAAAATGCAATGCGATATGGATACCTGGAGGTGTTCTGTACACAGATGGTGTACAGAATGCCCCCTAGAAATGTCATTTCCTGCTTGTGTGATTGGCTCACTGATTTTCCCAGAAATCTACACTAATGCCCTGTACACACGAGCGGACTCTTCGACCGCACTGGTCCGATGGACCGAATCCGCCGGACAATCCGACCGTGTGTGGGCTTCATTGGACCTTCAGCGGACTGTTTCTGTCCAAAATCTGACGGACTTTAGATTTGGAACATGTTTCAAATCTTTACGTCGGAACTCCGCCGGACCCAGTTCCTATCGAGAAATCCACTCGTCTGTATGCTAGTCCAACAGATGAAAACCGACACTGGGGCAGCTATTGGCTACTGGCTATCAACTTCCTTATTTTAGGTAATGTGGTTTCCACCGCTCAGGTAGGTCCAAGCCAAGGTGCATATGTCCTTCACCTCCAGGAAGAAAAGAGCCCCAGGTGCTGGCTAATGCTAATACAGGTAGAGATGAACGAAGAGATCTGGACAGCTGCACACCGGAATAAATAAAGTTTGTCTTTATTCGTTTTCTTGTGGAAAAAAAAAGGTTGTCTTTATTCGTAAAACAGGATCATGGAATACATAGGGCACCACTAAGGGGTGGTACAAAACAACAGCTGACGCGTTTCACACTTACACTAGGTGCTTACTCATAGCTCAAGCTATGATCCTGTTTTACGAATAAAGACAAACTTTATTCCGGTGTGTGGCTGTAGACTGTAGCTTCACCTTATCCATTCAGCTATGGGACCATTGACTTTACAATATGAACATCCTGTTTTCCTTTAGTAATCAACCCCAGAGTATATAGGAATATAGGACAAAGAGCAGACTGTTACCCAAAAAGTACTTAATTTATTTTCAGACATTTTTATTTTAATTGCTGTTCTCATTTTTTAGGGAGCTATGAACATAGACTGCATTGTAAACTGTATCTTCAAATATTTTGCTGCAAAAATAAATATGACTTACTTATGTTATCTCATTCATGTTTTCAGATCAACCTCTGTATTTAAGTGTTACATCCATGCAAGGTATAGAGTAGAGAAAGGTTCTAAAATCTGGAGAATCACACTTTTACTTACTATTGGGGTTGGGTGCATACCTGATATGTTACCTGTATTTCCCCTAATGCCTCGTACACACGACCGGACTTTCTGTCATGCATACAAAGCATGAAGGTAAAAAACCTTGTGCCTTTACAACCACTTTAAAGAATAAATAAATGGTGGCAAACATTATAGAGGGGAAGAGATGGGTTTGGGGGTACATTTGGGTAATGCCTACACACACCCTTTACATTTAAAGTGAAGGACAGCAAAACTGTCAGTTAACAAGTCTTTACTTTTCTTTCACTGACAACACTTTTGTATAGGGAGTTTTATTAGTGTCTGTTATCAGCACTGAGCTCAAGCAGGACATATGGCAGACTTTGCAGGGGACTCCATCCTGGCACTTCTGTCCTGACACAGACACAATAGAAATAAATATTAAAGAATCAAGTATTCCCCAAAAAATAAGACTGCACTATGGTAAAAAATTCAAGACTGGAGATTCAGATAATAGCAATCTGTGAACAAAACTCCTTAAGCTTAATGAAGGTATTATAGCCAGGCGCTACAACATGGAGAAGGAGACATTGCTCTTTATTTGCTCCTCTCTTTACTGTGATATTATTGTTATGCTTCACCACCCTCCTTCAGCCAGCAGGGGGAGAGCTAAAGCCAAAAAAAGCCCATAGACTTCTATGCAGAGTGCTGAGAATCCTAGGAGTTGTAGTTTGAGATGGGAGCCATATAATGGCTACACTATAATGGTTAGACTACAGATCCCAATAGGCACTGTGCAGTAGGAGGAGTGAAGAGAAGATTTTTGTTAAACTACCGGGGAAAGTTCTTCCTCTTGGCACCGGGGGACTTAGAGAGAGAGCACCTTTGTCTGGTATGGTCTCCCTGCAAGAAGTTTACAAGAGTAAGGCAGCCAATACATGAGTCATTTTTTTTTTCCTTTTGAACAGCACAGATTCAGTTTTGAAAACCCAGAACCAAGCATCTGCAATGTTCAAATACACTAAATTTGGCACAGAAATTACATTATAAGCCATGCAGAGTGCAAAATTATATAGTGGTAAATATGTGCATACAATTACACATGCAGCTCTTTATAGTTACCAGGGGTCTATTTACATTGTTAAATTATAAACTAGTAGAATGCTGGATTATAATATAGTAATATTGTCACCAAAATGACATATTAGGGGGATATGTAGTAATTAAAAAAGGGGTTCCCCTTGATATGCAAACCAGCCTTTTATTTAGGCATGCCACCTGGGTGGGCAGGAAAGGGAGAGCAGTAAACACGCAGCCCACCCTTTGTATAACATACTAACTATAGTAGAATCAGGAAGCCCCCTTCAACCAAGGGAACATTAGTATCCATTCTCAAATGTAAAAAAATAGCAATATCAAATTAAAAATCCTTTTAAAAATATAAAACACAAACATCTACTTGCTAGCCTGAAACATAAAGTTTCAGATAATCCATGTCAATCAGGATGATCTGCACTTCTAGCATTAAATGACAGATTCCTGCATCTAGTCATTTAAATTTACTGCCAGGAATCCCAAGTGATGCCATTGACCAAATTTGGTCAATAATGCCACCGGTGATTTCCATTGGTATTAGCAGCTGTCATTTAGCAGTGGGAGTGCAGCATGTACAGACAGGAGGGCAACAGGTTATCATGACTGATATGGATTACCTCACTCATAGACTTAGGTATACAGATACATCATTAGATGCTGTGATTGACACTGGATTTACTTCTAGGGTCATTGATAAACGTTATTTTAAAAGTCAGTATTTGTTTGTGTTTTATTTTGATAAAGGATTCTTAACCACTAGACCCCCTTCATGACCGGGCCATTTTTTTGCGATACAGCTCTGTGTTACTTTAACTGATAACTGCGCTGTCATAGAATGCTGTATCGGAAAAAAAAATTATGCCTTTATTCCCCCACAAACAGAGCTTTTTTTTGGTGGACACGATATTTTTTACTTTCTGCTATAAAACCTATCCACTATTTTTCTTTAAAAAATCTAATTTTTTCATAAATTTAGGTCAATGTGTATTCAGCTCCATATTGTTTTTTTTCTTCCTCAAAATAATATTCATTATTAATAATAATAATAATAACAATATTTTGAGTCACCATTACCATCAATCCTATACCCACTGTATATGTATAATTATAATGATAACAACAACAACAATAATAACAACAATAATAATATTATATAACAATATTCTGAGCCACTATTATCATCAATCGCAGACCTATATGTATAACAACAAAAATAACAGCAACAACAACAATAATAACAATATCCTAAGTCACTGCTATCCCTAATCGTAAACCTACATGCAGAACAACAACAACATCAACAACAATAATTCTTCTTCTTCTTCTTATTGTTGTTGTTATTTTCATCATTATACACACAGGTCCACGACCAATGACAACAGCAACTCAAAATATCATCATCATCATTATAATCACTGTTGTCATTGTTATTATCATTCACATATAGTAGGTCCACGATCAATGATAATAGCAGCTCAAAATATCACTATCTTTCCATCATTACCATTATCATTGCTGTTGTCGTTGTTGCCATTGTTAACATCATACAATAGGTCTATGACTAGGGATGAACCGAACACCCCCCGGTTCGGTTCACACCAGAACCTGCGAACGGACCAAAAATTTGCACGAACGTTAGAATCCAATTGACGTCTAAGGTACTCGAACGTTCAAAATCAAAAGTGCTCATTTTAAAGGCTAATTTTCATGGTATTGTCCTAAAAAGGGGTTGGGGACCTGGGTCCTTCCCCAGGGGACATCTATCAATGCAAAAAAAAACTTTTAAAAACGGCCGTTTTTTCGGGAGCAGTGATTTTAATGATGCTTAAAGTAAAAAAAAAAAAAATATTCCTTTTAATATAGTTTCTGGGGGGTGTCTATAGTATGCCTGTAAAGTGGCGCATGTTTCCCGTGCTTAGAACAGTCCCTGCACAAAATGTAATTTTTAAAGGAAAAAAAGTCATTTAAAACTGCTTGCGGCTTAAATGTAATGTTGGGTCCTGGCAATATGGATGAAAATCAGTGAGACAAACAGCATGGGTACCCCCCAGTCCATTACCAGGCCCTTTGGGTCTTGTATGATATTAAGGTGAACCCTGCACCCAAATTAAAAAAGGAAACAGCAGTATACAGGCTCTGTACTCTGAACAGCAGTATACAGGCGGTGCAAACAAGACAGGGACTGTAGGTTTGTTGTTAAGTAGAATCTGTTTGTAATTTTGAACTGGTATATTTTTAACATGTTTTGCTCCAGCCAAAAAATCTGATTTAAACTTTTTGTGACATTTGTTTTGCTGTCTGTTCTCCTCTTCAGAAGATTTCACCTCACTTTTTTTCCCAATGACAAATGTTTTTTGAAAATTTGGGGTTTTTTTGTGAAACAAGGATTGGTGATAAAGCATCAGTGGAAAGGAGAATTTTTTTTCCCCATATTAACTCTTACAGGAGAGAATTTCCCTTCTTAGGGGTAGATTTCATCTCACTTCCTGTTGTCTCCTTCCATTTGCAAGTAGGAGTCGTTTGTAAGTTGGATGTTTGAAAGTAGGGGCCTGCTCTATATACTCAACAGAAATTTGAGCCTTAGGTGTTGTTGTGGCCACAACACTGTAAGCCCTCACAGGGCCCTGCTGTGAAATATTAGATCAAGAATTGTAATTACATGCCCCTGTTGAATAGGGGCAGAAAAATTGGGCCTTTGGTGGTGGTGGTGCTGGTGCCACAACACTGTAAGTCCTCACTCGCTCTTGGTGGACGCAGAAACGGGCCCTGCTGTGAAATATTAGATCAAGAATTGTAATTACATGCCCCTTTTGAACAGGGGCTGAAAAATTGGGCCTTAGGCACTGGTGCTGGTGCCACAACACTGCAACCCCTCACAGATACTCTAGTTTTAACGCAGAAACGAGACCTGCTGCAAATTATTGCATCAAAAATTGTAATTACACGCCCCTGTTAAACAGGGGCTGAAAAATTAGGCCTTAGCCACTGGTGCTGGTGCCTCAACACTGCAACCCCTTACAGATACTCTAGTTGGAAGGCAGGAACGAGCACTGCTGCAAAGTATTGCATCAAAAATTGTAATTACACACCCGTTAGACAGGGGCTGAAAAATTGGGCCTTAGGCACTGGTGCTATTGCCACAACACTGCAGGTAGGTGGCACTTATGGGCACTGAAAGGCGGCATGGTGGGCACTGATAGGCGGCACGGAGGGGCACTGATAGGCAGTACGGATGGGCACTGATAGGCGGCACAGATGGGCACTGATAGGTGGCACGGATGGCCACTGATAGGTGGCACTGATGGGCACTGATGATGGGCACTAATATTTGGCACTGATGGGGCATTGATGGGCGGCACTGATGGGCACTGATAGGTGGCACTGATATGCAGCACTGATGGGTACACATAGGTGGCACTGGTGGGCACTGAAAGGCGGCACGATGGGCACTGATAGGCAGCACGGATGGGCACTGATAGGTGGCACAGATGGGTACTGATAGGTGGCACGGATGGGCATGGATGGGCACTGATAGGTGGCACTGATGTACACTAATAGATGGTACTGATGGGTGCCAATCAGTGCCAAACAATAATGCCTGCCAATCAGTGATGCCCATTGTGGGCACTGATTGGCATCCATTGTGGGCACTGATTGGCATCCATTGTGGGCACTGATTGGCATCCCTGGTGGTCTAGGGTGGCATACCTGGTGATGATATCCCCTGGTGGTCCAGTGTGGGCATCCTCGAGGGGCTGCGCTGATAATCAATCAGCACAGACCCCCCCTGGCAGAGGAGCAGCCAATCCGCTCTCCTCTACTTGTGTCTGACAGACGCGAGTGAGGAAAAGTTGATCAACGGCTCTTCCTGTTTACATCATGATCAGCTGTGATTGGACATGGCTGATCACGTGGTAAAGAGTCTCTGTCAGAGACTGTTTACCTAGATCGGAATTGCAGTGTGTCAGACTGACACACCGCAATAACGATTGCCGCGATGTGCGCCCCCGGGGGCGAGCAGCGGCTTGATATCCTGGAGACATCATATGACGTCAGGTCAGGATATCTAAACCACTTAGCCGCCATCATTTTGCTATATGGTGGGCGGCAAGTGGTTAAAATATGTCTGAAGTAGGGGAATAGGCAACATTTGAAATTTGTACATAATTTTCGGTACTATTACCATCGTTATGGTATTTATTCGTCCTATCCATGAGAGGGACCTTGTTGATATTTTTCTTATTTCTGTTTGTATTTCATTTAGTAGTGGGATATTATTGACCTGATATAATTTCCCTGGGGATGATGTTAATCTTATTCCCTAATATTTAAATTCTGTCTTCCAAGTGAATTGAAATTCTTGTTGTAGGCGCCATTCTTCCTGTTTGTTTACGTTTATGTTTAAAATCTCTGATTTAGAAAGATTTATTTTTAAATTTGATAATTCTCCGTAGTATTTCAGAGTCTTCATTAGATTGGGCATTGTAATCCTAGGGTTAGAAATATAAAATAGTACATCATCAGTGTAAGCTCCTTTTTTTTGTTCCTCCTCTCATATCTTAATCCCTCCTATATCTGGGTTGTTCCTTATTGTTGCCATCAGGGGTTCTAATGATAGTACAAATAATAGGGGTGATAAGGGACACCCCTGTCTCGTTCTGTTGTACATTTCAAAGGGGCGATATAACATCCCGTTGACCTTCACATTTTCGGTCGGATGCTTAGATAAAACTTGAATCCATTGGACCATCCTTGGGCCCACCCCCATAGCTTCCAAGGTGTTCATCATGAATCCCCAGTCTACCCTGTCAAACACTTTTTCTGCATCAATCGACAGAAGTAGACCCGGGGTATTTTCCGCTCTAATTTTCTGAAGCAAGAGCAATGTTCTCACCCCATTGTCTCTCCCTTCTTTAATGGGGATGAACCCCACTTGGTCCACATGTACCAAATCGGTCATCAAGTCTTTCATCCTGGTAGCTAATACTTTTGCAAATAATTTTGTATCTGCGTTTAACAGAGATATTGGTCTGTAACTTGAACATAAGTTATTATCTTTTCCCTCCTTTGGAAAAAGTGAAAAAGTGATTGAGGCCAACAGGGCTTCTCTTCCCACCTCATATTTTGTTCCCAATCCATTCATATATGAACATAATTTAGATAACAAATTTTCTTTAAATTTTTTGTAGTAATAAATCATGAACCCGTCAGGACGTGGACTTTTTCCCGATGTCAATTCTTTTAAGGCTATATTGATCTCCCCTTCTGTTATGGGTTTTTCTAGTGTGATTAGCTTTTCCTCGACTATTTGGGGTAATCTGCCACTTTTTAAGAACTCTTTTATCCTTTCCATTCTAGATATTTCTTGTTGATCCTTCTGCTTTATTGAATATATAGACCCGTAATATTTCTGGAAACCCTTTGCTATTTCTGTTGTTGAAAATACCATCCCCCCCTTACTGTTCTGTATATAGCTTAATGATTTTTTCTTCTTCAATATTTTAAATTTTAAAAATCAAAATTTTTCATAAATTTAGGTCAAAGTGTATTCTGCTACATATTGTTGATAAAAAAAAATCAAAATAAGCGTATTTTGATTGGTTTACGCAAAAGTTATAGCGTCTACAAACTATGGGATATTTTTATTTATTTATTTTTACTTACTAGTTACTACTAGACCTATAGCAGGACTGTGATATTGCAGCGGACATTTGGACACTAACTGACGCTTTTTGGGGACTAGTGAAACTAATACAGTGATCAGTGCTAAAAAATATGCACTGTCACTGTACTAATGACACTGGCTGCGAAGGGGTTAACATCAGGAGTGATCAAAGGGTTAACTGTGTGCCCAGTCAGTGTTTTTCTAGAGTGTGGGAGGTGCTTTTACTAGAGGAAGGCATAGATCCATGTCCCTGCTTTGCAGGAACACAGGATCCAAACCTTACCTACTCGCAGAACGGCGATCTGCCTTGTTTACATTGGCAGACCATCGTTCTGCCTCTCTGCTGGATCATTGGCAGGTGCCAGTGGACACTGAGTCCTCCATTCCTGCTGTGTGTGATTGCAGTGGGAGAAAGCCGCCAGAGATGCACATGCGCGCCCCCTACCCGAAAGAGCCAGATCACGTATATGTACGTGATCTGTTGCAGAGGTACCGCTCTGTAGCAGGAAAACTGCTATAGGGCAGCCCTAAAGTGGTTAATTAGATGTTGGAGTTTTTTTTTACTTTAACTCTTTGCCCACTCCACCAGCTGCCGTTTTGGCAGCAGCCATAATAGAGACATTGGGCTCCTTTTATATGCTTCTAACCATTGGGATTAAAACAAAGCATCTGATTGGCTGCCTCGTTCACAGCAAAGCCACTGATTGGACAGGGCATGCTGTAAAATCAGTAGCTTAGCCATCAATGAGATGGCTAATCAGAGGCTTTGTTTTGTTTTGAATTCTCACCCCAATGGTAAATGTTTTACATAGGTTGCAAGTTGTTGCCACTTTTCTGTGCATTCAGCCAAACTGCAAATGAATCAAATACAGACATGGTGGAGCAATACTGGTGACAAATATACATCCATTATCGAGTTAATAAACACTGTTTTTTTCTCCTTTTCTTTTTGCTCTTGTTATTTGAATGGTTAAGAAAAAATTCTATATTGTAGTTAAACATTCCCTTTCAAAAATGTACTCAGAAAATTATGTTGGATTAAAATACACTTTCATCCAAGTAGTGTGGGACCACTAAAGACATGTCTCTTACGTTAAAATACAAATTTCAACTTTTGATCATAAAGATTTTTTAATTTTACAGAATTTAAAGCAATGATAATATATTATTTGAAGTGTCAGATTACTAATACCCCAACCAAATGATACTGATCTGACTTATGACAGGCAATCAGCATGGGATCGTGCACTTTGCTATGTCTGACAAATAGTCGATTCATAACTTCATGTGCTTTTTTATCTAAAATATTTAGATTGCACTCCTACTCTTCTGTTTAATGATGGTAATGCCATCATGTTCATTTACTACACCACAAAAATGATCCTTTATGAAAATTCAACGAGTATGAAAGAATATAAAGGAATTTTGCTATTCTACAAAAGGAAAGCATTCATGCAGGCATTTTTTTTTAAATTTCACATAGAGAGTATGTTATTTTCTTTTTGCACATAAATTCACATGGCCAAACAATTGACCATAAACCTAAGAAATGATTCAGCTCTTCTTGGGAACATCTCTGTAGACTGGACCACATTACCACAGTTCCAGACTCAAGTTACTGTCATTGGTAGCTTAAAAATGGTTAGGGCTGCAGACAAAACTTGGATTAAATGGCAACATATAGGGACAAATTTACAGTATAAATCTGCTGGCAATTTATTATCCTGTCCCACTTTCTCTTTTCTGGCCCTCGGCAATCTGGTTTCACTCCCCCTTATTCATATTCTGTTGTCATTACCTCTTTACTCCTTCATCTACACAACTCAGCCATGATCTCTCCTTTGTCTGTACTTCCCTGCTTCCATGCAATAATTGTACTCCTTTATAAAAACAATCAAATCAATTAACATGTATGTATAGCCAAAAACTTTTTTATTTTAGTCTTCTGCAGAGATGGTTTAGAACCCCTGTCAGTTTGTTCTTGTTCTCTGTGTCCCCTTTACGGAGATTTACAATCACGGTCACCAGAAAGAAAGACTAGGTTCACACATTTCACACATGTCCAGTGCGAATTTCCTCTCCGTTTGCACTACAAATTTCCTAAGCAGCTGTTCAGCGGTTCAGCTGCAATTCAAGATGCAGTTCAGATGCAAATTTTTGCAGCCAGCGGCTACCGGCATCTTTAATATTAGCTGGTTGTTAAGGAGCAGGCCCGTAAGTTGGCCCGTCATGTCCTTAATGCCACCGCCAGCCCTAAAAAAAAAAAAAAAAAAGCTCCGCTCGTGACGAAGGTGTGTTACTATAGAAGGCAATAGTCTGGACTTGACATCTTAACCGCACCACAGTGCTCAAAAAAGACACAGGACTCTTCTTAAATTTGCAGCGAATTCGCACTGCCGCTGCACCACACATATGTGAACCAACTCCATAGAAAGCCGGCTTGATTCACATGTCATGTGAATTGGATGTGTTTTAAAACTCTTACAATTCGCATATATGTGAACAGAGTCAAAGTAATGGGAAATCAACAATGTTTACAGTTATCACCAGAACAAAAGGTGAGTGGAAATCTCTCGATAGGGACAACAAGCGTAAACCTCACTTTGTAGACAAGTTGTCCTACTTCCTGTTGTCGAGGATCATTTCCCAGACAGCTAAAAAAAAACTGAGCCCTAATCTTTCCCTCTTCTATCCAAAATGATTACTTATTTTACTTGTTTCAAAGACATGCTTTGCTGCCCACAAACTTATTGGGTTTTCCTGTCATGCCATATTTGTAAAAGTAAAAAAAAGTAAAAAAAAATAAAATAGTGGCTAGCACCAATGCATAGGATCCAGACTATTGCTTACACTATTATGATAGATAATATTTTACCCTTACCAGATGGGATCTTGCAGTTTTCCAGCCAGGTTCTCAGTCTCTCCTGGGTGAAGCCCTAATTTGCTGTCCAGGCTTTCCAGATAAATGAGTTTGCTCCAATAGCTTCTCACGTCCAAGAAATAACAGTCTGTTCAGGACTATTTTAACCTTGTCATTGCAGACACCTATGACAGCAACAACCACCTGTATCTATGGCTTTACCATCAGTTTCAGATATACAGGGGGTGCAAGATACTCACCAATCTCCACCTGGATCAGAAGACGAGCAGGAATGAAAACATTGCTGTAGGTTTTGATTTTGCCTTATGCCGCGTACACACGAGCAGACTTTTCGACCGGACTGGTCCGACGGTCTATCCGATGGACTTTCGGCGTACTTCCGACGGACTTTCCTAACGAACGGACTTGCCTACACACGATCACACCAAAGTCCGACGGATTCGTACGTGATGACGTACGACTGTACTAAAATAAGGAAGTTGATAGCCAGTTCCAATAGCTGCCCTAGCATCGGTTTTAGTCCGTCGGATTAGCATACAGACGAGCGGTTTTTCGACCGGACTCGAGTCCGTCGGAAAGATTTGAAACATGTTTTATTTCTAGGTCCATCTGACTTTTGGGAGAAAAAAGTCCGCTGGAGTCCACACATGATCAAATTGTCCGACAGAGTTAAAAAAAAAAAAAGAAAGAAACAAGATTGGGCAGAGCCGTTTCAGTCTTCTGCAAAGTTCTTGAAATACTATCCACATTTAAAGAAAAGTATGTCTCTTTTTTAAAATATATAACGTAGATGAAATCAAGGACATAGTGTTGGAGGAATGAGAAATTGTGGAAAGAAACCATCATTAAATAATACCTGTTTTTTTGCAGTTATTGCAGCAGTCATGCGATTGGCCGGGCATGTATCATTGCCTGTGGAGGATAACTTTCAAAAACAGTTTAGATCACAAAATTGATATGGACCTAAGAAAATCTATTAACCCTGTAAGCCAGTTCTAGTGCTCATCTCAGTAGTGAGAACAATCAGGAAATAGACGGTCAATATAGAGTCAGCCATAAAAGTGCAAATCGATGTAAACTGGATTTGAACTTTGGATGAGTTGTTTGGATGAGTTAAAATTGGTGAGGCAGCAATCAATGTCCTAAGATGTTCTTCTACATCCATGCTATCAGCAGTTCCTGCCCGCAGGGCCTTGTGGCTCACGCCATGACCAACAGACATCCAACCCAAAGAGAATTGGTACACTTTCGATGCAATATTGCCTCAGGACTAAAGAAGCAGACATTATTGTTCTTTTCCAAATGGCAACCTAATTAGCACTTCAAGGATGCTAGGTCTTATAGACCTAGGGATTTAGGAAAGGGTGGCAAGGTTTTGTCAAGAAAGACATCTGCATAGTACAGCTGCCGTTTCCAGACATACACATGTGCGCAGGTGCCAACAGGGAACGAGCAGAACAGTTACGGGCACATATGCGAATGCACGTGCGTGAATGCGACCGCGCATTTGCGTGCCTGTCACCAGGACTGGCGCCAAATGGCCTATTTAAATGGAGCTTCAGTGCTGTCTAACTGCTGCTTGGTCTACAGCGTTTGTGTATATCCTGATTCCGTGTTTGACTTCTGATCCTGATACGGCTTGCTCTTGACTATCCTTGTCTGCTACGACCCCTGGCTTTATCCCAGACTCTGTCTCTGCCTGCTGCTCCTGTTTACCCTGCATTTGTTGCCAACCATGCCTGTGACCCGACTATGCTTCTGCCTGTCATTTATGTCTGATCTGCCTGCCAGTTACTGACCCTTCCAGTTCCTCCAGCCTGCTACAGCTCCTTCAGTTCAGCTCAGCACTTCCAGGTCCCTGCTTCCTGTTCGTGCATCCACGGTCTGTCATAGGCCAAGCCTGCCAGCCTGTCTGCTGTCTCATCTGCCTTCTACCAGCCAAGCCTGGCTTCCTGCCCGTGGGTTCCTGGCTACTATCTGCACAGACTGCTCCAGTACTGTCTCACCATCAGTGGTTCTCAAGCTGGAGCTGTATGAGAGGCCTTCCTCTACACGTCAGGCTCACCAACCAGGTACGTGACAGGTTTGCAGTTTCCTAAAGCTGGCAAAACCTAAAACGGCTTTGGCTCTGGAGCTGCAAAAACTCTTTGGGTGGTTTTTGTATCAAACCAGCAGATCAAGACTTCAAGTTTTACACTCAAGTTTAGGCAAAAATATATAGAGGGTAATTATTGGAAATTGTTGGGACACCTCAACCTCCACATTATGCAAATACACGACTTAATTCTGCTCAAATACTGCATCGCTATGTGCAGACCCTTTTCTTTCAGAAAGCCATCAAATCAGACCCACAAATTCAGAAATTCTGAGAATTTTACTACCCATTTTTTAGTAGTATAAACATTGGGAGCTTTTTCCCACTGCTAGACTTGAAAAGACTCAACAGGTATTAGTGGATTCTTTTGTGTGATTTTGCTGGTGCTTACACATCTGTTTTCAGCCTGCATTTCCAGTTTGTATCACTGCCCTTCAGACTATCTATTACCCCAAGAACTTTCTCCAAGGTCCTGCTACTTCTAGTTGCTCTTCTTTGCTAGAAAGGGCTGCAAGTATTGCACTCGAACTTATCCTGTTAACAGTCAATCATCTCCAAGTCTTAGTTCAATATCAAGAACTTTGGCTGTAAACTCTTTAAGTGTAATACAAGAGCGGATCAGGATAATCAGAGTGAGAGTAAAAATTACAATGTTCAGGAATACTGTTTCAGCTTCCCAATGGGGGAAGTTGATTAGTATGTTATCCGCAACCATTCCACTAAACAGATTTCTCCAAAAGCTGCTACTTAGTGAATATATCATGCTTTTTTTTATAAAAGCAGTGCTTTCTTTTAATAAATGTCCATCAAGTGAAATGAGAAGAAAAAAACTGTAAATAAAAAGGAAATATAACGTGACCAAATTAATTGTTTTTGTGACTTGAAGCGCTCAAATTTTCTTTAAGTGATGATGATTTAGCATGACCTCCAAGTTGAACGAAGAGCAGATAAAGCATGTGGTGATATCTAGACTCCCAGCAATTCTTATATATCCTCCAATCAGTGCAATCCACTATATACATCCTGACCATCAAATGATGAAGGCATTATGCTGAAATGCATTGAGCGCTGACGTCATCGCGCATGTGGCTGTCTGTGGAGCACCTCCGGCGTTTTTTGATGGTGGTCGGTGAGAATAAAATACTAGTTCCCCCACATACAAAAATTTTAAGCAGGTGTGGAAAATGCTGCAAATTAATAATGCTTTTAGAAATAGAAGTGTTAATAGTTTATTTGTTATCAATTAACAATATTTAAAGTAAAATGAACAGAAGAGAAATCCAAATCAAATCAATATTTGGTGTGACTACCCTTTGCCTTCAAAACAGCATAAATTCTTCTAGGTACACTTGCACACAGTTTTTGAAGGAGCTCGCAGGTAGATTGTTCCACATATTTTGGAGAACTAACCACAGATCTTCTGTGGATGTAAGCGGCCTCAAATCCTTCTGTCTCTTCACGTAATGACAGACTCAATGATGTTGAGTTTAGGGCTCTGTGGGGGCCAAACTATCACTTTCGGGACTCCTTGTTCTTTACACTGAAGACAGTTCTTAATGACATTGACTGTATGTTTGAGATTTTTGTCCTGCTGTAGAATACATTTGGGGCCAATCACATGCCTCCCTGATGGTATTGCATGATGGATAAGTATCTGCCTGTATTTCTCAGCATTGAGGACACCATTGACCCTGACCAAATCGCCCTTCTTTTTTTGCAGAAATGCAGCCTCAAACTTGCAAGGAACTTCCACCTGCTTCACTGTTGTCTGCCGACACTCATTATTGCATTGGTCTACAGCCCATCGGAAACAAACTGCCTCCTGCTACAGCCATATATTTAAATTTTTGACTCATTAATCAATTTTTCTGCACCGCAGTTTGTATGTTTTTCATGCATAGCTAAGTTAATTAGGCTTGTTTCCATGTTGTAGGTATAGCTTTTCGGCTGCAATTCTTCCATGAAGACCACTTCTGGCCAGGCTTATCCAGACAGTAGATGGATGTACCTGGGTCCCACTGGTTTCTGCCAGTTCTGTGCTGATGGCACTGCTGGACATCTTCCAATGTCAAAGGGTAAGTAAGCATGTGTCTTTCATCCGCTGCATTAAGTTTCCTTGGTCAACCACTGCGTCTACGGTCTTCAGTGTTGCCTATTTCTTTGTGCTTCTTCAAAAGCGCTTGAACAGCACATCTTGAAACCTAGGTCTGCTAGTCTTTTCCTGGGAGACACCTTGCTGATGCAGTATAACACCTTGTGTCTTGTTGCTGTGCTCAGCCTTGCTGTGGTGTATGACCTGTAACATGAAACTGTTTTCCACAATTTCACCTTGTAGCAGAGTTTGGCTGTTCCTCACCCAATTTTAAGCCTCCTAAACAGCTGTTTCTGTTTCAGTTGATGACTGTGTTTCACCCTACATATGAAATTGATGATCATTAGCCCCGGCTGTTTTACCAAAACCACTATTTAAATGCTGTTACTGTCGCTCCACAGCCTACCAAAACCAACCAATAAGTAATCTGTTGCTGCATGCTGCAACCCTATATGGAATCTTGCAAAAGAAAGAGGGGAGCAGAACAGCAGGCAGAGTGTCATTTGCCCTGTCCCAAGGGGCCCCGGTTGAAAACTAGGACCCTATCATTAGCATCAACTTCCTAGTTCGGTAGCACAAAAAGCAAAAGTGGAGCAGCTCAATTTTTTAAGATACGAAAAATAAAGTATTGGTATTATCCTACATGATCCACCTGCTGCTCTTACGCCTTTTACTCTATTAGGAGCTTAGTCAGAGTTTTCCATCACTGGATACTGCATTTTTCTTATGGTGGAACTCCAGGTAAAACGTGTAATGCACAGCTGAAAAGTATAAATATGAACTGTCCTACCTGTCAGAGGACAAACAATTACGTTCATCCACTTTTGGATACAAATTCCCCTGCCAGGGAAAAAAGCCAGGTAGAAAACGACTTTATTTTCTGAGTCAACTCTACAGTTTCTTCTGTCACATGTCCACTGAACAATGAATCAGCAGTGCAGTAACATTCAAGGACAGAAGCCAAAAGGTGACATAAGAAGCTGCAAAACTGATCCAGGAAATAAGGTGTCACCTATGCAGCATGCCAGACGTTTGTAAATAACAATACTGGCTGAAATGCATTTCAAAGCATTTGGTTAGTTAAAGCGGTGTTCCAGCCATTTTTTCTTTTAGGTCAGCAGCTGCAAACACTGTAGCTGCTGACTTTTAATAAGGACACTTACCTGTCCAGGGAGGCCGCAATTTCGCCCCCCCCCCGAGGCAGACCGGGTGCATGCGCCACCATTCCAACTAAGGGAATCCGGCAGTGGAGCCTTGCGGCTCCACTGCCGGTTTCCGACTGTACATGTGCTAGTCCCATGGTGCTTTGTGAATGGCCAGCTTGTCTTCTGGGACACACACATGTCCCAGCAGACAACGGGGGGCTCGCCTCAGAAGAGGATGTGACCTCCTCAGCCGCAGCCTGGCTGGATCGGAAGTACTCTTAGTACTTCCAAAAAAGGTAAGTTGGAAAGTGAAATTTTTTTTTAAATATCCAAAAATGAGGGGTGGAGAGGTGGTCTTTTGTTTAAGACCACCTCTCAAAATTGGGTGGAACTTCGCTTTAAACAGTTTACATATATTAATTTTAAGCCTGTGCTTTGCTGTAGGTTTTAGTTTTCTACAGATTTATTTCTGTTAGACACAGCTATAATTACAACTATTGGAGGTACAAAGTATACCTGCTTTTGTAGCTATAAGCAATAAAAATAAAAAGTCATTTAATAAATCCTTCATTAGATAGTTCACTGAGAATATTTTTCAGTTTTTCCTAGGATTTTATTCTTTTGAATTATGGTCACTCCTGCGTTTGAAGTCTTTTCAGCAAGCCATGGCAATTGTTCTCCATACCATCTATTCATGTGGACATAATATCATTATAAACCTGTTTATTATAGGCCATCTGTCCCATTTTGTTTAGTAACATCTGCACATTATATAAAAGCCTAATTTACCTCTATTGAGGTACATTAGTTATCAGTTTGAACATGTTTAAATTATCCCAGGTATTCTGTCTCTACATACAAGTCATATATAAGCAACGATTATATTCCATTTAATCTCCAGAGCAATTATCCTGGAATTTGTACATGCACAGGGACCCTAGGAAGCCTAGATATTCTTATGAATGAATTCATTCTGCATCATGATGGGATTTCCTGTTTAGGCCAGAATAATGTCTTTATCTCTAAGGATAAACCACTACCTTTTTGTGTTCACAGAAAGCATGCATAAACTGTAATGATTGGTAAAACAAACTCAAACTCGTTATTTAGAATGATGTGTTCTTCGGACAGCTGGAAATCTGTATAAGATGTCTTAAAGTGGATGTAAACCCAAATTTTTATTGATGTCATAATATAGATTATAAGATTTCCTATCATTTGAGCCCAGTCTTGCCACAAAGAGTTAATCTATCTCTGAACAATCCTCTTTTATTGTTCAGTGAGATAAATCTTGACAAACAGAGAAAAACTTTGTCAAATCCTCCCCCTTGCTGTGAGTGACAGGTGATTTACATATCTCGTGCACTAGCCTAAGACATGCATTATTTTTTAATTCCCACCCCCACTCCTTTCTTCTGCTGCTCTGCCAGGATTGAATGTTCCACACCTCAGCGTGATATGACATGCTGAAGTCATGTCTTTCCTGTCTTTTCACTGGATGTTAGAGATCATAGCAGAAGTTCAGTGTAAGAAATACACAGGAGAAAATGCATATTGACAAGGGGAGTGTAGAGGTGGGCGGGGAGTATACTGACATCACGACTCCACCCACCAAGCTCCAGACAACAGAACCACCCACAGAATATGCAGTTTTTCGGGTCTAATAACAGACAGAGGGGAAACATTGGACAGGTAAAGATACATGCAGGAGGCATGTATATCCTTATAGATAACCCCTATGGCAGTAGTTTACATCCACTTTAAGATGGCCATAGATGGATTGAAATTCAGCCGGTTCAGCAGGGACCAGCTGAATTTTGATCAGTATGTGGCTGCTCCCACTCAACAGACATCAATCTGATTGACTTGTGTCCAATGGGCTTGTTGGAAAATTCTTCTTGATCAGCAGCTGCAGACGATGATCAGTGTATTCTGACATCGAAGAGGCCCCGCTGTCAGAATATAATGCCTCAGCAGGGAGGATTCCTCCACCTCCATTGTTCAGTCAGAAGTCCAAAAACGATCCATCTATGGCCAGCCTTATTTTACTCAGACATAAAAGGATATGGTAGCTGTTTTTTAAATGTACAGTATATTAATTTCTATTTAAATACTGTAATATCATTTTCAGGAACAATTTATTGCTGATTTGTTTCAGGGATTATTCACATGGGCATCTAAAGTACCACATTTAGATGCATACAGTATACAGTTTTGTATACATCTGGATGCAGCACTATAAGAATCAATGGGGCCATACACACAACTGTGTTCACATATCTGCAGATTTTACACATGTACGCCTGTAAATGCATATGAACACATGTACACATTTATAGGCATACATAAAGTCATTTGAAGAATTGTACGTATCTAGACATTTCTCCAAAGCTTAGTAAGTAAGGTGAGGCCTTCAGTTTCAACATCTAATTATGTGCAAGCAAAAAAAGCTATTTTTTTCCTTGCACATGATCGATTATTTTTTGCCAACTCACTTTACAGCACATTCACTAAGCAATGGAAAACATTTATTTTTAAAGTGAAACTTCCCTTGCAAAGCGACCAGCCTATTGCCCTTTAGTAAGTAAACAACATGGGCACAAATGAATGTATCTCTGCAATTTTAATGCATCAATAAATGTATTTTTCAAATCCAAGCAGTGTTAATACCTGGATTTTGGTATCAGTCTCTTGTAACTCCCTGTACAGCAAAGGTCAGACTGGGAAAGGGGGAAAGCAGTACTAAAGAGCCAATATAAAACGAAAAAAATGGAGCCAATATTTTGTGCTGCAATGCTCCTGAGCTAATAAGGGACATGCTGCTTCTCCTGCACTGCCCAGTCACAGGCTGGGGTCAGGGACAAAACCTATAACTGTTACTTACTGCAGCAGAAAAAAAATCAGGTCTCCTGCTGTTCCAGACAGGACTGTGCTGTGTGGCAGGGCTATGTAAATCTTAGGACTGAATGAATAGAAATGCAAATCATTTAGCATGACTCCCATTAATGTCATTCATCTGTTTATTTAGCTGTTTACCTGGAGTTCAGCTTTAAAGCTGAAGCTTAGCTAAGAAAAATTCTGTACAGCTCTGATCACATCACTTACCTGTAATTAACATGTTTGTAAAGGCAGAAGTTTTTTTACCTTACTGCATTCAACTTTCTGCATGCTGCTTCCCCTGCAGTCCCCCTAAATACATACACTATATAAGTATTGGGACGCCTGCCTTTACACACACATGAACTTTACTGGTATCCTTAATCTGTAGGGTTTAATATTGAGTTGGCCCACCCTTTGCAGCTATAACAGCTTTAACTCTTCTGGGAAGGCTGTCCACAAGGTTTAGGAGTGTGTCTATGGGAATGTTTGACCAGAAGCGCATTTGTGAGGTCAGGCACTGATGTTGGAGGAGAAGGCCTTGCAGTCTCCACTCTAATTCATCCCAAAGGTGTTCTATCGGGTTGAGATCAGGACTCTGTGCAGGCCAGTCAAGTTCCTCAACCCCAAACTCGCTTATCCATATCTATATGGACCTTGCTTTGTGCACTGGTGCGCAGTCATGTTGGAACAGGAAGGGGCCATCCCCAAACTGTTCCCACAGCGCTGGGAGCATGCAATTGTCCAAAATGTCTTGGTATGCTGACACCTTAAAAATTCCCTTCATTGGAACTAAGAGGCCAAGTCCAACCCCTGAAAACAACCTCATACCATAATCCCCCTCCACCAAATGATTTGGACAAGTTTTGACCAATCAAAAATTTGATTATTTCAGTTTTTTTATTGAAAAGGTTTTATAGCAGAAAGTAAAAAATATATTTTTTTTTTTTCAAAATTTTTTTTGTTTATAGCGAAAAAAAAATAAAAAATGTGATCAAATACCACCAAAAGAAAGCTCTATTTGTGGGAAAAAAAGAACATATGTTTTATTTGGGTACAGAGCGTCACACGATCACGCAATTGTCAGTTAAAATAATGCAGTGCCGTTTCGCAAAAAATAGTCTGGCCATTAGGGGCGGGAAATGAAAACAGAAACTACCCAAATTACCCAAATTACCCTGATCAAAAGTTTACATACCCTGGGGATTTTGTCTTGATAACATGCACACAAGTTGGCACAAAGGGGTTTGAATGGCTATTAAAGCTAACCATCCTCACCTGTGAACTGTTTGCTTGTAATTAGTGTGTATATATAAGGTCAATGAGTTTCTGGACTCCTGACAGAACCTTGCATCTTTCATCCAGTGCTGCACTGATGTTTCTGGATTCTGAGTCATAGGGAAAGCAAAAGAATTGTCAAAGGATCTGCAGGAAAAGGTAGTTGAACTGTACAAAATAGGAAAGGGATATAAAAAGATATCCAAGGATATTTCAAAAGAGCCAACTTCCCTAAACTACGAACCTTGTTAGAAGGCATGAATTGGGATAAAATCTTAGGAACAAATAACACGGAGGAAAGATGGGTTTGCTTTAAGAGCATATTAAATAAGGGCATTAGCCAATGCATCCCATTGGGTAATAAATTTAAAGAGTGAACAAAAGTCCTGGATGGCTTAACTCCAATGTAAAAATGCATATAAAAGCAAAGGAGAAGGCCTTCAAAAAATAGAAGGCTGAGGGATCATCATCAGCATTCATACTTTATAAAGAATGCAACAAGAATTGTAAGGATGCAATTAGGGTGGTTAAGATAGAACACGAAAGACACATAGCGGAGGAGAGCAAAAAAAATCCCAAGAAATTCTTTAAGTATGTAAACAGTAAAAAAGGGAAGACAGGCCATATTGGCCCCATAAAGAATGAGGAAGGACATCTGGTCACAAAGGATGGGGAGATGGTGAAGGTATTGAATTTATTCTTCTCCTCAGTCTTCACAAGGGAATCAGGGGGCTTCAGTAATCAAAACTGCAGTGTTTATCCTTATGACACATCATAGGAAGCACCTCCATGATTAACAGAGGACAGAATTAAAATTAGACTCGGGAATCTTAACATTAATAAATCACCGGGACCAGATGGCTTGCATCTGAGGGAACTCAGTCAAGTAATTGCCAGACCATTGTTCCTAATTTTTACCGACAGTCTACTGACTGGAATGGTGATTGGAGAAAAACCAATGTAGCACCAATATTTAAAAAGGGTCCAAAATACATCCCTGGGAAATACAGACCAGTTAGCCTAACATCAATAGTATGCAAGCTCTTGGAGGGGATGACAAGGGACTAAATACAAGATTTTAGTAACGAGAACAGTATCTTTAGCAGTAATCAGCATGGATTCATGAAGAACCGTTCTTGCCAAACCAATATATTAACCTTCTATGAGGAGGTGAGTTCCCATCCAGATAAATGAAGGCCCGTAGACATGGTGTATCTGGATTTTGTAAAAGCATTTGACACAGTTCCCCATAAACGCTTACTGTACAAAATAAGGTCAGTTGGCATGGACCATAGGGTGAGTACATGAACTGAAAACTGGCTACAGGGGCAAGTTCAGAGGGTGGTGATATATGGGGAGTACTCGGAATGGTCAGAGGTGGGTAGTGGGATCCCCCAGGGTTCTGTGCTGGGACCAATCCTATTTATTTTGTTTATAAACGACCTGGAGGATGGGGTAAACAGTCCAATCTCTTTATTTGCAGATGATACTAAGCCTAGCAGGGCAATAACTTCTCCGCAGGATGTGGAAACCTTGCAAAATGATCTGAACATATTAATGGGGTGGGCAACTACATGGAAAATGAGGTTTAATGTAGAAAAATGTAAAATAATGCATGTGGGTGGCAAAAATAGGAATGCAATCTATGCACTGGGGGGAGAACCTCTGGGGGAATCTGGGATGGAAAAGGACCTGGGGTCCTAGTAGATGATAGGCTCAGCAATGACTTGCAATGCCAAGCTGCTGCTAACAAAGCAAACAGAATATTGGCATGCATTAAAAAGGGGATCAACTCTAGAGATAGAACAATAATTCTCCCACTCTACAAAACTCTGGTCCGGCCGCACCTAGAGTATGCTGTCCAGTTCTGGGCACCAATCCTCAGGAAGGATGTACTGGAAATGAAGCAAGTACAAAGAAGGGCAACTTTAAAAGCTAATAAAGGGTTTGGAGGATATTAGTTATGAGGAAAGTTTACGAGCACTGAATTTATTCTCTCTGGAGAGACGCTTGAAAGGGGATATGATTTCAATTTATAAATACCGTACTGGTGACCCCACAATAGATAAAACTTTTTTGTTGAAGGGAGTTTAACAAGACGCGTGGCCACTCAATAAAATTAGAAGAAAAGAGGTTTAACCTTAAACTACGTAGAGGGTTCTTTACTGTAAGAGCGGCAAGGATGTGGAATTCCCTTCCACAAGAGGTGGTCTCAGCGGGGGAGCATCGATAGTTTCAAAAAACTATTAGATAAGCACCTGAACGACCACAACATACAGGGATATACAATTTAATACTGACATATAATCACACACATAAGTTGGACTTGATGGACTTGTAACTATGTAACTATGAATTGAGAATGCCAATCAGCAGTGTTCAAACTCTAATCAAAAAGTGGAAAATGAGGGGTCCTGTTGAAACCAAACTACGGTCAGGCAGACCAACAAAAATTTCAGCCACAACTGCCAGAAAAATTGTTCAGAATGCAAAGAAAAACCCACAAATAACTTCAGATGAAATACAGAACTCTCTGAAAACATGTGGTGCAGCAGTTTCAAGATGCACAATAAGGAGGCACTTGAAGAAAGATGGGCTGCATGGTCAAGTCGCCAGAAGAAAGCCATTACTAAGCAAATGCCACAAAGTAACCTGCTTACAATATGCCAAACAGCACAAAGAAAATCCCAAAACCTTCTGGCACAAAGTAATTTGGAGTGATGAGACCAAAATTGAACTTTTTGGCCACAGCCATAAACGCTTCATTTGGAGAGGAGTCAACAAGGCCTATGATGAAAGGTACACCATTCCTACTGTGAAACACGGAGGTGAATCACTGATGTTTTGGGGATGTGTGAGCTACAAAGGCACAGGCAATTTGGTCAAAATTGATGGCAAGATGAATGCAGTATGTTATCAAAAAATAGTGGAGGAACATTTGCATTCATCAGCCAGGAAGCTGCCCATGGCACGTAGTTGGACATTCCAACATGACAATGATCCAAAACACAAGACCAAGTAAACCTGTCATTTGCTACAGTTGAATAAAGTGAAGGTTCTGGAGTGGTCATCTCAGTATCCTGACCTCAATATCATTGAGCCACTCTGGGGAGATCTCTGTTATATTCTTAATATCTAAATTTTAATTGGCTTTATTAATAAGAATATGCATTTTCCATATTTGTGTGAATGATAGGACTTTGAGCTAGTGATTTCCAGATGGCCATTCATTGACTGAAAATGCAGGTCAAGACCCTGTCAGAATTTGATGGATTTTGTAAATAATATATTTATGGGTTGAAAATCTTCCTATGTAACCGATACTTTGTTTGATATATACGTTTATGTTTTTAAATGGTCTGATGTTTAGTCTGACACATATATCTGGTTTCATGTTTAAAAGGTTTGGTTAAAGTGAAACAGATGTTAAAGAGGCTTGTATATCTACTCTAGCTCCCATTGTTAGGAAGGAGGAGAAAGGGGAGTGTATGGGAGGGATTTGTGTTTGGGCGCGAATTTGAAAGATTGAGTTCATATAGACACAAGGAATCCAGTCTTCGGGCTCACTCTTTTACACACATCTACTGCTTCCAAGACACATCTCTTTACACACATATCCTGCTCCAAGCTACATCTACACACAGCTCTCCTATGCACATAGAATTCCTTTCAGGACACAAGAGGTTAATCGGCCATCTTGAAGAGCTATTTCAAAGGGAAGCACATCTATAATGACTTTAAGAACTCTTTTCAGATCTTTAAAACAAATGAACTATATTTGAACATTTTTTGCATATATGAAACAACACTAATTCTGAATATTAATGTACTATTTTTGTAAGTATTTTCCAAGTTTATGTGTGTACAATAAAACACACGGTTTTGATTTAAGCTGACTCAAGCAGAAATAATTCCAAAATTCGTCTCACGAGAATCATCATTATTGAAGGCTTTTTATACAATATTAGGCCATATATTTCATTGGCGGATGCCAGCCAGTTTCAATCGTCAGAACTTTTTGCCACTTTTCCGTTGTTCAGAGGGGAAAGTGAGGAACAGAAAAAACTTTGCAATTATTGAAAGAACCTAGAATCGCATGTTTTTGATGTTTGATTGTGTGAAGACCAGAGGATTTTGGATACAGAAGTCTTGACAGACGGTTTAATTAGAGTCCAGCGGAAAAGTTTTATATTCGGTGAGTACCAAAATATGGAATTTATAAATGTTATAGCTGAAGGAAGTAAGTTAGAATTTGAAGGTTTAGCCAGCTATATTTCAGACACTAAGTTATGGCAATCAATGTATAATCAATGCCTACAGGCAAATAAAGAAATTGAGAAGAATAGATTTTCATTAGCTAAATCTAAGAGAAAATTAAGCAATGTGTTGAAATTAGTTACAGTCTTCAATGCAATGGTTTTTGATATGCCAGGAAAACAAAGGCAAAGTGTAACAGAAATTGCACAAACACAGGAGAATTTACATATTGAACAATTAATGATTGAAAAAGATGCATTAGAACATAAAATGAATGCATTATTGGAATCAGTTAAAGAAAAAGAAAGTTGTATTGCTTTTTTAACTCAGAAAGAAATTGAACAAGAGAATGTTATAAGTTTGCTTAAAACGCAATTATTGCAAGCTCAGTCTTCTGCACATGCTCAGTGTTTAGCTTATGAACACGTGACAAAGTCAGAGGCGAGGGATAATGATGCTGATTCTGGATTTGACTCAGTGGAGTCATTTGAGGAGGTTAATGTTTCCTCAGACAATGAAAGCGTGAAGTCTGTTGATTTGAATAATAGTAATATTCAACAGAAATGTAAATTTTCATCGCCATATACTCAAAGAAAGGTATATGAAAAAAAAACAACTCTTAAATGTTTGGTTTGCAAAAGAGAGGGTCACATAGCTAGGTTTTGTGTGATGGCTAATAATAATGATATACAAAAGAGGTTGTATTATCCGAAAACGATGCCAAGGCGCTATGAAGTGTATTCTGTGCGCTGGTGTAGTAATTTGAGCTATAGAGGCCATAATAATCAAACTAATTTCCCTTTTAAGACCCAATTGCAAAGGTTGCAAACTGCAAACAGTCCATTAAGACAGGAAAGGTATCATTATGTATCATATAACACTGTGAAAAACAATGTTAGCAGTCCTTAAATGAACTGCATGGATGGTAAGGATTTTCTGGTTATTGATTCTTTGCTATGGATAATAAGGTTATGATTTGAGGTTCAGAGATTTGGTTTTTATTTGATATATTTTTAGTATTTAAGGATAATCCTTTGGATTATTAATTTTTTATTAATTTTTCCCAGTTATGATTATTATGATTTTAATTTTTCATTTTTTGTCCAGATGGAACATTGAGAGGTTTAGTTCATCTGATAAGGGGGTAATTAACAGCTTTGTACTCAATTAGCAAAGGATGCAGATTTGTATGGAGAATTAGTGATTTTAACCTGAATATGGTCAAAATTATGTTGTGGAAAAAACAAATATAAGATTTTCCTTCGTTTTCAGAGGTTTAAAAGGTGATAAATCAATCTTTTCTTCCTCATCGGGTGATATTATATCTATATTTTGTTAATGATAACTAGATCTAATATCATGACTTAGATGGATTTTCTATATTTTAATGTACCACAACACCTACAGGTGGAATTCACTAAATTTAACTATGACAGTTTATATCACATTGGTAAGCAAAAGTTGCTTGAAATTCTTAAAGAGAAATTCTATTGGGACAAAATGGAAGAGACGGTAGACAGAGTAATTAAATCTTGTTTAATCTGTGTACAAAGATATTTTAATTACTGACAGGATATGGATTAATCATGTTTTTCTAGTTTGAGGTATACTAGCAAATCTCAGTAGTGGCAGAGGATTCCATTTTATAGGTAATGTGTAAAATCTTGGGAATAGGACAGAGATTTCATGTATCATATCATTCACAGTTTGCAGGTACAGTTTTGTCAGTTACAGAGTATTCTTCATTTGATTTAATGACAGGAAGAATTATTTTGTCACTTGTGTTTCACAATGAACTATTGTTGGCAGTAGACAGCAAGGATTGATTGTGTCCCTTTGAAGTGTATTTTTTCTGCAATGCTTGTGATTTGAGAAGGGATATTAGGATGTTATTTAAAGGTATTGAATGTCATTCAGAAAAAGATATTTCTTTTTGGTATTTTTGTGCTCCTTTTGCACAACAGTGTTTTGGTTATAGATGATACAGGACAATTTGAACAGAATGGTGTTAAATGCAGTTACTTGTATGAAAAATGGTCCTTCCACACATTTTTAAGCTTGAGTTAAAGGATCATAATTTCCTTACTTTACAATATTCCTTGTTTAGGAGATTATTAAAAGACAATTTGTATATATACTGATATGTAGTATTTGTTTTAGAAGTTTAAAGAAACTTGTATTGTATAAGTAAAATGGTTACTCACAGAGCACATAGCCCCATCCTTAGGAATTTGAGAGTGAAATGACACCATCCTTTATAAAAAGGAGGGGGGGACTACTCATTGAGAGCCTGCATCTGTGGGACTACAAGACAAAAAAGAACCTTTCTGAATAAGAAAGGAGGGGGTTTGTTTTTTTAGGAGTAGAATGCCCGTAACAGAGTTTTTTGGCAGACATGCATTCCAGCAGATGTTGCAATAGACACTCACTCCAGTATACACAAGACACATATACAGCATGAAAACTGTTGTTACATCCACATACACATATCTGATTCTTGTAACATTTTGTTATTTTATTATTAAAACCAAAATTATCTTTTATTCAAGATAAACGGTTTATCAAGATTGATGATTAAGAACGGAAAGATTTATTTAAATCAAAAATTAGATGTTGTTAGCACAAGTTTATACAGAAAGAAATATGGTGATTAAAGAGTTGCCACGTGTAAGGTCACACCCAGAGATGGTGAGATACACGTCACAGGCGGAACTAAAGGTTCAGGAGAAGTGGACCATGGCAAAGTAATTGGGAAGGTCCATTTGACATCTTGGATGTTCAAGGGACAATGGTATTAGTTCAAGGATTTCTCAATTTAGTGAAAAAGCATGTATAAATAAAAATGTGGGTATAACAAATGTAATATTCTGAGATAAATGATGCTGCTTTTATTTTTCCTAGGAATGAATTATATTTCATTAACCTGGAGGAATCATGGATTCCAAAAAAAGGAAGAAAAGATGTCAGTTCAACAAAAGAAAGTGTTAAAGAGAGAAGATTTATCATCATCACAGGATTCATCTTTTCCCTAGTGAAAATTGTATCTGTGGTAAAATATATCACAAACTGTTCCAGCTATGCAGAGGTTAACAGGATTGAAGAATTACACAACAAAGTCATTACAATATTACATACAAAATTCAGAGACAAAAGAGATCTAGATACTGATATCAATATAGATGACAAAAATGATAAAGACATTGATATTAATACAGAGGACAAGAGTGATAAAGATATTGATCTTACAAATGACAGAATATAATTCTAGATACATTGATAACAATACAGTTGAAGAATTGTATGGATATGTATTTGTAGGACAGGGATATGATTGCTGTATGGAATTATATTTAATTCATAGTAATAATGTTGAGGTCAACGTTAAAATAGAATCCAAAACAAGTTTTGTTAAAATGCTGGGATCTTATAGGTTAAACAACAGAACCCGAAACTTTTGAATGTAATATATTGGGAAGGAGTTTTTGGTCAGTATTTGTAAAAGGTAACAATCTTTAAATATTTTGGAAGATAATGATAGTTTGCATTTGATATGTAAAACAAAAATATATGTACCTCAAGATTCATTGGTAACTTGGAAAAGGAACGATGAATTTTTGGGAAGTTTTCTTCACAGTTCTACTGTGATAATTCATAAAGGAATTTATGGTAGTGTGAATTGGATCAATAATACATTTGTTTATCAACAAATGAGAGTATCTTTGAATGATACTGGTATATATGAATGTTGCATATCAATAGTAAATTATCCAATGAAATGTGCAAAGGGAAGTGTTGTTGTAAGGTCTCCTAGGAAAACTCCATGTGTTGGTAAGAAAAGTGTCTCAGCAAATCCATTTCAGATTAATCATTTCCAATCCAGAACTCTTTTGAGAGAGGGAAAGTTTGTCATTATATTGTGGAACTTTAATGTTTCTACAAGGTTTCCACAATGTCAAGGACACTTGGTTAATATGGAATTGGGTATTGAAAGATGGTTTGGAATTAATAATAGAAATCATAACAGAAATAAGCGTGGTATTGTTGAAGGTATTTTAGGAGGGATTGGCACAATTGGGAGTGTTACTAATAGTATGGACATTAATACTTTAAAGTCTAAACTTGAGACAGCTGGTTTAGTGGGTAGTAACGGGATTAAAATACAGAGAAATTTAAATGAAATTTTAGAAAATATGGTTATTAAAACAGCTAATATAATGGGTCCATCTATTTTACATCTTCAAAATATTACTCTTGATTTAATGTTAAGTGAACAACATTCTCATATTGCCAGAGCATGTTTAGAGATCCAGACTGAATATTCCACTAATTTTAAAATAATTGCACAAACATTTCAGAGTGGAATAACCCCTCTTGGCATTTTACAGAATTTACCCAGAGAATATGTATATGCTATAAATCATACAGATTTATGGGTAAATAAATGGATAGGATGTAAACAGGATGTTTGTTATAGTTCTTCTATGATTCCGATAGCAGGACAAGAACAAATTTTGGTTCCAATCACTGTCTTGGGATTACCCGTCAGCAATACACAATTATTGTATTATAAATTACAGTATACAGATTTTGCATTTAACAATGAAAATTCTGAATTAGAACAATTAGATTTGTCATCATGTTTACAATTTCAGTCTAAAGTTATCTGTTTACCTAATCAAGATAAAAGTATTTTTCATTCTTGTTATCATAATCATACATTGTGTTCAGCAAGAATAGAAAAAGTTGAAACAATTTCTGAATTAGTTACTCGTGTAGATAAAAAGAAGGTTTGTTTCCAGATCATGTCAGATACAGAAAGGGTTAAAACTTTTTTTCTTCTTGTACAAATACAGAAAACCTAAATCAAGGCTTGTATTGTATAGAAGGAGACATTGTAGCAATATGTATTAATGGGTTTAGAACAAATTTAACAAATATGCTTATGAAAAATATAAGTGCTCTTCCCACACAATATAATATATCTCAGATAGATGAATTTCCTTGGGAAGAATGGGCAAATGTAATTCAGAAGGATAAAGGTTTATTGATAGCTTTGGCTAAGGAACTTCAGAATGCAGAAATATTGTTTAAACATGAACAAGGTAATTTGCAAGAGATATCTCATCAATGGTCAGAATTTTCAGGAAGTAATTGGTGGAAAAATTCAGTAATAGTGTATCAATTTGGGGAAAAACTTCAATAACCTCAGCAGCAGGAAATATTTTATCACATCCTATAGTTATTCTTTTTATTATTATTATGTTATTCATTATATTCCAGTTATGTTTGATGTTTAGAATGAAAAAATTATATTATCGAATTAGAAATGAAATCAAGAAAGGAGATGATTTATTGCAAAATAAGCTTAAGAGAAAGATGGGTTTTGGTATTGCATACTCGGTTGGTGATGGAAATACATTTGGAGTTATTGGATCAAAGTCTGAATGAATGGGACATGGATGCTATGAATGAATTTAAACCTTGAAAATATGATTGTTATTCATATTTCAGAGGGGAATGTTATATTCTTAATATCTAAATTTTAATTGGCTTTATTAATAAGAATATGCATTTTCCATATTTGTGTGAATGATAGGACTTTGAGCTAGTGATTTCCAGATGGCCATTCATTGACTGAAAATGCAGGTCAAGACCCTGTCAGAATTTGATGGATTTTGTAAATAATATATTTATGGGTTGAAAATCTTCCTATGTAACCGATACTTTGTTTGATATATACGTTTATGTTTTTAAATGGTCTGATGTTTAGTCTGACACATATATCTGGTTTCATGTTTAAAAGGTTTGGTTAAAGTGAAACAGATGTTAAAGAGGCTTGTATATCTACTCTAGCTCCCATTGTTAGGAAGGAGGAGAAAGGGGAGTGTATGGGAGGGATTTGTGTTTGGGCGCGAATTTGAAAGATTGAGTTCATATAGACACAAGGAATCCAGTCTTCGGGCTCACTCTTTTACACACATCTACTGCTTCCAAGACACATCTCTTTACACACATATCCTGCTCCAAGCTACATCTACACACAGCTCTCCTATGCACATAGAATTCCTTTCAGGACACAAGAGGTTAATCGGCCATCTTGAAGAGCTATTTCAAAGGGAAGCACATCTATAATGACTTTAAGAACTCTTTTCAGATCTTTAAAACAAATGAACTATATTTGAACATTTTTTGCATATATGAAACAACACTAATTCTGAATATTAATGTACTATTTTTGTAAGTATTTTCCAAGTTTATGTGTGTACAATAAAACACACGGTTTTGATTTAAGCTGACTCAAGCAGAAATAATTCCAAAATTCGTCTCACGAGAATCATCATTATTGAAGGCTTTTTATACAATATTAAGCCATTTATTTCAATCTCAAACGTGCAGTTCATGCAAGACAGCCCAAGAATTTACAGGAACTGGAGGCTTTTTGCCAAGAGGAATGGGCAGCTTTACCATCTGAGAAGCTAAAGAGCCTCATCCACAAATACCACAAAAGACTTCAAGCTGTCATTGATGTTAAAGGGGGCAATACACTGTATTAAGAACTGGGGTATGTAAACTTTTGATCAGGGTCATTTGGGTAGCTTCTGTTGTGATTATGATTTAAAAAGAGTAAACACAGTTGATTGATAATAAATGGCTTCAACCAAACACTAACCATGAGTGAAAGAAAAGTTTTTGTGTCATCATTCATATTCTCTGAAAAATGGCCAAGAAATCATAAACTCTGCCACGGTATGTAATTTATGAGCACAACTGTATGTAAATAAAATGGAATAAAATTGAATTATATTAATACCAGGCCTGGGAAAAAGGGGAAAAAACTGAATTGAGGGGGGGATTAAGTGGGGTTTACATGCTTTTCAATATAGTTGGTTTGTGCATTCTAATGAAATAGATATTCGTTTTTTTGGAGCTACTACACTATGGAGCTGGTTAAATTGTCTTTTACACGAGGGAGCCTGCAGTGAAAGGACTGAACTCATGGTCTCTGGAAAAACAGAGATAAAAGTGTTGATATACATATGCGGTTGGTAAGGTGCATGGAGTGATTCTTGGTTGGACATGAGGATTTGGTGTTTACATTATAAGCTTTAAGGGATATGCACGGTTTGGCATGGTTTCTAATGTGAGTGTATATGTCACCTGGAGGGAGTGATATTTAAAGCGATATTACACTATATTGCTATTTTTGTTTCAGCTAACCTGATAGAGCTTATTTGAGGGAGCAATGCCTGATTTGAGGGAGGAATGGTTGATTCATATAGCTCAAGAAATCTGGTAGGGTGCATGGAGTAAGAGTGGGGTGCACATTCACAAGTGGTGGAAAGTTTAATTTGGTATATGGGTTACGTACTTTAATCTATACCTGAATGTGAGTAGTGAAATATCTGAACAAGTTTTGGATATTCAAAGCAATATCACAATATTGCACACGATACTCCCGTTTGAGCATCTATTTTTTCAGTTGTTTTTTCTTGTATGTATTTGCCTGTATTTTCGCGCATTTGCGCAAGTTCCACATTTTCACACACATGCACGCAAACTTATTCTCGCATTCGCAATATGTTAATGGATGATTGCGCACACATTACTAACCAAAAATGCAGATTTTTCTATTTTTTTTACTGAACAATAAGCACGTTACAATTAATAAGTTGTATTATAGCTCAGTAAAAAAATAAGCTGTACTGAGCTTTTTCAAGCTGCAGTGTACAAGAGGCCTTAGGCTTTTGATTTTGTTTTTTTAGCAATTTTTCATGTTTACTCTGGAGTGGAAGACGAGAAACATTCCCAGGAGGATACAAATTGAGAGAACACACTAAGAAGAAAATTCAAGAGGGTTACATTGAAAGCTTTCTCATTATGGTGAAGGGTAAGAGTATATAGGAAGAGTCCAGGGGCGTATATACCGCAAGACAAACAAGGCGTTTGCCTGGGGCGGCATTTTTCAGGGAGGCGGATGATATGCAGTTGCAGGCATCACCCCCGGTATAATTTTTTAGATGTGGCAGTCGGCTCTCTTGTAATATCAGTTGGAGTGACTTAAGCCAGTTTTTAAAAACCTAAAGCATTCAGAAACACTGATCTTGGTCCTCTCCATAAGGAGGATCTGTCACATGCCTATTGCTGTCACAAGGATGTTCAGTTGTTACAGTAATAAAAGTGATTAAAAAGAATAAAAAATAAAGCAACAGTATAAAAATAGAAAAATATTAATAAATGCCTGCATCCTCCCGTGCTCGCACGCAAAGGCGAACACGCGTGTCAGTCCTGAATGCACACAAACAGCGATCGTTCCACACATGTGAGGTATCACCTCAAATGTCAGATCATGGGTAATAATTCTAGCACCAGACCTCCTCTGTAAACCTAAAGTGGTAACCTGTAAAGGCTTTTAAAGCCTCTCCTATGGATAGTAAAATTTACATCGTTGCACAGGTGTGCACACTTTTAAACCAGCAGGGGTGGGACAAATTTAGATGGGGGGGGCACCCTTCTTTAGTCTTGCCTAGGGCAGCACAAAACCAAGTGGATAATATCGAAACATTTTTGACACCTAATTATAATGTGAGCCTTGGTATGGTTATTCTGCCCTGGGCTTCAGCCTTTAAACACCTTGTGATCTTTCCTTCACCTCTGCTTTTATTTTACCTGGATGCACAAAGTATCTATATTCATTTAAAAAACACAAATTTGTTGCGCAGGGATCATATAAATTTAATTAAAAATAAAAAAAAAGTAGCTGACACAATATGCGAGGATAGCACAATAGATAATATAACGGATGGTGTAGCGCTAAAAAAAACTGTATTATAGTCCAGCATGAACTTTCACTGCATTGAATAGATTATGAATCAACTCCACTTAAAAGTCCATAATAAACATGTGCATTCGTTTTCGTCCGAATGCATTTTCGTCCGAATTTCAGGTATTTTCGTTATCGTTTTAACAAACGATAAGGAAAGTGCAGAATATCAAAACCGAAAGATCCGACATAAACAAATGCTTTATTTTCGTTTTCATTGTGACAACAGTTTGATATAGATAGGAGATTCGACATGACGCTGACAATAATAATCTCTGTCTATCGAACATGTGGTCGAATGTTGCTAGTATTGTGATAGCCTCAGAGGCTGCCCGTGTTGTGGGGGGGGGGGGGATTTATTATTTTAGATTCTATATTATAATGCCATATCAATATCTGACACAATGTCAGATGCCGCGCCCGCCATTGCACATGGAGATTGAGAAACGAATGTGAAAGTTGGCTGACTGTTGGGGTAGAGTAGACCATTCAACATGAACGACGAAGATTCGACAAAGCAACGAAAAACATACAAACGTCGAATCTTTGGCTTATGGTGTCTGTCGAAAGTTCTAAGAAGTTTCGACGGAGCAGCTAAACTGTATGACGCTGCAATCGTACATTTCCGGTCAAATGCATCCACCCATAGGCTATAGAAAAATTCCAATTTTCGTTGACTAGTAAAATCATTAATAAATATAATTATTACTAATCATACAACATTAGAATTCTACTACAGCTAGCTTGCAGGCGGAAAATTCGACCAGAAATGTACACATACAGTTTAGCTGCTCCGTCGAAACTTCTTTGAACATTCAACAGACACCATAAGCCTTCAATAACAGATTTGACCTTAATTCATTTGGATTTTCAGATGAATGCAATTTTGAATGAAAAATGAAGTAAATAAAAACAAATTTCGTGAGTAACTAAATAAATTTACTTTTCGGACAAAACGAAATTCCGAAACTAAATATTTCAGTGTGCACATGTCTAGTCCATAATAACAATAGTAGTAAATCTTGCAAAATCCACTTGTGAGGACACCGCCACCATCACCCAAACACACTGCCTCTTACCCTCAAGTAAATTAAACAAGCCAAGATATTTCCTAATATCCGCTCCTCAGCAGCATGGGGATAGAACTGCAGCTCCTTCAGATAGATAAAAGCCAGCCTAGATGCCTTTTAATGTCAGCTCCACAACCGCATGGGAATAAATGTAACAGCTCCTCCACCACATGTAGTACCCAAATAGAGAGAGACAACACTTCCTAGTTCAGACATCCTAGTCATCTTTGATTAATAAGTTTAAAAACTGGTTGCACTCAGATTGCAGTAAGGTATAACAGGCAAATGAACGAAATGTCCAAAGATTCCAACCAGCAAAATGGCCATTGTGTCCCAGCACACAAGTTGCGTCACATGTCACCGGCTCCTCCCTACGCGTTTCATCATCACTGACGTCGTCAGGGGCATGGCCGAACGTGCGCTGTGCTCGATATATATAGGGAACGGCTTAACAGTGGGCGGGTTGGTCTCTGCGTTACAATAAAAGGAAGCAGGAAGTTCCTATGCTCTCCAAAGACAGGAAACAGTTTTAGGTGATCATAGAAGCTATTCCAATGAAGGAAACAAAGGAAAATATATGCGTTCCAATTACTGGAAATACATTTAAAATATTGTGCAAGATACACATAAAGGGATTAATAGCCATCATCAGCCAAGACTATACACACTAGGTAAAAAACCTCAACTTAGTGTTAATTTAGGCTCAGATGGTGAAAATCTAATGTGTTAAATGTTACAGCAACCGCACCAGGAAACAGGGCCATCTTGTGGTGAACAGAAATATGACTAAACTAATACATTTTTACTTAAAATCCACATCAGTAATCACATATAAAGTATACTGTATTTAAGAGAAAAGGAGAAAAACTCTGTATCATGAATATATTATAAGAGAAGACAGACCTGGGACACGATAACTTCACCTCATCAATCAACTATTATTAATGAAAGAATTAATGTCCCACTCTATGTTCATTCCATGAGGAGCATAACATTTGACCTGATATATCCACTTGGTCTCTAAGCGTGATATTTCTCTGATCGTATTACTACCTCTCCAATTTTTATTGAATTTATCGATCTCAAGGAACACAGTACCTCTAGGGTCTCAATTGTGGCATAAGTCATAATGCTCAGATAAACTATGTTTCGGAAACCCTTTCTTTATATTGGCCACATGTTCACTCAATCTTACATGAAGCATGCAAATTGTGCGTCCGATATATTGGAGCCCACATGGACACTGAACAACGTACACACCGTTCTTCGATGTGCATGTGATAAAAGGCTTTATAGGAAACTGCTCACTGGTGGAACATGACTCAAATTTTTCTGTCCTTCTACTCATATTAGCATTGATTTTACATATGGGGCACTTCCTGCACAGGAAAAAACCTCCCAACAAGAGTTCCCAAGACAAGAGTTTCTTAGGTTACAAATAGTACCAAATACATTGAACCCCCTAAGTGGAGGAAAACTTCTAAAAATCACCTGCGGCTGTTCCGGCACATGAGGTCCTAGAACCCTATCATTGCGAAGTACCCCCAAAGTTTTTTCATAATTTGCTTCACTAAGTAGTGCTGGTTGGAGTAGGTGGTAAAGAGGGAAAACCTATAAGAGTTATCTCGGTTCCTACTCTTTGGACCAGTAGACCATCCTGGATTCTCCCATCAGGCTCTCTTATAGCATCCTCTAACTCCAATGGTTGATATCCCTTCTCCAAGAACTTTGTCTTTAACATTGAAGCCTCTCAGAGAAAATCACTCCTATTAGTATAATTTCTCTTAAGTCTTAGAAATTGACTTTTGAGCACTGACCTCAAGTCCTTAACCAAGCAACATGGTGACAGCTGTTGGTATTGATTAATGCATTTTGATCCGTTTCTTTAAAGAAAGTGGATGTGATGATATCTCCACCCACAATCTTAATATTCAAGTCCAAAAAATGTATTTCTGATTTGCTGGCCTCATGCTTCAAAATTATGCCTTTATCATTGCAATGAAGTTCAGTCGGAGGAATTAATCGATTCTAAGTCACCCTCCCATAGGAGGAGGATGTTGTCTATATGCCTCCTCCACAGAACCAATTCGGGCCTGGGTCTCCGATAGATGACATTCTCCTCCTATTTAGCCATAAACAGGTTGGCCATGGATGGAGCAAATTTAGCCCCCATGGCCACCCCTCTATTTTACAAATAATAAATGCCTTCAAACCAAAAAAATATATAGCCCATTTCATAGTCCAAGAGTCTAAACAATTATTGCCTCTGAGCCTTCTTTAGTTCACCCAAACGTAAATAATAATCCACTGCCTCACGACCATGTTGGTGTGAAATGATGGTATAGAGGCCAATATATAATTCTCTTTCCACTGTACCAATTTTAAGGAATGTATTACCTGAGTGGAATCTCTCAGGAAAGATGGAGTTTGGGCAACCAATGGCTGCAAAAAGTGATCTATATATCTGCCGATCCTCGAGGTGATGGAATCGATACCACTAACAATTGGCCTCCCAGGAGGATGAAGAGGGTCATTATGGACCTTCGGCAGATAATAGATCACAGACACCCTTGGAGCTACAGGAACTAAAGAAAGTTTTTCTTTTTTAGAAATGAAATTCCTACTGTGGCCTTCCTCCACTAAACCCACCAAATCCTTTTTATACTTAATGGTCGGATTCCCTTTCAGAGGAATGTAAGTATCCTGGTCTGACAACAATGTAAGTATCTCAGTCTGATAAGCCTCTTTGTCCAAAATTACTATTCCTCCGCCTTTATCCGCGGGGTGTACCACTATGTCATTATGCTTTTTGAGGCTATCAAGACCTTTTCTAAACATCTGATCACTTCTACTATTCCTGATCTGCAACTATTCCAAATCCTTGCTGACCAAATCTCTGAAGACCGTAAGAGACAGGGCCAGAGTCCCCAGTGGGTTGAACAGAGATGCATTGGATAGTAAAGTGTATTTGATTTCTGTAGACACCATTCTAGTTAGTCTAAACGGATAGAGAAATGGCCTCTCTACAGTAAAATATAAAGGTAGCAAAAGTGCATATGTACCATCATCCAGAAATCAATATCAAAAAGGGGTTGGAAGCCTGATCCCCAGTCAGGCGACCAAAAATGGAGCATATTGGACTATTACGGTACAGTAATTAAGGGTAACCATAAGAGCAAGTGACGGCAGTAATAAAATTATAATTCATTTATTGATGCAACGGACAGAACATGATAATACAAGAACACTTAATAAAAGTACAGGCATATCACCAATAGATTCAATAGTATACAGTACAGCACAAAATCTCAGATATCATATTCCTCGACTAGTTTCGCGGACACAATCCGCTTCATCAGGAGGGAATCTGGAGATAAGTTTTTCTGACTAAAAAGTCTGAACCTGACAATTAAAAAATATACAAGGTTTACAAAGATACATGATCAGACAATTTATGTTCCAGCATCAAAGTATATAAATAGGTAATGGAAATGGGGGGGGGGGGGGAACAAATCTGCTTAACCAGGTCCCAGCAGGTCCCAGGCGCAAGGCCCCAACACCAACGAATGATCTCCCACGGCAACCTGGGGGAGCTAACGTAATAACGGGATAGTAAGGATAAATGTATATAGGGATTAAGGTAACCTAAATTGCCACATATAAGAAGAAGTGAAACATGAAATAGTGAGTGTGGAGAAAAGGTGAAGACAAGGGGGGTTAATGGGTGAATATTGTGGAAGATGTCAAAAATTGAAGTCGCATTATGTAGAGAATAAAAGATTACAAAAGGTGACCAAACAAATAGGAAGAGGTGATGATAAACAGGGCATAAAGGTGTTGTATGGTATGAGTGAAGGGGTAAACAAGTGAGGAGATGGGGCAGGGGAAAGGAAGGGGAATTGGGGGTGGAGAAGAGGATAGGGGAGTGGGGAGGAGGGGTAGTGGGGGATTGGAAGGGAGACGGGGGGGGGGAAAGGGGGAAGGAAGGGGAAGAAGGAAAGGGGGGGGAAACGGGGGAGGATAAGTGGAAAGGGAAAAGGGGGGTGGGGAGAGAAAGGGAGGGTAATAAGGAGGACTGCAAGCGATGGGCGAACACAAACCGAGGCATGTAAACCTAAGCCTGGGACAGCTGCAAGGTAGAATACAGTAGTTTAGAGATACACGATGTTAGTGCCCAGAGGTATGGGACTTAGGTAAAAGGGTGGATAGGTACTTACCATAGACTTGTACTAGGCTGGCTGAGGTATAGGCACCCAAGGGCAGCAGACCGAACCGTCCGGCTAGCAGGCATAGCCTGCTCTAAATAGCTCCCAACCCTGCGACGCTGCGCCGCGCGTCGGTGGGACGCCGGCGCATGACGTCACAGGGTCAGAGGTTCAACACAGCGCGCGCGCGAAGAGATCGTGCGCGCACGCATGCGCACCGGCCGCATGGCCAAGGGGGACGTCGTCCCAGCCAAGGCCGGTGCAAGAGGAGGGGCGGTCCCGTGTAGGAGACCGATCCCTCCACCAGGGACCTCACCAGGCCGCCGCAGGAGAACACAGGGGGAGGGGCCCGCGCCGGCGCTTGAAGCCAGGACCAGGACTGGGGAAGCAGAGGTCTCAATGAAACAAAATATAAAAACAACAATATAAGGGTTGATCAAACATAATAAAAGGTAGATACAAAATAGAAAAAACTGAAAAGCTTTATTAAGGTGAACTAGGGATGGTAATACCCTAGAGACCGGTGCAATGGTCCCACAGAGACATAAACCCATGACACCTAATTGCATGATATGCATATAAGTTAAGGAGGGCCAAGGACAATGCCACATGATTGGGTAAAAACATGTGGATAGAGGGCAGGTAGCCAGGGTAAGGGTGTCTGGCCGACCTAATGGGCATCTGTCTCGGAGGGTTGCATCGGGGCTGAAAATTAGCCATAATGTAGTATAAAGAGTAAAATTGCATATACTAGAGGCCCCCCCAAAAAAACACACAAAATTGTGTGTCAGTGGGGGTTAATTAAAATTGAAGGGTGGAACAAATGGGGTCCGCATAATGGAGGGCATTGGTGGCCCTTCCACTAAGACAGCCTACCCAGGTGTCCCACTCGACATAAGGACGGGTGTGTTATCCACCCAATGTATACGATTAGAGAAATGGCCTCTCTACAGTAAAATATAAAGGTAGCAAAAGTGCATATGTACCATCATCCAGAAATCAATATCAAAAAGGGGTTGGAAGCCTGATCCCCAGTCAGGTGCTTTTACTAGTACCAGGTACCGTTTGGCCCCTATACACCCATATGTTCACATTGCTGTATCCTCCTCTTACTTTCCCCTCCCCCCTCTTACCTCCTTTCCCACCCTCCTCCTTCCTTCCCCCCCCCTCTCTCCCTCCTCCTTTTTCCCCCCTTTCTCTCCCCACCCCCCTTTTCCCTTTCCACTTATCCTCCCCCGTTTTTCCCCCCCCTTTCCTTCTTCCCCTTCCTTCCCCTTTTCCCCCCCCCGTCTCCCTTCCAATCCCCCACTACCCCTCCTCCCCACTCCCCTATCCTCTTCTCCACCCCCAATTCCCCTTCCTTTCCCCTGCCCCATCTCCTCACTTGTTTACCCCTTCACTCATACCATACAACACCTTTATGCCCTGTTTATCATCACCTCTTCCTATTTGTTTGGTCACCTTTTGTAATCTTTTATTCTCTACATAATGCGACTTCAATTTTTGACATCTTCCACAATATTCACCCATTAACCCCCCTTGTCTTCACCTTTTCTCCACACTCACTATTTCATGTTTCACTTCTTCTTGTATGTGGCAATTTAGGTTACCTTAATCCCTATATACATTTATCCTTACTATCCCGTTATTACGTTAGCTCCCCTGGTTGCCGTGGGAGATCATTCGTTGGTGTTGGGGCCTTGCGCCTGGGACCTGCTGGGACCTGGGTAAGCAGATTTGTTCTCCCCCCCCCCATTTCCATTACCTATTTATATACTTTGATGCTGGAACATAAATTGTCTGATCATGTATCTTTGTAAACCTTGTATATTTTTTAATTGTCAGGTTCAGACTGTTTAGTCAGAAAAACTTATCTCCAGATTCCCTCCTGATGAAGCGGATTGTGTCCGCGAAACTAGTCGAGGAATATGATATCTGAGATTTTGTGCTGTACTGTATACTATTGAATCCATTGGTGGTATGCCTGTACTTTTATTAAGTGTTCTTGTATTATCATGTTCTGTCCGTTGCATCAATAAATGAATTATAATTTTATTACTGCCGTCACTTGCTCTTATGGTTACCCTTAATTACTGTACCGTAATAGTCCAATATGCTCCATTTTTGGTCGCCTGACTGGGGATCAGGCTTCCAACCACTTTTTGATTTTAGTCTAAACGGATTAGTGATCATATACCTTTTAATGTTGATCTTACAAATATATTTATGAAGGTCTATGAAAGTCTGAAATTTATTTAGAGGTTTAGAGGGGGCGAACTTAAGACCATGGTTTAAAACATGTCTTTCTTCAATTGAAATGGTAGCAGTGCTCAAGTTTTCTTTTTTAACAAGATCGGCCTCCCCCTCAGAAGCCCCTTTTGGATCTATTGACCTTTTTAGATTGTTGGCCCCGGGAAAAAAAGGAATCAGCTTTTTTCGGGCATTAAACCTATCTGAATTGTTTGGTGTAGACATGTGATCCTGTCGTGACCAAAAACTACCCTCTGGGGGCATTCTTGGGGAATATACTTCCCTTTGATAAGGTTGTGACTTCCAATACATGGGGTGTTCAGTCATATACCTCCCTTCATCATAATACCCACTATCACCATTCTGTGGATTAGGGCATCTCCCTTTCCTTCCTTTACCCCTTCCCCTAGGATAACCTCTAGTCTGGGAATTGGTCCCTCCCAATGACCCCTCTTTACTATGCCATTTGAATACCTTTTTATTTTTGTAGTCCTCGAGATCCCTAAGGTATTTCTTCTTTTTCTTTATCCTTTGGTCTGTCTCCTCATTTTCTAAACGTTTTTTTATTATAGAAAAGTGCTCAGTGGGTCCTGGAGAGGCCTACTCAGCCCTCGAAAAGCCTGGAAGATTACAACAGATAAGCAAAAAAAGCAAGGCCTCCTCTTTCCTTCAGCCACCGGCTCTCCTCACCCAACGCCTTCACCACCCCACCAGGTCCGGATGGATGTCCTTTGAGAACGATCTGGTGACACAAGTGATAAAAGGTGGTGAGGGGGACACCGACCGATTGGATCATCAGATTTGGATCTACATGCTCATTACCCCTGCAGGGGTTGGGCGCTCTGGTGAGTGGGGGCACTAGAGGGGACTCCACACTGGACAGTACACAACTATTGGGACGGACTTACCTGTAACCTCTGAAGATGCACCAGCCTGTTGCACTAGAACTGTTTTACTGAACGACAGAACTAATATTCACGGCACTTGTTGTTTTTGTGCTGCTTGTTGATAACAATTTTGTGGTTACCTGGACTTTGTTTTTTTCCTATGTTTTCTTTTTTATTTTTATTTTTGTTTTTTGTTTTTTATATTTTTTTCACACATTTTTTCCAAAAAAAATTTTTTTTCAATATTTAGCTACACCAGTATACACACTTATTTATAGTGGGCAATAGTGTGTTTGTCCCCATTTTTAGGTATCACTCACTTATATTTTTTATCGCATTTTTTTGCATACACATCTTTCATTTTCAGTGGACATTGACAATCACTTTCTATACACACTTGATCGATCACTCATTGTTTGGAGTTCCATTTTTTATATTTTTTATGTATTATATTCTTCTTTACCTTGGGTAGTCTGCACATTTTTGTGACCATTCCTAGCACTTGTGTTACACTTTTCATTCATTTATAGTTGGGGTAAAAGGCTTTCCTTGTAGTAGCAGTTTGTTTATAGTGGATTCATTTATTTCATACTAGTGAACAGCGCCAATCCCCTAATTCAGATTTTACTATTATACCTTATACCTACCTGACCTTTTATTATAATCCTCATTGTTTTTAAAAGGGTTCAACTTATCTTTGAGGGCACTGATTTCTTCATCCAATTTCAGAAGCTTTTGCTTTTTCTTGGCTAACAAAAATTGCAGCATGCTGAGACCTGCTTTATTGAAATATTGATACCATTCTGCGACATCTAAGATGTCGCTTTGGGGGGGATACCTCCCACCTCAGGCTCCTGGGGACCATTTTTTCGACAATATATTGCTCAAAAAAAAAGCAATGTCCCAATGGCTAGTAACCAAGTTTTTCAATCTTAAAAACATCCCACCCATATCATCATGATATGTATTAGTTTCAGAGAAAATACCATCTAAATGTATAGCATGTGAAGCTCTAAAATCAAATATATCCATTTGAACGGATTCCCTGCTGCAACACAATAATAGAAATATAAAAATCACTAATTTGTTGCACTGGGATCATATAACATTAAATAAAAAAAAAATTTAAAAATAAAATAAAAGCAGCTTGTTACAATTTTTGTTAGCCAAGAAAAAGCAAAAGCTTCTGAAATTGGATGAAGAAATCAGTGCCCTCAAAAATAAGTTAAATCCTTTTAAAAACAATGAAGATTATAATAAAAGGTCAGAGGTTTAAAAAAAATTTAGAAAAGGAGGAGATAGACCAAAGGATAAAGAAAAAGAGGAAATACCTTAGGGATCTAGAGGACTACAAAAATAAAAAGATATTCAAATGGCAGAGTAAAGAGGGGTCATTGGGAGGGACCAATTGCAACAAAGGTAGTGTGGCGGTTGAATCTGTGGCACCTCCTCCGGGTACACCCAGACTCCATCTTCCCCCAGGACAACAGAACCCCCAAATGCCCCGGTCCCAGACTAGAGCTTATCCTAGGGGAAGGGGTAAAGGAAGAAGAGGGGGACGCCCAAATCCACAGAATACATACCCTATCAATACCATTAACAGATATGATCCCTTGGGTGGTGATAGTGGGTATTATGATGAAGGGAGGTATATGACTGAACATCCCATGCATTGGGAGTCTCTACCTTATCACGGGAAATATATTCCCCAAGAATTCCCCCAGGGGGTAGTTTTTGGTCACAACAGGATCACAGGTCTGGACCAAACAATTCAGATAGGTCTATTGCTTCGAAAAAATCTGATAATCATAATTTTTTTTCCCGAGGCCAACAATCTAAAAAAGTCAATAGATCCAAAAGGGGCTCCCAAGGGGGGAGCCGGATCTGCTGAAAAAAGAAGGCGGGTCTGAGAGACACTGGCCTCTTTAACTAGAATGGCATCTACAGACATCAAAAACACTTCACTATCCAATGCATCTCTGTTCATCCCACCAGAGACTTTGGTGCCGTCTCTTATAGTCTTCAGAGATTTGGTCAGCAAGGATTTGGAACAGTTGCAGATTAGGAATAGTAGAAGTGATCAGATGTTTAGGAAAGTTCTTGATAGCCTCAAAAAAGCAGAACAACATAGTGATACGCCCCGCCGATAAAGGCGGAGGAATAGTAATTTTGGCCAAAGAGGCTTATCAGACTGAGATGCTTAGGTTGTTGTCAAACCAGGATACTTACATTCCTCTGAAAGGGAATCCGACCATTAAGTATAAAAAGGATTTGGTGAGTTTAGTGGAGGAAGGCCACAGTAGAAATTTAATTTCTAAAAAAGAAAATCTTTTTTTAGTTCCTGTAGCTCCAAGGGTGCCTTTGATCTATTATCTGCCGAAGGTCCATAAGGACCCTCTTCATCCTCTTGGGTGGCCAATTGTTAGTGGTATCCATTCCATCACCTCGAGGATCGGCAGATATATAGATCACTTTTTGCAGCCATTGGTTGCCCAAACTCCATCTTTCCTGAGAGATTCCACTCAGGTAATAAATGCCTTAAAACTGATACAGTGGAAAGAGAATTATATATTGGCCACTGCGGACGTATCGTCTCTCTATACCACCATCTCACACCAACATGGCCGTGAGGCAGTGGATTATTATTTACATTTGAGTGAACTAAAGAAGGCTTAAAGGCAATTCCTGTTCAGACACTTGGACTATGCAATGGGCCATAATTATTTTTGGTTAGAAGGCCCTTATTATTTGCAAAATAGAGGTGTGCTTCGTCTATGGCCAACCTGTTTATGGCTAAATGGGAGGACAATGTCATCTATCGGAGACCCAGACCCGAATTGGTTTTGGGGAGGAGGTATATAGATGACATTGTCCTCCTGTGGGAGGGCGACTTAGAATTGCCTAATTCCTACATGACTGAACTTAATTACAATGATAAAGGCATAATTTTGAAGCATGAGGCCAGCAAGTCTGAAATTCATTTTTTGGACTTGAATATTAAGATTGTGGGTGGAGATATCATCACATCCACTTTCTTTAAAGAAACTGATTGAAATGCATTTATCAATACCAACAGCTCTAACCTCCTGCTTGGTTGAGGTCAGTGCCCAAAAGTCAATTTCTAAGACTTAAGAGAAATTGTACTAATAGGAGTGATTTTCTCCGAGAGGCTTCAATGTTAAAGATGAAGTTCTTGGAGAAGGGATATCAACCATTGGAGTTGGAGGATGCTATAAGAGGGGCTGATGAGAGAATCCGGGATGATCTACTGGTCCCAAAGAGTAGGGACCGAGTTGACTCTTTTAGGTATTCCCTCTTTACCACCTACTCCAACCAGCACTACTCAGTGAAGCAAATTATGAAAAAACATTGGGGAGTACTTCGCAATGATAGGGTTCTAGGACCTCATTTGCCGGAACAGTCGCAGGTGATTGTTAGAGGTGTTCCTCCACTTAGGTTACAAATAGCACCAAATATCATTGAACCCCCTAAGAAATTCTTGTTTTTTCAAGATATGGAAGTTTTTTTCCTGTGCAGGAAGTGCCCCGTATGTAAAATCAATGCTAATATGAGTAGAAGGACGGAAACTTTTGAGTCATGGTCCACCAGTGAGCAGTTTCCTATAAAGCCTTTTATCACATGCACATCGAAGAACGTTGTGTACGTCGTTCGGTGTCCATGTGAGCTCCAATATATCGGCCGCACAATTCGCATGCTTCATGTAAGATTGAGTGAACATGTGGCCAATATAAAGAAAGGGTTTCCAAAACACAGTTTATCCAAGCATTATGACTTATACCACAATCGGGACCCTAGAGGTACTGTGTTCCTTGGGATCGATAAATTCAATAACAATTGGAGAGGTAGTAATACGATCAGAGAAATACCACGCTTAGAGACTAAGTGGTTATATCCGGTCAAATGTTATGCTCCTCATGGAATGAACATAGAGTGGGACATTAATTCCTTCATTAATAATAGTTGATTGATGAGGTGAACTTATCGTGTCCCATGTCTGTCTTTTCTATATAATATATTCATAAAACAGAGTTTTTCTCCTTTTCTCTTATATATGCTTTATATGTTAAATATGGATGAATGAATGTCTTATATGAAACAGCAATTAACCCATCAAAGCAGCGCTATTTTCAGTCCTCAATGCTGACTGATAAAACAAAGTCTTTGTAAATGCAAGCAAAACACATGCAGGCAGGTAAATTCCAACAAAGACACAGCGGTTGGAACTCGGTCTGGATTCCCTTATATGAATAAGACTTTTTCAAAGAGAATCCTTTGAAAAAGTCTTCCTGACGAAACTAGTCAGAGCACGATACCACGGCAACCGTTATCACGTGAGGACGCAGTGTGCTTCTAGCCTGAAGCTTCAGACACGAGAGGGAGGAAGAGCGGATCAGCTGTGCCTGGTTGACACGCAGTGCGCTCCAAGCTTGTAGTTGTATACTAGTGGAATGAAGGACTGATCAGCTGTGAGTGTGTATCATCCATCCAGTCTGCAACCAGTACCCTTGTGCTTTGAGAGAAGCAGTTTGAGTTATCCACTATTACCAACCAACTGAAAGCTAGAAGGCTATCCTTTGTAAGGAACTGCGCCCACTGATTTTTACAGTGTATTTACTTTATTAGTTTTTTTTCTTATTTGTGACTTACAATAAATTATCAAAATGGTACTGGACTATTCGGGGTCTCTTTTTTACATGTGGACATTGTTGCTGTTATCTGATCATCAACCCTGGAGGACTTTGGGAGTAACCAGAGAGAGGATTTGATTCAAGGCTTGTTAACCTCTTGGCTCTGGTGAGTATGAACCCCCACGGGGTGTGTGCAGCACAAGGTGTCCCAATATATGGTGAAAGGTGCACTCATCAGATCTACTATTCATATAAGGGAATCCAGACCGAGCTCCAACCGCTGTGTCTTTGTTGGAATTTACCTGCCTGCATGTGTTTTGCTTGCATTTACAAAGACTTTGTTTTATCAGTCAGCATTGAGGACTGAAAATAGCGCTGCTTTGATGGGTTAATTGCTGTTTCATATAGTACATTCATTCATCCATATTTATATATCTTTTTGTATTAAGTGGCTGCTGAGAGATATCTCACTCAGAATATGGTGACATCAGGTTAAATCACTGCGATTTATTACCATTATTATCTTCCATCTGTATATAACGAATATCCTTTAGCGCTGAGATAGGAGGATTGGAGTAGGGCTTATTGTCTCCTTTTTGTTTGTATATGCTTTATATGTTATTATTGATGTGGATTTTAAATAAAATAATATTAGTTTAGTCATATTTGTGTTCACCACGAGATGGCGCTGTTTCCTGGTGCGGTTGCTGTAACATTTAACACATTAGATTTTTGCCATCTGAGCCTAGATTAACACTAAGTTGTGTTTTTTTTACCTAAATATGTATAGTCTTGGCTGATGATGGCTTTTAATCCCTTTATGTGTATCTCACACAATATTTTTAATGTGCTTCCGGTAATTGGAAGGCATATATTTTAATTTGTTTCCTTCATTGGAATAGCTTCTATGCTCACCTATGACTGTTTCCTGTCTTTGGAGCGCATAGGAACTCGCTGCTTCCTTTTATTGGAATGTAGAGACCAACCCGCCCACTGTTAAGCTGTCCCCTATATATTATATATATGGAGCACAGCGCACGTTCAGCCATGCCCCTGACGACGTCAGTGATGACGAAACACGTAGGGAGGAGCCGGTGACGTGTGACTCGACTTGTGTGCTGGGATGCAGTGGCCATTTTGCTGGTTGGAAACGCTGGACGTTTCCTTCGCTTGCCTGTTATACCTTACTGAAATGTGTGTGCAACCATTTCTTAAACTTATTAATAAAAGATGACTAGGATGACTTGCTTTTATCTGAAGGAGATACAGTTCTATCTATATTCATTAGTGGTCTTAAGTCCTGGTTACTCACTGTTCTTTTCTTCCTGTACCCCTGTAACACATTCCTATGATGTATCTTTTTGTGATGGCTGTATTGATTCATACAGTCAGGTCCATAAATATTGGGACATCAACACAATTCTAGTCTTTTTGGCTCTATACACCACCACAATGGAATTGAAATGAAACAAACAAGATATGCTTTGATTGCAGACTTTCAGCTTTAATTTTAGGGTATTTACATCCAAATCAGGTGAACGGTGTAGGAATTACAACAGTTTGAAAATGTGCCTCCCACTTTTTAAGGGACCAAAAGTAATGGAACAGATTAACAATCATCCATCAAACTTTCACTTTTTAATACAATTACAGCCTGAAGTCTGGAATGCATAGACATCACCAGACGCTGGCTTTCATCCTTGGTGATGCTCTGCCAGGCCCCTACTGCAACTGTCTTCAGTTGCTGCTTGTTCTTGGGGCATTTTCCCTTCAGTTTTGTCTTCAGCAAGTGAAATGCATGCTCAATCGGATTCAGGTCAGGTGATTGACTTGGCCATTGCATAACATTCCACTTCTTTCCCTTAAAAAACTCTTTGGTTGCTTTCGCAGTATGCTTCGGGTCATTGTCCATCTGCACTGTGAAGCGCCGTCCAATGAGTTCTGAAGCATTTTGCTGAATATGAGCAGATAATACTTCAGAATTCATCCTGCTGCCTTTGTCAGCAGTCACATCATCAATAAATACAAGAGAACCAGCTCCATTGGCAGCCATACATGCCCACGCCATGACACTATCACCACCATGCTTCACTGATGAGGTGGTATGCTTTGGATCAATTCCTTTCCTTCTCCATACTCTTCTCATCCCATCTCTCTGGTACAAGTTGATCTTGGTCTCATCTGTCCAGAGGATGTTGTTCCAGAACTGTGAAGGCTTTTTTAGATGTTGTTTGGCAAACTCTAATCTGGCCTTCCTGTTTTTGAGGCTCACCAATGGTTTACATCTTGTGGTGAACCCTCTGTATTCACTCTGGTGAAGTCTTCTCCTGATTGTTGACTTTGACATACATACACCTACCTCCTGGAGAGTGTTCTTGATCTGGTCAACTGTTGTGAAGGGTGTTTTCTTCACCAGGGAAAGAATTCTTTGGTCATCCACCACAGTTGTTTTCCATGGTCTTCCGGGTCTTTTGGTGTTGCTGAGCTCACCGTAGCGTTCTTTCTTTTTAAGGATGTTTTTGCTATCTCTCTGATGGGTTTGTTTTGTTTTTTCAGGCTAATGATGGCTTTCTTCACTGATAGTGACACCTCTTTGGATCTCATATTGAGAGTTGACAGCAACAGATTCCAAATGCAAATAGCACACTTGAAATTAACTCTGGACCTTTTATCTGCTCCTTGTAATGAGGGAATAACACACACCTAGCCATGGAACAGCTGAGCAGCCAATTGTCCCATTACTTTTGGTCCCTTAAAAAGTGGGAGGCACATATACAAACTGTTGTAATTCCTACACCGTTCACCTAATTTGGATGTAAATACCCTCAAGTTAAAGCTGAAAGTCTGCAGTTGAAGCTCATCATGTTCATTTCATTTCAAATCCATTGTGGTGGTGTATAGAGCCAAAAAGATTAGAATTGTGTCGATGTCCCAATATTTATGGACCTGACTGTATACTACACTACTGTTGTATTATGTATATATCTTTTAATAAACCTTCATCTAATTACAGTGCCTTGAAAAAGTATTCATACCCCTTGACATTTTTCACGTTTTGTCATGTTACAACCAAAAATATAAATGTATTTTATTTGGATTTTATGTGATAGACCAACTCAAAGTGGCACATAATTGTGAAGTGGAAGAAAAATGATAAATGGTTTTCCATATTTTTTACAAATAAATATCTGAAAAGTGTGGCGTGCATTTGTATTCAGCCCCCTTAACTCTGATACCCTAACTAAAATCTAGTGGAACCAATTACCTTCAGAAATCACCTAATTAGTAAATAGAGTCCACCTGTGTGTAATTTAATCTCAGTATAGATACAACTGTTCTGTGAAGCCCTCGGAGGTTTGTTAGAGAACCTTAGTGAACAAACAGCATCATGAAGGCCAAGGAACACACCAGACAGGTCAGGGATAAAGTTGTGAAGTTTAAAGCAGAGTTAAGTTATAAAAAATATCCCAAGCTTTGAGCATCTCATGGAGCACTGTTCAATCCATCATCTGAAAATGGAAAGAGTATGCCACAACTGCAAACTTACCAAGACATGGCCGTCCACCTAAACTGACAGGACAGGCATGGAGAACAATAATCAGAGAGGCAGCCAAGAGGACCATGGTAACTCTGGAGCAGCTGCAGAGATCCACAGCTCAGGTGGGAGAATCTATAACTATTAGTCGTGCACTCCACAAATCTGGCCTTTATGGAAGAGTGGCAAGAAGAAAGCCATTGTTAAAAGAAAGCCATAAGAAGTCCCGTTTTCAGTTTGCAAGAAGCCATGTGGGGGACACAGCAAACATGTGGAAGAAGGTGCTCTGGTCAGATGAGACTAAAATTGAACTTTTTGGCCTAAAAGCAAAACGCTAAGTGTGGTGGAAAACTAACACTATCCCCACTGTGAAACATGGTGGTGGCAGCATCATGTTGTGGGGATGCTTTTCTTCAGCAGGGACAGGGAAGATAGTCAGAGTTAATGGATCGAACCAAATACAGAGCAATCTCAGAAGAAAACTTGTTAGAGTCTGAAAAAGACTTGGGACAAGGGCAGAGGTTCACCTTCCATCAGGACAACGATACTAAACATACAGCCAGAACTACAATGGATTTGTTTAGAGCAAAGCATATTCATGTGTTAATATGGCCCAGTCAAAGTCCAGACGTAAATCTAAATGGGCAAGACTTGAAAATTGCTGTTCACAGACGCTCTCCATCCAATCTGGCGCGGCTTGAGTGATTTTGCAAAGAAGAATGGGTGAAAATGTCAATCTCTAGATGTGCAAAGGTGGTAGAGACATACCCAAAAAGACTTGCTGTAATTGCAGTGAAAGCTGGTTCTACAAAGTATTGACTCAGAAGGCTGAATACAAATGCACACCACACTTGTCAGATATTTATTTGTAAAAATTTTGAAAGCCGTTTATTATTTTCCTTCCACTTCACAATTATGTGCCTCTTTGTGTTGGTCTATCACATATATTACAACCAAAAACATGTATTTTGCCAAAATGTGGAAACGTTCAAGGGGTATAAATACTTTTTTAAGGCACTGTATAAGGTGAGCACATATAATATTATTTTAATGGTAGATTTGTGAGGAAACATACTACACTATATGGTTTTCTGTTTTTTTGGATATTGTCACCAAGTAAGAGGCAAGATCGTCATGCAAAACTGGTGTTCCATCATGTGTGACTTAAAGAAATTTAAGAAGCAAGAGATGTTTGTGACCTTGCATTTATGCACTTTATTGGAACATAAAAGACATTGATTTACATTTTGGAGTACATTTTATGGACTTCTATAGGTGTATTGTTGACAAGCGCTGGTTTTCCTTGTCAAAAGAAGTTTATTGAGTATACAATGTTATAAAGATACATAAAGTAAGTTTACAAGGATCTATAAAGTAAGCTCATTGTTTTACAGTAGGGTTTATATAGGTAAATATCATGAAATTTCAAATATTAAACATTGGGTTCACGTAAACCTAAATTAAAGATATATATCATTTCCTTAGTTACTTTTGTAGGTATTTAAATGATTTATACCTACTATACATATTGTTTACAAGTAGAGTATATATAGGTCAAATAAATTCTGATAATGAGCTTTAATCGTAAGGTGGAGAAAAGGAAAGAGAAAGAAGAAAAAGGGTTGAAAGGTAGAGGTATGGTCCACAAGGTTGTCCCGCTCGTCAGTTTATTATTCTTTTTAGTTCTCTTTGCAGCCTTAGAATGGCTGTCTCTGTAAGTCATTTAATCTGTTACCATGGCAACAGGACAGAGTCATTGAAGTATGACAGGAACTGTTGTTTTATCCAAGGATGCCAAAGTTTTTCAAATTTTGGAATTTGATTTTGATCGATGGCTACTATCTTAGCATGGGACATTGTATTATTCATTCTGTGAATTGTTTCTGCTAGTGACAAGCGCTGGTTTTGAATGTAGAGTAACTGTTACTGTTTGGTTTAATCCACTAACTAGTAGATTAATCTGCACAATCAGGCCTTTCTTTGTAGCCAATTGATTGCCATACAGATTAGCTGAATGGGAGGTATAAACAAATAAATGACTACATCTAAAAAAAAAATAATGTGAAAAAACTGTGTTTGAAATATGTGTCTTTATATATCAGGATACGACCGTACATGTGCAATCTTTTTTTCTATTTCCATGCAACTGATCAAAGTACCACTAGTGATAATTGTGTTCTATAGGAGATACCAAGAAACTGAAAATGAAAACATGACAATAATTAAAGTGTTTGTATTCAGTGGCATTTTTAAACATGCTAGATCTTGCTACTGTTCAAGAAAATCTCTCTCTTCCCCTATTATAGTCTAAGATACTACCGTAATTTGGGTAAAAAAATAATGCAAGGTTTTGGTTTGTGTAGGTTTAAAAAAGCTTACGATGATCTGTCTGTCAATAAAATTACTGACATATTATCCATCTATGGTGAGTCAAACTATCAAATAACCTTCCACAAACTATTACTGATGTACATAAAATGCAAAATGCCATTATCAATAACATGAAGAATGTATTGGTGAAAATGTGCATGCCATGGTTATGTGGCTGGTAGAAGGACCTGTGGCAAGATTAAATGCTATTCTCTATAAATATTATCTAGTTTCTTATATTGCATTGCAATGCCCTGTACACACGATCGGACATTGATCGGACATTCCGACAACAAAATCCATCAGATTTTTTCTGACGGATGTTGGCTCAAACTTGTCTTGCATACACACGGTCGCACAAAGTTGTTGGAATTTCCGAACATCAAGAACGCCGTGACATACAAGACGTACGACGAGACTATAAAAGGGCAGTTCAATACCAAGCGTGCCACCCTTTGAGCTCCTTTTGCTAATTTCGTGTTAGTAAAAGTTTGCTGAGAGACGATTCGCGCTTTTTCAGATTCATGGTTTTCAGATCGTTTTTCTTCTGTTCAGTTTGTGCTTGTGGGTTTGTATCTGGTCTTCAGTGCGTGCAGTGAGTTCGCATTGGTTTATTCAGTGTGTTCTTCTCCGCTCGTTGCTGATTTTCAGGTCGCTCTTCACAGGCCTTGCTGTTCTTCAGTGCGTTCTGTTACTTCGTTCTGTCCAGCCGACCGTTTTGAAGCCATGTTGCGTATACGTACTCATCGTAGAGTTCGTGCTGTACGGGGGCTTGGTGTTGGGGTTCTTACTTTGACACAAGCCCAGTCCATGAACAGGGCAAGGAGGAGTTCATGGACCAAGAATTGGTTACTCTAGCGTGACCCATTCTGTCACATGCCTTTGCTCCATGAGATCCGTGAGAATAATCCTGATGATTTCAGGAACTTTCTCAGGATGATGGACCCCGTTTTTTACCATTTGTTAGCTTTGCTGACCCCTTATATCAGCAGGCAGGATACCTGCATGAGGCAAGCCATCACTCCGGAGCAGAGGCTAGTCGCTACGTTGCGGTACTTGGCGATGGGGAGAAGCCTGCATGACCTCAAGTTCTCCACAGGCATCTCCCCCCAGGCTCTGGGAATCATTATCCCAGAGACCTGTTCTGCCATCATCCAGGTCCTGCAGAAGGACTATATTAAGGTAAGATTTTTATCCTTTAACATCACATTTTATTGTATTTCATGTTTGCTAATGTAATGTATTTCTTTCATCATTCCCTAATTACCATGATTGTAATATGCTGTGAATGTCCCCTTTATCCACATGCATGCTGGAATTTTTAGAAGTTTGTTTTTTGTCCTTCATGCATATTTGCCTTCACTTACCTCCCCAGCATGCTCTCCTGGGCCCATATCCACCTCATCTAGTCAGTTAACAATGTATTTTGTCAGCTCCATTGTAGTTCTTTACCCTAAACACCCCCTAAAATGTTTAAAAATGTTATTTGTGTCCTTAAATTCAGGAAGTGTGCCAGAGGCTTTTTTTTGGGTCCCACGCTCATTTGGAACCCTCCCTCCCCCCCAACTGCTAAGTCAACCGATACCAATCTTCTATCTGCTGACTTTGCTAAACCCATACACACTCTACCTACCTCTTTTGTGGTCATATTTATGGATGAATTCCCCAAAGCATGTAGTGTAAGGGCCTGCCTGAATAATTTCAAATGGTACTTTTTCAAGTTTTTGTATCATATTATTATCTTGATAGGTAATTGAAGAATGTTAAAATGTGCTTAAATGTGTACAGTGTGTAATCATATTTTTGTATTATGACACTTCTTACCTGTTCAGTGGGCTGCCAATAGTGTAAGTAAGGAGGGCCTGGCCAAGGTAACACACATTATGTATGCATTTAGCTCTCAATGAAGTGGAGAAGGTTACCTGTCCAAAAACACCTCCCCCACCCCTAAAATTTTTACAATGGGCCATCAGAGGGGGTGATGAATCTGATAAGTGGACCTTATACTTTTGTCTTTAAATACTCCCTAAAATAAATGTTATACTGATGTTGGCCAAGAATATTTGTGTCTAATCTGCTTTCAATGTTTATGTGCACAATTACTATTTTTTTTTCTTGTCTGACTCCACAGTTTACTTCCACGCCACAGGAATGGCAGACTATGGCCTCCCACTTTGCCCAGTGGTGGGACTTTCCCAACTGCGGAGGGGCAATTGATGGGAAACACATCCACATAGTCCCACCCCCCAACTCGGGGTCATACTATTACAACTACAAGGGGTTCAATAGTATTGTGATGTTGGCGGTGGTGTCCGCTACTTACGAGTTCCTGTATGTGGACGTGGGGAAGAATGGCCGCATGTCGGATGGTGCAGTCATCGGCCAGATGGAGTTCTACAGGCATCTCCAGAATGGCAGTTTGGGCTTGCCACCTCCAGAAGACAATGCAGAAGGACTCCCACTCGTCTTTGTTGCGGATGAAGCGTTTGCGCTGGGGGACCATCTTAAGCGGCCATTCCCTATGAGGACCCTCACCCTGGACCAGAGGGTTTTTAATTACCGGCTGGCCAGAGCCAGAGGAGTGGTGGAGAATACGTTTGGAACAATGGTCAGCCGGTTACGCCTTTTTCTTACACCGATACACATGGCGGAATATAAACTCAATCACATCATCCTGTCTTGCTGTGTTCTCCACAACTTTTTAAGGAGAAATTCTTTGAACTATGCTACCTCAGCTGGGCCTGAGGCTGGAATTCTTAATGAACAAACCCTGACGGCGCTTGAAACTGGCCGTCCTGGCTTGCCCCCCCAGAGTGCCCGCAAGGTCCGTTTAAGATACCTGGAATATTTTGCGGGTAGGGGGGCCATCGATATACCAGACAATGTCTGAGACATTTTTAAAATAAAAATATTTTTGAAACTGAACAAATATTTGCTTGGATTTTCTGCTTGGCTTTCTTTTAGCTGTCTCCTCGGTTATCTTTTAATGGTATATTTTTTGGCCTTTTTCTTCAACAGTACAAATTAAATCTTTGAGACATGAGGTGACAATCTCTTCTTCGGCTAACTATTATTGTTATGGTGTGGGTCTGCTACACACACACCTTGTTTTTGTAGTTAATGTATGTAATGCATTACTGACAAAAATATTCATCATTTTCAGCACCATGACCGAAATTTGGGGAGTCCTGAAAATGGCGTAATTGTGTAAAATTATAAAGCACCGTTGGGTGTTATTTACTGAAGGAAAATCCACTTTGCACTACAAGTGCACTTGAGACTGCACTGAAACTGCACTTGTAGTGCAAAGTGGATTTGCCTTTAGTAAATAACACCTATTGCCACGGAAAAAAACAACCTTACTCCAAAAACTGCTTTTGAGCATTGAAAGAAGAAGCCACACATTCTTAATTATCATACTTTTTACTCAAAGCACAATCACATGTGCGTTTATAAAAGGGTTTTTGAACAAACCAATATTTTTGTTGTATAACATTTTTTTAGGTCACATTAATGATAAATGGCCTTTTATAGGTAAAACAGGCATGTTTTAAACAATAAAACAATACACAACTCTGGAACTTACAAAGTTCAACTTTTATAAAGTGAAGGCAATATCAGACATGAGTATGTACAAACTGTGTTTAATATTGCGTTCAGCAGATGGGGTGATGTCACCCCTGTAAAAGCCAAATTTTGAATATGCACACAAATTGTCTTTCAAAATGGAGATTTCCCTCCTGGTCCCAGGGCTAATGTCAACATGTGCTAGCTCTTATCATGGGGGATCAATGGACGTGTTTTGGGGTGCAACCCCTTCCTCTCACTTACTTTATTATCAAGGAAGGGGTTGCACCCACAAAACACGTACATTGATCTCCAGTGATGGCAGATAGCACATGTTGACACCCTGTGTGCATCTTCAAAATTTGGCTTTTAAAAAATGTAAAAAATTAGTCATCAAAAAAATAAAAAAACCTGAAAAAATTTAGGGATTTCTGGGTGTTTTAGATTCTCCCTAAAACATCAATGATGTTCTGCATTTTGTTTTGAACATCATTGATGTTTTCCTTTAGGTTTTCTAAATCCCTATTACACCCCATTATCTCCCCGATGAGGATCTGGGCACTTTCACTGGTAAAATGACCTTCTTCCATAACATCCCCATCACCTACAAAAAAACAAAAAAAAACACCATGTATTATAAATATGCAAGCATACATCTATTACCTGAAGCTGTGGTTGCAGACACTCACCTGTTGTGGTGACAATTTCGCCAATTTCTAGAATGTCTCCCTCCTCCTCCTCTGGTTGGGTTTGGGGGATGTCTCCTTCTTCCTGAGGTCTGGAGACCCTGGTCTCCTCTGATGAGCGGTGTCCTCTGAGTCTTTTCTCCCCTATGTGAACAAAAATAGGTATACTTAGCACAGATATTTGATGGCAGAAATTGGAATATGAAACATTGCTTGGAAGTGTTGTACAATTGTCTGTTTTAGCAGAGTTCCAAGCTGAAGAATTTTTTTTGACCTTTTTAAAGCTAGAATACTTACCTGTTTTGTGCAAGCTTCACCAATGGAGAGACCCCTATAGTATAAACTGGAGCACCTGTGTGGGAGACCCTAATAAAAAGTTTGTTCTTGTGTCCCACACTAGTCCTCCAGCGTCCAGATGTGTAAACAGCTGCTGAGTGTCCTCTCCTTACACAGAATCTAGTTTGCATTTCATTCTAGTTACAAACCCATCTAGACAACAAACTTTTTTTAATACAAGTAGGCCAGAAAAAAGGTATTGAACTGCATCTGGCCAAAACATCGTATTTTAGTGGCCGAACGAACAATGTTTCCTACGAACGTTTAATGTGCCCATGAACATGAAAGTTGCCATTTTAAACTGTACAACAGTAAAGAAAAGCACAAGGAGCAGCACGAACATAATAAAAATAAAGAATAGGAACACAGGACAACTACTTACTTTTTTGCAGCACTCTCCTGATCCTTCTATACTGATCGTGCTCCCTTAATTTGAGGTCGGAGCACGGTTTCCTCAGTTGATCCTTGGATCACCGTACCCCAAAATTCTGGCGCAGACTCTTCACAACTTTAGCCATGATCTTGGCCTTTCTCACATTTGGGTTTGGGTAAGGTCCATACTTCCCATCATAGTCGGCCCTCTTCAATATGTCCACCATCTCCACCATCTCTACAAAGGCCCCATTTGAGGCCTTAAATCTTCTCCTCCAAGATTGGGACGTTTCTGGCTCCAGGCTTTCCTCCTCCTCATTGCTGGAATTATCACACACCTGCTGTGTCTCCGCTATGTGCTCTCCACCACTGCGCCGAAAGAGAAGGGGCGGGGAATAGACTAGAAAGAATGTCAGGGGCAGGCGGAGTTTCACGCATGCGCAGTGTATATAAAGACGTACGCGTGCATCGTACGTACGATTTGTGAGCGGAGGAAGGAGTATCGGAAGCGCCGATCGAGATAACGAAGGTACAATTTTAACTTGGGCCTATACTGCTTAGAAATTGAGGCCAATATTGAGACAAGATTAGGAGGGTTTAGCCTGACATTAGTGTTTGTCTTGTGTTGTGTCTTGCAGAGAAAATGGATGGCTTCAATGATCACAACTTTCTCCATAGACAAATACAGGGAGCTACCCTGTCTGTGGCAGGTCAAACACCCGCATTATAATCATAAACAAAAGAGGCAGGCAGCGCTGGAGAAGCTGCTGGAGTTGGTGAAGCCAGTGGTGCCCACGGCAACCATCCCCTATTTAAAAGCCAAAATTGGTGGCCTGAGGAGCACTTATCTTAGGGAGCGCAAGAAGGTCCAGGATCCCCAAAGATTAGGAGCTGCAGCAGATGACGTTTATGTTCCCAGGCTGTGGTACTATGAGAGACTTTGTTTTCTGTCAGACCAGACTGAAGTCAGGGAATCCCTCTCCACTCTTCCTTCCACTCTTCCTTCCACCCTATCTTCCACCCCAGCTGAGGCTTCTGATGTCCAACCTGAGACTTCCAGCCAGGAAGAAGTGTAGGAGCCCAGCTTGAGCCAGGTATAGCATTGTTCTACAGATTTATTGTCAATAAATAAATGATGTTTACTAGATGTTATTATTGATCACTAATTGCTGATTTAATAAAGGCGTTTACATATCAATAGATATGCTGCGGTCAGAATGATAGTCTTTTCTATTTATTAACATTCAATTTGCAACAGTCATGAGATGAAAATTGTGTGTGATTGATGAACCAAAAACTATAACGATGTCCCTTTTTCATACACAAGAAGACCTCGGCCAGGACGAGGCTGTGGAATGTGGTACACAGGAGGAGGGGGGTTAGTGGCAGCCAGGAGGAGGCAGGGGTTAGTGGCAGCCAGAAGGTGGCCAGGGTTAGTGGCAGCCAGGAGGTGGCTGGGCCCAGTAGGGGCCTCACAGAATCCCAGGTTCCTCCCCTCCGCCTTCCACCCAAAAGACCCAGGAAGGGGAGTAACGTGGAGTAGTCAGCGCTCAGGCTGATTCAGGAGGCTTCTGTGGCCCTCAGAACCACCCTCACTCGTGAAGAGGCCTTTGCCTCCATGGCTGCCACCAAACTGCAGGACATGGAGGAGGGCCAATGCCTCATGTGTGAGGAAATAATTTATAAAACATTAAATAAGAGGTTGAGCGCCCAAATCACACCCAATACCCACCTGTGTGAGTTGCATCATCCTCCTCCCCCTCCTGCCACAACTCTAACACCACAACCACAGCCTGAAAGGAAGAGTGGAAGAAAGATAAGAAAGTGATGGCCTGGGTTCACTCTGGTCTGACAAAAGATGCAGGTTCTTGTATGACCACAGCCTGGGGACATGTATGTCATCTGCTGCTGTTCATGATCTCTTGGTCTTCTGGACCAGATTTTACTCCCTTAGATAGGGACTCCTCAGGCCACCAATTTTGCCTGAAAATAGTTGATGTGTGCCCTGGGGTACAAAGGCTTCGCCAATTTCTGCTGTTTCTCCAGCGTTATAAGACAAAAATGTGTCTGCGCTAGATGATAAATGATAATACTAAAAACTAATAATATCGAAAAATATATATAAACATACAATAGTAAGTGCTAAGTGCAAAAGTGAACATACATATACATCTATGTGCTGCAATAAACTACTGATAGATCAGAAATAACTGATAGTGCATATATCCACAGTGCAAAGTGCTATATTAAACACACAAAATGAGTGCCCAATCAGAAGAAAAACAATGACATTCCTCATATAAGTGTTTGAGGTTCAACCAGTGTAAATACAAAATTGCATAAAGTGCTCAAAATAGTGTCCATAATCAGTGAAGCTCATCCATCATGTTCTTCAAAAGTGTAGCACCATAAAACATGCCTTAGTGCCCTCCAGTGATCCCCATAAGCATATGCGCTCACCTTCCAGCGTGTGACACAGTGTTTAAACTATGTCAAAAAGCGCTTTGGAGCCACTCCTGTGCTCAAATGGAATCAGCTGTGTGGACCTCCAATGCTCCCAATTATGATTTTATGCAAGAAAAAAGAAACTCCATAGCGCAATACAGTTTAACAATAAAGAATATTTATTAAAATATATATGGAACTCACCCCTTGCAGGGGTACTCACATGCTACAGGTGCGTCAGTGCACCCTTCTATATAAGCATAGATCAGCCGATCGTAACGGTATGGCGTGCGGTGCGGTGTGTGCCTCCCTCCGCACCGCACGCACCGCACGCCATACCGTTACGATCGGCTGATCTATGCTTATATAGAAGGGTGCACTGACGCACCTGTAGCATGTGAGTACCCCTGCAAGGGGTGAGTTCCATATATATTTTAATAAATATTCTTTATTGTTAAACTGTATTGCGCTATGGAGTTTCTTTTTTCTTGCATAAAATCATAATTGGGAGCATTGGAGGTCCACACAGCTGATTCCATTTGAGCACAGGAGTGGCTCCAAAGCGCTTTTTGACATAGTTTAAACACTGTGTCACACGCTGGAAGGTGAGCGCATATGCTTATGGGGATCACTGGAGGGCACTAAGGCATGTTTTATGGTGCTACACTTTTGAAGAACATGATGGATGAGCTTCACTGATTATGGACACTATTTTGAGCACTTTATGCAATTTTGGATTTACACTGGTTGAACCTCAAACACTTATATGAGGAATGTCATTGTTTTTCTTCTGATTGGGCACTCATTTTGTGTGTTTAATATAGCACTTTGCACTGTGGATATATGCACTATCAGTTATTTCTGATCTATCAGTAGTTTATTGCAGCACATAGATGTATATGTATGTTCACTTTTGCACTTAGCACTTACTATTGTATGTTTATATATATTTTTCGATATTATTAGTTTTTAGTATTATCATTTATCATCTAGCGCAGACACATTTTTGTCTTTATGTCTCACTTACACGATTATGGAACGTGATTTAGTGTTTGCTGCTGATGTTGGCCTATGATTGATTTTATGTTTTTATTTTTATAAGGCATTAACCCGTATGTGGCTCGCAAGGTTTTTTATTTATTTTGGTTTCTCCAGCGTTGCCTTCCCTCTTTATTTGGTTAGGACCCCTTAAAAAAGGTATTTTTTTAAAATAATATTTGCCTATGTGTTTTCCTTCAAAAGGGACAGTTTATTTGTGAGTAGGCAGGTACATTTAAAAAATACAATATCAAATTAACAAGGGACACCAACAACAACCAACCTCCTTGAGATTAAAAAAGACAAGATAATATTGGTGTTGTGCTAACTTGACACACAAAACACACCCAAAACAATTCTGGAGATCACCAAAAAACAAAAAAAAATAACAAAAAAAAAACCAGGAGATCTGGATTTTAAAAATACAACAAATAATACAAAATATAAAAACATAAAAAAAATATTATATTCATGAAATCACGAGAAATAATTAAGAAAGAAGTTTGTGAGAAGTCTGTGTGAATATGAGCAGCAAAACAACTTCATTCTTCTAGCATTATAAAGAAAAAGAGAGTGCGCTGCATTAAACAAAAAACTAAAACAAAACTAAAGTGCTGCATCCATTACGAACACTAATTTTACCAGACCAAGCAGTTCCGTCTCGGAATTTATTCTGAGCATTTGTGCGTCGGAATAGTCCACACATGGTCGGAATTTACACAAACAGATTTTGTTGTCAGAAAATTTTACAGCCAGCTCTCAAACTTTGTGTGTCGGAAATTCCGATGGAAAAAGTCCGATGGAGCCCACACACGGTCGGAATTTCCAACAACAAGCTCCGATTGCACATTTTCCGTCGGAAAGTCCTACCGTGTGTACAGGGCATTAGACTTGTAGCGAACTCCTCCTTACAACACTGTTTCACACTTCATGCTAACTGGAGCATAGCATAGCAAACCTGTAGCCAAGGAAGTGCAGAGTGCATGACAGTGCAGGTACTTCCCAGTACGGCCTTTCTATGAGCACTGAGGCATGTGCATTGCATTGTGGGATGCTGGAAGGTGTGTCAGAGCCTTAATTAGGAGTTTCTTAAAGTTTGTATGCTGTATGGGTCAAGATGAGTAAACCAGTCCAAATGAGTCAAAGTTCAATGTAGAACTTGTCCCGGCCAACATAAGGTGATCAGAGGATGGAAGGAATGGTGTATCTGCTCTGCCCCCCAACCTCTACCATGCCATGTGGTAAATACAATTAGCTGTCACCACATAAACTTACACTGGATGTCAGTTTGCTGAAGGTTTAACTGTGTGTATGTGTATAGCATGTGAGTGTGTGAGTCTATGTATGTGGGTGTGTGCGCATGTATGTGAGTGAGCACATGTATGTGGATGAGTATATGTATGTGGGAGAGCGTATGTGTGTGTTTATGTGAGAGCATGTACAGCCATAACATTATGACCAACCACCATAACCCGTTGAGGCATAAACTCTACTAGACCCCTGAAGGTATGCTGTGGTATGTGGTACCAAGCCATTAATAGCAGATCCTGTAAGTTTAAGGTGGGGCCTCCATGGATCAGACTTGTTTTTCTAGCACATACCACAGATGATCGATTGGCTAGAGATCTGGAGAATTTGGAGGCCAATCAACACCTCAAACTCCTTGTTGAGTTCCTCAAACCATTCTTGAATTCATCAGACCATTCCACCTTCATCCATTGCTCTGTGGTCCAGTTCTGAGGCTCACATGCACATTGCAGGTGATTTTGGCTGTGAACAAGGGTCAGCATTGGCACCCTAAGCAGTCTGCAACTACGCAGCCCCATACACAACAAACTGCCATGTACTATGTGTTTTGGCACCTTTCTATCAGAACCAGCATGAACTGTTTCAACAATTAGAGCTGCAATTAGTAGTTCTTCTATTGGAGTGGACTACATGGGCCAGACATCGCTCCATACGTGCATCAGTGAGCCTTGACCACCCATGAGCCTGTCGTCGGTTTGCCTTTTGTTTTCCTTCCTTGGAGCACTTTTGGTAGGTCTTGACCAGGACCGGGAACATCCCACAAGAACTGCAGTTTTGGAGTTGCTCTGACCCAGTCATCTAGCAAATTACAATTTGGTCCTTGTCAAGGTCCCTTAAATCTTTACATTTGCCATTTTTCTGCTTTCATAACATCATCTTCAGGGATATGTTCACTTGCTACCTAATATATACCGCTGACTTTCAGATGCCATTGTAACAAGAGAATCAATGTTATTCACTTTACCTGTCAGTGATCATATTGTTATGGCTGATCAGTGTATTAATGTATGTGAGCGTATGTACGAGAGTGAGTGTATGTTGATGTGAGTGTTTCTATGTCTTTTACTCCTGACCCCTGTACACTCTGTAGGCCTGGTTTTGTACCTAACAGTGTCGCTTTAAGTAAAACGAAGGAAAAAATGTAATAGTATAAAAAAAAAGAATAAAAAAAAAAACACATATACATATGTGCACAATTAGGAATTACAGACACTTATTGCTTTAAACGTATAATTTATCACCACACATATTATCGTGTATTTATAGGAATTTTACAGTTATCATTTTAATATAAAACTAAGCAGATGAGGTAGTACAGCTTTTAGGTTTAACCTATTTATACATTTGTACACCTTTGATTTTCACAAAAAATAAAATAGTTTTAAATGGATACTTTTCTGTATTAATTATGCACAGTTTTATCTTTTATACATTCTATATTTAGCATGATATTGTGTTTAATGAATTCAAAATATTACAGAAACTATAAATGGTTTTGGCAGGATCTCTCACAAACTGTCAAATATGTAATGCGCATGTGAATAGGAAAAGGGGTTTAGCCATCTGAGGTGCAAAATAGGACCAAAACCTGGTCGAGAAGGAGTAAAACTTACATAGAAAAGGTATATCTGGGTGATAGTAGTTTAAGACAAGCTTGTTTTTCTTTTTTTGTAGCGACTAACAACATTTTTTTCCTGCAAAAAAAAAGTTCAGATTTTAATTCTCAGAAGTAATGCTTTTTTTACCCTCTGGGTCTACTGACACTAATATGAAAAATATTCCACATGCACTTCAACCAATATGATAAAGAGGATTCATTAGGAGGTCACAATTTGTTTTTGGTGTAATATATTTTACCAAACCCGTACATAAATATTCAGTACACAGAGGCAGAGTGGTTGAAGCACAGCAAATTAAACTTAGAGTAACAACAATGCCTGCATACATATACAGTATGTGTGTCTTCAATGCAAAACTAACATCAGTTAAAAGCACTGCTGGAGGCAATAAAATGTGAAAGCATCAGACTGAAAAGCTAGATTGTATAAACAGTATTTGTAACAGCTTAGAAAAAATAAGTCCTTTGGGGGGACCATGCCTAAGGGCCAGTTTAGACCATAATTTCTGTGTTCCGGATGCATTTCTGCATGCGCGGATTTGATGTGTCCCATACGTTTGTCATCCAACTGCAATAGAGCACCATATGTATGGAAGGGAAGTATAGGTTAGACAGGGATTGAGTTAGTGGTAGGGGTTAGGTTAGCTTCAGGGGTTAATGTGTATGTAAAGGCGTATTTTTTTTATAGTTTTAGATAGTTATAGTTATAGTTCGGATGAATCTTCATTTTTTCAGACATTCGAATGTATCCAAATTTCTGAATTAAATAGTACCGAATTTAAACAAATCCGAAATAACGGGAAAAATTTGAATCGATTTGAATCGTGTTTGAATCAATTCAAATCAATTTCGAATAGTTTTCAAATTCTAAAAGTTTTTAAATACGAATAGTTTTCCGCTTTCCAAAGAGAATAAAATAGAATAGAAAATAAAGCAATAAAATAGAAAAAATAGAAAAGAGTAGAAAACAATATAATAGAAATTAAAACAATAGAATATAATAGAGTAAACTGAATAAAATAGAATAGAAAACAAAAAGAACTGAACAGAATAGAAACACATAGAATAGAGAACAAAATAGAATGAATATAATCATCTTCTGAAATTCTAATTTCAAATAGAATAAATTTGAATTTGAATACATAAGAAAAAAATAGAATAGAAAAGAATAGAATAAAAAAGAATAGAAAGAATATAACCATTTCCCAAAATTCAAATATAATCAATTTGAATTTGAATAGAATAGAAAAGAACAGATTAGAATAGAAAATAACAGAATAGTATAGAAAAAAAACAACAGAATAGTATAGAATAGAATGGAAAGAATATAACCATCTTCTGAAATTTGAACTTCGAATAGAATAAATTTAAATTTGAATAGAAAAGAAAAGAATAGAATAGAAAATAATAGAATAGAAACTAAAATAATAGAATATAAAAGAATAGAATAAACAAATAGAAAAGAATAGAATTAAAAAAATAGAATAGAATAGAAAGAATAACCTTTTCCTAAAATTCAAATAGAATCAAATTGAATAGAATAGAAAAGAATAGATTAAAATAGGAAGATAGTTATATTCTTTCTATTCTATTCTATTGTTTTTTTTCTATACTATTGTTATTTTCTATTCTATTTTATTCTAATCTATTCTATTCTATTCAAATTCGAATTGATTCTATTTGAATTTTGGGAAATGGTTATATTATTTCTATTCTATTAGATTTTTTTAATTCTATTTTTTTCTATTCTATTCTTTTCTATTCAAATTCAGAAGATGGTTATATTCTTTCTGTTTTATGCTATTCTTTTTTATTCTATTCTATTATTTCTATTCTATTCTATTCTCTTTGGAAATTGGAAAACTTTTCGAATTTGAAAACTATTCGAATTCAAAAACTTTTCTAATCGATTTGAATACGAATAAACTAAACGGATTCTGAAAACAAATAAACGGATTAAACAAATTTAACTAAACAAATTTTTGTAAATAATGAATTGAAAGGAAACAAAACAATTTTTTTTTTTGTTCTGTACATGTTGTGACGAACGCGGGTGTCAGATCCCTGCCCTCCTCACTAACTTGCGACGAAGGACCGGCCAACCTCACACCACGCTGTCACTTACGTAACAATGCCACTCTCAGCTGCGCCCAGCACAAAGATTTTCCAGCTTGCGACCACAATCTAGGTGCCAACAGTCTAATGCCCCGTACACACGGTCGGATTTTCCGATGGAAAATGTCCGATCGGAGCGTGTTGTCGGAAATTCCGACCGTGTGTGGGGCGCCATCGGACATTTTCCGACACACAAAGTTGGACAGCAGGAGATAAAATTTTCCAACAACAAAATCCGATCGCGTCAATTCCGACCGTGTGTGGCCTGTTCCGACGCACAAAGTGCCACGCATGCTCAGAAGAAATTCAGAGATGAGACAGCTCGTTCTGGTAAACTTAGCGTTCGCAATGGATACAGCACTTTCGTCACGCTGCAATGTTAAAAATGGTTTAATACAGCGCACTCTCTTCTTCTTTATAATGTGACAAGAATTAAGTAGTTTTGATGCTCATATTCACACACACTTCTCACAAACTTATTTCGTTACTATTTATCTGGATTCCCTCAATATATTTTGATTTCTCACATCTGACAACATTTTTGTTATATTTTATTTTTTTTTTTGGCTTTAATGTTGATTCTTTTTTTGTGTTTCTCTTTTTTTTTTGATTTGTACTCCCGAGAATGTTTGTGTGTGTCTTTTGTGACAAGTTACCACAACACCATTAATATGTTGTTCTATTTAATCTGTAGGAGATTGTTTTGTGTTGTTGTCCCTTGTTAATTTCACATTGTACTTTAGAAATGTACCTGAATCGTCACCAACAAACTGTCCTTTTTGGATGAAAACACACACAGGAGAGTAGAATTTACCTAAAAAATTTTATTAAGGGCTCACAACTAAACAAAGAGGGAGGCAATGCTGGAGAAACTGCAGAAGTGGGCGAAGCCTTGGACCCCCAGGGCAGACATCAATTATTTAAAAGCAAAATTGGTGGCCTGAGGAGTCCATATCTAAGGGAGGGCAGTGTGGTCCAGAAGTCCCAGAGATCCGGAAAGCAGCAGATGACATCTGTGTCCCCAGGCTGTGGTCATACGAGAGACTGCATCTTCTGTCAGACCAGACTGAACCAAGGGCAATCACTCTTTGGTCTTCCTTCCACGCTTCCTTCCAGGCTGTGGCTGTGGTGGTGGAGTTGTGGCAGCAGGAGGAGGAGGAGGAGGATCGTCGATCTCAATGACATCCGTCTTGGGTGTTAGTTCCCCACTCAACCCCTTACGTAGGACTTTATAAATCAGGTCCTCAGAGAGCCTGCGTTGGCCCTCCTGCATGCCCTGCAATTTGGTGGCAGCCATGCAGGCAAAGGCCTCTTCAGGACTGGGGAAGGCTCTGAGGGACGCAGAAGCCTCCTGGATCAGCCTGTACGCTGAATCCTGCACAGGACTGGGAGTTATCTTCCTGGCTCGTTTATGTGGCAGGCAGAGGGGAGGAACCTGAGACTCAGTCAGGCTGCGACTGGTCCCAGGCTTCTCTTGGCTGACACTTAGCCCCGCCTCCTCCTGGCTGCCACTAATCCCCACCTCCTCCTGCCTGCCACATTTCACAACCTCCTCCTGGCTGAGTTCTTCCTGTGTATGAAAAAGGGACATGGTTTTAGTATTTTTTCAATCAATCACACACAATTTTCACCTCCTGACTGCTGCAAATTCAATGTTAACAAATATAACAGACTATCCTTCTGAGCCCAGCAGTTTTCATTCTTGTCCCAATTTTCGGTGCCCACTACTGTCTATTGATATGTAAAACACTTTATTAAATCAGCAATTAGTGATCAATAATAACATCTAATAAACATAATTTATTTATTGACCAGAAATCTGTAGAAGAATGCTATACCTGACTCCAGCTGGGCTCCTCCACTTCTTCCTGGCTGGAAGTCCCAGGTTGGACATTGGAAGCCTCAGCTGGGATGGAAGGAAGCGTGGAAGGAAGAGTGGAGAGGGATTCCCTGACTTCAGTGTGGTCTGACAGAAATCGCAGTCTCTCATAGTACCACAGCCTGGGAACATAAACGTCATCTGCTGCAGCTCCGGACCTCTGGGAATCTGTGACCTTCTTGCGCTCCCTCAGATATGTGCTCCTCAGGCCACCAATTTTAGCTTTTAAATAGGGGATGGTTGCTGTGGGGACCACCGGCGTCACCAACTCCAGCAGTTTCTCCAGCGCTGCCTGCCTCTTTTGTTTGTGATTATAGTGGGGGTGTCTCACTTGCCACACACAGGGCAGCTCCCTGTACTTGTCTATAACCAGGGGCAGGGAATTGTGGTCGTTGAAGCCATCCATTTTCTCTGCAATACACAAGACAAACCCTAATGTCAGGCCAAACTCCCCTAATCTTGTTACAATATAGGCTTCCATTTCGAAGCAGTATAGGCCCAAGTTTAGATCCTACCTCCGTTAGCACGATCGGCGTCTCCGATGCTCCTTCCTCCGCTCACAGATCGTACGTAAGACAAACGTGTGTTACTCTTTATACACACTGCGCATGCGTATAACTCCGCCCGCCCCTGACATTCTTTCTAGTCTATTCCCCGCCCCTTTTCGTTTGGCGCAGTGGGGGAAGAGCACATGGCGGATAGACAGCAGGTGCGTGCTAATTGTAGCAACGAGATCATGGCGAAAGTGGTCAGGAGTCTGCACCGGAAATTCGGGGTACGACGATCGAAAGATCAGCTCAGGAAGCGGTGGTCGGACCTGAAATTACGAGAACATGAGCAGTACAGAAAGATCCGGAGAGTGCTGCAAAAAAGTAAGTAGTTGTGCTGTGTTCCTATTCTTTATGTTTATTACGTTCGTGCTGCTCCATGTGCTTTTAGGAACTGTTGTACAGTTTAAAATGGCAACTTTCATGTTCATGGGCACATTATTTGTTCGGATCACACATTTTTCTTTTGGACTATAAAATACCATTGTTTAGCCCATATGCATTTGGCCAGCATTTTGAGGCCCTATACTTGTCTTCAAAGAATTGGGTTGTGTAGATGGCTTTGTTACTAGAATGAAATGCAAACTAGATTGTGTGTAAGGAGAGGACACTCAGCAGCTGTTTTCACATCTGGACACTGGAGCACTAGTGTGGGACAAAAGAACACCATTTTTATTAGGGGGGCCACACAGGTGCTCCAGTGTATACTATAGGGGGGTCTCCATCTGTGAAGCTTGTACCAAACAGGTAAAGTATTGCAGCTTGACAAAGGGCATTTAAAAAATTACATCTTGGAACTCTGCTAAAATAGACAATTGTACCCCACTTCCAAACAATGTTTCCTATTTATAGTTCTGCCATCAAATATCTGTGTGCTAATTATACCATTTTTGTTTTACATAGGGGAGAAAAGACTCGGAGGACACCCCTCATCCGAGGAGACCAGAGACCCCCCACCTCTGGAAGAAGGTGAAATCCCCCAAACACAAGCTGAGCAGGAGGAAGAAGACGTGGTGGAACTAGTCACCACAACAGGTGAGTGTCTGCGACCACAGGCTCAGATAAGAGATGGATGGCGGCATTTTTTGTAAAATTATTTTGCGGTTCCTCTCTTTTTAGGTGATCGTGAGGTTGTGGATGAAGATCCTTTCACATCCGAAAGTGCCCAGATCCTGATCGGGGAGATCATGGGGTGTAATTTACAATTGGAAATCATCAAGCAAAACATCAATGATGTTATTCCAAAATATAAAAACATCATTGATGTTTTGGGGCGAGTTTAAAACCCCTCCAAATCACTTTCTTCTTTTGTGTGCTACAATGTGCTAAATGTTTTTGTGATTTTTCGCAAAGCAAAATTTGGAGGATGCACACAGTGTGTCAACATGTGCTATCTGCCATCACGGGAGATCAATGGACGCGTTTTGGGGGTGCAACCCCTTCCTCAATAATAAAGTAGCAGTGAGGAAGGGGTTTCTCCCCCAAAACACATCCCTTGATCCCCCCTGATGGCAGATAGCACATGTTGACATTGTTAAATTTGTGTGCATCTTCCAAATTAGGCTTTTCCAGGGGTGATTTCTCCCCATCTGAATGCTATATCAAACACAGTTCCTAAATACTGATGTCTGATATAGCCTTCAGGTTTTACCTAATGTGAACTTTGTAAGATCAAGATTTGTGTCTTTCTTGTTGGTTTTACACAGGCCTGTTTTCTATAAAATGCACATTTTGATTTTGTATAATGCCACCACAAAAATTGGTATACAACAAACATGTTGGTTTGTCAGAAAAACCTTGGGTAAATGCACATGTGATTGTGCTGGTATTAAAAAGATTGTTCATCAAGAATGTGTGGATTATTGTCTCAATGCTACAATGTTTTTGAGGTGATGTAATTGTTGTTTTATGAGAAAATGGGGGTTATTTCCTAAGGGCATAATCCTCTTTGCACTACAAGTGCAGTTTCAGTGCAGTTGCAAGTGCACTTGTAGTGAAATGTGTTTTTGCATTTAGTAAATAACAGCCAACAGTGCTTTGTATAATAAGGTTACACAATCACGCCATTTTCTGGACTCCACACATTTCTGTCAGGGTCAGCTAAAACAAACACAAGCAGTAAATGTCCACCAAGAATTTTTTTTTTTTATTATAAAAAGGCTTCACAGATTGTCTGGCATATTGATAGCCCCCCTACCCGCAAAGAACTCCAGGTAGCGTAACCGGACATCACGGGCACTCAGGGAGGGCAAGCCAGGACGGCCACTTTCAAGCGCCGTCAGTGTGGTTTGATGCATCATTCTGGCCTCAGGCCCAACTGAGCCAGCATAGTTGGCAGAATGTTTTCTTAAAAAATTATGGAGAACACAGCACGCCAGTTTTATATGGTTCAGTTTATACTCCGCCATATGGATGGGTGTCAGAAATAGTCGGAACCGGCTGGCCAGGATTCCAAATGTGTTCTCCACCACTCTTCGGGCTCTGGCCAGCCGGTAATTAAAAACCCTCTGTTCCGGGGTGAGGGTCCTCATCGGGAATGGCCGCATCAGGTGGTCCCCCAGAGCAAACGCTTCATCAGCAACGAACACAAATGGGAGACCTTCCGCATTGTCCTGTGGAGCTGGCAAGTCCAAGCTGCCATTCTGGAGACGCCTGTAGAACTCCGTCTGGGCGATGACTCCACCATCGGACATCCGGCCATTCTTCCCCACGTCCACATACAAGAAGTTGTAATTAGCCGACACCACCGCCAACATCACTATACTATTAAACCCCTTGTAATTATAATAGTACGACCCCGAGTTGGGTGGTGGGACGATGTGGACGTGTTTCCCATCAATTGCCCCTCCGCAGTTAGGAAAGTCCCACCGCTGGGCAAAGTGGGAGGCCACAGTCTGCCATTCCTGTGGCGTGGAAGGAAACTGTTGAGTAAAAAACAATAAACATTACTATTTTTTCACAGAAACATGGCAAGCAGATTAGACACAAACATTCTGGGGCAACCTCCAGATAGCATTTATTAAGGGGAATTTAACAAGGCCAAAGTATACACCTATCATATTCCCCCTCCCCCCCTCTCATGGGCCATTTCTAACATTTCTAACATTATAGGGGGGGGAAACTCTTGGACAGGTAACCCTCTTCACTTCATTGAGAGATGAATGCCTAAATAATGGGTATTACTTGGAACAGCCCCTCCTTAGTTACACTATTGGCAGCCCACTGGACAGGTAAGAAGTGTCTGAATACAAAGATATAAATACACACTGTACACATTTGAGGACATTTGGACATTCTGCTATTACCTATCAAGATAATAATAGGATACAATAACTTTAAACAGTACCATTGGAAAGTATACAGGCAGGCCCTTGCACTACATGCTTTGGGGAATTCATCCATAAATCTGACCAGTAAAGAGGTGGGTATAGTGTGTATGGGTTTGGCAAAGTCAGCAGATAGATGATTGAGGATAGAGAATTGGGATCAGCTGACTTAGCAGTTGAGGGGAGCGAGGGTTACTAAAAATTATTTGGGGACACCACAAAAAAAAGCCTCTGCCACTCTGCCTGAATTTAAATCAAAAATAACATTTACAAACATTTTAGGGATGTTTGGGGTAAAGCACTACTATGGAGCTGGTAAAATACATTGTTAAGTGACTACATGAGGTGAATATAGGGCCAGGAGACACCATGCTGGGGAGGTTATTGAAGGGCAAATATGTATGAAGGACCTCAAATAATAATTACAGAAAAATCCAGCATGCATGAGGACAAAGGGGACATTCACTGCATATTACAATCATGGTAATTAGGGAATGAGGAAAGAAATACAATATATTAGCAAACATTCAATACAATAAAATGGGATATAAAAGGATAAAAATCTTACCTTCATATACTCCTTCTGTAGGACCTGGATGATGGCAGAACAGGTCTCTGGGATAATGATCCCCAGAGCCTGGGGGGAGATGCCTGTCGAGAACTTCAAGTCCTGCAGACTTCTCTCTGTGGCCAAATACTGCAAGGTAGCGACCAACCTCTGCTCCGGAGTGATGGCTTGCCTCATGCAGGTATCCTGCCTGCTGATATAGGGGGTCAGCGAAGCCAACAAACGGTGAAATACGGGGTCCGTCATCCTGAGAAAGTTCCTGAAATCATCAGGATTATTCTCACGGATCTCACGGAGCAAAGGCATATGACAGAACTGGTCACGCTGAAGCAACCAATTCTTGGTCCATGAACTCCTCCTCACCCTGTTCCTGGACTGGACTTGTGTCAAGGTCAGGACCCCAACACCAAGCCCCCGCACAGCACGAACACTACGAGGAGTACGCATACGAAACATGGCTAGAAAACGGTCGGCTGCTCAGAACGAAGTAACAGAACGCACTGAAGAACAGCAAGGCCTGTGAAGAGCGACCTGAAAAACAGCAACGAGCAGGCAAGATCACACAGAAAACTCTGATACGAACTGACTGCACGCACTGAAGAGCAGATACAAACCCACAAGCACAAACTGAACGGCAGAAAACGATCTGAAAGCCACGAGTCTGAAAAAGCGCAAATCGTCTCTCACCAAACTTTTACTAACACGAGATTAGCAAAAGGAGCCCAAAGGGTGCCGCGCTTAATTCTGAACCGGCCTTTTCTAGTCTCGTCGTACGTGGTGTACGTGACCGCGTGGTTGGCGATCGGAAATTCCGACAACTTTGTGCGACCGTGTGTAGGCAAAACAAGTTTGAGCCAACATCCGTCGGAAAAAATCCTAGGATTTTGTTGTCGGAATGTCCGAACAAAGTCCGACCGTGTGTACGCCCTATAAGAGCGATTGTCACTGGGCTAATTACTCAATTAACCCTTTAACTGGCACCACCCCCATTGTAAAAGACCGAGCCGGGGGAGACTAGTAATTTTAGCAATACCAATTATGATTTTAAAATAAGCGTCTGCAACACACACTGCCACCACAGACAGGTCTGCTCAGAGGCCTTATGCCGCATACACATGAGCGGAATTTCCGACAGAAAGAGTCCGATGGGAGCTTTTCATTGTATATTCCGAACGTGTGTATGCCCCATCAGACTTCTCCTGTCGAAAATTCAGACGGACTTAGATAGAGAACATGTTCTAGATTTTTCCGACGGAACAAATTACTATTGGAAAAACCGCTCATCTGTATGCTGTTCCAACGCACCTAAAACGACGCATGCTCTGAAGCAAGTATGAGACGGAAGCTATTGGCTACTGGCTATTGAACTTCTGTTTTCTAGTCCCATCGTACGTGTTGTATGTCACCGCGTTCTGGAAGGTCGGAATTTGGTGTAACCGTGTGTAGGCAAGACAGCTTGAGGGGAATTCCGTCGGAACTCCATTGGAAAAAACCTTCAGAGTTTATTCCGATGGCAAAACCGGTCATGTGTACAGGGCATTACTCTACAACAGTAGCGCCCTTCAAGAGGCAGGTTCGTTTATAGCTTGCATTAAGAGCTTTAGAGACAAGGTTAACACTTTTCAACATAAGAGTTTATTATGAAAAGGTCAAAGTTCGTGCAAATAAAACACTTACAGAAAAAAGATGTTTCAAAGAGATAAAGACAATCTACAGCCACCAAGAAATAAGGTAGAATTGGGGAGGAAGAATACTTGCAATTAATGTCTGAGGGTTAATCAGAGTTCGATCGATGAGCTGGGTAATCTGTTCTAAAACTTGGCAGATTTCCCTGCTTGGAATGGTAAAAGTAGAACTGACCATTGTCATGGCAGCTCCCTTTTCTATCAGATCAAAGGGGTGTTGACAGCGACCAGTGACCAATCGTCTGGTCATCTTGTTTAGGGGTTGGTTGCTGAGAGGTGTCTACACTCATGACCATGTCCCAGGTACACTTTGTGATACATATTCATATCTCTGAATCTATAGTGTTTACAGACTGCAAATATCCATATTATTGTTCAGCGTGAGATTTCCTTCAAAACAGATATAAACATGCCATATCTTCAATGTCTAGTTTACCTAGGAGGAATAAGGGGTACCAGTGGTTTCCCATTTATCCTGACAAGGGTGCCCGGACTTGAAATGTTCCAAATTATCTGAGGAAACTAAATATGTCCATAAATATGGCTGTGCTATTATTACTTTGGAAGTTATCAAACATGCTGAAATTTCATACTTATTCCACTGTTAAGCTTTATGTGCACTACAGTATATACGACCAGTGTCTGCTGGTTCTCTGAATTGAGAGGGTGACAGTTTTATGATAGGCCGGGACATCCTGCCAGGCTGACATGAGCTGTTTTTACAGATCTAGCCTGGTTCTGCTTTCTCTGTTGAGATAACAGCCCCTTTGATGGATAAACCTATGAATTCCTGAACACAAGGGAGGAGGGAGTGTGTTCAGATTTTTCTGTAATATTACTGTTAGCCAAGCTGTCATGGTTGCCCCAAGGTTCTCAAACAACATGGCCACTAGCTACAGCTTTCGTGATATCGTTACACATGTCTACTCTGAAGCAAGGAAAAATCTCCTCTTAGGGCAAGTACACACCACATGCAGTACAGTGCTTTTTTTCTGCATCAAAAAAGCGTGTAAAGTAGGTTATATGGGTTCCAATGGCATAGTTCACACAAGCACAGTGCGTTCCAGTGCTTTTCAGTTCCAGAAAAAAAAGAACATACTGATTTTTTTCTGCACAAAACTGTAATGGAACACAGTAAAAATCATAAAAAAAGCATCAAAAAAGCACCGGACTTCAGTACAGTGAAAACAAAACAGGAATGTTATAATGTGCCAGTATGTATCACATACTAACACTTTATGTGAAGCTTACCTTAAAACAAAACCCTCCAGCGTTGTGCCGTCACCACTGACAGGGCTTCCATCTTCACCTGTTTTCCTTACGGGTTCGCAGGCTTCGGTCCTTTGAATGGCAGAGCCACAATGATGTCTCTCCCGTGCATGCGCATGAGAGTCACTGTTTAAGGCACAAAGCTCTGAAGGAACAGCATGGGTATGTTATTCCTTTAGAGCACATGCGCCGGTGGCGCCACTGGCGGCTACACAAGTAAATATCTCCTAAACGGTACCTACAGTAAAGCCTTATTATAGGCTTACCTGTAGGTAAAACATAAACAATGGCCTTTACTACCACTTTAACCACTAGGCGTCCGCGCTATAGCCGAAAGACGGCTACAGCGCGGACTCCAATTGCCGGGAGGGCGTCCCTGGACGGCCTCCTGTTTACTTCCGCATTGCGCGCTCCCGCGAGCGCGCATCGCGGAAGTTTTGTGCTGGCCGTGTCCCTCGGACGCAGCCAGTCACAGATCACCGTAAACAGCCAATGACAGCGGCCGTTTACGGTGCGATCGGCGGTGCCAATGAGAGAGGATCTCATATGTAAACATATGAGATCATCTCTCATCGCCGGCTCTCCCTCCTCACACAGAGACAGCGTGTGAGGAGGGAGAGCGGAACCACTGCGGCGGTGAGTGTAAAAGAAAAAAAAAAGGAAAAAAAGGTGTCCCGCTGTTAACAGTCCCTGCCATCTGCCCTGTCATCTGCCCTGTCATCTGCCCTGTCATCTGCCCCTGCCATCTGCCCCTGCCATCTGCCCTGTCATCTGCCCCTGCCATCTGCCCTGTCATCTGCCCCTGCCATCTGCCCTGTCATCTGCCCTGTCATCTGCCCCTGCCATCTGCCCTGCCATCTGCCCCTGCCATCTGCCCTGCTATCTGCCCTGCCATCTGTCCCCAGTGCCATCTGTCCCCACTGCCACGTATAAGTGCCATCTGTCATCAGTGCCACATAGTGCCATCTGTCATCAGTGCCACATAGTGCCATCTGTCATCAGTGCCATCTGTCATCAGTGCCACCTGTCAGTGTCACGTGCCATCTGTCATCAGTGTCACGTGTCATCAGTGCCACGTATTAGTGCCACCTGTCATCAGTGCCACGTATCAGTGCCACCTGTCATCAGTGTCATCAGTGCCACATATTAGTGCCATCTGTCATCAGTGCCACGTATTAGTGCCATCTGTCATCAGTGCCATGTATTAGTGCCATCTTTCATCAGCGCCACGTGTCATCAGTGCCACATATCAGTGCCATTTGTCATCAGCGCCACATGTCATCAGTGCCACATATTAGTGCCATGTGTCATCAGTGCCACATATTAGTGCCATCTGTCAGTGCCACGTATTAGTGCCATCTGTCAGTGCCACGTATTAGTGCCGTCTGTCATCAGTGCCATGTATTAGTGCCATCTGTCATCAGTGCCACGTCAGTGCCACGTATCAGTGCCATCTGTCATCAGTGCCACATCAGTGCCACGTATCAGTGCCATTTGTCATCAGTGCCACGTCAGTGTCACGTGTCATTGTCCTGGTGCTCCAGGGCCTTCAAAAGTGTAATAGGTAGTCAACAAATTAGATGTGTAATTTATGCTCCTAGAACATGTGATGGCGCTCCCTGCATGTTGGGCTTCTGTATGTGGCCAGGCTGTGAAAAAGTCCCACACATGTGGTATCGTAATACTCAGGAGGAGTAGCAGAATGTATTTTGGGGTGTCATTTGTGGTATATACATGCCATGTGAGAGAAATAACCTATTACAATGACAATTTTGTGGGGGGGGGGGGAAAAAAAATCTTCATTTTGCAAAAATTGTGGGAAAAAATGACAACATCAAAAACCTCACCATGCATCTTACTAAATACTTACTTTCAAAAAAGGGGTCATTTGGGGGGTATTTGTACTTTCCTGACTTGTTCGGGTCACAAGAAATGAGATAGGCCGTCAGTACATCAGATGTGATCAATTTTTTATGATTTGCACCATAACTTGTAGACTCTCTAACTTTCACAAAGACCAAATAATATCCACTAATTTGGGTTATTTTTACCAAAGATATGTAGCATTATAAATTGTGGCCAAAATTTATGAAGAAAAATTACTAATTTGCAAAATTTTATCACAGAAACTAAGAAAAATGCGTTTTTTTTCAAAATTTGCAGTCTTTTTTCATTTATAGCGCAAAAAATAAAAAACCCAGAGGTGATCAAATACCACCAAAAGAAAGCTCTATTTGTATGAAAAAAAGGACAAAAAATTCATTTGGGTACAGTATTGCATGACTGAGTAATTGTCATTCAAAGTGTGAGAGCGCTGAAAGCTGAAAATTGGTCTGGTCACGAGGGGGGTTTAAGTGCCCAGTTGTCAAGTGGTTAAGTTGTTATTGGGTACATTACATTATTACAGTATTTTCTCTATAGAGTCTTTAATGTAAAGTTTTCGTTGATTTAATTTTTTCTGCCTTTTATAAACATAGTTACATAGTTAATCTGGTTGAAAAAACTATTTATGAATGCTTCATTGTAATTTTCTTTCAAAATCAAAACAATATGATTTTGATCCATTGTTGCGTGCCCCTAAACGTCACGGGGCCTATTTGAACAAGGCCTAAATGTTCCAAAATTGCACTTTTGTATTTAACATATAAACGGTGTCCTTGGCTATGGAAAGGCCTATAGGTGATCACCATGACAGCAATCAGTAATTAACCCCTTCTACCAGGATGAAGGCCCCATACCCACTGTGCTCATATACTGTACATTGGTCCCGCATGCATATGCAAACAGTGATTGCACCACACATGTGAGGTATTGCCTAAACGGTCAGAGTGAGAGCAATCATTTTAGCACCAGACCTCCTGTTTATCTCCAAACTAGTAACCTGTAAAGGCTTCCTGTATCATGTATCTAGTACGTGATCCAGGACTTCCAGGTAGGGCTGGAGCGCCAGCTGTGCCCTCCACCAAATGATTTGGACCAGTGCACAAAGCAAGGTCCATAAAGACATGGATGAGCGAGTTTGGGGTGGAGGAACTTGACTGGCCTGCACAGAGTCCTGACCTCAACCTGATAGAACACCTTTGGGATGAATTAGAGTGGAGACTGCGAGCCAGGCCTTCTCGTCCACATCAGTGCCTGACCTCACAAATGCGCTTCTGGAAGAATGGTCAAACATTCCTATAGACACACTCCTAAACCTTGTGGACAGCCTTCCCAGAAGAGTTGAAGCTGTTAAAGCTGCAAAGGGTGAGCCAACTCAATATTGAACCCTATGGACTTAAAGTGGTTGCAAACCCTTACAGACCACTATTTGCTACAGGTAAGCCTCGGGCCAATCACATCCCCGGAGCCCGTGATAAATGGAATAAACGGAAGTAACTCCGGGAGCGATGTCACCGGCCAGAGCAGTGAACAAGGACCACTAGGGCTTTGATCTAAGGTAAGTAATACATGTTGAGCTAGTGTGCTATGCATACTAGCTCATTATGCTTTTGTCTTGCAGGTTTTAGTTGTTTTTTTTTTTTAAGTGGGTTTACAACCACTTTAAGCTGGCCATACATTATACAATTTTCTCGTTCAATTTTCTTTAGATTTACCTTTAACTATGTAGTGCAAAGGCCTGCCTGATTGCATACAAATTGAAAGTGTTTAGGTGTCATCTCATATCATATAGCTTTGGTAAATCTAAAGGAAAATTCTACAAGAAAATTGTATAATGTATGACCAATCTAAGACTGGGATGCCATTAAAATTTCATGTACGTGTAAAGACAGGTGTCCCAATACTTTTGGTAATATAATGTATATAAGGCTCAGTTTTTGTTTGCCATAACAAGTGTCGTTTTCAGCAATGAGAGCTAAAAAATAAACACATAGCTGAAAATTAGGATTATGGTACATAAGTGTTTATACTTTGTAAATTTAGCCTTTAGTGTTGCGCGATTGCACTCTTTAATTTCACCAGTTCAGTATATTCACCCATTGTAGATATGTATTCCAGCTAGGACAGAAGTGCAAGGGTTACAATAACTGCCTTGGATATCTACTCTGGAGTTCAGCAGCTGCACCTGTAGCATGACATCCCAGCTCTGTCATGCATATTAAATTTTTCCCATACACCTGTGCATTTTTATCCACAATCACTGTGGATGATGTAGGGTTAAGCCCTGCAGAGTAAGCAAACGCGTGTATAAGTCATCACAAGGATGCTGCCCCCCCTCCCTGAGCACTTACTATATAAAGTGACTGAGGGCAGAGAGGAGAGATCAACAGAGGCATCCCTCAGACTATCACATCTCTACAGAGCACACAGCACAGACATGACTGCAGTTCCTGCCATCAGAATCCTGCCCATTGGCTTCCTGGCTAACCTGCTGCTCTTCTCCTTCATCTCGCTCTCTGTTTGCGTGGAGTTCACGGAGGAAACTGGCAAATTAGGCAAAATCAATGTGCTTCAGAGAGCAGGGAATCAGTGGGCAATTGGTGAGTGGAATCTTCATAATAGACACATGCAGACCTATTGACATGCAAGCTATTATTGTATTAAAGGATTAGTGTCAGACAAGGGAAAAGATGGCAAAACTGCTAAATCTATTACAAAGTCATTGTATTCAAGTAAGAGAAAGTGACATAAAAAGGACTGACTTGACACTTGACAAGAAGATTGCAGCAATAGGCTGGTCACACAATCTGACAACAATGGCTTATTGTTGAGTCAAGTTATAGGATTGTTGAATAGTCAGTCCAGTTTATAATATACAGTTAACACAGATTTTTAAAAAAAATCCCTATAGTAAGATGAAATGTTAAATTTCTGAAAAAAGAAATTGTCACCCCAAAAAAGGACTTATAGAAATGTTATTTTTTATATAAGTAGAATACTGTACGTATCTACATGTTGCACAATAACTTTCTGTAACAACATGATTGAATGACTAGGGCATCATGAAAAAAAAACAATATATACATAACTATTGTCTAAATTTTCTTTTTCAACTTTAAGGTGTTTGTAACCATATAGTGTGCTTACAACAACACATTTGAGTACTGACTGTGATGCTTTTTTTTTGTTTGCACTAACTCATTTTTAGGAAAAGCTTTTGGGTATATTTCCTTACTCTAAGGTCCAAGCAGTACTCATTTGTGTTGTTTCTACATTATAACAATATGTTTTGGATGATGCAAGGTAAGACCAGTCATTTTCACTGTATGTTGATTCTATAAAGTTATTTTGAATGAAGGATATATTACTATTAAATATAACAGAAAACATTACAGGAACAGCCTTGGACAATATATATATATATATATATATATATATATATATATATATATATATATATATATATATATATATATATATATATATATATATATATATATATATATATATATGAACAGCTAGTTATCTAAACAAAAAGGATTGGGTTCTCTAGTTATTTGACATTAGGTTCTAAAAATCTGTGGAAGGTTTTAGATGAATTTATATACTGATATGCTATATAAATCTGTGTGGCCAATAATTAAAAATGGTTTTTAAGTTAAAGTTTTCCTGCAACCTTAGACTACACAGATTCTACTACTTTAGTGATAATGCAAACTTATGGAAAAAATACATCCTCCTACTGTAGTTACAATATGCATACATGAATATCTTCCTAAAATGCTGATCCTGAGTTTAGATGGTGTTATGAAATAAACCTGCTTGTGCGCAGCTTCTGCCACATTATTGTCCTATGTTCCATCCTGAGCAGAAAACAAATCCAGGAGGACTCGCACTAATTACAAAGCAGGGAGATTAAGTAACATTTTTAATAGCTGCATATTGCTTGCAGGCAGAAAAAAGGAAAGTGTTCCAAAAGTGTTTTTGTACTTCACACAAAAAGAACATAATTATTTTGGTTGTATTAATTTCAGCCCCAGACTTTTTTTTTTAAACAGGGTCCCTTGAGGTTCCTTAAACAAGGAGCAATTTCTGCTTCTCAAATCAGTTTCCGCTGACACCAATGATCGTTTTAGCTTTCTGTAATTGGGGGATAATTTATACCGACCACAAATGTAAGGAGCATTCTTCCCACTGATCACACGAATGTACCAAGAGTTGTAGATATAGTATGCGTTAGCAGGGGTTCTCTGAGACAAGAAAGTTATTATAAGGACTCCTCCATGTTAAAAAGGTTGAGAAAGTCTGGTTTACCCTGTTTCCTAATATCCAAACAAGAAACAGAAAAGTAAATCTAAGTTAATGAACCATAAAACGGGGAATATACATTCAACTGTGCTCTGGTCAGCTCTAAATGTGCAACCTTTGTCAGCGACTCAGGACCAGTGACCAAAAATATTTAGTTTTTGGCTTAGGAGCTCCCCTTTGTCCTTTTTCATCGTCTTGGTTTTTCCCTTGACAGGTATTTTGTTTTAGACAAGAATTTATATGAACTATAGATATGATTCACTTTCTTAAGTAACAGTTGACCTAAGTAATTGATCTAGCTTTGCACCCAGCCCTCCTTCTTCCTCATAATGAGCTTGAGCTGGCCATGGTAGAGTAGGAAATTTGGACAAGGGTCACTAGTGCAAGATTCCAGTTAACATACCAGTACATATATAATATATGTGATAGGGAAAGGAAACCTATACAAAAACATGAACAACATGCATATTTCAATTGTGTCTCAAAGGGCAATTAAACCCAGGACCACACCAAGGCAAAGCAAGGTATTAACCACTTAGTCAACATGATATAGTATTTATTACGCTTGTGTATGCAGTGATCCACCATAAAACAAACCAATTGCAACATGTATTTCACCTGATTGCTGTTACACTAGAAATAACTTGTATCTATGCAATACAATTAGTGTAATCGTGACTATTTTAAATGTTTAATACACAAGCAATTTGAGCTCTATTCTCTGTAACATATTATTATCTAAACATATTAACCATTACCTAATGCACCTTACACGGCATTGTATGAAAGACTTGATAAACCATTTGTAAATCTACATGGAAACTTGTGTAGAGTGTATTATAATGTTTAATATGTAGATTAAATCCTTCTATCCACAAAGTGGCATGTTTGTTTACCCTACGCCCACGTACACAGCATTGGGGTTGATTTACCAAAACTGAGTGTAAAATCTGGTGCAACTCTGCATGGACAACAATCAGCTTTTACGTTTTATTTTCAAAACCTAATTGAACAAGCTAAGGTTAGAAGCTGATTGGCTACCATGAACAGCTGCACTAGATTTTGCACTCTCCAGTTTTGGTAAATCATCCTCATTGTCTTACATTTAGGGATTACTCAAAGGCCAAGTACCAAGCAAAGCCAGCCAACACGGTCACACAAAAGTTCTCTGAACTTTTGACCGTCAAGAACGCGGTGACACACAACACTACGACGAGCCGAGAAAATGAAGTTCAATGCTTCCGAGCATGCGTCAAATTGTTTTTTGCGCGTCCGAATTGCATACAGACGAACGCATTTTCGAATAGGAACTTTTTCCGACCGAAAAATTGAGAACCTGCTCTCAATCTTTTGCTGGCGGGAATTCCGCCAGCAAAAGTCCGATGGAGCATACACACGGTCGCATTTTCCAACCAAAAGCTCTCATCTGTCTTTTGCTGGCCGAATTTCCTATCGTGTGTACGTGGCATAAGACTTGCTATCAGGAAGCACTTTCTTAGTATGAAGCATAATATCAATGGTTGCTAAAGGCTATGTTGCATTTCAAAGCAAACTTGTGACAAATCCTAAACTACAAAGCCATCACTTACTGTGTACCAAGGAAACCTACAGGTGTCTGAATGTCCAATCATTTTCCGTCTACATGAATCCAGATACAGGGGTGCTTTGAGATGCAACCACTCCAGCCTCCTGAGCTTCACGATTGGATGACCATCATAGTCAGTCATGTTTTTGCATGTCAGAGCACCTCAGTATTTGAGGCCAATGGGGCACTCTACAGAAGATGTGACCAGATATTCTGGTACTCGAATAGTGCCGTTAGTATACAGTAGGAGGCAGTTTTGGTATCACCACAAAGAACTACATGCTTCCAGATACAAGGGTGTTTTAACATGCAGCCAGCACTGTCCAAACACTCCAGCCTTCTAAGCCTAACTATTAGTTAGAGAAGAGCTTCTCAACCTGGGTTCCGTAGAACCCTAGGGTTCCTCCAGAGGTTGCTAGTGGCTCCCACTGACACTATTGATCTTTTTATTTATCTATAAGGGGGTAATTTTTCCCAATGTTCATAAGTGTAAGGAGCATTTTTTCCCAGTACCCATCACACTAATGTATCATGCGTTGTAGATATAGTCATTTTTAGCAGGGGTTCCCTGAAACCAGAAAGCTATTTCATGGGTTCCTCTGTGTTGGAAAGGTTGAGGAAGGCTGAGTTAATGTCAGGGCTGGGCTCAGCCCTTCCTTCTCTGAGCTGGCCGCTCAACTGTTGGCTAATTGCCAGCTCCTATCTCTCCACAGTGACTCACCTGTTGATGATATCCTGCTAGTCAGTCCTGCCTACTTAAGCAGTCCAGTCCAGATGATCTCTGCCTTCGCTTTGGTCACATCTCTAGAGACGCTCTTCTGTGTTCCTGTTAAAGACTTACTTGGCTGACATTCCTTCTGGCTCCAGATCCTGCTTTCTGTTCTACTACGCTGTTCTCTGGCTCCCTGACATTTTGGCTTGTCTGACTATCCGTTCTGGTTCCTGAACTCTGGCTATGTTTTGACTACGTTTACTCTGTTTACCTTTTTTTATTATTATTAAACAAGTCTGATTTAACTGTACTTCTGTCTCAGTCTGATGCATGGTTTCTGACAGTAGACGAAGGCCATGAATTCAGAAGATGCAGTCAATCCCCTTGTTGGTAATATTTTTTCCAGATTGGATGAGCAGGATCACCACATGGATCAGTTTGCCATGGCGTTACAAATGCTCCTGAGTCACACAGCTCACCTGGAATCTCCCATTGTGGCTGCTCCGGTACAATCTGTGTTGCAGGCCGTCCCTGCTGCTGCTCCAGTCTCTGTGCAGGCACCTGCCTTGAGTATTACCTCTATAAGAGGTATGTCTGGTTCCGCTCCACTTCCCCAGTGATTTAGGGGTGATCCAGTCCAATGCAGAGGGTTTCTCAACCAGGTTGAGATATACTTTGAGATGCTGCCCCAGGTGTTTCCCACAGATAGAAGCAAAGTAGGTTTTGTGATATCTTTGCTTTCTGAGAGAGCCTTGGCCTGGGCAAACCCTCTATGGGAGACGCAAAAACCTGTTGTCTTGAGTTACTCTGAGTTTTTGGCTTCTTTTAAAGGGTATTTGACGTTCCTGCACGCTCCGCTTCTGCTGCCAAGTGCCTCATGTCCATCAAACAGAGTACGAGAACTGTTGCCGATTTCGCCATTGAATTCCATACTCTGGCAGCAGAGGTTGCATGTAACAATGAGGCCCTCGTGGCTACTTTTTCTCATGGTCTCTCGGATACCATCAAGGATGAGATAGCAGCCCAAGATATACCGCTGGAGAAGTTGATCGTGTTTGCCATTCTCATTGACTCCAGATTTAGAGAAAGACTCTCTTTTAAGGAGCGCTTGCAGAAGCCTTCTGTACATTTGTCTCCGAGCTTTGCAGTCCCACCCGTGCCTCCCTCACCTCCCTTGCCTCCTGGTATTGAGTTGGTCAGTGAAGATGAACCCATGCACTTGGGCTTCACGCATCTCTCTGCGGATGAGAGAACCCTTAGGAGGAGGGAGAGATTGTGCCTTTATTGTGGCCAGGCAGGTCACTTTTTGAAGTTTTGTACGACCCATCCAGGGAACGCCCGAACCTTGAGGTCTTATCACGGACAGACCTTAGGTGGCGTTGTTTCGTCCCCAGTTATCCAGAAAATAAGCCCCTGGTTTCGGTTTCCCTTTCTTGGGCTGGGTCGCCCGTCGAAATACAGGCTTTAATCGACTCTGGGGCTGCAGGCCTGTTCATTGATGCTGCCCTTTGTATCGAAGCACTTGATTCCGCTGCAGCTGTGTGACACTCCACTTGCCATTTAGGCTCCTGACGGGAGACCTCTACAGCCTGCCCATGTAAGTCATGAGACGGTTCCGTTGCCCATGGTAGTAGGGGCTCTTCACCATGAGATAATCCAATTCCAAGTTATTTCCTCACCAAGTTTCCGCTGGTTATTGGTTATCCTTGGTTACAGAGGCACAACCCCTCTTTTGATTGGCTCCATGCTGAGGTTCTCTCCTGGTTGTCACAATGCAGTAAGACATGCTTCCAGAAGGTAGATAAGGTCCTGTGCACCTCCTCACTCTCCTCCCTGCCGGGGGAGTACCACAATTTTAGCTATGTCTTTGACAAAGGTCAAACTGGTAGTTTGCCTCCACACCGGTCGTATGATTGCGCAATTGACTTTCAACCTGGTGCCATACCCCCTAGTGGCCGGGTTTATCCTTTGTTGGTCTTAGAGGATAAGGCCATGGAGGAGTATAGTGCAGACGCAGTTTCTCGAGGTTTCATCTGCAAATCCTCGTCTCCTGCTGGTGCTGGTTTCTTCTTTGTGAAGAAGAAGAGTGGTGAACTGAGACCTTGTATATGATTATAGGGGGTCTAAATCGTTTTACAATTAAGAATACCTATCCGAGTCCTTGGATTATTTGACAACCTCAAGGGAGCAACGGTTTTCACAAAGCTTGATTTGAGAGGGGCATATAATCTTGGAAAACGACGTTTAATACCAGAACGGGCCATTATGAGTACCTCGTAATACCTTTTGGCCTTTGTAACGCCCCGGCAGTTTTCCAGGAATTTATTAACGATGTCCTCCGAGATTTGTTGCAGTTATGTGTGGTGGTTTATCTCGACGATATTCTCATATTTTTCAAGTGCCTGGAGAGCCACCACACAGATGCCTGTCGTGTGCTTCAGAAACTAAGAGAGAACAATCTCTAAATTGGAGAAGTGTGAATTCCATTGTGAACAGGATAAATTCCTGGGTTATGTCATTTCCACTGCTGGTTTTTCGATGGACCCAGAGAAACTATCAGCAGTCCTATAGTGGCCCCGAGCCATGGGTTTATGTCCCCTGCAGCATTTTCTTGGCTTTGCCAATATTATCGGAAGTTTATAACTTCTTGTCTCTGGTCAAGCCCCTGACTAATATGACCAGAAAGGGCGGTAGCCCACAGAGTTGGTCTCCGGAGTCCATTAAGGCATTTGAGAGTCTCAAAGCTGCCTTTGTTTCTGCTCCAGTGTTGGCACATCCTGATCCTACATTATCTTTTATCCTTGAGGTTGATGCTTATGAGACTTGAGTTGGCGCCCTTCTGTCTCGACGTCCTACCTGCAATTACGAGACTGGTAACAGAGAGCTGTTAGCGATCATTTTAGCCCTGAAAAAAATGTAGACATCTCCTTGAAGGTACCACTGTGCCGGTTCTCATTCTTACTGACCCTAATGCCGCGTACACACGGTCGGACTTTCGTCCTACTTGGTCCGGCACACTTTCTTAAGGACTTTGTCCGCCAGGTGCGCCGGACTTTAAAACGGACGGACTTTGCGGCAGGCTAAGTCCGCCCGTTTTTCCGACGGACTTTCGCCGGAGTTACGGCGGACTTTCAGAATTAACGTACTTGCCCACACACGGACTAGTCCGTTCATTTTGAACGTGACTCAGGTGCGACGGAACTAGAAAAGGATGTCAATCTTGCCGCTTTTATCGGCGAGATTAACACCTTGTGAGCCCCGTCGCGGGTCATACCAGGCCCTTAGGTCTGGTATGAGTTATAAAGGGGAACCCCCCCTACGCCGAAAAAACGGCGTGGGGTCCCCCCTAAAATCCATACCAGACCCCGATCCGAGCACGCAGCCTGGCCGGTCAGGAAAGGGGGTGGGGACGAGCGAGCGCCCCCCCCCTCTTGAACCGTACCAGGCCGAATGACCTCAACATGGGGGGTGGGTGCTTTGGGGGAGGGGGGCGCCCTGCGGCCCCCCCACCCCAAAGCACCTTGTCCCCATGTTGATGAGGACAAGGGCCTCTTCCCGACAACCCTGGCCGTTGGTTGTCGGGGTCTGCGGGCGGGGGGCTTATCGGAATCCGGGAGCCCCCTATAATAAGCGGGCCCCCAGATCCCGGCCCCCCACCCTATGTGAATGAGTATGGGGTACATGGTACCCCTACCCATTCACCTAGGGAAAAATGTAAATAATAAAACAATACACAGGTTTTTAAAATATTTTATTAAACAGCTCCGGGGGGGGAAACTTCCTCCGACTTCGGGGGTCTTCTTCCGGCTTCGGGGGTCCCTCCGGTTTATCTTCTCCAGGCGTCCGGTTGGTTCTTCTCCGCTCTCTTCTCCCGGTGTTCCAGTTCTTCGTCCGGCTCCTCCGCTGTCTTCAGGTAGCTCTCTTGCCAGTGGAGGTCCGGACTTCTTGTCTCCTGGGCTTCTGGGCTTCTTGTCTTCTCTTCTCTTCTCCAGATGTTGACACAACGCTCTCTCCGGCTGGACTGCTCTCTGGGGGCTGCGTTGTGACTTATATAGGCGGAGACCCCGCCCCCTTATGGTGTCACAGTCCCTGGGCATGCTGGGACTGTGCCGTTTTAGGGGGCGTGGTCAACATCACCCGTTGACCACGCCCCCTAAAACGTCACAGTCCCAGCATGCCCAGGGACTGTGACATCATAAGGGGGTGGGGTCTCCGCCTATATAAGTCACAACGCAGCCCTCAGAGAGCAGTCCAGCCGGAGAGAGCATCGTGTCAACATCTGGAGAAGAGAAGACAAGAAGCCCAGAAGCCCAGGAGACAAGAAGTCCGGACCTCTGCTGGCAAGAGAGCTAACTGAAGACAGCGGAGGAGCCTGCCGAAGAACTGGAACACTGGGAGAAGAGAGCGGAGAAGAACCAACCGGACGCCGGGAGAAGATGAACCGGAGGGACCCCCGAAGCTGGAAGAAGACCCCCGAAGTCGGAGGAAGATCCCCCCCCGGAGCTGTTTAATAAAATATTTTAAAAACCTGTGTAGTGTTTTATTATTTACACTTTTTCCCTAGGTGAATGGGTACCATGTACCCCATACTCATTCACATAGGGTGGGGGGCCGGGATCTGGGGGCCCTCTTATTATAGGGGGCTCCCGGATTCCGATAAGCCCCCCGCCCGCAGACCCCGACAACCAACGGCCAGGGTTGTCGGGTAGAGGCCCTTGTCCTCATCAACATGGGGACAAGGTGCTTTGGGGTGGTGGGCCCGCAGGGCGCCCCCCTCCCCCAAAGCACCCACCCCCCATGTTGAGGGCATGTGGCCTGGTACGGTTCAGGAGGGGGGGGCACTCGCTCATCCCCACCCCCTTTCCTGACCGGCCAGGCTGCGTGCTCGGATCGGGGTCTGGTATGGATTTTAGGGGGGACCCCACGCCGTTCTTTCGGCGTAGGGGGGTTCCCCTTTATAATCCATATCAGACATAAGGGCCTGGTATGCCCCGCGCTCGCCGCAATAGGAAAATTTGTTTTTCCTATTGCAGCGAGCGCGAAATGCAATACCCTGCCCTCGCGTCGTATCTGGTCCGTTGGACCAGCATACACACGAGCGGACTTTCCGCCCAAAACTGAGTCCGACGGAAAGATTTAAAACATGTTTCAAATCTAGGTCCGGCAGGCTTTTGGGCAAAGGTCCGCCGGAAAAGTCAGCCAGCGCCTACACACGGGCGGATTGTCCGGCACACTCTGGTCCGCCGGACCAAGTATGCCGGAAAGTCCGACCGTGTGTACGCGGCATAAGAATCTCACATTCTTGTCTGAGGCTAAACACCTTCTCTCCCAGAATGGCACAATGGGCTCTTTTCTTGTCTAGTTTCAATTACATTGTCTCATTCTTACCCGGTACCAAGAATGTAAGGGCTGACGCTTTGTCACGACAATTTTCCTCCACTTCCAAGATGGAGCCGGTTCTGGTTCCTGTGATTCCTTCTGATCGTATTCTGGCTACGGTTCGCACCAGTCTCACTATTCCTTTGGGTGACAAAATTCTTGCTGCTCAGGTCCATGCTCCTCCTGAGAAATCTTGTGACCACTCCTTTGTCCCAGAGAGGACACCCAGACATAACCCACTGGGAGATACAATCTGCAGCTGCTTGCTCCTCCACTTCAAAGGCATTCACCGATATTCATTTAATATATTCCACAATCACATGAATCAGCTTAAATTCGTCTGGAACTTATTTATTTTAAAAACATTCAAAACACTTACATTTTGTTTTGTCTCCACTGACACCAGTATTAAAAGCACAATCATATAGCCAAATCGCCTCCAGCCGCGAGCGTGATCTCAACATGCGTGGTGATGTCACGTCCTAGCCCCGCCCTATGTGTTTTGTCATTCGACATCCTCTAGCAGCTGAAGGCATACTTGAAGAGGAGTGTTTACAGGCAAAAAAAATTGAAAAAAATTCCAATGGCTAGAATAAATTAATATTCCGTCCAGTACGATGCATTTATGCTCAATGTCATACACGTTTAAACTTGCGTACATACGTGCATGAACATGCCTGTATACATGCATAAACCCACATACATACATACACAAGCTTAAATTTTGGCAAAAAAAATGCAGCATATTTGGAGTATAAATTCATACACCCATGTGCATGAGGCCACAAAGTAACACTGACACCATACAGATAAATATCTGTAGCATACTAGGGGTAAATGTGTGGTTCAAAATCTCAATAGGAGCAGAGGACAGCTATCTTTTAAGTCACAATCATGCTGCAAGGCTGCAATAGATATAGGACAACAGTCTGACATTCTGGTGTAATCTGAATATCACAAAAATTATTTTTGTAAGCAATCCACATGTGAACATTCAGATTTAAATTGTCTTGCCATCCATTGGACAGGGAGTGTGCAGGAACCATCATGATCAGTTTTATCTAGAAAAATAATAGCGATCAGCCCAGGAAATTAATTTCTGTTTTCCCAGTGTTTCTATTTTAGTGAAACATGTTATCAAATAATATTGCAAATAAAACCATTTTTTACTTCTAGGCAGAATCACTTGTATCAATGTTTTTTTTCTCATCAGTGTAAAATATAATTTGGTATAGGGGTGGCCACAATGTTCTTCTTTGCAGGATTATTTTATGCAATTGAGAATGTGATAACAGGTTGAGGTGAGTTTGAATGTACAGTACATGGCACCATTATATACAGTTAGGAATTCACGTACTGTATTCCAACTTTTTTTATGTTTAGGATATCCTGGAAATTTGTGAGAGCCTCTGCCATGTTTTTACAGATATTTGGGTTTAAAGTATAACTAAAAGGCAAATCTTTTTTTTTTAGTTTTGCATAGAGTAGAGATAGATTAGAACACCAGTCAGTTTTTATTGCTGTATGTGCCCCTGTTAAGGAGATTTAACCACCTCGCACACATTTTAGCCCAATGACGGCTACAGCCTGGGCCTCGATTGCCGGGAGGCTGTCAATAGATGGCCTCCCGTGCATGAGCTGCCTGCGGGCCGCCTGGGGAATGCACGCGGCGCACTCTGTGATCACCGAGTCAGTGAGACTCAGCTGATCACAGATCGGAATAAAAGGCCGATCCTGGCCCCTTACCATGTGATCAGCTGTCAGCCAATGACAGCTGATCACGTGATGTAAATAAAAGATTGTCAAATCTGCTTTTTTTTCCCCCTCACGGTAGCAGCGTGAGGGAAAAAAAAGCTAATCACCGGCTTCTGACGGAGGGACTATCAGCGCTGCCTATCAGTGGTGCCCACCAGTGGCCCCTATCAGTGCCACCTATCGGTGCCCTTCATTGCCACCCATCAGTGCTACCTCTCAGTGCTGCCTAATCAGTACCCATCAGTGCAGCCTATCAGTGCCCATCAGTGCAGCCCATCAGCGCACATCAATTAAAGTGAAAAATTACCTGTTTTCAAAATTTTATAACAAACTGAGACAGTTTTTCTTTTTTCAAAATTTTCTGTCTATTTTTGTTTTGTTTTTTTTTTAGCAAAAAATGAAAAACCCGGCAGTGATTAAATATCACCAAAAAAATATCTCTATTTGTGGGGGAAAAAATGATAAAAATTTCATTTGGGTACAGTGTTGCATGACTGCGTAATTGTCATTCAAAGTGTGAGAGCAAATTGGCCTTGGCAGGACAGGCGACTTTGGCTGTGGCCAATCACAGAATAATCAGCTCTCTGGGAGGGAGGGGTTTGCCTGGGCAAACTAATTTTTTTTCCTGTAAAGTCGCTTCAATATAGATGGAGATCCGACTTGGAGGCGACTTCCATTGAATTCTATGGGTACAGGTCGCCTAGAAGTCGGATCCAAATAGTACAAGTAGTACACTCTGAAGTCGGAGCGACTTCAGTAGTGTCAGTTAAGACGCTCTCATTCACTGTAATGCAAATCTCATTCTAGGCGACTTGGGGCGACTTGAGGGCTTACAAGTCGGATCCCAAGTCGTCCTAGTGTGAACTGACCCTGAAGAGCGAGGTAGAATTCAAAAAGGGTTCCGAAGAAGTAGTTACACTATTTACAAGTATTTTTGTGTATACCTTAGTCATACTAAAGATAAATACAAGGTATCCATAGTTTAATGGACATTTATTATAATGTTATTAAGGTAGGGGAATGAGAAAATCAGAGATGTGGAGAAGTAATAATAGAAAACATATCAAATTATTAATCCTATAGTGGTGGTCCAGAGGTCTGGAATAATTGTGACATCCAATCCACTCCTATATCCAGTTTGTCTTTACTGTCCCACAGCATAAGGTGTCTATTTCCCCCCCCCAAAAAAAATTTGTGGTTCTGGGGTGGTCAAGTCAACCACTTTAGTGCATAGGGGTAGACAACTTTAATGAGAGAAAATATTTTTGTACAGGTTTCATTCTATTCCCCCATCTAGTATAGATTAATAGATGTGGAAGTAGAGGAGCAGTGGGGTTACATACACCTTATTGTTCTAAGAAGACAGATAGGTTACACTCATTATTCAGGCCTCTAGGTTGTATACTGTTTAACGTAAAGATCCACATTTTCTCTTTTTGATACAGTATCCTATCAAAATCCCCTCTACGGGGTGGCAGATTAAGTCTGTAGATGCCTTTGCATTTGAAGCCCCTTGGTTCCCCTCGTGTGTTTTCAGAAAATGTAGGTATAGGGGGCGATCATCATCTTTGTTGATAATGCTCTGTATGTGTTCGCCAAACCTGATTTTGAGCTGCCTTTTAGTTTTTCCCACATAGATCAATCCACATGGGCAGGTGAGCATATATATTACACTCGTTGTTAGGCAGTTTATAAAGTTATTAATTTTAAATTGTTTGGTGCCTTCCGAATTCACGAACGTGTCTGTCTTTTCCACGTATTTGCAGACGTGGCATCTGCCACATGGGTACATACCCTTTAGTTGGGGGAGACTAGTGAGCCAATCCCATCTTTCGGATCTCCGATATTCCGAATGGACCAGTCTATCCTTGAGGTTGGTGGCTCTCCTTGCTGTAAGAAGAGGCCTGTCTCCAACTATGTTTTCCAGAATGGGGGCCTCTGTTAGGATATGCCAGTGGCGGCTAAGTATACTTCTAGTCTGAGCAGGGAATCAGAAGTGATGCGGCAGTGCCTGCAAAAAGCACCGCCCAGTCTTTCTCTGTTCCAGTCAATTAAAAATCGTATTCCCATAGACTGCCATATGTCCAGCGCCTGGACACTCTTAAAGGGCCTTTTTTAAAAAAAAAATTGTATTTATTTATTTTTTACTTGGGGGGGGGGCGGTGCCCATGCGCCCCCTATGGACGGGCTGCCACTGGGTTTAAGTGCCCAGTAAGCAAGTGGTTAACCTCTCTATGTGTCCTGTTTACCATTATCATTGAAAGTAAAAGAAAATGAAAAAAATTTGGGATTTCATAGTTGATAAGGTTGACTAAAGACACTAGTCCATCCAGTTCAACCTGTGTACGTGTACGTGAGTCAATGTCGGTAATCATTTTCTATATCCCTGTAACTTGTTTTCACTAAGATGCACATCTAAGAGTCTTTTAAAACTATCAATATTTGGGTTGTCCCCAGAAAAGTAATAGAGGGGAAAGGTTAGAATGGGGACACTAGTTCTGGTGACAGGAAATTCCTCTCACTTCCTGTTTGGTTATGAGACACAGATGGTGATAATAAATTGGCAGGGGTTATAACGGTTAAGGTAGGTCTTCATATTACATAGTTTGATAAATCTCCAGAGGTTGTGTAGAGATTGTACAGTTAGATTTTTAAGTGTCTGGTGAGCTTTACACTTGGGAATGATGGAATGATGGGGAAATCTTTCCAAAGGGGACAGAGACAGTTATAACAACATTTTTTTTTTGTAGATTTGGGAAAGTTTGGAACCTATTTTAGGGCTTTATTTTTGTGTTTTCATATCTCAGAGACCCACATTCCCATAATTTCTTCTTTACATGGACAAAAAGCTAGTTAGGATTGCCATTTGAATACAATTTCTGACACAAAAATATATTCTTTGATAAAGTGCAATTCAAAATGCATCCTAAATTACAAAGTTACATAGTTGGTAAGGTTGAATAAAGACACAATTCCATCCAGTTCACCCTGAGTGTGTGTGTGCATTTCACTACCATTTTCAATATCCCTGGACATTGTGTTTGCTATGAAACACATCTAAAAGTTTTTTGAATTTATTTACATTCCCTGCTGACACCACAAACTGTGGAAGGGAATTCCACATCTTTAACACTCTAACAGTAAAGATCCCTTTATGCAGTTTAATATTGAACCACTTCTTGTCCAACTTCACTGTGTGACCGTGTATATTCTTTAGAGCCATTAAATTAATTTCCTCCCAATGCTACAGTCATCATTTGCAGATTTGTATATTGCAATCATAATATTTGTAGTCATTTCTCATAACAGAGGTCCCCCAGCCCCCTTATTAGCCCTTTTACCCTTCTCTCTAGTTCAAGGACATCCTTCCTGAGGAATGGATCAGTGAGCATAACTGAACAGCATACTCAAGATGTAGCCGGACCAGAGAATTGTATTCCTGTTATTTACTACTACTTAGTAGACTTTGTAGTGCTATAGAACTGCAATTCTTACAACATAAAATCCAGAAGGATATCCCAAAGTTGATCCAGGAATTGTGGCTGACTATGTGTCAGGAACCATGAATCAGACTGAGACAGAAAATGCTGTAAAAGTTACACCTTAAACGTAATAGTCAAAATAGTACAGATCAGGAACATAGTCAAAACCAAAGCCAGGGTTCAGAAGCCAAAATGGGTAATCAGACAAGCCAGTAATCAGGGAACCAGGGATCAGTGTAGTTGAAAGCCAAAGATCAGGCTCAGGAACCAAAAGGAACGTCAGCCTAGCAAAGTCTTTAACAGTAACTCAGCAGAGACACTCAGGATATGTTGACCAAGGCAAAGGCATGAAAGAAATTAACAAGGCAGTTTAAATAGCCAGAAGGGGCTGGCTGTAGGCTGGACTGATGAGCAGGTAATGATAACCAGATGAGCCACTGTGGAAACAATGAGTGCTGAGAATCATCCGACAGCTGAGTAGCCTGAGCACAAAGAAGAGAGCTGCTAAGAGCCCAGCCCTGACACTATGTCATTCAGTTATACACCAGAATCAACGCCCTCTTAAATGCAATTTAATTTACAACCTCTGGTAAAGGAAACTAGGGCCTTTCTAAAGGATACCAAACATACCCTACAGTTTCTAAAAGGATGTGAAAGGAGTGAAGATATGGTGATGGCTACCGTTGATGTGGCCTCATTGTATACCAATATTGACCATCAGGGGGCTATGAAAGTGGTTAAGTGGGCTTTGAAAAAGAACACCAATATAGAACGTAAACATCGTAGATTTATTCTTAAGAGTTTAGATTTTTGCCTAAAACACAACTATTTCTGGTATGAAAACATCTATTACTTACAAATAAGAGGCGTCGCTATGGGCGCAAAATTTGCGCCCAGTGTCGCAAATCTTTATATGTCAAAATGGGTGAAAGGAAGGTGTTTTATATGATCCGGATCCAAGGCTTATATTATACAGACGCTTCATTAATGATATACTATTGATATGGAAAGGGGATACTGAAGGTATAGATGGCCTATCCATGAATGACAATCCATGAATGACAATGATCGAAACATTAGGTTAACATGGGATATCAGTAAAGAAAGCATTCCTTTTGCTGGATTTAGAGATCAAAAATACTTATTTGGTATAGAAACAAAAATGTACTTTAAGGACATGGATCGCAATTCATATACCCCCACCACTAGCTGTCACCATAAACCCTGGATAAATAATATCCCCAGAGGACAGTTCATGCGAATAAGAAAGAATTGTACGAGAAAAGAGGACTATGAGGTACATTCAGATAAATTAAGTAAAATGTTTAGGAAGAAGGAGTATCAAGCAGGTTTTCTGGAAACAGAAAGAGGGAAAATTAGAGATGTAAACAGGGATAGCCTGTTAAGGGATAAAGATACAAATGATGATACCAATGATGATATGGGTACCTGTATTATCCTAGACTATAATTTACAGAATGAGGATGTGGAAAGGATTATTAATAGATACTGGGGTGTCCTCAAACAATATGCACATTTAAAAGTAAGTATACCCGATAAACCAAACATTGTATACAAGCGAGCCCCTACCTTAACCACTTCAATACCGGGCACTTAGACACCCTCCTGCCCAGACCAATTTTCAGCTTTCAGTGCTGTCGCAGTTTGAATGACAATTGCGCAGTCATGCTACACTGTACCCAAACTAAATTTTTATCATTTTGTTCCCACAAATAGAGCTTTCTTTTGGTGGTATTTGATCACCTCTGCGGTTTTTATTTTTTGCTAAACAAATAAAAAAAGACCGAAATTTTTGAAAAAAATAAAAGTTTTGCTTTTGTTTCTGTTAAAAAAATTTGTAAATAAGTAAGTTTTCTCTTTCACTAATGGGCACTGATAAGGCGGTACTGACAGGCACAGATACGGCGGCACCGATGAGGTGGCACCAATGAGCGGGCACTGACGGACACTGACGATGGGCACTGATATGCGGCACTGATGGGCACTGGTAGGCGGCACTGATGGGTGGCACTGATATGCAGCACTGATGGGCATTGATAGGCAGCACTGATGGGCACTCATGGGTGGCACTGGGTGGCACTGGTTGGCACTGATGGGCACTAATGGGCGACACTGATGGGCACTGAAAGGCAGCACTGCTGGGCACTGATGGGCACTGACAGGGTGGCACTGATATGTGGCACTGATAGGCGGCACTGCTGGGCACTGATGGGCACTGATAGGCGGCACTGCTGGGCACTGATGGGCACTGATACGTGGCACTGATGGGCACTGATACGCAGCACTGATATGCGGCACTGATAGGCATCCCTGGGTGGCACTGGCAGTGGTAGGCATTGGAGTGGGCACTGATTGGCAGCTGCCTGGGCACAGATTGGCAGCTGCCTCGGCACATATTGGTATTTCCCTGGGGGTCTAGGGGGCATACCTGGTGGTCCAGTGTGGTGGCCATCCTGGTGGTCCTGGGCGGCTTCCCTGGTGGTCCTGGGTAGGATCTGAGGGGGGGCTGTGCTGATAAACAATCAGCACAGACCCCCCTGTCAGGAGAGCAGCCGATCGGCTCTCCTCTACTCGCGTCTGTCAGACGCAAATGAGGAAAAGCCGATCAACGGCTCTTCCTTTTTACATCGTGATCAGCCGTGATTGGACACGGCTGATCACGTGGTAAAGAGTCTCCGTCAGAGACTCTTTACCTAGATCGGTGTTGCAGGGTGTCAGACTGACACCCCGCAACAACGATCGCTGTGATGCGTGCCCCCGGGGCCGCGCAGTGACTCGATATCCTGACCACGTCATATGACGTCCGGTCAGGAATATCAAACCACTTTGCTGCCGTCATTTTGTAATAGGGCGGGTGGCAAGTGGTTTTGGGATAGATTAGTACGCAATGTTGTTGAAGCGCCCCCACCTAGGCCGATGATGTTTTGGGACATCAAAGGGTTCCATGGGTGTGGTAGATGCTATAGCTGTGTAAGGGTCCCAAATAATACTAGGAAAGTTAAATCTTTTATTAATCCCAATACCCAGCAGTCATACACTATTAGAGATTTCATCTCATGTGATACGATTGGAGTTGTATATGCTATTAAATGCCCATGTAACTTAATCTATGTAGGCAGAACCAAAAGAGCGTTAAAGGTCAGAATGGAAGAACAAGTTAGTGCTTGTCAAAACATTTGTGAATATTCCTATCTATTAGTGTATTTTAGGGATAAGCATAATAAAATCCCGGAAGGGATGCAATGTTGGGGTCTAGAGGCCCCAAAGCGACATTGGAGAGGTTCCAATTACATAAGGGAGATCAGCAAGAAAGAATCTTGGTGGATACACCAATTGGGCTCTCTGGCACCCGGAGGGTTAAACTAAGAATTTGATCTGAAAATGTTTTTTGAATAATAACTAAAGGTGGTGGTGGTGATGGGGGGGGGGGTTGCGATCTATTGCAGCTATGTTGCAGCACCTATGGGGACAATGTACACCATAATGTGTACATGTTATAAAGGGATGGGTTCATAGATGCAAGGACATCAGCTTTCATTGGTTTTAAATTAGTGTTATGCATATGGATCATAGCATTAATTTTATTGGTTTTTAATTCATTAGTGGTAATAGTGAGTTCCTAGCAGATTAAGTTCCTTGATGGTATATTATGGGGTATATACTTTGTGTGTATATATGTATGTGGGTGTATATAATATATGTGTGTGTGTGTTTGTGTGTGTGTGTGTGTGTGTGTGTGTGTGTATATAATATGTGTATTTTTTACAAAAAAAGTTTTTGGTTTCATTTTTATTTTATTTTATTTTATTTATTTTCTGATCTATTCACTGATTGCAGTTACATATTTATTGCCAATCGCTGTGTCCGTATTAGATAGGGTTCGCTTTAGGTCCTTTTAATGATTTTTAATATTAATTCTGGTGTGTTTATTGATTGCAGCTATTATGCATATACATTGCCAGTTGTTATGTTAATTTAAGTCTGTGCAGCAACATGATTTATTTGTGTATGTGTAATGGCATCTCTGTCAGAAGTAGTGTGTCTTCCCCTTTGCATCGTTCTGAGGTTACTTAGAGTACTATCTTTTAATTAACTGCATTGTTTTTTGTAAGGGCCCTTTCACACTGGGGCAGGGGCGGCGTCGGCGGTAAAACGCCGCTATTGTAAGCGGCGCTTTACCGTCGGTATTCGGCCGCTAGCGGGGGCGGTTTTACCCCCGCTAGCGGCCGAGAAAGTGTTAAAGCCACCGAAAAAGCGCCTCTGCATTTCAATGGGCAGGAGCGGTGAAGGAGCGGTATACACTCCGCTCTGAAGATGCTGCTAGCAGGACTTTTTTTTCCCATCCTGCTAGCGCACCGCTCCAGTGTAAAAGCCCTCAGGGCTTTTACACTGGAGAAACAGGCTGTTTCGGGTCGGTTTGCAGGCGCTATTATTAGCGCAACAGCGCCTGAAAACTGTCCCAGTGTGAAAGGGCCCTAAGTGAATTGTGGTCCCACTGTGTGGGACCACAGCAAGATGGGGGGAGCTAATAGGATTCCGTAATTATAAATGGGTGAAAAGGGGGGGGGGGGCAATCTTTGTGACCATTGATTTCTATTTGATGCTTGGAGTCTATGGATGATAGAGTGTCCATGGTCTACAAGAAAATGGCTGCCGTCAATGTGTTTATTAACTGACATGTAAACCGTCCAATCACAATCCCCCTGAGGAAGATACGATTCATCCCTGTATAGACACATGTTGGGGAGGGGCAGGATGGAGCAGGAGACAGCTGACACACTATTTCCGCTTTTTTGGCATTTTGTTTAGCTTTTTATAAAGTGGTACACTGAAGCACCCAGCAAATGTGAGTACCCTGTCAGAGGGGTTATGGTTTATTAATAAAATTATTTTATAAAACGGTATCAAACTATCAAGTTTCTTTATGTTTTACACGAGTGTGGAAGCAGCAGGACTGAGCAGCCCAGGACTCCATCACTGACACTGAACCCAGGGGTGGTTCACAAGCATAAACAAAAAACTGGCCACTGCCCTCACCTATAACTGGCCTTCACAGCAAGGAGCACATGGAGGGGCATATACTTGTAAGACAAAAGCAAGTTAGCAGACTGCTTGGTGAGTTGAGCTATGGAATTGTTTTTGTCTTACGTGGTTCACAAGCATGTTCTGAATGAATTTAATTGTGAGGTCACACATTCACTATATTTCATACATGAAGTTTTTGATTTTATTTTCTTTTGTATTGACTTTTTGGAGTTTGCACGAAAATGTATAATATACAATTTCATATATATAAATATATATATATATATATATATATATATATATATATATATATATATATATATATATATTTTACCAGCACGGAGGCACCTTATACATTTCAACACATACGTGGATTTTGAGGTTTGTGATGCTGTGATCACACACTCTATGGTAAAAAAAACTTTGTTTGCACGTCAACACATTATTTAAATTTTTTTATTTAGTGTCATTGCATCAAGGCACTCATGCTAACATCCAGATAGTCTGGTATTTATTGAGGAAATGCTGCGCTATTACAGACTAATGTAGTGTGCAGTACAATAATACAGTAGAGCTCTTATGTAAGTAGAATATTTTGGATAAGAGATTAATGAAGTCATTTAATTTTTTCAACAGAATTCTATAGAGTTCTATATAGCTTATAGTAGTCTCTATACAAAGACATAATTTCTTAGATTTGGATAGAGAGAAAACACAACCTCACCAAAAAGTAATTTCTCCATAGGGCTATATAGGGAATCCACTTCTGGTGACACAGGGTAGTCTGTCTTTCAGCTGTCATGGCTATACACCATATACACTGCTCCTCCACCGCCCGAAAGATGCTGCTTGCTGGACTTTTTCTAACGTCCTGCAAGCACACCGCCCCAGTGTGAAAGCACTCTGGCTCTCACACTGGGGCTGCAGGGGAGGCGTTAAGTCTGCCATAATGTGCAAATATGCCTCATCCCTTAACTCCAATGCATTTTGCCAAATTTGTAAGATTTTATCTAAATCTTTCAATTTTTGAAGTTAAAGTCAGAATTTTGCTCATCCCTACAAACCACTACTCATCTTTTATAACTGCTAATGGCTAACAACTATTTTTGCTCCCTACATAAATAAATCCCAAAAAGAAAAACAGTTAGGAGAAAAATACCCTATATCATAAGTCAAAACTATATGTTAATGGGAATTTGGAACTTTCAGTTTTAATTATTATTATTTTTATTATAATCATATATTTTGTAATTAAGGCTGAATTCTAATGACTAGATTCAGTAAAGTTTTACAAAGAAGGAACTCTTACTAATAAATAATCTGCCATCCTTGTCTCTAGCAAATCAACGTATGCTGGGCTTATTCACTTATTCTTGAAATTGAATTCTCTTATGTTCAGTGACTCTAATGCCCTGTACACACAATCAGACATTGATTGGACATTCCGACAACAAAATCCATGGATTTTTTCCGACGGATGTTGGCTCAAACTTGTCTTGCATACACACGGTCACACAAAGTTGTCGGAAAATCTGATCTTTCTGAACACGGTGACGTAAAATTTATTCTGAGCATGCATGCCACTTTGTGCGTCGGATTTGTGTACACACGATCGGAATTTCCGACAACGGATTTTGTTGTCAGAAAATTTTATAGCAAGCTCTCAAACTTTGTGTGTCGGAAATTCCTATGGAAAATGTGTGATGGAGCCTACACACGGTCGGAATTTCCGACAACAAGGTCCTATCACACATTTTCCATCGGAAAATCCGACTGTGTGTACAGGGCATTACACAGGGCATTTAAAAAGAGAATCCACTACTTGCCTGGAAGTCACCCCGTAATAAAGGGGGCTCCTAATCATCATAATCCCTTTTTTAAATTTGAATGCAACTGAATATAAAAATACAACCATTTGCATATACTATAGTTTTACTTTATGGTTTTCAGCTTTCCCCAGCAGGTGGCACAACTGTCAATATCTGTAACTAGCTTTGGGTTCTGATAAAACTCTGGTGCATTGGGGGCTCCCTGTGTTTATATGTGGAAGAGTCAAAAATAAGCATGGGATGTTCAATTTTGCCAGTAAATCCCTTTAATGATCAATAAAGAACTGCATTTTTTGCAACCTCACTCATTCTGACAATTGACAGCTATATTTGGTTCAGGTATACTTGGTTTACATGCCTCATTTACACCCAACTAAAACGAATAAAAATAAGAAGATTACAAAACAGAATGAATCAAATGTAATTATTTTTTAGCAGATATATTATTAGCACTCACCGCACCATATGTCATGCTGAAAAGCAAATTTCAAGCAGCATTTCATAAAACAAATTAGCAGTATGAATTAACACCTTATTAATTATTTATATATAGTGCAGCGCTGCTATCTCTCATGTGAATACTACTAAAATAAATACTGATACCAAAAAATATCAAATGCAAAATTTCATAAACCAATCATTTGAAATAAATAAATTAAATGTCCTTTTGAATAAAGTTCATATGTGAATTGACATATTCACATATGAACTTTATTCAATTTTATGTTTTTAAAATAATAAACATGTGATACCTACCTGCTCTGTGCAAATGTTTTGCATAGAGCAGCACTGATCCTCCTCTTCTCAGGTCTCTGCTGGTGCTCCTGGCTCCTCTTCTTCTCGATGTACCACCATAGGAAGCAACTTCCTATGGTGGAACACCTGTGAGCTTGATTCCGAGCCATGCTGTCTTTGTCCATTGACATAGACAACACATCTTGGCCCCGTCCCCTGCTCCCTTGTCACAGGATTTGATTGAAAGCAGCGGGAGCCATTGGCTCCCACTGCTATCAATCTGCCCATTGAGGAGAGAGAGAGAGACGCTGCTTTCGCGTACAGAACTGGATCAGATAAGTATAATGGGAGGGATGCACACAGAAGGTTTTTTACCTTAAAGTGACTCTAAAGGCTGAAGGTTTTTATGTCTACACTTGAGTTCCTGGAACAAAATGAAGGGTTCTCACACTACCTGTCGGGTTGGTAAATTATTTTAAATTATGGAGAATGCAACAGTAGATGTTAGAACATGTAAAGTGGCTGAATCACCCAAAACTTCCAGGTGGACAGAAACAGTCATGAATTATGACAGGGAGATCTCACTGTTAGAGTATCTCACCAGGTCCCATCAGTAGCTATATATTACTTTTGGTTGGACAGTACACACAGGCCGAATGTTGGGCGACCGACATTTAGCCTGACAGAACACAATAGCACAGCAGGAAAAATCGCTGTACTAATGCCAGACAGTGGCTCCTCTTGAGCTGTCAATTTTTTTTGTTTAGCCCTGTTGGGTTGACCAAGAAAAAACTACTGGTGTGTACTAGGCTTTTTGTTCAACTTTTAGGTATAAATAGAAATGGAAAATAAAGAAGATGAATACGGAGAAAATGTGGTTGATTTACCAAAGGCAAATAGGTTGTTCACTTTACACTTTCCTTTAGCTTAGTGAAAGAATACCGAATCAGGTGCAAGGAAAATAAAAAAAACTGTATTTTTACTTGTGCGTGATTGGATGATGGAAGTCAACAGAGCTTCGCCTCATTATCTAAGCGAAAGGAAAATGTCCTTGCAAAGTGAATAACTTATTTGTCATTAGCAAATCAACAACTATATATCAAGTATAACTCACTGGCGAAGATTCCAACATCTGTAAGTACAGGCACAGTATGTCAGGTATCCAGGGTCAGATATTCTAATTATAGATGTATATGTTTGCTCCTACCTTTATAGGCCTGTATGTTTATTTGTTATAAAAATCATTGGGTGGTTGTATTATACCTGCATAAATCCTCATTCTCTATGACCTGGTCAATATAATATTAATAAATTGTCTAACCAGTTTTACAATTTATGAAGAGCACAGCTGATTAAAGGACAGCAATCCATAGACCATGATATATTCATATCAATGTTAAAATAGAACATTTCATTGTTTTTTGGGTTTTTTTTTTACAATTTTTCCCATATCATTGGAATGTTCACAGCAAGTTGAAAAGTTGTTTTATTTATTCAAATAATGAGAACATGGCATTCACTAAAAAGCTTCAATAATGTAAATGATTTACAGTTGAAAAAAATATCATGCCCATGTGACCAGTAACCTTTATGAGGCTTACATTACCCTGGTAGAAACTCTTATAATCTGTGAAAGATCAATTCTATTTTACAAGTATAATGTCCTTGAAGGCTCTCAAGTATCCAACCTCAGTTAGTTTCCCATTTTATTAGCTGAATATTTGTGTAACAAGGACAGTAAGTATTATTGATAGCTAAAAGTTTTTGTTTTTTTTTTACATGTAATGCCGCGTACACACGAGCGCACTTTACGGCAGACTTTGCCCGGCGGACGGGATTTCGTCAGACAATTTGATCGTGTGTGGGCTCCAGCGGACTTTGTTTTCTCAAAAGTTGGACGGACTTAGATTTGAAACATGTTTTAACCCCCCTGGCGGTATTCCCGAGTCTGGCTCGGGGTGGATTTTTCATACCAAAAGCGGTATCCCCGAGCCAGACTCGGGCTTGCATTGCAGGATCCAGGAAGAGTTTACTTACCTTATCTCCTGGATCCTGCGATGTCTCCCCGCTGTGATCGGCGAGCCGCTGTGTCTCGCTCGATTCACAGTGCCGAGCTCCGTTCCCTGCGAGCATTGCGACGCACGGGGACGGAGTTCGGCGGCAAATTCAAAAAGTGAAACACACAGTACAGATACAGTATACTGTAATCTTACAGATTACAGTACTGTATCAAATAATGACACATCCCCTTTGTCCCTAGTGGTCTGCCCAGTGTCCTGCATGCAGTTTTATATATATAAAACTGTTCTTTCTGCCTGGAAACTGGAGATTGTCCATAGCAACCAAAAAGTGTCCCTTTACGTCAAAAGTGGCTTTAGACCAGCTAGAAAACAGCGATAGTAAATTAGAACACTTGCAGAATTGAGCGATAGTGAATTGTGGGGAAATTTCTTTTATTACTATTTTTTTTTTTTTTTTTAATTATTTATTTTTATTTATTATATTATAATTTATGTTTTTGTGTTTCAAACTTTATCATACCCGGGATATCTACTAGACTCTGGTTTGGACAGATTTAAGTGTGTTATTGTTAAGATTTACAGACCTACAGTATAAAACGCCAAATTTCCATGCAAAATAATGGTACCGCTTTCAGCACCTAAAATCCGAAATAATCATACCGCCAGGGAGGTTAAATCAATCCGTCGAAATCGAGTCCGGTCGAAAAGTCCGCCGTCTGTATGCTAGTTCGATGGACAAAAAGCCACGCTAGGGCAGCTATTGGCTACTGGCTATGAACTTCCTTGTTTTAGTCCGGTCGTACGTCATCACATATGAATTCGACGGACTTTGGTGGATTGTGTGTAGGCAAGTCCGTTCATTCAGAAAGTCCATCGTAAAGTACGTTGAAAAGTCTGCCGGGCAAAGTCTGCCATAAAGTCCGCTCGTGTGTATGCGGCATAACAGTATGGTATCAAACATCTGTGCCCATAAATAAGATCATTTATTAGACTTGTATATCATTTTAGAATATAGTGTTTCTATTATTTAAAAAAAAATGTTTTCCATGATGAAAGATCATGCTTCTTGATCATGTAGTAGGATCACCCTTCCCTGTAGCCATCTTAAAGTTGACCTTCATCCTCCAAATCATCCAAAGCTCTGCGCACTGCCATCCCTTCTGCAATATGAATCAGCACTTTTTTGGGCTCTTTACTTTTTCTTTTTTTTTTTCTTACACTAAAGTTCTGGCCCTATCCACACGCCGCTATTCTCACCTAGGCAAGAAAGATGTGTCCCTGCTGCTTCCACCTCCTGGGATCCCATGCCATGTCACAAATTACTGGAGGCTGGTGGCATGGGACCCACGCTGCACCTGATCAGTGAATTGCAGCAGGACAATGCTGGATTCACTGGGTGGGTGAGTATCTGAATCCAGGACAACTCTGCATGACAAGTAAGCAAAAAAAAAAGAAGAAGAGGAATCACTGAAGCGCCTCTTTAAGTTACTTTTTTTCTCCCACTGTTTACATGTTTTAATGGATGTAAACAGCTACTAGCTGGTCATGGTAATCCAATGGCTCCAATACTTTCTAGGTAGTGATCCAGAACTAGTAGGTAGATCAGAAGTACTAAGTGCACTTGTTGCATGATTCTTTCAAGTTGGCAAGGCCAGTAACATTTTCAGAAGGAATTCAGCAATGGCCTCTCAGTATAAGTTACTACAGGTTTAGTAGCTGGGCAACATTACCAGGCTTTACCTATAGGTGGCACCACAAAAGACAATGGATTTAAATAGTATGTAAATTCTAACTGAACATCGCTTAATTAATACCTTGAAGCAATGAAGGATCCCTGCTAGATATGGTTTGTGAACTCACTGTGGTGCAGTGCAGGAAAAGAATAGGCTGGGCGTGGGGGACAGGGCAAGGAGGTATTTGTTTCTACAATAAAATAAATATCCAGTTGGCAGTCTTGCGATGTTGCAGGATTCAAAAGAGCATTAATCACCTGTGTTAAAAGATACATTTACATTTGGAACACGTCATATGTTGCACCCATATTTAGGTTGAAACAAGTAACATGTTCTAGCTCCTGCTGCTTCTCCCCCTGATCTCGCTTTCTCCATGACAGTGGGCAGGGGCTCTTCTCCCTGCACTTGCTGTCACATTTTGAAAAGAGTACGGCTGTGCAGGGCTAAACCCACACAGCCACACCATTCATTCACAGTTTTCTGTGAATGAACAAACTATAAGTACCACCTCCACTGTGGAAGATGGACTTGTAGTTTCAATAGGCTGTGGGGGTGCTTATGAGCACTCTCATAGTCCAGTGACTTGTCCTGTGGCTTACAAACAGAAATCCCACACAGAGGTATGGGCTGAAAGCCAGAGTACATGTCTGCAGAAGTCCACATTGCACCCGTAATCTACTAATCACGGATGCAATGCTTTCCAGGCTTATGCTGAAAAAAAATAATAAATTCACATTTTTTTCTGCAAAACAATGTGGATTTTGAATTTTTCCATAAAGGGGAACTTATCCTTTAAGCAGATTACATTTTGCCTGCAATATGAGTGCTCTTTCAGTTAGGGAACCAACTGAAATACATAGGATGGCATACCCTGAGCACTGAGTAATTGGGTTTACGCTATGAGAACCATTACATATTTTATGTGGGATCCTAGCAAATTAATTACATTTATTTTCCTTTCTGGCACCCATATGGCAAGATTGCACCCATATTTTGTATAGCACTCAGCTGATTGTATTGTCTGACCATAGATGAAGCTGATATGGTCAGGCAATGCTCTGGTAGACATGCTAACCATTTTCACGCTAAAACCCATTTACTAGTGTTCTGGTTTTCTGAAAGCACAACTATTCAGTTCAAAAAAGCTAATGTCACATTTAAGAATCTGAAAATGAATTGTTATAGGATGTACACTGTTCTAGAGTCTACTGACAGTCTTGGAATATATACTGTATACAGTGCTGTGAAAAAGTATTTGCCCCCTTCCTGATTTTTTTTTTTTTTTTTTTTTTGCATATTTCTCCCACTTAAATGATTCAGATCATCAAACAAATTTTAATATTACACAAAGATAACCCGAATAAATTCAAGATGTTGTTTTTATATTATTATTTCATTTATTAAGGGAAAAAATCTGTTCAAACCTGCCTGGCCCTATTTGAAAAAGTCATTGCCCCCTCCCATGCTGAATCATGTATGAACTGTGAATAACCAGAATTTTTTGGAAAGCTGAGTTAAATTTCACTTGCCACACCCAGGCCTGATTACTGCCAGACCTGTTGAATCAAGAAACACATAAATAGAAGCTGTCTGACAAAGTGAAGCACGCTAACAGATCACAAAAAAACACACATTATGCCACAATCTAAAATAAATTCAAGAACAGATTAGAAACAAACATGTATCAGTCTAGGAAGGATTTCAAAGCCATTTCTAAGGCTTTGGAACTTCCAGTGAACCACGGGGAGAGCCATTATCCACAAATGGAGATAACATGGAACAGTGGTGAACCTTCCCAGGAGTGACCACCCTACAAAAATTACTCCAAGAGCATGAAGACGACTCATCCAGGAGGTCATAAAAGAACCCAGAACAACATATAAAGAACTGCAGGCCTCACTTGCCTCAGGTAAGATCAGTGCTCATGATTCAACAATAAGAAAGAGATTGGGAAAAAATGGCATCCATGGGAGAGTTCCAAGGCCAAAGCAACTGCTGACCAAAAACACAAAGGCTCATCTCACATTTACCAAAAAACATCTTAATTATCCCCAAGACTTTTAGGCAAATATTTTGTGGACTGATGAGACAAACATTTTTGGAAGGTGTGTGTCCCGTTACATCTGGCATAAAACGAATACAGCATTTCATAAAAAGAACATCATACCAACAGTCAAAGATGGTGGTGGTAGCCTAATGGTCTGGACCTGGACGACTGACCATAATTGATGGAACCATGAATTCTGAGCTCTACCAGAAAATCCTAAAGGAGAATGTCCGGTCATCAGTTTGTGACCTCAAGCTCAAGTGCACTTGTGTTATGCAGCAGGACAATGATCTGTAACACATGAAGTCCACCACCAATTGGTTCAAACAAAGAAACATTTATGTTTTGGAGTGGCTTAGTCAAAGCATGTACTTAAATCCAATTGAGATGCTGTATCATGACCTTATGCAGGCCGTTCATGCTGGAAAATCCTCCAATGTGGCTGAATTAAACCAATTCTGCAAAGAAGAGTGGGCCATAATTGCTCCAAAGCAATGTGAAAGACTCATTGCCAGTTATCACAAACACTTGATTGCAGTTGTTGCCGCCAAGGGTGGCACAACCAGTTATTAGGTTTAGGGGGCAATTACTTTTTCACATAAAGCTAGGCAGGTCTGGACATCTTTTTTTCCTTAATAAATGAAACCATCATTTAAAAACCACATTTTGTATTTACTCGGGTTATCTGTGTGTAATAATAAAATTTGTCTGATGATTTGAGTCATTTAAGTGTGACAAATATGCAAAAAAAAAAAAATCAGAAAGGGGGCAAATACTTTTTCACAGCATTGTATGTCTTTAGCAAATTGCTCTGATAATTATTATTTTATGAGCAGCAATTATAATATGCAATTCACTTTATATCAGTATTAAAGAATAACCAAAGCACTCACAATCTTGATAAGGAATAAATGTATTCTATTATTATGTTCTGTATGAAACAACAGCAGGGAAGGCAGTGTAACACAATAATCTTACTCTACAGACAACCAGAAATTTCATTTTATTACAAGTAAAGTAATAGATACTGTATAACCTTGTAACCATCAGATAAACACAGGAAATTATTTAGCACAAACATGGGTTTAGTGACCAACAGCAGAGAACACAACATATTACTAACACACTCCATCCCAGCATCATCACTACTAAATGAAGATTAGTAAATACTTTAAAGGGTTAGTCCTTCAAAAAGTGATATTATAAGTGGAGGCCGGGCTAAGTGACCCTCAGGCTCTCTCTTGACTACTCAACTGATGAGGTATCCCTACCATAAGCACCTTGTTATGTTTCTTCCCCCCTTTTTGTTCTTGTGTTCCCACCCAACTTGAGTTGTCCTGTCCTCTTTTATTCAAGAATAGTAATGGCTGGAGCAGTATTGAAGGCCTGCAATCTCACTGCTACAGTCATTGAGATACTCAAGGGATTATAGTGATAATAATAATACGCTTACCTGTTCTTATTATCAGAGCTCTCATACAGCATCTGTCTGCTATCAAAGAAATATAAAATGGTAAATTCTTTTGACCTGGTACAAAAGGAAAGGTCCTTTCCACTGGCAAAATGACTCTACACATATTCAATGACCATCTTTTTTTTTGTCAGGACACTTTATGGGTAAGAAGAGCCTGCAAGACACGTACAGATTAGGACAACAAGATATGGAAGAGGAAGACATCTTTCCACCACGCTCTATGGAGAACATGAGAGCCACTCTACTACAAGAGCAGCGAAGAGCACTGTCACCCAGCCAGATGCAAGGAGCACAGGTGACTACAGGAATATGTGCTTATACAAAGCAACAGCAAGAACCACTTAGAAAAATGGCAGCAAGGAAAGCATAAAATGTATATACTGTATATACACAGTGGATATAAAAAGTCTACACACCCCTGTCAGGTTTCTGTGATGTAAAAAAAATTAGACAAAGATAAATAATTGCAGAACTTTTTCCACCTTTAATGTGACCTATAAACTGTACAATTCAGTTGAACAACAAACTGAAATCTTTTAGGTGGAGGGAAGTTAAAATTTAAACACGAAATAATATGGTTGCATAGGTGTGCAGATGCCTGAAGGTTTTGTGCCAATATTGACTGGTATTTGGAACTGTTCATAATTCCCTCTACCTTGACTAAGGCCTCTGTTCCAGCTTAAGAAAAACAGCCCTAGGCATGATGCTGCTACCACCATGCTTCACTGTGGGTATGGTGTTCTTTTGGTGATGTGCAGTGTTGTTTTTGCACCAAACATATCTTTTGGAATTGTGGCCAAAAAGTTCAAACTTGGTTTCATTAGACCATAACACATTTTTCCACATGTTTTTGGGAGACTTCAGATGTGTTTTTGCAAAATTTAGCCAGGCTTGGATGTTTTTCTTCGTAAGAAAAGGCTTCTGTTTTGCCACTCTACCCCATAGCCCAGACATATGAAGAATACAGGAGATTGTTGTCAGATATACCACACAGCCAGTACTTGCCAGATATTCCTGTAGCTGCTTTAATGTTGCTGTAGGCCTCTTGGCAGCCTTTCTGATCAGTTTTCTTCTTGTCTTTTCATCAATTTTGAAGGGACATCCAGTTCTTGGTAATGTCATTGTTATTTTCTCCATTTGGTGGTGACTGTCTTCACTCTGTTCCATTGTATATCTAATGCCTTTGAAATTCTTTTGTACCCTTCTCCTTACTGTTACCTTTTAACAATGAGATCCCTCTGATGCTTTTATAAGCTTTCTGCAGTCCATGGCTTTTGCTGTAGGATGCGACTAAAAAAATGTCAGGAAAGACCTACTAGAACAGCTGAATGTTATTTGGGTGTGTACTGACTCCTATTTAATATGAGTTTGAATGTGATTGCTTAATTCTGAACACAGCTACATCCCCAGTTATAAGAGGGTGTGCACACTTATGCAACCACATTATTTTAGTTTTTTATTTTTACTCCCCCACCCCCTAAAAGATTTCAGATTGTTTTTGAATTGAGTTGCACAGTTTATAGGTCACATTAAAGGTGGAAAAAGTTCTGAAATGATTTATCTTTGTCTAATTTTTTTACATCACAGAAACCTAACATTTTAAACATTTTAACAGGGGTGTGTGGACTTTTTATATCCACTGTATATATATATATATATATATATATATATATATATATATATATATATATATATATATATATATATAGTGTTAAGAAATGCTGGTAAAGTAAGAATGCTATCGAAAATATATATTTTACATTTTTTATTTTTATCAATTTGAAAAATGCAAAATGAGTGAACAGGAGAAAAATCTAAATCAAATCAATATTTGCTGTCACTTTCCTTTGGCTTCAAACAAGCATCAATTCTTACACTTGCACACTTTGTACACTTGCACAAAGTCCAGGATTTTGTAGGATTAGACCCAGGTTTATGATTAACCAATTTTACCAAGCAGGTGCTATAGATCATCAATTTCATACATAGGTTGAAACATAGTCATTAACAAACAGAAGCCACTGTGTAGGAGGCTTAAAACTGAGTGAGGAACAACCAAACTCTAAGGTGAGATTGTGGAAGACAGTTTGATGTCACAGGTCATACACCATGACAAGACTGAGCACACAAGGTAGTTATACTGCATCAGCAAGGACTCTCATAGGCAAATATTTCAAAGCAGAATGGGGTTTTAAGATGTGCTGTTCAAGCTCTTTTGAAGAGGCACAATGAAACAGGCAACATTGAGGACCATAGACACAGTGGCAGCCATGGAAACGTAATGCAGCAGATCAAGGACATGTCATGCTACCTTCCCTTCGACATCAGAAGATGTCCAGCAGTGCCATCTGCACAGAACATGCGCAGAACTTGCGGAACCAATGAGACCCAGGTACATCTATCTACTGTGCAGAGAAATCTGACCAGAAGTGGTCTTCATGGAAGAATCGCAGCCAAAAAGCCATAAATCCAAAGTGGAAACAAGGCTAAGCGTCTCAACTATGCACAAAAACATAGGAACTGGGGTGCAGAAAAATGGCAAAGGTGCTCTGGAATGATGAGTCAACATTTGAAATATTTAGCAGGAGACAGTTTGTGAAGGACTGGAGAGCGGTACAATATCGAGTGTCTGCAGGCAACAGTGAAGCATGGTGGAGGTTCCTTGCAAGTTTGAGGCTGCATTCTGCAAACAGAGTTGGAGATTTGGTCAGGATTAATGGTTTCCTCAATGCTAAAGACTTATCTATCATGTCATACCATCAGGGAGGAGTGTGATTGGCCCTATATTTATTCTGCAGCAGGACAATGACCCCAAACGTAGGAGTTCTGGAAGTAATAATTTGCCCCCCACAGAATCTCAACATCATTGAGTCTGTCTGGGATTACATGAAGAGACATAAGGATTTGAGATAGGCTACATCCACAGAAGATCTGTAGTTAGTTCTCCAAAATGTTTGGAACTGCTGAGTTCCTTCAAAAACTGTGTGCAAGTGTACCTAGAAGAATTGATGATGTGTTAAAGGCAAAAGGGTGGTCACGCCGAATATTTATTTGATTTGCATTTGTCTTCTGTTCAGTTACATTTTTTTACTCATTTTGTTAATTGATAAAAAGTAAATTATTAAATTGTTACTAAACCCAGGACACTGCATTCACTATATCTGGTCCCTGCAGTACACAGAGCATGGAAATGCAATTATTTTAGTAAATATAAACTGCTAAATACCTTTTCTCATCAGCAGTATATAGCAGTCTTGTGACTTCTATCTTTTCCTGGTGAAGCTTGTAGGAGGAGTTTTCATACTGCACTGAGTGGTCCAATGAGGCTGCAGGCAGGGGCGTTGCTAGGTGGCAAAAAGACCAGGGGCTTCAGCCAGAAGTCCAACAACCGGGGGGGGGGGTCGCGGTGTTTTTTTTGGGCGGGATGGTGGGGTTACACCATTACACTGACGTACATACACTGACCTATATTATACACTGACGTACATAACCTATATTATACACTGACCTACATACACTGACCTGCCTGACCTACACACACTAACAGTGACCAGCCTGACCTACACACACTAACAGTGACCAGCCTGACCTACACACACTAACAGTGACCAGTGACCTGCCTGACCTACATACACTGACCAGCCTGACCTACATACACTAACAGTGACCAGCCTGACCTACATACACTAACAGTGACCAGCCTGACCTACATACACTAACAGTGACCAGCCTGACCTACATACACTAACAGTGACCAGCCTGACCTACATACACTAACAGTGACCAGTGACCTGCCTGACCTACATACACTGACCAGCCTGACCTACATACACTAACAGTGACCAGTGACCTGCCTGACCTACATACACTGACCAGCCTGACCTACATACACTAACAGTGACCAGCCTGACCTACATACACTAACAGTGACCTGCCTGACCTACATACACTAACACTGACCTGCCTGACCTACATACACTGACCAGCCTGACCTACATACACTAACAGTGACCAGCCTGACCTACATACACTAACAGTGACCAGCCTGACCTACATACACTAACAGTGACCAGCCTGACCTACATACACTAACAGTGACCAGCCTGACCTACATACACTAACAGTGACCAGTGACCTGCCTGACCTACATACACTGACCAGCCTGACCTACATACACTAACAGTGACCAGTGACCTGCCTGACCTACATACACTGACCAGCCTGACCTACATACACTAACAGTGACCAGCCTGACCTACATACACTAACAGTGACCTGCCTGACCTACATACACTAACAGTGACCTGCCTGACCTACATACACTAACAGTGACCTGCCTGACCTACATACACTGACCAGCCTGACCTACATACACTAACAGTGACCAGGCTGACCTATACACACTAACAGTGACCAGCCTGACCTTCACATACTAACAGTGACCAGCCTGACCTACATACACTAACAGTGACCAGCCTGACCTACATACACTAACAGTGACCAGTGACCTGTCTGACCTACATACACTGTGTGTCTGACCTACCTCAGCTCAGCCGTGGTGTGTGCACTGTGTGGTCACAGCAGGCAGTCAGTCACTCGTCACCATCAGAGAGGAGCCGAGCCGAGGAGGAGAGGAGAGCCGCCCGCCTGAGCAGGGATGTAGTGTTCCCGCCTTCCGGAGCCTGCAGGCTAAGATGGACATCACGTCACACGTCCCGCTGTCCTGACATTGGCGCTGCAGGCTCCAGAAGGCGGGACCTGCGGCACTCGGCCACTTTTGGCCGCTATGGCAGTCGGTTTTTTCGGCCGCACTCGGCCGCTCTGGCAGTCAGATTCTTTCGGCCGCACTCGGCCGCTCTGGCAGTCGGATTCTTTCGGCCGCACTCGGCCACTTTCGGCCGCACTCACAACCAGATCGGTCCTCGCGGCCGGCGCTCGGGGCTAACAACGGAATTCAGCATTCCGTATACTCGGGGCTTTTGGGGGTCACATTCGGGGCTTCAGCCCCCCCTAGCCACCCCCTCCCGACGCCCCTGGCTGCAGGGCTCCCTCTGTCTGGACATGTATGGACAGTGCTGATCACATGCACTCTCTGAAGAAGAAAAAAAACTCTCTAGCAGTACACACCAAACTGAGCATGTGCAGCCTGACTCCAAAGGCTCTGTCTTATCCGGACATGTTTTGGAGTCAGTGGAGGAAGAAGAAAAGGATCTGTGCATACGAGATTAAGCAGCCTTTTTTGCAGAGGATTAACCTCTTAGGTTCCATGGTGAGTATAACAAGCATGCGTTACTGCATATACAGACTGATTTTACTGTTGTGGGTTTAGTAACACTAACACTTCGATTTATGAAAGCTTTCTTAATTTACAGCCTTTTTTTCACACCCGTCTAAATCTTTTGCACAGAAAATAGATAAATAAATAAATATATATATACATATATATATATATATATATACACATACACACACACACACAGTATATATATATATATATATATATATATATATATATATATATATATATATATATATATATATATATACAGTGGGGACGGAAAGTATTCAGACCCCCTTAAATTTTTCACTCTTTGTCATATTGTAGCCATTTGCTAAAATCATTTAAGTTCATTTTTTTTCCTCATTAATTTACATACAGCACCCCATATTGACAGAAAAATACAGAATTGTTTACATTTTTGCAGATTTATTAAAAAAGAAAAACTAAAAATATCACATGGCCCTAAGTATTCAGACCCTTTGCTATGACACTCATATAATTAACTTAGGTGCTGTCCATTTCTTCTGATCATCCCTGAGATGGTTCTACACCTTCATTTGAGTCCAGCTGTGTTTGATTATACTGATTGGACTTGATTAGGAAAGCCACATACCTGTCTATATAAGACCTTACAGTGCATGTCAGAGCAAATGAGAATCATGAGGTCAAAGGAACTGCCTGAAGAGCTCAGAGACAGAATTGTGGCAAGGCACAGATCTGGCCAAGGTTACGAAAAAATTTCTGCTGCACTTAAGGTTCCTAAGAGCACAGTGGCCTCCATAATCCTTAAATGGAAGACGTTTGGGACGACCAGAACCTGGCTGTCCGGCCAAACTGAGCTATCGGGGGAGAAGAGCCTTGGTGAGAGAGGTAAAGAAGAACCCAAAGATCACTGTGGCTGATCTCCAGAGATGCCATCGGGATATGGGAGAAAGTTGTAGAGAGTCAACCATCACTGCAGCCCTCCACCAGTCGGGGCTTTATGGCAGAGTGGCCTGACAGAAGCCTCTCCTCAGTGCAAGATGCATGAAAGCCCGCATGGAGTTTGCTAATAAACACCTGAAGGACTCCTAGATGGTGAGAAATAAGATTCTTTGGTCTGATGAGACCAAGATAGAACTTTTTGGCCTAATTCTAAGTGGTATGTGTGGAGAAAACCAGGCACTGCTCATCACCTGTCCAAAACAGTCCCAACAGTGAAGCATGGTGTTGGCAGCATCATGATGTGGGGGTGTTTTCAGCTGCAGGGACAGGACTACTGGTTGCAATCGAGGGAAAGATGAATGCGGCCAAGTACAGGGATATCCTGGACGAAAACCTTCTCCAGAGTGCTCAGGACCTCAGACTGGGCCGAAGGTTTACCTTCCAACAAGACAATGGCCCTAACCACACAGCTAAAATAACGAAGGAGTGGCTTCACAACAACTCTGTAACTGTTCTTGTATGGCCTAGCCAAAGACCTGACTTAAACCCAATTGGGCATCTCTGGAGAGACCTAAAAATGGCTGTCAACCAATGTTTACCATCCAACCTGACAGAACTGGAGAGGATCTGCAATAAGGAATGGCAGAGGATCCCCAAATCCAGGTGTGAAAAACTTGTTGCATGTTTCCCAAAAAGACTCATGACTGTATTAGATCAAAAGGGTGCTTCTACTAAATACAGAGCAAAGGGTCTGAATACTTAGGACCATGTGATATTTCAGTTTTTCTTTTTTAATAAATCTGCAAAAATATCAACAATTCTGTGTTTTTCTGTCAATATGGGGTGCTGTGTGTACATTAATGAGGAAAAAAATTAACTTAAATTATATTAGCAAATGGCTGCAATATAACAAAGGGTGAAAAATTTAAGGGGGTCTGAATACTTTCCGTCCCCACTGTATATATATATATATATATATATATATATATATATATATATAAATTAATACTGTGAAACCGTGATAGGCACTTAAATTAATACTGTGAAACCGTGATAGGCACTACTATAAGGTGTTTAGTATTACTATCTGTAGTTTCTGTACTATAAAGGGCCCCATCATTACAGGTGATACAAAAAGCATGCTGCTGCTACTAAATGTCTTCAGCCTAGTACACACAGACCGAATGTCAGGTGGTCCATGTGTATGGCAGCCGGTCTAACAGAAGCCAGCCATTCTGCCAGCTTCTGTAGAAGGGTAGCGACTGATAAAGGTCTGCCGACCAGCTCCCAGTCAGCGCTCTTAGCCAATGGCTGAGAGCGCTGACTGGAGTGCTTTGGTGGGGGGACCATCCCCGAGTCAGAACACAATAGCACAGCAGGGGAGATCGATATACTAACATCAGATTATTAGTACAGTGGCTCCAACCTGGGCTGTCAGTTTTCCTTTTATTCAACCCGCTGGGATAGACGAAAAAAAAAAAAATACATTGTGAACGAAGGTTTAGTGACAGCAGGGAGTCTGTCATGCATAATATTGTATTACAATCCTGTCTGAAAATCTGCAAAACAGTGTTTTAGGTCTTTTTTATTTATTTAAATACAAGTTTTTTGCAAATCTACCAAGACATGACTGTCCACCTAAACTGACAGGCCGGGCAAGGAGAGCATTCATCAGAGAAGCATCCAAGAGGCCCATGGTAACTCTGGAGGAGCTGCAGAGATTTGGAAAATTTCAAGGGTTATGAATACTTTTTCAAGGCACTGTATGTATGTATACACTATACAGTGCCTTGAGAAAGTATTAATACCCCTTGAAATTTTTCACATTTTTGTCATGTTACAACCAAAAACGTAATTGTTTTTAATTGGGATTTTATGTGATAGAGTAGACCAACACAAAGTGGCACATAATTGGGAATTGGAAGGAAAATGATAAATGTTTTTCAAATTTTTTTTACAAATAAATATGTGAAAAGTGTGGCGTGCATTTGTATTCAGCCCCCCTGATACTTTGTAAAACCACCTTTCACTGCAATTAGAGCTGCAAGTCTTTTTGGGTATGACTCTACTAGCTTTGCACATCTAGAGACTGACATTTTTGCCCATTGTTCTTTGAAAAATAGCTCAATTCTCAATTAGATTTAGGTCTGGACTTTGACTGGGCCATTCTAACACAGAAATATGCTTTGATCTAAACCATTCCATTGCAGCTCTGGCTGTATGTTTAGGGTCGTTGACCTGCTGGTAGGTGAACCTCCGCCCCAGTCTCAAGTCTTTTGCAGACTCTAACAGGTTTTCTTCTAAGATTGCCCTGTATTTGGCTCCATCCATCCACCTTCCCATCAACTCTGACCAGCTTCCCTGTTGAAAAAAAGCATCCCCACAGCATGATGCTGCCACCACCATGTTTCACGGTGGGGATGTGTGTTCAAGGTTGTGTGCAGTGTTAGTTTTCCACCACACATAGCGTTTTGCTTTTAGGCCAAAAAGTAAAATTTTGGTCTCATATGACTAGAGAACCTTCTTCCACATGGCATCTTGCAAACTGCAAACGGAACTTCTTACGGGTTTCTTTCAACAATGGCTTCAAGACATGGCCATCCACCTAAACTGACAGGCCGGACAAGGAGAGTATTAATCAGAGAAGCAGCCAAAAGGCCCATGGTAACTCTGGAGGAGCTGCAAAGATCCACAGCTCAGGTGGGATGTGGACGGCCATGTCTTGGTAGGTTTGCAGTTGTGCCATACTCTTTTCGTTTTTGGATGATGGATTGAACAGTGCTCCATGAGATGTTCAAAGCTTGGGAGATTTTATAACCTAACCCTGCTTTAAACTTATCCACAACTTTATCCCTAACCTATCTGGTGTGTTCCTTGGCCTTCATGATGCTGTTTGTTCACTAACAAACATCTAAGGGCTTCACAGAACAGCTGTAGTTATACTGAAGTTAAATTACAAACGGGACTTTATTTACTAATTAGGTAACTTTTGAAGCCAAATGGTTCTACTAGATTTTAGTTTGGGGTATCAGGGTAAAGGGGGCAGAAGGCAGGTTATGTGAACTGTGTGACACAACAGTCTAGTATGTATGCATGTGTGAATCTAAAACATCACTCACAAAAAGAGGTGGGGCACTTCAGGTTTTGGTTAATAAAAAGAGGCTATATTCAAATTTTATTTTGCCCATGTGCAAATAACTTGCTTGTATCATTATAGTGATCATTGAATTTTAATTTTTCAGCGGATACTTAAGAAGATTCTGGAGCAGTATTTTAACATGTCCCGGAAGTAAAGAAGATATTTATTTTCCTGTACATATAAAATAAATCAAAGTAAATATATATATTTGTGCCTGAGATACGAAATTTGTTTCAGACATTCCAAAGGTTATTGTTTACAAATAAAAAGAAAATACTAATGAAAATGGGTGTGTTTTCATTCATAAAATGAGGTTGATTTTAACATGTTCAAGTAATAGCTGCCATTCTAGGACTATGTGTTATTTTTTTTTTTGCCATTTTACACATTTGTTCTCGGAAAACCTGTGAATAAAGGACATTCTTTGCACAGAAAAGGCTTATTACTCTTTCTCTATTGACACCAAAAGTCCAGATGAATATTGCAGTAAAGTCCAGTTGCAGGGGCGCCTGAGGATGATCACATCTTTGTGTTGGAAACCTGAAGATGCACAGAAACAATGGTTTGGCACTTTAACTCAGAGTCAGCCTACCACTCTGCACTTTAGTCATTCTCTAGTAGTTTATAATCTGACATGCAACCAGACCTCTAACTACAGGAAGTGGCCATCAGATGCCTAACCTGGCTCTAGCTTATGCTGGTTATCGAACCCTAAGCTGAAACTAGGTATAGATTCTCAGACCAGAAGGGATAGGGTTAACTAAAATAACTAAAATAACATGAGCTGTATATAAACTCTATTGCAATAAACAGGTTAATATTCCAATATACTGAAAGGTGACATACAGTAGCACAGATATAGCTATCAGGCACTATGCATGTGATATAATAACAATAGGACAGAGATACTTTGTCTGTCACAAGGATTCAGAAACACGCTCAAAAAGCTATGAACAGCTGCAGGTAAACTATTAGAATCTAGATATACTTGCATAATAGTCCCTTCTGGCTTGATTTTAGCAGCACTGACAACCCAGGCTGAGATTTTCCCTTGTCTTCCTCCTTCTGGGGTTTCTAACCCAGCCCCCAGGAACAGGATGTGTTAATACATAATTATACATTACAGTGTGATATTAGCAGATAACAGTAGAGGGCAGCAGATCCCCATAAAACATTAAAGTACATATAAACCCTAACTAATTGATATTTAGTTGGTAAAGCACTCTGCATCATAAACAAATACCATACTGTAGTACTACCCCACGCAGGAGCCACTTGGTAGATTAGGTTCTCTGTTCTTCTGCCTCGACTCTGAGAACAACCTGACATCCCACTGACACACCAGGTTAAGCAAATGGATACTGAACTGCTATTGGCAGCACAAATATAATGTAGATACCCTGTACACAAGTAAGGTTCACTATCAATAAGCAAACATCAAATGGTTTGTGGTAAGTCACCCTAATATGTTGTTATGGGTTGTGGTAAACACCGATATGCACATAAATGAGTAAGTAAAGGATGAGGTCAATCAAAGTTCACTAAACGATATGTTCACTGGGCTATAGTAGCATAGAATAGAGTTCTAGGCAGCTAAATTAGCGTAATCCTGGTAATCCCCAAAATCAGCAATAAGTAATATCACTAGAAAACATGGGATAAACAGTAGGCTTTAAAGAGGAAGTAAACCCTGATGGGTTTTACTTCCTCTTTTGTTTACTGCAAACCCTGCAAAGTAAAAGCACAATGGGCTATGGTGGCGCACATGAGTCAGAGCAACATGAGCAGCAACAGGTTAATGGCAGTAGTGTCTTATCATCAGCCTCAGCAATACAGAAACAGGAGTCCTCTTTTTCAGATGTCAGCTCACTTCTGGATCTGCCTGGAGCGACTCCGGTCCTCAGCTTGCGGCCTCAGGCTTGTAGCAGGTTAATGTGCACACAGGATCAGGGATGTGCACACCTCGGAAACCTTGCAGGAAAGAGGAAACCCTTTGGTATTCAGCCAGGGACAAGATTATCTAGCACCCAGGGCAAAGATGCCAAGCTGTGCCCTCCCTCAAAATATATGAGCATTATGTGTCGCCCCCCCCCAAAAAAAAACCATGCACTAATCTGCATGCGGACCCTCTAAGCATACATTCCCTTTGCCAGCCAAAATTCTACCTAAATAAAGAATTCAACCCAAACAAACTCCCCTGCCTCCCGGCACAAATCTTTGAACGCCCATCCCACCTCAAATCCTCTCTCTCCCCAAATCTCTCCTAGCACAAATCCTCTACCTCTCAAAATTCCCCTCTGAGCACAAATCCTCTCCCAGCACAAGGAGAGGAGGAGAGTGATGGTTGGTCACATGAGCGCCGAGCGGGGCTAAGAAATAAGGTATACAGTGGCATATGTTTTCAAAAACACATACACTGGGCAATATCACACAGTTATGATAGCAGCAGGAGAGGAGTGGCAGGCACTGACAGGCAGGGAAAGAGTGAGCAAGGAGAGACAGCGGATGACGGAGGCACGTAAACTGAACGGTATCATGGATCAGCGGCCATGATAAACATGGTCAGTTTACAGAGGGGAGGGCAGCACCAGGCAGCATCAGCAAGGTATTTTAGATGATACAAAGGGCCAAATTACACAGCACAAGCATTGTGCTGTTATTCATGCTTTAACCACTTCAGCCCCGGAGGATTTGGCTGCTCAACGACCAGAACACTTTTTACAATTTGGCACTGCGCTGATTTAACTGGTAATTGCGCGGTCATGCAATGCTGTACCCAAGCAAAATTTGCGTCCTTTTTTTCCCACAGATAGAGCCTTCTTTTGATGGTATTTGATTGCCTCTGTGATTTTTATTTTTTGCGATATAAATGGAAAAAGACCGAAAATTTTGAAAACAAATGATATTTTCTATTTTTTTTTTTTATACAAAGTTGTCACTAAATTATATATTGTTCAAACATGGCATGGTTATATGTGGAATTACACCCCAAAATACATTCTGCTGCTTCTCCTGAGTATGGGGATACCACATGTATGAGACTTTTTTGGAGCCTAGCCGTGTACAGGACCCCGAAAACAAATCCACGCCATTTAGGCTTCCTAAGGGCGTAAAATGGTGAGTTCACTTCCTCACTACCTATCACAGTTTCGGAGGGCATGAAATGACAAGATAGCACAAAACCCCCCTAAATGACCCCATTTTGGAAAGTAGACACCCCATGTTATCTGCTGAGAGGCATGTTGAGTATTTTGCAGTCTCGCTTTTTGTCACAAAGTTTAGAAAATTGAAAAAAAAAAACATTTTTCTTTTCTTTCTTCATTTTCAAAAATAAAAGAGATCTGCAAAATACTTACCATGCCTCTTAGCAAATACCTTGGGCTGTCATGGGGACATTGGGGAGGGGGGGGGGGTTGTGCTATCTGGACATTTTAGGGCCTCCATAACTGTGATAGGTAGTGAGGAGTAAAATCACAATTTTATGCTTTTAGAAATCCTGAAGGCTCCCAAAAAGTCCCACACATGTGGTATCCCCGTACACAGGAGAAGCAACAGAATGTATTTTGGAGTGTAATTCCACATATAACCATGCCATGTTTGAACAATATATCATTTAGTGACAAATTAAAGCACCTCAAAGCATCTGACCACACCAAGATCGGTGTGATAAAATGCTTTGCCAATTTCCCAATGGCGCTGTTTATATTTGGCTAAACAAGTTATGAAATGCTCTTAGCTTCCGGTTTCTTAGGCCATAGAGAAGATTGGAGCCGTTCTGGTCTCTGATCAGCTCTATGGTCAGCTGGCGGAACCACCGGCTGCATTCTCCGGTTCCCTGTTGGGACAGGAGATGCACGAGAAAACCACGGAAGACGGTAGGGGGGGGTATTCCCTCCTACTGCTTATAAAAGCAGTCTAGAGGCTAATTAGCTGCTAGGATTGCTTTTACATGAAAGCTGACCGCTGGCTGAAAAGAATGATACAAAGATAACACATAAACCTGCAGGCATCATTCTGATATAACCACTCAAATTCCAGCAACATACCAGTACGTTGCTGGTCCTTGTTGGGCATACATTGTAATGTTCTTTTTCATGCAGCCTGTGGGCTGAACGAAAAAAAGAGATTGATCGGTGGGTATGCCCACCATTAGAATACCGCCCTTCATTCACCCACTTCTAATGATGAGCATACATGCACCATTTTTTTTCTAACTGTGGTGGTGAAATCACCTCAGCACTGGAGTCACGGCTTTACGTATCGTGGGAGCAAACGCTGTTGCTGTCAAGATAAATAAACCCGTGCTGCAGCTGAATGGAGTACCTGCTAAGCAAATGATGGTTTACAATAAAACAAAGTAACATTACAGTATAACAGTAAGAATTACCATACCTGCAAAGCAAATACAATAAAACATAGTAAAAATAAAACATTGCATTACACACCACTTTGGCATAACAGACTACAGGATCTTCACACTATTCAAAACCCAGAACTATGGGCCAATAGGGGCATATATTATCTACACCATCTGATCACTAATGGAACCCTTAAGACATTTGATACCCTTAAAATAGAATTCCAGATTCCGAACCAGATGTTCTTTCGATTTCTCCAAGTTCATCACGCACTCCAGACACAGTTTTCACAAAATATTCCGCAACCCACTCTTCATCCTATTATTACCATAATTAAAGATACGGATCCCAAAAAGCTTATATCTTGTTTTTACAATATGCTCTCCAATCCAATCTCCGCAAAACTAGCCTATGCTCTGAAACCAAGATGGGAAAGAGACATTGGAAGGTTGGAGGATGAGGAGTGGGAAGAGGCATTAGAAACATGTAAGTTGGTGTCACCCAAGCTCTCAGACAGACTGTGCCAGATTTACATACTTCACCGAGCATACCTTATTCCCATTAGGGTTGCCAGATACAGAAGACAACAGCCTAAAACATGTTCAATGTGCGGTACTGAAACTGGCACTTTCTTCCACCTTATATGGTCCTGTCATAAGATACAAGAATATTGGAAACAAATAGTCACTTTTCTGCACAATGACATGGGGTCTCCATTAACTCTCGACCCTAAACAAGGCCTTTTAGGAATTTTTCCTGATGTGCTGGATAAGTTCACGATAATTTTCCTCCAGGAGACTTTATTCTCGGCTAGGAAAGTTAACGTCAGAAAATGGATGAGACCTGAACCCCCTTGTATGGTGGATTGGAAAAGAGACATAAATATGACCCTTCCATATAAAAAATTCATCTATACCAATAGAGGATGCCCAACTAAATATAACAAAATATGGGATAGATGGCTACAAGAATCCACAACTTGTACATAAATAACGCTTTCCTCAATACTTTATATGTATGAACATAGACAGGATGCGGGTAATATATTAATTTAATCTAACTTACTAAATGTCATTCCTGTATATGTACTGTGACCTTATTACATGCAATATCTCCTGTATGATGGGTAATACGTGTATTAATACTGTATACATAACATGTATGATCTTGCAAATAAAACCTTTGTTGAAATAAAAAAAATAAAACATTGCAGTCTGTGCCTAAAAAAATATATGCGGAAGCATGGGGGCAATCCGCCCCTAATGTTAGGAGCAAATAGCTCCTCCACCTCTTCCCCCATGCTTCGGCATATATGCTCTTTTTTTAAACTGTGGTGGTGAAATCACCTCCGACAGCCCTGAAGTCAAGGCTTTATGTATCGTGGGAGCAAACGCTGTTGCTGTCAAGATAAATAAACCCGTGCTGCAGCTGAATGGTGTACCTGCTAAGCAAATGATGGTTAACAATAAAACAAACATTACAGTATAACATACCATACCTGCAAAGCAAATACAATAAAACATAGTAAAAATAAAACAGAGAGAGAACGATAGATATAGAACAATAGTGAGCGAATAGTAGAGAGCGAACATAAGAGAGAGAACAATAGAGAGAGAGAGAGAGAGAGAGAGAAGAAAAATACAACCACAACTATTTTTGGCTTTTTTATTTATTTTTTGTGTTTTTGTGTGTGTGTGTTTTTTTTTTTCACTTTTTTCACTTTTATAAAAACTGTAAAAAAAATGTAAACTGAACGGATTAGGGTCTCCCAAAATGTGATGGCCATCACATCTTTCGAGACCCCGAGACCCTGTGTACGTGTGCCTAGGACTGTGTGGTGCTGTACCCTACGCTAATACTCAACTAGTGTGTGGTAGCATTCGAAACAGTCACCAATACAAAGACCAAGTTGGTCAGGACAGGAGGGACAATAATAGTGGGTGTCACACCTATATCTGCGCTTTCTACAGACACGACATCTTCTTTGGGGGTTTTTTTGGGTAGTGGTACCAGAGAGGACATGCGGAAAATGCCTCTCATGCAGCCGGCTTACTGCATTTGGATTGGGAAGTTGGGCCCAAGCACCGTCTGGAAACAGAAGGGCTCGGATGATCTCTTCCTGGAATTAAAGGAAGGATCCAGTTCGTCCTGAAGCTTTGTATAGCACAAAAGCATTCAGCAAAGCCAATTAAATAAATAAACCAGCGTCTGGCCTTACGGCAATTAGGTACGGCGCCAACAACTGGTCATTGAGATACACCACTCCCATGTTAAGGTTATATTCGTGGACACAGAGGGCTTTCTCCACAACACCAGTCGCTGTAGGACAGAACGAAAACATTCTTATTATCCCTCCACTTCACAGCGCGCAAATTATTACATCTCAATCAGGCTCTCTCCCCCAGCCTAATGCCCCGTACACACGGTCGGATTTTCCGACGGAAAATGTGTGATAGGACCTTGTTGTTGGAAATTCCGACCGTGTGTAGGCTCCATCACACATTTTCCATCGGAATTTCCGACACACAAAGTTTGAGAGCAGGATATAAAATTTTCCGACAACAAAATCCGTTGTCGGAATTTCCGATCGTGTGTACACAAATCCGAAGCACAAAGTGCCACTCATGCTCAGAATAAATAAAGAGATGAAAGCTATTGGCTACTGCCCCGTTTATAGTCCCGACGTACGTGTTTTATGTCACTGCGTTCAGAATGATCGGATTTTCCGACAACTTTGTGTGACCGTGTGTATGCAAGACAAGTTTGAGCCAACATCCGTCGGAAAAAATCCTAGGGTTTTGTTGTCGGAATGTCCGATCAATGTCCGACCGTGTGTACGGGGCATTAGACGGTAATCTACAAGCCGCTGGGGAAAGCCCCCGGCGATTAGATCGCACGGTGCCACATGTGCCAATTTGATTATCAAACAAGTGACTAAAAAGTGGCACGCTTGTGTAATAATTGTCCACATACAAGTGTTACCCCTTTCCGAATAAGGGTGACACCAAGTCCCATACAATCTTACCAGTGCTCCCTATGTAGTCAGGGAAGTTTGTCGGCTCTATGTAGCTATCTCTTCCTTCGTAAACCATAAAACTATATGTATAGCCTGTGGCCCTGTCACAGAGCTTATACATCTTGACCCCGTATCTGGCACGCTTGCTGGGAAGATAGTGTTTGAATGACAAGTGGCCAGAAAATGTAATCAGGGACTCATCAATGCAGACAACTTGATGGGGAGTAAACAAGGCTGCAAAACGTTGGTTGAAGTGGTTTACGAGGGGTCGAATTTTGTAGAGCCGATCAAATTCAGGGCACCCCGAGGACGACAGAGTTCATTATTGTTGAAATGCATCAACAGCAAGATCTGCTCGTATCGTGTCCTGGTCATGGAGGCAGAGAACACAGGCATATGGTGAATTGAGTCAGTGGACCAATATGACCACAACTCACTCTTTTTGGTTATGCCCATGAGGAGGGATAGCCCCAGGAAGGTCTTAAATTCAGAAACCGTAATTGGTTTCCATTCTCTGGCAAGGGTCAGCTAGGGATTAGCGATAGAGATCTTCAAATGACGTAAAATCAACTGTTTCCACCTGAATTCTGGGTTGGCCAGTGAATGGGGGAAGTACAGGTGCTGCAGAAGTGGTGGGTTCCCAATTAGGATTGGCGAATGCAGCAGGAAGGGCACTATAGGCTCGTCTGGCCTGTTTTTTTCTTCTTCTTGGTGGCAGCGGGACACTACTCGTGCTTGCCACCTCGCCAGCTTGAACTGCACTTATGGGACTCGCCACGTCACCAAGTGTTACTGCAGTGCTGGATGTATGACCAGGATGTACTAGGCCGCTGGTGCTTGCTAGTCCACCAGAAGGATGAGCGGTGCTGGTACTGGCTCTCTGCTCCATACGAGGGACCTGCAGTTCTTGTACCCCAACGACAGCAGAAGAACGGGGTCTGGTACGCCTGACCTTGGCAGGGACCACAACTCCATCATCAGAGCTATCTGTTAGGGTGCCACTGCTGTCTACAGGTTCATATTCTGGGCCTGAATCTGACAGATGAGTAACTTCCTCTTCACTATCTGTCATGCTCAGAAACGTGTAGGCCTCTTCACTACTGTACCGTTGATTTGACACCTGTCAGCGACTGATTCGAACGCTACCAAAAAAACTGTTAGCGTTTGCAGGGATCAGGCCTGACTCTGCGAACGCTGCAGTTATGTGTGTTGTGTTTTGTATGTGACAGTGATCGATTGATACTGCACTTGGGTGGGCTGGGCTGGGCGGAGGGGCTAAACGCAGGTGTTAGCAGGTATCCGGGCTGATCCCGCTAACACTACATTTTTGGGAACCCTAAACTGCTGGGGACGCTAATATAGTTCTGATCAGATATCGATCCGTTCAGACACTATACTACTAAGGAAGCGTACAGTGCGTGAGTGGGTGTTAGCGTTACTGGCACTAATCTGACACTGCCTGGGGCGACGCAGACCCTATCTGACGCAATCTCAACTTTGATCACCCGCCAGGTGATCAGGGGGTTAAACCTTTATTGAGTAAAATACGGCAGGTGCCCTGACGCTATAAAAAATAAACTAGCTAAACTGCGTCACCCGTGACACTTACACAGTGATCACTGGTGACAGGGGGTAATCAAGGGGTTAAACCTTTATGGGGGGGGGTCCCTAGACCTATCTGGGCCTAAGAATAATTACCCTAAACGCTGATTTTTGTCATTAATGACACCAGTACAGCGATCCAAAAAAAATCTGATTGCTGTACTGGGTGACACAGTGACAGGTGGTGAAGGGGTTAACTGGGGGGGTGATCGGGGGGTGATCCTGGGGTGAATTGTGTGTCTACATGACCTGGTGTCAGTGTAGTGTTGTGCAACTCACTTTTAGATGTTATCTCTCCTCGGTCTGGAACGGAAAAGACCGACGCGAGGAGAGATGACATCACTTCCCCTGTCAGTGTTTACAGTTACACGACAGGGGAAGGATCTCATTCGCCAGGACTGATCACCAGGTCCAGGCCAGATTTCATTGATTGATTGGTTCTGGATTGAATACGATCATCGCGCCCCGGACATAGCATAACGGCGATTCGCCTGCCCGTGCCATTCTGCTGCAGTCCAACTGCGGCGGCTGGTCAGGAACAGATTAAGCAAATGGATACTGCACTGCTATTGTTAGCATAAATATAGATACCCTGCGCACAACTAAGGTTCATTATCAAAATAAAACATCAGACTGGTTAGTGGTAAATTAACCCAATATATTGTCATGGGTTGCAGTATATAGCAGTATGTACATAAATGTGAAGGATTAGGTTAATCAAAGTTCAATAGATAATATGTTCACTATACTATAGCAGCATAGAACGGAGTTCTATGCAGTTAAATTAGAGTAAACCTGGTATCCACAAAATCAGCAATAAGCAATGGCATTGGAAAACAGTAACAGCAATGATAATCAATGTTGTGATAATTCCTCTGTAAACAGTAGGCTATGTCCACTTTAGAGTGCACCCTACAGTATATAAATGGCAGCAATGAAATGTAAGACTCCCTAAGAAGTACCTCTTACTATAGACAATAGGGAAAGTTCTTGTGAAGCAGCTATTTGAATGAGCAACCCTACCTCTTCAGTTGGCTAGCATTGGGACCCAGTCTTTACGGTAGTGCACATGAGTACAGTACCAATAAAGTCTGCATGCAGTAAATAATGCTGCTAGTTAGATGGCCAGTTTCTATCTGCTCAGCCTCTGCTAGCAGCAACAGGTTAATGGCAGCAGTGTCTGGTGTCTTCTCACCAGTCCCAGTGATAAAGCAACAAGGGTCTCACTGTTCATATTTCAGCTCAATTCTGGATCTGCCTGAGGTGACTCAGCAGCAGGCTTTTGGCAGATTGATGTGAACACAGGAGCAGAGATGCAAGGAGAATTGTAGTCCAATGGTCCATAGACTGCCAAAGTAAAGTTTATTTTCCGACCTTCATCTCCCATGATTCAATGCTGCCAATCATCAAGTCTCTTGAGCTCCTTCTGCTTGCCAGCTCCCCCTGGTGGATGGTGGTGAGGTAGTGTTAACCCATTTAACTGAAGTCCATTGGGAGCACAGAGAGCACTGCAGCACAGCGTTCTAAATCACTCTCTCTAGCCAAGCACTTAGCTACAAGTACCTCTAAAGCTGGCTACACACTATACCATTTTCTGTAGATTTTTTCCTTTAGATTTACCAAAACCATATAATATGAGGTCAAACCTTAAAAGTTTCCATTTGTATGCAATCAGGCAGGCCCTTGCACTACATGCATGGTTTTGGTACATCTAAAGGAAATCCGACAACAAAAGTTGTATAGTGTGTATGGGGTCTACAAGGGTAATCGAACCCAAGACTATAACAAAGAAAAGCAAGGTAACTATTCAGTCACCATGGTATAGGATTTCTAGGCTCATCCTTAAAAAAATCAATTGTAGTAATAAGTCTTTCACCCGATTGCTGTTACACTAGAAATAACATGTATCTCTGCAATACAATTAGTGTAATCATTACTTTTTTAAATATGTAATACACAATCAATCTGAGGTTCTAATCTCAGTAGCATATTATTATCTAAACATATTAGCTACATTTAATGCACCTTACACTGCACTGTGTGAAAGACCATTTATGAATCTACATGGAAACGCCAGCAACAATAGACCACCCAGTAGCAACAATAGATTCCCCCTGAAACAATACATCCCCCATAGCTACAATAGATCCCCACCAGTAACAACAGATCCCAGCAACAATAGATCCCCCAGTAGCCAGCATCAATAGATCCTCCTGCACACCCCATCGTCCCTTGCCAGTACATACATTCAGTGCTGGATGTGCCAGAACTGCACTCCCGCACATTCCCGCTGGGAAAATGCCCTGGTTCTATAATATACAGTTGGGAAATCAAATACTGTATTGAACATCCCTCAATAACAGACAAAACTTTTTTGTACATTTAGGATAGTGTGGGGAATTGTAAGAACCTCTGCCATGTTTGGGTTTAATCTTATCACACACATTATAATCTAATGTAATCTACTTTGGATCTACTGGAAATGTTGTACTGTCAGTGAGGGATATTTACTAAAACTGTAGTACTCAGAATCTGGTGCAGCTGTGCATGGTAGCCAATCAGATTCTAACTTCAGCTTGTTCAATTAAGGGATATGTTCACCTTTTTACAAAAAATAAGAAATGCACATCTTTTTGCAGGTAAAAAAATGTGCATTTACTATTTTTTGTATTAGGAGCCTGTTAAGCATTGCACCAGGACTCAATGAACTACCACAGCGCCTTGTTAGTTCATTGAGAACTACAAGGCTGTCGGGACTTATATTTCATTCATACACACAGCCCTCTGTATATGAATGATGCAGCCGTGTGGGAGGAACCCCGCACGACAGTGCTGCTTTCAAAAATTGACAGATATTACCCGGGCAGCGGCTGCAGCACTGGGAATATGTTACATGTTCAACCCTAAAATCAAGTGGAACGTGTAACATGTTCCCAAAAGTGAACTTATCCTTTAACCCATTCAGCCCCGGAAGATTTTACCCCCTTCCTGACCAGAGCACTTTTTGCGATTCGTTACTGCATCGCTTTAACTGACAATTGTGCAGTCGTGCGACATTGTACCCAAACAAAACTGACATCCTTTTTTTCCCACAAATAGAGCTTTCTTTTGGTGGTATTTGATCACCTTTGCGGCTTTCATTTTTTGCGATATAAACAAAAAAAAGAGCGACAATTTTGAAAAAAAACGCAATACTTTTTGCTATAATAAATATCCCCCAAAAATATATAAGTTTAGGCAGATATGTATTCTTCTACATATTTTTGGTAACGAAAAAAAAAAAATGCAATAAGCGTTTTTGATTGGTTTGCACAAAAGTTATAGTGTCTACAAACTTGGGGATAGTTTTATGGCATTTTTATTATGATTTTTTTTTTTTTACTAGTAATGGCGGCGATCTGCGATTTTTATCGGGACTGCGACATTATGGCGGAAATCTTGACACATTTTTGGGACCATTGGCATTTATACAGCAATCAGTGCTTTAAAAATGCATTGATTACTGTAGAAATGTCACTGGCAGGGAAGGGGTTAACACTAGAGGCGATCATGGTAGGGGTCGATCAAGGGGTTAATTGTGTTCCCTAGTGTGTATTCTAACTAAATGGGGGAGGGGACTGTGCAAGGGAGATGACAGATTGCTGTTCATACCCTGTATAAACAGACGATCTGTCTCTTCTCACCTCAGAGAACCGGAAACTGTGTGTTTACACACACAGATCCCGGTTCTCCGTGTGTAAGCAGCGATCGCGGGTGCTCGGTGGTGATCGTGACCGCCGGGCACTCGCATCGGCTCCGGGGGCGAGCAGCGGGCGCCCCTACTGGCCACAGGGCGAAGCGACGTAACATAATGTCGCTTCGCCCAGCCGTGCCATTCTGCTGCAGTACAACTGCGGTGGCTGGTCGGCAAGTGGTTTACCTTTCACAATAAAATCTAGAAGCAGCTTTCTATGCAGAACTGGATTAGATTTTTCAGTTTCTAACTGACTGTGTCTGACTGATTGGCAGGGTTAAGTAGACAAGTTGATGGAAGGTCTTAATATTACATAGTTTGAAAAAATCTGAAGCGAGATTATCTAAAGGCTGTACATTCAGATTGTAATGTGTATGGTGAGCTTTACGCTGGGGAATGATGGGGAAATCTCTTCAATGGGAACAAACAGTAATAACACTTTTCCGTGGACTGGGGAAAGTTTAGAACCTATTTAAAGGTTTTATTTTTGTGTCTTCATATCCCAGGGACCCAAATTCCCATCATTTCTTTTTCTGGTGTTACATGAACTCTTTAAGAGGTCAGTGGAAATTTTTCCCTGTGGGGTAATAAACAACAATAAAAACCTTACAAAAGTGCTAAGTCTTTTTTTACACCCCAAATCTAGAGAAAAGATGTTTGGTTGCACTGGGGCTTTAAATACTGTGTCTTCCAAAAATACCATACAATTCTGGATTTGCTGGACATTGTGCATGGCAAATGATTGTCACATGAATGCAAATCTGACACATTTCACAATGCCCCCATCACTTTATCAAAATATATATTCTTTGATAAAGTACTGCGAGCAATGCAAAATGCATCATAGATTGTATTCCTGTTTTGCCATGTATTTACTACTACTTACTAGTAGACGTTGTAGGAGACTTTGTAGTCCTATGGAACTGAAAGTCCCACAACAATATCCAGAAAAATATCCAGAAGGATAAATCCCAAAGTTGATCCAGGAATTGTGGCTGACTTTGTCATTCAGACACACACCAGACCCAACACTCATTTACATGAAGTAATACCCCATCATTGTAACCAAATGAGGCATGCATTGCACTAGAAAAGCATGCAACTAGATAATTGATGACAGGTGGTGTGACCATCCTTTGCCTTCAAAACAGCGTCAGTACTTCTAGGTACACTTTGTCTTTAGTAAATCAATCCCTATAGCTCAAGTACAGCACACAGGTGATGATTCGTACTTCTGTAAGCACAGGCACAGTGTGCCAGATATCCTGGAAAATATATTCTGGTTATAGATGTATATGTTTGCTTATACCTCCGTAGGCAGGTATGCTTACATGACATTTCGTTAAAAAAATCTTTGGGTGGTTGTATTATACCTGCATAAATCTTCATTCTCTATGAACCCCTTAAGATAATATTACCCTAAGAAGGTCAAACTAGTTTAACAATTTCTCAAGAGCACGATTTACAGATGATAAAAGGACAGCAATCACTAGACCTTGACATATTCATGTCAATATTAAAATAAGACCTTTAACATTTTTCTTGCAATTTTTTCCACATTATTAGAATGCTCACAGCAAGCTGAAAATATGCTTTTATTTATTAGAATGAGGAGTATATGGCATTCATTAAAAAGCATCAATGATGTAAATGATTTACAGGAGAAAAAGAAAAGCATGCCCATGTGACCAGTAACCTCTATGAGACTTACATTACCCAGTGGAGACCCACATTTGCATACATCCATACATAAAAAATGACACTTGTCAAGAACAAGTTACATAGCTTTTAAAAAAATCTGTGTCCTTTTCAGTGTGCTAATGTTTCTTCCTGTGCTCTCCCAGTACAGACTATAACCTTTTTTTTTATTAGTTTCCTGGTACAAACTTACAATAATCTGTGAAAAATAAATGCTTTTTTACATAATGTCCTTTAAGGCTCTCAAGTATGCAACCTGAATTAGTTGAATACTTGTAGATAAATATTTACTTTATCTTTGTGTAACAAGGATAGTAAGTAATGCATATTAAAGATGTATTATTCATAACTCCATTTTTTTTACCGGAACCTAACACATGTAACAATGTGGTATCACATCTGTACACATAAATAGGAGGTGGCCATAGGCTGTGCAGACAGGCTACAGGAGAGTAACAGGAGGTGGTCATAGGCTGTGCAGCCATGGTACAGGAGAGTAACAGAAGGTGGTCAGAGGCTGCAGAGGGGTCCGTTTTTTCCCGGCCGAGACGAGTGCCTTACATTTAAAAATGGCGCGGCCTGGTGCCATTACGTCACTGTGCATGCGCCCGCCTGCTCGAAAATGGCCGAGCGTGTACGGGCTTTCCCAAGCCTGGCTAGCTTTGGAATGGAGCATGCGAAATTGAAATGTCGGCCTGCAGCCATATTTTTTTTACGGGCGTTGCTGCCCATAATGTCCATTTACGGGTAGCCCTAAAATAGGCTGAAATTTACGAGCTGCTTGTAAATTAACGGGCGGTTGGCAACACTTGGGCTGGGCTGTTGCAGCCACAGCTCAAAGCGGCCCCAGGGCAGGCTGCCTACTGGGAAATTTCCTGCTATCCCGGTAGACCAGTCCGGCCCTGGTTGCATCTTAACTGTTTTTCTGCCATTGTTTCCATTCTTTAATGGATGTAAATAACTACTATCTGGACATGGTGATCCAATAGCCAAATATCTTCTACGCACTGATCCAGAACTAGTATGTAGATCAGGGGTCCTAAGTGCACTTGCTTTGTGTATATGTCTTTCAAGATGGTAAGGCCACCAACATTTTCGGAGATCAGCAATGGCCTCTCAGTATAGGTTACTACAGGTTTAGTAGCTGAGCAACAATACCAGGCTTTACCTACACGTGGCACCACAGAAAAAGTTGGATTTAAAGTATATGTAAATTCTAACAATGAATGTCTCTACCTTGTGAATTTTCTACTTTGTGAACTCTGGACCACCTCCCCTTTATGTTATTGAGATGAACAGAGGGATCCTGTAGTCTTATGCCGCGTACACACAATCAGAATTTCCGACAACAAATGTTCGATGGGAGCTTGTTGTCGGAAATTCCGACAGTGTGTAGGCTCCATCATGGTGGATCATGAGCAGTTCCTTTCCTTTCTCCATACTCTTCTCTTTCCATCACTCTGGTACAAGTTGATCTTGGTCTCATCTGTCCATAGGATGTTGTTCCAGAACTGTGAAGGCTTTTTTTAGATGTTGTTTGGCAAACTCTAATCTGGCCTTCCTGTTTTTGAGGCTCACCAATGGTTTACATCTTGTGGTGAACCCTCTGTTTTCACTGATTCTTTCACTGGTGAAGTCTTCTTATGATTGTTGACTTTGACAAACATAAACCTACCTCCTGGAGAGTGTTCTTGATCTGGCCAACTGTTGTGAAGGGTGTTTTCTTCACCAGGGAAAGAATTCTTGGGTCATCCACCACAGATGTTTTCCATGGTCTTCCGCGTCTTTTGGTGTTGCTGAGCTCACAGGTGCGTTCTTTCTTTTTAAGGATGTTCCAAACAGTTGATTTGGCCACACCTAAAGTTTTTGCTATCTCTCTGATGGGTTTGTTTTGTCTTTTCAGCCTAATGATGGCTTGCTTCACTGATAGTGACAGCTCTTTGGATCTCATATTGAGAGTTGACAGCAACAGATTCCAAATGTAAATAGTACACTTGAAATGAACTCTGGACCTTTTATCTGCTCCTTGTAAATGGGATATACACACCTGGCCATGGAGCAGCCAATTGTCCCATTACTTTTGGCCCCTTAAAAAGTGTGAGGCACATATACAAACTGATGTAATTCCTACACCATTCACCTGCTTTGGATGTAAATACCCTCAAATTAAAGCTGAAAGTCTGCAGTTAAAGCACATCTTGTTTGTTTCATTTCAAATCCATTGTGGTGGTGTATAGAGCCAAAAAGATTAGAATGGTGTGTCGATGTCCCAATATTTATGGACCTGACTGTATATTGTATATATATATATTATACTGTGTATACAGTGCCTTAAAAAAGTATTCATACCCCTTATAATTTTCCACATTTTGTCATTTTACAACCAAAAATGTAAATGTATTTTATTGGGATTTTATGTGATAGACCAACACAAAGTGAAACATAATTGTGAAGTGGAAGGAAAAGGAAAAATGTTTTTCACATTTTTTTACAAATAAATATGTGAAAAGTGTGGCGTGCATTATTATTCAGCTCCCTTTACTCTGATACACTAAACTTAAATCTAGTGGAATCGATTGCCTTCAGAAGTCACCTAATTAGTATATAGAGTCCACCTGTGTGTAATTATTTCAGTATAAATGTAGCTGTTCTGTGAAGCCCTCAACGGTTTGTTAGAGAACCTTAGTGAACAAATAGCATCATGAAGGCCAAGGAACACACCAGACAGGTCAGAGATACAGTTGTGGAGAAGTTTAAAGCAGGGTTAGGTTATAAAAAAATACCCCAAGCTTTGAACATTTCACGGAGCACTGTTCAATCCATGATTCAAAAATGGAAAGAGTATGGCACAACTGCAAACCTACCAAGACATGGCCGTCCACCAAAACTGACAGGCAGGGCAAGTAGAGCATTAATCAGAGAAGCAGCCAAGAGGCCCATAGTAGTTGTGGAGGAGCTGCAGAGATCCACAGCTCAGATGGAAGAATCTGTCCACAGGACAATTAGTCAAGTACTCCACAAATCTGGCCTTAATGGAAGAGTGGCAAGAAGAAAGCCATTGTTTAACCAGTTGACATCCGCGCTATAGCCGAATGACGGCTACAGCGCGGACCTGAATTCTCGGGAGCCATCATATGATGGCCTTCCCTGTGCACGCGCCCTGTGGGGCGCGCTGTAATCACCGAGTCACTGAGACTCGGGTGATCACCAATCCGAGTAAGGGGCCCTTCCCGGCCCCTTACCATGTGATTAGCTGTCAGCCAATGACAGCTGATCACATGATAAAATAAAAAGCTCTGTGATCGGTTTTTTTTTCTCCTCGCACTGTTAGCCGATCACCGGCTCATCAGCAAGGGACATCTGTCCCGAAGAGGAAGAGGCAATAATTCCTCTTTTGTGCCACCAGAGACATTGTCAGGGAAATGGCCGTAGGACTGGCAATCCTGCCAGTACCCGTCATGGTTGCGCCAGGCGAATCCCCATGCACATGCGCACACACAGGTGCGTGGCAACGGGTGCACGCAGGTGTGAAATGGCAGGTGCGCCCAGGTGCGCGCGGCGACGTGTGCGCGTGCGCACCGTGACAATTGTTGGTGCCCTTATGGTCTATTTAATCCTGCTACAGATGCATGCAGGTTGCTGGATTATCGTCAGCTTCCTGTGTTTCCTGTACCTACTATCTGCATCTGATTCCTGTTTACTACCCGGCTTGCTTGACCTCTCCTGCTCTCCGCCTGCATCGACCCCTGGCTTGGACATACAGGAATAATTGATAGTAATGACCAATCATAACCCTTAGAAAAGCAGCACTACCCTTTTAAGGAAGACAGTACACATTGCTGAAGGGGCTTGGTCAGTTGGTAATGACATTCCTATAGCTGTAGTGATGGCAAACCTTGGCACCCAAGATGTTTTGGAATTACATTTCCCATGATGCTCATGCACTCTGCAGTGTAGTTGAGCATCATGGGAAATGTAGTTCCAAAACAGCTGGGGTGCCAAGGTTCGCCATCACTGCTATAGCGTTAGGTCAGATAAGGTACCCAGGCTTGGGATGCATTCTTATGTATTAGTGAGCCATAATAAGGGAAAAAATGTATCCATTATTCCTCTCCCTGGCTCACTAGTATCATAAAGTAATGCCTCCAACTGTACATAAAAGGTAAAATCTCAACAGTGGAGGAAAAACATTTAGTTATAAAACAATAGAGCACAATAGAACACTCATTTTCCATCTCCCATATACAGTATCCCACCCCTTAGGTATTTTTTGGGCCATATGTAATTGTATGTATAAAAAAAGATTTTTCATCCTTCTAACTTTAAAGTTAAAGTTAAATAATCTCATATGGGAAATAGAGGGGGACAGTTGTTTTATCTATCTGAAGGTCTATCTACCTTCTTTCCCTGTCTGATTTACCTGTACAGAAAATCTCATTTGGTTATGTTAGGGCTGAAAAATATAACAAAAATCCAAAATTCAACAATAAAAAAATACATGTTGGACTAACAAGATATGAACACCAAACTTTCCATTTCAAGAGTTTAGAAGTACAGAAGCGTATCAAAGTCCTACATTTCTGGTTATGGACAGCAGAGTCTTAGACATCTGGTGATCAGATGGCAGCTGGAGCACAGCAATTGGAACACTGTAATGGGCCGTACACACGATCGGATTTTCCAACGGCAAATTTTCGATCTGAGCGTGTTGTCGGAAATTCCAACCGTGTGTATGCTCCATCGGACATTTGCTGTCGGAATTTCCGACAACAACTGTTTGAGAGCAGGTTCTCAAATTTTCCAACAAAAAACTTTGTTGTCAGAAATTCCGAGCGTGTGTACACAAAATTCCACACATGCTCTGAATCAAGTACAAGCGCTCGGTTTGGTAAAACTAGCGTTCGTAATGGAGATAGCTCATTCGTCACACTGCAAATTTTGAAATATTTCAATGCAGCGCATTATCTTCTTCTTGATAATGCTAGAATAATGAAGTTTTTTAGCTGCTGATATTCACACACAGTTCTGATTTCTTTATTATTTCTGGTGATCTCCTGAATAATCTTTATTTTTTTTTTCGCCAGATCTCCAGAATAATGTTTTTCATTTTTTTTAGAGTGATCTACTTTTTTTTTTTTTATCAAGATCTCCTGATTTTTTTTTCTAGTGGTCTCCATAATATTTTTAGTCGTTTTGTGTGTCAGTCAAGTAAAAAACACATAGCCAAGGATTTGTAAAAAAAAAAAAAAAGAAATGTATTAGGGGTCATAACAAAATAAAGAGGAAGGCAACGCTGGATAAACTGTTGAAATTGGCAAAGCCTTTGTACCCCAGGGCAGATATCAATTATTTGACAGGCCAAATTGGTAACCTGAGGAGTCCATTTAATAGGGAGCACAATTCGGTCAAGGACTCCGAGAGATCGGGAGCAGCAGCAGGTGACATATATGTCCCCAGGCTGTGGTCTTACTACAGCCTGCATCTTTTGCCAAACCAGGCCGAACCCAGGCCTTCACTCTCAAGACTTCCTTGCACACTTCCTTCCAGGCTTTGGCTGTGGTGTTGGAGTTGTGGCAGGAGGTGGAGGAGGAGTATGATCCAACTCACATACATGACTTTTCTTGGTGAGTTTGCCCCTCACCCCCTTATTTAGGGCCTGAAATATGAGCTTCTCACTGATGAGGTGTTGGCCCACCTCCTTTTTCTGCATCTTACTGGTTGTCATACACGCAAAGGCCTCCTGGACAATAGAGGTGTTTATGAAGACCGCAGTAGCCTGCCGAATCAAACCAAGCGCTGACTCCTCCACGTTCCTCCTCTTCCTGGGCCTTTTTGTTGGAAGGTGGAGGGGAGGAACCTGGGATTCGATCAAGCTACTGGGCACAGCCACCTTCTGGTTGCCACTTTCCCCTGCCACCTCCTGGCTGCCACTTTCCCCCGCCACCTCCTGGCTGAGACTTTCTTGTGTATGAAAATGGGACATAGTTTTAGTTTTTTTGGTCATCAATCACACACAATTTAGAGCTCATGACTGTTGCAAATTGAATGTTAACAAATAGAAAAGACTATCCTTCTGACCAAAGCATTTCACAATCTTTTTGGCTACTACTGTCTATTGATATGTAAACCATTTTGTTAAATTTGAAATTAGTGCTCAATGATAACATCTAGTTACCATCATTAATTTTTGGTCAAGAAATATGTTGAACAATGCTATAACTGGCTCAAGCTGGGCTCCTCCACATCTTCCTGGGTGGAAGGACCAGGTTGGACTTCAGAAGCCTCAGCTGAGGTGGAAGGAAGACTGGAAGGAAGGGTTGAGAGTGATTGCCTGATTTCAGTCTGGTCTGACAAAAACCGCAGTCTGTCGTAGTACCAGAGCCTGGGGACATAAACGTCATCTGCTGCTGCTCCTGATCTCATGGAATCCTGGACCTTCTTGCACTCCCTATTATATGTGCTCCTCAGGCCACCATTTTTGCACTTCAAATAGGTGATGTCTGCCGTGGGAATCACTGGCTTCACCAATGACAACAGTTGATCTAGCGCTGCCTTCCTCTTTAGTTTATTATTATAAAATGGGTGTTTCACTTGCCACAGACAGGGCAGCTCCCTGTACTTATCAATGAAGTTGGGGAGGAAATCATGATCACACCAGTGGATACTAGGGGTGTCTCCATGTGTGAAACTTTACCAGCTTGGAACTCTGCCAAAACAGACAATTGTACGACACTTCCAAGCAATGTTTCATATTCCTATTTCTTGCTATATACAATATCTGTGTGCTAAGTATACCTTTTTTTTATATTCACATAGGGGAGAAAAGACTCGGGACATCTGAGGACACCAAGAACACCACGCTTCCTAAAGAAGGGGAAATCCCCACACCACAACCTGAGGATGTGGATTCATGAATTGGGTGAAATGGTGACCACAACAGGTGAGTGTCTGAGATCACAGCTTCAGGTAATAGATGGATGCCTGCATATTTATAATACATGGTGTGTTTTTTTTAAATTTTAGGTGATGTGGATGTTGTGGAAGAAGAAACTCATTTCACCAGTGCAAGCGCACACATCCTCATTGGGGAGATCATGGAGTGCAATCAGGATTTAGAGAAGGTAACGGAAAACATCAATGATGTTCAACAAAAAATGAAGATCATCATTGATGTTTTAGGCAGAATCTAAAACATAAAAATTGTACTGTTTTGTCGTGGAATTTGTTCTTTTAAATCAAGTTTTAAAGTAGTTTGAAAGCCAAATTTTGAAGATGCACACAGTGTGTCAACATGTGCTATCTGCCATCACGGGATATCAATGTACGTGTTTTGTGGGTGCAACCTCTTCCTCGCAACTCAAGTAGGTGAGGGGAAGGGGTTGCACCCCCGAAACACGTCCATTGATCCCCCATGATGGGAGCTAGCACATGTTGACATTAGGCATGGGATAAGGAGTGAAATCCACATTTGACTCCCAATTTGTGTGCATCTTCAAAATTTGGCTTTTACAGGGGTAACATCACCCCATCTGATGAAGGCAAGATCAACACAGTTTGGACATACTAATTTCTGATATTGCCTTCACTTTTTCAAAGTTGAACTTTGTAAGTTCCTGAGGTGTGTATGTTCTTATAGTTTGAAACATGCCTGTTTAACCAAAAAAAAGAATATTTCTACTGTCAAACCCAAAAATGTTATACACCAAAGATGTTGGTTTGTTCAAAAACCCTTTTCTAACGCACATGTGAATGTGCACGGAGGAAAATGTTTTATACTCAACAATGTGTAGTTTCTTCTTTCAATGCTCAATACCAGTTTTTGGAGTAAGTTGGTGTTTACAGTGACAATGGGGGTGATTTACTAAAGGCAAATCTACTTTGCACTACAAATGCACATTCAGTGCAGTTTCAGTGCACTTGTAGTGCAAGGTGGATTTTCCTTTAGTAAATAACCCCCACAGTGCTCTAAAATTTGCCCCAATCAGGCCATTTTAGGGACTCAAAACAATTAATTCATGGTGCTGAAAAGGATGATCATTTTTATCATTAATTCATTACATACATTAACAACAAAAACAATGTGTGTGTATAGCAGACCCATAACATAATAGTTAGCTGAAGAAGAGCTTGTCACCTCATGTACCAAAAAAATTTACGTTTACACTATTGAAGTAAATGGCCAAAAAGTCCATTGGAGAACCTAGGAGACAGCTAAAAGAAACACAAGCAGTAAAATCAAATGAAATATTAGTTCAGTTTGTAATACTTTTTTTAAAAAAATGTTTCACACATTCGCTGGCAGATTAATGGCCCCACTACCCGTATAGTACTCAAGATAATTTTGTCTCACTTCGGGTGCTTTGTGGGGGTAAGCCAGGACAGCCAGCTTTAAGTGCCGTCAAATTACTATTTGGTAATCCAGCCTCAGCCCCAACTGAGGTCACAGTTTGTAGCATTTTTGTGGAGATAATTGTGTAGAATGCAGCAGGCAAGCACAATATGGTTCAGTTTATATCCCGCCATGTGGATTGGTATAAGAAATAGGTGGAATCGGCTGGCCATTATTCCGAAAGCATTCTCCACCACTCTTCTGGCTATGGCCAGCCAGTAGTTAAAAACCCTCTGGTCCGGGGTGAGGGTCCTCATCGGAAATGGCCTCATGAGATGGTCACCTAGCCCAAACGCTTCATCAGCGACGAACACAAACAGAAGACCATCCACGTTGTCTTCCGCAGGTGGCAAGCCCAAGCCACCATTCTGGGACCGTCTGAAGAACTCCGTCTGGGCGATGACTCCACCATCCGATATCCGGCCATTCTTCCCCACGTCCACATACAAAAACTCGTACGACACCGACACCACCGCCAACAGCACAATACTATTAAACCCCTTATAATTATAACAGTATGACCCTGAGTTGGGGGGTGGGACAATGCGAACATGTTTCCCATCGATTGCCCCTCCGCAGTTTGGGAATTCCCACTGCTGAGCAAACTGGGATGCCACAGTCTGCCATTCTTGTGGGTTTGAAGGAAACTGTAGAGTCAAACAAGCAAAAAAAAAATTAGTACTTTTGCACATAAACATTGCAAGCAGATTAAACACCAACATTCTTGGCAAACATAAGTATAACATTTATTGAAATTAGTAATTTAACACAAAAGGATAAAGCCCACTATTCAGATTCCTCACCCCCCCTGATGGCCCATTGTAAAAATGTTATGGTGGGGGGGGGGGGGGGGGGGGGGGGAGGGGGTGAATGCATAAATAATGTGTTTTACTTTGGCCAGACCCTCGTTACTTACACTATTGGCAGCCCACTGGACAGTTAAGAAGTGTCATAATCCAAAAATAGGAATGAACACTGTACAAATTGAAGCACATTTTTACATTCTGCAATTACCTATCAAGATAATAGGAGAACAAAACTTTAAACAGTACCATTTGAAAGTATTCAGGCAGGCCCTTACACTACATATGCAAACAAAGCCTGGGGAATGCCCAGGAAAAAACCAAAGCCTACTTACCACCAGCTCGCAGTCAACCAAATTGACCTGTCTAACAATATGCGTTAAAAACAGGGGTTTAGTCCGCATGCATTTGCAAATGCATGCGTAAGCCACAGAGCCACATCACGGCACCCTGATATCTGTGGTCCTAACACTAAAATATGAGTGTCCCCATAGTGGAGGCACATGCAGGCCCTTGCACTACATGCTTTGGTGAATTCATCCATAAATCTGACCACAAAAGAGGTAAGTATAGTGTGTATGGGTTTGGCAAAGTCAGCAGATAGAGGATTGGTATCAGCTGACTTAGCAGTTGGGGGGGGGAGGGAGGATTCCAAATGAGTTTTGGCCCCCCCAAAAAAGCCTCTTGCACTCTGCCTGAATTTAAGGACAAAAATAACATTTGTACACATTTTAAGGGGTGTTTAGGGTAAGCACTACAATGGAGCTGACAAAATACATTGTTAAGTGACTAGGAGAGGTGTGTATGGGCCCAGGATAGCATGCTGGTGAGGCAAGTGAAGGCAAATATGCATGAAGGACAAAAAAGGAGCATTAAAAGCTTCCAGTATGCACGAGGACAAAAGGGGACATTCACAGCATATTACAATCATGGAAATTAGGGAATGATGGAATACATACAATACATTAGCAAACAATAAATACATAGAATGTGATGTTAAACGATAAAAAAAAAACTTAGCCTAATATAGTCCTTCTGCAGGACCTAAATTATGGCAGAACGGGTCTCTGGAATAATGACCCTCAGAGCCTGGGGGGAGATGCTTGTCGAGAACTTGATGTACTGCAGACTTCTCCCCCGTCGCCAAGTACCACAAGGTAATATAAGGGGACAACAAAGCAGATGGTGAAAAACGGGGTCCGTCATTCAGAGATAATTCCTGAAATCATCAGGATTATTCTCACGGATCTCCCGCAACAAAGACATGTGTGAGAATTGGTCACGCTGGAGCAACCAATTCTTCGTCCATGAACTCCTCCTCGCCCCATTCATGGACTGGGCTTGGGTCAAAGTAAGAACCCCAACACCAAGCCCCTGCACAGCACGAACTCTACGACGAGTACGTACCCGTAATATGGCTAGAAAACGGGCGGCTAGTCAGAACGAACTAACTAACAGAACGCAGAAAATCAGAAAGAACCTGATAAGAATGATCTGAAACGAGCGGACAAGAACGCACTGAAAAAAAGGATACGAACCCACAAGCACAAACTGAAGATCAGTAACGAACTGAAAAGCACAAGGCTATAAAGCATGAATCGTCTCTCACCAAACTTCTACTAACACGAGATTAGCAGAAGGAGCCCAAAGGGTGGCGTACTTGGTATTGAACTTCCTTTTTTTTAGTTTTCTAGGAATTTCCGACAACATTTGTGTGACCGTGTGTATGCAAGACAAGTTTGAGCCAACATCCGTCGGAAAAAATCTACGGTTTAGTTGTCGGAATGTCCGATCGTGTGTACATAGAATAACACTCATACAAAGACTTTTTCTTTTCTTTTTATCCTTAGGACTATTACATAGATGTGCAGGTATTTGACAAACATGGCTGATGGAATTTTGGCTTTTTTGCACACACACAGCTGTTGTCAAGAGCGTTTGTCTCCTCCTCCAACATGCTTATGGCTGATGTCAAGGCATGTGTCATTCAGACCTTCAATCCAACATTGTTAACAACAGTGCCCATATAACCCATTATAGAGGTCTGCTGAGGTAAATCCATGTTTACTAATGGCCTGGCCAACAGTAAAGAAATTCAGCTTTATTTATTAATAAATGAAGCCCTGTTAGGGTTATTTTACCCATCTACTACCTGAACTCTACACTATTGTAAATTTAAAGTAAACCTTTTCAGTTCCAATTTCCTTCCACACTGCAAGGCCATTCTAGTAGGCTAACCAGCTCCTGTCTACATAGGCCCCAATATATGCATACAAATTGCCCATGCATACGCATGGGCAACACTCTACATGCCAGTCCCAACCCAAGTAATCGGGGAGATTGAGGAAAAACATAGGAACCTATCTCATAATAGTTCACCAAGAAAATTTTATGAAAAAGGCTATCAAATGTAGTGAACATGGTGCCCAAAGGGTTGTCCAACAGGATCACTGATGCCGCGTACACACGAGCGAACTTTTCAAAGGACTAGGTGCGACAGTCTTTCCGACGGACTTTGCAGCGTAGGTCTGCCAGACTTTCAAACGAACGGACTTGCCTACACACGATCACACCAAAGTCCGACGGATATGTACGTGATGACGTATGACCGGACTAGAATAAGGAAGTTGATAGCCAGTAGCCAATAGCTGCCCTAGCGTCGGTTTTAGTTCGTCGGACTAGCATACAGACGAGCAGATTTTTCGACTGGACTCGAGTCTGTCGGAAAGATTTGAAACATGTTTTATTTCTAGGTCCGTCTGACTTTTGGGGAAAAAAAAGTCAGCTGGAGCCCACACACGATCAAATTGTCTGACGGAGTCCGGTCCTCTGGACCAAGTCTGCCGGAAAGTCTGCTTGTGTGTACGCGGCATAAGAGTCAGATATGACAAAACAGATATATACATACTTCAAACACTTCATCTTGCAGGACTGACTTTCAAAATTGCAACCATAAGAACAGTATCTTTGGATGAGGCTATAATATAAACTAAAATTAACAATTATGAGTAAGCACAAAATGACTTATTTCCTTAATGAACAATACGATTGGCTTAAAGTGTCAGTCATGTAGAAAAAATCTACTTCAAACACGACACCAGTTATGTGTAGGACCTAAGTTCAAACCTTCAACCTATGAGATTTTACTTTGATTACATGTTCTCTCCCTGTACTGTGCACATCTTTGTGGATTTTGCTTTTGAAAACTTCCTATGAACGTATGCGCACTTCACCAAGTGGTTACACATCAGAGTTCCACTACAATGACTATGGTAGAATCAGGTGTTGCACATAGGCATAGCTGCTATAGTCTAACTTGAGCACACACAGGAAAGGACAGTACAGAAAGATGTACAACATTTTTAGTGTAAATATTTGAGTTCACACACCCTCCAAGGCACTCAAAATAAGTATACAATCCCAAATGTGGATACACTATCACGGTTAAAAACCTCTCGTTTTTTCAGCGAAAATTTTTTAAAAAAACTATCATTCAGCATCCAGATTATACACTGTTCTGTTTTACAGTTGGTCTTAAAGGGCGACCATTAATTGCATTTCACATCATTCCCATATTACAAAGAAATATAAAAAACAATACTAAAAGGACGCAAATTGTCCTTGGAGGCTGGGATGTGGGATCTTCTTTAAATCTGTTATATCAAAACCATATCAGGCAGGTTGATTTATGCAATTTAGCACAAATATGCCCTGTACACACGGTCAGGCATTGATCGGACATTCCGACAACAAAATCCATGGACTTTTTCTGACGCATGTTGGCTCAAACTTGTCTTGAATACACACGGTCACACAAAGTTGTCGGAATTTCCGAACATCAAGAACGTGGTGACGTACACCACATATGACGAGACTATAAGAATATTTGGGCTCCTTTTGCTAATCTCGTGTTAGTAAAAGTTTGGTGAGAGACGATTCGTGCTTTTTCAGACTTCTGGTTTTCAGATCGTATTTTTGCTGTTCAGTTTATGCTTGTGGGTTTGTATCTGGTCTTCAGTGCGTGCAGCGAGTTCCCATTGATTTGTCATTGTGTTCTTGTCCATTCGTGACTAATTTTCAGGTCGCTCTTCACAGGCCTTGCTGTTCTTCAGTGCGTTCTGTTACTTCGTTCTGACCAGCAAACCGTTTTCCAGCCATGTTGCGTGTACGTACTCATTGTAGAGTTCGTGCTGTGCGGGGGCTTGGTGTTGGAGTTCTTACTTTGACACAAGCCCAGTCCATGAACAGGGCGAGGAGGAGTTCATGGACCAAGAATTGGTTGCTCCAGCGTGACCAATTCTGTTACATGCCTTTGCTCCGTGAGATCCGTGAGAATAATCCTGACGATTTCAGGAACTTTCTCCAGATGATGGACCCCATATTTCACCATTTGTTGGCTCTGCTGACCCCTTATATCAGCAGGCAGGATACCTGCATGAGGCAAGCCATCACTCCGGAGCAAAGGCTAGTCGCCACGTTGCGGTACTTGGCGACGGGGAGAAGCCTGCAGGACCTCAAGTTCTCGACAGGCATCTCCCCCCTAGGCTCTGGGCATCATTATCCCAGAGACCTGTTCTGCCATCATCCAGGTCCTGCAGAAGGACTATATTAAGGTAAGATTTTTATCCTTTAACATCACATTTTATTGTTTTTAATGTTTGCTAATGTAATGTATTTCTTTCCTTATTTCCTAATTACCATGATTGTAATATGCTGTGAATGTCCCCTTTGTCCTCATGCATGCTGGTTTTATTTTAAATTTTTTTCCGTCCTTCATGCATATTTGCCTTCACTTACCTCCCCAGCATGCACTCCTGGGCCTATAACCACCTCGCCTAGTCACTTAATGTATTTTGTCAGCTCCATAGTAGTGCTTTACCCTAAACACCCCCTAAAACGTTTAAAAATGTTTTTTGTGCTTTAAATTCTGGCAGAGTGTCAGAATTTTTTTTTTTGGGTCCCAAAATAATTTGGAACCCTCCCTCCCCCCCAACTGCTAACTCAGCTGATACCAATCCTCTATCTGCTGACTCTGCCAAATCCATACACACTATATACCCACCTCTTTTATGGTCAGATTTATGGATGAATTCCCCAAAGCATGTAGTGCAAGGGCCTGCCTGAATACTTTCAAATGGTACTGTTTAACCACTTGCCACCCACCATATAGCAGAATGACGTCGGCAAAGTGGTTTCAATATCCTGACTGGACGTCATATGACGTCCTCAGGATATTGAGCCGCTGCACGCCCCCGGGGGTGCGCATCGCGGCGATCGTTGTTGCGGGGTGTCAGTCTGACACCCCGCAACACCGATCTAGGTAAAGAGTCTCTGACGGAGACTCTTTACCACATGATCAGCCGTGTCCAATCACGGTTGATCACGATGTAAATTAGGAAGAGCCGTGATCGGCTTTTCCTCACTCGCGTCTGACAGACGCGAGTAGAAGAGAGCCGATCGGCTGCTCTCCTGACAGGGGGGGTCTGTGCTGATTGTTTATCAGCACAGCCCCCCCTCGGATCCTACCCAGGACCGCCAGGGAAGCCGCCCAGGACCACCAGGGAAACCAGCCACACTGGACCACCAGGTATGCCCCCTAGACCCCCAGGGAAATACGGATCTGTGCAAAGGCAGCTGCCAATCAATGCCCAGGCAGCTGCCAATCAGTGCCCACTCCCATGCCTAGCACTGCCAGTGCCACCAGGGATGCCCATCAGTGCCGCGTATCAGTGCCCAGCAGTGCCACCCATAAGAACCCATCTGTGCAGCCTTTCAGTGCCCATAGGTGTTGCCTAACAGTGCCCATCAGTGCCACCCATAAGTGCCCATCAGTGCCGCCTATCAATGCCCATCAGTGCTGCATATCAGTGCCACCCATCAGTGCCGCATATCAGTGCCCATCGTCAGTGCCCGCTCATCGCTGCCGCCTTATCAGTGCCCATCAGTGAAGGAGAAAACTTACTTACAAAATTTTTAAACAAAAACAAAAGCAAAACTTTTATTTTTTTCATAATTTTCAGTCTTTTTTTATCTGTTTCGCAAAAAATAAAAACCGCAGAGGTGATCAAATACCACCAAAAGAAAGCTCTAGTTGTGGGAACAAAATGATAAAAATTTAGTTTGGGTACAGTGTTGGATGACCGCGCAATTGTCATTCAAACTGCAACAGCACTGAAAGCTGAAAGCTGAAAATTGGTCTGGGCAGGAAGGTGTCTAAGTGCCCTTTATTGAAGTGGTTAAAGTTTTTGTATCCTATTATTATCTTGATATGTAATAGCAGAATGTAAAAATATGCTAAAATGTGTACAGTGTGTATTTATATCTTTGTATTATGACACTTCTTACCTGTCCGGTGGGCTGCGAATAATGTAAGGGCCCTTTCACACTGGACGGTTTGCAGGTGCTAGTGCCGCTGCTTTGGCCAGCAGGTTCCGCCTATTTCTTACACCCATACCCATGGCGGAATATAAACTGAATCACATCATCCTGTGTTGCTGTGTTCTCCACAACTTTTTAACCACTTGCCGACCGCCTAACGCAGATATACTGCGGCAGAATGGCACGGGCAGGCAAAATCACATACCTGGTACGTGATCTGCCTCCCGCGGGCGAGGGGTGCATCGTGCCCCCCCCGGTGCGCGAGGCGGTTGGCTTCGTTAGGGGAGCGATCCAGGCTGAGGGGGAGACCACTCATTCGTGGCCACCCCCACTCACTGGTGACGCTAGTTAGGGAGGTAAATATATAGGTTCGCCGTCAGCTTTTTATAGCGTTGGGGACCCCCATATACTACCTAATAAAAGGTTTTAACCCCTTGATTGCCCCCTAGTTAACCCTTTCACCAGTGATCACCGTATAACTGTTACGGGTGACGCTGGTTAGTTAATTTTTTATAGTGTCAGGGCACCCGCTGTTTATTAATAAAGGTTTAGCCCCCTGATCGTCCGGCGGTGATATAAGTTAGGTTTTAGGGTCAGATAGGGTCTGCGTAACCCCAGGCAGCGTCAGGTTAGCGCCAGTAGTGCTAACACCCATGCACACAGCATACACCTCCCTTAGTGGTATAGTATCTGAATGGATCAATATCTGATCCGATCAGATCTATACTAGCGTCCCCAGCAGTTTAGGGTTCCCAAAAACGCAGTGTTAGCGGGATCAACCCAGATACCTGTTAGCACCTGCAATTTGCCCCGCCGTCCGGCCCAGCCCACCCAAGTGCAGTATCGATCGGTCACTGTCACTTACAAAACACTAAACGCATAACTGCAGCGTTCGCAGAGTCAGGCCTGATCCCTGCGATCGCTAACAGTTTTTTTGGTAGCGTTTTGGTGAACTGGCAAGTACCAGCCCCAGGCAGCGTCAGGTTAGTGCCAGTAGCGATAACACCCACGCACGCACCACACACCTACCTTAGTGGTATAGTATCTGAATGGATCAATATCTGATCAGATCTATACTAGCGTCCCCAGCAGTTTAGGGTTCCCAAAAACGCAATGTTAGCGGGATCAGCCCAGATACCTGCTAGCACCTGCGTTTTGCCCCTCCGCCCGGCCCAGCCCACCCAAGTGCAGTATCAATCGATCACTGTCACTTACAAAACACTAAACGCATAACTGCAGCGTTCGCAGAGTCAGGCCTGATCCCTGCGATCACTAACAGTTTTTTGGTAGCGTTTTGGTGAACTGGCAAGCACCAGCGGCCTAGTACACCCTGGGCGTAGTCAAACCAGCACTGCAGTAACACTTGGTGACGTGGCGAGTCCCATAAGTGCAGTTCAAGCTGGTGAGGTGGCAAGCACAAGTAGTATCCCGCTGCCACCAAGAAGAAGACACACACACACAGGCCTGTCGTGCCCATAGTGCCCTTCCTGCTGCATTCGCCAATCCTAATTGGGAACCCACCACTTCTGCAGCGCCCGTACTTCCCCCCCCATTCACATCCCCAACCAAATGCAGTCGGCTGCATGAGAGGCATTTTCTTTATGTCCTCCCGAGTACCCCTACCCAACGAACCCCCCCAAAAAAGATGTGTCTGCAGCAAGCGCGGATATAGGCGTGACACCCGCTATTATAGTCCCTCCTGTCCTGACAATCCTGGTCTTTGCATTGGTGAATGTTTTGAACGCTACCATACACTAGTTGAGTATAAGGCCTCATGCACACGGTGTTAAAATAATGTTATGAAAACACCAGTATCTTTGCAGTGATTTTTTAAAAACTTTTTTCAGCTTTTTTCAACGTTTTTGCGAAAGCGTTTTTTTTTTAGCGGTTTAGCGTTTTTCCGCGTTAGCGTTTTTTAGCGATTGTTTTTTTTTTTTCAAAAAATTTTTTTTCAATGGATCAAAAACGTTGGTGAACGACGTTTTTGAGCGTTTATCAGCCTTAGGGCGTTTTTACAGCTGAAAAACGTCTCTCAGAACCCACTGGTCCTGGGTTTTTTTTACAGCTTAAAAACGCCTATGCCATTTGCAGCTCAAAAATGCCTAGGTGGGCATGAAGCCATAGACTAACATCGTTTTTAAGCTGCAAAAAATGCTCAAAAAAGCGGCTGTAAATACGTCTGTGTGCATGAGGCCTTAGCGTAGGGTACAGCATTGCACAGACTAGGCACACTTTCACAGGGTCTCCCAAGATGCCATCGCATTTTGAGAGACCCGAACCTGGAACCGGTTACAGTTATAAAAGTTAGTTACAAAAAAAAAAAAAAACACACACAAAAAATATATAAAATAAAAAAAAAAACAATAAAACGACAACTATTTTTCTGCTCTTTTTTACTGTATTCTATTCTGCAATGTTTTATTGTTATGTTTTATCATGTTTGCTTTTCAGGTATGCAATTTTTTATACTTTACTGTTTACTGTGTTTTATTGTTAACCATTTTTTTGTTTTCAGGTACGCCATTCAGCTGCAGCACGGATTTATCTTGACAGCAACAGCGTTTGTTCCCGCAATATATAAAGCTGTGATTCCAGCGGAGGTGATATTTGCCGAAGCGTGGGGGCAGCAGTGAGTGGGTGGAGGAGCAATTTGCTCCTACCTTTTGCAGGAGGATGCCCCCATGCTTCGGCATATATAAATGGTGCATGTATGCCCATCATTAGAAGTGGGTGGATGAAGGGAGGTATTCTAATATATGCCCAACAAGGACCAGCAACGTACTGGTATGTTGCTGGACTCTGAGTGGTTATACCAGAATGATGCCTGCAGGTTTAGGCATCATCTTGGTATCATTCTTTTTAGCCAGCGGTCGGCTTTCATGTAAAAGCAATCTTAGCAGCTAATTAGCCTCTAGACTGCTTTTACAAGCAGTAGGAGGGAATGTCCCACCCTCCCACCATCTTCCATGTTTTTCTCTGGCTCTCCTGTCCCAACAGGGAACCTGGGAAGGCAGCCGGTGATTCCGCCAGCTGACCATAGAGCTGATCAGAATGGTTCCAATCATCTCTGTGGCCTAAGAAACCGGAAGCTATGAAGCATTTCATGACTTAGATTTCGCCGGATGTAAACAGCACCATTGGGAAATTGGGAAAGCATTTTATCACACTGATCTTGGTGTGGTCAGAGTACCTGTCACTACCTATTGCTATCATAGGGGATATTTACATTCCCTGACATAAAAAAAAAAAAAAAAAAAAAAAAAGCACCCCTGTCCCCCCCCTGCTCTCGCGCAAAGGCGAATGCAAGCGTTGGTCTGGTGTCAAATGTAAACAGCAATTGCACCATGCAAGTGAGGTATCACCGCGAAGGTCAGATCGAGGGCAGCAATTTTAGCAGTAGACCTCCTCTGTAAATCTAAAGTGGTAACCTGTAAAGGCTTTTTAAAATGTATGTAGTTTGTGCGCAATGTTAAAGTATGTCATGTTTGGTATCCATGTACTTGGCCTAGAGATCATCTTTTTTATTTCATCAAACATTTGGGTAATATAGTGTGTTTTAGTGCATTAAAAATAAAAAAACGTTTGTTGTTTTTTCCCCAAAAAATGCGTTTGAAAAATCGTTGCGCAAATACTGAGTGAAAAAAAAATGAAACACCCACCATTTTAATCTGTAGGGCCTTTGCTTGAAAAACATATATAAATGTTTGGGGGTTCAAAGTAATTTTCTTGCAAAAAAAAAAAAAAGTTTTCATGTAAACAAATAGTGTCAGAAAGGGCTTTGTCTTCAAGTGGTTAGAAGAGTGGGTGATGTGTGACATAAGCTTCTAAATGTTGTGCATAAAATGCCAGGACAGTTCAAAACCCCCCCAAAATGACCCCATTTTGGAGAGTAGACACCCCAAGCTATTTGATGAGAGGCATGTCGAGTCCATGGAATGTTTTATATTGTGACATAAGTTGCGGGAAAAAGACACATTTTTTTTTGCACAAAGTTGTCACTAAATGATATATTGCTCAAACATGCCATGGGAATGTGTGAAATTACACCCCAAAATACATTCTGTTGCTTCTCCTGAGTACGGGGATACCACATGTGTGAGACTTTTTGGGAGCCTAGCCGCATACGGGACCCCAAAAACCAAGCACCGCCTTCAGGGTTTCTAAGGGTGTAAATTTTTGATTTCACTCCTCACTGCCTATCAGTTTCGGAGGCTATGGAATGCCCAGATGGCACAAGGCCCCCCAAAATGACCCCATTTTGGAAATTAGACACCCCAAGCTATTTGCTGAGAGGTATAGTGAGTATTTTGCAGACCTTGCTTTTTGTCACAAAGTTTTGAAAATTGAAAAAAAAAAAAAGAGAAAAAAAAAAAAAAAAAAAAATTTCTTTCTTCATTTTCAAAAACAAATGAGAGCTGCAAAATACTCACCATGCCACTCAGCAAATAGCTTGGGGTGTCTACTTTCCAAAATGGGGTCATTTGGGGGGGGGGGGGGGGTTTGTGCCATCTTGGCATTTTATGGCCTTGGAAACTGTGATAGGTAGTGAGGAGTGAAATAAAAAAAATTTACGACCTTAGAAATCCTGAAGGCGGTGCTTGGTTTTCGGGGCCCCGTACGCAGCTAGGCTCCCAAAAAGTCCCACACATGTGGTATCCCCATACTCAGGAGAAGCAGCTAAATGTATTTTGGGGTGCAATTCCACATATGCCCATGGCCTGTGTGAGCATCATTTAGTGGACAACTTTTTCAAATTTTTTATTTTTTTTTGTCATTATTCAATCACTTGGGACAAAAAAAATTAATATTCAATGGGTTCAACATGCCTCTCAGCAATTTCCTTGGGGGGTCTACTTTCCAAAATGGGGTCATTTGGGGGGGTTTTGTACTGCCCTGCCATTTTAGCACCTCAAGAAATGAGATAGGCAGTCATAAACTAAAAGCTGTGTAAATTCCAGAAAAATGTATCCTAGTTTGTAGACGCTATAACTTTTGCACAAACCAATAAATATACGCTTATTGACTTTTTTTTTACCAATGACATGTGGCTGAATACTTTGGACTAAATGTATGACTAAAATTGAATTTATTGTATTTTTTTTTTTTTTTTAAATAACAAAAAGTAGAATATCTTTTTTTTTTCAAAATTTTCTGTCTTTTTCCGTTTATAGCGCAAAAAATAAAAACCGCAAAAGAAAGCTCTATTTGTGGAAACAAAAGGACGCAAATTTTGTTTGGGTACAGCATTGCATGACCGCGCAATTAGCAGTTAAAGCGACGCAGTGCCAAATTGTAAAAAGTGCTCTGGTCAGGAAGGGGGTAAATCCTTCTGGGGCTGAAGTGGTTAAGGAGAAACTCTTGGAACTATGCTGCCTCAGTTGGGCCTGAGGCCGGAATTAATATTAATGAACACACCCTGACGGCGCTTGAAGCTGGCTGGCTTGCCCCCCCCCCCCCCAGAGTGCCCGCGAGGTCTGTATAAGATACATGGAATACTTAGCGGGTAGGGGGGCCATCGATATGCCACACAATGTCTGAGACATTTTTTAAATAAAAATATATTTTAAACTGAACAAATATTTGCTTTGATTTCCTGCTTGGCTTTCTTTTAGATGTCTCCTCGGTTATCTTTTAATAATGGTCAAATTTATTGGGCTTTCTTCAACAGTGCAAACTAAATTTCTTTGACACATGAGGTGACAATCTCTTCTTCGGCTAACTATTAATTATTATGTTGTGGGTCTGCCACACACACACCTTGTTTTTATTGTGAATGTATGTAATGCATTTACTGACAAAAATAATATTAATTTTTAACACCATGCCCTAAATTTGTGGAGTCCTGAAAATGGTGCGATTGTGTAAAATTATAAAGCACTGTTGGATGTTATTTACTAAAGGAAAATACACTTTGCACTACAAGTTGAGACTGCACTGAAACTGCACTTGTAGTGCAAAGTGGATTTTCCTTTAGTAAATAACCACCATTGCCACTGAAAACACCAACTTTACTCCAAAAAATTATTTTGAGCATTGAAAGAAGAAGCCACACATTGTTGATTATCAATCTTTTTAATCAAAGCACAATCACATGTGCATTTCTAAAAGGTTTTTTGAACAAACCAACATGTTTGTTGTATAACAATTTTTCGGGTCACATTAAAATAAGTAGAAATTGCCTTTTATTTTACAGTAAAACCATAAAAAAAAATACACAACTCTGGAACTTACAAAGTTCAGCTTTTCAAGAAAGTGAAGGCAATATCAGACATGAGTATTTATAAACTGTGTTTGGTATTGCGTTCAGCAGATGGGCTGATGTCGCCCATAGAAAAGCCAAATTTTGAAGATACACACAAATTGCCTAATGTCAACATGTGCTAGCTGCCATCATGGGGGATCAAGGGACGTGTTTTGTGGGTGCAACCCCTTCCTTTACCCTTACTTTATTATTGCGGAAGGGATTGCACCCACAAAACGCGTACATTGATCTCCCGTGATGGCAGATAGCACATGCTGACACACTGTGTGCATCTTCAAAATTTGGCTTTTCTATAATATGTCGAAAAATTGTCAATAAAAAACAACAATAATATAATGCTGCAATAAGTTAGGGATTTCTGGGTGTTTTAAATTCTCCCTAAAACATCAATGATGTTCTTCATTTTGTTTTGAACATCATTGATGTTTTGCTTGATGTTTTCCAAATCCCTATTACACCCCATTATCCTCCTGATGAGGATCTGGGCACTTTCACTGGTGAAGTGACATTCCTCTTCCACAACATCACGATCACCTAAAATATATATAAAACCCCCCCCCCCCCCCCCACACACACCATGTATTATAAATATGCAGGCATCCATCTCTTACCTGAGCCTGTGGTCGTAGACACTCACCTGTTGTGGTAACAATTTCCACAATGTCTCCCTCCTCCTCCGGTTGGGTTTGAAGGATTTCCCCTTCTTCCTGAGGTGGGGGGTCCGTGGTCTCCTCTGATGAGTGGTATCCCCCAAGTCTTTACTCCCTTATGTAAAAAAAAAAAAAAAAAATTTTATAGGTATACTTAGCACAAAGATATTTGATGGCAGAAATAGGAATATGAAACATTGCTTGGAAGTGGGGTACAAATGTCTCTTTTGGCAGGTTGCAGAGTTGCAAGATGAAGAAATATTTTTGTCCTTTGTCAAGCTTGAATACTTCCCTGTTTTGTACAAGCTTAACAGATGGAGTCACCCCTATTTCATACACTGGAGCACCTGTGTGGGGCCCCCTAATAAAAAGGGTGTTCTGGTGTCCCACACTAGTGCTCCAGCGTTCAGATGTGTAAACAGCTGCTGAGTGTCCTCTCCTTACACAGAATCTAGTTTGCATTTCATTTTAGTTACTAACCCATCTAGACAAACTTATTTTAAGAGAAGTAGGCCAGAAAAAATGTATTGAACTGCATCTGGACAAAACATTATGCTTTATTGGCCGAACGAACAATGTTTCCTATGAACGAATAATGTGTCAATGAACATAAAAGTTGCCATTTTAAACTACAACAGTAAAGAAAAGCACATGGAGCAGCATGAATATAGAATAAAGAATAGGAACACAGGACAACTACCTCCTTTGTTTGCAGCACTCTCCTGATCCTGCAATACTGATCGTGCTCCCTGATTTTGAGGTCCGACCACCGTTTCCTCAGTTGATCCTTGGATCGCCGTACCCAAAAATTCCTGTGCAGACTCTTCACAACTTTCGCCATGATCTTGGCCTTTCTGACATTGGGGTTGGGGTAAAGTCCATACTTCCTGTCATAGTCGGCCAATCTTCAATATGTCAACCATTTTCACCATCTCAACAAAGGCCATATTTGATGCCTTAAATCTTCTCCTCCGGGATCAGGACGTTTCTGGCTCCGGGCTTTCCTCCTCCTCCTCGTTGCTGCTATTAGCACGCACCTGTTGCATCTCCGCCATGTGCTCTTCCCCACTGCACCGAACAAGAAGGGGCTGGGAATAGACTAGAAAAAACATCAGGGGCGGGCAGAGTTTCACGCATGCGCAGTGTATATAAAGCGTAACACGCATGCGTCGTACGTACGATCTGTGAGCAGAGGAAGGAGTATCGGAAGCACCGATCGTGATAACGAAAAGGTACCATTTTAACTTGGGCCTATACTGCTTATAGATTGAGGCCTATATTGGGACAAGATTAGGAGAGTTTTGCCTGACATTAGGGCTTGTCTTGTGTTGTGTCTTGCAGAGAAAATGGATCTAGTCAATGATCATGACTTTATGAACCCAGGCCAGCACTCTCCACTCTTCCTTTCTACACCCCCCCCCCCCCCCCCAGCTGAGGCTTCAGACGCCCAACCTGGGCCTTCCAGGCAGCAACATGTGTAGGAGTGTAGGAGCCCAGCTTGAGCTAGGTATAGCATTCTTCTAAATATTTCTGGTTGTCAAATTAATTATGTTAAATATATGTTAGTTTGGATTACTAATTTCTGATTTCACAAAGTCGTTTACATATCAATAGACAGTAGTGGCCAAAAATGATTGTGACAAGAATGAAAAATGCTGGGCTCAGAATGATAGTCTTTTCTATTTATTAACATTCAATTTGCAACAGTCATGAGATGAAAATTGTGTATGATTAATAAACCAAAGACTAAAACAATTTTCCTTTTTCATACACAGAAAGTCTCAGGCAGGAGGCGGCGGGGGTAAGTGGCAGCCAGGAGGTGGCGGGGCCCAGTAGCCTGCCTGATACCCAGGTCCCTCCCCCCTGCCTTCAACAAAAAAAGTGACAGGAAGAGGAGTAACCTGGAGGCGGCAGCAAATGGCCTATTTATGAAGGCTACTGCAGCCCTTAGAACCCCCCACAATCTTCAAGAGGACTTTGCCTACATAATGCTGGAAATGGAGGAGGGCCAACGCCTAATATGTGAGGCAGTGATGTTACAAGCCCTAAATAAGGGGTTATCTCACAAGCCACATCTCCTCCTCCTCCTCCTCCTCCTCCTCCTCCTCTTGTATGACCACTGCCTGGGGACATACATGTCATCTGCTGTTCAGGATCTCTTGGACTTCTGGACCAGATTGTACTCCCTTATATATGGACTCCTCAGGCCACCTATTTTACAGTAAAATAGTTGATGTGTGCCCTGGGCGTGCCCTCGCCAATTTCTGCTGTTTCTCCAGCGTTGCCTCCCTCTTTCTTTGGTTATAACCCTTTAATAAAAAAAAGGTATTTTTTTTTTATTTATCTATTAAACTCGCCTATGTGTTTTCCTTCAAAAAGGACAGTTTGTTAGTGAGTAGGCAGGTACATTTCAGAAATACAAAGTGTCAAATTAACAAGAGACACCAAGCAACCTCCTTGAGATTAAATAATATAAGAAAATAATGGTGTTGTGGTAACTTGACACACAAAACACACCCAAAACTATTCTGGCGATCCAATAAAAATATAAAACACAGGAGATCAGGATTTTAAAAAATAAAAACAAATACAAAAATTTTTTCGGGAGATGTGACAAATAAAATTATTATATTCATGAAATCACGATAAATAATGAAGTTTGTGAAAAGTCTGTGTGAATATGAGCAGCAAAACAACTTCATTCTTCTAGCATTATAAAGAAGAAGAGAGTGCACTGCATTAACCACTTAAGGACCAGCCTTGTTTTGGATTTTAGGTGTTTACATGTTTAAAACAGGTTTTTTTGCTAGAAAATTACTTAGAACCCCCAAACATTATATATGTTTTTTTTTCTAACACCCTAGAGAATAAAATGGCGGTCGTTGCAATACTTTTTTTTGCACCGTATTTGCGCAGTGGTCTTATAAGCGCACTTTTTTTGGAAAAAATTCACTTTTTTTGAATAAAAAAATAAAACAGTAAAGTTAGCCCAATTTCTTTTTTATATTGAGAAATGCAATGTTACGCCAAGTAAATTGATACCCAACATGTCACGCTTCAAAATTGCGCCCACTCGTGGAATGGCGTCAAACTTTTACCCTCAAAAATCTCCATAGGCGACGTTTAAAAAATTCTACAAGTTGCATGTTTTGCGTTACAGAGGAGGTCTAGAGCTAGAATTATTGCTCTCGCTCTACCGGTTGCGGTGATACCTCACATGTGTGGTTGACCACCGTTTTCATATGCAGGCGCTACTCGCGTATGCGTTCGCTTCGGCGTGCGAGCTCGTCGGGACAGGGGTTTTTGTTTTTTTTTTTAATTTTTATTTTTATTTATTTTACATTATTTTATTTATTTTTACACTGTTTAAAAAAAAAAAAATTGAGTCACTTTTATTCCTATTACAAGGAATGTAAACATCCCTTGTAATAGAAAAAAGCATGACAGGACCTCTTAAATATGAGACCTGGGATCAAAAAGACCTCAGATCTCATATTTACACTAAAATGCAATTAAAAAAACAAAAAAAAAAAAAAACAAAAACAAAAAAAAACCAGTCATTTAAAAAAATGACATTGAAAAAAAATATGCCCTTAAGAGGCGTGGGCAGAAGTGACGTTTTGACGTCGCTTCCGCCCAACAGTGTCATGGAGACGAGTGGGCGCCATCTTAGCCTCACTCGTCTCCAGGCACAGCACGGAGTAGGACGCGATAGTCTCCGCCGCTACCGATGGCTCTGGTAAGCGGCGGAGGGCACTGGATCGCGGTGGGAGGGGGGCCCGTCTTCCGCCACCGATAAAAGTGATCTCACAGTGAATCCGCCGCAGGGACCACTTTTATCAGAAATCCGGCCGCCGCACAAAAACAGGGATACCGGGGTTATGGCAGCTAGCTGCTGCCATAACAACGATATCCACCGTCAAAGTTTGGACGTACATCGGCGTGCGGCGGTCCGGAAGTGGTTAAACAATTTAAAACATTGCAGTGTGACGAAAGTGCTATATCCATTACGATCGCTAATTTTACGAGACCGAGCAGTTCCGTCTCGGAATTTATTCCGAGCATGCATGGCACTTTGTGCATTGAAATTGTCCACACACAGTCTGAATTTACGTGAACGGATTTTGTTGTCGGAAAATTTTATAGCCTGCTCTCAAACTTTGTGTGTCGAAAATTACGATGGAAAAAGTCCGATGGAGCCCACACACGGTCGGAATTTCTGACAACAAGCTCCGATCGCACATTTTCCGTCGGAAAATGCGACCGCGTGTACAGGGCAATAAAATTGTCTTATTAGAGTATCATATAATTTCCCTTCTAGAAATGAACTAATTGTTAGATCCTTTGCACATACACTATTTACAGTTGTGCTCATAAGTTTACATACTCTGACAGAATTTATTAGTTCTTGGTTATTTTTCAGAGAATATGAATGATAACACAAACACTTTTCTTTCACTTATGGTTTGTGTTTGGCTGAAGCCATTTAATATCAATGAACTGTGTTTACTCTTTTTAAACCATAATGGCAGCAAAACCTACCCAAATTACCCTGATCAAAAGTTTACATACCCTGGTAATTTTGGCCTAATAACATGCACACAAGTTGACACAAAGGGGTTTGAATGGCTATTAAATGTAACCATCCTCACCTGTGATCTATTTGCTTGTAGTGTGTGTGTGTATAAAAGGTCAATGAGTTTCTGGACTCCTGACAGACCCTTGCATCTTTCATCCAGTGCTGCACTGACGTTTCTGGATTCTGAGTCATGGGGAAAGCAAAAGAAATGTCAAAAGATCTGCAGGAAAAGGTAGTTAAACTGTATAAAACAGGAAAGAGATATAAAAAGATATACAAGGAATTGAGAATGCCAATCAGCAGTGTTCAAACTCTAATCAAGAAGAGAAAATGAGGGGTTCTGTTGAAACCAAACCACGGTCAGGTAGACCAACTAAAATTTTAGCCACAACTGCCAGGAAAATTGTTCAGGATGCAAAGAAAAATCCACAAATAACTTCAGGTGAAATACAGGACTCTCTGAAAACATGTGGTGAGGCTGTTTCAAGATGCACAATAAGGAGGCACTTGAAGAAAGATGGGCTTCATGGTCAAGTCGCCAGAAGAAAGCCATTACTACTCAAATGCCACAAAGTATCCCACTTACAATACGCCAAACAGCACAGAGACAAGCCTCAAACCTAATGGCACAAAGTCATTTGGAGTGATGAGACCAAAATTTAGCTTTTTTGCCACAACCATAAACACTACATTTGGAAATGAGTCAACAAGGCCTATGATAAAAAGGTACACCTGTGAAACACGGAGGTGGAGCACTGATGTTTTGGAACTACAAAAGGCACAGGAAATATGGTCAAAATTGATGACAAGATGAATGCAGTATGTTATCAAAAAATACTGAAGGAACATTTGCATTCATCAGCCAGGAAGCTGCGCATGGGACATACTTGGACATTCCAACATGACAATGATCCAAAACACAAGGCCAAGTTGACCTGTCATTGGCTACAGCAGAATAAAGTGAAGGTTCTAGAATGGCCATCTCAGTCTCCTGACCTTAATATCATTGAGCCACTCTGGGGAGATCTCAAACGTGCAGTTCATGCAAGACAGCCCAAGAATTTACAGGAACTGGAGGCTTTTTGCCAAGAGGAATGGGCAGCTTTACCATCTGAGCAGATAAAGAGCCTCATCCACAAATACCACAAAAAAGAAGTGGTGCTTCTACTCTCAAGGTTGCTGCCACCAGTGTACACCTATATTGACTATACACCTATATTCCACTTTACCCTTCCCGAGATATATAGTTTTTTTTTTTTTTTAATCTATTGAACTTTTTAACACTATCAGAGACATTGTTTGGTTGGTTCTTACGCCATCTCCTCTTTTTTCTGTAAATACCACAAAAGACTTCAAGCTGTCATTGATGTTAAAGGGGGCAATACACGGTATTAAGAACTAGGGCATGTAAACTTTTGATCAGGGTCATTTGGGTAGTTTCTGTTGCCATTATGATTTAAAAAGGAGTAAACACAGTTGATTGATAATAAATGGCTTCAGCCAAACACTAACCATGAGTGAAAGAAAAGTTTTTGTGTTATCATTCATATTCTCTGAAAAATGGCCAAGAAATCATCAATTCTGCCAGGCTATGTAAACTTATGAGCACAGCTGTGAATATATATATATATATATATATATATATATATATATATATATATATATATATATATATATATATACACACACACACACACACACATATACATATACACACACACACACACACACACACACACACACTGTGAGGGGGTTAGCTCGGCAGCGGGTGCGTGTGACCCCCTGGATGGGTTCACCACACAAAATCAGGCACAGCAGACAGCGTTGTAGGTGAAACAAAAACAAAGGTGCGGTTTATTTAGACTAGATGCATTGAAAAATAACAGAAAAACAAAAAGAAACATGAAAAGAAATCCTGGTCAGCTTGACCGCTTACTACACACGTAGATTCCCTAACTAACAACTGGGTGCAGCCTTGTGCTGCCCCAGTCCCTATCTCTCTTTGAGAAGTTTTGCCACACAGGCGTTAACTCACCGCAAAGCTCAGACACCACACTCCCCAGTCTACACAATCACAGAACTGGTTCCAGGATGGAGCATCTCCCTAAGCATGCTGGGGTGTTTTCTATAGGTCTTAATGAGCCCACTTACTTCAGCTGGGCTCATTAACTCTTCCCCTGCAGGACTCCCAGCACTCCCCCTAGTGGTATAAGTCAGCATAAAGCCTGAATCTAGGGCATACATATTTTCCATCCTGGATGCAACCAGGTGTTTTTACCTGCCTGCTGTCACAACACACATACACATATATACACATATATACATATGTGTGATTTTTTTTGCTATTGTAATAGGACCCAAGGGAGATATACATAGTGCTAGATAAGTACCACAAATAATAGTGAAATTGTGTATAGTAACAATTATAAAATTATGAAACAATACAATTATACATAGTATACAGCAACTGCAAGTTGTGCCAATTAAACATCAATAGAAATAAAAAATATAAAATCAAGTGCGATGAACACTAATAATCTATAAGTCCATGAAAAATGAATCAAATAGACCATACATAGCTAAAACACAAAAACACAAAAATTTATGAAAGAAAAGGGGAAAAAAGAGAGTTCGTGAATAGTGATATCCAGATGGGAAATATTCAATACGAGACCCCAAGTCTGAACTTTCACTGTCAGTGTTGCCCGTCACCTGAGAGTAAATAGTGGAGGCTTACCAGACAACCTGCGACCACCCTTATTCAGGGGGGTCAGTACAGGCTTAGTAGATCAATCAGGAGACACAGGAACATTGTTGGGATCTCTTTAACTTCCCTCCAAGATAACCGGTCAGTGATGGTAAAGAGTGCGCAGGCGCTTCCGGGGGCACACTGAGAGATCCCAGCGGATCTGTGGTACACCGTGTGCGCCCGCACGTAGGTGGAGCCAAAGGCTACCCGGGGCCACCTAGAAGGTGGGCGCCATCTACAGCCAGGAGGGGTGTACGTCTTTCCCAGCGCCCCAGCTAAGCCCGTCAGAAATTATTTTTGTTGATGACACCACGTGACCGGTGTGGGCCGGGCTTCATCACTGCCTTCACTAGCTCGCCAGTGACGGTCTCCCGGGAATGCGCCGTTTAGGTGCTCTTTACCATTACTGACCGGTTTTCTTGGAAGGAAGTTAAAGAGATCCCAACAATGTTCCTGTGTCTCCTGATTGATCTACTAAGCCTGTACTGACCCCCCTGAATAAGTGTGGTCGCAGGTTGTCTGGTAAGCCTCCACTATTAACTCTCCGGTGACGGGCAGCACTGACAGTGAAAGTTCAGACTTGGGGTCTCGTATTGAATAGTTCCCATCTGGATATCACTATTCACGAACTCTCTTTTTTCCACATTTTTTCATAAATTTTTGTGTTTTTGTGTTTTAGCTATGTATGGTCTATTTGATTCATTTTTCATGGACTTATAGATTATTAGTGTTCATCTTGATTTTATATTTTTTATTTCTATTGATGTTTAATTGGCACAACTTGTACCTGCTGTATACTATATATAATTGTATAGTTTCATAATTTTAAAATTGTTACTATACACAATTTCACTATTATTTGTGGTACTTATCTAGCGCTGCACTCTTATTCTTATACTGCTATCTGTGTGCCCTCATATCGGCGTTATAGTGTTCAGCTGCAGGATAATTTTCAAAGTTTTCTCATTAATAATTTTTCCACGTACTCACGCACCTAGCGCAATTCTTTTTTCTTTTTTCGTAGATATGCATAGTGGCCATGTCACTGCCACTTTGTCTGCTGATGCAGTTCACAGTGACATCACAATGAAACCCTTTGGGATTACATACACGGGAATGCCTCCAGCATAGGCTAAATGCACAGACACAAGAAGAATCAATTGTTTTAAAGTGGTTGTAAACCCTTACATATACCCAGTGAAGTGACCAGCCTCAGGTGATACACAGAGATTAAACAAATCCTCCTACATAAGTTGTACCTGTTTATCTGCAGCAATTTCTTTCTTTACAGACGTTTAAAAAGTCCAGAATTTATACAGCTTTTCTGAGTTTTTAGAAAGCAGGGAACAGGAGCTGAAGTTATACTCTGCAGAACTCAGTGAGAGCTTATTGGAGGTACAGGAACGAGCAGCAGACAGAAATTATGCTTAATACTTTGGATTGAGACAAGTACACACTATAAAAGTATATGCTTTGTTCATATTTCATGTCAGAGGTTTACAACCACTATAACAAGGCTTGTTCCCACTAGTGTGCTGGCTGGCAGCATGCTGGAAAACTCCCAGAGTATTTAAAAAACACAGCACATCTTATATAGTAAAGGTAATGAATGCATTCTAATCCTATTTATGTACTTATTCATTAAAAATCAGATAAAGAAATACATTTGTCAGGTTTTCTGTATGCCGTTTAAAAAAAACAAAAAACAAGTTTGCTACCTATTTTTTACCAACTTGAAAAAAGTGAACTGAATTTTGACATATTGTGAGACTTAAAAAAAAAAAAGACATGTTTTTGAAGATTATGGCTAGGTTATTAGCTGGCTGTATGAATCCATAGCAGATGTGACTCTAATAGTGGCCATACATGCTTCTACAAATGATTGATATCTCCGAATAGGAATAATCGATCTATAGTCAACAAACCATTGGATTGATATGACACACACAGGGAAATTCATTTTAATCGATAACTCGAAGATACGATCATAGGTTATCCATCACATCTCTGTTTTCACCATGCAATCTCAAAATACAATTGATCGAAATACAATTAAATTCATGAACAAAGCATCTTAGTGCTGCCGATTAATGCCACACAATCCGTAATTTTCCACTCTGGTTAATCAACTTAGTTTGATCAAGTCGGATCTAAATCAGTCAGAAAGAAGTTATGCCTATTAGATGGTTTGCTGATTTGATTGTTTTGTTTGAATTGCACAATGATTGGATAATACAGATTAGCACAGAGATATTTACCTGTTTTGCCAAGAGTGCCAGGATCTGCTACAATCCTTGCATGATTTTGCTGGACTCTGGATTCTGCACACTTTCTATAAAAGAGTGAAGGATTGGCACCTGCTCACAGTAAGACTTTACAAATTTGCCCTCTTGCATTTCAGAAACAGCCAGATAATTGCAAGAGATGATTGAAATCAGTCATTGGTGTAATTATTGGAACACCCATTGTTTATTCATTACCCAACAGGAAAAAAATGTCTGTTTATTCCAGGCTTAAACATGGGATTTGAGAACATATCTTCTAGACGCAATGGGACAGAATCAAATTTACATTTAGAATGGAAACTTCTCCAAACTACGAGTAAAAGCAATGTCAAGGGAGAGTTGTATTTGCTGTGCTTAAAGAGAATCTTCGGTCATTAAAAAAACAGATAAGTAAAAGTCAGCAGCTAGAAATACTTTAGCTGCTAACTTTTATTAAACGGACACTTACCAGTCTGGGGATCCATCGCTGTTCTCACACTGCTGGGTTCTTCACCGGTCTTCCGGTCCCTGGCGCTGCCATGTTGACTGTGTGGAAGCCAGCAGCTCCACAGCTGCCTCCCCACAACTTTGCTCCCTATAAATAATTCTGTCCTGCAGCATACTGATATATTTGACATGTTCCAGGCAGTGGCGGCTGGTGCTCAAATTTTTTTTTGGGGGGGGGGGGCGCAAACAGACCGAAAAATACTGAAACCCCCCCCCATCAATTTCATCCTCACTGTGCCCATCAAACGCAGCCACTGTGCCCATCATATGCAGCCACTGTGCCCATCATATGCAGCCACGTGTGCCCATCATATGCAGGCACGTGTGCCCATCATATGCAGCTACTGTGCCCATCATATGCAGCCACTTTGCCCATCATATGCAGCCACTTGTGCACATCAAACGCAGCCATAGTACCCATCTAACGCAGCCACTTGTGCCCGTCAAGCGCAGCCACTTGTGCCCATAAAATGCAGCCACTTGTGCCCATCATATGCAGCCACTTGTGCCCAGTATACACAGCCACTTGTGCCCAGTATATGCAGCCACTTGTGCCCATCAAAGGCAGCCACTGTGCCCATAAAACGCAGCCACTGTGCCCATCATATGCAGCCACTGTGCCCATCATATGCAGCCACGGGTGCCCATCATATGCAGTCACTTGTGCCCATCAGATGCAGCTACTGTGCCCATCATTTTGCAGCCACTGTGCCCATCATATGCAGCCACTTGTGCCCATCAAACGCAGCCATTGTGCCCATCAAACGCAGCCACTTGTGCCCGTCAAGCGCAGGCACTTGTGCCCATCATATGTAGCCACTTGTGCCCAGTATACAGTATGCAGTCACTTGTGCCCATTATACGCAGCCACTTGTGCCCAGTATATGCAGCCACTTGTGCCCAGTATATGCAGCCACTTGTGCCTAGTATATGCAGCCACTTTTGCCCATCATATGCAGCCACTGTGCCCACTGACCCCCCTCGTGGCTCTGACGGCCCCCCTGCTCACGGCTCTCTTACGGCACCCCCCCCTGCAGGTGGTCTGGCACTTACCGCCAGTCCTGAATCCAACAGAGCAGCCGTCCTCATGTCCGGGGATGTCCGTCCTCGTGTCTCCTCTGTGCCACCTCTTCCTAAGCACCAGGCATCCAATAGGATGTCCTGACGCTTTGGCCAATCGGGAAACAGGTCTGACGACCTGCCTCCCTGATTGGCGGGGAGGAGCGTTAGTGTGAAAATAGCGAAAATGAATTTGCTATGGTCACACAATTGGGTGGGATAAGGGTGTACTCTCTGTGCCCCAAGCCCACCCTATTTTGAAGCCTATTAGAGCCCCTGGCTCTAATCAGGTGCTTAAAGAATTACCACCCCCTCCCGCCCCAGCCATAGGAATCCATGCATTCCGAAAGGAGCCGGAGAAAAGACGGGTGGGCGGCGCCTGTGCACCCACAATACACGGGCCGCCCCTGGTTCCAGGAGGTGTTGGGGGGGTTCAAACTTCCCCTGGGATCACCTATCAAAACTAGAATACCCCCCCCCCCCCAAAAAAAAATGTTTTTGAATTGGTGCCAGAGGGGTGGGGTAATTAGGAACAGTGGATTAAACTTCGAACAGAGGTAGTGAGACAGTCAGCAGTAAATGGCTTCAAAACATGCTCGGGATAAACAAAGCTCTATAGTCAGACAACAAACTTAAAGAAAAAAAAATGGGAAAACTCGATGGACTACTCTGTCTTTTTTTTGCAGTCATTTTTCTATGTTTCTATCTATGTAAATTCCGCTTTAATGTCTGTGGGAAGATGAGTGGCTATTAATATTAGAGCAGGCCAGCCGTATGGTGTTTATAGCTGTAAGCTGTGCAGTTGGAGCAGAATTCGAACATTTGAAAAGTAATCCTGAGCATACAATAAAGATGTAGAAGTTACAGTAACTGCCTGTCAAGATGATTGGCAAATTTAGAGATAAGAGAAGCCGGATTGTTATTTAACTTTTAACTTCTGTTGTAAAAGGTGAGCAATGTCCCTCACCTTCCCTTTTGGTCTTTTATTATATGTTGCCTCAATGATCAACAGCAAAGCTTGAATGACAGGAAAAGTTTAAATTTGCATACAGTTTCAGTTATCTATATTTCTGGATCTACTCATAGTCTTGGCATGAAGTTGTAATAATAGTGGTGCTGCGCTGTTGAATAATAGATAGTATGTAATAATTCTATTGTGAAAAAAAAGATAGTATGTAATAATTGAAAAACTTCCGCTTAAAGTTCAATGGCAAAAAGCATCAATAAATGCAAGTGTATAAATAATCCCACAATAAATGTGTGCAAAGTGTAAATATGCTTCAAGGTCAATTGGTGACAAACATGGTATACATGTGTAAAAACAGCAGGTAGATGAATAAATAGATAAAGCGCAATAAAATCAAATGTCCCATGTGCCACTCTATGCATAAAATAGCAATTAAACAAAATAGTATTTCATAAGTCAATCAAAGGTTGATGGGTAACATCCGCCCCGTGAACATCCGCTTGCTCAGCGGGGATAGCTCCGCCGATCCCCGCTGAGCAGGAAGATGACAGGTGCATCGCTGCACACTGTGCAGCGACGGACCTGTCAGAGCGCCGCTCTCCCCTATGGGGGGATCGGATGATGACGGTCCGTAGTGTCCGTCATCATCCGATCCGAAAACGGAGGAAAAAGTAGGTTTTTCCTCCGTTACACTTTTCGGATCGGAGCGGGTCGGATGTCAGCGGACATGTCACCGCTGACATCCGACGCTCCATAGGGATGAATGTATGTCCGTTTTTCATCCGAAAACGGATGGATGAAAAACGGACATACGGATCATCCGTGTGAAAGAGGCCTAAGGTTGCACCTATACCGATACTGGTATCGGTGCCGATACTAGGCATTTTCACGAGTATCTGCACTCGCGTAAATGCTCCCATACCCTAACCCGATACCGGAAGTGACCTGAACTGGACACATCATTCGCAGCCTGTCAGCTTCAGCTGTACTAGGATGGGGGCTTTTTGATAGTTTGTCACCCTAAATACAGTGCGGTGACAAGGGAGATGCTGGCGTCCCATCTAGTACGGTCAGGGGTGAGAAGGGGGCCTCAGAGGGTAGGCTGCACTTTCTCTGACTTGACCCCGATGCCTTGATGCCGACGCCCCCGGATAACCTGGCTGCAGAGAGGCAGTGCTTGCAGTGGGGGATGTCTGTGCAAGAGCCAGCCAGGTACTTTACCTTAGTACAACAACGATCGGTAAGGCATGTATGTGCATGATGTAGCTTTCGGGGGAAGGGGAAGATGAAGGCAGTAGAGGAGGTGTGAGCATGAGTCAGAGCTGAGGAGGTGTGGATGGGGGATCATGTGGATGAGAATGCAGTGGAAAGGAGTGGTGGAGGAGAACTGAACCCTGTACTCTGTATGTAATGTGCCTGAACCCTGCACTCTGCATGTAATGTGCCTGAACCCTGCACTCTGCATGTAATGTGAAAGAGAGGGTATATGAAAGGGCCTGCAGTACACCCGCTCAGCGCCAGATCAATCCCACAGTCCTATGTGCAGTACTAAAACAGAAGAAAATAAATACTTTAAAATCTAGTACTCAAAATATTAAAAGGTAGTAAGCAGCTGTTTTAAAAAAAGAAAATAGCAAAAATACAGTGTAGCACTAACTCACGGTGGAGCTGCTGGTTTAAGCGGGCCTGTTACCTTCACTCTGCTTCCCTCTGTTTCACCGGCACCGGGTCTAGGTTTCCGTTGAGTTTACTTCTGGACGACATACGCACCAACACTGGAGTACGTTTTTTCAATGCTTTATTAAACAAACGACTTAGGAAGTAGCAGGAAAGAGGTAGAAAGGAAACTCGCAGAAGAAACTCAAATATTCTCTGAAAGGGTTCTCTTGGCAAAAGGTCTTGGTATAATTCAAATACTATTTGAAATGTGCTCCCCTCGTGGGACACACTCCTTGCTTGTCTGGATAGGCCTCTCTCACCGGTCTAGCAGCCAGTACGCAGCACGAATCAAAGTCTCTGCCACAGACTTGTTTGGGAATAAAATCCATACAATCCTCTGCCACAGGATGTATAGATTTGCTGTAGTGAAAGTCAGTCACAGTGCTTGAACCTTTAAGCCGAGCCGGCAACACTATGTTATATAGTTACTTTTGGATACGTCCTCCAACCGAGTCACCAGGCCCCTCTATAGGCCAGCATGCGGAGTGATCTCTCCAAGATGGGTCCTCCCCTGGGATCTCCTCGGTCGTCCACCTTCGTCACACAGGACCGACAGCTCAGGACCATTCCTCAGCCGCGGTGGTAGGCTCCAGACAAGCCTCTGGACCCACCCCTGCGCCGTTGTATCGTGGGCCTCCCGGACGGAGGACCACGAGGTAGCTCCTTAACGCATACCTGTCGGCCAGGAGGTGGCTGTAAAACGAACCCCAAAATATGGCGTCTGTCCCATAAATACCCTCGCCCAGAATGCAACTCGGAGGACCACCTCCACCGAGCGTGCCTCCGGGACAGAGGAGCATCCATACGCTTCAACACGTTGCCCTTCCAACCCTGACCAGTGGTAACAGCGACACCCACCGGTCAGCACGGAAACACCCACAATGTCAGCCAAGCTGGAACAGAGGCGAAATTTTAGCCTTCCTAACACACAATTTACTAAATTTACCTAACATGCGGTAGATTGCAAATCTACCAGCGCTACATACTCCCCCCACTACAATAGACGTTGTCCCCAACATCTGTCCCGACACAGTAACAGTACCTCTCAAGCCTGAGAGTAAGTAAGCATTTGAGTTTCTCATAACTTTAGATAGGCAAAGAGAGAGAGAAAGGACAGTTTAAAGACACTATGAGACTTATATCTATAAAACATTATGTTCACAGCCGTAAACAAAACCACAGTATAATGGTACACAACCTCACTAACTAGCTGAAAAGCCTCCCAGCTCTATATATGATCAGATGATCCCTGAAAAAGAAACATAGTTAAACACACACATATACATCCTATACAACAGTAGGAGCAAAGTCTCATTAAAAAATGAAACTCTTTTCCCACAATCTACACCAGAGAAAAATATATACTTTAGGAGTCCATCCCTGCATAAGAATTTTTTTCTTTCTATAAAAGAAATCCGGCTAGCAAACAAGAAGTCCTTGGATTTAAACACAGAACAGGATCCATAGATCTTGACCACGCAGACCTCTTTACCCTGTCACTATCTAACTAGGTAACTTCAAAGTTCTATTGTCCATAGTTATCAGTAAAACCAAGGATCTGGCAAGGTTAACGATATCCCTTCTTTATCCACAGTGGTAATAAAGTACACAACATTGTCCTTTCCTGGTCTGCAAATTACCACTTTATCGGCATAGATGTGCCGACCGAAGTTCCAATGTACAAAGCATGTGCTGAAACGTTCATCCATCCGGACGGAACATCCAGTCTTTCTGAAGGGCTTAGGCACAGACAAGTAGTCCCAAACAGCTTCACTGTACCAAAGTTCCCGATTAGCTTCAATCTCCCGCATAACATCCTGGGGCACATAGGGAAACTCCAATCCATACTCTGCAGCAACACGCTTGTTTAACATCCGTTGCAAGCGAGCAAGTTTTGGCAAAGATCTGTCTCTCCCCATACCGGGCGGTACACAAGAATTTAGTGACTTTCTCACCATAGACCGAGCTGTTGTCTGTAGTGAACTAGTATCCTCTGGCAAAGTCTCAGCAACAGTACTGTGTGTTTCCACACAGGGTGACGTCTTCCCAGAACTCATGGCAGTCCATTCAGAAAAAGTCATTGTGGAGGCAACATCTTCGCCTTGTGATCACAATAGCTCTTGCGACATGGTTTCAAATAAGTCATCATCACCGGAAAGATCCGACATGGATTCTATTTCCGAATCTCTCAATTCTTCAGCTGGCAAATATTTATTTACAGTCCCCAATAGTGGCTTACCTGTTCCGGACATAGACTCTGGTAGCTCCGGCTCAGGCATCCTCTGGGGTAGGCCTTGACCACGGCCACGGGAAGCCTTTACATAGCCCACTTTCTTCTGAGCAGGCACCACAGGAGCAGGCGTAGTGGACTCAGGAACCAAAGCAATGTCTCCGGGCGAGACAACAGCAACAATGTTTTTTTCTGGAACATTGTCAGTAACAATAGGCAAAGTGGCAGCCCGTCGCTCCTTCTCTGTAGCAATAGCAGCTTCCACTGTAGCGATACCTGTCACCCAATCCATCCGATAGGCACGGGGCGACATGGTAGGCTGCTCCACCACAAATAGATATTCTCTACACTGTGGACATCAGTCGAATGGACGAAGATGCACGGCCAATCCTTCGCATCGATGGCAGGTCATGCCAATCCCTCAACATCTCCCGAGGTATACAGGACAAACCTCCCCTGCAGCTTCAATTGAACTCCAGTATCCATGAGCAAAGTCCCAGATTGCACAGTATTCATCACGGTGCTTGCAGGGAACACTCTGGGTCCCACAACCGATTGCAACGCCGAAAAATACATGGCCCCCCTCTGATCTTCTCAGCACGATCACAAGGCCTCTCTTTTCCTCTGGCGCCAAACACATACACGCGTCCCATGCGGTAGCATGTAGGGGAACTCCTCCCACTTGTTCTTCCAGTCACGTAACTCCCGGGCCTTTCTCTGGCACCCAGTGTCTACGCACTTAGAAGCAAAGTCCTGCAGTGTAACCTTTCCTCTTCCTGAAAAGATTTTCTCTCAAAGTCCAGCTCTCTTTGTAAACTCCCAGTAAAACACTCCACTGGGTTGCAGCAACTGACGGTCAACAAATCCCGGACGACGCCCCCACATGTAGCACTAACTCACGGTGGAGCTGCTGGTTTAAGCGAGCCTGTTACCTTCACTTTGCTTCCCTCTGTTTCACCGGCGCCGGGTCTAGGGTTCCATTGAGTTTACTTCTGGACGACACACGCACCAACACTGGAGTATGTTTTCAATGCTTTATTAAACAAACGACTTAGGAAGTAGCAGGAAAGAGGTAGAAAGGAAACTCGCAGAAGAAACTCAAATATTCTCTGAAAGGGTTCTCTTGGCAAAAGGTCTTGGTATAATTCAAATACTATTTGAAATGTGCTCCCCTCGTGGGACACACTCCTTGCTTGTCTGGATAGGCCTCTCTCACCGGTCTTGCAGCCAGTACGCAGCACGAATCAAAGTCTCTGCCACAGACTTGTTTGGGAATAAAATCCGTACAATCCTCTGCCACAGGATGTATAGATTTGCTGTAGTGAAAGTCAGTCACAGTGCTTGAACCTTTAAGCCAAGCCAGTAACACTATGCTGTATAGTTACTTTTGGATATGTTCTCCAACCGAGTCACCAGGCCCCTCTATAGACCAGCATGCGGCGTGATCTCTCCAAGACGGGTCCTCCCCTGGGATCTCCTCGGTCGTCCAGCTTCATCACAGAGGACCGACAGCTCGGGACCATTCCTCGGCCACGATGGTAGGCTCCAGACAAGCCTCTGGACCCACCCCTGCGCCGTTGTATCGTGGGCCTCCTGGACTGAGGACCACGAGGTAGCTCCTTAAAGCATACCTGTTTGCCAGGAGGGCCAGCAGGTGGCTGTAAAACGAACCCCAAAATATGGCGTCTGTCCCATAAATACCCTTGCCCAGAATGCAACTCGGAGGACCACCTCCACCGAGCGTGCCTCCGGGACAGAGGAGCATCCATATGCTTCAACACGTTGCCCTTCCAACCTTGACCAGTGGTAACAGCGACACCCACCGGTCAGCACGGAAACACCCACAATGTCAGCCAAGCTGGAACAGAGGCGAACTTTTAGCCTTCCTGACGCACAATATACTAAATTTACCTAACATGCGGTAGATTGCAAATCTACCAGCGCAACACAGTAATAAAAATCCAGCAGTCACACGCTCGATCATTAAATACCAAAAACAGCGCTAAACTCTAAAAGCGATAAAAAAATCACAACATGTGGCCAAAAACCAAGTTGAAAGTCTCTATGTAGAAGGTGATAGTGAAGACAGGTCAAAGGCTTTTATAGGTGTAGAATCACTGATGTCCAAGCGTGCACCTTTCACCAGAGAATAAACATGTTCCACCTCGTGTTGCACACTCCCTCAGGGGGTCAAACTCATCAGAAGCCACTAATAAAAAAGCATTGAGTAAAGGTGTTCATCATCTACTTCAATACTGAGTCCTCATCATCAGCAAGGTCCACTGGCAAAAGGGCTCCACATATACCATAAAAAACACAAGAGCAACACCGCATAGCGTAATCATGTTTATTTATGTTAAAATCCCCTATACATCAGTGGTCCCCTTAATCCTAACTACGTACATTGTGTCAAAGTAAAATGAGGAGGTAAAATAGCCCAGAGGGCGCTGTCACCATATCCAGCCGTCCGGGATGGGGTGTGCGTTTCTCTACAGGCACCGCACTAGCTTCCTGGTAGATGGTAGTGGACGGTGGAACGCGTCACTTCCGGGTTGTCGTGTAGCGTGACCTCATTTTACTTTGACACAATGTAAGTACCGTATTTATCGGCGTATAACACGCACCGGCGTATAACACGCACCCCAATTTTGGAGGGAATTTTAAGGAAAAAAAAACTTTTAGGAGGGAAGTTGAAGGGAAAAAAAACTTACATTTAAACGCCCATCATTGCAGCCTTCTCAGTGCAGCCATGTCAGTGCAGCCTTGTCAGTGCAGCCATGTCAGTGCAGCCTTGTCAGTGCAGCCTTGTCAGTGCAGCCATGTCAGTGCAGCCTTGTCAGTGCAGACTTCCCCAGTGCAGCCTTGTCAGTGCAGACTTCCCCAGTGCAGCCTTGTCAGTGCAGCCTTGTCAGTGCAGACTTCCCCAGTGCAGCCTTGTCAGTGCAGACTTCCCCAGTGCAGCTTTCCCCAGTGCAGCTTTCCCCAGTGCAGCCTTCCCCAGTGCAGCTTTCCCCAGTGCAGCCTTCCCCAGTGCAGCTTTCCCCAGTGCAGCCTTCCCCAGTGCAGCCTTCCCCAGTGCAGCCTTGCCCCAGTGATCCCAGCCATTCTGGGCTTCAAAATCGCCGATCGCGATTTGAAAATTGCGCCGCCGGCGCCGAAATACACAGTGCCGGTCCTCGGCTCTTTCCGGCGGCTGTCGTTCATTTTCGGCTCCACTCGTAGTCCCGAGCGGAGCTATCCGAACCTACTCGGCTAGGTTCGGATAGCTCCGCTCGGGACTACGAGTGGAGCCGAAAATGAACGACAGCCGCCGCAAAGAGCCGAGGACCGGCACTGTGTATTTCGGCGCCGGCGGTGCCATTTTCAAATCGCGATCGGCGATTTTGAAAATGTGACAGGTCGGGATCGCAGGGGATCGGCGTATAACACGCACCTGCGATTTTCCCCTGGTTTTAAGGGGAAAAAAGTGCGTGTTATACGCCGATAAATACGGTAGTTAGGATTAAAGGGACCACTGATGTATTTATGGTATATGTGGAGCCCCTTTGCCAGTGGACTTTGCTGATGATGAGGACTCAGTATTGAAGTAGATGATGAACACCTTTAATCAATGCTTTTTTATTAGCGGCTTCTGGTGAGCTTGACCCCCTGGGGGAGTGTGCAACACAAGGTGGAACACGTTTATTCTCTGGTGAAAAGTGCACGCTTGGACATCAGTGATTCTACACCTATAAAAGCCTTTGAACTGTCTTCACTATCACCTTCTACATAGAGACTTTCAACTTGGTTTTTGGCCACATGTTGTGATATTTATATCGCTTTTAAATTTTAGCGCTGTTTTTGGTATTTAATGATCCAGCGTGTGACTGCTGGATTTTTATTACTGTATTTCTGCATGTAATGTGCCTGGGCCCTGCACTCTGCATGTAATGTGCCTGGGCCCTGCACTCTGGATCTAATGTGCCTGGGCCCTGCACTCTGGATCTAATGTGCCTGGGCCCTGCACTCTGGATCTAATGTGACTGGACCCTGCACTTTGCCAGTAATGTGCCTGGACCCTGCACTCTGCATCTAATGTGCCTGGACCCTGCACTCTGCATGTTCTGTGCCTGAACCCTGCAATCTGCATGTTTTCTGTGCCTGAACCCTGCACTCTGCATGTAATGTGCCTGAACCCTGCACTCTGCATGTAATGTGCCTGAACCCTGCACTCTGCATGTAATGTGCCTGAACCCTGACTCTGTATGAAATGTGCCTGAACCCTGCCCTCCTAACCCCCTGTGCTGTGCCCTCCTAATCCCTTGTACTATGGCCTCCTGTTCGGTGCCCTCCCTGTCTTGCATCCTCATTCCCTCCACCAGCTGTCACCTCTGCCCCCATGTCTCCCAATGACCCTCTCATTCCCACCCTCTTTCCCCCAGTGATCACTACCTTTTCCATCCCAACTCTCCCACCCCACAATCCCTATTTCACCCCACCCCAACTACCCTGCCCTCACTAACCCCTCTACTCCCACCCTGCCCCCACCCCAGCCTCACCCAACTCCCTAACATAACCCCCCCCCCTACTCTTTCTAGGCGATAGGTATCAGTAATTGGTATCGGTACTCGTACTCGGTGTTAAAAAAGTGGTGCATCTCTTGATGAATCCCTTCACCAAGAACAGTGAATGAATGGATGATATCTAGCCAATCCAATGTGATGACACCTCTGTGTGCACTAACCTCTTACCTTACTGCTGTAAAATAACAGCATGAAAAATCTTAGCCAAGTGCTTCAAACGGTCTTCGGGGGTCCTCTAGTGGTCCTTCTCTGGTAGGTCTGACTGGTGTTTCCTTATGGTGAATAGTGCCTCCTTTTTAAAAGGAATTAACAAACAAACGGCGAGCTCGTACTCCTTCCGGTTTTGCCTATCGCTCAATCCTGACGTGTAGCGTCACACCCACGTGACTTCATCAGGGTTTCATCCCCTCTGCTCCCTACCTCAGTATGACAGCAGGCAGGGGATCCTCTCCCCACACCTGCTGTCACAATTCAAAAACAGCCTGGTCATGCAGGACTCTGCCCATACAGCTGCATCATTCATTTACAGTTTACTGTGAATGAATAGACTACAATTACTTTTAGACACCGCGGCCAATGGCTTGCACATCGGAATGGACTGCGATGGCGCTGATGAGCGCTCCCATAGTTCATTCACAAGAACTGAAGCTAAATCAGAGGTACAGGCTGAAAGCTGCAGGGCTTGTCTGGAGAAGCCTGATATTAAAACGTGAACTTATCCTTTAAAGGGGTTGTAAGTCTCAAACATGAACAAATCACATCCTTCTACAATGTGTACTCACCTGAATCCAAAGCACCAAGTATGGTACCTCTTTGATGGATCCTTCTGCTGTCTGCAGAAGTCACGGATAGAATCCTAAGCCAACTCCTTAGCCTCTTGGGAGATGCCCCCCTCCAGCACATAGCAGGTGACTCATTGACCCAGGTACAAACAAGGCCAAGGATAAATCCAAGGGAAAAACAAAGCTTATCTTACCACCGGCCCGCAGACAACCAAATAACCTGTCTAACAGTATGCGTTAAAAGCAGGGGTTTAGTCTGAACACATTTGCAAATGCATGCGTAAACCACAGAGCCTCGTCAAGGCACCCTGGTATCTGTGGTACCTAACACTAACTTATAAGTGTCCCCACAGTAGAGGCACATGCATTCTGGTGGATAGGTGAGAGCAGGTGGACTGAAGGGGAGCCACCCCTTCCTAAAGGTACAGGGGCACACTGAACACCCAGCATATAGAACAATGGCTGCAAAGGTGTCAGTACGTTGCCTGATCAAAAAACACAACAGTAATACAAAAAAGACACCACTTTCTCCCATCTATAGCTGGCTATCGCAGTAAGAAGCAATGGAAGCAGGGCCGGGACAAGGGGTGGGCGGAAGGGGCGGAGCAATTTTATATAGGAAGGTAGCGCAGTGCTGGCAGGCAGTTTGCTGTTAAACTTTCTTAGCAACTGCCACAGGCTGCCCCTACAACACTGCGCCTGCTTGCAAAGAATGTGCAGAGGTAAGTGGGGGGCAGGCCGCCCTGGGTACCACACACTGGGAGGGGTGTCAGGCCGCCCCCCACTCCGGGATTAAAGCGGTGGCAGCGCCGCAGTGACTGGCACAGTAGGCATTGAGATGCGATCTTTGTAATGCAAGGAGGAGGGGGTGTGCGGGGGGTGCAAGGTAACACCGCTGCACCTACCATCCTCTCCTCTCGCGGCCGCAGGCTGTGTGCCTGTGTGATCCAGGATATCACACAGGCACAGCCCAGCAGAGTGAAGCTGCCTCCCCCTCCTCTCTGTTTATGTGTAAACAGGGAGAGGGGATCTGCTGAGCATGTACCGCCGCTCTGATCTGAGGTACTGAATGGGGGGGTCTGCACACTGAACGGGGGCTACACTGAAGGGGGGTCTGCACTGAAGGGGGGTGTCTGCACTGAAGGGGAGTGTCTGCACTGAATGGGGGGGGCTACACTGAAGGGGGGTCTGAGCTGAGTGGGGGGCTACACTGAAGGGGGTCTGCACTGAGCAAGGGGCTACACTGAAGAAGGCATCTGCACTGAAGGGGGGTCTGCACTGAAAAGGGGGGCTACACTGAAGGGGGTCTGCACTGAGCGAGGGGCTACACTGAAGGAGGCGTCTGCACTGTTGGGGGGTCTGCACTGAACAGGGGGGCTACACTGAAGGGGGGTCTGCAGTGAGCGAGGGGCTACACTGAAGGAGGCATCTGTACTGAAGGGGGGTCTGCAATGAACGGTGGGCTACACTGAAGGGGGTTCTGCACTGAGCGAGGGGCTACACTGAAGGAGGCGTCTGCACTGAAGGGGGGTCTGCACTAAATGGGGGGCTACACTAAAGGGGGGCGTCTGCACTGAATGGGGGGCTACACTGAAGGGGGGTCTGCACTGAGCGAAGAGCTACACTGAAGGAGGCGTCTGCACTGAAGGGGGGTCTGCACTAAACGGGGGGCTACACTGAAGGGGGGCTACACTGAACGGGGGCATCTGCACTGAACGGGGAGCTACACTGAAGGGGGGGTCTGTACTGAAGAGGGGGTCTGTGTAACATGCAGGGGTCCAGAGCTGCAGGGTGCTGTGTAATATAAAGGGGTCCAGAGATGCAGGGTGTTATGTAATGTAAAGGGATCCAGAGGCGCAGGGGTTGTGTAATGTAAAGGGGCCCAGAGGCGCAGGGGGCTGTGTAATGTAAAGGAGTCCAGAGATGCAGGGTGCTGTGTAATGCAAAGTGGTGCAGGGGGCTGTGTAATATAAAGGGGTCCAGAGATACAGGGTGTTGTGTAATGTAAAGGAATCCAGAGATGCAGGGGGCTGTGTAATGTAAAGGGGTCCAGAGGCGCAGGGGGCTGTGTAATGTAAAGGGGCCCAGAGGTGCAGGGGGCTGTGTAATGTAAAGGGGTCCAGAGATGCAGGCTGATGTGTAATGTAAAGTGGTGCAGGGGGCTGTGTAATGTAAAGGGGTCCATAGATGCAGGGGGTTGTGTAATGTAAAGGGGCCCAGAGGTGCAGGGGGCTGTGTAATGTAAAGGGGCCCAGAGGTGCAGGGTGTTGTGTAATGTAAAGGGGCCCAGAGGTGCAGGGGGCTGTGTAATGTAAAGGGGCCCAGAGGCGCAGGGGGCTGTGTAATGTAAAGGTGCCCAGAGGCGCAGGGGGCTGTGTAATGTAAAGGGGTCCAGAGATGCAGGGTGCTGTGTAATGTAAAGGGGTCAAGAGGTGCAGGGGGCTGTGTAATGTAAAGGGGCCCAGAGGCACAGGGGGCTGTGTAATGTAAAGGGGTCCAGAGATGCAGGGTGCTGTGTAATGTAAAGGGGTCAAGAGATGCAGGGTGCTGTGTAATGTAAAGGGGTCAAGCGGTGCAGGGGGCTGTGTAATGTAAAGGAGTCCAGAGGTACAGGGGGCTGTGTAATGTAAAGGGGTCAGTGCGGGGGATCACTGGACTCCAGGTTAGCAGGACCATGTAAGTCCACCTTACAGATTTTCTGTAAAGTGAACTTACAATTTAACCATTTGCTGATCTGCCACAGTACATATACTGCGATGGGGCTGCAGCTACAGTATTGTATTGTTTTAAGTGTTTTCTGGTTTTGAAAGGACACTGACTCTTTATACCTGGGGGGGGCGCAGTTTGCCATCTTCGCCCTGGGCACCAGATGGCCTTGTCCCAGCACTGAATGGAAGGCTAACAACAGGTAAGCCAAGGATAAATCCAAGGGAAAAACCAAGCTTAACTTACCACCAACCCGCAGACAACCAAATAATCTGTCTAACAGTATCCGTTAAAAGCAGGGGTTTAGTCTGCACACATTTGCAAATGCAATAATAAATGCACATTTTTTTTTAATGCAAAAATATATACATTTACTGTTTTTTTCTTAAAAGGTGAACTTATCCTTTAACATGGTTGTAAACCTCAAACATGAACAATGAACAAATCACATCCTTCTACAGTGTGTACTCTTGTTACCTGAATCCAAAGCACCAATTGTGGTACCTCTTTGACGGATCCTTCTGCTGTCTGCAGAAGTCACAGAAAGAACCCTAAGCCAACTCCTTAGCCTCTTGGGAGATGCCCCCCTCCAGCACATAGCAGGTAACTCATTGACCCAGCTTGTCATGTTCGGGGCTGAGGCCCGAAAGCCAGTAGTTATAGCAGTAGGGAGGCCCCCAACGACCAGCTGGATAAGTGCAGCAGCAGGTCACCCTGGCAGATGACATAGGTGCGGAGTCTAAGCACTAACTGGTATTCACCAGAGCTCTTGATGGTGGAGATGGGTTTTGTGATGTGTTAGTACCAGGTCGCAGTCCCCAATATCACCTTACCAGGAGGTGAGCAAGCCGGGGGCCAGTAGCAATTATAGCAAGTTGGGATTAAGCAGAAGTGTAGTTGAGGAACAACTCAAAAGTCGGTAACGAGTGGTAACAGCAATACGGATGGCAGTAGGAGTGAAAAAAGCGAACAGAAAGTGTAAAGGCATGGCTTAAATAGGAAGTTTATGGGAGGAGCAAGGCACAAGGCTGGGTTGTTCAATAGATCAGACAGGGCGCTGTCCAGCATCTCAGGTGGCTCAGCAAGAGGATGCAGGTTCAGACCCGAGTCCTGACAGAGCTCTGTGTTTTTCTCTATGAGTCTGTATATCGGGGGTGTGTCCCTTCTCTCCAATAAGCTATAAGATTTCAGAAACCTCTGTACTCTAGCTCTGCAGTGCGTATGGCATCAGATCCCCGCCCCCTGCTGAGAAAAATCCTTTCATCTGTGTATTTTAGGCCTCATGCACACGAGACGCCGGTGCAAACTCTGCTGAACACATGTTTTTAAAAGCTGAAACCGGCGTTTAGAAACCCCCGTTTTGCCGCGTTTGCATGTTGCGTTTAGCTGCGTTTTACCGCGTTTGCGTCTAGAAGCGTCTGCAGAGCAGAGAATGACATTTTGCGACCCAAATTTGGGGCCCCGTATCTTGGGGCCAGTTGGCGCTAGGAACCCCAAATTTGGTGTGCTAAAACAGTGGAACTAGCACTACAACATAATCAAATTTGGGGTTCATAACACCAAGGGGCCCCAAATTCAGGTTGCAAAATGTCAAACATTTCTCTGCAGCAGAGAATGATATTTTGTGACCTGAATTTGGGGCCCCATATCTCAAGGCCACTTGGGGGAACCCCAAATGTGAATATGTTATAGTGTTAGTTCCACTGTGTTAGCACACCAAATTTGGGGTTCCTAGCACCAAGTAGCCCAGAGATATGGGGCCCCAAAGTCCGGTCGTAAAATGTTCCTTTAAAAACACTTATAAACACGGCTACCCGCGTTTAGCCGCATCTGGCTTCTGAAACGTGGAAAACTTTTGCGTCTGAACCCATTTTTTTGCTTCTGGAAAAACGAGGTTAAACGCAACTGCCTAAAAATGCCAAAAAACGAGACTGTGTACATGGACACATAGGATAACATTGAATGGGTTCAGGGGCAGTTGAAATAAGTGTCCAACTGCCTCTGAACGCGAGTTTAACAGCGTCTCGTGTGCATGAGGCCTAAGAATGATCTACAAAGGTAATGGGTACAGATAAACAGGTACAACTTATGTAGGAGGGTTTGTTTCATCTCTGTGTATCACTTGAGGCTAGTTACTTCACTTGTTATATGTAAGGGTTTACAACCTCTTTAATGCTGCAGAGAATGCTGTTATAATGACATAGCGACGCTCTCTGCAGCATTCACCCGTGGCTAAGTTACATGCCCCCATAGGGTAGAACTTTGGCACCCTGGCTCCCAGAAAGTGGATTTAATGACACCCTGCTTCATTTAACCCAGAAGATGGACCAAGGAGGAGGATGTATGATGCCGTACTCAGGTGAAGATAGAGTGAGTACTGTTTGGAATTTTTTCTTTTTCAGTTCAGTGACCTGAAAACAAAATAACATTACAACAATACTGCTTTCTATTTAATTTACCAGGTCATTAAAAAAAAACACTGAAATGAGCCATGTCTATGTGGTTCGTGACAATGAATTTAGCCCGCCTAACTTCAGGTCTAACAATGACTGGTGACCTGTGAATGCAAACTACAGGAAAGTAATGTTTTCATAATTACTGTCTGCAGTTTGAATTCCATTTTGTGCAATTTATTTAGTTGATTGGGATTTTTCTTGCTGCTGGTACTCCCTTGTCATAAGTGTGCATGTGGTAAGGAAATCTTATGTGCAGGTGTCTAATCAATGCAGCACATAAATGTCTTAGAGAACTTGCCTTGTTAGTAAAAATACAACTGAGACTCTGGAAACTGAGTTCTGAAAAAAAGTGTCAAAAGGAAAGTATAGTGTATTTTCAGTGATCACATACTGCAGGTATGTCCAATGTCCGGCCCGCGTTCTGGTTTTGAATGGCCCGCCTGGTTATTTGGATATGTATATCTTTTGTTACCCCCAACGATCTTCCAGCGCAGGGGCCACAGAAGATATATATGCTGGCTGCCTTGGAGGGGACAGGGAGGAGGCGGGACGAGTGCTGTACACACAGGAGAATTTCCTGTTTACACGGCAGCCTCTGTAATAGGAAATCCTGTCTCCTGCACTGCCATTGGACGACTGTTCTGTCCATCATAGGAGGCGAGACTTTGTATGAAAGAGGCCGCCGAGAAAACAGGAGTTTTTCCTGTATGTAATCTTTTGGTGCTCGTCCCGCCCCCCTCCCTGTCCCCTCCAAGGCTGCAGATGGATGGGCATCAATCAGGCTGCACTGATGGCAATGGTGGGTGCTACATTCATGGCAATGGTGGGTGCTGCATTCCTGGCGATGGTGGGTGCTGCATTCATAGCAATGAGGGTGCTGCATTCATGGCAATGAGGGTACTGCATTTATGGCAATTGGGGGGGGGGGGGCTGATGCATTCAAGGCAATGGGGGTGCTGCACTGATGGAAATCAGGGGGCTGCTCTCATGGCAATTGGGGTGCTGCACTGATGGCAAAGGGGGTGCTGCATTCATGGCAATGGGGGTGCTGCACTGATGGCAATGGGGGTGCTGCACTGTAACTGCAAGACCTCTCCTTTAGCATTTACCGTAGTAATGTAATGTTGAATGTACTCCCGGGTTATGCAACAGTCACTTTACTTACCCCGCGCATCTTCTACTCCCTCTTGGCGTACCAGCCTCAGGCACCTTCAGGGCTGAACCTGAGATCGGCCACTCTTCTTTGTATGGGATGAACAGACGTATTGAGACAGATGAGTGAGAATGAAAGGGATACAACCCTCGGTAACAGTGACACCCGGGGTGGCAGTTGAGACAGACACTTGAATTTTTCCTTGGGAGGAAGGCGAGGTGCTGGTACCACGTGCTCTGGACTAGCAGTGGCTGTAAAAAGCTCAGAGTGAATGGTGGCAGCGGGAACTGACACTTCCACTGTGGTCTCAGTAGGATCACCGGACGGGATGTGTTCAGATGGAGAAGAATCCGCTCAGGCAGGAATAGACCTACCAGAGACAGCAGCAGCGGGCCCGCGGGCACGCCACCGTTCCTCCACGGTGGCGTGCCCGCGGGCCCAATCCGCCCTCATCACCTGCGAGGGTAGTGGCGGTCTGTCAGCCACCAGTAGCAGTTCTCCACAGTGGTAGCACCGACTCCAAGGACTTAGGAATACAGCAAACCCGGAACATCATCGGCAAACAATCCCCATGGCTGCAAAGCTTTGCAAGATATACAATGCTATCTCCCCTCTAGGTACCATCCGAATACCCCTATCAGTAATCGTCTCTCCAGAGGCAAAGAAACTGGCAATTTTCCGTGGGTTAGCCGATACAGGATGGGGGGCCTCGAACCTAGGAGCTTCCAAGTCTGCCATATTTCCCTTGAGGCCACAAGGTTTCAGCATGCGGACCCAAGATGGCGACACAAGCGGCAATGAGTCCTCCTATACAGAGTAGGAGCTCCTCCCCCTGCCAACGGATTGGTGCAGATACTTTCTAGAGACTTCAGCGCCCGACTCTTTTCCTTGCTTTTCCACAGATAGTCCTCAAGGATTTTGCTTCTAATCCCCTTGCGGAGGCTTCCATTTGTGGATGGACATTTTATGGTCACACAACCTATCACATTGCTATAATATTTTTATATGGACTTTAAACGGAAGGATTTATGAATAGATGGTTGTGGAATTAATCATCTAAGTTTCTATTATTTTCTATGGGAAATTTGCTTTGATATACGAGTGCTTTGGATTACAAGCATGTTTCCGGAACAAATTATGCTTATGCTGTGTGTTCTTTGTATAAAAATACTTTTCTTTTTCTTTATGCATTTTTCAAAAACTTGTGGCAAACCAATGACATTTTCAAAAATCCCTCCTAGAAAATACCTTGTGGTGTTTGCTTTTCACAATGTGGTCATTTTGTGGGTGTTTCCACGGTCCTTTTGCTTCAGGGCCTCTAAAAATGTGATAGGTAGTCAGGAAGGTGTAGTTTATGTCCTTGGAAAGCTTGAAGGTGCTTCTTAAATTTTGGGCCCCTCTATGCGAATAGGCTGTGAAAAAGTCTCACACATGTGGTATCGCCATACTTTGGAGGCATAGCAGAATGTGTTTGGGGTGTGATTGTAAGTATGCCTGTTAAATTGATAAAATATCAACTTTGGACTGTCTGCTTTCCAAAAAGGGATCATTTTGGGGTATTTGTACTGTCCTGGCATTTTAAGAAATGATAGGTAGTCAGTACATCAGGACTGATTAATTTTTAAATATATATACCATGTAGTTTGTAGGCTGTCTTTCACACAGGCTAAATAATGTACACTGATTTGGATTTTTTCCCCTAAACAAATGTAGCAGAATATATTTTGGCCTAAAGTTATGATTTTTTTAAAGAAACTAAGAAATTTGCTTTCAAAATTTTCAGTCCTTTTTAACTTTATATACCAAAAAATAAAAACCCAGTAGTGAGTAACCACTTCAGTACTGGACATTTTCACCACCTTCCTGCCCAGGCCAATTTTCAGCGCTGTTGCACTTTGAATGACAATTGCATGGCCACGCAACACTGTACCGAAATAAAAATTTGATTTTTTTACTAAACAAATAAAAAAAGACAGAATTAAAAAAAAAAAGTTTTACAATTTTGCAAATAGGTAATTTTTCTTCTTCACTGATATGCGCTGGTGAGGCTGCACTGATGGGCATTAATAGGCTGCACTGATGTGCACTGATGAAGCTGCACATATGGGGACTGATGGGTCGGCACTGAAGAGGGTGCCCTGATGGACACTGACAGGCAGCACTACTAATCAGGACACTGATGATCAGTGCCCTGGTTATCAGTGTACACAGTGTGCTAACAGGCTTGCTGGTTATTGGCACTCCTTTCCTCACACAGATACGGCGATAACCGGCAACTCTGTTTATGTGTGATCAGCTGTGCTTGGCCCTTTATCCCCAATCTGTGATCAGCTGTGTCCTAAGGACACAGCAGTTACAGAGCACGCCCAATGTGCGCTGCAGGCGGCGTGCAGGGGGTGGGTAATGGAAGGACGTCTATGGACGCCCTCCCAGAACTATAGTACTGTAGTGACCAGGCCATTTTTTCTGATACAGCACTGCGTTACTTAACCTGACAATTGTGTGATCGTAAAATAAAATAAAATAATAAAATAAAATTGATGTCCTTTTTTTCCTCACAAACAGAGCTTTCTGTTGGTGGTATTTGACTGGGGTAGACAGAGATCTGTATTCCTGCTTAGCAGAAACACAGGACCTCTATCTTCCCCTCTCACAAAACAGTGATCTGCCTTGTTTACATAGACAGACCGCCGTTCTGCCTCTCTCAGGAACGATAGCCTTGTGGCGGCTAACATCGGGTCATGTGCGCCCCAGACCCGGAAATAAAGATGATGTACAGGTACATGATTTGGCACTGAAGGGCTGCCCTGCCGCAGTACATGTACATGGGGCGGTCCGAAAGTGCTTAAATACCACCAAAAGAAAGCTCTATGGGGGAGATTTACTAAAACTGGTGCACTCAGAATCTAGTGCAGCTGTGCATGTTAATCAAACACCTTCTAACTTCAGCTTGTTCAATTAAGCTTTAACAATAAAATCTGGAAGCTAATTGGTTTCTATGCAAAGCTGCACCAGATTTTGCACTCTCCAGTTTTAGTAAATATTCCCCTATCTGTCCTGAGATTTGGGTACTGTGTTGCATGCCTGAGTAGTTGGCATTCAATGTGTGAGTGCTAAAAATTTAAAAATGGCCTGAGCAGGAAGCAGGTGAAAGTGTCAGGTCTTCCAGCAGTTAAAGAGGGGGTCAAACTCATGTTGGAGGGTCATTACTAAGGATGGTCCCAATGTTTGAGTCGAACATAAGTTCGACTCGAGCATCGGGTGTTCGTTTGTTCGTAGAACAAACAAACATATGGTGAGCTTGCGGGTCATTCGCACGCCGACGAGCTCCCCCATAATGCACTGCGAGATCACAGTGCATTGACGGCTGCTGATTGGCCAAAACATGCACCTGACCTGCATACTTTGGTCAGTCACAGCACAATGTGCTGTGACAGCCATGATTGGCCAAAGGCAGGGTGCCTTTGGCCAATCATGGCTCAGGAGCTAAGTCCACGCCCCACACTATATAAGGCTGCTGCTTACACGGCGGCCGTATATAGTGAATAAATTGAGATTAGGCAGGTAATTAGTGTAGTGTGCAGTGAGTTAGTGTAGTATATATAATACAGTTCAGAGTATATAGTGCAGTTAATGTAGTATATATAATACAGTTCAGAGTATATAGTGCAGTCCGTGCAGTGCAGTCACCCCCACAGTGAGAGAAGACACAGGACAGGACGATCCTTTCCACAGCACGGTAAGTGCTGTTCCTCCCACGCGGGGGGTGCTGTGAGCCACGGGCTCTGGGGGGCTGGTGTCAGTGAGGCGAGCGAGCCCCGTGCCGGACCTCCCGTGGGGGGGGAGGGGGGGTATGGTGGTGTCAGTAGAGCGAACGAGCCCCATGCTGGACCTCCAGCGGGGGGGGGGGAGGGGGGTTATGGTGGTGTAAGTAGAATGAGCGAGCCCTGTGCTGGACCTCCCACGGGGGGAGGGGGGTATGGTGGTGTGGTGTCAGTGGAATGAGCGAGCCCCGTGCCGGTGTTCTGCCGAGAAAGTTCCTCTCAGCGGATAAGGACCCCCCTCTACTTCTCAGGCACAGCGCTTGCGCAGTAGAAGCCAACGGAAATAGCCGAAGCCGAATAGACTAGAAATCAGCTGTACACAGCACCTGTAAGAGGGCCCCTCGCGGGCTCGCTTCGTTCGCCATGCTTCGGGCGCGGCCTCGCTTCGCTCGGCACTTTTTTATTCTCCCTCCACTTGGATGGTGGGGCTTCAACCTGGACCCAGGGAGCAGGCGCCGTGTACAGCTGGTTGAAGTTTTCCAGCTTCAGCTATTTTCGGCGGCTGCTAGTCCTTCGTACTGCGCAAGCGCTGCACCTGCGCAGTACAGGGGGGTCCTTATCCGTCGGGGGAACTTTCTCGACAAGACACCGGACCTCCCGTTTATAGTGGTGTCAGTGGAGTGAGTGAGCCCATGCCGGACCTCCCGCGGGGAGAGGAGGGGTATGGTGGTGTCAGTGGAGAAAGCGAGCCCCGTGCCAGACCTCCCGTGTAGGGGGGGGGGGGATGCTGTGAGTACCGTGCTGGGGGAGTGCTGTCTGTGTGGAACGAGCCCCGCGAAGGGGGGGTCTATATACACCTATCTGTAATGCTGGGCTATATACACCTATCTGTAATGCTAGGCTATAGATACCTATCTGTAATGCTGGCTATATACACCTATCTGTAATGCTGGGCTATATACACCTATCTGTAATGCTGGGCTATATACACCTATCTGTAATGCTGGGCTATATACACCTATCTGTAATGCTGGGCTATATACACCTATCTGTAATGCTGGGCTATATACACCTATCTGTAATGCCTGGGCTATATACAACTATCTGTAATGCCTGGGCTATATACACCTATCTGTAATGCCTGGGCTATATACACCTATCTGTAATGCCTGGGCTATATACACCTATCTGTAATGCCTGGGCTATATACACCTATCTATAATGCTGGGCTATATACACCTATCTGTAATGCTAGGCTATAGATACCTATCTGTAATGCTGGCTATATACACCTATCTGTAATGCTGGGCTATATACACCTATCTGTAATGCTGGGCTATATACACCTATCTGTAATGCTGGCTATATACACCTATCTGTAATGCTGGGCTATATACACCTATCTGTAATGCTGGGCTATATACACCTATCTGTAATGCTGGGCTATATACACCTATCTGTAATGCTGGGCTATATACACCTATCTGTAATGCTGGGCTATATACACCTATCTGTAATGCTGGGCTATATACACCTATCTGTAATGCCTGGGCTATATACAACTATCTGTAATGCCTGGGCTATATACACCTATCTGTAATGCCTGGGCTATATACACCTATCTGTAATGCCTGGGCTATATACACCTATCTGTAATGCTGGGCTATATACACCTATCTGTAATGCTGGGCTATATACACCTATCTGTAATGCCTGGGCTATATACAACTATCTGTAATGCCTGGGCTATATACACCTATCTGTAATGCCTGGGCTATATACACCTATCTGTAATGCTGGGCTATATACACCTATCTGTAATGCTAGGCTATAGATACCTATCTGTAATGCTGGCTATATACACCTATCTGTAATGCTGGGCTATATACACCTATCTGTAATGCTGGGCTATATACACCTATCTGTAATGCTGGCTATATACACCTATCTGTAATGCTGGGCTATATACACCTATCTGTAATGCTGGGCTATATACACCTATCTGTAATGCTGGGCTATATACACCTATCTGTAATGCTGGGCTATATACACCTATCTGTAATCCTGGGCTATATACACCTATCTGTAATGCTGGGCTATATACACCTATCTGTAATGCTGGGCTATATACACCTATCTGTAATGCTGGGCTATATACACCTATCTGTAATGCCTGGGCTATATACAACTATCTGTAATGCCTGGGCTATATACACCTATCTGTAATGCCTGGGCTATATACACCTATCTGTAATGCCTGGGCTATATACACCTATCTGTAATGCTGGGCTATATACACCTATCTGTAATGCTAGGCTATAGATACCTATCTGTAATGCTGGCTATATACACCTATCTGTAATGCTGGGCTATATACACCTATCTGTAATGCTAGGCTATAGATACCTATCTGTAATGCTGGCTATATACACCTATCTGTAATGCTGGGCTATATACACCTATCTGTAATGCTGGGCTATATACACCTATCTGTAATGCTGGGCTATATACACCTATCTGTAATGCTGGGCTATATACACCTATCTGTAATGCTGGGCTATATACACCTATCTGTAATGCTGGGCTATATACACCTATCTGTAATGCTGGGCTATATACACCTATCTGTAATGCTGGGCTATATACACCTATCTGTAATGCTGGGCTATATACACCTATCTGTAATGCTGGGCTATATACACCTATCTGTAATGCTGGGCTATATACACCTATCTGTAATGCTGGGCTATATACACCTATCTGTAATGCCTGGGCTATATACACCTATCTGTAATGCCTGGGCTATATACACCTATCTATAATGCTGGGCTATATACACCTATCTATAATGCCTGGGCTATACACACCTATCTGTAGTGCTGGGCCATATACACCTATCTGTAATGCTGGGCTATAGATACCTATCTGTAATGCTGGGCCATATACACCTATCTGTAATGCTGGGCCATATACACCTATCTGTAATGCTGGGCCATATACACCTATCTGTAATGCTGGGCTATATACACCTATCTGTAATGCTGATCCATAGACACCTATCAGTAATGCTGGGCTATATACACCTATCTGTAATGCTAGGCTATATACACCTATCTGTAATGCTGGGCTATATACACCTATCTGTAATGCTAGGCTATATACACCTATCTGTAATGCTAGGCTATATACACCTATCTGTAATGCTAGGCTATATACACCTATCTGTAATGCTAGGCTATATACACCTATCTGTAATGCTGGGCTATATACACCTATCTGTAATGCTGGGCTATATACACCTATCTGTAATGCTGGGCTATATACACCTATCTGTAATGCTGGGCTATATACACCTATCTGTAATGCTGGCTATATACACCTATCTGTAATGCTGGGCTATATACACCTATCTGTAATGCTGGGCTATATACACCTATCTGTAATGCTGGGCTATATACACCTATCTGTAATGCTGGGCTATATACACCTATCTGTAGTGCTGGGCTATATACCCTGATCTGTGAGGCTGGGCTATATACACCTATCTGTAATGCTGGGCTATATACACCTATCTATAGTGCTGGGCTATATACCCTGATCTGTGAGGCTGGGCTATATACAGTATGTAGTACTGTGTCAGGAGTGTACGCTGTATACTCCTGACACTATGGGTGGAAGAAAGTGGAATACAGGGGGCGGAGTGAGTAGATTCTATAAGGGGTGTGGCTTATGAGAAGTGGGAGATGTCAAAAAGGAAGCGCGGAGTCTGGTACGCCCCCCCCATTCTAAAACTTCACCAGCCGCCACTGGTGGTCAGTAGAAGGAATAGCGTCCCATCAATGGTATTAGTGGCAGTAACAGTACACCATTGTTGGTGTTGGAAGGAATGATGCCCCATCATTGGTATCAGTGGGAGAAATAATGACCCATTATTGGTGTCAGTGGGAGGAATAGTGCCCCGTCAGTGGGAGGAATAGTGTCCCATCATTAATGTCAGTGGGAGTAACAGTGCCCCATCATTGGTGTCAGTGAGAGGATTGATGCCTCATCAATGGTGTCAGAGAAAGCAATGGAGCCTCATCATTGGTGTCAGTAGGAGGAATAGTGCCCCATCATTGGTGTCAATGGGAGGAATAGTGCCCCATCATTGGTGTCAGTGGGAGGAATAGTGCCCCATCATTGTTGTCAGTGGGAGGAATAGTGCCCCATCATTGGTGTCAGTGGGAGGAATAATGCCCCATTGTTGGTGTCAGTGAGAGGATTGATGCCCCATCATTGGTGTCAGTAGTCCCCCTTCTATCTCATGTCACTATTAGTAAAAGTAAAACAAACTGCAAAATAAAGCTTTGCAATGAAGACAGGATTTCACGCCAGGCTGTGATCTGCTATAAACTCATCTCACTAGGTGACCACATCCAACAACCAGCACATGACAACACAGCATCACAGTCCCTGGTTACCTCCTTCCGGGTAGGCGTGTCCTCAGAGACACGTGTTTCGTCACCTGACCGGAAGACGCTCTTGTTGCTGAGAGATGAATATGGCGCGGTCCATGTCTCTGGCAGTGGAGATGTGATGAGGTACAGGAGGGGGAGGGTGTCAGTCCTATGCTGTGTGCGGAGAAGTAGCCCAGTGTACCGCACACAGAGTTAGTACAATAGTGACGATGCGTGGCTGGCAGTTGTAGGCGCACATTAGAGGACACAGGCAGTACAGCTCGGTGTTGTCACTGATTATCCATGTGGAGAGATGTGTGTGGTATTTCCTATATGAATGACTAGTGATGTGAGGTTCAGCAATGACTGAAGGGGATTCTCCTGCGGAGGTCTGCTTACATTGGAGAAGAAAATGTGTCTTTTCATGTTCTGTCCATGAATGGGAAAGCCACAGGCACTAAACAGGGACACTGAACAACCTTTACATAGAAGAAGACTTGATTAATGAATATGGTGAAATATGTTCATGTGACAGTAAGGGCCCTTTCACACTGAGTCAGCGGTAAAGCTCCGCAATTGTAAGCGGTGCTTTACCGTCGGTATTCGGCCGCTAGCGGGGCGGTTTTACCCCCCGCTAGCGGGCGAGAACGGGTTAAAAACCACCGGAAAGTGCTTCTGCAGAGGTGCTTTGCAGGCGGTATAGGTGCGCCGTCCCATTGATTTCAATGGGCAGGAGCGGTATACACTCCGCTCCTTCACCGCTCCGAAGATGCTGCTAGCAGGACTTTTTTTTTCCCGTCCTGCCAGCGCACCGCTCCAGTGTGAAAGCCCTCGGGGCTTTCACACTGGAATCAAAGCAGCGGCACTTTCGGGTTGGTTTGCAGGCGCTATTATTAGCGCAATAGCGCCTGCAAACCGCCCCAGTGTGAAAGGGCCCTAAGGGCTCCTTCATATGGGCCAAAATACACAGTGCTCCATTCACAAAGCGCGGGATCTTACCGCATCCGTAAGATACCACATAGTGTTTTTTTAAAAAGATTTTAGTAGTCAAAAGAGCTACTAAAATACAAGGGAAATACAAGGGAAACCACCACACCAAAATTTACAAAAAAATACATGAGGTCCCCCCAAAAACCTCATACCATACCTTTATCCGAGCATGCAGCCTGGCAGGTCAGGAAAAGTGTGTGTGGGGGGGGGGGGAGGGGGAGCGAGCGTCCTTTCCTGAACCAGGCTATATGCCCTCAACACAGGCCCGCCCGCCCCCCCCCCCCCAAAGCACCTTCTCTTCATGTTGATGGGGACAAGGGCCTCTTCCCCCTCAACCCTGGGCAGTGATTGTGGGGGGTCTGCAGGTGGGGGCTTATTGGAATCTGGAAGCCCTCTTTAACAAGGGGCCCTCAGATCCCGCCCCCTTTCCCATTTGAAAAAGTATGGGGGGCATAACACCCCATACCCCTACTACTTCACCATTGACTTACAACTGTGATCAGCTGTGATCATTTTGATTAGCGCAGCATGAAAAGAGCTTTCCTGGAGCATTTCAGTCCCTGGTAGTGCAACTTAAGCAAACAATAAACTATGGGTGGCAAGGCACTGTCAAAAGATCTCCGGGATAAAGTTGTGAACAGACACAAGTCAGGAGATGGATACAAACAAATATTCAAAGGCTTTATTATCAATGCCTAGAAGCAGATGAATAAAGAAGGGCTAATGTCCGATGGGTCCGGTGGGCAGAAGGATGGGAAAAATCCGCTGTAACAATACAACACGCCACTGGTGTAAAGCTGTGGATGCTTAGGAGCCAAGCTGGAGTCCGCCTGCGCTCCCGTATGACGTGACGTCACCGCAGTGTCAGGGCGGAAGAGCCAAACGAAGGGCACTGCCAATCAAACCAGCCTGGAATGCAGAAGAAACTAGTTGCTGTAAATACGCGTTTTGCACGCATGTGCTTGGGCAAGTCCAAGGAAGCTCGTTGCCGTGATGACGCGTTATGCGTGCGTCGTCACTGCAACAAGCTTCTCCTGCTTTCCAGGGTCGTTTGACTGACAGTTCCCTCTTGTCCTGCGAAGTCAGGTCGGAAGAGCCGGGACGTCACGACTTGGTACTGTTTGACTGGAGGCTTCACACCATTGAGTTCCGGATAGCGCTGTCTTCATTTCTCCTACCCAATTCAGTTACTTCATGTGTTTCTATAATGGCTGCATCAGATTGGCTCCTGGGCAGTGGACAGTAAGTTCCCCCATAGGGCCAGAGCCTGGAACATTGTGGTGTTTTTGTTGCCTTCCAACATGACAATGACCCAAAGCACACAGCAAAAATGACCACGCAGTGGTTGAAGGAGAAAAAGGTGAATGTCCTTGCATGGCTTAGTCAGAGCCCAGACTTAAGCCCCATTGAAAATCTGTGGAATGACTTGAAGACTGCAGTCCACAAGCGGTCACATCAAATTTGCCTGAACTTGAGCAGTTCTGCAAAGAAGAGTGGGCAAATATTGCAAAGTTAGTAGAGACATATCCCAACAGACTAAAGGCTGTAATTAATTAAAGCGAAAGGTGGTTCAACAAAATACTGACATAAGGGGGATGATCCTTTTTCCAACTCATTGATTCTGTTTTTGAATTTTTCTTTCTGACATGTTGGTGTTATATCTTTCACTTGGATGTTATAAGTTGCACTAGTAAATACAACTGGATACAACACAAACTGCCGTCTTAATTTCAGGCTTCAAAGCAACAAAATGTGATTATTTTAAAGGGGGTGATTCTTTTCTATACCCAATGTATTTGTACATCTGGTATTAACCGCTTCAGCCCTGGAAGATTTTACCCCCTTCCTGACCAGAGCACTTTTTAAAATTTGGCACTGCGTTGCTTTAACTGACAATTGTGCGGTCGTTCGACGTTGTACCCAAACAAAATTTGCGTCCTTTTTTCCCACAAATAGAGCTTTCTTTTGGTGGTATTTGATCACCTCTGCGTTTTTTATTTTTTGCGCTATAAACAAAAAAAGAACGACAATTTTGAGAAAAAAACAAAATTTGCTTTCACACTGAGTATGAACGAATTCTGGACAGCCGCACTTAAATATTAGCCTTGTTTATTAGAAAATGCACATCAAATTCAAAAAAATCACAGCAGACAGAAAAGAGCTGACGTTTCGCACTAGCGTTAGTGCTCACTCAGCTATGAGTAAGCACTAACGCTAGTGCGAAACGTCAGCTCTTTTCTGTCTGCTGTAAATTTTTGAATTTGATGTGCATATTCTAATAAACAAGGCTAATATTTGAGTGCGGCTGTCCAGAATTCGTTCATACTCATCGCGATCAGCATTAGCCAGCACCTGTGACCTCCGAACCCAGATTGATTTACCCCTTGTCTGTTTAGTGCTCCTGGAGCGGTGATCATTTTCTCCTGCTTTCACACTGAGGCGATGCTCTATCAGGATGTTAAAAAAAAAAGTCCTGCAAGCAGCATCTTTGGAGCGGTGTATACCACTCCTCCACCACTCCTGCCCATTGAAATGAATGCGCACCGCTGCTGAAGCACCTGCAAAGCGCTTCGGCAGCGGCGCATTTAACCCCTTCCTTGGCCGCTAGCTGGGTTATAAGCTCCCCGCTAGCAGCCGAATGGCGCCGCTAAAATGACGATAAAGCGCCGCTAAAACTAGCAGTGTTTTACTGTCAACGCATGCCCGCTCCAGTGTGTGAAACAAACTTAAGTAATAAGTGATACAGAAATTTTTTTACATTTAAACATTTATTAAACAAAACAAACCTCCAGTCAGTTCACTTGTATGTATAATTTAGATTTAAAAAAAAAAAAACTATATCTTAAATATTAAATACACAAAAACAGGTAATCAAAACTTTTGGATGAAAAAAATGGGCTAACTTTACTGCTTATTTTTTTTTTTTAATTCATTAGTGTATTTTTTCAAAAAAATTGCGTTTGGAAGACCGCTGCGCAAATACTGCGTGACATAAAATATTGCAACAACCGTTATTTTATTCCCTAGAGTCTCTGCTAAAAAATATATATATATAATGTTTGGGGGTTCTATGTGAATTTCTAGCAGAAAATAAAGGATTTTTACTTGTAAGCAACAAGTGTCAGAAAAGATTTAGTCTTTAAATGGTTAAACTGAGAACTTCTACACATGGAGTTCAGTCCATTGATAAGTATAAACATTGTATCTTTTTAGCTTCTTTTATCAGACTTGGCAGGCTGCCCAGAGAGGAGAGAAGTCTCTCCACAGAAGACTTTAGGCAACTTGCATTGACTTCTATTACAGAGGTCATTTGCAAGTCGCGCTGAAGTTATATCGGCCTTTTTTATCAGCACAATTGACCGATGCCGATTAATTAAAAAATGCCAAATATCGGCCGATACATTGGTCGACCTCTAGTTTACACACACATCCCCGTGTTGGTGCTCGTGCAGGTGAACGCACCCGCCGGCCACACGCATCGGGTCCCCCGCTGTGCAGCAGGTGTGCGCGCCTCTGGTGTCCGAAAACGGGTAGGACGTACCTGTACGGGATTTTGCTCAGTAGTGCCAATGTGCCACAGTATATCTGCATGACACAGTCGGCAAGTGGTTAAACAAAGGAAAATTGTGCATATGTTGAAGAGCTGATGTGTCTGTGGGATAGGAAGTGGAGGGAAATCGCCTCAATGGGACATAGAAAACAAGGTTTTATCACTTTACCTAACAATAGCTCCAGCATTATAGTACACAGGTTGTCACCCCTTCCACACACAGAAGGTCACTTATCCCCCCACACAGTACACAATATGCAATACACAAGTTGCTATCTCTGTACACATCACATAGGTTTTCACCCCCACGTACACAAACACACACATTGACACCACCTCACACACACACACACACACACAACACAGTGCACAGGTTGTTGCCCCCTCCCTGTACACAATACATAGGTTGACACACCCACTGTACACAGGTTGTCAGCAGCTCACATACAGAATGCAGTACACAGGTTGTCGCCAACTCTCCGTAGACTGTACATGGTTTATACACACACGCACAATACAGGTTGTCACATCCCCCAGCAGCAAGCTACTCCAGTCTAGGGGTTCCCCAAACTCGGCTTTTAATAACCCGAGAGCCAGATAATTTTTCAGTGAAATTAAATACGGTATATAAAATTACAACCTGCAGTACTCTAAAGTTATTTTTCTTTTATCATCTGTTTTCTGCTAATAGAGGTTTCCATTTAGGGATATGTCTAGTTGACAAGCATTGAAATTTACAATGTGTGTAATCATTCTGATTTCTTAATATGTTGCTTGTTAATTTTTACAGCTGATTCCAGAAATGCCTCTTGTGGTGCTGTGTGGTTTCCCCTGCAGTGGGAAGAGTCAAAGAGCACTGGAGCTAAAAAAGCACTTGGAGCAAACCGGTGGTAGAAAGGTTTATATAATTGGAGACCATACCCTTGCTGATGATAAGAATTCTGTGTATGCAGGTAGGAATTCCTAAGTACCTTGTCATTACTCTTGAAACAAAGCTGACTATGGGATGCAATTGGGGTTTCATTGAAACATGAGTCTACCATGCCTAGTAGTAAGCACAGGAACGATTTATATAAATAACCACTTGGCTTCCGGGGGACTTTCACCCCTTTCCTGCCCAGGCCAATTTTCAGATGTCAACACTGTCACACCTTGAATGACAATTGCGCAGTCATTCAACACTGTACCCAAACAATTTTTTTTTTCATATTTTTCTTTTTTGACAGAGCTTTCTTTTGGTAGTATTTAATTACCACTGTGTTTTTTTTTTATTTTTTGCTAAACAATAAAAAAAGACTGGAAATTTAAAAAAAAATTTAAATAATATTTTCTTAGCCTTGGTTAAAACATTTTCTTAATAAGTAATTTTTCTCCTGCACTGATAATTAGGACATTGATCAGTACCCTGTTTATCAGTGTAGCTGTCCCCTGTTTGGCTTTACCGGTTATCGGCTCTCCTCTCCTCACGCGCTGTAAGCGTGAGGAGAGGACTGCCGATAACCAGCAAATACTGTTTACAATGTGATCATCTGTGATTGGGTACAGCTGGTCACGTAGTAAAGAGTCACTTTGATTGGCTCTTTACCCCTATGTGTGATTGCGGTGTCCAAAGGACACCGCAATCACAGATCCCTGCCAATGTGCGCCACAGGGTCCATAGAAGCCCTCCCGGCAATTTTAACCTGCGCTGTAGCCGTCTTTTGGCTATAGTGTGGGCAGGAAGAGGTTAAGCAGAAGAAAACTAATAAGACCTAGTCTATTTAGCCTCATTTAAAATTCAACGAAAGGCTCATGTATAACACTCTAAACCAGTTCAAATCCAGTTACTATGTGATGCACAAGTCTCATAAAGTAAACAAAACTTCCTTTACCTTTCCTGACAAAGCCAAACCCTCCTTTGTTTGTGTCTCACATGCTCTCCTTCCAGACACTGCAGCTAACAGAGGGAGGGTTTCAGCAACAGAGGCAATCCAGAAACCAGTATCTAGGACTAGGTGTGGCCAGGTGCTAATTGACAAGCTACAGCTTTGTGAATCAACAGTAGCCACGCCCCACTGCAGCATTTTTTGTATTTCATTGTAGTGCATGCAGGCACAACCTACAAGAGAGTGGCAACTTTGCTGTGAATTCAGGAGCAGTGCAGCATTGTTGCTACACTGAAAATACATTTAATTGCATCACCACAGGGTGGCACTGTGGATGCACTTACTATAAAATTGTGCCACGTCCTAATTAATTAGAATACTGGTTAGAAACAATGAAGATGGCCTTTATAGGCACTCCACTACACAAAGTTGAAAGTAGAAAATTTTATTACACAAAAGTAATGAAATAGATTGGACAAACATTAATAAAACATCATCACGATCAAAAAATTGCCTAAATGATAAAGGTCACACCACCACATACACCAACAATTGTATTTTGTATAGTCATAGAAAAAACGTCTTAAATTTGACAATTCACAGTATTCCGACAGACTTGGTGTAGGTCGGTTAGGTGTGTTGGGTTCAGCTGCACCATTGCAGGAATCTGCTTTAGGTGGACCCTACTTACAAGCTTAATATATATTTGGGAAACTTTGCAGCGAAACTTACAGAAACTGAGTTCAGATGCAGCTGCTAGATCCCTTCCAAGACTCTGCACAGTGATGATGTCCCTGCTACTTTTACAAGGTCATTTCTGGGCTTCCAAAGACATTTGGTGTTCACAAAGTTGCTGCAAAGTTTTTTGTTTTTGTTTGTAGGTTTTGTAGAATGTTTTTATGAAATCGCTGGCGCCCAGCGTTCACCTTCAAGCTTTTTTATATCTAATTTATGTTCCACATAATTACTGCAACCTCTGAACCTTCAACCTGAACTGAATGCATAGTAACTGAATGCTGTCCTTTAACTAGTACAGAGAAAGACATTAATAAAAATATATACAGGCATACCCCACTTTTAAGTACACAAGGGGACCAGAGCATGTATGAAAAATGAAAATGTACTTAAAGTGAAGCAATACCTTTTTTACTTCTGAGGGGGTCAGCGATTTTTCGCGGGCAATTTATCAGGGCAATAGGTGGTGTTAGCACTTCAATCATCCCAGCACCATGCTTGATATGGTGTCGGGGTGATTGAAGCGCATTATTTCTATTATTACATTGTAGTAATAAATGAAATACGGTAGTTCAACTCGCCATAGTGCAGAATCAGTGGGAGCCCTGAGCGTGTTACTTGCCACTGTCGCCTGCCACCAGATGGGGATTGTCACTTGGCACGGCACCTGCTACCAGATGCAGCTTGTCACTTGCCACGTTGCCTGCCACCAGATGCGAAATGTCACCTGCCACATCGCCTGTCACCAGATGAGGATTGTCACCACGCTCCCTGCCACCAGATTTGGATTGTTGCTTGCCACGTCACCTGCCTTTAGATGCAGCTTGTCACTTGCCATGCTGCCTGCCACCAGATGTGAATTGTCACTTGCCACGTCGTCTGCCACCAGATGTGGATTGTCACTGCATTGGTGGGCAGCATTGGTCCATTTAGCACCAAGGCAGGCCTCTGTGCAGTGGTGGGTTCCGAGTTAAGACAGGAGAGCGGTTATGCAGGGCAGGTGGTGAGAAATTATGTCATCTCTCTGCTCCCCGCTGCACCTCCAACATTGAAGAGGCTGACAGAACACCAGCTGTGAGGGCGGAAGAGCAGTCATGCAGGCAGGGAGAGATGATGTCATCTCTGCTTGCCCATCCGACCTCTTCTCTCATCCGCTGCCCGCCTCTCATCTGCTCGCCTTGCTCTTTCATGCCAGCCGTGGCCCAGCTGCAGAGAGGCCACGACCCGGTGGTTGGGGACCCCTGCTTTTATAGTACCCCTCCTTCACATTGCAGTCCCCAGCCCCCCCATTCCTGTCCTCGGTCTCTTTTTATATCACACCCCCCCCTTTCCTCCTTCACATTACAGTTTCTGGACCCTCCTTCACTCCCTGGCCTTCTCCATCCTTCATAGCAGCCCCAGAGCCCTCTTCCTTGTCCTACATTAAACAGGTTGGAGGGCGGTAGGCACAGAAGGTCTTGAGCTGACATCGGAAGGGCAGCACAGCGATGGACAGAGGGCAGGAACTGCCCCAGTTAACCTATTGGTTGCTAGGATGCAGGGCGGTCCCAGCAATCAATCAGGTCCATTGCTGTGCTGCCTAGCGATGTCAACTCTGCAAAGACCACGCTAGTAGTGGCTAAGGGGAAGAACTTGCTCCTAAATAGCACTACCACGGCCGGTCTGGATGGGACATTGACTCGGTCCGGATCTGGACCGTGGTTTGCCAATTAGTGATGCCTGGTGTGTGTATGTGTGTATGTATATGTATGTATACAACATCGATGTGCGATGTATGTATACAACATTGCACGACCGCGCAATTGTCAGTTAAAACTACGCAGTGCCGTATCACAAAAAATGGCCTGGTCATTAAGGGGGCTGAACTTGACCTGGCATTATTCTCCTGCAGAAGAAGCCAATCTCTTAATGTGCTGACAAGGAGCATGATAGGAGGAGAGAGCAGAGTGACGGAGAGGAATCATCTGCTGCTAACGGTTGCTGTACGCTAAGGTTGTGGGGAGACCGATTTCCCTGTGCTGTGTGAGACTGCCGTAATAGCAGTCATCACGGTCCAGTAAGCGCATTTGATTTTACACCCTGGGTGTGACAAGACACAGATGATTATCTTCACCTGCATCTTCACCTGTTTTTTCTTTTTTGGCACTTTTTCTAAATCATTTGTTTTTTTTAGGAAAACTTTCTTATCTTGTGGATTTCATTCTTGTGGGTCCTTCCTTACACATATGTTTTATTATTCACTTGTTGTAATTTATTATTCATTTGGATATTAGTGTTCATTCATATATTCAATTGATATATATTTAGTATCACTCATTGGTTCACTATATTATTTTTGTGTACTTAATTGTTTCATTTATGGGGATATGACTGCGCCTTAGTTTTTCTCCTTTATTTTCTTTTCACTAAATATTTTCAAGCGCCGCATCTTTTTTGTATTTCTTATTATTGTGAGGTTCGAGACTAAACCTTTGGTGCTGGCTGCTTTGGTTTCACGTGTATTTCATATATTTGTATCCTTTAAGCGCAGCTTTTTTCTTGTTTTTCCATATATATATATATAATGAAAATGAATCAGTTCTCATTTCTTGAGGCCCTAAAATGCTAGAACAGGACTAATTCCCCCCAAATAACCCCTTTTTGGAAAGTAGTCAGTCTGAGGCATTAAGTAAGAGGCATGGTGAGCTTTTTGAAGTAATGTTTTGTCAATTTTTTTTTTTTTTGAAAATGAAAAAAATTAATAAAAATATTTTTTCAGTTTTCTTTTTTTGTATTACAAAATACAGAATACAAAAAAAAGTAAATTGAGAAAATTTTTTTATTTTTTTTCATTTTCAGAAAAAAATTGACAAAACATTACAACTTCAAAAAGCTCACCATGCCTCTTACTTAATGCCTCAGACTGAATACCAAAAAAAAAATTTGTGAATTTTTTTTTACAGCACAGCGTCCTCATTCTGTCTCTTATATAAAGTTCTGATAACCTCCTGGGTCAGTGAAATTTTGCTGAAATTGACATGTTCATATTTAGGGTAGTGGTTTCTCTTTAGACTAAAGCTTCTTCTTATTGATTACAGGCCTGTTCTTTATCCGTGTTCCCCTAATGACAGATTTTGTTTTTCAGGAATGTAGCTGTCAAGTCAATTCAGGTCCAGTGCTTTTGTACATGGCTCTGCTTACAATGTCACAAGGGGTTCAGACTTGACAGATTTTACATCTTGGAAGCATGTACTGCTGGAAGGCCAGTGGGATCATGTCTGGAAGGCAGTAAGACAAATCACTTGCAGCACTTATAGATCTGACCTGATTGTTTTAAAGGAGAGCAGATACTATATGCAGTATGTACTTCAACTGTGTATTTAGCTGCCTACCTGGAGTTTAGCTGATCACAGTCATGTATATCTTTTTTTTTTTTTTTTATATTTCAATATGTTTATTGAAGTAACAATATTGTATAAGGCACAAGTGACAACAACAGGAATGAAAATCGAGCACCCTCAAGTAGTGCTACTTTTTCAAATAATAAACATAGAACCTTTGGATAAGAAACAGAGCAAACTCAACGCAAAATGCGCTTGGCGGGAGTGCCAATTAACATAGCCATGTACCACAATAATGGCGGGAGTGCCAATTAACATTAAGCCATGTAACACAATAACAATTTTTTTCCCCTCTTATTTTTTTTTTTTATTTTTTTTGTTAAGTCATTTACTGTAGAGTCAAAAAATAAATTTCTAACCGAATAGGGACCGGTTGCAGGTTGTCCCATCAAGCTACTTTAACTTATAGCATTAGGAATGACTTGCACAGGGAGAAAAATGTATGTTGTCAGGAACAGAGGGGAGGAAAAAAAAAGGGGGGGGGGGTTGGGAAGTGTGGGGAGGGGGAGGGAAAAAGGGAACCCCTGTATACATTTCTACTAGTATGTCAGCATAGTTACATAGTTACATAGTTAGTAAGGTTGAATAAAGACACCAGTCCATCCAGTTCAACCTGAGTGAGTGTGTGTCTACAACCCTGACCCTTGTCCCTAACCCTGTACATTGCACACTCACATCAGTCCCTACCCTCAATCCAAGGTCCCCATTCATATACTAGGGCCAATTTTGGACAGAAGCCAATTAACCTACCAGCATGTCTTTGGAGTGTGGGAGGAAACCGGAGTACCCGGAGGAAACCCACGCAGGCACAGGGAGAACATGCAAACTCCAGGCAGGTAGCATAGAGATATATGTTCTGTCATAGCATCTTATAGTTAGCAACAATAACCAGATCAACATAAATTTTAAGAAAAAAGAAAAGAGAAAGAAAGAAGAAAAAAGAGAGAGGAAAGAAAGAAGAGGTTCAGCCAAAAGCGCTTTAAGGTGTAGATAGATAACGTATCCATGGCTCCCATGTTGCATCGAATTTCTTGGTAGAATTGCGAAGGACACAGGTAAGTCTGTCATTAACCATGATCCAGTTAAGTTTATTCTTCACGTAATCAAGAGGAACCATCGATTGCTTCCAGTATTTAGCAATAGTAATTCTAGCTGCCAAAAAAACATATGTGATTAGCTTAGTCATTTTTTTTGGGGACCACATCAGATAATTTTTGAAAAAGCGCTGGTTCCGTGGATCTACGTATATTAACCCCCGTCACAGAATATATTAGGTTAAATATACAAATCCAAAATCTAGTGACCACAGGGCACTGCCACCAAACATGAAACATTGTACCCATCTGGCCACAACGCCTGAAGCAGGTGGGCGACGCAGATGGGTGCATCTTTGCGACTCTGGTCGGGACCAAATACCAACGTAGAAGTGTTTTATAATGTGCTTCAAATAATGTTGTATTGATTGGTATTTTGGATAAAGCATAGGCAATATCTTGCCAATCTGATAATTCCAACGTGGTAGTCAAGTCCCGTTCCCATTGATTTATGTAAGGGAGCTTAGCCTTCAGGTCTGTAACGATAGTGTATATTGTAGATATCCTTCCCCGTAAAAGGCCCCTCATTTGGCAAGATAATTCAAAGTTTGTAAGTACAATGGTTCCATCCAACCGGTTAAGTTTAGATCGTACAATAGAAAGAATCTGATTGTATCGAAATAGTTCGCCGGAGGGTATCTGAAATGTGTCTTTAAGATGTTGCATCGAGTGTGGTTGATCCCCATTAGGGTAGTCTCCTATCCTAAGGAGCCCTTTGTTGAGCCACCATAGGAATAGCATTGGAGTCATTCCGGGAGAGAATTCAGGGTTGAAGAATATGGGAGCTAATGGAGTATGTGGGGAGGACAGAAGTTTACGATGTCGTACTCTGTCCCAGACCGCTAGTGAAAGAGACAGGGTTGGGCACAAAATAGGAGGGCGAAGACGGCTAGGGAGCCACATTAGAGAACCTATAGCAAAAGGGCGGCACGAGAGGGCCTCAATAGAGACCCAGAGGGGTGTAGATCCTTTGGCCGTTGTGTAAGAAAGCTGGTTTATTTGAGCCGCTTGGTAATAAGCTTGTAGATTAGGCAGGCCAAGGCCACCAGACCTTTTTGAGACATAGTGTCAGTTTATTAATTCGAGGTTTCTTATTGTTCCAAATAAAACAGATGATGTCCGATTGCAGTCGCTGTATATCTCCCCTCGGAACCGCAGTCAGTAAAGTCCTAAAATAATAAAGTAACCTAGGTAGAAAAGTCATCTTAATAGAATCGATTCTACTAAGGACAAGGGATAGTCTTCCCATCATTGAAGATCCTCCCGGACACGTCAGAAAAGTGGGGGATAATTAGCCAGATATAGAGTATCAATCGAGGGTGTTAGTTGGATACCTAAATATGGGAGGGAGTTTTGTGCCCATTGGAAATTATAGGTGTTTCCTAAGGTCGAGACGTCGAGGGGGGTAAAGAAATATTAAGGGCCGTCGTCTTTTGGGTATTTAAAGAGAGCCCTGAAAATCTGGGAAAATTGGTGGAACAGGGTCAAAAGATTAGGTAGGGTTGATTAAAGATTTGTGACATACATGAGGATGTCGTCGACAAACAGGGAACATTTATGTTCCCGTTGCCCACAACATATGTCATGTATATTAGGATGAGATCGAATTGCTACAGCTAGGGTTTCAATTGCTAGGGCGAATAACAATGGGGAAAGTGGGCAACCCTCGTTGGATAGGAATCGATGCTGATCTATAACTCCGAATGGAAACCTGGGCCGACGGGTTACTATAAAGTTGTTTAAGCAATAAAATAAAGGCAGAGCCAAATCCGAAAGCTTCCAGGTTAGTAAATAAGTAGTCCCAATTTAAGCTATCAAAGGCCTTATGAAGGTCCAGTGAAAGAAGTAATAGTTCCCTCGATACAGGAGCATCCCATTTAGAATGTACCGCAGAGATCAACGCTATGGAGCGACGAATCTGATCCAACGTTTGGCGTTCAGTTATAAAGCCAGATTGATCTTTGTGAATGTATTGCGCCAAAAAAGTACCGAGACGTAACGCTAAAAGTTTTAGAATTATAGAGTTAGGATTTTGAGATTGCAATTAATCAATGAGATAGGACGGTAATTAAGGTTGTCTGTGGAGTCTTTGTGTGGTTTGGGAATGACACTGATGTATGCCCTATTTTCATCTAAAGGGACTTTTCCACCATCTCGTAAGAAATTAAAGTAGAGAGCCATGTGAGGAGCTGATTGTTCAGAAAATTTCTTATAGTAAATATTAGGGAGGCCATCAGGGCCTGGTGATTTATGCAACGACAATATCCTAATAGTGGTATGTATTTCCTCACAGGTAATGGGTTGGTCCATAAGTTCTCTATGGGATTCTGTGAGAGATGGCAGAGATAAGGTGTGCAAAAGACTATTAATGGAAACAGGAATGTGGCCCTGGGATGGGTTGTATAATTTAGTGTAAAAATCTTGAAATTCCTGAAGAACCTTTTGGAGATGTTGGGAGAGATTGCCGTTAGAAAGTCTGATTTTTGGAAGAGCTACGTGTAAATGTTTAGGGGTAAGCTTACGCACCAACAACGAACCCGGTCGGTACCGCCAAGTGAAAAACTTATGATTAGTCCAGCGTAAATGGGTCTCTGCCTTTGTGGTGAAACAAATATTAAGCTCTGTACGTGCCTGTTCAAGTTTCGTCAACAAATCGGGGTGTGGGGAATGTTTGTGTTGAGTAGCTAGGTCTTCATATTCCCTAATCTTGGTACGGAGTACTTCATCACAAGCTTTTTTAAGTTTAGATACCAACTGGATCGAAAAGCCCCATGCAGAGGCCTTATGGGCTGCCTAATTGATGGCGGGGGTGGTATCCTCTGCCTTAATAATATCAAAATAAATTTTCAGGTGGGTAAGGATGTCTAAACAGTAATATTCATTATGAGGTATAGATTAATTCAATCGCCAGTGGGACTTAGCCAATCTGATAGATAAATTAGTGAACGTCAATATTACGGGGTTGTGGTCAGACCAGAGCGTCGAAATTATTTTAGCTGAAATCAATTTGGGCAGTAGACCCGAGGGGAGAAACACATGATCAATACGTGAATAACGATTATGGGCTCTGGAAAAGTGGGAATAGTCTTGAGTGGTAGGATTGGCCTCCCTCCAAGCATCAATAATGTTGAGGGTGCCTGGATCACACAGAGCGGCGATCTCCCGATGTGTCATGGAGCTTGCATTTGAATTGCCCGGCGGCCGCTGTCAACAGAGTCCCGCCTCCTAGAACGGCTCCTATGATACTTGTCACACTGATTCAGTTTCCCGGCATTGGATCAGTGTGTGATCTATCATAGGAGCCGGTCTAGGAAACAGGGCTATGTTACAGCGGCCGCTGAACATTTCAGATCCAAACAATGTGAGATCGCTGCTCTGTGTGACCTACTCAAGTAGAGGAGGACGGAGAGGAAGACTGACGGGTGCGCTGGACTTACGTCATCGATGCAGAATCGTTTAGGCTGAATCATGATGTATCTATATTTTACAATTATTTTCAACACCCCTACACTCCTGAAGCCCACTGTCGGCTGACATCACTGAGCCGGTCCAGGCAGGGGAAAGATTGCGACCATGTGGTCGGAATCCAAACGCCTCAGCCTCTCAGCGAGTCACTGAAAGCCTGAGCCAGCCACTCCCACCCCCTCTACAGCCCAGCGCTCCAGTGAGTGCAGGGGGGGCTGAGCAGAAAGCCACTTAGTCACCTGCTCACAGAGCACTGAGAACAGAGCGATCAGTGGTCTTTGATCTCAGCCTTAGAGCCGTCGGGGTACAGATGGAGCATCTGAGCGATGCTGCCTCCACCTAGGTAAGTACGCTTTCTCAAAAAAAAAACACAAAAAACCTAAACTTCTCTTTTAAAGAATCCCTTTCCTTTCCCGCTATTTACAGATGCTACTGCTTAATATGAAATGTTCACCTTAATGGCCTGTTCACACGTTCTCATTAGAAAATGCATATGCAGCTGTGTTTTTATATGCGTCTTGAAAACATTTTCTTCATCCTCCCTTTTTTTTTTTTTTTTTTTACATTTTCATCCTGCACCCTCCCTTTTAGATTGTAAGCTCTAACGAGGAGGGCCCTCTTGTTCCTCCTGTGATGAATTGTATTGTAACTGTACTGTCTTCCCTCATGTTGCACAAACTGTTGGCACTATATAAATCCTGAATTATAATAATAATTTAAAATCCTGGATATGTGAATGAAAGCACAGTAACTAGTGCATTGTATTTTTTAATTGGAGAAACCAACTGTATTGAAAGGTTATACATGGTACAAATGGCAATGAACGTATACAAAATAGAATACATACAAGAGCAAAATGTCTGATAACAGTAGACGTATTAGACTCATAGAGTGTCCTGCAGCAGATATGCTAAAATAGACAAGTACAGAAAATTCTAAATTATTTCTCTAGAAGTATACATGTTATAACATTGTGGGATACAATAGAGGGTACCAGATCAAGTACAAGTTTCCCCATCGGACAGCCATCTATCCCACACTTTATTATATTTGAGTGTACAACCTCTGTATGTATAAATCAGTTTCTTATATGGGAGGGTGTCCTTAATCTCCTTTTTCCAGCACTGAGGTAAGGGAGGCATTGCTTGCATCCATGTTCGAGCCACAGTTTTCCTGGCAAGGAAAAGCGTTTCTTGCAAAAAGGTAGCAAGGGATTTATCAAAATCTAGGTCCTGTAGTAGTCCAAGCAAGCAAAATATGGGCTCTAGGGTAACTTTGAGCCAATTTGATCATGGAGAAAGCAAATCACCTGGGTCCAGAATGTTTGAATAACCGGGCAGGCCCAAATTAAATTATAGAATGATGATCCAAGTGTTGTCACACAGCAGGCACCCTTACGGGTAGGCTGAAAACGGGCAATTCTCTGGGGCGTTCGATACGTCCTATGTAAGATTTATAATTGAGTTAGACGGTCTGACGTTTTGGAGGATACCGTTTTTAGCATCATCTAAGATTTCCTCCCTATCAGTATCTATCCCTATCAGTATCTATCAGTTTCTATAGCTCCAAGATCAGATTCCCATCTAGTTTTAGCTTTATAGGCTAGGTTTGTGGTGCCAGGGAGACGAATGGCTGAGTAGAGAGTGGTGATTGGCTTGGATGGTTCTGAACCGAGCATAATTTCTCTTATAGAGGGGGTACTTAAAGGTTTTTAGTGGGAAATTGGGCTTGTATGGCATTGTAGAGGTGAAGATGTGTTACCATTGGCTATAATGTAATGCACATTTTTTCAAAAACCACCTGAAAGATGCAAAATGCAGAATTTTCAGTAGCACTGTACTGTAATTAGAGATGGGAAGGCCTGTGAAAAAACTGAAAAGGTTGGGAAAATTTTTAAAAAATGTGCGGCTTCACATCTGAACCTTACTGCGCATGTGTGAAGCACGCTACTCTTTGTGAATGGCCCGGCGGCGGAGGATGGAGGAGGGGGGCCGAACTTCCGGGTGATCTCACCGTGGCGAGATTACCCAGAAGTGGGAGCAGGTACCTGTCAAAAACAGGTACCCCCTCTCCCCCGAAAGGGGCCAAATGTGGCACCAGAGGGGAGGAGGCAGATATGTGGAGCTTCCACTTTTTTGGGTGGAGCTCCGCTTTAATAAAATATTTTATGTAAAGTCTTAAATTATTGCAAGTTCTCTCAGCAAAAGATAAGCAAATCCTGGAATACAGTTCAAGTAACAATGTACTTCTCAATGCAGTTCTCAAACAAGAGAAATATTCCCCTCTGCCACTAGGGGGCATTGCAAGTCCAAGGCTCCAGTTTTGTTTGCTTGTGGTCTCCATGTACTTCCTACATTTGGGTGATTGGGATTCAGTATATGTCCTCAGGCCTTAATTGACATGTAAGGCCCCTTTCACACGAGGCGGACTCCGTTTCCACGGAGCCCGCCTCGGTCCGCCGGCTCAGCGGGAGATCAGTCCGTTGATCTCCGCTGAGCCGGCGGATTACAGGTCCCTCTCTGTGCTCACTGAGCGGGGAGGGGCTTGTCAGGCGCCGCTGCCGCCTATGGAGGGATCGGACGAAAACGGACAGCATGTTCGTTTTCAGCAGATCTCACCCGATCCAATCTGCCCGCGACGGACCTGACGTAGGGCCATCCGTCTGCTTTTAGCGTATCGGACCGGGTCGGATGTCAGCGGACATGTCTCCGCTGACATCCGTCGCTCCATAGGCTAACATGGAGCGCCCGTTCAGGTCCGCCGTCAAAACTGACAGGCGGACCTGAACGGTCCGATCATGTGAAAGGGGCCTAAGAGGGTAACTTTGACAAATTTGTTTATCTTTTTTAACTTTAAATGTTTCCTAATAATGTTCTCTACCATCACAACATAATGTTTTACACTAGTCTGTTCAGGAAATTATTTTTTCTGTTCCTCCTATCAGTAAAATGGTGAAGCTAACAATTAGAGTTTGGAAACCCTTCCACAGTGCAATTTCTGCTGACAGCAAAGCTGAAATTTGCAAATATTGTGTGAAAAAATATTCTTTTCCAAATGCTACAAGAATGGCAATGGCAAAACACACCCTGGCATGCCAAAGGTGCCCTAAAGACTTTATGGAATTTAGATCTCATGTACGCTGGACGTTTTTTTGAAGCTGCTTCAAGGGGCGCCTGGCGGGTTTTTTGTTTCTTTTCCTAATAACGAGGGCACACGGAGTATAGCATTGCAAAGTGGAGCGGTTTTCTTATGAGAAGAGAGCGCCCACATAGGAGTCCTAGGAGTGGAATATCCTTGGTGGTGGATATCTGTGCCAGGGGAGTCTGATCTCTGTAATATGAGATCCAGCCCTTCTGGTGAGAAGTGCATATTGCATGTGAAAGGGAGCACTTTGAGGCACCATTCTTTAAGAATCACTTTTTGTCACCTAACACAGCAGCCATCAACCCTATCCTCAGGGCCCAATAACTAGCCAGGTTTTATGTATTACCTTGGGGAGATGCAAGCTAGAATATTACAATCACTGAGCAGCAATTGATATCACCTGTGATGTATTTCAGTTATCTTGCAAACCTGGCCTGTTGGTGGGCCCTGAGGACAGGGTTGAAGACCACTCACCTAACACACATAATGGTATTCTTTTTCTTTTTTCCTGCCTCTAAACACCCCTTAATGATAGCTTATGTGTTCATGCGCACATAGGCTTTTAGAGGCCAGGGAAAAAACTCTGCATGTGCTTCCAGGAGCAGCAGAGTTTGGGCAGAAAAAATGCTGCAAAAACTGCTAAACGCACCTAAACCCTAGTGCTTAAGCATTCATTTGTTTCAATGGCCAGAATAAATTATTTATTCTGACCAATTTAATGAATTAACGCCCAAGAGCTTGACACCTGTAAAAGTTCCTAAAAGCTTTAGACACTTTTACAATCCTCAGGCATATTTTCTGCAAAAATGCTGCTGGCTTCTAGGAGAGGTAAATAAACGTCCTGTGTGCATGAGGACTATAATGAAAGTGTGAGTAGCTTTTCCCTCCAGAGTTCTTATTCCAGAAACACTCTTTCTGCTATTTCTGGATCATGACAAAGTGTTTCTTCACCAGTAGCATCTTCAAGTAGGTACAGGAAGTCCCTGAGTTATGAACACAATAGGGACTTTAGGTTTGTTCGTAAGGCGAAGTTGTTCGTAAGTCGCAACACTGCATATGTATGTGTAACTACCGGTCCGAACACTGCATTTGTAAGTGTAACGTCTGCCTGTGCATGGATGTGGGATGTTCTGGGCGCTTGTTATATTATCCGGGGCTCTTCTGGCCAAGCAGTACATGTAGTACTGCAGTATGGGATGTGTCCGGAGGTATCCAGGACCAGTGTAGAGCACAAGTGGCCGGCATTTGAGGCTGCGTTCGTAAGTAGGAGTCGTTCGTAACTCGGGGACTGCCTGTAAGTGTTACCTACCACGGCCTGCCAAAAATACAATCTCTACATTAAGGGCCATTTCACATGGACGTGTCCGTGTACGGGCTTTGCTCAGCGGGGGATTGCTCCGTCAATCTCCGCTGAGCAGGCAGATGACAGGTCTGTCTCTGCACACTGCGCAGGGACCGACCTGTCAGAGCGTCGCTCTCCTCTGTGGGGGATCATTTCCATTCGATCCGATCCGCAGACGGATGGAAAAGTAGGGTTTTCCTCCATCACAGTTTAGCGGATTGGAGCGGGCTGGATGTCAACGGACATATCACCACTGACATCCATCGCTTCATAGATCTGTATGGAGCGTCCATTCAGGTCCACCTAAAAAACTGACAGGAAGACCTGAACCCGTGTGAAAGGGGCCTTATAGAGAAAATGACACCTGAAAATCAGTTGAAAGTTGATCAAGCTCTTGCAAGAGCACTATATGCTTCTAGATCAGCATTGTCAAAAATTGGAAATGCATATTAGCAGGGAGCTTTTAAATAATTATGAGGGAAAGAGGGGTGGTTACCTGTCTCATGTAAAGTTGAAATGTTCTTAACCTTTATTCCATTTTTATAATGTAAAAAAAAAAAAGGAATGTCGTTTTTTTACTGAATACTTTTATATCAAGCATAATTTTATATACACTGTATTTTACCTTCCCACTGAAACAAAATTACTTTCAATTTGTAAAACTATTGCACGCTTAATACTATTTTACACTTTTCCAAAAATTTCCTTTTTTTTTTTTCTCTACTAGGAAAAACAGGGAAACTTTTTTTTTTTTCCCCATGGCTTCAACATTTCCGGAAATTTTACATCTCTTAACTGTAATACAATACACTAATGTGAAGAGCGTTATAGGTTATAATGCAAACTATTTTCTGTTTAGGGCCCTGTGAAAATATTTTGGTTCAGTTACAACATTGTCGTGTGAATGGGCTCCAAGTCAATGGTGTCTAATCAGTAAACAACAACTCTGTTCCAGTCTGTCCCCAGAGACTGTTATGCCGTGTACTCGCGATCGTAAATTTGGCCAGCAAAAGACCGATGAGAACTTTTGGTCGGAAATGTGACGGTGTGTATGCTCCATCGAACTTTTGCTGGCCGAATTCCAGCCAGCAAAAGATGGAGAGCATGTTTTCAATTTTTCGGTCGGAAAAAGTTCCTATCTGAAAATGCGATCATCTGTAGCAATTCCGACGCACAAAATTCCTACGCATGCTCGGAAACAATTTGATGCATGCTCAGAAGCATTGAACTCCATTTTCTCGGCTCGTCGTAGTGTTGTATGTCACCGCATTCTTGATGGTCGAAAGCGAACTTTTGTGTGACCGTGTGTATACAAGCAAGCTTCAGCGGAATCCTGTCTGAAAAGCCGTCATATCTTTTTCTGACCAAAATCCTGATTGTGTGTACGCGGCATTAGTCTTACTTTGCTTGCACTTCCATTTTGCCTCTCCCACGAAAGAGGGCTGTCAGTCTAAGCCAAATCAGATACATACCTGCCCTTCCTCTCGCAGTCACAGTTCGTTATGTAAATAATATGGAGGAGTTTTGAGGATAAAAATGAGGGCTTATCTATCATATCGAATTACACAGTATTGGTGATTTTAAACATGTAGCCATTCAAAGATGCCTTCACCCCACATCTGGCACTCAAGCAAGCAGAGATGAGCACAAGGAACATGTACAGCCACTATGCAGGACTGGATAGGTAAAAAAATACAATGTATATACTAGATCTCTCAAAGAAATTTGAAGGAAGGTCCACTCTAGAAGTAAAATAGAGCATAAGCTTACATGTGCAAAACAGTGGCAATGCTTCCAAGTCAAGGGGCAGTATGTGTATATAATTATGCAGCCATAACACCATGTTTGTTGAAAACTAAGCATGTAAATTTTTTTTTTAGATCTCTTCAGGCCATTCACTTGACTCCCGGTTGCTCTCCTCCCCCATCTAAGGGCTACAGCAGGAAGGGCTGAGCGGCCAGCACAATAGTCACATGATCTCCCCGGCTGATGCAGAGGGAGATCTCGGTCCCTCCCACTGTTGCCCATAGATGGAGTAGGAGAGCGGCCGGGAGTCGCGTGACCGGCCTGAGGAGCTCTGAGGAAATGTATTTACAGGCTTCGTTTTCAACAAACACACTGTGTTTTATGGCTGCATAAAAGAGAGGGGCTGGCAGTGACTTTTTTTTAAAGGTTACAAGATTCGTATTATCTCCACTTTAAATGCGTTTGCAAAGAAGGTGCAGAGAGTCCAGTGAGCATTATTTGTTCATAGCTAATAACTGTTTATTAAAGCAGAGGTACTAGATGCATAGCTAGCGGGGTGGGGGAGTAGAGATGTCGCACGTGAATGGATTAAAATGCTTATTAAAGAATTAAACCCTTTTCAATAGAATGAATGCTATGACCTTTATAAAACTTCAGTATTGTATATGACTAATATTCTATATTATGACATCCTCAAGCATGTTTATTGGCATAGAAATGTTTATTTAATTATTTACATATTCTGATTCAATGCCTATTTATATTTTGATTAAATCTAAAGAAGAAAAAAAACAAAAGTATGCACAGGACAATGGTTGTTGCTAGGAGATGATGTGAGTGTTAAATGTCATTAACATGTGTGAAAAGCTGCGCATGAAAATCTGTGTTGTCTATTACTGCACCCAGAACATATTTATTGTGTGAGTAGTGTAAATAGAAATCTATATACTAAACACAAAATAAGTGTCCTTCAATTCATAACAGTTCTGCCTACGCAATAATGTATTGGTCTCTCCCCCATAGATCATTACTTCAGTTAAACACTAGTGACTAGGCTCTTCCTGAATTTTCCAGGGTAATTATAAGCTCTGCAGGAAAGCAGATTTTACTTGTATAGCTGTGCTTTTTGCAATAAAACCGTCCATCATACCCAGAAACAGACACACCGGTGTGTCCTAAAGAACAGCTTCTTCACAGAATAATGAACAATAAATCCACCTGCACCAAAAAGTGACCTTAAATCCACTCCTTAATGAAATTGCAGCATACCAGATAGTATGACCTCATATACAGTTGTGCTCATAAGTTTACATACCCTGGCAGAATTTATAATTTCTTGGACATTTTTCAGAGAATATACACAAAAACATTTCTTTCACTCATGGTTAGTTATTTGGCTGAAGCCGTTTATTATCACTCAACTGTGTTTACTCTTTTTAAACCATAATGGCAACAGAAACTACCCAAATGACCCTGATCAAAAGTTTACATACTCTGGTGATTTTGGCCTGATAACATGCGCAAAAGTTGACACAAAGGATTTTGAATGGCTATTAAAGGTAACCATCCTCATTGGTGATCTACTTGTAATTAGTGTGTGTGTATAAAAGGTCAATGAGTTTCTGGACTCCTGACAGACCCTTGCATCTTTCATCCAGTGCTGTACTGATATTTCTAGATTCTGAGTCATGGGGAAAGCAAAAGAATTGTCAAAGAATCTGCGGGAAAAGGTAGTTCAACTGTATAAAACAGGAAAGGGATTTAAAAAGATATCCAAGGAATTGAAAATGCCAATCAGCAGTGTTCAAACTCTAATCAAAAAGTGGAAAATGAGGGGTTCTGTTGAAACCAAACAGCGTTCAGGTAGACCAACTAAAATTTCAGCCACAACTGCCAGGAAAATTGTTTGGAATGCAAAGAAAAACCCACAAATGACTTCAGGTGAAATACAGGACTCTCGGAATACAGGACTCGCCAGAAGAAAGCCATTACTACGCAAAATGCCACAAAGTATCCCGTTTACAATATGCCAAACAGCACAGAGACAAGCCTCAAACCTTCTGGCACAAAGTCATTTGGAGTGATGAGACCAAAATTTAGCTTTTTGGCCACAACCATAAACGCTACATTTGGAGAGGAGTCAACAAGGCCTATGATAAAAGGTATGGAGGTGGATCGCTGATGTTTTGGGGATGTGTGAGCTACAAAGGCACAGGAAATTTGTTCAAAATTGTTGGCAAGATGAATGCAGTCAAAAAATACTGGAGGAACATTTGCCATCATCAGCCAGGAAGCTGCGCATGGGACGTACTTGGACATTCCAACATGACAATGATCCAAAACACAAGGCCAAGTCAACCTCTCATTGGCTACAGCAGAATAAAGTGAAGGTTCTGGAGTGGCCACCTCAGTCTCCTGACCTCAATATCATTGAGCCACTCTGGGGAGATCTCAAACATGCAGTTCATGTAAGACAGCCCAAGAATTTACAGGAAATGGAGGCTTTTTTGCCAAGAGCAATGGGTAGCTTTACCATCTGAGAATATAAAGAGTCTCATCCACAAATACCACAAAAGACTTCAAGCTGTCATTGATGATAAAGGGGGCAATACACGGTATTAAGAACTGGGGTATGTAAACTTTTGATCAGGGTCATTTGGGTAGTTTCTGTTGCCATTATGATTCAAAAAGAGTAAACACAGTTAATTGATAGTAAATGGCTTCAGCCAAACACTAACCATGAGTGAAAGAAATGTTTTTGTGTTATCATTCATATTCTCTGAAAAATGGCCAAGAAATAAAAAAAATTCTGCCAGGGTATGTAAACTTATGATCACAACTGTATACCATGATATAAGCTGTTTATGACAACCAGACATCAATTGTCTTTTTTTACCCCGTTTGAGATAACCTTCACCCGGTCCCTGCAACCTTCAAAGGGAGGAAAAGTACTCCATCTCCAAGGATATGTGTATATATTTTTTTTTTTTTGGCATGTAGCTATATTTGATTTGTTTTGTATTTTAAGCTAGTTTTTTTTTAACTGAGGAACTACGAACTAAAAGAGAAATAGTGGTGATCGTTATAACCAACAGGTACTCCAAGTTGGTTCAAGTGAATCAGGTGCTGGTCCCGCTCTTACCACAAGGCATCAAACATAAAAATTGGATGACCACACAATGATAGCAATAGCATCCACCAGTAATGGCACGTCAGCTGAAACAACTGCACGAATGAGCCGCTGCTTCAGTGCGCATGTGTCAATGACGTCGGCACATGCTGATACAGTCGATATCTCCAAAACTGTGCAGGTTTAGGAGATATCCACGGTAGCTACAAGTAAGCCGCCTTATAGGCTTACCTGTAGTGAAAAGTGGATTGTAAGGGTTTACAAGCACTTTAAAGTTTGTTCTAAAAATCAAGAAAGTCCAAATAAAGCATGCGAAAAAGGGCAAGTGTTGACGTGTTTCATGCTTGAATAGTGTCAGCACCTGTTCTGTATGCTTTATTTGGACTTTTTGATTTTTGAAAATTAACTTTAAAGAGGAGGTCCAGCCTGGGTGAAAAAAATTAAGTCAGCAGCTACAAATACTGTAGCTGCTGATTTTTAATATTGGGGCACTTGCCTGTCCAGGGAGCCCGCGTTGTCCGCACCCCAGCCGATCTTCGGATGAACTCCTGGGTGCTGCCGCCACTATTCCTGGTAAGGGAACCAGGCAGTGCAGCCTTTCGGCTTCACTGCTGGCTCCCTACTGAGCATGCGTGAAGTGCGCTTTCTAATTTGGCCCGGTGGCGGCGGAAGGAGGAGGGGGCTGAACTTCAAGGAGATCGGGCCTTGTGCCAAATGTGACATCGGAGGGGGGGAGGAAACATATAAGCGGAAGTTCCACTTTCTGGTGGAACTCCGCTTTAAGGATCTTATTGCTATCAGCTATGCCATTATCCAGTTTGCCTGGTCCTCATCTGGTTAAGGGCAGCCTTTACTGCTTTCCTTTGTGTTAGCCTCATATGTTTTATGTATGAATAAGTGATTGTGTATAAGTGTTGCCCATAGAAACTGGTCTTATTTTTTTTATATAATTTTCAAGGCAACATACAAAAAATGCCAGTAATTACCTTCCCATTGTTATTTTGATATATAAATCCTATGTATTAAAAGAACCGTGTCATGGGAGAAAAATGGAGGCTGCCAATGCTAGCTGTCATATTGACCCTCTTGCTTGAATACTTTGTCAGCAACCTGGAGCAAGTATATGAATTGATTTTCCTGATCTGCAGTTCTAAAGCAACAGGATCAGCATAACATCTAGACAACCAGCATTTTCACAAAATATTCACCAATGACTCTCTCTGTTTTTGTCCTCATAGATTGTATTTAAAACCATTTTTTATATATGTGGATATTATCCCTTGCCAAGGTATGTTTGATACTTAACGTTGATGAAGTTTTACCCTTTTATCCCATAAGTCAGTAATGGGAATTTATTTACTTTTTGCAGATTCCAGGAAGGAGAAGGATTTACGGGGAGCTTTAAGAGCTGAAGTGGAAAGGTTACTTTAATACAATTTTACATCTTAATGGGTGACTAATGAAAATTGGAAAATAGAAAGCAGTTTTAGAGAGATATGGGACTTTATAGGTGCATTACAACATAAATATAACGCAATATGTATATAAAAAATATAATTTTTATTTAAATAAAGATACATTTAAATCCCTTTTTACATAAAGATTAACAGTGCCTCATAAAACACATACCTTTTTATATTTATTTAAATATATTGGGACCAGGTTGTGAACAGATCGTGAGAGAGAAGTAAGGTCCCATCATATGGGGATTTCTGCCATTTATGGGGTGCATCTGTTAAAAAAAAATATATATATAATGTCTTTTATGAGGCACTGTAAACCTTTTTGTGAAATGTACTTCATTGATGTATGTGTTTAGTAGATGAGATTCTACACTTTTCCTGAAGAAGCCTTATGGCGAAACATGTAGCAGTCTGTAGAAAAAGGGACTTAACATACAAAGGCGTCCTTCTTTTTTAATTGGATGCGCATGCACTGTATGCAATGGTTTTAAATTTATCTTTATTTAAATAAAATCATATTTTGTATATACATATTGTGTTATATGTATGTTGTAATGCACCTATAAAGTCCCATATATCTCTCTCTAAAACTGCTTTCCATTTACAAATAGGGGATATTGGTGCCTTTTACATCAAATTAATTGATTCTGGAATTGACCACAAAAATTTCTATAATGAAAATTGGAGCAAATGTGGGGCATTTCTCACAGAAGCCAATCAATTTTATCTGTCAAATTACATTCCCTGCAATTTATTAAATGTTATAGACACTCATTAGAATTCCCTTATGGCTTCACACCAGAAATGTCGGTGGCTGTGAAAAATGAATGTACCTCTTAGAAATGGGTACTTGATTTTGTTGCATGGGGGCACGGTGGGTGGCAGTACAAAGGCCAGAGTGTCTTTACTAGATGCTGCATCCTCAGTGCAGGCTTAAGCCGACCATAGATGGAGCGATTTTCTTTCCTGCAACCACGGGTTGCAGAATAGAAAATCCTCCATTTCCCCATCAATACAGTCAATGTTGATGGAGGAATCTCTCCCGCTGAGCCATTGTGTTCTCCTAGAGGGGGGAGCCGTCCTAGCTGGGAGAAAGCAGTGATTAATGCTAGTGGCTATAATAGCCACTAGCAATAACTGCATGTAAAATCCTACAGGCTGGTTTTGCCCCAGTTGCCCAGTGGGCACTCGGCTGTGAAGCCGCAAGCTGTCACAGCTGGGTGCCCATAGTAGAGTTGCCGTCGAGGGAGGACAATGGGAGAACACGGCTGCGATGAGTACACCGCTGGACCGTGGGACAGATGAGTGGCTGTTAAGTCAGCAGCTACAAAAAGTGTAGCTGCTGACTTTAACTAAACAAATGACTGGAACTCCAGATTTAAAGTAATTCTAAACACTTAGTTTTTATTTTTTAACAAGTAACAAACATGTTGTACAGTAGCAGGTTCTGTACAATGGTTTTGCACAGAGTAGCCCTGATCCTCCTCTTCTCGGCTCCCTGCCAGATCTTATGTGTGCTCCCTCCAGAGCTGGCTCTGTGTTTTTCATAAGACACACAAAGCGTGGCTGCCCTCCGCTCCCTCCTCACTGGTTGTGATCGACAGTAGCAGGAGCTGGAAAAAAAAAGAAACCCTCTATGTCGGACTTTGGAAGCAGATTGGAACAACAATATATTCTCTTTAAAAAATTGGGTTTTAGTAAAAGTAGATACATAAGAAAAAACAGTATACAATTATAAAAAGGCCACGCAATGGCCAGAAGAGATGGACGTTACATATACCCAAAGAAAGAAATGATGTTTCAACAGTATGGCATCGGAAACATGTGTGAGCCCCTGTGCGTCAACACTTTTCACTGAATCGCTTCCTCAGGACACACTTTGGGTGGTATAGAACAGGTCTCACTATATATATATATATATATATATATATATGGTAAGTTATACAACACAATATTTTAAGAAATAAACACATTCTATTTTACAGTTCTATCAAAATTGGTCATGCGTTCATATTCACCTCATCCGGGCATACGCCACTGTCTACACAGAACTCTCCCTGGATGGGCGTCATAACACCAGAATAACCAAGGCTAGGATTTCAGATTTGGAATATATACCAAAGGTGGCTACAGAGCAAAAAAGAGAGAAAAGAGGACAGAAAACAAAGAAAAACGAATGAGTGTTTTATATAGCGATCACCTATAATAAATGGATATCTCAGCTGCTGTCTCAATATAAAGCATATACCTCAATAGAGATATGAGTATATACTTGAGTATAAGTCATTTTTCAGCCCTTTTTTTTGGGCTGAAAGTGCCCCCTTCGACTTATACTCGAGTCACCGCCGTCTGTCTGCATGATCAGCGTGTCATGCAGGCAGACGGCGGCCGGCATGTGATGATACTGTTCGGAGGCTATTCCAGCATTCAAAAGCCGCGCCTCCTCGTCTGTGATGGGCTGAACAGCTGTCAGTGTACAGCCTATCATGGACATTCTCTCATCCTCATCCGTGGTATGAGAATGTCTGTGATAGGCTGACCGCTGACTGCCTATCACAGACGAGGAGGAGGCGCGGCTTTTGAACAAGTGGAATGTCCGCCGAACAGAATCATTACACGCCGGCCGCCGTCTGAGGATGGAGATTGCCACAGGGAGGCTGCACAGGACACAGGTAGGCTGCACATGCACACAGGACATGTGCAGGACACAGGACACATGTATAGGACACATACACATGTACAGGACACAGGGACACATAAACATGTACAGGACACATACACATGTACAGGACACAGGGACACATACACATGTACAGGACGCATACACATGTACAGGACGCATACACATGTACAGGACACATACACAGGATACAGGTAGGCAGCACAGGACACAGGGAGGAATGCAGCTGCAGATGGGCATTGATGACCTGCATTTCTCACCCTCGTCTTATACTCGGGTCAATAAGTTTTTCCCAGTTTTTTGTGGTAAATTAGGGGCCTCGACTTATACTCGGATCGACTTATACTCGAGTATATACGGAATGTGGCTGTAGAAAAAATATATTCGCCTTATCGCAGTCAGTAGTCACATTCACATTGAATAATGAGTATGGCCCCTTAAAAACTTTACAGTTGCATGAAGGTTATCTACTTCACAGCTATAACTGCATAAATCCAAGCGGGGGCAGCACCTAAATAAGGAAAAGGAGTATAGTTTTATAAAACCAATACACCTTATAGCAAGCTTAATAATCTTGACACAGCCAATGAGATATTAGATTGGCTGTGTCAAGATTTTTAAGCTTGCTATAAGGCATATTGGTTTCATAAAACTATACTCCTTTGTATGTGTTTGGCCTTATTTAGGTGCTGCCCTGTGTGGATTTATGTGGTTATAGCTGTGAAGTAGATAACCTTCATGCAACTGTAAAGTTCTTGAGGGGCTATACTCATTATTCAATGCGACTACTGACTGCGATACAGCAAATATATTTTTTCTGATAAGGGTACCATACAAGCTTTCATTTTGCCCCTAGAGGTTGAAGTAAGTACTACAGCCCCATACTCGTATAGCTCTATTGATGTATATGCTTTATATTGAGACGGCAGCTGAGATATCCATTTATTATAGGTGATCGCTATATAACAGTCCTTCATTTTTGTTTTCTGTTTTCTTTTCTCTTTTTTTTTTTTGCTCTGTAGCCATCTTTTGGGATATTTATTATAGCAAAAAGTAAACAATATTGTGTTTTTTCAAAATTGTTGGTCTTTTTTTGTTTATAGCGCAAAAAATAAAAACCGTAGAGGTGATAAAATACCACCAAAAGAAAGCTCTATTTGTGGGAAAAAAGGAGATAAATTTTGTTTGGGTACAGCATTGCACGATCGCACAATTGTCAGTTAAAGTGAGGGGGTGCCGTATTGCAAAAAATGGACCGGTCAGGAAGGGGGCAAATTCTTCCGGGCTTAGTGGTTAAGCAACCCTTCTTGGTTAAAAAAGTAATATATAGTTAGTGTTTGGCTGAAGCCATTTATTATCAATCAACTGTGTTTACTCTTTTTAAATCATAATGGCAACAGAAACTACCCAAATGACCCTGATCAAAAGTTTACATACCCTGGTGATGTTGGCCTTAAAACATGCACACAAGTTGACACAAAGGGGTTTGAATGGCTATTAAAGGTAACATCCTGACCTCTGATCCATTTGCTTGTAATTAATGTGTGTGTGTGTATAAAAGGTCAGTGCGTTTCTGGAGTCCTGACAGACCCTTGCATCTTTCATCCAGTGCTGCCCTGACGTTTCTGGATTCTGAGTCATGGGGAAAGCAAAATAATTGTCAAAGGATCTGTGGGAAAAGGTAGCTGAACTGTATAAAACAGGAAAGGGCTATAAAAAGATATTCAAGTAATTGAGAATGCCAATCAGCAGTGTTCAAATTCTAATCAAGTGGAAAATGAGGGGTCTCTCATTCAGGCTTCCTCTCAATCTCAATACTCTGTATCATGCACGCCCTACTTTTCCTTCTCACAGTTGCATCCTCTCTCCTTAAATTCTCTCTTCTCCACCCCACTATATATATATATATCTATATCTATATATATCTATCTATATATATATATATATATATATATATATATATCTATATATATAAAATATCGCCCTCACTCCTGTCTTCACCTTATTACTGAACGTATCAGCTCCTGCTAATTCTGAACCCATATACCAATAAAACCTGCAGGACACATGTCTCCCCACATAAGTCACACTCCCATATCGCCTCTCTCACCCTTCTGCTTCTCCTAACTTCTGGAGATATTTTCCCAAATCCTGGACCGTCATCATTTACCATCGGCCAACATACCCAGCACCCCCCATCCTCTGATAGCAGCCGCAATCCACACAATCTCATTTCTATTCCTCTTCAGCCTAGAACCAGTCTCCCCTTCTCCTGTGCCCTTTGGAATGCCCGCTCTGTTTTGTAACAATTTCCACCATCCATGACCTATTTGTCACAAACTCCCTGAACCTGGATTCAAGAATCTGAGACCTGGATTCAAGAATCTGACCTTCCTTCTACTGCTGCTCTCTCCTATGGTGGCCTCCTGTGGACTCCCAGGCCTAGTGGACGGAAAGGAGATGGTGTTGGAATCCCATCCCCTCAAAGCACTTTTCAGGTTCTTCATCCACCTCCCTCTCTGTCCCTCTCCTCATTTGAAGCTCACTGTATTCGTGTATTTTCTCCAGTTTCATTGAGAGTTGCTGTGATCTATCGGCCCCCTGGACCAGTATCAAACTTCCTTGATGACTTCTCTGCCTGACTACCCTACTTTCTCTCTTCTGAAATTCCAACAATTGTTCTTGGTGACTTCAACATCCCTGTTAATCTTAACACTCCCGCTACTTCTAAGCTTCTGAGCCTAACCTCCTCTTTTGACCTAAAACAATGGACACACGCTTCTACTCACTCTGTTGGCAACTGCCTTGACCTCATATTCTCCTACCTATGCACTCCGCACAACCTCTCCAATATTCCTTTTCCTCTCACTGATCACCACCTCATTAGTTTCACTCTCTCCTTGTCTGCCTCCTCCTTGCTTTCCAACTACCAAACTATTACCCGTAGAAACCTTCGCCATCATAACCCTTCTCTTCTTTTTTCTGCTACAGATTGTCTCTGTATCTCATTCTTGTCCTGCCCCAACCTGGCCACTTCTCTCTACAACCATTCACTGTCAGCCACCCTGGATACCTTTGCCCCCCTCACTACACACAGAATAAGGCCTGACCGCTACAACCCTGGCAGACAGACAATATCAGAAGCCTTAAACGCAGCCGCACTCTTAAGTGTCTGTGGTGTAAAACTAAGTCACAGCAAGATTTCAGCCAATATAAATCTGCCCTCCAAAAATACTATTCCTGCCTCCATATTGCCAAACAGCCCTACTTTATAACTCTCATTAACACCCTTTCACGCAGTCCCCGTCAACTCTTTTCTATCTTTACCACTCTACTTCTTCCTCCATTACCTCCACCCACTAACTTACTCGCTGCCCAGGAGATTGCTAATCACTTCAAAAATAAGATTGAGACAATTTGTCTCATTCTCCGCTCTACAGATATCTCTCTCACTTTACACTCCTTGTCCTCCTGCACAATCAATACTTCCCTCTTTTAACCCAGCTTCTATAGAGGAAGTCACTAAACTTTTTCTAACGCCCACCTAACCTCCTGCCCCCTGGACCCTGTTCCTTCTCAAATACTACGGTCACCTGACTCTATCCTACACTTTTTAACTCATATCTTCAACCTCTCTCTATTTACTGGCATCTTGCCCAACCCTCTAAAACATGCGCTAGTCACTCCCATACCAAAAAAGGCCTCACTGGACCCCACCAATCTTAACAACCTAAGACCCATCTCTTTACTCCCTTTTGCCTCCAAACTCCTTGAACGTTTAGTCTACAACCGACTGAGCAACCACCTCATTGAGAATAACCTTCTTGATCCCCGTCAGTCTGGATTTCGCCCACAGCACTCCACAGAAACTGCCCTCCTAAAACTCACAGACGACTTACTAACAGCCAAAACCAACTGTCATTATTGTGTACTCTTGCTCTTGGACCTATCTGCTGCCTTTGATACAGCTGACCACTCCCTCCTCCTCAAAAAACTCAATTTGCTTGGTCTCCATGGCTGCACTCTCCATTGGTTTGAATCTTGCACCTTCAGTGTCACAACTCCACTTCCTGCTCTCCAACTCCTCTTACCATTGGGGTCCCCCAAGGTTCTGTCCTTGGACCTTTACTATTCTCGATCTACACTTCCTCCCTGCGTCAGCTGATAGCCTCCCATGGCTTCCACTACCATTTATATGCTGATGACACCCAAATCTATCTCTCTGCCCCTCAGCCCACCCCATCAATTTCCTCACGCATCACTGATTTACTAACAGACATATCAGCCTGGATGTCAAATCACTTCCTCAAACTGAATCTCTCTAAAACTGAGCTCTTAATATTTCCTCCCCCACGTGCCCCTTCCCCTGACATCTTTGTCAAGATCAATGGCACATCTATCAGTCCATACCCACATACCAGGGTGCTAGGGGTAACCTTAGACTCTGAACTGTCCTTTCAGGCCCAAATACAATCCCGTCCAAATCATGCCGCCTCCGCAACATTTCCAGAATAGTCCCCTTTTTAACTAATGACACCACCAAGCTTCTAATTCACTCCCTGGTTATCTCTCGCCTCGACTACTGCAACTCCATCCTCATTGGATTACCTTTACATAGACTATCCCCCCTTCAGTCCATAATGAATGCCGCTGCAAGACTCCTCCACCTTACCAACCATTCAGTGTCCTCCACCCCTCTCTGCCAATCCCTCCTCTGGCTTCCACTCACCCAACGAGTAAAATTCAAAGTACTAACAGTAATTTACAAAGCCATCCATAACTCTGCCCCCAGCTACATCACTAACCTAGTCCCAAAATACCAACCAAGCTGCTCTCTTCTGTCCTCCCAAGACCTCCTGCTCTCTAGCTCCCTTGTCACCTCCTCCCATACTCGCCTACAGTATTTCTCCAGAGCTTCTCCCATCCTTTGGAACTCCCTAACCCAATCTGTCTGACTGTCCCTTAATCTATCCATCTTTAGACAATCCCTGAAAACCCTTCTCCTTAAAGAAGCCTATCCTGCTTCTAACTAACACTGTTTTACTTCCTCCATCAGCTCATCCCCCACAGCTATTACCTTTTGTATCAATTGACCCTTCCTTTTTAGATTGTAAGCTCTAATGAACTACATCATACGTTCAAAGGTGCTGTCCATGCAAGTGAAACAGGCCATTGTAAGGCTTCAAATACGAAATGAATCCATCAGAGAGATGGCAGCAAAATTAAAATTGGCCAAATCAACAGTTTGGTACACTCTGAGGAGAGAAGGGCGCACTGGTGAGCTCAGCAACATAAAAAGGCCTGGACGTCCATGGAAGACAACAATGGTAAATGATCGTAGGATCCTCTCTATGCTAAAGAAAAACCCATTCACAACATCCAGACAAGTGAAGGACAGTCTCTAGGAGGTGGGCGTATCATTGTCAAAGTCTACAATCAAAAGAAGACTTCATGAGAACAAATACGGAGGGTTCACCACAAAGTACAAACCATTCATAAACCTGAAGAATAGAAAAGCCAGATTGGACACCTAAAAAAGCCAGACCAGTCCTGGAAAAGCATTCTTTGGATGGGTAAAATGAAGATTAATATGTAATGGCCGCACTCTGTACTCGATCAAAATTCTTTTATTCAGAACATGCCAAAGTGTTTACAGAAAGCTGGTAGATGCATTTCAGATGCTCAAAGTGCGCTTAATCATTACCTTTTTGATTATATGCAGAGGCGGGCACCTGTCCAGATCATCAGGTTTTCAAAACCTGCGGCAGCAAGTCTTCTTGTTTGAATAAGATTAATATGTACCAGAATAACGGGAAGAAAAGTGTGGAGGAGGCTTAGAACAGCTCATGATCCAAAGCATACGTCATTCGTAAAACATGGTGGAGGCGGTGTGATGGCATGGGTATGCATGGCTTCCAGTGGCACTGGGTCATTGGTGTTTATATATGATGTGACAGAAGACCAAAGCAGCCGGATGAATTCTGCAGTGTTTGGAGATATACTGTCAGTCCAGATTCAGCCAAATGTTAGTTAATTTGGCTGAATCCAAAGTTAATTAAAATGCCCTTCAAAGTACAGACAATGATCCAGAACACACTGCAAAAGCAACCCAGGAGCTTTTGAAGGAAAAGAAGTGGAATATTCTGCAATGGCCGAGTCAATCACCTGATCTCAACCCAATTGAGCATGCATTTCACTTGCTGAAGGCAAAACTAAAGGCAGAAAGACCCACAAACAAAGAAAAACTGAAGGAAAACAGCTGCACTTAGAGCCTGGCAAAGCATCAAAAAGGAGGAAACCCAGTCTTATGTAATGTGGGTTCCAGACTTCAGGCAGTCTTTGCCAATAAAGGATTCTTAACAAAATATTAAAAATGAACATTTTATTTATAATCATGTTCATTTGTCCAATTACATCTGAGCCCCTGAAAATGGGGGGATTGTTTATAAAGATGGTTGCAGTGTGTGTGTATATGTGTGTGTATATATATATATATATATATATATATATATATATATAAATTAATGTCCAATATCTTTTGATGATGTTTGCAAAAAGCCTTCACATTTCCTAATCAAGACAAAAAAAATAGAATTAATCTAATTTGGGGGAAGCATTGTATCTTGGGATTCAAGTGGATTAGATTTAGCAGATTTTCAAAGGCTTGAACTCAAATATATTATTGTTTTCTGTTATTTTAGGAAATTGAATAAAGAAGATGTTGCGATTCTGGATTCTCTCAACTATATTAAAGGTGACTTAATTTTATTTCTGTCCTGTGGTTAAGATATTGTAGCAAGTACAATTAGATTACCCATTTTGTAGTGGTGTGAGGCCACTGACTCTTGAACTTACTAACCATACGACCATTTCTTACTGCTGATGTTATGGGTCTGATTCAATTTAACGTGTAATCTAAGATTTTTGTTTAATTCAGTAATGTCACTGGTTTGCTTTTGCGTGTGAATTGGAGTGAAAAATTATAGCACACTTAAATTTACTATTTGTTTTTAAGTGAATCTGAACTGGTCTGAAAAGTGCCTAAGGCAGGCCATACACACCTGGGTTGCAGGAAAAAAATTTACTCGATTTCACCATCAACGCAGACAGTGTTGACAGGGAATCCCTCCTACTGAGCAATTGTATTCTCCCAGCGAGGAAAGCCATCATCGAAGAGAGAACATAGTGATTATTGCTAGCGGCTATAACAAACACTAGCGATAATCGTATGTAAAATCCGGCAGGCTGGTTGTACCCAAGTTGATCAATCAGCTGGGGTACCTTCAGCCTGCCCATACATGGTTTAAATTGCAGTCAGTTCTTGCTGAATCGGCCAAGATTTGAACTGTCTATGGACGGCCTAACACTAGTACTGATGTGCAGGCATCTTCTAGTGTCTGCAAGCCCCTGTTTGAGCCTTCAAATCAATATTTGAATCCCTGTGGGGGCCCATGGATCCTAGGCTGTATAGACCTCAAGCAGTGGTAAGCCATACTTGTATATTCTGTCACTCTATCAGCCTAGCTTAGCCACTAAGCACTTGTAATCCCTAAGTTCTGGGGAAGTTTGCTAGAGAACAATAACCACCCTTCTTGATTGAAGGCCTGGCTCTGCCTCCTTCTACCTCCTGGGCCAGGTTCCTGATCAGAAAGATTGATCAATATGTCAGAGCATCCCCAGGATTTGGGCACACAGGTGCTTAGAAGCCTAACTGAGCTTGCGTGCAGGTACCACAAAGTTCTTCTATCCATTTGAGGTTACTTATGGTTGACTTTTGTAATGTCGATCTACCCAAAATTACAATTTCACTTTTTTTGTTTCCTAAATTTTCCATCAGTGTAGGGAGGGAGGATTGGCCTGACCTGTGATCATTGACTTCTCCAGTCCTCCAGTCCTATATTTATCTCAAACACTGAGACATTTAGGTTAAGTAATTGATCAATCAATGTAACCTCACTAATGGAACCAGACAAATGATAATGAAACAGACAGCAGATGGTAACTAAATATTCAAATCTGGTGGGAGCAGATAACAAGTGCCTCTTGCAGTCGATTACATTAAATATTTGATCCAAAGTGTAACTTGCCTTTTTGTTCCTTCAACCTGATTCTTAATGTAATCACCCAGTAATTTCATGAACTTTAGCCGTTTGATGCAATTCTTTTTCATTTGCCCTTTGCATGGTACCAAGATCCATTTATGCAGGTGCTGTGCTAGCTTTCAGATTCATCATACAAATCTGATTACTTTTATATTACTTCTGGATTTTTCTTATAGCTCAAGTCATCCTTTTTTGTATTAGGCAAATACTTTAAAAAATATAGTCTATATTTAATGAGTTTAAGGCTCCGTGCACACTGGGCTTAAAAAACTCCCATATATAGAATTTTTTGTACAAAATTTAGACACGTTTAGGAGAGTTTTACGTTTTTTCTGCCAGTGAGCTCCAATAAGAAACGCAAATCAGAAGGTTTTTCTTTTTATCCCCTGCCTCTAAACATCGATCTCAAAATATGCTGTAATCGTCCTAATATGCATGGATACATAGGATAACATTGAGCTGCTTCTACAGGCAGAACACAAAACTCCTGTAGAAGCAATGTTTTTTAAGCCAGTGTGCATGGAGCCTTTTATGCCACTGCCCAGCTAATTTTATAATGCAGTGAAAAGGGCAGTAATGAATTGCTGAGTGCCATAGCCTATAGAAAATTGTTTACTGTTCAGTGAAAGATACATTGATATTGGTTACTGTTCTTTGCCCATTTATGTTAAAACCACCCTCTTTTTGGTTTTTGTAAAGCTAATGTGCTAGCTATAGGAGCTACATTCAAGCCAGGTAAATTCACTTTAGATGTGTTTTTGACATACCCTGTGAAGGAGCAACTACAGATTCGTGAAGGACAAAGGCAGGTATGTAAACAAAAAACTTCTGCAGGCAGGGTTCCTTTCCAGTGTATCCCAGTGCAGTGTAGTGATTTGCACCTGAACAATTTGAAACCATCCCTCTTGACAAGCATATGCCAAAATACAGAGGCTATTCCCAGAATCTGAACAAAGTGGCAGAAGAGCAAAGGAAATGTGAATATATGCACTGTGACTACACTTCTAGGTGTGTTCCTCCTACTGTCACTACAGGAAATAATGGACAATGGGGGAAACCATAGCACTCATCTGGGGACACATTACTGATACATCTTGAAGTGCTGAATAACAGTGCTCGAGTGCTGCAAGAGAGCTTTTCATGAGCTACTGCAGGAGTGGTAAGTATTCAGCCTCTTCTGTCACAGAGTACAGCTGCCTGGATTCTGCGATACAAGCCCAGCAGATTGGTTACCATGTTTCGTGTTACACTCTAAATATGGGTGTAACTTGAAACATACTCAGAAAAAGTGATGGATTTGAGAAAAACTCCTTTTAAATAAAAATTGTTCATATAGTATAGCATCATAGCTTAAAGATCATTTTCAGTAAGTAACATACCCCCAAATTTTACAATGTTATCACATAGCATTAAATTTAGCTAGTACAGGGCTAGAAAGCAAACTTGCTTTTGTCATAAAACATTTAAAGATTATTTTTATTCAAAATATTTGGTATGCGGAATTTACTGGGCTTCATTAGCAACATTTTGTACATTGAACTCTGTTTCTACTCTATATTAGATGAACACGGGGTTTGTAAATTGGTCATACTTAATTGCGAAGGCATACATTATTTATTCTTGTATTAAAGGCTTCAAAAAAACCTGTAAATTGCACCTTTTTTTTTTCCCCACCGAGTATGAAAAATAATTATGTTGTCACTGTTGAAGTGTCATATAATCTGAATACTTATGACATGTAAATATTGTTACAATGGTCAGTGACCATGACACGTTTTAGTTGGAACCATAAAGAGGCTGGCCATAGATGGAGCGATTTTCTTTCCTGCAACCATGAGTTGCAGGAAAGAAAATTGTTCAATTCCCCCATCAACACAGTGTCGAAGGGGGAATCCGTCCTGCGAAGCCATTGTGTTTTCCTGAGGGAGAAAGGCAGCCCTTCAGGGAACACACAGTGATATATACACAGTGCTATAACAGCCAATAGCAATAATCACATGTAAAATCCGACAGGCTGGTTGTACTCTAATTGATCGGTCGATCAACTTTAGTACATTCAGCCTGCCCATACATGGTTCACATCTCAGCCGGTTTTTGTCTGTGACCAGCTTTAGAGCTGAATAAAGGAACACTTAAAATTACTCCGAACGCACACATTAGATGGCAGTTTGACACTGTTTTCCCTTTACAGTTGTTCCTTATTGAGCTTTTTACTTTTACCTATCATTTTATACGTTTCTCTTTTTTTTTTTTTTTTTTAAGGGTACAGATATGAGCTGTTCTGTCTCATAAAACATGTACAGACTCCGCACTGCCTGGTATGTCATATTTGTTTTACATATTTATTGTAAATAATAATTTTATTGTAAAAATATGTATATTCTTGTGATGGTGTAATTCAACTCGTTTCAGTTACATTTTATTTGATTTAATTTAGTTAATTTCTCTAAAGCTTTAAAAATGTATTATTACGTAGACCATGTGGTTGATTCACTAAAGCAGTAGAGAATGTACACTTATCAAAGTGAATTTTCACTTTTCATAAAAAAAAAATTTTAAACATTTTCCCTCACCCAAGTAAATTGATACCCAACATGTCATGCCTCAAAGTTGTGCCTGCTCGTGGAATGGTGACAAACCTTTACCCTTAAAAATCTCCATAAGCCACAAAATTTCTACAGGTTGTATGTTTTGTGTTACAGAGGAGGTCTAAATAAAAATAAAAATTAAATTAAATAAAAATTTGTTTCTTATTTATTTGACCTTTTTATTTTTAATTTTTACACTATTCTTTAAAAAAAATATATCACTTGTATTCCTAATGCAAGGAATGTAAACATCCCTTGTAATAGAAAAAAAAGCATGACAGGACCTCTTAAATATGAGATCTGGGGTCAAAAAGACCTCAGATCTCATTTACACAAAAATGCAATAAAGAAAAGAAAAGAAAATGTCATTTGAAATGTCCCTCTAAGAGCTAGAGCAAGAGCAATAATTCTAGCCCTAGACCTCCTCCTCAAAACATGCAACCTGTAGAAATTTCTAAAACTTGCCTATGGAGTTTTTTAAGGGTAAAAGTTTGTCGCCATTCCACGAGTGGGCGCAATTTTGAAGCCTGTTGGGTATCAATTTACTCTGCGTAACGTTATCTTTCACAATATAAAAAAAAGTTGGGCTAACTTTACTGTTGTCTTATTTTTTAATTCACAAAAGTGTATTTAAAAAAAAAAAAAAGTGCGCTTGTAAGACCGCTGCACATATATGGTGTGACAGAAAGTATTACAACGACCCGCCATTTTATTCTCTAGCGTGTTAGAAAAAATAATGTATAATGTTTGGGGGTTCTAAGTAATTTTCTAGCAAAAAAAAATGTTTTTAACTTGTAAACAACAAATCTCAAAAAGAGGCTCGGTCCTTAAGTGGTTAAAGTGCCTGTTTCTGCTTTTTGGTTTCTTGTGTGGGGTATAATGTTGCAGCATAGCATCCCCTTTAGGCAGGTGTAGACCAAATACAGATTTCTCAAAAAAAAAAAAAAAATTTTAACCACTTCCCGCCCGCCCTATAGCGGATTGACGTCTGGGAAGTGGTTCTGTTATCCTGACTGGACGTCATATGACGTCCAGCAGGATAACATGCCGCCGCGCGGCCATCGGTGGAGCCCAACACACCGCTACACCTATCTTGGTAAAGAGCCTCCGGCTGAGGCTCTTTACCACGTGATCAGCCATGTCCAATCACGGCTGATCACGCTGTCAATGGGAAGAGCCGTTGATCGGCTTTTCCTCACTCGTGTCTGACAGACGCGAGTAGAGGAGAGCCGATCGGTGGTTCTCCTGACAGGGGGGGTCTGCGCTGATTGTTTATCAGCGCAGCCCCCCCTCAGATCACCACACTGGACCACCAGGGATCGCCACTAGGACCACCAGGGAAGGGGCAACATGTGGATGGCCAGGTATGTACCCCATGGCCATCCACATGTGCCCAATCTGTGCCAATCAGTGCCCACAAATGGGCACTGATTGGCACCATTATGTTGCAGATATGCACCCAATATATTGTATCAGTGCCACCTGTCATTGCCCATCGGTGCCACCTGTCAGTGCCCATCAGTGCCACCCATATGTACCAATCAATGCCACCTACGAATGCCTATCAGTGCCGCCTATGAGTGCCCATCGGTACCACCTATGAGTGCCCATCAGTGCCGCATACCAGTGCCACCTATCAGTGCCCATCATGAGTGCCCGTCAGTGCCACCTCATCAGTGCCACCTCATCGGTGCCCATCATTGCCGCCATATCAGTGCCCGTCAGTGCAGCCATATCAGTGCCCATCATTGAAGGAAAAAACGTACTTATTTACCAAAAATTTTAACAGAAACAAAGAAAAACTTGTTTTTTTTCAAAATTTTCTGTCTTTTTTTATTTGTTGCGCAAAAAATAAAAACCGCAGAGGTGATCAAATACCACCAAAAGAAAGCTCTATTTGTGGGAACAAAATGATAAAAAAATTTGTTTGGGTACAGTGTAGCATGACCGTGCAATTGTCATTCAAATTGCGACAGCGCTGAAAGCTGAAAACTGGCCTGGGTGGGAAGGTGTCTAAGTGCCCGGTATTGAAGTGGTTAAAGATAGGTTGGCGCTTTGTATTTGCCTCAGGTTATCCTACAAAGCATGGCCTTAACAACATATGATATATTTCATTGTTTTATGTTGTGTTTCCTTGCTGCCATGTCTAAAGCTAGAAAGTGTCAAAGTGCACGCGCCCTCTGGTTTTGGAGACGCTGTGACACCCTGCAGCCTTCTGAAGTTAATGCGGTCAATTGGCATCTGGAAATGGCAAGCTTTCATTTTTAGTTTAAACTTTTTTAAATTATTTTTTATTTTTATTTTTAGAAAAAGAAATATGCAAGCTACAAAATGTCAATGATAAAAAACTGACATGAAGTTTGTAGTACACATAAGCCCATTAGTATAGCTTTCATTTTTAAAAGACAAGCTAAGCTAGAGTTTAATTTTTTCAGCAAAATTTATTTTTCCATTGAGGATAAGGCATCATGTTCACACAGTAACAAAGCGATGGCCCCTGCCCCAACCTATAACTGGCCTTCACAGCAAGGAGCACATGGAAGGGCAAACGCATGAAAGACAAAATCAGAGAAAATTCCCAGCTCAACTCACCAACTAGTCTGCTTACTAGAAAGAATGAGGGTATATAATATGTAGTATTGCAAAACCAATGTCTCAAACACCCATTGGTGTACTATCCTCTAACCAGATCTATATGGGACCAAAATAAAAGAGAAGCCGCACTTGGAAGGAGTGATACTCTCAACTAGAGTGGCCAAGCCGTTAGACGGGAGACTTGTTGGAAGGTAAAAAAACGTATGTTTATTTAGAAAATATTCCAATAAAAAGAGTAAGAACTCTTTTTGTAGCACACAATGTATCGAAACAACCCTGCACCGTACAAATTAAAAAAAAAAACAAAAAAACAGAATCACAGATGAACAAGTCCGGACTAATGGGACTAGGTAGGATGCAGATGTCAGTGCTGAACCACAGTGGGAATGAATTAGGAGAAAATCTCCACTCTAATAGTACAGCACTAGCACCTGCACCTCCTAAAAGCCCCAGGGCTACCCATAAAATAAACTGGCTACAGATGAATGTAATTGTGCATGCTAGTTTGGAAAGGCAAATGTGAAAAGTAAACACACAGTAGGAGGCAAACGCCTCGTGTCAAACTTAGGGCTTTCCGTGCCGGCTGTGATGAACATACGCTGCACTCTAAAGTGTCTGTGTGATGTAAGGGGATTTTCCCTAAGTGAACGGCTCAACGTTGAAATAATAAGCTTAGATCCAGAGCGTTACTCCTCCAGGAAAACTTGACAATTCAGTTCAGTATTCAACCCTAACGGTATCAATGCTCCAAGTTTATAAATCCACCATTTTTCTTTCTTTAAGAGGACTTTATCAAAGTCCCCTCTTCCAGGGGGCAACTTCAGAGTATAAATACCCTTAATTTTCATCCCCTCACAGCTTCATCCATGTACTTTCTGAAAACGCTTTGTTAGAGGTTTTTCAGGTTCTTTTTCTTTTGTTTGTCTTATGTGTTCACCTATCCTCAAACGTAACTGTCTTTTAGTTTTTCTTATATAAAATGTATTACAAGGGCAGTTGAAATGCCTGGTAGTAGAACAATTTTTTAGGTCTTTTATTTTATACTATTTCCAGGGTCCATTAAGGTATCTGTGCGGTCCACCAAGGGGCATAGTTGGCATTTCCCACATGGGAACATCCCTTTGGATCTTGGATATGTAGATAACCAGTTATCCGTGGGTGATTTCACAAATTCTGAATGGATTAGAATATCACCTAAGTTTCTTGCTCTGCGGGCTACCATTGGGGTGTTTCCTTCAAATTTTGCTCTACGTAGCTGCTTGTGCGAGTACTCACGTTCGCGGAATCTGGCATATAATTCTTTCTCCTCCATGTCTAAAGTCCTGCTGACTAGAACAGTTTCTTTTGATATGTAGAAACTGTTCTATTGGGATGCCATTTTTTAACCATTCTGGATTATGGCTGTCTGCACATAGAAGGGTGTTGGCTGCTGTAGCTTTTTTACAAAAGGTACGGGTAACAAGGGTATGATTTTCTATTGAAATCAGAAAATCCAAAAAAGGAATCAAAAGAATAGGTCAACCGTAAGTTACAATTATTTCTATTCAGACCTTCGATAAAGTCCTCTTAAAGAAAGAAAAATGGTGGATTTATAAACTTGGAGCTTTGATAATGTTAGGGTTGAATACTGAACTGAATTGTCAACTGTTCCTGGAGGAGTAATGCTCTGGACTTAAGATTATTATTTACGCAGGTCTCTTCTCTGAACATTGCACTATATACTGGCCCTATGGTGAGAAAATGCATTCATACAACTGGATCTTTAGGGTGCGGTTGGTGTTTTCTCTGTATTGTTCTGCAATGTACATGATAGAACTACTAGTCAACTTCTAAGGAATGGAAGTCACCACCATGTTTTTATCTTTTTGTCACTTTAAGAATAATGAGAAGGTGACCCCCTCCATGAGATGGCTCCTTACTTAAGGACATGAGGATGAAGGGCACGCTATCTTGATGTCACAGACATGTCACGGACAGCTGGGATGTTATGCCCCTTATGGATGAACATTGAGCTGTTCACTTAGGGGAAATCCTCTTACACCACACAGATACTGGTGGGCGCAGCGTTTGTTTATCACAGACGGCACGGAAAGCCCTAAGTTTGACACGAGGCGTTTGCCTCCGACATGTCTGACAAGCGCAGCAACGCTGTGGCACAAGGAGTTTCACTGGATATCAGTAGCTGCAGCCACCATAGATCGCCTACATTCACTACAAATAGTGAGGGTAAATATATCATTGCACAGCGTGGCTGCAATACACCAAGAGGATAAGATCATAGTTACATAGTAGGTAGAGCTGCACGATTCTGGCTAAAATGAGAATCACGATTTTGTTGCTTAGAAGATAGATCACAATTCTCTCACGATTCTCGCGGCGTAACATCATCTTTTACATTAAAACAAAAAAAATTGGGCTAACTTTACTGTCGTTTTTTTTTTTTTTTTTTTTTTTATTCATTGAAGTTTATTTTTCCCAAAAAATTGTGTTTTAAAGACCGCTGGGCAAATACAGTGTGACATAAAATATTGCAGCAATTGACATTTTATTCCCTAGGGTCTCTGCTAAAATATATATAATGTTTGGGGGTTCCAAGTAATTTTCTAGCAAAAAATATTGATTTTAACTTAAGAAACAAGTGTCAGAAAAAAGATTTAGACTTCAAGTGGTTACATTTACACGTTAAAAACTTGGCAGACTGCCTGGATTTTTTGGCTTTTTTCTTTACACACAGAAGTTTATCCCTTTTGATCTAAGAAGGAAGAGTTAGTTACAATGTTTCATGTTAAAAACTTGGCAGACTGCCCGGATGTTTTCTTTTGACAGCTGAGTGAGCAGATAAGTCTCTCCACTTGTTATATGAAAGATTCTGCAAACTCTGCAATAGAGATCGTCAGGGAGGTTGAATCGAGATCACAATTTTTTAACAAACAATTGTGCAGCTCTAATAGTAGGTGAGGTTGAAAAAGGACACAAGTCCATCAATTCCAACCTATGTGTGTGATTATATGTCAGTATTACATTGTATATCCCTGTATGTTGTGGTCGTTCAGGTGCTTATCTAAATGTTTTTTGAAACTATCGATGCTCCCCGCTGAAACCACCGCCTGTGGAAGGGAATTCCACATCCTTGCCCCCTTTACAGTAAAGAACCCTCTATGCAGTATAAGGTTAAACCTCTTTTCTTCCACTTTTAATGAGTGGCCACGTGTCTTATTAAACTCCCTTCCGCGGAAAAGTTTTATCCCTATTGTGTGGTCACCAGTATGGTATTTGTAAATTGAAATCATATCCCCCTCTCAAGCGTCTCTTCTCCAGAGAATAAGTTCAGTGCTCGTAACCTTTCTTCATAACTAATATCCTCCAGTCCCTTTATTAGCTTTGTTGCCTTTCTCTGTACTCACTCCATTTCCAGTACATCCTTCCTGAAGACTGGTGCCCAGAACTGGACAGCATACTCTAGGTGCGGCCGGAAAACTCTTGTAGAGTGGGAGAATTATTGCTTTATCTCTTGCGTTAATTCCCTTTTTAATGTATGCCAATATTCTGTTTGCTTTGTTAGCAGCAGCTTGGCATTGCATGCCATTGCTGAGCCTATCATCTACTAGGACCCCCAGGTCCTTTTCCATCCTAGATTCCCCCAGAGGTCCTCCCCCCAGTGAGTAGATTGAACACCCAAATGCATTATTTTACATTTTTCCACATTAAACCTCATTTGCCATGTAGTTGCCCACTCCAATAATTTGTTCATATCTTCTTGCAAGGTTTCCACATCCTGCTGAGAAGTTATTGCTCTGCTTAGCTTAGTATCGTCCGCAAATACAGAGATTGAACTGTTTACCCCATCCTCCAGGTCGTTTATGAACAAATTAAATAGGATTGGTCCCAGCACAGAACCCTGTGGACCCCACTTTCCACCCCTGACCATTCCGAGTATTCCCCATTTATCACCATCCTCTGAACTCACCCTTGTAGCCAGTTTTCAATCCATGTACTCACCCTATGGTTCATGCCAATGGACCATATTTTGTACAGTAAACGTTTATTTGGGAAACTGTGTCAAATGCTTTTGCAAAATCCAGATACACCACGTCTACGGGCCTTCCTTTATCTAGATGGCAGCTCACCTCCTCATAGAAGGGTAATAGATTGGTTTGGCTAGAAAGATTCTAAATGAATCCATGCTGATTACTGCTAATGATACTGTTTTCATTACTAAAATCTTGTATATAGTCCCTTATAATCCCCTCCAAGAGCTTGCATACTATTGATGTTAGGCTAACTGGTCTGTAATTCCCAGGGATGTATTTTGGCCCTTTTTTAAATATTGGTGCTACGTTGGCTTTTCTGTAATCAGCTGGTACCATTCCAGTCAGTAGATTGTCAGTGAAAATTAGGAACAATGGTCTGACAATTACTTGACTGAGTTCCCCAAGGACCCTTGGGTGCAAGCCATCTGGTCCTGGTGACTTATTAATGTTAAGTTTTTCAAGTCTATTCCTAATTATGTCCTCTGTTAGTCATGAGGGTGCTTCCTGAGATGTGTCTTGAAGATAAACGCTGCAGTTTTGGTTACTGAAGCCCCCCGATTCCCTCGTGAAGACTGAGAAGAATAAATTCAATACCTTTGCCATCTCTCCATCCTTTGTAACCAGTTTCCCTTCATCATTTTTATGGGGCCAATAAGGTCTGTCCTCCCTCTTTTACTGTTTACTGTTTTCAGCCTTGTATTTCTTGAAGGCCTTCTCCTTTGCTTTTATATGCATTTTTACATTGGAGTTAAGCCATCCAGGCTCTTAAAGCAATCCCATCTCTCCTCCATGTTCTTTTATTCCAATTTATATCTTCTAGCAAGGCTCGTAGTTTAGGGAAGTTGGCTCTTTTGAAATTCAGTGTCTTTGTATTCCCCTTATGTTTCCTATTTGTGTGATTTTATACTGAAGCTAATTGACCTGTGATCACTTTTTCCTAAATTGCCCCGTATTTCCATATCCGTGATCAGGTCTATATTGTTGGTAATCAGTAGGTCTAGTAAGGCTTTGTTTCTAGTTGGTGCGTCTATCATCTGACCTATAAAATTGACATTTAGGAACTGGCGAGCCTTAGACAAATACTTCTTTTACTCCTCGTTATGTGTGTGTCCTAGTAGACAATCCACACATCTATGGATGCTATATCCTTAGCAAGGAGGAGGGAATTTGCTGCTCTTTCTTGTAAAGAGCCATACTTGATTGTTCATGAGGACAGAGTGGTGTTGCGCCCTCGTCCAGGTTTTTTGTCAAAAGTGGTCTCAGGTTTCCACCTGAACCAAGATATTGTCCTGCCATCGTTTTTTCCAAAACCATGTTCCAGGGAAGAGAAGTCACTACATTGTCTTGATGTAGTGAGAGCAGTCAAAGTCTATTTAAAGACACCTGCTCAGGTCCAGAAGACTGATTCCACCTTTTCAAGTCAAAGCGCACTCTGCCAGGGCAGTTAGTGCTTCTTGGGCAGTGCGTCACCAGGCCTCCATGGCTCAGATCTGTAAGGCCGCAACTTGGTCTTCAGTACATACATTCACCAAGTTTTATCAGGTGGATGTAAGAAGGCATGAGGATATCGCCTTTTAAAATTCTTTTCTTGGATTGCATCACGGGACACAGAGGTCCCTCCCCTCTTTTTGGGGTTTAAGTATATTGCTTTGCTACAAAAACTGAGGTACTCCTGGTAGAAGGAGAGGGGTTATATAGGGAGTGAACTTCCTGTAATGGGTATCCCAGTGTCCATCACCTGAAGGTGCCTATATACCCACATAGTGATTACTATGGTGCTCTGTGTCCCGTGATGTATTCCAAGAAAAGGATTTTACAGGTAAGCTGTTATAAAAATCCTATTTTTTGGCCTAAAAGCAAAACGCTATGTGTGGCAGAAAACTAACACTGCCCATTACTCTGAACACACCATCCCCACTGTGAAACGTGGTGGCAGCATCATGTTGTGGATATGCTTTTCTTCAGCAGGGACAGGGAAGCTGGTCAGAGTTGATGGGAAGATAGATGGAGCCAAATCCAGGGCAATCTTAGAATAAAACCTGTTAGAGTTGGCAAAAAAACTTGGGATTGGGTCGTTTTCCTTCCACTTAACAATGATGTGCAACTGTTGGTCTATCACATAAAATTTCAATGGGTATGAATACTTTTTCAAGGCACTGTATGTATACATTGACAAGGGCTTTTATGGAGTTGAGTTTAGGAGCTTTGGAAAAAAAAAAATGCTAAAAGCTCCTAAACGCAAGTTTTGGAGCTGTAGTGTACATGAAGCCTAAGACTGGCCATAGGTGAATGGTTAGCCGATTGAAAAAAAATCTCCCATTCACACAAGCACTTTTAACCCTCCCCCTCCCCCATTCTGGTCAGTTGTTAGCCAATTTGTAGACGTGCTAAGAAGGTGCAGTTAGACATCTGCTATTCTACCAAAGCAGTTCTTTACAGAAGAGTGATACTTCTTTCTGCCATTCCACTTTAGGGTGAAGCTCACAATACCCTTTGAGCAAGCAAGATTTTACTCAAATTTCAACCAATGCTAACGGATAGGTGGAGCAAGCAGATAGGAGCCTGTTCTGAATCTAGTTACTATTGTCAACACAAAACCAATCTTTTTTCCTCTGTTTTCTAAATCAATCTCTTTGAAGTATATCATCTTGATGTGCTTTGTTCCACTGAGCTATTATTCATCAGATGTGTGTTTATGTTATAATAATGTTATGTTTACTTTAGTGGGGTTGTCAGGCTTTGTTGTCAAATACTATGATTTCAGTGATGGGATTTAGGAATTCCTGAAAATGAGTGTCTGTGAATCATGTCAGAAATGTCTGGTTCATCAGTACTCAGGGTAAAGTATTAGACTGTAAGGATTCTTATGATAAAAAATGAATTTTTATTACGTGTGCTCATAATTCCTGTCTAGGTGTGAAAGATTTGACCTCTAAATTAGTTTTAATAAATCTAAAGTTTCCACTTGATTTTCTGACTATAGTGGATTTTCCTATTAGCACCTGCATTATCTATAGACCTGTGTCATCTTGTCTTTGTATAACTTTTTAGATGTAATGAGCACCATTATTTTTTTTTTCTGGATGTATTTCTGATCCTAAGGAGGTGTAGCTTACAGGACACTGTGAAGGGTGATAATTAAATTCTCTGAACCCAATATTCTGTGTTTTTGCAGATCCACTGTGTGACAGCCCCAGATGTCAGTTCCACCTGGAATCGGGACAGACGGCCAGATGAGCAATATACACAAGACATGTAAGTGTTGGGGACCTGTGAACCTGCATGGCAATCCAAAAAGTCATCTGTGATTATGTAGGATATAATCTTTTGATTTGTATACTAAATTAAGTGATAGTAAGGGCTAAGTTCACCTTTTACGGAAAAGATGATAAATGTAGATATTTTTGCAGGAAAAAAATGTGTGCATTTATTATTTTTCATGACCGGAGCCTGCGATGTATTGCACCCACAATCGCAGGTTCAATGTCAGACTCCTGCACACTCTTCTTTCTGCTTTCTGACCTTACCTTGATGCAGTCTTTCAGTTAGAAAGTGTGAATTTACTACGAGCGCACTAATCAGCACACTCATAGTCAATTGAAAACATAGTCGTATTCTGCTGTAGAAGACAGGACTTGTAGTTTTATTCACAGATCCACGTGAAATGAATGATGAGTTGCACCAATTGGAAATATGAGAGTGCATCAGGGCAGAGGAATCCCCATCTGCTGTCACAAGTCAGGGGGTACTGGAACATGTTATACCCTAAATATGAGTGTTACATGTTCTAAAAGGTGAACCTATCCTTTAAAAGGAATTCTGTAAAGGCCTGTATCCCCATATTATGGAAATAAACCACTGCCACATCAATTAGCCTTTGGTTCCGTAAAATTAAGGAAACCCAGCTTATGGAAGGGACTGTAGCTTCCGCTAATGCCACTGGAGAACAAACCTGGTTCTATTTGACAGACTTTCTTTACTCGTCAGCTTTCTATTGGACGGACGCTTGAGGAACAATGATTCAGTTATAACTATACTCAAGCTTTCGGATATGAGGTGGACGCCCTCCACTCAATAGCATCCCCTACCCTTTTTTTTCCCTCACCCCCCTCTCTTGTCTTCTATTTTCTCTTTTTGTTTTTTCTCTCTCTCTTTTTTTTTATCCACCGGAACTTTTTACATTTCGAGAGTTGCCTAAGGCAAGGTTTTTGTTCATGTACCTAGCAGTCAGGTTGCTCCGCTTATATGCAGAAATATATCCGGCATTCTTCCTGTTCCATTCTCGGTGTTGGCTACTGAAGACATTTTTGAGTTGGACGCCGGGTTCCAAGCATGAATGACTGGTAGTTCTTCATATACTAAATCATAGTCCAAGAAGGTATTAAAGTGTGTTCACAATTTATTCAACTGTTATGCCGATCACAATTAAATAGCTGAGAAATTAAGGAATTGTCTATAACTTGATACGTAGGCTCACTCAAGAATTAGTTCTGGCCAGGTTAGTACATTGTGTTTAAAAAAAATGGCTTCACGCATTCCTAAACAAACAAAGCTAAATATTACCATTTATTGGTAATAATTACCAGGGATGGTTAATCCAGGGAATATTCGATTTGCCTTCTGGGGGGGATTTAGGAAGGAATTTATTTTTAGAGCATTAGACCATGCTCTATAGAAGCCTTTTTTTTTGCCTTCCTCTGGGTCAATTGTGGGTATAGGGTCCTATATATGAAGGTTTTCAGGTTGTTTGTTCTGTTTTTCTATTGGTTGAACTAGATAGGCTTGTGGTTTGTTGTTTTTTTCTTTTTTTTTTTTTTTTCTTGCAACCTAACTATCTGTATTTTAATGAATTTTGTACAAATTCAAAACCTTAAAAAAAAGCACCTTCAAGGTCCCAGATAGTTTTGGCATTTCAATTTATCCATGGCCGTCTCTGTTCGACAAAAGTAAATCTGATGATCGATTTCTATTAAATGGGACTGTTAGAAAACTTTTGTTGATCAGCCAACCTGCAGCAGCCGATCAGTGTATTCTGACAGGAAAGGAGTCTCATTGTCCTAATACAGTGACACAGCGGGGAAGATTCCCCCATCCACCACCACCACCTCGCATGTGTGGATGGGGATGCAGTAGTGCATGCTGCTGGTGTAAATGGACCCTTAAGTTTACAAAGATACACCATAAAGGTGGTTAAAATATTTGCTACATATGAGAGCAGGCCATTGCAATGTTATATACATATTACTCTATTTTTGGTGATGTACTTTGTGGCTTTAAGTGATTGAACTGAATGGACTTTTTTTTTTTTCAGCCAGACTATGTAACCCCTTACCTATACCCAGTGAAGTTACTAGCCTCAGGTGATACACAGAGACGAAAAAAAATCCTCCTACATAAGTTATACCTGTTTATCTACAATTTGTCCTGCACATCCCTGTAAAACCCAGAGATGAAAAGGATTTTTCAGTCTTACAAACCAGGCGGCAGGAGCTGCAGTTGCACACTGTACAAAAGCTCTGAGGACTGATTGGAGGGAAGGGACACACCCCTCTTTGCACAGCACACAAACTGTCGGCTGACGTCGCTCAGCTGGTCCAGGCTGGGGAAAGATTTTGACCATATGGTTCAGAATCACCTAGTTCAGAATCTGAGATCCACCAAGAGCCTGAGCCAGCCCCTCCTCCCGCCCCCTCCACAGCCCATCACTCCAGTGAGTGCTGGAGGGGAATGCAGAATCAGTGACTGACAGTGCTCTCTGCTCAGAGCAGAGGGGGAGAACTGAGTGATCAGTGGTGTTTGATCGCTCAGCTCTCACTGCAGAGCCAGCATGGGACAGATGCAACACTGAATCGATGCTGCATCCACCTAGGTGAGTATGATTGTTTAATTACACTTTGTACAATTTTGGACATGAATAAAGGGCAGTACTTATTTATTTATTTATATTTACTAGCGGTGCAACATAGGCCTTTTTGACTTGAAAGTTGATTTATGAAGGCATGAGTTCCCAATATATAATATCATTTATAACATTTATTTTCCTGTTTCCCAGTGGTTTTCCTTATTTCTTGTTCAGCAGTAAAAACTTGACTGGGGTTCTAAACCTTCCACATTCTGTCTAAGTTGTTACTTATAACTCTCTTGGAGCTCGGAGTGAAAATGTGAGCAGTGTCACTCAGCAGATCATTGGGAGAAGATGTTTCCATGTAATTATCAGCTTTTGCCCTGATCACCAATGAGGTCCCATAGTAATGATCACTTTGTTAGAGGGGATGAAATGGCCAAGGATGCCAACTTTTTCATTGTGTTCGCCACATGAAGTCGGTTTACTTCAAGTTGGTTTAAATGGTTCTCTGGGGCTGCCTCATCAAGTCATTTATTACAATACAAGTTGTATTAGGAATTTAAACCTTTGTCTGCCTATTAATAATCATGTTGTTTTCAGAGCAACAATATTTTAAACTATTGTTTTGAATATACTTATCATTGGAATTTACAGGAATGTTCCCTTCTCTTGCCTGCAGTCTCTTCATTTGTTTTTCAAGGCTGACAAGGAAAGGATAAAATTAATAATTTTGCCTTGGAGGCAAACAGAGAATAATTCATTAGAAGCCGTTTTAAAATGCGGCGCTTCGTAAGCCTCTCTCTGGGGGGTTGTACAGATTTCTGAATTGGTTAGTTCAAAGCTGCCATCAACGGCTGCTAGAATTCTTGTATGTCTTTTATTTCAACAAGAAACTCGTTGAATTGCAGATGAGGAAGAAAGATTTTCAGATGTTTAGAGATTAGTTCGAGGCAATAAGAATACCAAGTCGTTTTTGCTTGGAAAAAAGCTGTTTCGAAAACAATTAATTTACTTTTTCTTTTAGTTAATATTTAATGCAATTATGTTAACATACTTGTTTCCAGAATGTAATAGAGTTATGTGTATAAAAAAAGTCTGAAGTAATCATTTCAGTTGCTGATGCTACCCCTAATTCAGGTACATTGATTAGGAAGTCTATGTATTTTTCAAGTTCTCCAGTAATGCACAGCTATGACTATGAATGGCAGCGTGTATGTATTTAATCTAATCGCTCCTTTAGGTAAGCAGATGCAGGAATATTTTAGTATGTATGACTTATCCAGGCACAAGTGGGATGTAATACATTTCACCTGGGAATAACCATTTCTTAAATGGTAATCCACTATTTAAATCTTAGAAAACTAAGTGAAAGAAATGAAATATATCATGGAATTGAAGCAGATTTCACAATGCAATCTGTAGGATTTATTGTTAAAGCACCTTTTACAATATTATGCTGCACAGTGTTTCATGAACAAGATATTAATATTTTATCCAGATTGGTGCTTGTCCAGCCCAATCTTTGACCATTCAGATTACATTTTTAAAGAATTTGGCAATGTTAGACATCGTTCACTAAGCAAATTAAATGTGTGCCTCGACGTCATAGCCTGTATATACATGCCCTCCATGACTAGAGTCAGACAGCTCTAACGTTGCTTTGGCTAAGGGCAGATATTTCATAAGAATGACAGTTGACAGATCTACCCAACATTGCTGGAATTGCTGGGACTTGCATCAGTCTGATACCGGACTTGGTTGCTGATTGGAAGCAGTACACACGGTGAAATGTTTATTCTTCTTTCTTCATAAAATAGACACAATTGGAAATCTGCCATAGAAAGGTTTTGCAACATGTGACATTTGGAAGCACTAATTAGAACTTTCTTTTTTACCCTTGTGAGGCTTGGTTGCCATAAGCAATGCTCCAGTCTTGCATTTGTAGTCTTTTTATGCATTTTATCAAGACCTTTTATATTTTATGTGTATTTTTACCCAATCTCTCATTATTCTAAAAAAAAAACCAGGACAGAGATATAAAACAGGCAATGAATAGAGGACATTAGTATGTAATAAATAATGCATTCTCTCCCCTAAAGCCACTGGGCATTATCAGAAGTGTTGAAAAGTAGGACACAAAACTACTTTTCTTCGCCTCTTGATATCCCCTTGGAAGGGTGCTACTGAGTTTGGAGACTGAACTTTTGCATAGAGAAAGTTCTCTATGGTATGTACCACAGTGTGGGTATTTTTGCAGACAGATGTGAAGAAAGAAATTGGCAAAGGATGCACACATATCCTTTTCAGGTTGTAAAATAGGTTTCCATAGGTTTCCATAAATTCAGTACTTTCCCACTCGTGCACTTTTTGGAACTCCAATTTGATTATACTACATCATGGGACACCAAGCATCTTCATATCTATTAGGCTCTGTTCACATCTCCCCGTTCCGAATTGTGGGTGGAATTGCAGCAATTCGAAATAGCAGCAAATTGCGGGACTCCCATGCGTTCCCTTTCAATTGCACCCCAAATGCGGCACAGTTTTCCCGCGATTCATCGGTCAACAATCGCAGTAAAATCGTGCAAACAGAATTGCGGGACGCCTGACACCCTAAGTACAAGAGCTTCTTTTGGAAGACAGGCGCCCCACAATTCTGTTTGCACGATTCTGCCGCGGTTGTTGCCCGATATGTCAAGATGTGAACGGAGCCTAACAATAGGGTTCTGCTGGCACCTTCAGGTGATTGAACACTGGGGAAAAAAAAGGCAAAGTCCCCTCCCAGGCTTAACTTCTCTCTGTTTGACAAGCTTTTTCCCAGAGTAGAGAAAAAAATGAGAGCTTCTTTCACATGTTCTTACGGCAACACTTTTTACTGAACTATTACCAAATGGAAGCAGATATTCCCCCATGCCCTGTTATACATGATTTATTCAACCAAATTAAAAAAGTTGAAACTATAGAAAAACTAACTGTGAGGATTCATAACGCCGTAGGGAAGTGTATTATGGTTCTAAATAAATGCCACACATACATGCTTCAACACCTTACTGATACACCTTAGGGTCTTGACGAGTTGCTAACGACAGATGGTGTGATCTTTGTTCTCCTCTTACTCAATCTATCTCTCCTCTACAATTCATTACTTCCTCTTTCATCTTTTTGTTCCTTTGTTACACAGGGTTTCTACAGTTTGCTTGATGACAGAATATAGAAGCTAGATAATATGTAAAATCATTGGGCTCATAATTTTTATAAGGGACAACGTAACATTTCTGGCTGAATCAAAGCTCTAATTAGCAATGTTATTAATAAAAGGGATCTGTGACACCAGGCTCTAGGTACTATTTATAAGTACTAGATTAAATTATGTTTTATACACTGGTGACTTTTTAAAAATTATTGTTGAAACTTGTGTCAACACTTTTGCTTATATCGTGTTTCATTCATTCATTCAGGATTTCAAAGTTGCTAGGGGGTTCCTTGAGCAACAAGTGATTTCTCCCTCACAAATGACGAACCACTGACACCAATGCTCTTTTTAACTATCTGTAAGGATGGGCTACACACTGGCCGCATATCAGTCGACACAGTAGGAACTGGCTGACTTTGGGCCCCTGTGTACAGCTGCCTGATCGACAGAAGCTAATCTCACGACCAGCTTCTGTCGAACAAGCATGCTGGAAAACTAACATCTGACCGGCATCCAATCTGCATCCAGTCATAGCCAACTATTGCGAGTGCTGACCAGTGTATTGTGGCAGGGGGCGGTGCCTCTGTCAGAACACAGCAGAAGAGATTGTTGCACGATCATCACTTGTGTTAGCACAGCAAAATGTAGTGTATACCAGGCTTTGGGAGGGGCATTCTTCCCATTGACCACAAATGTAAGGGGAATTCTTCACACTAACCATCACACTAATGTACTGTGAACTGTAGCTATAATAATTATTAGCAGGGATTCCCTAAAGTCAAAAATTTAAAGTTGAGAAAGGCTGATATGTATATGAAATTTAGTACTTTATAGGTGACACTGTTGTCATGTACGAGCTGTGATTTTTGCATCATTGCTCTTTGAACTCAGGCTGCAGGATTATGCACCCTCGGGGGGTGTGTCATTGACAGCCTGGGCAGACAGGAAGTGGATTTATTGATGCTATTCCTCATTCAACCTAGAAGAGGGGTGGCTTTGCTGGAAGGTGGTAAGTGACATGTTGCGTCTGACGGTAAGTGACAGTGGTAGGTGACCTGTTGCATCTGGCAGCAGGTGACGGTGGCAAGTGACATGTTGCATCTGGCAGCAGGTGACGGTGGTAAGTGACATGTTGCATCTGGTGGCAGGTGATGGTGGCAAGTGACATGTTGCATCTGGCAGCAGGCGACGGTGGCAAGTGACACGTTGCGTCTGGCAAGTGACTGTGGTAAGTGACCTGTTGTATCTTGCAGCAGGTGACGGTGGTAAGTCACACGTTGCATCTGGTGGCAGACAATGGTAGCAAGTGACATGTTGCATGTGGTGGCAAGTGACACGCTGCATCTGGTGGCAGGGGATGTTAGCAAGTGACATGTTGCATTTGATGGCAAGCGAATGTGGCAAGTGACACGTTGAATCTGGTGGCAGGTGGCGGTGGTAAGTGACATGTTGCATCTGGCAGCAGGTGACATGTTGCATCTGGCAGCAGGTGATGGTGGTAAGTGACATGTTGCATCTAGCGGTAGGTGACGGTGGCAAGTGACACACTGCGTCTGGCTAGTGACGGTGGCAAGTGACATGCTGCATCTGGCAGCAGGCGCCGGTGGCAAGTGACACATTGCGTCTGGTGGCAAGTGACACGCTGCATCTGATGGCAGGTGATGGTGGCAAGTGACACGCTGCATCTGGTGGCAGGGGACGTTGGCAAGTAACACGTTGCATCTGGCAGCAGGCATTAAGAGCAAGTGACATGTTGCATCTGGTGGCAGGCGACGGTAGCAAGTCACACGCTGCATCTGGTGGCAAGCGAAGGTGGTAAGTGACACGTTGCATCTGGCAGCAGGTGGCAGTGGAAAGTGACATGTTGCATCTGGCAGTGGGTTACAGTGGTAGGTAGAGTTGCACGATTCTGGCCAAAATGAGAATCACGATTTTTTTTGCTTAGAATAAAAAAATCACGATTCTCGCGGCATAAAATCTTTCACATTATACAAAAAAATTGGGCTAACTAGTACTGGTTAGTTTTTGTTTTTTTTGCACAAATACAGTGTGACATAAAATATTGCAACAGCCACCATTTTATTCTCTAGGGTCTCTACTAAAAAAAATGTATATAATGTTTGGGGGTTCTAAGTAATTTTCTAGCAAAAAAAAATGATTTTAACTTGAAACCAACAAATGTCAGAAAAAAGGTGTAGTGTTTAAGTGGTTAAACTTCCCTAATTTTCACACCAAAGTATATTCCTTTGATCTAAAGGACAAATTGTTGCAATGTTTCTGCTTAAGTTCCACTGCTAAAGAAAGTTGTTATTCTTGGCAGACTGCCTGTTTTTTTTTTTCCTTTCTTTTGACAGCTGTTGGCTCTATCTGAGCAGAGAGAATTCTCTGCATAGGAAGAATCAGGAAATACTTTTTTCAAGCTTGCAATGTGGAAAAAATCACGATAAAGATTCTTCACGATTAATCGTGTAGCTCTAGTGGTAGGTGACATGTTGCATCTGGCAGCGGGTGACAGCGGTAGGTGACACTCTGCATGTGACGTGGCAAGTGACACGTTGCATCTGGCGGCAGGTGACAGTGGCAAGTGACACGTTGCATCTGGCGGCAGGTGACAGTGGCAAGTGACACGTTGCATCTGGCAGGTGACGGTGGCAAGTGACACGTTGCATCTGGCAGGTGATGGTGGCAGGTGACACGCATCTGGCAGCAGGCGACGGTGGCAAGTGACACGCTGCATGTGGCAGCAGGCGACGGTGGCAAGTGACACGCTGCATGTGGCAGCAGGCGACGGTGGCAAGTGACACGCTGCATGTGGCAGCAGGCGACGGTGGCAAGTGACACGCTGCATCTGGCAGCAGGAGATGGTGGCAAGTGACACGCTGCATCTAGCAGCAGGCGACTGTGGCAAGAGACGCTGCATCTGGTGGCAAGTGACACTCTGCATCTGGTGGCAAGTGGCAGGCGACGGTGGCAAGTGACATGCATCTGGTGGCAGGGGATGTTGGCAAGTGAAACACGCTGCATCTGGTGGCAAGCAATGGTAGCAAGTGACTTGTTGCATCTGGTGACAAGCGAGTCCATCAAGTCCAACTTATGTGTGTAATTATATCTCAGTATTACATTGTATATTCCTGTATGTTGATGTTGTTCAGGTGCTTATCTAATGTTTTTTGAAACTATCGATGCTCCCCGCTGAGACCACCACCTGTGGAAGGGAATTCCACATCCTTGCCGCTCTTACAGTAAAGAACCCTCTACGTAGTTTAGGGTTAAACCCCTTTTCTTTTAATTTTAATGAGTGGCCACTTGTCTTGTTAAATGCCCTTCCGCGAAAAAGTTTTATCCCTATTGTGGGGTCACCAGTATGGTATTTGTAAATTGAAATCATATCCCCTCTCAAGCGTCTCTTCTCCATAGAGAATAAGTTCAGTGCTCGCAACCTTTCTTCATAACCAATAACCTCCAGACCCTTGATTAGCTTTGTTGCCCTTCTTTGTGCTCGCTTTATTTCCAGCACATCCTTCCAGAGGACTGGTGCTCAGAATTGGACAGCATACTCCAGGTGCGGCCGGACCAGAGTCTTAATCCCTTTTTTAATGCATGCCAATATTCTGTTTGCTTTGTTATCAGCAGCTTGGCATTGCATGCCATTGCTGAGCCTATCATCTACTAGGACCCCCAGGTCCTTTTCCATCCTAGATTCCCCCCAGAGGTTCTCCCCCCCCAGTGTATAGATTGCATTCATATTTTTGCCACCCAAAAGCATTCTTTTACATTTTTTTCTACACTAAACCTCATTTGCCATGTAGTTGCCCACCTCATTAATTTGTTCAGATCTTCTTGCAAGGTTTCCACATCCTGTGGAGAAGTTATTGCCCTGCTTAGCTTAGTATTGTCCGCAAATACAGAGATTGAACTGTTTATCCCATCCTCCAGGTCATTTATGAACAAATTAAATAGGATTGGTCCCAGCACAGAACCCTGTGGGACCCCACTACCAACCCCTGACCATTCCGAGTATTCCCCATTTATCAATAATAACTGGGTATCCTTAATAGAGCGCCCTTCCAACACATAGACACCCCCACCACGCCAATATCTCTAAATGTCTAATACAAAAAATTGTGCTGACCAATGTTAAATGGTGAGCGCCACTATCTCTAATTACCTAATTCAAAAAATAGTGCTGACCAGTGTTAAATAGCGAACACAAAATAAAAGTGAAAACTAAGAGAAGCTGCCCCTTTAGAATATAAATCATGCATACAAAATATTTGATCCTACATGCCACTGATTGCCCAATAATCTAATAAAGGCACATGGGATAAATATGGGGCGCTAAAAATATTCTGTGACCAAAAAATCGGTGTTTAGCACAATAGTGGTGGGACCCTCCTATTGTGCTTGTGTAACACTTAGCGAATAAATGAAGCTATCAATCTACAAATAGCAAAATAAGCAATATATAGAATTGTGACATTCAAGTGAAACTCAATGTGAAATTAATGTGAAATCACTGCACTTCATGCTGTGACATAACAAAACATCATATGACAGTCCATATATAACAGATCCATCCAAGAGGAACTGTTTGTGACCACATCTAGTGTAATATCAGCTGCATACATTCAAGTGTCTTCGTGTGTCTTCCACCTCACCCCTGTGTTCAGTGAATCACACCCTCCAGAAATGCACTCACCAAATTACAATGCCAGCACTTTCATGCAAGGCAAAAAACGCTTGTTTTACCACACTCAGGGGTAAATGGAATAATCGGTGTCCAGGAGGATAGTTGTTCTATAGATCCACATGAAAGAAAATAAAGTGCTCCAATAGTGTAAATCAGCAAATAACATTTATTAAAACCACTGCAATCTTCAACTGATGCACTCACATTGTACAAAAGATAAAACGGCAGAAATCATGTGCGGATCACATCAATCTTCAAGCAATCTTCAAACAGGTGCAAATCAAACAACAAAACAACTGTTGGTCACGGCGGACCCGAGGTGTGCTTTCTCTGGGCTGCAGTTACACTGCAATCTCATCCCTCCCTTCGGCTATCCTCCGCTCCTCCGTGCACTCAAACTTCCTGACTCCTGTGTAGTTTAACCGCGCTGTGTGTCACGTCTCACAGCCATTCCCCATTTATCACCACCCTCTGAACTCGCCCTTGTAGCCAGTTTTCAATCCATGTACTCACCCTATTGTCCATACCAACGGACCTTATTTTGTACAGTAAACATTTATGGGGAACTGTGTCAAATGCTTTTGCAAAATCCAGATACACCACGTCTACGGGCCTTCCTTTATCTAGATGGCAACTCACCTCCTCATAGAAGGTTAATAGATTGGTTTGGCAAGAACGATTCTTTGCCTAACTGGTCTGTAAATCCCAGGGATGTATTTTGGGCCCTTTTAAAATATTGGTGCTACATTGGCTTTTCTCCAATCCGCTGGTACCATTCCAGTCAGTGAACGGTCAGTAAAAACTAGGAACAATGGTCTGGCAATTACTTGACTGAGTTCCCCAAGTACCCTTGGGTGCAAGCCATCCTGTCCCGGTGATTTTTTTTGATAGGTTTCCCAAGTATAATTCTAATTCTATCCTCTGTGAGCCATAAGGGTGCTTCCTGTGATGTGTCACGAGGATAAACATTGTAGTTTTGGTTACTGAAGCCCCCCGATTCCCTTGTGAAGACTGAGAAGAAGAATAAATTCAATACCTTCGCCTTCTCCCCATCCTTTGTGAACAGATGTCCTTCCTCATTCTTTATGGGGCTAATATGGTCTGTCCTCCTTTTTTTACTGCTTACATACGTAAAGAATTTCTTGGGATTTTTTTTGCTCTCCTCCGTTATGTGTCTTTCGTGTTCTATCTTAGCCACCCAGGACTTTTGTTCGCCCTTTCAAATTTATTACCCAAAGGGATGCACTGGCTAATGCCCTTTATTAATATGCTCTTAAAGCAAACCCATCTCTCCAAGTGACACGCTGCATGTGGCAGCAGGCGACAGTGGCAAGTGACACGCTGCATCTGGCAGCAGGAGATGGTGGCAAGTGACACGCTGCATCTGGCAGCAGGAGATGGTGGCAAGTGACACGCTGCATCTAGCAGCAGGCGACAGTGGCAAGTGACACGCTGCATCTGGCAGCAGGAGATGGTGGCAAGTGACACGCTGCATCTAGCAGCAGGCGACGGTGGCAAGAGACGCTGCATCTGGTGTCAAGTGACACTCTGCATCTGGTGGCAAGTGGCAGGCGACGGTGGCAAGTGACATGCATCTGGTGGCAGGGGACGTTGGCAAGTGAAACACGCTGCATCTGGTGGCAGGCAATGGTAGCAAGTGACTTGTTTCATCTGGTGACAAGCGAAGGTGGCAAGTTACATAGTAGGTGAGGTTGAAAAAAGACAAGTCCATCAAGTCCAACTTATGTGTGTAATTATATCTCAGTATTACATTGTATATTCCTGTATGTTGATGTCGTTCAGGTGCTTATCTAATAGTTTTTTTAAACTATCGATGCTCCCCGCTGAGACCACCACCTGTGGAAGGGAATTCCACATCCTTGCCGCTCTTACAGTAAAGAACCCTCTACGTAGTTTAAGGTTAAACCTCTTTTCTTTTAATTTTAATGAGTGGCCACTTGTCTTGTTAAATGCCCTTCCGCGAAAAAGTTTTATCCCTATTGTGGGGTCACCAGTATGGTATTTGTAAATTGAAATCATATCCCCTCTCAAGCGTCTCTTCTCCATAGAGAATAAGTTCTGTGCTCGCAACCTTTCTTCATAACCAATAACCTCCAGACCCTTTAGCTTTGTTGCCCTTCTTTGTGCTAAGGTTAATAGATTGGTTTGGCAAGAACGATTCTTTGCCTAACTGGTCTGTAAATCCCAGGGATGTATTTTGGGCCCTTTTAAAATATTGGTGCTACATTGGCTTTTCTCCAACCCGCTGGTACCATTCCAGTCAGTGAACGGTCAGTAAAAATTAGGAACAATGGTCTGGCAATTACTTGACTGAGTTCCCTAAGTACCCTCGGGTGCAAGCCATCCTGTCCCGGTGATTTTTTTGATAGGTTTCCCAAGTATAATTCTGTCCTCTGTGAGCCATAAGGGTGCTTCCTGTGATGTGTCACGAGGATAAACACTGTAGTTTTGGTTACTGAAGCCCCCCGATTCCCTTGTGAAGACTGAGGATAGGAATAAATTCAATACCTTCGCCATCTCCCCATCCTTTGTGAACAGATGTCCTTCCTCATTCTTTATGGGGCTAATATGGTCTGTCCTCCCTTTTTTACTGCTTACATACGTAAAGAATTTCTTGGGATTTTTTTTGCTCTCCTCCATTATGTGTCTTTCGTGTTCTATCTTAGCCACCCAGGACTTTTGTTCGCCCTTTCAAATTTATTACCCAAAGGGATGCACTGGCTAATGCCCTTATTTAATATGCTCTTAAAGCAAACTCATCTCTCCAAGTGATACGCTGCATCTGGTGGCAGGCGAAGGTGGCAAGTGACACGTTGCGTCTGGTGGCAAGCGAAGGTGGCAAGTGACGCACTGCATCTGTTGGCAGGCGACGGTAGCAAGTGACACGTTACATCTGGCGGCAGGGCACGGTGCATCTGGTGGCAGGTGACAAGCTTAGGTTTCCCACTGATTTTGCATTGTGGTGAGTTGAACTATTTTATGATATGTTACAGTGTAGTAATCGAAACAGGATGATTTAAATTCAAATGAGTTAAATTCAAAATGCTAACCATAACATACAAGGCCATTCACAACATCGCCCCCATCTACATCACCAACCTCATCTGCAGATATTGCCCTCTCCGCTCCTCCCAGGACCTCCTGCTCTCTAGCTCCCTTGTTACCTCCTCCCATGTTTGCCTTCAGGACTTCTCCAGAGCCTCTCCCATCCTCTTGAATTCTCTGCCCCAGTATGTCCGATCAGCCCCTACCCTGTCCACCTTTAGGAGATCCCTGAAAACTCATTTATTCAGGGAAGCCTATCCCACACCCACATAACTGTCCCTGAGCCACCCCCATCAAATCATTCTTTGCAGATATTACCTTTTGTACCACCACCCCCTCCCTTTAGAATGTAAGCTCTACGAGCAGGGCCCTCCTGTACCTTTTGTATTGAACTGTACTGTAATTGTGTTGTCCCCCTTATACATTGTAAAGCGCTGTGTAAACTGTTGGCGCTATATAAATCTCATATAATATTATAATAATAATAATAATTTAAGTGCTAACACGTCCTTTGGAAGGATTATTTAATTTTCCTTGATCAGTGTTAGAAATGTTGAAGGAGCCAAAGTTGTTTATTCCTTGTTTCCAAATCCCTACATTGCTAAGTAGTAGCGCTGTGATTAATTAATGCTGGTAAAATTCAGGATGCGGTTGGCAGTTTAGGCTTACGGAAACAACTCTACACTCAAAAGTTTAGCATTACCAGTTATAAGTTGTTATAAGCATTATCCTCAGATTTTGTGCCATTGACTCTTTGCATAGAAACAGTTTTAAAGGGGAGGAGTTAGTAAGATGAACACTCCCCTATATATATATATATATATATATATATATATATATATATATATATATATATATATCTTTTCCCTCTATTTTCACCTGGTGATCTGACCAGTAACACACCTACTTTAGAGTGCCCCCACTCTGGATGAAGGAACACGGGGCAAAGCAGACAGCAACATTGTTAATTTGGGGGGAGGTGAGTGTTATATGTACTAGCAGATTTAGATACACTTAACAAATCAAAGCCAAACTCCAACTCACAGTTACAGCAAATAGTTTTTTCTTTTGTTATAAAGGTCTTAAATAAAAGCTGAAAGAACTGTAAAGCTGAGCTGCACAGTTTAAGTGCCAGAGAATACGGCAAGCACACAGGCAGGTGCATTCTATTGCAGAAGAGACATTGCCGCAGTGGAACTTCAGTTTCGCTTTAACTTGATGCATGTGCAGGAGAGCTTGTGCCGTTGAAAAATAATAGACTTACTGATCACCAGATGAAAATAAAAGAAATAAAGGCTAAAAAAGAAAACAAATGTAGCCAACACATCTAAGAATTGGTAAACTGCAATATAATGTTTGCTTTTGGGCTTAATACTGCTTTAAATATTTAGCTCTCCCTAACAGTGACACTAAACGATGGTTTAACCACTTGCCAACTGCGCTATAGCCGAATGATGGCTACAGCGCGGACAGCTAGTTCTGGGAGGCTGTCATATGCCGGCCTCCTGTGATCGCGCCTGCTGCTGGGCGTGGGCGCCGCTTTGTGATCAGTGTCCAGAGAACACTGCTTTTCACAGATTGAGTTAAAGAGTCAATCAGTGGCTTTTTACCATATGATCAGCTGTGTCCAGTCCAGAGGAGAAGAGAGGCGATAACCAGCTTCTCTAAAAGGGACATGTACACTGATTATCAGTGCAGTCCAAACAGTGCTGCCAATGTGTGCCCATCAGTGTCACCTACCAATGCCGCCTGTCGGTGTAGCCTCATCAGCGCACATCAGTGAAGGAGAAAAATTACCCGTTTCCAAATTTTTATAACAAACTATGAAAGTTTTTGATTTTTCTAAATTTTCGGTGTTTTTTCATTTAGAAAAAATAAAAAAAAACCCAGTGGTGATTAAATACCACCAAAAGCTCTATTTGTGTGAAAAAAATGATAAAAATTTTGTTTGGGCTACAAGAAAGCTGAAAATTTGGCCTGGTCAGGGAGAGGGTAAAAGTGCCCAGTAGGCAAGTGGTTAAAAAAATAAATTCCATTCAAATATGCATTCTTAAGAAAGTACATTCTGTAGCTCTTAGCCTCTTTCCAAATCGTTTAATTTTTTATTTATTTATTTTATTGCTCCTGTGATCCTACTCACTCCTGAGATGAAAACTATGCAATTTGTAGTTTGCATAGAGCAGTGCACATGACCACAACTAACCTGCACTGCTGTTTCCAAACAAATCGAAGTAAGGGGGGTTGGTAAGGAGATAGAAAAGTGCAATTTCATGAAAAAAAGATCACAGGGCCATTAAGTAGTGGATGCATGTGGATTATTTTTGTAGAATAAGGCTATCATTTAGTGTCAAGTTTAACCTGACACTTATACTTTAAACTGCTAAGATTTATTTTATGTCAAGCAGGCAAAATTTTTTTTATAAAAAACATGCGGTACATCTCCGCAATACATGGCATTTACTATGATCTATCCCTCTACCCTTTCACTGCTGCTGACATAACAATTATATAGCAGCCAGGAGTTTTTCCATTTTTTCTGCCAGCTTTCACATAGAAGTTATCTGGGTGGCTTTAAACTTCACTTCATCTTGGTATCTACTCTGTGTTTTATCTAATAAACTTTTACCTGTTAAGAAAAAAAACTTCACTTCTGTACACTGGTAATGAAGCTCCAGACCAAGAGGGAGCAAGTAAGAGGCGTCCATAGTAAGGGTTTACAGAACTCCAGGAATAGTAGCACTTTTAAAAATGCCCAGGTTTATAAAAAAATAAATCCAGAGAGGTATATGCCACTTTGTGGGTCTATCTTTTTTAAATTATTTTTATTATAGCCGTTTACTGAGCACCTGGAGCATGACCATCGCTATACTTCTAGCAGTTCGACGTTGGACCTTCAAGTGGGCAATTCTGCTGCTGCAGAGTCATTTGCAGCTGCCCTGTCTGTCCCCCTTTTCCTCTCCTCTTGCCAATAATGGAAGGCTTTGTATTATGTGAACCCATTAAAAAATACTAAATATTCTATGAACGGGCGGGAAGTGCAGAGCCCATCTCTCCTATCTCATGGTAGTATATTGGAATCAGTACCTGCGTTCAGTAAAAATGTGAATAATAAATAAAAAGATAAGTCCTTGAGGTGACATACACCTCTCTGGACTTAACCCCTTTTAAATTAGCACATTTTTAAGTGTAGCAATTCCTGAAGTTCCACGTTGAACTTGTGCATATAAAAACCAAAATCCTAAACTAATCTCAACAGCACTAAAAGCTTTGGCATCAGTTCCCATCCCAGAGCCTGGAACCAAAAGCAACTGTTTTACATAAATCTGCATCTGCCTTAGAAGTCCTCACCTTATTATGTTTTAAAGCCCAACTCCAGGAAAATTAAAAAAAACCTTGCAATGGGGCTGCAAGGGTTAATTAATATGTTTGTGAAGGGGAGAGGAGAAATCCTTTTACTTACCTGATCCTCCGGTCCCCGGCAGGAGGTGCCCCCCCATGATATGACAATGGACTGGCCCTCTGTGTCCTCTCATCCAGAGTAGAGCTATGGACATTGATCTGGTCTTAATGACATCAGGACCCTAGATTGGTAGAGCAGGGAGGAGCGGAGGATTAGGTAAGGCTTTTTATTTCCCCCCTAGGCATAAACGAGCACAGACCCACTGCCAGGAATATTTTTTTTTATTTGAGCAGAGTTGAGTTTTAATGAAGTTAAAATTTCAAACAGTATGAAAAAGCATAGTTAAACTATCTGTTTAAACACATTTGTTAATTTTATGTTTAAAAAAACACATTTGTTGAGCTGTGTGACACTCCCTTTGGTGTTCTAGAACATTTTAGAAATCACAGTAGAACAGCTTATTTTCATAAATGCATTTTCTGACAGATTTGATGCCTTGGTACAGAGATTTGAGGCTCCCGATTCCCGTAATCGATGGGATAGCCCCCTCTTTACTGTGCAGAAGGATGATGCACTGCCGCTGGAACAGATCTGCAATGCAATTTTCCACAGAAAAGCCCCTCCTCCCAACCAATCCACACAGACTGTAAGCAATACACCCCTGCTCCTTTTACTTTGTCCATATAATATGATTTGATATGCGTATCATTTTGCAACTTGATGTTTACCTGTTAGTTATTAAAACAGATCAGTCATTTACAGGTAAGTGATGCCTTCTGTTATTTGCCTTGTCTTAAAAAAAAATTTGAGAGTTGAGTGCTTGCCATTTGCTTAGTGGGCTTTCAATTTCTCAAGGTTAGGCCTGAGTTCTGCTTATCTGCCAACCCCCTGTCCACTAAGGGGTTTATTTTCTGAAATTTGAGAGTGCAAAATCTGGGGCAGCTCTGCATAGAAACCAATCAGTTTCCGGGTTTTTTTCTTTTTTTTTTGTCAAACCTTAATTGAACAAGCTGTTTTTAGAAGTTGATTGGCTCAAATGCAAAACTGCACCAGATTTTGCACTCTACAGTTTTAGTAAACCAACCTCAGTGTTGTCCAATAAAAGACTCCCATGGGACTGAGGGCTGGTAGATGTATGGGGAAGGAATGTGATAGAGTAGTTATACTAATCACATATAAGTCCATGCTCCAAAAAAATGACAAATCAGAGAAACCTGGAGGCTAACTTGGTGAACCTCCTTCGGACAATCCAAACTGCCTGACAGCCTCTGACGTGGAACAAGCAATCTTGATACAGATTGTAGATTCTAAAAGCTATTAGATCAACATGACTGCCAGGCAACTAGCATTTTCTGAAGGAGAAGATGACATTGGCAGTCTCTGTTTCTCTGCACAAATTTATTTTAACCTGTAGACGTCTTGTGGACATGGACTGATATGTACATGTTCTATGATCTGTGGCTAAATGCTGCAGAATTTCAGTGCTATGTAAATGGATATAATAATAATTATATTGAACATTTTAGAGATTGTAAACATATACACTAAAATAAAGGCTGTGTGTTTTTTTTTATCTGATCATCTTTTTAAATATATTTTAAATGTAATCTATGTGATTTGATGTATTCTCTAAATGTATTCTCTTTTTTTTTATAATCTTTTCTGAAACAGCAACCTTTGTCCTCCACTAATTTCCTACATGAGTTAGACAAGGTGACACAGGACGTGGTGACTGTAAGTGTGTCAGATAGCAGTGCATGTGTTTGTACGTACATGTTGAAGGTGACTATGCTTATATCAGAATCTCAATTTGGTTGTCTCACTCTGACGTGCACTCTGATTGGATCTGTCTTCAGTTCAGAACAAATCGTCTTGAAAAATATTTGCTTATGTACATTAGAACAAAACACATGTAGTTTGCTGTGAAGGGACTGCTCTCCATGTAAGCAGACCATCTTCACATTACAGCTTTATAGAGTATGAGGAAAGAACTACGTTGTTTTAACACTGGGCATTTTGTGTGTTTACATTGCTAATCATCTGCTGTTGTATCATTAATGGCACGTTTTGCATTTGTGATCTGTGTGAAGCACATCAACATAAACACAATTAAATCCAGTTTGTAGGTATTAACAATATATATCTTTAAATACAGCTAATATTAGTACCAGAATTCTTATTAGCTTCCTACAATCTCCTGCACAACAGCACCCTGACTAGGAAAGTGAGGGTCAGTATTTTGAGACATTCAGGGCTCTATTGCTTTGCACAGTGCACTCAGTCTAGCACTGTTAGCATGGCTGCAGGAGGTACGTTATCCATGTGCTCTTGACTTGTATCATTTTCTCATTTTTCAGTCAGTAGACTAGGGTAAGTTATTGACAGTTATGCTGCCTAACTAAACTGTAGGTCATTGACATGGCTATGCCGTCTTGCAGGTGTGTTTGGACTAAAAAAAAAAGGCTGAGGAGAATTACAATTATTTTGACTGATAAGACCGCTTACATGTATACATTTCAGTTGTGTATTAAAAACAGTATTAACGTGGGGGTAACCTCCCATGTATGATTTTTACGTATAGGTAATCCTATAATAAGGCTTACCTATAGGTACATTAAATATCTCCTAAACGTGCGCCTTTTAGGAGATATTTGCAGCCAGTGACATCACTGGGTCATGCGCTCTGAAGGAGTGGCATACTTGCCCCATTCCTTCAGAGCCATGCCATAAACAGTGACATGATGGCTCGGCTTTTTATATCACCGAAGACCGGGTGAAGATGGAAAAGCGCTTTCAGCGTTGACAGGCCGCTGGGGGACTTTGTTTTCAGGTAAGTCTATCATATTGTGCTAGTATGTGATGCATACTAGCACATTAGGACTAAAACTGCCCGGTGCCTTTTGTTTTTTTTGGTTTACTACCACTTAAAACCCAGAAACCAAACCTTATTGCAGCTTCCCAGCTCTTAAATGTGGTGGCTGTATTCATTTTCTTTTTTTCGGCTTTTTATTCTCCTTTATTATCACCTGGTGATCCGGCCTGTAAGTCTATTTTTTTTCCTTCCTTTTAAAGAAGATCAAAACTCTCCTATGTTTTACAAGATAAATTGATCAGAGAAGATCTCATGGGCACCACTTCCCAATAAATATTAGACAGGATACAAGGAAATGCTCTATAGAAGTGCTGGGAATTTTTAGGTCCCAAATAACTTGGGTCACAACATATAAAAGCCAATGTATTAATGTATTGTATGTTAAAAGACAAAAAGGGACTGGAAAAATATTAAAAAAACATTGGATCATTTCATGCTTGATGTTCACATTTCAAATTGGTTACAATTGCTTGTCATGGTGCAGCAATTCCGACATGTTTCACCATTTAAAAGGCTTATTTGGGTGATATATGCTACCTCACCTAGGCAAATAAATTTAAATACATGGATGACTATATTGTCAAAAGTATTGGGACACCTGCCTTTACACGCACATGAACTTTAATGGCATCCCAGTCTTAGTCCGTAGGGTTCAATATTGCATTGGCCCACCCTTTGCAGTTATAACAGCCTCAACTCTTCTGGGAAGAGAGTCCACAAGGTTTAGGAATGTGTCTATGGGATTGTTTGACCATTCTCCCAAAAGCGCATTTGTGAGGTCAGACACTGATGTGGAAGAGAAGGCCTGGCTCGTAGTCTCTGCTCTAATTCATCCCAAAGGTGTTCTATCCTGTTGAGGTCAGGGCTCTTTGCAGACCAGTCAAGTGCTCCACCCCAAACTCGCTCATCCATGTCTTTATGGACCTTGTTTTGTGCACTGGTTCAAATCATTAGGTGGAGGGGGGATTATGGTGTGGGGTTGTTTTTCAGAGGTTGCTCTTGGCCTCTTAGTTCCAGTGAAGGGAACTGTTAAGGTGTCAGCATACCAAGACATTTCCGACAATTTCATGCTCCCAACTTTGTGGGAACAGTTTTGGGATGGCCCCTTCCTTTTCCAACATAACTGCACACCAGCGCCCAAATCAAGGTCCATAAAGACATGGGTGAGGGAGTTTGAGCCTGTCGAACCAGCCGAGATTCGAACCGTGTATGGGCAGGCTGACTGTACCAAGTTGATCGCTCAATCACATGTACAACCAGCATGCTTGGTTTTAATTGCTATAGCCACTAGCAATAATACTGCCCTCCCCCAACGGGAGAAGACAATGGCTCGGCAGGAGGGATTCCTGCATCAACACTCTGATGGGGGAATCAAGCAAATTTCTTTCCTGCAACCAATGGTATGGCCGACCTAAGGCAAGAAGGGTGTAACTGGTCGAATCACCAGAAAAAAATTAAGGAAAAAAGCCTAAAAAATGTAAAATGAATGCAGGATTGGTAAGCTGCAGTATAATTTTGGTGTTCAGGTATAATACCACTTTACCTATTTGGCTAAAGTATAGTGTTAACTGATGCAATACCATTATAACCATATCTGTGTCCCTAGGCTATATTAAATGCTCAGAAGATAAGTGTTCCAGGAGACATCATCACGGTGCCAGGAGCAAGTGAGAAAATATCCTTTAAAATATCAATGCCAGCACGTTTTAGAGACAGCACTATATATTATGTTCTGTTCACATGTAATACCATGATCCCCCTTATGCCTTACCTTGTGCAGTTCTTATAGCCCAATAGACTTGCATTTTTTTCTAACAATCTACAGCCCCACTCCCCACCTGTTCAACTTTTTGTGCAATCACCCTCTTCACACTCCAGTGATGCCCTCTGTAACTGGTCCTATTTATGCTGAATGTAACCAAATATCGCTTAACCCATCTCCTGTGAGCTTATGCTGTAATGGGAATTTGTCATCACACAAACCAAGCCCATAGTAGAATGCTGCAAAGAATGGCACTCACACTTCATAATGCAAGCACTGCTCTCTGCAGCATTGAGGACCAGTCATGGCCAATGCTGGAGGAGAAAAGTAACCCGCTCATCGTGTTCACAACCAGATGACACCTGGAATTAAGATTTTATACTGGTTTAATCTATGGGGTGGGGGGCTTTCACCCCGGAGTTGGTCTTTGTGTCTGGTAGTCACAGGAGTCTAAAAAGGCATTAACACTTTGTGTTATAATTGGAACTTGGTATGGTATGGTATAATGGGAGCAACAATGTGAAAGCCTAATCTACAGAATCAAACTGCTTAAATTTTTTAAGTCTGATTAATTTTCCTTAATTAGACTACTTGCAGTTACCTCGGATGTTGAATATGTCAGAACTGAGGAGGCTTCGCCAACAGTTTATTAGTTATACTAAATTACATCCTAATGAGAACATTTCACAGCTTGCAAATATGTTTGTACAGTACCTGAACCAAAGTATTCACTGAATGTAATGCAAGCTGGGGTTGTCAGATTTTAAGCCCTCCGCAGATTTTACGATGTTATGAATAAAAATGGTAATTTAATCTTCTAAATAATGTTCCTTTTTAATGTGGTCTACATATACAGTACATTGTATCAACAGTTGTTTAGCACTATTGTGTTTCTAATCATTTATAAAGATTGGGGTCGTTAGCATGTTGGAATACTGCCCTGCGGCCCTGTCTCCGAAGGGAGGTTATCATGCTCTGCTTCAGTATGTCACAGTACATGTTGGCATTCATGGAAATGGAGAAATCCCTCAAGGGGTGAGACTATAGCAACACTAGTGGATTAAAGTCAAAGAGGTAGTAAGAACTGTAAAAATATCAAATTTTATTACAGATTGTACATATGCAAAACATCAAGTGAAGATGGTGTATGACAACCATACATGAATATCGGAAAGATTAGATAGACAGCTAATGCGTTACGGGACTCCTTCTTCAGAGGTGTCTTCAATATACAGTACATACTTCTTTCTGCAAGATAAAATTTACATATTAATATTTAAATATATATATATATATATCAGCATATACATGAGCAGAACCATAATGCGACTGCATTCACCCAAATTTTTGAGTGATAAATCATATCGTGAAGCTTAGGAACATGCATCAATGGGCCATGCGTTATTCCCTGACACCCAGCCCAATTTGAACACTCGGAACAGGCCTGCAGAGATTCCCCCAGGATGCAGTCTGAAGAGACAGGGACCGTGTGATGATAGAAAATGGATGTAACCCAAAATGGGAAATTGGATCTAAAGGGGGAAATGGCATGTAAATGTTGGCATTCATGGTTTCCTCAATGAACTGTAGCTCCCCAGTGCCAGCAGCACTCATGCAGCCCCAGACCATGACACCACAATGCTTGACTGTAGGCAAGACACACTTGTCTTTGTACTCCTCACCTGGTTGCTGCCACACACGCTTGACACGATCTGAACCAAGTAAGTTTATCTTGGTCTCATCAGACCACAGGACACGGTTCCAGTAATCCATGTCCTTAGTCTGCTTGTCTTCACCAAACTGTTTGTGGGCTTTTTTGTGCATCAACTTTAGAAGAGGCTTCCTTCTGGGATGACAGCCATGCAGACCAATTTGATGCAGTGAGCGGCATATGGTCTGAGCACTGACAGGCTGAACCCCTACCCCTTTAAGCTGTGCAGCAATGCTGGCAGCACTCATACGTGTATTTTCCAAAGATAACCTCTGGATATGACGCTGAGCACGTGCACTCAACTTCTTTGGTCGACCATGGCAAGGCCTGTTTTGAGCGGAACCTGTCCTGTTAAACCGTTGTATGGTCTAGGTCAGGGATATGCAATTAGCGGACCTCCAGCTGTTGCAGAACTACAAGTCCCATGAGGCATAGCAAGACGCTGACAGCCACAAGCATGACACCCCGAGGCAGAGGAATGACGGGACTTGTAGTTTTGCAACAGCTGGAGGTCCGCTAATTGCACATCCCTGGTCTAGGTCATCATGCTACAGCTCAGTTTCAGGGTCTTAGCAATCTTCTTACTAAAAAACAGGTATGCCCCTTCGGGAATTTTTGGGAGGCAGAATAAGACACGGAGTATGAGAGTAGTATGTATATAAAAAATATCAATGTTTTATTAATACAAAATATAAGAACATGACCTTACGGTCAATAGACATAAACAACATACAAATATGATTACATATTTACAAATGTTACAGAGAGAGCACCCTGAGCCTTGAATATGCTGGAGCACCAAGAGTGGCCTGTAGAAGGTGGAAGGCCAGTCCTTGAAGGTGTTCATATAGCAATTCCAACGTGTTTTGGATTTACAGGTACAGTATTTTCCTTCAGGGAAAGGAAAGGGTGCAAAAATATAAAGTCATCATGTATAACAAAACAGTGTGTATAAAGTGGTGTATTCCAAAAGATATTTGTGTTTATCACAACCATCCAGCCTAAGATAGATGTAGCAACACCACAGACTTACCCACGCTACTGCTGGGACCATAAGTTAGGGTAAGTATGATCCACCCCTCGTACAGACAAAAATTGTGTTCATAAAGGTCTGCATAGATGTTTGATGGTCCATGGAAAAAACACCATGTGATGGAAATCTTATAGCCTCCTAGGCCATCTTTAAGTAGAGCAATAATTCTTTTTTTCAGATCCTCAGAGAGTTTTTTGCCATGAGGTGCCATGTTGAACTTCCAGTGACCTGTAGGAGAGCGTGAGAGCGATAACACCAAATTTAACACACCTGCTCCCCATTCACACCTGAGACCTTGTAACACTAACGAGTCACGTGACTTCGGGAAGGGAAAATGGCTAATTGGGCCCAATTTGGACATTTTTACTTAGGGGTGTACTCACTTTTGTTGCCAGCGGTTTAGACATCAATGGTTGTGTGTTGTTATTTTGATGGGGCAGCAAATTTACACTGTTATACAAGCTGTACAGTCACTACTTTACACTATAGCAGTGTCATTTCTTCAGTGTTGGCACAAAAAAGGAATAATATTTTTTAGAAAAAATGTGAGGGGTGTACTCACTTTTGTGAGATATTCTGTGTGTGTGTGGAAAAAAAAAAATATATATATATGCGCACACACACACAGTTGTGCTCATAAGTTTACATACTCTGGCAAAATTTATGATTTCTTGGCCATTTTTCAGAGAATATGAATGATAATAGAAAGGAGAAGCCGCGCTAGTATAGTCCAATTAACGCAAAATATTTGATTGTAGAAGTAAACATCATGTTTCTAATGGCCAAAATGATGAAATAATAAACCAGATTCTTCTAGGATTGACACCACAGTGAGTCCATTCAATGAAGTGTGCCACCACCTTTAGAAAAACGCGCTTACCAGATGGCAAGCAAAACCAGGCATGTGGCTATAGCCCAACCAAGGCCTTTGCTTGCAACAGAAGATCGTGGAAATAAGCTCTGGATGAATGGCTGCATAAGTAAATCCAAACTGCGATAGCAGCACTCAATCCATGACCATTAGTTCAGCAACAAACTCAGCAGTAACCCAGAAAGAGAAAAACAACTATAGTATAATATTGTCTAACTGGATATTTATTAGATAAAAATAGTATTGCACTTACGTTTAGACAGTTTAAAATTCGCGCATAAAACAGCCGGCTGGCTACAAACAAACTCCCATCCTAACGAGACAGTGTGGTGACGTCAGCACGTATCCTCTAGATGTGTTTCGTCATATGTGACGTCAATGGGGAATGGGTAGTGCACCGATCCACAAACCCCTACCTTCAGGTGTTGACACTGGTATAACCAATACAGGAAGTTGACTCCCCTATATAACCCCTCCTCTTTCCAGGAGTCCTCAGTTTTTTTGCCAGTGTCTAAGGTGTTGGTCACGAGTGAAGATGTGCTCTGAGGAGCTCCAGGGAGGGATCCATACTAGATTTAAAAAACCTCCACAACCGGATCCATCCTTGCCACTGAGGCCATAGGATGGTACCTGGACCTCGATTCAAGAACGAGGTTTTGCCTGTAAGCTTTTCTCTGAGAGCTGGACCCTAGGAACCAGGACTCTTTTGGTTCCTGAGGGGTGCTATACAGGTCCAAAGGAGCAGAACACCTATTAAAGGGTCCCAGTCTTTGAAGGCTTAACTACGCTGCCCGCCGTGATGGATGAAAGTTGGATCTGTCTGTTAAGTCAGCAGTATCCTGCAGCGAGGAAAAGGTAAGGGAAGAGACTAGGTACTGTAAAAAGAGTGCCTATGTTTTCCTTCCATATTAAAAAGTATGCCTTTTAAATGTCTCCTCTAGAAGGAGTAAATTACACACACCTTAATGTGATGCTCCAAGCAGCTCTGTGTCTGGTTATCAACAGCCATGTGTGGTCCCAGCAGCCAGAGGGGGGTTCTCAGTGAACAAAGGCCTATTCTAGAGGAATCAAGGGGATACAGCAGTTACAGAAGCAGCATATTTACAGGTTAAGGTACTCTGGCAGCAAACAGGCATGGGGTTTTATCCACAAGCCACTAGTTCCTATGAGTTCTGTTTAATGGAATCATGTTATGTATAAATAGTTAAAGCTACTATTATAAAAGCTATATATCTGCTGGTAATATTCCCCTCCCCCTCCCTCCACTGGGAGGCACGGTGGTCAATTCCAGTTTTTTATATATAAAACTTGCCCTCATATACTTAGCTTTGCTGGGTGTTTTTTTATGCAGGATTCGCTAGCCTGTTGTTACAGGCAGTACTTTCAGTAGCAACAGCGGTATTTCAGGCTCACATCGGCAATGCTGCCTCCTCTCCTCGTGTCTGTGTTTTAGATAAGAACAGCGTGCGCGCACAGACTATGTTTTCCTGAGGAGGGGACGGGTTTGCTAGGGGGCGTGTTCTTACACTCAGGCGGTGCCGTGGTTAGGACGTAAAGTTGTCCACACAGCTTAAAGTCTGGAAACACACGGTGCTAAAGGCGGAAGACCCTGAGGACGCCAATCAGGTTTTTCACCTGATGCTTGTAACAAACGCTCTCAGTATGCAAAGCTAAACCGTTAAGAGTCTGTTACAGCCTACGGCCACATCACACTAAGGAGACACAGCAGCGCTGGGCACGTAAGTGGTGTAAAGCAGGCATTTCCAGTACAGGAAACATATTGTTATCTGCATTTTAAAACTGATCCTATGGTAACATTGTTTTCTTGAAAACTGTTGTTAAAACAAAAAAAGATATATTCTGTTACCTCTGTTTTTGTACTTTGCACTATGACTTCCAGAGCTACTGTAAAGGTACCTAAGGTGCCACCCCCAGGCGCTGGGAAATCCAGTCATGCCACCATACTGTCATCCTCTCCGGAGATACCAGACATGGCAAGCCAGGGTGAGTCATTGAAAGCTAGCGGTGGTGCAACTGCTTCACACACTTCATCCCCTGTATACGTGACTGAAGATGCATTTACCTCAGCCTGCGGGGCCTAGAAGGAAGATTAGCAGCTTTAATCGCATCCTCCATCCAGGTGGATAGGAAGCGTCCTAGGTCCCCCTCCCCCACCTTAAACTCTTTACAAACAGTGGAGGGTCTAAGGGAATTGTGGGAACAAGATGAGGTATTACCCTGAGCCAATCTATAGGAAAGACAAGCCAGTTATTCCTCTGCAGAGGAAACAATACTTGATGTTTCAGCTTCACAAACTGAAGTACAGAGCCTTACTGAAATGGTTTGCTCTGCTTTCATGCTACCCCTAACAGAGTTAGCTGAAGGTCCAGTCTCCTCCCTGGGTTCCCTGAAACTTTTACAGCCTTTGCATGTGTTTCCCGTCCACGCATTACTAGAGAAGTTATTTATACCGAATGGGATCATCCGAATAAGCATTTTTCCCCTCAAAGAGATTCTCAATTCTCTATCCTATGGAGGAAAAATTCACAAAAAGATGGAAAGTTCCAGCAGTTGACGCTGCGATTTCCAATGTGAATAAAAGTTTAACTTGTCCAGTGGACAATGCGCATATGCTTAAAGATCCAACAGATAAGAAGTTGGGAGGTCTGTTAAAATCCTCTTTTTCCTTAGCAAGGAGCGTAACTCGGCCTGCAATTGCAGCTATAGGCATCTGTCAGTCCTTAAAGGACCAGTTCACAGATGCTCTTAACTAGCTCCCTGCACAACAGGCCCGGGAGTTGGCAGAGCTACCAAAAGCATGATGTTTTCCATAGATGCTATGAAGGATTCTATTCATCAGGCTTCTCGCCTTGCACTTGTACTAGTTCACATGCAAAGGACCCTTTGGTTAAAGGGTTGGTCAGCTGAGGTGCCTTGCAAGAATCTTTTAACTAGTTTTCCTTTTAATGGAGAACGACTATTTGGCGAGAGTTCGGATAAATATATCCCAACAATTTCTAGCGGAAAGAGTACTCTTTTGCCAGTCAAAAGTAAATATAAACATCCTTCCTTTAAACGCACTTTTTCTCCTGCGCCAGGTACATCCACCTCTAGGCAGGGGCAACGGCCTCCACCATCAGACTCTAGAGGAAGACCTCAGGGTCAAACCCAGACACAAAGGAAGACCTTTGTCTTCAAAGCAGAATACCAAGGCCTTGTCATGAAGAAGCATCTCCCCTCACCAAGGTCGGGGGAAGACTTCTGAGGTACTCAGAAGTCTGGCAAAGGGAGATTCAGGACAAATTAACTCTCTCCACAGTCTCTATAGGATACAAGATAGAGTTTCGAGAGTTTCCACTGTCTCGTTTTTGGAGATCAAACGTTCCCAAAGATCCAGGAAAAAAGCAATCCCTTTTGCAAGCATTAGACCGATTATTGTCTCAAGGGGTGATCATACAGATTCCCAAACAAGAGCAAGGTTTAGGGTTTTACTCAAACCTGTTTACGGTACCAAAGCCAGATGGGGATATCAGACCAATTCTAGATCTACGGAATCTAAATCAGTTCCTGAAGATCCGCACCTTTTGCATGTAGTCAATCAAGTCAGTTGTTTCCATCCAACAAGGAGGAGAACTTCTGTCATCCATCGGCATCAGAGATGGATATCTGCATGTCCCTATATTTCCTCCTCACCAGAGGTTTCTGCGGTTCGAAGTAGAACAAAAGCACTTTCAGTTTGTAGCCTTGCCCTTTGGGCTAGCTACAGCACCCCGGGTATTCACAAAAGTACTTGCCTCTAGCAAGGTTATGGGCACAGGGCATAACTGTCTCGGCTTACTTAGACCATCTATTGTTAATAGATCAGTCGGTGGCTCGCTTGAAGCAAGATGTAGCCATTAAAAGCAGTTACCTGGAAAGTCTGGGTTGGATTCTCAACCTGAAGAAATCCTCCTTAAAGCCACTAAAAAGGCTGGAGTATCTGGGCCTGATCATAGACACAGCCCAGGAAAGGGTGTTCTTGCCTCCCGCAAAGATCAGTTACATACAAGAGCTGGTGCGGATGGTCAGGTAAAAGAGAAATCCCTCAATACGTCTTTGCATGAGGTTGTTAGGAAAGATGGTAGCTTCATTCGAAGCAGTTCCCTATGCCCAATTCCATTTGAGACTGTTTCAAAACAGTATCCTGTCTGCTTGGAACAAGACGATTCAAGCTTTAGATTTACCAATGCGGCTGTCCCCAAGAGTGTCCCAAAGCCTCAGTGGGTGGTTACTAACTCGGAACCTGCTGAAGGGAAAGTCCTTCAGACCAATTATCTGGAAAGTAGTAAGGACAGATGCCAGCCTTTCAGGCTGGGGAGCAGTACTAGAGAAGACGACTGTCCAGGGACAGTGGTCAAGAACCGAAAGACCCTTGCCCATCAACAGCCTAGAGATTCGGGCAGTGTATTTGGCTATGAGAACCTGGACCTCCAGGTTAAAGAATTGTCCTGTCAGGATCCAATCCGACAATGCCACGGCTGTGGCATATATCAATCACCAAGGGGGCACCAAAAGTCTCTCAGCGCAGAGAGAGGTGAACCAGATTTTAACTTGGGCAGAAAAGAATGTCCCATGCCTATTGGCAGTTTTCATTCCAGGAGTAGAGAATTGGCAGGCGGACTACTTAGGTCGCCAGCAGTTAGTCCTGGGGGAATGGTCTCTTCATCCCAAGATTTTTTAGGCTGTTTGCCAAAGATGGGGGACTCCGGACGTAGACCTTCTAGCGTCCAGGTTCAACATGAAGCTAGTCAATTTTGTGTCCAGGACAAGGGACCCACTCGCATACGGAACAGATGCGTTGGTGACCCCATGGGATCAGTTCTCACTGATCTATGCATTTCCCCCGATTGAGTTGCTACCTCGACTTCTTTGCAGGATCAGGCTGGAAAGAAAGTCGGTAATACTGGTAGCACCAGCATGGCCCAGAAGGTCATGTTATGCAGAGATCGTAAAGATGGCAGTGGAGGGTCCAAGGCTCCTCCCACTAAGGCCAGACCTGCTATCACAGGGGCCGATATTCCATCCTACTTTACGAACGCTAAATTTAACAGCCTGGCATTCTGAAGAAACGTGGTCCAGGTCAGTTATTTCTACTTTGATTAATGCTAGGAAGCCAGCTTCTAGAGCTATATATTATAGAGTCTGGAAAGCTTATGTTTCCTGGTGTGAATCCAAGGGTTGGCACCCTCGGAGATATATTATAGGCAGAATTCTTGCCTTTCTACAATTAGGTGTAGAGATGAAGTTGGCCCTGAGTACTATTAAGGGCTAAGTCTCAGCCTCATCAATTTTATTTCAAAGACCACTTGCTACACATTCTTTAGTCTGGGGTTTCATGCAAGGAGTGATGCGGATTAATCCGCCAGTTAAATCACCCTTAGACCCTTGGGACTTGAATTTAGTTTTGTCAGTGTTACAAAAACAGCCATTTGAACCGATACAGAATATTCCTTTAGTCCTTTTGACAAGGAAGCTGGTATTTTTGGTTGCTGTATCCTCAGCAAGGAGGGTTTCAGAATTGGCTGCTCTTTCCTGTAGAGAGCCATATTTGATTATTCATGAGGACAGAGTGGTGTTACACCCTCGTCCAGGCTTTTTGCCAAAAGTGGTTTTAGGCTTTCATCTGAATGAAGATATTGTCCTGCCATCGTTTTTCCCAAAACCATGTTCCACCCATTGTCTTGATGTGGTAAAAGCAGTGAAGATCTATTTAAAGAAAACTGCTCAGCTTCGTAAGACTAATGTCTTATTTATTTTGCCAGAGGGTCCTAAGAAAGGACAGGCAGCGTCTAAATCCACTGTCGCTAAGTGGATTCAGCAAGTTATAATTCAAACTTATGATATAAAAGGAAAGATTCCCCCTTTCAAGTTAAGGCTCACTCTACCAGAGCGGTTGGTGCTTCTTGGGCAGTGCGTCACCAGGCCTCCATGTCTCAGATCTGCAAGGCCGCAACTTGGTCTTCAGTACATACATCTACTTGATAAAATTTTGTAATGAGGATATCGCCTTCAGGCGCAGTGTGCTGCAGGCAGCAGTATAGGTCCTCAGCTCTGGGGGTGCCCTATTTGTTGTGTCTCCCTCCCCTCAAGTAGAATTGCTATGGGACGTCCCACTAAGTAATTACTTGAGGCCCTGTGTCCTATGATGTACGATAAAGAAAATAGGATTTTTAAAACGGCTTACCTGTAAAATCCTTTTCTTGGAGTACATCATAGAACACAGAGCTCCCAACCCTCTGTTTTATGGGGTGAGAGTATATTGCTTGGCTACAAAAACTGAGGACTCCTGGAAGGAGGATGGGTTTTATAGGGGAGTCAACTTCCTGTATTGGTTATACCAGTGTCAACACCTGAAGTTAGGCCCATAACCCACTGAGTAATTACTTGAGGCTCTGTGTCCTATGATGTACTCCAAGAGAAGGATTTTACAGGTAAGGTGTTTTAAAATTCCTATTTTTGGATTTGGGCAACCCATCTCTGGTTAAAAGAACGGTGTATCGGACATACTAATGGAGAACAAAACAAAAAAAAGAACAAACGAACACCCACAAACGTGATGGTTGGTTGAATTACTAGTAATGTGTGCATATAAATAAATCACATCAACTATAGTATCCCAATGTATGGGTTAATCGTGCAACATATACCAACTGGATCTAACCTCTGATATTCTGTGGGTATGGTGAAAACGCTACATGAGTGCATAAAAATACATCATGAATAATTTCTTAAATTCATGTATAAGTGTTACTAGTGTAAAAATACATTTTAGAATAAATGTAGGTGTGTGAATACTAGGCATCTTAATCAATATTATATAACAACCTATGTGATAAATAATGATATATTGTTAATATAGATTATTTTAAAATCCTACATAACAAAATATATTACATATTAAATTCAATCAATAGTGAATAAACAGAAATTACCTGATTGATCGTGCGGTCAATCAGCAAATAACGTGAATTAATATGTGTAAAACTTGTCACCCTCCTGCATATTAAAAACAAATCTAAAATATATATATATATAAATGTAAATGTATAATACACACACACACACACACACACACACACACATATATATATATATATATAAAAAACATATATTAAACCCAAATGTATGACTGTTCATGATAATTTGTACATATATATACATATTGGTAAAAAAGAAGAACAAATAATAAAAAAATATACTGATACAATAAATCAAAAAATTAAATCTAAAATTCCAGCCAAACATGGGTGTACATACTGATTAAAGCTCATACACTAATATTCTGCAAAAATCAAAGGCTTCAATCGGATTATAGTTTACAAAAATCCGCACACGTGACTCAGATCAAGTTTACATCAATATCCACTAGGAGTTATCAATAAAGGCGTTTATGTCAACATCAATACTTAACCCTTAGGGTGCATAAGTTTTTACCCTATGGATCCAGGACATCTCTAGTTTCAAAATTTCTCTCACCAATGAACTGCCCCTCCAATTAGGGCTAAACTTATCTATACCCAAGAATAGAGTATTGGAGGGGTCTTTATTATGTACAAGGAGATTATGTAGAGGGCGTTTGGTCCTCCCTTTATATTTTAGACCGCATGGGCACTGTAGTAAATAAACTATTCCCACTGTTGAACAGGTAATAAATGGAGTAATCTTGTGCTGCATCTGAGTGCTTGTAGACACAAACTTAGTGGTTCTTCTATGAGCACAGCTACTCAGAGAACACACCCTACATCTTTTACATTGGTAGAAACCAGTTAATTGGTCAAAAAAAGTGACTTTGTTAGTAGGGGGGTCAAAAATACTAGGGGCCACTCTGTTCCTTTTTGAGGAGGCCCCTTTAAACATCACCTGAGGTTTATCCAGTCGCACTGCCTTTAATATTCTGTCATTGTTGACGATATGCCAGTGTCCAGAGATTATCCACCTAATACTTCTATGCTGTAAAGAATAGGTGGTTACAAAGGGAACCCCTGGGGCATAAGGCCTATTACTCTGAGAAGGCCTGTCTAAAGGTGAAGATTCCCTGTTCATCCCTTTAACTGCATTCATTGTGGACACTTAAAAGTCCCTAGTATATCCCTTCTCAAGGAATCTACCTGTTAGAATTTCAGCCTGTACTAGGAACTCTTGGATCAGAACAGTTCAGATACAGAAAATTTATTTCAGACTAGCTCATTTTGTAATTCAAATGAATACCCCTATGGTTGGAATTCAGGGAAGCCATAAATCCCTGTAAGTCCAAACCATCACCATTCCATAGGAGGGGGATGTCATTGATGTACCTAGCCCACAGAATTAGTTGGGATCTATCTTGGGCATAGATGACATCCTCCTCCCATCTGGCCATAAAAAGATTGGCCAGGCTGGTGGCATATTTAGCCCCCATAGCAACACCTCGGCTTTGATGGAAGAACTGGTTTCCAAACCAAAAATAATTGTGGGAGGCTGCATACTCCAGGAGTTCCATTATGAAAGACACCTGACATGTCGGAAGTATAGAATCTCTGTCGAGAAACCCTTTACTGCCTCCAACCCCAAATCATGGGGGATTATAGTGTATAGTGAGGTGACATCAGTGGTCATCAGCCATACACCTGGCTTCAATGTGACTCCAGAAAGGAGATTAATCAATTGGGTGTCCCGGGGGGCAGACAGGATTCTTGTGAACCTTTGGTAGGTAATAAATTGTTGGTGTCCTTGGCGCCCTAGGTACCAAGAATAAACTCTTCTTTTTATTCAGAATACCAACTGCAAGACCCTTAGATATGATCTTCTTCAGGTCCCTTTTGATAACCAAGTTTGGGGTCAGAGGAGCGTGGGACGTAGGTGTTAACATCACTCAGGATTTTATACATTTCTGTCATATAATCCTTTCTATCTAAAATCACAATCCCACCCCCCTTATCAGCAGGCTTTATAACTAGATCCTTATTATTACACAAGGAGTCGAGGCCTGCCTGGATTACCTTAGTATTCCTAGCCTTCTTGATCTCTAATAGTTCAAGATCTCTAAGTATATCATCCCTAAATACTTTTAATGATGGTGCTAATGCACCAGGAGGGTTGAACAGGGAAGCGTTGGACAGCCCGGAGTGAAGAAATTCTGTAGTTTCCAAACTATTATTTCTAATGGTATTACTGAACAAATATCTTTTAATGTTTAATTTTCTCACAAATTTGTGCATGTCCATATAAGTCTGGAATTTATCCAGACTCCTAGGAGGCACAAATTTGAGACCTTTGTCTAAAACAGCCTTTTCAGAATCTGTCAGGATTTTAGTACTGAGATTGAAAATTCCTTTACCTGTTCCATTTTTGGTCTCTTTAGCTGCTCGTAAGCTCCTTCCCCTCTGACTCCTCGCTTTTTTCTATTGGCCTTTTGATACCTTGATTTGGCTTGGAAAAACCCCAACCTCCCTGTCCACTGTTCACGGTGCCAGGCGCCTGCAATTAGGTGTATTACCATTGGGGGGTTGGGATGGTAAAGTAGGGGTAGCACCCTCATTTTGTTGGTAATACTGGGGACCAATGTAATTATAGTCACCCACAAAACCACTTTTATCCCTAAGGGGAAAGAAATTATTATGTGTGGGAATATCAAATTCCCAACCCCCTTCCTGGAAATCTTGGTAGGGAGATTCATGGCAAAATTCACCATTAGAAATATGTCTCCACCACTCAGAATTTTTGGTATTCTGCCCACGCCCCCTATTGTTATTTTGGTATCCACGTCCTCTTATTGTTGGAGGATGGCCACGAGTCCAAGGAGAATGGATGAAGTGATAAACTCGATAGCCCTGTTCGTAATTGGATCGAGGTATGAATGATAGCACAACTTTTTTCACTCATGGTTAGTGTTTGGCTGAAGCCATTTATGATCAATCAACTGTGTTTACTCTTTTTAAACCATAATGGTAACAAAAACTACCCAAATGACCCTGATCAAAAGTTTACATACGCTGGTGATTTTGGCTTGATAACATGCACACAAGTTGACACAAAAGGGTTTGAATGGCTAATAAAGGTAACCAGTGTGTATAAAAGGTCAATGAGTTTCTGGACTCCTGACAGACCCTTGCATCTTTCATCCAATGATGCACTGACATTTCTGGATTCTGAGTCATGGGGAAATTGAACTGTATAAAACAGGAAAGGGATGTAAAAAGATATCCAAGGAATTGAGAATGCCAATCAGCAGTGTTCACACTCTAATCAAAAAGTGGAAAATGAGGGGTTCTGTTGAAACCAAACCACAGTCAGGTGGTAGACAGTTTAAAATTTCAGCCACAACTGCCCATGAAAATTGTTCGGGATGCAAAGAAAAACCCACAACTAACTTCAGGTGGAATTCAGGACTCTCTGAAAACATGTGGTGTGGCTGTTTCAAGATGCACAATAAGGAGGCACTTGAAGAAAGATGGGCTGCATGGTCGAGTCGCCAGAAGAAAGCCATTACTACACAGATGCCACAAAGTATCCTGCTTACAATACCCCAAACAGCACAGAGACGAGCCTCAAACCTTCTGGTACAAAGTCATTTGGAGTGATGAGACCAAAATTTAGCTTACATTTGAAGAGGAGTCAACAAGGCCTATGATGAAAGGTACGGAGGTGGATCGCTGATGTTTTGGGGATGTGTGAGCTACAAAGGCACAGGAAATTTGGCCAAAATTGTTGGCAAGATGAATCCAGTATGTTATCAAAAAATACTGAAGGAACATTTGCATTCATCAGCTGCACATGGGACGTACTTGGACATTCCAAGATGACAATGATCCAAAACACAAGGCAAAGTCGACCTGTCATTGGCTACATCAGAATAAAGTGAAGGTTCTGGAGTGGTCATCTCAGTCTCCTGACCTCAATATCATTGAGCCACTCTGGGGAGATCTCAAACATGAAGTTCATGCAAGACAGCCCAAGAATTTACGGGAACTGAAGGCTTTTTGCCAAGAAGAATAGGCAGCTTTACCATCTGAGAAGATAAAGAGCCTCATCCACAAATACCACAAAAGACTTCAAGCTGTCATTGATGTTAAAGAAGGCAATACATGGTATTAAGAACTGAGGTATGTAAACTTTTGATCAGGGTCGTTTGGGTAGTTTCTGTTGCCATTATGATTTTAAAAAATGCATCAATCAACTGTGTTATCAAACACAGTTGACTGATAATAAATAAATGGCTTCAGCTAAACACTAACTATGAGTGAAAGTAGTGTTTTTGTGTTATCATTCATATTCTCTGAAAAATGACCAAGAAATCATAAATTCTGCCAGGGTATGTAAACTTATATAACTGTGTATATATATAAAGTCTACACACTCCTGTTAAAATGTCAGGTTTCTGTGATGTAAAGAAAATGAGGCAAAGATAAATTAATTCAGAGCTGTTTCCACCTTTAATGTGACCTACTGTATAAAGTCAATAGAAAAACAAACTGAAATCTTTTAGGGGGGGGGGGGATAAAAAAACAAAAATAATGTGGTTGCATAAGTGTGCACACTCTCTTATAAGGCTCGCATTTTGCTTTTGAGTGGCTCTGCAGTGTTTTTTGCTGTGCTTCCTGCGTCTTGTTTTTTTCCTGCGATTTTAATTTTTTTATCCTTTTTTTGGGGGGAGGGGATTTGTTGTTGGACATATTTAAAAACGCAAATCGCTGTGAAAACACACTACATCCATTTCTGCAGCTTCTTCATTGAAATGTATTGAACCAGATAAAGCACAGTTTTGCATTTAAAAAAGTCCCTGACCCTTTCCAAAAACAGAGGCACAAAAATGCATTGATATGAACATGTTCCATAAGAACCCATGTTAAAAAAAAAACGCATTGGTGTGAGAGGAGCCTTACTGGGGATGTAGCTGTCTTCAGAATTAACCAATCACATTCAAACTCATTTTCAAATAGGACACACCTACCATTTTTTGTTTTTGGTTTTTTTATATTCTTTATTTAAACATTTTTAATACAATGCAGCTGAAAAACAGGAAAGTAAAATAGACCAAAACATAAACACAAGGATTGCAGGTATAGTATAAATTATTATTCTGTTGCTTGACAATACTGCTGACCGAAGATGAAACAAACTTTGAAAAAGAAAAGCCTATGCAGCCATCACATTCCAAGATTGGCCTACTGCTATAAACTATTATGGGTCTCCTTTCCCTTTTCCTCTACTCTTAATTTTGACTTTACTTTTCTCTTTCCCATCCCTTCTCCAAACTTCTTATTTATATATAAGCTAGCTTCCTTGATTTATAACTAAAAGGTTACCAATCAACCAAAAAATTTGCAGATAACCATACACCATTTAAACACAAGGGAAAAGAGAGGGGGTAAAAAATGTAAACGTAGTGCAGATATACATAAACTTTAAAGATGTTAATATTTACCATATGGATAACTCCATTATACATCATACCATCTACCTGCTAATCTCAACCCCTGTCTTTTTACCCCAGATTTTTTTTTCAGACCCTGATAGGATAAAAATACATACTTATTCTTACTTTCTCTTCTTTCGATAAAACAACGACCTGCAAAGAAAATGGAAACAAAAGAAACCTGCCATCATTTAAAGTGCCTCAGATTAACCCCAAATAAAGTTCAGCTGTTCTAGTAAGTCTTTCCTGACATTTTCTTAGTCGCATCCTACAGCAAAAGCCATGGTCCGCAGAGATCCTCCAAAGCATCAGAGGGATCCTATTGTTAAAAGGTATCGGTCAGAAGAAGGGTACAAAATAATTTTCAAGGTATTAGATATACTATGGAACACAGTGAGGACAGTCATCTTCAAGTGGTGAAAATATGGCACAATATTGACATTACCAAGAACTGGACGTCCCTCCAAAATTGATGAAAATAAGAGAAGAAAAAAGGGGTCAGGGAGGCTGCCAAGAGGCCTACAGCAACATTAAAACAGCTGCGGGTATATGTGGCAAGTACTGGCGCTGTGGCACATGTGACAAAAATCTCCCATATTCTTCATATGTCTGGGTTTTGGGGTAGAGTGGCAAGGCAGAAGCCTTTTCTTACAAACAAAACATCCAACGGCTATATTTTGCAAAAACACATCTGAAGTCTCCCAAAAGCATATGGGAAAATGTGTTATGGTCTGATGAAACCAAGGTTGAACTTTTTGGTCATAATTCCAAAAGATCTGTTTGGCGCAAATATATCTTTTGGAATGACCCACAGTAAACACCATACCCACCGTGAAGCATGGTGGTGGCAGCATCATGCTTTGGGGCTGTTTTTCTTCAGCTGGAACAGGGGCCTTAGTCAAGGTAGAGGGAATTATGAACAGTTCCAGATACCAGTCAATATTGGCACAAAACCTTCAGGCCTCTGCTAGAAAGCTGAACATGAAGAGGAACTTCATCTTTCAGCATGACAACGACCCAAAGCATACATCCAAATCAACAAAGGAATGGCTTCACCAGAAGAAGATTAAAGTCTTGAATCTGGTTGAAAATCTGTGGGGTGATCTGAGGGAGGATGTCAGATTGCACAGGAGATGCCCTTGCAATCTGACAGATTTGGAATGTTTTTGCAAAGAAGAGTGGGGAAATATTGCCAAGTCAACATGTGCCATGCCAATAGACTCCAAAAAGACTGAGTGCTGTAATAAAATCAAAAGGTGCTTTAACAAGAAAGAAATGTAAGGGTGCAATAAGGACGGCTAAGATAGAACATGAATCTAGGATGCAAAAGGTCCTGGGGGTCCTAGTAGATGATAGGCTCAGCAATGGCATGCAATGCCAAGCTGCTGCTAATAAAGTAAACAGAATATTGGCATGCATTAAAAAGGCAATCAACTCCAGAGATAAAAAGATAATTCTCCCGCTCTACAAGACTCTGGTCCGGCTGCACCTAAAGTATCCTGTCCAGTTCTGGGCACCAGTCCTCAGGAAGGATGTACTGGAAATGGAGCGAGTACAAAGAAGGGCAACAAAGCTAATAAAGGTTCTGGAGGATATTAGTTATGAGGATAGGTTGCGAGCACTGAACTTATTCTCTCTGGAGAAGAGGCGCTTGAGAGGGCATATGATTTCAATATACAAATACCGTACTGGTGACCCCACAATAGGGATAAAACTTTTTTGCTGAAGGGAGTTTAACAAGACACGTGGCCACTCATTAAAATTAGAACAAAAAAGGTTTAACCTTAAACTACATAGAGGGTTCTTTACTGTAAGAGCGGCAAGGATGTGGAATTCCCTTCCACAGGCAGTGGTCTCAGCGGGGAGCATCGATAGTTTCATGAAACTATTAGATAAGCACCTGAATGACCGCAACATACAGGGATATATAATGTAATACTGACACATAATCACACACATAGGTTGGACTTGTGTCTTTTTTCAACCTCACCTACTATGTAACAAAGTATTAGTTTAAGCGTGTGCACATTTATGCAACCATATTTTTTTTTTTTTTTTACTTCCCTCCACCCAAAAGATTTCAGTTTGTTGTTCAACTGAGTTGTACAGTTTATAGGTCACATTAAAGGTGGAAAAAGTTCTGAAATTATTAATCCTTTGTCTCATTATTTTACATCACAGAAACCTGTCATTTTTTATATCCCCTGTATAAATAACTCCCACATACACGCACGTCATAAGGTTAAAACCGCTTTTAACAGTAAAGAGAATAGCATTGATTATCCCCTTACAATGGCACCTGAAAGTGAGTGGGGATACATTAGGCAGCAAGTGTCCCTGGAGTTGAAATGCAACAAGATAATCAATGTTTTTCACTTTACCTGCCAGTGGTCATAATGTTATGGCTGATTCGTGGAACTGGAGTTGGGCTGTAGGCAGGAGAACACCATCTTCATTTATAGCTGCAGTGGCAGGACTAGATCTGGTAAATAATGGCATTTCCTCAGATTTGAAATAAACATGATCAATGTGCAAACACTTTATTCCCTATGTTTTTCATATAAAAAAATCAATTTTAAATTAGGAAATCTATTTAGCAAACTTCTACTAAATTCTGATTAATCCACCAGAACTCAAATTCAACCACTCTGGGTGTGGGCCAATCATCAAACATATCCCACTAGTTAGATGAAATTACATTCTCAATATAACTCCACTTTCCAGAGCAGGACATACAGCATTAGATTAGGTTAAAAATTGTTTATATTTGATGTTTGCTACATGTTTTTAAAGATACCTTCCATAAAAGCACTCAACTGAATTAATTTAGGATGACTCTGCTTAAAGTGGAACTTCAGTCAGAAATGTAAAAGGGAAGTATGGGATTTCAAAATAACAAACATGTATACTCACCTAGGTGGATGCAGCATAGGTTCCCTGCCATCTCTACACTGAGAACTGAGCGATCAAAGACCACTGATAGCTCACTGGAAGACCACTCACTGGACTGGAGGTAGTGGAAGCAGCTGGCTAGATTTCCTATCATTTGAGCCCAGTCTCGCCACAAAGAGTTAATCCAGCTCTGAGCAATCCTCTTTTATTGTTCAGTGAGATAAAACTTGACAAACAGAGAAAAACTTTGTGAAATCCTTCCCCTTGCTGTGAGTGACAGGTGATTTACATATCTCGTGCACTAGCTTAAGACATGTATTATTTTTTAATTCCAACCCCCACTCCTTTCTTCAGCAGCTCTGCAAGGATTGGCTGTTCCACACCTCAGCATGATTTGGCATGCTGAAGTCATGTGGTTACTTTCCTGTCTTTTCACTGGATGTTAGAGATCATAGCAGAAGTTCAGTGTAAGAAATACACAGGAGAAAATGCATATTGACAAGGGGAGTGTAGAGGTGGGCGGGGAGTATACTGACATCACGACTCCACCCACCGAGCTCCAGACAAACATGTAGTTTTTCAGCTCTCATAACAGACAGAGGGGAGACATTTGACAGGTAAAGATACATGCAGGAGGCATGTATATCCTTATAGATAACCCCTATGGCAGTAGTTTAGAAAGGATGACATTGGGTTTACATCCACTTTAAGATTTACTGTTGCTGAAGGGGGAAGAAAGAAACAGGAATGACAGACTGTAGGAGGAAGAAAAGAAAAGCAGGAGAGGTGACAGGACAAACTCTATCCATGGAGACTCAAAAGAGTTAGGGCAGCCATACACGGAGCAAATTTCTTTCCTGCAACCTCGGGTTGCCTGTTATAGCAGGAAAAACCCAACAGGGCGTTTGTACAGAAGTCGATCAGTAGATCAACATCCTTCCTGCCCATACATAGATTGAAATTTGGTAGGTCCCTGTTGAACCACCCAAATATTGATCCATGTATGGCCAGCTTATCTCTTGCTTTTTGATTGGTGATGTTGCAGTAATGAGGGTCACTACCTCACTGTCTGGCATACATGGACCAGAGCTGGCTAAATGCAGGATTGACATTCATCTTGTCATTGACTGTGGAGAAGTCTCCTGGGGTTGGACACTGCATTGATACATTGTCACTGTCAACTAATCCACAGAAGGCAGCAAACCATGCAGTTGTTGACAAGAGCACTTAGACAGACCTAGAGGCCAATAACAGAAAAGAGGTGCAGGCTGGAAACAGAAAATATTTGAATATGGGGCTGGTACATGACAGTTGATATTTCCAGACTACAAACTGCACAGCCAGTACTATAGGGCTGCAGGCTGGATGCCAAGGCTACAGGGGGTTACTTTTTAGACTATATTAGATTTTTTTCATATCTGAAGTGTGTAGAAATACCTTTGCTAACACTTTCACCTTAAAGTGGAACTTTACCCATAACAACTTGATAAAAAAATAGTGTTCTCTAGCAAGGAACATACATTCTAGATTAATAATTATGCTACCAAAATAGTGTGTTCTGTAAATTGCCTCCAGCAGTGTTCCTGTTTCTTTTTACTGGAGGCTGCCATTTTGCTGAAGCCCAAAGCCCCAACTGTAAATCATAGTACAGAACTAAACCCTTTTATTTACCAGTTTCAAAAAACAGTTTGGTTTACTTGTGTCCTCAACCAAACTGTCAAACCATCAAATAGCTGGTGTCATAACTGATCACGTGCAGTGCCATGGTAGTTGCAGTTCAAACAGAAGCAGCTTCCTTGGCTGTAAAGGATAGGAGGGTTTAATTCCGCTTTAGGGCTGTCAACAGATCAGCCTCTAAAAACTCGACAGTGCCTAAAAATGTAGAGCAACTGAGCATGTGCAGAGCAGGGTGAAACAGTGTATTACTGGATTTTAAACAGTATAGGCACATTTTTTAATGTTTTACATAGCTATACCTGCAAGCCTGAAGTGATCTAGCAGGACTTCATTTTCTGACTAAAGTTCCCCTTTAAAGTGGAACTGCAACTGCCATAGTAATGCACATGTGATCAGTTGTGACACCATACATTTGACAGTTTGGTTGAGGACACATTCAAATCAAACTGTTTTTTAAAACTGGAAAAATTGATGGGTTTAGTTCTACTTTATGAATGGCAGCCTCCCGCAAGAAGAAACAGGAACACTGCTGAAGGCAATTTACAACACACTAATTTTGGTAACATAATTATTAGTGTGGAATGTGTGTTCCTTGCTAAAGAACATTTTTTTTTTTTATCAAGTTGTTATGGGTAAAGTTCCACTTTAAGTTCCTTCTCTCTCTTATCAAGCCATAAATACCCTTCTTTAGGTGCTATTCAGATACCTTATCACCCTGACCTGTGTGTTTTTGTTCTTTATTGCATGTTTCCCTTTTCTAGACTTTTAAAATCATAGGTATGGTAAAGCAAACTTTGAAAAAAATAGTAATTTGCAGCAGCAAGTCACATTTAGGTTGATGGCAGTCAAAAATCACTGATTCTATTATGGATTACTGCACTGTGCACATTATTGTTTGCAATAATACAAAGCCCAAACTATACAAACATGCTTGCATGCATTTTTCTATTTCAATATATTTATTGATTTAAAGGGTTTGTAAAGGTAAAAGTTTTTTCACCTTAATGCATTCTATGCATTAAGGTGAAAAAACATCTGACAATACCGCCCCCCCCGTTTTACTTACCTGACCCCTCGAAAGTCCCGCGCTCACTCCCGACATCCTCTTCGCCGCTCAGCCTGGCCGTTCATTGGTTACAGTGGATGGATTGAAAGCAGTGCAGCCATTGGCTCGCGCTGCTGTCAATCACATCCAATGACGTGGCGCGCCAGGGGGCGGGGCCAAGTGATAAAGTGAGCGGCTATGACCGCTGGCTGTATCACGGGAGCACGCCCGCAAGCACTCAACACCATGCGAGGGAGCTCGCATGAAAGTGTTGAGTCCTTAGGGGAGGGAACCGAGACAGCCACCGAGGGACCCCAGAAGAGCAGGTTCGGGGCCACTCTGTGCAAAACGAGCTGCACAGTGGAGGTAAGTATAACATGTTTGTTGTTTAAAAAAAAAAAAAAAAATAATAATCTTTAGTGATCCTTTAAACGAGTTGTACAGAGTAAACATTCCACATACGAAAAGGAACAAGCTGCATGCAATGATAAACATTAATGAGGTTGTAAACCTCGCTGTATTATTTGTACTTATAGGTAAGCCTAGAATAAGGCTTACCTATAGGTACTGTAAATATCTCCTAAGCATGCGCTCTGAAGGAACAGCTGCCCGTGCCGTTTCTTCAGAAGCGCGTGGCGTCACGCGGCTCCGGCCAGTGACACAGCCGGAGTCCGCGGCCCCGGAAGGAAGACAGGCGAAGGTGGATGTGGCCTGCAGCGGGGATGACGTGGGCTTCGTTTGCAGGTAAGTATGACATAATGTGCTAGAATGCAATGCATACTAGCACATTATGCCTTTACTTTGCATGGGAAAAAAAACTACAGAGTTTACTTCCTCTTTAAGTAAAACATACACTATATTGCCAAAAGTATTGGGACGCCTGCCTTTACACACCCATTAACTTTAAGGCTGGGGTCACACTTATGCAAATTGCATGTGTGTTTCTCCGCATCCAATTCGCATGACAGGAGATTGTGACATGCTCTCAATGGAGCCGATTCACACATCTCTGGGGCAGCTGTGGAGCGAATTGCACAGGGGTCCTGTGCATCTTTGGCTCCGTTTCAGGTCCAAATTCAGGCAAAAATTCAGCCTTGGTTCATCCCTAAAACAGAGAACAGGGACGCATTGGACCCCTGCTGTCAGCCACATCCACAAGTGTGAACCAAGTCTAAAGACATCCCAGTCTTATGCCCTGTACACGCGGTCGGACATTCCAACAACAAAATCCATGGATATTTTCCGACGGATGTTGGCTCAAACTTGTCTTGCATACACATGGTCACACAAATTTTGTCGGAAATTCCGAACGTCAAGAACACGGTAATGTACAAGACGTACAACGAGCCAAGAAAAATGAAGTTCAATAGCCAGTGCAGCTCTTCTGCTCGATTCTGAGCATGTGTGGAATGTTGCGCGTCGGAATTGTGTACACACAATCGGAATTTACGACGACAGATTTTGTTGTCGGAAAATTTGAGATCCAGATCTAAAATTTTGTGTGACGGAAATTCCGATGGAAAATGTCCGATGGAGCCTACACACAGTCGGAATTTCCGACAACAAGCTCCCATCGATCATTTTCCGTCAGAAAATCCGACCGTGTGTATGGGGCATTAGTCCGTAAAGTTCAATATTGAGTTGGCCCACCCTTTGGAGCTATAACCGCTTCAACTCTTCTGGGAAGGCTGTATACAAGGTTTAGGAGTGTGTCTATGGGAATGTTTGACCATTCTTCCAGAAGCGCATTCGTGAGGTCAGGCACTGATGTTGGACGAGAAGGCCTGGCTCGCAGTCTCCGCTCTAATTCATCCCAAAGGTGTTCTATCGAGTTGAGGTCAGGACTCTTTGCAGACCAGTCAAGTTCCTCTACCACAAACTCGTTTGTTTTTTTGAAAGCTGCACTAAAGATAGAGCAAGCAAGATTTTTTTTAATAAAGGGAACCTCTCAGTAAGTTTACAAATCTGACATGTCACCAGATACAATAGTATAAATTTTAAAAAAAGTCCTACTTTTATAATTAAACGTAGTCATAGGGCTCTAGCCAGGCAAATTTACTTAAAGGAGAAGTACAGCCAAAGCTGTATTTGGCTGTATGTCTCCTATAGATCACAGGAGTGCAATTTGTTTTGCACTCCTGTGACCCGTTTTCAGCAGAGAATGGGCTGAAGTCCACTCTCTGCTGATGTCACAGAAGTCGGTCCAGGGCCCACGTCCTCACGACAATGGAAGTTGGGATCCGCCAGGATCCGCTCAGCCTCTCTGAGAGCCTGAGCCGGCTGCTCCCGCCCTTTCCACAGCCCTGGAGGGGGCAGAGGAGAGAGCTGTGACTGACAGTCAGCGGCTCTCTGCTTGGGGAGCTGTCAGAACTGAGTGATCAGCAGTGTTCGATCGCTCGGTTCTCATTGCAGAGGCATCAGGGGACCGATGCTGCATCCACCTAGGTAAGTATGAATCTAAAAAAAGTGCAAACCCATACTTCTCTTTTAATCACTTCTGGTTTCAGCCTCATGTAAATAAACTGTTACTGGCTTGAACAAGCAATTGATCAAACAGATTTCGGTTTGGTCAGATGCTTTGGAGGGCAGAGGAGGACCTGTCATGGCCCATGCTAGTACAAGAGATATTGTTCATCCCTTCTGATAGCAATAAAAAAAAGATTTAAAAAAATGAAAGATACAATGTCCATCTTTTTTTTTTTAGTAAAATTTTTTTTAGCCTCTGTTCCCCATGCTTGTGCGCAAAGACAAACACATACATATACATAGGTCACTTACGCATCTGTAACGGTGTTTGCACCACACATGCGAGGCAAATATTATAGCAAGAGCAATAATTCTATCAACAGACCTCCTGTGTAACTCTAAACTGGTAACCTGTAAAGTTGTATAAAACATCGCCTATGGAGATTTTTTTAAGTACTGTAGTTTGGCGCTGTTCCACGAGCAAGTGCAATTTTAAAGTGTGACCTTTTATGTATCTATTTCCTCAGCGTAACTTCATCTTATATTCTACCAAATGATTAAGTATTTTTATTGTGAATTGCAAATTATTTATTGCGAATTCAGGCCCATTGACTTATATGGGAATGCTTCTGAATCGCACGTCATTCAGTTGTGAATGGGATAAAATCCTGACCTGACCTGATCAAAAAATGACCTAAAACGCTGAACAATTACTTTGTCAAGTAGCTGTGAAAAAGGAGCTTCAATTCGCACTGCACATGTGTAAAACCCAGTCTAAAGTGTATTTTTCTCAAAAAATTGCGTTTGAAAAACTGCTCCACAAATACCAAGTGACATAAAAATTTGCAACAACCACCATTTTCTTCTCTCTCATTTATATATGCACACACACACACTATATTACCAAAAGTATTGAGACACCTGCCTTTACACGCACATGAACTTTAATGGCATCCCAGTCTTAGTCCGTAGGGTTCAATATTGAGTTGGCCCACCCTTTGCAGCTATAACAGCTTCAACTCTTCTGGGAAGGTTGTCCACAAGGTTTAGGAATGTGTCTATGGGAATGTTTGATCATTCTTCCAGAGGCGCATTTGTGAGGTCAGGCACTGATGTGGACAAGAAGGCCTGGCTCGCAGTCTCTGCTCTAATTCATCCCAAAGGTTTTCTTTTGGGTTGAGGTCAGGACTCTGTGAAGGCCAGTCAAGTTCCTCCACCCCAAACTCGCTCATCCATGTCTTTACGGACCTTTCTTTGTGCACTGGTCCAAATCCACCACCAAGGTCATACTTATCTAAACTGGTCCAAATCATTTGATGGAGGGAGGGATTATGGTGTGGGGTTGTTTTTCAGGGGTTGGACTTGGCCTCTTAGTTCCAGTGAAGGGGACTCTTAAAGGCGTCAGCATACCAAGACAATTTCATGCTTCCAACTTTGTGGGAACAGTTTGGGGATAGCCCCTTCCTGTTCCAACATGACTGCGCACCAGTGCACAAAGCAAGGTCCATAAAGACAAGGAGTGAGTTTGGGGTGGAGGAACTTGACTGGCCTTCACAGAATCCTGACCTCAAACTGATAGAACACCTTTGGGATGAATTAGAGCAGAGACTGCAAGCCAGGCCTTCTCATCCAACATCAGTGTCTGACCTCACAAATGCGCTTCTGAAATAATGATCAAACATTCCCATAGAGACATTCCTAAACCTTGTGGACAGCCTTCCCAGAAGAGTTGAGGCTGTTAACTCTCATACACACGATCCGATTGTTGGCAGGGGATTGTCTGTTGACAGACTGTTGTCCTAAAATCAGACTGTTAGTACGCTCCTTCAGACAATTGTTGTCCAAATTTTGGCCAATAAATAGATGGCAAGCTAGTAAATTTTTGGCTGACAACGGTCTGTTGTGAGATTTTCGTATTGTCAGTAAACAAGTCCGTCACACAAAAGTTGAAAGTACAAACACGCATGCTCAGAATCAATGCTCACCAAATATGAAATTAGCAGAAGGTGCCCAAAGGGTGGCGCTCAAGAGCTGAAATTCCTCGTAGTACGTCACTACGTTCGTGTTTGTTAGCCTACAATTGTGTACCGTTAGTATTCAAGACAAGTTCCTGGCACACGCCCTTCTATGGACAAAAATCAGACGCTCAGTTGGCCAACAATCTGATCGTGTGTACGAGCCTTTATATCTGCAAAGGGTGGGCCACCTCAATATTGAATCCTACGAACGAAAGGCCCATACACAGGCTTTGATTTTCGGACGTCAATTGTGTTATGAGGACCGATCCTCTGCAAATCTTATCGTTAGTACGGTGCTTTTGACAGCCGATTTCGTCAGACAAAAGCTGGATGTGCAGACTATTACATTTTTGTGATGTGAACTCAACATCTGATTTTCGTTTCATTAGTACGGTTTCCCTACACCAAAAAAGAAAAGAGTGTAAGAGCAAGACTACGCATGCTCAGAAACGAAAGAATACAAACAAAACTATTCAACACGTTAGGTCACTTCTGACGTATTCTGTCAAACGAAAATTCTCGTAAAAAATGTAGATTTTTTGTGTGAGAAGCGCCAGAATTGGCCCGTGTTGAAGTGGGTAAACTGAAAAATATATAATAATAATAATAATAATAATAATAGAAGCATAAACAGGACAGTCGGAGAGTTTTTACAGTTCTGCCAGCCATAGCAAGTTGTTTATAGAACGTCCAGTGTAGATCCATGAATATCACCTGCTGCTTGGACTTACAATAACACAATTTGTCCCCGTACTGTGATACTCTTTAGTCACATGTGCTGGTGACACACACGGTGTAGTATAGGGAGTGAGCCTGCTGTAGTGTGCGGTGTACACAGCGATCCCTGCCCATGTACTCTGCACCCACTGACAGCAGGGCGGCGAAGAGCCCGGAACTAAAGACATCAGTTCGCGTACCCGGGGAAGCTAATTGTTAGGGACCAGGTCGGTGAAGGCAGCAGTGAGGGGCTGGAGGCTGGATTTCAGGTGGGTAAACAGGAACTGCAAGCAGTTTCCTTGTCAGAAACCTTGTTTATAGTTTGAGTAGACGGCCCTGTATACAGAGTGGAGCTGTGCCTGGCATGGTGGGGCTGTGCGCCATTGCAGTGGCCTTGCCCATGTGCTGCCATGTTACCAGTTTTGGGAGCTGCATGACACAGAGATCTGATAATAATGTGAGGAGAACACTAATCCTGGAGGTTACACTATATAAACAGAGGAGCAAAAGACATATAGGGTTTTGTGTCACAATACAAACAATATACTAACTGTATATACAATATTAACCACTTCAATACCAGGCACTTTACCCCCTTCCTGCCCAGGACAATGTTCAGCTTTCAGCGCTGTCTCTTTTTAAATGACAATTGCGCGGTCATGCTACACTGTACCCAAACTAGAGTTGCCACCTCATCCCTTTAAACCCGAACACCTTTGAATTACACAGGTTCTGAGGCTAATTAAATGCAGATAAGGCACCAAGTGAGTTTAATTACCACTGTAATCAGCCACAGAACCTGTGTAATTCATTTGTGTTCGGGTTTAAAGGGATGAGGTGGCAACCATAACCCAAACTAAAACTAATTTTGATTCCACAAATAGAGCTTTCTTTTGGTGGCATTTGATCACCTCTGGGATTTTTATTTTTTGCTAAACGAATAAAAAAAACCCCAAAATTAAAAAAAAAAAAACTGTTTTTCTTTGTGGTATAAAATTTTGTAAATAAGTAAGTTTTCTCCACTGATGGGCACTGATAAGGCGGCACCGATGAGGTGGCATTGATAGGCGGCACTGTTAGGCTGCACTGATGGGTACTTATGGGTGGCACTGATAGGCGGCACTGATGGCTGGCACTGGATTTTCTTGATAGGCATCACTGGTGGCACTGGCAGGCATTTGTCATTGGCACTGATTGGCAGCTGCCTGGGCACTGATTGGCATTTTCCTGGTGGTCTAGGGTGGCATCCTGGTGGTCCAGGACGGGCATCCGAGGGGGGCTGCGCTCATAAACAATCAGCACAGACCCCCACCCCACGTCAGGAGAGCAGCCGATCGGCTCTCCTCCTACACGCATCTGTCAGACGTCTGTAAGATTACAGTACTGTATGTGTTATGATTTTTACTTTTTTTTTTAATTTGCTGCCAGGCTCCGCCCCCGTGCGTCGCGACGCTCGCAGGGAACGGAGCCTGGCAAGGAGAGGCTTCGGAGGAGGATGGAGCCCTCGGACACTGCGGGTGACATCGCAGGATCCCGGGGACAAGGTAAGTAAGGAGGCACCAGGATCCTGCTATGTAATCCCGAGTGTGGCTCGGGGTTACCGCTAATGGTCCTGAATTTTAACCCCGAGCCACACTCGGGAAAACCGCCAGGGAGGCTACAGGGATTGTAAAGTCAGATTTTTTTTTTCCATCTTCATGCATTCTATAAAAAATAAAAAGCCTTCTGTGTACAGCAGCCCCCGTAACACTTACCTGAGGTCCCTCTCTGTCCAGCAATGTCCACGAGTGTCTCAGCCCTCTGAGATTCTCGTTCATAACTGGCTGAGACACAACGGCGGCAATATTGGCTCCCACTGCTGTCATCAAAGACAGTTAGCCAATCAGGGAAGAGAGGGGGCGGGCCTGAAACAAAAAATGGATTGGGAACCTCATAGTAAGGGCACATGGGCAGAGAGGGGGCGGGGCTGGGTTCCATGTCTGAATGGATAAAGGGAGTTGTGACCCGGCTCGGGTGCCCCTATAGCAAGCTGTTTGCTGTGAGGCCACTGAATAGGAGGGAGGTGCCAGGAGCACAGAATAGAGACCCGAGAAGAGGCGGATCCGTGCTGCTCTGTGCAAATCCACTACAACAGAGCAGGTAAGTATAACATGTCTGTTATTTTTATAAGAAAAAAAAAAACTAGACTTTACAATCACTTTAAAGCAGGGTGCCCAACCTTCAGCCCAAGACAGCCATGAATACTGCCCAACACAAATTATTAAACTTAAAAAAAAGTGTTGATTGTGCAACTTGTCATGCAACTTTGCAGTCCCAAATTGCAGGACAAGTCGTACCCCATGATTTCCAATGAGTACCGTTCATATCTGTGCGACTTCAAGGTAGTTCCTGCACTACTTTGATCCGACTTTAATGCAACTTGAGGTCCATAGACCTCAAGATTTCACAGGCAGTGGTTCAAGTCGTACAGTTGTGAAAGGGGCCTTAGTGAACACATGCGACCGAAGAGTAAGAGTTTGACAGTGTCTCTTTACTGGACTTTTCTCAAAGAAAAATATCCCACTCTTCACAATCATGCCTAATTCATGTCATCAGTTCTCAGCAGCACCTATATTTAAAATTAGAACCAAAATATTTGATGAGCACCTTGAGAATTGCTACTACTTTCATCAAACCAGATACTAATACGTTAGTTTATCATAAACGGTGTAAAATATCACATCGGTTTTGTGTTTCCCTCTTTTACTTAAAGTGGAGGTCCACCCTAAAAAAAAAAATTGCATTAAAAAAAATTCCTAAAAAAATGGAGGAAAAAAAAAAAAATGTTTTAACTCGCCTGAAATGGCTGTTGCTAGGCAGTCTTCCTAATCTGCCTCTTCCTCTGCCGCGGTGATCTAAAGTCTTCTCCTCCCCGCGCTGTCTTCTGGGGAATGGGGCGCAGTGTGTTATGGGAACTGTGTGTGTCCCACAACACATCGTGTCCCATTCACAAAGCGCTGAGTGACTTGCGCATGCGCAGTAGGAAATGAGCAGTGAAGCCGCAAGACTCCACTGCCTGTTTCCCTTAGTTGGAATGGCGGTGTCGGGACCCAAGAGCCGAGGGATGGGTTGGCCTCGGGCGGCCGACATCGCGGGCACCCAGGACAGGTAAGTGTGCTTATTAAAAGTCAGCAGCTACAGTGTTTGTAGCTGCTGACTTTTACATTTTTTTTTTCCCTGGCCAGAACCCCACTTTAAGTTTGATATATCAGTGATATATCAGTGATTGTTAACCAGTTGGCTCCAGAGCAATTCTTTTTATTTTTTGCATGTACATGTAAAAATCTTAACTTTTGGCAATAAAATTACATAAACCCCCAGAACATTATACAGTCAGGTTTATAAATATTGGGCCATCAACACTTCTAATCTTTTTGGCTTTATACACCATCACAATGGATTTAAAATGAAACGATCAAGATGTGCTTTAACTGCAGACTTTCAGCTTTAATTTGAGGGTGTTTACATCCAAATCAGGTGAACGGTGTAGAAATTACAAAAGTTTGTATATGTGCCTCCCACTTTTTAACCACTTCCCTACCCAGCCATAGACATATGACGTCCTGGGATGGGATCTCCTGGCGCTGCTCAGGACCCGGTGCGTGTGCCCGGCGGCCGCGATGTCCACCGGGCACCCGCGATTGCCCGTTAACCGGGCCAGACCGTGGATCTGTGTGTGTAAACACACAGATCCACAGCCTGTCAGGTGAGAGGAGAGCGATCTGTGTTCCCAGAACGGAGGAACACTGATCGGTCTCCTCCCCTTGTGCGTCCCCTCCCCCTACAGTTAGAATCATTCCCTAGGAAACATATTAACCCCTCCCCGCCCCCTAGTGGTTAACCCCTTCACTGCCTGTCACATTTACACAGTAATCGATGCAATTTTATAGCATTGATCGCTGCATAAATGTGAATGGTCCCAAAAATGTGTCCGCCATAATGTCGCAGTCACGAAAAAAATCGCGATTGCCGCTAAAAAAATAAATAAATATTTTTTTTTTAAAAATGCCATAAATCTATCCCGTATTTTGTAGACGCTATAACTTTTGCCCAAACCAATCAATATACGCTTATTGCGATTTTTTTTTTTACCAAAAATATGGAGAGGAATACATATCGGCCGAAACTGAGGAAAAAATGTGTTTTTTAAAAAACCAATTGGGATATTTATTATAGCAAAAAGTAAAAAATATTGTGTTTTTTTCAAAATTGTCGCTCTTCTGTTGTTTTTAGCGCAAAAAATAAAAACCGCAGAGGCGATCAAATACCACCAAAAGAAAGCTCTATTTGTGGGGAAAAAAGGACGTCAATTTTTTTTTGGGTACAACGTTGCATGACCGCGCAATTGTCGTTTAAAGTGCGACAGCGCTGAAAACTAAAAATTGGCCTGTGAAGGGGGGGGGGGGGATGCCCTGTATTGAACCGGTTAAGGGACCAAAAGTAATGGGACAATTGGCTGCTCAGCTGTTCCATGGCCAGGTGTGTGTTTATTCCCTCATTATCCCATTTACAAGAGCAGATAAAAGGTCCAGAGGTAATTTCAAGTGTGCTATTTGCATTTGGAATCTGTTGCTGTCAACTCTCAATATGAGATCCAAAGAGCTGTCACTATCAGTGAAGCAAGCCATCATTAGGCTGCAAAAACAAAACAAACCCATCAGAGAGATAGCAAAAACATTAGGTGTGGCCAAATCAACTGTTTGGAACATTCTTAAAAAGAAAGAATGCATCGGTGAGCTCAGCAACACCAAAAAACCCGGAAGACCACGGAAAACAACTGTGATGGATGACCGAAGAATTCTTTCCCTGGTGAAGAAAACACCCTTCACAACAGTTGGCCAAAGCAAGAACATTCTCCAGGAGGTAGGTGTATGGGTGTCAAAGTCAACAATCAAGAGAAGACTTCACCAGAGTGAATACAGAGGGTTCACCACAAGATGTAAACCATTGGTGAGCCTCAAAAATAGGAAGGCCAGATTAGAGTTTGCCAAACAACATCTAAAAAAGCCTTCACAGTTCTGGAACAAAGTTCTATGGACAGATGAGACCAAGATCAACTTGTACCAGAGTGATGTGAAGAGAAGAGTATGGAGAAGGAAAGGAACTGCTCATGATCCAAAGCATACCACCTCATCAGTGAAGCATGGTGGTGGTAGTGTCATGGCGTGTGCATATATGGCTGCCAATGGAACTGGTACACTTGTATTTATTGATGATGTGACTGCTGACAAAAGCAGCAGGATAATTTCTGAAGTGTTTCGGGCAATATTATCTGCTCATATTCAGCAAAATGCTTCAGAGCTCATTGGACGGCGCTTCACAGTGCAGATGGACAATGACCCGAAGCATACTGCGAAAGCAACCAAAGAGTTTTTTAAGGGAAAGAAGTTGAATGTTATGCAATGGCCAAGTCAATCACCTGACCTGAATCCGATTGAGCATGCATTTCACTTGCTGAAGAAAAAACTAAAGGGAAAATGCCCCAAGAACAAGCAGGAACTGAAGACAGTTGCAGTAGAGGCCTGGCAGAGCATCACCAGGGATCAAACCCAGCGTCTAGTGATGTGTATGCGTTCCAGACTTCAGGCTGTAATTGACTGCTAAGGATTTGCTATCAAGTCCAATTACTTTTGGTCCCTTAAAAAGTGGGAGGCACATATACAAACTGTTGTAATTCCCACACCATTCACCTGATTTGGATGTAAATACCCTCAGATTAAAGCTGAAAGTCTGCAGTTAAAGCACATCTTGTTCGTTTCATTTCAAATCCATTGTGGTAGTGTATAGAGCCAAAAACATTAGAATTGTGACGATGTTCCAATATTTATGGACCTGACTGTATATATTCTGAAAGCAGAGGCCCTGTAGAATAAAAAGGTGATAGTTGCAAATTTCTATGTCACATGACATTTGTGCAACTGTTTATTAAACGCAAATTTTCAGGGAAAAAAATATAATAAAATTAGTTTTAGTGCAAAAGCACACAATATAATACCCATTTTGGGTTAAATTTATAAAAGATGAGGTTGCATTCGGTAGATGGCAAACATTCCATGTCTTAAAATTGCCTGTGCCCGCGATATCGCCAAAAACTATGGCGCTCAAAAATCACCAAAGGTGATGCTTTAACCAGTTCCCGACCAGCCACCTTAGCTATAACTGCGGCAGGTTGGCTCCCCTACGCGAATCCATCAGTATAAATTTTAAGACAAATGTGGCAGGTCATTGGCTCGCTCCCTACACCCGAAAGTTTCTTCCACTTTTATACCGCATATTCAGGGGCTGCACGGTGAATCGATTTCCCCACCTTCTCAGATAGCTCAGGAGTTCTGGGATTTTTACCAGTCCCTTTATAATATACCTGCGGCTCAGTATTCAGGTTCCCCCTCCACTTTAGAGGAGGATAAGCGGTCATATATTACGGAAACTGTGCTTCCAACCTTGGATGCTGACACCATAGAAGACCTCGAAACACCAATTACGGAAGATGAAGTTGCAAGAGCCATTGCGAGTACCCCAACTGGTAAGAGCCCAGGCCCTGACGGCTTTACCCCTAAGTTTTATAAACTTTTTGCTCCCCTTCTCACTCCTATCCTAACTAAAGTGCTCAACTCCATGTCAGAGGGCTCTGTGTTCCCTCCACAAACACTCAAAGCTGATATTTCCCTTGTGACAGACCTAGCCGGGAGAGAGACTTTTGGAGGGGACTGAATGCTAGCCTCTTGCCGATCGATCGTGGGCCCTGGCATTTGGGGGAACGGTGCTCTTTGTGAGCTGTATGCCTGGGGACCCTTGAGGTGGTATTACTGTGGATTCGGGTCCTGGTCCCCCAGGACACACAGACTCTGGGGACCCTGGATTTGCCATATTAGAAATAGTGGCTGATTCATAATGCTGGGACAAATACTGTTAGGAGATGCTGATGTCAATTCCAGCACCTGTCTGTCTGTTGCCTGCTAGAATGTGTATTGTAAATAAGTGTCTAGTATGGGATCTGAGGCTCGGTTCACACTGGGGCGACTTGGGATCCGACTTGTATGCCCTCAAGTCGCCCCAAGTCGCCCCAGAAATAGTTTCGATGGGAGTGAACGCTAGCGTCTTAATAGACGCTACTGAAGTCGCTCCGACTTCAGAGCGTACTCCCTGTACTACTTTGATCCGACTTGGTAGGCGACCTGTACCATAGAAATCAATGGAAGTCGCCTCCAAGTCGGATCTCTCTGTAAAGTCAAGCGACTTTGCAGGGAAAACCCCTCCCTCCCCCCTCCCTCCCAGAGAGCTGATTGCCCCGTGATTGGCCACAGGCGAAGTCGCCTGTCATGGAGGCGACTTAAAGTCGCCTTGTAATTTGCTGAAGTCGCGCTGAAGCCGCGTTGAAGTCGCGGTACAAAGTCGCGCTGAAGTCGTGTTGCCCCTGTGTGAACCGACCCTAAGAGTCATTAGTTCCCCATTGTTGTTTGTGTTAATTAACTCTGCTATTGTGATAATGTTGATTGGGTTTTCTGAGCTACAAGACGGCCAGTCTGGCCTAAAGGTCATGTCTGAGACATCTAGGCTGTCTAAAGGGATTAGTTAATTAGCCCGTGTTAATTAGGTTTCTGGTCACAGGTGTATGTTCAGAGTAATATGAGCCGGAGGTACGCACCTCCTCTTTTATTGTATAAAAGAGCCTGTATGTTTCAATAAAAGAAATTCCTGGTTGAACTTACATACAGCCTGCCTGGTGTTTGTTCTGAGCTACACAACTGGATTAGAATGGCACATAGCTGTAGTTCTTATCCCGGAGCATCGGATGACTGAACCATCAGACGTGCGATCTGCAATCTGAATCTATAGCAGCAGAGGAGTGTCGGGAGAGTGGAACTGAGCGTTACATCCCTGATCCCAAAACCAGAGAGACCCAACTTTATGTGCGAATTTTAGGCCAATATCCCTGAATGAGGTTGATATGAAAGTCTTTGCCAAAATACTAGGCCAATAGATTGCAGCCATTGTTGCCCCGTTTAATTCATTTGGATCACGTCGGGTTTGTGAGTGGACATGAAGCTAGGGATATCACGGACAATGTCCCTTTACTCCTCTCCATCTGCTAGGATCAGCTTTATCGACAGCATTCTCTATCTCTAATGGGACACGATAAGGTTGCCCCCTGTTCCCCCTTTTTTATGTCTATACTATGGAGCATTTGGCTATTGCCTTGCATAATAATCCTTCTATCCAGGGTATAACAGTCAGGCCTACTCATACTAAACTCGCCCTATTTGCAGATGACCTGCTCCTATTCGTGACGTACCCACACTTTTCCTACCCTCAGTGCTGCAGGAGGTCCAGAAATTCTGGGTAGTCAGTAATTTCAAAGTGAATTACAGTAAATCAGAAATCCTAATATTTCCTTACCAAAGTCGGACCAGCAGAGACTTTGGACCACCTCTTCTTTTAAAACCGGCTCTACTTTAATGCGGTAACTAGGAATCCAAATACTGGCGGACGCATCACAGCTCTTTTCCGGGAACTTTACTCCTTCAAACCCAAGCTGATTTATCCACTTATGCGTCCAACGGCTCTCATGGCTGGGTAGGGTGAAAGCACTGAAAATGGATGTTCTCCCTTGGTCTCTGTACTTATTCCAAACGATTCCTATATACATGCCTACCTCGTATTTCTGGAAATTACACCAGATGTTTCCTAAATTCATCTGGAATGCAAGCCTGTCCCAGAATTTGATACGAAACTTTATGCCTTCTGAAAGCTCAAGGAGGAGCTGGAGCTCCGGATGCTTCGGTATATCATAAGGCAGCGGTCATCACTCGCATACTTGACTGGTTTCACCATTCATCAACCAAGCTCTGGGTTCAACTGGAAAGCCACATGAATCCAATTGAACTCTGCGCCCTCCCTTGGACCTCATCCACACATCATGGGGGACTCGTACCTCCTTGGTGAACTTGCTCATCAGACGATCCAAATCTGGGATCGCTTGACATCCAGAGGTGGCATATCGAATCTTCGGGGGCCTATGACTCCCTTTTTTAGGATCCCGGCCTTCCCACTGGCTATGCATGTAACAGGACTCAGACCATGGCGAAAAGACGATAATAGGAGACTTGCCCAAGTTCTCTGAGCTGACCAGTCTTTGCTGACAGATACTCCCTCTAGATCACCTCCCAGTCACCCCATGCAATGGCTCCAGAGACAACAAATAACTTATGTTCGGACTTTCCCATCTTTACTGGACATTCTAGATAAACCAACAGGATTCGAGGCTATGCACCTGCAAGAAGACCGTCGCTCATGATCTCTCATCTGTACTCCCTTTTTGCTTTAATGCTTTTTCTCCTGAACTCCCACCATATGCGAGGGCCTGGTAAGTGGAACTGTGACATTCAATCTCCTTAATGGATTGGCAAAAATGCTTCATTCTGAAGCACAAGCTGTCTTTAGCCACTAAGAATCAAGAGAAAGGGTTCAGACTGGTGACGAAATGGTACATGCCCTTCGACTCTTCACCATTATAACCCAACACTACAAGATACCTGTTGGTGGTGGATCCAGGGGTACCATGCACTACATCTGGTGGGACTGCCCTCCTATACAGAGATTTTGGCACCAAATCTTCAAACTTTACTGCAAGTTGATGGCGACATCCATCCAGCCCTCTCCTGAAGTGACCCTCCTGTCTATGCTCACTGGAACCTTCAAATCTATAAAGAAAGATGTACTACAACACTTCCTGGCTGTAGCCAGGGTAGTGATTCCCGGCACTGTAGATCGGCAACCATGCCTTCCCTGAGTGATTGGCCTATTGAGGTGGATCATATTAGGGATCTGGAACGTTTGTTGGCTTAGGAACTTGGTAAGGAAGAACAGTTCTCTCTCACTTGGACTTCATGGTCCATGTTCCGCTACTCTTCGGAGTTTACTTCTTGGGCAGAAGGTGGCCCGGGTGATGGGCCTCATGTTCATGATGGAATGTTTCTTATTGCTTATTCCTTCTCTCTCTGCCCCCTTCTCTTCCATTTCTAGTTCTTCCCCTTTATGCACTTGTGCACCTTTTATGAACCCGCTGAGTAATGATTCAAATTTTTTTTCTTGACCATTTTTTTTTTTTTAACGATTGAAGTGGGATCCCAGCAACTTAATCTGTTTTGACATACCAGTTCTTTAATGTAAGTTTTGATGCTATATATATATATATATATATATACAGGTACGATCTCTTTGTCTTGGATGTAAGAGATCTATACTTCTACTTGTCATGTTTTTCTATGTCATGTTTTTCTATGTAACGCTTGATTGTTGACCTCTTGATCTGCCTTAGGTACATAGTATAACACTTGTACAATCAAAATCTTGTGAATGTTCTAATGCATTTGATACCTATTGTTTGATAGGTATTTGATACCTATCTGCTGTTTGTAATGTCTACTTTTGCAATAAAATAAGATTTAATAAAACAAATAAATATATATATATATATATATATATATATATATATATATATATATATATATATATATATATATATATATATATATACATACATACACACATACAAATGTGTTGTGCTGGCTGCCAATCTAGTAAATCAATTCATATAGTGTGCAATAATCACAAAATTCAAAAAATACATTCAAGAAAGAGAATTAAAGAGCATAAAATTATTTAGCAGGTCCTTCATTTACTAATTATTATTGTTATTATTCAGGTTTTATATAGGGCCAACAGTTTGCGCAGTGCTTTACAACATGGGGCAAACAGTACAGTTACAATACAATTCAATACAGGAGGGATCAGAGTTGTTAGGTATGGGTAGGATAGGCTTCTCTGAAGAGGAGAGTTTCAGGGATCATCTAAAAGCTAATAGAGTAGGAGATAATCGGACAGATTGGATTAAGGAGTTCCATAGGATTGGAGAGGCTCTGGAAAAGTCCTGGAGGGGAGCATGGGAGGAGGTGATGAGGGAGCTAGAAGGGAAGGAGGTCTTGAGAAGAACAAAGAGAACGATTAGGTTGGTATTTTGAGACTAAGTCAGTGATGTAGCTGGGAGCAGTTGTGGATGGCTTTGTAAGTAATTGTTAGTATTTTGAGGGAGGGATTGACAGAGAGGTGGATGAGTCTGGCAGCAGCATTCATGATGGATTGAAGGGGGTATAGACTATGTAGAGGTAAGCCAATGAGAAGTGAGTTTCAGTAGTCGAGGCGAGAGATGACCAGGGAGGGAATTAAGAGCTTTGTTGTGTCATTAGTTAGGAGGTGGCATTTTTTTGGAGATTTGCGGAAGTTGAGGCGGCAAGATTTGGACAATGATTGGATGTGGGGCTTAAAGGAGAGTTCAGGACTACACCTAGGAGTTTGGCATGCAGGTATGGGCTTATGGTTGTGCCATTGATTTTTGACAGCGAGATTAGGGGAAGAGGCACGTGGGGGAGGAAAAATTATAAGTTCGGTTTTGGATAGATTAAGTTTGAGGAAGTGGTGTGACATCCAGACTGATAAATATAAATTATGGTACATGAGGAGACTGAAGGAGTGAGCTGAGGGGTATAGAAAAAGATTTGGGTGTCATCAGCGTAGATGTGGTATTGGAAGCCATGGGAGGCTATCAGCTGACCCAGGGAGGAGGTGTAGATTGAAAATAGGAGAGGTCCAAGAACAGAACCTTAGGGGACCCAACAGAGAAAAGAAGGGGAGAGGTGGAAGTAGAATTGTAAGTAATGTTAAAGGTGCGGTTGAATAAGCATGGAGTTTTTTGAGGAGGAGGGGGCAATCAGCCGTATCAAAGGCAGCAGAGAGGTCCAGGAGTACAGAATAGTGTCCATTGGTTTTGGCTGTTAGTAGATCGTTTGTTTTAGGAGAGCAGTTTCTGTGGAGTGTTGAGGATGAAATCCAGACTGAAGGGGATCAGGAAGGCTATTATCAGCAAGGTGGTCGCTTAGTCGGTTGTAGACCAGATGTTCAAGGAGTTTTGATAAGAAGGAGAGCAAGGAGATGAGGAGCGTAGGTTGTTAAGATTGGATGGGTCCAGTGAGGGCTTCTTAAGTATGGGGCTGACAAGTGCATGCTTTAGAGCGTTGGGGAAGATGCCAGAAGAGAGGGAGAGATTGAAGATGTGGATTAGAGAGTGTAGTATAGAGCCAGAAGGTGAACGTAGCATTTGCGAGGGAACAGGATCCAGAGGACAGGTGGTAGGATGGACGTTAGCAACCTCGTCTATAGTGGGGTTGAAAGAGGGAAGTAATTATTGTACCTGTGGGCATGAAGTGTAAAGCATGGAGGATACAGTATTTGAACAGTAGAGATCTCCTCGCAAATTGTATCGATCTTCTGTTTGATGTGATTCGTGATCCCCTGGGCAGTGAGTGAGTTGGTGGGCGTAGGCAGTGGAGGACGAAGTAGAGAGTTTAAGGGGACGGGATGATAGATATTACGGTGTTAATGAGAGAGATAAAATAGGTCTGCTTGGCAGTGAGGAGGCATGAATTGTATTGTATACTGAGACTATCTATGAATCACCCTCTTTCTTTAATGTCTAACATTTTTTTTTAACAAATTACTTTTCCAGAGAGTATACAGTCAGGTCCATAAATATTGGGACATGGACACAATTCTAATCTTTTTGGCTTTATACACCAGCACAATGGATTTGACATGAAACAAAATGTGCTTTAACTGCAGGCTTTCAGCTTTAATTTGAGGGTTTTTACATCCAAATCAGGTGAACGGTGTAGGAATTACAACAGTTTGTATATGTGCCTCCCACTTTTTAAGGGACCAAAAGTAATGGGACAATTGGCTGTTCAGCTGTTCCATGGCCAGGTGTGTGTTATTCCCTCATTATCCCATTTACAAGAAGCAGATAAAAGGTCCAGATTTCATTTCAAGTGTGCTATTTGCATTTGGAATCTGTTGCTGTCAACTCTCAATATGAGATCCAACGAGCTGTCACTATCAGTGAAGCAAGCCATCATTAGGCTGAAAAAACAAAACAAACCCATCAGAGAGGTAGCAAAAACATTAGGTGTGGCCAAATCAACTGTTTGGAACATCCTTACAAAGAAAGAACGCCCCGGTGAGCTCAGCAACACCAAAAGACCCGGAAGACCACGCAAAACAACTGTGGTGGATGACCAAAGAATTCTTTCCCTGGTGAAGAAAACACCCTTCACAACAGTTGGCCAGGAGGTAGGTGTATGTGTGTCAAAGTCAACAATCAAGAGAAGACTTTACCAGAGTGAATACAGAGGGTTCACCACAAGATGTAAACCATTGGTGAGCCTCAAAAATAGGAAGGCCAGATTAGAGTTTGCCAAACAACATCTAAAAAAGCCTTCACAGTTCTGGAACAACATCATATGGACAGATGAGGCCAAGATCAACTTGTACCAGAGTGATGGGAAGAGAAGAGTATGGAGAAGGAAAGGAACTGCTCATGATCCAAAGCATACCACCTCATCAGTGAAGCATTGTGGTGGTAGTGTCATGGCGTGGGCATGTATGGCTGCCAATGGAACTGGTTCTCATGTATTTATTGATGATGTGATTGCTGACAAAAGCAGCAGGATGAATTCTGAAGTGTTTCGGGCAATATTATCTGCTCATATTCAGCAAAATGCTTCAGAGCTCATTGGACGGCACTTCACAGTGCAGATGGACAATGACCCGAAGCATACTGCGAAAGCAACTAAAGAGTTTTTTAAGGGAAAGAAGTGGAATGTTATGCAATGGCCAAGTCAATCACCTGACCTGAATCCGATTGAGCATGCATTTCACTCGCTGAAGACAAAACTGAAGGGAAAATGCCCCAAGAACAAGCAGGAACTGAAGACAGTTGCAGTAGAGGCCTGGCAGAGCATCACCAGGGATGAAACCCAGCGTCTGGTGATGTCTATGCATTCCAGACTTCAGGCTGTAATTGACTACCAAGGATTTGCAACCAAGTATTAAAAAGTGAAAGTTTGATGGATGATTGTTAATCTGTCCCATTACTTTTGGTCCCTTAAAAAGTGGGAGGCACATATACAAACTGTTGTAATTCCTACACCGTTCACCTGATTTGGATGTAAATATCCTCAAGTTAAAGCTGAAAGTCTGCAGTTAAAGCACATCTTGTTCATTTCATTTCAAATCCATTGTGGTGGTGTATAGAGCCAAAAAGATTAGAATTGTGTCGAATTGTGTGTACAATATTTATGGACCTGACTGTATGTCATTCTGTTCCATACTGTTCAATGCAACTAGTATTTTTATCAGAATATTTTGAAGATTTATATGGTCTTTCTAATGCTTGGATGTTAAAGACAATATATCGTGTGGCAATATTTGTCCTTTTAATATACTACTTATCATGGATTATGCCTTGTACAAATTATCATAGGTGACCCGAATTATCTTGTCTTCTAGGTTACAATGGCAGAGATTGAATTACAAACTACAGAGCTCCCTTCCAGCATCACAGAGACCAGTAACCAGAGTCAGCCTGCAGCACAACAAAAGCAGCTACCTCCCTTGTGTAGATTTTTTTCCCAGGGTCGTTACTGTCAGTTTGGGCGAAGATGTCGCTTTTTACATCAACGCCCAGAAGTCAGACCTTATGAAAAAAACAATAATCCAGGAGAAATGTCTGAAACTGCAGGTGCAAGTGGTATAACAGATATGTCTGTACCACACAACAAGAATGAGGTGAAGCCTGTCCCTCATAGGAATAGAAGACTCTGCCGCTATTTTGCCTCTGGTTACTGTTCGATGGAGACCAACTGCAGGTTCTGGCATCCAGAAAAGATTCCACCAGTACAGGATGACCACTCTGTAAGCAAGAAACCATTTCCGAAGGAAAAGGTGGAACGGCCAATAGCAGTTCCAGAAGTCATCCGAGCCTCAAATGTAACTCCTGAAGTTGCTGCTCAGCTAAGAAAGACAGAGATTTCCCAGCTATTAAAGAGATTTCCAAAAGATAAAGTCATCATTCAAGAAAGAGAAGATGGAAAAGTTACATACTACAGAATAACAGTTGAACCTACAGATCCAGATTGGGTAAGATATCAAGCCAACATGATAGTTATTTTTTTTATAAAGTTGATTGCATACGAACCCGGCAATTGCACCTGTGGCCTCTGGTGTTGGTTTTCATAATTTGAACAAAACCACTTGTTCCTAGTGCTACTGCACAGTGGCTCTCCATAGACTTCCAGTCGGCCCTGTCCGGAAAAAAAGAGATGATCAGGAGCTGGTCCTACAGAAATCGTTAAAAAGCTACTGCACAGATGCTACCGGGGCACAGAAACTTTGCTAGTAGGATGTAAACTAACACCGGTGGCTGTAAATGTGATTGCAAAGTAAGTATGTATCTGGGGAGGGTACTGTGTGGTAGTTTAGCACAGGTGGAGGGGAAGATTAATAATAAGTGCTTTTTATTTTAAAGTGCACTTATTACTTCAAGGGTTAAAGGAAACCTATCAATGTGTATAGATAAACAAGATGAATCTGTAATGATAACCAAAATAAAAACTGACCAAATTATACCGAAGCAGCAGTCAGTGATTGTCCATACACAAAGCAACAAAAAATGTTTACACAGTAATACCGTGTAATGCGGTTTACGAGCGTTTTGCAATACGAGCTATTTTTTTTACATACTGACTCAGTTTGCGAGCGTTGTCTCGCGAGACGAGCAGGATTCAAGCCTCTGGGGTGTGCAGTACTGTATTTTGCCAGAGGTGCGGGGGCACCAGTGACACTCTGAGCCGCTCGGAGATACTTTTAAGCACTTCGCTCCCGGGTGCATCTGAGCGGTCTCCTAGTGTTTCCGAGTGTCTCTTGTGCCCCCCACCTCCTGGCCACATGTGGTACTGCATACAATTGCAGTCACCGTGGAATGAATTATCTGAGTTTCCATTGACTCCTATGGGGTAACTCGCTTTGATATACGAGTGCTTTGGATGACAAGCATTCTTCTGGAACGAATTATGCTCGTAATCCACGGTACCACTGTATAAATAAAACCTGTTTGCATAAAACCTTTAGGCCCCTTTCACACGATCGGACCGTTCAGGTCCGCCTGTCAGTTTTGACGGCGGACCTGAACGGGCGCTCCATGTTAGCCTATGGAGCGACGGATGTCAGCGGAGACATGTCCGCTGACATCCGACCCCCTCCGATCCGCTAAAAGCAGACGGATGGCCCTACGTCCAGGTCCATGCTGTCCGTTTTAATCTGATCCCTCCATAGGCGGCAGCGGCGCCTGACAAGCCCCTCCCCGCTCAGTGAGCAGAGAGGGACCTGTCATCCGCCGGCTCAGCGTAGATCAACGGACAGATCTCCCGCTGAGCCGACGGACCGAGGCCAGCTCCGTAGAAACGTGGAGTCCACCATGTGTGAAAGGGGCCTAAAGTACATATGGACCAAAAAAAGTGTAATTGATAAGCAAAACATGCCATAACCCAATCCATAAAGTCTTACATAGACACAATAGAAACAAAGTTCATCCACAGGTGAAGAAGTGCTGATTGGAAATCACACGTGATCATTCCTGTGCTTCAACATCAAACCGAGCCACTTGCTTGAGATATCAGACCTCTAACATGAAGGTCATAAACACATGAGAACTATCCAGCATAACTGAGGTAGGCCTCGCAAAACATCATAAATGGACCATGGAGAGAGGAAAAGAACAGGTTAACCGATTGCCGGTTAACTCACACCGATATTCGTCGGCAGAAGGGCACATACAGGCATATTAACGTACCTGTATGTTGCCCTACAAGAAGCGGCTTGTGGGCACGCGCGCCCGCCGCAAGCTCCGTGAGTGTGGTTGCAAGTTCGATGTCCGCGGGGATACCCGCGATCGTCTCACGGAGAGGAAGAACGGGGAAATGCTGATGTAAACAAGGAATTCCCCGTTCTGCCTAGTGACAGGACACTGATCACAGCTCCCTGTAAACATAGCCCATCCCCCAACAGTTAGAATCACTCCCTAGGACACACTTAACCCCTACAGCGCACCCTAGTGGTTTACCCCTTCACTGCCAGTCACATTTACACAGTAATCAATGCATTTTTAATCGCACTGATCGCTGTATAAATGTGAATGGTCCCAAAATAGCGCCAAAAGTGTCCAATCTGTCTGCCATAATGTCGCAGTCATGATAAAAATCACTGATCGCCACCATTACTAGTAAAAAAAATATTACAAAAATGCCATAAAACTATCCCCTATTTTGTAGACGCTTTAACTTTTGCGCAAACCAATCAATAAACGCTTATTGCGATTTTTTTTTTTTTTTTTCTTTTTTACCAAAAATATGTAGAAGAATACGTATTGGCCTAAACTGGGGGGGGGGGGACTTTTTTTATATATTTTGGGGGGATATTTATTATAGCAAAAAGTAAAAAAATGTGTTTTTCTCAAAATTGTCGCTATTTTTTTAGCACAAAAAATAAAAACCGCAGAGGTGATCAAATACCACCAAAAGAAAGCTCTATTTGTGGGGAAAAGAGGACGTCAATTTGTTTGGGTGCCACGTCGCACAACCGCGCAATTGTCAGTTAAAGCGACGCAGTGCTGAATCGCAAAAAGTGCTCTGGTCTTTTGCCAGCCAAATGGTCCAGGGCTGAAGCGGTTAAGGCCTCATACACACTGGACATTTGTTCAGCTGTTGTTTTTGGCTTCAGCGGTTTTTTTCTACAGCCAGTAAACTCCCCAGCATGTTATCCTATGTGTCCGTGCACACAGAGGCTTTTATCAACAGTTTTAGGCAGGGGCGTTTTCTGTCTGGAAAAACAAAGACTTGGGGGGGGCACAGCCTAAAAATGCATTACATTAAAGATGGTGCAGCCTTAAGACCATACAAACAGAACAAAATATTACAGCGCACACATACAAAAATGACATTAAAAACACCTGAACATATTCGGCAAATAAGCAAAAATATGGGGATTTGGTCACACCATTCTCCCATAAAGAGGAGTGTATTTCTCCCATGGTTGAGAAGCAGGATCTATCATTCGATGTATAGTGTAGGACCCACTGATAATGGGGTATTTTGACGCAGTAAGTGGGTTTAAGCACTTTATGGCCAGATGGTGTGACCAAATCCCCATATATTTGCTTTTTTGCTGAATATGTTCAGGAGTTTTAAATAGCCTTGCAGGATTTAAATGTCATTTTTGTATGTGTGCGCTGTAATCTTTTTTTGCTTCTGTCTGGAAAAAAACCCCAAAACTAGTGGGTTTGAAGAGGTGTTTTTTCAGCTATTCAGCGTTTTTGAGCCATAAGCTTTTGTGGGAGTATAGCTTTGCTAAAAAACGCAAACGCTAATAAACACTAATGCAAAAACACTAAAAAAACGCAAAAAAAAAACATTTTTACAGAAGCATTTTACAGCTAAAGCTACTGCCATTTTTATAATGTCCAGTGTGCATGAGGCCTTATAGTGTGATACTGTCATACATGTTTATTATAAAAGGCACAATGGGTATTTACATGGGAAAAACGAAATACAGCCAAAGGCAGTGCGCCAGCAAGCATTATGGTTACAGCCTCTCGGACTCCGCCCAAAATGTTTTGTTGCTGCAGATATCTTTGATTTCTCTGGTAAGAAGCTGTGTTTAGTGTGGGAGCACAAGAATGACCCCTCAGGGGGGTTCATCTGACAATTATCCTGGATTATCCTCATGTGTTTATGACCTTTATGTTAGAGATCTGATCCCTCAAGCAAGTGGCTGGGTTTGGTGTTGGAGCACAGGAGTGATTAAATGTGATTTCCAATCAGTACTTCTTCGCCTGTGAACGGACTTTGTTTCTGTTGTGGAGTTTTTTCATTTATAATAATATATTTGTTTGCGATTGTGGCACCTTAACTTGAAGATGCTAGTTTCCTGACCATCAGACCAATCCAGTGGCTTCAATACATTGACCAGGAAAAAATATGCAGATCAGAAGTAGGGATGAGCTAGGGCATGTTTGGATTCTAGTCCAAATCCATGTGAGGAAGCCTGCCGGGAAGCTATCACCATCGTCTGCGGCCAGGGCATTCCTTACTCTGCACACATACAAGGAGCGTGTATACGTGCAACTGTGAGGCAGGAATTCCTTGACCACTTATGATTTGCTCAGTACAGGTGATAGCATCTTGGTGGATTTGGCCTAGGATCCAAACATGCCTGACCTCATCCCTAGTCAGTCTAATCTGTATGCTTGTTCAGGTTTTGTAACTCGAGAGGTTCTGATGCAAGAAACATCTCGGCAACAGTGTAGTACATTTAGAAGTGCATAAGCGTTGGCACTGGCAGCCCCATATTTTTTTCAGTCCAGGTTTCCTTTTAAGCTTCATTGTTAGGGGGTAGATTAGGTTTTACTGTTAGACGAGGGCCAGGCATAATTTATAAGGAGAGGGAGTCCTAGGGGAATGACAGGGAAATGTAGATGTGAGCTTGGTGCCAAAGACCGCCTAACCATATGTCCAGTGTTCGGTTTCATGTACCTGGTGCAAAGATACATTTCTTTTCATTCTCTTTTTCAGGAAAAGCTGCTTAGTAGCTGGCCTGTACAGTGGTTACATGTGCAAAACTGTAGAAGCATTGTCTTGAATGTACCACGCAATAGGCCTACCAAACTAGTGAGAGCTAGGTCATGAACACAACAATTTTTTTTCCCCACTTTATGTATGTAAATATAATACATATAGAACTAGAAAAGCTCTTTCCCACATCAGAAAGTTTCAAGAGAAGGCAGCGGCAGACTAAGACCACAAGTGCACTCATGGCAGCAAAATGGTGCAATTTATTGTGGGCAATATGTTAAATGATCATTTACTGCTCAATGGAGTTATCCTTTAAAATGGACTTACTTTACCTTGCCCGGCCAATAAGAAAAATAACATTTACAACCCTTAATGGCTTTTTATGTGTGGCGACTCTGGTCTGACCAGCTATTGGTTGTCTAACACTTCTTTTTTGCTGTAGGCGAGAACATATTCTATGTGAGGCAGAGACACAATTTCCTGCTCAAGAAGAGGCTTCTGTGCCTTTGCCTCTGCCTTACGCCAGCCATTAATGGATCGAAATGCAGTTAGTTCAGCAAGACCATTCTGAATTTCAATCCATGTATGGACAGGGTGGTTGTGTAGAAGTGGATCTACAGATTTGACTTCTGTACAACTACTACTACTATTGGATTTTTCCTGCTCTGTCAGCACTGCAGGCAATAGCCAGCAGTGCTAATCAATGTAATCAATGAGGAAGCCAAGCTATTGTATTCTGACAATCTGGGAATCTAGTCATTTTTTTGGTTAAACCCACTGGTTGAATGAAAAAAAAAAAGACTCATCTATGGCCAGCCTTGGTGCCACTGCTTCATGTAAAACACTTCCCTCTCCATGGCAAAGAAGCAAAAATATAAAGGAGAGGTTGGACCATGAAGGAACCCATACTTTGGAGAATAATGTCTTTTAGAGTTGATGTTTGGCCTAATTTAACCACTTCAGTCCCGGAGCATTTGGCTGACCAAAGACCAGAGCACTTTTTGTGATTCGGCACTGCGTCGTTTTAACTGACAATTGCGCGGTCGTGCGACGTGGCTCCCAAACAAAGTTGACATCCTTTTTTTCCCCACAAATAGAGCTTTCTTTTGGTGGTATTTGATCACTGCTGCATTTTTTATTTTTTGCGCTATAAACAAAAAATAGCGACAATTTTGAAAAAAAACGCATTTTTTTTTTTTTTTTACTTTTTGATATAATATCCCCAAAAATATATAAAAAAACATTTTTTTCCCTCAGTTTAGGCCGATACGTATTCTTCTACATATTTTTGGTTAAAAAAATAACAATAAGCGTTTATTGATTGGTTTGTGCAAAAGTTATAGCGTCTACAAAATAGGGGTTAGTTTTATGGCATTTTTATAAATTTTTTTTACTAGTAATGGCGGCGATCAGCGATTTTTATTGTGACTGCGACATTATGGCGGACATATCGAACACTTTTGGTGCTATTTTGGGACCATTCAAATTTATACAGCGATCAGTGCGAATAAAAATGCATTGATTACTGTGTAAATGTGACTGGCAGTGAAGGGGTTAACACTAGGTGGCACTGCAGGGGTTAAGTGTGTCCTAGGGAGTGATTCTAACTTTGGAGGGGAGGGGCTGTGTGTGACACTACACTGATCACCTCTCCCGATTGGAGGGAGCTGTGATCAGTGTCAATGTCACTAGGCAGAACAGGGAAATGCTTGTTTATATTAGCATTTCCCCGTTCTTTCTCTCTGTGAGGCGATCGCGGGACCCGCAGTCGGACTCATGGAGCTCGCGGCCGGCACACGTGCCCGCTAGCCAAGCCTCGCAAGATCACATACAATAACATGATTTCACGCAGCAGAGCCCAACTGCCGCAGTAAGACTGCAGCCGCTGGTCTGCAAGCGGTTAAATGTTAGGTTACTTAGGAGAAAGCTTTGAGAGTTCATGTGGCACCTGTAATCTTTATCCTATTAGTATTTATAAAGTTCATAGACTCATCTGTTTATTTATCTTTCCTTTAGCCTTTTGACCTGAAAGAGATGGAGATCTTGCTGGAGTTTCCAGAGGATTATCCCTTGGAGGTATTTGTTCCACAGATTCCATTATTTATGCTCCTAATCACAAACTGCTAACCCTTTAACCATTTGCCACCCAGGCCAATTCTGACATTTCTCTCCTACATGTAAAAATCATAATTTTTTTGCTAGAAGATTACATAGAACCCCCAAACGTTTTGTATGTTTTTTTTAGCAAAGACCCTAGAGAATACAATGGCGGTCGTTGCAACTTTTTATTTTGCACAGTATTTGCGCAGCAATTTTTCTAAATAGTTTTTTTCTTTGAAAAGAAAAACAGTTTTGTGCTTTAAAAAAAACAAAGCAGTAAAATTAGCCCAATTTTTTTGCATAATGTGAAAGATAAACTTATGCCGAGTAAATGGATACCTAACATGTCACTTGCACATGCTTGTGGAATGGCGCCAAACTTCGGTACTTTAAAATCCCCATAGGCGACGCTTTAACATTTTTTACTGGTTACATGTTTTCAGTTACAGAGGAGGTCTAGGGCTAGATATATTGCTCTTGCTTTAATGTTCGTGGCGATGCCTCACATGTGTGGTTTGAACACCGTTTTCATATGTGGGCGGGACCTTCGTATGCGTTCGCTTCTGCGTGCGAGCACACAGGGACAGGAGCGCTTTAAATTTTTTTTTTAATTATTGTTACTTTTTTATTTATTTTTTTAGTTTGACCCCTCCGCCGTCCCCTCGCTGTCTTCTGGGAGACGCACAGGTCCCAGAAGACATCAGGGACCAGTGAGATCATGCAGCGCGACTCTCGCATGCACATTAGGGAACCAGGCTGTGAAGTCGCAAGGCTTCACTTCCTAATTCCCCTACCGAAGATGCCGGCGCCTCCACCCAGGAGCCAAGAGACAGATTGGCTTTGGGTGAGGACATCGCGGGCGCCCTGGACAGGTAAGTGTCCATATATTAAAAGTCGGCAGCTGCAGTATTTGTAACTGCTGACTTTTATTTTTTTTATTTTTGTCGGAACTCCGCTTTAACATTGTGATTTGGGGTAAATTTAATTCTCAGAATTCTCTAATCCACTTTGCTCTTACAGAGTTGTATCTGCACCAAATATTCCACTTGTTATTCATTATAAGCGGTTAAAGTATCTACATACATTTATGGTTATAATTTCTCCTATCTTGAAAACCAGTCAATCTCATCTATGTCCCCCTTTCATCTCACACACACAGTGAGCTGGGATCATTCTAACAACTTTGTTCAGTGCAATTAATTCCACCTCCCTTCTCTCACTGCTTTTTTTTTTTTACAAGATTACGTTCAGGAGATTAAAGCTGTCCCCACACTGTCTCCCAAAGAGGATTTAACAAGATCTTTGTTGGCTTTGAGATGACGTTTGATGTATTTTCATCATTTTGTGTGTCTCACCAGCACTCTTTGTTGAATTATAAAAATGTAAAGATTGACGGCCGATTGCTTTGTTTGTTATCATCACCTTTTTACCGCCCTTCTTACTTAAGATTCCCAGTTTAAAACCTTGGTTTCTTTCCTAACAGCATTCATTTATTAGGTTTACATTTTACATTTTTAAAGGTGGTGATAGAATTAAATTTGTGCCTCGTTTTTGAACCCTTGTGTCATTGAAAATAGAGGCATTGCCCAAGGAAACCAATACATAATTCGGCTATCATTTTGCTAGTTCAGGTTGGATTATGAAAACTGTCCTAATTGGTGGACATTTTAATATTATACCAGATTTTTTTAAAGTTAAGTTCATTTTAATTTTACTACAGAAGACAGACCATAAAGTGGTCTTTAATTAAAGGAAAGATCAAATCAATAGGTGTGAGTAGAGGACAGCTCCCTCTGCTGACATAGTGGGTTATATCCTAAAAATTTCCATGGACACCCGAATTCCATCAGATATGCAGAGATCTTTTATTACTTTGATTTCAAAGCCAGATAAGGACCCTTCGCTGTGTGCTAGCTATCAGCCCATAGCTCTTTTGAATGCAGACTTAAAAATTTTCACCAAGCTTCTTTCCGTTTGTTTGAATACAATACTTCCTTCCCTGATTCACAAGGATCAGGTAGGCTTTGTTCCCCTCTGTCAGGCCGGGGATAACACTAGGAAATTCATAGATTTGATTAATGTGGCAAATCATAAAGGCTCGGCGTCCTTGGTACTGTGGAATGTGGAAAAGGCTTTTGACCTCCTTGGCTGGCCTTTCCTGTTAGCTACATTGCGCCATATAGGGTTTAGAGGGGCTTTTCTGCAAGCAATTCGCCATCTCTATAGCAATCCAACGTCCCAGGTGAAGACCCCTTATGCCCTCAAATAACCAATGGTACCCAACAGTGCTGCCCGCTTTCTCCCTTATTATTTGCATTATGTGTTCAACCCCTGGCTGCATCTATTGATAGAAGTTTGGATATTCGGGGCATATAGGTTAGATGGAGGAAATTTAAAATCTCACTGTTTGCAGGCGATATTATCCTCACTCTGACCCAACCTACGATCTCTCTATCAAATCTGCATGCTGAACTTGATCGTTATGGAGCCCTTTTGGGATATAAAATAAATGCGTCTAAATCGGAGGCCCTCCCAGTTAACATCCTGAGGATGAAAGCGAACATTTAACAACTTGTTTTCCTTACACTTGGAAAGCCACAGCCTTAAAATATTTGGGGTTTTTATTACCCCGACTTTTACTACACTGTATCAGGAAAATTTCCCCCCCTTATATCGGCTAAATAGGTCAATGGCGCAAAAAAAACTGCAAGCAGATATGCTACAATATGTTTGGAACTACAAACGGCATAGAATACCCCGCTCGGTGTTTATGGCATTGTGTTATGATGGTGGCCTAGCGTCCCCCAACTTTATAAAATATTACCATGCAGCCCATTTACACGCGATTGCCTCTTGGTTTACCCAGCGCTCATATAACAATTGGATGGAAATTGAAAGACTATGGTTAGCTACAATACACCCTAACAACTTACTTTGGAATGCGGAGGTGGACCCTAGTCGATTGTTGGGGTCCCAACTTAGGAGGCTTTGGCGCTCGTTGTCCCGCCAACACACCCTTGCATCGGAAAAATCATTGATGACCTCTTTGCTGTACAACCCCAAAATGCCCGACAACCTTACCTTATGTCCTTCTCCTTGGGCTTCGAGGAATCTGTTCCGTTTTGGTAGACTCTAGGTCTCGCAAATTACTACCATTAGCTGAACTTCAGGATAAATTAGATTTACCTCGCCAGGTGTTTTGTGGCTGCAAATCTGGCATTATGCTTAAACTATAACTCCTATTTTCTACTCCATCTTCCTTTGAAATTCAAAGTTTGAATGTATTATTTTAGAAGGCCCAGCACGAAAGGGTATGATTTCTGATATCTATTGGATATTAAATGCCTATTCTATTCAAACTCGTGGTAGACATTCTTACATTCTCCGTTGGGAGGACATTAAATTAGGAAATATTGCTGGAGGCGTGGCAGGGGATCTGATATCAGGCAGCTAAAAGTTCCCTCTGTACTCTCTATAAGGATAATTTGTATAAAATTCTCTGCTTTTGGTACCTGAGACCTGATGTACTTCACGCCATCTATCCTACTAGCTCTGATCGCTGTTGGCGCTGCCACAGGGACAAAGGTACCCTCCTACATATCTTCTGGAGCTGCCCACTGATTGCCCCATTAGGGTACTCGACCCACCAGCTGTTGAGTTGCCTTTTTGAGGTATTTATCCCTATGACACCAAAACTTTTCTTGCTGGGTCTCTCCCCGCTAAAAGTTTCTAAACCCTACAAGAAACTGCTCCGCCATATCCTTACGGCTACACGCTGTCTCCTTGCTCTCAATTTTAAGGTGCGCTTGCCTCCCTCTCCTGCTGCCCTATATGCTAGGATTAAGGACGTGGAATTGATGGAGAAAATGACTGCTGGAATACAGGACAAAATGGAAGCTCACAATCGTGTTTGGGAACTATGGCATCTCCAGGAGGACCCACCTTGAATCAGTAGATAAACTATCATGTTGACCCCTCATTCTCCCCTTTTCTTTCTTCCTGATCTTTTTCTTTTTTTTTTTTATTCTTTTCTCTTCAAGATATATTTTCCTTCCTCCCAAGGATATTATAATACGTTACAATGTTTCATCAGTTATATTGCTTTAGACTGAAAGTTTGCTATTTGTAATTGTAAGGGTTGTGGTTGCTATAATTTGCCTTTACTCTCTAGCAGGTGCTTTATGTGAACATTGTGCCTATACTCTTGAATGTCTTTTTTCTATGTTTTTCCTTGTTTGATCAAAAATCAATAAAAATTGCTATTTGAAAAGATTGTATGGGCTATGGGTTCTATTTTTGTAAGCACATTCTTTCCAGAAATTAAATAGAACATGCATATTTATTTGAATTTCAGGTTTTTACAATACAAATCCCTGAGGATCAAGTTTTACCCTCAGTTATGGGCAGGTAAGGTAATAATTCATCAATAAATTATATGAAATTGCTGTTGTAAAAAATGTAGGCATATGAGAATGAGATGATTCAAAAACACCTACGAAAAATATAAACTTATAGCATAAGTTCACTTTAAAAAAAAAATAAAATAACTGAACTTTCTCTAGTCATCTTCCAGGATGGCACACCTGAGAGATGAGAGGCTCCTCCCTACAGTAAACACAATCAATCAATTGACAGCTGTTTTAAGTCCCCACCCTTCCCCTTGATCCTCAGTTTTTGATTGTGTTTCTCCCTACACAGCGAAACGTTTGTTTTTTTCTTCTAACCAGATGACCGAGGGTCAGATGGTAACCCTGTGAGGCAGGTATAGGCAGGCCTGGGGCTGAAATATATCCTGCAGGCTCCGGCCTTCTCACAGGTGGCCCAGAAACTGTATCTGCGATCCGGTCACTGGGGTGTGAATCCGCCGCTGTTGTACACTGCTCAACATCTCTGCCTCTCAGGCTTCTTCTGTCTTCCTCCCTAAGTGGAAGACGATGGTGCGACCCCGGGAAGGGGAAGCGCTGGAGGAGACGCCGACCAGCGTGGCGGCTGAAGAGAGAGCCCAAAGAGGCACCAGTTCACTACGGTGGACAAGTGGCGCAGGGGAGCGAGTGTCTGCCTAAACCACCTCAGATGGGAAAGAGGAAGGTAAGGCACTAACCCCCCCCCCCCCCCCGTGTATATACTGACTGGTGCAGTGCAGGACACAGCCTAACCTTGCAGCTCCCTATGAGGGACAGCAGTTGGAGGGGGGGGGCACTTTGGTGGCTATCCTCCTTGTGTGTGGACCATAAGGACGGAAAAGCGAGCCCGGTGGCTGTGGCAAAGGGGGAAGACGACATGGTGAGTACTTCCCTTTGCCTTGGGAATTTAGCTGCAAAATCCCTAATACCAGCAAGATGGTTTCTGGGCATTTGAGCTAATCTCCCCTGGGGTCTGGATACAAATAGCCCAGCCCTTCTGCTAAAACCACGAGCCACAGCTCCCTCTTACATCAGAGATGATGTGGTTATCAGAACAGTAGGTTTCCAGCCTCTCCCTATAAGCCTGATTGTAGTAGGGTGAATATAGTGAAGAGGGAATACCTGGTAGATACAAAGAGTTTCTTAGAGGCCAGGTATACCACTGAACAAGTTATTAAAGGAGGGTTGATTGTGCAGTGGTTGTCAGGAACCTGTAGGGTTCAGGAGTAGGCTCCCTGATCAGCAGGTGCACTGGGTAATCCGGCCCTATTAGCCCATCTGCTAGGAATCTGAAGTTACTCCAAGATACTTAAAATCTGACCTTCTACCTTTCAAGGTTATGGCAGGGATCAAGCTTCTGTGTGGCACAGCAGAAATGCATGGGGAAGGCACAGTAAGGGTTTCCTTGTGAACAGATCCTCCTTTTGGGGTTGCTTGCTATGGGTAACATTTCATAAGCTCTAAACCTCCCACTCCACCTTTACACTGTGATTGTATTTACAGTGCATGAAGTAAGAAAAACCTTTTTGTTGGTTTTGACTACAGTTCACCCAGTGGCAGAACTAGAAGCGATTTACCATAAATCGCTTCCTACAACCTTTAATTGAGGCTTTTCTGCGCAAATCTCTGTAAGAGCTACATATGTAAACCGGTAGTTAATGATTGCTTGTTTAAGGCCTGCAGGTGGCAATTTTACCTCCAGGCTAATTTGGTGACCAGCTCTTCTAGAGGCTGTCTTAATTGGTCTCTAGACATGTGCATTCGTTTTCGTCCGAATGCATTTTCGTCCGAATTTCGGGTATTTTCGTTATCGTTTTAACAAACGATAACGAAAGTGCAGAATCCGAAAACCAAAAGATCCGACATAAACAAATGCTTTATTTTCATTTTCTTTGCGACAACAGTTCGATATAGATAGGAGATTCGACATGACGCTGACAATAGTGATCTGTGTCCATCGAACCTGTGGTCGAATGTGCCTAACCTTAGCTCTCTTAGTCCAAGATTATTCGACATAGAGAGAAAAGATTCGACATAGAGAGAAAAGATTCGACATTATAGAGATGATAACAAAAAAGGTTGAATGTGCCTAACCTAACTCTATTAGTCCAAGATTATTCGACATAGCGAGAAAAGATTTGACATGAAGATTCGACGAAGCAGTCGCCACAAGCGGACTTTTTATGGTCAAATGCTCCGCCTATAGGCTATAGAAGGATTCTAATGTTGGTTGACTAGTAATAATAATTAATAAATATAATTATTACTAGTGTCATACAACATTAGAATTCTACTATAGTTTTTAGGCGGAACATTCGACTGGAAATGTACGATTGCGGCGTCGTACAGTTTAGCTGTTCCGTCGAACCTTCTTGGAAAATTCGACAGACACCATAAGTCTTCAATGACAGATTCGACCTTAATTATTTCGGCTTTTTGGACGAATGCATTTTTTAACAAAACTAAATAAATAAAAACGAATTTCGGGAGTAAATAAATAAAATGTATTTTTCGGACGAAAACTAAATTCTGAAACGAAATATTTCAGTGTGCACATGTCTATTGGTCTCTGGGTGCCATGCTTGTGGCTGTCAGAGTCTTGCTATGCCTCATGGGATTTGTAGTTCTGCAACAGCTGGAGGTCCACTAATTGCATATCCCTGCTTTATATGCTGGAAGGGTTTGATTAGCCCCACCTGTGTATGAGCTGGCTATGTTTGCTCAGATTCAGGGGCGGAGGTAAGGTAGGACAGCTACTATAGTAGAGGGGTGTTCAACCACTTTAGACTTTCATTTTAGTATCTACAGCCCAGGGTATGCCTTTGAAATAATTTGCCCCTGTTTGGTTATTTCATAAAGGGATGCACCATGACTCCTTGGCTGCACACCAGTAGAGCTCAGTAGTGAAGGTTTGTCTTTGCTGGGATGTTTTGTGGCACAGCAGAAATACACATTGAGATTTGTGACATCTCTGCTTATAAGGGGTATATTGCTGTACATCAGAAATGCACTACACTGAGGATTGATTGTTTTGTCCTGTATGTCATATATTTACTGCCTTATCGTCTGGATATCAGAAAGACACAGCAGTGAGGGGTGTTTCATCTGTTTCGCATTGTTCTACCTTGCTGCTTCTTAGGGATGCACAGCAGGGGGTTGTTGGCTGCACTCCTCCAGGGAGACACAGCATTGGTGACCCCTCGCTTGTTCGACCTTAAAATTTCAAGTTTTTGCCTGCGACCTGTGTAATCTTGAGGTCTGTGGATACAGAGAGAAGGGACTGCTTGGAGGTGCTGCGACCTGGAATCACACAGACATGAATGGTACCCATTGGAAGCCATGGTGTATGACTTCTCATGCGTCTTGCAGTCCCAAGTTGCCAGTCAGGTCGCACGGGTCTGGGGGCCTTAAGCTTATCTGTCCCTTCTGGGTGAAGTTTTGCTACACAGCAGGAATACACATCATGGAGTTATTGTTTTATTTTGCGGTACACCAGAAAGATCGCAGCTGTGAAGTCTGTCTGTTTTTTTGCTGTTTTTATGTTGCTGCACAGCAGAAATACTCAACATTGAAGCTTGTTGGTGCTTTCTGTTTCATATTTCCTTACCTTACTGCACTTCAGAAATACACAATGCTGTAGGTTGCTTGTGTCCTTTCTGAGTGTTTGGTTCTATCTGACTGCACTACAGAACTGCATAACAGAAAAGATTGTCTTGTGTTCCATATTATTTTACCCTGTGGCATAGCAGAAATGCACAACATGGGAGTTGGTGTTTTTTTCCGTGTTCATATTGATCTTTTATAACTGTATTTGGTGGTTCGGCAGAAATACGCAACATAGAAGGTTGGGTCTTTCTGTCTTATATTTATTGCCTTATTTTGCTGTACATCAGTAAAACACCACAGTAAAGGGGGTTTCTGTCCTTTCTGTATTTATATCGGTTATGACCTAGCTAGCTGCACTTCAAAGTATTTAGGGTTTGCTTGTGTCTTAATGTTTTTACATCTTGGCTGCACATCAGAAACCAAGCTGTGAAGACTGTCTATGATGAAGTTCAGATTTGGGTCTCTTCCCATATTTAATATGTCGGTTTAGCTAGCCACACTCAGATACACAACATTGTTGTCTATGCTTGTGTCCATTCTGTCTAAATCTATTGGGCAATGCCCACAATCTATGGCCTTTATATTTGTGATATTAACAATGCATGTATCACCTTTTTTTTATTTCAGACCTTCTTTTCTGTGGAGGGGCCAGGAGCTCTGGCTGTAGACGTCACATGTCAGAGAGCCTCAGCCCCTTACATTCAGGAATACCAGAGCCATTTCCTAGGTTTGAAGCCCAGTAGGGTTACATAGCCCCCAACTGTCCCTGATTTGGAGCAATGTCTCTCTGTCCCTTTTTTCTCCTCCATTTGTCCCTCATTTTGGTCTGTTCTATGTAGATGTATATAAAATGCACTTTTTATCTATCAAAAAGTGTTTCCAGTGCTAAACCTTTCATCTAATTTCTGCATTTGTAAATTCCAAAAGCCAATATAAAGGAATAGTAGTGATTAAAAAAAAAAAAAAAGCACTTGTGGGTTTAACCAATCTTGTTTTTTTGCACAATTCTCCTTTTAAAGGGGCATGGCAAGGGGTGTGTTCTATGCCTGCATACTTTTGCTGATAGGTGTCCCTCATTCCCATCTCAAAAAATTGGGAGGTATGGGGTTATAGGACACTGGAGGAAGGCTATTAAAAATCACCTGTTTAGTAAGAACTTGGGGAGTATTATGGCCTGAAGATGAAGTAAAAAACATATCACCTGACCTGTATAGCCGACCAAATAGGTTACGGCTCGGTACATGGCCTTCATTTCACCCTCCTAGCAGAACTAGATGTAGCAGTATGAGTGTTCTACTTCTGCTATGGACTTAATCTCCTGAAGTAGGCATTCAAGCTTAAGGAAAGCCATAGATTAGGCATGCCTTAACCCAGGGATCAAGCTTCCGTTAATCTGTTACCCTTAAGTAGGCTTCCCTTTAGTCTTCGTTGACGTAAAGATAAAAATTTACAAAAATGTTGTAACACTTGTAAAGTGTTAAGACGGGCCCTCTTATTGATCAATGTAGTGTCCTTGTCTTACAAGATGGGTCTCTGATTAATTGGGTCTCTAGTGATTCTAAGCAGCACCTACAGGCACAATAGGCCATGGTTGTTAGATGTGTGAGACAGGCAACATTGCTAACCTACAAGTTTAACATGTTTTCTAATTCCATCTTTAAGAGCCCACTCCACCTAGATCCTGCTTCCAAAGCAGAGAAGGCAGGGACATCAGTGGAGCAGACCTGCAGATTAGCCGCATGATCCAGCTAAGATACCTTCATCAAGCATATGGAGTGGAGGTAAAGCTCACTGCAGAACCGAGGTTCGCCAAGAGGGTCTTGCAGTGGTCCCACCCTAAGGTAGGCCTGATGTACTTGCTTATCCTCTCAGGTGTGCCATCCTGGAAGATGACTAGAGAAAAGTACCAGTTACACTTACCGGTAACTGCCTTTCTAGGAAATCTTCCAGGATGGCAGGCCTACTTCCCGCCCATTTGAGGAGGGAAAATTGTAGAACACTAGAAGGTGAGTGCCTATGAGGAATGATTTCCCTTGTGAACCGGGTTCAGGAGTTACTTCTCTACAAACTGAGGATCAAGGGGAAGCGTGGGGACTTAAAGTGGTGTTCCGGCCAAAATGATACTTTTTAAATAAAAATACTCCTATAATACACAAGCTTAATGTATTCTAGTAAAGGTAGTCTGTAAACTAAGGTCTGTTTGGTTAGTTTATAGCAGTAGATTGTTATTTTATAAACTTACAGCAGGCCGTCGCCATCTTAAGTGTGGGCATCTGAAGCCAGACTGTATTTCTTCATGGATTTCATCCTTGCAGATCTCGCACATGCTCAGTGCAGCACAAGCATTATAATAGGTTTCAGGTCAGGTTTCCATAGCAACGGCAGTGTCAGAGGAAGTTGCCGCCTCTTCCCAGAAGGCATTGCAAACAGGAAATGATGCGATGGGCCAGGGAGGAGGAAGTGAAAAATGAATACAGCAGATATACAGTAGGTGCTGATTAAAAAAATTTAAAAATATCCAATTCGTTTACAGTGCACAGTTTAGTGAGGGATGCTGAAGAGTTGTAAAAGTGGGTGGAACTCCACTTTAAAACAGCTGTCGATTGATTGTATTTCCTGTAAGGAGGAGCCTCTCATCTCTCAGGTGTGCCGTCCTGGAAGATTTCCTAGAAAGGCAGTTACCGGTAAGTGTAACTGGTACTTTTTTTTGCAGGTAAAAAATGTGCATCTGTTTTTTTTTCTGCTGGGCATTGGACCTGTGATCAGTAGATCGCAGGTGCAATGTCAGGCTCCTGCAGACGCCCAGCACAGCATTCTGCCTGTACCTTCTATACAAGCATACAGTTACTGTAGTCCAGGAAGAATCAATGAACTACAAGAGTACTCAGCAGCACCCTCATGCGACATGCCCTAAAATTTTTGAAACATGAAACAATGCTAACATGCTTATGTGTACTGCACCATATGACTGCCATTGTTTTAATTACCTAGTGTATTTGGAGGTGGTACGGGAGCATTAAAAAGTGCTTCTTTTTGCTGCATCTCTATGCACATGTAAAAGAGGCATTAGGCGGGAATTTTTAGGTATATCTAAACCCTGTCTTCTTATACAGTTCATCCTGTAGTGTAAAATGAAATTTTCCCCAAACAAAAAGCCTAATAAATACCCTTTTTATCTGTTAATTAGCAGTATTGTGAACATTGTGCTTCTGTCTTCCAGTCTGCAGGCCAAGGCCTTGCTCAGGATAAAGCCACAACGGATCAAAAGTGCTAGTGACATCAATGTTGGCTTGCTGGCTACCTTGCTGGTACTTGGAGCACACATAGTAGTGGTGCAAGTAGGGCTGCCAGAGGAACCTTGCAGACAACCCATTGTTTTGCATTGCATCCTGTAGTCCTAATACAGTACACAAATGTGCACATGCTGAAAACACTACCAAAACCTTAGAAAGCTGTGGCTAGCATTCTCAGTAAGGTCAAAAGGTATTTACTACATTAGTAAAATTAAAGCAAACTAACTTGTAGGTGGCAAATTTAATTATTATTGGAGTTGGATGGACTGGTGTCTTTATTCAACCTTACTAACTGTGTAACTAGATTCAATCGGCAGGGTATGCAGATAGCAATACCCGCTCAGCCTATTTTAAACGAATGAAAGGCTGACAGTGTCCGGCCACTGTTCACATGTACACAAAGTGGTTAGAGACAGATGTCCTAGGCTGGACTTCTTATTCTACCTGCAGGTAACTGCTCTGTGTACAGCTACATGCAAACAATGGTGACCACTGGCAGCCTGTCATTAGTTTAAATAGGCTGAGCAGCCACTGCTATTTACATGCCCTGGTCGTCCCAGCCGCAAGAATTTTCCAGGCGGCCTCTTGAGAACGCCTCCTACAATAAAATGCGCTGGGGCAGAGCCTGTACGGACGTCATCACATCTGCTAGATGTTATGCCTTACATGTTTTGATACAATGTGAATACCTTTTTGTTGCATAACAAATAAATAAATGTAGTTGTTTTACACAATGAGGTTTTGTGCATGTTCTACATTGTAGCATTGGCTGAGTAAGATTGAAGGCTTTATCTGGACCCTGCTGTACACTCCAGTGGTTCTTGATCGCTACATGTGGATCATTTGTAGCTTCTCTGATGTATATTAAGTGTGGCAAATCTTTTATTATGTGGGGTCTTGTCTTGGTAAACAGTTGATGTCACTGTTGGTGGCATTCACAAATTGCCACAGAAGATTTCAAGACTCACTTAAAAATTAAAGTGCACTTTGTTAACTACACTGTTTGGTGTAATTCACTTTATTTTCACCTTTCCCTAAAGGGCCAGTGCAGCAATTTTTCGTTTTTAATGTATTGTGCATCTGTATGTTGATTATTTTTGAGTGCTGCTGCATACGCTATTTGGTGAGTAATTTAATTTATTTTGCACTAAGCACAGTTTTTCACATTTAATAATTGCTGACTGGATTATTTTAGAGACAATCTGTACAGAGCTGAACATGGAGGTTTCCATTTCTAACCTGATTCTGAAAATTATAGTTGCCTGGTTGTTACGGTGTATGCTGATCCAAAGGCTTTAAATACTGATCTAGAACTGACTGTATGCTTGTTATGAAAGTAATGGGATGAAAGAAACAGCCAGAAGTCCTGAGGTTTATGGTCACAAAGAGGTGGTTTTTTTACTCTTAAACATTATTTCATGATTTCCCAGCAAGTGTCTGTGATTCCAACTGTGATATTTCTTGCAGCAGAGTGTCAGCAGCAGCAGACTGTCAGCTGGTGTTCAGTACCTGTCTGTGTGATGGTACCTTTCTAAATAGTATTAATTTGTTACTGTAGTGAATGCGGCATTCGTTATTTTGGATAATTCGTAACTTTGGATAAATTCGTATTCGTTACGTTCACTAACAGCCAAATTTGTAAGGAAATTCCAATACCTATAATTTAATAGTTTTGTTATTTTTAGTTATTCTTTCAGATTTAAAAATTTTCCGTTTTTTTTTCATTTTTAGTTTATTCATTCTTTGAACTTTTGAATTTAGGAATTTTGGATTTTCGAATTTTGATTTTCCGAATTTTCGAATATTCTGAAAAGTTTGTTAAACATGTTTTTCATTAATTGGGATATTAATGAATTTGTTGAAATTCGTTAAACGAATTCGGAATGAAATGAATTGCACATGTCTATTATTATATACTGTATTTGAAATTTATGTGATCACCATTTGTAATTTCAGCGCATGTTTATTGCAAACCCACATCCTTTTTAACTTACCCTTAACCCAACCATTAAAACTAACCAATAACCTCAGTCCCAAAGTTTTCTGCTATCCCAATATTATCATTGTGAAAATAAACCTGAAAATGTAACACTCCAAAGAAAATCTATACTATACCAGTCATAAACATCTTGGCACTACTATACAACGTGTTTAATTTTTGATTGTAAATAATCTGCACCCATGTGTCCGCACCCCAAACAGCTGATCAATTATCAACAGCTGATCAGAAATGCCAAAATACTACAAAAGGTACGCCACTGAAAGTGTGTGCAGACACCTGGCCTCTTGTGTTTTTGAACGTGTAAAGGCCATATTTTTCTTGATGTTCCATGTTCTCCTCTTGAATCTTGTGTTACGTAGCTTTACCACTTGCCACACAGGCAAATTCTGACATTACTCTCCTACATGTAAAAAATCATTTTTTTTTTTTGCTAGAAAATGACTTAGATCCTCAAAAAATTATATATATTTTTATGCAGCGGCCCTAGAGAATAAAATGGTGGGTGTTGCAATTTTTTTTGTCACACTGTATCTGTGCAATAGTTTTTGAAATGCTATTTTTTTGGAACAAAATACACTTCCATTAATTTTATAATACCCATTTTTTTATCAAATAGAGAAGATGTTGTCACGTTGAGTAAATGGATACCAAACATGTCACGCTTTAAAATCACACATGCCCGGGGAATGGCAATAGACCTACAGTACATCAATTATCCATAGGCAAGGCTTTAAAAGCCTATACAGGTTACCAGTGTAAAGTTACACAGGGGGTCTGGCACCAGAGTTATTACTCTCACTCTGACATTCACAGCGATACCTCATGTGTGTTGCAATCACCATTACATATGCATGTGGGACCTATGTGTGTGTTCACATGGGGGAATAGGGGTGATTTAACTGTCTTTTTTTTCAATTCTATTATTTATTTTATTTAAAGTTACTTTTTTTTAACACTGTACCTTTTTTTTTATCAAGTTTATTGCTATCACAAGGAATGAACAACATTTCTTGTGATAGCATGAGCCGTGACAGGTCTCCTTTATGGAGAGATCTGGGGTCTAATTAACCCCATATCTCACCTCTGGCCTCCAAAGCATCTGATAAAACTGAGATAGGTTTGATCAGAAGCTTTCATAAGCCAGTAATGTCTTGTCTACATCAGACCGAAACCGGTAGTGATGAAATCCTCGTGTCTATCAATTTCTGATCACACAGAGATAAAGTAACAAAATCAGTTCCTCTGTTTCTGTGCAGTGCACTAGGTGCTGCCAGTTAAGAGTGATCCTGGACTCCCCGATGGGACGGCAGAGCCCGGGAAAAGCAGTGGTGATCCTGTACAAGTGATCAAGTGGCTCTATAGCTGCTTGAATCACTTCTACATTGAAGAGAATCGTTGGCTGACATTTTTGATACCGGAATGATGTCTGCAGCCATCGTCCCGGTATAACCACTTCAACCTGAGGATGTCCTATGACTCTCCTATAGGTAGGAAGTTGTTAAAAGGGGGGGGGGGGGGCGAGGAGCTGAAGTGAAACTCTGCAGAGCTCAGTGAGGTGAGCTCTGAAAGCTGATTGGAAGGAAGGGACACACCCCTCCACACAGGAACTTTCCTGTCACCATTTTTCTCTTGGTGTCAGGAAAACTTGTCAGAATTAACTTATGCTGATAGTAGAGGAACGAAGCAGCAGACAAATATGACATTTAGTATACTTAATTGCGACAAGTACACAGTATAGAGGGATATGCTTTGTTCATATTTTGTGTATGAGGTTTACAACCACTTTAAAAGTACTTGAGCAATATCTTAATGTCTTAATGTTATTGTTATATGTTACAGACATGTGTGTGAAGCATCTCAGGCATGGCTACAAGGAAAGCATGCAACAAACCAGCTGATTGGGAAGGTGGAGCTTTTATTCCGTCCTTTTCTACACTGGCTTGATCGCAACTTGGAACGACTGTTTACAGAAGGAGCTCGGCTGGTAAAATAATGTTTGATTTTTTTAAAACAGGTAAATTCAATCAAGTGATTTTTGAATATCAATAGTATATTTGTTTGCTTGTCCATATTCAGTTAAAGAGAGACATTGATGTAGAAAAGGCTGGGCTGAAGTTTGTACCATACCAGCAACTACAAGCAGCCATCACTGATCAATCAAGTGAGGATATAAACAATGATAGTGATTTGCAAGAAACAAAGCTGGAGGAAGATTTGGAGGATGACGACTCTGATAGCTGGATTAGCTGTGACGATGATGATGATGATGATGATGATGATGATCCAGAGCCTGGCACAGCATCTGATGGTATGAAGAATGTGGAAGGAGGAGGAGGCCCTGGTCCAAAAAAGGGGACAGAACTCCAGTTCATGGGGCTGAGACTAGGAGAAGGAGTGGGAACTTTAACAGCATATCGCATAGTGGTGTCCCTGCTCTGCAGCAGGTAAGAAACGAGGGGCTAGTCCATAAACAGTTTGCTACTCCAGGTATAAAATGATGATACCCTGTTCATGACACCACAGCTAAATAACACCCTTCTGGCCTATGCTTGCTGTCTTCATGAGCAGCTCTTTCTGTCCTAGATGAGTTTGAACCTCATTGCAGTATTGGACTACAACTCAGGAATGAGTATTGATCTTGCTACAATATTATATTATTATAAAATTGGTGCCGCTCCTAGCATTATGGTTAGCATTTTGAAAACTTTTTCCAAATTTGTACTTTCCTAGAATGTGCCTTTTGAAGTACGGTACATATAGTGCTTCAAAGATTATGTAGATGGAAATCGGCTAGTGTGGTCACTTGCCTTTATTAACATTTTGGCTGTATCTGTTTAGGTGTAATGTTACAGCGGACCTGTCACTGACTGGAAAGCAGCCATGTGCAGCACAATGTGAGAAATGTAACAGTCGCATTACTGGCATTTTTCATCCAAGTATCCTTCACCAATACTCATCTGTGCTGGGATATGTGGACATTCAAGGAGCAGCTGCCAAGGATTTTGTATTGCCAGAGTGTACTTTCATGGTCGGCTGTTTAAATTGTTCTCATGAAGAGTCCGTACAGGTACCAGTAAATATTTGGGTTGTTACCATTTTGCATAAATCTAAAATAGTTCTATTAGCTATATTATGTAGCACTGCCCTAGTATGCCATATTTACAAAAAAAAAAGAATAGGGGCAGATTTCTCTGCCCCTTGAAGCTTGCCATCTAATGTTTCTAAAATGTTGGTGCAAAAGACAGTTAGGCTGTCAGTTGTTTTGAGGTTGTGAAAGGGTAATGCAACACCTGGAGAGAACTGATAAAAAATAAACCCATAGATTCACACCGATAGTGCCCTGGTTGAGTATCTACTTGCCGCCCTATGTGATCCAGCACTTTCGCCTGCTGTGCTGTGATTAGACAAAACACAAGCCGGTGTTGGCCATTTGATGAACTCCGACACCCGCTGATCGGCAAGGAAGAAGACCGGTCAGAGCTATGTCAGTGTAAACAATACAGAGCTCTGTCATCTCAGCGGAAATGTGCTGGTTTTTGTTTCGATGCAAAGCAAGGCATAAAAACCAGCACATCCCATAGTAAAAGCACCTCACAGTAAGCACACTAAGCGCTGTTAGGTACACAATTAACGACTTGATCGCCCTAGATGTTAACCCCTTCCCAGCCAGTATCATTAGTACAGTGACCGTGTATATTTTAAGCACTGATCACTATATTTGTGTCACTGGTTCCCACAAAGTGTCAGACTGTCTGCATTACTATCACAGTTCCACTATAAGTTGCTGATCGCCGCCATTACTAGTATTTAAAAATGACAGTAGATATATACACCATAGTTTGTAGACGCTATAACGTTCATGTAAACCAATCGATCTACGCTTATTGGGATTTTTTTTACCAAAAAAACTATCAAAATACACATTGCCCTAAATTTCTAAATTTTTTTTTTATATGTTTTATAGCAGAAAGTAAAACATGTTTTTTTTCCCCAAAAAATTCTAGGTCTTTTTTTTTCTTTTTTAGCACAAAAAATAAAAAACCCAGAGGTGATCAAATTGCACCAAAAGAAAGCTCTAATTGTGGAGAAAAAAGTACATAAATTTGATTTGTGTACAGCGTTGCAAAGTAAAGCAGTGCCAAAAAAGCAAAAAATGACCTGGTCATGAAGGGGGGGGGGATAATTCTTCCGGAGGGCAAGTGTGTGTACATTTTGGACCTTAGTACTGTAAAGCACGTTTGAAGGCCCCTATGTCACCATGTTTGCAAACCACAAGTTAGTGAGACGTATGGTGAAGGTTTTTATCTATTTTACTCCTAGATGTATTTAATCCCTCTACCAGGTCTTCAGAGTTAAAATAGGAGACAGTTTTCCGCACAATGTAGATTTTTTTACTCACTCACCTCTAGTGACAGACATCATATATGTAATTCTTTTATGTTGCCAGTATTTACACTTTAGGCCAGGGCTTCACAAATAAGTGAACCTGTTGCTTTGCCCTATATAGGCAAAGTTAATTTTCACTTTTAGACAATGTTACAAGCCAGTTATCAAGTTTCAACACTAACCTAAAAACTGCCTAACAATTAAACTAGCTAAGTGATTATCTACAAAAATGTTTTTCTCCCTTCCCTTCTAAATTGAACATTTTTGTATTTTTATTTAGGCCCCTTTCACACTGGAGCCGTTTGCAGGCGCTATTGCGCTAAAAATAGCGCCTGCAAACCGACCTGAAAGTGCTGCTGCTTTGTCTCCAATGTGAAAGCCCCGAGGGCTTTCACATTGGAGCGGTGCGCTGGCAGGACGGTAAAAAAGTCCTGCTATCAGCATCTTTGGAGCGGTGAAGGAGCGGTGTGTAATACCGCTCCTCCACTGCTCCTGCCCATTGAAATCAATGGGACACCGCGGCAATACCGCCGGTAAAGCGCCTCTGCAGAGGCAAGCAGGGGGACTGGTAAGATCACCAGGGATTTCACAAAAATGAAGCAATACAAAGAGAACAGGATACTTTTTAACACAATTACATGGATCAACAGATATATATCATGAATATGAAATGTTGGGGTAACATATTGTTTAATGATTTTGTATCTTTGCCCTTTCTATGTAAGCTGAAACAATCTGCATTTCTTTCACAGAATCTCTCTTTTGGTGTAACTAAAGACCTGAATTGTCTGAACTGCCACAGCAAACTCAGCATTTCGACTGAAGCTGTCAGGTTCCAAAAGGTTCAACGGTACCCAAGTAAAGCCACCGGTATGTTATCTGTCATGAAAGAAGTATAGGAGCTCGTATTGCTGCTCTACCACTAAAAATGCTTATTGCCTGCCTTCAATCATTTTTAAGTCACAGATCCAGTGCAAGCGTGCTGTTAATTCGTATTCGAAACTATACTTGCTCCCGGTCAGTGACTCAGAAATCATTGAAGCCAAAGCATCAGAATGACAACCAGTGAAATAGGATCCCCATATGGAGAAGTCAGCAATGGCATCTACACATCTACATATATCCCTTATTGAAAATCAGATATTTTATTGTGGTCTTACAAATTTACAATACTCAAAACCCCCCAAGCACCACACAACACCAAAAACAAACAAATTGTTATGCAATAATTTGAGGAATTAACAAGCAACAATTAAAACGATATTAAAGTCTTGTTTGTTTTTTTATTTAAATAAACATGTTATACTAAGGGCCCTTTCACACTGAGGCGGTAAAGCGCCGCTATTGTAAGCGGCGCTTTACCGTCGGTATTCGGCCGCTAGCGGGGGCGGTTTTACCCCCCGCTAGCGGCCGAGAAAGGGCTAAAAACCACAGTTGATTTCAATGGGCAGGAGCGGTAAAGGAGCAGTATACACTCTGCTTCTTCACCGCTCCGAAGATGCTGCTAGCAGGACTTTTGTTCCCGTCCTGCTAGCGCACCGCTCCAGTGTGAAAGCCCTTGGGGCTTTCACACTGGAATCAAAGCAGCGGCACTTTCGGGTCAGTTTGCAGGCACTATTAGCGCAATAGCGCCTGCAAACTGCCCCAGTGTGAAAGGACCCTTACTTGCTATGTACAGTGGTTTTGCACAGAGCAGCCCATGTCCTCCTCAGCGCGGGTCCTCAGGCGGCGCTCCTAGCCCCTGCCGGGTGCCCCCACAGCAAACAGCTTGCTGTGGGGGCACCCAAGCAGGTGCGCTCCCGAGCAGCGGTTTTGTGTGTACATTCACACATGGAGCTGCGGCTCGGCCCTGCCGCTCCGTCTCCTGATTGGCTCACTGGCTGTGATTGACAGTAGAGGGAGCCAGTGGCTCCTGCTGCTTCCAAAAGCCAATCAGGAGTGCGAGTCCCCAGAGAGCCAATGCTCTCGTGGACATCGTTGGATCGAGAGGGAGCTCGGGTATGTATGAGGGGGGCTGCTGCACACGGAAGGTCTTTAAGCTTCATGCATAGAATGCATGAAGGTGAAAAACCTTGTGCTTTTACAACCTCTTTTGTTTAAGGTTCCATATGCCTATTATTACATAGAGGTGAATGTATTGTACTTATGACACACATCCTTCAGTTCTAGTACTAACACTGTACCAATCACGATGTGTAAATTGAACATCCTGGTATTGTCATGGTGAAGAATTTTATAAAAATTAAATCCACAGTTCTCCAAGAGTTTTACGCTGATCTTGTATTTTTACTCAAGTAGGCCATATTCTATCTCACCTACCTCAAGAGTCTGTGTAAGATCAGCTGTGAAGGCACTAGGCCCAGGGTCTCCAACCATCTTTCCCATAGTTTTGTAAATTTATTTGGGCATCCTCTATGTGGGTATGTGGGTTTTTCTTGTTGGAGAACAATGTTAAAGTGGCTGTAAACCTCAGATATAATATATGAACTAAGCATATCCATCTATAGTGTGTACTTGCTTCAATTAAAAGCACTTAGGGGGTTATTTACTAAAGGAAAATCCACTTTGCACTGCAAGTGCACTTGGAAGTAAAGTCACCGTAGATCCGAGGGGGACATGCAAATGCAAATGTTAGGGTTATCGACCAGAGTTTATTTTAAATGCAGTGTTAATAGTATTATTAATGCTCCTCCAATATCTGATTAACTTAGGACACTTCCAAAGCACATGTATCATGTGCCCGATTCCGCCTCACTCTCTACACACAGTGAAGTATCTTTTTGATCCCATTGATGCAATGTTTGTGGGACCTATATACGGTGCCTTGAAAAAGTATTCATACCCCTTGAAATTTTCCACATTTTGTCATGTTACAACCAAAAATGTAAATGTATTTTATTGGAATTTTATGTGATAGACCAAAACAAAGTGGCACATAATTGTGAAGTGGAAGGAAAATGATAAATGGTTTTCCCCAAATTTTTTTACAAATAAATATCTGAAAAGTGTGGCGTGCATTTGTGTTCAGCCCCCTTTACTCCGATACCCCCTAACTAAAATCTAGTGGAACCAATTGCCTTCAGAAGTCACCTAATTAGTAAATAGAGTCCACCTGTGTGTGATTTAATATCAGTATAAATATAGCTGTTCTGTAAAGCCGTCAGAGGTTTGGTAGAGAACCTTATAGTGAACAAACAGCATCATGAAGGTCAAGGAACACACCAGACAGGTCAGGGATAAAGTTGTGAAGAATTTTAAAGTAGGGTTAGGTTTTAAAAATATATCCCAAACTTTGTAAATCTCACGGAGCTCTGTTCAATTCATCATTCGAAAATGGAAAGAGTATGGCTCAACTGCAAACCTACCAGGACATGGCCGTCCACCCAAACTGACAGGCCGGGCAAGGAGATAATTAATCAGAGAAGCAGCCAAGAGGCCCATGGTAACTGGAGCAGCTGCAGAGATCCACAGCTCAGGTAGGAGAATCTGTCCACAGGACAACTATTAGTCGTGCACTCCACAAATCTGGCCTTTATGGAAGAGTGGCAAGAAGAAAGCCATTGTTGAAAGAAATCCATAAGAAGTCCTGTTTGCAGTTTGTGAGAAGCCATGTGGGGGACACGGGAAACATGTGGAAGAAGGTGCTCTGGACAGATGAGACCAAAATTGAACTTTTTAGCCTAAAAGCAAAGCGCTATATGTGGCGGAAAGCTAACACTGCACATCACCCTGAACACACCATCCCAACCGCGATACATGGTGGCGGCAGCATCATGTTGTGGGAATGCTTTTCATCAGCAGAGACAGGGAAGCTGGTCAGAGTTGATGGGAAGATGGATGGAGCCAAATACAGGGCAATCTTAGAAGAAAACCTGTTAAGAGTCTGCAAAAGACGTGAGACTGGGGCGGAGGAGCACCTTCCAGCAGGACAACGACCCTAAACATACAGCCAGAGCTACAATGGAATGGTTTCGATCAAAGCATATTCATGTGTTAGAATGGCTCAGTCAAAGTCCAGACCTAAATCCAATTGCTGTTCAGATGCCCTCCATCCAATCTGACAGGACTTGAGCAATTTTTCAAAGAATGGGCAAAAATGTTACTCTCTAGATGTGTAAAGCTGGTAGAGACATCCCCAAAAAGACTTGCAGCTGTAATTGCAGTGAAAGGTGGTTCTTCAAAGTATTGACTCAGGGGGGCTGAATACAAATGCACACCACGCTTTTTAGATATTTACTTGTAAAAAATGTTGAAAACCATATATCATTTTCCTTCCACTTCACAATTATGTGCCACTTTGTGTTGGTCTATCACATAAAATCCCAATAAAATACATTTATATTTTTGGTTGTAACATGACAAAGACATTGGAGGGTTATTTGACCCCCAATGTCTCCCTTTTCCTACAGTACAACTATTCAAATACAGATTGTGTTTGAATAGCTGAATCCTCAGCCATGCTAGCCGGGAAATGGCAGGTGTGACCCTGGAAATGATGTAATATACAGTGTCTTGAAAAAGTATTCATACCGTTTTGAAATTTTCCACATTTTGTCATGTTACAACCAAATATGTAAATGTATTTTATTGGGATTTTATGTGATAGACCAACACAAAGTGGCACATAATTGTGAAGTGGTAGGAAAATGATAAATGGTTTTCAATTTTTTTTACAAATAAATATCTGAAACGTGTGGTGTGCATTTGTGTTCAGCCCCCCCAAGTCAATATTTTGTAGAACCTTTTACTGCAATTACAGCTTCAAATCTTTTTAGGTATGCCACCACCATTTTTCATGGAGGGGATGGTGTGTTTAGGGTGATGTGCAGTGTTAGTTTTCCACCACACATAGCGTCTTATTTTTAGGAAAAGTAAAATTTTGGTCTCATCTGATAAGAGCACCTTCTTCCAAGTTTTCTGTGTCTCCCACATGGCTTCTCGCAAACTGGATTTCTTATGGCTTTCTTTCAACAATGGCTTTCTTCTTGTCAATCTTCCATAAAGGTTAGATATGTGAAGTGCACAACTTATAGCTGTCCTGTGGACAGATTCTCCCACCTGAGCTGTGGATCTCTACAGCTCCTCCAGAGTTACCATGGGCCTCTTGGCTGCTTCTCTGATTAATGCTCTCCTTGCCCGGCCTGTCAGTTTAGGTGGACGACCATGTCTTGGTAGGTTTGCAGTTGTGCCATACTCTTTCCATTTTCAGATGATTGATTGAACAGTGCTCTGTGAGATGTTCAAAGCTTGGGATATTTTTTTTTTAAAACCTAACCCTGCTTTAAACTTCTCCACAACTTTATCCCTGACCTGTCTGGTGTGTTCCCTGGCCTTCATGATGTTGTTTGTTCAATAAGGTTCGATAAAACAAATGAGGGCTTCACAAAACAGCTATATTTATACTGAGATTAAATTACACACAGGTGGACTCTACTTACTAATTAGGTGACTTCTGAAGGTAATTGGTTCCACTCGATCTTAGTTAGGGGTATCAAAGTAAAGGGGGCTGCATACAAATGCACGCCACAATTTTCAGATATTTATTTGTAAAAAATTTTGAAAACCATTTATCATTTTCCTTTCGCTTCACAACTATGTGCCACTTTGTGTTGGTCTATCATATAAAATCCCAATAAAATATATTTATATTTTTTGGTTGTAATATGACAAAATGTGGACAAATTTAAGGGGTATGAATACTTTTCCAAGGCACTGTACATCACTTCCAGGGTCATTAGTCTCAGGAGGTTCCTGAGTTCCTCCTGCTTTCAATGTGGAAGCAGTTTCCTGCAATCCTGGGCTCCCCAGTGGAGTGGAGTTTTCCTTGAAGTAATGTTTTGATTTTTTTAAAACAATATTTTAAGCCTGAAGGTGGAACCTGAATAATATCAGAACATATTATTTATTCAGATATCTTGTCTCCATTTGGCATACTCAAAAAAAGGTGCAGAGATCGGTAAATATGTGAAAAGTTTAGTAATCCATAGCAGTGCAGCTTCACTTTCCTCAAATCAATTTTTTTGAGAAAAAAATTAGAATGTTCGCTGTAGGCTACTGTTTATTGGATTAAGCCATTGTTATTTGTTTACTTGCTGCATAGACTTACCTGTTCAGCACTGTAGTTGTCATGTGAAACTCAAGTGGAACTAATTTCCAAATTTTTGCATCCTCAGTCTTTAACCACTTGCCAACCGCCGCACGACGATGTACTTTCAAACTTTGAAGGGGTATATCGTTGTTATGGCAGCAGCTAGCTGCCATAACCCCAGTATCCCCGTTTTCGTGCGGCGGCCGGCTTTCAGATAAAAGTGGTCCCTGCGGCGGATTCGCCGCAAGATCACTTTTATCGGTGGCGGGAGAGGGGCCCCCCCTCTTGCCGCGATCCGGTGCCCTCCGCCGCTTACCGGAGCCGTTGGTAGCGGCAGAGGCGATCGCATCCTTCTCCGTGCTGTGCCTGGAGACGAGTGAGGCTAAGATGGTGCCCACTCGTCTCCATGACACTGCTGGGCGGAAGCGACGTCAAAACGTCACTTCCATCCACGCCTCTTAAATCATCTCCATGACACTGCTGGGCAGAAGCGACGTCAAAACGTCACTTCCGTCCACGCCTCTTAAAGGCACATTTTTTTTAATGACTTTTTTTTTTTTTATTGCATTTTAGTGTAAATATGAGATCTGAGGTCTTTTTGACCCCAGATCTCATATTTAAGAGGTCCTGTCATGCTTTTTTCTATTACAAGGGATGTTTACATTCCTTGTAATAGGAATAAAAAGTGACACAATTTTTTTTTTTAAACAGTGTAAAAATAAATCAAATAATGTAAAATAAATAAAAAAATAATTTTTTTTTTAAAACCCCCCCCCCCCGTCCCGACGAGCTTCTGCGCAGAAGCGAACGCATACGCGAGTAGGGCCCGCATACGAAAACGGTGCTCAAACCACACATGTGAGGTATCGCCGCGACCGGTAGAGCGAGAGCAATAATTCTAGCCCTAGACCTCATCTGTACCACAAAATATGCAACCTGTAGAATTTTTTAAACGTCGCCTATGGAGATTTTTGAGGGTAAAACTTTGACACTATTCCACGGGCGCAATTTTGAAGCGTGACATGTTGGGTATCAATTTACTTGGCGTAACATTATATTTCACAATATAAAAAAAAATTGGACTAACTTTACTGTTGTCTTATTTTTTTTATTCAAAAAAGTGAATTTTTTCCAAAAAAAAGTGCGCTTTTAAGACCGCTGGACAAATACGGTGCAAAAAAAAGTATTGCAACGACCGCCATTTTATTCTCTAGGGTGTTAGAAGAAAAACCATATAAAATGCTGGTCCTTAAGTGGTTAAGGGGCTGCACTTATTTGGAAATAAGATGTATTTTGTTTGAGCTATACATCCACATGAAAATGTGTAATGGAAAGCATGTAAAAATGGGAACATTGCATCAGTAATTACTTTCAGATAACAGTCCATATTCCCATCGCAAACGTTCCTGAAATGAGCTCCCAAAAATATTGGGTGCTGCAGCGACCGCCAGCTGGATATTGGAACATGCAATGTAAATATTTGCCAGCACACAGCAGATATTCAACCAAGTCCAATTTTTTTTTTTTTTTTATTAAAGAAAGATCACATCACAAGTAGAGAAGTGCAATCTTTCAGAGCCACACGGGGCCCCTTCGTCTGCGCAGCTCCAAATTTTTGTACTTCTCTATTTGTGATGTGATGGATCTTCAAAAAAAAAATACTGTTCGGAATTGGTTGAAGATCCGTGGTGTGCTGGCGAGTAATTACTTTTTGAGAAATGTTACAATGAATGTGAACTCAACAACACGCTCTCTAGTTTACCATCACGTTCAAAAGATAATACATCACTTTTGGTACTTAAAGTAGAACTGCAGGCAAAACTTTTTTTAAAATTTTGAATAGAGCAAGGGAGAGTTATAACCCCTTCAGATTTTTTTTTTTTTTTTTACCATCTTTTATTTTAATTTTCTTTACCAAATTTTATTTTAATTCCTGTCCCATAGCCAAACAGTGGTTTGAAAATCCAAGTGAGAGAAAATCCCAGCAAATTATGGGTCACCAGAACTAGAGTCCCCTTTGGAAGATTTCCCCACTATTACTTTTCTGGAGACACCCCAAAATTTGGGATTTTCTTTTACTTTCAATGAAAATGTTGAACAGGACAAATCGAGAAGGGGAATCTCCTTAATGGGAGCACAGATGGCAATTCAAATTTCCAAGCAATCTAATCTCTCTCCACTCTGTCCAAAACTAAAAGAAAAAGTTTTGCCTTTTGTTATACTTGAATCTGCCAGTTATAAAGTACATTTCAAATAAAAATATTTACATGTTTTTTGGCTGTGTTCATTATTTTACTATAAATTGCATGTAGTCTTACGGAGCTGTACATTGGTGTAGGCTTTATGGGCCCCAAAGAAGTAATTGGGGTGCATGTTGCTATAAAATTTTAATGCTATTTTGAAATGTCTTTGAAGATTTTTTTTTTTTGTCAGCACAAAGGCATTATGTCATTTTAAACATAGTAAGGCCTCTTTCACATTGGAGCGACTTGTCATGCGATTTGACAGGTCAAATCGCATGACAAGTGGCACCCTATTGCAGCAATCGCACTATTCAAATCAGCGCGACGCCGACTTTGCAGTGCCGCGATTTCAGATGCAACTTGCATAGATATCTGTACATTATGCTGCACAGATGTCTTCCAAGTTGCACCCGAAGTCGCACTGACATGCAGCTTTGAAATCGTGTGATTTCAGATGAAGGCTCACAATTTCAAAGCCATAGTCAATGTGAACGAGTACTAGGAGTAGACCTTTTTCATAAACTATACTATTGTTACAGGGAATAAGGATCAGCACGGCTATGGTAGGAAGAAACTAAGAGATCCAGCAATACAATCAGGGAAACCTCTTCCAGATCAAGGAACCTGTAGACATTACAGGAAGAGCTGCCGATGGTACAGGTGAGACTTAAACAGACCTAGAGTTGTCTGGGAAGATGTAACAGCATGAAGAAAAGTGCTATATGTGTTGACTTGTAGTACAGTAGAGGAGGTGTTGTTACTTATACTCATAATAACATTGTTCTTTCTGTGTAGCCAAATGCCTAAATGTTTAATATTAACAACAGTGTTTTCTTCATAGCTGCCTGTAGAACAGATATTTTAAATTGATCCTGTCATAAGAGAAATAAAGAGGCTACTGTTGCTCAACTCCATACATTACAATACAAGTTGCTTGGCTGTTATGCTGACCCTCAGGCTTTAATACGTTCAAAGTCTCTGGCCTGGAACACACATATAAATCCGAGTTGGAGAAAAGTCAGAAGTTATCTGCATGCTTGTTCTGGAACAGTAACTCCAAAGTTTTGCTGCATGAGGGTATGAGCAGCTTTTTCAGGAGAGGTCAGCAATGGCAGTTTCTCTTGTTCTAGGTTTCTGTTAAAGGAAACTCGTTGCAAGAAAGGAGGAGTCTGCCACTCCTGACCCTTTGTGAAAATGCCAGTCCCTTGGCTGTTGTAATGACCTAGTGACCTTGTTGATTTTTAAGCTGCTGATCTGGAACAAGTTTACAGGAGACTTTTCTGACTGCTGTACTTATTGCAGGTCAATGACTTCAAAAATATTAAAAGCAGAGACAGCAAAACAAACAGTATTTTTGAAAGGTCATCAACAGCAGTCTTTATATTTCTCTTGGTACAGGTTTCGTTCATAACTTTTTAAACCTGATTGCTAAGATCCAAATTTGTGTTTGTTAATTCACATCCAAGCTGCTGGGAATGCAACAAAAAACAATCAATCAATTGGCTTTGCCCTGATTTATTACAAATGTGTTAGTGAACATCACCTAAGAAGTAGTGTAGCTTTTTGGTGCAGTTTTAATTTGTGTTTTTGCAGAGCAGCTGCTAGGGGGAATGCCCTTCATTTTCACTGTGTTTTTCTATCCCTGTACAAACGAGCCGGGTGACATCGACCAGTTCAATAAAAGCCAGCCGACATCCGGCCCGTGTGTATGGGAGCTGGGCTGGAAAACCAGCAGCTGACCGGCTCACGATCAGGGCTTTCAGCCAATGGGGTGGTCAGGTGTCCCCCTGTCAGAACACAATAGCTCAGCAGGGGAGATCGCTGTACTAACATCGGATCACTTGAAAATGTACCAGGCTTTAGAAGTGCTTTATGTATCGCAAGTGAAATCAGGACTCTTATCTGTAGCAGTTCTGATCCCTCTGGTTTTTATTTATAATGGTAGGTTTCCGTGCTGTGGTAAAGCTTATCCATGTGATTCCTGTCATGATGAAGCTGAAGACCATGTAATGGAGCTAGCAACTCGCATGATATGTGGTTTTTGTGCTAAAGAGCAGGTGAGCTGATTTTTTTCAGTAGTTACTGATAATGCGCACATCCAAATTTAATCCAGGAGATGGCAGCCAAGCTATTTATTTTGCAGAATGCGAGTCTCTGTAATCTACTTGTGCAGTTTGATTGCGTGTGTAACCCGTTTGCTTGGCAGACGTAAGTTTGGAAACACATAAGCAGCTGATTTTGTTATAAGCTTTAATGGCTTTATATCTGTACTGCTTTTTGATTAATCTAGGATTGTTCCAGTTCACAAGATGTTTCCAAATTCTCAATAATTGTGTCACTTTGGTGAAGTTCTAATGTTTTTTTACACTTAGCTTTTTGTCCTGTTTAGACCTACATTAAGATCAGTATTTACCAATCTGTTTTCTAAAGCACACCCGGCAAGCCATGTTTTGAAGATTTCCCCATCTTGCACAGGTGTTATAGGCCTTTTTCTCAGAGATAAGGCCTTCATTGCATGAATGGGCTTTGAGATTTCTAGCTTCCAGGTGTTGCATGTGGGCAGCCCATTGAGGTCTGTTAAGATGCAGCAGCTGCACAGATACAGCTGCTTGTCCCAATATGACAGGCGTGCGGGTGAGTGGCCCGAATGCAGACCGTTTATTGAGAACAACTGTAAGGTGAATACCAGTACCCTGCATCTTGTTTATATGTTTTATTCCTGTTGGTGCTACAAATCATACATATACAGTGCCTTGAAAAAGTATTCATACCCCTTGAAATTGTCCACATTTTGTCATGTTACAACCAAAAACGTAAATGTATTTTATTGGGATTTTATGTAATAAACCAACACAAATTGGCGTGTAATTTCACTGATTTTTTAATTTTTTTCCCTGTGTAGTCATACAATAATGGGAAGCCCTGCATATCATGTGGGAACATGATGAATAAGAACATTCAATCCATACACTGGGAGGGTGGCAAAGGTTGCAGAAACAAGGTTAAGATGTCTAGGTATGTATTTAGAGAACCACTGTGCACTTAATTTATTCATGACAATTAGGTGACAGTATATACAGTAAAGAGCATTGGCTGGATATTAATAGACCCTGGCTATAGGATGCTACCTTCATATGATTGGACACTGGTAAAACCTTTGGACCCCCTCAACCTTGGGAATCCCCCTGTAACCCTATTTCTATGCTTAACTATTTTTTTATTTACTTCAAATTCTTTAATAAACTCTTCAGTCAACCTCCTCACTGCCTTCTACTACAACAATAGTAGTTGTGCATACAGATTGGTGCAAGCTCAGTAGAACAATAGCAAGACTGCATGCTGTGGGAAGGGCCTGTATTGTTGCTTTGGGTACTGGATCCTGCTTGGACACTCAATTCAGCATATAGTGCGGTGCATGTAGTTAGCCTCAGGGTGCTATGCTGTATGTATTGCAAGTATTGGGCTTAATATCTCCACTACTTGAAGCACTCTTCCACACCTAACTTTGTGAGCACCCCACTGAGAAATACCCTGACTAATAGCAACGAAAGAAAGCAGACACAAGGGAAGCTCAGACAAACGTCCACTCTGCCCATTGCCAGCAAACCACTCAAACCACTCAGTGACATTGCTTCCTTGCACTGGAGCAGGACCCTATTTTATATCTGGTCTTTGCATCTGATTCTAGCTCTATCTTAGGCAAGCATCTGCCACTATGTCAGAATTTCTCAGACAATTAACGGCCTTAATTTAGCCATAACTATCCAGAGCCCAAAAGCACCAGGCTTCATCTCCACCTCCACCTTCTTTACATGTGTCTGAACTGAAACTACCTCCCTTAGAGGAGGTAGACATGGAAAACTTTGAAGAAGACCCAGAGACAGTGTAGCAGAAGGCTGTGTAAGATTTCTCACCGTGGCCCAGAGCACCCCAGCTCATTTCTGCTGTGTGCAAAGGCCTCAGTATAGTAGCACTTGATTTTTTCTGACTTACCAGGCTACTACTAAGAGACTTGCAAAACCTAAAAAGACATTTCCCATTCATAAACAAAGGGAATGAGCAATTCATTTTGATGGTTTCTTCTGAAAAGGTCTTCTGAGAATCATTGTGAGGTATATCCAGAGGAAAATAATCCATTAGTAGACCCCGCTGTCTCAGTTTAAACATCTTTGCAATAAGTGGGAGGAAAAGCTCCCCATCATCTGTGTCAGTTTGAGGAATAGTGCCCCATTTTTTGTGTCAGTAGGAGAAATAGTGCCCAGTTGTTGTCAGTAGCAGGAATTAAGCCCCATTGTTTGTGTCAGTGGGTGTAAAATAGAGTTCCAAATTCTGCCCCCTCATTGTTCTCTTTTCCCCAACCAACTATTGGTATAATAGGAACATTTTATATCACATAAAATGTTTTTAGGTGGGATTTTTAACTTCATCTGTAGGTGTTTGTTGTAATTAGAGGCCCCTCACAGTTTTTTTTTTAAATGGTATGTGTGGGGTATACATGCCTTATGCTGTAATTAAAGGATAAGTTCACTTTTTTTTTTTTTTTAATAAATTCCAGCTCCCTTTATGTACCAATATACCATTCGTGAACTTATTTTGCAGAAATAAAACATCTTTCTATTTATCTTCACACCCCTTACCTCACTGTCCAGCTGGCTGTATGCAAAAAATGTCTCCATTACTTCCTGGATGGACCTTGTATGGTATGTGACACAGAAAGGTGTTACCAGCTGACCTCATTAGCACACACACTGCAATATCTGTTTTGGTAAATTTATAGTTAAATTGTACAAGAAAATTGTATTAATGTGTAGCCAGCCTATGTCAGTATTTTTTTTCTCTACTTTATAGTAGTCAGTATAATCACTTTAAATCTTTGTATTGGGGAGGGATAGATTTAAATAATTTTGTAACATGTTTTATGTTTGTAAGCTTGTTGGTGTGATACATTTGTCCTTTGCCCAAGCTTAGCTGTTTTAATGCTCATATATGAATAAGCAGAAACATAAACTTGCTTCACGTTGCCAGACTTGAAGTTTGGTCTGTCATGTAATCTGAAATTCTGTGATCATTTTCAGGAAGGATAAGCAAAAATATGCTAATAGCAACAAGACTGTGTCACGGAAAAGCACAATCAAGAAGTAACTTCCGCACAACATTGTGCAAATGGTAAGAACTTTTTTGCTTTTAACAGCCTCATCACTTTCAGATTGCTTAGTCTTGTATTTGTTGTGAGGAATCAGACTGATACGGTTGAAATAGAGTTATCCCTGCCTAGCTGTGGTCTCAAATACTTCCGTGGATATTCTAAGGCATTCCCAAGCCAACTGGGAATTAGTCCTCTCTTATGTTCTGGGTCAGCACAAGGGCTTTATCACAGTTGTAAATGTTTAATACAGTTCATTAGGGAACCTCCCATGGGGCATCCATAAATCATGCAGGAGCCGTGGCTTTAAGACTTGTGTGGATGGGTATTTGCACACATCGGAGATGTTTTTGTCCCATGCATGTCTAAAAGAATGCAAAAGCAGGAGGTCAACTATAGGTCAAATGCGCCTGCCTATTAACCACTTTAAGGCTTGGTTCACACCTATGCAGTTTGCTTTTGATCCGTTTCTGCAGTGCTTTTTGTGGTGCATTTTACGTTTTTGCACATGCGTTTTTGACGCATTTTTCATACTTTTTTATGCATTTTGCACTTTTTATGCTTTTTTTTTTTGTCCAATTTGTTGGGTGGATTAAAAAAAAAACACAAATCGCTGCAAAATTGTGGTAAAATCGCTTCAAAAACGAAGTACAAGCTTTTCTGCAGCGTCTCCATTTAAGTCTATTGAACCAAAAACACAATTTTGCTTTAAAAAAAAAAAAATTCCCTGACCCTTTCTTAAAAAGCATAGATGTGAATGTGTCCACTAAGAAACATTTAAAACCGCAAAAAGCATTAAAAACGCATAGGTGTTAACTGAGCTTCACAACAGGTCCTTTCTGACACTTTTTGCTTACATGTAAAAATCTGTATTTTTTTTCTAGAAGATTATGTAGAACCCCCTACACATTATATATTTTTTAAAGCTGAACTCCAACTTTTTTTTTTACTATAAGTGAATAGAATGATCAGTCCCAGCATAGATCATACCTCTGTACCATGTTGGTCTATTGTCTGCAGATCCTCTGATATTCTGGGTTTAGTTGAGGCTTTGTACCATATGACACCCTGTATAGTCTGGATGTAGACTGAGGGCCTTACAGCCACTTCCTGCTCAATCTCTAGCCTAAAACACCCCCCGTTGTAGCGTGCAAATGATGTAACTTCCTTCACAGCTCTGGTGGTGCGTGGGATGGAATACATGCTAATTAGCATTCAATCCCACCCAGCCACACCTACCCAAACCTCCCAAGTCCCACCTCACAGATCACAGCATCATTCAAATAGGAAACCCCTTTATTCACCGCCTGTTCTGATTGCTAGCTGTCCTGCTGCTGGACAGGATTGAATGAATCACAATTAGAATTCAACCCTGCCCAGTTAAATGTGTCGACCAGTGTAAACAGTGAGAGTCCCACCCTTCCAGGGCCCTGCTCTTTGTGAAGTAATTTATTACATATGAAGGAAACACCTTCATAATAACCTCCCATAGCCCTTCCTCTGTAGTCTTGCAGTAAGCCATTATTCTTTGGCATGCTGCAAGACAGGAATGACACATTTACACCTGCTTTGCAGACTAAATTGTGTTCTGCATTCTGAACCACCCACATCAACTCTCAGAACTGCTACAAGTAATTCCCATAGCCTGCCCTGAAACTACATTCCCATAGCCTGCCCTGAAACTACAGAGGCTCAAAGCCAGGACTGGTAAAGGAATTAAACAGGAAGTCAGGGACAAATAAAATGACAGTGGGGTTGTGATTTCTGAAGTTCTGCTTTAAAGCAGAGGCCCTGTAGTATAAATTAGTGGGTGTTGCAATTTTTTATTCACACAGTATTTGCACTGCGTTTTTTTTAAGCAAAATTTTTTGGGTAAAAATACACTTTTTTAAAATTTTCATGCAAAAAAACAATATATTACCCAATTGTTTGGTAAAATATAAGAAATGATGCAGAGTAAATTGATACCAAACATATCACGTGTTAAAATTGCACACGCCTGTGCAACTGCACATGCGATGTAAATTTTACTATCCATAGGTGGCGCTTTAAAAGCCTTTACAGGTTACAACCTTAGATTCATACAGGAGGTCTGATGCTAGAATTACTGTCCACAATCTGAAATTTGTAGTGATACCTCAGTGGGATGGGAAAGCCCAGGAATGCCACAAAAGGTGGCAGAAAGGTGGGGAATGTCCCCTCCTGCTGCTTGTAAAAGCAATCCAGCAGCTAATTAGCCACAAGGATTGCTTTTACAAAAAACCTGACTGTCAGCTGAAAAAACAATACCAGCATGATGCCTGCATCAACAACTTGAAGTCCAGCGACGTACAGGTACGTAGTTGGTCGTCAAGTGGTTAAGATGTCTCAAACTGAGGTCAAAGGCAAGCTACATTTGCCCATCAACACAAGCCCAAATGCTTGCTAAGCCCTTACTCTGATGTGCTTCCAAACTCTTCTTATGTTTAAGCACATCAGCCATCTACAGAAACCTTATATACAGTGCATTTGGAAAGTATTCAGTGCTTCACTTTTTCCACATTTTATTATGTTACAGCCTTATTCCAAAATTGATTAAATTTATTATTTTCCTCAAAATTCTACAAACAATACCCCACAACGACAGTGTGAAAGAAGTTTGCTTGAAATCTTAGCAAATTTATTAAAAATAAAAAACAAAAAAAAATCCCATGTACATAAGTATTCACAACCTTTGCTCAATACGTTGGTGAAGCACCTTTGGCACAAATTACAGCCCCAAGACTTTTTGAGTATGATACTACAAGCTTGGCACACCTGTTTTTGGGGCAGTTTCTCCCATTCTTCTCTGCAGGACTGCTCAAGCTCCACCAGGATGGATGGGGAGCGTTGGCGCACAGCCATTTTCAGATCTCTCCAGAGATGTTTAATCGGGTTCAAGTCTGGGTTCTGGCTGGGCCACTCAATGACATTTACAGAGTTGTCCTGTACCCACTCCTTTGTTATCTTGGCTGTGTGCTTAGGGTCGTTGTCATGTTGGAAGAAGAACCTTTGCCCCAGTTTGAGGTGCAGAGCGCTCTGGAGCAGGTTTTCATCAAGGATGTCTTTACATTGCTGCATTCATCTTTCCCTCGATCCTGACTAATCTCCCTGTTCCTGTCACTGAAAAACATTCCCACTGCATGATGCTGCCACCACCATGCTGCACTGTAGGGATGGTATTGGCCAGGTGATGAGCGGTGCCTGGTTTCCTCCAGGCATGGCGCTTGCCATTCAGGCCAAAGAGTTCAGTCTTTCATCAGACCAGAAAATTTTGCTTCTCATGATCTGAGAGTCCTTCAGGTGTCTTTGGCAAACTCCAGGTGAGCTGTCATGTGCCTTTTACTTAGGAGTGGCTTCTGTCTGGCCACTCTGCTATACAGCCCTTATTGGTGGAGTGCTGCAGAAATGGTTATTCTTCTGGAAGGTTCTCCGCTCTCCACAGAACAACGCTGGAGCTCTGTCAGAGTGACCATCAGAGTGACCATCGGGTCACCTCCCTGAATACAGCCCTTCTCCCCAATCGATCAGTTTGGCTGGGCGGCCCACTCTAGGAGGAGTCCTGGTACTTTCAAACTTCTTCCATTTAGGATGATGGAGGCCACTGTGCTCTTGGGGCCTTCAATGCTGAATTTTTTTTTTCTGTACCCTTCCCCAGATCTGTGCCTCCATACAATCCTGTCTCGAAGATCTACAGACAATTCCTTAGACTTCATGGCTTGGTTTGTGCTCTGACATGCACTGTTAACTGTGGGACCTTATATAGAAAGGCGTGTGCCTTTCCAAATCATGTTCAATCAACTGAATTTACCACAGGTGGACTCCAACCAAGTTGTAGAAACATCTCAAGGATGATCAGTGGAAACAGGATGAACCTGAGCTCAATTTTGAGTATCGTGGCAAAGGCTTTGAATACTTAAAGTGGATATAAAAGTCTAGGTTTCTGTGATGTAAAAAAATGAGATAAAGATTTCAAAACTTTTTCCACCTTTAATGTGACCTATAAACTGTACAACTCAGTTGAACAACAAACTAAAATCTTTTAGGTGGAGGGAAGTAAAAATAAAACACTAAAATAATATGGTTGCATAAGTGTGCACACCCTTAAACTAATACTTTGTTGAAGCACCTTTTGATTTTATTACAGCACTCAGTCTTTTTGTGTATGAGTCTATTGGCATGGCACATCATGACGTGACAATATTTGCCCACTCTTCTTTGCAAAAACACTCCAAATCTGTCAGATTGCGAGGGCCTCTCCTGTGCACAGCCCTCTTCAGATCACCCCACGGATTTTCAATCGGATCCAGGTCTGGGCTCTGGCTGGGCCATTCCAAAACTTGGAATCATCTAATCGTCTTCTGGTGAAGCCATTCCCTTGTTGATTTGGATGTATGCTTTGGGTCATTTTCATGCTAAAAGATGAAGTTCATCTTCATGTTCAGCTTTCTAGTAAAAGCCTGAAGGTTTTGTGCCAATATTGACTGGTATTTGGAACTGTTCATAATTTCTTCTACCTTGACTAAGGCCCCTGTTCATGCTGAAGAAAAACAGCCCCAAACCATGATGCTGCCACCACCATGCTTCACTGTGGGTTAAGCCCTGTACACACGAGCAGCCTTTTCGACCGGACTGGTCCGACGGACCGAATCCGGCGGACAATCCGACCGTGTGTGGGCTTCATCGGACCTTCAGCAGACTGTTTCTGATGAAAATCTGATGGACTTTAGATTTGGAACATGTATCAAATCTTTACGTCGGAACTCCACCGGACCCAGTTCCTATCGAGAAATCCGCTCGTCTGTATGCTAGTCCTACGGACGAAAACCAACGCTAGGGCAGCTACTGGCTATGAACGTCCTTATTTTAGTCCGGTCGTACGCCATCACGTACGAATCTGTCCGACTTTGGTGTGATCGTGTGTAGGCAAGTCCGTTCGTTCGAAAGTCCATCGGAAAGACTGTCGGACCTTTGTTGCCGAAAAGTCCGCCCCATGTGTACAGGGCATTAGTGTTCTTTTGGTAATGTGCAGTGTTGTTTTTGCGCCCAACATATCTTTTGGAATTATGGCCAAAAAGTTTAACCTTGGTTTCTCAGACCATAACACATTTTCCCACATGCTTTTGGGAGGCTTCAGATGTGTTTTAGCAAAATTTAGCTGGGCTGGATGTTTTTCTTTGTAAGAAAAGGCTTTTGTCATGCCACTCTACCCCATAGCCCAGACATATGAAGAATACGGGAGATTGTTGTCACATGTACCACACAGCCAGTACTTGCCAGATATTCCTGCAGCTCCTTTAATGTTGCTGTGGGCCTTGTCTTTTCACAAATTTTGGAGACGTCCAGTTCTTGGTAATGTAACTGTTGTGCCGTATTTTCTTCACTTGATAAAAACTGTTTTCCCTGTGTTCCACGGTATATATAATCCCTTGGAAATTCTTTTGCACCCTTCTCCTGACTGATACCATTTAACAATGAGATCCCTCTGATGCTTTGGAAGCTCTCTGCAGACCGTGGCTTTTACTGTAGGATGCAACTAAGAAAATGTCAGGGAAGACCTACTAGAACAGCTGAACTTTATTTGGGGTTAATCAGAGGCACTTTAACCAGTTAAGGACCAGCCGCCGCAGTTATACTGCGGCTGGTTGGCTCCCCTGGGTACAGCGTCGCACAACCCTGCAATTGTCAGTTAAAGGGACGCAGTGCCGTATTGCAAAAAAATGACCTGGTCTTTAAGGGGGCAAATCCTTACGGTCCTTAAGTGGTTAAATGATGGCAGGTGTTTACTGACTCCTATTTTAATACGAGTTTGAATGTGATTGCTTAATTCTGAACACAACTACATTCCCAGTTAATAGAGGGTGTGCACACTTATGCAGCCACATTATTTTCATTATTCAGTTTTATTTTTACTAAATCTGAACTGATTTATCTTTGTCTCATTTTTTTATATTCACTGTATGTACATGGGATTTTTAGTTTTTTGCAAAGGTTTCAAACAAACTTCTTTCGCGCTGTCATTATGGGGAATTGTTTGTAAAATTTTTAGGAAAATTAATGATTTTAATCCATTTTGGAATAAGGCTGTAACATAACAAAAATTGGAAAAAGAGAAACGATTTAAATACTTCCCCAATGCACTGTATTCCAGTGTTAATTTCGTCAACTAAAACGTTTTCGGCATAATTTTCGTCAGAGGCTTTTTTACAGTGACGAAAACGAAACTAAAGGTACAGCACATTTTTTGTCAACGGACGAAAAAAGAATCCGTTTTCATTAAGGAACGAAAACGGGACGTTGATGGCAAGGAGGGACGTTTACCCTCATGAATTTACTGTATTTATCGGCGTATAACACAGTGTATACACCGATATGTTTTTTACCAGTAGGGCCAGACCGGAACGGGCGGTCTGCCCCCAGGTGCCACACATTGGGGGGTGGTCAAGCCAGATGCCCCGCCTCTCCTGGCCCTTGGACAGCACTGCCAGCAAAGTCTATCATTAGGAATAAATCATTGCCAGCCCCTTCTCCTATACTGCTACTCCTCCTGTGTCACTCATTGTAAGCTGAAGCTTCTAACCTCAAAAGTTTCGTTCTTGTTGGCCGCTCTCCTCCTGCTCCTCCTCCTCCGAGTGTTGCTTTAGATTGGAGGTGGAGAGCGGTCACATGACCATGAACCTTCAGAGGAGAGCAGTCATGTGACCGGGTCCATGAAAGATTGAAGCTATGAGGTAAATTTAGAGACTTTGATTTACAATATGAGTGACACAGGAGAAGCTGTGTATGAGAAAGGGCTGGCAGTGATTTATTCTTAACTTTAGAGTACGCTGGCAGTGCTTTCCCAGGAGACTGGGGGTCTCCTGGGAATGCAGGGGGGGCTGTGTATTGTGGGTGTTTTGTATTGTGCAGAGGGTGGGGGGCTGTGCTGTGTATTGTGGGGGGCTTTGTATTGTGCAGAGGGTGGGGGGCTGTGCTGTGTACTGTGGGGGACTTTGTATTGTGCAGAGGATGGGGCCTGTGTTTTGTGTACTGTGGGGGACTGTGTACTGTGGGGGGTCTGTGTGGTGTTGTGTATTGTGCAGATGATGGGAGGGTTGTGTTCTGTGCACATTCAATTTTAGTTGACTAAAATGATTATATTAGACTAAAATGTACTGGAGATTTTAGTCGACTAAAATACGATGACTAAAATGGGACAAAAACTAAAATGACATTTTAGTCAAAGACTAAAAAACTTTCAGAAGACTAAAATGGGAATAAAACTAAAATGCCATTTTAGTCCTAAGACTAAAACTAAATCGAAATTTGCTGCCAAAATTAACACTGCTGTATTCACTTCTTGCACCTGCATCTTAATTATCTGCAGCTCATAACTATAGCTGGTCATAGGAAAATTAATTTTATAAACCGTAAGCCTTGTGTAAAAATATTATTTCACTCTTCCGCACCACAGACCTGTGGATTTCTAGCGCACATGAAGGGTTCCTTCACAGAGGCTGTGCTTCCCAATTTAGGCTAGCCAGAAAAATGTCAATATTAATAGGTACACTATGTTCCATATTTCTAGCTTTTAAGCTACATAAAGAGGTATTAAAGGCTGCATTAAATTTCTTTTCTTAAGCTTTCTTTCTTGTACTTTTACCTGGTGATCTAGCCAGTAAGTCTGTTTTTCAACAGAACCGGCTGTCCAGCCGATGATGCAGTTAGAGGGCTTAAACAAACCATTTAACACTTGACAGCAGTGCGTACAATGATCAGCTTTTATTTATGTTAAACCTTTCTCTCAAAAAGGACAAAACTTTTGCTGTAACTGTTTAAAATGTGTTAGCTGGAGTTTGGCTTTGATTTTTTTAGTGAATCCAAACCTGTTAGTACATCAGTCACAACTCTTCCTTTAGACTAACAATGTTGCCGTTCAAAGGTGTCTCACTTGCTGCTTTATCCAGAGTATAGGCACTCTAATGCAGGAGGTGTGTTACTGGCCAGATCACCAGCTGAAAACAGAGTTGGAAAAAAAAGAAACAAATGCAGTCACCACATCTAAGAATTGGTAAGCTGCAATATATTACATTTTTGATATAGAATACCGTCTAAAATAAGTAAGGACAATACAGATTTTCCTAAAACGTTTTCCCTGACCATTGTTGTTGTAGACATACAAGGGTCCATAGCTAGACAAACATTGATCTGTTCAATTTTGAATCCTTGTGCAGTATGTGAACACTGTACTAAGGTGTAAACATGGATAAAATCCTGTTCTGCACTTTTTTAATGTAGGCTAGTAAATGATACAGTAAAGTTTGGATTGTTTATGAAAAAATCAAGGTTATGGATACATTTAGGCCCAGTTTATACCTGAATGTTTTGTATCTCAAATCTCAATAACACTCAACATCTACAGTGGGGACGGAAAGTATTCAGACCCCCTTAAATTTTTCACTATTAGTTATATTGCAGCCATTTGCTAAAATCATTTAAGTTCATTTTTTTCCTCATTAATGTACACACAGCATGCCATATTGACAGAAAAACACAGAATTGTTGACATTTTTGCAGATTTATTAAAAAAGAAAAACTGAAATTTAACATGGTCCTAAGTATTCAGAACCTTTGCTGTGACACTCATATATTTAACTCAGGTGCTATCCATTTCTTCTGATCATCCTTGAGATGGTTCTACACCTTAATTTGAGTCCAGCTGTGTTTGATCATACTGATTGGACTTGATTAGGAAAGCCACACACCTGTCTATATAAGACCTTACAGCTCACAGTGCATGTCAGAGCAAATGAGAATCATTAGGTCAAAAGGAACTGCCTGAAGAGATCAGAGACAGAATTGTGGCAAGGCACAGGTCTGGCCAAGGTTGCAAAAAAATTTCTGCTGCACTTAATGTTCCTAAGAGCACAGTGGCCTCCATAATCCTTAAATGGAAGACGTTTGGGATGACCAGAACCCTTTCTAGAGCTGGTCATCCGGCCAAACTGAGCTATCGGGGGAGAAGAGCCTTGTTGAGAGAGGTAAAGAAGAACCCAAAGATCACTGTGGCTGAGCTCCAGAGATGCAGTCGGGAGATGGGAGAAAGTTGTATAAAGTCAACCATCAATGCAGCCCTCCAACAGCCGGGGCTTTATGGCAGAGTGGCTCGACGGAAGCCTCTCCTAAGTGCAAGACACATGAAAGCCCGCATGGAGTTTGCAAAAAAACACCTGAAGGACTCCAAGATGGTGATAAATAAATTTCTCTGGTCTGATGAGACCAAGATAGAACTTTTTGGCCTTAATTCTAAGCGGTATATGTGGAGAAAACCAGGCACTGCTCATCACCTGTCCAATACAGTCCCAACAGTGAAGCATGGTGGTGACAGCATCATGCTGTGGGGGTGTTTTTCAGCTGCAGGGACAGGACGACTGGTTGCAATTGAGGAAAAGAGGAATGCGGCCAAGTACAGGGATATCCTGGACGAAAACCTTCTCCAGAGACGGTGACCCTAAGCATACAGCTAAAATAACAAAGGAGTGGCTTCACAACAACTCCGTGACTTGAATGGCCCGTGACTTGAATGTTCTTGAATGGCCCAGCCAGAGCCCTGACTTAAACCCAATTGAGCATCTCTGGAGAGACCAAAAAATGGCTGTCCACCAACGTTTACCATCCAACCTGACAGAACTGGAGAGGATCCCCAAATTCAGGTTGTTGCATCTTTCCCAAAAAGACTCATGGCTGTATTAGATCAAAAGGGTGCTTCTACTAAATACTGAGCAAAGGGTCTGAATACTTAGGACCATGTGATATTTCAGTTTTTCATTTTTAATAAATCTGCAAAAATGTCAACAATCCTGTGTTTTTCTGTCAATATGGGGTGCTGTGTGTACATTAATGAGGAAAAAATGAACTTAAATGATTTTAGCAAATGGCTGCAATATAACAAAGAGTGAAAAATTTAAGGCGGTCTGAATACTTTCCATCCCCACTGTTTATTTCGGATGTGTCTGTTCACACAAGGGCTTAGTGTGGCTTCAACTTTGTTCAACAAAAGTACATGAGCGTTCTTTGAGCTACAAGTTTCAAGTGTTTTTGGCCCCAACAGACCTCAATGCCAGTGTCTGAAAAATGTGTGAAAACGCATATAGCACAAGTGTTTTTTTCAGTCACTAGCTTTCCATTGGCTAAAAATAATTAAAAATAAATTGTTTAAGTCTCAGAGGCCCATAAATAATACGCCTGTACAAATGCTTCAAATAAAAATCCTGCAAAACAATCAAAGATGCTCAGCTCAAATGTGAATGCTGCCTTAATCTCTGGTTACATAAATCTGTTTTGTTATTTCTGTCCACAGTGTCTTCATAAATACTGCACTTGATTGTGACAAAGATGATGACTTAGGAAAGAATCTGAGAAGTCAAAGTTCATACCAAAGAATGCAGACACTTTTAGTGATGGTGTAAATGTATTTGGAATTGTGGAAGAGTGAGAAAATCTCTGGTTAATTTTGCTTTATTGAGAATGTTTTAGCCTGTAATTTGACAGCATTGAATTAAAAAAAAAAACCTGCACGTCTGTATAATATACAACCTCATTTCCAAAAAAGTTGGATCGCTTTGTAAAATCTACAAAAAAACAGAATGCAATGATTTGCAAATCTCTAAAACCCGTACAGGTAGTTACAAACAAGATCGGTTCTGTAGGTTTGTTCTTAAAGTGGAGTTCCACCCAAAAATGGAACTTCCACTTTTTGGATTCCTCCCCCCTTCCGGTGTCACATTTGGCACTTTTCAGGGGGGAGGAGGGAGCAGATATCTGTCTAATACAGGTATTTACTCCCACTTCCTGGCATAGCTCACCGCGGCGCTTGCACAGCGCCGTCTGTGGCAATTCTGACGTGCAAAATCCCTATGCATGCTCGGAAACAATTCAAAGCATGCTCGGAAGCATTGAACTTCTCGGCTCGTCGTAGTGTTGTACGTCACCGCGTTCTTGACGGTCGTAATTTCAGCAAACATTTGCGTGACCGTGTGTATGCAAGACAAACTTGAAAGGAATCCCGTCGCAAATGCCATCATATCTTTTTCCAACGAGAAGTCCGATCGTGTGTATACGGCATTACAGGAGTGAGTTTCACTTCCTAGGGGTAGATTTCCTCTCATCTCCCTCCATTAGTATGAGTCATATGTAAGTGGGATGTTTGTAACTCGGGGACTGCTTGTATTTTATTCACAATAGAAAATAGAAAACATATCAAATGTTTAAACTGACAGATACCATTTTAGGAAAAAAATACGCTCATTTTAAAATTGATGACAGCAATACATCGCAAAAAAGTTAGTATAGGGCCATGTTTACCACCGTGTAGCATCGCCTCTTCTTTAACAACACTCTGTAAACGTATGGGAACTGAGAACAGTTACTGGAGTTTTGGGAGAGGAATGTTGTCCCATTCTTGCCTGACCATATGATGCTCTAAAACCTGAATATATATTTCAGCATGGATGGTGCCTTTTCAGATGTGCAAGCTGCCCATTCCATGCACACTAATACACCCTCATACCATCAGAGATGCAGGCTTTTGAACTGAGTGTTGATAACAAGCTGGAAGGTCCCTCTCCTCTTTAGTCCAGAGGACACGGCATCCATGGTTGCCAAAAAGAATGTCAAATTTTGATTCATCTCACCACAAAAGTTTTCCCCTTTGCAACAAACTATTTTAAATGAGCTTTGGCCCAGAGAAGATGGCAGATTTTCTGGATCATGTTCAGATATGGCTTCTTTTTTCCGTGATATCGATCTACCTTGCATTTTTGGATGGCACAGTGACCTGTGTTCAGACAGTGATTTTTGGAAGTATTCCTGAGCCCATGCAGTGATGTCCATCACGGAATCATGCCTGTTTTTAATGCAGTGCTATCTGATGGACCGAAGATCACGGGCATCCAGTATTGCAGTTTGGCCTTGTCACAGAGATTTCTCTAGATTCTCAGAATCTTTTGATGACATTATGTACTGTAGATGATGATATATATATATATGTCCTTGCAATTTTATGTTGAGTAACATTATTCTGAAATTGTTTGACAATTTTTAGACACAGCTTTTCATAGACTGGTGAACCTCTGCCCATCTATTTATTTCATAATCATGTTACTGACCTGTTGCCAATAAACCTAATTACGGTAGTTGCAAATTGTTCTTCTGCCATCATTTTCAAAATTACCTTATTTGTTTCTTCTTATGGTCCATTTTCTCAGTTTAAACATTTGATATGTTTCCTGTTGTGAATAAAATATGGGTTTATGAGATTTGCAAATAATTACATTTTGTTTTTATGTAGATTTTAAACAGAACCCCAACTTTGGAACTGGTGTTGTATGTGTAGGAGGGGCTTTTTTAATTTTAAGAGCAAAAAAATAAAATAAAATCCTGCAATAAATTGGATAATGTGGGAACATCTACTAGTAATGATACTGCTTGCTTGGTGAATTAGAAGCTTGGTGAATAGAAGTTAAATTGGTACAAGTTGGAATTTCATGCTTGTAATACAGAATTGACGCATAAAGTCATGTGCAGAAACTCTTGTAGACACAATTAATAGCACTTATTATAAATGTATAAAATTTTAAATAAACTGTCAGCATAATTCAGTAAATTAACATTTATTATGGACTTAATTCAAAATGATTTATTTACAGCTTTCTTGAAAGGTCACTTGCACTATTTAAAGGTAATTTTCTTATCAGTAGTTTGTTTTGGGTTTTTTTTTGTTTTTTTTTCTATGGAAATGGAAATCAGTCATTTAATCATGAGCACCGAACATTCTGTAACTTAGAAACATATTTAGCAAAACAGACAAAAGCTTGTCTACTAAAGCATTTCATATTATTTGGATCATTTTTTGTTCTGTCTGGGATTTCTAGTGAACTTTAAGGATCTTTCTTAATTGAATATCAAGATACATTTCCTTTTGTGAGAGATCATCGGGGGGTTTTCTGAGTTATGATTGTTATTGTCCATAGACTGTATCATGTTTACACTTGGTGAGACTCTTCTAGAATATGATGAACAAAGGTAGCCATAAATGAATCAACCAGAATAGAATATAGATAAGGAAGACAACAATTTTATTGACTTGGAGCAGCATTTCTCAACTGGGGTGCCATGCTGCCTCAAATATTTTTGCAGAGCATCATGCAGGTGGGCCAGCCACCAACATCATGGAAACACATGACCCTAATCCAGGGCAGGTGACATTCAGGGCAACCCCAGCATTCTAAAGGGGATGGATATCTGCCACTGTCTAAAGATGCCCTGCTCCTCACCCACTGCTATGCTGCTACAGCTGAGCTGTGGCGAAGATTAGAAGGTAGGACTCTCATGTAAAGAGATGACAGAACTGAGGAATTAGATGTGAAAGGGAGGTGGGGAGAAGCTCAGAACTCTGATGTGAATCAGGGGGAGGGACTGGGGTGGACAGTGGAGAATCTTATGTGAAAGGGAGGGTGGCAACTGATGCAATGAAGGGGTGCCATGACAAAAAAAATGGCTGAGAAACACTGACCTAAGGTTCTATCATTTCCAGCTTTTAGAAGCAAGATTTCTTATGGTGAAGGTTAACAGTTCTTTATACAGTGAAGTGTAGGTAGATATAAAAGCCTCCTATTTAATTCAGTTATATGTATTCACAAAAAAATACTTTAGACAAGTAGGGCCAAAGCTTTATTCTGCACTCCTGTGACCCGATTTCAGCTGACAGTGAGCTAAAGCCCACTGTTAGCTGACATCACTCAGCTGGTCTAGACTCTGGAGGGATCCCTACGTTAATGTCGGGATCCACCAGGATTCCTGACCTGCAGCTAACTCAGCCTCTCAGTGCACCGCTGGGAGGCTGAGCCAGCCCCTCCCACCCCCTCCACAGCCCAGCACTCCAGTGAGCACTGGAGGGGGTAGAGCAGAGCGTTAGTGACTGACAGTCACTTTAAAATACTTTAAAAATGTAGTGAGAGATATACACAGAGCCAAACAAAATGTATACATCGGTGCCACATTAACATCCAATAACATTATAATTCAATACCGCTTACAAAAATGGTGGATAGATGGTGCTCACAGTCTATGGAAAAATAGCCCTTGAGAATTGAATAAAAACACGCCACTTAGTGTGTTCCTATACTGGCCGAAAGGGGAGAAGAACCACCTATACATGCAGAGATGCTGAAATGGTATAAAAAAAAAATATCTGTCACATTTCCTACCCTAGAGGCTTAGTTACTTCCATCCCATATTTTCTAAACAAATTTTATTGAGTTTTATGCAAAAGTATACAGGGTATTCAAGCATTGCAAGTCATATCAAGGAAACATCCCAATAAAAAAAAAACAATATATACATACATAGAGAAAATAAACCCACAAAAATGAACAATACTGATGACGATTGTGTTCCATTTATGGTATGAACCAAAAAAGTGTATATAATTCACACATGTTACATAGGGCCAGGTGCATTCAGCTAGTAGTGCATTGTGCAGATTCAGGAGTCACAGGTTAACGAGGACTGGAGCCATCTGTCCCAGATTTTATTGTATTTGCCTGGACACCCTCTATTGATGTAGATGATCTTTTTTATGTCAGGGTATTATTAATTTCAGCAATCCAGGCAGCCATTGTTGAATTCCGGGCTATAATCTTTTTAGCTACAAACAAGGTTTCATGTAGAAATCTGAGAGTGTGTTTGTCTGTATCAATGTCTGGAAAGATTTCCAACAGGCATTGCTTAGGGTCTAGGGACACTGGTACCTCCATCCCATATTTACACATACGAAGAAGTACCAAAAACATTTGCCCCTGGGATTTTATGGAGGTCAAAACATATAGAGTAAAAATAGCCACATTATTTATTACAAATATCCAATAAAAGAGTTAAAAATAGGAAGGTGCACCAAAGCAAGGCATAGTAAAACATGTATTGTTTCTGAATGCATAATTACATATTTCTTCATGCTGGAATACAAACAGCTGTAACACTACTCCAGGGAAAATATCCTAATCTCAGCTTGTTTCATGCAACAAGGTTCACGTCATCCGGAGGGTGTCTGTAATTCCATAAAATTTGAGAGAGAGAAGAAAAAAGGTAGGGGGAGAGGGGTTGTATGATTAACCAATTATGCTAAGCAGATTCTAATGATCATTTTCATATGTATGTTGAAATATAGCCATGAACTGAGCTGTGTGGGAGGCTTAAAACTGTGTAAAAGAACAGTCAAACTCTGCTACTAAAGTGAGGTTGTGGAAGACGGTTTCATGTCACAGGTCATACATCATAACAAGACAAGAGGACAGCACCAAGACACAAGGCAGTTATACTACATTGTGACAAAGAAACGTAATATTATTCCAAACCGCGCTCATAATATTGAGTTTCTTTGTCACATATTTAGACCTTTGGTCTCACTACGAGCTGCTCTACTTTTTATTATTATTAATTTCTGTTATTATTGTTAATTATTATCCAGAGTGCACGGCTATACGTTTTACCTATTTTTTGCACACACTTACACTGCATTAGCAAGGTCTCTCCCAGGCAAAGATTTCAAAGCACTGGGGTTTCAAGATGTGCTGTTCAAGCTCTTTGTAAGAAGCACAAAGAAACTGGCAACATTCAGGACCGTAGGCTTAGTGGTCAGCCAAGGAGACAATGCAGCAGATGAAAGACACATCATGCTTGCTTCTCTTCGACATCAGAAGATGTCCAGCAGTGCCATCAGCACAAAACTGGCAGAAACCAGTGGGACCGAGGTACACCTATCTATTGTAAGAAGTCTGGTCAGAAGTAATCTTCATGGAAGAATTGGGGCCAAAAAGCCATACATCGGACATAGAAACAAGGCTAAGTGTGTGTGCAGAAAAATGATAGTAGGTGCTCTGGAATGATGAGTTAAAATGTGAAATGTTTGGTTGTAGCAGGAGACAGTTTGATTGTCGAAGGCCTGGAGCCCAAATAGCAAGGATAACTTGCCACAAATTTGTGGCAGCGTTGAATTGTAAGTCTTGTTAACTTGCTACACATTTTCACTGGCAAGTTGTACACTTTCAGAGCACTCGAAGCATACATTCTAGTTGACACTTTTCCAATTTTGTAGCAAATTTGCAAGGCAAGTCTCTAGCAAGAGCAATATTGCAGTGGTGCGTGTACAGCAAGAGCTCTGCAAGTCTACAGCATGAAAATTCAGCCACAGTGACCCCTGTGGTGGGATGACTATTGTACAACATAACTGAACCAAAACTTGCTGCAGACTTGTAGAATGTTTGCAAAGAAAATTGATCTGGAGAAATGCAGTGTGGGCTTGCTGTAATTGTGCAACAAGCTTGCGAAGCCTGACTAGTCTAGCAATAGCTTAGCAAGTCATTTTCAAACTTGCAGCTCAATTGCTTTCTATCTGGGAGAGCGGTACAATAATGAGTGTCTGCAGACAAAAGTGAAGTATGGTGGAGGTTCCTTGCAAGTTTGGAGCTGCATTTCTGCAAATGGAGTTGGAGATTTGATCAGGATCAATGGTGTCCTCAGTGCACATATTTATCCATCATGCCATACCATCAGGGAGGTGTGTGATTGGCCCCAAGTTTATTCTGCAGCAGAACAATGTCCCCAAACATAGAGCCAATGTCATTAAAGCAGTAGTAAACTTTGTAAAAAAAAAAAAAAACTCACACTGCAAGGCAATGTCATAATGTGCTAGTATGCATCACATACTAGCACATTATGAAAGACTTGCCTTAAAACAAAGCCCTCCAGTGGCGCACTGTCACAGCTAACAGGCTTCCATTTTCATCCCGTCTTCTTTCTGAGTTTACAGACTCCAGCCGCCTGACTGATTGAGCCACGATGACATGCACACGAGAGTCACTGAAGGAACGGCACAGTATGCCGTTCCTTCAGAGCGCATGCGCTGGTGAGGTTTCCAGCTGCTGCTCCATGGTATTTCTCCTATTTAGGAGATTTTCATTTTACCTACAGGTAAGCTTTATTATAAAAATGGCAGACACGACTTTACTACCATTTTAAGAACTGTCTTCAGTGTAAAGCAGAACAAGGAGTCCTGGAAGTGATGGTTTGGCCCCCACCGAGCCCTGATCTCAACATCATTGAGTCTGTCTGGGATTACAATACATGAAGGGAAAGCAGGATTTGAGGTAGCATACATCCACAGTGATCTGTGACTAGTTCTCTAAGATGTCTGGAGCAACCAACCTGCTGAATTCCTTCAAAACCTGTGTGCACATGTACCTAGAAGAATTGACGCTGTTTTGAAGGCATAGGGTGGTCACACCAAATATTGATTTGATTTGAATTTCTCTTCTGTTCATTTACTTTCCATTTTGTTAATTGATCCAATGTATGTACACATTTACCATACCTGGTTGATCCCTGTGCGAGATTCACTTTAGTAGTTGTCACTACTACAGTGATCCTTGCTCTCTTCCAGGTCCCATGCCAAGCAGCTGCCCTACTGCATACTGAACACATGGCTTTGCTTGCACAGTACTGGTACCATTCAGAAAATGCCTTGCATCCTCCTTAATTAGTGCAAAGCGTTCTCTGATTGGATGAGGTGGAGAGGTTGGGCGGTGACATCATCGCCCTAAATATTTATCTGAGCCGTATCTTGAGCCACTGGCTCCTGCTGCTGTCAAGAGGGAGCACGGGGCGGGGCCGAGTCAATAGAGATGATGCACAGCTTGGCTCAGGATCGAGCGAACATCAGTGCCCCCATAACAAGCCACTTGCTTTGGGTGCACTTGGAAGGGGGGGGAGCACCGGCGTTGAACTCTAGAAGTGAAGGATCAGGGTTGCTTTGTGCAAAACCTTTGCACAGAACATGTGAGAATGACATATTTGTTATTTTAAAAAAAATCTTTACAATTACTTTCATTTTGTTGTATTTTGCTAGCTTTGTTAGCTGTGGCTTGGCTGTGCATGCTATTGGGATGTCAGTGATCTAAAAGCACCCCAGATCCTTTTCCTTTCCATTACTGATTATTCCAGAGGAGCCCCTCCTAATGTGTATTTTGCATGTGTAGTTTTGGCACCCAAGTGCATAAAATTTCAGTTCTCTATATTGAACCTCATCTCGCATGTAGCTACCCATCCCATTCCATCTTCTATACCATTAATAAACAAACTGAACAGCATTGACCCCAAGACAGAAGTGTGGGGTACACAACTCACAACATTAGAACATTTAGAGAATTAGTCATTTAGCACTACTCTCTGGACCTGTTCACGTAACCGTTTCCTATCCATGTACATATGTTTTTGTCAACTCCAATAGACCATATTTTATAGAATAAACATTTGAGGTACATCAAATACTTTAGCAAAATCTAGATAAACTATGTTCCCTGGACATCCACCATTTAATTTCTCACTTCTTCATGGAAAGATAACAGGTTAGTCTGACGAGAACAGTCTCTCATAAAACCATGCTGGCTGTCACTTATGATACCTTTATCACGGATAAGTTCCTGTATAGATCCTGTTACCATTTACTCAAATCTCCTGCATACTATTGATGTTAGTCTGATTAGTATTCATAACCCTTGACATTTTCCACATTTTGTCATATTACAACCAAAAACGTGAATGTATTCTATTGGGAATGTATGCGATAGACCAACACAAAGTGGCACATAATTGTGAAATGGAAGGAAAATGATTTTCACATTTTTTTACAAATATCTGAAAAGTGTGGCGTGCATTTGTATTCAGCCCCCTTTACTCTGATATCCCTGACTAAAATCTAGTGGAACCAGTTGCCTTCAGAAGTCACATAATTAGTAAATGGAGTCCACCTGTGTGTTATTTAATCTCAGTATAAATACAGCTGTTCCTTTGAAGCCCTCAGAGGGTTGTTAAAGAACAAACAGCATCATGAAGGCCCAGGAACACACCAGATGGGTCAGGGATAAAGGGAATCTGGTCAGGGTTGACAAGAAGATGGATGGAGCCAAATACAGGCCAATCTTGGAAGAAAACCTGTTAGTCTGCAAAAGACTTGAGACTGGGGTGGAGGTTCACCCTCCAGCAGGACAACGACCCTAAACATCTAGCCAGAGCTACAATAGAATGTTTTTTGCCCAGAGCCCTTAAAAGAGACTCAGGCACTTCCATCCTTTTTGCCACTTCGCTACTAAACAGGTGGACACCTGTGTCACTGTGTATCCTTCTCCTGACATGCTTATCCTTTTTCCGCACCCTACTCCATAGGGTCCACACAGGGGAATACCCTCACTGATAGCAATGACAGAAACCAGGTACAATGGAATTGCGGTAAAAGCACAGGCAAACATTGGCTGTGCGAATGGTCTGCAAAGCATTTAAACTGCTCAGAGTGACATTCTTGCCTTTGCACCAGAGCAGGACCCTACTTTAACACCAGTCTCTGCATCCAATTCTAGCTCTATGAAGGGCACACAACATGCAGCCTATCTGACCTTGGCAGATTTCTCTGCAACTATGTCAAAGTTTCTAGGACAACTAACAGCCTTTATTCAGTCATTACTGTCCAGAGCGCTATAGCGACAGGATTCTTCTCCACCTCCACCCCCCACCTTCTATAGTCAGAAGTGGAACTACCTCCCTTTTTAAAAGGTAGACTTGATAAACTTGAGGAAGACCTGGAGGTGGTGTTAGAAGAGGCAGCAGAAGATTTCTCACCCTCAGCCTCTAATTCACTTAATGCTATGGCTTCACAAAATATGTTTTCCACTGTACATATGCTCACTTCTGGTATACGCAAAAGCCTTAGTATAGTAGCACATGATTCTCCTTGATCTCACCCCTATGGATATCAAGAGAACTGTAAAGTCTAAAAAGACATTTCCCATTCATGAAAAAAAATAGAACAGACAATTTGGTTTCTCTTGCAAAGGTTTTCAAGACTTTAAAAATCATTGCTGAACTATATCCAGTGGAAAAAGAATTCACTAAAAAGTTGATTGTTCTAGTAGAAGACCCTGCTGTCTAAATGTTTAAACAAACATCTTAATGTGCAAATGTCCAAAAGACTTTCCAGATTCTTCAGATTTTTGGTTGGGTCAACTTCTAAAAGTCTGCCCTCCAGCTATCTTTGCATCTGGAACATCGAGGCCTCATCCTAGACACAGCCCAAGCAAAGGTATTCCTTCTGCCAAGCAAACTTCGCTCTGTAAGGTCTCATGCATGGACCTTAAAATTGAAAAGAGATCTCTCTGAGATTTTTCATGAGAATTCTACACCTTATGGTTACCTCATTCAAAGCTGTTCTTTATCCTCAGTTTCTCAGCTCAAGGCTCCTCCAAAACAACATTCTGTTAGCCTGGAAGAAATATACTCCTTCTCTACACATTCCTATGCTTCTCTCCAGCCAAGCAAGGAGCTCCCTATCTTGATGGATAATCAATCCAGCATTGAAAATAGGAAAGTCCCATATCCCACCCTCATGAAAGGGGATAACAACAGATGCCAGACTCAGAGGCTGGAAAAGAGTGTTTCAATTCCTCACACTTCGGGAAACCTGGTCACCCAGGGAAGCAAAGCTCCCCATCAACATCTTGGAGATCTTGAATAAAATTGCCTCTACACCACTGTCCTCACCAGATATGGACATCCTGGCCTCCAGGTTCATCAACAAGTTGCCCCTTTTTGTGCCTAGGACCAAGGATCCTGTAACACTGGGACTCAATGTTTTGTACATGCCTTCCCTCCAGTACAGATCCTTCCTTGAATGCTCCCAAGGAAGAGCACAGTTATACTTACTGCACCAAAGTGGGCCAGAACAACCTGCTACATTTGGCATACTTACTCTTCTGCATGTGACAATTCACTTGACAAAGACTTTTCTGCTTACAATATGATTTTATCCTGTTTTATTCAGCACATATGAGGCTTTCATGCTTGTAGACTTTTTAAAATAATATCCATAGATTGTTTTTTTTTTTATTTGGATAAGGTAGGATTAAGTAGGGAAGGGTTAGAACACATTACTTTTATCCAGGGCTTTATTGGAGAAATTTTCCCTCACTTACTGTCCTGGTCCCAACGCTCTCACCAGAACAGAAGTGAGGGAAATCCCTCAACAGCAACAGAAGCAGAAAAAAAAATGCTTATCAGGCATTGAAGGACACAGGATTCTGAGGACAAGTGGATTTTTTCTGCTGTCTACAGATGGCTCAGAAAATAGAAGACAAAACATTGTAGGTTGGCACTAGGGTGTATAACATATCCCACATCCAGCATGCTTCAGTATTTGCAAGTGTGCTTAAGAGGATAAATATCACACTCTCACCTATGCTGATTTCTAGACTCTTTCTTCATAGAACGTTTACAATCAACAGCTGCTTGTTGTTGCAGTCCAGGCCTTGCTAGCCTGGTAGTCTTACCAGTTCAGCAAGCCCAGAAGTGCCCTACGGGTGCCAAATCCTGCTTTATAATGCCTCAAAGTCTAAGCGGTCTGTCGCAGCCTGATGCTGTCCAGGTCTGGAGCTGTGGCAATGTTTTTTGCTTGACCTTTTCTCTGAAGAATCAGTTTCAATGGTGGAGATTTACTAAAACTGATGCACACAGAATCTGCTGCAGCTGAGTATAGTAACAAATCAGGTTCCAGGTTTTATTATCAAAGCTTAATTGAACGAGCTGATGTTAGAGGCTGATTGGTTACTATGCCCATATTCTGTTTGCACCAGTTTTGGTAAATCCCCCCCCCCTATGTGTCTAGACTATGCAGGCTAGGTGTTATGTTGGGAGCTCCCTTCAGTTTTTTGAGCTATAGGGTGGATGCTGTGGTGCCCACTTAAGCAGTATCCATGCTTGTGCACTTTTCAAGTCTTGGGATCCCACTGGTGGTGGCGAGAAGAGGGTCAACCTGACCCACAAGACAATTAGGTTATCAGCAGGGTTAAAGCATTAGGCATGCACTCCATACTCTCTTTCATATCTGGAAACAGAATTGACACTTCTCCCTCCTGTTGCTCCTGCAACTAAGAACACAGTCCTTTTGTTTGCTACCTACTGCTGCTTACAGTGTGCTTAATAGCCTCCATCTACAGCACCACTTGAGCTTGATATGCCCCGTACACACGGTTGGATTTTCCGATGGAAAATGTCCGATCGGAGCGTGTTGTCGGAAATTCCGACCGTGTGTGGGCTCCATCGGACATTTTCTATCGGATTTTCCGACACACAAAGTTGGACAGCAGGAGATAAAATTTTCCGACAACAAAATCCGATCGCGTCAATTCCGACCGTGTGTGGCCTGTTCCGACGCACAAAGTGCCACGCATGCTCAGAAGAAATTCCGACACGGGACAGCTCGTTCTGGTAAACTTAGCGTTCGTAATGGATAAAGCACTTTCGTCACGCTGCAATGTTCAAAATGGTTTAATACAGCGCACTCTCTTCTTCTTTATAATGTGACAAGAATTAAGTCGTTTTGATGCTCATATTCACACACACTTCTCACAAACTTTTTTCGTTACTATTTATCGGGATTCCCTCAATATATTTTGATTTCTCACATCTGACAACATATTTTTTTTATTTTTTTTTTTTTACTTTAATGTAGAATCTTTTTTTGTGTTTCTCTTTTTATTTTTATTTTTTTGGTGATTTTGATTTTTACTCCCGAAAATGTTTGTGTGTTTTTTGTGACAAGTTCCCACAACACCATTGATATGTTGTTCTATTTAATCTGTAGGAGATTGTTTGGTGTTGTTGTCCCTTGTTAATTTCACATTGTACTTTAGAAAGGTACCTGAATCGTCACCAACAAACTGTCCTTTTTGGATGAAAACACACACAGGAGAGTAGAATTTACCTAAAAATATTTTATTAAGGGGTCACAACTATAAAAAAACAAAGAGGGAGGCAACGCTGGAGAAACTGCAGAAGTGGGTGAAGCCTTGGACTCCCAGGGCAGACATCAATTATTTAAAAGCAAAATTGGTGGCCTGAGTCCTTATCTAAGAGAGGGCAGTCTGGTCCAGAAGTCCCAGAGATCCGGAAAGCAGCAGATGACATCTGTGTCCCCAGGCTGTGGTCATACGAGAGACTGCATCTTCTGTCAGACCAGACTGAACCCAGGGCAATCACTCTCAGGTCTTCCTTCCACGCTTTCTTCCAGCCTTTGGCTGTGGTGGTGGAGTTGTGGCAGCAGGAGGAGGAGGACAATCGTCCCTCTCCATGACATCCGTCTTGGGTGTCAGTTCCCCACTCTCCCCCTTACGAAGGACTTTATAAATCAGGTCCTCAGAAATCTTGCGTTGGCCCTCCTGCATGCCCTGCAATTTGGTGGCAGCCATGCAGGCAAAGGCCTCTTCAGGACTGGGGAAGGCTCTGAGGGACGCCGAAGCCTCCTGGATCAGCCTGTACGCTGAATCCTGCACAGGACTGGGAGTGGCCTTCCTGGCCCTTTTATATGGCAGGCGGAGGGGAGGGACCTGAGACTCAGTCAGGCTGCGACTTGTCCCTGGCTTCTCTTGGCTGACACTTAGCCCCGCCGCCTCCTGGCTGCCACTAATCCCCGCCTCCTCCTGACTGCCACATTCCACAGCCTCCTCCTGGCTGAGGTCTTCCTGTGTATGAAAAAGGGACATAGTTTTAGTATTGTTTTCATCAATCACACACAATTTTAACCTCCTGACTGCTGCAAATTCAATGTTAACAGATATAACAGACTATCCTTCTGAGCCCAGCATTTTGCATTCTTGTCCCAATTATTTTTGCCCACTACTGTCTATTGATATGTAAAACACTTTTTTTAATCAGCAATTGGTGATCAATAATAACATCTAGTAAACATCATTTCTTTATTGCCCAGAAATCTGTAGAAGAATGCTATACCTGACTCCAGCTGGGCTCCTCCACTTCTTCCTGGCTGGAAGGCCCAGGTTGGACATCGGAAGCCTCAGCTGGGATGGAAGGAAGCGTGGAAGGAAGAGTGGAGAGAGATTCCCTGACTTCAGTGTGGTCTGACAGAAATCGCAGTCTCTCATAGTACCACAGCCTGGGGACATAAACGTCATCTGCTGCAGCTCCGGACCTCTGGGAATCTGTGACCTTCTTGCGCTCCCTAAGATAAGTGCTCCTCAGGCCACCAATTTTAGCTTTTAAATAAGGGATGGTTGCTGTGGGGACCACCGGCTTCACCAACTCCAGCAGTTTCTCCAGCGCTGCCTGCCTCTTCTGTTTATGGTTATAGTGGGGGTGCCTCACCTGCCACAGACAGGGCAGCTCTCTGTACTTGTCAATGAACAGGGGCAGAAAATTGTGGTCGTTGAACCCATCCATTTTCTCTGCAAGACACAACACAAGACAAACCCTAATGTCAGGCCAAACTCCCCTAATCTTGTTACAATATAGGCTTCAATTTCGAAGCAGTATAGGCCCAAGTTTAGATCCTACCTTCGTTAGCACGATCAGCATCTCTGATGCTCCTTCCTCCGCTCACAGATCGTACGTAAGACGCGTGTGTTACGATTTATACACACTGCGCATGCGTATAACTCCGCCCGCCCCTGACGTTCTTTCTATTCTATTCCCCGCCCCTTTTTGTTCGGCGCAGTGGAGGAAGAGCACATGGCGGATAGACAGCAGGATCGTGCTAATTACAGCAACAAGGAGGAGGAGGAGGAGGAAAGGCTGGAGCCTGAAACGTCCCGATCCAGAAGGAGATTAAAGGACTCAAATATGTCCTTTGGGGAGATGTTGGAAATGGTGGACATCCTGAAGAAGGCCGACTATGATGGAAGGTATGGGCCTTACCCCAACCACAATGTCCGAAAGGCCAAGATCATGGCGAAAGTGGTCAGGAGTCTGCACCGGAAATTCGGGGTACAACGATCGAAATATCAGCTCAGGAAGCGGTGGTCGGACCTGAAATTACGAGAACATGAGCAGTACAGAAAGATCCGGAGAGTGCTGCAAAAAAGTAAGTAGTTGTGCTGTGTTCCTATTGTTCTTGTGTTTATTACATTCGTGCTGCTCCATGTGCTTTTAGGAACTGTTGTACAGTTTAAAATGGCAACTTTCATGTTCATGGGCACATTATTCGTTCGGATCACACATTTTTTTTTCGGACTATAAAATACCATTGTTTAGGCCATATGCATTTGGCCACCATTTTGAGGCCCTATACTTGTCTTCAAAGAATTGGGTTGTGTAGATGGCTTTGTTACTAGAATGAAATGCAAACTAGATTCTGTGTAAGTAGAGGACACTGAGCAGCTGTTTTCACATCTGGACACTGGAGCACTAGTGTGGGACCCCAGAACACCCTTTTTATTAGGGGGGCCACACAGGTGCTCCAGTGTATACTATAGGGGGGGCTACATCTGTGAAGCTTGTACTAAACAGGTAAAGTATTGCAGCTTGACAAAGGGCACTAAAAAAGCTACATCTTGGAACTCTGCTAAAATAAATCATTGTACCCCACTTCCAAGCAATATTTCATCTTTAGAGTTCTGCCATCAAATATCTGTGTGCTAATTATACCATTTTTGTTTTACATAGGGGAGAAAAGACTCGGAGGACACCCCTCATCCGAGGAGACCAGAGCCCCCCCCCCCCCCCCCCTCGTGGTGGAACTAGTCACCACAACAGGTGAGTGTCTGCGACCACAGGCTCAGATAAGAGATGGATGGCGGCATTTTTTTTAGACCTAATTTATTTTGGGTTTCCTCTCTTTTTAAGTGATCGTGAGGTTGTGGATGAAGATCCTTTCACATCCGAAAGTGCCCAGATCCTGATCGGGGTGATCATGGGGTGTAATTTACAATTGGAAAACATCAAGCAAAACATCAATGATGTTATTCCAAAATATAAAAACATCATTGATGTTTTGGGGCAAGTTTAAAGCCCCTCAAAATCACTTTCTTCTTTTGTCTGCTACAATGTGCGAAATGCTTTTGTGATTTTTTCCAAAGCCAAATTTGGAGGATGCACACAGTGTGTCAACATGTGCTATCTGCCGTCACGGGAGATCAATGGACGCGTTTTGGGGGTGCAACCCCTTCCTCAATAATAAAGTAGCAGTGAGGAAGGGCTTTCTCCCCCAAAACACATCCCTTGATCCCCCATGATGGCAGATAGCACATGTTGACATTGGGAAATTTGTGTGCATCTTCCAAATTTGGCTTTTCCTGGGGTGATTTCCCCCCATCTGAACGCAATATCAAACACAGTTCCTAAATACTCATGTCTGATATTGCCTTCCAGTTCTACCAAATGTGAACTTTGTAAGATCAAGATTTGTGTCTTTCTTGTGGGTTTTACACAGGCCTGTTTTCTATAAAATGCACATTTTGATTTTGGATAATGACACCACAAAATATGTTATACAACAAACCTGTTGGTTTGTCAGAAAAACCTTTGGTAAATGCACATGTGATTGTGCTGGTATTAAAAAGATTGTTCATCAAGAATGTGTGGATTATTGTCTCAACGCTACAACACTTTTGGGGTGATGTAATTGTTGTTTGATGAGAAAATGGGGGTTATTTCCTAAGGGCAAATCCACTTTGCACTACAAGTGCAGTTTCAGTGCAGTTGCAAGTGCACTTGTAGTGAAAAGTGTCTTTGCATTTAGTAAATAACAGCCAACAGTGCTTTGTATAAGGTTACACAATCACGACATTTTCTGCACTCCACACATTTCTGTCAGGGTCAGCTCAAACAAACACAAGCAGTAAATGTCCACAAAGAAGAGCCTGGGGGGGAGATGCCTGTCGAGAACTTGAGGTCCTGCAGGCTTCTCCCTGTGGCCAAATACCGCAGGGTAGCGACCAACCTCTGCTCCGGAGTGATGGCTTTCCTCATGCAGGTATCCTGACTGCTGATATAGGGGGTCAGTGAAGCCACCAAACGGTGAAATACGGGCCCGTCATCCTGAGAAAATTCCTGAAATCACCAGGATTATTCTCACGGATCTCACGGAGCAAAGGCATATGAGAGAACTGGTCACGCTGGAGCAACCAATTCTTGGTCCATGAACTCCTCTTCACCCTGTTCATGGACTGGACTTGTGTCAAGGTCAGGACCCCAACACCAAGCCCCCGCACAGCACGAACTGTACGAGGAGTACGCATACGAAACATGGCTAGAAAACGGTCGGCTGCTCAGAACGAAGTAACAGAACGCACTGAAGAACAGCAAGGCCTGTGAAGAGCGACCTGAAAAACAGCAACGAGCGGACAAGATCGCACAGGAAAATCCCGTACCGAACTGACTGCACGCACTGAAGAGCAAATACAAACCCACAAGCACAAACTGAACGGCAGAAAACGATCTGAAAGCCACGAGTCTGAAAAAGCGCGAATCGTCTCTCACCAAACTTTTACTAACACGAGATTAGCAAAAGGAGCCCAAAGGGTGCCTCGCTTGGTTCTGAACTGGCCTTTTCTAGTCTCGTCGTACGTGCTTGACGTCACCGCGTTCTTGGCGATCGGAAATTCCAACAACTTTGTGCGACCGTGTGTAGGCAAAACAAGTTTGAGCCAACATCCGTCGGAAAAAATCCGAGGATTTTGTTGTCGGAATGTCCGAACAAAGTCCGACCGTGTGTACGGGGCAATATCCAGCTGTCAAGGTTTAGTGAGTACCACTTTTGGGGTCTGGTTCCACACTTTATACCTATAGTTGTTTGTTCACTATTGCAGATACACCATGTCTGACTAAGCACAAGGGGGGTCGCCATGCAGTGTTGAGCAACACCCAGCAGACAGTCTTCCTACGAGTTCTACTTTGCATGCAGGACTTCTATGCATGGTCAAGGGAGCATCCCTAGTGTTTCCTTATCCCAAGGACTTTTGGCCTTAATCCATTATTCTGAGCAATCTCCTCCCCCAATTGGGGGCCTTTATTTTCTCTCCTAACTGTGGATACTGATCATAAAGGCTGCTTGCACTTTTAAGTTGGACTTGTCAACATATTGCCTTGCTGCCCCTCTTTCCAATTGCAAGTTTTTCCATCTCTGGGTGAGGACCTTTCCCCAGTGCATTCACAGAGACCATATATTGCTCCCAAGCAGAGAGAACTAGTGTCCTACTTTATTGATGCGGTGCTACTACTCTGAAACTGGAGCGTTTATCTTTTGCTACTTTAAACAAAGTCTCAGGCCTCTGCTTCTACAAGCTGCACCAGTCTGCTAAGGTGTACTCTCATCGTCTCTTATTTGATTTTTTTATCGATAAGGATTGGAAACACAGGCTCCTTCAAAGGGTTGATTTCACTATATTCTCTGCCAGAGTATTTTGGAAATGGTCTACCCTCCTAGTGGTGGACCCCATGAATAAAAAATTGAAAGCCCTATCTCGAACTATGTTTGCATTATCTGGTTCTGCTTTGCAGCCCATACTGAATATGACATTCCTGGCCCAGGCTCTTGCTGACTAGTTCAAATCATATTCGATGGATCTAAGTGACATGGGAGTTGAACAACAGACAGTGGATTGCATGCACCAGATGGTCCTCGCAGGTTAGTTTCGACCTGGCACTGGTTTCCAGCTGCTTGCTTTTATGCATTAGCCTTATGTTGATACAAAGCAGACAAATGCAGATGCACAGGACACTTTGGCTTAGGTGTTGGATGGCAAAGCAGGCTTTAAAAAGATCCTTCCCCATATGTCTTTTGTGGGTGATTGTCTCTTTGGTGCTTACTTGGACAAACTCATCAAAATAGTAACCATCTCCTGCAGGCCTGAAAGAGCAAGGACCAGCCTCCAAAACCCAAAGGGGGTATCTGCTCCATCTTAGATTTCAAAATGTTTTCACCCACGTCCACAAGTTCTGAGTGGAGCCTCTGTGGTCGGTCATTGCCTCTCTTTATCAGAGTAATTTTCCTGGCTTTGGTGTGCATCAAAGATGCATATCTATACACACCCTTCTTTCCTGCACACCAGTACTACCTTTGGTTTGCTGTTGGTCCCTCTCACTTCCAGTTTGTGGCTCTCCAATTCAACCTCTCTTCTGCTCCTCAGGTATTCCGCAAAGTACTGGCTCTCATATTGGTTCTGCTTTTCTCCTGGGACTTAACAGTGATAGTGTACCTGAATGACCTTCTATTGCAGGAACAGTGATTGCTGGCTCTGGAGGGCAATGTGTGAATTCTAGTGAAGTCTCATGCCCTGTACACACAATCGGACTTTCCAACAACAAAACCGTGAAATTTTGTTCGAAGGTTGTTGGTTCCAACTTGTCTTGCATACACATGGTCACACAAATGTTGGCCAACAATTACGAACGTGGTGACGTACGACGAGCCGAGAAATAGGAAGTTCAATAGCCAGTGTGGCTCCTTCTGCTTGATTCCGAGAATGCGTGAACTTTTGTGCGTCGGACTTGTGTACGCACAATCGGAAATTCCGACAACAAAGTTTTGTTGGCGGAAAAATTGAGAACCTGCTAGCCAACATTTGTTGGCGGAAAGTCCGACAACAAATGTTCGATGGAGCATACACATGGTCAGACTTTCAGCCAACAAGCTCACATCCAACATTTGTTGTCGGAAAATCCCATCGTGTGTACGGGGCATCAGAGTCAGAGAAAAGGAAATAATGGATCTTTCCAATATGAATATGGATAAGGTCATAAAGCGTTCACACAGCTGGAGATAACACTATGGCGGCTCTTCAAAGAGTAGAAGCAACTCTGGCAGGAAAAGAGAAAAACAAGAAAGACGCCACTAAGTGCAGAATGTCACCAGTTTATTAACCAACGCAGTTTAGAAACACTTACAAGAAGTGGGCGTTAAGTAGGCTCTGAACCTGTAGAAGTCATTATTGATGTTGTAGCATCATCTGAAGTACCTAGGGCTGGTAATAGACACTTCTCCGACCTTGGTGTCTCCTCCCTCAGATAAACTGATGACTCCCGCATCTCACATCCATGTCCTTAAGATGTGAAAAGATGTTACGATAAATTGTTTTCTCTCACATAACACTCACCTTTCACCATAGGTACTAATCATTAGAACATTGCAGACAACTTTGCATGGAGCACTTTCTTTAGCTCACAGAAAACTTTCCCTGCCATAAGTGGACAAGTTGATTGCTTTTCATCCTAGGCCAAGAGTCCCCAGTTCTACCCTGCCTGTTGAGATGCTGGAGAGGAGCTTATGAACACACCCACTGCAGGCAGGCAGTACTAGGATATTTCTCACAGACACCAATCAGATTCAAACCTACCTTGGAAGTCTGAATGTGATTGATAATACAGAAAGCAGGGAGAGAGGAAATTAGACAGCACAGACTTCAGACACCTCACTTTTTTTTATTATTGCTACTGTAGTATACACAGAACTCAGACTTTGAGGTTGATTTACTAAAGGCAAATATACTGTGCACTTAGAGCTTAGTAAATGATGTAAAGCTTCACTTTGCAAAGAATACTCAATTACATGCAAGGAACCTAAAAAAACAGCATTTTTGCTTGCACATGATTGGATGATAGAAATGAGAAGAGCTTCCACTTAAATCTAGAGCAACTGCACTTGCAGTGCACAGTATATTTGCCTTTAGTAAATCAATCTCGGTGATTAATTAAATAAGAATTCTGATGTTTGCAGGATAGCATTACTAGGTCACTGACTGCTTTCTTGTTAATTGAAATTCCTATTCCGTAGATTTGAATGAGAGTAGGAGAATAAACAGTTGCACATTTATTAGTAATTTTCCCATTCACAAATACCTCTGTTAGATTAATGTCATGAGGCTAATCTTGCAACAATATCCTAGAAAAAAATATGTTGTTTGTGAGATTAAAACTTTCCTACGTAGCTCTACACTACTCAGGCTTTGCTCGTTATTACCAGACTAATGATTTGTGCAGAAGGCTGCCATTCTGTGGAACCTTAATTTACCTTTTAATCCTGAAATTCTAAATAAAACAAATATAATTTATAGAGATCTAATTGCAGCCAACAACTCTCCCACAACATGAATTTGAAACATTTGTTCTGAAAAAATATCTTAGGCTGGGATCACACTTATGCGAATTGGATGTGGGTTTCTCCGCATCCAATTCGCATAGCAGGAGATTGTAACCGACGCTCTATGGAGCCAGTTCACACATCTCCACTGCGCCCTGTGCATCTTTTAGTCTGTTTCAAGCCCAAAATTCGTGCTGAAGTCGGACCTCAAAGGGTGAATGGAGACACGCCCGGACCCTTGCTCTGAGCCTCTGTGTATTCCAGTGTGAACCAAGCTTAAATGTTATCATATTGATTAAAAAAAATATTTAAAAATTGCAACATATGTTAACCTCTTGCCGCCGAGCACACGCAAATATGCGGCCTCTCAGGAGCCGTGCCCAGCAGCCACCTATTTGCATGCAATAGCGCCGTCAGTGCTGTGCCGAGAGCGTGCGCCTTGCGCACTCCTGGCACAGTGACTGTCGGCTTGTGAAAAGTTCCTGATCGCCGTTTGCAATCGGGACTTCTCCAATCTTGTGACCGCCATGATGACAGCCAATCACGGTGGTCACATGGCCATAAGCCCCACCCCGCCTCCCGGCATAGCAAATCCCTCAAAGGTTCAGAGACAGCCGGCACCAGGGGGTTAAAGTGGAAGGTCAGTCAAATCCTAACTAAGCTTAAACCTGCTCCCACCTCCATTCTAAGCACTATACTAACTACCCTGGAAAGGAAATATGCCTATACTTACCTATTCTAAGGACGCTCCGGTCCGGTCATGCGATCAGCTCCCAGCACCAGCTTTATGGGAGAGTAGGGACGGCTGACAACCGATGCCCCAAAGTAAGTCTATGGGTGATGTCAATGATCTCTCCTCTGCCCTGAAACCAGTTGCTAAGGAGATCACATGATTTGACCAGAGTTCCCTTAGAAAGGGTAAGTATAGTTATCTTTCTTTTACAGGATAGTTAGTATAGTGCTTAGAATGGGGGTGGAAGCAGGTTTAGGCTTAGTTAGGTTTTGACTGGACTTCTACATTAACCAGTTCAGGTCCGCCCTATAGCAGTTTTACAGTGACACTTCCGGGTAGGGGGTATGCATGTGCGCTGCTGCTGGCTCGCTCCCATTGTTATTACACACAGTGGGAGCCGATCAGCGGGTACCGCAGTCTCAATGTCCACCTGTACCCATAGATTGTGAAGAAAAGACACAGAACTGCGATCTGTCTATCTAAGCAATGCAGATCGCCGTTCTGACAGGAGGGAAGGTATGAAATTTGTGTCCCTGCAAAGGAACAAATTCCATCTCTTCCCTAGTAAAAGCACCTCCCATAGTACACATAAACAGTGGCTAGGCACACTGTTAACCCTTGGATCGCCCCTGATAATAACCCCTTCCCAGCCAGTGTCATTAGTACAGTGACAGTGAATATTTTTAGCACTGATAACTGTATTAGTGTCACTGGTCCTCAAAAAGTGTCAGTCAGTTTTAGAATATCCGCCGCAATATCACAGTCCCGCTATAAGTAGCTAATCACCGCCCTTTTTAGTAAAAAAAAAAAAAAAAATATCATATAGTTTGTAGATGTTAGAACTTTTGCACAAACCAATCAATATACGCTTATTGGGATTTTTTTTAACCAAAAATATGTAACAGAATACATATAGGCCTAAATTAATGAAGAAATGCGATTTTTTTTTTTTTTTTAATTTTTTATTGGATAGGTTTGTAACAGAAAATAAAAATATTGTTTGAGGTGATCAAATACCACCAAAGGAAAGCTCTATTTGTGGGGGAAAAAGGACATACATTTTATTTGGGTCCAGTGTTGCATGACCACGCAATTGTCACTTAAATTAATGCAGTGCCGTATCACAAAAAAATGGCCTGGTCAGGAAGGGGGGTAAAACTTTCGAAGGTCAAGTGGTTGATTATAGTAAAATATTAAGATTTTTTTTGTTATATTACTTTTTTAACATAGAAGAGAGAAATGTTCTGATAAACAAATATGTGGACTGATAACTCAGTCCACATATACCTCCACCAGGGAAACTTAAGGATGGAGCAAGACTTGGTTCTTTTCCAGAGAAAGATGCTTGTCCAGACTCAGCGCATGCAAGAAATGACAAATCAAATGTCAAAATTCGGAAGCACTAAACGTTTTCCTCCTGGAGCAAAACACTTACTGAAAACTTCCCTGTTAACCACTTGAGCCCCGGACCATTATGCTGCCTAAGGACCAGAGGTCTTTTTCCAATTTGGCACTGCGTCGCTTTAACTGCTAATTGCGCGGTCATGCAATGCTGTACCCAAACGAAATTTGCGTCCTTTTCTTCCCACAAATAGAGCTTTCTTTTGATGGTATTTGATCACCTCTGCGGTTTTTATTTTTTGCGCTATAAACGGAAAAAGACCGAAAATTTTGAAAAAAAATGATATTTTCTACTTTTTGTTATAAAAAAAATCCAATAAACTAAATTTTAGTCATACATTTAGGCCAAAATGTATTCGGCCACATGTCTTTGGTAAAAAAAATGTCAATAAGCGTATATTTATTGGTTTGCGCAAAAGTTATAGCGTCTACAAACTAGGGTACATTTTCTGGAATTTACACAGCTTTTAGTTTATGACTGCCTATGTCATTTCTTGAGGTGCTAAAATGGCAGGGCGGTACAAAACCCCCCCAAATGACCCCATTTTGGAAAGTAGACACCCCAAGGAAATTGCTGAGAGGCATGTTGAACCCATTGAATATTTATTTTTTTTGTCCCAAGTGATTGAAAAATGACAAAAAAAAAAAAATATTTACAAAAAGTTGTCACTAAATGATATATTGCTCACACAGGCCATGGGCCTATGTGGAATTGCACCCCAAAATACATTTAGCTGCTTCTCCTGAGTATGGGGATCTCACATGTGTGGCACTTTTTGGGAGCCTAGCCACGTACGGGGCCCCGAAAACCAATCACCGCCTTCAGGATTTCTAAGGGTGTAAATTTTTGCTTTCACTCTTCACTGCCTATCACAGTTTCGGAGGCCATGGAATGCCCAGGTGGCACAAAACCCCCCAAAATGACCCCATTTTGGAAAGTAGACACCCCAAGCTATTTGCTGAGAGGCATATTGAGTCCATGAAATATTTTATATTTTGACACAAGTTGCAGGAAAGTGACACTTTTTTTTTTTTTTTTTTTTTTTTTTTTCATAAAGTTGTCACTAAATGATATATTGCTCACACAGGCCATGGGTATATGTGGAATTGCACCCCAAAATACATTTAGCTGCTTCTCCTGAGTATGGGGATACCACATGTGTGGGACTTTTTGGGAGCCTAGCCGCGTACGGGACCCCGAAAACCAATCACTGCCTTCAGGATTTCTAAGGGTGAAAATTTTTGATTTCACTCTTTACTGCCTATCACAGTTTCGGAGGCCATGGAATGCCCAGGTGGCACAAACCCCCCCCCAAATGACCCCATTTTGGAAAGTAGACACCCCAAGCTATTTTTGGGGTCATCAAAATTTCACGCCCTTAGAAAGCCTGAAGGCGGTGCTTGGTTTTTGGGGTCCCATACGCGGCTAGGCTCCCAAAAAGTCCCACACATGTGGTATCCCCGTGCTCAGGAGAAGCAGCAGAATGTATTTTGGGGTGTAATTTCACATATTTCCATGGCATGTTTGAGCAATATATCATTTAGTGACAACTTTGTGCAAAAAAAAAAAAAAAAATTTGTCTCTTTCCCGCAACTTGTGTCGCAATATAAAATATTCCATGGACTCGACATGCCCCTCAGCAAATAGCTTGGGGTGTCTACTTTCCAAAATGGGGTCATTTGGGGGGGGTTTGAACTGTCCTGGCATTTTATGCACAACATTTAGAAGCTTATGTCACACATCACCCACTCTTCTAACCACTTGAAGACAAAGCCCTTTCTGACACTTATTGTTTACATGAAAAAGTTTTTTTTTTTTGCAAAAAAATTACTTTGAACCCCAAACATTATATATTTTTTTTATGGAAAGGCCCTACAGATTAAAATGGTGGGTGTTTCATTTTTTTTTTTCACACAGTAATTGCGCAGCGATTTTTCAAACGCATTTTTTGGGGAAAAAACACACTTTTTTAAATTTTAATGCACTAAAACACGCTATATTGCCCAAATGTTTGATGAAATAAAAAAGATGATCTTAGGCCGAGTACATGGATACCAAACATGACATGCTTTAAAATTGCGCACAAACGTGCGGTGGCAACAAAATAAATACATGTTTAAAAGCCTTCAAAAGCCTTTACAGGTTACCACTTTAGATTTACAGAGGAGGTCTACTGGAAAAATTACTGCACTCGATCTGGCCTTCGCGGCGATACCTCACATGCATGGTGCAATTGCTGTTTACGTTTGACGACAGACCGCCGCTTGCGTTCGCCTTAGCGCGAGAGCAGGGGGCGACAGGGGTGTTTTTTTTTTGTTTTGTTTTTTTCTTTATTATTTTTTTGCTTTTTTAATCTTACTTTTAAACTGTTCCTTTCATATTTTTTTTTTTAATCATTTTTATTGTTATCTCGGGGAATGTAAATATCCCCTATGATAGCAATAGGTAGTGACAGGTACTCTTTTTTGAAAAAATTGTGGTCTATTAGACCCTAGATCTCTCCTCTGCCCTCAAAGCATCTGACCACACCAAGATCGGTGTGATAAAATGCTTCCTCAATTTCCCAATGGCGCTATTTACATCCGGCGAAATCTAAGTCATGAAATACTCGTAGCTTCCGGTTTCTTAGGCCATAGAGATGTTTGGAGCCACTCTGGTCTCTGATCAGCTCTATGGTCAGCTGGCTGAATCACCGGCTGCATTCTCAGGTTCCCTGTTGAGACAGGAGAGCCAGAGAAAAACACGGAAGACGGTGGGGGGGGGGGCATTCCCTCCCACGGCTTGTAAAAGCAGTCTAGAGGCTAATTAGCCGCTAGGATTGCTTTTACATGAAAGCCGACCGCTGGCTGAAAAGAATGATACCAAGATGATACCTAAACCTGCAGGCATCATTCTGGTATAACCACTCAAAGTCGTGAATGGCGTACCTGTTAAAATGGTTAACAATGGTTAACAATAAAGCACAGTAAACAGTAAAGTGTAAATAATTACACACCTGAAAAACAAACATGATAAAACATAATAACAATAACAATAACAATAACAATAAAACATTGCAGAATAGAATACAGTAAAAAAGAGCAGAACAATAGAGAGAGAGAATAGAGAGAGAGAGAACAATAAAACAACAACTATTTTTTTTTATTTCATATTTTTTTTTTTTTTTACACTTTTTTTGTAACTAACTTTTATAACAGTAACCGGTTCCAGGTTCGGGTCTCTCAAAATGCGATGGCATCTTGGGAGACCCTGTGAAAGTGTGCCTAGTCTGTGCAATGCTGTACCCTACGCTAATACTCAACTAGTGAATGGTAGCGTTCAAAACATTCACCAATGCAAAGACCAGGATTGTCAGGACAGGAGGGACAATAATAGCGGGTGTCATGCCTATATCCGCGCTTGCTGCAGACACAACATCTTTTTTGGGGGGTTCGTTGGGTAGGGGTACTCGGGAGGACATAAAAATGCCTCTCATGCAGCCGACTGCATTTGGTTGGGGATGTGAATGGGGGAAGTACGGGCGCTGCAGAAGCGGTGGGTTCCCAATTAGGATTGGCGAATGCAGCAGGAAGGGCATTATGGGCACGACGGGCCTGTGTTTGTCTTTTTGGTGGCAGCGGGACACTACTTGTGCTTGCCACCTCACCAGCTTGAACTGCACTTATGGGACTCGCCACGTCACCACGTGTTACTGCAGTGCTGGTTTGACTACGACCGGGGTGTACTAGGCCGCTGGCGCTTGCCAGTTCACCAAAACGCTACCAAAAAACTGTTAGTGATCGCAGGGATCAGGCCTGACTCTGCGAACGCTGCAGTTATGCGTTTTAGTCTTTTGTAAGTGACAGTGATCGATCGATACTGCACTTGGGTGGGCTGGGCCGGGCGGAGGGGCAAAACGCAGGTGCTAGCAGGTATCTGGGCTGATCCCGCTAACACTGCGTTTTTGGGAACCCTAAACTGCTGGTGACGCTAGTATAGATCTGATCGGATCAAATATTGATGCGATCAGATACTATACCACTAAGGGAGGTGTACGGTGCGTGCGTGGGTGTTAGCGGTACTGGCGCTAACCTGACGCTGCCTGGGGCTGGTGCTTGCCAGTTCACCAAAACGCTACAAAAAAAACTGTTAGCAATCGCAGGGATCAGGCCTGACTCTGCGAACGCTGCAGTTATGCGTTTAGTGTTTTGTAAGTGTCAGTGATCGATCGATACTGCACTTGGGTGGGCTGGGCTGGGCCGGGCGGAGGGGCAAAACGCAGGTGCTAGCAGGTATCTGGGCTGATCCCGCTAACACTGCGTTTTTGGGAACCCTAAACTGCTGGTGACGCTAGTATAGATCTGATCGGATCAGATATTGATCCGTTCAGATACTATACCACTAAGGGAGGTGTACGGTGCGTGCGTGGGTGTTAGCGGTACTGGCGCTAACCTGACGCCTGGTGCTGGTGCTTGCCAGTTCACCAAAATGCTACCAAAAAACTGTTAGCAATCGCAGGGATCAGGCCTCACTCTGCGAACGCTGCAGTTATGCGTTTAGTGTTTTGTAAGTGACAGTGATCGATCGATACTGCACTTGGGTGGGCTGGGCTGGGCCGGGCGGAGGGGCAAAACGCAGGTGCTAGCGGGTATCTGGGCTGATCACGCTAACACTGCGTTTTTGGGAACCCTAAACTGCTGGGGACGCTAGTATAGATCTGATCGGATCAGATATTGATCCGATCAGATACTATACCACTAAGGGAGGTGCGTGGGTGTTAGCGGTACTGGCGCTAATCTGACGCTGCCTGGGGCGACGCATATCACCGCCGGGCGATCGGGGGGCTAAACCTTTATTCGGTAATAAACGGCGGGTGCCCTGACACTATAAAAAATAAACGAACTAACCAGCGTCAACCGTGACGGTTATACGGTGATCAGTGGTGAAAGGGTTAACTAGGGGGCAATCAAGGGGTTAAAACATTTATTAGGTAGTATATGGGGGTCCCTGACGCTATAAAACGCTGACGGCGAACCTAAATATTTACCTCACTAACTAGCGTCACCAGCGACACTAATACAGCGATCAGAAAAATGATCGCTTAGCGACACTGGTGACGGGGGGTGATCAAGGGGTTAAAACTTTATTAGGGGGGGTTAGGGGGGTACCCTAGACCTACAGGGGGGTAACAGTAACTGTGCTAACACAGTAACTGTCACAAACTGACACAGCAGTAATCAGAAAAAAAAAAAAAAAAAAAACTGCTGGTGTCAGTTTGTGACAGGGGGGGGGGGGGGTGATTGGGGGGGGATCGGGGGGCGATCGGGGGGGGGATCGGGGTGTTTAGTGTGCCTGGCATGTTCTACTGTGTGTGTGTAGTGTTGTGCACTCACTCACATGTCGTCTCTCCTCGGGCCGGAACGGAAACTACCGACCCGAGGGGAGATGACATCACTTCCTTTGCTGCTGTTTAGCATACAGCAGCAAAGGAGTGTTCCCATTGGCCGGCGGCGATCGCGAGGGGGGGGCCACGAACGGATGGCCTCCCCCTCGTCTCTGATCGCCGGGGGACAGAACGGGACCGCCTCGGGCGGCGGGGGGGGGTCCGATCGGACCCCCCACCCGCGGGAGGCAAATCACGTACATGTACGTGATTTTGCCTGCCCGTGCCGCCTTGCCGACGTACATCGGCGTGAGGCGGTCCTTAAGTGGTTAAATGGGCTCCCATATCAGTCAAATACTTAGATACCCACTTACCAGGAAAACTCGCTAGATTGCACACATTATATTTTCCTCCATTCCTGGAACAAACACAAGCCAACCTCAACATAAGAAGCTTGGCTACCTTCCTTTGATTTGGTTGTTGTAATATAATTAAAATTAACATTCTCCCTAAAATTCTATTGTGAAGTCTAAAACCATGTTCTTGAAATTGATCTGATCTCTTAAAGCGTAACTCCGCTTTTGTTGAGAAAAAAAACATTCTCTTCTGGGTGATCTATGTACATTGCAAGTATTATAACAAACTTTGTTGCAGATTCCTACCTTTTTGTTATTCTGAAGAAATCCCTGTGTGTTTGTCTATGCCTCTGTTCTGAGTGAGTGTAATGGGAGTGGTTTCATAATTTACTGTCAGGTGTGGAGCTAAAGGGCACTAACGAGGAAATCTGCTGGGCCTGCATCCCTTTGGACGTGCTCCTATTGAAAGCAGCTCTCAAAAAATGACATTTTTGTTGCAAGGGATGTCTGACATCTGATTTATATCTTAGGCAGACTTCTGGGAAAATTGGTGAGCCAATCACACAAGTAGAAAATGATGTTTCCGGGGAGTGGTCAGTACACACTATGTGTACAGAGCAGCTCCAGGTAGCCATATTGCAATGTATTCTCAGCAAACTGCACTGACTGCAGATTGAAAAGAAAAGGGCAATTATTAATAACATTCAATAACAACATGATTAGTGTCACAATTATATGCGTTATATTATTTTTTCTTTATTTGCTATTTTTTTCCCCACGAAAGTGGAGTTACCCTTTAAATCAGGGAGACTTTGTCCTTCTATGACATACTGGATACCGTTTAAAGGGGAAAGTGCTTCAACATATAGGGGTAGGTATAAGCACACTTTGGTGTTTAATCACGCTGATAGGGTAACAATTATATTTTCAAACATCGCATTTTGTTGCATAATACTAATATCGAATTCAACAGTGCATTTTGCGTTCTTCGAAATGTACGTTTTTTGTTTTTTTTGTATGATTCTGGAAAACCTTGCTGTTTGCGTAGCTGCATATCGGAAATGATGTCAAATATGTGTGACCGCTACACCTTTTGGCTATTTCAATTCGTATTGTAGAGGCATATTCGTGTATTGCTCTCCGCACGTTTCCTTGTCAAAAGAAGTTTATTGAGTATACAATATTATAAAGATACATAAAGTAAGTTTACAAGGATCTATAAAGTCTCTCCGCACGTTTCATTTGCGCGCGTTTTTTAGCTCGTATTTTCTGTTAGTATGTTGGAGCATTTTCGCATTCCGCGTTTCCGATCATGTGTGGTGCTTGTCTATCGACTCTTAGTGGACACATACTGTACTGATTAAACGATTGTCGTTCGCTGGCCTATTGTCCGAGCACAGTTTTTGTGTTTGTCCCTTCGGATATTGTTGGACGAACTGTTGTGATCAGCTGTCGAAAGCTGTGTACTAACGATCAGACTATAATGCGATCAATCCGAAAGAGAGATTTTTATCATCCGATTATCTGATCGTGTGTACGAGGCATAACTCTTCACTAGTTGAACTGACAACTTTTCATTTTATACAAAAACTGTCTGCTGTTAACAGTCAGAACAATACTGAGCAGATTACGGATCAATTAACAGATGGGGGGGTCCAATAAAACAAAACCTTTCAAAACTAGGTTGATTGTATTAACTTTGGTTGATGAAAGCACTGCATTTTTGGAAGGTAAATTCTGATGATATGATCTGCAGAAATATTAGCATCTCTCTTTTGATGTCAGAACCCTGAATATTCAGATAAACAGCTTTTGAGTGGATTCAACTTAGCTGACTGCCAGCCTGTGATTCAGATGTCTGAATAAGAGAAAATGGGCTGCTTTGCTGCATGAGCCAGAAAACAACACTTGTGAACTTATTTGCAATTGGTCTGCTGAATGTCAGTGACAGCGTGAATGGAGAGAGGCGTTATGAATCATTCACTAATAGTCTTGAATAAAAGGCATTCTAGAATGTCTTGTATGATCAGTAATTATATTTTACATAATAGCAGTAACTGGCACAAATGTGTGAACAGCTGCTAGGTACATGTAAATGCTACACAAGCAAATTTAATCTTATGCAACTGTTGCAATTATTTTTTATGCATATACATGCTATGGAGGTGATTGGCTGGGTAGCATAAGGTTAAAATCAGCCATGCATTTTAGCCACAGTAATAAAAAATACTTTTATAGTTGTTTTTTGAAACTAGAGTTTAAAGTGTCACTAAACCCACATCATAAAAAAATATCAATAAATTGTGTTTTACATGCTGTTCATAACCATTCTGTATTCTGCAAAAAAACTGGTTGATCCTGCTGCTCTTAATCTCCACCTTCTGTCCATGTCCCCACTACAGTTAAGGATTTTGCAGCTGTGGTGGCAACTCTGCACATGCTCAGTTTTAAGTGAGTTTCCATGCTGAGCATTTCCTCCTATCAAATCTGAGCACCCTATGTGACTATACGGTGTATACACTTTGGTAAATGACAGCCCAATCCCACCCTCCCTCCTCCTCCTCCTCCTCCATGCCCACGAACTAGCTAAACACAATGGGGGTGGGATATTTCATGTATATTAATGGAGGCTTCACCACCCTTTTTTTCTTTAATCGTACATCATGGGACACAGAGCCATAGTAATTACTATGTGGGTTATAGTCCACCTTCATTCAGGTGCTGGACACTGGCACACCCTTAACAGGAAGTTGCCTCCCTATATAACCCCTCCCATACCGGGAGTATCTCAGTTTTTTTGCCAGTGTCTAAGGTGTTGGTCACAAGTGAAAAAATGCTGTGCTGAGCTCCAATGGAGCAATCCTTGCTGGGACTAGCTATGCAGCCGGATTCATTCAAAGTGTCTTTTTTGGGCCAAATTGAATGGTACCCAGACAGGCCTTGTGTACGAAGAAACAAGGTCTTTGCTTGTAAACGCTTCTCTTTTTAGGGAGCTGGACCCCAGGGATCCAGTACTTTGGTATTTTAAGCCATAACGTTTTACTGGCAGGGTGCTATTACAGGTCCAGGATTGTGGGTTCCCCGAGGGTCCCCGGTTCCTGAAGGTTTGTTAATGGTACCCACCGTGAAGGGTGAAGATTGGGTCTGTTAGTTTTACCACAGAAAACCCTGCGGCGAGAAAGGTAAGTGGAGTTTTTCTAAGGGATTTTTAAATTTTATTATGAAATGTCTCCTTTAAAAAAGTAAATGTTACCCGGAGGGTTATTGACCTTGTGGAGGTTGCAAACAGGACCGGACTAGAGGCACTACTGCTCAGCCTAGATGCTGAAAAAGCCTTTGATAAGCTGAGCTGGCCCTTCCTGTTTGCCACCCCTCATCGGGTTGGGATTGAGGGCCCTTTTTTTCGAGCCATTTCCCAACTATATTTGTCCCCTTCCGCCCTAGTCAGTACCCAATTTGCCTCTTCCTCCACCTTCCGGATATCCAACGGGACCCGACAAGGCTGCCCACTTTCCCCTCTTCTATATGCCCTATGTATTGAGCCCCTGGCAGCCCATATCAGAAATAATCCAAATATCCACGGTATTCCAGTCCATATTAGAGACTTTAAGATCTCTCTATTTACGGACAATGTCCTCCTCACTCTCACGCAGCCCCATGTCTCTCTTCTGAATCTACATGCCGAGTTAGATAGGTATAGTGTCCTCTCAGGTTACATAATCAATAATTCAAAAACGGAAGCCCTCCCCCTTAACATGCCTCACCAAACAACATTATCGGCTCTCTCGCGAACATTTCACTACACATGGAATTCTTCTTCCTTAAAATATCTTGGGGTTCACCTCACATCCACATACGACACTCTCTATAAAGCTAACTTCCCCCAGCTATACACCTCCATAAGAGCCTCTTTAGCAAAATGGAAATCTCTAAGGTTGTCTCTTTTTGGTCACCTCGCGACCTTAAAGATGACAATTTTACCTAAACTTTTATATTTTTTTGAGACGCTACCCATCCCATCCTCGCACCTTAAGAGGCTCCAGGGTGACCTGATACATTTTTTCTAGAATTACAAGAGGCATCGGATCGCTAGATCGGTCCTATACACCCCCACACAACCAAGGTGGCCTAGCATTTCCTAATATGTCTAAGTATTATCTAGCTGCCCAGTTACGCCCTGTAGCCTCTTGGTGCACTCTCCATGCCTATAATCGATGGACACAAATTGAGAAACTATGGCTAGCTCCTGTCCATCCGAATTCCATGCTATGGAGCTCTGACGAAGTCTCTAGCAGCACACAACTACTGGGGCCCCATGGGGCGTATGCTGTGGAGACGTGCCAAATCGACATATCCTCTCACCACCACCTCCTCCCCAGTCACCTCATTCCTATTCACACCCAATATTCCAGACAGCCTGACCTCGCAGATGTCCCATTTCTGGATGGATAAGGATTTATTCCACTACGGTAAGTTGATAGATCCTAGAACCAGATCGTTAAGATCTTTCAAAGATCTACAAGATGCCTTTAATATTCCCAGACAGGTTTTTTTTAGCTACTTGCAAGTCCGTCATTACGCACAATCTTTAGTTAAGAATTTACAATTCTCTCCATTAACTGAATTCGAAAAACTATGTTTAGAGGGCTCATCACCTAAAGGTATGATCTTGCACACTGATCAGCTCCTGCTCATGGATTTATCGCCAGCCAGACCTTGACATGCATATATGGGTAAATGCTCCACTCCATATATGCCTCGGCTGATTCCCGATGTTGGCGCTGTTGTAAGGATAGGGGGACGCTATTTTATATCTACTGGACTTGCCCTCTACTCCATCCCCTATTGGCAAATGGTGCATTTCCTGCTTCAATCCATCTTTGACACTGAAGTGCTCTTTGATCCGAGGATCTTCCTCCCGGGCCTTCCACCGACCTCCTTCTCTAAAACGTCAAAAAAACTTCTAGCACATGTGCTAACTGCAGCGCGGTGTCTGGTGGCCCTAAAGTGGAAAAAGAAGGAATCCCCTTCACTATCTGAGTTGCAGTCCAGGATCCGAGATGTCAAAAGAATGGAGTACATGACGGCCTCTCTAAATGACACCCTTGGTAAACATAATCGAATATGGGAGCCCTGGGTCATGCTGGAGAATCCTACATCCTAATGTTTTGTAATCCCCGATTACCTCAGACTGACTTTCCCTGGGTGACGCTGGGCTCCGGGGACGGGCGGTTATCCTTTCTTTTTCTCTCTTCCTCTCTATATTCCTACTTCTCTTAAGCTTTTCATTATATCTCTCATCTTTCTTTTCTGTTTTTATGCCTTTATACAGGATAGCAACTGATCTACTATCTAAGAAACATGATGATTTTGTTTGCATTCAATGGGTGTAAGTTATACATGTTTTCACTGAACTATGTCATTGGCCACCTGTCTGTTGTTTACCTATCAGAAGTGCCTATTCTGCTATAAACTGTATTTCCCGGTATCCTTTGTTGTTTATACTTTTTCTCTTAAAAAATAATAAAAAATTGTCAGTTATAAAAAAAAAAAAATGTAAATGTTGTCATGCCTAAATGTCACCACTGGGGGCTGTATGGAGCATGTACCTTCACATGCTATCCTCAGAGATCATGCTGTGTCACAGAAGCAGCAGGCTTTTTTCCGGCTAGTAGGCAGACCTTCGGTAAGTTTGGAGGGGTTTGCTTCCACCAGACACCCCCCACCTGGGCTGAACTCTCCCCCTCTTCACGACGCTGAGCATTAATAGCAGCGGCAGTGGCTGACTATTGCTCAAGCAGTGGATGCGATTTCTTCTGGTATTACCTCTGCTTTGTGCATCGGGCTAAGGTCAGAAGGGGGGGTTGAAACACCCCCAAAAAAGAGCTAAAAGGGTCTCCCTCAAGCTCTGGAAAGCCTACTCATCTCTACAAATGGCATCCTCCCCTTAGAGGGGGTGGCAGGTCAGAGTGAGCATCGGGGCCATGAAATGTTTGCAATTGTTTTCAACTCTGCAGCCCCTGTTTATATTATTAAAGATCTTTTTTCCTCAGCCAGGATAGGATTGAAAAAAAAGGGTTAGCGCCTTTAATCGCATCCCAGTGTGGGACTAAATGCGACAGGTTCTCTTCCATTACCCAGGACCCTCAAACTGAGGAACTAGGGCAGGGGAAGATGAATTCCCTCAGGGGACTGTGGTGAGGCTGATGACTTCTCGAGGTGTCAAATGTGGGAGGATCAGCATTCACAATCTGTAAGATTGATGGTGCAATTTCTTGCTGAATAGTCCGCTCCACATTTATGTACCCTTAACTGAGTGTTTGGGTTCCCTAAAGCCTCCTCAAGCTGTGCGTGCCTTTTCCTGTCCATTCATTGCTGGAAAAGTTTTTTTGTATCTGAGTGGATCACCCAGATGAGCATTTTATTCCCTCCTAAAAAGTTTTCACACTTTATCCTATGGTGGAAAAGATTCACTAAGTAGGGTATACCAGCAAATAACGCTGCTATATCCTCTGTGAATAAGAGTTTGACTTGTCCGGCAGACAATGCTCAAATGCATAGGGATCCAACGAATAAAAAGTTGGAATTCCTATTGAAAAAAAAAAAAACACTTTTTTCTCTGGCAGATTGAGTGTCTAAGTGTCACGTACCTTACAGCGGAGTCTGAAATGACGAGGGCGGCCTCTTGCACGGTCCCGGTCCTAGCGTCCCTGGAGGTTGAGACAGGGTTGCTAGGGCAGCGGAAGGGTGCAGGTGCCTGCTGGCAGGATCAGAAGCCCAGAAGTCTTCGGTAGGAAGCTGAGGTGCTGATCCCTGAATGGATGCAGGAGAGGTCCAGCAGAGGAACTTGCAGGGTCACGGCAGGCAGGAGTTGGCAACGTGCTGGCAACGAGGTACACAATCGGTAGGCAGAGACGTGGTCAGGGACTGGCGGAGGTTTGGCAACAAACTGGTACCGAATCAGGAGACAGAGCCGTAGTCAGGAGTCCAAGCCGGGTTCAACACAGGAAGCAAGGCAGAGATGTAGGGGTGATCCGAGAGGGTAGTCAAGGCAAGCAGAGGTTCAAGATCAGGGTCAAGTAAACAAGGCAACAGCAAGGGTTCAGGAACAAGCTGAGACAATCCAGCATTGATGCTAGTCTGCTGATCGTTTAAATAGGGCGCCTTGCGCCGTGATTCGTTGGGGTGCGAGCGTGCACGCGCTGACGTGCCCTCGTTCGTACGATCGCATCGCGTGCGTACCTAGTCCGGGGCTCGCTCGTTCTTCCCGTACGTCCGGCTAGCACCCGGGAACGAGCGTTTGTGATGGTTCTCTGACATTGCCCCCTCCTTAAGGGCAGCCTCCGGATGCCCACCTGAGACCTCCTTTCCGGATGAGCACGATGAAAGGCTTGTATGAGTCTTGGGGCATGGAGGTTCGCTTCTGGTTCCCAAGAGTTTTCTTCTGGACCAAAGCCCTTCCATTTAATTAAATATTGATTTTGTCCCCGCCTTCTCCTGCAATCTACAATGGTCTCAATTTCAAACTCTTCTTCCCCATCTACCATTATGGCCTCTGGGGGCCCTCTTTCACGACCAGGAAAGGGATTAACCACATCAGGCTTCAACAAGGAGGTATGAAACACAGGGTGAATCTTAAAGGAGTCGGGAAGTTCGAGCTCATAAGCAACTGGATTAATTTTTCTCTTGACCGGAAAGGGTCCTAGGTATTTAGGCCCCAATTTCCTGGATGGGCAGGTAAGTTTTAGATTCAAAGTTGACAGCCACACACGATCACCAACCTTCAAATCCAGTTCTCCCCTCCTCTTTCTATCAAAGAACCTCTTATTAACCTCTTGTGCTTTGGCAATGGTATCCTTTAACACCTGGTTATTGGTAGCAAAGAAATTTAATCTGTCCTGAACTGCAGGCAAAGGAGAGTCCGGAATCAATGTAGGCAAGAAGGAAGGATGAAACCCGTAGTTGGAGAAGAAGGGTGATTGGTTGGTGGCGGTATGAGCAGAGTTGTTAAATGCAAATTCTGCCAGCGGCAGAAGTGAGGCCCAATCTTCTTGGGAGAAGGAGGTGAAGCAACGCAGATATTGCTCCAGCGTTTGGTTGGTACGCTCAGTCTGTCCGTTGGACTGGGGATGATAAGCCGAAGAAAAGTTGAGTTTGATGCCCAGCGCTTCGCACAGTGCTTTCCAAAATCTTGAAGTAAACTGTACTCCTCGATCCGAGACGATGTCACTAGGGATTCCATGCAGTCTGACAACTTCTTTAACAAAGACTTTAGCAGTTTCAGTTGCTGATGGGGTCCCTTTCATAGGGATGAAATGTGACATCCTGGAGAGGCGGTCTACTACTACAAAAATAGATGAGAACCCCTCTGATGGAGGGAGCTCTACGATAAAGTCCATTGCAATTTTATCCCAGGGTCTTTCAGGAATGGGTAGAGGTCTTAATAGTCCCCATGCTTTGTTCTTGCTGTTCTTGTTCCTGAGACAGATTAAACATGAGCCAACATATTTCCTGCAGTCCTTTGCTAAACTAGGCCACCAGAAATGTCTCTGGATCAAATCCATGGTTTTGTATCCCCCAAAATGGCCGGCTAGTGGGTAGTCATGACACACTTGTAGGATGGTAGCACGTAAATTCTGTGGTATGAAAATTTTATTATCCCGCCAATAGACCCCATCGTTCTCCTGAAGGTCTGTATCCGGAGACAGAGAGACTTCCTTGGATGCTTGACGGATCTGTGACATTAGGTCGGTTTGCATAAGTAGAAAATTTCCAGCGTGCAGGATAGTATCAGTTTGAGGTGGAACTTCAACTTCTGTAAACATACGCGATAACGCGTCAGGTTTCACATTCTTGGAGCCAGGCCGGTAGGTTATGTGGAAGTTAAAGCGTGAGAAGAAAAGAGCCCACCTTGCTTGTCTGGGCCTGAGGCATTTGGCGGTCCTGAGGTATTCCAAATTCTTGTGATCCGTGAAGATCAGTATTGGGTGTGTTGCTCCTTCCAAGAGGTACCGCCACTCTTCTAAAGCCAATTTGATTGCCAACAGTTCTCGGTCCCCCACATCATAGTTCCTCTCTGAAGGTCCCAACTTCTTTGAGAAGAAGGCCACAGGGTGCATTAGATTCTTGGGTCCTTGGCGCTGGGACAGGATGGCCCCTACGGCGCTTTCTGAGGCGTCCACCTCCAGGATGTATGGAACAGCGGGGTCAGGGTGCTTTAATAACAGAGCTGAGGTAAAAAGTCCCTTTAACTTATCAAAAGCAGCTTGGGCTGCCTCCGTCCATTGAAAACAGTTCTGTTTCTTGGTGAGCTGGGTGATGGGCATGATGATACCAGAGAAGTTTTTAATGAACTTTCTGTAGAAATTAGAGAAGCCGACGAACCGTTGTACCCCTTTCTTATCAGTGGGAGGTGGCCAGGACGTTATGGCTGCGACTTTTTGAGGATCCATTGCCATACCTCCTGTAGAAATCACCAGTCCGAGGAAGTGGATGGTCTGTCGTTCAAATTCGCATTTCTCGGCCTTGGCATAGAGTCCATTCTGTCTTAGCCTCAGAAGGACTTGTTTCACATGGACACGGTGAAGATCTAGAGAGGCTGAGAAAACTAGGATATCGTCTAGGTAGACGATCATGAATAGATCTAGAAAGTCTCTGAATATATTATTCACAAAATGCTGGAAGGTTGCTGGAGCATTGCATAATCCGAAGGGCATGACGAGGTATTCAAAGTGGCCAAAACGAGTCCGGAAGGCCGTTTTCCACTCGTCTCCTTCCCTGACTCTGATCAGATTGTAAGCACCTCGTAAATCCAATTTGGTGAAAACTCTTGCAGAGCGGAGTCTCTGGAGCAATTCTGGAATCAGAGGCAAGGGATAGCGATTTTTAACGGTGATCCGGTTTAACTCTCTGTAATCCACACATGGACGGAGCGAATGGTCTTTCTTTTCAACAAAGAATATTCCTGCCCCGGCTGGTGATGTTGAGTGATGGATGAACCCCTTCTTGAGGTTCTCATTCACATAGTCTTTTAGGACTGCGAGTTCAGGCTCTGACAGAGGAAAGATCCTCCCAAATGGAATTTCCGCCCCTGGTAAAAGTTCAATCGGGCAATCGTAGGCCCGGTGCGGGGGAAGAGTATTGGCTTTCTGCTTGTCGAAAACATCCAAGAAATCATGGTACACGGATGGGACAAGGTCTTGGGATTCGGATACTGATTTGAGGCACCCAATAACTGGAGCTGTGGTGTGGGAGATTTTGAGACAGTAGGAGGATTGAAAGACTACCTGGCCGGTTGTCCAGTCTATCTGTGGGTTGTGTGCTTGCAACCATGGCATTCCTAAGATGATCGGAAAAAGTGGTGAGGATATAACGTCCAGGCACAACAGTTCTTGGTGATTGGGTAAGATGTCGGCAGGCAAAGGTTGGGTTTCTTGGATGATAGGCCCAGATTTGATGTTGGGCCCATCAGCTAATCGGATGAACAGTTTATGTTGCTTCGACCGCAGCGGGATGTTGTGTTGCAGGGCAAAGGCACGGTCAATGAAGCAACTGCAGGCACCGGAGTCAATTATGGCCTGGATCTGAAGCACCCCTTCTGGAAGCTGTAGAGAAACAGGAACAGCAATGTGAGTCGTTCTTGCTAGAGTTAATGCATAACGATCAAGAAGAGGAGAGTCACACTTACGGGTCTTGTTGGGACACATATTGGCGTAATGACCGGCTTCCCCACAGTAGAGACAAAGATTATTCATACGACGGCGTTGTTTTTCTTCCGGAGTCAAGGGTGCACGAAGCAAACCCAACTGCATTGGTTCTGGAGGTTCAATGGTAGGAGCAGACAGTGGGGGTGTGGAGGTAGGTAGGCGACTGGGTACTCTGGGTAGCATCCACATGGGCCGATACTGGCTGGTCCTTTTAGATCTTCGCTCCCTCAGCCGGCGATCGATCTGAATGGACAGTTGAATTAGTCCTTCGAGGGAATCGGGGATCCCCACACGAGCTAGTTCATCCTTGAGTGCCTCCGAAAGCCCTAAACGGAACTGAGAACGGAGAGCGGCGTCGTTCCAATGTGTTTCAGTACTCCATCGTTTAAAGTCTGTAACATAGTCCTCCACGGGCCTACGACCCTGTTGGAGGGTGTGGAGGCTGGCCTCGGCTGTGGTAGTACGCTGGGGATCATCATACAGTTTGGCCATTTCATCCAAAAAAGAGTCCATGGTAACCAGCAAGGGACTGGCTTGTTCCAGTAAATGATGGGCCCAGGTTTGAGGTTCTCCCTGCAGTAATGAAATGATGAACCCCACCTTGGTACTCTCCAAAGAAAAGGTGCGGGGCTGAAGCAAGAAGTACAAATGGCAGGCATTCCTGAAAGCACGGAATTTGCTGCGGTCACCCATAAACTTCTCCGGGGCAGGAACTCGTGGTTCTGGGGGTGGCACCACTACTGTGGGTGTAGAAACTGGAGTTGATGATGCAGGTGCTGTGGCCTGAGGTGCTGAGATGTTTGGAGAGAGAGATTCCACTCGTTGTTCAAGTCGCTGGTAGCCATCTTGCAGGCCCTGAACTGCTTGGGTGAGATTTGCGATCTGTTGGCACAGAGCGTCCATAGCTGAGGCCCCCCTTTCAGACTCCATTTTGGCTGGATTGTACTGTCACGTACCTTACAGCGGAGTCTGAAATTACGAGGGCGGCCTCTTGCACGGTCCCGGTCCCGGGCAGCGGAAGGATGCAGGTGCCTGCTGGCAGGATCAGAAGCCCAGAAGTCTTCGGTAGGAAGCTGAGGTGCTGATCCCTGAATGGATGCAGGAGAGGTCCAGCAGAGGAACTTGCAGGGTCACGGCAGGCAGGAGTTGGCAACGTGCTGGCAACGAGGTACACAATCGGTAGGCAGAGACGTGGTCAGGGACTGGCGGAGGTTTGGCAACAAACTGGCAGCGGGGTACCGAATCAGGAGACAGAGCCGTAGTCAGGAGTCCAAGCCGGGTTCAACACAGGAAGCAAGGCAGAGATGTAGGGGTGATCCGAGAGGGTAGTCAAGGCAAGCAGAGGTTCAAGATCAGGGTCAAGTAAACAAGGCAACAGCAAGGGTTCAGGAACGAGCTGAGACAATCCAGCATTGATGCTAGTCTGCTGATCGTTTAAATAGGGCGCCTTGCGCCGTGATTCGTTGGAGTGCGAGCGTGCACGCGCTGACGTGCCCTCGTTCGTACGATCGCATCGCGTGCGTACCTAGTCCGGGGCTCGCTCGTTCTTCCCGTACGTCCGGCTGGCACCCGGGAACGAGCGTTTGTGATGGTTCTCTGACACTAAGCCTGCGCTGACGGTAATTGTTGAGAGACCAGTTTAAACAGGTGTTCAAGGATCTGGCAGCTTTATGATAGCAATAGTTGCTATTAGAGATTCTATCCTTCAGGCCTTGCGCCCTTCACTAAGCGCCATGCAAGAAGCTCCTGGCTAGTATTCCTTTTTGGGGTGAAACAGCTATTTGGGGATGTTTTGGATAATACATCCAAAGAAATTCTGGTGGAAAAAGTGCCCCTTTTGCCATTTAAGAAAAGGAGTAAATGTATTTTCTTTTTAAAGCTCCTTCTCCTGTGCCAGGGGCACCAGCCTTCCAGGCAGTCACGACTGCTTACGCCGTCAGGTTCAAAAGGTAACCTTCAGAGTTAACCCCAGGGACAAAAGAGGTCTTGAGGGAGGAAACCTACAAGATACTGAAGCCTCCTTATGAGGAGGCGCCCCTGCTTGCTCGAATAGAGGAAATTCTTCTGCAGTTCTTAAGGATCTGGCAGGAAGAGTGTTGAGACGAATGGGAGACTTCCTCAATAACTCTAAGGTACGAACTGGAGTTCTAAGACTTCCCGTCTCTTAGTTTTCTCAGATCAAACGTTCCTAAGGATCCAAAGAAAAAGAAGTCTTTCTTCAAGCATAGGACCATCTTTTGGCAAAAAGTTATCATGGTGGTCCCCATGTAAGAGCAGAGGTTGGGGTTTAGTTTAAAATTCTTTTTCACGGTGCCAAATCCGAATGGACATTCTGTCAGTGTTAGTCTCCGTAGCCAAACCGCTAAATTTAGCATTTGTAAAGTAGGATGGAATACCGGACCTTGCAAGAGAAGGTCTGGCGTGGCAGTAGGGTCCATGGGTCGCCTACTGCCATCATTACGATCTCTGCATACCAAGATTTCCTGGGCCCCGCTGGGGGCCACAAGAATCAGACTTCCCTTCCTGCTTGATCCTGCGGAGAAGTCGTGGACGCAGGCAAAATAGGAGGGAATGCATAAATCAGTGAGAACCGATTCCACGGGAATAGCAAGGCATCTGTTCCGCATGCTAGTGGATCCTTTGTTCTTGACACAAAGTTGTCGATTTGTTTGTTGAATCTTGACGCAAACAGATCTACGTCTGGGATCCCCCATCGTTGACACATTGACAGGAAGATATCAGGGTGGAAGAACCATTCTACCGGGAACAACTGCTGGCGACTTAAGTAGTCCGCCTGCCCATTTTTTATTCCTTGAATGAAGACTGCCGATAGGCAAAGTACTCTATTTTCTGCCCAAGATAGGATATAATTCACCTTTCTCTGGGCCACACAACTTCTTGTGCCCCTTTGGTGATTAGTATAGACCATTGCTGTGGCATTGTCAGATTGAATCCTGGCAGGACAATTCCGTAAACTGAACGTTCAGATCCTCAGGACCAAGTGCTCTGCCTGAATTTCTAGAATGTTAATGGGCAAGGCCCTTTCTGATCTGGGCCACTTCTCTTGGACAGTTGCCTCTTCCAGGTTGGTTGTGTGTGTTTGTGTGTATATGTATATATATATATATATATATATGCATGTGTGTGTGTATATATATATATGTGTGTGTGTGTGTATATATATATGTGTGTGTGTGTGTATATATATATGTGTGTGTGTGTATATATATATATATGTGTGTGTGTGTGTGTGTGTGTGTGTGTATATGTGTATATGTGTATATATATATATATATATATATATATATATATATACAGATTGGCTCCAAGAAGAGAGGATCTCCCCTCGAAACGTGTCAGCCATCTGGAAGGTCCTCCGGCGTGTCGGACACAGTCCTGGTGACCTGGTTGCTTTTTGTCCATTGTGGACTTTGATAGATAGGCTTTTACTATCCACTTGTTTTGTCAGTATATTCCCTTCTTTTTTATGTTAATAAATATTACTTGGGTAATGCACAAGGTTGGTGCGCCCTCTCTCCATTCTTTACAATGTGCATGACTACATTAGATAACATGCAACTGCGTTCATAGGCATAAAAAAAAGCGTCCGATGCCTCTAAAGCAGCATTTTTTAAGCCAGTGTGCATGAGGCCTTAAAGTGGTTGTAAAGGCAGAAGGTTTTTTTATCCTAATGTATTCTATGCATTCAAATAAAAAAACCTTCTGTGTGCAGCAGCCCCTCTAATACTTACCTGAGGTCTCTCTCTGTCTAGCGATGTCCACGGGTGTGTCAGCCATCCGAGATTCTCCTTCCTGATTGGCTGAGACACAGCAGCAGCGCCGTTGGCTCCTGCTGCTGTCAATCAAAGTCAGCTAGCCAATCAGGGAAGAGAGGGGACGGGCTCAGTGTCTGAATGAACACGGGGAGCTGTGACTCAGCTCGGGAGCTCCCATAGCAAGTTGCTTGCTGTGGGGCCACTGAACAAGAGGGAGGTGCCAGGATCACAGAATAGGGACCCGAGAAGAGGCTCCACTGCAACAGAGCAGATAAGTACAATTAGTTTTTTTTGTTTTTTTTATAGGAAAAAAAATGAGACTTTACAATCACTTTCACCTGTACATACGTCCTGAATGTGGGACGCTTTCTACTGTACCTGCTGATTTCAGCCGATATTCAGCCCGTGTGTACGGGGCTTAAGTTGCAGTGCTGATCTACAGAATAAGATTCCTGCAGGTCTCTTCAGTGCTGTATTTTACAAAAAAAAATTATTTTTGTTGAAACATACATAATATTTTTAGATTAATCATAATGGTTGTTGCACTTATTGGTCTTGGTAACATATGTTGTAAGCTGTATAAAGCTTTCCCAAGGCTGTTCCTCTCGAATAAACAATGATCACTACAACACGCTTCATTAATATGCTGAATTTGTTTACCAGTTTACAAGTGTTCAACTACTCCTGCAGCCTTTCAAAAATATTTTTACATTCAGCAGATGGAGCCTTAGGCTCATTTTCACACGTTTACCAGGTTAATGTTAACTACTTTGCTAAAACAGTCTTTTTAGAGAACTCACCCTCCCTCCTATCTGTTTACATGCATTAATTTAGAGAGAGAGAGAGTCTGAAAACAAACAGCTTTTACTGGATCTTTTTGTCATTAGAAAACTTATAATACACTGCAACATCACTGTCCTGTGAAATAAATATTTTATACAAACTGAAATAAAAAAAAATTTAAACATTATATTAACCTAAAAATGTGAAATAAAATTGACCCAAAACCATGTATTATAAAAAATATTTTACATAAACATACAATACTGTATGTATTCTTAAATTTTTACCATTTCAAATGATTAGTAGTGCATTTTCTTCTTGGCTGGCTGTGGAATGCATTTATTTTGCTTCTGTATTAACTTGTATCTCAGGACTAATCTGCAAATAAACAGTTGCTTTTTGTTACATAAAAAGATTGTTCCACAAGAAAATCCCGTGCCTTGATCTTTGGATTAGCAGGAAGATAAAATGGCTAGTGAGCGCCGTGAGCTCACAGTGCAGAATGAATTCACCGGACTCCAGCGCGCACCATCTCTTTCTTCAGCCGTTTTGGGATTATGTTATTACTGAGTTTGGCGACATTGTGAGTTCCCCATTTTTCCCAGTCTTACTGGCATTTTCTGGTTATCTATGCTTCAGTTTTCCTTTCGCTTGTATTGACTTACTGGGAGAGCGATGCCCCCTTCTGTATCAATACAAAATTCAGAAGAACAAACGTCCAACAGTAGAGATGATGATTTTTTGTGTCTGGAAGGCTGTATACAATCATGTGATTTATGTTTTCCCAGCTGTGTTTCTTAATTGGTTCTGGATGCCCCAATGGCCTTTACCAGTGAATGCGCCAACTGTATCTACTCTCCTTGTAGAGGTGTTGGGATGCCTGCTTCTGTTTGACTTTCAATATTATATATGGCATGTCTTGCACCATAAGAACCTTTGGCTATACAAGAAAGTTCACGCTGTCCACCACAAATATGTTGCCCCATTTTCATTGTCAAGTCAGAATCTTAGTGGCTATGAGCTTATGACTGTTGGCTTTTGGAGTAGCCTGAATCCCATCAGGTTAGGCTGTCACCCTCTGACTTCATGGACATGTAACCTGCTTAGTATTTGGATGTCTGTAGATGACCATACAGGCTACAATTTCCCTTGGTCTCTTTCCCAGATTATGCCCTATGGTTTATATGGAGGAGTGTTGGCTCATGACCTGCATCATCAGAGACCAGACACTAACTTTGCCCCATTTTTTGGACACTGGGACCTAATTTGTGGAACTTCTTGTTCTATAAAAGGAAGTGTTTAATGTGCAAATGTTTTTTTTAAAGGATACTTTTCACAATGCACACTGCCAGACTGAAAAAAAGCTGAACATGAGATTTTTAACCCACTAGAAAGAACAGGTATAAAGTTCTCACACTTTAGAAGACCTCTAAACATTTCCTCTTCATCGGTCTTATGCGTACAGCAGCAGTCCTCTAAACATTTCTCCTTCATCAGCATTTAAGTGTACAACAGCACTACTGCACATTTTTTTATGTTAAACATTTCTCTTTGCTACCTGGTTCTTTTTTATCTACAAATAGAAAAGTATAATTAGTTTACACATAAATATACCAATTACTATAAGTGCATAGGGAAAAACTCAAACGCATTGTATGATTATATTCAAGAGTTGTCCCTTATAGTGTTTATATATATATATATATATATATATATATATATATAGTTATATAGTTTTCTGCTATGACAAATAGGAAAATATAGGTGAATACAGTTTAGGATTACATTCTAATAAGCCTCTGCTGCAGTTATCACATACCCCTTTCCATATTTTTATGTATAATGATTATTTAAAGGGCCAATTTTTTTTTGTGTGATATTGAAGTGATCTGGTTATCAAATCAAAAATCTGCAGGTAATGTAACGTTAATCCTAAATGGTACTAAACCTGTATTATCTGTGACCAGTTTATGTGCCGTATAATTGCACTTCTTTCCAGTGCATCTGTAAATACTAAAGAGCACATAGCATCACCTCTCATTCTTTTTCTTAGGCTGTAACCAAAAGCTGCGGTTTGTTAACTGTGGTCCCTTTAAAGCAGTCACATTATCCTCCTGGAGCCAGACTGTGTTGTCAGGGAGCTAGAAAGGGCCTGAATTGTTGGGTTTGTGAAAGCTGCTGAATGGGAGGGGGAGTCGGCTCAGCGCCATCCAAATGAATAATAAAAAGGAAGATCCAATGCAGCTTTTGCCTTGAAGATTATAGCTAAGCAGGTGCTGATGATGGAAGTGTTATCCTGTCTGTCCCATGTTCTGGACACATACCACCACAGCAGACCACTTCAACCATTGTGGGACCACCTGAAGATCAAATATTCTGAAACTATGAGGTCTCCACTCTTCCCTGTAGTTCTTACTGTGTCTTGCTACGTTATCTTTTGCATCCCCTACCTGATCTTCAACATCATGGGCAGAAGGTGGCCCTTTATTCACAAGTATAAGATCCAGCAAGACAGGAATCCAACTGGACCAATGATTTTCCATTGCCTTGGAGTGACTCTGTACAACCACCTGTTCTTAATTTTCCCAGCTGCTGTTGCCCAGTGGTATTGGAGACCTCCATGTCCTCTGCCAGAAGAGGCTCCAAGCATTTCGGATATTGCATTTGGTGTGATGGGAAGCCTTCTACTTTTTGATTTTCAGTACTTCATTTGGCACATGATCCACCACAGAAATCGATGGTTATATAAGACATTCCATGCAATTCATCATGAATATATGGCACCATTTGCCTTAGCTACACAGTGTCTTGGTGGTTGGGAACTGGTGACTGTTGGATTTTGGACCACATTAAATCCTATTATCTTTAGATGTCACCTTCTTACAACATGGATATTCATGGTATTCCATGTATATGTCTCTGTGGAGGATCACTGCGGGTATGATTTTCCTTGGTCCACATCACATCTAATGCCACTTGGAATCTACGGAGGGCCAATAAAACATGATGTGCACCATCAGAAACCTATGAGCAACTATGCTCCTCACTTCACACACTGGGACAAAATCTTTGGCACTCATGCAGACTTTGCCTCTGTCAAGGGCATACTGGAGCTTGACACCCCAAACAAAACCTGCTGTGCTAGCAAAGAAGAGGACAGTCTATATGATGAAAGTGTCCCTCCAACAGACAGAGTTGCTGAAGAAAGGAACTTTTAAAGTACTCAACCAGCTGAAATTGTTGCACATCTCCCTATTTTACTACTGTGCCCATTGTTACATATTTAAAGAATATTGATCCTAAATCACTCTTACAATGTAAAACAGAGAAGATGTTATGGGAGAAAATATAACATGATTTATGGTAAAAATACATGTATTATATGACAAAACCCAGAAGTGCCCCACAAATATCTATGGTAAGACACAGAATGAGTTTGCTCAGTGACCCTTTAATGTGAGAAGATGTTGGCAGAGGTACCACCAAACAGAATCATGTTTGTTTCAGGTATGGACATGTAGTATATGCAGCATGATTGGTGATACAACAAACATTTCCTAGGTATCCTTACACAATTAAATAGGGGTCTAATAATCATTTTTGTCATCCAAGATTCACACAACTTTCACCCACGATTTGCTCATTTTTTTCAATTTAATCTTATGTGAAAAATGAAGGAATCTTAGGTGAACATTAGTTGAATCTTGTATGAAAATATTCATAAATAGGCCATATAATCTGAATAACAATAGAAACATTTTAAAAGGTGCTATTCACAGGTGCCAACTATCAAAAACATTTTGATGAATAGAAATGTGCTCTGTCACATCATCCTAGTAACAATGGCACTATCCTCCATTACATAGGTGATTTTGGCTAGACCAACCAACCATGTCAACCAACAAGCAGCTTGTAGTGTGGATGGAAACTTACACCAGAAAAGCATACCTACATTGCAGCATTTAATACTAAAAGGTAATAAATGTGATAGCATGCATTACCTTTTTTATGTGTATATAGCCGTGTAGTCATGTGAGAAAAGGAGTACATACAAAATCTAGATGTACAAGAAATCCTCCTTTACTGCTTCTGCAAACATATTGTTATTATGACTAACTGCAAAAGTCTTTCTAGCACTGTGCGTTCTCTTTTATTTCAAATTATACCTACAAAAGGTTATTGGGACTCATCTGCAGATTTCCCATTTTGTCGTCTGTGGCACATATTAATTAAAAAATTGGGATATTCCACCAATAAATGTGACATAAACCTGCACAGAAGTAGTGTCTTATCTCAAAAGTGAAACAGAATATTGTTTTTCTCCCTACAGAACGTATCGCATATCGCAGAAGGCAGCTTCTTCTGTTTGCAGCAGAGGACGTTGCCAATTCCTGAGCAGTGTCAGCAATACATTATTAAACTGGGTACAAGGAAACTGTTATGAATTTTATGTTTATACTTTTTGAATGGTTACAAAAAGATGTTTTATATGATATTTTAATTATTTGTATAAAATATGTATTTTACAAATAAACATTTAATACAGAGTGCTTCCACTGATTCTGCAGGGCGTTTGGACTTTCTAAAGTGAAAGCTAGACACTGCCTGCTGACAATTTGACAGTTTTGGTCTGACTGAAAACCCATAAGGGCCCATTCAGCAGAGCAAATATGGGAGTGATATGTCCCTCCTTTGACTTATCCATCTTATGCCCCATACACAGGAGCGGAATTTCCGTTGGAAAAATCTTGGATGGTTTTCCCGACGGAATTCCGCTCAAGCTTGCCTTGCATACACACGGTCACACAAACGTTTGCTGAACTTTCGACCGCTAAGAACGCGGTGGCGTACAACAGTACGACGAGCCGAGAAAATGAAGTTTAATGCTTCCGAGCATGCGTCGAATTGTTTCCGAGCGTGCGTAGGAATTTTGCGCGTCAGAATTGGTGCAGACGATTGGAATTTCAGATCGGAACTTTTTCCGACCGAAAAATTGAGAACATACTCTCAATCTTTTGCTGGCTGAAATTCCGCCAGCAAAAGCCTGATGGAGCATACACACGGTCGCATTTTCGGACCAAAAGCTCTCATCGGATTTTTGCTGGCAGAATTTCCGCTCGTGTGTACGGGGCATAATTGTGTAATCTAAGCTTATGTCACACCACGTAGTAGTCACAACATAGTAGTAAAGTTAGCTTGGTAGAAAAGTGTAAAGAATCTAAGAACTCCACCAGCTATTACCTGACTAAGCATGTTTTATTTTGTGCTTTTAACTCCTGAGCATTATAATTAAAGGAAATAAAGTACGTGTAACTCAGAAAAGATGCATAGTTTAGACCAGCGGTCTCCAAATTATGGCCCTTTGCTTGCTTTGTCCAGCCCTTGGAGCATTATGCCATCTTCTGACACCAACAGAAGATGTAAGAGCGGCAAGGATGTGGAATTCACTTCCACAGGCGGTGGTCTCAGCGGGGGGCATTGATAGTTTCAAAAAACTGTTAGATAAGTTAATGTAATACTGACATATAATCACACACATAGGTTGGACCTGATGGACTTATGTCTTTTTTCAACCTCACCTACTATGTAACAATGGAGCATAATTCCTGTCCCTGACACCAACAATGGGGCATTATTCCTTCCACTGACACCATAAAAAGGGCACAATTCCTTTCATTGATATCAACAATGGGGCAGAATTCATCCCACTGACAACATTGATGGGACATTGTTCACTCTCACTGGATCCCGGGACATTGTTCACTCTCACTGGATCCCGGGACATTGTTCACTCTCACTGGATCCCAGGACATTTTCTACTCTCACTGGCCCTAATCTGGCCCTCCTAAAGTCTGTCTTTGTTTATCAAGTTTAGAGACCCCTGGTTTAGACCAAAGAGGCTAGCTTACAGATATAAATGAAAGTAGTTCTAAAGCCTAAACATTTTTTACCTTAATGCATTCCTTGTATTAAGGTAAAAAATGAGCCAGTGAGGGGGTGTCTAAAGACGCACACAGCGGGGCTCGGGAGCGAGCTCACACGAGTGCCTCCATAGAAAGCTGTCTTGGCATTCGTTAGAGTGGAGGGGCACTAGTGAGGGACCCAAGAAGAAGAGGTTTGGGTCAATCTCTGCAATTCTATTGCACAGAGCAGGTAAGTATAAACCTGTTTGTGCAGCCCCCCCCACACACACACACACCTGTATATATGGCAGCCCCCTCCCATACACACCTGTGTATATGTCAGTCCCAACCCCACACACGACTGTATATATGTCAGCCCCCCTACACACACCCCTGCATATATGTCAGTGCCCCCCACACAAAAACACACCTTTTATATATGTCAGCACCCCCCACACCTGTATATATGTCAACGCCCCCCCCACACACACACCTGTATATATGTTAGCGCCCCCCCCCCCCACACACCTGTATATATGTCAGCCACCCCCCACACACACACCTGTATATATGGCAGCCCCATATACACAAATCTGTACACACACAAGCCTCTGGCCCCTGCCTGTACACAAACAGCCCCCCTCCCTTACCTTCACAGCCCCTACTTGTAGCTTCCTTCCTGGTCTCAGCTCGTTTTCACAAAGCTGACATGTTGCTAAGAAGCATAGTACAGGCAAGATCACTGTCACACGAGGAGTGCACATGCACATAGTAGCCAGAAGTGGCAGTAAAGAGCTTGATTCCTGAGTCAATGACAGGAGAACTGCAGAAGCTGTGAAATTGTTTCTGTAATGCACAGCACAGATCCCCTTCACCCATCCTGCCTTCTTCTGGCCCGGGCGGGCCCCTCAGGCCCCGGGGCCCCTTACAGTTGTAACGGTTGTATCCCCCTGATGGCGGCCCTGTCTCCACTAGAAACAGATAGGGTCCTATCCGAATTCTTTGTACATATGGCTCCATCAATTGCCACAACCTCTTCCTTCAGTTGTTTCCCAATTTAGCTGCGCTGTCCCATTGATTTCAATGGGCAGGAGCGGTGTATACTCTGCTCCTTCACCGCTCCGAAGATGCTGCTAGCAGGACTTTTTTTCCCGTCCTGCTAGCGCACCGCTCCAGTGTGAAAGCCCCCGGGGCTTTCACACTGGAGAGACAGCAGCGGCTGTTTCCGGTCCGTTTGCAGGCACTATTAGGGCAGCACAGTGGTGTAGTGGTTAGCACATTCACCTAACAGCAATAGGGTCGCTGGTTCAAATCCAGACCACGACACCATCTGCCTGGAGATGCATGTTCTCCCTGTGCCTGTGTGGGTTTCCTCCGGGTACTCCGGTTTCCTCCCACACTCCAAAGACATGCTGGTAGGTTAATTAGATCCTGTTGAAAAATTGGCCAAATATGTGTATGTTGTATGTGTATGTGTTTGTAAGCGTGTCAGGACCCCATGGGGCAAAGGACCGTGCTATACTGCAGATGGACACCGGCAGCAAAAAAGCGCCCTGAGGCGATTCAGTTCGCATAGGTAGCGCTATACAAGTCACTCATTCATTCATTCATTATTAGACAGGAAGTGTGTTACTGGTAGAATCACTTGTTGAGCATAAAGGAAAAAAAAGGATAAAATATGTGGATGAGAAACAGGCAATCATAAAGATACTGTACGTAAGTAACAAACATGCAATTGTGACAGTATGTGGGAAATAAATGATACATGAGCAGAAATAAGTAGTCAAATCAATACGTGGGCAACAAACAGACAATAGTGGTAATACATCAAAATTGTGGGCATCAAATCATGGCATAACATAATATGTGGGCAACATAATGGCCAATTGCAGCAATGCATAACAACAGCAGCACAATATTCAGTAACCTAAAGTACTGAAATTACAGTGGAAACCTGTGGTTCATTTACACTAGATTTCTATGACGGACAAGACTGATGGATATTAGAAAATCCATTGTTTTATAAAGGTCTGTTTTCACACCAATGGATTGTGCCAGTGTGGATTAGATAAAGTCCTCTAGGCATTTGTATGTGTTAAACTGCATTATTTAATTCAAGCCAATTTAAAGTGTTACTAAACCCAGGACCCTGCATTCGCTATATCTGATCTCCTACAGTACACAGAACATGGAAATGCAATTATTTTAGTAAATATAAACTGCTAAATACCAGCATTATATAGCAATCTTGTGACTTCTATCAGTGTCCGGCCAAGCACTGGTTAAAGCTTGAAGGAGGAGATTTCATTCTCCTCTGACTGTCCTATGAGGCTGCAGGACCCCTGAACCTCTGTCTGGACAGTGCTGATTGGTCCTGTGCTGATCACGTGCACCCTCCCAAGAAAAAAAAACTCTCTAAGGCTAGGTTCACACTATCTTCTCATGCAGCTCACAGCAGGGGTCTGGTGCGTCCTCGTTCACTGTTTCAGGTCTGATTTCAGCCGGAATTATTGGCTGAATTCGGACTTGAAACAGACCAAAAGACGCACAGGGCTCCTGTGCAAATTTGCACCAGAGCCACAGTGGGAGATATGTTATCCAGCTCCATAGAGAGCCAGTCAAAATCTCCTGCTATTGCGAATTGGATGCGGAGAACCTGCATTCAATTCACAATAGTGTGAACCCAGCCTAACAATACACACCAAAATGAGCATCTGCAGAGTGACTCCAAAGCCTCTGTCTTATCAGGAGATGGATTGGGGACAGTGGAAGAAGGGGAGAATCAGAGAAGACAGGATCAAACAGCCTTTTTACACAATGCGAAGGATTAACTCCTTAGGTTCCACAGTGAGTATAAGCATGCTTTACTGCATATACTCTGAATCACTCCATAGAAGCAGGGCTCTGACATGAGAGACTTTTAACAAAATATCCTACAGCGAGGATTTTAACCACTTCAATACCGGGAACTTTTACCCCCTTCCTGCCCAGGACAATTTTCAGCTTTCAGCGCTGTCACACTTTGACAATTGCGCGGTCATGCAACGTTGTACTCAAATTATATTTTTATAATTTTTTGCACACCAATAGAGCTTTCTCTTGGTGGTATTTAATCACCAGGGGGTTTTCTGTTTTTTGCCAATTAAATGAAAAAAAATGAAAATTTTGAAAAGTAAAGCTGTTTTTCTTTGTTTCTGTTATAACATTTTCCAAGTAAACTTTCTTCGCAAGTTTAGGCCAAAATGTTCTAGAGTCCACAATCTATCTGAAAATCGATCAATCCGGATGTACTGACTGCCTATTTAATTTCTTGAGGGTCGAAAATGCCAGGACAGTACAAATATCCCCCAAATTACCCCTTTTTGGAAAGTAGACAATCCAAGTTCTTTTTTTAACACACTGTCACCAATGCAGTACAGCGTCATCAAATAACTGGTGTGGCGGAGATCAGGGACAGTGACTCTAGAAACACCATAGAAACACTGTGTTATTCTAGGGAGGGGATCAGATTTTCCTTTTTTTTTTACACACTATGATTGCTGATAACAGCGTATTTCACTGTTATTAGCAACCACTTTTTCAGAATGAAAACTATTCATTCAGTGTTTACTATTGTGATTAGCTTTGTTTGGCCACAGCCAATCACGTGGTACAGATGGGCTGTGATTGGCCCTATCTGTACCATGTGAACACTGTGACAAATCACTGAGATCAACACAATAGAACACAATGAATGGTATGAATTGAAACCATCTATTGTGTACAATTGTCATGTGATCTGCTTTGATTGGTCACAGCGATCACATGGTACTGCCAGTAGGCCGGAACACTGATCTGTCATCTGCTGTGTCTGGTGGATACAGCAGGTGACAGATTATGGGGTGCGCTAGGCATGTTTTAGGGAGAAAATCATATGATGTCCACCCATAACGAGAGAGCTCCAGTCTGGCTGTCATTTGACTATAGGCTAGGCGGGAAGGTGTTGAATTCTCCAAAAGACTTTAGGTTAATTTTTAATAGTATCATGTAAAAACAGGGTGCACAAACACAATTAAAAACCACAACCACATATTTCTCAAAGAAAAATAAATCAAAATAGCCACAAATATTGTACAGTGACTGGACACTATGTAAGCAGCTTTGTTTTATAATGAAATAGATATTAAAGTGTATTATTTCAGATACAATAACCAGGAATATTTTTTAGTGCCAGAAAACTGAAATAGGACATAAACAATGTAGCAACACACAGGATTTACCCTGCATCAAACATTTGAAATTTGGCAGTTGAGGTCCAGCTGTGGAAACATTATGTGGGACCTTTACAGTGCTAGAGCACTGGATAAGGCTGCAAAGTTTGAGACACAAAGCCAGTCATCCAGCCTGGACACCCAATGGTCTAGGGCAGTGATGGCGAACCTTGGCACCCCAGATGTTTTGGAACTACATTTCCCATGATGCTCATGCACTCTTCAGTGGAGTTGAGCATCATGGGAAATGTAGTTACTGGACCTGATGTAGTCAGCAATCATCTGACTCAGGCGCAGGGCCGTCTTTAACACAGGGCAAAAGGGCAAGCTGCCCCGGGCCCAGTCGTTGTGGGGCCCAAAGCAGCTACTCCTTGAGCCAGCGCTGCCTAAAAATAGTTAAATGGATTTGGCTATCACTCAGGAAATGAGGGCGGAATTGAATGTTGGGGGTACTGGTGATTGGTTGGGTGTTATGTCTGCAGCCTGTGAGGTGACTGGCCAGCTCGGTAAAGTAAACCTCGTCCGGAGAGAGTGTCTGTCAGTCACGGGTACAGTCACACTGACCCCTCTCCCTCACCATATCCAACAAGCAAGAGGCCAACTGCCCGCTGATGAACTTATTTTCCGGAGGGTTTGGCGGTGTGTGCCTAGTGTTCGTCTTACATCCTTCTGGACACTATCAAGGGGAAACCACTGGGTGGGGAGGGGCAATGCATGGGTCTGTGGAGGGAGGGGGTCCTGTGTAATGATGGGGGTAGTATGGGGAAGGGGGTCCTGTATAATGATGGGGGTTGTATGGGGAGAGGGCCCTCTGTAATGATGGGGGTAGTATGTGAGACGGTGTCCTGTGTAATAATGGTGGGTAGTAATGGGGGGAGGGGTCCTGTGTAATGATGGGGAAGAGGGTTTTATGTAATGATGGGGGTAGTATAATGGAGGCGTCCTGTGTAATGATGGTGTGGACCCAAGAAAATGTTTGCCCAGGGTCCAACAATATTAAAGACGGCCCTGCTCAGGCAGTGTCTGCGGGTGCTGCCTGCCTGCAGCTGGGCTTGTGCACTGTGATTTACAAAACTCTTTTTTTTTTTTAAACAAATTCAAGCATACAGTTTCCAGAAATGCTCACAGTAAAATACAAAGCTGTGATGTACAGGAACAAGTAATCAATTATAGCTTCCGGCATCATAAAACTACATTTAGATGTCAGCCCTCTAAAGAGACCATACAGCCCCATGGTTTACAAAACTCTTAAAGTGGTACTGGAATAGCAACCACCACCACTGCTCCTCTTTTCAGAGATCAGAGGGTCAGTGGCCTTTTGGTCATGAAAGTAAAACCTGCCACTTCAAAGAGATGCATTTTTGGACTCCCTCTGCCCATAATCCTGGGATTCTTGCGCAGGCATTTGAGCTTATTATTATTATTATTTGCCACAAGTTGCTGCAGCAGAGTATTCCAAGTCCTCATTGTCCTCAACCACATCACTCCACCCATCTACAACCCCAAGGATTTCCTTCTCCTCTTCACCACCAACACCCCAATCCTCCTCCTCCACTTATTTCTCCTGTGCCTCCTGCTGCCTCTGCCTCACAAAGATAGAGGCAGTTGGTAAAGAATCCTGCTGGCCCTGAAACAGCAGAAAATCCTCCTTGCCCTCCTGATGCTGCACCTCCAGTTCCCTGTTTTGCAGGCCATAAAACGTAATTGCACAGGTACTTATTGACGGCACACTGCTGTTAGTGCAGCTGTTCCCTGCATCATGGCTAACATTGAGTTCCGGCATGTAGGTGTGTCACAGATTAAACTTTTGTCAGGATGCTAGTGTTAAAAGTATACAGTATCTCACAAAAGTGAGTACACCCCTCACCATAGGTGTGCGCAGCCTAATGCATTAGGGTGTGCACCCTTAAGCTCAAACACACATGCATGTGTATGTATCTACATATATATGACCCCGGCACATTGATCTCTCTGCTGGCACAGTGAAAGAGAAAAGGATAAACACTTCTCTTATGGCAGAGCCGGTAAGAGGGAGATCTTTCCCATGTTCCTGTTGCTACACAGAACGATAACACTAATGCGCATGGGGGATTAGGGTGTGCCTGGGCACACCCGGCACACCCTGTGCACCAGCCTATGCCCCTCACATTTTTGTAAACATTTTATTCTATCTTTTCATGTGATAACACTGAAATTACACTTTGCTACAATGTAAAGTAGTGAGTGTACAGCTTGTATAACAGTGTAAATTTGCTGTCCCCTCAAAATACCTCAACACACATCCATTAATGTCTAAACCCCTGGCAACAAAGGAAAGTAAACCCCTAAGTGAAAATGTCCAAATTGGGCCCATTAGCCATTTTCCCTCCCCGGTGTCATGTGACTCGTTAGTGTTACAAGGTCTCAGGTATGAATGGGGAGCAGGTGTGTTAAATTTGGTATTATCACTCTCACTCTCTCATACTGGTCACTGGAAGTTCAACATGGCACCTCATGACAAAGAACTCTCTGCGGATCTGAAAAAAAGAATTGTTGCTCTACATAAAGATGGCCTAGGCTATAACAAGATTGCCAAGACCGTGAAACTGAGCTACAGCACGGTGGCCAAGACCATTACAGCTAATAATAGACTCCAGTGAATATGTGAATACAATAGTGACCAGATTTCGTAAATATAAATAATAATACCCTGTTTCCCCGAAAATAAGCCCTACCCTGAAAATAAGACCTACAAGGACTTTAACTAGGGCTAATTTGGGGGGTAGGTCTAATATTGCAGCCATCACCGACAATCATGCTAGGTCTTATTTTCGGGGAAACAGGGTATACAAAAAGTCCACATGCATGAAATAAGTTCTTGAATGCTGACAAAACGTGAATATCAGATTACGCCATTATCCGTGACACTCTCTGCAGGGTATATGTGCTGAAAAATATTCACCACCACCTCAATGTGCAATGCCTGCTCACCTCAAAGGAAGACCCCCTTGGGTCTATTGGCGCTTTCAGTGATAATCCAAAAAGGTCAGCCAGATCAGGAAAGGGTTTCAGCTGTTCGTTCCAGAATTAACTAAACTTCTCCTCATAAAATCAATTTCCCCAGGTTCAGTTTCTCAAAGCAAATAAAAAATCATCATAGCGCAAGATTGAATACATTTCTTGCTTTAATTATAAAATCTTAAACAGATGCACTCACATTTGAATAGTGAAAAAAGCCTCAAAAAATCAATTCACAATGGGACAGCTCTCCTCCTCAGTACACGTTCTCAATTCCAAGACACCGGAAGTGTCATCACCGTCTCCTCCTGACGCGTTGTGTCACAGGTCACATGACTTTCGTAAGGGAAAAAAGCTACGGTTTGTGTATCTGTTGCTGTCATTCAAACATATAATAATTCTCCAGTAGTTTGCAAAATATACATAATATTACATAATCCACATATTAATATATCAACTGATTAAAATATTAAAACCCTTTAAAATTTATTAAAAAAGGAGAAGGTCAAAGAACGTGTAATATGTCTAAAGGGACTTATTTGGCTCCATCTAGTGGTGTATAGTAGGAATAAAATCATAAATCAGAAATAAAACAATTTAAATCAAAGTCACTGTTCAACCCCAATGACGAGAAAGTATTGAGCTCAAAAATCCATCTGGATTCACTTTTGCTTAGCTCTCTAACTTTGTTACTTCCCCTCCAGTGGGGTTTATATTTGTCAATTGCCCACAACTTTAAACCTGTAGGGTTTTTATTATGACACTGTGCAAAATGTCTAGAGACACTGTGTTTCAGAAAACCATTCCTAATATTCTGTATATGTTCTTGTATTCTCTTCCACATTGGCCGTTTAGTTCTTCCTACATATTGCATTGAACAAGGACATGCAGTATGTACACTATCCCTTCTGTTCTACACGATATAAATTATTTTATTGAGTATTCTATATTTGTGGTGCTAGAGATAAATTTGTTAAATTTCTGACCATTAAGATTGGTATTTCTACAAGCATAAAATCTTCTACAGGGGAAAAAACCTTTTCCCTGGAAGAACGTGAATTCCTGTGATTTTATTGGTGGATTTGGAACATTTTTAGCTATTAAATCTCTTAATGTGGGTGCCCTTCTATATACAAACTTAGGTTTTTCTGGTAAAATGGTCCATAACTGTCTATCCGCTCTGAGAACTGACCAATGTTTTTTTTTAATTTGTTCTATTTGTTCTATGTTGAATATTATAATTTAATATCATAGGTACTCCTTGATACTGTATCTCATTTTTTTCTTTATCCTTAATTAGATTTTTCCTTGGTAATCTTAATACTTCCTCAATCTTTTCCTTTATAAATACTTCATTGTAGCCTTTATGAATACATTTCTTACCTATCTTCTGTGCTTGTTCTATAAAATCATTCTGTCTACTAAAATTTCTTCTTAGCCGTATCATTTGTCCCTTTGGGATGTTTATAAAACAATGATCATAATGGCAACTATCCACTGGTATATAGCTGTTTCTCTCTACCAGTTTGAAAAATGTTTTAGTAGTTATTAAATTTTCTAATTGGAGCTCCAGATCCAAAAAATGTACGGTCTTTTCATGAAATTCATATGTTAAATGAATATTTTTTCTGATTATTGTTAAGTTTATGAAAAAATTGAATCAAACTCTTCTGGTCACCATTCCATATTATTATACAGTCATCAATAAATCTTTTGTACAATACCAGTTGTGTGGGAGTGTCGGAATAAATAGTTTCTTCTTCCCATTTGGACATAAACATGTTACCAACACTTGGTGCATATTTGGCTCCCATACCAATCCCATTCAGATGTCTAGAGTTATACCAAAAATAGTTATGTTGTAGACCGAATGCTAAGCATTTCAGAATAAATCTTTTTTGTTTTGATATCAGGTTACTAAATTTATCCAGGGCCCATCTTGATGCTTGAATGGCCTCCTCATGAATTATAATTGTATATAACGAGGCGACGTCAGCTGTAGCTATTAAATATTTCTGTTGTGAATTCACCTCAATTGTATTTAATATCTGGATTAGATGTTTAGTATCCCTCAGATATGAGCATGTTTGTGGTACCAAGGGTTGCAGAAAATGATCAACATATTCCCCTAAACTCACGTTGATGGATTGTATTCCATAAATTATTGGTCTCCCAGTGAGATTTTTTTGGTCTTTATGTAATTTCGGAATAGTATAAATGATCGGGACTCTACAGGTTTCCGGAATAAATATCTTTCTTCCTTCTTCGTGAGGATGTTCTTCTTACTTTCTCTTTGAATCAATTCCTGTAGTTCACTTTTATAAAGTCTTGTAGGTTTTCCCCTTAGTTTGATATAGATATTAATATCATTCAATTGCTCCATAAGTTCATTATTATAGTATTCTTTCGAAAGCACTACAATGGCACCACCTTTATCTGCCGGTCTTATAACTACATTTTTATTATCTTCAAGTTCTTTTATACCTTTTCTAAAAACTTGTGGATCTTTCATTTTCTTAATTTTCAATTTCTCCAGATCTTGTAGCACCATTTTATTAAAAACCTCTATATGCTCATTATTATGGACAGGTGGATTGAATAGTGATTTGTTTTTTAATTGGCTATATATAATGCCATTAGGTATCTTCGATCTTCCTCCATTAATAGCAGGTGGCTTATTAAGCATATACTTCAAATGTCAAGTTTTCTGGTATATCTTTGGATATCCACATACATTTCAAATTTATAAAAATTTTGCTTTGGGGCATATTTCATTCCTTTATCCAGTACCAGTATTTCTGTTTTGGTCAACTCTACTCCACTACTCCACCTTCCCCTACTATTCCCCTACTATTCACTTTTTCTTTTGGATCTTGTATCCACCTCGGCATCTCCTCTTCAATTTGGACTTCTTGGGTTCCCTGTTCTGTCGTGCCGGGGTGGGGTTCTCTCATGTCTGCAATGATCTAAAAAAGAGTGCTGTGGTTCATCTTTTCTTTGAGCTCTTCATCTATTATAGGTATGAATGGGACTTCTTCTTGATTCATATTGATATTTAAGAGATGATTGATTACAAATTGGATCAAACCTTAAAGTGGCAATTAAATTTGAAAGAAGGTAATTTAGCCTCAACAACTACAACACCTGAAAGAGGAGTTTGGATTATGACCCCAATTAGAGATCAAAGATATAGAACCCCTGAACCTCCAAGACAACAACATAGGGAAGATCATAATGGACCTAGAACCGCTAAACCCTAGTGGCAGAACAAAAATAATTCCAAAACATGGTCCAAATCACCCAGAAGATCATATTGGAAGATTAATGGGAATAGGAATAATCAGAAACCAAGGAATCAACAAAACAATCATTATGGAAACCAAGACAACTATGGTTATTATAATCAGGATAGGAGAGAATCAAGAGATTATCCTCAATATCAACAAGGGGGTTATGGTCATCATGGTTAATATCAATATGAATCAAGAAGTAGTCCCATTCATACCTATAACAGATAAGATAATAGTACTAAGAGATCAAAGAGAAGATGAACCACAGCGCTCTTTTTTAGATCTTTGCAGGCATGAGAGAACCCCACCCCGGCACAACAGAACTGGGAACCCAAGAAGTCCAAAGGCTTACCTGTAGGTATTGGAAATATCCATAATTTACCATTTACGCTTGCGCCAACGTCATCGGCGCATGCGCACTAAAGAAAGGGCACAATCGTGCGACTCCGGCCAGTCACAGAGCCGGAGTCCATGGCCCCCGGAAGCAAGAGGGGGTGAAGATAGATGCAGCCACCAGCGGGGACATCGTGGACATCATGGGCTTCGTTTGTAGGTAAGTGGCACATAATGGGCTAGCCCATTATGCTTTTACCTTGCAGGGTAATAAAGAGGAAGTAAAACCCATCAGGGTTTACTTGCTCCTTAATGGTGATAAACCATATATCCAATATAAAAATATATTCAAATGTCCATGCAATTAAAACCACAACATATACAAGCATGTGTGCTATAAGTCCATGACATGTGAATCCAATGACCGGGTTGCTGAATGAATACAGTATGGTTTAAAGAAAACGTCTTCCAGATCACCAAATGTGCTCCACCATATTCTAGTAGTATATTACACCTAGACAAATCAAATCAACAAGCAATCAATAAAGGTATTGGTTTAAAGTGGTTATAAACCCTTGCAGACCAGTTTTACCTACAGGTAAGCCTAGATTAAGGCTTACCTGTAGGTGCAAGAAATATCTCCTAAACCTAGACGGTTTAGGAGATATTTGCAAAAGAAAGGCACCGATGTCAACGGCGCATGCGCCGTAGACAACGGCGCGCAGGCGCACTGAGTGACGTCAAGGGCGCGCATGCATGGGAGTGACATCATCGCGGCTCCGGCCAGTCGCAGCGCCAGAGCCGCGATACCCGGAAGTCACTCCGGGAGATATGGCGGCAACGGAGGAGGCGAACGAGGATAGCTTCAGGGGCTTCGATCTCAGGTAAGTAATTTATAATGAGCTAGTATGCTATGCATACTAGCTCATTACGCCTTTGTCTTGCAGGGTGTTTATTCTTTTTTTTTCCAGAGGGTTTACTTCCTCTTTAATGCCAACCATACACACAGATATGTCTGCTCCTCTCCTGGTGGGTCCCAATGTTGCTCATAAACCAGAACAAAAAATCCCAACAGGTAGGGGGCATTTAGTGTGATACCGTATATCTAATAAAAAAACATATAAAATCATATGCAGATGCACGCACAGCTAAAATGCTGTAAAAAGCACCAAACATAAACAGTTTCCTTGGTCAGGAATGTAATGTCCCACCGCTCGTGTTGCCCAGAGCCGGCGTGCACTCCACAGACTCAGAAACTGTGGTTTTACTGCCTTCTGCTGCTTCCTGCCTGATGTCCTCTCACTCTATGGCCCTGTCCCTATCTTCCTCAACCTCAATATTTGAAATGAGGAATACTTGACAAGATCATCCTCCTGCAGCAAGTCAGTGACTGTGTGATGAAATAAATCTGTAAATCTATTCCTGACAGTTTGCAAGGGTTTGGTGGGATTAGCAGAAAAGGAGGAAGAAGTATGCGATTTAGCAGCGGTTGCAGATTGGCTGCTCTGCACCTGGGAGGAGGAAGATAGACACTCAACAACTTCCTCTGCGTGCTGTGGCTGTATAGCTTGGCCACTCTAACATAAAATAGGCAGGCATGCCTGGCTTCCAAATGTGCCAGCCCAACCACCGCTTTGTCCTGCAAAACCTGCTTGCCCCATACTACCTTTGCATGCAGAACCTCTACCTCTCCTTTTAGGCCTGAAATATTTTTAAAAGGAGATTGCCTAACTTTAATGGCAACTATGGCATTTGGGGATAATAAATATGTGGTACATTTAGTGCACAATGAATTACCACACACCACAAGCATGCAGTGACTTGCTGTAAACCTGCAAGCACCCTTGTGCTGTGGACCCCAAAATAATGTAAAGGCACTAGAAGAATGAACAACCTTTTTCTGAGAGTCAAGGAGCTTAGCAAGTAGGATTTCCCCTTTAAGGTGGGTGCTGGGGATCAAGTGACGTATGGCACTTAACTATTCCGTAAACCCACTGACAGGAACACCCTTCTACATTCACAGAGCGCTCACCCCCCTGGTATTGATCCGGGGTATCCCCTATGCCTAAATGCTCAGGGTAAGAAGGAGTAATTCCGATGCTTTAATTACTGAGACACAACTCAGTGAAATGGTTAATCACTTCATGGAGCTTCATGGAGCACAGACATCCAATGGACTTACTGCTTCGGCAAAAGCAACAAGCTATCTATCCTGGGGAAACCCCTAATCCCAATCAAGAGAGTGACTCTCCTGAATGGACTTTTTTCCCACCTGTTTCTCAACAAACAGTCAAATGACCAAGAATAATATCAAGACATGCTTGCCTTTAATCTCCAGCAACTAGAGCCTACAGCTACAGTGGGGCAAAAAAGTAATGAGTGAAGGACAGAGGAGCCTCTTAAAGAAGAAAATACATGTCTGTGAGAGCCAGAAATCTTGCTTGTTTGTAGGTGACCAAATACTTATTTTCCACCATAATTTGCAAATAAATTCTTTCAAAAATCAGACAATGTGATTGTCTGGATTTGTTTCCATATTTTGTCTCTCATAGTTGAGGTATACCTATGATGACAATTACAGGCCTCTCTCATCTTTTTAAGTGGGAGAACTTGCACAATTGGAGGCTGACTAAATACTTTTTTGCCCCACTGTACCTCTCCCCCTGTCAGTACCTTTGTCTGATCTGGCGATCTCTGTTGTGTCTGGCGATGTATCTTCTCAGGGCTGCTGTTATAAATCATGGGGGCCTTGTACAGCATACCTGATAGCGCCCCCCCCCCCCCCCAAAAAAAATCAAAATGATTTTTTTCACTAACAATACACTTAAGTCATTATTAGTGGACACAAACAAAACTACAAAATACCTGCTAAATCTACATACTTCTAACTCCTGCACTCCATACCTAGGCTCAAGTTTGAAGCCCCTCCCATTGCTAGAGCAATTATTCCACACCACCAGCCCCACCCACAATTTCTTCCCCTGTTCTGTCCTCATTCTAACAAAATTTTGAATTTAAAATTCCTAGGTCTGGTAATCAGAGGGTATATACAGTAGGTACCGTGCCTTGCAAAAGTATTCACCCCCTTGGCTTTTTACCTATTTTGTTACATTACAGCCTTTAGTTCAATGTTTTTTTAATCTGAATTATATGTGATGAATCAGAACACAATAGTCTGAGTTGGTGAAGTAAAATTAGAAAAATATATACATAAAACTATCTTTCAAAAAAAAAAAAAATGATAATTGGCATGTGCGTATGTATTCATCCCCTTTGTTATGAAGCCCATAAAAAGCTCTGGTGCAACCAATTACCTTCAGAGGTCACATAATTAGTGAAATGATGTCCACCTGTGTGCAATCTAAGTGTCACATGATCTGTCATTACATATACACACCTTTTTGAAAGGCCCCAGAGGCTGCAACACCTAAGTAAGAGGCACCACTAACCAAACACTGCCATGAAGACCAAGGAACTCTCCAAACAAGAAGTGACAATGTTGTTGAGAAATATAAGTCAGAGTTAGGTTATAAAAAAATATCCAAATATTTGATGATCCCTAGGAGCATCATCAAATCTATCATAACCAAATGGAAAGAACATGGCACAACAGCAAACCTGCCAAGAGACGGCCACAAACCAAAACTCATGGACCAGGCAAGGAGGGCATTAATCAGAGAGGCAGCACAGAGACCTAAGGTAACCCCGGAGGAGCTGCAGAGTTCCACAGCAGAGACTGGGGTATCTGTACATAGGAAGAAAATAAGCCATACGGGTCCATAGAGTTGGGCTTTATGGCAGAGTGGCCAGAAGAAAGCCATTACTTTCAGCAAAAAACAAAATGGCACGTTTTGAGTTTGCAAAAAGGCATGTGGGAGACTCCAAAAATGTATGGAGGAAGGTGCTCTGGTCTGATGAGACTAAAATTGAACTTTTTGGCCATCAAAGAAAACGCTATGTCTGGAGCAAACCCAACACATCACATCACCCAAAGAACGCCATCCCCACAGTGAAACATGGTGGTGGTGGCAGCATCATGCTGTGGGGATGTTTTTCAGCCGTCAGGACTGGGAAACTGGCCAGAGTTGAGGGAAAGATGGATGGTGCTAAATACAGGGATATTCTTGAGCAAAACCTGTACCACTCTGTGTTATTTGAGGCTAGGATGGAGGTTCACCTTTCAGGAGGACAATGACCCCAAACACGCTGCTAAAGCAACACTTGAGTGGTTTATAGGGAAACATGTAAATGTGTTGGAATGGCCTAGTCAAAGCCCAGACCTCAATCCAATAGAAAATCTGTGGTCAGACTTAAAGATTGCTGTTCACAAGCACAAACCATCCAACTTGAAGGAGCTGGAGCAGTTTTGCAAGGAGGAATGGGCAAAAATCCCAGTGGTAAGATGTGGCAAGCTCATAGAGATTTATCCAAAGCAACTTGGAGCTGTGATAGCCGCAAAAGGTGGCTCTACAAAGTATTGACTTTAGGGGGGTGAAGAGTTATGCAAATTGACTTTTTCTGTTATTTTGTCTTATTTGTTGTTTGCTTCACAATAAAAAAAAATCCTCAAACAATCCATGTTAATTCCAGGTTGTGAGGCAACAAAACACAAAAAATGCCAAGGGGGTGAATACTTTTGCAAGACACTGTATATGGGGGTTGGTGGGGGTTGAAGTGGTTAAAAATAATGCTGGTTTTTATTTATTTATTTATTTTTAAGAAAAGGGACAATCCCTCTTGTCCTCCTGACCTTCATCCCCTTTATCCACCTAAAAGGTAGAGTGGTGTAATGATCCTGCTCAAACTCCCTCAGCACCTCAGTGATATACTGAGGACTGAGAACATTAGATATGGACAGGGAGGCGGTTCGGTTCGGTGGGGGAACAAGTATAAGAATGATGCCCTGTGTGTCTCTTCCCCAAGCAGCTGAAAGCCGGCGGGAGGGAGAGAAACCCGCTTCCAGTTGCTGCAGAGAATCGCACAGGGGATCATTTCTGCTCTGATCATCCTCCCTGTTCTGCCCACATCCAATTTCCCCTGCTATCTGGGCGCCCCTGTGTGCCTGGGCCCGGTACAGGGGGACCAGTGGTATCTCCTCATCGGTCGCCTTGTCTTTTCTTGCTGAGCCACCTGGGATGCTTGACAGCTCCCTGGACAATTTCTTGAATGATCTTTCCTTAAATTCTTTGCTCTTCCCATGAACTTCCTATTTTTGTGAAGCCTTTACACTTTCTGTTTATCAGATGTAGGTTTTGTGGAAGCAATGATGAATCGTCAGCTAAACCTTGTAGAAAACTTGTTTTATTCCCAGCCAGCAGTGAACCTTTTCTTAGTTTCATTTCACAACCTCCTACTTCCTGTTCCCACCCCCAGGTCCTCACATACATATTCTACATCTTTCCCCTTTTAAAGAAAAGATATGCATATATAAATGAAGTGTAATATAGAACCAACAAAGAGTGCAGCATAGCAAGGAACAATAACAAACTACAATATAAAACAAAATACTGGGTAAGAGTCAGTGGGTAATAAAGTCTTGGAACTTTGGATTGGGTTTACATACTCTTTCAGATCGAGTAACAACTTGTGGGACTTGCGAGTCTGAAACCTCTTGCCTGTCGCCATCATAATTTTGTTGTGGTTGTGTGTTACATCCGTTGTTGCAAGTGTCAGTTGGCACAGCAGCAGATGACTGTGCTTGGGGTCCTGAAGTGATCATAGGCCCTTGGGCAGCGGCAGTACAGTATGATTCAGGTACATGTAGGAGAAGACGGCGGTTCCTTACATAGGTCCTACCATCAGAATAGACAACATAGCTGTTTGGTTGCATTCCAAAACAGTTGCAGTGGACCACAAACTGCTCCATCTAGAAACCCAGCAAGGTGCGTTCAATGCACGCATTGATGCTATGGAAGAAAGGCTACACACTCAACACCAGAGACTGATTATGTTGCAATTGCAAGCAGAAGACTCTGAAAACAGAAGTAGAGGAATAATGTTTTGGATCAGGGGGAGTCCGGAAGCAATTGCGAGGGCTGGTCTGAGAGATGCAGTGACTGCTATCTTTAACCAGTTACTGGAGAACCCCCCAGACACCCTAACTGAATTGGACTGGGTGCATAAGGTCCCCACCATTCGCAACCCTGCCCAGACTGCCCCTCGAGACGTTCTGTGTCGGGTTCACATCTTTAGGATAAAGGAGGATATACTCAGGGCAGAATGGGCCACTGGATTTCGATTGGGCAGAAATACAATTATATCCCAATTATACAATTATATCCTGATTTGTGCTGCCAGACAAAGAACAAACGCTGCTTGCGGAAACCATTACTGGACCACCTGCGCTTCAGGGGAGCTATGTACCAATGGGGTTACCTATTGTCACTATTTATTAAAAAGGATGAACGTAGCTTTACCCTACATGATCCCGCTCAACTGCCAGACGTATTCCATTTCCTGGGCTCAGAGGCTATTCAAGTTCCCATTCAGATAGATATTCCAACATTAGCAGAAAGGGGTCCTCAACAACAGCCAAGATAACAGTGGAGAAGGAGATTGCGCTCAGGACGCCAACGCAATCGGTCTGACCAGCAAGCTCCAGAAGATAGGGAGGTTTATTCTTCACAGTTAGCCTCGGGACTACACTCATTGTTCTATACCTGACCTGTCTCCTTTTTACCATCGTCTGGAGATTTTCAGGTTAAGCTGTTTTTTCTTTTTGATTTATTATTATAAATCCCTGCCTTATATAATCATGGGGGAGCTTTTTAATAGGCAAACTGCAGGAGTTTGGGGTTTAGAAACATGAGCCCAATGTTTTTCTTGTTTAACTAATGGATGCAGTAAATGGCTGGATTCTAACAGGAATACAGGTGATACAGATTACAACTCTCTATTATTAGGGGTTAGTGGGTCTGGGAGGCGATGGAAATGGCCCATACCTCCCAGAGGATAATTTGTAAGCCATATATGTCCCGGGTATCTTTCACCAAAGATTAAGGGGGATTAGTTCCTCTACCCTACAGCACACTGCTAGTTGTGTTGTTTTTTTTTTGTTTTGTTTTTTTGTAGCACTTTATTCCTGCCCATTGATTGAATTGCTGGGGATGGAAGTGCACAGTTGCCGCTCCCTGATTGGGCTTGTAAGAGGGTGCTGCACACATTGATGTTCACTGGTTGGATTGAAATAGAGCTTTCTTTTGGTGGTATTTGATCGCCTCTGCAGTTTTTATTTTTTGCACTATAAACAAAAAAAGAGCAACAATTTTGAAAAAAACACAAAATTTTGTAATTTTTGCTATAATAAATATCCCCATTTTTTTTTAAAAAAAGCTAATTTTTCTCAGTTTAGGCCGATATGTATCCTTCTACATATTTTTGGTAAAAAAAAAAAATCGCAAAAAGCATATATTGCAAAACTTATAGCGTCTACAAAATAGGGGATAGATTTATAGCATTTTTATAATTTTTTTTTGTACTGGTAATGGCGGCGATCTGCGATTTTTATCGTGACTGCGACATTATGGCGGACACATCGGACAATTTTGACACATTTTTGGAACCATTGGCATTAATACAGCGATCAGTGCGATTAAAAATGCATTGATTACTGTAAAAATGTCACTGGCAGTGAAGAGGTTAACACTAGGGGGTGGTGAAGGGGTTAACTATGTTCCCTGGGAGGTGATTCTAGCTGAAGGGGACTAACTAGAGGAACTGACAGATCGTGGTTCCTAGCTATTAGGAACACACGATCTGTCACTCCTGTCAGAACAGGGAAGTATGTGTTTACACACACTCGTCCCTGTTCTGTGTCTCCTGCTCACAATCGCTCGTGGCCTGCGGTCCCTGGCGATCCCTGGAAGAAGATGCATTCTATGAGAATCCTATATGGCTGCCTGCACAACTGTTCTCATAATGAAGAGCTGCCCAACTGCTGCAGATTACTTGCCCAACTACCTCTGCCTCATCAGGTGTGGCCTCTTTGAGCTACTGAGGGAGAAAAGCTGAGAACAATGGTTGTAAAAAATAGAGCTAACTGGTCCCGAGTCTAGATACAAGCATGGTGATTAAATAGGCACTCCTCTGCAACAATATCACGTAATATCCTTTCCATTTATGAGGGTAGGGTAAGGTGTCACTTCTGTAAAGCCCACAGAACTACCACTTCAGACAATGTTCCTCTCCAGCTTCTTGTTTGAAATGGATCTATTCCTTTTTCCTGTTTTCAGATGAACTTTCAGGTGCTTTATTTTGACCAGCAATGTAACCAATCTGAGCATCTCTATAACCCAGGGGTCTCCAAACCTTTTAGTAGGAGTGCCACATTGCAAATTTTACACATACTGGCGGGCCAAAAAAAATAAAATTAAATTATGAATGAATAAATGAATGTGCCTCCCCACACATCTATGTTTCCATCAGAGCCTTCCTGAAAATGTGTGTCCCCATAAGAGCCTCCCCACACATGTGTGTCCCCATCAGAGTCTCCCCCACATCTGTGTACCCATCAGAGTCTCCCCCCACATCTGTGTCCCCATCAGAATCTCCCCCACATCTATGCCCCCATCAGAGCCTTCCCTCACATCTGTGTTCCCATCAGGGTCTCCTTGCACACCTGTGTCCTGATCAGAGCCTTTCTGCACATCTGTGTCCCCATCAGAGCCTTTCCACACATCTGTGTCCTGATCAGAGCCTCTCGGCACATCCGTGTCCCCATCAGAGCCTTTCCACACATCTGTGTCCCCATCAGAGCCTTTCCACACATCTGTGTCCTGATTAGAGCCTCTCTGCACATCTGTGTACCCATCAGAGCCTTCCACACATCTGTGTCCCCATCAGAGCCTTCTTCCACATCTGTGTCCCCATCAGACTCTTCCACACATCTGTGTCCCCATCAGAGCCAAAAGCACATCTGTGTCCCCATCAGAGCTTTTTTGCACATCTGTGTCCCCATCAGAGCCTTTAAGCACATCTATATCCCCATCAGAGACTTCCCCATATCTGTATCCCCCATCACAGTCTCCCCCACATCGGTGTCCTCTATCAGGCTCTTTCCCATATCTGTGTCCCCCATCATAGTCCCTCCCATCAGAGTCTCCCACGTTTCTGTACTCCCATCAGAGTCTCCCACGTTTCTGTATTCCCATCAGAGTTTCCCACGTTTCTGTATCCCCATCAGAGTCTCCCCTACATCTATGTCCCCCCATCAGACTCTTTCCCATATCTGTGTCCCCATCAAAGTCTCCTGGATATCTGTGTCCTCATAGCACATTTATGTACAGCACATTGTGCCAAATTTGCCTCTTAAATAGCTGTCACAATAATGGCACAGTACAGGTCTCCTGCACCTCCCAGCTTCTGCCTGCCGCTACACAAGCAGGCTGAATGCGGAAGGATCACTAATATAAACATCATTGGTTGCTAGGACGCCAGTGGTCCTAACAACCAATCCCCACAGTACGTGACAGAGTGGGAGGGGGTGGGGGGAGCAGCTTTGTCTGCTGTTTGCCAGGACTTGCTGCCGAGAACAGGGGGGTTTAGAAAAGCTAGCAGATCAGCAGTGCTGTGTCTGCAGTGCCATCAGTGCCTGAGTGAGCTGTGGGCTGGAGAAAACATACAAGAAGGCCAGATGTGGTCCACGGGCTGGGGTTTGAAGACCCTTGCTATAACCAAACAGTGTATAGTGTGAAGGATAGAAGACATAGGGGAGAATTCAATAAAACTGCTACACCACTTTTCTGGCATTAATTGCTCTTGTTAATGTGTTATGCCTAATTCAAAAAACAACTGAGACAGTTTTGATTCTGACAGCAGCTTGTGTGGCAAATTCAGGTAGTTTTAATTTGCTCCACTTCTTCATTGTGGAGCAACACCTGCTCCAAATTCAAAATAAAAGATTTTGCAAACGTGTCTTGCATGCGTTGTAAAAGTGACGCAGCATGCGCCAAATTCAAGTACAAGTTCTCGACAGATACATGAATTTGCAGCACGCTAAATTTGTCCCCTTTTCCAGAAAACAGTCTATGCAATTAAGGGGCCTCAGTAGATTTTAAAAATCTGTGCAGCTTTGTAAAACGATCTTTTTTTTTTCACCTGTAGGCCATTTGGGTCCTCTCAGAAGTCTGGCTTAATAAAATTCCTAGTTAGCAAGCTTTGTCGCTAACATGCGAAAACCATTTCACTCCTGCAATGCTAGGAAGATCATCCAGTCTACGGTTTATGTCTCCTGAAACTTATCCCCAGTCTCTAACAACTCTTAAAGGAAGTCTGCAATCTCTGACCAGCTCCTATCTCATACCTGACAGATTTTAAAAGGATTGTAATAATTGAATATTATATGCACCCCTTTTGATGATGCCAGGATCACACATGGGGCCCCAGGTATCATGACAGTTGACAACCTCTGCTTTAAACTAACGCAACTTTAATTTTGGCCACTAGGTGGGGTAATATACAAGCATCTATTATAAATATAGCTCAATTGTTAAATACAATAGACTTTTGAGGCTTCATTGAAGAAAGTGAGGATCCCACCTTCTGTACAAACAAGCTTCTGCAAACACAGAAGAATGAATAAGGCAGGTTACACAATTTTTTTTATATCCTTTGAAGTCCTGCCAATGTGTGTTCTTGCATTCTTCGGTGCAGACCCATGTGATGCACACTTTCCATACAATATTAGCAAATATCTACTGCAATTAAGGCACATATGCAAGCCATTGTATGTATGAAGCCTTTAATTGCATATAAACAAAGTTTTTTTTCTTTTGTGATAGAATAGAGATAAGTTAGAACCCATGTAACTTTTTTTTTTAAGCATACAAGCCTGTGTCCATTGTTTCAGTGCATCACACTGTTTACATTTTTAAATCTTATTGGCAGTGTACAAATGTATACTCCTTGCAGGTATACACACAGAGCAATGTGCTGCAGTGAATTGTGGTGGCATCCGATGTGCAGCATTACACCGCACTGCACATGACTCCAGCATTCTGGTGTGAATGGGGCACAAACAAAAAACAGTTGCCCTTTGGGACTGGTTTTGATCAGGTGCAGAAAAATATCAGTCACTGCACATAGTATGAATAAGCCCCAATTTGGAGAAATCTCTTGCTTCCTGTTGTTTCTCAAGACAGGACATTAAATTTCTCCATTAGGACACAGACAGAATTACCGTATTTATCGGCGTATAACACGCACCGGCGTATAACACGCACCCCAATTTAGGACGGAATTTTAAGGAAAAAAAACTTTTAGGAGGGAAGTTGAAGGGAAAAAAAACTTACATTTAAATGCCCATCATTGCAGCCTTCTCAGTGCAGCCTTGTCAGTGCAGCCTTGTCAGTGCAGCCATGTCAGTGCAGCCTTCCCCAGTGCAGCCTTGTCAGTGCAGACTTCCCCAGTGCAGCCTTGTCAGTGCAGCCTTCCCCAGTGCAGCTTGTCAGTGCAGCCTTCCCCAGTGCAGCCTTGTCAGTGCAGACTTCCCCAGTGCAGCCTTCCCCAGTGCAGCCTTGTCAGTGCAGACTTCCCCAGTGCAGCCTTGTCAGTGCAGACTTCCCCAGTGCAGCTTGTCAGTGCAGCCTTCCCCAGTGCAGCCTTGTCAGTGCAGACTTCCCCAGTGCAGCCTTGCCAGTGCAGACTTCCCCAGTGCAGCCTTGTCAGTGCAGCCTTCCCCAGTGCAGCCTTGTCAGTGCAGCCTTCCCCAGTGCAGCCTTCCCCAGTGCAGCCTTCCCTAGTGCAGCCTTCCCCAGTGATCCCAGCCATTCTGGGCTTCAAAATCGCCGACCGCGATTTGAAAATGGCGCCGCCGGCGCCGAAATACACAGTTCCGGTCCTCGGCTCTTTCCGGCGGCTCTCGTTCACTTTCGGCTCCACTCGTAGTCCCGAGCAGAGCTATCCGAACCTAGCCGAGTAGGTTCGGATAGCTCCGCTCGGGACTACGAGTGGAGCCGAAAATGAACGAGAGCCGCCGGAAAGAGCTGAGGACCGGCTCTGTGTATTTCGGCGCCGGCGGCGCCATTTTCAAATCGCGGTCGGCGATTTTGCAAATCTGACGGGAGGTCGGGATCGCAGGGTATCGGCGTATAACACGCAGCTGCGATTTTCCCCTGGTTTTAAGGGGAAAAAAGTGCGTGTTATACGCCGATAAATACGGTAATTTTCAGGGGTTGTAAACATTCCCTAACCACTTGTCTTCCAAGTTACGTCTATAAACAACACGGTAGACAAGTGGTTAAAGTAGAACTATAGGCAAAACTTTTTCTTTTTTCATTTTGGATAGAGCAAGGGAGTGTTATAACCCCTGTCAGATTTTTTTCTGCACCATCTGTGTCCCATTGCAGAGATTTCCTGACTCATAGCCAAACAGGAAGTGAGAGGAAATCCCTGCAAATTAAGGGAATTCTTTGGGGACCCCCAGGTCACTAGAACTAGTGTCCCTATTGGAAGACTTCTCCTCTATTACTTTTCTGAGGATAACCCAAAATCTGGGTTTTCTTTTACTTTCACTTTCAATGATGATGGTAAAACAGGACAAATAGAGAGGGTGATACTCCTGAACAGGGCCAGAGAAAGCAATAAAAACTGACAGGTAATTTAACTCCTCTCCACTCTATCCAAAGCTTTTTGCCTTTAGTTATACTTTAAATTCAGCAGCTTTCAGCTTGATACTAGGCTTTTAAAGCTGGAAAAGGGCTTTCCGATACAAGTGATCCAGGCAGCTCTAAAGATCACTTTTATGGGGCTAACAAAGTGCGGGGAGCCCTGGACCATGGTAAAATACTTCCCTAGCAAGTGCAGCAGGAAGTCGGGGAACATCTATGCCCTGATCCCTCCTGCAATAAATGACCCCAGAAGAGACGTGTATTTTGTCATTTCTGGAGTCACAGCTGTCATTCCTCAGCTAGATCTCAATTGCATTGGAAGGCAAGGGAGACATTGGGGGGGGGTCTTACGGGCCTTAAGGCCCGTACACACGATTGGACTTCCCGACGGGAAATGTTGGATGTCAGGCTGTGTGTATGCTCCATCGGACAATTTTTGTCGGACTTTCCGCCAACAAATATTGGCTAGCATGTCTTCAAATTTTCCGCCAACAAATGTGTGTAGTCGGATTTTCCGATCGCATGTACACAAGTCCGTTGGACAAAAGTCCAAAGTACAAACACGCATGCTCAGAAGCAAGGATGAGCTGGAAGCGTTGGTCTTTAAAACTAGCGTTTGTAATAGAGATATCACATTCGTGACGCTGCAAATTATGAAATCTCCCAATGCGGTGCATTCTCTTCTTCTTTATAATGGTATAATAATGAAGCTGCTTTGCTGGTGATATTCACAGAGTTCTGACAAACGTATTAATTTAATTTTTTTTTTTCTAGTGATCTCCAGAATAATCTTTTTTTTTTGTGTCAAGTTACCACAACACCATTATTATCTCGTATTTTTAAAGCTCAAAGATACAACTATGTTGCTGTCCCTTGTTAATTTGACATTGTGTTTTTGAAATGTACCTGCCTACTCACAAATAAACTGTCCTTTTTTAAGTAAAACACATAACCAAGTATTTTGCAAACCCAAAATGTTTTATTCAATAGGGAGCACAAGGTCATATAAAAATCAAGATGAAGGCAACGATGGAGAAACAGTTGGAATTGGTGAAGCGTTTGTACCCTAGGGCAGACATCAATTATTTGAATGTAAACATTGGTAACCTGAGGAGTTAATTTAATAGGGAACACAATACGGTCCTGGACTCCGAGAGATCAGGAGCAGCAGCAGATGACATATATGTCCCGAGGCTGTGGCCTTACAACAGCCTGCGTTTTTTGCCAGAACACACCCAACCCAGGCTATCACTCTCAACACCTCCTTCAACACAAATTAAAGAAATTAAATCAAAAATGCATTCTTTGCACCAACATAAAAAATAATTAAACCAAAATAAAACTATAAATGATAGTGTTGGTAATCCCCAGCCCAGTGGCCTTGTTGGGGTGTTGTTGCTGCATTGGCTACGGTCCGCCATGTTGCTGTGGTGGGTGGGGTGGCTGTTGTGGTGGTGGAGGAGGATGGTCAAATTTGCAGAGGTGCATTTTAGGGGTGATTAGGCCCTTCCTCCCCTTGTTCAGGGCCTGAAGGATGATTTCCTCCCACATACAGCACTGGCCCTCCTCCATTTCTTTTAATTTATTCCCTGTCATGTAGCCAAAAGCATCCTGGGAATCAGGGGTCATGCTAATCGCAGTTGTTGCATGCCGGAGAAAAGCAGCCGTGGCATAATCCAGGTTTCTGGACTTCCTGGCCCTTTTTGTTGGAGGGCGGAGGGGAGGAACCTGGCATTCAGTCAGGCTGCTTGACACGGCCTCCTCTTGGCTGAGACTTTCCTATGTATGAAAATGGCATATAGTTTTAGGTTTTTGTTTATCAATCACACACAATTTTGAGCTCATGACTGTTGCAAATTGAATGTTAACTTATAGAAAAGACTATCATTCTGACCCCAGCATTTTTCATTCTTATCCCAATCATTTTTGGCCACTACTGTCTATTGATATGTAAAGCACTTTGTTAAAGCAGAAATTTGGGATCAATAACATCTAGTTAATATCATTAAATTTTTGCCCACAAATATGTTCAACAATGCTATACCTGGGTCAAGCTGGGCTCCTCCACATCTTCTTCCTGTGTCGAAGGCCCAGGGTGGACCTCAGGAGCCTCAGCTGATGTGGAAGGAAGTGTTCAGAGCGATGGCCTGGGTTCGGTCTGGTCTGACAAAAAACGCAGGCTGTTGTAGTACCACAGCTTGGGGACATATATGTCATCTGCTGATGCTCCGGATCTCTGGGAATCCTGGGCCTTCTTGCGCTCCCTATTATATGTGCTCCGCAGGCTGCCAATTTTGGCCTTCAAATAAATAATGTCTGCCTTGGTATACACAGGCTTCACCAATTCCAACAGTTCCACCATCGCTGCTTTCCTCTTGATTTTATTGAAGTAATCCTTGCATTTAACTTGCCATAGACATGGCAGCTCCTGCTACTGTTCGATAAAGTCATGGAGGAAGTCAGGGGCAGTAAATTTATCCACCAAATTTTTTTCCTGATGATAAAGATCAGGAAAGTGCTGCAAAAAAAGTAGTAATTTGTCGTGTGTTTCTATTATTATTATTACTTTCATGCTGGTCCATGTTCTTTTCTTTACTGTTGTACAGTTTAAAATGCCAAGTTTTATGTTTGTGGACACAGGAATCGTTTGTGGGACATTAAACATCATTAGTTCGACCACTAATATGTAGTTTTTGGGAGATGCAGGTTAACTACATTTGTTCAGGCCTATTTTGATTAAAATAAGTTCATTAGATTGTTGAAACTATAATGAAATGTCAACTTTATTCAGTGTCAGTAGAGGACACTCAGCAGCTGAATCTGGATGCAGGAGCACTAGTGTGGGACACCATAACACCCTTGTTATGGTGTCCCATGCAGGTGCTCCAGTGGATACTAGGGGTTTCTCCATGTGTAAAACTTGCACAAAACAGGTAAGTATTCCAGCTTTTGAAAGTGAAAAAATCATGTATTCAGCTTGGAACTCTGCCAAAACAGACAATTGGAAGACACTTCCAAGCAATGTTTCATATTACTATTTCTAGCCTAACATATCTGTCTGCTAAGTATACCTTTTTTGTATTCACATAGGGGAGAAAAGAAGAGGGACATCTGAGGACACCAGTAAACCCACACCTAATGAAGAAAGGCAACTCACCACACCCTGAAGATGTTGATGCTGATGTTCAGGAAGTGCTGGGTGAAGTTGTAGAAATGGTGTCGACCACAAGTCACTGTCTGAGACCACAGCTTCAGGTAATAAATGGATGCCTGCATATTTTTAATACATGGTGTTTTTATTTATTTTTAGGTGACGTGGATGTTGTGGAAGAAGAAACTCACTTCAGCTGTGAATCCTGATCAGTGAGATCATGGTTTGTAATCGTGATTTGGGACAAATGAAACAAAACATCAATGATGTTCAAAAAAGACTGAGCAACATAATCAATATTTTAGGGAAAATCTAAACAAAAGTAACATTTTATAGTTGTCGTTATGTTGTACGTGTTTCTACAGTTTTAAATGAATCTCAAAGCAAAATTTTGAAGATGCACACAGTGTGTCAACGTGCTATCTCCCATCATGGGATATCAATGTACGCGTTTTGTGGGTGTAACCCCTGTTTCGGGGGGGCAACCCATTACTCTCACCTACTTTAGTTTGGAGGAAGGGGTTACACCCACAAAACCCGTCCATTGATATCCCATGATGGGAGATAGCACATGTTGACACACTGTGTGTTTTGGGGCTTTAGCAAAATAGATGTAGGGAAAAGACACACATTTTAGGCATGGGATCATGAGAGAAATCCAAATGTTGAGTCCCAATTTGCATGCATCTTCAAAATTTGGCTTTTAGAGGGGTGAGATCCCCCATCTGATGAAGGCAAGATCAACACAGTTTTGACATACTAATGTCTCATATGGCCTTCACTTTAGCAAAGTCGAACTTTGTAAGTTCCTGAGTTGGGGATGTGTATGTTATGTTTTTAAACATGTTTGTTTAGCCCCAAAAAGGGCAAATTAATTTCAAACATACATGTTATACACCAAGATGTTGGTTTGTTCAAAAAATGTTTATAACGCACATGTGAATGTGCTTGAAGTAAAATGTTTTATACTCAACAATGTGTGGCTTCTTATTTCAATGCTCAATACCAGTGTATTTGTTAAGTTGGTGTAGTTACAGTGACAATGTGCTGTAAAATGTGCCAAAATCAGGCCAGTTTAGGGACTCCAAGCAATTCATTCAAGGAGTTGAAAAGGATAAATATTTTTAGCATTAATGCATTACATACATTAACAACAATAACATTGTGTGTGTGTAGCAGACCCACAGCACAACATAATAGTTAGCTGAGGAAGAGATTGTCACCTCGTGTATCAAATAAGTTACGTTTGCACTATTGAAGAAAATGGCCAAAATTAAAAGGCTATTTGAGAACCTAGGAGACAGATAAAAAACACAAACAGTAATTCAAATGAAATATTAGTTTAGATTTCAAAAAAGGTTTATTGGACATCTGCCACATTTTGCTGTAAAGCAATTGCCCCTCTACCCACAAAGTAATCCACATATTTTTGTCTGAATTTGCGGGCACTTTGGGCAGGTAAGCCAGCACAGCCACTTTCTAGAGCCGTCATTGCTGTTTCTGCAGCAAAGTCGGCCTCAGTCGAAACTGAGGCCAGATAGCTGGCTGCATTCTTTCTTAAATAGTTGTGTAGAATGCAGCAGCACAACACCACATGGTTCAGTTTATTTTCAGCCAGGTTCATGGCCATTAGGAACGGCTTGCCATTATGCCAAATGCATTCTCCACCACTCTTCTGGCACGAGACAGCCAGTAATTGAAAACCCTCTGCTCTGGGGTCATGTTCCTCATGGGGAACGGCCTCATGAGATGTTCCCCCAGAGCAAAGGCCTTATCCGCTACAAAAACAAAGTTGAGGCCCTCCACGTTCTCCTCAGGAGGTGGCAACCGCCAGGTGCCATTTTGTAGCCGCCGGTAGAACTCTGTCTGGGCTATCACTCCTCCATCAGAGTTTCTGCCGTTCTTCCCAAAGTCCAGGTATAGAAACTCATAAATGGCTGACACCACCGCCAACATGACAATACTACAAAAGCCCTTGTAGATGTAGTAATAAGAGCCAGAGTTGGGTGGTGGGACAATGCTCACAAACATTCTTGGCCAACATAAGTATAACATTTATTTAAATGAGTATTTAAAGACAAAAGTATAAGGTCAACTTATGAGATTCCTCACCCCCTCTGGAAAAATGTTATGGTGGGGGGGTGGGTAGATGTTTTGGACAGGTAACCCTCTCCACTTCATTGAGAGCTGAATGCATAAATAATGTGTGTTACTTTGGCCAGAACCCCCTTCCTTACACTATTGGCAGCCCACTGGACAGGTAAGAAGTGTCATAATCCAAAAATATGGAAATTGAAGCACATTTTTACATTCATTACCTATCAAGATAATAGGAGACCAAACCTTTCAACAGTACCATTTGAAAGTATTCAGGCAGGCCCTTGCACTACATGCTGAACGTGCAGTTGGAAGTAAAGTCGCTGTAGATCCAAGGGGGACATGCAAGGAAAATAAAAAACAGCATTTTAGCTTGCACATGATTGGATGATAAAATCAGCAGAGCTTCCACTCATTTCAGATCTACCCCTTGGATTTAGAGCGACTGCACTTCCAAGTGCACTTTCTTCCCTTTCGTAAATAACCCCCATAGTGTGTATGGGTTTGTCAGCAGATAGAGTATTGGTGTTTGTTGACTTAGCGGTTGGGGGGAGGGTTCCAAATGAGTTTGGGCCCAAAAAAAATAGCCTCTTGCACTCTGCCTGAATTTAAGGACAACAATAACATTTGTACTCATTGTAAGGGGTGTTTAGGGTAAGCACTAAAATGTAGCTGACAAAATACATTGTTAAGTTACTAGGCTAGGTGTGTATGGGCCCAGGATAGCATGCTGGGGAGGTTAGTGAAGGCAAATATGCATGAAGGACAAAAAAGGAGCATTAAAAGCTTACAGCATGCATGAGGACAAAGAGGACATTCACAGCATATTACAATAATGGTAATTATCCCTTTCATGACTAAGCCTATTTTTGAAATTTGGTGTTTACAAGTTAAAATCCTTATTTTTTGCTAGAAAATTACTTAGAACCCAAAAACATTATATATATATTTTGAGCAGAGAATCTAGAGAATAAAATGGCGATTCTTGCAATATTTTATATCACACGGTATTTGTGCCGCATTGTTTTAAACGCAAATTTTTGGGAAAAGGGACAATTTCATGAATTTTAAAAAATTCAAACAGTAAAGTTACCCCAATTTTTTTGTATAATGTGAAAGATGATGTTACGCCAAGTAAATAGATACCAAACATGTCACGCTTTATAATTGCACGCACTTGTGGAATGGCGACAAACTACGGTACCTAAGAATTTCCATAGGCGACGCTTTAAATTTTTTTTACGGTTACCAGGTTAGAGTTACAGAGGAAGTCTAGTACTAGAATTATTGCTCTCGCTCTGATGATCGCGGCGATACCTCACATGTGTGATTTGAACACCGTTTACATATGCGGGCGTGACTTCCGTATGCGTTTTCTTTGCTGCGCGAGCTCGCGGAGACGGGGGCGCTTTAAAAAAAAAATGTTCTTATTTATTTTATTTATTTTTATTTTTTTTAAATGTGTTTTAAAAAAAAATTTTTTTTGATCTCTTTTATTGCTGTCACAAGGAATGTAAACAACCCTTGTGACAGTAATAGGTGGTGACGGGTACTCTTTATGGCGGGATCAGGGGTCTAAAAAACCCCCGATCCCTCCTTTGCACTTCATAGTATTCAGATCGCTGAAAACGGCGATTCTGAATACTGTGTATCTTTTTAAAACCGGCGCCATTGGCAGCCGAGTAAACGGGAAGTGACGTCATGACGTCGCTTCCGCGCTTACAATGAGAAGGCTGGAACGAAGCCGCCCACAGCTTCGTTCCAGCCTGCCCCCAGCCGCCGGAGGCACTGGATTGGTCACCAGGCCTCCCGATGGCACGGGAGGCCCGGTAAGAACGGCGGGAGGCAGCGGGAGGGGGGATGTCCCCTCCCGCTGCTCCGGTATAACAGCCGAGCGGCTTTTAGCCGCATCGGTTGTTATATCTGGATAGCCGATCGCCGGCTCCAAACAACGGTACCGGGATGATGCCTGCAGCTGCGGGCTTCATCCCTGTATAACCCCGGAAAGCCGAGTACGCACATCTGCGTACGCTCGGCGGGAAGGGGTTAAGGAATGAGGAAATGAATACAATACATTAGCAAACATTAGATATATAGAATATGATGTTAAAGGCGAAAGGCTAAAACTTACCCGAATATAGTCCTTCTGCAGGACTTGGATGAAGGCAGAACGAGTCTCTGGAATAATGATTCCCAGAGCCTGGGGGGAGATCCCAGTTGTGAACTTCAGATCCTGGAGAAGCCAAATACCGCAAGGTGGCGACGAGCCTTTGCTCGGGAGTGATGGCTTGCCGCATACATGTGTCCTGCTTAGTAATATAGGGGGACAGCAAAGCCAATAGACGGTGAAAGCCGTGGTCCATCACTCAGAGATAATTCCTGCAATCATCAGGATTATTCTCCTGGAGCTCCTGCAACAAAGGCATATGACAGAATTGGTCACAATTAAGCAACCAATTCTTGGTCAAAGAACTCCTCCTCCCCCTATTCCTGGACTGGACTTGGGTCAAAGCAATAACTCCAAGCCCAACAATAGTAGCACGATCTCTCTGACGAGAACGCCACATGGCTATTATACGAACGGCCGTTGAGAATGAACTGACAGAACGCACTGAGAATCAGAAAGGACCTGACAAGCACAACCTGAAAAACAGAAACGAACTGACAAGCACGAGGCTGCAAAGCGCGAATCTACACTCACCAAACTTCTACTAACACGAGATTAGCAGGAGCCCAAAGGGTGGCGCATGGCTAGTGAACTTCCTTTTTATCAGCTCGTAGTACATCTAGTACGTCACTACGTTCGTAATTGTTGGCCAACATTTGTGTGACCATGTGTATGCAAGACAAGTTTGAGACAACGCCCTTAGGACAAAATTCCACGGTTTTGTTGGTGGAAAGTCCAATCGTGTGTACAAGGCATAAGACTCCATAGGGGTAACCTATCAGCTGCCCATGCTATAACATAGGGGGCTATTAGCCCCCTTTGTGATAACAATAAAGCTAAAATAATAAAATAAAAAAAAGTGTAAAAAAAAAAAAATGATATAAAATAAATAAAAATAACAAAAAAAAATGATTAAAACCCCTGACCCCTCTATACACACCCCATATAAAAAAAGTGCAGAGTAAGGCAAGCATATGCAACATCAATTTTGCCACACATGTAAGGTATCACTGTGAACATCAAAATGAAAGCAATAACTCTAGGACCATAATTCACAGTTAAAGCGGTAATAAAGTCATACTTACCTGCTCTGTGCATTCGTTTTACACAGAACAACCCGGATCCTCCTCTTCTCGGGTCCCACGCCGGTGCTTCTGGCCCCTCCGTCCTGCAGGCGTGCTCCCAAACCGCGGCTCTGTGTGTCCATTCACACACCGAGCTGCGGCTTGGCCCTGCTCCCTCCATCTCTTGATTGGCTCACTGACAGTGATTGACAGCAGCAGGAGCCATTGGCCAAAAGCCATTTAAGAGTGCAAGGCCCCAGAGAGCCAAGTCTCTCTTGGACATCGCTGATTCGAGAGGGGCTCAGGTAAGTATTGGGGGGGGGGGGCTGCTGCACACAGAAGGGTCTTTACCTTCATGCATAGAATGCATGAAGGTAAAAAAAATCTTGTGCCTTTACAACCACTTTAACTTTAAACTAATAACCTGCAAATGCTTTTAAAACATTGCCTAGGAGAATACTGGGTACGCTAGTTTTTTGTGAGGTGTGCGCAGCCTGTCATATTTGGTATCTATTTATTTGATTTAAAACCATCTTTCAATAAATTATCAGCTGAACGGTGACTACATCCTATCAGATGCTGACACTGTTTGGGTATTCAGGCGGACAAGAACGCCCTAGCTGCCTAAATACAAAAGCTGTTTAGAGTTTATGGAGAAATCAATTAATTTTCCGGGCTGAATAAGAGAAATCTGTCTGTGTGTGGCTAGCTGGCTGGACATGAATTGAAATTTGGGGGATTCGGCAGGGACCTAGCCAAAATTCGATCTATGTATGGGCAGGGAGATTTCTGTACAAGCACCCTGTCCGATTTTCCCCACTTGATACTGATGGTAGTGAAGCCTCCCTGTTGTCAGAATACAATAACAGTGGGGAGTGGGGAAAGTTATAATGGGCACAGCAGGTGTACATGCCTGGCTGGAAACTCAGCACAGGGATGATGTTGGGAAGTGAATCCCTCATAATGGGTACAGTGAGGCTGCATTTGATGGCACAGTGGCTGCAATTGATGACACAGTGGATGCATTTAATGGCACAGTGGCTGCAATTGATGGGCACAGTGGCTGCATTTGATGGCACAGTGGCAGCATTTGATGAGCACAGTGGCTGCATATGATGGGCACAGTGGCTGCATTTGATGGCACAGTGGCTGCAATTGATGGGCACAGTGGCTGCAATTAATGGGCACATTGGCTGCATTTGATGGGCACAGTGGCTGCAATTGATGGGCACAGTGACTGCATTTGATGGCACAGTGGCTGCAAATGATGGGCATAGTGGCTTCATTTGATGGGCACAGTGTCTGCAATTGATGGCACAGTGGCAGCATTTGATGCCACAGTGGCTCTAATTGATGGGCACAGTGGCTGCATTTGATGGCACAGTGGCTGCATTTGGTGGGCATAGTGGCTGCTTTTGATGGGCACAGTGGCTGCATATGATGGGCACAGTGGCTGCAATTGATGGCACAGTGGCTGCAATTGATGGGCACAGTGGCTCTAATTGATGGGCACAGTGGCTGCATTTGATGGCACAGTGGCTGTATTTGATGGGCACAGTGGCTGCATATGATGGGCACAGTGGCTGCATTTGATGGCACAGTGGCTGAAATTGATGGGCACAGAGGCTGCATTTGATGGCACAGTGGCTGCAATTGATGGGCACAGTGGCTGCAATTGATGGGCACAGTGGCTGCATTTGATGGGCACAGTGGCTGCAATTGATGGGTACAGTGGCTGCAATTGATGGCACGGTGGCTGCATTTGATCGGCAGAGTGGCTGCAATTGATGGCACAGTGGCTGCATTTGACGGGCACAGTGGCTGCAAGTGATGGCACAGTGGCTGCATTTGATAGGCACATTGGCTGCATTTGATATTTTTTTTCAGAATTTTTCAGTTTGTTTGTACCCCCAAAAAATTTTGAGCACCAGCCGCCACTGGCGGAGAGGATTACCTCATTGAGTATGTGGATGGGGGAATTAAGTACTGTATGTTTTTTTTTGTTCAAGGCGCTGAATGAACAAAAAAAACCAAACTGTATAATCTATGGGCTACTGTAGTCTAACCAATTCTAAAAAAAAAGTTTTGGCTTTGGAAATCAGGGAACTGCGGCTGCTGAACTTCATTAACTAGTGAATCACTGACCTGGAACAAGTGAAGTGTCCCAACACTTCATTGTCTATGTGCTTGTTCCAGGTCATTAACCCGCTAAGTAAAAACAAGGACCCACTCATTCATGTATAGCTGTTCATTTATATAGTTTGCCTGCATGCTACTCAGTGCTAATACAAAAAGATAAACTGTTTGAAAGAGGCCTTACTGTATATGTTCATAAAAAATTGATTTTTGAATTGTGTTTATAGCTTTTTATAGTTGTGTCACAGTTGGTTTATACCTGTATTTAATTTGATAATCCAACTATGCTATTCTTATATGACTAAATACAATGCTTATAAGGTGAGGACAACCCTAACATGTAAGGTCCACATTTTGAAAGGGGAATGAAGTTCTACGCTTCACTAAACTGGAAAAAGAAACGAAGTGAGAGCATTTGCCAAGAAAATCTTGATAAATAAGCTTCTGTAACACACTGTGACCTCTTTACTTGTATCTGCAGGAACAAATGAAGAGAGGAATTACAAAGAAAGAGTTGAAATACTGCCGAAGAGATCCACAGAAATGGAAACTGCTGCTGAACCGTGATTACTAAGATTTATTATTTCACAGCCATGCAGTATATAGGGACTGCGATACTTATTAGTGCACAGGCTTTGTTGTAGTTTTATTGTCCTTTTTTAAAGTGTCAGAGATGCTGTGTTCAGTCCTGATTAGTTGTAGTTTTCACTTATCTACAATCACCACCAGCACTTATCTTAGTACATTTTTGCATTAAGCTAAGAGGCATTATACATTACTGTGTCTGCAGTGAGACCAATGTGGGAAGTTAAAGTGATTGTAAAGGATCGTTTTATTTTTTTTTAAATAACAAACATATCATACTTACCTCCACTGTGCAGCTTGTTTTGCACAGAGTGGCCCCGAACATCCTCTTCTGGGGTCCCCCGGCCACTCTCGCAGCTCCTCCCCGCGTCAGATGACCCCTAGGAGAAGCACTCTCCTGAGGGGGTTACCTTGTGGCCGTGCTCCCAAGTCCAGCATTTGCGTCCACAGACACGAATGCTGGACTCGGACCCATCCTCGCCTCATTGGATTTGATTGATAGCAGTGGGAGCCAATGGCTGCGCTGCTATGAATCTATCCAATCAAGATCCAGAACCCCGTGGAGAGAGGGACAGCGCGTCCCCGCTGAACAGATGAAGGAGCTCGGGTAAGTAGAACGTGGGGGCTGGGGGGCCGGTGACTGCCAGGTGTTTTTTCACCTTAATGCATGGGGTTCATTAGGGTGGAAAAACACTAGGGTTTACTACCCCTTTAAAGTGACATCATACAGAACGTCTGTCACTCTCGTTTCAATATCTTAACACAGAATTTAGCTAAAAGAACTTGTCTGGTCTTATTTAAAGCATTACCAAAGGCAATTTTTTTTTTTTATTGTTATTAAAATAACAAACAAGTTATACTTACCTGCTCTGTGCAATGGTTTTGCACAGAGCATCCCAAAAGCTTCTCTTTTGGGGTCCCCCACTGGCACTGTCCACCCCTCCTCTTCTGTGTCTGCCCCCCATAGCAAGCTGCTTGTTATACGTTGCAGGTTTGCTCCCGAGCCGGGCTGTGTCTGTCTATAGATGCACAAAGTGCAGCGTGGCCCCACCCCCTGCTCTCCCGTCACTGGATTTGATTGACAGCAACAGGAGTCAATGGCTTCCACTATTGTCTCTGAGCCTGTGAGGAGAGAGAGCAGAGCTGCTGCACTTGGGCACAGTGGTGGATTGAGATCGGGCTCAGGTAAGTATTTAGGTGGGGGGGGAGCTAATCATGGAAGGTTTTTACTTTAATGAAAAGAATGCATTAGGGTAAAACATTTTTAGCCTTTAGAACTGCTTTAAAGCTGAACTCTAAATGCCCGTTTTTACCTAGGGTACCAGTGAGAAGCACATTTTCTTACCTTATCTCTCGTTCCCAAAGACTCCTTCTTCCACGCAACTGCCACCCTGAAGACTTTTCTCATTGGTGCTCCAGCCAGCAGTTGTAGCTTTGAAGTCAACGCATAAAAGGCTGGACCTTAAGTCCTGCATTGTGAGGACGTCAAGGGCCCACTCACAAGTTGGCGTGTCGGAGAGAAGAGGTGAGCAATGGCTGTGGAGTTGTGAGGAATAAGGAAGTTAAAATTCTTAGCCCTGGTACCCTAGGCACATAGCCCCTAATATCTATGCAGAGGGCTGTGTTTATGCACCCAGGGAGTGGCAGGGCGGGCTGCTGGCCAATCAGGGAGCCGGTGGGCGGGGAGCAGAGAGATGACATCATCTCTTACCACCTGCCCTACATCCCTGCAGTTCCATCTCGCTGTGCAGGCAGCCGCGGGCAGCAGAGAGATTACATCATCTTTCTGCTGCCTGACTGGTAATCTGTTGCCTGACTCTTTGGGACACAGCAGGAAAGTGACACAGCAAGTGACAATTGTAGCAGGCAAGTGACAATCTGCATCTAGTGACAGGTGACGTGGCAAGTGACAATCCGCATCTGGTGGCAGGTGACATGGCAAGTGGCAATTCGCAACGTGTGGCAGGAGACATGGCAAGTGACAATCTGCATCTGGTGGCAGGCGATGTGGCAACTGACAATCCACAATGTGTGGCAGGTGACGTGGCAAGTGACAATCCGCATCTGGCAGGTGACGTGGCAAGTGACAATCCACAACGTGTGGCAAGTGACAATCCGCATCTGGCAGGTGACGTGGCAAGTGACAATCCACAACGTGTGGCAGGTGACGTGGCAAGTGACAATCCGCATCTGGCAGGTGACATGGCAAGTGACAATCTGCAACGTGTGGCAGGTGACGTGGCAAGTGACAATCCGCATCTGGCAGGTGACGTGGCAAGTGACAATCTGCAACGTGTGGCAGGTGACGTGGCAAGTGACAATCCGCATCTGGCAGGTGACGTGGCAAGTGACAATCTGCAACGTGTGGCAGGTGACGTGGCAAGTGACACACTCAGGGCTCCCACTGATTCTGCATTATGGTGAGTTGAACTATTTCATTTTATATAACAATGTTATAATAGAAATAATGCGCTTCAATCTTTATGGCACCATAACAACCATGGTGCCCTGATGATTGAAGCTCCAGCGCCAGACATTTCCCTGATCAATTGCCCCCAAAAAAGTACTTTCTGGCAGTGCCCCTCCCGAGACTAGACTCTGGATCTGCCCCCGGCTTGTTGGACAACAGTTGGAAGATCCCCCCCATGACCGCTGATTTTGTCTTCAGGTCTCCAACATAAAGACAGATGCTGCATCATTTTTAGGGGCCCCGGCAACTTGACTGTGCTGCAACATTTATCTGGAGGTATCTCTATTAACCGCTTCTGGACCAGCCGCCGCAGTTTTACTGCGGCAGGTTGGCTCCCCTGCGCGAAACCATGTTACTGTACGTGGTCTTGCGGGGTCCAAGAGCGCGCTGCAGGAGGTGTGCGCCCGCTGCACAGCGGGGGTGCCGATGCTCATGGCCGACGGTCACGATGACTGCCGGCCGCGAGCGATCGTGACCAGGAGACACAGAACATGGACGAGTGTGTGTAAACACACACTTCCCTGTTTTGTTCTGACAGGAGTGACAGATCGTGTGTTCCTATTAGCTAGGAACCACGATCTGTCACTTCCTGTAGTTAGTCCCTCCCCCTTCAGTTAGAATCACCTCCCAGGGAACACAGTTAACCCCTTCACAGCCTCCTAGTGTTAACCCCTTCACTGCCAGTGAAAATGTTACAGTAATCAATGCAATTTTAATCGCACTGATCGTTGTATTGATGCCAATGGTTCCAAAAATGTGTCAAAATTGTCTGATGTGTCCACCATAATGTCGCAGTCATGATAAAAATCGCAGATCGCCGCCATTACTAGTTAAAAAAAAAAAAATATATATATAGGCTTGCTTGTATTTTGAATCATGTAATGGAATAATTTTCAGTAAAAGGACACTTTTTGCATCAAAGCATCGTTCCACGTGTTTTTTCCTATCCTTTATGGTGGAAGTTTGGGAGTCCACCCTGACGGTGCCTTGATTGAACAAGGATATCAAGAGAAGAGGGTAACCCACCTGATGTTTATATATATATATATATATATAAATATATATATATAAATCTATCCCCTATTTTGTAGACGCTATAACTTTTACGCAAACCAATCAATATACACTTATTGCGATTTTTTTTTACCAAAAATATGTAGAAGAATACATATCGGCCTAAACTGAGGGAAAAAAAAATGTTTTTATATATTTTTGGGGGATATTTATTATAGCAAAAGGTAATAAATATTGCGTTTTTTTTCAAAATTGTCGCTCTTTTTTTGTTTCTAGCGCAAAAAACAAAAAACGCAGAGGCGATCAAATACCACCAAAAGAAAGCTCTATTTGTGGGAAAAAAAAGAACGTCAATTTTGTTTGGGTACAACGTTGCACGACCGCGCAATTGTCAGTTAACACGACGCAGTGCCGAATCGCAAAAAGTGCTCTGGTCAGGAAGGGGGTAAATTCTTCCGGGGCTGAAGTGGTTAATAACTGTGTACTATCTGCACAGTTGCATCAGGACTCCTATTAAGGTCCTTTGCTGATAATACCTGTTTGTACATTAGATGTATGCACTATTATTAATCTCTTCCTATATAAAGCTTGTATTATTTCCACACCTGTATACTTATGATTAATGTTACAGTATATGCTGGTTGCAGTAGTTCCACTGTTTCCAATTACTTTGATTTGATTTCTGGTTAAAGCGGTAGTAAACCACTGAAAAACAAAACAAAACTGCAAGACAATAGCATAATGTGCTAGTATGCATCGCAATACTATGCATCGTCAGTGGCTGCATGCAGGGTCAATTCTTTTTACTTACGGGTAAGCCTTATTATAGGCTTACCTGTAGGTAAAAATCACCAAGCAGGCAATACAACCGCTTTAATTTCCCAGGAAGTGAATCCCCTCTGTTCACAGAAGCCCTGTCCTGGGTGGAGACAATGCCAACTTTATTAGCAAACCCACTCTTCCATTTAGAGAAGGTTCTAGTTCTCTTATTTATCTACAGGTTTGGGGAGGGCGATTTCTCATTACCCCCCCCCACCACCACCACCACCAAAAAGAGGGCTAAACATCCTTACAGGGATAGATGCACAGCTCTGGATGCTGAGTCCAGAGCTGCGTGCTAACATAAAGTGGGGAGGAGTTCTGTAGTCCTCAGAGATAGCTGAGAACAATGTAACTATGAGATAGCTGAGTACAATGTAACAATGTAAGGCAAAAAGGAGGTTCTGGACAGCCGCACTCAGGAATATGGCCTTTATTTGTAAAAAGTCCAACGGATACAAGCCACAGCAAAAAATGGGACAAACTAGCTAATGCGTTTCACACTTAACAGTGCTTAGTCATGGCTATGACTAAGCACTGTTAAGTGTGAAATGCGTCAGCTCGTTTGGCTATGACTAAGCACTGTTAAGTGTGAAACGCGTCAGCTCGTTTGGCTATGACTAAGCACTGTTAAGTGTGAAACGCGTCAGCTCGTTTGGCTATGACTAAGCACTGTTAAGTGTGAAACGCGTCAGCTCGTTTGGCTATGACTAAGCACTGTTAAGTGTGAAACGCGTCAGCTCGTTTGGCTATGACTAAGCACTGTTAAGTGTGAAACGCGTCAGCTCGTTTGTCCCATTTTTTGCTGTGGCTTGTAACTGTTGGACTTTTTACAAATAATGGCTATATTCCGGAGTGCGGCTGTCCAGAACTTCGTTTTTGCCTCATGTTGCTATAAACTTAGCCGGCACCTGGTGTTCCAGTTCTGAGGAGAGTCTTATATCCACATTTCCACCTGGAGCGGTGATCCCCTTACATTAAGCGCTTCAGCCCCGGAAGATTTGGCTGCTGAATGGCCAGGCCATTTTTTGTGATTCGGCACTGCATCACTTTAACTGACAATTGCGCAGTCATGTGACGCTGCAACCAAACAAAATTGGTGTCCTATTTTCCCCACAAATAGAGCTTTCTTTTGGTGGTATTTGATCATCTCTGCGTTTTTTATTTTCTGCGCAAAAATAAACAAAAAAAAGCAACAATTTTGAAAAAACACAATGCTTTGTACTTTTTGCTATAATAAATATCCCCATTTTTTTTTAAAAAAAAAGCATTTTTTTTCTCAGTTTTGGCCGATATGTATTCTTCTACATATTTTTGGTAATAAAAATCGCAATAAGCGTATATTGATTGATTGGTTTGCGCAAAAGTTATAGTGTCTACAAAATAGGGGATAGATTTATAGCATTTTTATCATTATTTTTTTTTACTAGTAATGGCGGCGATCTGTGATTTTTATCAGGACTGCGACATTATGGCGGACACGTCGGACACTTTTGACACATTATTGGGACCATTGGCATTAATACAGCGATCAGTGCTATAAAAATGCACTGATTACTGTAAAAATGTCACTAGCAGGGAAGGGGTTAACACTAGGGGGTGATCAACTGTGTTCCCTCTCTGTGTCCTAACTGAAGGGGGGAGGGGACTGTCTAGGGGAGATGACAGATTGCTGTTCATACTTTGTATGAACACACGATAAGTCTCTTCTCCCCTCAGAGAACCGGAATCTGTGTTTACACACATAGATCCCAGTCTATGTCACGAGCGATCGCGGGAGCCTGGCGGTCATCGCGGGAGCCTGGCGGTCATCACGACTGCCGGGCACTTGCAACGGCTCTGGGGCGAGCAGCGGACCTACGCCCCTAGTGGCTACAGGGCGAAGCGAGGTTACATAACATCCTTTCACCCAGCCGTGCCATTCTGCCGAAGTAAAACTGCGGCGGCTGGTCGGCAAGTGGTTAAACAGATATAACAAAATATTTTTTTCCATAAGTTTTTTATTAAAGTTATTTAAAAGTAGCATAAATACAGATGCTGAAGGTTTGTATGGTTGATGTCCTCGATTAGCGGGTGCCGGTCAACATCCATTGACTGGCACCCTCTGATTGGCTTCTGCTGTGACTAATCAAAGCAAAAGCATCCCCTAGGCAGCAGTGCAGAATCACGTATATATATGTGATTCTGCACAGAACGGCCACCCGGTAGCTGTAAATTTGCTATAGTGCGGTCGTTTAGTGGTTATGCTTTTGTCTCAATTGATTAGCTTTTGCAAGAACTAAAAAAAATGGACTGATCTGAACTGAAGATGGATGTGCAAACTGATGTAAACTGGTCATTTTTTAATTTTTTTAACAAAAAATGTGAATGAACTAATGATGTCCGTGTGAAAGAAACCCCCAAGGCTAGTTCACACCACATGCGTTCCAGGGCTTTTTTTTCTGCATCCAAAACGCATAGAAAGTAGATTATATTGTTTTCTATGGCATAATTCACACTAGTAATTGCATTTCCAGTGCATTCCAGTTCCAGAAAAAAAAAATAGAACATGTTGCATTTTTCCTGCACAGAACTGTACTGGAACGTGGTAAAACGCTTCAAAAACACACTGGAACGCACACATCAAAAACACACTGGAACGCACACACACACATCAAAAACACACTGGAACGCACACACACACATCAAAAACACACTGGAACGCACACACACACATCAAAAACACACTGGAACGCACACACACGCATCAAAAACACACTGGAACGCACACACACGCATCAAAAACACACTGGAACGCACACACACGCAACAAAAACGCACCAGACCCCAGTACAAAGTGACAAAAAATGGAAAAAAAGACAAATAAGCATCTGGAACGCACTCGGAAAGGCATCAAAAATAAGTCAAAAACACACTGAAACGTGTCAAAAACACGTTTTTGTGGTGTGAACTCTCCCTCAGGGTCCATTCACAGCAGCAGGCCTGTGTGTAATGGAAACACACTGATCTGTGCTGCGAAGAGCCGTTGCGAGTGTTGTTACACTGTTTATCTTTTTTTAATTTTATCGAAACATCACAAAATGACAATTTATTCAGATGTATGTACTGCGGTGCATTATGCTGCACTGTAGTGTGTCACAATGCACCGCACACACGCGTCTTTGCCTTTTTTTTCCCCATCATTGTGCTGTTGTAAAATGAAAGCACATAGGATGGAGGACAGATTGCCTTGTCTATGTGTACAGGGCCGTCTTTAAGGCAGGGCAAAAGGGGCAGCTGCCCTGTCATTGTTGTGGGGCCCAAAGCAGCTGCCTCATATTTGCCAACTAGCCCTGTTTAAATCCCCTTGTCCCTTGATGTTTTAGTCCTGTGCTGTGTCCCGATATCTCAGTGTGAAGTGCTGCTACTAATGCAGTCCAGCTCTGCCCTATTGTTGTGTACAGATGACTCACCTGCAGACTCTGTGTTTACATGTAAATAACCGACATTTATATGTAAATAAAGGCAGCATTCATATGTATATCATGCTCCCTGCAGTGAGGAGGATGTACTGTAACCTATAGCAACCAATCAGTGAGCAGTATTACTGTACAGTAATCTCTAGCAACCAATCAACAAGCAGAAATCATATGCTGTAACCTCTAGCAACTAATCGGTGAGCCTTAATGTGTGCTGTAACCTCTGGCAACCAGTCAGTAAGCGGTAATGATATGCTGTAACCTCTGGCAACCAGTCAGTAAGCGGTAATGATATGCTGTAACCTCTGGCAACCAGTCAGTAAGCGGCAATGATATGCTGTAACCTCTGGCAACCAATCGCAATTGATCTGCCTGATCTGATACAGTAAACTGATTTTAAGTCTAGCTGCTATTTATTGTATGTCTCAGAGCAGGTGGAGAGCAAAATTGTATGGGGGGCAAAAATTTTTTTGCCCAGGGTCCAATCAATATTAAGGACGGCCCTGTATGTGTAGACTGTGCTGGGCAAAGCTGCCAACACATATGGTGTGAATGGGCCTAGCTTGGCATGGTTATTTTTTTGTTTTGTGAATTGAACATATGTACAGATATAAGGTGGGTAGTGTAGTGAAAACGAGCCCTCCATCTTAGCAGAGCAGTCAGAAACTAGCGCAGCAATTGAGCGTCGCTTCACCTCAGCTATATTACCAAACACAATGTGTAATGAGAGGGTTTTCCCTCATGATAGATGCTAATGAGTGGCCACTGGGGAGCCAATAGGAAACGGCGTGGCGTTGCGGCTGTACGCGGCGGTAGGCGGGGCCGGTTGCCTTGGGAGCCCGTGAGCCGGGAGCTGCGTCACACAGTGAGGCCGCCATCTTGTGATCGGAGCGATGGGGCAGTGCGGGGTGATCTCCTCCAAGACCGTTCTGGTCTTCCTGAACCTTATTTTCTGGGTGAGTGCGGAGGGGGGGACGGGCGGGCTGTGCTCTGTACACCGGGGACTGTGGCGGCCATGTCACCTGGTGTCATTGTATAGGGAGCGGAGGGTTGTCCAGTGTATAGAGGGAGGTCAGCCTGACCAGGGGACACAGTGCTCATGTCTGCTGATTTACTTCATGTCATTGTATGAGGACAGAGTGTGCCTAGACTGAGAACACACCATCCGATCTGATTGTACGATGTGCTTCCCATCAGTACAAGGCTCCTCCTGGTGCGATCATTGGATGGGAGGATCAGGTGTGATCTCTCAGTACAGATTCTTGTCGCTCTTATGGCCCATACACTACATGAAAAGTGCGATAATCTGATCGCTAACACCGAGCTTTCTGGAGCCGATCGTGACGGTTCATCCGATTATTATATGATGGGACAAGCACAAAAATTTCTCTTGTACGATCCCAGATCGTCTGATTTTTCTTTTAATCAGTACAGTTATCATTCGAAAATACAAATACGATACGACACGTGACATGACATGTAATTTTTGTAAAACTTAATTTTCGATATGAGACTGTTATTCTTTGCATGCTAATCTGTCAGATCGCGTGTATGGGCCATCGAATGGGGTACACACGATAAGAAATTTGGGCGAGCGAAAGAGTCTCGTACAACAAAGGCGCCATTTATTTATTTTTAATTTCTGATCGTGCGCAGTCTTTCGTTTGGTAGACATTAAAGCGGAGTTTCACCCAGGAATGGAACTTCTGCTGTCTGGATTCCTCCTCCCCGCTGTCACTTTTGACACCTTTCACAGGGAGGAGGAAGTGGATATCTGTCAAATCCAGGTATCGGCTCCCACTTCCGGGGAAATTGTGCGGCGATCTACGCAATGTCCGGCAACCCCCCCCCCTGCTGTCTTCTGAAAGAGACACAAAGATCGCAGAAGACAGCAGGGACCAATCAGAACACGAGATTCGTGCATTAGGGAACCAGGAATGAAGCCGAAAGTCTCTACTGCCTGGTTCCCTTACCGGGAATGGCGGCAGCACCCGCGAGTCAATCCGAAGATCGGCTGGGGTGCCGACATCGCGGGCTCCAAGCACAGGTAAGTGTTCATATATTAAACGCAGTATTTGGAGCTGCTGACTTTTTTTTTTTTTCCGCCGGTAGAACTCCGCTTTAAACAAAAATCGTACTTTCTGTTCTCGTACAAGAAAAACTTTGGGGTTTGTCCCTTTTTGTAAATTTTAGTTCGGAAGGTCGGATTCGGCTGTCAAAAGTTCAGAAAAATCATAGATCGTTCCTCAGACGAAAATACTCGTCTGATTTTTCTTATAGTGTGTACGAGCCATTATGCCCAGCACACACAATCAGACAAAAATACCGCTTTCAGAGCAATCGTATGATAATCTGATCAGTAGTACACCACTTACATTGAGCCAATCACGGCAGTTCGTGTAAAATAATCAAATGAGACAAACTCACAAATGTTTTTCTCGTACGATTTTTGTTTAATACGTACAGTAGTCATCCAGAAACAATCGAAAGAGACTATGCATGCTCAGAAACAACAGAATACAACACACTTCCCAAGTTTTCTGCCCAACGAGAATTTTCCTAACTTTTAGTAAACTCTTCATTTTCTATATGAGACTAGCATGCAAAATAAAAACAATCTTTAGTCCGATTAGTCTCATCGTGTGTTACAGCTGCACGATTAATCGTTAAGAATCAAAATTGTGATCTTTTTCCCTTCCTGATCTTCAAAACAGCATGTCACCATCTTTCTAACAAGTGCAGAGAGTTCTCACAGCTGGGGAAAAAAAAAAATCCACGCAGCCTGCCAATTTTTGTTACAACACTGAATAAGTAGAAACAAAGTATTTTTTCGTTTTTTTTTTTTTTTTTTTATCAAAGGAAAGAACTCCGGGTGTAGATGAGGGAAGTTTAACCATTTAAAGACCAAACCTTTTCTGACATTTTTTGCCTATAAGTCATTATTTTCTGCTAGAAAATTACTTTGAGCACCCAAACATTATATATATATTTTTATAGCAGAGGCCCTAGAGAATAAATTGGTGGTTGTTGCAATATTTTATGTCACACCATATTTGCGCAGCAGTTTTTCAAATGCAATTTATTTATTTTTTTAAAAAAACTATACCGTAAAGTTAGCCTATTTTTTTTTTTTTTTTTTTTTTTGTATAATGCAAAAGATGTTACACCAAGAAAATCGTGATCTTTATTCTAAGCAAAAAAAATCGTGATGCTCATTTTAGCCAGAATCGTGCAGCTCTATCGTGTGTACAAGGCTTTATGCTGGCCGTAGACTTAGATTTTCATCTCAGAACATTTGTCTGATTTTCGACTTGTTAATGGGGTCAAATTGATCATTTCCAACCACAATGATGGCAAAACTCGAAGGAGCAGAGTAGAAGGGTTGTCCAATTTTGCATAACGGTGCGTATCGTGATGTAACAGACAATGGTATTAAATTGTACAAACTTTCTCGAACAACAAAGCAAAAAAATTTTTTCTTGTATTTGGTATCTGTTTGTTGGCACCTTCTTCCGGGTCATTCTCTTGCTTCTGACTACGTGCGTTTTTTGTTTTTTCCTGTTCGATTATTTCCATATAATTGCAGTACATAAATGTCTTCACGTCCGGTAAGTTTCCTAGCTTGAACCCTGTGTGTGTGTGTGTGTGTGTGTCTGAACAGTCGGAATCTGCTGTTTGAACTATAATAATGATCGGATAATTGACTGATCGTTCCTTGTATGGAGGTTTCTCTTTCCTTTTTCCTATAGTGTGTACCCAGCTTTAGGCTCTGTTCACACCTGAGCATAGCACAGCGACAGATGCTGCAGCATTTTTTTTTTTTTTTGTGGAGCGTTTTTGAAGTGGCACCATTCGCTCTAAAGAAGCTCACGTACCAAATCTTGGCACAGCGCCGGAAGCATTTGCAATTTTTGCTGAATTGTAGCGCATTTTGTTTCTCGACAATCGTGGCAAAATCACACCATGTTTTGGGTGCTATTAAGAAATAGTATCCCAAACGCTTTCTGCCATGATTCTGGGATCGCAGCATTTCCCCCTGCGATTCAAATCGCTCAGGTGGGAATGGAGCCTTCGGCTCTGTTCACGCTGGAACATGTTTACTGCACGTCAACGTGCTGCCCTTGCCGGAAACGTACGGGTGACATTAATTGTTAATAGCGCCCCGAACACGGCTCACAATTACAGTATATTTTTATTTTAGGTACTTGTATAGTGCCATGAATTTTACACATATATTGTACATTCACGTCAGTCCTTGCCCTTAAGGAGCTTACAATCTAAGGTCCCTAACTCGTGTGTGTGTGTGTGTATATATATATCTATCTATCTATCTATCTATCTATCTATCTATCTATCTATCACACACGCGGACCAATTTAGACGGGAGACAATAAACCTACCAGTATGTCTTTGAAGTTTGGGAGGACACCGGATTTGAGCAACAGAAGTGCTTACCCCTTAGCCACTGTGCTTGTGGCAATTTAATACTTGTGCTACTTTTTCTGAGTTCCGGTATGTTTGGCAACCCATTGAAATAAATGTGAGAACCTTTGTTCTAATGTGGGTCAGTCTTTTCACACCAGTGTCATCAGTCACGTTTTTCAGTTTGCACGTCCATCTTCACTTCAGATCTGTCTGCAGCCATTTTTTTTAGTTGTTGTAGAAACCAATCAGAGGTGACTAGCGTGTAAAAGTGTTTCTTTCCTAAAAACGGATGTTCAGGTCCGTCTAAACAAAAATGGATGCAGCCTTGTTCTGATTAAGGCAACGTCCCTGATCAGATGTGAATGGACCTCAACTCGCATGAAAGGCAGGCCAAAGTAGTACAGGGACTACTTTTGAAGTCACACATATATAAGAATGGTTATCGTTGGAAAATCCTGGGGAGTGACTTATGCGATTTTGAAGTCCCAAGTCGCACAAGTGTAAAAGAGGCCTTAGGCTCACCACATATCTTAGTTTGCGGAAGCCGCCATCTTGGCCTCTGCTTGTTCTGCATCTGCCATGGCGCTGCTCATGTAATCGGTTATGAAGCCATTAATTTGATGGTGTGACAGTTTGGTTGAGGACACAAGCAAATGCGACAATTGGCATTCCAGGAATGTAGCGGAATTTTAAACTGTTAATGGATGGGTTTAGTTCCGCATAAGCTTTCAGCTTCTTTGGATCTACCAACAGCCATTTAATACAAGGGCTTCCCAGGTTTGATCAAGTTGGCCCTTTATATTAGGGTCACCATACACATTACAAACAACTTTAGATTTACCAAAAACTATGTAATTTAAGGGCATTCCTAAACTATACAATCAGTTTGTATCCAACCAGGTGGGCCCTTGCTCTACTTAGTAGTCTGAAGGAGATTGTAGAATCAGATTGTAATGTGTTTAGCTTACATTGTTTGCATATTGGTCAGATGTAACCTGTATGATGACCCCCTTAGTTCTACATTCGCACAGTTTCATGTATTCATGCTTGTGTGTGATTGCTCGCAATTGAAAGCAGTTTTGACAAAGTGTGTATGAATATAGTTATTACTTTTTTTTTTTTTTTTTGCTAAAGTCCTATAGTCCTTTGTATTTCCAGCCACAGGGAATATAGTAAGATGTTCTTATTTTATGATTTCAGTATTAGAGCTATTGAACAATGTTTTTATAATTCATTATCAGGACAGTGCAGTCTTAAAGTGAGTGAAACCTCATGTTGGTTAAAAACACCTGTGAGCCAATTGGCTAATGTGCTAGTATGCATCGCATACCTTAGAACAAAGCCCTCCCACGGCGCTGTGTCACTGCTGAGAGGGCTGACATCTTCCCCCAGTCTTCCAGGTTCACGTGCTCCAGCTGTGTGATTGGCTGGAGCCGCGATGAGGTCACTCCAACGTATGCACGCGGGAGCTCTCGGTTCTGGCAAGGTATGCCAGACCTTTAGAGTGCATGCTCTGGTGATGTCACCAGTTGCATGCAGGATGAATCTCTTCTAAACGGTGCAGGTAACACTTACTATAGGCTTACCTGTGGGTAAAAATCACAAAGCACACTTTACTTCTGCTTTGTGGGGGGTTCATTTTGTTTTTTTTCTTAAAGTGGCTGTAAAGGCGCAAGATTTTTTTCCTTCATGCATTCTTGAGATTCATCAATCTTCACGGCAGTTTTTGCTTCCTCATCTAGAATCTAAGAATCTTATCTCATGATTATGGGTTCAAAAAAATGCTCCATGTAATAAAACAAAAGCTTGCAGTCATGTCCTCTACCCAGACATAAATAAAATAAAAATCTGCTCTGCTTTTGTAGAATAAGCTGCCTGGGGAGGTCTTATTATTCTCTGTAGAACCAAACGGTGTATTTTACATAATGGAGTCAGGTTTGTTTTCTCTGCAGCTCTTCTCTTTGTCCATGGGAGATTATCTCCTTTCAGGGAGGTTCTGAACAATGGGGTTTTCAGGGTTGAATTGTTGGTGTTGGCACTTTAAACTTGGAGTAAACATACATGTGCTTAGTACAGAAATGAAGAAGTATAGACTCGGCTGGGTCATTTCATCTTTACAAAATCGCATTCATTTTTACTATGGAAAAGTAGACTTTCTTTGTTATGAAGAACTAATTGCTGTTCCTGGCCACGGTCTAGATCATGCTGTCCTAGTTATTTATATAGTCTTATGTCATCACTTTTCAATAAATGTATATAAATCTGCAGACGGCATTTTCACTAAGGCCTCATGCACACTGGACATTTTTACAGCTGCTGTTTTTGGCTTCAGAAGGTTTTTTTCTGCAGTCAATAAACTCCCCAGCATGTTATCCCACGTGTCCATGCACAAATAGGATGTTATCAACTTTTTTTGGCTGTAAAATAGTAAGACAAAGATTTGGGGGGCACACCCTAAAAGATGCATTAAAGATGGTGCAGCCATAAGACCATACAAACAGAAGAACAAAATGTGATATAGGAGGCGCCCTTTAGTTCTCCCATATAGGAAAGTGTATTTCTCCCATGGTTCAGAGAAGCAGGATCTTCCATTTTATGGATAGTAATAGGACCCACTGATAATGGGGTACTTTGACGCAGCAAGTGGGCTTAAGCGCCATATGGTGTGACTAAATCCCCATATTTTTTTGAAAATGTTCAGGTGTTTCAAATAGCCTTGCAGGAGTTAAATGTCATGTTTGCATGTGTGCGCTGTAATATTTTGTTCTTTTGGCTGTAAAAAAAAAAAAACCCAAAACGAGTGGGTTCTGAGATGTTTTTCAGCTGTAAAAAAGCTCTAACGTTAAATGCCAATAAACGATCAAATGCGGCTCACCAGCGCTTTTTTTTTTTTTTATTCCATTTAGAAAAAAATAAAAAGTTGAAAAACTCACTGCAAAGCTACTGGCGTTTTTTATAACGTCCAGTGTGCATGAGGCCTTCTAGAAAACAAGTCTGTTTTTCACATGGAACTTCCCTATCAAATATATAATGCTGTCAAATTCATCTGCTTCTTTAACATTGTATCACGTAATCGGTATAAACATTTCAACAAAGGTTCTTGGGTGCTCCTTTATTTAGAATAAGTAATAGAGCCTTTCACTAAGGCCTCTTGCACACAGCAGCTTAAAAAAGCTCAGTAGTGTGTTTTTAATGTAAAATGCAGCTTATTGTTTACATTGTGTCTTCCAGGACAGCCTCCTGAGACCTTGGGCTCCTTCCTCCGGACAGGAAATGCGTACCCTATTCCAAATAAAAGGATGTCCTCCAGGCCCATACCTCCAGTATTTGTTTCCTCCGGAAGGATGGGATGCACGTTGTGGAACCTAGGAGAGCTCTGGGTCTCAGAGGTAGACCAGAGGGGCTTCCTTTAACTTTTTAAAGCTGTACCTTTTTTACCCGGATCCCTCCCTAGTGGAGTGGAGCTGTGTGGTTGCTGTCTTCTGCCTAAGAGAGAGAAGTGTACCTCTGCTGTGTGTTTCCCAGCTCCCCCTGTGTGGCATGGCCGGCTCAGCATGCACTTCCTGTGTAAGGAGAACTACCCGACATGTCACTTCTGGCAGGGGCTGGGCCTATGCATTCCAAGCTGGTCAGTCCAGGAAGCTGCATAGGCAGTGAGAGACTGAGTGACGTCGTCAGCGGGTGCCAGAGACTCGTGGTTCCTGGTCTCATTTTAAAGCGGGAGTCCGGCGACCAATCTCTGAAGCCCACAAGCATTGATTTCCTGGATGCGGTGAATGCTGTTCATTCACAGCTTGTTCACGCGCATGATCATTGTTTCCGCACTGAATCTTGGGAAGCCTGACACTAAGCTCCCAGGAGACAGTGCGGCGCCGGGGAAAGGCAATAAACACGCCTACTCCCATGGGAGGAGAGACAGGAAGTGCCACAATAAAGTACAATATAAAGGTAATTACAGCGATAAAAAAAAAAATTTGTGCGGCATTTGAACATCTATGCAATTAACTGAAGGGGGTAAGATTAAGTTAAAAATTTGAGTGGAACCCCACTTTAAACCAGCACAGGCAGCATCCAAAAAGGGCGGCTGGTGTTTTTGAGTGACCCAGCGTGGCTGTAGGAGACCACTGTTTGCAGCATGGTCAACCCTGCACAGGCAGGAAAATCGGCAGCAGCCAGCCCCGGCTCCTCTCAGGTAAGCGGGGAATGGGATCCCTTTAGCAGCACCTTGGAGAGGATTTTTATATGCTATGGGCTATAAGGATAGCTTCAGGATTTAGGGGCACTCTTTTTTTTGGTTTGTTTTTCCTGCACAGTGGTGTTTTGGAACAGGGCCCCCCTCAAATACTATTTGTCTCCTGTCTTAACATAGGTTAAAGCCCAGGATAGGACAGAGGTGGCGGCCCCCAAGAGAACATGTGCTGTTTGTGCGGTTAGGCTAAGCTCTACGTGGGAGAAACCCTCATGCCATGGCTGTGTGGGTAATCTGGTGAAGGACGAATCTGTAACTGCATGTCACAAGATTCTGTCATCAGTAAAGGATGCGATGGCTTCAACTTTTAAATCATTTAAAGGTTTGCTAGAAAAGATGCAGGGTCCCATGGTACCAGCTGTCCAAATTTCTTCCCAAGGGGGGATAGAGAGGATCCTGAGGAGGAATCCAGATCCCCTACCTCTTAAGCTGATTCAGCTTCAAAGGATGATGTCATAGGAGAAGGTGACTCCTCCAGAGCCTCAAGGTATAAGTTGTCCCTGGATGATGTTGATTTGCTTAAAACCATTTACAACACCTTGGAGATTGAGGAAGAAAAAGTACAGCAAAGCATAACCAGATGTATGAGGGGGTCTCATGCAAAGAAATTGAGAGTTTTTCCAGTTCATAGCTCTCTTGTTGAATCCATTTATGTTAGAATGGCAAAACCCAGAGAGCCCTTTTATCAGGGGGCCTAAAAAGAAGGTTCCTCTTTGAGGAAGATGTGTCCCAGCCTTGGAACAAAGTGCAAAAACTGGATGCACCCTTCTCTAAAATCTCCAAAAAAATCAGACTTGGCCTTCGATGATATGGACACACTAATGGATAAGGGGGGGGATGTCCTACTCCGTAGAGCCTAGGATTCTACCTCACTAAGCTTAAAACTAGCTTTAGTGGTAACTTGTGTGGCCAGAAATCTGGACTGTTGGCTTTCCCAGCTTCAGTCACACCTGTCAGCCAGAACCTCAAGGCAACCGATTCTAAAGTCATTCCCACTGCTTTTTAAAGCAGTGGGTTACTTTGTGGATACATCTGCTGAGTCGGTAAAATTATCAGCCATATCTGCGGCATTGGTGAACTCAGCCAGGCGCGCCCTATGGCTGAAAACCTGGAGTAGGTACTCTGATTCTAAGATGCATCTGTGCAGCATCCCCTTTTCGGGAGATCATCTTTTTGGTGCAGGCCTGGAAGTGGTACTAGAGTGCACTGCAGATAAAAAGAAAGCTTTCCCTGAAGTGAAAAAGAAGGCAGGTGCCCGGAGGTCCTTTTAGTGGCCAAAGGCAGCAGGGTCAATCCGACCAAGATAATCACCCAAAGAAGCATTGGACGGGTCACAAAGGAAGCGGTAGAGGAGGGACTGCTATTCAATCCTCCTCTGAAACCCCAATGACTCCTGTCTCCCAGTGGGAGGAAGACTGGGAAGCTTCCTCCCCCAATGAGCGAAAATTTCCTCCAAGTACATTCTGAATTTGATCCAGAATGGTTACAGGCTGGCGTTCGAATCACAAGACTGTGGGTGACAAGCCTCCCCCCGAGATTTGGGAAAAGGCGAATGCACTTTGTCTCCTTTTTATAGATCTTTTGGACCAGAAAGTCCTCACCCAGGTTCCCCGAGAAGAGCAGGGAGGGGGGTTTTACTCACATATATTATGGTGAAAAAACAATTAGGCAAATTTTGCCTAATTCTCAATCTCCGGTCCTTGAATCAATCTCTCAAATACAAACATTTCAGGATGGAATCAATCTTCTCGGTGAGAAACTTTGTTTTATGGCCACTCTGAACCTCTGTGATGCATATCTCCTTGTCCCGATTCACCTGTCGTGTCAGAAATATCTAAAATTGGCAGTCAAGATGAGCTCCAAAATACGCCATTTTCAATGTTGGGCACTTCCGTTCGGCCTGAGAATTTTTCCAAAGATTCTGGCAGAAGCCCTGGCCCCTTTTGCGATTGAAAGCAATCGCAGTTGTTCCTTACCTGGACGATCTGCTTTTAAAAGCCAGATCCTATCACCAACTGACAGCAGAACTGAAGGAGGTTGAGGATTATCTCCGATCTTTGGGCTGGCTGATTAACCATTACAAGTCCTGCCTACTTCCATCCCAGAGAGTTTCATACCTAGGAGAGATCGCCTTAGCGGAGGGAAATATTTTTCTGCCAAAGGAAATATTTCTAAAGATGGACCGCTTGGCAGCAAGGCTGCAGAGCAATCTATCGGTCTCACTGAGAAAAATCTCTCAGGTAGTGGACCTTATGACATCCTGTTTTCCCGCAGTACCTTGGGTGAGATTCCACCAACGTCCTTTGCAGGTGCTCCTCATAAAAAAATTGAAACGGAAAAAGATACATTAGAGGTTCAAGTTCTCCTTCCCTCGAAGATCAGGAGGTCCCTCTGGTGGTGGCGGGCTCAGCACAACCTATGCAGAGGCCTAGAGTGGACTACTCCCCAGATGCCAGTCGTTTCGATTGGGGAGCACATCTGGGAAGCAGGGTAGCCAAGGGGACCTGGTCCCCAAGAGAAGCCCGGTGGTCTTCCAACCAAAGGGAGTTGTTAGCAGTCCAGCGTGCGATTAAGTGCTTTTTTTGGTGGAACCAGTGGATTCTCACCTTCAGATCCGCTCGGACAATGTAACCACGATTGCATACATATCAACAAGCAAGGTGGTACGAGGAGTCAGTGGCTGCAGACAATCGCACACTTTTTTTTTTGGGGTTTAACGAAAGTTGTCCTCAGTCTCAGCCATACACCTGAATGGATCCCAAAATTCTTTGGCGGACTTTCTCAGTCGTCAGCGGGTGAGTCAGGACGAATGGGCACTCGGCCAGGAGGGTTTTGCAGCCATCACACAAGTATGGGGTATTCCGGAAGTGGACCTCTTTGTGTTCCAAAAGAACAAAAAGGTAGAGAAGTTTTCTTTCCCTGAACTCTTGGGATCAGGCGATAGGAATAGATGCCTTAGCCAATCCTTGGGTATTCAGCCTGGCGTATGCTTTTCCCCCAAATTAGATTGATTCCCCTTGTTCTTCGAAAGTCCATCTCAGAAAAGACAAACCTTATCCTGGTGGCCCCTTATTGGCCCAAAAGGTCAAGGTTCTCCATGCTGTAAAGCCTCTCGGTAGTCCCCCTCCTCCCACAGTGAGAGGACTTGATTGCACAGAGACCAGTTCTTCACTCCCAGGTGACCACTTTAGAACTGTCAGCATGATTTCTGAAGAGCAGCTTCTGACATCCCAGGGGTTTTCGGAAACGGTAGTAAAAACCTTGGTTGGCTGTCGCAAACCCGTTACCAGAGCCATTTACTTCAAGATGTGGAAGGGGTTCAGCTCCTGGATGTCAGACCGGGCCATATAACCCCAAATATTTCTACAATTTTGGAGTTTTTTTTTTCAAGAGGGGGAGACAAAGGGCTCTCAGTTGGCACCCTTAAAGTTCAGGCCTCGGCATGTTTTTTCAGACCCTTCTACAACAGGATCATTTTGTATCAAACCTCTTTAAAGGGGTTGTAAAGTGTGTGTGTGTATTATCTATATCATACTTGCCTCCACTGTGCAGTTCGTTTTGCAGAGTGTGGCCCCGAACCTCCTCTTCTGGGGTCCCCCGCCGGCGGCTCCTCCTTGCATCAGTAAACCCCCCTGGGAGAAGTGCTCTCCCTGGGAGTTACCTCGCGGGTGCGCTCCCGAGACCAGCATTTGCGTGCATAGACACAGAATGCCGGACTCTGCCCCGGCGCCCACGTCATTGGATTTGATTGACAGCAGCGCAGCCTTTGGCTCCCGCTACTGTCAGTCAATCTATCCAATCAAGAACCGTGAACCCCAGGCAGAGAGGAAGAGCATGTCTCCGCTGAGGGAACGAATGGGGTCAGTTGAGTAAAACTGGGGGGGCTGGTCGGTGTCAGTTTTTTCACCTTAATGCTTAGGATGCAAGGTGAAAAACGAGGGTTTACAACCCCTTTAAACTCCCCTCTGTACTCCTATGTGTCCGTTTTTTAGGAGTTTATTAGCAGGAGAGTTTATGGGCTGTCTTAACACACTAAAATCGTGTTCAAAAGCAGTTCTGACCACAAAAAATGCCTATAAACTCTAGGCAAGTTTAGCACTTCAGTGTTTATTTCAATAAATTTTAAGTTTTGGCCAATGAAATGGCTAAACTCCTAAACTCTTTTGAAAAAATGCAGCTTAGATGAGTTTATAACGCTGATTTTCTCCTGTCGGGTTAAACAGCATTTACAAGAAACCAGTGTGCATGAGGCCTAAAAACAAGCTGATAAGGGAATGCCAAATTCAACAGTCAGCCCAGGTTCACACTGCTGCGGAATTTAAATCGCACAATTTCATTCCCGCATGTCAGTCCGACATCTTTGCGATTTCCTCCAACTATGTCTATTGAAATCACACCTGAAATCGCCAAAAGTAGGACAGAAACTACTTTTGGGAACTGGCGCGGCGCTGCAAAGCCAGCGTCGCAACGATCCGGACGGTTCCACTGCGGGTAATAGCCGCTGATTTGGCATGCAATTTGACATGTCAGATCGCATCAATGTGAATAGATTACCCCCTACGTATTCCTCAGCTGTGTGAGTTCTTACTTCGACAGAGGCCAGTTACACTTTGAGGTATTTTCATGCCATGCTCAGGCATCCTTAATTTGCTGATGGGTTTCTAAAAAAAACAGGTGTTTCTGGACCATTTTTGTTTTTGGGATTGCTATAGGGTTGGGGAGAGATGCTGCAGATAAAGCTGTCTTATCCAGAGGAAACGGATCAGGCAAGATATTCTGACTGCTGTTTTTTTATAGATGAGCCTTGACCAGCAGTGTCAAACATTTCCTGCACCTGATTTGGATCATTGCATGATCCAGATATTTTTGTTTTTGTTTGGGGGACTGTCATGTTTCTGTTGGTTCATTTACAGAAGGTGAGTTGGTGTATCTTTGGAGGACTGGGAAGAGAGCCTTGTTTTCAGTCAGCAGTGAGATAAGAGGATCATAAAGGGCTGACCCCTCTATATATAGAGAATTACAGGCTATACCCTGATAAGTTTGCTTACACTAGGCATGTAATCTTTAACTCTTATCTGATCCATTTTTAGTTTTGGCTGGCAATCAATGTCTTTTTTTTTTTTTTTTCTTCTTTTAACCAGCAGGTTGAACGGAAGAAAAAGAGAAAAAAGCTCAATTCCTCCATCTACACATTGGGTACAGAAGGGGGAATCCTCCGCAATGTGTCTTTGTATTCTGACAGCGGGGAGTCTTCCCCTACATCACAATAAAAAAAAATATATATATATATATATATATATATATATATATATATATATATATATATATATATATATATATATATATATATATATATTGCCATTTGTCTCCCATTTGCGGAGATTCTCCTTCACTTCCTGTCCCATAGCCAAACAGGAAGTGAGGAAATCCCTCCAAATTAAGGGAATTGCGCAACGTTGTACCTAAACAAAATTTGTCCTTTTTTTTTTTTTTTTTTTTTCCTCCCCACAAATAGATTTCTTTTGGTGGTATTTGATCACCTCTGCGATGGTTTATTTAATTTTTTGCGCTATAAACAAAAGGGCGACAATTTTGAAAACAAAACATTATTTTTTACTTCTTGCTATAATAAATTTCCCAAATTTAAAAAAAACAAAACAAATTTCTTCATTTTAGGCCGATATGTATTCTTCTACATATTTTTGGTAAAATAAATCGCAATAAGCATATACTGATTGGTTTGCACAAAAATTATAGCGTCTACAAAATGCGGGATAAATTTATGGCATTTTTGTTTGTTTTTTTTTTTTTTTTACTAGTAATTGCGGCGATCTGCTATAACTTAGTCGGCAAGTGGTTAAGTGCAAAATCAGTCAATAACTCACCATCAGTGCAAAATGGCTTTTAATTAGTTCCATAGTATTACCTTTGGACAACCCATGGACTATGGATGGATCTTTGGCTGTGCAGGCCTGGTTTCCACCACTTTGCTGCAATACTGATGAATGGATTTTCTCATTTTAATTTTATTTTGAGTGCTAAAGCTGGGAAAGCTAAAGCTAGAAAACGAACTATTTTTTTTTTTCAGCTGCCTTTTCAGGCTGATATCGGGTGCCGATATTCTGTACATTTAAAAAACTTTATTTTTTTACACTGTAAACATCCCTTGTGACAGTAATAGGCAGTGACAGGTACTATATGGATCGTTTTTTGTGACTGATACTTCAAAAAAAAAAAGTGAATATCGGCCGCCCCCTAGTTAAAACTGTATTTACCAAACAAGTGTCTATGTACTAAAGGCTCCCTGTACATTCAGTGCTCTTTCCAGCCCCACTGTAACTTTTTATCTTAGAACCACCTTCACTTGCTGCTTTTGCTGTTATTACAGAATGTTTTACATTCCTTGACTGCAATACTGAATCAGCACCGATGGATGTGACACGGAGGGGAGGTAGATGTTGGGGCAACTTTAGAGTCATACATTTCAATACTAGCTCTAGACGTAGTATTATACCCTTGTCCATAATATACTCAATGTTTTTCACAAGACTGAGAGCCTTTTTTATTCTAAATAAGCTCAGCAGCTCATGCCAAGATTTTAAACCTGTTGCTTATGAAAGGACGTTGACTCCTTAATAACAATATGCTAGGTTCTATATTCTGTATTGTAGGTTAAGTGGCTCCTAATCCTTACAGATTGTTCATGCCTGGCAAAAAAAAAATCATTTGTTCACTGTTGGATTTTCTGAGGAACTGCAATGTGTGTCCTTGGGGTGGGGGGGGGGGGGGGGGTTGTGTTTTTTTTTTTTTTGTTTTGTTTTTTTTCTGTTTTATTGTAATTTATTAAAGCAGAGCTCCACCAAAAAGAGGAAAGGTAGCTCCGCTTGTTTGTGTTTTTGACAGGGAGATCTCCCGGAAGTTCAGCCCTCATCCTCCTACTGCCACCGGGGGCCATTCATATAGCGCGTTTCGCACATGTGCAGTAGGGAGCCAGCGACGGCACTTGAGAGCCGATTGAAAAATTGGCTGGGGTGCCAACATCGCAGGATCCCTGCACAGGTAAGTGTCCTTATGTTAAAAATCAGCAACTACAGTATTTGTAGCTGCTGACTTTTAATTTTTTTGTTGGGGGGGCTGGAGCTCTGCTTTAGGAAACATTTTATCAATTGCTTGCTATCTTTCTAGGTTTATTCAGCCACGACGGTTCTGGTAATTTTCTTTGCTGTAGAAGGACAGGAGAAATAATACAGGATAGAAAGTCCAGTTCTGTAGTATTGCTTTATTGCAAGAAAATATGAATGCGTGTGACCATGTATTTCTTGTTGGTGACGTTAAGTCTGTATAATTTATTTAATATGGTAACTCAGTCATCACAGGCAGTTGGAAGGCGACATGATTTATTGTACCAATTACTTCAGCCGTATATTCAATATATCACATAAAATATTGTGTCTTCTCTGCAGGCTGCCGCAGGTATCTTGTGCTATGTTGGAGCCTATGTCTTCATTACATATGACGATTATGAGCACTTTTTTGAAGACGTTTACACCTTGATTCCAGGCGTAATAATTATTGCAGTGGGTGCTCTGCTGTTCATCATTGGCCTAATTGGATGTTGTGCCACAATCCGGGAAAGTCGCTGTGGCCTTGCAACGGTAAGTATGTACAAACCTAAATAAATGAGAGAGCCCTAATTCACCTATTTCCAAGACTTCTTTGTGTCTAATGCTGGCCATACCAAAGCTGTTCTTCTGCCTAATGTAGGAAAGAGCTGACTCTTCTGTAAATCTCTAAATGGTGTGTTCATTCCAGTTAGGTTTTTTTTTTTTTTTGCAGTTTTCAGAACAAACCACTTTTGTTTTTTATCTAGTTTGTTTGTTTCTTTAGGCCTCATGTACACTGCTGCTGGTAAACAGACATTTAGGAGCAGTTGGGCTTTTTTTTTTTTTTTTTTTTTTTTTTTTTTTTTCAACTGCTCCTGAACTCTCCTCTATCTAATCAGTACATGTACACAGGGTCATTGACAGTAGTTTCTAGGCAGTTAAGTTTAGAGGCTTTTTTTTGGAATGCAAATAATGGCTTCAGAAGCTGAGTTGAGGCATTTCAAGCACCAAAGGCGGCTAGGCGCGGTAACTTGCGTTCATACGCGATTCGTTTACAGGCTTTATTTTTTTAAAAAAAAAAGCTTCTAAACGCAAACGCGGCAAAACAAACGTGTTAAACGTGTGTTACTGTCTGTCAAGTTAAATCGTTCAGGAGAGGTTGTAAAAATGTCCCGTATACATAAAGCCTTACTAGTAAATTCCTGGTAAGAGAGGGGTGTGTAATATATAATCTCTCTTCTGGCTGTTTGCACAACACTTCACTACTCTTCATAAATTTGCCAGCACCCTGCAAACTGCATTTGCCACCATAAAATGGGTTGCGAATGTGAACAAGTGTAGCAAAATCTGTAGGTTTATGTTCACTTGTTCTTCGCCATGGATTTTTTTATAGTTATTCTAAAGGTTCATTTAAAAATAACAATGTTATACTCGCGTGGTCTGTGCAATTTATTTTGCACAGAGCAGCCCTGATCATCTTCTTTTTTGGCCCCCACTCTCTCCTCATTAGCTCACTGGTTGTAATTGACAGCAGCAGGAGCCAATGGCTCCCACTGCTGTGTGAGTCAATCAGGAGAGCGTGACCTGGGAGAGACGCTGCTCTCATGCACATCACTGGATCAAGACGGGCTTAGGTAAGTGAAGGGAGGGGGGGGTTTCTGCACCCAGGAGGTGGGTGGAGGTGTGTGGTTGTGTTTTTGTTTTTTTTTTTTTACCTTCGTGCATAGAATGCATTAGGGTAAAAAAAAACCTGCCTTTAGAACCACTTTTAGTAAATTGTGAGACTTGTATTTTCCTTTGTCTTGGAAGTATGTAGCTTGGTTCAAATAATGCCCTTGGCACATGTTCTTGTTTAGACACAGATGTTTGGCACACATGTTGCGGGCTCTCTCTGAAGTGAACTCCAGACGTTACTCTTGTCCTTCATTCCCCCTTTACTGTAAACCTGCAAGAAATGAATATTATTGAACTTTATTGCATTGCTAATATTTAACTTTTCTTTTCAGTTTGTAATTATCTTGTTGTTGGTGTTTATCACTGAAGTTGTGGTGGTGGTCCTTGGATACATCTACAGAGCCAAGGTAACTTGCACTGATCTGGGCTAAATCTTGTATAGATCTGAATCACTTGTAGTATAGATGCATGATGTCACAGTTCTGTTATACAGCTGTGATGTTATTTGTAGTGTGTAACTATTCTTTTATTTGATTTCCTGCCATGTGATACACTTGCACTACAAGGCTAAGTTCACTTTTTTTTCTCAATTCCAGCTTCCCTATATTTCCACCATTAATTGTACCTCTGTTGCAGTAAAGAAAATGCTGTCTCTATATTCTAGGGAAGGCCTCTCTTCTATAGAAAACTCCCCTATGACCCTCTGCTATGGATGGGAAAAATTGTTAGTCTAATGCCTACACACTACTAGTTTTTGTTAGTTTATTTTTTGGTAAAAAAAAAAAGACAGCTCATGTCGGAACTGCTGTACTAACAATGCTATGTTAGTACAGCGATCTCCCCTGACGTGTGTTTTTGACGTGAGTGCCGACCTGCAGACCTCAACCGATTATGACCCTTCAATAGAAGCCGGCCAGCTGCTGTACACGCGAGCTGAATGTCACCCGGTTTCTTTTAAACCATCCGATCCCGCCTGACATTCGGTCCATGTGTACCAGGCTTAAGGAAGTACTTCAGCAGCTGACCTCATTAAGACCCAACCTATATGGTTTTGGTAAATCTAAAGGAAAACTGTATAACGTATGGGTAACTTTTCCTTCATATAGATGGTTTGGCAGAGTGTGCCGAAGCTGAGCGATCACCTATGTGGAGTAGAACTGTAGTGATAAAAAAAAAACAGAAGTGTGTTCCTGGAAGTCTGTAAAGCTCTCCATACACTGTACAATCTCCTTTTTATATCTACTATCAACTATGTAGTGCAAGGGCCTGCCTAATTGGATATAGAGTGATTGAATTGATAGGTGTGTCTTTTATTTTACAGTTTTGTATAGTGTATGGCCACCTTTTATACTAAGTGTTTTTGATGCCATTATTTAGGGGCATCACAAACGCGGAAGCAAATGCCAATTTTACCACGTGAAACGCACAACAAATGCGGAAAAACGCACAGTAAAATGTGCAAACTATAGGACCCCAGAATTTTTGTTCACCATTGGCTTAACTGACTCTGCTTGCTGTACGTGTAACAATCCGGGGTTACTGATACATTTATTATAGCGCTGCCCGAAACTCCAGAGGTATTGGGCGGAGGTTGTGGACACACTTATTGGGATTTTAGATCTGAATCTTTCAGTGTATCCCTTAACATGTCTACTGGACTATCTTGATAGCTCAGTTCTTAAACCACCAAGGTGGATTAATATTGCACGAGCGCTTTTTTGTGGCTCAGGGACAACTTGCTATTAAGTGGACCTCCCCTCACCCTCCACCTTTTATCTGAATAGATATTTGAGCTGAATGAAATGCATTTCGTATGAGAGACATATTTTCTTTATGTGAAATTCATCTAAGGCTCTTTTCACACTGGGGCGGGAGGTGCGTCGGCGGTAAAGCGCAGCTATTATTAGCGGCGCACTACCGTCGTTTTAGCAGTAAAACCACCCCGCTAACGGCTGAGAGGGTAAAAACCACCGCAAAGCACCTATGCAGAGGAGCTTTGCCGACGGTATAGCAGCGCTGCCCCATTGATTTCAATGGGTAGGAGCGTTGTATACACCGCTTTGAAGATGCTGCTAGCAGGACTTTTTTTCCCGTCCTGCTAGCGCACCGTTCCAGTGTGAAAGCCCTCAGGCTTTTACACTGGAGACACAGCAGCGGCTGTTTCGGGTCGGTTTGCAGGCGCTATTTTTAGCACAATAACGCCTGCAAACCACCCCAGTGTGAAAGGGGTCTAAGAGGTTCGATGCGATCTGGCTTGACCATGTGGATGGGATACAGGATTGAGTTAGGTTTGTCGGAATATAGATGTATGGGAAAAATAGTTTTTCATTTTGTAGAATAAGAAGACTGTGGATCGATATGACAGAGAGAATGGGGAGAGGGGTGGGGGATTTTTTATTTTTTTTCCTCCTCTCCTTAGGGCTTTGTGTGTTTTTGTGATGGTATGAATAATTGGGTTTTTGACTTCAATATTTTTTGTGGTTTTTATGTTGTGGTATAAAAAAAATGTAAAAATAAAATGATTTAAAAAAAAATGTGCAAACTGCAACACACCAAAATGTCTTGTGAGCTACTTTGAAGCATGTAGAGCAGCTGATTGAAATCAATGGGCTGACCTATGCATGTCATGGGGCAAAAAAGCGCCCACCACAATATGTGTGAATGGGGCCTGGAAGTATACTAGGTGTGTTTACACAAGAACAATGACAGCTGAGTGTCTCCACCCACTCCCTCCCATGTACTTGTATAAAACTGGCCATACACACTGCAATCTGTGCAATCTCTGTACAGTATTTTTAGATTTACCAAAACTGTGTAATAGGAGGACCCACCCAAACAATCTATTAAATTTGTATTAAATCAGGCCCTTGCACTTAATAGCTGACAATGGCTCTAAAGGTGATTGTACAATCAGACTGTGTATGGCCACCTGAAAGGAACAAGTAGAAAAGTGGACAGAAATTTAAAAAAAATGTAAAGGGTATGATACGGGAGGCATGGTCCAGAGTTGTAAAACACACCCTATTCTGTGATGCAGTATGCATGATTTAATCTGAAGTTTCCTGGCTGGATGCATTTTGCATTTTTTTTTTTAACCACTTAAAGTGGGGTTCCACCCAAAAAAACAAATACCTGAAAAATTCAAAAAAAACAAACATTTGGATATTTTTTTTTTTTTTTTTTTAACTTGCCTCTAAATGCCTGTTGCTAGGTGGTCCCTCGTAGTCTGCCTCTTCCTTTGCCTGGGCTGGTGACATCACTTCCCCCTCGGCACAGGAAGGGCTCGGCTCGGCTCAGCTCTGCTCCCTCCCTCCCGTCAATCATCTGGGACCCATTACAGGTCCCAGGTGATTGAGCGGCCAATCACGGCGCCACTCGCGCATGCGCAGTGGGTGCCAGGCTGTGAAGCCACAGCCCGGCACCCACAGTTGAAATGCCGACGAGCGGAGGGGCGGGGGACGAGCGGGGCTTCGATCCACCGCATCGCTGGACCCTGGGACAGGTAAGTGTCCAATTAAGTCAGCAGCTGCAGTATTTGTAGCTGCTGACTTTTAATTTTTTTTTTTTTTTTTTTTTAAATGGAGCCCCTGGGTGGAACTCCTCTTTAAGGAGCAGGCTTATTTTTCAAACTTGCTTACACGTTAAAATCAGTTTTTTTTTTGGTGTGTGTGTGTGTGTGTGTGTATGTATGTATGTATGTATGTATGTATGTATGTATGTATGTATGTATGTATGTATGTGTATATATATATATATATATATATATATATATATATATATATATATATATATATATATATATATATATATATATATATATATATATATATATATATATATATATTACTTCTTTGATTTAAAATATTTTTTTTTTTTTTTTGTATTGTTAAAGATAATGTAACATCGAGTAAATTGATACCCAACATGTCATGCTTCAAAATTGTGCCCGCTTGTGGAACGGCGATAAACTTTGACCCTTAAAAATCTCCATAGGCGAACTTTAAAAACTTCTACAGGTTTATGAGTTTTGAGTTGGAGGAGGTCTTTTGCTAGAATTATTGCTCTCGCTCTAACGATCGCGGCGATGCCGCACGTGTGGTTTCAACACCATTTTTACATATGCTGGCGCGACTTGCTTCTGCGTGAGTACGGTGGGACGGGGCGCCTTTTTTATTTTTACACTGTCCCTTTTTAAAAAAAAAAAATTGGATCACAACATAAACATAACGTAAACATCCCTTGTAATAGAAAAAAAGCATGACAGGACCTCTTAAGTGTGAGATCTGGGGTCAAACAGACCTCACATCTCATATTTTACACTTAAATGCAATAAAAAAAAAAAAAAAAATTTCCCCTTTTTAAGGCCGTCATTGTGTCGAGTGGAGGCCATCGTTCCCTCACTCGACACAGTGCCTCAGAGGGGAAAGGATCAGATCGTCTCCATTTCTACTGGCGGGTCCGTAAAGCAGCGGAGACGACTGGATCGTGGGGGGTGGGCACCTCTCCCGCCGCTAAGTGACCTTGTGGCAAATTCTCCATGGAGACCACTTTTATCCTAAAGAGGATAGCCCGCTGTTTCAGAAAATACCGGGGTTAGGGCAGCTATCTGCTGCCCTAACCCTGGTATTTTACGTCAAAGTACCGACGTACAATGATGGCGGTTTGCGGTAAGTGGTTAAATTGTGAACTGAGGTGAAAATTCAAAGCTGCCATGGATGAGGTAAGTGATAAAAGAAGACATTAGAAAAGGTTTCTATTTATTAAGAGTAAAATTCTGCCTGAAAAGGTGAATGTAACCTTTAAGTCATGCTAACTTGTTCTTTCCTTTGGTAAATATAATATGTGGCTGGGTAAACAGCTCTTTAACAGAACATCATTTTATATTCACAGGTTGAAGATGAAGTTGATAAAAGCATTACAAATGTATTCAACCAGTACAATGGTGTTTCACCTGACTCAGCAAGCCGGGCTATTGATTACGTCCAGAAACAGGTGTGACCTCGGCTTAGAACTGTTCAATGTGTTTGTATTTTTGAAGGTGAAATTATGAAAAAACATGCAGAAAGCAAGGTTTGATGGCATTCTGAGGCAATGGGCACTGTACGAGATGCAAGTTTGGATGATTCAGATGCTAAACTAAAGGGAGAATTTGTGAATTCAATTGGACCTAAAGTGAAAACACATTCAATTAATTAATATGACCTGAAATGGAATAACTGAAGAGATGGCCATTATCTGAGGAATGCTGCATTCTCTGGCACTTGGCAGCAGTAAACTGGTCTCACAGAGGTCTCTCTGATGTGAAGGATCGCTGTACAGTTAGATCCATTGTCTGCCTTCTTCTACCTAGTCTCTAAATTCCCTGGCATAGACCTCTTGTTATGCACCTCGTTTTTGTTCATATAACAGGGCACCGGAGGGTAAAGTTTGTTTTTAGTACACCAAGGAGTAAACCTTTCATGGTATAGTAGTAGGTGTGAAGTCTGCTTTATACCAGCTGAATATAGACTGCATTGCCAAGTCTAGGGTGATTGAAAAGCAGTACTAGACGCTCCAAGTACTTGATACCCCTCGGAGAATAGGGAAAGGCCATTTCGCAGTTGGTCATGTTAACATATTGAACAGTTTGGATAAAGACAGTAGTAGTTCAGTGATGTGAGGGTGGGCAGATATCTCAACATCTCATTTATACTGGCTTCTTTGGTCAGCCTGTATCTAACCATACAAAAGGCTTGTGTCAGACAGCTGGAGTGCCTGTTCTATTCTGTTCAACAACTCGATGCAGAGATTTTTATTTTGCCACAAATGCATGGCTCGGTATATGTTGCTTTGGGTATCCTACACCGCTTTGTTTACCTCCTTGGTGATTTCTCAAATACCAATCTCATATTAAGTGACATTTGTGAGGATACTTTGTCCCAGAATTCATTGCCTTGGCTTGACAATGTATACGACTCAGCAAGGCTTTAGGTCCAATTATGTTCCAAGTGTGTCCTGTGTGTCACATGGCCTTTGGTATCTATTCAGCCGCCGCCTTTTTTTTTTTTTTTTCCAAGGTGTAAACATTACATTTACCCAACTTTTTTTTCCCTACAGCTTCACTGTTGTGGCATCCACAACTATTCAGACTGGGAGAAGACGCCATGGTATATCAGCACACATAATAACAGTGTGCCATTAAGTTGCTGCAGAGACAATGTGGTAAACTGTACAGGGAGTCTAACCAGGCATGGAGATCTGTACTCTGAGGTAAGAGATGGAGAGCTTTGGATGCTGATGTTGCACTATTATGCAGTGTACTTTAACCCTTTTGCTGCCAAGCCCTGCGCTCCACTTTTAAACTCGGGTAGCTGAACCATTTTTGCAAATTTTCATTGCTTTTTGCATTTTTAACTTTTACTTACAGCTTTCAGAGATTGTAAAAGACGACCCCCCCCCCCCCAACCATATGTTTTCTGAAAGCACATGACCAGTAGAATAAAAATGAGGCGCTATTGATTTTTAGGGCCCTATGAGTTTTGCGCTAATGTTTATCAGATCAAGATTTTCGCTAAAAATGCACTAAAACCATACTAGCAGATACAGGTGTACAAAAGGTCCTACTAAATATAAAAGTTGAACTTTTATTGAGTTAATAACAAATATTTTGTAAACTTTAATTTGCGCCTTTTTGTGAAATGGTGAAAATTTGAACGAACTGCAAAACTGTATATGAGAAATTTGGTTATAATTTGATTATTAATCTGGAGATTCTCATTTTTCACTTAGTTTTCAGAGTTTGTAAAAGATCCCCCAAACCATGTATTTTCTCAAAGCACATGACCAGTAGAATAAAAGTGCTACAAATTTTTCAGGCTCCACAGTAGTTGCGCAACGCAAATGTTTATCAAATCGATATTTTTAACAAAAAAAAAATCCTTTTTAGCACACACAAACACAGCACATACCTGGTTTTGACAGGTAGCCGCTCCAACTTCCGCTTGGATCGCCTAGGTGATCTAAAAGTTCTAAACCCTCCATACCCTCAAGCCAAACACACATCCTCCCCTCCCTCAGTCCTCTGGGCCACATCACAGGTCCTAGAAGACTGCGAGACCATTCACAAGGCGCAGTGGGCAGCCGGCTGTGAAGCCACAAGCAGTCACAGCCAGGTGTTCAGTTAAGATGCCAACGCTGGATCCTGGGACAGGTGAGTGGCTGTTTATTAAAAGTCAGCAGCTATGGTTTTTGTAGCTGCTGACTTTTAATTTCGGCAAAGCTGACTGGAGAACCACTTAAGTGCAAAAAATGCCTGTTGATTTTGTTGGAAATCTTGTTAGCTGATAACTTTATAAAGCGTTATGGAGATGAGAATGAAGAGTGGTCTGTGTTCTTTGTAATCCCTCAGAAATAAAGTAGGGCAAGACTGATAACACATGCTTACAAGTTTAGAGCTAAAGGGGGAATTTACTAAAACCATCCATACGTGATTTATTTTTTTGAACATAAATAAATCGGCTGATTTTTTTTTTTTTTTTTTTTTCCCCATCCGCAAATTGGATGTGGATCGGGGAACCCTTTCCACTGAGCTATTATATTCTGACAGCAGGGAAACATCCCCGCCATCAGAATACAATGATCAGTTTTGCCAGCTATAGCCAGCGGCACTGATCGTTCAGGAAAAACCCAGCAGTCTGGTTGTACACAAGTCAATCGATGGTTAGACCTGTGTACAACAACCCTGCCCATACATGGATTGAAATTCAGCCGTTTCCTGGTGGAAAAGTCAAATTTTGATCCATGCCTGGCCAGCTTAAGGTCAGAACTGGAGCTGTGCGTGGCAACCTTTCGGCTTCCAACTTTCATTTTCAAAGCTTTAAGTGTTTGTAAACCTCCTGAAATTAAAAATGAACAAAGCATATCCTAAAGTGTTTACTTACCTTGATCCAAAACGCCTACTGTGATTTCTGTCTGCTGCCATTTCCTCAGCTATCTGCATGAGTCACTTCTGACAGTCTATGCCCACACCAGACAATTCTGAGATGTATACTGAATGCAGGGGATACCGGGTACATTGCAGTTCATCAGAAAATGCTGTTACAGAAGTCAGGGCCTGCTCCTTTAAGCTCAAACCAGTAGTCTAGGAATAATAGGACATAACAGACCTACTGTGGGCAAGCTTGGGCAACACCAATCCTGCACATACAGTACAATAACCATATGGCTGCTGGGGGCACAATCCAGGTTAGTTGTATTTTCTACATACAGTAAGCCGTGTCCTCCAGAAGGTTAGGAGTTCACATCCTTTGTTGAAGCACCAATTACAGCCTCAAGTTTTGAGTATGATGCTACAAGCTTGGCATCCTTCTTTGTAGGACCTCTTCAGTTCTATCAGGTTGGATGGAGAGTGTCGATCCACAGCCATTTTCAGATCTCTCCAGAGATGTTCAATTGGGTTCAAGTCTGGGCTCTGGCTAGGACTCTTAAGGACATTCACAGAGTTGCCCCGTAGCCACTTCTTTGTTATCTTGCCTGTGTGCTGGGGGTTGTCCTATTGTCAGATGAACCTTCACCCCAGTCTGAGAGCCACAGCGCTCTGGAGCAGGTTTTCATCTTTGTACATTGCTGCATTCATCTTTCCCTCGATCCTGACTAGTCTCCCAGTTCCTGCTGCTGAAAAACATTCCCACAGCATGATGCTTCAGTGTAGGGATGTATTGGCCAGGTGAAGAGCAGTGCCTGGTTTCCTCCAGTCACGATGCTTGCCATTTAGGCCAAAGATTTAAATCAAGAATTTTGTTTCTCATGGTCTGAGTCCTTCAGGTGCCTTTTGGCAAACTCCAGTCGGGCTGTCGGGTACCTTTTACTGCCAAGTGGTCTCTGGCTACTCTACCATACAGACTACACACTAAGCATACTAACCAAAGTGCATAAACATGTGCGTCATACAATGGTAAACCCAGTCTCTGCCGACTGCAGAAAGTGACAATTGTGCAACAAATAAAAAATTGACAAATACATAAACATATAAAAATTAAGAATATGTGAAAAATATATATACGCTACCGTGCATTCAAGTGGTTAACAATTATACCACTTTTTAGTGTCCATAGGATCATGTATGAAATAAACGTTGATCCCACTATTGAGTAAACATAAATGAAAAGTGCTCCTGTGTTTATATGTGACATCAAGCTGTGTCAGTTTAAATGTGCTTTAAAGTCCATGTGATTCTGAAACTGCTATGTGGGTGATCCAAAGCATGCCATAGTGTCCTCACTCGGGTGCTCCCCCTTGGGTATTAAACGCATGTCGATACAGGGGTTCCGTATCTTCTTCAGGGTTTATCACACTCCTGTGTTTTTTTTTGTTTCAGGGCTGTGAAGCTTTGGTTGTGGAAAAGCTGCAGGAAATTATGATGTATGTTATATGGGCTGCATTAGCATTTGCTGCGATACAGGTGAGTATTGCCAAAGGGATAACTCTACTATATGTGGTATTGTGTTCATAATAAAGTACATATGTGTGTGTAGTAGTAGTAGTAGTAATAATAATAATAATATTAATAAAAATAATAATAATATTATATTATGAGAGAGCCATATATCTTTATCAAGGCACCCCACCCTTCATTGACACTTGACCTATTTGTATTGTCAGGTGAATTGCAAGTGCATCTATAGCTGCATCCTGCCAGATATTTGGAAAATGCAGTGCAGAGAATGGGCCCCATTGTCATTAATGTATTTTTAAAGTACCATGTAGTTTGCCTGCAGTCTGACTGTGCTGTAGCAAACATTAAAATGGGCGGGTTCCCCAGAGTTGTGTGGGAGTTTTATTTAACACTCTTTACTGACACTAATCATTTTAGCCTATTCATAAATGGAATATCTTTAGTAGCACTAAACCATTTATTCATGAAACAAACCTGCACCCAAAGTGAGAAAAACAAGTTCATAGTTTTTCAATGACTTGGGCAGAAAAAAATCCCTAACGCATATTTGGGAATTTTAAGAACCTGTACAACAGGTTCTGCTTTTTCAGTCCTTCCTATAGTAATAAAGCAGGATCAATGCCATGCCTTAGTTCTCATAAACCACTATGTGAACAGTTAAAGCGGTCGTAAAGTCTATATAAAAATAGAAGGAAAAAAGTTTCGCCCTGAAATGCAATATAATGTGCTAGTATGCATCACATATTGGCACATTGAGACCTTTAACGAAGCCCTCCAGCGGCACGCTATCACTACTTGCAGAGACTTCTTCACCTTGTCTTCCTTTCAGGTTTGCGGACTCAGGAGTCCTCAAATCTGGCGGAGCTACGATGATGTCATGCGTAGGAGTCTCAGCCGCAGCACACGGCTCTAAAAGAATGGCACGAGTATGCCGTTGGTTCAGAGTGCATGCATTGGTGATGTCACCGGCTGCTGCTTACTAGAAACTCTTCTAAATAGTGCGCGTTTAGGAGATATTCATTTTGCCTACAGGTAAGCTTCATTATATTGTTACATGTAGGTAGAAATAAAACGGTTTACTACCACTTTAAACAGATGAAAATTGCTTCTGAAAATGTTCTAAACGTTTTATAATTGTGGGAAAAGTTTCTGAAACTTGCTAAAAGCTGTGGGGGTAATTTTCCACAACATATATCCTGTTCGGTAATCCAACAGGAGGTTACAGAAATACTCGCATTCACCAAAGTTCACCCAACCTGAGCCAGTTATGTTGTGGATGATTCAAAGCACACACGTGACTTGGATATCTGGGAATGACATATACTAAGGTGGCAGGACTATACAGAAGATAGTATGTGCAATAATTTAAATCCTTTGTGCCCAACATGCTGCCTACTGGCCCTTTACACACGCTCTGTGGGCTATTGGGCACCTGTCAGACTGCAGAGTGACAGCAGGATGCTGGCTGCTGGAAACTCTATCTGCCATGGTCACCAGTGCAAGAGTGAATGGGATGGTTAACACTGTCACTGCCATGACCACCAATACGGGGAAGGGGGTTAACTTTTACTGCAGTGATCACTGATGTGGAAGGGGTTGCCTGTTACTACCATGACCACCAGTGGAATTTTTTTTTTTTTTTAAAGGAAAACTGCTCCAATGTGGTGGGGGAAAAAAAGATATTTATTGTATTTGGCTGTACATTTCTTGTTGCAGCCATATGCTACCACGAAAGAACAGCCCAAAATAAATTCTCCTCCTGATGATCCTGAAGGATACAAGGGGCGTGTGTGTGATTTGTTTGTAGTTTGTACCCTTAGTACAGCCCAGAAACAATAGTGCACATTTTTTTTTTTTTTGTTCCATCTAAAACACACTGATACTAAGTTAAAAGAATTGAGGAAAAAAAAAACCCTGACACTGGCCTAGATCAGACCTTGATCTAGGTTTTTTTTTTTTCTCTGCAAGGAGAGACAAATACAATAAGAGAAACCACAAGGGTGGGCTTTACGGTGACTGATCACTGTGGTAGCAAATCAGAGGCTCCCAGAATTGGGAGTTGTGGGGCCTTTGGTGAGACCCTGCTCTTGGTGCTGAAAGTGTGCAGCGTGCTCCCAGCACAAAGGGAGATATGCAAATATGCGGCCCCACCACAAAAAGCCCAGTGCAGTGGGGCTGCATTTTTGTGTTGCCGGCGTCAACGGTTAATGCTAACAGTACTGCCTGCAATGTTGGGGGCTGACACGTGTTGGAGGGGGTTTTGTTTATCCCACTGACTGTTGGGGCTTATTGTTCTGCAACTTCAGTGTGCATTGCGATACTGCAAACATTCAGCAGGACCTACATTTCTGGGCTTTGAGGTGACAAAATGCACTGCTATCCTGCAGCCTTCTGGAAGTTTTGAGGGCCTCTATAATTTTTCAGTTGACTACCACTGGTATAAAGTATGGAAACCGAATAACTACTATTTCATATACAGTGCCATGCAAAAGTATTCACCCCCTTGGCATTTTACGTGTTTTGCTGCTTGACAATCTGGAATTAACATGGATTGTTTAAGGATTTGCATCATTTAATTTACAGAACATGCCCACGACTTTGAAGATGGGGTTATTTTTATTTTTTGTTTTTATTGTGAAGCAAACAACAAATAAGACAAAATAACAGAAAAAGTCAATGTGCATAACTATTCACCCCCCTAAAGTCAATACTTTGTAGAGCCACCTTTTGTGGCTATCGCAGCTCCAAGTCTCTTTGGATAAGTCTCTATGAGCTTGCCACATCTTACCACTGGGATTTTTGCCCATTCCTCCTTGCAAAACTCTTCCAGCTCCTTCAACTTGGATGGTTTGCGCTTGTGAACTGCAATCTTTAAGTCTGACCACATATTTTCTATTGGATTGAGGTCTGGGCTTTGACTGGGCCATCCCAACACATTTACATGTTTCCCCTTAAACCACTGAAGTGTTGCTTTAGCAGTGTGTTTGGGGTCATTGTCCTGCTGGAAGGTGAACCTCCGTCCTAGCCTCATCACACACAGAGTGGTACAGGTTTTGCTCAAGAATATCCCTGTATTTGGCACCATCCATCTTTCCCTCAACCCTGACCAGTTTCCCAGTCCCGACTGCTGAAAAACATCCCCACAGCATGTTGCTACCACCATGTTTCACTGTGGGGATGGTGTTCTTTGGGTGATGTGTTGGGTTTGCGCCAGACAAAGCGTTTTCTTTGGGCAAAAAGTTACATTTTAGTCTCATCAGACCAGAGCACCTTCCTCCATACATTTTGGGAGTCTTCCACGTGCCTTTTCGCAAACTTAAAACGTGCTATTTTGTGTTTTGCTGAAAGTAATGGCTTTCTTTTGGACACTCTGCCATAAAGTCCAACTCTATGGAGCGTACGGCTTATTGTCTTCCTATGTATAGATACTTCAGTCTCTGCTGTGGAACTTTGCAGCTCCTCCAGGGTTACCTGAGCTGCCTCTCTGATTAATACCCTCCTTGCCTGGTCTGTGAGTTTTGGTGTGCGGCCGTCTCTTGGCAGGTTTGCTGTTGTGCCGTGTTCTTTCTATTTGGTTATGATAGATTTGGTGCACCTAGGGATCATCAAAGGATTTAAAATTTTTTTTTTTTTTTTTTTTTTTTTTAATAACCTAACCCTGACTTGTACTTCTCAACAACACTGTCCCTTACGTGTTTGGCGAGTGCCTTGGTCTTCATGGCAGTGTTTGGTTAGTGGTGCCTCTTGCTTAGGTGCTGCAGCCTCTGGGGCCTTTCAAAAGTGTGTGTGTGTGTGTGTGTGTGTGTGTGTGTGTGTGTGTGTGTGTGTGTGTGTGTGTGTGTGTATGTAATGACGGATCATGTGACACTTAGATTGCACACAGGTGGACATAATTTCACTAATTATGTGACTTCTGAAGGTAATTGGTTGCACCAGAGCTTTCTATGGACTTCATAACAAAGAGGGTGAATACATACGCGCATGCCAATTATCAGTTTATTTCTGTAAATAGTTTTATGTATAGTATATATTTTTCTAATTGTACTTCACCAACTTAGACTATTATGTTCTGATCTATCACATATAATTCAGATTAAAAAAACATTGAACTAAAGGATGTAATGTAACAAAATGAGTAAAAAGTCAAGGGGGTGAATACTTTTACAAGGCACTCTAAACTTTAGCATCTCAGTGTAATTGGAGATCATTTTAGTAGTTCTAATCTGAAGTTTTCATTAAAGCTGTACTCTGGCATAAAAAAAATTGCCTAAATACAAATGGCATGTCTAGTTCTGAATCTTGGGGTGCTTTCTGTATTTCATCTAGATCTGAGAAGTAATCCAATGTGAATCATTTCCTCTCTGAAGGAGCTTCCTGTATTAAGACCGGTTACTGCTGCTCTACCTCCTTATGCAGGGTGACTGGTCTTATATCCGCCCCTGCAGTTTTATGCAGGCAGCCTGTAGTGGGTTGGGCTCCTGGGTCACTCCCACAGCTCTGCTCTCTGCATAGGAATTATGCCACCACTCCTTTTACAAGGTAATATCTAGGTCTCAAAGTGGATTTATATCCTTTTTGTGGCTATTAAGGAAAATGTATTTAGATTTTTTTTTTTTTTTTATGCCTGGAATTTAGCTTTCATTATCCTGCAATTATTGTCCATGTACTGGTTCTTTTTATATGGTGACAATGTCTTCCAATTGTGTTCCTACTTTGCCACCCTGTATGAATGCTTGTGCTAAGGTTTTAGGTGGGTAAGGAGAGTGCAATAATTAACCGACTTAACATTTAATCAGCTCAAGAAATTCAGCAATAATTTGTTTCTATTGTCTTGTTTGTGTTGTAGCTTCTGGGGATGCTGTGTGCATGTATTGTCCTCTGCAGAAGAACTCGTGATCCTGCCTATGAACTCCTCATCACTGGCGGCACCTATGCGTAAAAGGAATTGAATTTGTTCTTTGTCCTTTTGATCCTTCAGCCCTTGTTCCCAAGGAGGCCGCATCAGGATAGGACTCTCCTTTTACTGAAGTAGTTTCTATACTGTTGATTCTCAGTTAAGATCTTACAGTGTAAAAGAATTGGGGGGAAAAAAAAAGATCTCCTCCTAGTGGGTCACTTCTGCCCCACTGGACTGTTCTCTACCCTCAGCTTGTCACTTTAATAGGTTTTATTTTTATTTTTTTAGTGCTGATTTGTAGGTTTTACCATTAGCGATTTGGTGTTTTTGCTATAGGGTTATTAGTGAAGTAAAGCAGCATTGTGATTAAATCATTGCTCTGAACACAGTTCCAGCAGGCATCTGAACGCGGCTTCCTGAGTGAATGCCGCTGTTTGTGTGGCATCCTGAATTTCTCCCTTTTTAAATTGTGAAGGTTGTAATATCTAGATACATTTTATTCACATATATCTTTGCTGCTGCTTGAAAATGGCCTCTTGCAGCAAACTAGATCAGTATTTTCTAAGCTCCCAATGTCATTATCTACTTTTCTGAGGTATGTTTGATTATGGTATTTGGAGTATATAAGGCTCTTGGAAAATGGATCTCTGTCTACTTTCTACCTAATTTATACCTTCATTACTTGTCTCTCAGGCTGAAAAGAAGTATGGATTAAGGCCCAATCCTTGTAATGCATTAAATGAAAAGATCTCTTGGTTTGCCTTAAATGATTTGTCTTAGTAAAAGCCCTCTTAGTATCACTGGTGGCACACAAAAAGGCAATGGTATCTAGTTTTGCTAATACACATACTAAGCATGTACACCTCTACCACCAACTATCAGCATTAATTATCATTTTCGTGATATGTATTTCTATCTATTTTCCAAAGGTGTAAAGCATTAGTATGTTTGAATTGTTAATTTATAACGTGTGAAGTAAACCCCACTTTTGTCATTTATCCTTTTAATGGTTTTGGATTGTGTACAGAATATAGTTTTACAATGAAACTGTTACATTCTCATGGGAGACTAAATCATACAGACGCATCACTGCAAATTTGGATAGTGACTCGCCTCAAGCAAACACTGCTGCCGTATGATAGAACACTACATTCAGGAGGGACCCGGTCTGCCTCCACTGCCCACGCTTTGTGGCTGGCAATTTGCTTGAAAGAGAATTGTAATAGGAAAAGTTAAAGGACTTTTCTAAAGTTAATATTGTACAGGTCATTGCATAGAGAATATTTGTGTTTTTTTTTTTTTTTTTTTCCCCTTGATTGGTGTGTAAATTGAACCATTAGTGGCTTAACAGTCCCTCCTTGATTAATAATGTCTGCATTTTAGAACAAACAATTCTGTGACTGGAACTGACTGTAAATAGTGACTGATTCAATAAAAACTCTTCACTCACCATAGTCTTGGGCTATTTATTTTTTAATTAGTTTTAGGTCCTGTTCATATATAGTGGAAATGTGGGTTCCCGCTAGCGATTTTAAAAAGGGCGATTTACATGCGGAAACACTTGTCGCACATGGGTCAGCCTATTCACTTGAAAATGGGCTGCTCTGTATGCGTTTGTCACACCAGAAGAAGCTCGGGGACCAAATTTTGGCCCTGAGCCAGGTGCAATTTTACATGCGGTGAGACTTTGCCACGATGCAAACTTCGCGTGTAAAATTGCGCCTGGCTCAGGGCCAAAATTTGGTCCATGAGCTTTTTTTTTTGGTGTTACAAACACATGCAGTGCAGCTCATTTGGGGTACCATTTAGGATTAATGGCACCCAAGCACACATCTCGTGTTTTTGCCACAAATTTGGAACTGGGGGCAGAATCGCAGTGATTCTGCCTGTGATTCCAAATCTAGATTAAATACAGTGGTAAATCGTGCAGATAGCTCAACTATATCAAAGAAACAAAATGTACAATTAGCGTGTGCCGGTCTCTTGCAGGCCCCCTCACTACCTATTAGTGCAGCCTTCGATACTTTGAGTCTATATGTTGATATATAGACAATTTTTTGCTAAGCTTTTGATGGATTTTTATCTTTTCTCTTACTTTTTTGTGGTACTTGCGTTTTTTGCACTTTCTGTGATTTATCTTATGATGGTGCATTTTGGGTTGCACATATTGATAAGGTGAACTAGGAAAAAGTGGCTAGAAAATGATTTTCGTTCCACTCTTGGGCACTACTTTTTAAATGCATTTCTTTTTCATACATTATGGGACACAGAGTTGGGCTAATTCATTACCTGCTGGGTTATACTTCATCTCCTGGTGAATGGACACTGGTAGACCAAAGGTCTTTAGACAGGAAGTGATCCCCTATATAACCCCTCCCTACAAGAAGTACTTCAGTTTTTTTTTACCAGTGTCTGCAAGGTGGATGGCACGGTTTGTTTTGAGCTCTCTGAGCTTCAGGTCTCTATTCCCTCGAACAGTTCTTAAATGAATCAAACGATTGACTGATCAGATCCATTGACACAGGCTTTATATGCTTAGATAAATGGTACCTCTGAGTCTTGCAAAGAAGACTCAAGACCCTGTGATGTTTTGCCTGTAATGCGGCCTCCAGGCGCTGGAACCTGCGAAGTGGAATCCTGGACACCAAAGCGCCAAGGCATGCCTGCAGCGTGCTGTACAGGTCCAAGGGAGTGGACCCTAAACGTGAAAAGTCCTTGAGTGACAGGAACCCGCCCTGATGGGTAAAGTTTGGGCTCTAAGTTTCTAAGCTGCCCTGCGCCTGGACAGGTAAGTGAAACCCCTTTTACTTATTATTGTGGGGTGTCCCAGTGATTGTTACAATCAGTCAAGCTAGCTAGAGGCCTTTACAACAAGACATCATCTTGTTGGCTTGGAACAGAAGAGAACAAGCCCTGGATTATCCAATGTGCTTATCTCATTGGGCACGCTTAAGCCTAAACTGGTGGTTGCGGGATCAGAACCTGCGAAAGGGAAAATCCCTTTCTCCCGGTCATTTGGAGAGTACTGACTACAGATGCCAGTCTCAGGCTGGGGAGCGACCCTAGAGGGGCTCACAGCTGAAGGGAAATGGTCAAGGACAGAACAGATCCTGCCTATCAACATCCTGGAATTATGGGCAGTAAGACTGGCCCTACGGTCATGGACGGTGGAGCTTCAGGGCTGCCCTATCTGGATTCAGTCTGACAATGCCTATTTAAACCACGAAGGCGGTACCAGGCGTCGTTCAGCTCTGAGAGAGGTGAACCACATACTAGTCTGGGCAGAGGGACATGTCCCATGTCTATTGGCAGTCCATATCCCAGGAGTAAAAAAACTGGAAGGCAGATTCTCAGCTGCCAGCACATCTGCCTGGGGAAATGATCCCTACACCGAGGGGTGTTCCATGAAAATGTTCCAATGTTGGGGGTGGCCAGAGGTCAACCTACTGGCATCCAGGTTCAACAAGCTACAGCAGTTTGTGTCCCAAGCAAGAGATCCTCTGGCAATCAGAGCACCGTTCTCAAAATGTTGAACTTTGTTTTTTTTTTTTTTTGGATGTTTTTCTAAACACTGTTGTGAATTTTAGGATTTTAAACAAGGTCTATTTTTGTTGCAATATGCCTTTTTAATAACGTTATTCAAAAAACTAAATTTTTAGAAAAAAAAAAAAAGTATTGGAAAAAAAAAATGCACCTTTCAATGTACACACAGTAGAATGTTTCTCAATAATATGTATTTTAAATTTTGGTGTGGTTAGTGACAAAGGGCGTTATTAACTAAAGGTAAATGCACTTGCCACTAGGAGACAGACCAAACTAAATGCAAACAAGAATAAAAACAAGATATTTTTTAAAAATTTATTTATTTTTATTTTTTGTAAAAATTAAAGCTCTTGTTGAATAGCAATGGCCCCCCGACCAATAAAACAATTCACATATCGCTCACGCACTTGACGTGCGGTTCGGGGGGCCAAGCCAATACAGCCAATTTCTAGGCCTGTCATTGTTTCATCTTGTACAAGTCTGGCCTCAGGCCCAACAGAGGTAATGTCGCAGAATGTCTACATAAAAAGTTATGTAGGATGCAGCAAGCAAGTATGACGTAATTAATTTTATAGTCCGCCAGATTTATTGCTGAAAGGAACAAACGGAACCGCCCGGCCAGAATCCCAAAGGCATTCTCCACAACTCTTCTTGCTCTGGCCAGCTGGTAATTAAATACCCTCCTCTCAGGGGTGAGTGTCCTTTGGGGGAACGGCCTCATCAAGTGCTCACCGAGAGCAAACGCTTCATCAGCGATAAAAACTGAGGGGAGTCCATCAACATTCTGGTCATTAGGTGGCACCCAGGCCACCAGTCTGGAGACGCTGGCACAGCTCGGTCTGTGCAAAGACTCCTCCGTCAGACATCCGGCCGTTCTTCCCCCACATCCACAAACAAAGTCCAAATGTGCCGAGACCACCGCCATCAAAACTACACTATGGAACCCTTTATAGTTGTAGAAATAAGACCCCGAATGCAGTGGTGGCACAATGCGGACATGCTTCCCGTCAATCGCCCCGACACAATTGGGAAAGTCCCAACGGTCAGCAAACTGGGAGGCCACAGTCTGCCATTCCTGTGTACTGGAAGGAAACGAGTGAAAAAAAAAAAATTAAGATAAGGACTTTTAAACATAACTTGGATATCAGATTACACAAAAACATTAGTGAACAGCAGTCAAACATTATTAATATGTGTGTTTGTAATTTAAATTTTAAAAAACATAAGGCCCACTTAATCATCCCCTCTGGCCCATTGATCAATTTGAATGTGGGTGGAGGGGTTCTAATTAGGGTCCCAAACACACCTGACAGTTTTAAACATTTGAGGGGTGGGGGAGAGTCAAACAAGACAATGGAGCAGACAATATACATTGTTCAAGGGACTATAGGCTAGAGATATAAATGGACCCAGGATTGCATGGTGGGGAGGTTAATGAAGGTAAATATGCATGTAGGGCAATAAACGATTCATGTACAAAAACAGGCATGCATGAAGATAAAGGGGACATTCACAGCATATTCCAAGCATGGTAATTAGGTAAGGAGGACATTTAGACTATACATTAGCAAACATTTAATATATATCATGTAATGTTAAAGGAGAAAACTTACCTTCATATACAGTAGTCCTTCTGCAGGACCTGAATGATGGCAGAACAGGTCTCTGGGATTATGATCCCCAGAGCCTGGGGGGAGATGCCTGTCGAGAACTTTAAGTCCTGAAGACTTCTCCCAGTCGCCAAGTAACGTGGCAACTAGCCCCTGCTCCGCACTGATGGCTTGCCTCATGCAGGTATCCTGCCTGCTGATATAGGGGGTCAGCATAGCCAGCAGGTGCTCAAAAACGGGGTCCGTCATCCGGAGATAATTCCTGAAATCCTCAGGATTATTCTCACGGAGCAAAGGCATGTGCGAGAATTGGTCACGCTGGCGCAACCAATTCTTCATCCATGAACTCCTCCCTGTTCATGGACTGGACTCGGGTCAAAGTATTAACCCCAACACCCCACGCAGCACAAACTTGAACGAGTACGTCCACGCGACATGGCTTCAAAACGGTCGGCTGGTCAAACAAACTTATAACAAACGCACTGAAGAACAGCAAGGCCTATGAAGAACGACCTGAAAATCAGGAACGAGCGGACCAGAATGGCCTGCAAGGCAGGTTACGAACTGACCAACACGCACTGAAAAGCAGATACAAACCTCACAAGCACAAACTGACCTGCAGAAAACAATAAGCTGGAAAAAAAAAATAAGCTGAAGTGTGAAAAGCGCGAATCGTCTCTAACCAAACTTCTACTAACACGAGATAAACAAGATTAGCAGAAGGAACCCAAAGGGTGCTGTAGTGGGGCTTGAACCTCCTTTTTATAATTCCGTCGTACGTGCTGTACGTCACCGCGTTCCAAACCAGCGGACTTTTGCAGTGATTGTGTGTATCCAAGTCCGTCCCTTTTTTAAGTCCGGCGCAAGGAGCCGACAAAGTCCGGCGAAAAGTCCGCCGAGCAAAGTCTGCAGTAAAGTCCGCTCGTGTGTACGCGGCATGAGGGGAAAGAAACAACCACCACCGAGAGTCTATGGAGGTTTTTACTGGAAACAGAAGACCAAATACTTCCCAAATTCAACGATAGAAGGGATCAGCTCAATCAGGCAGGTAAGTGAGCCGTAGAAAAACCACATGTGAACAGAAGATCTAAAGGTGGTTCAGGGGCTGTCACCGAAGGCATCAAGAGGCTTACCAGAACTTAATGACTTGAAAGGACATACGTCATACAAGTCAGAAAGGCTTCGTGACCAACCGGTCTGGATGATACGTCTCTCCAGATGTCTTTAATATGCAGCAAAAAGGAAATTAGCGATACGACTTCCACAAAATCCATACACATTCCAATGAGAGCCATACGAGTGTTCATATGCCATGTAAGAAGTAAAAAGAACTTGCATAGCGTGATAACGTTTAACACTGGTTTATTAAAATATTGTAAATAAACTCACATATTAGAAGATAATAAAAGGCTCGAAAATCAAGTAGCGGTAATCGTGAGGGATCCACCAGACATGTTTCAGCTAAGGAGCCGTCATCTGCAGACAGTGTCTCAGCAAAATCCATCTCACTGGTGTTGCTTTTTTTGGGAGAGTGAAACACCAGCTGAGGGAAATCACGGGACAACCTCCTCTTCAGTTTATCCTGCCTGAAACATGAACACATAGTGAAAGATGATCACAACGGTATAACTTGAGATATATTCACACTGAAAACAATTGATGTAAAATACACTGTGTGTTAGCTTCTACACACATCTATTATGAATTTTATTTTCGTGAAAAAAAAAAAAATGTTGGATAAATGTTCTTTCCAAAGCTGCCAAAGAAACTTGTGGTATTTTAAATTACCTGTAGTTTTGAAGCATCCATAACTTCATGTTTTTTTCACAAGATTTAAGAAGATCCTTCTTGGCTGTGTCATTGTCGGCACCTCTTGGTTTACAATTATTCTATGGCGGATGATCCTCACAGAAGATCTTGTGGTTGGCTCATTTCTGAAAATAAAACATATTCAAAATGGAACAGATATTTTATGTGCCATAACTATTTCACAATGGCTTCCATTTTAATTATGGTACAAATGGTAGCAAATCAGAAGCAACTGACCAAGCGAGTTGAGAAGACGTTTTATATTTATTCTTCAAAAAGAAAATACATTGGTAATATTTTTTAGTTTCTTCTACCCTCACAAACCACTACATATTTTATCACATTTAATTATTTTGCCAAGGGCTGTTCAGTCAAGACTGTGTTTGCAGACAAACCAACAATATTCAGACTATGTAGATCAGGGGTGACCAACCTTTTGAAGAGTGAGGGCCACTTAAGTGACTTGGTAACTGGTCGAGGGCCACAATGAAATGATACGGTTCTGAATGTCAATTTTTATTTTTTATTTTGAATAGCATAATGAACATCTTAAACAACAAACAGAATCATCATTTTGTGTGTGACCAATACCCACTGTTTACTCACAATCACAAAAAGAGTGGACAACACTAGTGTGAACACTGACTTTGTTTACTTTTTACAAGGGACTCTCAGGTTTTATGTCAGTTGTTCCTAAGCGGAGACACTGTTCCAGGTGACAGTCCGTTAGTCTTGTTCTAATTTTCGATTTTGCATGCTTCATTCTTGAAAAAAGTTGCTCACAAAGGTAAGTGCTTCCAAACAGGGAGAAAACCTTAGCTGCGTTTCTTCTTAAATTTGGAAAGTTGTCCTTCGACAAATACTTCTGGTAAAAATTCAGGATGGGTAGTTCAGAGTGTTTTGATTTTAAGTTCGGCATTAGCCTGAAGTTCAATTAGTTCCACCTGAAGATCTCCTGGAGCAGCGGCCACATCTGCAGAGAAGGGGTTGATCACCAGCATTACACTCTTCTCCTGCGTATAAAAATCTTGAAATCTGTTCTGGAACTGACTCTGCAGCTGACTAATTGCAACAACATAACCAGGTGCATACTCTGCGACCTGTAGTTGTGCCATGGTTTTAAAATGGGTGAGATTTTGACTCTCCAGTTGACTTTTGAACAGTTCCAATTTCATTAGAAAAGGCTTGACGTGGTTAAACATAGTGTGAACTAATTGATTTTTTGATTGAAGCTTTATGTTAAGTTCGTTCAAATGAGAAGAGATGTCTGTAAGAAAGGCAAAGTCAGCCATCCATTTGGTATTGTTAAACTCAGTTACTGGTTTGCCCTTTTCTGTCATGAACTCTTGGATGGCATCTTTCAATTCAAAAACCCATTGCAGCACTTTTGCACGGCTCAACCATCACACATCACAAAAGTAGAGACCATCGATGGGACCTTTTATCGTATTCAGTTTCAAGAAAGCGTTGGAATTGCCGATGATTTAAACCCCTTGCCCGGATGAAGTTCACAATCTCAGTGACAACTTTCATTATATTGTCAAATCCTAAGGATTTTGCACACAGATTTTCTTGATAAATGATGCAGTGATAAGAGATGAAAGTTTTCGAGAATTTAATTCTTCTCTTAAAAGTGCCACAAATCCAGAATTCTTGCCAATCATACTCAGGGCTCCATCTGTCACCACTACTACAAGATCTTTGATACTAAGCTGATATTTTTGGAGGATAGCTTTTATTGCATTGAAAATATTGACTGCCCTCATAGTCCCTTTCAGTGGACACAGTGCTAAAAATTCTTCCAACACTTCTAAATTGTCATTCACTCCACAAATGAAAATGGCTAGCTGAGCAGTGTCTGTTAGGTTAGTGCTTTCATCCAGGGCTAAAGAATAGCATAAGAACCTTTTTTTAGTTTCTTCACCAAGGTTTCTTCTACATTTTCAGCTAATTCCCTCTACTCTTCGTGTGACTGTCTAGATTATTTTTTTGAAGGCATCAATCTTCTTAGGGCACACGCATTCCACAGCTGCTAAAATACACTCTTTTGCAAATTCTCGGTCTGAAAAAGACTTTGTTTTTTTCGCAATAATTTCAGCAATCGCAAAACTTGCTTTTACTACACTGTCAGCATCATCTGACACTCTCTTTAATACAGACTGTAGTGATTTCAGTGACTTCTTCGGTAAGTTTTTCTTGTCTGTTCGCAATTGGCCCTGAAGAGATTCAAAATTCTTTGCATGCTTCGTTTCATAATGTCTTCTAAAATTATATTCCTTCACAATCGCAACCATTTCTTTGCATATTAGACAGAGAGGCTTGGAATAATTTTCCACAAAAAAAGTATAGATCTGTGAACTTTTCACTGAAATTATGAGACACTTCACCATGACTTTGTTTCTTTGCTGTTTTGGATACACTTGCCATCATTGAGTTAAATGACATAACTTGAATACAGGGCAGGGGTAGGCAAGAGATGGCTATCTACCTGAACAACATGAAAGAGATCAAATATCACTGGGGTTCAGCACCCTTTATTTTTATTTTTTTTATGAAATTTGCTAGCAAGGCCTGGCCCTAACTAAAATAGTAAGGAAAACTTACAAAGATGTCTCTGTAAAAATATAAACTTAGCCTAGAGCAGTGGAGGGTGTCAGTGGAGCAGTGGACGGTGTCGGTGGAGCAGAGATTGCTGTCAGTGGAGGTAGTTGGGTGTAAACAGGCACAAGTCCGTTTACATCTGTTGCTCCATATAGGTGAATGGAGGGTCTGACTGGGTTGGCCTGAAAAACAGTTGGATGGACCTGATTAGACCGATCGTGAGAAAGGGATCTAAGGCTGCTATCACACTGATCCGCTGTGGTTTGCCCGCACCGTGGGTGCAGCGCAGTGCACCTGTGGCTTTCCTGCGGGTTACTTGCACTTTGCCGTAGAAATCTATTATATCCTGCAGGAATGGTGCACTTTCTGAAAGCACACCAAAACTGCAGGCAATAACAGAAGTCTATGACTCGGTGCAGGTAACCCGCAGGTGCACTGCACTGCACCTGCGGATCAGTTTGAAGGCAGCCCAGTGTAGCTAATGTAAAAGTGTAGAGAACAGATATGCCCATTGCTGTTAAACTTTAATTTAAAACTGACCTTAATCTTCACTTCCACACAATTCCTGCAGGCTGCTGTTGTCCCCCAGGCGCTTGGCTGTTGCTGGCGTTCCCCCTGGGTGAGTATGGCTGGCAGGTACTGCTGGTGGGTACTGCAGGTAGGTATCACTGGTGGGTACTGCAGGTAGGTATCACTGGTGGGTACTGCTGGCAGTTATCACTGGCAGGTATCTCTGGTGGGTACTGCTGGCAGGTATCACTGGTTGGTACTGCTGTCAGGTGTCACTGGCGGGTACTGCTGGTGGGTATCACTGGCAGATATCACTGGTGGGTACTGTTGGCAGGTATCACTGGAAGGTACTGCTGGCAGTTATCACTGGCAGGTATCTTTGGTGGGTACTGCTGGCGGGTATCACTGACAGGTACTGGTGGGTATTGCTGGCAGGTATCACTGGCGGATACTGTTGGTGGTTGCCACTATCAGTGGTGGATACACTGGTGAGTACACTGGCTGGTACACTGGTGGGTACAGTGGTGGATACACTGGTGGGTACTGCTGGCGTTTATCACTGGCAGGTATCTCAGGTGGGTACTACTGGAGGGTATCACTGGTTGGTACTGCTGTCAGGTATCACTGGGGGGTACTGCTGGCGGTTATTACTGGCAGGTATCTCTGGTGAATACTGCTGGCGGGTATCTCTGGTGGGTACTGTTGGCGGATATCAGTGGTGGATACACTGGTGAGTACACTGGCTGGTACACACTGGTGGGTACACTGGTAGGTACACTGGCTGGTACAGTGGTGGGTACTGGTGGCAGGTATCACTAGTGGGTACTGCTGGCGGGTATCACTGGCGGGTACTGCTGGCAGATAGTGGTGGATACAGTGGTGGGTACACTAGCTGGTACACACTGGTGGGTACACTGGTAGGTACACTGGCTGGTACAGTTGCACGTACACTGGCTGGTACAGTGGTGGGTACTGGCTGGTACAGTGGTGGGTACACTGGTAGGTACACTGGCTGGTACGATGGTGGGTACCCTGGCTGGTACAGTGGTGGGTACACCGATAGGTATACTGGCGGTTACACTAGCTGGTACAGTGGTGGGTACACTGATAGGTATACTGGCAGGTACAGTGATGGGTACACTGATAGGTATACTGGCTGGTACAGTTTCAGGTACACTGGCTGTTACAGTGGTGGGTACACAGGTATACTGGTGGGTACCCTGGCTGGTACAGTGGTGGGTACACTGACGGGTACCCTGGCTGGTGCAGCGGTAGGTATACTGGTGGGTACAGTGGTAGGTATACTGGTGGGTGCACTGGCTGAAACAGTGGTGGGTATCCTGGCTGGTACACTAGTACTAGTCGGTACACTGGTGGGTACCCTGGCTGGTTTAGTGGTGGGCACACTGCCTAATATTGTGGTGAGCACACTGCCGTGTATTGGGAGAAGAGTAAATACTCACTGATGTGTGTAGAACAGAGCCCGCGCTGCAGGAAGCATGCGGCTGCAGTAGAGACCAGAGCCGATGCTTACAGTATAGCGCCGGCCCCTGTCATAGGCGGAGTGATAAAAAATGCACTCCGCCTGTGACTGAAGCGATACAGGAAGCATAGGCTCTGCTCTCTGCTACAGCCGCATGCTTCCTGTAGCGCGGGCTCTGTTCTGCACAATGATCCTCAGGGATATCAGGGCGGAAACCCGCGATCTGCTGGCAGGCCACATCAGAGTGGGCTGCGGCCCACATGTGGAGGGCCAGTGGTTGGGCACCCCTGATGTAGATCGTGCGCACGAGCGCCAGCACAGGGATTTATGTGTGTAAGTGCACAAATCCCTATGCTGTCAGGAGAGGAGACATGTCGTTTGTTCCTAGTAAGTAGGAACAGCGATATGTCTCCTCTCCCACTCAGTCCTATCCAAATACAGTTAGAACACACTAAGGGAACACACATTTAACCCCTTGATCACCCGCTAGTGTTAACCCCTTCCCTGCCAGTGACATTTACACAGTAATCTGTGCATTTTTATAGCACTGATCCCTGTAAATTGTCAATGGTCCCACAAATGTGTCAAGTGTACGATCTGTCTGTCGCAATACCGCTAAAAATCGCAGATCACCGCCTCTGCTAGTAAAAAAAAAAAAAAAGAAATTATAAAAATGCCATAAATCTTTCCCATAGTTTGCAGACGCTATAACTTTTGCGCAAACCAATCAATATACGCTTTTTGCGGTTGTTTTTTTACCAAAAATATGTAGAAGAATATATCGGCCTAAACTGATGAAAAAATTCGTTTTTTTGTTTTTTTTAATTTGGGGGATATTTATTATAGTAAAAAATTGTTTGTTTTTTTTTGTTTGTTTTTTTGCTCTCTTTTTTTTTTTTTTTATTTATAGTAAAACATAAAAAATGCAGACGTGGTCAAATACCACCAAAAGAAAGCTCTATTTGTGGGGAAAAAGACGCAAATTTCTTTTGGGTATAGCATTGCATGTCCACGCAATTGTCAGTTAGAGCAACGCAGTGTCAAATTGTAAAAACTGCTCTGGTCAGGAGGGGGTAAAATCTTCCGGGGCTAAAGTGGTTAAATAATGTGAGGGAATTCTTACCTGATGATGCTATATAATAACTCACTGTTCTTCTGAGGTCCCAGTAATGTAGTAAACTTTGTCAAAAACCTGATTTACTGTCTGTAAAAGGATTTGTGGTATTGCACCTCCAGAGACAGTCTTAATTAAGTACAAGAATGCTAGTGTCTTCATCTCAGCAGCTTTCAGCAACTGGTTTTAAAAAAAATATGATGAAATGAATTTGTAAATAAACACATTGAGTAATATGAAAATAGTTACTCTGCTGCGCACAACACACACACAGCGCCCGCAGCTTATAAATCTTCTTTTTACATTAAAATACTGCCGCTATATACTTTTTTTTTGCTGATCTGTATACCACAGTCACGTGATAAGCTGCACAGTTTGTCCAGTGCTGAGTTTTTCAGGTAGGAGGAGATTTCCACTACAGCCTGTATATACGCCCACATGTGTGGTGTCAATATCATGTGACCTGAACAGTTCTACTGAATCAGGAAATGTTCTCTCCATCAATAGAGACTAGACTGAGCGTGTGCAGGACAGCTACCCTCACTGTATTATATGGCCTTGCCAAGATGGACAGGGCAGGAGGGAAGGATCTGTCCATATAGTGTCAAAAGAGCCTTTTTACACAATGCAAAGTATTACCACCTTTAAGTTCCAGAGTGAGTATAACAAGTATGTTATTCTGCATATACAGACAGATTTTTACTGTTGTGGGTTTAGTAACACTTTAAGGCTCGGTTCACATAGGTGCAATGCAGGAATGCTGCAAATCCACTGTGGGTTCCCGCATCGCACCTGACTCTCAAGGCAGTTCACACTGCCTTATGCAAAATGCTGGGAGTGTCAATACAAAGTTATTGACACCCCCAGATCGGGTCGCATATCGCAGTGCAAACTTGTCCATTCGGACATGAATCGTAACACATTTGATTCTGGTGCGGACCAAAAAAAGGGTCTTGCACAACTTTGGTCTGAATGCGATACTAATTCAGCCATACTATCTGTATGGCTGAAATCGCATTGCACAGACATTGCATGTGATTTGCAGTGCGGTGTGAATCACATGCGAGGTCACACAGTGCACCTACAGTCATGCTCAAAAGTTTGCATACCCTGGCAGAAATTGTGAAATTTTGTCATTAATATTGAAAATATGACTGATCATGCCAAAAAACTGTCTTTTATTTAAGGATAGCAATCACATGATGCCATTTTTTTAATCACATAGTTTTTTGGATCATTTTTAAATCATAATGATAACAGAAATCACCTAAATGGCCCTGATAAAAATTTTACATACCCTGGAATATTTGGCCTTGGTACAGACACAGAAGGCACACACAGGTTAAAATGGAAGTTAAAGGTTAGTTTCCCACATTTGTGAGTTTTTAAATAACAATTTGTGTTTGTGTATAAATAGTCAATGAGTTTGTTAGCTCTCAAATGGATGCACTAAGCAGGTTAGACACTGAGCCATGAGAAGGTAGAAAAGAATAGAATAGTCAAAAGACCTGCGAACCAAGGTACTGAAACTTTACAAAGATGGAAAAGGATATAACAAGATACCTAAAGCCTTGAATATGCCAGTCAGTACTGTTTAATCGCTTATTAAGAAATGGAAAATTAGGGTCTCTTTTGATACCAAGCCAAGGTCAGGTAGACCAAGAAAGATTGCAGCCACAACTGGTGAAAGAATTGCTCAGGATACAAAGAAAAACCCACAGGTAACCTCAGGAGAAATACAGGCTGCTCTCCAAAAAGACGTTGTTGTTTTTAACGAGCACAATTCAAAGATACTTGAACAAAAAAGAGCTGCATGGTTGAGCTGCCAGAAGGAATCCTTTACTGCGCTAATGCAACAGAAAAGCCCAATAAGGCATGTCAAGGTGTTGGGCATATTGTAACCAGGCTTTTTTTTATGGAACTTGTACAGTAAAGGCTTATTTCCTCCAGTCGTCTTTCAGGTCAGCCCTTGAGAGATGGAGTTCCTCCTTCCAAACAGGAAACACGTTGCCACTTTAATTCTTTAAAAGGCGGTCCCTCAGGTCCCTGGTCAGTCTTAGTGTTTCCTCCATCCAAAGAAGACGTGTTGCCTGAGGACCGCCGGAGGCTCTATTTTTCAAAGGCTGGGCTGGGGCAGGGGGTCTCAGGCTGCAGAAGGGGGGAAGTCTCTGGGCTGCGGGACTGAGTGCACCCTTTTTTTGGTGGAGGAGGTCGGGTTAGAGGCCACAGGCAACCCTCCTTTGCAGCCAGCGGGAGGCATCCTGTATTCATCCCCCCCCCCCTCTGAGCCCAGGCATGGAGAGAGGCGGTGTCCCCCTGGCGAGCTCCGGTGGGGGGGGCATGTACCCACGACCGGAGGCTAGCTTGACCCAGAAGACGCAGTGGGTCATGTCCGGGGCGGGATGACGTCATTGGTGCGTGCCGGGTAGCTGGTCTGGCCCCTTAAAGGCGTAGGGAGGATGGATGGCTACAGCATGGACGCCACAGAGATTCCAGGATGCAGGAGGAAGATGACATTCCATCTGCCCAGGCTCCGGGAGGCAAAGGCACCAATGAACATGAATGAATTATGGACAGCCGCACTCATATAAAACCTTGTTTATTGGAAGATGCACATCAAATTCAAATAATCACAGCAGACAAAAAATAGCTGACGTTTCGCACTAATGTTAGTGCTTACTCAAGCAAAGGCACCAGCAGGACACAGGTAGGCACCGGGGGGTGTCCTTTGTGTTCATTATAGTGGGACAGCAGCTAGGTGGTGGTGGTTACTAGCTAGCTGGGGCTCACCAGGGGGTTACTAGTGTCACCGGGTGTGCACTGTAGTATGGTGTGGTGGAGTGTGCTTTTGTCTCACTGCCAATGGGGCCCCCCTGTGTTTTTTGTCTTCTGGCAGGTCAAACCGCCGAAAGAGCCAAAACCCACTCCCAGGAAGCGGTGTGCGAAATGTACTAGCAAGATGCCCTTGGAATACACAGAACCGCTATGCCAAGTGTGCATGGACAGACTAGTTAAAAATAGTCAGATGTAGTCTACACAAAAAATTTTGGATCCGTGAGAGATGACATGGCTTCTACCTTTTAAGGATCTTAAAAAGTTTATGTCAGAGGTTAAACCTCCAACAGCTCCCTCTGGAAGTTCCTCTCCCATAACCTTGTCAAGATCAGTCGTCGCAGGAGACGGTGAGGGAACGAGTGGGTAGCAGCGCAATAGCTACCGTCAGCTCAGATTCGGAGCAGGAAGATGGGAGAGAAGAGAAAAAGGGGCCCAAGTACAAATTGTCCCTAGAAGACGTAGAGGACTTACTTGGGGCCATATATGAGAGTTTGGAGATTGAGGAAGAAAAAGAACTTCCATGAAAACATGACCCGATGTACCAAGGTCTTAGGAAGAAAAAGTCCAAAGTATTCCCGGTCCACCAGGTGATGTCAGCCGTCATGAGGAATGAGTGGGCAGACCCAGAAAAGTCCAGAAAAGAAGCCCTTCTTTGTAGCTAGTCATAAGAAGCGGTTCCCTTTCAGTGACAATCCACATGAAGTATGGACTAAAAATCCTAAATTGGATGCTCAACTATCCAAAGTTTCCAAAAAACTTCATTGACCTCCGAAGATATGGGGCATCTAAAGCCCCATACACACTATCAGATTATCTGCTGATTTTTGTCTTCAGATTTACCAAAACCATGTAGTGCAAGGGCCTGCCTGATTGCATACAAATTGAAACTCCTAACGTTTGACCTCTTATTATATGGTTTTGGTAAATCTGAAGACAAAAATCAGCAGAAAATCTGATAGTGTGTATGGGGCTTTAAAGATTGCATGGATAAGAGGGGCAACATTATCCTAAAGAGAGCTTTGGAAACAAGTGTCGCCAGCCTGAAGCTGGCACTCGCCACCACTTGCGTGGCAAGAAACCTGGAATTTTGGCTCTCCCAACTGCAATACTATATAAAAAATGGCACGCCTAGGGAAGAAATTTTGAAGACCCTACCGGTTCTCTCTAAAGCAGTCAGCTATATAGCAGATGCGTCCGCAAAGTCCGTCAAACTGGCAGCAAGATCAGGAGGCCTAGCCGTGGCAGCCAGACAGGCTATTTGGATGAAGACCTGGTCAGGGGACCCTGCATCCAAAATGAGACTATGCAACCTCCCATTCTCCGGAGACTGTTTGTTCCGGACAGGCCTGGACGAAGCCCTAGAAAGAACTGCGGACAGAAAGAAAACTTTCCCGACCGAAAAGCACAAACCTCCACAAAAGAGGTTTTTTTCGTGGACGAAGAGAGCATCCACAAGATGAAAAGAGACTACTCCAAAAAGAACTGGACGGGTCACAAGGGGAAGCTGAAGAGTAACCTCCTTTTTGGCTCTTCTAACCAAACCCCAAAGCAATGACGACAGATCGCCAGTAGGAGGAAGGCTGGCTAGCTTCCTACCTCAATGGCAGAAGACAACAGCCAATCAATTCATTCTAGACATCATCGCAAGGGGTTACTCCCCGGAATTCAATTGTCATCCTCCAGAGAGATTTTTATTAACTAAACTTTCCAGGGATCCCAAAAAAGCAATGGCTCTCCTGTTGTTGCTGGGGGAGATGGTAGACCAGAAAGTCCTTACTCCAGTCCCAGAGGAAGAAAAACGAAAGGGTTCTTACTCTCACATTTTTGTGATAAAAAAAAAACCTTCTGGGAAGTTTTGATTGATATTGAATCTAAAACCCCTGAACCAAGTGAATACAAAAAATTCCATGTGGAATCCATGTTCTCAGTCAAAAATATCCTTCAACCAGGAACTTTCATGGTGATCATGGATCTCAGTGATATCTCCACATTCCTATATGAGAAGAGTCCCAGAGATACCTGAGATTGGCGGTGGAGATAGGGAAAGGAGTATCATTTCCAGAGCAGGGCTCTTCCTTTCAGGCTTACCTTGTCATCAAGGATATTTACTAAAATCCTAGCAAAAGCCCTGGCCCCTCTGAGGTTGAAGAAGATGACTGTAGTACCGTACCTAGATGACCTACTATTCGCAGCACCATCAGAAGTAATGCTGGTAAAAGACCTGGCAGAAGCTCAACTATGGCTGAAGTCACTAGGCTGGATTTTAAATATTGAAAAATCCAACCTGTGTCCCACTCAGAACATCTGGTTTCTGCTCAACCCCATAAAGCAGAAGACGTCCCTACCAGGGGAGAAGATCCAAGGTCTTGTCAAGAGAGTAAGCTCTGTACAGAACAACATCTTGATATCCATCAGGGAACTGATGTCGGTTCTGGGTCTGATGACCTCAACAATACCAACAATACAATGGGCCAAATATCACCAAATATCATCTAAGGCCCCTGCAAGTCTTTCTCTTAAGAAATCAACAAGAAGATCTGGACAGGACGCTCTTACTCCCAATCTCCGTGAAGAGGTCGCTCTGGTGGTGGAGGACCCACACAATTTTAAACCGGGGTCTGGCATGGTCTTTCCCAACCTCACGGAAGTTGAGCACAGGTGCAAGCAGTTGTGGATGGGGAGCCCACCTAGCAGGGAAATCTGCTCTGGGGAGATGGTCCCCGAAAGAAGCCCAGCAGTCTTCAAATTGGAGGGAGTTTATGGCAATAGCCAAAGCCATAGAAAACTTCCAAGACCAACTAAGAATTCATCACACCCCGATCCTGTCGGACAACGCCACGGCAGTAGCTTATGTGAACAAGGGGGCATAAGGAGCCCCTCCTTAAACCTAATCTCCAAAGAGATATATCAATGGCCAGAAGGGAACCTACTGTTGTTGGGAGCGGTCCACCTAAAGGGGGAAGACAATCAAGTGGCGGACTTCCTCAGCCGCCAAGAGATCTCCCAAGTGGAATAGGTATTACACCTAGAGGTGTTCAGCCCGGTGGGGAGTACCAAATATAGATCTATTTGCGTCCCAGAAAAACACTCAGGTAAAGCGTTTCTTCTTGCTAAACCCGCAAGACTGGTCTCTAGGGATAGACGCACTCCAAAACCCATGGAATTTCAAAATGTGCTACGCCTTCCCTCCGGTACATCTGATTCCTCAGGTGGTGAAGAAATTCTCACAAGAGCAAACAAAACTCATACTGATAGCACCATATTGGACCAAGCTCCTCAGTCTCCCAGCGAAGAGCCATGGCTACTTCCTTACAGGGATGACCTGATGTGTCAGGGACCCCTAACAGGCCTAAGACAAGAAAGCTTCAAATGAGCGGCCTGGTTCCTGAGGAAGACTTCTTGAGATCGAAAGGACTCTCAGATAAAATGGTGGCGATGCTTCTGAGCGCTAGGAAGCCAAACACCAAGGCCATCAACAGAAAGACCTGGAGAAAATTTAACAGCTGGTGCGCTGAAAATAACAAAAGATGGATACACCAACTATTCTTGAGTTCCTAGAGCAAGGTGCTGATAAAGATCTAGCGCTTAGTACACTGAAGGTCCAGATAGCAGCGCTGTCGGTGTATCCAGAACGGACACTACAAGAAGAGCTGTTGGTCTCTCTCTTTTGCAGAGCATTGGCAAATACAGACCACCCAAGACACAAAAATGTCCGACATGGAATCTTTCGGTGGTACTGAGGGGGATCATCAAAAATCCCTTTTGAGCCGCTACAAGAAACATCCTTACGCCTGCTGACACTCAAAACCGTTTTCCTCGTGGCTATCACTACAGCACATAGGATAGGAGAAATCCAGGCTCTGACTGTCAGAGAGCCTTTTCTAAAAAATGATGATAGAATCGTCCTTCAAACAGATCCAGGATTTACACCAAAAGTGACGTCAACTTTTCATAAATCCTAGGATATAATACTACCTTCATTTTGTAATTCACCAACTAACAGCAAAGCGCAAGAACTAAGCCTTCTAGGTGTTAGAAGATGTCTCCTTCATTATCTGGAAGTCACCAAGTTCAGTGCATCAGACGCTCTATTTGTCCTGTACACTGGCAAACAGAAAGGTAAACAGGTCTCCAAGAAAACGCTAGCCAGATGGATCAAGGCATACTGGAATGGAGATTACACCGCCAAAAGGTCTAAGGGCTCTTTCAACAAGGGCTTCAGCAACCTTGTGGGTATTATGCTCTTTAAAATCAACCACACCATCTTTTTTCCAGAGCAACCTGTTTTTCTTTTTAGGTTACCTGGGGGTTTTTCTTTGTACCCGAACTGTTCCTGTGGCAGTTGTGGCTGAAATCTTTCTTGATCTACCTGACGTTGGCTTGGTATCAAGAGATCCCCAAATTTTCCACTTATTAAGTGATTGAACAGTACTGACTGGCATATTCGAGGCTTTGGATATATTTTTATATCTTTTTGCATCTTTGTAAAGTTTCATTACCTTGTTACACAAGTCTTGACTGTTCTTTTTCTACCTGCTCATGGCTCAGTGTCAAAGTCTGCTTGGTGCATCCAGGTGGGAGCTAACAAACTCATTGACTATTTAGACAAAGGCTACTTTCACACTGAGGCACTTTACAGGCGCTACAGCGCTAAAAATAGCACCTGTATAGTGCCTGTAAAGCGCCTCTCCTGTGTCTCCAGTGTGAAAGCCCCGGGGGGCTTTCACACTGAAGCGGTGCGCTTGCAGGACGGTCAAACAAGTCCTGCAAGCCGCATCTTTGCAGTGCTATAGGAGAGGTGTATTCACCACTCCTAAAGCGCCCCTTCCCATTGAAAACAATGGGGCAGCACTGCAAACCCGCAGGCTAAGCGTCGCTGCAGCAGCGCTTTGTGGGTGGTTTTAGCCCTTTTTCACCCACTAGCGGGGGTTAAAACTGCCCGCTAGCAGACAAATAGCGCCGCTAAAACGACGGTAAAGCGAAGCTAAATATGCAGTATGGATAGATTTGTGCATTGCATGAATCTATCCATGGCCACCACTGCCACCCCCCCATTCAGGCGTCCGGCCCCTTTTCAGGCACCGGACGCCTGAATTACAGCGGCGGGGGTGTTTTTGAAGCACCTCATTAGAGCCATAGGCTCTAATAGGCGTCAAAAACAGTGACCTGCGAGCGCCATGCTTGGCGCTCACAGTTAACTCAGCTGTGTTAGGAAAGCGAATGAATCTTTGCTTTCCTAACACTGAACCACCTCTCCGCCAATCAGGTTCTTTGGCCTGTTACCTGTCACCTTATTGGCTGAAAGGACAGGCGCCACTATTGGATGCCTATCAGGAGGAGAGGACAGAAGATGAGGACGACAGGAGACGCTGGCTTGATGGACCCCGCTCGTCGCCGTCACCCGCTGCCCCACCAAGACAGGGTAAGTGCCGGACAGACAGCAAGCGGGTGGGGGGGTCACACTGGCAGTATTCGATGGCACAGTGGCAGCATTTGATGGCACAGTGGCAGCATTTGATGGCACAGTGGCAGCATTTGATGGGCACAGTGGCAGCATTTGATGGGCACAGTGGCAGCATTTGATGGGCACACTGGCAGCATTTGATGGGCACAGTGGCAGCATTTGATGGGCACTGTGGCTGCAATTGATGGGGTTTTTTTTCCGAATTTTTCAGTTTGTTTGCGCCCCCCCAAAAATTTTGAGCACAAGCCGCCCTGGCATCCTGTGTAAGTTCACCTTACAGATTTTTCTGTAAAGGTGAACTCACCCTTTAACCACTTAAGGACCAGCCTCGTTTTGGATTTTAGGTGTTTACATGTTTAAAACAGTTTTTTTTTTTTATAGAAAATTACTTAGAACTCCCAAACATTATATATGTTTGTTTTTTTTTCTAACACCCTAGAGAATAAAATGGCGGTCGTTGCAATACTTCTTTTTGCACCGTATTTGCGCAGCAGTCTTATAAGCGCACTTTTTTTTGGAAAAAATGCACTTTTTTGAATAAAAAAATAAGACAACCGTAACGTTAGTCCAATTTTTTTTTATATTGAGAAATATAATGTTACGCCAAGTAAATTGATACCCAACATGTCACACTTCAAAATTGCACCCGCTCGTGGAATGGCGTCAAACTTTTACCCTCAAAAATCTCCACAAGCGACGTTTAAAAAATTCTACAGGTTGCATGTTTTGCGTTAGAGGAGATCTAGGGCTAGAATTATTGCTCTCGCTCTACCGGTCATGGCGATACCTCACATGTGTGGTTTGACCACCGGTTTCATATGCGGGCGCTATTCACGTATGCGTTCGCTTCTGTGCGCGAGTTCTTCGGGACGGGGGGTTTTTAAAAAAAATTTTTTTTAATTTTTATTATTTTTTTTACATTTTTTTTTTTTTTTTTTTACACTGTTTAAAAAAAAATTGTCACTTTTATTCCTATTACAAGGAATGTAAACATCCCTTGTAATAGAAAAAAGTATGACAGGACCTCTTAAATATGAGATCTGGGGTCAAAAAGACCTCAGATCTCATATTTACACTAAAATGCAATAAAAAAAAAAAAAAAAAAAAGTCATTTAAAAAAATTACATTGAAAAAAATATGCCTTTAAGAGGCGTGGATGAAAGTGACGTTTTGACGTTGCTTCCACGCAGCAGTGTCATGGAGACGAGTGGGTGCCATCTTAGCCTCACTCGTCTCCAGACACAGCACTGACAGGACCCAATCGCCTCCCGCTACCGACGGCTCCGGTAAGCGGCGGGAGGGGGGGCCCCTCTCCCGCCACCGATAAAAGTGATCTCACGGCTAATCCGCCGCAGGGACCACTTTTATCAGAAAGCCGACCGCCGCAAGAAAACGGGGATACCGGGGTTATGGCAGCTACCTGCTGCCATAACAACGGTATCCGCCGCCAAAGTTTGGACGTACATCGTCGTGCGGTGGTCGGCAAGTGGTTAAGCATATGGGGAATTACTATGAAGTTGTAGTCTCTGCAAGAGAAGATTTTGGGCTGAGGATGTAAAGGCCAGAGGAAACTGCCACTGTTCTGGAGATTCAAGCAAAGAGGGGGGGGGGGGGTTCTAGGTTAAATGAAACAAAATCTGTGAAGAGTTTTGAATCAGATTTCTTGTAAGAGTGGTTGTATGGTACACAGGTTCAACAGAAAACGGCAAACATTCGGCCTGTGTGTACATCAGCCTGTCTGACAGAAGCCAGGCAAACTGCTGGCTTCTGTCGAATAGGCATGCTGGAAAACCAGCATTTAATCAGCGCTGGTAGCCAGTTACTGAGAGTGCAGTCCCCCTGTCAGAACACAACAGCTCAGAGGGAAGATCGCTGTTACTACAGCGGCTCCTCCGGTTTTTTTATTTTTGGTTCAGCCCGCTGGATTGAACGAAAAAAACAAAAAACTGATACTGTTAAGCCTGGTACACACTAACAGAATGTAGGTTGACAGGCTGCTTTCCACTCTTGGTGAAAGATCTACATTCTTGTGGGTAACCGGTGTATATTGTAGAGAAGTATAGCACTATTGCAGTGAATATTTGTTGTCATCTGTTGCATATAATGCTGTCCTTTAAGGTTTTTTTTTTCCACTAGTGCGACTTGTCATGTAACTTTGGACACATAAAGTCGCATGACAAGTCACAGCCCATTGATTTCAATGGCACCCGTTCCCATCTATGCGACTTTGAAAATCAAGATATTGAAATGGTTCCTCCACTACTTTGATGCGACTTTGATCCAGAGAATGTAAAGTTGGATCAAAGCTGCACTCTAAATCACACAACTTTGGGGTCACAATAGTGTAACCGTAGCCTTAGGGCTCCTAGTAATAGATTGCCATGTTAAAGTTTTTGTTCTGTCACTCATGCACAGCTTTTTAAAAGGTCTTTTCTTGAGTTTGTCTCCAGCAATTCTGTAGACAGCCTTGAAAATGTCATTTCATGTGGATGACACATGCAGCTACAGAAGCTATTCTGTAAATCGGCAGTAACAGATCTAGAGTGAGATACTACTATATCAGTTTCAGAGGTGATCAGTGTTCTAGGGAATGATATGTGAGCCATACACTGTTCAAATTTCTTCCAGTTCCTAATGAGTCAGCTGAATTTTCCTAGTGGGTGACTCGGTTGGCCCCCTCCAGTCTAACATCCTTTGAAAAACTGAAGGAGCCAAGTAGAAAATTGTCAAACAGTGGTCACATCCAATCAGATGCAGCTGACAGTGGCTGTTAAAATATAATAGCCCACCAGAGAGATTCATCCATCTGTGTTGTATAGTGGGGATGGAGGAATCAGTAAAGCAGGCCATGCATCATACAATTTTCTTTCCTTCAACCCCAGGTCACAGTCAGTGTTGATGGGGGATTCCCTCCCACAGAGCTATTGTAGTCCGACAGCGGGAGGTTTACCTGCCGTCATAATACAATGATCACTGCCGGCAGCTATAGTCACCGGCAGGTATCGCACGGAAAAAAACACAGGCTGGTTGTACTGCAAACGATGGAACGACTTCAGTACTTCCAGCCTACCCATAGACAGATGGAAATTCAGCTGATTCCTGCTGAACCAGACAAATTTCCATCTATGACCAGCCTTCGTGTATGGCCAGTTTAAGGTAAAACCTGTATTTATCATCCAGAAAATAAATATGTCGAAGAAAGACACAGAAGCCAAAAAAATTATATTTGGGTGTGGGGGGGGGGGGGATTCATATTCCTGTCCTTCTAGGGGAAAGGTCTAGGGAAGCTCCCTTAGACCACCTGTAGTTAGCTGGTGGAAATGTGTTTTGTTTCATTGTAGAGAAACCAGATTTTGTCACAGGTGGCTGCATGCAATGTACAAGCATCCAATCTTAATGTTCTGTATAAAATATTCAGACTTTTGATTAGAGACTGTGGGCTGTACACATAACCTCTCACACCGCACGCACGTTTGTGTTTTGTTTGTATTTTGTATTTTTTTTTGCGAACAAACTGCCTAAAGCACCCTATGTAGGTCAGAGGTCTCGCTTTTCCCAAGGCCAGTCTTATTCATGTGATTTGAAAACATGGAATCACATGACATTGCCTACATCAGGAGCTGAATAGAATGTAAAGAATGGCCGGTCACTTGGCACAGCCCGTGCCTTGAAAAGAAAGAATACAAAGTGGAGTAAGTGAGCTGGGCTTCTGTTTAGTCACAAGCCTGTATACAATTCCCAGACTCCTAGCATGACTGCTGAAATCTCTGATATGTTTTAGTCCTTTTACTGTTACTATTTCTTCCCACCTTTTGCATATTTATTTTTATCTAAAGTATAAGAGAACAAACTATGTGCTCTAGTTCAGTATTTGCTGAAATGATGACTTAATATATGTGAAATGCAAATATAAGATTGAGCTGAATGGAATAAATTATACAGAAGGCTGCAGGATGTCAATCCAAAAAAAATGATAGCACTTTGGTAATTAACATTGTAGTCATAATTTCAACTAACAAAATCATCCCAGAGAAAAGGGCTATAAAACCTTTTCTGTTGTACAAGCTACACATTCCTGTAAGGTAGTGTAGCTTTCCATAACTGGAGAACAGCTTGGGGTCTTTTTTAGTGGTAAGTGGTCTAAGTGCAATCATTTTAGTAGCTAGATCTATACAGCAATCTACCTTATAACATATTACAAAATTAACCTCTGTGCACTTGGGCCAAGATACTCTGGGCAAATATGAATGGAATTTCAAACGAAAAGTCTTAGGCAGGCAATACACAGTTCGAATCTAGCCCGGTTCAGCAGGAACCGGATGAGATTCGAACCATGTATGGGCAGGCTGAATGTACCAAGTTGATCGCACAACTTGGGTACAACCAGAATGCCGGGTTTTACCTGGGATTATCACTGGTAGCTGCTTTTGCCTCTAAAAACAATTGCTGTCTTCTCCTGGCGGGGGACGGCCTCCCCCACTGGAAGAAAGAAAATGGCCCAGCAGGAGGGATTCCCATGTCAACACTACCTGTGTTGATGGGGGAGTCAAGCAAATTTCTGTCCTGCAACCCATGGTTGCAGGACAGAAATTTGCTCCATGTATGGCCCAGTCTTGGGAAAAGTCTTCTGAAAATTTTCAAAACATTTGTTAATCGTTACAAAGATTTTGTTTGCTTTTAACCTTAGATTTAGGAAAGAATGGACTTTTCCCTAATGAAAACCACATTCACTGTTAGAAATTTAATCATTTAAGAAAAATTTGAATTTTCTTGTAACTGCGGCCAAAAATGAACATCTATTTGACCTACTCATTATTGAAAAAAATAGAAAACTTTCTTAGGACCTTATTTTCCCAAGCATTTTTGCTTGATATTCTACCCATCTATGGCCAGCCAGCTATAATCTGTGGAAGGACCATTGTAGATACTAATGCATAAGCCAATTGATCAGCCAAAGGAAAATATTCCATGTTAACAGCCTAGGTTATCCTTGTTGTCATGTGTTTTTTTACAACCATGGAAATCCACATTTCAATTTTTCTAAAGTATCAGCATTTCTCAATAGAATCTATTGTAGTGACACAGGAGGGAGGCTATTAGCATATCAGAAGCTTTTGATCACATTCAGCTTGTGGGTATAGATATCTCCAGGGCTTTTGGGCAACTTGGGTCCAGACTGATTAATGTGAAACAGATACAGAATCCTTAACTGATAACAATCTACACTGTGTGCAGGAGATCTGTGTACACTGCACAGGCAATTGACAATGATATTTGTTTCACAAAGGATGTATTACATTTTTAAAAGTAACATACAGCAAGTAAAAGCACAATAAAGTAGTGCAAATAGGTTGAACAGAGGTGTAGGAGATATCCAATTATCACAAAATGCTGTATAAGCAAGGGTGAATTACTTGCCACATCAGAGTAACAATTATTCTGTGTGCAATGTTGAAGATGGATGTAAATCACAGGCCAACTTGAGGGGGGGGGAGGTGCTTCCCTCCGGCAGTAACAAGCGTCTCTGAGGAGGAATGAGGGAAGCCCAATGGTACTGATTGAGGGCTCAAGGGCAGGGAAAAGGGAAATTAGGTGTGACTAGATTTGTCATAAAGAGCAAAGGGAGTCGAGAAAACAGTGGAGGGTGGGGAGAACTTGCCTGGGAGAGAGGAGGAGGGAAAATCCTGTATGGTCCAACCATGTGTCTGTCAGTGAGCAACAGTCAGCGCTCACCAAAATGTGGTGTAAATTCATTTGGTCCTTGTACTGTATGGTAATCCAAGGGTCCCAAACTTTAGGAACTTGGTTTAGGTGTCTTCAAGTATAGAAGCAAGCTTCTCTTGGACCATAGTTCTCCTGAGCCTGTGCCTGAGCAAAATTGAGGACTGGTTGGCGCTATGCCCCTGCAAGTGTCTACCGGGCTGCCAGGAACACAAATCCCCCCCCACAGCTTATGTAGTAGGGTTTTCCAAAGGTGTGAATGAGAGAAACATTGGGATCAAATCTTATAGTGTATACCCACATCCAAAAATAGAGTTGCTTTAGGGCAGAACCACCAGATGTGAAAAACTTCTCACACTCTACAGCCCTGAAAATAGAGAGGAGAGAAGCAAATAGAGATATAATTTTAGGGGTCAAATAACACTATGAGAGTAGTGTATAATCATTTTTTGGGGGGCAAAATGTTTCCAGGAGCATTTGGATGAAGCAAGCCAAATCTTATTCCAGTTGGTGTGGTCTGGGGCTCCTCCAAGGTCTGTTTGCCATTTTGTTAGGTAGGGAAGTGTACTAGACCTCTTTGAATCAATTAAAGAGGCATATACGGCAGCCATACAGTGCCTTTAAAGTGGAGTTCCACACAAAAATGGAACTCCGCTTTTCGGAACCCTCCCCCCCTCCGGTGTCACATTTGGCACCTTTCAGGGGGGAGGAGGGTGCAGATACCTGTCTATGCCGGAAGTGGGTGCAAATACCTGTCTTAGACTCCCATGGGAGTCTACACCTCTTCCCGTCCCCACCGCGCTGTCTCCTGGGAAACACACAGCTCCCAGGAGAGAGCAGGGACCACTTGGGACGCGCAGCGAGACTCGCGCATGCGCAGTAGGGAACCGGGAAGTGAAGCCGCAACGCTTCACTTCCTGATTCCCTCACCTAGGATGGCGGCGGCAGCTGCCGAGAACCGAGCGTGTTCTCTGCGTCGCCTGCCGACATCGCTGGACCCTGGGACAGGTAAGTGGCCATGTATTAAAAGTCAGCAGCTGCAGTATTTGTAGCTGCTGCCTTTTAATTTTTTTTTTTTTTTTTTTGGCGGTGTGGGTGGACCCCCGCTTTAAAAAGTATTCATACCCGTTTAAATTTTCCACATTTTGTCATGTTACAACCAAAAATGTAAATGTGATTTATTAGGATTTTATGTGATGGACCAACACAAGGAGGCACATAATTGTGTGAAGTGGAAGAAAAATGATAAATGGTTTTCCTTTTTTTTTTTTACAAATAAATGTGAAAAGCATGACGTGCATTTGTATTCAGGCCCCCTGAGTCAATACTTTGTAGAAACACCTTTCGTTTCAATTACAGCTGCAAGTCTTTTTGGGTATGTCTCTACCAGCTTTGTACATCTAGATAGTGACATGTTTGCCCATTCTTCTTTGCAAAATAGCCCAAGCTCTGTCAGACTGGATGGAGAGCATCTGTAAATAGCAATTTTTAAGTCTTGCCACAGATTCTCAATTGGATTTGGGTCTGGACTATTGTAACACACGAATATGCTTTGATCTAAACCATTCCATTGTAGCTCTGGCTGTACGTTAAGGGTTGTTGTCCTGCCGAAAGGTGAACCTCCGCCCCAGTCTCAAGTATTTTGCAGACTCTAACAGGTTTTCTTCTAAGATTGCCCTGTATTTGGCTCTATCCATCTTCCCATCCGCTCTGACCAGCTTCCCTGTCCCTGCTGAAGAAAAGCATCCCCACAATATGATGCTGCCACCACCATGTTTCACGGTGAGGATGGTGTGTTCAGGGTAATGTACAGTGTTAGTTGTCCACCACACATCGCGTTTTGCTTTTAGGCCAATAAGTTCAATTTTGGTCTCATCTGACCAGAGCATCTTCTTCCACATGTTTGCGGGGTCCCCTACATGGCTTCTTGCAAACTGTCGTTTGAAAGTTTGACTTTTGTTGAGTGGTGGGGTGACAACAGGGCCATCCACAGCGTAAATTTAGATCAGGGATCTCAAACTGGCGGTCCTCCAGCTGTTGCGAAACTACAAGTCCCATGAGGCATTGCAAGGCTGATAGTTGCAAGCATGACTCCCACAGGCAGAGGCATGATGGGACTTGTAGTTTGGCAACAGCTGTAGGGCCGCCAGTTTGAGACCCTTGATTTAGGCCGATTCAACAGGGGTGCATGGCCACCTGTCTCAGCAATGTCAGCATTCTTTGATTTAATTAGCTGTTGCATTTTGTGTTTGCATTAGTTTTGTTGTAGATTGGTAACAATGTGTAATGTAATGATAATGGACAATGCTTGTACATAAACACAATACAGAATCCACAAATGTTTGAGTGTCCTGATGAATGTAGACCTGGAATCTTTCTTTTGGCTATTGATTGGGACTCTAACACACATGGCTGCAGGTACTAGAAACAGACAAGCCTTTGTCTTCACTTGCGGATTCAAGTGCTGAATACATTATGACTGTAAACAGCTGATTTAAGTAAAAGGTCAAAGCAAGGTCATGACACTTTTGTGTGGACTCTTTGTGTCTACAGTGACAAGCATGGGATGTCTCAAAGTGAGTAGTCTTGAGTGTTTTGTCCTTAAAAGAAGAACCCTGGCAAGCACATGTGGATTTTACTGTGGAAAGGTGGCCATAGATGGATCAAAGTTCAGCATGGAGCAGCCAAATATCGATCCATGTGTGGCTGCTGCAGTTGAATAGAACTCGATCTACCCTTTGACTTCTGTTCAAACGCCCTATCAGATAAAAGCCACTCGATCAGTGGCCACCCACAATGGCGGCCACACACAACAGCTCTGATCTGTGTTTTCTGGCAACAGGGGAGTCTCCTTGCTGTCAGAATACATTGACGCAGCGTTGAGGATTCTTCCATGTGTGGATGGGGGAATTGGTTAAGCTTTTTTTTCTGAATGAAAAAACTGGACCATGTATGACTAGCTTATTGCCTTCTAAGTGTGCCCTCTGGTAACAACATATGAGCTCACAAGCATTTGAAATACTGAACCATGTATGGCTAGCTTAATGCCTTCCAAGTGTGCCCTCTGATAACAATGGATGAGCTCACAAGCAACTGAAATACTTAATTGTCAACCAAAACCATAGGCTGGTTGGGGCAGGCAGTGTTCAGACAGAATCTGATGACAGGAATTGGTCAGGGCAAATGAGTTTTAGGTGAAGTCAAATCAATAGCAAAGTTGAATTCATAGGACAAACAGGAACCAAAGGACAGGCTGGGGTTGTAACCAGAAACGTACTCAACTTAATCAGTGACTCATCAAGTGGTTCCCTTTCACCATTGTGAGCTGCAGCATTTAGCCTGTAAATGATAAAGCCTGGTACACATGGGCCAAATATTGGCTGGCTTAACAGAAACCAGTATGTGTAGATCAGACTGGCTGACCCACTGCTAAACCAGCCGATATTGGCCCATGTGCACAACTGCTACAATCTCTTTTATTTTTTATGATTCCAGTCTTGTAAGGAAGGGGGAACAAACAACCATGACAGGTTAAGTTGGGGGCCTTCAAGTGTAGCCTACACAGATGATTAAGGGATAACTTCACAGTTCCAAAACTTTCTCCATAGTGTAACCCCAAGAGTTTGCCAACCACTAGAGGTGTAGCTTAAAGCTTGTGGGCCCTGATGCAAAAGTTGATCTGGCCCCCCCACTACCACCCACCACTTCCACCGTGTGTGCAGATATACCCACTGCACATCAAGATACTCAAAGTGGCTTAAGAGTTTAGAATTCCCAGAGTTCCTCCTTACATCAGAGGACAGGGATCGCCCCTGACAGGTCATTTGGCATAGCTCCTTTTCCATTCCAGCACTGTAAACAGCTCCCCCCCCCCCCCACAATACACAGGGCTGAACTCACGTTCCCTTACACGCAGTCTATCAGCCTTCACAGGGTGTATCTGGCTTTTCTGTTGCCGTTCTGACCTGTGAAATCCCTTGGTCAGAACAGCAGTGTAGTTGCAGTAGGCAGATACACTCTATGCAGATCATGGCTGACTGGCTGCGTTGTAAAGGAATGTGATTTCAGCCCTGCGGAGGAGGAACAGTATAGAGTGCTGTATTAGGAAAGAAGCTCAGCAGCGGGCATAGCATCCAGGATGGTCAGGGGGCTTTGGGGGGGGGCGCAATTTAGATCTGGGGGGGCAAAGCCATGTGACACGAAATCTGGAGCCTGCAGCCCTAAGGGATTTGTTTTAGCAATTTCTGAAGGTTTCTCTGTCAGTGTTGACAGGTGTAGGGGGAAGGTCACCCCATACTCCTCTCCATTCAGGAAATGGCTCACAACTTCTCCCCAACCAATGAAAACAGAGGGGGTTTGGACTATGGAAGGCAAAGTGGAAGCCCAGTATTGGAGCATGGCTGTGGGACCCTAGGGCAGATCGGAGCTGGACTTTGTGGAGGATGTGATAATATGACAGGAAGGCTGCAGGGGCCCCCTGGAGCTAGGGGTGGGGTTGCGATTGTGACCCCTGCAACACCTTATGCTACGCCCATGCCTACCACCCAAGAGATTTACTGTACAGCCATGTGTCAAAAAGGATCTATCTGGGCTCTTCGCATGTGCTGCACAGCTTCGTTCATTCTTTTGACTAGGTCTACAATCCTATAGAGGGTTTCCTGGCCCGCTCCTTAACAACCAGCTACGGTTTGTTAAAGTGAACAAAAAAAAACACATGTTCAAAAACCGCAAAACGAGCCTGAAAACAGCATCAACCGCAACCACATAGATGTGAATATGGTATATCAAAATGTATATGTATGACCTGAATTCCCCCTCCATCAGCTGGAAGGAGGCTAAAAGCCCATGGATATGGTGTTGAGACCTATTTAAGGAAATCACGGAGACTATATCTGATGTTCCATCCCAAGACTGTAGCTGGGTCATAAGCTAAAAAGCGTATTTGATCTCCTTACCAGAGATCAAGGGAGCTGGTAAGAGGCAGTTGGCTTATAGGTGGAGGACTGTCCTATCTTTTACACTTATTTCTACGGTGCTTCTAAGTGTGCTGTCACCTTGATTGAAGATGTGGATACATACCTTTGTGGACTCTGCACGGACTGTTAATTGACACCTGTGTATATGCTTCGGATGGATTTAAAACAATATGTGTGCACACACTGAGTTTAAAAAAAAAAAAAAAAAAAAAAAATTTTTTTAGCGCAGTTTTCTTTCTGTTACTATATGGCCCTTTAGTAACCTCCTAAAGTGAACATCTCACTTATAAAGTTGGCAAGACCTGCTTCTAGATAATAGCTTGACTTTTGAAGACCTGATGGAAAGACACATAGATAAGGATTTAAACAACTACTCAGTAGGGTGCCCTGAAACCATTCAGATCCTTGCTCTCTGTAGCCAGAAGTTGTGAAGTTTGGTGGAAAATATTAAAGGGGCTGTTTAAACTGTTGTAGATAAAAGATCAAACACTTCTTCTTGCAGTGCCTCTGTTGCATACCTCTATATCTTCTGATGGTAAGCCCTTGTTTGCAAGCCCTCTAGAAAAAGCTATCCTAAGACTCTCAGACAGAAAATATGCACTAAACCCAGAAGACTGAACATATCTTTCCTTTTTGATTAAAGACTGTGTTTTGGGGGTGAATGTCCAAATATAGAGCATCTTAGATCAGTGGTAAACAACTTTGTAAAATTGGAGAGCCTCAAGTGCAGCCCCTGACATGTCTAGACAGTCACTCTTTACACCTGTAACAATACACAATAAAGGATAGACTATACCTTGGCAGAATAAAAAAAGCAGACTGCGATGCACAGATGCAAGACGCTGGTAAGTTGTGTGTGTGCATTGGGGTACCAATAAAAATGAATGGTACTGCACTTAGTTCTACATGATGTGGTGTAATGTACATTTTGCCACGTGGTCTGAATAGGTACAATCAAAGTTGGTGAGGGCTCCATGCATGAGTGCTGGCTGACCACATGTTGCTCACCAGTGCCTTAGTTCTTACTGGCAAGGTTCATAGAGCATTTTGCTTAAAGAAAACAAAAGCCAAGTCTGCTCTTGTATCACAAGATTCTGTATACCCAATCTGTGTCAGCTGGGGCAAGAATTAAGTTATTCAAGCAGACTAGAGCAGAAAACATCTCCAAGTCAAGGGTTATGTCAGTGGTTTCAATGGTGTACCTGTCTTGCCTGGTATAGAGATTTCTTTATCGTACACAGAGCAGCATAGTAATTACTATGTGGGTTATAGGCCACCTTCAGGTGATGGACACTGGCACACCCTAAACAGGAAGTTGCCTCCCTATATAACCCCTCCCATACAGGGAGTACCTCAGTTTTTTCGCCAGTGTCTAAGGTGTTGGTCACGGTTGAAAATGTGCTATGAAGAGCTCCGCTGGAAGGATCCTTGCTGGATCAAACAGCCTTTGCAGACCGGATCCATCCAAAGTGCCCCTGAGGCCAAAGTGGATGGTACCCGGGCCTCGTAAAAGAAGAAACTAGGTTTTGCCTGTAACGCCTCTCCTTGGTGGGCTGGACCCTGGGATCCAGTACATTGGTTATGCATCTAATGCTATATTAGAGGTCAGCGGCCGGCGGAGATAATGTCTCCGCCGGCCGCCATTTTCCAGAAGACCAGACGAGTTAGAGCTGCGGCAGCGCTCCCCCCCGCGCCCCGGTCTGTCTGTCAGTCATCTGTGACCTGATGTGGAAAGAGGTGGGGGGTGGGCGGAGCCGCAGCTCAATTTCTATTGTAGCCGGTGTTTAAAGCCCTTCATTTGTTTAAACACGCCCCGCAAAGACGTGTACAGCTGTTCCTCTTCAGCTATTTTCGGCGGCTCCGTTGTGGTTCGTACCACGTAAGCTCTGTGTCTGGACAGTACAGGGGGCATTATCCGCCGGGGGACCTTTTTTCGGCAGGACACCGGCCGGCTGGGATATATGAGGGCTCCAATGGGGGGGGGACACCTGAGATGTAAGAAAGCAGTCCGCTGGCTGGGGACACCTGAGATGTAAGGAAGCACTCCGATGGCTGGGGACACCTGAGATGTAAGGAAGCACTCCGCTGGCTGGGGACACCTGAGATGTAAGTAAACACTCCGCTGGGGACACCTGAGATGTAAGTAAACACTCCGCTGGGGACACCTGAGATGTAAGTAAACACTCCGCTGGGGACACCTGAGATGTAAGGAAGGACTCCGCTGACTGGGGACACTTGAGATGTAAGGAAGCACTCTGCTGGGGACACCTGAGATGTAAGAAGGCTCTCCGCTGGGGACACCTGAGATGTAAGGAAACACTCCACTGGCTGGGGACACCTGAGATGTAAGGAAACACTCCACTGACTGGGGACACCTGAGATATAAGGAAGCACTCCGCTGGGGAGACCTGAGATGTAAGGAGGCACTCCGCTGGGGACACCTGAGAAGTACGTAAACACTCCGCTGGGGACACCTGAGATGTAAGTAAACACTCCGCTGGGGACACCTGAGATGTAAGGTAGAACTCTGTTGGCTGGGGACACCTGAGATGTAAGGAAACACTCCGCTGGGGACACCTGAGATGTAAGGAAGCACTCCATTGGGGACACCTGAGATGTAAGGAAACACTCTGCTGGCTGGGGACACCTGAGATGTAAGGAAGGACTCCGTTGGCTGGGGAACCTGAGAAGTAAGGAAGCACTCCGCTGGCTGAGGACAGTGACACCTGAGATGTAAGGAAACACTCTGCTGGAGACACCAGAGATGTAAGGAAGCACTCCGCTGGGGACGCCTGAGATGTAAGGAAGCACTCTGCTAGGGACACCTGAGATGTAAGGAAGCACTCCGCTGGGGACACCTGATGGCATCTGGTGGCAGGCGAAGTGGCAAGTGACACACTCAGAGCTCCCACTGATTCTGATTCTGCATTATGGTGAGTTGAACTATTTCATTTTATATTACAATGTAATAATAGAAATAATGTGCATCAATCACCCTGACACCATAACAACCATGGTGCCGGGATGATTGAAGTGCTAACACCAGATGTTTGGAGTATCTTTATCTGCTTGTTGTTAAACTTTCTTCCTTTTGTTTCTCCCTCCATCCCTCGTTCATCTTAGACTCTAACCACACCCCCTTTGAGTCACGCTCATTCAAGCCACGCCCAATATTACACTTAAACCACGCCCATTTTTCGCTGGGGGGCTGTTTGCAGGGGGGAACATTTTGCTATGGGGCCCTGTGATTTCTAGTTACGCCCCTGGAACTTAGATATATAGGATAATGATCCCGCGCTGTGATACACGGAGATTTGTTCTTCCAGTTACACACTCTACATGTTTCGGGGTTACCCCCTTCTTCAGGAGTATATTAGGTCAGAAAATGAGCTACAAAAAAGCATATAAATTAAATATACAGTATTAGAATCAAAAACACATAACTAATAACCAACCTTCATGGTATACTGTCATGCATCTTAAATCAGTAAACATAGAGTCTAATATTCCTCTAATAGCCTGGACGTTCAGGTTGTGGAATTGACCCGTCAGGATACAGTCTGACTATGCCACAGCAGTGGCCTATTTCAATCACCAAAAACTCACGCAGCCCAGAGGGAGGTGAACCATGTTCTGATTTGGGCAGAGGAACATTTTCCTTGCCCATCGGCAATCTTCTCCCAGGGGTGAAGAATTGGCAGGCGATTTTTTTTTTTCAGAGCCGCCAATACATCCCGATGTCTTTACATCCCGATGTCTTTCTAGCCATATGCCAGAAAGGGTCTATTCGCATCTAGGTTCAACAACTACGGGCCGGATGCTTTAATGACTCCTTGGGATCAGTTCTCACTGAGCTATACATGGCCCCAGCGTGGCCCAGTAGATCCTGGTATGCAGGAATCTTAAAGATGGGAGTAAGGGGATCCTTGGTCTCTTTCATCTCGGCCAGACCTGCTTTCGCAGGGGCCGGTATTCCATCCTGCCTTACAAGAGCTAAACGTGACAGTTTGGATATTGAAACCCACATTCTGAGGAGTAGGGGGCTTTCAGGTTCAGTAGTAACTACCCTGATTAATGCAAGGTAGCCAGCCTCTAGTACCATTTACTATAGGGTCTGGAAGGCCTACGTTTCTTGGTGTGAAACCAAAAGATGGCATCCTCAGAAGTACCGTATTTATGGGCGTATAACAAGCACTTTTTTCCCCTGAAAATCAGGGGAAAATCGTGGGTACGTGTCATACGCTGATCCCCCGCCGATTGTGAGCTTTTCGGCCGCTCTCAGCGGCTTTCGGCTTTTCTCGGTGGCTTTCGGCCATTCTCGGCGGCTCTCACCCGCCTTCGGCCATTCTCGGTGGCTCTCGGCCATTCTCGACGGCTTTTCGGCCGCTTTCGGTCATTCTCGGCGCCTCTCGCAGTCTCGCAGGAGCCGCCGAAAGCCGAGTGCGGCTGAGAGCCGCCGAGAATGGCCGAAAGCGGCTGAGAACGGCGGCGCCATTTTCAAAGGTGCAAACGACACAGGGCAAGGCTACAGAGGGACACTGACAAGGCTGCAATGGGGGACAAGGCTGCAATCAGGGACAACACTACAGATGGACAAGGCTGCATTGATGGGCATTTAAATGTAAGTTTTTTTCCTTAAACTTTCCTCCTAAAAGTTTTTTTGCTTAAAATTCCCTCCTAAACTTGCGGTGCGTGTTATACGCCGGCGCGTGTTATACGCCGATAAATACGGTATGTCATAAGTAGGGCTCTTGCCTTCCTATAATTAGGAGTAGAAATAAAGTTAGCTGTGAAGTACTATCAAGGGTCAAAATCTCGGCCGCTTGCTTCACATTCTTGGTCTGGGCCTTTATATAAGGGGTAACGCGTATAAATCCGCCAGTTAGGTCGCCCTTGTTCCCATGAGATTTGAGTGTGGTTTTGTCGGCTTTACAAGGTCAGCCTTGTGACCCAAGGATCAAGGGTACCATGTCCCCTTGATCCTTGTGACAGGAAAATTGGTGTTCTTGGCTCTGGTAACTTGCGCAAAAAGAGTTCCAGAGTTGGCAGCTTTTTCTTGTAAGGAGCCATAGTTAATCATTCTTAAGGATAAGGTGGTGCTGTGTCCTCACCCATCTTTTTTTTTTTACCTAAAGTAGTATCTAGTTTTCATATGAACCAAAGATGTTTCCCTAACTTCGTTTTTTTCCCGAACTCCGTTCTTCAGAAGAAAAATTGTTACACTCTCTCGATGTAGTGAGAGCGGTTACAGTGTATCTGAAAGCAACTGCTCAGATACAGAAGACTGATGCTTTGTTTGTGCTGCCAGAAGAGCCCAGGAAGGGGTAGGCAGCATCAAAATTTGAGTAGATTCGGCAGGTTATGATTCAGGCTTATGGTTTGAAAAGGAGGATTCCGCCTTTTTGAGTTAGAGCACGCTCTACCAGAGCAGTAAGTGCTTCATGGGCAGTGCATCACCAAAGCATCCATGACTCAGATTTGCAAGGTTCCAACTTGATCTTTGGTCCATACATTCACTAGATTCTATCAGGTGGATGTAAAAAGGCATGAGGATGCCGCCTTTGGGCACAGCGTTCTGCAGGCAGCAGTATAGGTCCTAAAGTCTGATGACGCCCTAATTGTTTGTGTCTCCCTCCCCCCTGTATATTGTTTTCACTAAGATGCATGTCCAAGAGTCTTTTAAAACTATCCATACTTCCTGCCGACACTTCCAATTGTGGAAGGGATTTCCACATCCTTACCGCCCTGACTGTGAAAAAACGCCTACGCAGTCTCATCATGGTGCCCCGTGTCCTCTTACACTTACGCTGGGATCACCGTTGAGATATTTGTATATCACTATCATATCTCCTGTCAAGTGTCTCTTCTCCAGGGAGAATACATATAGCGCTTGTAGTCATTCCTCATAATTAAGGTCCTCCAGTCCCCATATTCATTTAGTTGACCTTCTCAAGCACCAGCACATCCCTTCTGAGGATTGGTGACCAGAACTGGATGGAATACTCCAGATGCGGCCGAACCAGAGTTTTATAAAGTGGCAAAATAATCGTTTTATCTCTGGAGTAATTTCCCTTTTTAATGCATGCTAATATTCTGCTGGCTTTGGTACCCGCAGCTTGACACTGCATGCTATTGCTCAGTCTGTCTTCTACTAGAACTCCTTGACCCTTCTTCATTCTGAAATCCCCCAGGTGTTCTCCATCTTATAAGTAACTTGCGTTTATGTTTTTACCCAAGTGCATTACCTTACATTTTTCAATGTTAAACTTCATTTGCCATGCATTAGCCCACTCCATTAATTTATTCAGCTCCTCTTGTAAAGTTTCTATATCCTGCATATTTTTGTGTCATCAGCAAACACTGAGATCGAGCTATTTATCCCATCCTCTCTGTCATTTATGAATAAATTAAACAGAATTGGTCCCAAGATAGAGCCTTGGGGTACCCTACTAACCACTCTAGACCATTCTGAATATACCTTATTTATCACCACCTTTTCGACACGACCCCGTAGCCAGTTTGCTATCCAAGAACAAACCTTATGGGCCATGCCTACAAACCTCAGCTTGTAGATTAAAGTGTTTGTTAACCCATACTGTATATAACAAACACTGCCAGGCCCTCTATTAGAGCCTGGCATAGCACACTGCATTAGTCTTTTATAAAAATGAGCATTTTAAATACCTATTTAGAACGATCTTTAGGCTGGTCACATGACTCGCGGCCGCTGTATACATCCGATATATGGCTTCTGCAGGAGGGGCCGAGATCTCCCTCTGTCAGCCGGGGAGATCACATGGGCATTCAGCCTCTCCTGCAGGAGCCCTGGAAGTTGTCCGATAGTCACGTGACCAGCCTGAAAATCGCACTAAATCAGTATTTACAACGCTCGTTTTTATAAGATACTAATGCTGTGTGCTATGCCAGACTATAAGATAGCAGCGGGGGTGGAGACGGAGACACACAGACAGAGATGACAGGCAGAGAGGAGGAGGTGAGGGGGAGAGCTGAGAGCAGGGCTGCATATTATGGAGGGGCGCACTCTGACCACAGTGGTCAGTACAAAGAGGGGGATACAGGAACTGGCAGGATCAGCCAGGTTTTTTTTACAGATTAGAGGGGGGGGGGCAGATTACACAGCACAAGCACTGTGCTGTTTAATCTGCTTTAGGGAACCAGGAAATGTTTTTTTTTTTTTTCGGTGAACAAACACTTTAAGTGTTTGTGGGGGACTGTATCAAATGCTTTTTCAAGATACAGATACACCACATCCACCGGCTTACCTTTGTCCAGATGGCAGCTCACTTCCTCATAGAATGTTAATAGGTTGGTTTGGTAAGAGCGACCTTTCGTAAACCCAGCATTCATTTATAACCTTGAATGGCAGAAAACATACTAAGAACACCATCTATTTCTGTGTTTGGAATATGCCCACTTTATTGTATGTTATCTTTGAAGAAGCAGCATTCTCACCCAAGGTCAGGAAGTGTATTTAAGCTAAAGAACACCTCCCTCTGTCCCCATCTCCATAATTCAGGGGAGATGTTTTGTAGTTCACAGAAAACTCAAGGCAGTTAACATTGTTTAAGATTTGAGTTCCGCTTGGTTAGCTTACTACAGGAGCTCACTGGATTTCTGAAAGGAAAGGTATGTTATTTTGCAACAAAAATTTTGTATGGTATATTTAACAGACCAAAAGGGAGAAAATGAGAGAGGCTCGTTATTAGGGTTTACATACTTTTTAAGAACTTGAAAAGACTAGACAAAGTGGGATCTATTTGTGCTCTTGCAAGGAATGACATATAAAGAATTTTGAGCCTTAGGAATGTATTTCTCGATGGCAGCTACCATTAAAAGCAGTCTTCCTGATTGATGTCTCATTAACTTAGAGTTGTTGCGCTCCAGGTCATGTTCCTCTGAATTCCTCCCATAGTTGGGTCTCCAAATTCCATCTGAATACAAAATTAATACCAGCCTTCTTTCTGAATGAGAATACAGAAAAAAGATACAAGCTCAATATGGTCAGGATGGTCCTTGCTACCATTAGGCACATTCTAAAAGTTTCATGGCTTCTTTTCTTAGGTATTAAATACTACAGTGTCATCAGAGATCATTTGTAAGCAGGAAACAAGCGTGTTATCCCTTAACACCACTACTACAGGGAGGGTGTTGGGGGCTGCTTCACTATTATACATATTTTTTTAGTACTCATCATGTTTGAATTAAATTGCTACTTAGTACCAGTAGCATTGACATAAGGCATTAAAAAAAGAAAATTGTTAGATACTTAGAAATGCAAATTATAATAAGTACCCCATGAAACTGATGTAATTATGTAGGGAAAAGTGTTAAGCTAGGACTCACCAGATATTAGGGATCCTTGGCGCAGGTGCGGAGTTAACATATTTTGGTATAATTACAAGCCCATGATTTTGTACATTTGGACTTTTAGAGAATAGAGGTATATAAAGTGTCCTACCTAGCCTACTACTGACCTCTGTATACTACCCTACACACACACACAGTGACATTAGTTTTATTAGGTTTTTCTAAGTTTCCTTCATTACTTTTTATTGGGGGCCTACCCCTGCTGTAGTGGACAGAGAACTGCAGATAAACAGGTACATAGTAGGATTTGTTTAATCTAAGGCTGTTCACTTTACTGGATATACTGTATGTAAGGGTTTTCATCCACTTTAAATAAATAGTATAGAAGACACTAAGAGGCTGGTTTACATGAAGTGTGCATCCACAATTAAATTCCATGTTTTTGTTTTTTAGTAAGTTGCTTTTTGCAGCCAAAGGATGTACCCTCTATCCCCTGAGCACATTTTACTCTGTAAATGCGGAGGGTGTCTGCCTACTGGATGGTAAGGATTGCCACATGTTGGAGAGAGATTACTTTACATGGATTGGGGTGACTGAGGATGGCCACTCCAGATGCACCTATATGCAGGTTCCATTATGTTTTCCTGAGTTTAAATCATCATGGACAGGCTGTCTTAAAAGTTTGTTATCCCAACAATTCATATTCCTTTTATGTGCCTGCTGTGCCATGTTACTTGTATGAGAAAGTATTCGGTTCTCTTTGTATTGCTTCCTTTATGTGAAATCCCTGGTGTTCCTGCTGGTCCCCTTAATTTCCTATTAAAAACTGACCACACTAAGCAGGAGAGCATATAGTGGTCAGTTCTCTAGGTGTGCTGGAAACTCTGTGTGCTCTACTCCAATGATCAGACGAAAGCCCCATACACACTCTCAGATTTTCTGCTGAGTTTTTCCTTCAGATTTACCAAAACCATGTAGTGCAAGGGCCTGCCTGATTGCATACACATTGAAACTCCTAAGGTTTGACCTCATTTTATATGGTTTTGGTAAATCTGAAGGAAAAACCCAGCAGAAAATCTGAAAGTGTGTATGGGGCTTTATTCTGACATGCCCCCGCTGCACATCCTTTCACTGGGAAGCTCAGTGTGATGCTGCTTCCTCTCCCCCCAGCTCTTATGCAGCTGAGAACAGAGGGAATGTGATCACTTATAAAAAAGGGAAAAAATGTGTTTAAAATGTTTTTTTATACCTATACAAACATGTTTTGCCTTTCATTTCTGTTTTAAACTGAATGGGTTGTTTTACAAGGTGATCATTTACAATCACTTTAATGTTACTCACATTGACATGCAACAAAACACATTGCAATGGATCACAATAATATGAATCCACTTAAATTTGCCTTGTATTACAACAAGCTGGATAATCACTTTGATCAATATATCATTTTTTTGTTTAGAAGTATATTTATTTCACATTTTCATGGATACAATATCGTGAGAAAATGACCAGGCAGTGCTAGTACAACTTCAGTAAAGAGATATACAGTAGCTGGAGCAAAGGCTAAAGAACTGGTCCACAAACAACATTGAGAGGTAGAAGAATGTTACCAATGTACATGTCAATGATCCTTGTAGAGCTGTGCGCCTGGAGGCCTCCAAAATAGAGTCCATGGAATAGAGGGTGGGGTAGGAGCTGGGCCCCCACCTAAGTGAATAGGGGGACAGAAGAGCAAGAGAGGAGGAGGAAGAAAAGGACAAATAGCAGGAGAGAGGTGGGTGACAACCAGAGAACCACAGCCGCAACAGTCTAAAAGCTTAGAATTAAGTACAGGTATTGAAGTGGACCCAGGGGTCCCACTCGGTCATAAGCAGAAGGCGTATTATCCAACCATCAGAATGGGGAAGAAAAGGGATTAAGGTGACTTTGAACGTAGCATGGTTGATGGTGCCAGACGGGCTGGTCTGAGTATTTCAAAAACTGCTGATCTACTGGAATTTTCACGCAGAACCATCTTTAAGTTTACAGAGAATGGTCTAAAAAAGAGAAAATATCCAGTGAGCGGCAGTTTTGTGGACAAAAATGCCTTGTTGATGTCAGAGAAAAATAGGCAGACATGATAGAAAGGCAACAGTAACTCAACTAACCACTCGTTTACAACCAAAGTATGCAGAATACATCTCTGAATGCACAACACATCGAACCTTGAAGAAAATGGGCTACAGTAGCAGAAGACCACACTGGGTGCCACTCCTGTCAGCTAAGAACAGGAAACTGAGGTTACAATTTACACAGGCTCACCAAAATTGGACAATGAATGATTGGAAAAACGCTGCCTGGTCTGATGAGTCTTAATTTCTGCTGCAACATTCAGATGGTAGGGTCAGAATTTGGCGTAAACAACACGAAAGCATGAATCCATCCTGCCTTGGATCAATGGTTCAGGCAGGTCGTCGTGGTTTAATGATGGGATATTTTCTTAGCAAACCTTGGGTCCCTTGGTATTAATTGAGCATTGTGTAAATGCCACGGCCTACCTGAGCATTGTTGCTTACCATGTCCATCCCTTTATGACTAGTGTACCCATCTCTGATGGCTACTTGCAGCAGGATAATGCGCCATGCCACAGCTCAAATCATCTCAAACTGGTTTCTTGAACATGACAATGAGGTCACTGTACTCCAATGGCCTCCACAGTCACCAGATCTCAATCCAATCGAGAACCTTTGGGATGTGGTGGAATGGGAAGAACAAAATATTGCAGCGCACACATGCAAAAATGACATTTAACTCCTGCAAGGCCATTTAAAACGCCTGAACATTTAAAAAAATATGGGGATTTAGTCACACCATATGGCCATATGGTGCTTAAGCCCACTTACTGCGTCAAAGTACCCCATTATCAGTGGGTCCTACGCTATCCATAGAATGGAAGATCCTGCTTCTCTGAACCATGGAAGATTGTTTTGAACCATTGTTTGTTTGTGGGGAAACGTGGTTTCCAACACCTTGTTGAATCTATGCCACAAAAAATAAACAAAGTTCTGAAGACAAAAAGGGGGTCCAACCCAGTACTAGCAAGGTGTACCTAATTAAGTGGCCGGTAAGTGCATATGTAGTGCTACTCCCATAGGAGCCGCAGGAATTACTTGTCCAGGTCTTCCCTACTTTAGCCCCGCAGCCAGGCATGCAACAGGCTCATTCTCTTTCTCCAAAAAACAGTTTAGGGGATGTTGTTTTTGTTTTTTTTATTTTTGAATAACTTGGACAGAGATGAGGGTAGTGGTTGAATACTCCAGGATAAGAACTATATATACCTGAGGACATAATCTTCCTTTCTGCTTTAAGTAGTAGTAGAGCCAGTAGAGCAAAGTCACTTCTCTTTAGTGGACAATATCTAGGCAGAGCTCTTCAGGACCACTAGCCAGTGTCCCCTTTAACCACACCCGCAGCTAATTAGGCACCAGAGGGGTAGCTAGAGTACAACGCCCCTAGAGTACAACGCCCCCAGTAATGTCTGTACTCACAAGAATAGATTGTGTTTGCGATGCCTCCTTCCAATCTTCCCAGCGATGCCCTCCAGTAATACCAGACTGATCTGTGGCAGACAGCTCCCCTCAGTCAGCTTCTTCTAAGCATCTGGGTCTCTGCTTTCCTCCCTCAGGTCGCCCACCTGAGACCTTCACATGGCAGCCTGTGCCTGAGAGGGCAGCGTGCCCCCCTCAGGTTGGACTCCTCCACTCTGAGACAAGACCCAGAGCTCAGTGTGCTCACTGAATAAATACAGACTCTCAGGAGCCTTCCTCTCGAAGATGGGCCAGGCTGTATCAATATTCATATTGCCATCTGCAAAGCTTCACACCTACTGTCCAGGAACTTCTCAAGTCTCCTGGATACAGAGGAAGCTATAGACCAGACTGAAAGCAGCTGAACACACTGAACAGGCACATCACAGCTTCACATAGGTACAGTGAGCAGAATATGCTTTTGCCCACCAAATAATTGCAGCCACACTGCCTACAGTGTGGAACTAAATTTGCCTATCACAAACACAATGTAACAGATATCTAAGTATCATAGCACCTACTTGGAGGGTGCTATATCTGGCTGTAGAAGATGTATCAGAGAGAAAAGTTGGTAAATATCTCAGGAATTATCTGAAGGAAAGAAATAGCAATCTTAAAATACAACATAGCTAATCACTATCTCTATACCTGGGCCACCCAATGCTATCTGTAACAGTATGTGGTTACTGGGCTTAAAGTGTATTTTTATTGGCAGCCAAATTTGAGAATCCCCCACTGTATGTATGTGTTCCCATTCACACAGCATACCTAAAAATATTTCTTAATTTTGTTGGTTTTTGGAGCAGAGTTTATACTTGGGACTCTATAGGCAGTTTGAAATTGTTAAGAATAGCCTCTAATTTGCACTTAGGAGAGAGACTGAGAGAAAGTTTAAAAATAGAAAAGAAAATGAACCTACATAGTACCACCCAAATCTTATGATAATTCTTTATCCCTTTCTTAGGACGGACATTGTGCACATGTATTTTACAACTGATGATAAAGACCTGCCAGCACAGTACAGACAGAGTTAATTATGATAACCATTAACTCACCAGCCCCTTCCTTAACATTACATAGAAGGGGAAAGCTAGATAGGATTGTTAAGCAGATAAAAGGTAAGCTGCATTTTTAATAGGTTTTCACATTATTCTATGTTAATGTGAACAAATAAAAAAACAAAGTAGGTATTATGCAAAAGTGGAATTACACTTTAAAATCTGCAGAGTAGGCAATGATCAGCTAATGTCTATATTCTTGTGTATATGTATACAAACTGCTTTGTAACATAAAACAGCAGAGTTCATAGCTGCAGGCATTGTCTTTCACACAAAACTGCCACTCCCTATGTGTCAACATTTACTGTAATGTGTCACAGTGCACCTGTTTCTGCACTGGGAGTTACAGTAGTTTGGCACAGGTAACATGAACAAAATGGGGCTGCATACATGGACCATTCAGGGTGAGTGTTCATTATCTATAGCACTCTGAAAAAGGATCTGCCCTCTTTGTGAACAGTGGTTTCCATTTGACATTGGATAAATGTTTTTGTCAGCGCTACTAGATTGGAGTTTAACCACTTCAGTACCAGGCACTTTTGCCCCTTCCTGCCCAGGACAATTTTCAGCTTTCAGTGCTGTCACACTTTGAATGACAATTGCGCAGTCATGCAACACTGTACCCAGATTAAATTTTTATCATTTTCTTCCCACAAATAAAAAAAAAGTTTTTCTTAGTTTCTGTCAAAAATCTTGTTTTCTCCTTCACTGACAGGTGCTGATGAGGCGGCACTAATAGGCACTGATGAGTTGGCACTGATGAGGAGGCACTGATATGTAGAATTGATGAGCACTGATAGGCGGCACTGATATGCAGCACTGATGGGCACCGATAGGCGGCACTGATATGCAGCACTGATGGGCACTGATAGGCAGCACTGACAGGCGCCACTGATGGGCACTGACAGGCGCCACTGATGGGCACTGACAGGCGCCACTGATGGGCACTGACCGGCGGCACTGATGGACACTAATAGATGGCACTGATGGGCAGAACTGATGATAAGGTACTGATAGGTGTTACTGCTGGGCACTGACTGGCACTGTGATGGGCTCTGATTGGCACTGTGGTGGGCACTGGTAGACTTTATTGAGGGGCACTGACTGGCAGCTATTGGGCACTGTTTGGCACATCTGATGGGGGCTGTGCTGATAATCAATGTGCTGATTATCAGCACAGACCCTCCCCTCTGACAGGGAGAGCCGCTGATCAGCTCTCCCTGTCAGCGCGAACCGAGGAATGACGTTTACCGGCACTTCCTGGTTCACGTGATGATCAGCTGTGATTGGTCACAGCTGATCACGTGGTAAGAAGCCTCTGTCAGAGGCTCTTTACTATGATCGGAGATGTGGCGTGTCAGACTGACACGCCGCATTCGCGATCGCAGCGCTGCACACCCCCGCGGGCGCTTGCCGGCATGTTATCCTGCTGGATGTCATATATTGCCCAGTCAGTATAACAGAACCACTTCCTGGCCGTCAATCGGCTATAGGCCAGGTGAGAAGTGGTTAAAGGCCAAGTTCACCTTTGCTCACTTTTTTTTTTTCTAAATTCCAGCTCCCGTATGTACCAATATAGCATTAATGTACTTATTTTTCAAAAATAAAACAGCTTTCCGTTAATTCTACACAGGCTTACCTCACGCTCTTCGTAGCTGTTTAAACACACTGCTCGATTACTTCTGCCTTACTTCCTGGACAGACTTTAGGTCATGACACAGGAAGGAGTTGACCAACTGAGTGTAGATGATGCAGGGTGTGTGATAATGAGATCAGCTGGTTAACTCCTTCCTGTGTCATGACCTAAAGTCTGTCCAGGAAGTAAGGTGTTTTTCGCCAGTTTTCACCGTTAGACCATTTTTACAGCTTACAAAAAGCCTCTTAGAACCCACTATTTTTGGATTTTTTACAGCCAAAAAACACCCCAGCCAAAAACAGTTGATAACAGCGTATGTGTGCATGGACATACAGAATAACATACTGGAGAGTTTATTGACTGTCGAAAAAAATGGCTGAAGCCAAAAACAGCAGCTGTAAAACCGTCCAAAAACATCCAATGTGCATGTTGCAGCACTCAGATTTAAATGGCAAGTTATCAACTATCACTTCCAGTGGAATTTAGGGGGCAAGCTCTTGGCTCTCTGAGTCCATACACGGATAGCATCAGCCTTCGCCTTCTGAATGGCAACCAGCGGCAGTTATAATAATTACAGGCAGATGATTCCTGGGTGCCTGGGAGGCACTAAACAATGTGAGTAGCTTTTTATTATGTGTTGATGTGTTTTAATAAAGACATATTTGTACGATGAGATCCCTCTCTGCTTTATACATATGTTGAGCTCCAACTGTAGAAAGAAACCGCATTAGGGACACCTAGCCACACACAGCGGAGCTGTGGAAAGCTTTCTTTTGATCCCTTTTGGCATAAGCCATAAGAGGTCAACTACATTTGGTGAGTCTGGACCCACTGGCGTTGGGGCATAGCGCACATGGAGTGAATTGAAGTGGAATAGCACTGAACTGTCACTAAGAGCACAGGCATCGATCTTTAGAGGATGTGATTGATCTATACACCAACCAATTATTTTGATGAAAACTTTTCTTATATTATATCTGTGGTCAAAATGTAACATCACATATTCATTTCCACATTGTATGTCAATGATTTCTAGCCTACTCTTATTAATCTGGATGATCTTTAATTTTGTACACTTACTATGTGAAGATCCACACACATTTACTTCCTTGAATATTATGATACATATTCACTGTCCTGTGGGTAGGTACTGCTGTGTCGCACTTTTCACAGAGCCTGCCTTCTGAGCTACAGAGGTGTTGAGAGGAGGAGTTTCGGGCGCAGGACTCAGTAAAGAAATCACTGCTTGCAGGCAGGAGGGTACCATGGGATATGTAGTCCTTAGAAATGGCAGAGGAGAAGCTGCAAAGCATGCAGGCAAACAAGGAGGATGTGGAAAGTGATGACCAGCAGACAGGCAGCACACACAACATGAAAGGAGGTTTTTCGAGTAAGCTTATATTGGATTGCCCTAAATAACTATTGTTTGTATTGTTACCATGCAGACATTATAAAATGAAAGTGTATGTGGTGACCATAGAACTCCCTTAAAAATACATTTTGTTGCTGAATTGTCTCCAAGATGTTATTATTATTATTATTATTCAGGATTTATATAGCGCCAACAGTTTACACAGCGCTTTACAATATAAAAGGGAGACAATACAGTTATAATACAATAAAATACAAGAGGATTAAGAGGGCCCTGCTCAGAAGAGCTTACAATCTAATAGATGTGACACAATCAACAATTTACTCCAGCATGCTGGAGGTCTTATTTAACTTCACTTTCTTATCACTGATATGGCAGTATTTCTTTGTGAAATTTTTGCAACAATAAGGCCCTATAGTAAAAGTGTAGCAAAAAAGACTAGTAGTTCACAAAAGAGAAATGATAATTCATTTAGCCTACATGAAGTAAGGACACTACATTTCTGGCAAGAGCAATGGGTATTTTCTGTACAGCGGAACCTTGGTTTACGAGTAACGCGGTTAACGAGTGTTTTGAAAGACGAGCAACTTTTTTTTAAAAATATGACTCGGTTTGCGAGTATTGTCGAATGGGTGGTGCAGTACCGCATTTGGCCAGAGGGGCAGGGGCGCTGGGGACACTCGGAATGGTTCGGAGCCATTTGGAAACACTCGGAAATACTCAGTTTCCGAGCTGTCCCCGAGTATTTCCGAGGCTCCTTGGCGCCCCCCAACCTCTGGCCACATGCGGTATTGCATGTAATAGAAGTTAATGCGGAACAAATTATCTGTGTTTTCATTGACTTCTATGGGGAAACTCGCTTTGATATGGGAGTGATTTGGATTACAAGCATTCTCCTGGAACGGATTATGCTCGTAACCCAAGGTTCCACTGTATTTGCTGAAAATGCCCTCTACCTGAAAAAGAGAAACTAAGAGGAACTAATGCAACCACCACATCTAAGTACTAGTATTCTGCAGTATATTACATTTTTCATTTTTATGGTTCAAAAATACTAAAAATCCTTCCAAATAAAAAAGTAAACTGGCATAATTAGGATTCTAATTATGTGGAAGGGTTTGAATAGAAAATCATCATTTTTAGATATTTCCCTTTTTAAAAGAAAAACCTGTACTGGAAAATATCATGCCCTATAATAGTAGTGAATAATTTCATTTTAAATAACAGGCTCTTTAACACCCTCTACTAGGCCTGTGTAGTAGGAAACCACATTTTATAATCTTAGTCATGCTCACATTTGTCACACTGTGACTTTGTCATTGTACAGCTGAGCAGATTACTTGTTATGGATATTGTTAAAGTTTGCATATTGTGTATACTCTAACCTCTTCCTGCCAAGTGAACACATACAGTGAGGAAAATAATTATTTTATCCCCTGCAGATTTTGTAAGTTTGCCCACTTACAAAGAAATTAAGGGTCTATAATTTTTATCATATGTGTATTTTAAATGATAAAGACAGAATATCAACCAAAAATCCAGAATAAAGCACAATACAAATGTTATAAATTAAGTAGCAGTTCAGTGAGTAAAATAAGTATTTGATCCCCAAGCAAAACATGACTTAGTACTTGGTGGTTAAACCCTTGTTGGCAAGCATTTATTTGGTAGTTGGTGACCAGGTTTGCACAAATCTCAGGAGGGATTTTGGTCCACTCTTCTTTACAGGTCTTCTCTAAATCCTTAAGACTTCTTGGCTGTCGCTTGGCAACTCGAAGTTTCAGCTCCCTCCATACATTTTCTGTAGAATTAGGGGCTAGGCCACTCCATGACCTTAATGTGCTTCTTCTTGAGCCACTCCTTTCTTGCCTTGGCAGTATGTTTTGGGTCATTGTCATGCTGAAAGACCCATCCACGACCCATCTTCAGTGTTCTGGCTGAGGAAAGAAGGTTCTCATCCAAGATTTTACATCACATGGCCCCATCCATTCGCCCCTCAATGCGGCAAAGTCGGTCTGTACCTTTAGCAGAGAAACATCCCAAAGCATAATGTTTTCACCTCTGTGCTTGACTGTAGGGATGGTGGTCTTAGGGTCATAGTCAGCATTTTTCTTCCTCCTCAAGAAGGCACATGTACAGGCCCGTCTGACGTTTGCCAATGAATGATTCAGAGAAGGATTGGGAGAAAGTGCTGTGGTCAAAATTGAGCTCTTTGCATTAACTTGACTCATCGTGTTTGGAGGAAGAAAAATGCTGACTATGACCCTAAGAATACCATCCCTACAGTCAAGGAAAGAGGCGGGAACATTATGTTTGGGGAGGTTCTGGAGTTTTGATTTATATTCTGTCTCTATCATTTAAAATACACCTATAATAAAAATGATAGACCTTTCATTTTTTTTTTAAGTGGGCAAAATTACAAAATCTGCAGGGGATCAAATAATTATTTTCCTTACTGTATATGCAGCCTCACGGAAGAGGGCTTTTGTCCTTGGGGCTATATATATATATATATATATATATATATATATATATATATATACATATATATATATATACATACACATACATACATACATATATACACGTGCCTGCGCGCTCAGGAGGCCCAGTTCCCAATCACCTGGTCACTGTGATAGCCTCTGATCTATCACACTGATCAGTCACTGTTCAGCCCGCCCCCATGTTGTTTTCTCCTCTTGAATAGAGAAAAAGATACATTGTATTTTTTTCATCTTGCTAGAAGAGAACAATGTAAACAAAGAAGTGTCTGTAAAAAATAAATAAGAAAAATAAATAAAATAAAAGTGCTACATCAGGGTTTGATCTAGACCAAGTTTGGATCAAAGGTCATTGTAAGTGTATTTTAGGTAGAATTAAAAAAAAAAAAAAAAAAAGATTTGCTTATTTAGTGTCAGCGTGTTTTAGGTAGGATAAAAAAAAGTGCACTAGTGTTTCTGGGCCTTACTACGGGTACAAACATAAACAGACATACAGATATGTGGTATCGCTGCGATCAACAAAATCAGGAGAATTCATTTTGAGTTGTTTTTTGGCAGTAGGTTATGGTAGGTTATGGTAAAGGTAAGAAATACACAGCTAAATAATAAAAATAATTATATATATATATATATATATATATATATATATATATATATATATATACACAGTATCTCACAAAAGTGAGTACACCCCTGGAGGTTCAACTTGGCACCTCATGGCAAAGAACTCTCTGAGGATCTGAAAAAAAAAGAATTGTTGCTCTACATAAAGATGGCCTAGGCCAGGGATATGCAATTAGCGGACCTCCAGCTGTTGCAGAACTACAAGTCCCATGAGGCATAGCAAGACTCTGACAGCCAGAAGCATGAAACCCAGAGGCAGAGGCATGATGAGGCTTGTAGTTTTGCAACAGCTGGAGTTCCACCAATTGCATATCCCTGGCCTAGGCTATAAGAAGATTGCCAAGCCTCTTCTAAAGATGATGCACAAGAAAGCCTGTAAACAATTTGCTGAAGACAAGTAGACTAAGCACATGGATTACGGGAACCATGTCCTGTGGTCTGATGAGCCCAAGGTAAACTTATTTGGTTCAGATGGTGTCAAGCGTGTGGGGGGGCAACCAGGTGAGGAGTACAAAGGCAAGTGTGTCTCACCTACAGTCAAGAATGGTGGTGGGAGTGTCATGGTCTGGGGCTGTATGAGTGCTGCCGGCCCTGGGGAGCTCCAGTTCATTGGGGCAACCATGAATGCTAACATGTACTGTGACATACTGAAGCAGAGCATGATCCCCTCTCTTCAGAGAGTGGGCCGCAGGGCAGTGTTCCAACATAAGGACCCCAAACACAGCTCCAAGACGACCACCGCCTTGCTAAAGAAGCTGAGGGTAAAGGTGATGGACTGGCCAATCATGTCTCCAGACCTAAACCCTATTGAGCATCTGTGGGACATCCTTAAACGGAAGGTGGAGGAGCGCAAGGTCTCTAACATCCACCAGATCTGTGATGTCGTCATGGAGGAGTGGAAGAGGACTTCAGTGGCAACCTGTGAAGCTCTGGTGAATTCCATGCCCAAGAGGGTTAAGGCAGTGCTGGAAAATAATGGTGGCCACACAAAATATTGACACTTTGGGTCCAATTTGGACATTTTCACTTAGGGGTGTACTCACTTTTGTTGCCAGCGGTTTAGACATTAATGGCTGTGTGTTGAGTTATTTTGAGGGGACAGCAAATTTATACTGCTATACAAGCTGTACACTCGCTACTTTACATTGTAGCAAAGTGTCATTTCTTCAGTGTTGTCACATGAAAAGATATAATAAAATATTTACAAACATGTGAGGGGTGTATTCACTTTTGTGAGATACTGTGTATATATATATATATATATATATATATATATATATATATTTAACTATTTTGAGCCATTTTCCTTTTGATTATAACAAAAAAAATCAGGGGATATCCATTACCACTTATCAGCAAATTAAAGCCCAATTTGTCCTGAAAAAAAAAAACCAATTACATCACTTGGATACACTAATGCCCCGTACACACGGTCGGACATTGATCGGACATTCCGACAACAAAATCCTCGGATTTTTTCCTACGGATGTTGGCTCAAACTTGTTTTGCCTACACACGGTCGCACAAAGTTGTCGGAATTTCCGATCGCCAAGAACGCGGTGACGTCAAGCACGTACGACGAGACTAGAAAAGGCCGGTTCAGAACCAAGCGCAGCACCCTTTGGGCTCCTTTTGCTAATCTCGTGTTAGTAAAAGTTTGGTGAGAGACGATTCGCGCTTTTTCAGACTCGTGGCTTTCAGATCGTTTTCTGCCGTTCAGTTTGTGCTTGTGGGTTTGTATCTGCTCTTCAGTGCGTGCAAGCAAGTTCCGCCTGACTTTAGTCACTGTATTCTCGTTCGTTCGTTACTGGTTTTCAGGTCGCTCTTCACAGGCCTTGCTGTTCTTCAGTGCGTTCTGTTACTTTGTTCTGAGCAGCCGACCGTTTTCTAGCCATGTTTCGTATGCGTACTCCTCGTAGAGTTCGTGCTGTGCGGGGGCTTGGTGTTGGGGTCCTGACCTTGACACAAGTCCAGTCCATGAACAGGGTGGGGAGGAGTTCATGGACCAAGAATTGGTTGCTTCAGCGTGACCAGTTCTCTCATATGCCTTTGCTCCGTGAGATCCGTGAGAATAATCCTGATGATTTCAGGAACTTTCTCAGGATGACGGACCCCGTGTTTCACCGTCTGTTGGCTTCGCTGACCCCCTATATCAGCAGGCAGGATACCTGCATGAGGCAAGCCATCACTCCGGAGCAGAGGTTGGTCGCTACCTTGCGGTATTTGGCCACAGGGAGAAGCCTGCAGGACCTCAAGTTCTCGACAGGCATCTCCCCCCAGGCTCTGGGGATCATTATCCCAGAGACCTGTTCTGCCATCATCCAGGTCCTACAGAAGGAGTATATGAAGGTAAGATTTTTATCCTTTTATATCACATTTTATTGTATTGAATGTTTGCTAATATATTGTATTTCTTTCCTCATTCCCTAATTACCATGATTGTAGTATGCTGTGAATGTCCCCTTTGTCCTCATGCATGCTGGATTTTTATGTAATTATTATTTTTTTTTTTTTTATTATGTCCTTCATACATATTTGCCCTTCAATAACCTCCCCAGCATGGTGTCTCCTGCCCTATATTCACCTCATGTAGTCACTTAACAATGTATTTTATCAGCTCCATAGTAGTGCTTTACCCCAAACACGCCCTAAAATGTTTGGAAATGTTATTTTGGATTTAAATTCAGGCAGAGGGCCAGAGGCTTTTTTTTGTGGTGTCCCCAAATTTTTTGTAACCCTCCCTCCCCCAACTGCTAAGTCAGCTGATCCCAATTCTCTATCCTCAATCATCTATCTGCTGTCTTTGCCAAACCCATACACAATATACCCATCTCTATAGTGCTCAGATTTATGGATGAATTCCCCAAAGCATGTAGTGCAAGGGCCTGCCTGTATACTTTCCAATGGTACTGTTTAAAGTTCTTGTATCCTATTATGATCTTGATAGGTAATAGCAGAATGTCCAAATGTGCTCAAATGTGTACAATGTGTATTTATATCTTTGTATTATGACACTTCTTACCTGTCCAGTGGGCTGCCAATAGTGTAACTAAGGAGGGGCTGTTCCAAGTAATACCCTGTATTTAGGCATTCATCTCTCAATGAAGTGAAGAGGGTTACCTGTCCAAGAGTCCCCCCCCCCCCTATAATGTTAGAAATGGCCCATGAGAGGGGGGGAGGGGGAATATGATAGGTGTACCTTATACTTTGTTGTTGTTAAATTCCCCTTAATAAAGGGTATCTGGAGGTTGACCCATAATGTTTGTGTCTAATCTGCTTGCCAGGTTTCTGTGAAAAAATAGTAATGTTTATTGTTTTTTCCTCAACAGTTTCCTTCAACGCCACAGGAATGGCAGACTGTGGCCTCCCACTTTGCCCAGCGGTGGGACTTTCCTAACTGCGGAGGGGTAATTGATGGGAAACACGTCCACATCATCCCACCACCCAACTCGGGGTCGTACTATTATAATTACAAGGGGTTTAATAGTATAGTGATGTTGGCGGTGGTGTCGGCTAATTACGACTTCTTGTATGTGGACGTGGGGAAGAATGGCCGGATGTCCGATGGTGGAGTGATCGCCCAGACGGAGTTCTACAGGCGTCTCCAGAATGGCAGCTTGGACTTGCCACCTCCAGAGGACAATGTTGAAGGTCTCCCATTTGTGTTCGTTGCTGATGAAGCATTTGCGCTGGGGGACCACCTGATGCGGCCATTCCCGATGAGGACCCTCACCCCGGAACAGAGGGTTTTTAATTACCGGCTGGCCAGAGCCCGAAGAGTGGTGGAGAACACATTTGGAATCCTGGCCAGCCGGTTCCGACTATTTCTGACACCCATCCATATGGCGGAGTATAAACTGAACCATATTATACTGGCGTGCTGTGTTCTCCATAATTTTTTAAGAAAACATTCAGCCAACTATGCTGGCTCAGTTGGGCCTGAGGCCGGAATACCAAATACATCAACAATGACGGCACTTGAAAGCGGCCGTCCTGGCTTGCCCTCCCTGAGTGCCTGTGATGTCTGGTTACGATACCTGGAGTTCTTTGCGGGTAGGGGGGCTATCAATATGCCAGACAATCTGTGACACCTTTTTCAAATAAAAAACAACCAAAAGCAATTCTTGGTGGACATTTACTGCTTGTGTTTGTTTGAGCTGACCCTGACAGAAATGTGTTGAGTGCAGAAAATGTCGTGATTGGGTAACCTTATAAAGAATAGTGTTGGCTGGTACTTCCTAAATGCAAAAACACATTTCACTACAAGTGCACTTGCAACTGCACTGAACCTGCACTTGTAGTGCAAAGTGTATTTGCCCTTAGGAAATAACCCCCATTTTTGCATAAAACAGCAATTACATCACCCCGAAAGTGTTGTAGTGTTGAGACAATAATCCACACATTCTTGAGTAAGGCACTTTTTTATACCTGCACAATCACATGTGCATTTACCAAAGGTTTTTAAAACAAACCAACATGTTTGTTGTATAAAATGTTTGCAGTAGCATTATGAAAAATCAAAATATCCATTTCAGATAAAACAGGGCTGTGTAAAACCAACAAGAAAGCCAAAAAACTAGAACTTACAAAGTTCACATTAGGTAAAACCTGAAGGCTATATCAGACATCAGTATTTAGGAACTGGGTTTGATATAGCGTTCAGATGGGGGGAACTCACCCCTGGAAAAGCCAAATTTGGAAGATGCACACCAATTTACGAATGTCAACATGTGCTATCTGCCATCAGGGGGGATCAAGGGACGTGTTTTGGGGGAGCAAGCCCTTCCTCAACGCTACTTTATAATTGAGGAAGGGGTTGCACCCCCAAAACGCGTCCATTGATCTCCCGTGATGGCAGATAGCACACGTTGGCACACTGTGTGCATCCTCCAAATTTGGCTTTTCAAAACATTGTAAAAATTTAATTAACATAAAACAGGTGATTTTGTGGGGTTTAAATTCGCCCCAAAACATCAATGATGTTATTATTTTTTTTAATAACATCAGTGATTTGTTGCTGGATGTTTTGCAATTGGAGATTACATCCCATGATCTCCCCAATCAGTATCTGGGCACTTTCTGATGTAAAGCGTTCTGGATCCCGATCACCTAAAAAGAGATAAAGAACAAAAAAAACAGGTCTCAAAAATCTGCCACCATCCATCTCTTTTACCTGAGTCTGTAGTCGCAGACACTCACCTGTTGTGGTGCCAATCTCCACCACGTCTTCTTCTTCCTCCTGCTCTTCTTCTTGTGTTTGGGGTATTTCCCCTTCTTCCAGAGGGGGGGGGGGGGGGCTCTGGTCTCCTGGGATGAGGAGTGACCTCCGAGTCTTTTCTCCCCTATGTAAAACAAAAATGGTATACTTAGCACACAGATATTTGATGACAGAACTAGAAATAGGAAACATTGCTTGGAAGTGGGGTACAATTGTCTATTTTAGCCGAGTTCAAAGATGTCTTTTTTTTATGGGCCTTTGTCAAGCTGCAATACTTTATCTGTTTGGTACAAGCTTCACACATGTAACCCCCCCTATAGTATACACTGGAGCACCTGTGTGCCCCCCCTAATAAAAATGGTGTTCTTATGTCCCACACTAGTGCTCCAGTGTCCAGATGTGAAAACAGCTGCTCAGTGTCCTCTCCTTACACACAATCTAGTTTGCATTTCATTCTAGTAACAAACCCATCTACACAAACAAATATTTGGCATCCAAGTAGGCCCAAAAAAAATGTGTGAAAATGCATATGGCCTAAACAATGGTGTTCTAGAGGCCGAAAGAAAAAATGTTTGATACGAACGAATAATGGGCCCATGAACATTAAAGTTGCCCTTTTAAACGTTACAATTACTAAAAGCATATGGAGCAGAACGAACGGAATAAAGACAGAAAGAATATGAACACAGCACAACTACTTACTTTTTTGCAGCACTCTCCGGATCTTTCGGTACTGCTCCGGCTCTCTCAACTTCAGGTCCGACCACCGCTTCCTGAGCTGATCTTTAGACCTTCGTACCCCGAAATTCCTCTCCAGACTCCGGACCACTTTACCAATGATTTTGGCCTTTCTGATGTTGGGGTGTTGGTAAGGCCCATATTTTCCGTCATAGTTGGACTTCTTCATGATGTCGACCATCTCCAACATCTCCCCAAACGACATATTTGTGGCATTAAAACGTCTCCTTCTGGATCGGGACGTGCCTGGATCCGGCCTTTCCGCCTCCTCCTCGTTGTTCGAATTATCACGCACCTGGTGTAACTCCGCCATCATGCTCTTCCCCCACTGCGCCGAACGAAAAGGGGCGGGGAATAGAATAGAAAGAACGTCAGGGGCGGGCGGAGTTACACACATGCGCAGTGTGTATAAAGCGTAACACGCGTGCGTATTACGTACGATCTGTGAGCGGAGGAAGGAGCATTGGACGCGCCGATCGTAAGAACGAAGGTAAGAGACAAACTTGGGCCTATACTGCTTCTAGATTGAGGCCTATATTGTAACAAGATTAGGAGAGTTTGGTCTGACATTAGGCTTTGTCTTGTGTTGTGTCTTGCAGTGAACATGGATATCTTAATGAGAGATACTGACTTCATGTCACTATTCATTGATATGCTAAGGGAGCTGCCCTGTCTGTGGGAGATTACCCACCCCCATTTCAAGAACCAAGCAAAGAGGAAGGCAGCACTGGAGCAATTGTGTGAAATTGTGAAGCAGGTGATCCCCACGGCAGACATCACTTATTTAAAGATATTAATTGGTTGCCTGAGGAGTACATATCTGAGGGAGCGCAAGAAAGTCCTGGATTCACAGAGATCCGGAGCAGCAGATGACATCTATGTCCCCAGGATGTTGTACTACGACAGGCTGCACTTTCTGGCAGGCCAGACTGAACCCAGGCCATCCCTCTCCAGTCTTCCTTCCACGCTTCCTTCCCCCCCGGCTGAGGCTTCTGATGCCCAACCTGGGCCTTCCAGGCCATATGTGGAGGAGCCCAGATTGAGCCAGGTATAGCATTCCTCTAAATATTTCTGCTTGTCCAATCAATGATGTTAACTAGATGTTAGTTGGGAGTACTAATTTATGATTGTGATTGATGATGCAAAAAATAAAACCATGTCCCTTTTTTCATACACAGGGAAGTCTCAGCCAGGAGGTGGCTGATCTGCAGGTCCCTCCACCCACCCTGAAAACAGAAAGTGGCAGCAGGAGGAGTAGCCTAGAGGAGGCGGGCTATCAGATTTTTTTGGAGGGCTACAGAGGTCCTGGGAGCACCACACACCAGGCAGGAGAACCTTGCGGCATTCATTGCCTATAAAATGCAGAGGATGGAGGAGGGCCAACAAGCCATGTGTCAGGCCCTCATATCAGAGGCTCTGGAGAAAGGTGTGAGAGGCCAACTTACACCTCACACACAGCTTTGGGATGGTCCTCCTCCTCCTCCTACAGGTCCTACTCCTCCTCCTCCCTCTCCTCCAGGGCCTCCCAGTCCTCCTCCAGGTCCTCCCAGTCCTCCTCCTCCTCCAGGTCCTCCCAGTCCTCCTCCTCCTTCAGGTCCTACTCCTCCTCCTGCCACATCTCCAACTGCACAGCCACAGCCCGGAAGGAAGTGTGAAAGGAAGACCAGAGAGTGAGGACCCTGGATCCAGTCTGGTCGGCCAAAAGATGCAGCCTCTTGTGGTACCACAGCCTGGGGACACTGATGTCATCTGCTGCTATCCAAGTCTCTGTGAATCCCGGACCAGACTGCCCTCCCTTATATATGGACTCCTCAGGCCACCAATTTTGAGGTTTAAGAATTGATGTCTGCCGTGGGGGTCCCAGGCTTCACTAATTTCTCCTGTTGATCCAGTGTTGCCTTCCTCTTTGTTTGGTTCTGATACCTTAATAAAGGATTTTTGTTTTGAATTATACTCTCCTATGTGTTTTACTTCAAAAATGATGGTTTGTTTGTGAGGATTCAGGTACATTTCTAATATACAATGTGAAATGAACAAGGGACACCAACAACAAACAATCTCCTTGAGATTAAATAATAAAAGATATCAATGGTGTTGGGGTAACTTGCCACACAAAACACACACAAAAATATTCTGGAGTAAAAATAAAAATAACATTGAACAAAGATCAGCCTTGGAAAAAATCCAAACATTAAAGAAAAAAAAAGGCTTAAAAATAAAAAAATAAAAACATAAAAAATATAAAACTGTCAGATGTGACAACTAATAACAATATATTGGGGGAATCCCACTAAAAAAACACAAATCAAACTTTGTGAGAAGTGTGTGTGAATATGAGCAGCAAAACGACTTAATTCTTGTCACATTATAAAGAAGAAGAGAGTGCGCTGTATTAAACCATTTTTAACATTGCAGCGTGACGAAAGTGCTGTATCCATTGCGAACGCTAAGTTTACCAGAACGAGCTGTCCCGTGTCGGAATTTCTTCTGAGCATGCGTGGCACTTTGTGCGTCGGAACAGGCCACACACGGTCGGAATTGACGCGATCGGATTTTGTTGTCGGAAGATTTTATCTCCTGCTCTCCAACTTTGTGTGTCGGAAAATCCGATGGAAAATGTCCGATGGAGCCCACACACGGTCGGAATTTCCGACAACACGCTCCGATCGGACATTTTCCATCGGAAAATCCGACCGTGTGTACGGGGCATAAGTAGTTGCGATATGTATAGTTTTAATAACGCAGGTCAAAGTTACAAAACTGTGTTCAGGTGTTAGGATTTGTTTTATCTTCCTCAGGAAGGGGTTAAATATCAATTATCTTAGTTTCAAATAGCAGGTTATGTTATATTCCAGCTTCTCAGTAAAAAGTGCACTCTGTTAGTAAATTTTCAATGTTTTGTCAGTAAATGGGGGGGGGGTCCCATCAGGTAGCCTGTACAGAGCTCCATGATTTCTAATGGTGGCCCTGCACACAAGTACTCTCTATCTCAGTGTTTCTCAACTCCAGTCCTCAAGGCGCCCCAGCAGGTCATGTTTTCAGGCTTCCCATTATTTTGCACAGGTGATTTGATCAGTTTCACTGCCTTAGTAATTACCCTTTCATCTGAGGGAAATCCTGAAAACATGACCTGTTGGGGGCCTTGAGGACTGGAGTTGAGAAACACTGGTCTATCTCATTGACAGAGCTCTGACAGGGTGGGGGCAGGAGTCGCTGCTCTGACACATACAGCTGTGTGTAAGTGAAACTTGAATCCAGGTTGTTTTCAGAAAAGCCCATAAGAAGAGTCAGGCAAACATGGAAAGAACCTGGACTTACCAGAAATTAAAAACACTAAATATTGCTTATTTCAAATTTACCTAAAACATTTTTTTTAAAAAAACTATCTTAAAGGTTCTGATTATAATAAATGTAAAAAAAAATACGCAATGCCACTATATATTCCCTTTAACAGAGTTAGATATGTTGCTCAGGTAAAAAAGAAGACGGCTGGTAGATTAGTATATTGTTTTACTTCATACCTCAAATGATTTATATTTTCCCTCCTGCCTCCATACACCTCATGTATTCATAATGCATTATATTGTAATGCTGCTTCTATTCGCACTAGGATCACAATGGTCGTCCAATACATGAAATAACACAAATTCTTCAAAAAAATATAGATTTAATGTTTAATATAGTTATTAAAGATAGTTCTTTTTTTAAATCTAAATGCAGATTGGCATATTCTCTATTCAATATTTGAACCACATAAATTATATAAGAAACCCACGTTAGAAATAACTTTAACCATCAATAAAAGCTTTAATCACAAATCTCATCTATAGTCACATGCTAGAGAAGGTACTATTATCTTTCTCAAACATCATGGGGAAGTAGGCTCAGCATTTTAATGACCTGGTCTTTAAAGATAATAAAAGATATCTATTTAAATTATCTAAAATAGGGTTAAGAAATATGCCCATATATACATATACAGTATGTGTACTCATATTAAATTGTGTTTAAATTCAGTAACGGCAGCAGCGAAACAGTTGGAGAATCCGTGTCTATCCGGTGTGTTGTTACATGGTGTGCCATCCAGTTTTGTCCAGAGCATCAGTCTTTTTGGTCAATGTAGGATCCAGGAACAAATCCACTGCGACCATTCCTCTCCACTGTCCACCAGCCATCCTCTCCCTTAACCAGCACATGTACCACATCTCCAGCACTAATATCCAGCTCATCTGTACTCTGAAAATAACAAAAGATAATTGATCTTTCAGCTTTTAGTAGATGCTAGAAGGTCAATCAAGCTTGGCAGTAAAGAAAATAAGTGAACTGTAACAAACAATTAGATATCTGCTCATAGCTTTTGCTATCTTCTTTAGCACCCTATCACCTTCTGAAGCAGAGGCACTTCTATCCAATAGAAAGGCATGCACAACTTCTGACTTTAAAAATTGAAAAGTCTATATCTGCATGCTGAGGTTGCCAAGTTTGAGGGCATGAACTAGATGATGAGTGCCCAAGTCTATTACCCCCTCTAGCCATTAAAGTATAGGTCAAGGCAAAATACAAATATACATTTAGTACATTTCCCAAATACGTGAACATTTTCCAATATTTTACCCTTCTAATATGCCGCATATATATGTTAATGTTCAAGAAATCCAGTGTGCTCCTATCTTGAACTGACATCAAAGTGCCTTTGAGGTGCTGAAATACCAACATGCATTGTCAGCCCTGTTTACTGGAAAACAGAACTTAACCTATCCCCACCCCTCTCTGTTCCTCTCCAGATGTATTCATTGATTTATTTCCCAGAAAGACAATGTTGTGGCCTTGGCTCCCTAGAGTATCTTAACATATTCCGGTTGATTTTACTAATACTGAAGAGTGCAAAATCCGGAGCAGCTGTCCATGGAAGCCAATCAGCTTCTCACTTCATCTTGTTTAATTAAGCTTTGGCAAAAAAAACTGGAAGCTGATTGGTTTCTATGCACAGCTGCACCAGAATTTGCACTCCCTAGTTTTATTAAATCAATCCCATTGCGTGTAAGGAAAGTGCTTTTGGGAGATGTAATTTTGGGGGGCATGTCTAATAGGAACTGATCTTTCAGCCGCTGGCCCTGTGATGATGTCAAAAGTCGTAATAAAAGCCGATCCTCTCTACAGGAGCAAAGTAATAGAAAATAATAAATGGTGGGACATACTCTAGAAGGGAAGAGTTGGTTTGGGGGCACATTTGGGTAATGGTTTTCAGAAAAAGTTCAGCTCTCTTTTTAATCAGGGTTTTATTATGAATAAGGCAGTAGGAGGATACCCTTGCTGGATTTGGAGTCTTAATTAAAAGAACTGTCCCTCACTAATGGCAAATTAGTGAAGCAGGATTATTATGAAGAAAAACAGCACAAAGTAAAAATGCCTAAAACCTTATAATTAAATATCTACCAAATAACTAATATTATTTAGCAGATTACTAACATGGGTTTTTGGATCTGCTGACTAAAGGAGCGCAGTGAAAACCCGGGGCAAAGCAGGAACAGAAATGTGTGCAGTGTAGACACAGGAATGCAGACAGCAGGGTCAGGAAAAACGAAAAGGAGAAGACCACTTTGCTGGCTAAAGGTAAACAGCTCTCAATGGGGTGCAAGGACCAGGAGAACCTGAGCAAATGGAGATACAGATGGACATAAGATGGCAGCAGGACAACTATCACCATGTGACCCATGGGATTGTCTACCGGGACAAATGCATGACAAACAGGAATAGACACAGTCAACAGTCATAACCAATGGGAACATGATACACATAGGAACAGACAGCAACAAAAGTCAAAGCTAATGCAGGCTTTACGGATTTAGAAGGTGAAGCCAAACAGACAGAAACAGGATCAGAAGTCAAAGCCAATTCAGTTCCTATCAGAATATACAATACGGATAGGCCAAGCCCAAAGCAGAAACAGATGGAGGTTCAAATGAAAGATTCTCAAAGAGCCAAAAAATAGAACATATGTAAGGACCCTGTCCCAAACAACTAGTATCCATAGTCTAAATTTAGTGCTGCTGGGTTGAAGGCAGCTTGAGCTCTAATTGATAGTTCAGTTTTCCTCAGGTTTTCCCTAAACTCAGTTTTATTGTTTGCTTCTACCTGCTGTTGGAGAGTGTCACTGGCAATAGTGTAAGAAGGTCCAATAACCTGAGTTATGAATCATATTTTTCCCTGGCAAACCACTAGGTTTATTGCCAGTGGTGCATGCTGGGGGAGGGTATAAAGATTTGGGAATGACCTTGAAAAGTTTTGTTGCCTCCCAGACTTTGCCGGTAGGGAGTTTGTTGCTGTGTGTTCCGGTACTACTAGGCCTGTTGTCTGGGGAGGGCTACAGAGGGGCTTTCTGCTGGAGGAGGTGCAGGAAGGTAATTACCTGGATTGGAGCACCAAGGGTGAAACTTCATCTGCTGATGAGTGTTCAGAAGAGCTGGGACCAAGCTGTAGACATTGCAAGTTCTGGTGGCTCATCCAAGCATTAGGTATGCCACATAGAACCTGCTTTACAGTCTGAATATTATAGAGTCCCAGTCCATGTTTAGTATTGACTTTGAGTAGTGATACAGAGTCTGCATTTTGTTATTTTCGGGTATCCTGTGCCCTAATATCTCTCCCTGAGTTTACTGGTCCTATGACGGACACTGTAAAATTTTCTACAGTGACAGGTACCAATTTTTCTTCACCCCACAAAGAGTCAAGGATTCCGCCCTCAGGTGAAATGCTGGCCCACTTGCCATATGGGGTCCCCAACCACCTTCAGGGGGTAAAGGGGTGCTACACATAGAACAGATGAAAGAGGGCAGAAACAAAGATTTGCAGGGCTGACAGGGAAGCCATACCAGATTTGGATTATTAAAGGGGGAAACACACCAGACTTAACTTACAAGTTTAACTATGCCACTAATGTAATGTGATACAGAGAACCTGGACAAACCAGTAGTGTATAGGTTTCCTTACCTGGGCAGTGTAATCATACAGCACAGTATATTCTTGGCTTTCTGTGTCAAACTCATTAGAATCTCTTCTTGGAACTATGGGGATACTAGCATACTCTGAATCTCCAGTCCCTGAAAACGGCAAATAAATATTGTCAAAAGCTTTGCTGATGTTCTACAAAGTCTATGTCGGTGGAGTCTAAACTGACCTGTTGGTTGATTGTTGAGTTCTGCCAAGTTCTTAACACTTCCACTACAACCATGCAGAAGATTGGAAATCCTAGAACAGTGAAGGAAAGAAGAGACAATGTAAATTCCACTTCATACATCTGCAAAAGAAAAAGGCACTAAGGCTAGGTTCCCACTAGCCCACTCTCTGAAAACCGATCTGTGGTGATGCAGCGATCTTGCCGCCTCCAGAATGCCTGCCTTTTTTTTTTTTTGGCCATACGGAAATTTCTAATAGGACTAATATGCCACAACCATAAGCCAACCGATTGGCTTGCGGTTGCAAAGTGGCCCTATTGACTTGAATAGCCAAGTTTGACAGGCAGAGCTTACTTTAGGTGGGTGGTAAAACTGCTGCTCAACTGCTTGCTTTTACTGCTCCCAGGCCGACCATGTGAAAGAGGCCTTATGCTACAACTAGAGATTACATACCAGACTTGTGTGCGGCGCCTTTAACCACTTGCCGCCCACCCACCATCAAATGACAACGGGGTAGTGCGGCTCTCGTTCTGGGTGATCATCATTTGATGTTGTCCCAAAACAGCCGCTCTCGCACGTAACCCCGATCTCTATAAAGAGCTGATAACGCAGCTCTTTAGCCATGTGATCGGCTGTGTTAGAAAACTAATGCAGCCACAATATCTAGTGACTGGTAAGCTGCAATATATTACATTTTTGGGTCAATACCGTTTTAATGAAGGGAATGCATGTAGGTAAAAAATGTGGAGACTTTAGAACCACTTTAACACAGGCAGTGAGGAGGAAACATCACCAGCTGTCAGTCAAATGCCTCTGAAAGTGATCCACCGCAGATCACTTTTCAGAAAGACGGAAAACACGGCTGCTCATGTAAATGAGCCTTAACAGCTTATACATTAGACATGTGAAGCCATTCCTGTCCCCATCACTACTTACCTTTTTATCATTTTATTGCTGCCACCTTGTGGACTTAATCCATTACTGCTCCTTGGAACCAATCCATTAGTATAGCTCTCATACAGGACAGGACCTGGGAGCAGAAAAGAAAAGATAGATGCACAGTCTGCGTCAGTCTCCTCTGTACAGAAATTCATTGCTGATTACCAATCACAGGACCGCTGCATACCTGGTGGGATACGTCCTATGGTCTTCTCCTGAATGAAGTCATTCATTTCTTTTTGTACATCGCACTGCTCCAGACTCTGCCTGACCACCTCCAGCATCTAGCATGAGGGACAGACATCAGTTAGAAGTAATATAATGGTAACAACTTAATGTTTCTTCAATGCCGGCCAACGGAATCACTTACCAAACTCCCACATCTACTAGACAATTCAGTGATTCCCCACTTCGTAATTTCTTGCTCTGCCCAGCAACCCTCACCCTTAATTAGAGTCTCCTTCCTCCAGCTGCATTTTCTACAATATTAGGTAACTGAAAAGTCCAACAGTGAGACCTACTTGTGTTGTTTGCCATATGTGGGCCAACCTAGGAACTCTCTACTGAAATTTCAAAAAAGTTCCAAATACATATAAGAAACCAGTGGATAATGAACAGCATATACCCAGGGGCGGACTGACCATTCGGGCACTGCCCGAGGGCCCCATGCCACTAAGGGTTGCCAGCCTCAATAAAACCTGGGACAATATGTAAAAATCTGTGTTTTTTAAAAACAAAATTCCAAGATTATAGCTGCCCCGCCTCTCCAGTACCTTTTCAGTGTGTGTATGTGTATTCTGTGTGTGAATACTGTGTGTGTATATTGTGTGTCTGTGTGTATACTTTATGTGTGTGTATATTGTGTGTCTGTGTGTATACTTTATGTGTGTGTGTGTGTGTATACTGTGTGGCCCCATAATCTAGTGCCTGGGGCCCCATAATCTCCTATTGCCTGGGGGCCCCATAATCTTCTCCTATTGCCCGGGGGCCCCATAATCTCCTATTGACCGGGGGCCCCATTGTCAGTCCGCCCCTGCATATACCCCTAACTAAAACATCAGTTTCGGATGGACTCTAGTGCCTTACCAGAACGTAAGTGTTGGTGATGACATATACCGTAGTATAAGGCATCATAAGAAGATTATAAAAGAATCAGATGATTGGAATTGTACAGACTTGCTTATAAATAATTTAGATTTGCACCCTCTTTTAGCTTTATGTACTCAGTCTGACTATTCAGCTTTTTTTTTTTAAATCAAATCATTTTTTTATTTTTATTATTATACATACACACAAATAATATATCAAATGAATCCATTAAATATCCAGAAATGAAAAGACACAGACAACAAACAACCCTTGCACCTCTCATATTAAAGTAATCTAATATATAGTAAACAAAACATAACAGGAGCATAAATACATATTACTCATTAAATGAAGCTCCCTTAGTATCAGTCATCAGACTATTGTAGCTTCCTCTATGCAGCCTCAGATTATCTTTCTCTTACATATTCATTTTTTCTCTTCTCATCTACTCCTCACCCTTCTACCACCGCTCTTTACTTCCATCTATCTCCATTTCCTTTACTCCTCTCTACTAGGTAAGCCATCATAAAATTCATTACTAGGTTCTATCTACCATGACCATATTTTACCGAACCTTTGGGGTATATCTCTATGCCTATATGTTAATTTTTCTCTTTTAAGTATTAAACAGAAGTAGTTACGTTTCTTAACCCATTGTTCATGAGTTGGAGGATCAGCAGATATCCAATTTTGTAGAATAACTTTACATGCTAAGTATAGAGATCTTATCCACATAGCATGTATCTCTACTGGTAATATTCCATCAGGTATTATCCCCTGTAGTGCAAGTTTGGGGGTCCCTGTTATCTCAGTGGAGCATAATAAGTTTAACCACTTCAGCCCCAGAAGATTTGGCTGCTGAATGACCGGGCCATTTTTTTGCGATTCGGCACTGCGTCGCTTTAACTGACAATTGCGCGGTCGTGCGACGCTGCACCCAAACAAAATTGACCTCCTTTTTTTCCCACAAATAGAGCTTTCTTTTGGTAGTATTTTATCGCCTCTGCGGTTTTTATTTTTTGCGCTATAAACAAAAAAAGAGCGACAATTTTGAAAAAAACACAATACTTTTTGCTATAACAAATATCCCTGTTTTTTTTTTTTTTAAAGCGATTTTTTTCTCATTTTAGGCCGATATGTATTCTTCTACATATTTTTAGTAAAAAAAACGCAATAAGCGTATATTGATTGGTTTGCGCAAAAGTTATAGCGTCTACAAAATAGGGGATCGATTTATAGTATTTTTATTATTATTTTTACTAGTAATGGCGGCGACCTGCGATTTTTATCGGGACTGCGACATTATGGCGGACACATCTGACACTTTTGACACATTTTTGGGACCATTGGCATTTATACAGCGATCAGTGCTATAAAAATGCACTGATTACTGTAAGAATGTCACTGGCTGGGAAGGGGTTAACTGTGTTTCCTAGGTGTGTTTCTAACTGTAGGGGGAGGGGACTGACCTAGAGGAAATGACAGGTCATGGTTCCTAGCTATTAGGAACTCACAATCTGTCACTCCTCACAGAACAAAGTAGGGATGTGTGTGTTTACACACACACGTCCCTGTTCTGCCTCTCGTGCCCGCGATCGCTCGTCGCGACCGCGACCGTCGGCCACAAGCATTGGCACCCCCACAGTGCAGTGGGCGTGTCTGCTATCCCGATCCCGCGAGCAGACGTACAGCTACAACGGCTCACGGGATCGTGCCGACCTTCCGCAGTAAAATGACGGCGGTTGGACAGCAAGCGGTTAAAGACATCAAGCGGTTCAGGTAACAATACATCCCCATACTTTTTATATATTTCCCCTGGAAGACCATCTGATCCTGGTGGTTTATTATTAGGTAGGTTGGAAGCTGCATTTTTTAGCTCATCCAATGTTTGTGGGCCTTCCAAAGCCACCCTTTCATCATTTGAAATGCTTGGTAAATCAATAGTGTCGAAGAATCTATCCAGGGACTCCTCCGAGTAGGATACCCTGCTCTTATATAATGCCTGGAAAAATTCCCCAAATACCTCCAATATCTCTGGAGTAGTATGAGCCCTCTTATTTGAAGATGTTGATTGTAGTACAGTTATATATGATAACGACCCCCCCCCCCCCCCTGTGTTCCTCTTTTGTCATTTCAGAGAGGGGTAGAGGCTAACTCATGTGGATAGTGCATTAGCATTTGTTTGCGTCACAATTATAATTGTTGTTTGTCCCTAAAGTTGGTGATATCCAGCTACACAGCTTGGTAATCGATTACAATCTTGTAAAGCCAAATTCACATTTATACATTGCTGTAGCATTATATGGTGAATTTCTATTCTATTTGTTTTGAAAGGTGCGCTGTTACACTTGTATGAAAATATAGTACAATGCATAGTCATGGTTAATGTTCATATTACTGTGAACTGAGAATTTATGTAGTACAATTCAACTCTAACATACTGATAGCAAAGTTTCCATCTCCCCCTTCTGGTTACAATTGGTAATGCAGCATGCTTTTTGGACATATACTTTCACCACTGGTAACAGAGCATCTTAAAAAAAAAAATTTGGTTACATCATCGTACATTACAACATTGTCTATAGACTCTATAGCATATGGTAGGTGTTACCTCATCATCCTTTACACACTGCATGGAAAATTGATTGGTGTGAACCCAGAAAGAATTACGAAGTATACTGATTCTATCTTTCTCTTGTTGTTCAAATGCCTAAAAACAAAAAAACACAACATAATACATACAAACCTAATCAAAGGGCACAATTCAAGGTTTATAAGAAAGGTTTATGTGCCATTACCTCACAAGTGCTTATGTGCTCTGTCTCCCATTCAATACGGGCTTTGTCCAGTAGAGTAATGTTATTCTTATACAGCTGATCTAGGACAAAATAATCACATTTTTTTTTAAGATTTGCCATAACCAAAAACTTGTGTTTTTCACATTTTTCTGCAATAATGAGTTTACAGTGAATGGACATTGTAGATCTGTGTTCATGTAATGTTTTAATCAATACAAAAGGAGCCTGTGCTGCTAGTCCTGTGCTAAGATCATCCTTTTTAAGAGAAGATTTTCTTATTGTCCCTAACCTGGCTTCTAAGCAACATTTAAAGTAAATTGGAAAATTCAATTTAAATGGTGTTCAATATCACATCTATTTAAGCATTATAAAGGATGCAATCCCTGCAAACTCATTGTGATGACGGACTGCCTTTCCCATAATGGCACTTGTGAACCAGTACAAGGGGGGCAGCTCAAAAGTTGGTTATACGCAGAATGAATTTTGGCCAAATCCAGATGAATAGGTCAAAGTTGGTTCCATGTGTGTGGCCCTGTCAGCACCACTTTGCTTGACCAAAGTCAATTTTTCAGTCAACTATTGTCAAAGAAGCCATGCAGAAAATTTTCCATTGAATAGTGACTGCCACGGGTGCTTTATATCAGAATACAATAGCCAGCACTGCATATGTATCTACATTGTTTAGAGGCTGTATAAGAGAAATCCTAAAATAGAACAAAGCCCTAACTTGCAAAAAAATATGAGCAATGTCTCTTCTGCAGTAACACACACTTACTTGCCTGCTCACAGTCTTCTATTGATTATACACTGAGTTGTACATGCACAGCTCAGCTTGCATTCCTGGCACACTTTGGATGTGCTGGAAGGCCTGACTCCCGTACGCATGCTGGTGATGACATTATTCCCCCACCGCCCAATCAAGAGGCTGAAAACCCAGCACCCAAGGAGAAGATGATAGAGGCCTGCTCCATCACTGGAAGGTGGAGGTGAGTATTTTGGGGAGTTTAGTTACACTTTTATGTTTATGGCCACCTTTAAGCCTCAAAATTCACAAACTGAAGACTCAATATAATTCAAGTAACATGAAACCACCTGTCTTTTCTGTTTGGTCTGTACAGTTAAAGTAGAACTTTAGAAAGCAATACAAAATTTGTGAACAGGAAGGTTTTTTTTTTTTTAATTGTAAAGGAGACATACTATCATAGCTCCCACCTGTCCCTGATTTCAAGGGACTGTCCCTCATTCAGAACAATGTCCCTCTGTCCCTCAGTCATCCTCATTTGTCCCTCATTTTGGTCTGATCTATATAGTTGTATATAAAATACACTATTTATCTTTCAAAAAATGTTCCCAGTGCTAAATCTTTCATCCAATTTCTAAATTGCTGCATTTGTAAATGTTAAAAAGCCAATATAAAGGAATTGTAGAGGTAAAAAAAGCACTTGTAGGTTTAAACAATCATATTTATTTGTACAATTCTCCTTTTAAGGGGGCGTGGAAAGGGGGCGTGTCCTATGCCTACATACTTTTGCTAATAGGTGTCCCTCATTCCCGTCTCAGAAAGTTGGGAGGAATGTACTATGTCTCTTTTGCAAGAAATGTTTCTTACTTTCCTGCTCATAAACGTCTTTACAATGCATACTGTCTGAGCTGTTCAGTGCACAATCCCTGTATCTGCCAGGTGCCTGGATAAATGAACTTCCATACACGTGCATGGGAGTGACATCAACCCAGCCAATCAAGCCAAAGATTCCAAACCTGGAAGAGGACTGAGCAAAGTTGTTGGTGCCAGCAAGGATACTTGTAGGCATAGGCATTTCTGGAGTGGAGATGGGTTTCTGGAGACTTAAGTTCTGCTTTAGAAGTAAATGTGAGAATCCTCCAGCTGTTTTTACTAATAAATTGTATGTTTCCATGAGACAGAGCTTTATAAAAATGGACATCATTATTCAGGTGTGTGTAGGACAGCATGATGTAATGTCCAGAGTTTCCGAACTATAGAGAGTGGAGAACCACTCCTAGAAAGTGAAGCAAAGAGACAATATGGCAACCGAATGCTAGATTGATATTCTGTAACTAAGTAACTGAATCACAATGGCGTAAAGGATAGGGCACTACTGGGAAATGTAAAAGAGCACAAAAAGTCTGAGAATGGGAGAAATTACTACCTTGTGTCAAATAAAAAAAAAGGAAAAAAGGAAGCCGGTCAGTAAGTGATTAAAACTGCCCAGGGAAACCATTTCAGCTCCAGGTATTACACAATGAGCATTTCCAGCCTTTTGATGTCACTGATTTGATATTCTGCCATATTTGCTCCCTATTTACACAATGGAGGACATTTACTAAAACTGGAGCACGCAAAATCTGGTGCAGCTGTGCATAGTAACCAATCAGCTTCTAACTTCTGGCCAGGTTCACACATATGCGAATTGGATGCGAGTTTCCCCGCATCCAGTTCGCATGACCAGAGAGTGTGTCTCTCGATGGAGTCGGTTCACACAGCTATGGGGCGGTCACAGTCCGCATTTAAAATCGGTTCCGATTCAGGTGCGAATATAGGCAAAAAGTCAGACCTGATTCGCACCTGAATTGGTGAACATGGAAGCACCGGCGGACCCCGTGCTGTGAACTGTGGCTGCAGCATATGTGAACCCAGCATCAGGTTGTTCAATTAAGCTTTGACAATAAAACCAGGAAGCTGATTGGTTACTTTACCAGGGGCACCATATTCTGTATGCACCTGTTTTAGTAACCCCCCCCCCCCCATGTACTTTATTCAGAATGTAATAAACAAATTTGTTGAGAGCATGGTAGTTTATTTGACGTGTGCTCCCACTAGGCATATTGGCGGAACCAGGGGCACCTGAATTCACTTGTTATCATGAACAGTTCTAGATTGTAAACTCTCACGAGCAGGGCCCTCTGGTTCCTCCTGTATTGAATTGTATTGGAACTGTACTGTCTGCTCTCATGTTGTAAAGCTCTGTGCAAACTGTCGGTGCTTTATAAATCCTGTATAATAATAATAATAAAAATATATACATTAAATGTATTTAGTACATCACTAGCAGTTATGAGAGATAAATATTTGAAATGGACAGTCAACTCTGGCTATCCAAAGATCTCTTAAAATTGTTCTGTTATTTTTTAGCATTTTATTCTTTAATTATGTCTTCAGTCAACCACTTGCCAACCACCCTCCGCAGATGTAAGCCTGCACAAATCGCCATACCGGTACGGCGATTCGTGCACTATCTTTTGTGGGCGCAAAAAATAAAAACCGCAGAGGTGATCAAATACCACCAAAAGAAAGCTCTATTTGTGGAGAAAAAAGGACATAAATTTTGTTTGGGTACAACGTCGCATTGTCAGTTAAAGTAACGCAGTGCTGTATCGCAAAAAATGGCCTGGTCATTAAGGGGGTAAATCCTTCCGGGGCTGAAGTTAAATGATAATATATTAAACAACTTTTTGATTGATTACTGTGAGCATTTTATTTTATATCAGATTTCTGTAAATGTGACCCCTTTACTTTGTAGCTTCCAAAGTGGAAATCAATGTTGAGCTGAAATCTAACACATTAATACATAACAGTGTAGACCACTGTCAGTTCATACAAGCATTCTTTAAGCCATAAGCTCACTAGCGCCAAGGTTTATCTCCACATATTTGTGCATAGTTATGCTCTATCTGAAATGAAATCGTTTTAGGAACTATACTGAAGATTTTAAAACAACAGATTTTTATGATGAAGGCCAGACTTTAGTACTCAGAACATGGCCTATCTTCCTATTCCAAATCTTGAAGCATGGATCTGAAGAAAAGCAAGTTTTGATGCCCAGTAGTGGCAGAAGATAAAAATGGCAGTTTTTGTATAATGGAGCAGTATTTTTGTATCTACTTATTTATAATGTATAATGGCCTAATACAGGGTTTGACAAATCCCAAGCTCCAGGTCGCTGTGGAAACTAGAAATTGCATCCTGGCACATGGTCATTTGTCAGCCCCAGTAGCGTGGGGGGCAGCCGGGCGCAACGGGAGTCACTGTACAAGCATCGCCGAACAGACGCCAGCCCTGTCATTGCCTAGCAGCCAGCAGGCAGGTGTCACTGTGCCACGTGTGTGTATGAGGCTGGGTGTAGGGAGGGGCAACTCTGTGAGGGTGTGTTAAAGGAGGAGAGGGGCAGGACTGTGAACAGCAGGTTAGGGGAGATGCAGGTTTGTAGGGATGTAGGAGGGGTGGGTCAGGGGAGGAGCAAAGCTGATAGGGGCGGAGCAGAGCCACTGGCAGGAAGTGTCCACTGTGTGGCTCTCAGTGACACCATGGAGTTGTAGACTCGATCCTCCCGCTCCGGGCTCCTGGAGCTCCTCCTACAGAATCACTGAGTGGGGGTGAGATCCAGGGAGACTCTCAGCCTCACCTCCCAGCAGATACTGGTGGCACTGAACAGGCTCAGCAATGGCCCCGAGCTAGACAACACCTTGCAGGGGACCCCCCCGGGCACTCAATTTGCCCTCCATATGTGCTCCAAGTTGGGTCTGGGCAGCCTGGGAGCCTGCTACACCCCGGCAGCCCGGAGTCGGTGCGGCCATCTATCAGTGCCCATCAGTGAAACCTCATCAGTGCCCATTGGTGCAGCCTCATCAGTGTCCATCAGCAATGCCAGGACAAGGTCACCTATAGCCCAGGATGAACATGCCAAACTGCGCTCCCAAAAAGATGTATAAGCATTATGTGTGAGCAAAAATCTCCCCCTAGCACAAATTCCCTCCCCCCTCTACCATATCACCTCCTCTAGCACAAATCCCCCAAATCAACCCTCCTAGTACAAATCCTCTTCTCTCATCCCCCTCCCAACATGAACTACCCCTGAATCACCACTCCTTACCCCCCCCCAAATTTCCCCTCCTAGAGCAATTCTTACCCCCTGATGCCCCCCAAAAATCCCCTCTCAATCACATTGTGGTGCCCCCCACCTTACATGATAGTACAGTGCCCAGGGCAGCTGTCCCTCCTGCCCACCCCTTGTCCCGGCCCTGCCTATCAGTGCAGCTTCATCAGTGTCCATCAATGCATATAAATAAATTTGAAAGAGTTTGGCCATCGAGTTGGAAAACTTTCTTCCTTCTGATTTTCATCACCGTCATTTTCATCACTAATTCATACACTATCCTAGTCAAAAACCTTTATTCACTCCTGTTACCTACCCCATCTGATACAAGTACACATCCAAATTACAAAGTAACACAAGTACACATCCAAATTACAAAGTGATACAAGTACACATCCAAATTACAAAGTAATACAAGTACACATCCAAATTACAAAGTAATACAAGTACACATCCAAATTACAAAGTAATACAAGTACACATCCAAATTACAAAGTAATACAAGTACACATCCAAATTATGAAGCCTTCTGCTGATTTATCTACAGTACATGGCTGCAAAAATCAGACACTTCTTTTTCTCAGAAGATCTAACATTACTTAGTGAATGAAATAGTCATCTATATTTCTATTCTTTTGAAAAGGACTCCAAAGTTCTTTTTCTCTCCTATTTCTTTATTTCATTTTAAAATATATTGTCTTGTGTTAGAATACATTGTCTTGTTTTACGATATTATTAATGAATGAACTATTCTATAATTTTAAATGAGCTTCCTTACATTGAATGTATGTTATTATTCAATGTTATCTATACATAATCTTCATACTCAATAAAACTATTTTGACAAGGAAATAGTCATCTATATTGTTAATGTATGTATATGGGCCAGGCTACTAGAATGATATTATTGTTATCATGTCAAATTTATATACTCTGTAATCTAATGATTTACAGTAGGTGCTTCCTGAACACAGTGGCTTAGTGGTTAGAACTTTTTTTTGCCACAATGTGGTCCATGGTTTAGATACTGGCCAAGAAACTATCTGTGTGAAGTTTGTATATTTCCCCTTTGCTAGCATGGGTTTCCTTCAGTTTCATACCACACCCTAAAAATATGCTGGTGCCACTTGCCGACCAGGCTTTTTCTGATACTTTTTGTTTACAAGTTTAAACCATTTTTTTTATATAGAAAATGACTTAGAACACCTAAACATTATACACTTTTAGTCTCATCTGACCACCTTAACCACTTCAGCCCTGGAAGAATTTACCCCCTTCCTGACCAGAGCACTTTTGCAATTCGGCACTGCGTCACTTTAACTGACAATTGCGCGGTTTTTCGATGTTGTACCCAAACAAAATTGACATCCTTTTTTCCCACAAATAGAGCTTTCTTTTGGTGGTGTTTGATTACCTCTGCGTTTTTATTTTTTGCACTATAAACAAAAAAAGAGCGACAATTTTGAAAAAAAGCATTATTTTTTTTACTTTTTTCTATAATAAATATCCACCAAAAATATATTAAAAAACTGTTTTTTTTCCTCTGTTTAGGCCGATATGTATTCTTCTACATATTTTTGGTAAAAAAAAAATCACAATAAGCGTATATCGATTGGTTTGCGCAAAAGTTATAGCATCTACAAAATAGGGAATAGATTTATAGCATTTTTATTATTAATTTTTTAATACTAGTAATGGCGGCGATCTGCGATTTTTATCGTGACTGCGACACTATGGCAGACACATCGGACAATTTTGACACATTTTTGGAACCATTGGCATTGATACAGTGATCAGTGCAATTAAAAATGCATTGATTACTGTAAAAATGTCACTGGCAGTGAAGGGGTTAACTCTGTTTCCTGGGAGGTGATTCTAACTGAAGGGGGAGGAACTAACTACAGGAAGTGATAGATCGTGGTTCCTAGCTAATAGAAACACACGATCTGTCACTCCTGTCAGAACAGAACAGGGAGTTTACACACACTCGTCCCTGTTCTGTGTCTCCTGGTCACGATTGCTCGTGGCCGGCAGTCATCGCTACTGCCGGCCACGAGCATCGGCACCCCCGCTGTGCGCGCCTGCTATCCGGACCCCGCAAGATCACATACAGTAACGTGATTTCACGTAGGGGAGCCAACCTGCCACAGTAAAACTGCGGCGGCTGGTCTGGAAGCGGTTAAATACACATTGAAGATTCTGAGGCCACACGGAAAAAGGTGTTATGCTCAGATGAGACTAAAATTGAATTATTTGGCCTCAACACCAAACGATATGTCTGGCAGAAATCCAATACAGCTCACCATCCAAAAAACACCATTCCTACAGTAAAGCATGGAGGTGGTAATATCCTGTTATGAGGGTGTTTCTCTGCAGCAGGGACTGGAGCACTTGTCAGGATAGAAGGAAAAATTGATGGGGCAAACCTTCCAACATGACAATGACCCACAGCACACAGCAAAAATGACCACGCAGTGGTTGAAGGAGAAGAAGGTGAATGTCTTTGCATGGCCTAGTCAGAGCCCAGACCTAAACCCCATTGAAAATCTGTGGAATGACTTGAAGACTGCAGTCCACAAACAGGCACCATCAAATTTAACTGAACTTGAGCAATTCTGCAAAGAAGAGTGGGCAAATATTGCAAAGTCTAGATATGCAAAGCTGGTAGAGACATATCCCAACAGACTAAAGGCTGCAATTAAAGCAAAATGTGGTCCATCAAAATACTAACATAAGGGGGGGGGGGGTGATCCTTTTTTCCAACATGTTGGTGTTATATCTTTCACTTGGATGTTATAGGTTGCACTAGTAAATGCAGCTGGATAAAACAAAAACTGTGTCTGTCTTCATTTCAGGCTGCAAAGCAACAACATGTGATTATTTTAAAAGGGGGGGGGGGGGGATTCTTTTCTATACCCACTGTATATATGTAAGACTTAAAATAATTATCATCCAAATGGTCTTTGCACCTTTAATCTTCAAGGGTGCAAGGACCATTTGGATGATAATAATTTTACGTCACATCTGGATTCATATAAGCATTGAATATGCATGGGCACTGAAGTTGGATATATTTACTGGATTTGGATTTACATCTATATACACTGTATATATGTTTGTATTATAGTTTAAAATTCAGAGAGGGACCTGTCATCCGTCGGCTCAGCGGAGATCAACAGACTGATCTCCCGCTGAGCCGGCAGACCGAGGCGGGCTCCGTGGAAACGCAGTCCGCCTCGTGTGAAAGGGGCCTTATACTTATTTAATGTTTATTTTTCATTCTTATTTTTAAATTTCACATGTTATTTTTTTCACTGATTATTTTCATGTCACCCATTCATTCGTTGAATTGGTCGTTTTGCTCATCCAATAAGTCACATGTGTGTATCTTTTCACTGGACTATATCCACATCTATTGTTTTTTTTTTTGCAGGTTATGTTCCAATTAGGATTTGGTGTAATTCTTTGCTAGTTTGTTCTAGGAGTTTTGGAAAATTGACATCATATAGTTTGGAGGATGGATATGTAAGTTTTATACCTAGGTATGTTATAGTTGTCATAGACTTTTTTTTTTAATGATTCAGCTTTTTTTTTTTTCTGGCACAACTGACCTATGATGTAGATGGTCAGTTAAAACCACAGACTTTTGACATAATCATAGTTTAATTCAGCAAGCATTCATTTAAACCGGCCATACACGTATAGAAATTCCTCTGATTCATGCTGAACTATAACTATATATATTCTAAACTGGCCACAGATGGATCGAAATTCGGAAATTCAAAAACCAGACGAATTTCAATCTGTATATGGGAAGGCTGGTTGTACTGAAGTCGATCCATCAATTGACTTCACTACACTGACGGCAGCTGTAGCCATCAGAAGCAATCATTGTGTTCTGCTGGTGGGGAAGGCGTCCCTGTCGGCAGAACACAATAGCGCTGCGGGACTGTGTTGGAGGAATTGAGCAATTTTCTTTCCTTCAACCCGTGATTGAAGGAAAGAAAATTGCATAATGTATGACCTGCCTTAGGTACACAGCTTTGCGTTAAACACACAAGACATAAACAGACATAAATATATGACTGAACAGAACTTCTGTACCTGCCTCTGTAGCTGCCTCGTTACAATGTTTCAGTTTGTTCTGGCTCTGAAAAGACACAAGGATTTCATTTTATAAATTCACTCTGAGACTTCATAGGGAAACAAACATTTGGTACTTATTGGAAGTGATAATTTAGTTTGTGAATAACTTTAAGTAGCCAATTTAATCTCTAAGGCCTGGTTCACACCTATGCATTTTTTAGTGTGTTTTCATGGTTTGGTTTTCTGGTTTTTGGTTTCATAGACTTCAATTTATCCAAAATGCGTATTGAAAAACACAAAATGCACCTGGAATATGCAAACTGTAACCTGCACAAGTGTGAACCAGGCCTTACTAAGTATGTGGCTTCTTTATCTTTAATCCTTACCTATGTTCCAGTTTCAGCTGGTGCCTTGGCCATTACCCTAGGTTTCTTGTTTCAAGGTGACTCCTTGCTCTTGTAGCATCCAGTGGTCTCCAAACTGTGGCCCGGGTTCCAGATAAGGCCCTTTGCTTGCCTTATCCAGTCCTTGGGGCACTATTCCTCCCACTAATATGAGACACAATTCTGCCAACTGATACCAACAGTGGGGCACCATTTTTCCACTGACACCAATAATGAGGGAACCATTCCTCCTTATGATACCAACGATGAAGCATTATTCCTCTCCCTAATACCAAATGTGAGGGTGTTTACCCCCACTAATGCCAGGAATATTTACATTCCCACTGGCCACAATCCAGCCCCCCAAAGTCTGAAAGACAATAAACTGGCTTTTGTTTAAAAAGTTTGGAGACTCCTGCTACTCCTTGCACTGGAGCAGTGGTTCTCAACTCCTGTCCTCAGGACCCACTAACAGGCCAGGTTTGCAGGATAACTGAAATACATCACAGGTGATATAATTTGCTGCTCAGTGATTGCAGTATTGTAGTCTGCATCTCCCCAAGTTAATACTTAAAATCTGGCCTGTTAGTGGGCCCTGAGGACTGGGGTTGAGAACCACTGCACTAGGGTGTTCTTTCTCTATGGTGTGTTCATCAATGGAAACACACAGCCCAGATGGCAAGGCACTTTCCTGCTCCTCCCTCCCCCCTCCCTTCTCCAAACAGACTGCCAGGATCCCTGGATGGACTGTCCTGCTATACTTTTGGCTAAGATTGTTTAACCACTGACCACTGAAACACACCACATCAACTACATTGTGGCTGCAGATCTACAGGGATCCTTGTGTGGAATCTTGGGGAACACAAATTCTCCCTTTCCCCTTTGGGGACCACAAGTTCTGTCATATATGGCATAGCAACATTTTGTTTTTCGATTACAGCCGATCTTTGGCTGATCGCTCTGTTGAATGCAATGCTCTTTGTGACCTTCTATACACATACGCCCCTGATGAAGGGACTTATCTTGTCCGAAACGCGTTGCGTACATAGAACAAAAGACCACACATGCTACAACAGCTATCACATGTGTTGTAACAATATATGTTTTATTGGTGATGTATGCACTATTTTATGTTTGTAACAATACAATTTGATATTTTATATTTATCTATTCTCTTCAGTTGCCCTTAAAGTCCCACTAGTACCGGGGGAGTACTTACCACTTTTTCTACTTCTATCAATGAGGGATGGTGGCAACAACATACGGCTTACCTGGGTGGTCTATTGGTTGTAAAACTGACTGGGGACTGCACTGTCCACTGCTAACGCTTTCCTGTGAAAACCAGAAGTTCGGGAAGCAGCACTGAGAGAGCAGAGGCCAGCAGGAGAATGTTAACAAATAGTTTATTGGGGAATGTTTATTTTATTTAAAGTTTAAAAAAAAACGGTTAGGTTAAAACTGTTAAAGGGGTTGTAAACCCTCTTGTTTTTTCACCTTAATGCATCCTATGTATAAAAAACTTCTTCTAGTGACTGTCCCCCTAGCCCCCCGTTTTACTCACCAGAGCCCTGGAATTTCCCATGGCGGAGACGTGATCTTCCTCTGCCTGGGGTTCTCGGCTCTTGATTGGATATATTGATAGCAGCGCAGCCATTGGCTCTCGCTGCTGTCAATCAAATCCAATGATGTGGCGTCGGGGGGTGGGGCTGAGACCGGCATTCTGCATCTTTGGACGCAAATACTGGACTCGGGAGCGCGCCTGCAAGGTAACCCCCTAGGAGAGCGTTTCTCTCAGGGGGTTATATGATGTGGGGAGGAGCTACCAGCGCCGCCGGGGGACCACAGAAGAGGGTGATCGGGGCCACACTGTGCAAAACAAACTGCACAGTGGAGGTAAGTATGACATGTTTGTTATTTAAAAAAAAACAAAACATGAAAGGTGTTGTGAAGGTTCGTGTTTTTTCACCTTAATGCATCCTATGCATTAAGGTGGAAAAACACCTGGCAGTCACTGGCCCCCTAGCCGCCCCGTTTTACTTACCTGAACCCCTTCATTTAGTCGGCAGGGATGCACTATCTTTCTCTCCACAGGCTCCCGGCTCTTGATTGCATAGATTGATAGAAGCGCAACCATTGGCTCCCGCTGCTGTCAATCAATTCCAATGATGCAGGTGCCTGGGGGGGGGGGAGGCGGGGTCGAGTCCGACATTCATGTCTATGGACACAAATGCTGGACTCGGGAGCACACCCGCAAGGTGATCCCCCGGGAGAGTGCTTCTCCCAGAGGGTTTATCTGATGCGGGGAGGAGCCGCGAGAGCCGCCGGGGGACCCCAGAAAAGCAGGTTTGGGGCCACTCTGTGCAAAACGAGCTGCACAGTGGAGGTTAGTATGACATGTTTGTTATTTAAAAAAAATACAAATTACCCTTACAATCACTTGAAGCTTTACAATCACTTTAAGCTACAAAACACTGAAGCTTTAATACTACAGTACTTTGAAGTATAAAGGCAAAACTTTTTTTTTTTTAGATTTGGTGATGAGAGGTTAGAACCACTGTCAATTTTATTTTCTGTCTGTGCCCCATTACAGAGTTTTACTTTCTCTAGTTATCCTGTTCACCAATGTCACTGAGAATGTGAAAGGTATATTCTAAATTTTGAGCTGTTTCTAGAAGACTAGAACAGAAATAGAAGGGGCATTTTTGAATGGGCCCACTTAGTCCTGTGAAAACCGTCTAAGCGGGGATATCCCTCACATTGGAAAGATATCCTCTCACTTCCTGTTGACTCTACGGGACAGGAAATGAAGGCGAAATCTTGCTAATGAGACACAGATAGCAAAAAAGTGAGAGTAGTGTTAACTCTCCTCTACACCAAAAAGAATAAGAATAAAGATTTGGCTTTAGATATAATTTAAGATTTTCCCTGACACAGTTCCAAAATGCTAGTGGTTTCTAAGGCAGAAGGCTTTTTATCTTAATGGATTCTATCCATTAGGATAAAAAGCCTTCTGTGTGCAGCAGCCCACCTCATACTTACCTGAGCCCCATCTCGATCCAGCGATGTTGCAGGAGAGCCTCGGCTGCCGTGTCCTGATAGGCTGAGACACACAGCAGGTGCCATTGGCTCCCGCTGCTGTCATTCAAAGTCAGTGAGCTAATTATAAGAGAGAGGGGGCAGGGCGGAGCCACGGCTCTGTGTCTGAATGGACATACAGAACAGCGGCTCGGCTTGGGTGCCCCCATAGCAAGCTGCTCGCTGTGGGGGCACTCTGGAGGAGGGAGGGGCCAGGAATGCCGGCAGGAACAAGAGAAGAGGAGGATCTGGGCTGCTCGGTGCAAAACCACTACACAGAGGATGTAAGTATAACAAGTTTGTTTTTTAAAAGAAAAAAAACTTTAGTATCACTTTAAAGTGATTGTAAAGTCTCCTTTTTTCATTTTTTTTTTAAAATAACAAACATGTTATACTTACATCCTCTGTGTAGTTGATTTTCCACAGAGCAGCCTGGATCCTCCTCTTCTCGGGTCCCTCTTCGCTGCTCCTGGCCCCTCCCTTCTATCGAGTGCCCCCTCAGCCAACAGCTTCCTATGGGGGCACCCAAGCAGAGTCAGAGCTCTGTGTGTCCATTCAGACACGGAGCCCCGACCTGGCCCCGCCCCCTCTCTCACCTGATTGGCTGGCTGACAAGAGGAGGTATGAATTATTAAATCTCTCAGTTATTAAACCCATTTTTATTTAAAACCGACTAGCAAAAGTCTGCCAGTTCATTAAATAGGCTGAATATTGACAGGTGTGTTCAGTGGTGAGGAGCACAGAAGTCTCATTGATGACGACCAGTGTAGAGTTAGGGGGAGGGGTTGGAGTTGGCCCCAACCCCCGTCTATGAGGAGGTGTCAGCTGTAGATTCAGATACTGGTAGTAGTCCTTCCAGCCAGCAGCAGATGTGGAGAAGGGGAGTTGGTGGTGTAAACTGCCATGCTGGAGAGTACAGTGCCTGTGTCACCCCCAGAAGAAGCAAGGGGGCAATATCTCATTGCAACACAGGCTGACCTGATGCAGGGACTGCTATGGATTTGTTTTTTTCTGGTATGGCAATCGAAGAAAAAACAAACCTGCACCCTTTTCTTTAATGCAGCACAATACAACGCACGTGGGTTGGGGTGTGCTGCAGTGCATGTTCCTTGTGTTTGCACATTGGGGTGTCAATAGCTAGATAGATGACATACACAGGTATGCTGTGGTTTGTTGTTATTTGTAGTTTAGGACAGTCTTTTCTTACCTTTTCAACTTGCTTGGGATTTCCGGATATGGCCAGACGCTCGAAGTTCAGCTCTGCCTCCTCTGCTTCTCTGCATTTTTGTTCATAACATTTCTTTGACTAAACGTGGAATAAAGGAGACATGATCCCATGACACATGGGTACTAAAAGTATTATATGTTACAGAAAGAGACATAAACATTATGCAAGTTTTATACCCCTCCACCAAAGATGTCAACAATAGTTTGTGGAAACTGGCCAGCTAAAATGCTGTTTTTTTATTTTCCTTGCATGTCCCCCTCAGAATATACAGCGACTGCACTTCCAAGTGCACTTTCATTGCAATTTCAAGTGCACTTTGCACTTGTAGTGTAAAGTGGATTTGCCTTTTGTAAATAACCCCGTGTCTTTATTATCCTCCTATTATCCTCATATTCACCAAACAGCAGATAGCTTGGACTGAGTACATCAGCCACACAATAAGTAGGAAAGTCCACAAAAGACATCCTCTACCATCCCTATTTTAACCATTTTCTCCTTCATTTGTGTCTCACATGCTCTCACTCCCAGACATTGCAGCTGTAAATTCAAAAAGCAGAGTGAAAAGCTACAGGCTTGCAAATCAGCAGTGACAATGTTGATAGCCATGCCCCGCGCAATATTTTTTTTTATCCCACTGTAGAGCACAGACTACGTGAGAGTGGCAACTCTGCTCTGAATTCAGTGCAGTTCAGAGCAGTGCAGCATTGTTGCCACACCATCACAGGAAGCTGCACTAGTTGGACCAGTGGTCGATTAGGGGGGCACTGGTGCCACCCCCCTAATCTACATGCGGGGCCCTGGACGCATGGATTCCAATGGGGGGGGGGTTTCTTTAAACATGTCATTGGTGCCAGAGGCTTCAAAAAATGGTGGGCTTGGGGTGCAGAGCACTGCACTCCGAGCCCACCCAGTTGTGTGAGAATAGCGAATGACGCATAGAAGGAGGAGGGAGGAGACGCACGGTGGAAGCCGCCGTGATGCAGAGGAGGAGGAGGAGATGCGATAGAAGCCGCCGCCCGTAGCAAACTAGATGGGGTAAGTGCGGGACTGGATGACTGACCGCGAGACCCCCCGGGGGGTGGTGCAGGTGAACCGACCTACAGCGGGGGGGTTGTTTTTCGCCCCCCCAAATAAATAAAACCTATAGCCGCAACTGCATTGGACCTTATTGGCAGGTCAACAGGTGGGACTTTGCAGATGGATTTATAATTAAAGCAGGGCTCCAGGCTCCTTCTGAAAAAATTGAAAGTCAACAGCTACATATACTGTAGCTACTGACTTTTAATATTACTTAGCTGTCCACAAATCCAGCGATGTCTTCACCTGAGCCGATTTTTCAATTTGCTCTCGGGTGCTGCCGCTGCCATCTGGGTTAAGGGAAGCCGGCAGCGAAGACTTGCAGCTTCACAGCCGGTAACCTAATCTAACCTTTTGGGTGGCGCTCCACTTTAAGTGCTGCGGTACTTTTTTAATGGGGGGCATAGTTCTACTTTACAAAGAACCACAAAGCCATTGGAACAATTGAGGTTTTCGACACCCATTTCATTTTTATACAGCAATAAAACATGGACTTTGTTGAGTTTAAACTTTTCACAAATTGTTTGGCCAGGGTTCTATCTGTATCATTAAACAGATACTTTTTAATGTAGACAGACTCCAACTTACCTCCATTGTCTTCTTATACATGGACACTTTATTCTTTTGTAGGCGCTCCATGGCATTCTCATACTAAGTGAGAAAACGGTAAGATTCATTAGACCGAAGTATACCACTTGGGACAATCCTTAGACAGCCACAATAACATCTCCACCTATTTTGATGTTAGTAGCCCAATTGAGCAAAACATAGTAGCAGATTAAGGGCATTTTCACGTGGACAGTCAGGGGTCAGTAAAAAAGGTGGCTGTGATTTTACTGCCCCCCGGTTGCCCACCTAAAGCTAATCAACAGCTGGGTGAGGCTGTTCACATGCCATGGCTGAGATGCTTTGTGCCATGCTGCAACATGCTGAGTTGACAGGCAGGGGCATCTGTCATACTGCGTCATCATGCAAGTCAATAGGCCGGCGCTGCAATTGTGCGCCAAACACTTGGCTTGCCATTGCAGTGCATTAGCTCCATTATAAATGGAAGAAGGCATTATAAAAGAAAAGACAGGCATTCGGGAGGAGTTGCAGGTGGAGTCAGTATAGGAATCATTGCTGTCTGTGCCCCCATTGGAGAGATCACTCAATCTATTTGTCATGTTTACCATTGTCATTAAAAGTGAAAGTGAATGAAAATCCTAAATTTTGGTTTGTCCCCGGAACAGTGATAGAGGGGAAATCTTCCAATGGGGAAAATAGTGACCATCGGGGATTCCCTCAGTTTGGAGGGATTTCCTCTCGTTTCCTGTTGTAGTTATGGGACAGGAAGTGAAGAGAACTCTCCCCAATGGGACACAGGTGGCAAAAAAAACTGACGTGTTATAACCCTCCCTTATGCCCTGTACACAAGATAGGATTTTCCGACAACAAATGTTGGATGTGAGCTTGTTGTCGGAAAGTCTGACTGTGTATATGCTCAATAGAACATTTGTTGTCGGAATTTCCGCCAACAAATGTTTGAGAGGAGGTTCTCAAATTTTCCGACAACAAAACTTTCGGAAATTCCAAGCGTGTTTACACAATTCGGTAAAGAAGAGAGAGACCTCCACCATGTTAAATATAGAGTGTGGTGGTCCTATCCCTGGTATAATAGAACAGAGAAAAATGCCCCCCTCAATGGGACTTTAATAGACCACCAACTCTATTGATAAAAAATATGTTTTTAATGATATATAATAAAAAGACGTAAAAGCGTCTACATAATACAAAAATACATTCCATGAAGAAACAGAACAAAAAGTATGCAAATATAAATCATCATATCATATGTACTCTCCTAAGGGTGATGTACCCCGATACCCGATGTGTTTCTAGTATTCTGATGCCTTCATCAGGGGTTTGAGAGTTGAGGATGTTTTACAAATGTATAAATTCCAAAGGAATGATTCTATGTTCAAGCAGCACTAAAAGCGACAAGATTAAGTACAGTATTCCATGGACGCCAGACCAAAATAGTGGAAAAGGTGTAAATGTACTGTGTTTCCAGCATCAGTGTGTATTAGGCGAGGCTACTTGGGACAGGTAATCGTTAGAGCTTTTTTAATATAGGCTGCATAACAGACGGATAAATATCCAAACGTCCCAAAGTAGATGTGTCCTATGGATGTCCAGGTCCAATGTGTGGGTGCCTTCAGAAGAGAAGACATTCTCCAAGAGGGTGCTGGCTCTGTAGGCAAGATATGAGCAAACGAAAAAATCCAGATAGCCGCACTCCAAGATAATGCCTTTATTGAATGGAAAACAGTTCATACAGCAAATGGAGTCACAGATAAAATAGCTGATATGTTTCACACCTCTTTTCTGCTGTTTATGACTAAGATCTGGTAAAGAGGTGTGAACCGCATCAGTTTTTTATCTGTGATTCCATTTGCTGTATGAATTGTTTTCAATTCAATAAAGGCATTATCTTGGAGTGCGGCTATCTGGATTTCTTCGTTTGCTCGTATCTTGCCTATAGAGCCAGCACCCGTTTAGTGCAGGGTAGGTGGCATTTTTGGACTGCTACCTGGAGTGGTATATTACTATGAATCAAAAAGACTTGTCTTTAGTTCTACTTGAACATTGCTAAGAGAAATCATAAAGCTCAGATAGGGTGGGGAAATCCATATATACAATGCACCCTTCCAGTGTATTGTATCCTGCAGTAAGCTTACCTTTTTCCTCAGTTCCTTTTGTCTCTCTCTAAAGTCCTCCAAACTCTGCAGTTCTTCCCTCACAGTTGCTGCTAGCTGAATGTGCGAGTTCCCAATATTCTCAATTTCTGCAACAAGACAAAGAACATCCAGAAATACTGAAGCACACAAAGGGCGATATTTACTATATTATTTCTAGTATAAGTTACTAAACAAAATCAGTTTTCTAGAAAAACTATCAAATTCTTCAGTGTGCTCCTCATAGAACTAGAAGAGTGAAGGCCTGTATTCCTTTAGTAAATTAAGCCCGGTCGGCTGCTGGTTTTCCAGCATGCTCGTCTGACAGAAGCCAGTCAATTTGGACAGGATGCCATACACACAGGCTGAATTTTGTTTTTTTTAAACGGCCAATGTCTCCCGACATTCAGCCCATGTGTACAGGGCTTAAGCCAGGCTATGGGTTATGCAATCTTCTTTCGTACAACCATGGGTTGAATAGCTGTACATGGCTGTGCTCCTGTAAATGCTGATGCTTCTTTGTATGTCCTTTGATGTTTTCTCCTAACCCAAAAGTTATACAGTCAGGTCCATAAATATTGGGACATCAACACAATTCTAAACTTTTTGGCTCTATACACCGCCACAATGGATTGAAATGAAACAAACAAGATGTGCTTTAAATGCAGACTTTCAGCTTTAATTTGAGGGTATTTACATCTAAATACAAAAGCAGCAGGATGAATTTTGAAGTGTTTCGGGCAATATTATCTGCTCATATTCAGCAAAATGCTTCAGAACTCATTGGACGGCGCTTCACAGTGCAGATGGACAATGACCCAAAGCATACTGCCAAAGCAACCAAAGAGTTTTTTAAGGGAAAGAAGTGGAATGTTATGCAATGGCCAAGTCAATCACCTGAACTGAATCCGATTGAGCATGCATTTCCCTTGCTGAAGACAAAACTGAAGGGAAAATGCCCCAAGAACAAGCAGGAACTGAAGACAGTTGCAGTAGAGGCCTGGCAGAGCATCACCAGGGATGAAACCCAGCGTCTGGTAATTTCTATACGTTCCAGACTTCAGGCTGTAATTGACTGCAAAGGATTTACAACCAAGTATTAAAAAGTGAAAGTTTGATGGATGATTGTTAATCTGTCCCATTACTTTTGGTCCCTTAAAAAGTGGGAGGCACATATACGAACTGTTGTAATTCCTACACCGTTCACCTGATTTGGAATACCCTCAAATTAAAGCTGAAAGTCTGCAGTTAAAGCACATCTTGTTCGTTTAATTTCAAATCCATTGTGGTGGTGTATAGAGCCAAAAAGATTACAATTGTGTCAATGTCCCAATATTTATGTACCTGACTGTATAATATTCCAACAAACACCTCTTGTGCATGAACCCTTGAAGTTGATAATGAAAGGTAGAAGCAGATTGAGTTGAAATCAAGTCTTTGCATTTAACAGATCTTCTATTTCTTTATGTTTACCTAATATTTTTTTTTCACTTTTGCATTGTGAATTTTTAAGCTATAGAACAGAGGTCTCCAAATATTCATGGGCCACAAAAAAATCAGTTTTATAGTTACATTGTAGGTAAGGTTGAATAAAAACAAAATAGTCCATCTAGATCAATCTGTGTAGGTGTATGTGTGTCAGCGTCCATAATCATTTGCCATATCCCTGTATGTTGTGTTCTTTAAGATGCACGTCTAAGAGTCTTTTAAAAATATCAATACTCCCCACTGATGCCACCACTTGTGGAAGAGAATTCCACATTCTTACCGCCCTGACAGTGAAGAACCCTCTATGCAGCTTAAGGTTAAACCAATTCTCCTCCAATCTCATTGTGTGGCCCCATGTCCTCTTACACCCCTAAGATTGAATAGCTTTTTTGGTATGCTGGGATCACTATTGAGGTATTTGTAAATCGCTTTCATGTCCCCACTCAAGCGTCTTTTCTCCAGGGAGAATAAATTTAGTGCTTGTAGTCGCTCCTTGTATTAATTCAGTTGCCTTTCTTTGGACTCTCACCAGCTCCAGAACATTCCTTCTGAGGACTGGTGACCAGAACTGGGTGGAATACTCCAGGTGTGTTTTATAAAGTTTTATAAAGTGGCAGGATTATAGTTTTATCTATGGAGTATATTCCCTTTTTTTATGCATGCTAATATTCTGTCGGCTTTGGTAGCTGCGGCTTGACACTGCATGCTATTGCACAGTCTGTCTTCCTCTATCACCCCCAGATCTTTCTCCATCCTTGACTCCCCCAGTGAGTAGTTTGCGTTTATAAATTAATGAATACAATTTTAACAAATACATTTTTTTTCTAATCAGTATTCTATGATTTAGAACAAAGAAAAAACTTCAGTAAAACAAAGAAAAGAAAATCCAAATAAACTTGAGTCAATCAGAGTCCTCCCTAACATCAGGGTTCCCATCAGAGTCCTCCTTACATCAGAGTTCCCATTAAAGTCCTGTTTTAGCACACCGTGCTATGCTAGCACATGAATCTGTTTACTCTAATTAAATAGAATCACTCCTAAAGAAACAGTAATGCATAAAAATACTTTAAAAAATGCATTCCAAAGGCTATGTGAGTCATTACTGAAAAATGAAAATAGGATTACTTACGCTGTTTTAATGCATCAAAGGATCCTCGTAATTGGCTGGAAATAATAATAATAATAATAATAAGTGAATCATAGCAATATATTTTTTGCAATTAAAGCGATATTAAAACAAAAATGTATTAAATTGCAGCTTATCAATACTCTGATATGGTGGCTCCATTAGTTTTCTTACATAAAGGCTTTATTTCCTTTATTTTCATTTTTATATGGTCTGGCCAGCAACACACTTCCTGTCTTTGGTGTCTCCACCCTATGGAAGAGCAATGGGGACTCCTTGGACAGCAGCATTGTCAGTCTGTCAGTATAGGGATTGGGTAGTGTTAGATGCACTAGCGGTTTTATATGAACTTGACATAAAATGAAAGCCAAACTATAGCTAACACTTTTTAAGCATTTACAGTAATTCGTGGAATAAAGATTTTACATAAATGAATGAAAGCTGACCAATTGTAAGCACCCCTGCTATAAGGTAACAGACCTGCTAGCAGGATCACGAGGTGAAAAGAAAAGAGAAGACTAAAAAAAAGAAAACAAATGCAGCCACTATACTTAAGAATTGATAAGCTACAATATAATAAATGTTTGTTTTTGGGTTTAATACCCCTTAAAACCAAATTTTATCACTCCATAGACATCCCATGCAAAACTGTTTGTGCAAAAAAAAAATGCAATTGTGCATTCTGCACACAAAAGCTGGAACTGGGCTTTAACACTCAGCTCCTATTATTGCTTGACTTTGCAAACTTTCTGGCATTTCGTGTGCACACAGCCCAGTTTTCCTGGCAAAATGTTCCTGCGCAACATGGTAGTGAATGGTTGAAACCCCTGTGAAATTTTTTAGCCCATTGAGCAGGGGCGTTCCTAGGTCTACAAAAGATCTGGGGCAGCGTAGTAAAGAAAGTCATACGCTTGGGTGGGCATACACATGTATATAATATACGTGTGTGTGTGTATATATATCCCCAGAATGCTCCGCCCTTACATTAGGGTCCCCAGAGAGCACCCCTTACATTAGGGTCCCCAGAGATCTACCCCCTTAAATCAGGGTCCCCAGAGAGCCTCCCCTCCCCTTGGGGACCCCTGCAGAGACTCGGGGCTGTGGGCCCCAGATTCGGGGCTGTAGCCCCAAAAGCCACCCCTAGCGACGCCACTGCCATTGAGATCTTTCTTCAGCCTCTGTCCCCAGAGTATAGGGAGACCCCCCTAGACAATTGTCACCCAAACAAGTGTCCCTATTGAAAGGTTTCCCCTTTTATAACTGTTCTTGTGACAACTCAAATTTTGAATGTATGGATTTTGAATGGAATTTATCTCACTTTCAGTCTCAGTGACAATGGTCCCCAGGACAAATAAAGAGTGCAAATCTCCCCAGCAGAGATGCAGAAAGCAATACAAACCTAAAATACATTCTAACCACTGTCATTATCACACTAAAGTGCAAGTGATAAATAAAAGAGGGAAAAGGATATGTACTTACCGAACCAAAGAAGAAAGACATCACAACAAAAATCTTAAAGTCGTTGTAAACCCTGACATCTACCCTGTGAATTGACTGGCCTCGGGTGATACACAGACATTAAATAAATTATCCTACATGAGTTGTACCTATCCAGCTACAGTCTTCTCTGATCTACAGTCTTCTCTGATCTACATCTGTTCAAAGTTCAGAAGTTATAAAGATTGTCCGGGAATTTAGAAAAAAGTGGACGGAGAGCTGAAATCACACACTGCAGAGCTCAGTGAGGAAAGCTCTGAGAGCTGATTGGAGGGAAGGGAAGGGCCCCTCTTTAGACTGCTCACAGGAACAGAGCTGAGGCTGTCAATCGGTTGGAGATCCCCCCCTGTCACTGTTTTTCTCTTGGTGTCAGAAAAATTTGTCAGAAGTCACTCATGCTGATAGCAGAGGAACAAAGCAGCAGACAGAAATTGCACTTAGAGGGAGATTTAAAACTGGTGCACACAGAATGTGGTGCCGCTGTGCAAAGTAACCAATCAGCTTCCAGGTTTTATTGTCAAAGCTGAAGTTAGAAGCTGATTGGTTACCATGCAGAGCTGCACCAGATTTGGTGTGCTCCAGTTTTAGTAAATCTCCCTCTTAGTGCTCTGTATTGAGAGAAGTACACACTATAGAGGGATATGCTTTATTCATATTTCATGTCTGAGGTTTACAACCATTTTAAAGCTAAACTCCAAACAGATATAAAAGCCAACAATAAATTGAACTACCTAAAACTATAACGAACTGTAATAAAAAACTGAAATTCTGTATTCTCTTAATAAAAGGGAAAAATAAATAAAAACAAAAAAAAAATTATGCAGCTATGTCCTCCTTAAGATTTTTAATGCACACAACGAATATTAAAACACCATGGTTACACTAAGGCCATTAAAAATGTCTACGCCCTCTATAATTTCCCAACACAAGAGGATGCAAAGATTCTTTAAATACCAGAAATATCCAAATGAAAAAAATCATATACTAATTATTCCCTGGCTCTTCCAAAAGAATTGTAAAACTCCAAGATGTTGACCCTAAATATCAGTGGCTCAAAAATATTGTACACATAGTATAACCAAGTACTCTAATTTAAACAATTCTTAATGAATCAAATAAAGCTTCAAATTTTAAATTCCAAGAATAAATCCAATTGTAGAGTAACTTTACAGAAATAAGATATGATCTATACTGTTTTCAGAAAATGATATAAGAAGACAGAGCCACACTCCTACAAACTCCATAAATCACAAAATTATATATGTGTTAAAGTCCATAAAAGTCCTAAAAAGGTGCTTCTGCAAATCAAATGCCCAAAGGGATTGAGTGTTAAAGAATCGTGTTAAAAAAAACAAGTGACACCCAAATAAAAAACAGTGCTCTTCCTCTTCTCCAAGATAGAAACACTCCACCCTGAACAGAAATATACGACCTATTTTCTCAAAGAAGGTCAAAATCGCTTATGGTTAGTATATCCCCATATAGGTATCGTGTACGCGATCCACCAATGATATCCTAAGCATCTGGACAGCTGAATACCATCATCTCCTGTAAAGTGCTCCTGTGCCTTTAAGAGATCCTGTGTATATTTCGTTCACAAGGGGAAGATGCGAAAGAACTTCTTATAGTGTAACATATTTGGTTTTTATTAGAAAACATTTATCAAATGTGTAATCAGGCACAGAATAGTAATTAAAACCGTCGGTATGCACTCTACCTGCACTCCAATGACTGGAAATGACGTGTCCCGGAAGGTCCGCCTTTTAATATTTGATTTTCAGTTTTTTGTATTATTATTATTGAATTAATTAATATAGTATACCAGGTAACTATAAACCTGTTTAAATTGTATTAAGTCCAGCTTTTATAGTTGGGAAGATACTGGAGCCAGGTTGGACCTACAAATACAGTTAAGTGACTGTCCAGCCTGCTCCCTGCCACAGAGGACTGATAATATTGGCTGATACCAATTTAATGCTAGGATGCCCCTGGTTGGATGGAAGCAAAGTAATTCCATGATATATTGTGCCAATTCAAAGAGCTATGTCTTTTGGCCTTTTTCATTACAAGCTCTTTTTCACCAGGTTCTACATTATTTTAACTCAAATATCTGAAATATCTGTTGGGCAGACATCCAGTTTTGGATGTGGTTACCATATCGACATATGAGATCTAACTTCTTGTGAGAGTCTTTGCAATATGATATGCTTCTTTTTTTAATGGGCTTGCTGAAGCAGCTTTTTCATGTGAAAAGTCCTAACATCAAGAAGATATGATACGATATTATATAGAGATCTAATCTAACACTCCGTTATCATTTTACAGTATACTTTGCAAAGGTGTATAAATGCTTCTGCAGGAAAGATAATTTTGGAGTGTTTCAGTATTCATAAGATACAAATTGCTTGTGCAAGCTCATACTTACCTTGGGTGCCATCATATAGACACAGTTCCTGTGGATTTGATATTTATATATCTGCTACACCACAACCTTCTGCTACCTACATCTCTTACAGACATTGTTTCGACATATACTTATGGATATAAACAGAAAAAAATTATACGCTTAGGTTTTTTTCCTTACAGTGTAGCCACCACTGAAGGCCCCACCCCGATGCGTTTCATCACAGATTACATCACCAGGTGATCCCCCTGAAGACGTCATTTGTGATGAAACACGTCGGGTGGGTCTTCATGGGTGATGTCATCATGGATCACAAATGGTTGTAAAATTCCATCAATATATTTACTGATTTTCTCAGCCAGAGATTCTCTACCCAATATGGTTTGTCTGCCAGGGGTCACTGATTGATTTATACTTTGGAAGTGAGTAAAACACCAGTATATTAGGGTGTTGTGCTTTCAGGTATTACACAGTTTCCTTATGCATTACCCCTCGATAGAAAGCCCAGTCAACGACAACAGATAATGCTTTTTTATTCTCATTCACTCCTATCTACAGTATTTTAGTCGACCACCATTTTCTGACACACTTTCCAATAATTCTGCCCCCTATTATGACTGTATTTACACTCTTAGGGCTTGCTGTTTCACCAGAGTCAAATTGTATTCATATGCCTGTAACAACTGCCCCAAACACTGCATGCTAGCTATTGTAAATAATGGGAGGAAAGTCTTCAGTTTTATACTATAGCTGGAAGCTCTAGGCACTTAAAGGGCTTTGCTACTTTAAGAGGGTGCTCCCTAATTCTGTGTGTTGTTTGAGCTTTTGAATGTGAGATCTGATGTTTTATTTTTAATAATGTGGAACACAATGGGGGAGATTTACTAAAACTGGAGAGTGCAAAACTTGATGCAGCTCTGCATAGAAACCAATCAGCTCCCAGGTTTTATGTCAAAGCTTAATTGAACAAGCTGAATTTAGAAGTTGATTGGCTACCATGCACAGCTGCATCAGAGTTTACACTCTCCGGTTTTAGTAAATCAACCTCTATGTGTTTTGTTTGTTTTCTATAATAAAAGACACTTTTGCTACTGTATTTATATTGTTAATGGGTTCAGTTATTACAATTTCAGTTTTATTAACCGGTAAATGCACTATCTATAATATACGGTAGTTACTGCAGAACTTGGAATAAAAGTTTAGCGTGAGGTGTGGCGATAGTTTGGGGGTTTAAAGGGTCATTTTTCAAACATCCTTGATTTTACTCCTAATTTACCCCTAATTTCATGATAAAATCTATATCACTTGAAGAATCGTCTTCAGTGGCTACCCCTTTATTCTTATCCACTAAATTCAGGGCAATTTCCAGCAACATTTCCTTCCACTTATAAGCTTGCCAAATCCCTCAAAGCCACCTGTATTCACATCCAGTCATTTGTGACCAATCCTTCAAATTACAATTCACAGGTTGGTACCTTTATTGGCATTTATTTGCAAAGAAACATTCTTTATTGCCTCAAATGGTCTTCCCATATAGTGGCACGCAATTTAAGTCACCTCGCTAGTACTCTGCAGCTCTTCTAAGCTTCAGAAATTTCATTGAACCACCATATGATTTTCATATCTATTTACCACTCTAGTAGATATTGTTCCATCCTATGTCTTCCTGGACTGAGATCGATCTGTGAGTCCACCATTTGTAACATACCCAGACTCTTAACCATTCTCAATCTCTGGGTGCCCCTTCCCCCTCTTTCGCATGTGCATCTATTTCTCCTCCTTCACATATTTTCCCAATTGTTTTTTTGTCATCCCACGATCTCTATTTTATAGACATGTGCACTACCAAAATATTTGTTTGTTTTTCTTTCATTCATTTTTTTTTTTTCGTTTTTCGGGTCATTCGTTCGAACATTCGGAAATTCGAAAATTTGAAATCCGAAAATCAAAAATTTGGAAATTCTCAATTTCGAAGATTCGCAAAGTCGGAAATTCAGAAATTCAGAAACCCGCAAATTTGGAAATTCTAAATTTCGGAAATTCGAAAATCCGAAAATTTGAAAATCTGAAAATAAGAGAGAAAATCCAAAAGAACGAAAATAAGCACAAAAATTTGAAAATTCAAAATAATAGCTAGCTAACTAACTAATAACTAACTATTAAATTATTATACTATTAAGCCACAAATTATCCGAAATAGCGAATGCCGCATCTAAACAAATGGAACGTGACAAACTAATAATAATAAATAGTAATAATAAAAAGTTTTTTATTATTATTAATTTGTTACGTTCCATTCATTTAGATGCAGCATTCGCTATTTTGGATAATTTGTAACTTCGCATAAATTCATATTCATTACGTTTACTAACAGCCAAATTTGAAAGGAAATTCCAATACCTATAATTTAATAGTTAGCAACAGCTATTATTAGTTATTTAGTTATTATGTCAAATTTTCCAATTTTCGGGTTTTCCCATTTTCGGATTTTCGTTCTTATTTTCTTTCTTTTGATTTTTCAGATTTTTGTTCTTTTGATTTTTCGGATTTTCGTTTTTATTTTCGGACTTTCAAATTTTCGAAATGACCGAATTTTCAAATTTTTGAATTTTCGAATGTCCAAATTTTTGAATTTTGGAATACGGTAATTCGTTAAACAGGTGTTTGTTAATTTGAATATTTCTGAATTAACGAATTTGTCAAATTGCACATATCTATGTCTCCCCTTTCTCACACTTCTTTCTTGTGTCAACTCCCTCTCTTGTCATGCATTAAGGGGTTGATTTATTAAAGGCAAATAGACTGTGCACTTTGTAAAGTGCAGTTGCTCCAGAGCTTAGTAAATGATCAGAAGCTCTGCTGACTTCCCTCATCCAATCACGTGCAAGGAAAAATGCTGTTTTGTTTTCTCCTTGCACGTGATTGGGTATTCTTTGCAAAGTGAAGCTTTACCTCATTTAATAAACCCTGGAGCAATTACGTTGCAAAGTTCACAGTCTATTTGTCTTTGGTAAATCAACCTCTAAGTGTCATATGTGTATTACCCTCTTCCAATACACAATTTTTTAAATCTTTAGAGCTCATAGGGGGAGGTAAAAGCGGCACAAGAAGCCAATCAGGTGTACTGCAATGCAAGAATATTCGCTATTCTTCCTCATTCTCCTCCCAGGAAATCAGGAAGCCCCTAGTGAGCACCAGACACGGCTGCTGGATAGACAGGAATACAAATCCTTTACCAGAAAAACAACTCTCATTTATGTATTTCATCTGTGTATTCAGCTATTTGCCTTCAGGCTAGTTGTAACAAATGCAAAGGTCAAATGTACCTAGAATGTAAATGTGGATATTTTTCACGCCAAAGATTTCTAGTAGCTTTTTACTTACGGTAAATAGAAAATCAAGATACATAATGCAGGCATACAGCCTCCATTACGTATACATTAGTGGAAAAACACTAAAAATAACATGCACCACATTTTCCGGTACACTAATAGTATACAGGTTAGGGAGAAAGTGTGTGAAATGTACTAAATGAGGCAAAGCAACAAATAAAACAGGCAAAGTGGTATTACATTAAAAACCAAAAAAAATTAGATGCAGCATTTTGTAATATTTTGCACTTTATCTAACTTTAGATGTTGTGGCAGTATTTGTTTTTTTTAGGCTTTTCCCTCCTCTGTTTTTACCTGGTAATCTGGCCAGTAACACACCTCCTGTATTAGAGTGTCCCCATTCCGGATGAAGGATCAAAAGAGACATTTTTGGATAGGTCTGGGGGGAGGGAGTGTTAGATGTACTAGCAGATTTAGATACACTAACAATTTCAAGCCAAACTCCAGCTAACACAGCAGTTACAGCAACAGTTTTTTTTTCTTTTGAGATAAAGGTTTTACATGAATAATTAAAAGCTGATCATCTTGAGCACCCCCTGTCAGTGGTAAATGGTTTGTCTCAAGACTATATATGCAACATTTGAAGGAGAGCTTGTTCTGTTAAAAAACAACAGACTTGCTGGCTAGATTACCAGATGAAAATAAAGGAAAGAAAGCCTAAAAAAAAAGAAAACAAATACAGCCACCACATCTAAGTATCGGTAAGCTGCAATATAATAAATGTTTGCTTTTGGGTTTAATACCACTTTAAAGTAAATTTAAAAATGTAAAATATGCATACACTATACACATTCAGTACAGATACAAAACGGGTACTGTCAGATATTTAACATTTATAGAATGACAGTCTGCATTGCACAACAAGCCACCATATTTTAAAATTTTGCATGCCATAAGTTAAAATGATATGCCATTGACTGCCATTATTTGTTTGTTTTTTTTCAAACTTTAATAATTTTTTTCTTACTTTATTTCAGTTTGTCCCCCGGCCTTTCTTGCAATTTGTATTAATTCCTTTCCGTATTTTTCTTCGGCAATGGCCCTTTTGAAAATTAAAAAAAAAAGAAAGAAAAAGATGAGAATCCAATGGAGAAGGATTAATGTTTTAAATCAAAATGAGCAGAACATGAGTGAGGCCTTATGTGACCAGATTTCAAGGCTCAAAAGGGCTTTACTGCAGTGTTGGCAACCTACCAAATTGAAATTTACTGACACGACACCCAAAATTTACTCGCATAGCCAAGTTATTACTGGCATTTCCAAAAATGACAGTTTTAAGTGCAAATGTCAGTATTTAGACTACAAACAAGTACAATATGCAATAAGCAATATAATTTAAGCTAGATATTAAGGCAAGAAAACATATTTCTTATTTTATTTTCAGGACAGAACTTAGGAGGCCAAGAAATTAGAATGGTCAGGCACACACACATGAAATTTGCTCTCACAGTGATACTGACAGCCATGTCCAGCAGCACAGATGATGATGACTTCTCGCCGACAAAACACTCCCCTCCTGAGTCACAGTGACAGTCTCTCTCTGCGCTAGGCGGTCCCTTCAGTCTACTCCAGTCTGAACAGGACTGATAGTCCCACTTGCCTTGCCTTACACACCCGTACACGAGGCTCTGTCCACTCTGCTCGGCTCCCTTGCACTGTGACATCACACAACATTCTCAGGTATTGCCTCTGACAGACCTGAGGCCGAGCGCCAGAGCCATATTTGTTACTGGCAACCTTTTCCTGTCACTTGCATTTACTGGCAGGAGAAAAGTGCTTATTTTTTACTGGCTGCCAGTAAAAATACTGATGATTGGCAACACTGCTTAACCATAGCTCCCAACTGTCCCTGATTTAGAGCAATGTCCCTCTGTCCCTCATTCTTCCTCATTTGTCCCTCATTTTGGTCTGATCTATATAGATGTATATAAAATTCACTTTTTATCTATCAAAAAGTTTTTTCTGGCACTAAACCTTTCATTTGATTTCTAAATTGCTGCATTTGTAAATTCCAAAAGACAATATAAAGAAATAGTAGTCGTCAAAAAAAGCACTTGTGGGTTTAACCAATCTTGTTTTTTTTGTACAATTCTCCTTTAACCCCCCCTGGCGGTTTTCCCGAGTGTGGCTCGGGGTTAAAATTCAGTCCCATTAGCGGTAACCCCGAGCCACACTCGGGATCGCATTGCAGGATCCTGGTGCGGCGTTACTTACCTTGTCCCCGGGATCCTGCGATGTCCCCCGCTGTGTCTGCGGGCTCCGTCCTCTGCCCGAAGCCTCTCCGTGCCAGGCTCCGTTCCCTGCGAGCGTCGCGACGCACAGGGGCGGAGCCCGGCGTCAAATTCAAAAAACTGTAAAAATCATAACACATACAGTACTGTAATCTTACAGATTACAGTACTGTATGAAATGATTTCACATCCCTTTTGTCCCCAGTGCTTTGTCCTATGCCTTGCATGCAGTTCTATATTATATATACTGTTCTTTCTGGCTGGAAACTGGAGATTGTCCATAGCAACCAAAAAGTGTCCCTTTACGTCAAAAATGGTTTTAGACCAGCTAGAAAACTGCGATAGTAAATTAGAACACTTGCAGAATTGAGCGATAGTGAATCGTGGGGAAATTTATTTTATTATTATTTTATTTTTATTTTTTTAATTATTTATTTTTATTTATTATATTATAATTTATGTTTTTGTGTTTCAAACTTTATCATACCCGGGATATCTACTAGACTCTTGGTGGACAGATCTAAGTGTGTTATTGTTAAGAATTACAGACCTACAATATAAAACGCCAAATTTCCATGCAAAATAATTGTACCGCTTTCAGCACCTAAAATCCGAAAGAATCATACCGCCAGGGAGGTTAAGGGTCATGGCCAGAGGTGTGTTCTATGCCTGTATACTTTTGCTGATAGGTGTCCTTCATTCCCATTTAAAAAGTTGGGCGGTATGGCTTAACTGTATTTGTAAACTTTTTTTTTTTATTTACTATCAAGATCTCAAAGCTCTTTTTCATTCGTTTATCATACTTTCCAAAAATCCTATTAAATTATGTTCTACTATATATTTTTTTTTCGTTTGGTTAGACTGGGAAAGAATTAGAACACCTATTGGTTAGAAAACTATCCCTTCACTTCCTGTCATGGTTACAATGGTTTTACCTGACAGGAAGTAGGGTAGATTTCCAAAAGAAATAGAAATAAAACTGTTTTTCTTTACTAGAGTAGGGGAAGGCTAGAACCCCTGCCAGTTTTTTTATTTATTTCTGTGCACCAGTTGCAGATTTTCCCCTCCTGTCTGGTAAAATAAAGTGAGGGAAAATATCTCTAAATGGAGTCTGGAAAGCAGTACAGTCTGAATAGAGTTCTAATCCTTCCCAACTCTAATCACAACTAAAAACAAAGTGAGGGAAAATATCTCTAATGAAGTCTAAAAAGTGGTACCATCTGAATGTGGTTCTACTGCTTACCTAAACTAAGCACAACTAAAAAAACGAAAATTGTATACTCACCTTTCCGTAATTTTCCTTTCCTGACGCATCTTCATGGCAGCACACACACTAGGTTGTGACTCCGCCCCCACAACCTGACAGGATTGGTTAACTATAAATTTGAAGGCAAAAGCACCCCACTTCATTCTCTGTAACTATCACCTAAAGGAAGTTGTAGCTGTCAGATAGTTGCTAATGGAAGATTTCACATCCAAAGCATGAGGTTGACCTTGATCATCGGAAAAAACTGGAAGATTGATCTTTGGGCTGTAATGAAAAGATGTTGCCACCTTCGGAATAAAGTGGTCTGAAGGTTTTAATACTACCCTATCTGGGTAAAATACCACGTAGGGTTCCATGATCATTAGCGCTTGTATCTCTGATACTCTCTTCTCTGAAGTGATGGCGATGAGAAAAGTTGATTTCAACGTTAAGTTCCACAGAGAGATAGAGTCATCTGGATGAAAGGGAGAATTTGAAAGTGCGTTCATGACTACTGATAAGTCCCATGCTGGAAATGTTGGTCTTCTAGGAGGCTGGATTTTCACACATGCCCTCATGAACTGCATCAGAAGGGGATGAGATGCCCATCTGAGGCCCGCCTTTGCAGATAATGCTGACACCTGCACCTTCAGGGTACTTGAACTTAAACCTTTATTTAGACCTGCTTGAAGAAATTCTAGAATCTGAGGGGCCTCTGGAGATAATGGATCTCAGTTATTCTGTTGAGCAATGGATGAGAATCTTTCCCATATTTTGTTGTAATGGGCATTAGTGGTACTCTTCCTGGCCTGAAGTAAAGTAGAAATGACTTCCTGGGAACAGCCCTGTTCTAGGAGCCTATTCCTCTCAACTTCCATGCCATTAGGTGCAATCTCTCCGGAGCCGGATGGAAGAACTGCCCCTGGAAAAGCAGATTCTGAGTCACCACTGAGCTGCAGCAATGTTGTGAACCACGGTCTCCTCGGCCAGAATAGAATTACTGCTATCACTAAAGCTGATGACTTCCTGAGTCTGGAAAGGAACCTCGCGATAAGCAGAGTCGGTGGGAATATGTACCCCAGATGAAAGTTCCATGGGTGAAGAAGACAGCCCACCCCTTCTGCTGATGGAAAGGCTGCCCTCGTCAGGAACCTCCGACACTTGGTGTTCAACGGTTTTGCGGCCAGGTCGTTAGCCGGAGTTCCCAAAGTTTGGGTCAAGAGACTGAAGACTTGGTTGTTCAGAGACCTCTCGCTGTTTGACAGGAATTCCCTGCTCAAGCAGTCGGCTAGTTGGTTCTGAGTTGCCGGAACATACACAGCTCGTAGATCTGTCAGGAACAGTTGAGCCCACTCCAAGATGGGGCAAACCTCCTCCAATAATGTCCCGCATCTGGTGCCCCCCTGCCTCTGAATGTATGCAACCACAACGTTGTTGTCCATTCGGATTAGGACATTGTTCCTCTTCAAGAATGATCCGAAGGCTAGTAAGGCCTGAAAGGCTGCTCTGAGCTCCAGAATATTTGATACCAAGACTTGCGCCTGAAATTGCCATTGACCCTGGGCTGTTTGGTTCCAGTAGTGAGCCCCCCAACCTTCCTGGCTGGCATCTGAAGTGATCACTTCTGGCTCTGAAAGAACTATGGGTCTGTGCCTCCTGAGGTTGAAGACATGCATCCACCACCAAATTGATTGTTTCACACCCTTGCGAATGGAAATTGCCTGAAGCATTGATGCTCCATCCCACCAATTGAGGAATTAGGTTTGCAGTGTCCTCATGTGCCATTGTGCCCATTGGATCATTGGCAGAGTGGATGACATGGAACCCAGGATGCTCAAACAGGCTCTGACCAGAAGGGAACCCGATGTTATCATCCTCCTGAACTTCCGAATTAATGGATCTATCTTCTCCCGAGGTAATTGGACCCTGTTCGATAGGGTATTCAATTCTGCTCCAAGGAAGACCATGTTCTGAGTTGGCTGTAGGTTGCGCTTTTTCCAGTTGATCAACCAACCGAACTTCTGGAGTGAGGTGATTAGTATGTTGCGATGATAAATCAAGGTTTCTTGACTGTCTGCTAGGAGCAGAATGTCGTCCAGATAGTGATGCAGCCTCAGGCCTTTCTCCCTTAGAAATGCAAGCACAGGGAGTAGGGTTTTGGTAAAGGTCCTGGGTGCAGAAGAGATGCCGAATGGTAGGCACTGAAATTGGAAGTGCTGATGATCAATTGAAAAACATAGATATCTCTGGAAGGCAGGATGAATAGGCACGTGTAGGTAGGCGTCCAATAAGTCTACGGAAAGCATCCAGTCGCCTAAGTTTATTGCTAACAGTATTGACTGGAGGCTTTCCATTTTGAAGGTCTCGATCTGGATTTTTCTGTTTAAACTCTTTAAATCCATCACGGGACGCAGATCTCTGGTTTTCTTTTTTACCAGAAATAGGGGAGAGTAATAACCCAATCCTCTTTGGGATGTTGGAACCCCCAAGATTGCTCCTTTTTGTACTAACTCCAGCACATATTTGAACAGTGTCTTCCTCTTTTCTGGGGTTGATGGTAATCTGGTTGATTGAAAGTGATTTCCTGGTAAACAGCCTATGAACTTCCATCTGTGCCCATGTCTTATTATGGAAAGTGCCCATGCATCTAGTATATGGTCCGTCCAAACCTGTTCGAATTCCTTGAGCCTGGCTCCCACTCTCACAGGAAGGATGGGCGTACCCTAAAAAAGATTTCTGGTGTTCCCCTGCCGGGGTGGTCTTGGATTTTTGAAGCTTCAAAAAGGAAGACTGAGGATTCCTCCAGGTCCTTTTGAACTCTCTCACCGGCCTATATGTCTTCGCCTCTCTGTACCTTGTGTTACGCTTGTAGGAAGGACCTTTTTGTGGTTTCGGTCTCCTGTCAAACGGGATCAATCCCGATTTTCCTCCAGTCACTTTAGAGACTCCAACTTAGAACCGAAAAGATTAACTCCGTCATAAGGAATCTTGCACCAGTTGGTTTTAGACGCTGCGTCTGCAACCCATGGGTTGAGCCATAAGGCTCTCCTTGCCATGACTGGCGCCAGCATAGCCCTGGAAGAAGATCTGATGACATCAACTGAGGTTTCAGCCACAAAGTCACCTGCCAGCTTCAGTTCTTGAAGGGAACTAATGATCTTCTCTTGATCGGCCCCCTCACGTACAGATTTTTCAATGTTGGCGGACCAGGCCCCAGCGACTGCAGGCCTACAAGCTCCCCCTGCCGTGCAGTACACTTTTTTCAAGTCTAGGTCAATTTTACAATGTAGCACATCGCAAAAGGTTACTGAGTCCTCTATTGGTAAGGTGACGTGTCTTGCGAGATGCATCAAAGAGGCATCAACAACAGGTGGATGAATCAATTGATTCACATTAGGCTCCTTCAGGGGATACATTTTTGTCAGCCTATTATTGAGGTTAGACCTTTTGTCTGATCTTTCCCACTCATCTTTAATGAGGTCCTCCAATTCTTCTATGAAAGGGAAGGATTCCAGCTTTTTCTTTAGATTGGGAAAATACTTCAGGATTTTACGGGCAGCTTCTTTAGCTTCCTCCCATCCAATGGCCTCCTTCACTGATCTTACGAAGGGCTCGACCAGGGTACAATCAAAACCTGTTGACATCCCTGGATCTTTAGTCTCTGAAGATGACTCTGGATCCACATAAGAAATGGGAGCTACAGAAGACAGGCTTGGGCCTCCTCTGTCTGTCTCAGGGGCTGATGTCTCCAGGATAGTTTCCCGAACCGATTCCCTGATGAGATCGGTTACCTCTTTTGCGTCCGACTCTTTCTCCCTGGTAGCCTCGTTAAAGCATGTGCAGCAGGCTAATTTGTCTGGCAAATCTGGAGCTCCGCACACCCAGCAAGTGTTTGCTGCAGGGCGGGTGTGATAGCCCCTGTGACGGGATGGTGATGACCTCCTCTGATGAGAGCAAAAGAGAGAGGCGCCTCTGGGTGCAGACTAAAAACAAGGTTTATTTCATAAAAAGGTAATGATCATCAAACTCACATGTTGAAGGTCGTCAGTAGGCATAAAATAGTAATCAATACTGAGGAGGACATCATCCATCAAAGGTTCAAGACAGTCAAAAACAACTCCTAGCAGGGGGCTCTGCCTGTGTGTGAGGAGAGGTACCGCTGAGATGTGAGGCCGGCCGCAGCGGTGACAAGTCACAGTACTAGGTGGAGAGCATGGAAGGCTGTAAACATCCGGCGAGGAGTGATGACGTCATGAGTCGAGCGACGCGTTGCCGGGCGTACGGGCTGTGATGACGTGACAGCCGAGACAGAGCCGAGACAGAGCCTGATGAAGGGGCGCGGCTGTCACGTCATCACAGCCCGTACGCCCGGCAACGCGTCGCTCGACTCATGACGTCATCACTCCTCGCCGGATGTTTACAGCCTTCCATGCTCTCCACCTAGTACTGTGACTTGTCACCGCTGCGGCCGGCCTCACATCTCAGCGGTACCTCTCCTCACACACAGGCAGAGCCCCCTGCTAGGAGTTGTTTTTGACTGTCTTGAACCTTTGATGGATGATGTCCTCCTCAGTATTGATTACTATTTTATGCCTACTGACGACCTTCAACATGTGAGTTTGATGATCATTACCTTTTTATGAAATAAACCTTGTTTTTAGTCTGCACCCAGAGGCGCCTCTCTCTTTTGCTTTTCCTTAGGATTGGAATGTGGTTTCACTTCTTGATGAAGGCAGCCCTGCTCGTGGACCTATCATTATTAACTGGACCCTTGAACTCCTCATGTCCACATGACAGTGAGACCGTACCCTATATATGTTAATGAGATATTCAATTTCTCCACTTTGGACATATACATGTGGACATTATCTATCCATTTAATGTAATGTGAGACTGGAAACATTTCAGTTTGTCCCCTATCCCTTCGTTCTTATTATTGTTGTTATTGTTGTTATCGCCAGTTCTTTGCGCCTTCACTTGCATATCCTCTGATGAGAGCGACTATGCCGTGAGTGGTGGTGACGAGATGACGACCTTGAGCGGCTCCTCCTAGACCTCCTATGGCATGAGGCATGGCTTGAACGACCTTGATGCCTGGAACTCGCTGATCTTGACCTGGATGAGCTGCCCAAAAAAACGCAGCATTAGCGATCATGCAGTCTTTTTCCTCTTCAGTACTTACCATAGTAAGGGACGCCTCTTACCTTACAAGCTGAGGGTGGTCTGCTTGGGCAGTGGTTTCCATGACAGTGAGCAGGTATAGTATCTACAACAGAAAGACTGATAAGGAAGTGTAGATAGAAAAAGAGATAATAGAGCAAGGTTTTGAAAGTCTGCAGGACCGCAAGGTGCAGGGGGACCTACTGGGGACTTACTTGAGACTGAGCTGGCAGCAGAGATCACAAGATCCAACGGAAAGTGTCCTTTCCTGGCTGACAGCAAAACCATCAGAAAATCCAGGATTTTTAAAACTGGCGCCGCCATCGCAGCCGTATATGACGTCGCTGCGCATGCGCAGAAGCGATCCGAATGGACCTGCGCCATCTTGGAAGAGGGCAAAACGACTGGATTGGACGTCTCCTCCCCCCGGCGCATGTGCAGATTGCCAGAACGGACGCGGCCACCATGATGGAGAGGCACAGTCTCCCGAGGAACTATAGAGCCCAGCATGCCAAAAGACAAGGAAAAACAGCAAAAAAACAATAACTGAAATGCAGGAAGAGTAAGGTAGGAGACCACTGCAACAAATAGGCTTCTTTAAAGCTTGTATACGGCAGATGAAGTGCCCCCGAGACCACCAGATTGGGGTTTCTCTCCATGAAGGCTCCTTTAGAGACTAAACAGGAGAGACTTCCAGCCAGGAGAGGCTTAACCTGGTGGGGGGAATGCGGTAAGAGGTGCGAAGTCCAACTTAAACCTTGTCAGGTGAGAAAAAAAAAAAGAGAATGAAGTGGGGTGCCTTTGCCTTCAAATTTATAGTTAACCAATCCTGTCAGGTTGTGGGGGCGGAATCACAACCCAGTGTGTGCTGCCATAAAGATGCATCAGGAAACAACATTTTGGGTGGATTTGCACTTTAACCCTTTGACGTCCCGTGTTATCCCTTTCATGACCATGGCATTTTTTTTTATTCAGCACTGCGCTAATTTAACTGACAATTGCTTAGTCATGCAACACTGCAGCCAAATTACATTTATATATTTTTTTCACACAAATTGAGCTTTCTTTTGGCAGTATTTGATCACCACTGGGTTTTTTTCTCTTTTGCTATATAAACGAAAAAATACTGAAAACTCTGAACCTCTTCCACATTTTTCCTTATTTTCCGAGGCCCTAAAATGCCCCCCTCCCCCAAATGACCTCTTTTTGACAAGTAGAAAGTCCAAGGTTTTTAGTAAGAGGCATGGCAAGTTTTTTTGAGGTTGTAATTTTTTTTTGTCAGAATTTTTTGTAAAATAAAGAAATAAATACAACTTGGGTTTTTTCACATTTTATTTTACATACTGTTACCAGTCCAGTACAGCATCATCATATGGCTGGCGTGGCTGTGGTCAGGAATACCGACTGGTTTATAATTTTTATTCTTTTTTTACTATTTTATTGCTTTACATACTCTCATTAGAGTAGTTCAGTGTACAGTGTATGGTCCTTGAGACCAGACGAGCCTGGGTATGCCCAATAGGCTCTGTGTTTCTGACTAAGCTGATGGGATTACATCCCTCTCTATTAAAATACCCTTATATTTTTGTTGCAAGTTGTGAAAAAGAGATAGTGTATGAACTTGTTTTAGAGGTTATCCTGAAAATACAAAATACGTTTTTTTTTTCTTGCAGAAAACATTTTTTTTATTCTTGGCCCTCTGCTTCATGCACTAGAGATCCATTACGAAGAACTACTGGGTGAGTCACAAGGTTTAATGCTCATGCGGCCTTCAATGTCTTTGAATGCACTCAAATAAAAAGCAAGGCTTGTTTAATCTTAATTAGCTTTTTTCCCCTTCAAACTCTGGTTCAGTGGGGTTTGTAAAAATCTATTGGTATCATATAAAACCATTTTAAGAACAGGAAAAGATCCTAGTTTAAATGCTGAAAAATTGGTAATGCACGTGTGAATGTTTGTGTTATAGAAATCAGTGGTTAACATTATTGGATGTTCTTACCTCTGCTTCAGTAGGTCCTCCACATCTTTACACATCTTCCTTCCATCCAGTAATCTCTGGAGGATAATGTCATATCCAGTGTTCAGCATTAAATCTGTAGACTGCAACAACAAAAAGGGTTACACAATTTACACAAACTTTTGTAATTATTAATAAACATAAATGGACTCCTGTACAAAAAAGCAAACTGGCATCCAGGCAACTCTACTCTATTTGAACAGCCCAGGATAACCATCTTGCAGATGGTACAATCTTGTTCTTATTTTATATTTAGTATTTAATGTCTGTTGTTGGCCAGAGTAGTAAGTGAGTAAGGTGAAGCTATCTACACTTCAGTCATCTAATCAATTTCGTCTGCACATGATAGGGCATTTATAGTGAACATTGCTTTACGTGATTTACTAAGCTAAGTGAACATTCTCCTTTTCCGATTTGATGACTATACTTTAAACATCCCAACCTGCAAGAACTCATTTCAGGGAGGTGACGCTTCAGTGCCGCCCATCAGTGTCCATTCATGCCATCTCATCAGTGCCCACCAGTGCTGCCCATCAGTGTCCATTCGTGCCATCTCATTAGTGCCCACCATATCCTTCAGTGCAGACCAGTGCAGCCTTTCAGTGTCCTTCAGTGTCCTCCGGCGGAGCGCTCCCGGCTCTGTCTCGCCCCCTCCCCTGGCCACAGACAGAAGACAGAGCAGCCTGAACAACTGTACTCCATTCGGCTGCTCTGTCTTCTGTCCGTGGCAGAGTGACAGGCCCAGCTGGGAGATCGCCCCGTGCTCGCAGGTGTCCAGGAGCCCACAGCCAAATGCGGGAGACTCCCGCAACTCGCGGGAGACTTGGGATGTCTGATACTCTATACTCTTAAGGCTCGTACACACAATATGAAAATTGGATGAACATTTTCGTCCAAAGAATTTTTGTACGATTTTCATATAGTGTGTACTGTGTACACAACTTTCGACAGGCCATTCCGACCTTTCGTACGAAAATTCCTGAAGGGACAAACTCCAGAATTTTTCTTGTACGGGAACAGAACGAACAATTATCGTTTAATGTGTACTCTTTTTGTACCAGTTTCCTACAAGAAAATTCAGACAAGAAAGACTGCGCATGATCAGAAACAATAAACAACAAAAAAAAGCCTTTGCTGTACGAGAATTTCCGCACGAATTTCATTCATCGGTTTCGATTTGCTGTGAAACAACGAGGAAAATCAGACGATTGTTCGCCCGATTTTCTTATAGTGTGTACCCCACTTTAGTCTTGCCCTGTGTAGATTTTCCATCTTGTGGGACAGCAATCTAAGCACCAGCAGACTGAGAGTGATCGTCACTGGGGCAGACTAACTCTGCAATTAGTCCAAACCACCACATATAAATATACATGTCGACTGATAATAATTACGCCTAGAAGTACCAGTAAAATACCTGGTGTGTGAAGTCCCCACTCATCCCCACCCCCCCGCGAGAAAGCAGCATAGCTACAAGCTGTGTGTGCGCTTGCTATCCCTCTCTCCTGCTGCGTTAGAGTGTGAGAGGTGCACCAGGGTGTGTGCCCTTCATCTGACTCTCTCCTCTGACTCTCTCCTCTTACTTACCTGCTGCTGCTGCACTACTCTATGAAGGGGCAGCTCTGTGAGAAATCCCCCTCTCGCTCCTTCCCCAGCAGCAGTGTTTGAGCCAATCAGGGGGAAGGAGGAACTTGTGATGCAGACACCAAGGTTCATGAGAACTGTGGTCCTTGAAGGAACTCTGCACAATACAAGTGAACGGAGGCTATTGGGCCATGGACTTTAATACCCAGGATCTCTTGCTCATGAACATAGGAGAGTGAGAACTTTCCCCAGGAATCTGGGCAGACCAGCGCAGAGATCGAGACAGTGCAGACCTGTTGCTGGGCACTGCGCTAGAGAGCACAAAGCCTTTAGAGGGTGCTTTCACTGTGTCCATTGGAGCCTGAGGAATTTACTGCAAAAAGATTGTTTGCTAAGCTGGGACTGGAGCTGAGACACTGAGCCTTGTGAGGACCTGATTGTGAGGACTGAGACTTCTGGGACAACTAATCGCCAAGCACACTGGACCTTATCCGTTGCATACTGGGAGTGGTGAGTGGAACTACCAAGTTTAACCCCTTACTGCCCACAGTTAATGCTAACTGAGCTTGTCCCTTGCTTAACAGCCCACCAGTCATCCCTTGTGTTCAGTCTTAAAGTGACAGCTACATGTGCACCACTTATAGAAGGGTCCCAACGAAAGCTGGCCAACAACTGACAGTTAGGCATCAGATACTTTGCAGTCACCTCCAGAGGCACCCCTTTGTTAGGAATGTATAGACCCACTCACTAAAGGGCTGTATGTGCATAGTGACACTTTTTAAATAGTCTTTGTCAAGAGTTATAGTTTTTTCTTTGTGCCATTCATGCTTTTCCAGTTCATTTTTAACCTTACTAATGCCGTGTATACTAGTTTAATGCTGTTTAGCCACAGGTCCAGTCAGCTCGGTACCTATGTGTATACTCTTTATCTTAAAACAAGAAACAGCTACTAGCTCAGGTCTATACAACACCATATCTCAAATAGCTCAACCTTTAATTTCCAGATACATTATACGGTGGTGTGAGGCCTAATATGAAAACATACATAAAAGTTTTCCAGGAGTATATAGGTTGGTGCTTAATAAAAACAGTTTTACAAGACCTGCTTATCACAGTTTATTAACAGACACGCACAGTTTACAGCATCTGTTGCTACAATTTCTGTATCATTTGCTGCTACTCCCAGACAGGAATGTAACAGCATTTACAAAATGGTAGCTTTCTTCAAAGAGACAAAAAGTTATTTTTATTTCTGATTAGCACATTCAGAGATTCAGCTTAAAGGTGTTGTAAACCCTCGAGGTTTCTGACCTTAATGCATTCTTTGCATTAAGGTGAAAAACATTCTGTAGTGCAGCAGTCCCCCCAGAACCCCCTTTTACTTACCTGAACATGATCGTTCCATCGACGGGGAGGAGCACAGCAGCTCCAGCCGCTGTCTTGGGTCCTCATTGGATAGATTGATAGCAGCAGGAGCCATTGGCTCTCGCTGCTGTCAATCAAATCCAGTGACATGGGAGCTGGGGGGCCGGCTGAGTCCTGCTATCTGTGTCAATGGATGCAGCAGAAGGACTCTGAAGAGCTCCCCACGAGGCCCCCCATGGAAAGCGGCTTTCCGTGGGGGCACTCGAGAGGAGGAGGAGCCAGGAGCGCCACTGGGTGACCCCAGATGAGGAGGATCAGGGTCGCTTTGTGCAAAACTCTTGCGCAGAGGAGGTAAGTATAACATGTTTGTTATTAAAAAAAAAAAAACCTTTATAACCCCTTTAAGGGTTTTTAAGAAAAGAAAAAAATGCTGCAAGAAAAAAAGAATACTAGGAAATAGACAATTAGCAATTGTAAAATAAAACTGCATTAAACATGAAAATTACTTAGCAAAGTATGCCTGGTCTTTGGTTACGTGTAGAGTCCAAATCACTTGCAGAGTAGGCCCATTCTAATATATAAGAGCCACTATCTCTCATAAATGACTCTTAGGCCTCATGCCCACTGCTGCTGGTAAACTCACGTCTTTGTGAGTTTGGGAAGTTTTTCAAATTGCCCTTAAACTCCCCTCTATGTTATCCTATGTGTCCATGCACACAAGGACGTTTTTAGCAGTGGAGTTTATAGGCTGTTGTCTGAACGCCCTAAAATCGCGTTCAAGAGCAGTTCTTCTGACCACAAAAACGCTGAGTGCTGAAAAATGCCCATAAACGCACTTCAGCATTTATTTCTTTTAACGGCCAGAATAAATTAAAATTCTGGCCAATTAAATAAATAAACTCCCAAACTCCAAACTCTGTAAAACTGTGATAAACTCACCTAGACTGTTTTGAAAAAATGCAGCTTAGGTGAGTTTATAACACGGATTTTCTCCTGTCAGGATAAACAGCATTTACAAGAAACCAGTGTGCATGAGGCATTAGCATGCTGATGGTAAGTGAGAACTGCAAATGCAGCCATCTTTTCTGGCCCTTGAAAAGGGCATTTACAACTAACTAACATAATCAAATGTGCCCCATACGTTTAATCTGCTTAGCACTATATAACCTGTAGGTGCGGTATGGTAGTTGAATTACAGACCTCCTAAAATAAATAAATGTCCCTCTTACTGGGGATATTGGTGGCTAAAATAATAAAGAAAAAGGTAAGTAGGTGCATCAGAAACTAGACTGCGGCCTACATAAAATGTTGTCCATGATGTCACATGTATAAGTGAAAGGAAAAAGGAATGTGTAATGCTCAGTAGTAATTAAGTGGTAGCAGCCCACACAATACTATTAGTGGTTTGCTGCATTTGGTGGGGGAGTATTTCACCATAAATATATTTCACATTTCCTTCCTGTATACCATGTATAAGGACTCCGTTTTGTTACCTCTGCTCTTACTCATTTATCCGGTTAATATTGCCAGTATTAGTCACACAGCAGCAACTACACATGAAAGATAAATGGTTCTCCTTCCATGAAATTAGTACATTTTCAAGCACTGAAAAAAGCAGATGTCATATACAAGTAAAACATGTGCTGTGTTGTAAGCTCATATTCTCATATTTTTAAAAAAAAATAGTAAATAGTTCTATTTTAATATAAATGAATCAGTTATATTTCAGTCTGTCTGGAAGATCACTTTGCAATACATTCTGACTGAGTTCCTGTTCACCTGGGAGTTTTGGGTGTCCCTGCTGTGTGTTCCAGCTCCTCCTGGTGCATTGTTATTAATTAGGGATGATCCAACAGTCCCCTGTTCGGTGGGAGCCAAGCATCATATACAAGTGATATTTCTACCTCTTCTATGTAGGACAGCTTCATGCTGTCAGTGGTTCCTAAGCTGTGGGTGCTTGCACCTGGTGTGTTAGTAGGAACCACTGAAGTCACCAGGAATCTGTCACATAAGCAAAAAGGTTGAGATAGCAGTGGCATCTCTGCAAAATATGGCCACGTGATTGGTTGTGTGTGCTGGATTGTTGTTTTAATTTTTTTTTGCAATAAAGGACTTGTTAGACATTTGGGTGTCTTTATTTCTAGGTTATGATTTTGGTTTTAGTGAGTAGAGGTGTTATGCATTCATACACATTTACGTTGGGGATGGGCAGTACATGGGGACTCCCTTATTATCAAAGGGGACCTCCGGATTCCAATAAGCCCCTTGCCTACAGACCCCCTGCAACCACCAGACATCAGCCAGGACTGAGGAGAAGAGGCCATTCTCATCATCAACATGAAGGTAAGGTGCTTTGCCAGGAAGGCCCCCTCCCATGTTGAGGACATGTGGCTCCAGGTCCCCTTTCCTGGCCAGCCAGGCTACATGCTTGGATAAAGGGTCTGGTATGGATTTTTAGGGGAGGGGGGCTTTTGCATTTTTTGTGGGGTTCCCCTTACAATCCTTACCAGACCTGAAGGTCTGAGGAATTAGGGCACCCCAAGGCATGCTATTTAAAATAATTGAGCATTTTTGGTGTTCCACTTTAAGCATAATAAGCATAATAATCACTGCTCCTGGTTGAATGGAATTCTTAAAATTTTTCCTAGCTTTGGATAGAGTGGAGAGGGATTTGAAGGATTCAAAAGAGAAAGTAAAAGAAATCCCAACTTTTGGGTTGTCCCCAGAACAGGAACAGAGGGAAAATCTTCAAATTGGGACACTATATCTGGTGACCCTGGTGGACGAGTTTCCTTTCGCTTCCTGTTTAGGCTAAGAGACAGGAAGTGAAGGAGAATCTCCCAAACGAGACACAGATGGCAAAAAAGTGACAGGGGTTATAACTCTATCCAAAATGAAAAAAAAAATAAAAAAAATGTTTGCCTGCAGTTCTAGTTCTACTTTAAATTTTCAGCCTCTACCAAACACTTACACATTCGTTTTGGGTGAAGGGATTAAATTCATTCTTTGGGCACAAAATCCCCCATATGCACTCCCCACTTTGACCCACCCCCATTTGCCAAGAAAAAATATCATGGGTCCTCTTACTTCTCTACTTCCTCCACCCCGATTTGCCAAGAAAAAATATCATGGGTCCTCTTACTTCTCTACTTCCTCCAGTGCTGGGTGGTCTTTGCATCTGCGCAAATCAGCCCCCACATTATGGTGTCTGTTCTGTGCAGTAGTACTCCGAGCCCAAGGTGGCATATTAATATAACCTCAGCAGGCAGGTTTCTGACAGCCTGGGCTCACAGGATGTGCCCAAATGACACTGATTGCATTGGGCAATTTATTTTTATTAATTATTAATTCTAGAGTTGGGCTTTAAAGTCATAATTAACCCTTTTGCTATAATAAATATCCCCCAAAAATATATAAAAAAACTATTTTTTTCCTCAGTTTAGGCCGATATGTATTCTTCTACATATTTTTGGTAAAAAAAAAATGCAATAATCGTTTTTTAATTGGTTTGCGCAAAAGTTATAGCGTTTACAAAATAGGGGATAGTTTTATGGCCTTTTTTTATTAATTTTTGGTTTTTACTAGTAATGGCGGTGATCAGCGATTTTTATCCTGACTGCAACCTTATGGCGGACACATCGGACCTTTTTGACACATTTTTGGGACCATTGTCATTTATACAGCAATCAGTGCAATACAAATGCACTGATTCCTGTGTAAATGACACTGGCAGTGAAGGGGTTAATCACTAGGTGGCAGTGTAGGAGTTAAGTGTGTCCTGGGGAGTGTTTCTAACGGTGGGGGGAGGGGCTGTGTGTGGCACCACTAGGGGGCGGGGATTGGTTAAGTCAGTACTAGGGATGTGTTCTAACTGTAGGGGGGATGGGCTGTGTGTGACACGTCACTGATCTCTGCTCCCGATCACAGGGAGCTGTGATCAGTGACACTGTCACTAGGCAGAACGGGGAGATGCTTGTTTACATTAGCATCTCCCCGTTCTTCCTCTCCGTGAGACGATCGCGGGTATCCCCGTGGACATCGAGTCTGCGGGACCCGCGACCCGACTCACGGAGCTTCCTGCAGGCGCATGCGCACCCACAGGCCGCCTCTTAAAGGGCAACGTACAGGTACGTGATTCTGCCTGTACGTGCCCTTCTGCCACAGTATATCTGCGTGAGGCGGTCGGCAAGCGGTTAAAGCACTTTCAGCAGCTGATTTTATCACTTACTGAGTATACAGCTTCTTTATCTTTTAGGTCTATGTTCTTGTTGCCATGACCGCTGTCCCTAGTTTCCTGTTTCAGGGTAGATCCTTTTTCTTGCAGCATTCTATGGAGTTACCCTTGCACGCAGAGACAAGTGTCTCTGTCTCTCTCTTTCCTTCTCCTAAAATATAGTTGCCCTATACTCACAGGGAAGTTTTGTTCACTTTTTTGCACACAGCTAACACTTGTGGTTGCATGGCTGGTTCCATTGGTTAGAAGGCTCAAAACAAATGTAACTAATGGAACCGGACTTAGTCAAGCAAACATCATAAAATGAAAAAATAGCAAGCTTGAGGTTGAACTGTGGTTTCAGTTGACGGAAAATGGAGAAGACCAATGTTGGCCATTTACAGAAGTTAAAGCAGTAGTAAAATCTAATCTTTTCTTTTTCAAAAGGCTCTCCTGCAGGTTTATGCCATAAGCTGGCCATACACGGGTTGAAATTTGGCCGGTCCAACGGGGACTGACAGAATTTCAATCCATATTTAGGCACTGTTGTTGAACAGAAGTCGATCTACCAATTGACTTCTATTCAACCAGCCTGTTGGAAAATTTCACACAATCAGTGCTGTAGGCTATCGGTCGTTCTGATCAGTGTATTCTGATGGCTTGGAAGTCTCCCCGCTGTCACTATACAAAGACACAGGATTAAACTATCCTCCTCAAATGTGAGGATGGGGGAATCAGGGTTTTTTTTTTTTTGTTTAATCTGCTGGATGAAAGAAAAAAACGGACTCATCTTTGGCCAGCCATAATGTTCTATTTCTACAACCCCTGGCAAAAAGTATGGAATCACCACTCTTGGAAAATGTTCATTCAATTGTTTAATTGTGTATAAAAAAAATGAATTACAGACATGCCTCAAAACTATTTTCATTGGAACTTCTGTTTGGTGCTCTTCCAATGAAATGTATGAAGAAAACATGCACATTTCCACAATCATTGATGGTATGGGGTGCATGTCAGATGACAGTCATTACATCTTCAATAAATGCACAAGTTTATATTGAGATGTTGGCCACTTTTCTCATTCCATCAATTGAAAGGATGTTTGGTGATGATGATATCATTTTTCAGGATGTAATCTGATGCAGAAGTTTGTTTTAGAACTGTAAAGTACATGGTGATTCCATAATATTTTCATCAGAATTGAGTGATTCCATATTTTTCCCTCTGCTTGATCTGCAAAAACAGTTGCAACTAACTACAGTTTTCTTTCTTTTTTTCTTTCTTTAACTGTTTCTTAAAGCCAGAAGGTTGGAATGTTAAATGAAAATAGTTTTCAGGCATGTCTGTAATTAGTTTTTTTTCTACACAAATAAACAATTAAATGAACATTTTCCAAGAGTGTTGATTCCATACTTTTTGCCAGGGGTTGTAGTATGCACTGCTCCCGGTGCTTCCATATTCACCCGGTCTTCCTTCCTTTTTATGGTCGGGCTGCAATGACGTCAATCCTGTGTAGTCTACTGTTGCAGAACGGCAATCTCTTAGTGTGCTCGGAATGCTGAGTGGTACTGTGCCTGTGCAAGTGATGTCATTGGCCAGAGCCGATGTGAATATCTCCTAAACAACACAAGTTTAGGCGATATTCACAATACCTACAGGTAAGATTGATTATAAGGTTATCTCTAGGTACAAGTTTAAAATTATAGTTTACTATTGCTTTAACCGGCTCCTGTAGATATACGTCGGCAGAATGGCACGGCTGCGCAAAGTAACGTACCCGTACGTTACTTTGAATTTGCCGCCGTGTGGGCGTGCCCCACCAGCAGCGCGCGCACGCGCCTGCCGCGAGCTCCGTGAGTCGGGTCGCGGGTCCTGATGTAAACAGCATCTCCCCATTCTGCCTAGTGACAGTGTCACTGATCTCTGCTCCCTGTCTTCGAGAGCAGAGATCAGTGACGTGTGAGCCCATCCCCCCTACAGTTAGAACACATCCCTAGCACTGACTTAACCCCTCCCCGCCCCCTAGTGGTTAACCCCTTCACTGCCAGTGTCATTTAAACAGGAATCAGTGCATTCTTATAGCACTGATTGCTGTATAAATGACAATGTTCCCAAAAATGTGTCAAACATGTCCGACATGTCCGCCATAATGTCGCAGTCACAATAAAAAACGCTGATCGCCGCCATTACTAGTAAAAAAAAAAAATTATTAATAAAAATGCCATAAAACTATCCCCTATTTTGTAAACGCTATAACTTTTGCGCAAACCAATCAATAAACGCTTATTGCGATTTTTTTTTACCAAACATATGTAGAAGAATACGTATCAGCCTAAACTGAGGAAAAAAATTTTTTATATATATTTTTTGGCGATATTTATTATAGCAAAATGTAAAAAATAATGCGTTTTTTTCAAAATTGTCGCTCTTATTTTGTTTATAGCGCAAAAAATAAAAATCGCAGAGATGATCAATTACCACCAAAAGAAAGCTCTATTTGTGGGGAAAAAAGGACGTCAATTTTGTTTTGGAGCCACGTCACACGACCGTGCAATTGTCAGTTAAAGCGATGCAGTGCCGAATTGCAAAAAGTGCTCTGGTCAGGAAGGGGGTAAATCCTTCCGGGGCTGAAGTGGTTAAAGTATAACTTTTTTTTTTTTTTCAGATTAGTGGAGAGGGATTAGAATCCCTGTCAGGTTTTTCTCATTCAATATGTTTATTTTACGTTTGCAGGTATAAGGCATACACACAAAGAAAACAAGGAAAACAATCAATAGCGGCCCGTCCATTAGAGGCGCTGCCCCCTCTGTCCATGACAACCCCCTATATGCAGTGGATAGTGAATCTACCTATTCATGGGCACCGGGCGCATTAATTACAGAGGCAGGGTTTTTTTTTTAACCACCTGATTAGAGCCAGAGCCTCTAATAGGCTTCAAAATAGGATGGGCTTGGGTCACAGAGGATGCGACCGGAGCCCACCCAGGTATGTTGCAACAGCGAATGAATATTCGCTGTTGCAACACTGATCCTCCTCCCGGCCAATTGGGAAGCAGGTATGAAACCCGTTTCCCGACTGGCCAAAACGTCAGGCGATCCTATTGGATGCCTAGTGCCAGGAGGAGCAGAGAGGTCACCGGAGCAGCTGTCCCCGAGCCCGCCACGCTTAAGGATGGGGGAAACTGCGCTGGAAGGTGGCTGCACATCAGCTCCGACAGCTGCTGTCAGGACAGCTGGTGGGGGGGGTTGCTGGGGGTGTTAGTGCCCTGCCGTGCCGCGGGGGGGTAGGGGCAGTTGTGCTAGTGCCACTCCCCGGTGGCCCGGGGGGGTTGTTTGCCGCCCCCCCCAAGAAAAACCCCCCACCAGCAACCACTGAAAACAACCATATCCAAATATAGTATACAGTGAAGTCTAATGCCCCGTACACACGATCGGACTTTCCGACAACAAAACCATGGATTTTTGTTCGAAGGATGTTGGCTCCAACTTGTCTTGCATACACACGGTCACACAGATGTTGGCCAATAATTACGAACGTAGTGACGTACAAAACATACGTTATATCTCCATTGCGAACGCTAGTTTTACAAGACCGAGCGCTTCCGGGTCGTACTTGATTCTGAGCATGCGTGGATTTTTGTCCGACGGACTTGTGTTCACATGGTCGGAAAGTCCAACAACAAACATTTGTTGGTGGAAAATTTGAAAACCTGCTAGCCAACATTTGTTCAATGGAGCATACACACGATCGGACTTTCCGCCAACAAGGTCACATCCAACATTTGTTGTCAGAAAATCCGATCGTGTGTACGGGGCATAAGACTCTCATTTGCACGGAAGAAGAAAAAAAGAAGCTATAAGAACGTAACGTATCAAACTAAAGAAGGAGAGTACTAACAATGTAGTATAATAAATCGTAGCAGGGTAAGCCAGTCATCATAAAAAAAGAAGAATACAGGGTATTCCATGTTTAATAAACTATCAGTCCTCTAGGGCAGTGTTTTTCAACCTTCTTTCAGTCAAGGCACCCTTTGAAATTATAAACAATCTTAAGACACCCTTTAAAACTATGGACAGTCTCGAGGCACCCTGTTCTAAAATGTAAATAAAATTGTCTAATAGCGTTACATAATGCAGCAACATTCACACGTAGAACACCCAACGTTAGAGGTGATTTATTCTTCCAAAGCAAATACACTTTTGCACACTGGTACTGACTAGTATTCCAATGTTTCTCTTCTCCCTTAATTTCTCTCTGTTAGTCAGCTAATGTCACCCCATTTGGAGAGGGGCAGGGGAGGGTCAAACAAGGATGTTGTGGAGGCAACAGACATCCTTTTTAACCGATGACGTTATTGGTTGTTATGATGCCAGTGCCTAGAAAGTCATAATGGTGCATAATGAAAATCCCTTTGGGATTCAAAATCGCCTTGTTAAAAGCATTACTTTTAATAAACCGATTACCTTAAGGTGTTTTGACACTATTGGAGGCTCTGTCTCAGTTTCTATCCCCACATGTGGAGAGTAGAGGTCTTTATTAATCTGGATGGAGATTGGCGTGTAAAAGCGGCTCTTCAATAACATCTAATAAGGCAATATTTGCCAGACATGAGAGTGAATGGCAACAGCATCTGGTGAGCTTTATTCTTAAGGGAGTGGAATTGGCACACATCACTTTGGTGAAGGATTTGGTGGATCAACGAGATTTTGTTTCACTATTTTTTCATAACTTTAAGTTGAACTGTATTACCATATTGATTTGCATATGTCGGAGCATATTTATTTTTTGGATATGTCATATGGACACTTTTCATTATGTATGGGTGTTTTATGTTGATCATTTCACAATATTAATATTTAGGAGTTTTGTAGATTAATTTAGTGCACTACTGTGGAATTATTTGTCTCTCTCTCTTTTTTACATTGACATTTGTTTCACCTCATTTGCATGTTTATTGAATATTAAGTGGCAGCACAGATAGGTGTTTTTCATTAGCGCAGTGCGCACACATATATTAGCTTTAATGTTTGGCATCCAAAACTCATCATGCAGATCAGCTCACTTATAAAAATAATGGAGTATACTCCTTTCCAGATGGTACAAGGACCCCCTCTCACTACACAGAATATTCCCATCCATGCTGGCCACCAAGGCTGTCCTAATGCATGGGCACCCCTGGGCACTGCCCAGGGGCCCCAATGGCTTGGGGCCCCATGATAATCTTGTATTACATTGTACTTGCCAACTGTCCTGTATTTGCCGGGACAGTCACACTTTTTTTACTAAGCTGTCCCGGGATGGCCGTGTCCCAGGCAGCATCCTGGAACCTGTACTGTGTCCCACCTGAGCCCAGTATTGTGTTCTCCTAACCAACCCCCCCCCTTCCGCATGTACTGTGCCTTTCTTCCTCCCCACCTGTACTGTAGCCTTTCTGTTTATTAGCCTTTGATTTATGCCATGTTTTCTTATTGTTTAAAATAGATTTTGTTGAAAATACTAATAAATATATGTTTATATCTATGAACTATTAGACATATGCACTGCTGAAAAATTATTTTGTTTTTGTTTCATTTATTTTTTTGGTTTTTTTTGTTTTTCAGGTCATTCGTTATGTTCGCAATTTGTAAATTCATAAATTCGAAATGTCGTCAATTCATAAATTGGTAAATTTGTAAATTCTTAAATTCGTCAATTCGTAAATCTGAAAATTTCTAAATTCGAAAACAAGAAAGAAAATCAAAAATTAAAATAACTAACTAACTAACTAACTACTGTAGCTAACTAACTAACTAATAATAACTTAACTATTAAAATTATAGATATTGGAATTTCCTTTCAAATTTGGCTGTTAGTGAACGTAACGAATACGAATTTATCCGAAGTTACGAATTATCCGAAATAAAGAATGCCGTATCTAAACAAATGAAACAGAACAAACTAATAAATAATAATAATAAAAAGTTTTTATTATTATTATTGTTATTTATTATTATTAATTTGTTATGTTCTATTGGTCGTTATTTCGGATAATTTGTAACTTCGGATAAATTCGTATTCGTTACGCTAACAGCCAAATTTGAACGGAAATTCCAACACCTATAATTTCATAGTTAGTACTGTAATAGTTATTATTTAGTCATTATTTCCAATTTTTGGGTTTTTGGATTTTTGAATTTCGAATGTAAGAATTTTCGAATTTTAAAAAATTTTAATTTACGAATATTCTGAAAAATTTGCTAAATATTCAAGTATTTCCAAATTAACGAATTTGGCGAAATTCGGTAAAAAACTAATTTGGAACGAAACGAATTGTACATGTTTATCAACTATTTATACTTTAATTCTTGAGAGTGGGTGCGTAAATTAGGGCAGGCTGGTAGGGGTCCCAATGCATTACTTTGCCCAGGAGCCCATGATGCTATTAAGACGGCTCTGCCGGCCACCTGTTGGAGATGTGGTTCAGCGGAGGGGAATTACATACACATCTGGTGGGAGTGTGGCAGGATTCAACTCTTTTGGTCCAAAATTTTTACAGTCTATAACTCAATGTAAATTGAATCTCTACAGCCCACACCAGAAGTAGCACTTCTGTCTATGCTCCCAAGGCTGCATGGTGTCTTTCTGCAGCTAGACAGTTAATTCCCTTGTTTTGGAAGACAGATACACCTCCTTCCTTATCCTTGTGGGTTTCTACTGTCAATGACATTATGCGGATGAAGGAGATGCTGGTGATGGACAACGATTCTTTTAAGAAGTTTAAAATTCAGTGGTAGGTTTGGCTTGATTTTTCCACCTCTGATGCCCTTAAAGATATGTAGCAAAGTCCCGAGGCCTAATGGTGACTTTCAGAGTTAGGGACAGCTGACATCCTTCAGTGTAGAGTGAGTTACAAGGCATGTGGGTGTAATGCAAGATGAAATGGTGGGCGCCAGACACTTTTTGAATGCAAAGAGATTTATTGTCTCTTAAACAGAACTGGGGGGGGAGGGTTAGGGCCAGGACACCCTTAAGTAGATGCAATGGTATTTGTCAGATTCGGAGACTTCTATAGGTAGACAGCTATATAGGTGAAGGCCTCCAGCCGGACACCACTTCTCTATAGGTAGGACTGCTGTCTCCTATGGCAACAATCTTGTAGCAGTTACTAACAGTGGTTGTATTCAACTATTGGCAACACAAACAGTTCTCCGTTTCCTCCACAGTCACTCACTGTGGATCTTCACTCAACAAACTCCCAGTCTTTCACTAGACTTTAGATCCAATAGCCACTGGATCCCCTGAGCTCTGTCACTTTTAGCACTCAGTATCTTCCTCAAGTGTCACCCCCTCTTCCCTGCTGGGTGCCTGGCTTGGTACTCACAGATACTCTTCAAGCGTCACCCCTGCTGACCCGCTAGGTCCCTGGCTTGGCACCCACTGATGCTTCGCAAGCGTTACCTCTGCTGTCCCTGGCTTGGCACTTGAAGTTTTCCCACTTCTTCACCGTCCCCGGTTAGTGAGAAAACTGCTCAGGTACTGGCTTCAGCTTACTCATAGTGGTCTCCGGTAACAAGGTGGATGTCCCTTAGTGGCGACAGCTTCCTCTCTACCTCTGACCACAGCTGGTTCCCCGTCTGGCTGAACCACTACTTCTGGTTGGACTACAACCCAGTAGTCCCTACCCTACGCTGCTTCTCCTACTCCTGGATAGGCCTCAGGCAGCCTAGCAGCCATGTGTCCCAGGGATCGGCCTCAGGTTTCCAGCCTAGCAGCCCGGGGCAGCATAACCCCACCGTCCAGGTGGCACAGAACCCTGATCACCTGACTCCACCCAAATAAATAGGCTCTCCCAGCAGGCCAAGGGACCAAAGAAAATCCCTGCCCATTGGCTGAGACACCCCATCCATTCACAATTGAGCCTGCAAAGACGCTGTTTTATCGAATGCCACTAACATAGTGCCACCTAGTGACAGAAGAGAAAGGGTGCAACAAGTCTAGATTTAGAGAGGAATCAATTGTTCTCCTAACAATTGGCCAAGGCAACTATCGCCTGGCAACTAAATTTTATAGCAACCCTGCCTAAACATCAGGGTGCTACATATATGTTATAACTTCTCTTTATTGTTTGATCTCCTAATTGTAATATATGTCTACTTGGTCACCCAGGCTGCTCAAGATCTCTCTCTCTCTCTTTCTCTCTTTCTAGGCCTCTCCGGGGCTACTTCTTTTCCCCCTTTCTCTTCTCTTTCTTTCTCTGTCTCTTAGTGTTTTTTTAATTTTTATGTTTGATGCTTATGCACTATGGCACAGGTGGCAAACACAAGGTCCGCGTGCAGCATCCATCCCGCCAGGCCTTGTCATGTGGGCCGAGCGACGGCCGGCGGCCCTCACCTCTTTTGTCTCCCAGGCAACAAGAGTAAACATCCTCCATCACGCGAGTGGTGCCGGCTTTTTGTGAGCGCATGCACGGCCACCCGATCTCCAAGGAAACATCTCCCGCTCTCTCTCCTCCTCAGTCCCCCTAGCAGCACCGGCTGTTTCCGAGCTGAGCGCATGCACAGTTAGTCCGACTGCTATGTTTTGTTATTTTTTATCCAGCAGGTTGTAGCCTGAGAGCAGGCTGTTTGAAGACTTGCTGCAATGTTGAGATCCTCATACACAGGGAGGTACCAGAGCTGGGCCAGGTAGGAAGGTAGGGAAGAGCACAGATGTGAGAGGGTTTTTTTTGGGGTGGGGTTAAGGGCTGTGGAGGCAGAGGTGGGAGAATGGAAGGAGAGTGGAGGGTGCAGAGGTCAGATGTTGCACGCTGTGCATAGCATACTCCTGTACCCTGTACTCAGTATGCAGCAAACTCCTGTACCCTGCACTCCGTATACAGCAAACTCCTGTACCCTGCACTCCGTAGGCAGCAAACTCCTGTACCCTGTACTCCGTACGCAGCAAACTCCTGTACCCTGCACTCCGTACGCAGCAAACTCCTGTACCCTGCACTCCGTAGGCAGCGAACTTCTTTACCCTGCACTCCATACGCAGCAAACTCCTGTACCCTGCACTCCGTACGCAGCAAACTCCTGTGCCCTGCACTCCGTATGCAGCAAACTCCTGTACCCTGCACTCCGTACGCAGCAAACTCTTGTACCCTGCACTCCGTACGCAGCAAACTCCTGTACCCTGCACTCCGTATGCAGCAAACTCCTGTACCCTGCACTCCGTATGCAGCAAACTCCTATACCCTGCACTCCGTACACAGCGAACCCCTGTACCCTGCACTCCGTACACAGCAAACTACTATACCCTGTACTCCGTACACAGCGAACCCCTGTACCCTGCACTCCGTACGCAGCGAGCTCCTGTACCCTGCACTCCGTACACAGCAAACTCCTGAACTTTGCACTCCTGAACCCTGCACTCCGTAAAACCAGTAATAAACAAATTCAGTGACAATTATTTATGATAATAAAGAGTGGACACATAGTCCTACAGATACAACCGGCCCTTTCAGGGCAACCATACTGCTGATACGGCCCCCGATTAATTTGAGTTTGACACCCCTACACTATGGTATACTACAGGTTATTGGGATGTCTACCTTTTCCATGACAACCCATGTGTCTTATGCTTGTTTAGGCCTTCCTTGTTTATGTCAAAAACGTTGATGTTTGGGTACGTCCCTAATGCTGTTTACTTTACTTTTCTGTAAAGCAATAAAGATATATTTACCTCTAAATAGTGGAATATGTACCCTCCATAGGAGCAAACAGCAAGTGTACTGATCATGCATTGGCTGGACTTGGCAGCTTTATGGGCAATATCTTGCTGGATCAGGGGCAGGTAAGTATAAGACTCATAATTACAATATGTAGATGACGTTAGAAAATACACAAGTCATTATCCCTATTAAAATAAAAAAAATGATTTTCCTTATGAACCCCTGCATGGGGAAGGGGTAGCATGAAATGGGACTTTCATTGTGCCAAAATAGGGGCAAAACCAAAATACCAATAAAATTCAAGCTCTTTATTACAAAGATAAAAAAAAAACAACAGTGAAATAAAAGCACTACACTACATTGCAAACCATATCAACAGCTGTCACATAAACTGTATAATGGAGATGTGCTTAAACATCTTTGTATTGAAGATGTGCTATATCGACACTCTGTATGCTTCTTCAGGGTCCACGTCCATTTTCAAAAACTGTATGGCTGTATACATTTAATCATAGAAGGCATGTAAAAACCAGGGCTTAATGAAAAAGTAAGCTACTCCCCCTTTTATGAGATTACTTATTTTGGGGATGGAGGTTTGGTTTTCTTGATATATATATCTGGACCTATTTCCACACCTAAATTTTTGTGCTTCCCTTTGTAGGTTTCCTATATCTATGAGTTAAGTATCCTTTTTTGAAATTGTATGTTATTTTGATGCAAGGGTGGTCGAGATTAGAGCTTTGGGTATTAAAGGATGTTTTTTTCCCCTTTTTTGGTATGTGTTTTGATTTAGGTTTTTCTATACTACAGTATGTTCGATGGGAGGGGTGTTGGTTATAATATATTTTTTTTCTCATATTTTTTCTCTTTTTTTCCAATTCTTTTAACTTTTCTCTGTAATACACAGTTCATGTGATAATTGGGATGTTTCAGAACACCTCCATTATACAGTTTATGTGACAGATGCTGATATGGCTGGACATGTGGGGTAGTGCTGATATTTTACTATTGTTTTTTAATCTTTGTAATAAAGAGCTTGAATTTTATCGATATTGTTGTTTTGCCCAATTTTGCCACAATGAAAGTTCCATTTCATGCTATTCCTTCCCCATGCAGGGGTTTGTAAGTAAAATAATCTAAATATAAGACTTGCAGGGGAGAAAGGTCCAGGGTCCATTTACACTTCAACATAAGTATGCACTTTATTTCATACATGACAATCTAAATGCATGGTAAATAACTAAATGTGCAGAAAACATATGGTAAATGCATTTTATATGTCTGTGTACACTAACAGGATATTGTGGTAATTCTTAATTAAAGAAACACAATCTTAAAAGAATATTTAACAAGTCTGTAAGTCTCATTTTATCACCTGCACCACCTCTTCCACCCTAGAAGAATGATGTCACTTTGGAAAATATAAATGTTTTTAACTGTTAGGAACCAAACTAAGAGGGCATAATGTGTGAATGATTCATAGTCAGTCTGCAAAGTCTGTAAAGAGGAAGTAGCTGTATGTTTGGTTTTTTAATGTCATTTTAAAGGGACATGGTCATAAAAATATCACTAAACATGCTTTTTTTTCATGATCATAAACAAGTATCATATGCCAGTACCAATTGTGCATAGCAGTGATGTTAGAGGAGTGTATATTAATTATGAGAATATATGTATTTTTAATAAATTCTGAAACAGTAAGGGGAGGTGGTTGTGAGGAGTGATCTTATAGAAAAAATTAAAAGGGGCGAAGGTCTGGTTAAAGGAGGTAGTGGCCCCTGCCTTGTGAAATAGTTTTGGGGGGTTATTGGGTTTGAAATAAAATCGATGCCCATATTCCTACAAATTATGCCCTTGCCAGTGATACACAGGGAGTCCCAGAGAGAGACCTCCACAAAGTTCCCTGCATAGCTAATACAATTTCAGTGCCATGATCTCCCTTACCTCTTAACCTGAGGCTGAGAAGTTAAGAACTAGACGTTTGAATGGCAAGAATTTTCTAACTAAAGATTAACCTGATCCATCCACATTTTATACTTTACCTAAGACTTACAAAAACACTACCAATCCAATTATCTCCGGCTTTAGTAGTCTTACAGAAAAGGGCTGGCAAACTAGTTGATGACCATCTACGAGAATATGTTCAACTACTTCCCTCTTTCACTTGAATTTTACGTTTATGTACATTAAGTAGAGGGATTACAGTGCCAGAACATAAGTTAATAGTAGCAATAGATTTGGAGGCACCTTAGCATTTCTCAGGATTGAGTTCTCCAGAGAATGCAATAATTCTTAAAAGAGACTAAAACAATTACAAAAAAATTATTGGATCTGTTATTATAATAAACCTCAATGCATCCCAACTGGGGTCAAATCCAAAGTCAGCACAGCGCTCTACCAGGAAATTCTAGAGCACTTTATTCTTCCCTCTGCTGACCAGCTTTATGGAGATGCTGATTTAATTTTCCAGCAGGACTAGTTGGCACCTTTCCACACTGCCAAAAGTACCAATAACTGGTTTAATGATCATGGTATCACTGTGCATGGTTGGCCAGCAAACTCGCCTGACCTAAACCCCATGGAGAATCTGTGGGGTATTGTCAAGAGGAAGATGAGAGATACCAGACCCAACAATGCAGACAAGCTATCAAAGCAACCTGGGCTTCCATAACACCTCAGTAGTGTCACAGGCTGATCGCCTCCATGCCATGCCGTATTGATGTACAGTAACTCATGCAAAAGGAACTCCGACCAAGTATTGGTATAGTGCAGGGGTACTGAATTAAAATTCACGGGGGCCCGGTCTGAAAAATTTTCTTCCAGCGGAGGTCTGAATGTCATGTTGGTGCTATGACTCCACATGATATCCTCCACTTCACAGCATCCCGTGCACATCACAGCGACCCCCTCTCCCACCACCACCACCACACACATGCACACACCTTTAGGGCCCATACACATCACACTTTGTGCTTTTTTCTTTCAACTTTATTGAAATGTCAAAATACATTTCATTCATTTTTATGCACCGCAGCTCAGTTGCGGTGCATAGAAACTGTATGCAGTTTGCACCGCACTGCTCAGCACTTGTCTTCTATTGCCCTTGCAGAGACCTGTGTTTTGCTAGTGCAGAAATCACAGACCCCCTTCTACATTAGTGTCTTCAGTCCACCCTTCACATCACATCAGACCCCCTTTAACATCAGTGTCCTCAGCCCCCCTTCACATCACCCCCCCTTTTTACATCACAGGCTGCCTTAACACAGACCCCCCATTACAGACTGACCCATCACAGACTGAGCCCCCATCACAGACTGACCCATCACAGACCCCATCACAGACTGACCCCCTAAATCACAGACCCCTCATTACAGACTGACCCCATCACAGACTGACCCCCATCACAGACTGACCTGACCCGTCACAGACCCCCATCAGAGATTGACCCCCCCATCACAGACCCCCCTATCACAGACTGAGCTGACCCATCACAGACCCCATCACAGACCCCCATCAGACTGACCCCCCAAATCAGACCCCCATCACAGACTGACCCCCCAAATCATAGACCCCATCACGGACTGACCCACCAAATTACAGACCCCATCACAGACTGATCCCCCAATCACAGACTGACCCCCCAATCACAGACCCCATCACAGACTGACCCCTCATCAAAGACTGGCCCCCAATCACAGACCCCCATCACAGACTGACCCCCCAATCACAGACCCCCATCACAGACTGACCCCCCCAATCACAGACTGACCCCCCTCCCAATCACAGACTGACCCCCATCACAGTCCTCTCTCTATATCAAACCTCTGTCCTTTACAGCACAAAACAGCACCCCCCTCCCCACAGAGCCCTTCCTTATTCACACAAAACATGAAGCGTGGCCGCTCTGGACAACGGGCGGGATTTTTTACATTAAAGGTGAGTGATTTATTGCTGGGACCGCCCCGCTGCCTAGCAACCGACCTGTGTTTTGCTAGTGCAGAAATCACAGACCCCCTTTCTACATTAGTGTCTTCAGTCCCCCCTTCACATCACATCAGACCCCCTTTAACATCACCGCTGCCTAGCAACCAATCACCTGCTTCCTAACTTAAAAAGTCCCACCCTTTGTCCAGATCGGCCACGCTTCATGATCAGAGATATTAGAGAATGCACAGACCTGCCACGCCTGCCATGCTGTGTACATAGCGGCAGCCGCAGGCAGGCAGGGGGGCGAGCCGGGGAGAGGACACACAGGAAACTACTTGGCGAGGCTGTGGTCTGGGCATAATGGCCACTGGGGCTGGAACCAACCACGGTCTGCCATTTATTTAGCAGTGATGGGAGTAAGTCACACATGTGCAAGTCACAAGCAAGTCTCAAGTCTTAACCTTCAAGTCATAAGCAAGTCCCAAGTTACTGAGGGGAAAAGCAAGCAAGTCAAGTCGAGTCCCTGCTAGAAGTCAAGCAAGTCAAGTCAAGTCATTTATTTTGGTCAAGTCACAAATTAAGTCAAAATACTGATCTACCCCGAAGCTGGGACTTGGGGGAGCTTTCTTTTGTGGGGGGGGGGGGCGGCTTTTGCCTAGGCCAAGACACAGCACTGGTGGTGCCAAGTCATTGCAAGTCAAATAGCCCAAGTCAAGTCGCAAGTCATTAGTGACAAGTCAAAGTCAAGTCGAGTCATTTATTTAATTTTGTCAAGCAAGTCGCAAGTCCTCAAACAGGTGACTCGACTCTGACTCGAGTCAAGTCATGTAACGAGTCCCCCACCTCTGTTATTTAGTGACGCCTGGTATAGTACATACTATACCGTGCATGGACATACTTTTCAGTAAGCCAACATTTCTGTATTAAAAAGCCTTTTTTTATTGGTCTTATGTAATATTTTAGTTTTCGAAGATACAGAATTTTGGGTTTTCACTAGCTGTAAGCCATATTTAGCTAAATTAAAAGAAAGAAATGCTTGAAATATATCACTCTGTGTTTAATGAATCAACTAAATAAAATAACTAATTTGTTGATGATATTCTAATTTTTTTGAGATGCACTGGTATATTAGCCAGAGTAAATATTTGAGTGCCAATATATTTATTATTGTTTCCTGAGATTCAGTTAGAATGATGTGTGAATCTTGGGTGAAATATGTACTGATAAATAGACTCCATCTAGTTTTTTTCTAATATACTGTTTCTACGTGTAACTTACTAAGTGTAGCGCCCTGCTAGATTGGTGCTAGTTAGGTTAGGTACATTTAGTTCTTTAGCTCCTCTGTAATCAGTGGAGCAGCTTGTGATTGCTTTGGGCTACTCTGAGTGTAAAGGGGTTAAAGCCGTTTAGGACATTCCATTTCCGAACACAAAGGCAGCTACTGAACACTCCAATCAGCCGAACAAGAAACCCATACGAATAATTCTTCCCCCCCAAGTACGAGACGAGGCTCTGTACAGAGGGTCAAACAGGAATCAGACTCTTTATTGAAACGAATGCAGGCTCTTTTACTGCAGGCGCCACATGAACAATGACCCGGATCCACCCACAACATCACACAATGGTTACGTAATGTGCCCCCAATACACATTATTCTGAATGTCAATACCTCCCCTAGCAAACAACAGGTGAGTTCATTAGCACACTTAATAATAGGTGAAGGGAAAACTGCCTCAGACAAGATTAACACGATTTACTTAACCAGACGAAAGCAACATCGTTAAGCGATAGACGGTTGGTCTCTTATCTTCATATTTCTTGAGAGATATTGTTAATGAATATTACTGTCCCATTTGAAGTAATCCAATCATATTCTCAGGGTTCATTCCTTTCTTGGTCACCCTGCACCCAAAAGGTACTCCTGCCACACTGAGTTTCATTGGTTGTGAGTTTGACTGCTTCCCTCTGTATTATGGAAAGTTCTGGAATGTAGTGGATTAGGAGAGTCAAATCTACAGCCTGAATATTTATAAGGCACCAGCCAATCCCTGGGGAAGGTGTTTCTTTTCATCTGCTGATCAAGGTCCCAGCTGGTTTAGCTAGGGGGCCTATTCTATAGAACTTTGCTGGAGCTGATTAAAGGATTTATCTGCGGATTTGTCATGAAGACTCCAACAGGGCACATGTCCATAGCTCCCAACTGTCCCTGATTTCGAGGGACTGTCCCTGATTTGGAGCAATGTCCCTCTGCCCCTCATTCCTCCTCATTTGTCCCTCATTTTGGTCTGATCTATATAGTTTTATATAAAATGCACTTTTTATCTATCAAAAAGTGTTTTCCAGCACTAAACCTTTCATCTGATTTCTAAATTGCTGCATTTGTAAATTCCAAAAGCCAATATAAAGGAATAGTAGTGGTAAAAAAAGCACTTGTGGGTTCAACCAATCTTTTTCTTTTTTTTGTACAATTCTCCTTTAAGGGGGCGTGGCAAGGGGTGTGTCCTATGCCTGCATACTTTTGCTGATAGGTGTCCCTCATTACCATCTCAAAAAGTTGGAAGGTATGCATGTCTGACTGATTGAAAGGAGATATCCTAATATCCAAGGTCATTTGTGAGTACAGACCAGTGTGTGCAATCCCAGTGACTGTGTGCTGTTTCTATCCCCCTTGCATCAGTGTTAACTGTGCTGAAAAGTGGACATTGCTTATGGTGTCCCTGGGTGGCTCAGTCCATTACTGGCTGCTGCAAGAACTGTGCTAGGAAGCTTTGAGAAAGAGGAAGTTGCTACCTTAAATTGCTGTGGTATCCCACAGCTACCCTACACTCTAATACTCTGCAATACTCCGCAATACCCCGCAATACCCTGCAATACTCTGCAATGCCCTGCACTACTCTGCAATACCCTGCAATACTCTAAAAGTGATCAAAAAATGTATTTTTTGGACAAAAGCATCAAATTAAATAAATAAAGTAAAATGAACAATAAAAAAATAAATAACATTTTTTTTCCCCCCCCGTGTCCCCGTGTGCTCGCATGCAGAAGCGAACGCATATGTAAGTCCCGCCCACATATGAAAATGGTGTTCAAACCACACATGTGAGGTATCGCTACGATCGGTAGAGCGAGAGCAATAGTTTTGGCCCTAGACCTCCTCTGTAACTCAAAACATGTAACCAGTAAAAAATTTTAAAGTGTCGCCTATGGGGATTTTTAAGTAGCGAAGTTTGGCGCCATTCCACGAGCGTGTGCAGTTTTGAAGGGTGACATGTTAGGTATGCATGTTGGGCCTCTGTATGTGGCCAAGCTGTGTAAAAGTCTCACACATGTGGTATCGCAGTACTCGGGAGTAATAGCAGAATGTGTTTTGGGGTGTAATTTGTGGTATGCATATGCTGTGTGTGAGAAATAACCTGCTAATATGACAATTTTGTGAAAAAAAAAAAGAAAAAAAAATCTTGATTTTGCAATGAATTGTGGGAAAAAATGACAACTTCAAAAAACTCATCATGCATCTTTCTAAATACCTTGAAATGTCTTCTTTCCAAAAAGGGGACATTTGGGGGGTATTTGTACTTTTCTGGCATGTTAGGGTCTCAAGAAATTAGATAGGCCATCAGTACTTCAGGTGTGATCAATTTTCAGATATTGGCACCATAGTTTTTGGTCTCTATAACTTTCACAAAGACCAAATATACACCGGTTTGGGTTATTTTTACCAACGATATGTAGCGGTATAAATTTTGGCCAAAATATATGAAGAAAATTACTAATTTGCAAAATTTTTAACAGAAACGAAGAAAATGCAATTTTTTACAGAATTTTTGGTCTTTTTTCTTTTATAGCGCAAAAAATAAAGAACCCAGCGGTGATTAAATACCACCAAAAGAAAGCTCTATTTGTGTGAAAAAAAGGACAAACATTTCATATAGGTACAGTGTTGCATGACTGAGTAATTGTCATTCAAAATGTGAGAGCACCGAAAGCTGAAAATTGGTCTGGTTATTAAGGGGGTTTAAGTGCCCAGTGGTCAAGTGGTTAATAAAGCATAAAAAATAATTTAAAAAAAGGATACCCCTAGACTATTTACTGAGCCAGAGAAGTAACTGCGGATATACTGGCTGGGGATAGAACCCGGGGACCATTCAGCAGGCCCTTATGGGGATGAGCACTACATAAGTAAGGGGAGACCAATTAGTTTGCCTGAATTGGGATTGGGAGGGTGGCATATAAGCCCCTTCTTTGCAGGAACCTTCTTCTGGTCACTGGCATTACCAGAGTGTTTGGTGCTCATAAGTTACTGGTGCTTTGGGAGGGGTATCCTTTTTTGGGGAGTTTTGAGCAGTAACTTAGATTGGTCATAAATGGGTGTATAGTATATGCCCCTAAAAACATACGATATATCTGTTCATCGTCATATATCTTGAATAAACAGTGGGATGTGCAGCAATCCTTCCCTTACGCTGACAATAGTGGCACATGTGCTGTACTTAAGATTCTTACTCTTCTCCACAGAAGAATGAAGAAATAGGAAATGTTTATAGGGGGATATATCAACATAGCAGAGAACCTCATGAAGGATGTGCTGGAACTGGAAAGAGTTCAGAGAAGGGCAACAAAGCTAATAAAGGCACTAGACGATCTCAGCTATGGGGAAAGACTACAAGCATTGAACGTATTCTCTCTGGAGAAGAGACGCTCGAGAGGGGATAAGATAGCGATATACAAATACCATAGGGAGTTTAAAAAGACGCGCAGCCATTCACTGGAATAGGAAGAGAAGCAGTTTAATCGTAATCTGTGTCAGAGCAGTAAGGATGTGGAATTCTCTTCCAAAAGCAGTGGTATCAGCAGGGAGTGTTGATAGAAAAAAAAGAAAATGATTAGGGGGGCATCTTAACGATCACAACATACAGGGATATACAATTAATTATTGATATAAACACATATAGTGCCTTGAAAAAGTATTCATACCCCTTGACATTTTCCACATTTTGTCATGTTACATCCAAAAACATAAATGTATTTTATTGGGATTCTATATGATAGACCAACACAAAGTGGCACATAATCATGAAGTGGAAGGAAAATGATAAATGGTTTTCAAAATATTTACAAATAAATATCTGAAAAGTGTGACGTGCATTTGTATTCAGCCCCCTTTACTCTGATACCCCTAACTAAAATCTAGTGGAACCAATTGCCTTCAGAAGTCACCTAATTAGTAAATAGAGTCCACCTATGTGTAATTAAAAATCAGTATAAATACAGTTGTTCTGTGAAGCCCTCAGAGGTTTGTTAGAGAACCTTAGTGAAAAAATAGCATCATGAAGGCCAAGAAACACACTAGATAGGTCAGGGATAAAGTTGTGGAGAAGTTTAAAGCAGGGTTTAAAATCCCAAGCTTTGAACATCTCACAAAGCACTGTTCAATCCATCATCCGAAAATGGAAAGAGTATGGCACAACTGCAAACCTACCAAGATATGGCCGTCCACCTAAACTGACAGGCCGGGCAAGGACAGAATGATTCACAGAAGCAGCCAAGAGGCCCATGGGAAGAAGAAAGCCATTGTTGATAGAAAGCCATAAGAAGTCCTGTTTGCAGCTTGCGAGAAGCCATGTGGGGGACATAGCAAACATGTGGAAGAAGGTGCTCTGGTCAGATGAGATCAATATTGAACTTTTTGGCCTAAAAGCAAAATGATATGTGTGGCCGAAAAATAGGATTTTTATAACAGCTTACCTGTAAAATCCTTTTCTTTAAAGTATATCACGGGACACAGAGCCATAGTCGTTACTATGTGGGTTATAGGCCACCTTCAAGTGATGGACACTGGCACGCCCTAAATTAAAAAAGTGCACTCCCTATATAACCCCTCTCACTGGTGGGAGTACCTCAGTTTTGTAGCAAAGCAATACACGTGTATACCAAAGAAGGGAAAAGGATTTTACAGTTAAGCTGTTATAAAAATGCTATTTTCTTATTGTACATTACGGGACACAGAGCCATAGTAGTTACTATGTGGGATGACCCATAGCAATGCCAACTGAAGGGAGGGAGACACAACAAAAGTAGGGCACCAAGAGACAAGAGGACTTATACTGCAGCCTGCAGTACACTGCGCCCAAAGGCGAAATCCTCATGATCTTTTACATCTACTTGATAGAATCTGGTAAATGTATGGACTGAAGACCAAGTTGTGGCCTTGCAAATCTGAGCCATGGAGGCTTGGTGATGCACTGCCCAAGAAGCACTAACAGCCCTGTAGAAGTGCGCTTTAATATGAAAAGGAGGAATTTTCCTCTTTAAACCATAAGCTTGAGCAATCACTTGACGAATCCATTTAGAAATAGTAGATTTCGATACTGCCTGTCCTCTTTCAGGACTGTCTGGCAACACAAACAAAACATCTGTTTCATGAATCTGAGCGGACACTTTCAATAGATTTTGACCGCTCTCACCACATCAAAAGAATGTAGTGACCTCTCTTCCACTGAACAAGGTTCTGGAAAAAATTAAGACAGAACAATATCCTGGTTTAAATGAAAAACCGATACTACCTTCGGTAGGAATTCAGGATGAATAAACCAATATGGCTCTTTACAAGAAAGAGCAGCCAGCTCCGATACTCTTCCTGCAGAAAATATGGCAACCAAGAAAATTATTTTTCCTCGTCGAGAGGACCAAGGGAATATCTTGTATTGGCTCAAAGGGCTGCTTCTGTAGAGCCGACAGGACTACATTTAAGTCCCAAGGGTTCAGGTGTGACCCAACTGGAGGAATAATCCGTGTTACCCCCTGAAAAAAGTTACGAACCAGAGAGTGAGAAGCAAGTGGTTGTTGAAAAAACACTGATAAGGCCGACATCTGGCCTTTGATAGTACTCAAGGCCAGCTTCATTTTTAATCCTATCTGTAGGAATTCAAGAATCCTACCTATGACATATTTCCTGGGGTGCCAACCCCTGGATTCACACCAGGAGACATATGCCATCCAGATTTTATAGTATGACTCCGGAGGCCGGCTTCCTAGCATTAACCAAAGTTACTACTGAAGCTAACAGCCCACGATCTTTTAGAATGTGGGTCTCAATAGCCAAACCGCTAAATTAAGTGTTTGTAAGGTAGGATGGAATACCGGACCCTGCGAGAGAAGGTCTGGCCATAGCGGTAGGGTCCAAGGGGCCCCTACCACCATTTGTACGATCTCAGCAAACCAAGATCTCCTGGGCCATGCTGGGGCCACAAGATTAACCTCCTTCCCTTCTTGCTTGATCCTGTGAGAAGGCGTGGAAGCAGCAGAACAGGAGGGAACGCATAGTGAAAAACTGATCCCACGGAAAACCCAAGGCATCTGTTCCGTATGCCATTGGATCCCTTGTCCTTGACAAAAAAGTTGTTGAAGTTATTGTTGAACCTGGACGCAAACAGATCCACGTCCGGAATTCCCCATTTTTAGCATATTGACAGAAGATGTCGAGGTGAAGGGACCATTCTCCCGGGAACAATTGTTGGCGAAGAAGTTCTCCCCCTTGTAGGATGGAGACTATTGATCAGATTGACTCCATGAAAAAATAATGGATACTCAAAAACCGGCTTAGATCTTTGAGATCTAAAATGGGTCTGACACCATATTTGGTTTTGGAACCGTGAAAAGGTTTGAATAAAAACACTAATCCTTGGTCTTCCAAGGGGACCACCGATATCACTCTTTGAGACAAGAGATGATCCAAAACTAGAAAGAGAGACTTTTTTTTTCAATGGATCTCTGGGAACGTCTGAACTGAGAAAAACGAGAAGATGGGGAACCCTCGGAACTCTAGTTTGTGACCTAGAGAAAATTTGAGGAAGCTACCCATCTGTCTTGACATTGTTCCTGCCAGACCGTAGAAGCCTCCCCCCCCACTTGAGTGAGCGGGGGTGCCCCTTCATAAAGAGGCTTTAGTATGTTATGCTTATGCTGTTATGCTTAGTCCCACTCTGGGATGCGATTAAAGCTTAAATTTTCTTTCTCCAAACCTAAAATGGTTGGAGAAAAAACCTCCTTAGTAATATATGCAGGGGCTGCAGTGTTAAGAGCAGCTGCAACACTTGCCCCTCCTGATGGCTCACTCTGATCACCATATTACTCTCAGGGGAGAATGCCATCTTTATTGAGATGGTTCTAGTCTTCCGTGTGACTGTAGAAGTCTTACAAGAGCCCCTTTTGAGGTGTTTTTACCCCCCTTCTGATCATAGTCCGATGCACAAAGCAGAGGTACTACCAGGAGGAATGCATATACTTGCTTGAGCAATAATTCAGCTCTGTTGCTGCTATTAATGCCCAGCCTGATGCAGCAGTAAATGTGTCAGAGGAATGCCTGTGTCACCAAACCTTTTATATACCTTTGTTCTTGTGTCTCAGCCTGCAACAGCAACAATGGTGTCCATTAAAACACTCCTTCCCACGCTGGGCGTTGGAGGACGCCAAAGCCGAGCTAAGCCCTGCCCCCGTTGCCTACGGCTTCCCCTCCCTTTTTTAAAAAGGAGCTTTTTTCCACGCGAGCGTGGGCTCCGATCCTATGGGATCAGCAGAGAGAGGGAAAAAAAATGGTGAAGGGGAAGCCGAGCGGCGTGCCGTTCGCGCTGCTTTTTTTTTTCTTTCGTTGCGATCCTTCCCAGAGAAAAGGGGAAGAAAACAACACAGGGGGGCGTCTGGTGGGGAGGAAAAATCCCCCCCAGACATACCGGATGTTTGCTGCTGGCTGGAGAAGGAAAAACTGCTGTTTCCTGGACATAACGTGGGCTCTCTGAGAAGCATGAGATTTAAGTGCTCCAGTGGTGACACAGCCCCCAGTGGTGATACATAAGCATGACAACATTTACTAAATTAAAGGAGACCTTTCCCGCCGCAGGGTTTTCTGTGGTAAACCAATAGATCCAATCTTCACCTTTCAGGGTGGATTTTGTTAAACCTTCAGGAGCTGGGGATCCTCGAGGAATCCCACAATCCTGGACCTGTAATAGCACCACCACCAGTAAACTTTATGGCCTTACTACCAAAAGTACTGGATCCCAGGGTCCAGCTCTCTAAAAAGAGAAGCGTTACAGGCAAGACCTCGTTTCTTCGAATTCGAGGCCCAGGTACCATTCAATTCGGCGAAAAAGACACTTTGAATGGATCCGGCAGCATGGCTAGCCCCAGCAAGGATTACTCCAGTGAAGCTCAGCATAGCACATCTTCACTCGTGACGAACACCTTAGACACTGGCGAAAAAACTGAGGTATTCCCACCAGTGAGAGGGGTTATATAGGGAGTGCACTTTTTTAATTTAGGGCGTGCCAGTGTCCATCACCTGAAGGTGGTCTATAACCCACATAGTAACTACTATGGCTCTGTGTCCCGTGATGTACGATAAGAAGCTAACACTGCACATCACCCTGAACAGACCATACCCACCCTGAAACATGGTGGTGGCAGCATCATGTTGGGGAAGAAAACCTGTTAGAGTCTGCAAAAGCCTTTAGACTGGGGCGGAGGTTCACCTTCCAGCAGGACAACGACTCTAAACATACAGCCAGAGCTACAATAGAATGGTTTTGATCAAAGAATATTCATGTGTTAGAATGGCCTAGTCAAAGTCCAGATTTAAATGCAATTGAGAATCTGTGGCAAGACTTGAAAATTGCTGTTCAGACGCTCACCGTCCAATCAGACAGAGCTTGAGCTATTTTCCAAAGAAAAATGGGCAAAATTTCACCCTCTAGATGTGCAAAGCTGGTAGAGACATCCCCAAAAAGACTTGTAGCCAGTGGCGGCCCGTGCATTGTGGGCGCACTGGCGCCGCCCCACCTATCCCTGCTGCCACCTCCCTATCCATGCGCCCGACTCCTTTCATGATGCCGGATACATGGACTCCTATGGCGGGGGCAGGAGGGGGTGAATTATTTTGAAGCACCTGATTAGAGCCAGAGGCTCTAATAGGCTTCAGAAAAGGGTGGGCTCGGGGGGCAGAGAGTGCGCCCTGATCCCACCCAATTGTGTGACCATAGCAAATGGTACATAGCAAGTGAGACCTGTTTCCTGATTGGCCAAAGTGCCAGGCGTCCTTATTGGATGCTCAGTGCTTTGGTAGAAGTGGGACAGAGCGGAGGAAGCTGACTGGAGAAGAGACACCGGAGAAGAGGACACCCGGTAAGCGCCGGACCTCCTGCACGGCAATCCATCCGTAGGGGTGGGGGGTACTGTGAGCCGGGTGCCCTGCGATCCCTCAGGGGGGAAGGTGTGAGCGGGGTGTTCCGCGACCTATCCACAGGGGGGGGTGAGCAGAGTGGGCACACTGGCAGCATTTGATGGCCACACTGGCAGCATATGATGGGCACACTGGCAGCATTTGATGGGGACATTGGCAGCATATGATGGGCACACTGGCAGCATTTGATAGCACAGTGGCAGCGTTTAATGGGCACAGTGGCAGCATTTGAGCACAGCGGCAGCATTTGATGGCACAGTGGCTGCAATTGATGGCACAGTGGCAGCATTTGATGGGCACAGTGGCAGCATTTGATGGGCACAGTGGCATCGTTTGATGGCACAGTTGCAGCGTTTTATGGGCACAGTGGCAGCATTTGAGGGCACAGTAGCAGCATTTAATGGCACAGTGGCTGCAATTGATGATTTTTTTTTCAAAAAATTTTTGAACCCCCCCAAAAAATTTTGAGCACCAACCGCCACTGCTTGTAGCTGTAATTGCAGTGAAAGGTGGTTCTACAAAGTATTGGCTGAGGGGGGCTGAATACAAATGCATGCCACACTTGTCAGATATTTAATATTGTAATAAATTCTGAAAAAACATTTATCATTTTCATTCCACTTCACAATTATGTGCCACTTTGTGTTGGTCTATCACATAAAATCCCATTAAAATACATTTACATTTTTGGTTGTAACTTGAAAAAATGTGAAAAATTTCAAGGGGTATGAATGCTTTTTCAAGGCACTGTACACACACACACCACAGGTTTAACTGGATGGACTGGTGTCTTTTTTCAGCCTTACTGACTATGTAACTACAGTATGTAACCTTCCTGTGGCAAAACAAGTCCCTTCGACTGCCTAAAGTGCTTACCTTAGAAAATAAGTAGTTAATTTGGGGAAGGTAAACCTTCCTAACAAAGGTAAAAGTACCGGTAAGCTGTGCTTTAATTGTCAAAATGTCACAGTCAGCAGGAAGTCATAATCATCGCTTGTTAGGCCTTGTGTACATAGGTTTTTACTTGTCATCTTTACCAAGTTTTGCACAGATACAGCCTGTTCTCTCTGGGAGACTCAGTGTACTGTGGACATATAGTGGACAAATGCTCGGTACAATCCTAAAATTTGCGTGAAACTGCTGCTACATTACATTAGTTTAGTGAGGCTGAAGATACCTGAAGGACAAGAATATTAGAAAAATGTAAGAAAAGAAGCTGTAGAAATCTTGATGACAACATAGAGCACATTTTATATACTATATAACTAATAAAACTTTCTACATTGTTTAAAGTAAGCCTGTCAAACACCAGAGAAACTCAAACTGAGCATACGATGAAAAAATACATGAGGAGATTAAAGTTATTGTAAAGTCTTGTTTTTTTTTCCTATAAAAATAACAAATATGTTATACTTACTTGCTCTGTTGCAGTGAATTTGCACAGAGCAGCCCAGATCCTCCTCTTCTCAGGTCCCTCTTCTGTGATCCTGGCCCCTTCCTCCTGTTAAGTGCCCCCAGATCAAGCAGCTTGCTATGGGGGCACCTGAGCCGAGTCACAGCTCCCTGGGTCCATTCAGACACGGAGCCCCGCCATGGCCCCACACCCTCTCTCTCCTGATTGACTAGCTGACTTTGATTGACAGCAGCAGGCGCTGCTGCTGTGCCTTAGCCTACGTGCATGCACAGGACTGACGTTATCACGTCTTGGCTGGTCAATTGGCCAGAGCATGCGAACCCGGAAGGCAGACTGGGTGAAGATGGAAGCCCTGTCAGCAGTAACAGCGCGCCATTGTCTTGCAGAGTTTTTTCTTTAAAGGCAAGGGTTTACTACCGCTTTAATAAAAACAAATCATGCTGCCGATAGTTCCTGTTGTGCCGGCATTGGACATAAGCGGATGTTACCTTTAGTGAAACCCACATGTCAAGTAGATTAAAGCAAAGCTGTCTACCTTTAAAAAAAAAAAAAAAAAAAGAAAAAGCTGTCAGTTTAAGTAATATAGAATTTAAAGTCCTAAGCCTTGCTATTGCTTGGTGAGGCACCCATCACATTAAAACGACCAATACAGGGGCTAAGTTCAGACACCATATACTTATGCCCCGTACACACGATCAGATTTTCCGACAACAAATGTTGGATGTGAGCTTGTTGTCAGAAAGTCCGACCGTGTATGCTCCATCGAACATTTGCTGTCGGAATTTCCGCCCATAAATGTTTGAGAGCAGGTTCTCAAATTTTCTGCCAACAAAACTTGTTGTCGGAATTTCTGATCGTGAGTACACTAGTCCGTCGCACAAAAGTTCACGAATGCTCTGAATCAAGCAGAAGAACCTGCACTGGCTATTGAACTTCCTTTTTATAGTCCCGTTGTACGTGTTGTACATCACCGCGTTCTTGACGTTCGGAATTTCCGACAACATTTGTTTGACCGTATGTATGCAAGACAAGTTTGAGCCAACATCCGTCAGAAAAAAATCCACGGTTTTGTTGTCGGAAAATCCAATCGTGTGTACGTGGCATAAGATTGACTGATCCTTCACAGAGTTTGAATTAACTGAGTTTTTCAACCCAACATGTACATGTAGGCAGCTACATAAATACTATCACTTGGATCAGAATAACAACGAACGTCACAAGCACCTCAGCCCAGGAAACAATGAAGTGAAATTAAACCTGTGAGTCACTGTGTAATCTGAAGCCAAAAAATGTTATTTCTCATTTTCTGTTCCTGTATAACCAGACCTCAAGAAACTAGGAAAAGAGCATTTGGGCTATATATTAGTTTAAGATTCACAATTTGCACTTTTCCCAATAAGTTGAAATATACATTTATTAATTACTGTGTTGTACACAACTAAAAATAATTATCATTTATTTATTTTTAATAGACACACAAAGTAAGGCTTGGCCCTGTCCCTGCTCCCTCCTCACTGGCTGAGATTGACAGAAGCAGGAGCCATTGGCTGTCCCTGAGCCTATGGGGAGGAAAAGATCCCAGAGAACTGCTGTTCTCACGCACAGCACTGGATTGAGAAATATCATCTTAAAAAATAGATAAAAGTATAGCAAAGTATAGCAAAAGTGCTATATTAAAATCATCAGTGCTCTACTAAAAACATAGACATTACTCCATGGGTATATATAGTACATATAATAAAGGACTCCAAAAAAAAAAAAAATTCCAGTAATTGTATTCAGAAGGTGATTCTATTTCTATCTAGTCCTAGCAAGCCAAAATTGAAATATCAGTTCTTTATTGCTCGCTCACATAGGCGCAGAGGGCTGTACAAAATGGAATTTAGCGTATTTCTGCGTCTGTTGTTTGCATACAGCCTGGCCAGCAGCCTGTACAAATCAATGACAGGCTTACAGATGTTGCGGCTGTTTGCAGATTGGAGCATATTAAATATCTCCATACACAAATATAAGGTGAGGAGAGTCAAATGTCCAGTATGAAATGAATATTTAATATGTCCCAGCCAATCCTTGGAAGATGGTGCCCAGAAGGTGGATGTGGAGGTGATAAATATTTGGGAGGCCTTTCCAGAGTGCTCTTTCCTTTTCAGAGAGAGTTCCAGTTCTCCTGGGGTTGCTGCTACAGCTATATTGAGATAAGAATTGCAGCTTCAGCAAATAATGGTCTGAGGGCCTGGACAAGATTATTAATAGATTATTTTCTAGAGAGCACTGTCCTGACGTCCTGGTCTGGAGAAGGATCTTATATCTCCCTCACTGAGGAACTACCTATGGAAGCTGGATGGCAGTCAGCTTCTTTAACATTGTGAGTAAGACCTACTTTGGGACTTTCCTGTTTGTCTGCAGCTATAAGGATTTGTGTTAAGAGTTTGTTCTCTCATTGATTGGTTTTGGAGCATCCTGAACCCCACTCCTGTTTCAAGATACTCAGCAATAAATTATAAAAAAGTCTCTAGATTTCTAAAGTCTCCTAGACTGAGCCTATATTGTTAGTGTGCATGGAACTGTGCTTGTGACTGGCCACCTCTTTACTAGCAAGGTAGACCTGGTTATATTCTCTGGGGGTATGCATGCAATACATTACCATTTTCAACTAATTTGGGAGATTTCTCTTCACAGCCTGTCCTTTAGACTCAACAGAAAGTGAGAGAATATCTTTCTAATGTGAGGAAAATCCCATCTTAGACACTTGTCACAGGTGCAAGTGTCCTCATTGGAATATTTCTCATCTATTAAAAATTTTGGATTTTCCCTCATTTTCATTCCCATTGACATTGATGATTAGGACAAGAAAATGGATCTCTCTAAAGTTGAATACACAATATACAATTTTTGTTGTTTTATTTTATATTTACCTTCAACTATGTAGTGCAAGGGCCTGCCTGATTGCATACAAATTGATAATTGTAAAAAAATGTATAGTGTGTAGCCAGCTTAAAAGGACACATATTGAAAATCTGACAGCAGTTCCAACCCCTCATTGTGCTATCTAAATCTAAAAAAGGAAAACAAATCTACCTATACTTATACTTTAATTTCTTCACAGTGCCTTGAGATACAGAGGTGCATGTTTTGTTTTTTTTTACAGTGGTTTTAGTGCTTGTTAAGAACATGTACTGTAAATACATTACTGTACAGGATCTGGGCACAGGTTTAATTTAAACGCTGCTGTTTGTCCACCTTTTTATCTTTTGTCATTTGTAATGCCCCGTACACACGGTCGGATTTTCCAACGGAAAATGTGTGATAGGACCTTGTTGTCGGAAATTCCGATCGTGTGTAGGCTCCATCACACATTTTCCATCGGATTTTCCTACACACAAAGTTTGAGAGCAGGATATAAAATTTTCCGACGACAAAATCCGTTGTCGGAAATTCCGATCGTGTGTACACAAATCCGATGGACAAAGTACCACGCATGCTCAGAATAAATAAAGAGATGAAAGCTATTGGCCACTGCCTCGTTTATAGTCCCAACGTACGTGTTTTACATCATCGCGTTCAGAACGATCAGATTTTCCGACAACTTTGTGTGACCGTGTGTATGCAAGACAAGTTTGAGCCAACATCCATCGGAAAAAATCCTAGGTTTTTGTTGTCGGAATGTCCAAACAAAGTCCGACCGTGTGTACGGGGCATTCGCGCGTTTTTTTTCTCCCATATACATTTTATAGTTTATTACATGCTAAACATGCATTGTGTTAGTCATATATGAACCTTTTTTTCTTTTCACTACTTTTTTACAGTTGTATCGGTATTGCATATCAGTCATAGTTGGTATTGCATATTGTTATATTGCACGTTCGCACTTTATAGTTTATCACATGCTTTATATATGTTACATAGTTACATAGTAGGTGAGGTTGAAAAAAGCCACAAGTCCATCAAGTCCAACCTATGTGTGTGATTATATGTCAGTATTACATTGTATATCCCTGTATGTTGCGGTCATTCAGGTGCTTATCTAATAGTTTCTTGAAGCTATCGATGCTCCCCGCTGAGACCACCGCCTGTGGAAGGGAATTCCACATCCTTGCCGCTCTAATAGGGCGTACACACGGTCGGACTTTGTTCGGACATTCCGACAACAAAATCCTAGGATTTTTTCCGACGGATGTTGGCTCAAACTTGTTTTGTCTACACACGGTCGCACAAAGTTGGCGGAAAATCCGATAGTTCTAAACGCGGTGACATAAAACATGTACGTCGGGACTATAAACGGGGCAGTGGCCAATAGCTTTCATCTCTTTATTTGTTCTGAGCATGCGTGGCACTTTGTCCGTCGGATTTGTGTACACACGATCGGAATTTCTGACAACGGATTTTGTTGTCGGAAAACTTTATCTCCTGCTCTCCAACTTTGTGTGTCGGAAAATCCGATGGAAAATGTCCGATGGAGCCCACACACGGTCGGAATTTCCGACAACACGCTCCGATCGGACATTTTCCATCGGAAAATCCGACCGTGTGTACGGGGCATTACAGTAAAGAACCCTCTACGTAGTTTAAGGTTAAACCTCTTTTCTTCTAATTTTAATGAGTGGCCACGAGTCTTGTTAAACTCTCTTCTGCGAAAAAGTTTTATTTCTATTGTAGGGTCACCAGTACGGTATTTGTATATTGAAATCATATCCCCTCTCAAGCATCTCTTCTCCAGAGAGAATAAGTTCAGTGCTCGCAACCTTTCCTCATAACTAAGATCCTCCAGACCCTTTATTAGCTTTGTTGCCCTTCTTTGTACTCGCTCCATTTCCAGTACATCCTTCCTGAGGACTGGTGCCCTGAACTGGACAGCATACTCTAGGTGATGCCGGACCAGAGTCTTGTAGAGTGGGAGAATTATCGTTTTATCTGTGGAGTTGATCCCCTTTTTAATGCATGACAATATTCTGTTTTCTTTGTTAGCAGCAGCTTGGCATTGTATGCCATTGCTGAGCCTATCATCTACTAGGACCCCCAGGTCGTTTTCCAACCTAGATTCCCCCAGAGGTTCTCCCCCCAGTGTATAGATTGCATTCATATTTTTGCCACCCAAATGCATTATTTTACATTTTTCTACATTGAACCTCATTTGCCATGTAGTTGCCCACCCCATTAATTTTTTCAGTTCTTTTTGCAAGGTTTCCACATCCTGCGGAGAAGTTATTGCCCTGCTTAGCTTAGTATCGTCTGCAAATACAGAGATTGAACTGTTTATCCCATCCTCCAGGTTGTTTATGAACAAATTAAATAGGATTGGTCCCAGCACAGAACCCTGGGGAACCCCACTACCCACCCCTGACCATTCTGAGTACTCCCCATTTATCACCACCCTCTGAACTCGCCCCTTGTAGCCAGTTTTCAATCCATGTACTCACCCTATGGTCCATGCCAACGGACCTTATTTTGTACAGTAAACGTTTATGGGGAACTGTGTCAAATGCTTTTGCAAAATCCAGATACACCACGCCTACGGGCCTTCCTTTATCTAGATGGCAACTCACCTCCTCATAGAAGGTTAGTAGATTGGTTTGGCAAGAACGATTTTTCATGAATCCATGCTGATTACTGCTAGTGATACCGTTCTCATTACTAAAATCTTGTATATAGTCCCTTATCATCCCCTCCAAGAGTTTACATACTATTGATGTTAGGCTAACTGGTCTGTAATTCCCAGGGATGTATTTTTGGCCCTTTTTAAATATTGGTGCTACATTGGCTTTTTTCCAATCAGCTGGTACCATTCCAGTCAGTAGACTGTCTGTAAAAATAAGGAACAACGATCTGGCAATCACTTGACTGAGTTCCCTAAGTACCCTCGGATGCAAGCCATCTGGTCCCGGTGATTTATTAATGTTAAGTTTCTCAAGTCTAATTTTAATTCTGTCCTCTGTTGACCATGGAGGTGCTTCCTGTGTTGTGTCATGAGGATAAAAACTGCTGTTTTGGTTACTGAAGCCCCCCGATTCACTTGTGAAGACTGAGAAGAATAAATTCAATACCTTCGCCATCTCCCCATCCTTTGTAACCAGATGTCCTTCCTCATTCTTTATGGGGACAATATGGTCTGTCCTCCCTTTTTCACTGTTTACATACTTAAAGAATTTGTTGGGATTTTTTTTGCTCTCCTCCGCTATGTGTCTCATGTTCTATCTTAGCCGTCCTAATTGCACCCTTACATTACTTGTTGCATTCTTTATAAAGTCTTGATACTGAGGATGATCCCTCAACCTTGTATTTTTTGAAGACCTTCTCCTTTGCTTTTATATACATTTTTACATTGGAGTTAAGCCATCCAGGACTTTTGTTCGCTCTTTTAAATTTATTACTCAATGGGATGCATTGGCTAATGCCCTTATTTAATATGCTCTTAAAGCAAACCCATCTCTCCTCAGTGTTCTTTGTTCCTAATATTTTATCCCAATTTATGCCTTTTAGCAAGGTTTGTAGTTTAGGGAAGTTGGCTCTTTTGAAATTCAGTGTCTTTGTATTCCCTTTATGTTTCCTATTTGTGTGATTTATACTGAAACGAATTGACCTGTGATCGCTGTTACCTAAATTGCCCCGTATTTCCACATCCGTGATCAGGTCTGTATTGTTGGTAATCAGTAGATCCAGGAATGTTTTATTTCTAGTTGGTACGTCTACCATCTGACCCATAAAATTGTCCTGCAAGACATTAAGGAACTGGAGAGCCTTAAATGAATGCGCGGTTCCCTCCGCCCAGTCTATGTCTGGATAATTAAAATCCCCCATTATGATAACACTTCCCATCCTTGCTGCTAATCCAAATTGTGATAGGAGATCCGTCTCCACTTCCTCCCTCAGGTTAGGGGGGCTATAGCATACTCCCAGTATTATTTTCCCCTTAGCTTCATCACTTTGGAGCTCTACCCATAAGGATTCCACCTCCTCCCTAGCTCCCTCAGTGATGTCATCTCTCACATTAACTTGTACATTATTCTTGATATATATAGGCATACCCCTCCCCCTTTTTTACCCTCTCTATCTTTGCAGTAAAGGGTATACCCTTAAATGTTTGCCAGCCAATCATGAGAGCTGTTGAACCAGGTCTCTGAAATTCCCACAAAATCCAAATCCTCCTCATACAACAGTATCTCTAGTTCACCCATCTTGTCCGCCATGCTCCTGTCATTGGTGAAAATGCCACATAGTTTAGACCGATCGCATATTGTCCTCATATTGGGTGTTTCGAGATTGCAACTAGGACTTGCTACTATACTTACCTTGTGTTTTTGTACTTTGGTCAACCTACCACTAATTCCCCCAATACTACCCTCTGAAATATCTTCCGCGCTGACTATCTCTAACTCTGGACCCTCCCCCCCATCGCCTAGTTTAAAAATCCCTCTAACTTTTTGGCCATCTTTATTCCCAGCAGATCTGCACCCTCCTCTTTTAGGTGCAGTCCGTCCCTTCTATAGTACCGGTTATCGACTGAGAAGTTGGCCCAGTCCTCCAGGAACCCAAACCCCTCCTTACTACACCAGCTCTTCAGCCACTTGTTTACTTCCCTAATCTCCCTCTGCCTTTCTCGTGTGGCTCGATGTACTGGTAGTATTCCTGGGAATACTACCTTGGAGGTCCTTTTCCTCAATTTAGCTCCAAAGTCCCTAAAATCGTTCTTTAGGACACTCCATCTGCCTCTGACTTTGTCATTGGTGCCAACGCGCACCATGACAGCTGGGTCTTCCCCAGCCCCTCCCAGTAATCTGTCCACAAGATCCGTGATGTGCCGAACCCGAGCACCCGGTAGACAACATACTGTTCAGCGCTTCAGGTCTTTGTTACAGATTGCCCTCTCTGTCCTTCTAAGAAATGAGTACCCTACCACCAGAATCTGTCTTTCCTTTCCCTTCTCTGCCCCCCCACTCTCACTGGAGGGGTTCTTCCCCTGGCAGCTAGGAGAGTCCCTCAGCTCCAGCAGTGCTGGTCCCTGACTGGTTTCACCAATGTAACTCAATGGAGCATACCTATAGGGATGCTCCAGTCCTGGATCGTCCTCCCTGGCACTTCCCCCTCTACCCTTCCTGACTGTCACCCATCTACACTTTGCTAGTGCCTGCACCTATTTGTCTCCACCCGCCTCTGTGCTGGCCCCTGCCGGCACCTGCCGTGTACGTTCCTGACTCTCCTTTAGCATAGAGGGACTTCTCAGTGCTGACAGTTGCTTCCCCAGATTCAGAACCTGGGCTTCCAGGGAAACAATGTGCTTACATTTTGCACAGCAGTATTCGCCTTCGATCGGATGATCAAGGAACGCATACATGCAGCAAGATGTACAAAGAGTCGCATCTCCACACCCGCCGGCCATCGTACCTATTAAATTTAGTGAGGATTGGGGATTATACCCTGTCCAAATTACCTAACAGCTAGCTTCCTGACACTAATACTCAAGACAATACACAGGTACACAACAAGACAATACACAGGTACTTACAGACCTACGTTCACTCGCAGAACAGTCGCAGACCTACGTGCACTCGCAGACCTACATGCACTCACAGACCTACGTGCGCTCGCAGGCCACTCGCAGACCTACGTGCACTCGCAATACACAAGTATACAGTACACAATACACAAGTACTAACGATCCACACATACAACTCAGACAACACTCAGGTACTCACACTACACAGGTACTATGACCCCTGTTAAAACCTCCTGTTTTAAACTCTGGTTTTAACTCACCACTTAGACCAGTTCCACTTACACAGAGTTCCAACAGACTCACAAATGAGCAGGCTCACTTTGAGTTCTACACAAGGTTATATAGGTCTCAAGCACCTGTGAGCAATTAACCACTTGAAAAGCTAAAAGGAAAAGCCCCAATAATGCAACCCAGCAATCAAAAAGCAAGACTTTTTCACTCTCCACTCAAGGTCCCCCTTCTGGTTTTATGCATATGCATTGTGTCATCATGAATTGCACAGTTTAACTTTAGCGCTGCACTTTATATTTTGATTTACACTTTTGTGCCCAATATCTGGGTTATTGTGTTCAGCTGCTGATTTACCTTTATTCACTAAGTGCGGGTATAATTCTACATTTATTAAGAAAACTCAATGGGTAGATGAAGCTGTGCAGAGTTTTCTTTGGATCCCTTTGCGGGTGGATTTCCAAAAGTTGTCACCCAAGATAGCTAAGAGATATACCTCAGTATTGCAAAATTGGAGCTATGGTCGCAAAATAGACTCAGACAGTGTGGTTATCCGCAGGCCAAACAAGAAAGATGTTCAACATTACATTACTACAGTAAATGCCAAAGGTGAAACCCTGAAGTTACCAGACCCCAGATACTACTGGTAGTTACTATCGAATTGTGTTTATGGTGGGGCCCATATTCACCTGTATATGTGTTTAGATATAGAGATCATTGTAGCTTAGGTATATTATAGGGTGTATTTACACTGCTTTACTGCTCTCGGCTGAGGATAATTAACATTTACTCAAGATTCACTCATGTATATATTGCACTGTGTTATCATAGGGATAGGATGCATTTTTTTTTGCTGTCTATTTTTCTCTTTCAGGTATTCCTGCACCCATTGCATCATCCTTGGACAGGGAGAGACAGTGATTCAATGTGGATAGCAATGCTAACCTTTTATGTCCTTTGCTACTGTATATATTAGATAGATAGTTAGGATATAAGGCTACTGTTTATATTTCCTCTTTTATATTGTTCAGATGGTACGCTACACGTAAAATTGTATATATTATCTGCTATTTATATGCCCTTGTGTGAAATGCCATTTGCCTATGTATATTCATTGTTGTTTATTTCATGTGGTACGCCACATGTCTTGTTATATTTTTTCTATTCCTGTTTCCCCACCTATCCCAGTTTTTGCCAGGACCCTTTGCACTCAAGCTTGACAGTTCAAATTATTTTTCTGCAAACTCAGAGACATAGTTTTCCTAGGCAGGGGGAGGATGTAGCACCCTCATGTTTAGGCAGGGTTGCTATCAAATTTAGTTGCCAGGTGATAGTTGCCTTGGCCAATTGTTAGGAGATCAATTGATTCCTCTCTAAATCTGCACTTGTTGCACCCTTTCTCTTCTGTCACTGGGTGGCACTGTGATAGTGACATTAGATAAGACAGAGGCTTTGCAAGCTCAAACATGAATGGATGGGGTGTCTCAGCCAATGGGAAGGGATGTTCTTTGGTCCCTTGACCTACTGGAAGAGCCTATTTATTTGGGTGGAGTCAGATGATCGGGGTTCTGCGCCACCCAGATGGCTGTCTGGGTGGACGTGTGACATGCTGCCCCAGACTGCTAGGCTGGAAGCCTGAGGCCTATCCCGGGGACGTTTAGCTGCTAGGCTGCCTAAGGGCCCTTCTAGAAGCGGGAGAGCAGCGTAGGTTTGGGACTACTGGCTTGCAGTCCAACCAGAAGTAGTGGTTCCACCAGACAGGGAACTAGCTGTGGTTGAAGGTAGAAGGGGAAAATGTCGCCACTAAGGGCCATCCACCTTGTTACCGGAGACCACTGTGAGTAAGCTGAAGCCAGTACCAGAGAAGTCTTCTCACCAGCTGGGGACGGTGAAGAAATGGGAAAACTTTAGTGAGTGCCAAGACAGGGACCCAGCGGGACAGCAGAGGTGATGCTTGCGGAGCATCAGTGGGTGCCGAGCCAGGAACCTAGCAGGTCGGCAGGGGTGACGCTTGAGAGGTATCTGTGAATACCAAGCCAGGGACCCAGCAGGGAAGCGGGGGTGATGCTTGAGGAAGATACTGAGCACTAAAGTGGAAGAGCGCAGGGGATCCAGTGGCTATTGGATTCAAAGTCTAGTGAAAGACTGGGAGTTCGTTGAGTAAAGGCCCACAGTGAGTGACTGTGGAGTAAGCGGAGAACTGTTTTGTTGCCAATAATTGAGATTGTTGCCATAAGAGACAGTGACCCTACCTATGCAGAAGTAATGTCCGGCTGGAGGCCTTCACCTGTATAGCTGTCTTCCTATAGAAGTCTCGGAGTCTGCCAATTATCATTGCATCTACTTAAGGGTGTCCTGGCTCTAACCCCCTCTCCCACAGTTCTGTTCAAGAGACAATAAATTTCTTTGCATTCAAAAAGTGTCTGGCTTCCACCTTTTCATCTTGCAATACACCCACCAAGCCTTGTAACCCACTCTACACAGAAGCATGTCAATTCTCCCTGACCCTGGAGGTCACCATTTGGGCCTCTAGAGGTATCAGACCTTTCTACATATATGTTTGTAGTGACAGTTATTATTTCAGGCTTGTGATTGTGATTTTAAATGCCCATTTCCTGTTATTGCTGAAAATACAAAGTAATAGACATTATGGAAAATAATAACGTTCATGACCTAGGTTACCGATTTATAAATGACAAGCTTCTCTCCTCCTCACTAGCCACAGAACATCATTACAAAAGTTTCACACTGCGTCTGCATTTTACATTCCTATACAGTAAATGTTGCAGCATCTTGCCTTGAAGTCCTGAAGCAAGCAAAGCATAAAAGTACATTTAGAACCTGTGTTGATGGGCTTTTGTTCGCGTCATGCAGCCTCTGCATTCCCATACAAGTTTATGGGAAAGTTTGAAGCAGGTCAAATGCAGATCAGAAAGAGGTTAACTGTAGGGTAAATGCACCTGCTTTCCCCAGTCAAAAAAATCAAGCTGTACTGTACTTAAAATTTCTATGTTTTTCAAACATATATTGTAAAATATTCCTACAAGAGAGTCTAACTACACACAGCACAAAAAAAGTTATGAAGAATAGTGCAACACTGTAAATTAAAGGGATTAACTGTGATGTTTGGACCCCTTGATGTCTTAGCTTTGAGAACAGTTCTCAGAAGGCCCTGTAGCCACACCCTTACCGATCACTTAAAAGTGAAACTAACTAAGCTACAAATTTATTTTTAACTACTTGACTAGGTAACATGCCCAAGTGTGTTATAATAACATACAGTACCTCACAAAAGTGACTACACCCTTCATAGTTTTGTAAATATTTTATTATATCTTTTCATGTGACAACACTGAAGAAATGACACTTTGCTACAATGTAAAGTAGTGAGTGTATAGCTTGTATAACATTGTAAATTTGCTGTTCCCTCAAAATAACTCAACACACAGCCATTAATGTCTAAACCGCTGGCAACAAAAGTGAGTACACCCCTAAGTGAAAATGTTCAAATTGGGCCCAAAGTGTCAATATTTTGTGTGGCCACCATTATTTTCCAGCACTGCCTTAAGGGGTTTGTAAACCCTTGTGTTTTTTCACCTTAATGCATCCTTAATGCACCTGACCCCCTTCGATCCCTCAGCGGAGACGCGCTGGACCTCTCTGCCTGGGGTTCACAGCTCTTGATTGGATAGATTGATAGCAGCGCAGCCATTGACTCCCGCTGCTGTCAATCAAATCCAAAGGCGTGGGTGCCGGGGGGGCAAGTCCCACATTCTGCATCTATGGACACAAATGCTGGACTCGAGAGCACGCCCGCAAAGTAACCCCCTGGGAGAGCACTTCTCCTAGGGGATTATACTATGCAGGAAGGAGCTGGGGAACCCAGAAGAGGATGATCAGGGCCACACTGTTGAAAACGAACTCCACAGTGGAGGTTAGTATGGCATGTTTGTTATTTAATAAAAAAAACAAAAACAAAGCTTTACAATTACTTTAACCCTCTTGGGCATGGAGTTCACCAGAGCTTCACAGGTTGCCACTGGAGTCCTCTTCCACTCCTTCATGATGACATCAGAGAGCTGGTGGATGTTAGAGACCTTGTGCTCCTCCACCTTCCGTTGGAGGATTCCCCACAGATGCTCAATAGGGTATAGGTCTGGAGACATGCTTGGCCAGTCCATCACCTTTACCCTCCACTTCTTTAGCAAGGCAGTGGTTGTCTTGGAGATGTGTTTGGGGTCATTATCATGTTGGAATACTACCCTGCGGCCCAGTCTCCGAAGGAAGGGGATCATGCTCTACTTCAGTATGTCACAGTACATGATGAGATTCATGGTTCCCTGAATGAACTGTAGCTCCCCAGTGCCGGCAGCACTCATGCAGCCCTAGACCATGACACTCCCACCACCATGCTTGACTGTAGGCAAGACACACTTGTCTTTGTACTCCTCACCTGGTTGCCACCACACATGCTTGAAAACATCTGAACCAATTAAGTTTATCTTGGTCTCAACAGACCACAGGACATGGTTCCAATAATCCATGTCTTTAGTCTGCTTGTCTTTAGCAAAATGTTTGCAGGCTTTCTTGTGCATCATCTTTAGAAGAGGCTTCCTTCTGGAGCGACAGCCGTGCAAACCAATTTGATGCACTGCGCGGCATATGGTTTGAGCACTGACAGGCTGACCCCTTCAACCTCTGCAGCAATGCTGGCAGCACTGATACATCTATTTCCCAAAGACAACCTCTGGATATGATGCTGAGCACGTGCACTCAACTCTTTTGGTTGACCATGATGTTTTGAGTGGAACATGTCCTTTTAAACCGCATTATGGCCTTGGCCACCATACTGCAGCTCAGTTTCAGGGTCTTGGCAATCTTCTTATAGCCTAGTCCATCTTTATGTAGAGCAAAAATTCTGTTTTTCAGATCCTCAGAGAGTTCTTTGCCATGAGCTGCCATGTTGAACTTCCAGTGAGCAGTATGAGAGAGTGAGAGCGATAACACCAAATTTAACACACCTGCTCCCCATTTACACCTGAGACCTTGTAACACTAACGAGTCACATGGGACCGGGGGAGGGAAAATGGCTAATTGGGCCCAGTTTGTACTCACTTTTGTTGTCAGCGGTTTAGGCATTATTGGCTGTGTGTTGAGTTATTTTGAGGGGACAGCAAATTGACATTGTTATACAAGCTGTACACTCACTACTTTACATTGTAGCAAAGTGTAATTTCTTCAGTGTTGTCACATGAAAAGATATAATAAAATATTTACAAAAATGTGAGGGGTGTACACACTTTTGCGAGATACTGTATATCATATAAAAAGCACACTCACGTATTATTTCTTTCAAACTACAAAAGGAAGCTATATTTATTTCCGTGGGTCAAGGAACCACAGGAGCGTGCCTCTTGCCTCATGTCAACCAAAAGATAAAGCGATTGCGCACTACTAAGGCATGTCTGTGCAGACCACCTGAAAACACATAAAACATTTTCCCCTTAGAATGACAATGCACATTGTTGGGTTGGTATGATCTTTTCCAGATCTTGGTCAAGGAAAAGCTCAATAAAGCAGTCTTGTGCGTAAAGAAAAAAATGGTTCACCTGTTTCGTATGCAGCTGACACTTCATCAAGGTTCAAGCTTGGCATAAATGCTTGATATTCATATAGTTTAAATTGTTAATATTTACAGTATATATTGCAAAATGTATCAAAAGCATGTCAAAGACTGCACATCATGTAACAAAAGTTAGATACAGTTTGCTTTAAACAAAAAAGATTTTCTAAAAGATTTTCTTGGCATAAGAAAACACAGAATGTTTGACTTTGAGAAACATATTCAACAATATATATTTTTCTTGAACAAGTCTGGACGTCTGGTGTGTCACTGTGCTTTTAAAGCGGTAGTAAACTCTCTAATGCCGCGTACACACAAGCGGACTTTCCTGCAGTCTTGGTCCGGCGGACTGGACTCTGACGAACAATTCGATCTTGTGTGGGCTCCAGTGGACTTTTTTTTTCCAAAAGTCCGACGGACCTAGAAATAAAACATGTTTTAAATCTTTCCGACGGACTCGAGTCCGGTCGAAAAATCCGCTTGTCTGTATGCTAGTCCGACAGACTAAAACCGACGCTAGGGCAGCTATTGGCTACTGGGTATCAACTTCCTTATTTTAGTCCGGTGTACGTCATCACGTACGAATCCGTCGGACTTTGGTGTGATCGTGTGTAGGCAAGTCTGTTCATTAGGAAAGTCCGTCGGAAGTCCGTCGAAAGTCAGTCGGATAGAGCGTCGGACCAGTCCGGTCAAAAAGTCTGCTCGTGTGTACGTGGCATAACAGATACCCAATATAAACAACATTCTAACGTAAATATCGATTTTCAGTCAAATGGGCACTAAGAGTATGTCCAAAAATTGTTCTTACTGTTTTTTTTCTTTTATATTATAAACGCTCATCCTCGATATTAGCCACCACCATAGGAACTGTGGTCTTCCGGGTTATGTATTCTATTTTACTTCCGCCCGCAGCTATTATTGTCCCTAATCCCGCGCATGCGCAGTAATACCTATATCCAAGGTGTTCACGATCCTCTTCACATTGCAGAAGTACAATTAAATGTGAAAATGAGGGGTGAGTGTGGCGCCGTCCTAAATCCTATTACTAAAAACAAACTTCCCCAATAATTAACTGTAAACACGAAAAAAGTATTAAAGTGACATGCGCTATAATCCTTAGAGAAAAAAAAGGAAAATAATATATAAATAAATAAACAAGATGAAATATATCACACGTGACATGCAGCTTGTGACAATGATATCATAAACCTTAAAAATGATAAAAATATTATGTGATCACACATAAATAGGTGATAATTAAACAGTCTGTATAAATGGTGTCACTTTGTAAAAAATGCTGTTTAAACCAGCTGTAATGTGTGCCCAGTGCACCATAAAGTGAGAAACAACAGTCTCTGTGAAATTTCCTGGTGTATCCCTTTAAACCAAGGCAGGTGTATTCCACTTGTGTCTCCTGCTATATTGTGGTAACCGAGTGCTTGTGTCTCGCGCTGTGATCGTGCAGACACTCACCAGCTTTTTATCCCCTTCAGGGATAACGTGCAGTCACAGTGTGTGCCACTGTGCGGCAGTACTTGGCAGGATCAGGATCAAGATGTCATTTGAACATGAAGGAGAAAGGAGAATTCCATAGTGTAAAACCATATAACATTTTTATTTAGGTCAAATACAGGTGGTACTCACAATGTAGTGGATTCAAATAAGCAATAAGCTATCCAAAAAAAGAGCGTCAGATACGAGGAGATGTTTGCAAGGCGTCAGAATAGGCTTCGTCAGAGGACGTCTACGGGAGTGTCCTCTGATGAAACGCGCGTAGGGCGTGGCCTATTCTGACGCCTTGCAAACATCTCCTTGTATCTGACGCTCTTTTTTTGGATAACTTATTGCTTATTTGAATCCACTACAATGTGAGTACCACCTGTATTTGACCTAAATAAAAATGTTAAATGGTTTTACACTATGGAATTCTCCTTCATGTTCAAATGACATCTAGATCCTGATCCTGCCAAGTACTGCCGCACAGTGGCACACACTGTGACTGCACGTTACCCCTGAAGGGGATAAAAAGCTGGTGAGTGTCTGCACGATCACAGTGCGAGACACAAGCACTCGGTTACCACAATATAGCAGGAGACACACGTGGAATACACCTGCCTTGGTTTAAAGGGATACACCAGGAAATTTCACAGAGACTGTTGTTTCTCACTTTATGGTGCACTGGGCACACATCACAGCTGGTTTAAACAGCATTTTTTACAAAGTGACACCATTTATACAGACTGTTTAATTATCACCTATTTATGTGTGATCACATAATATTTTTTATCATTTTTAAGGTTTATGATATCATTGTCACAAGCTGCATGTCACGTGTGATATATTTCATCTTGTTTATTTATATATTATTTTCCTTTTTTTTCTCTAAGGATTATAGCACATGTCACTTTAATACTTTTTTCGTGTTTACAGTTAATTATTGGGGAAGTTTGTTTTTAGTAATAGGATTTAGGACGGCGCCACACTCACCCCTCATTTTCACATTTATCCTTTCGCTCACTCCACTTCGGTGGAGACAGCGTGCGTGAGGGCAGAAGTCCAATATTTAGTTTCTCACCTAATTCCGTTGCGCGGATTTCCCATTTAATTTTTGCCAGAAGTACAATTAAGTCTCACGTGATGTCAGGGCTGACATCGACACTCAGAAATGACGCAGCCCCGGCATACACCCTGCATTTTTCCGGCAGGGTCTCTGCTTGCCGGAAAAATAGGAAATAAGCCGCATGCGCGGGTGACGTCAGAAGTGAAAAATATACAGAATACAGGGAAGGCAAGCAGATAAGGAGACTTTCACATAGCGCAACTCGTTTTAAAACCTGCAATTGTCCATTTACATAAAAGTCGTCAGAATGGGTATAACCACTTTAATGAGGGTGGGTCAACCACCAAGGTATTATATTTGCAGAGGTGAGTAGGTGTAGCATTGTAGCTTCATATGTATTAGTTAAAGTATGCAACAAAGACCTCAGGTTTTGATCTAAATGTTGGAAATAGTTTTGTTTTTCTGTGCTGTCTAGCTGAATTGGGTGCTGAGGAAATGTCGTGATTCACTTCCTGAAGGGGGTTCAGTGGTACTTTTATACTTATATGCAATGGCACACTTAGGGAATGTGCAGGGGGGACAGCAGCAGTTCAGGGTGAGGGGTCTGTACTTGGAAAGGCGAGGTTAGTACTAGGAGAAGGGGGTGTCTGTACTGAGGGGTCTGTACTGGGAAGGAGGAGGTTAATACTAGGATTGGGGGGTGTCTGTACTGAGGGGTCTGTACTGGGAAGGAGGAGGTTAATACTAGGAGAGGGGGGTGTCTGTACTGAGAGGTCTGTACTAAGGAGGAGGGGGGGTTAGTCTGTACTGAGAAGCTGTACCGGTGGGGTCTGTACTGAGAAGGGGTGTCTTTACAGAGGGGCCTGTACTGGGGGGGTCTGTATGGAGGGGCCTGTAATAAGGGGGGTGTCTGTACTGGTGGGCTGCGTAGCAGGGAGGTCAGTCAGTATTAAATGGTCTGTGCTGGAAAGGGTTATCTGTACTGAGAGGTCTGTACTGGGGAGGGGTGTCTGTACTAGGAAGAGGTGTCTCTAACAAGGGGTACCGAGGGGTGTGCTGGGAGGGGGGATTTAGGGATGTTAGAAAAGATCTGTACTGTGGGGATATGGGCTTGGGAGTGGATTTGTATTGGTAAGAAAGGGGTAAATTTTGTACTCTGTAAAGTGATCTGTGTGTTACACACTCCTGACCCCTGGGTAATGCACTCCTGACCCCTGCGCTCTGTGCAATATGTACTACTAACCCCTGCGTTCTGTGCATTAGGCACTCCAGAGCCCTGCGCACTATGGAAACTGGTGAACCAGATGCTGGAACTGCTGTGAATAGCAACCAATCAGCGTCTATTTTCAGCTTGTTCCGTTAAGCTTTGAAAATGAAAGCTAAAAGCTGATTGGTTGCCACTCACAGCTGCTCCAGATTCTGGCTTCAGTTTTGATAAATTCCCCTCACTGTCTTTTGCTTTTCATACTCCTAATCACTGTACTCTGTACACTGGGCTTTATATGACATATTCATGACCACTACACTCTAAGTACATGACTCCTGAAGTAACTGGGCTGTGTGCAGCAAAGCATGTCTAATTGAACAGTTTCGTTTTTTTAAATGAGCGTGTTGAGGTTTGTATGTGTCTGTTAGACGCTCATTTGTGGCACAGTCATTAACCCTTTTGCTGCCACAGTTGTAAGACATGGTGGTGGCAGCCAGGGGTGTTACACACACTACCAAAGACTGCAGCTGTGGGAAGTACAGTATGTATGCACTCCACCAGTCTAAAAGATGTCTTTAGAGAATTTATCACCCAAATATTATATCACATAGGAGACTCTTTGTCCCCTAAAAGATATGAATAAAATTTTAATGAAAGTAAAAAAATGTATTAATAAATTTACACCCAAGCACTTAAAACCTCCCTCTAAACAATTCTGAGCACAACTCGCCCCCACCAGCACACATACAAACGTAAATGCACCCCCTGGGAGTGCCTTCATATGAAAATGTTGCTTGCAATACACATAACATATCGCTGCACACGCCGGAATAACAGCAATAATTCTAGGCCCATTATTCAACTCTAAACTGATGACCTGTAGGGGATTTTAACGTGTTGTCTATGGAAAATATAGGGTACAGAAGTTTGTTATTATTTTGCAGGCACGTACAAATTTAAAGCTTGATGTGTTTGGTATCTACACTGAGCAAAATTATAAACGCAACACTTTTGTTTTTGCCCCTATTTATCATGAGCTGAACGCAAAGATCTACGACTTTTTCTATGCACACAAAAGGCCTATTTCTCTCAAATATTGTAAACAAATCTGTCTAAATCTGTGTTAGTGAGCACTTCTCCTTTGCCGAGATAATACATCTACCTCACAGGTGTGGCATATCAAGATTCTGATTATACAGCATGATTATTGCACAGGTGTGCCTTAGGCTGGCCACGATGAAAGGCCACTCTAAAATGTGCAGTTTTACTGTATTATGGGGGTCGGGGGGTGTCCGAAAACCAGTCAGTATCTGGTGTGACCACCATTTGCCCCACGCAGTGCAGCACATCTCCTTTGCATAGAATTGATCAGGTTGTTGATTGTGGCCTGTGGAATGTTAGTCCATTCCTCTTTAATGTCTGTGCAAAGTTGCTGGATATTGTCAGGAACTGGAAAACGCTGTTGTATACACTGATCCAGAGCATCCCAAACATGCTCAATGGGTGACATGTCCATCGAGCATGCTGGCCATGCAAGAACTGGGATTTTCAGCTTCCAGGAATTGTGTACAGATCCTTGCAACATGGGGCCGTGCATTATCATGCTGCAACATGAGGTGATGGTTGTGGATGAATGGCACAACAATGGGCCTCAGGATCTCGTCACAGTATCTCTGTGCATTTAAGATGCCATCAATAAAATGCACCTGTGTTCGTTGTCCATAGCATACGCCTGCCCATACCATAACCCCACTGCCCCCATGGGTCACTCAATCCACAACGTTGACATCAACAAACCGCTCACCCACACAACATCATACACGTTGTCTGCCATCTACCCTGTACAGTGAAAACCGGGATTCATCCGTGAAGAGAACACCTCTCCAAAGTGCCAGACGCCATTGAATGTGAGCATTTGCCCACTCAAGTCGGTTACGATGACGAACTGCAGTCAGTTCGAGATCCCGATGGGGACGACAAGTATGCAGATGAGCTTCACTGAGACGGTTTCAGTTTGTGCAGAAATTTTGGAGGTGAAGATGTTGGATGTGGAGGCCCTGGGCTGGTATGGTTACACGTGGTCTGCGGTTGTGAGGCCGGTGGGATGTACTTCCAAATTCTCTGAAACACCTTTGGGGACGGCTTATGGTAGAGAAATAAACATTCAGTTCAAGGTCAACAGCTCTGGTGGACATTCCTGCAGTCAGCATGCCAATTGCATGCTTCTCAAAACTTGTGACATCTGTGGCACTCTGCTGTATGATAAAACTGCACATTTTAGAGTGGCCTTTCATTGTGGCCAGCCTAAGGCACACCTGTGCAATAATCATGCTGTCTAATCAGCATCTGGATATGCCACACCTGTGAGGTGGATGGATTATCTCGGCAAAGGAGAAGTGCTCACTAACACAGATTTAGACAGATTTGTTTACAATATTTGAGAGAAATAGACCTTTTGTGTACACAGAAAAAGTCGTAGATCTTTGCGTTCAGCTCATGATAAAAAAGGGCAAACAAGTGTTGCGTTCATAATTTTGTTCGGTGTATTTACTCGACGCAACCTCGTCTTTTTTATATTTTTATTACTGATATTTTGTCAAAAAATTTGAAACTATATTGTGTTTTTGTACCCTAAAATTAACTTAAATGCATTTTTACTGAAATTTTGTGCTTGATAAATTTTCTAAACGTGTGCAAAAAATGCAAATATGTCTCTGACAGTAAAAGGTTTCAACCATATTTTGTCCGGTTATTTAACCATGCCCTTTTAAACCCCTCACACTATCAATGCAATTTAGCCAGTTTTGCGCGGTGTACAGTGCGCGCTGTTTCAAGGGATGGGATGGGGAGGGGGGTGTTTAAAAAATGATAGCCCCCAGGTGCTAGATATACTGGGTGTACCTCTGCTTATATGTCACTAGCACTGCACAGTACAAGTTCCAAGTCCTTCCTTTGGCAGTCTGACCCTGGTCACTGTGATGTCAGCATTGTACATTGCCGTTCCATGTACATTTTCTTGAAACAAAGTGCATCTATTCCTTTTGCCCCTTTACCCTGACCCATTCACAGATGCATACTTAACTTGTTTGTTTACATTCTGCCTGCACTTGCGCATTACAGTCCCATAGACTTCTATTGGCCTTCACAGCCCCATAAAAGTCTACAGGGCTGTAATATGCTGGCGCAGCAGGTCAGTGAGACTCACAATACTGGAAGTAACCAAATACCAAGGGACACAGCCTTCAGCTCAAAGTCAGTATGCTTCTGTAGAAAGATAGGTTAAGTTAGGCCAGGGTAAAGGGACAAAAGGAATAAGGGGCCATCAGAAAAGGTGTTTGGGGCCATCTTTTCTGAATTTGCATTTATGAAAATGCACCTGAAGTGATCATTACAGCCAAAATAAAAAATGAAAAGTTCCTGGACGTTGCATAATATATTCATATGTTATACAACATAAGAATGATGCTTTTAATGATAAGAAACATGCTTGGTATGACGCTACTTACCAGGTAAAGTCTTCCTAAATCAACCTTTGTCTTGTACCACAAAGCAAAATCTTGTTTTTCATGTTTTCCCTGTCTGCCTATGTTTTTACACAGTAATTTATATTAACAGAAACACCTCTGGGTATGCAATAGATGCTATCTGAATAATGTATATAAAAATGCACAAGAAAATAATATTTGCAATTATTTTATTGAGGATTGGTGGGACATAATCTGCTTATATCTTAACATAAAAATGAAGAAACTTCCATTATCTATCAGTAGATCATGTATGAATCCTACACAGATTTCTCAGCTTAAGTTTTAGTAATTTGGAGATAAATAGCATAATGGGACAATATAAAATAATGAGCATCCCTGGGGTTTAGTTCTTGGCTTCAGCTTTTTTGGTTGAGATTCAGTTCTCAGAGTTCCGAAATAGGGGTATGACACCTGCTAACCAGAAATCGATCATCCAAAACCTTACAGGAACCAATAGACGTAAATAGCTGCTGCTGTTTAGTAACTATTTCACATACAAAGATTGTTACAAAGTATTTCCTCTGACAGTAACTGTTCAGTATTGCTAAATTCTCTAGTGCCAATTAAACAGTGTTCCTCTTTGCCTCCAGGACTTCTCCAGAGCTTCTCCCATCATTTGGAAATTCCTACCCCAATCTTCCAGCTGTCACCACCTTTAGGCAATCCCTGAAAACTCATCTTTTTTAGGGAGGCCTATCACACTTCTGCCTAAAAACAGAACTTTTCATTATTCCATCAGCTCATCCATCTCACAGTTATTACCTTTGTACCACTTCCCCTTCCAGTGGTGCCGCCCCCCTGACACCCCCGCCGCCCTCCCTATTCATGTGCCCGGCCCCTTTCATGACACCGGACACATGAAATACTATGACGGGGATAGGCGGGGGGTGTGTATTTTGAAGCACATGATTAGGGCCAGAGGCTCTAATAGGCTTCAAAATAGGGTGGGTTCGGGGTGCAGAGTACTGCGTCCCGATCCCACCCTGTTGTGTGGCATAGCGAATACATTTTCGCTATTTTCACACTAAAGTTCCTCCCTGCCAATCAGCAGGCAGGTCAGTGAGACCTGTCTCCCGATTGGCCAAAGCATTAGGTGATTCTATTAGATGCCTAACGCTTTGGCGGAAGAGGAGACATGGCGGAGGTAGCCTGAGGAGCCGAGCAGACACAAGAGCTGCAGCCGCCACTTCCCGCCACTACAGAAGAGGAGGAGGAAGACCAGTCACAAGGTAAGTACCGCCGGACCCCCGGGGGGGGGTTAGTGAAGTGACAGCCGAGCCGGGGGATGCACCTGGCTGCATTTGATGGGCACAAGTAGCTGCATATCCTGGGCACAAGTGGCTGCATTTGATGGGCACAAGTGGTTACATATACTGGGCACAAGTGGCTGCATATGATGGGCACAAGAGGCTGCATATACTGGGCACAAGTGGCTGCATTTGACGGGCGCAAATGGCTGCATATGATGGGCACAAGTGGCTGCATTTGATTGGCACAGGTGGCTGCATATGATGGGCACACGTGGCTGCATTTGATGGGCACAAATGGCTGCATATACTGGGCACAAGTGGCTGCATATGATGGGCACAAGTGGCTGCATATGATGGGCACAAGTGGCTGCATTTGATTGGCACAAGTGGCTGCATATGATGGGCACAAGTGGCTGCAATTGAAGGGCACAAGTGGCTGCATATACTGGGCACAAGTGGCAGCATATGATGGGCACAAATGGCTGCATTTGATGGCCACAAGTGGCTGCATATGATAGGGTGCAGTGACTGCATATGATGGGCAAAGTGGCTGCATATGACCGGCACAAGTGACTGCATATGATGGGCACAAGTGGCTGCATATGATGCGCACAAGTGGCTGCATATGATGGGCACAGTGGCTGCATTTGATGGGCACAATGGCTGCATATGATGGGCACAAGTGGCTTCATATGATGGGCACAAGTGGCTGCATATGATAGGCACAAGTACCTGCATATGATGGGCTCACGTGGCTGCATATCATGGGCACAATGGCTGCATATGATGGGCACAGTGGCTGCATATGCCCGGCACAGTGGCTGCATTTGATGGGCACAGTGAGGCTGCAATTGATGGGCACAATGGCTGCATTTGATGGGCACAATGGGTGCATTTGATGAGTACAGTGGCTGCATTTGATGGGCATAGTGAGACTACAATTGATGGGGGGGGGGGTTTCAGTATTTTTCAGTTTGTTTGCACCCCCCCCCAAAAAAATTTTGAGCACCATCCGCCACTGTCCCCTTCCTATTAGATTGTAAGCTCTCATGAGCAGGGTCCTCTTGTATTGAATTGTACTGTAACTGTGCTGCCTTTCTTTATATTGTAAATCGCTGTAAAACTGTTGTAGCTATATAAACCTGTATAACAGTATAATAAATACCTATGAACATAATTACTCTCATTATTTTATAATACTGATATTAATAAAGAGTATACTTACCCAGAAAGCATCTTTAAATGCCAGCTGTGTCATCTTGTTGAAGTAAGACAATCCCAGCAGTTACTCCGTCTTTAGTCAACGAGCATGAACATAAAGCATATCACCAGGAGATGCAGCGAATTGAAGGAAAATTAAAGTACTCCAATTTGCAAAAAAATTAAAACTGCTCCAAGATCAGATTTTTTTAGCTGAGCTGCTGTTTCATAGACCGAAAGAAGAAGCTTGATGAAAGCACTAAATCTGGCAAGAAGGAAGGAATCTCTGTGGCTCAGTAACAGGTAGGCGCATTAGGACACCTGATTCCAGACAGTTAAAATGAAGACAAGAGTGGAGCTTGCAGAACAGTGAATATACTCTGCAGATTCCAGTTCTCTAAAACCTTATTACACAGTGACACAGGAAGTTACGCTTCTGACAATCTTGCCTGCAGATGAGGAAGATCTTTTGTTGTTCTCGGAAACTATGCGAAGTAAAAAGCCACTGAGGCAAGGGCAAGAGAGATCCCCAAGCATCATGCACAGTACATTACTAAACAGGAACAAAAATAAACACAGTGCACTAGAGAATCAAACAAAAAATAAATAAATTAAAAGCTCAAAGACAGTTGTACTTATGCGGAGATAAAGGATAAATCCACAGCAGTGAATACACTAATACAAAACAGCTATCAACCTTACAAAAGCAATTTTGCAAACTAATAACCACTTCAGTGCATGTGGTCAATTATCCCACTATGGGTCTATTGATTTGCAAATACCGTCATTATTTATGTTACTAAAATATGTATTTTTTTTTTATTTTTGGGGGGACTAACAAGGCTCTTTTTCTAATTTTTTATTTTACAAAGTACACATTTTTTTCTGCCAGCGATTTCTTTTATGGTGCCACTAAAATTATATTCCTGATACATAAAATCAAATTTTTAAATTTTTTAAAAGTTCTGCTCTGAATAAAGAGGCATGTTCCTTGAAACATGTCAGCTGGTAATAATATTCGCTCGAACCAGTTCGACCTGAGTTCCATGATGGGCTTGCTTCTGGTTCCTGCACTTTATACAACGCTATTATGTGAGCATAGTTTGTACATTTTATCTTTTATTAAAGTGCTTGAGATAATGCACTAGACGTTTGCACCCTTTGTGTTTTTTTGTTGTTTGTGCAGTTACCAGATTCCTCAGTCTTGAGAGGGCTGCAACACCTGGATTATCCCATCCATGCTGCATAGTGGTCATCATTACCAGAAGTACAGTGTATAGCTGCTTTGGGATCTCTTAGTGCTATGGTGTAAGGTTTCTACTTTCCCTATATCACTCACTTAGCACTGGTGCCATTCAGAGAATGCCTTGTATTTTTCTCACATGCAAAGCGTTCTCTGATTAGATGAGGTGGAGAGGCAGGATGATGACGTCACAATCACCTTTGTTGATCAGAGAATGCTTGCAAATGCAAAATGTTTTTTGAAATGGCACCCATGCTTAGAAAGCTACCCCCTGTGCTTACAATGCAGTAGGGTTATTCTGACTCTGATTGTTGTGAAGTGATTTATCCCTTGTGAGACCTCTATGCCTGGCCTGTATAAGATATAATTACTGAGGACAATCCTCATCAGATAGCTTGAACTCACCAAATACTGATTCTATCCACAAAGGTGCCTTTATTCTGAACATAAGGTTACAGCAGATGACAGGATACAACAGATAACAACAGAATAGGTTGTGGTATTTATGCAGTCAAAAGATAATATTGTCTGTAGCTTACAATGCAGAATACACGTGCCCTGCTAAATGTGGCTTGTAGCTGCATCCATGACACAGGAAGTACAATAACAGGAAGAAGAGTGGAGCATTACATACAAAGGAACTATGTCATAACATAAGGGAAAAAGAACATGGGAAACAAGTGAATTACCACAAAAGGTCACTAGATGGCAGCATGTAAATTAAATATAAAACATCCATAGAAAATGGTTAAGGAACAATCTATATAAATTCTATGCCCCGTTGGGGCAGCATACTCCCCGTCTGGCATGGTAAATGTCACTATATACATTAGAACGGTAGTTATGCAACTGCAAATAACAAACAGTGCAATTTGCTAGATGTCAGGAAAGGTCCCCTCCACTGGTAATATCGATCATTTGGCGTGCAGTACTGAGGTCCACCAGCAGGTGTCTCCTGGGAGTTTGGAGCTGTCAGAAGAGCTTTTCCCTGCTGGTATTTTGTCACCTTTGGGCTGCAGTACTGGCGTCCACCAGCGGAGGGATCCTGACAGTATGGAGCAGGTATTCCCCTCTGCAGACAGGTGTCACCTAATTAGCAGCTGCAGTATAAATACCCGGCAGGTGCACACTCATCTTGCCTTGGTACTGCCCTTGAGCTCTGACCGGCAGCCTGCATCTTGTTTATCTGATTCCTGAAACCTGATTCCTGTACCTGAGACCTGATTCCTGGAGCCTGTTCATCCTGTTCCCTTGCTCTGGACCCTGAGCATTGTATCTGACCCATCCCTCCTGTGATCCATCCATTCACTCTTGTCCTGTTTGTTTCCCTTCCCCAGCTGCTGACCTCCCTTGACGACCCTGGCCTGGCTCTGTTTATGATCTCGGTATTTCCCTTACTTGTATATATTTGTTCTGTTATTATTATTATTTGTGGGGTTCTGTTTTGTATTGGTTGTGGTGCACTGAGTGATATTGGAGGTGGTTTTGTTATATTTATTCATTTATCTTTAATAAATCATTTATATTTTCACTTATACACGTCTGGGTTTCCTCTGTTGCAGTCCACACACTTCTGGTCTTATCTGGTACATGACACTAGATGTCTTAAAGACCTGAAAGACATAAAAAGAACATGCATATAATGCAATAACAATAACTCTTAATTTAAGGCTTCAAGTTCTGTCAACTAAAGTTCAAGACACTTTCTTCTTGAAGTCACAGGTAGGATCCAGCAGCGTAGGCAAACAAGTTCGTTCTCCAAAGGGCAAGAGCAGAATAACTTCCGTGATAGGTCTGATGAAAGTCTTTACACTTCCTTGTCTTGAAACCTTCACCTCCACCTTACGTACCTTACTGTCATCACTAGGAACGCTCTTTACAATAAATCCCATGGGCCATTCAATTCTTTCAGCTTGCTGGTCCTTAAGCAGAAGAAGATCTCCAACTTGTATGATAAGGTTCAGCCCTTGCCATTTCCTGCATCCTTGCAGAGTAGAAAGATACTCCATCTTCCAACGATTCTAGAAGCAGTTGGCGAGGTGTTGTACTCGCTTCCACTGGTCATAGCACAGATTTCCTGCTTTAAAGTTTCCAGGTGGAACAGGAACAGACCCAAGCTTCAGGGTAAGAAGAGTAGCTGGGGTAAGGATAGTTGTGGTCTCTGGATCTTTGGACACTGGAACAAGTGGTCTTGAATCGATTATGGCAGATGCCTCTGCCAGGAAGGTGGTTAGAATCTTGTGAGTAAGTCTTGTGGAATTAAAGTCCATAAACATAGAGTCCAATATTTTACGTGTGATGCCTATCATTCTCTCCCGTGAGCCACCCATGTGGGAAGAATAAGGAGGATTGAAAATCCATGTACAGCCTTTTTCAGCTAAAAAGTCTTGAGTTGGTCTAGAGTTAAGCTGTAATTCTCGACAGGCTCCAACAAAATTAGTTCCACAGTCAGATCTTAGTGTCTTGACTGGTCCTCTGATGGCTAGGAATTGTCTTAGAGCATTGATGAAACTTGAGGCATCCATAGATTCTATTACTTCAATGTGTACTGCACTGCACGCACACTCAACAGCACTGCCTGCCCATCATTTGCTATTTGCTTGGCCACCTCGAGTTCTGCGGGCTGTTACCATCCATGGCCCAAAGACATCCAAACCAACATGAGTGAAAGGTGGGTCAGTACTTAACCTATCAGCTGGCAAATCTGACAATTGCTGTTGCTGCTGTTTCCCTCTCTGTTTGCGGCACTGAACACAGCTGTGCAGTGTAGCTGTGATCTGTCTTTTTGCTCCTATAATCCAAAGGCCTGCAGCTCTTATGGCACCCTCTGTGAAGTGTCTATCTTGGTGCTTAACCCCTTCATGGTAGTGCCGTATGAGCAAAGGGGTGATGTGATGGAACATAATGCCATTGTTCAGGTTTAAATGATTTTCTGATTCTCTCTACACGGTTGCTGACATAGAAACGTTTAGTCTGGTTGTATATGTAGCCCAGAACAACTTTGCTATCTGTGTTGAATCTGACATCATCTATCTGAATATCTAGCTTGCGCAGTATGAAATCTGCTATTTCTACAGCTAGCACAGTTCCACAAAGTTCAAGCCTGGGAATTGTATGTTCAGGCTTAGGTGCTAACTTAGCTTTCCCAATCACAAACCCTATGTGGGCTTGATTAGAAGAATCTCTTACCTTGAGGTAAGCGATAGCTGCTATGGCCTCAGTAGATGCATCTGAGAAGAAGTTCTCAGCTCTTTCCTTTGACTTGTGGCAAGGGAGGCAGAAGTGTAGCAGCGTGGTATACGGATTCCATCTAAGGCATGCAGAGATTGTTTACAGGACTCCCACTTTGAAAGCTGGTCTATTGGTAGTGGAGCATCCCAGATGTTAGACTCATCCTGGAAGAATTTCTTGTCCATTATTTTGATTAACTCTCTGTCTTCGACTGACAAGGCTATTTTGTTGTCATCGCTTGTAGTACAAAACACTGTGGTACCTAGGTTATCGTCACAAAGGTTAGGAGTGACATCAGGTACTTGGATGATGTCAAGAGGCTTCTCTTTTACTTCAAAATGGCGAGGGCACTGTTTGAAGTGGCATGAATGTCTGTTTCTTAACATGTAAGTTTTGAAGGAGTGGATCTCGGATGACGTACGCATTATATCCAAGCATACGTCGCCCACGATTACCCATTACTTTTGTGCATGAAGAAGAAACGTTAGTTGTGGCTGGAGCATGACCTTGTTGCTCCCGCCATGATTTGAGACAGGGCTGGAGGTAGGAGGCTGCTGTGAATTGTCTGACGGTGGGCCTGGATGCATAGCTGTAACATGTCTGTTGCTACTGCATTCTGTGCACTTGATGACAACTTTATAGTCTTTAGCAAAATGTCCATAACAAGCACAGCACCTGAAGTTTCTGAAGAATTCCCTGTGCTCTTGTAACGTCTTTGCCCTAAGCCCTTGACATTTCTTTAGGGGGTGAGGCTTCTTGTGAATAGGGCACTGACCATTAGGGTCTTTATCTCTGTCACCCGAATCGCTCTGGTGAGCAGGAGAGGATACGGGTGGTGAGATGTCTGTCCTTTTAACAGATATTGCTCTATTAAAGTCTCTATGTTTAGCTGCTATGTTATCATACCTTGATGAAGATGATGAAGCAGGTAAGTTGGATTAGCTGAAGCTGAAATCATGTCTTGTCCAGACTTGATCACTGATGAACCTGCAAAAATATGCGAATGGAGGAAAAGATACATTATAGTCTCTTTTGTACTTTGAGCCTTGTTGTGCCCATTTCTCTTGCAGGCCGTATGGCAATTTAGACACCACTGGAATGACACCATGAGCAGTGTCCAGGAAGCTTAGTCCAGGTAGACGTGGGTCTGTCTTTGCCAATTCCAGCTCCATGAGAAGTTCACTCAGATCTTGGAGCTTGCAATAGTCTTTGTTTCCTATTTTTGGGAAGTTTTGCAGTGTCTTGAATAGAGCACTTTCCATGGCTTCAGAGCTACCATAGGCTTGCTCAAGTCTTGCCCATGCAGCAACCAACAAGACCTGTATCTGGGTGGTTAACATGCACTGTTCTCAGTCTTTTAACACAATCTGCAGATTCTGGCCCCAGCCACTTTATGAGCAAATCAAGTTCCTCCTTGGTAGTAAGGTTGAGATCAGGAATGGCAGCTTTGAAGGTTGATCTCCAGGCCCTGTAGCTCTCCAGACAGTTGTCAAACCTTGAGAGGGTAGTGTTAATGAGCTCACGGCATACCATATATCTGGCAAAGTCATTCAAGTCTGATCTCTCACTCTTTGGTGCTGAAGTAACTTGTGGAACCCCTTAGGTGTGAAAGTTCTCTGGTGAAGTAGGGTGAGGTTTACCAGGATGAAATGATGTTGCAAGAGCGTTTAACTGTGGTGTAGTCCCTAAGGCTTGTACTGGCTGTGGCTTGAGCTGTGGCTTGTTACTGGAAGTCACCTTGTTGTCAGTAAGAGGTGAAGCGGTTTGCTGCATAGATGCACTTGTGTTGTACACTTAAAGAGGCTTAGGCATTTGGAGCTGAGAGGTCTGTGTTGAGAGTCAGAAGAGTGTTGTTAGTAAGACATACAGGAGATAACTCTGTATCATTGCAGACATTATGCTTTAGTACATATTCACTGATGCATTCAACTGGGTCTTGCAGTTCCGCTGGGATGGACCAGTCTGAGTTAGCACTTTCTCCCATCGCTTATTCGAGGACTCTCAGCCTTGCTAGGGCAGCTGCTTCCTCCCTTTCAATTTGCAAAATCTTTAATTGGGAATCTAATTGGAAATCTGCCTCTGCTTGTTGAGCTTTCATCTTTGCCTTTTGTGTTTTTATTTCTGCTTGTTGAGCTTTCATCTTTGCCTCTATTTCTGCTTGTTGAGCTTTCATCTTTGCCTTTCGTGTTTCTATTTCTGCTTCCTTTCTGGTAAAGGAGCTTTGCACTTTTTTGATTCTGCATCAGCACAGGCCTCTATTATCTTATCACTTAATGTTGAACTTCTGGAGCGAGAGGATCTAGAAGTACGTGTAGTGTGCTTGGTTGGTGTGGATCTTTAAGATCTGGTCTCCTGCAGTTGAGCAATGCGGAGTTCTGCCTTACACTGGGCATTTTGCACTAAGAGATCCCTTTGTGGGTTTAGTGCATTGGCCCTGGTCAGTTCTGCTGAGTCCTCTATATTACAGTCCTGCAAGAAAGCTGAGTATTTTGCAAACAGCCGCTGGTAGCGTTTGTACACGGCAGATAAGCAATCTATAGAGTCACTTAGTTCAGCTGGTTGATCATTAAAGTGTGACAAACCTAACATACAGTGTGAAGTTCTGTCCCATAAGTCTGACAGATTGCTGGAGAACTCTCTAGTGGTTTCATAGTTTTATCTGAGTTTCTGTGTCAGTTTTATTGTACGTTTGGGTCTTACACTCTGTTTGGCAATATCTGCAAAATCTGCTCCCTGTACACCTGCGGGTTCAGAGGCATGATGAATCTGCGTTGGTTCAGCCACAAAAGGGTACTATAAAACAATGCTAGTGCAGCGCAAATAATCAAAGAAAAAGTCCTTAGAATCACATAAATAAACAATTCCTCTTGGCACAAAGAAGATGATTCTCTTCCATCGGGCACCAATAATCGCCAATTCAATCATATGAATGCGCCAATTCAATCATATGAATGCAATTACCAGAAAAGGTGGACCCCTTAATTACAGGAGGTCATACGAGCCTGAATTGCATACGGGCTGGGTAAATGCTGTACGATTAAACTTGATCTCATCTATGGACACCGATCGTCAGATACCCCAGGTAGACACACATGAACTGGATCTCATCTATGGACTCCACTCATCAGATATCCCGGATGGAAACACATGAACCTTCATTGCGGTATACCTCTCTTTGTTGAGAAAACTTCCATGGATGCAGCTAGAAAACAAACTATAAAACAATGCTAGTTCAGCGCAAATAATCAAAAGAAAAAGTCCTTAGGATCACATAAATAAACAATTCCTCTTGGCACAAAGAAGCTGATTCTCTTCCATCGGGCATCGACCCGATTGGAGGCTGTCCCGAATCGCGATTTTGCCCAGGGAAATCGGGAATGTTTGCATTTTAATTTTTTGGGCAGCCGGCTTCAGCAAAATGGCCGCCGGCGCCGCTGCTACATCGCTCCCCCTTGTGTTCAGTGGAGGGAGGAAGGGGGCTCGATCCGTGCAGCCAATGAATTGGCTTCTCTCTTCACACTGAAGTCGGGGTTAGCTACACGGATCGGCCCCTCCCCTCTCCACTGAACACACGGTGCCGGCGGCCGCTCATGCTATGTATGTATGATGTTCCTTCTGCTGTAATGGACATGCTAGGGGGCGTTATGGAAGGGAAGGGTCTGCACTGAGGGGGTCTGCACTAAGGGGGGGTCTGCACTGAGGTGGCTCTGCACTGAGGGGGCCTGCACTGAGGGGGGTCTCCACTGAGGGGGTCTGCACTAATTGAGGGGGTCTGCACTGAGGGGGTCTGCACTGATTGAGGGGGTCTGCACTGATTGAGGGGGGTCTACACTGAGGGGGTCTATACTGATAGATGAGGGGATCGCACTGAGGGGGGTCTGTATTGAGGGAGAGGGGTCTGTACTGATGAGGGGGTCTACACTGAGGGTGTCTAAACTGATTGAGGGGGTCTGTACTTAGTGGGGGGGTCTGTACTGAGGGAGGAGGATCTATACTGCTGGAGAGGCGGTCTGTACTTAGTGGGTGGGTCTGTACTGGAGGGGGACCATAGTTGGTGGAGGGGGGTGACATAAAATTTTTTCCGCACCAGGTGACACTAGCTGTAGTGACGCCACTGGCTCTTGTCTCTGCAGTAATTTAACTTTAATGTACAGGAGGGGGGTTAACTATATACAGGAGGAGGGGTGAAACTATATACAGGCGGAGGGGGGTTACGTATATACAGGAGGAGGGAGGAAACTATATACAGGAGGAGGGGGGGTTATGTATATACAGGAGGGGGGTTAGCTATATACAGGAGGGGGAGGGTTAACTATATACAGGAGGGGGAGGGTTAACTATATAGAGGAGAGGGGTTAACTATATACAGGAGGGGGGTTAACTATATACAGGAGGGGGAGGGTTAACTATGTACAGGAGAGGGGAGGATTAACTATATACAGGAGGGGGGTTAACTATATACAGGAGGGGGGTTAACTATGTACAGGAGGGGTTACTATGTACAGGGGGGACTATGTACAGGAGGATACTATGTACAGGGGGGTAACTATGTACAGGGGGGTAACTGTGCACAGGGGGGTAACTATGTACAGGGGGTAACTAGGGGGAGAGGGGAAACTATGTACAGGGGGAGAGGGTAACTATGTATAGGGGGGTAACTATGGCTCTGCCTGGGACACTGATTTAAGGACTGAGGCTGGGAACACTGGTGTAAAGACTGACTGTGCTGGGGGCACCTGATGCAAGGAGGGACTCTGCTAGGACACCTGATGCAAGGAGGGACTCTACTGGGGGCACCTGATGCAAGGATGGACTCTGCTGGGGGCACCTTTTGCAAGGAGGGACTCTGCTGGGGGCACCTGATGCGAGGACAGACTCTGCCGGGGGCACCTGATGCAAGGAAGGACTCTGCCGGGGGCACCTGATATGAGGACAGACTCTGCTGGGGACACCTGATACAAGGACAGACTCTGCTGGGGGCACCTGATGCAAGGAAGGACTCTGCTGGGGACACCTGATGCAAGGACAGATTCTGCTGGGGACACCTGATGCAAGGACAGACTCTGCTGGGGACACCTGATGCAAGGACAAACTCTGCTGGGGGCACCTAATGCAAGGAAGGACTCTGCTGGTGGCAGGCGACGTGGCTAGTGACACGCTCAGGGATCCCACTGATTCAGCATTATGGTGAGTTGAATGATTTCATTTTATATTACAATAGAAATAATGCGCTTCAATCATCCTGACACCATAACAATCATGGTGCCGGGATGATTGAAGTGCTAACACCAGGTGTTTGGAGTATCTTTATATGCTGATTGTTAAACTTTCTAGAATACACATATTTCTATTGTTGTGTAGGATCTGGGGCTGCTGTCCCTTCATTCCTCTCTCCCCCTTTCCCTCTCCATCCCTCATTCATCTCAGACTCTAACCACACCCCTTTGAGCCACGCCCATTTAAGCCACACCCACTATTTCATGTAAACCACGCCTATTTTTCACCACAGCGTGCGCCGCAGTTTTCTTTTTAATTGCTATGCCACGCCTACAAACGCATGCCCCCCCAATTATTATACGGCTCCGCCTACAGCCAAAAAAGTGTCCCACAAATTTTTTTTTGCAATGTTGGCAACTATGATATACACAGCAGGCTGTGGGATATCTATACATCTTTTGACTGTTTTGACTCGATTGTTGTGAAGCAAGTGCTTGAGATAATGCACTAGACGTTTGCACCCTTTGTGTTTTTTTGTTGTTTGTGCAGTTACCAGATTCCTTAGTCTTGAGAGGGCTGCAACACCTGGATTATCCCATCCATGCTGCATAGTGGTCATCATTACCAGAAGTACAGTGTATAGCTGCTTTGGGATCTCTTAGTGCTATGGTGTAAGGTTTCTACTTTCCCTATATCACTCACTTAGCACTGGTGCCATTCAGAGAATGCCTTGTATTTTTCGCACATGCAAAGCGCTCTCTGATTAGATGAGGTGGAGAGGCAGGATGATGACGTCACAATCACCTTTGTTGATGCAAAATGTTTTTTGAAATGGCACCCATGCTGAGAAAGCTACCCCCTGTGCTTACAATGCAGCAGGGTTATTCTGACTCCGATTGTTGTGAAGCGATTTATCCCTTGTGAGACCTCTATGCCTGGCCTGTATAAGATATAATAAGATATATAAGATATAATCACTGAGGACAATCCTCATCAGATAGCTTGAACTCACCAAATACCGATTCCATCCACAAAGGTACCTTTATTCTGAACATCGATAAAGAGTCACTCTGAATAACAGCAGATGACAGGATACAACAGATGAATAGGTTGTGGTATTTATACGGTCAAAAGATGATATTATCTGTAGCTTACAATGCAGAATACATGTGCCCTGGCTTGTAGCTGCATTCATGACACAGGAAGTACAATAACAGGTAGAAGGGTGGAGCATTACATACAAGGAAGTATGTCATAACATAAGGGAAAAAGAACATGGGAAACAAGTAAATTACCACAAAAGGTTACTAGATGGCAGCATGTGAACTAAATATAAAACGTACATAGAAAATGGTTAAGGAACAACCAATATAAATTCTATGCCCCGTTGGGGCAGCACAAGGGTAGCTGATCAGTATGGCATTGGGAAGACAGAGAGAATCACTATAGTAGCTGCGGCTTCTACATTGATTCAAGCTTGGAACGATGTACAGTAAGTATCCATATTCCATACCTGGCCGGTCCCTGTGAAATCCGCTGCTACTACAGCGATTCTCTGCTTCCACAGGGACTGGCCAGGTATGAATAATGGATACTTACAGTACATCATTCTGAACTAGACCAAAGTAACTATGCTAAAAAAAAAAAAAAAGAAAATACCTATGAAGCACTTACCCCCGAAGGAGCGGCTAAATAATTGTTATATCCGTAGTTCACGTTTACCACCCAACCCTTGCAGCCCATAGATTCAAAAAACACAGTCCATAATGCTTTTTCTCTTGCTTTATTAATTAACATGAACTGGGATGGGAGAAGGACTTCTTTTGAGATGCTCTTTTGTTACATTATCATCTTTTCACTGTCTCTTGCGGGAAAACTAGAATCATTCGCGGATAAATGGGAAATCACTTTGTGTGATTTTTTCAATCAGGGAAGATGGAAGTAGACTTGATAGAGAATAATTGATAAAGAGTCACTCTGAATAACTTCTTCATCTGCAGAACATTTCAAGAACAGTCTGTATCTCTATATGTGTGCTTGCAGCTTCACCTTTTTACCAGTACTTCCCATCTGCATGGTACTTCCAAGTTAAACCGAGAAAAAGTCACTCTGAATAACTTCTCCCACCCGACTGATTGGAATCCCGGGGCATTGCTGAACCCAAAGTCACAGGCCATTACCGCCTGTCTCACTGACTTGCGTACCATCCCTCAGCCTCTGGTAGTACCCTTCCCTTGGGCTTTCACTCACGTGATCAATAGTCCATGTGCCACTCATAAACGATCGATCGCCCAGTTTCCTTCCGCTTTGCTGCTACTTCACCCGCAATGATTCTTAGTTCCTTTTTCTCCTTTATGGCCCGCTCCCTTCCCCGCAGGGGCGGCCAACGACACCAGCGATTACATGCTGTAAGATGTTGTGTCTTCCTCCATGGAGACTGGTTCCCCACCCTTCTCGCAAAGGGGGAGCTCCGTTGTCTTCCCGGAGGGGGAAACCTCTCCCCTCCGGGAACCAAGCTCACTTCTCCTCGCTCCTACAGGACTCGACCTGAAATGAACTAAAGAAATGAACAAAAACAGGGTTGCTGTAATAGCACAAGCCTGTCTAAATTTACCTGACATAGTAAACTACCAAGAAAGGTCACCTACCTAAAAGTAGGTGCCCGCTACACCTAGAACTGAGCTTTAGCCCCCATTCACATTGGTGCAACTTCACAGTTCCAATCGCATGACAAGTCAGCACCCCATTGCTAGCAATAGAACCGTTCATATCGCCACGACTCGTGTCGCAGTGATTATGTAGATGGTACTTGCTTTTTTACCAATTTCATTGCCACTTGCATAGACTTCTGTTAAATGAAGTTGCAAGCCACAATTAATTCGGCATTGCAAATCGCACGTGTGAACAGGGGCTTAAGGGCTTGCTCACACCAGTGGTAGGATGGAAGCAGTGCCAATGCGCTAATCATGGTGCTTCACAAGGTTTCTTTTTTCTTTTTTTAAACAACCTTTATTGAAATGTCACACAGTGACATTCCACTAAACGCTACTGGACGCAGCATGGTGGGAGGCAATGGATTGTGTCGCACTGCGCTGAACAAAATTATTTTTTGAAGTGCACAGGTAGGCCAGGTAGGAGTAGGGTGCCCACGTTGCCTGGGATTGTCCCTTAATTCATATTTGTGTCCCGAGCACCTTCATTCTGGGACAATACAGTGTCCCGGAATGGAAAAAAAAACACACCACCAGCCTGATAAATATTGCCGAACTGGTTGCTAGGGCCGCCTCCCGCCCACGAGGGCCGCGACCCGAGCCACCCGACTGAGTACCTGAGCCCTGAGGGGGGCCCCCCAGCCTATTCTATGAGAACATGCATGCTTGCAATTGCAATGCAATCATGTATTGCTTTTAACAATGTTCCTTCTAGATATTGTATGTTCGTAACAATAACATTTCCTTTTTTTTTTTTCTTTTTTTTTTTTTTTTTACAGATGTATTTCTGTGTGGCACCTTTAAAGTCTGGCTACCTATTCCAAATCAAGTTATACTGAGCAGAAAATACAAATAAAGTAGCTTTCATTGACACCCCACAGGAGGAGCCTCTTGCTTGGTGTCTTAGGAAATGCTCCAATATATTTACCACACAACAATGTTTGTAATCCTTGGTATTACCGTACATGGAAAGAAAACTCTTCAAGGTACAATTCTTCAGTGTGATGAGATGTCTGATATAAAGCATCTTATCCCACTGAAGGACTGTAGCTTGAAGAGTTTACCTACATACTATTACATAATAGCAAGGATTACAAAAATCGTTGTGTTGTGTGTGTGTGTATATATAAGAGCCCTTTTACACTGGGGCGGTGCGAGCGCCGGCGGAAAACGGCGCTATTCTTATCGCCGCCTTACTGTCATTTTAGCTGCGCTATTCGGCCACTAGCGAGGCGGTTTTAACCCCTGCTAGCGGCTGAAAAAAGGGTTAACACGACCCGCAAAGCGCGGCAAAGCAGCGGTGTCGATTCAGATCAATGGGCAGGGCCCAACAATTCATTAAAGCTGTGAGTACTTTTAAATTACTTTTTTTCCTTTAGAAATGTCATTTTGTGCAGGGACTGTTCTAAACACGGGAAAAATGTGCCACTTTACAGGCATACTATAGACACCCCTCAGGAAATTTAGAGGAATATTTCCCTTTAATTGTTTCACTTTAAGCATTATTAAAATCACTGCTCCCAAAAAAACGTCCATTTTAAAACTTTTTTTGCATTGATACATGTCCCCTGGGGCAGGACCCAGGTGCCCAAACACTTTTTATGACAATACCATGCATATAAGCCTTTAAAATGAGCACTTTTGATTTCTCCCATAGACAATTCATTAAAGCTGCGAGTACTTTTAAATGACTTTTTTTTTCTTTAAATGTCATTTTGTGCAGGGACTGTTCTAAACACGGGAAACATGCGCCACTTTACAGGTATACTATAGATACCCCCCAGGTACGAAATTTAAAGGAATATTTCACTTTTATTGTTTCACATTATTAAATTCACTGCTCCCGAAAAAACGGGCTCTGTGTCTGAATGGACACAGTGAGCTGTGACTCGGTTCCAGTATCCCCATAAGAAGCTGCTGGCTGAGTGACAAGTTTGAAAAAAACGCAATATTTTTTACTTTTTGCTATAATAAATATCCATTTTTTTTTTAAACAAATTTTTTTCTCAGTTTAGGCTGATATGTATTCTTCTACATATTTTTGGTAAAAAAAATCGCAATAAGTTATAGTGTCTACAAAATAGAGGATAGATTAGAGCATTTTTATTTATTTATTTTTTTACTAGCAATGGCGGCGATCTGCGATTTTTATCGTGACTGCGATATTGCGGCGGAAATATCGGACACTATTGACACATTTTTGGGACCATTCACATTGATACAGCGATCCGTGCTATAAAAATGCATTGATTACTGTATAAATTTGACTGGCAGGGAAGGGGTTAACACTAGGGGGTGATCGAGGGATTAAATATGTTCCTAGGGAGTGATTCTAACTGCAGGGGGATTCACAAGGGGAGGAGACCGATCGGTGTTCCTCTGTACTGGGAATATACCATCGGTCTCCTCTCCTCTGACAGGACCGTGGATCTGTGTGTTTACACACGGTCCTGCTGTGTTACCGGGCAATGTTACCGGGCATGTGTTACCGGTGCCCGGCGGGTGCCCAGTGACATGGCGGGCGTGCCCCCTGGTGGGCTGAGAAGGCGAGAGCGTCATATGACGCCCTCCCAGAACGAGAGCCGCACCGCCTGGCCGTCATATGACAGCCGGTGGGCGGCAAGCGGTTAAACAGGTTTCAATTGTCCTCCGCCGAAGACAGCATAGCAGGGTGAATGTACCCTATAAACATTTACATTATTCATATTGGGGGAGCAGGCCCCATCCTCAATGGAGAATGCCACCTCCTCTCCACTAATCAGCAACTTGCACTTAGCACACAATATAAATAGGGTTCACTCAGGTCAGCAGGTCAGCAGGTCAGCGCTACTCATGCCACCTGGTGACCATACTAACGACAGTCTAGACGTATGGTTTAGTCCATTATTCACAAGCATAGTGGGGATTGGCCCCTCTATTACAGCCTAATCTAACTGACTAAACACTTAGAGTCCAAGACAGTTTACAGTCCATCTATTTCCCTCTGGGTGAACTATATTTCCCAGCAGTTTCCCTTCTTCCTCAGGGACAACTCCAGGGACAAGGAGGCACAGCTGCATTTCAGGCAACAAGCAGCCAGGCCCTAATGCAAAGGACCACACTTGAGGACATAGGTCCCTTTGCAAAGACATCCTCAGTCTGTCCACATGATAGCCGGGGACTTAGAAGATATTTTTTTTCTTAGGAGCAACAACCTGCTGAAGATCACAGGTCGCCCTGATGGATCACCCCAACAACTTCAAACTTTAGCCAACATGGCTCAGGTAGGCACTCCATGTATCTGCTGGCAGCATTCAGTCCAGCATAGTCCTGTCAGTACAACTCTCTGGAATGTTCTCCACTAGTAACACTTTAAATGTGTGTGTGTCTGTGACTGTCAGAATAGCGTCCTTGACATCACACAACACATATTTTGAACCCAAGTGGCAATGAAACCATTTCGATGATGTTTCACCAGTAGTAGCTGGGGTCAGATAAAATTACAGACTCTCCCTTCTTATTCACCATGGTGACAAATCGCTTGAGATCACTTTTGTCTGGTCGGCGGATGACTACACCATCTAGGTTGATCTTCCTGCTGTAACCCCAGGTATTCAACGCTGACAGGTACTTCCCGGACATCCTAGGTGACAGCTTCAAAAATCTGTCTTGAGGGGGATCTGAAGGAACCTGAGCACGGCTTCATCCACCCGTTGGATTTCCTTTTCCGAGATCTGCTCTTCCAGATGAGGGAGAATATAGGGGTATAAGTACCCGTAGTCTTCTGGCACTTTCTTGATTATTATCCCCTGTATCTTCGACAGCCAAGGCAGGGTCTTGGTATCTCCAAATCCAGGTAGAACCCGGGTATCTAGGTCACGCTGAACCGAGCACCCAGTGCCCACATCAGGCTTATGGTCTGGTTTAGCGTTGAGCATGGGCATGCTAGGGCAGGCTTTGGGGACCCATTGAGCCCCATGGTCCTCCTCAACGGACCTGACGATGCTGATCAGCAGAGCTGCACTGGCTGACAGCGTAATGTGCACACTAGCGGTAGTAGTAGCAGGTGTTTCATCCTCCTTCACATTGCTTATTAGCTCTTCATCACTCCCACCCCACTTTCCAGTGTAAGACAACGTATCAGAAAAGAGTTCCAATAGACCGTCAGACAGAATGTCTGAATCAGAAATGGTAGCGCACTCTTCAGCCGGGATGTAGTTGCGCTTAGTACGTGATTTAACTTGCACTACTATGGCATCCCCCATGATGGCCACAGGCATCTCCTCCCCCACAGGCACACCACTCTCACTGGCTTATCCGGCTCTGGTACTTGCCTCCCGGGCGGTTCGGACATCAGAGCGAGCAGTTGGGCCCGACCGCGGCCTTGAGGAGCAATCGGTGCGCCGGGCCCTGGGGCAGTCACCGAAGCGAGGGCAGCAGCCTCCGGCATGACTCCGGTGATGACCAGTGGGCTCAGGATATAACCCCTGCCGGGATGGCGACGTTCCTGTCCCAATCCACTTGTAGGATCCGCGGAGGTTGAGTTGGGGAAATAACCTCAAACTATTGCTCTCTGCAGCGTCCACAGATGATCCAAGGCCTCAACTGCGTGGTCAGGTCAGAACATTTCCCACAGATCAGTCCCAGAGCATCGTAGTCTCCAGCTGTATACAAGGCAAGCTTGCCCTTTGGTGTATACCGCAGTCAGTCAGGACAGGTTTCTCGTCGCTTAGACCGAAACAGACACCCGGAGCATATTTTCTCCAATGCACCATGTCTCCTACGAACTGCGCCATCTTTCTCTCCAACCCACAATCAGACACACGTGGCAGCACTTCCTTATCCTACTTTGCAGAGCGGAAACTCCTCCCCCGCCACCAGATTGGTGCAAATGTTTTCTGGGAACTGTGGCACCCGCCTTCTTCGTGCTGCTTTCCTGGAGTCCATTTTGGAATCTGCATTAACCCTCACAGCGCTGGCGGAAGTGTCAAAAGACCAGGCTGATCCTCTCCCCTGAGCAGTGAGACTTGATGGTTCTTCCCCACATTGGTAGTACACATGACAACACAATCTATTAGAAGTATAGATGTTACTTGCCACCTTCCCACGGAGCCAGACGAAATCCCAAAGAAGCTGAGGCCGGTTATTAAGGGCGACTGCTGTAGAGACAACACTTTAGCCCCACGTTGGGCACCAAATGTAGCAAGATCCCAGACCTTCACCAGTCTAATGAGAACCTCCAGGGCCAGAGATAGCTGACATCCTTCTGTGTATAGCGGGTTGTGAGGCATGGTGCGTGCAAGATGATTAAAGTCATTGGGCGCCAGACACTTCTTGAATGCAAAAGAGAGTTTATTTCTCTTAACAAACTTTTTGGGGTAAGAGGGTTAGGGCCAGGACATCCTTAGCTAGTTGCAATTTCAATTGGCAGACTCTGAGACTTCAATAGGAGGACAGCCATGCAGGGTAAGGCATCCAGTAAGACGCCACATCTGCATGTGCAGGAATGCTGTCTTCTGTGGCAACAGTCTTTAACAGTTCTTAACACAAAGCTTAACGGTTCCTTTCTATTCCACAATCACTCCTCGTAGTTCTTCAGCCCACTGAGCTCCCGGTCTCTCACTAGACCCGCTGATTCCCTTGAGCTCCTCCAATCTTCACGATAGTATCTTCCTCAAGTGTCACCCCTGCTTCTCTGCTGGGTCCCTAGCTTGGCACTCAAGATACCTCTCAAGCTTCACCCCCTCTGGCCTGCTCGGTCCCTGGCTTGACACAGAAGGCTGCTCTGCAAGCATCACGCCTACTGGCTGGGTCCCTGGCTTGATACCCACTGAAGTTTCTCGATTCTTCACCATCCCCGATTGGTGAGAATGCTGCTCCGGTACTTGCTTCAGTTACTCACCGTGGTCCCTGGTAATTAGGTAGATAGTCGGCAAAGCTGAATCCACCAGGGATCTCCACTGTTTCACCGATGGGGGGAGGGGTCATTCCATTTTTGGAGGATCGCTTTTCTGGCATAGAAGGCTGTGTAGAATACAAACAGTTTTTTAGATTGTGTGGTCTCCAGTGTATCAACAATACCCAGGAGCAGTGATATCAGGTCGCGTGGGACATGTAGCTTGCTAATTGAATTAATATCCTTAAGCACCCCATCCCAGAAAATTTGGATTCGCTGACAGGACCAGGTAACATATATAAATGAGCCCACCTCCAAGTTGCATTTGGGGCAGACTGGGCTCCTGGTGGGGTATATCTTAGCTAGCCGTTCCGGGTTATAATATGCTTGGTGTATAGATTTAAGCTGGGTGAACCTGTCTCTCGCAGAAATCATGAGGGGAAGGTATTGCTGAACACCCTCCTCCCAATCATCATCAGCGAGTGCTGGCACGTCCGTCTGCCACTTGGAGAACAATCGGGTCACCCTGGAGGTGTCTAGCCCGACAAAGTCGGAGTAGAGAGCTGACAGGGGCTTAATGTCCTCCTCCAGACCCAGCATGTGCTCAACCCCATTGGTCTCCGGGATAATAGGGAGGGGAAACTTAGCTCGGTGGGCATAGCGGAGTTTAATGTAGATGGTTAAGCACTGCATGATCTCTCTTCAGAGCATCAAACGTGCACAAGCCATTCGGTGAGGTAATATCTGCCAGTGTTTTGATACCATACCGGGCCCATATCATTGGGTCGGGGATGGACCGAAAGTGTGGCAGTCTTGGATTCCCCCAAAGAGGAGTCTGCGGGGACCAGCTATTGGGTTGCTCGACCTTAGCCCTTACCGTCTCCCAGACCCGAAGCGTAGCACGCATTGATGGAGTAATGTGTGGGTTATATCTGGGACCCCTATGTATCAAGTTTCTAAGTTCCAAGTAAGAGCCCAGCAACGCCGCCTCCAGTGTAGCCGCAGGATTCTCCTCCGACGACAGCCACCATCTGACCGTCACAAGGACCGCCACCCAGTAATATTTGACAAAGCATGGCATTGCAAGGCCTCCCAGAGTGACTGGCAATTGTAAAGTAGTTTGGGCTATTCTGGGGGTTCCACCATTCCATATTAAGGAGATAAGTAGACTATCTAGTTTTTCAAAGAAGGCGTGCGGGATTGGAACCAGGGTTTGTCTGAAAAGATAAACAAATTTGGGTAGCACAGACATTTTGATGAGATTAACTACTACTGGTGTGAGGGGTAGCGTTTTTTTTAGCGTTAGAAGGGACAAATTGTGGGATGTCTCTGTGTATAACAACACCCAGGTATTTGAATTGTGAGACCCTTTGCAGAGGAGTATCAGTTGGCAGCCTATCATCCGAGGAGTGTAGTGCAAAGAGGACCGATTTCCCCCAAATGATATATATGCCCGAGTATTTACCAAAATAAGTAGAAGGGCCTCCCTCAGTGAGGTTGTGGACAAAAAGGGTATCGTCAGCATAGAGGGAGATTTTCTCTTCTACAGGGCCCATTGAAATGTCGTTCCCTCGGTGAGGAGCGTAGTAGGATCGCCATTGGTTTCATTGCCAACACAAAAAGGGCTGGGGAGAGCGGGCATCCCTGCCTAGTGCCCCTATGGAGCCCAAAGGTAGGTAAGAGGACCGATCCAGTGCGTACTCTCGCTCGTGGGGATGTATGCAGGGCCTGCACCCAGGAAAGAAAGTTAGGGCCAAAGCCGAAACGTAGCAGGACCTCCCAAAGGTACACCCACTCCACAGAGTCAAATGCTTTTTCAGCATCTAGGGAGGCCACTGCGTCAGATTGGGCCAGGTGATCCCCAGATCCCAGAACTGAGTACAACCTCCGCAGATTTATATCTGTACCTCTGTCCGGCATGAACCCGGTTTGATCTTCGTGCACCAAAGTTTGGATGACCTGATTCAGTCACTTAGCCAAGATCTTAGTAAGAATCTTGGCATCAGCATTGAGCAAGGAGATAGGGCGGTAGGAAGCACACAGCTCGGGATCCTTGCCTGGTTTAACCACTTTGACCGCATCTGCCATAGAGGCCGGGAGGGTCTTGTCTTTTAAGGTCTTGACTATCATCTTGTGTAATTTGGGCGTCAACTGTTCACTATATTGTTTGTAAACTTCCGGTGGAATGCCATCTACCCCTGGGGTCTTCCCTGCCTGCAGGTCACCTAAAGCCTGTTGAACTTCCTCTATTGTCATGGTGCTGTCAAGATGTTCTCGCGCTGCAGTGGTGAGGTTGAGAAAGGTAATTAGGTCAAGGAAGGAGGTCAATTCTTCCTCTGAGTACTGCGTTAGTTTAAGTGACAATTGCGCGGTCGTGCAATACTGTACCTAAACAAAACTTATGTCCTTTTTTCCCACAAATAGAGCTTTCTTTTAGTTGTATTTGATCATCTCTGCAGTTTTTATTTTTTGCTCTATAAACAAAAAAAGACAGACAATTTTGAAAATAAAACAATATTTTTTACTTTCTTCTATAAAACATATCCAATAAAAAAAATTTTAAAAATTGAATTTCTTGATAAATTTAGGCCAATATGTATTCTGCTACATATTTTTGTTAAAAAATTCCCAATAAGCGTATAATGATTGTTTTGTATAAAAGTTATAATGTCTAGAAACTATGGGATATTTCTATCTATTTTTATTTTTTCTACTAGTAATGGCGGCGATTAGCCACTTATAGCGGGACTGTGATATTGCGGCGGACAGTCGGAACACTGACACTTTTGACTTTTTTTTGTTTTGGCGACCAGTGAAACTAATACCAGTGAAGCTAAAAATATGCACTGTCACTGTACTAATGACACTGGCTGGGAAGAGGTTAAACATCAGGGGCGATCAAAGTGTTAAATGTGTGCCTAACCTGTGCTTTACTACTTTTACTACTGTGGGGGAGGTGCTTGTACTAGGAGAAAGCATGGATCGGTTCCCCTGCTTAGCAGAGACACAGGATCCATGTCTTCTGTAGTAACAGAACGGCGATCTGCCTTGATTACAGTACATAGGCAGACCGCCGTTCTGCCTGTGTAACGATGCATCAGCGGGTGCCGATGGACATCGAGTCCGCCGTACCCGCCAATCAGCTCCCGCTGTGTCTAATCACGTGGGTCCACCCAAGAAATAGTGGAATGCAATTATAGTAAAAAGTGGATTGCGCTAACTTTTGTGTATAATAACCACCATAAAGTGTGCAAATTGTGCAAAGTAAAAAATATTTCTATATTAATCCTATAATGAAGTGTTTTTCTCTGCAATCTATATTAGTATATTGGTATCCTTCTCTTTTTTTGGCTTTATATAAAAAAACGTATCTTTTCCATATGTTATTTCTGATCAAAATGTATCTGGGTGAAATGTCTTATAGTGTTACCAATCACTGTATAAAGTGCTAATGCTATAACAAAATATTAAAAAATATATAAGTATATATACCGTATATACTCGAGTATAAGTCGTTCCGAGTATAAGTCGAGGCCCTAATTTACCACAAAAAAATGGGAAAAACTTATTGACCCGAGTATAAGACGAGGGTGAGAAATGCATAGCTACTGTAAGTGGAAAAGAGGGTCAACAATGCCAATTTGCAGCATCACTGTTCCCATTTGCAGCCTCACTGTGCCCATTTGCAGCCATAGGTCCCCTGAACTTCAAACTCGGTAGTTAAGGGTTCCTAGATGCCCCCTAGCTGCAGCCAAAATTTGGGGTCTCTGAACCCAAAGGGTCCCGAAATGACATTGCTGCAGATGGACACAGTTGACCGAATTTGGGGCCCCGTATCTCGGGGCCACTTAGTGCTAAGAACCCCAAATTTGGTGTGCTAACCCAGTGGAACTAGCACCATAAAATTTCCAAAGCTGGGTTTTCTAGCACCAAGTGGCCCCGAGATACAGGGCCCCAAAAATCAGTTCAGAAAATGTCAGGCATTTTTTTGCAGCAGAGAATGACATTTTCCGAACCGGTTTTGGGGCCCCGTATCTGAGGGCCACTTGGTGCTAGGAACTTCAGCTTTGGATATGTTATGGAACCAGTTCCACTGGGTTTGCACACCAAATTTGGAGTTCCTAGCACCAAGTGGCCCTGAGATATGGGGCCCCAAAGTCGGTTCAGAAAATGTCAAGCACTTTTCTGCAGCAGAGAATGACATTTTCTGAACCAAATTTGGGGCCCCGTATCTCAGGGCCACTTAGTGCTAGGAACTTCAGCTTTGAATATGTTGTGGTACCAGTTCCACTGGGTTTGCACACCAAATTTGGGGTTCCTAGCACTAAGTAGCCCTGAGATACGGGGCCCCAAAGTCGGTTCGGAAAATGACATTTTTTGCTGCATAAAAGTGCTTGACTCAAGTATAAGTCGAGGGGGGCACTTTCAGCACAAAAAAATGTGCTGAAAAATTCGACTTATACTCGAGTATATACGGTATACTTATCCAGTGCAACACTTAATTATATGTTCATAAGTTATGCAAATGGTCTACACCTATAGCAAGGGCATTATTTATCTTTAGTCAGAGCTGCACAGTTTGTTTTAATCTACAAACATCCCTTACCGACATGGGCAGGTTTTTTGTACAGATGAACTATCCTTTTAAACATGACACTAAACAATATCCTAAAATGGCCCCGTAATCTGTTTTTCATGAAATAGTTTCTTACTGTGTTTTCCTGTCTACTTATAACATCCTCCATGAGATTCTAAATCTCTCCTTTCCCCCTCTCTTTCATTTGTTTGGAACAAAGAGTGCATGTTAATTGCGGTCGTGTGCACTGCTCTATGCGCACTACAAATCCCATTGTCCATAGTCCCTAGTCCATATGAGAAGTGAGCAAGAGATGGTGACTATGGCTCTACTTACAGTGGGACTGTGAAGAGTGAACATAGCCACCTCCTACGTCAAATAACAGTAACAAAAAGAGACTTGGACATTTGGAGGAGGCTGATAGCATCAAAAGGTACTTTTCTGAGTTAAAAATACATACTTGAAAAGATTTTTTTAAAACCAGAGTTTAACATCACTTTAATGGGTCTGGTTTAGATATTTATGAAAATATCTCTGCCGATTATTAGCACTACTGTCACAAATGAGCACTTATTATTTGACAGAACTAAAACAAGGTTTGTGCTCCAATCAAAATAACTTATACAGTATATATGATGATATTTGGGGAGTGCGGATCACTAGCCAGCTGTGGTTGTAAAAGTATATAAAAAGAAGGGAGGGCGCACCAATCTTGTGCATTACCAAAGCAATGAATCATGCATCGCTTTGGCTCCGAGGAAGAGGGTCCTCCCTCCAAACACATAAGCCACCCTGCAATACCGTCTGGTCCTCTGGCATCTTTGGTTCCAGCCATAGACCCAAGAGTCACTGCTCGCTATTGCTGTTGCTTTAATATGCATGTTTACCATGTTTTTATGTGAGTATAACCATTTCTGTTTTACCCTCATTAATTTTTTTTTGGTAATGCACAAGGCCCTCCCTTCTTTTTGGTAATGCACAAGGCCCTCTCTTCTTTATATGTTTCAGTTCCATAGACACCCATTGTTCTGAGGAGGGCAGCAAGGCCATTGACATTCCATACAAAAGGGTTGACTGCACCACACACCCCTAGACCCAGCACCCGAGCGCAGGAGAGTTGTTTTGTGGTTGTAAAAGTAAACAGTCTTTTTTTCTCAAAAGGGAAAAAGCAGCTTTCAGTGTAAAACAAAACCAAACAGGTCAAAAACTACCGGTACACAAGAACAACGATTTGGCTCACCACCAGTACAAACCTGTCCCACACCAGGGTTTAGGGTTCCTGCCTGCTTCAGGGGTCCAGAAAAGGGGCCACAGGAGTCTAGGCAGCACCTCAGTAGCCAGACAGTCCACAGCCCTCGCAAAACTGTGTCTATTCCACTGAACACCTCATAAACACCTGCTGGCTGCTTCCTACCAAGCCTTGTCATCCACTACAGGGACCCCAACCCAAACAAAGGGGACACATAACTCCAATCCAGTACCCATCCCTGGTGTCCTGTACAATATAGCATATGAGGTGCTAGAAGGGTGTGACCACAAGCTCAACAATTAAAATTCTAATCTCCTCTGTACACATGGTGTTATACTGTACATGTACACTATTACATACTTCTGGCAAAGTATAGTTTAGTTTAAAAACAGGTTTTCTTGGTTTGCATATACTATATACTTTGCATATTTGCATATACTATAGTACAAGCTAGTCAACAGCATTAGTCTGCTGACTTCCATCACATAATCAAGTGCAAGCATGATTTTTTTCCTTGCACATCATGGGGTATTCTTTGGAAAGTGAATTTTCAGCAAATTAACTAAGCTAAGGGAAAATTCCCTTGCAACTTGACCCATCACGCCTTAGTAAATCAATCCCATAGTGGCAATACACTAAAAAAGCTGGAGGACACTCTAGTCTGGTCTCTAACCTGCATTCTGCAATAAAACTGATTCAGTATCAACTCAGACCTAAACTGTATATTGGTGATTTAATTACAACTTGGTAAATCACCGTTTTGACATACACTATATTATCAAAAGTATTGGGACACCTGCCTTTTTATTCACATGAACTTTAGTGGCATCCCAGTCTTAGTACATAGGATTTAATATTGAGCTGGCCCACCCTTTGCAGCTGTAACAGCTTCGACTGATGTGCAAGCTGCTGGATCCTGGAGAAAACTTCACTGAAGGGTTGCCCTGTCCTCTTCCTGCCGCTGAACTTCCAGTGCTGTAGGGGTTAACAGCTTTGGGACTCCGGGCTCAGCTGTACTAAAGATGTCCTTGTTGGATCATCTTTAATGCGGCTAAGCCTGGCGATCCAAAGCTGTTAACCCCAACGGCACCAGAGGTGCAACAGCAGGAAGAGGACAGGGCAGTTTTGCTGTGAAGAGTTCTACAGACTGCAGCTGCCAGAAACCTTGCACATCCTTCATCACAGGTAAGTAATGTAACTATAGCTGTAGACAAAAAATGTTTATTGAGCAAAATTTCAGCTTTAAATCATGTAGGAAATAAAGGCCTGATAACTTATTTAACCACTTAGTGCAAATCACCGTCATTGTACGTCGGTACTTTGACGCTAAATACTATTGTTATGGCAGCAGAAGTCGTATGCAAAAGTTTAGGAACCCCTGACAATTTCCATGATTGTCATTTATAAATATTTGGGTGTTTGGATCAGCAATTTCATTTTGATCTATCAAATAACTGAAGGACACAGTCATATTTCAGTAGTGAAATGAGGTTTATTGGATTAACAGAAAATGCGTAATATGCATCAAAACGAAATTAGACGGGTGCATAAATTTGGGCACCCCAACAGAAAAATCACATCAATATTTAGTAGAGCCTCCTTTAGCAGAAATAACAGCCTCTAGACGCTTCCTATAGCCTGTAATGAGTGTCTGGATTCTGGATTAATGTATTTTGGACCATTCCTCCTTACAAAACATCTCCAGTTCAGTTAGGTTTGATGATTGCTGAGCATGGACAGCCCGCTTCAAATCACCCCACAGATGTTCAATGATATTCAGGTCTCTGCATAAATGCCCGAGTAGATTTTGAGCAGTGTTTTGGATCGTTGTCTTGTTGAAATATCCAGCCCCGGCGTAACTTTTTTGTGACTGATTCCTTAACATTATTCTCAAGAATCTGCTGATATTGAGTGGAATCCATGCGACCCTCAACTTTCATCAGTCCACAGCACCTTATTCCAAAATGAAGCTGGCTTGTCCAAATGTGCGTTTGCATACCTCAAGCAACTCCGTTTGTGGCTTTTGTGCAGAAAAGGCTTCTTTCGCATCACTCTTCTCCCCTCACAGCTTCTCCCTGTGCAAAGTGTGCTGAATTGTTGAAGGATGCACAGTGACACCATCTGCAGCAAGTTGATGTTGTAGGTCTTTGGAGGTGGTCTGTGGGCTGTTTTTGACCGTTCTCACCATCCTTCCCCTCTCCAATATTTTATGTGGCCTGCAACTTCTGGCCTTAACAGGAACTGTGCCTGGGGTCTTCCATTTCCTCACTATGTTCCTCACAGTGGACACTGACAGCTTATATCTGTGCGATAACTTTTTGTAGCCTTCCACTAAACCAGTGATGGTGAACCTTTTTGAGCCCGAGTGCCCAAACTGCAACACAAAACGACTTATTTTTTTCAAAGTGCCAACACCGCAATTACACCTGAATACCGAGGTTTTAGTTTAGAAAAAAACAACTCGTACAGTTGTCCAAACTAATTAACAGCTTTTGTTTAAAAAGAAAAACACAATAACAGAGATTTCCATTAAACATTTTTTTTTTGGGCAGAGTACTGCAGAGTATGGGCAGAGTACTGCAGAGTATTGCAGAATATGGGCAGAGTACTGCAGAGTATTGCAGAATATGGGCAGAGTACTGCAGAGTATTGCAGAATATGGGCAGAGTATTGCAGAGTATGGGCAGAGTACTGCAGAGTATTGCAGAGTATGAGCAGAGTACTGCACAGTATGGGCAGAGTACTGCAGAGTATGGGCAGAGTATGGGCAGAGTACTGCAGAGTATGGGCAGAGTATTGCAGAGTATGGGCAGAGTATGGGCAGAGTATGGGCAGAGTACTGCAGAGTATGGGCAGAGTATTGCAGAGTATGGGTAGAGTACTGCAGAGTATGGGCAGAGTATGGGCAGAGTATGGGCAGAGTATGGGCAGAGTACTGCAGAGTATTGCTGAGTATGGGCAGAGTATTGCAGAGTATGGGCAGAGTATTGCAGAGTATGGGCAGAGTACGGTTACTGAGCAGCGCTGTGGGATGGACCTGTAGTGCCCACAGCGCTGCTCAGTACCCATACTCTGCAAACGATCTCTCTCCCCCTCTCCCCTCGTAGGGCGCGCGGGAGCAAGATTCTGGGAGGACATCCATGGAATGGCGGAAGCGACGTCAAACGTCACTTTCGCCCAATGGTCTTAAAGGGGAATTTTATTTTTAGTTTTTTTTATTGCATTTTAGTGTAAATGTTAGATCTGAGGTCTTTTTGACCCTAGATCTCATATTTAAGAGGTCCCGTCATGCTTTTTTTCTATTACAAGGGATGTTTACATTCCTTGAAATAGGAATAAAAGTGACCCATTTTTTTTAAAAGGACAGTGTAATAATAAAAAAAAAATAAAATAAATAAGAAAAAAAAAAAAAATTAAAGCGCCCCGTCCCACCGAGTTTGCGTGCTGAAGCGTTTGCGTACATAAGTCGCACCTGCATATGAAAACGGTGTTCAAACTACACATGTGAGGTATCGCTACGATCGTTAGAGCGAGAGCAATAATTCTAGCCCTAGACCTCCTCTGTAACTCTAAACATGTAAACTGTATAAATTTTTAAACGTTGTCTATGAAGATTTTTAAGGGTCAAAGTTTGTCGCCATTCCAGGAGCGGGCGCAATTTTGAAGTGTGACATGTTGGGTATCAATTTACTCGGCGTAACATTATTTTTCACAATATAAAAAAAAAATTGGGCTAACTTTACTGTTGTCTTATTTTTTAAGTGTATTTTTTCCCAAAAAATTGCGTTTGTAAGACCACTGCGCAAATATGGTGTGACATAAGGTATTGCAAACGACCGCCATTTTATTCTCAAGGGTGTCTGAAAAAATATGTATAATGTTTGGGGGTTCTAAGTAAATTTCTAGCAAAAAAAAGATTTTAACTTGTAAAAACAACAAATGTCAAAAAGAGGCTCAGTCCTTAAGTGGTTAAAGTGTAAGCTCACCTCTTCAGACAAAGCAAAAAGGTAAGCTAAAACCCAACCCCCCCCCCAGTGTACTTACCTCTGTGGGTGATGAGCTGTCAGCGCTCACGCAGTTGGTGTATCAGATGTCCAGGGATTTGAAATCCCCACTATTCTCCCCCTGCTTTCTGCAGGGCTTCTGGGATGGATCAGAGCCATTCTCTCTGCTGTTGCTGACAATCAGAATTGCTATGACCTGTCCCAGAAAAGGTAAACTAACTGGCCTCATGCACACTGGATGTTTTTGGACGTTTTTACAGCAGCTGTTTTTGGCAGTAGATGTTTTTTTTCTACAGTCATTAAAATCTTCATCATGTTATCCTATGTGTCCATGCACACATAGGCTGTTATCAGCAGTTTTGGGCAGTAACGTTTTTGAGCAGTAAAAAAACCCCAAAACTAGTGGGTTCTGAGAGACGTTTTTGAGCTGTGGAAACGCTCTAACGCTGATAAACGTCGATAAATGCTCAAAAACGTCACTCACCAGCATTTTTTTAACGTTTTTGATCCATTGGAAAAAAAAAAATTATAATTTTTAAAAAAAACCCAAAAACGCTAAAAAATGCTAACGCGGAAAAACACTAAAAAACGCCAATAAACGCTAAAAAAACGCTATTGCAAATATGTTGAAAAAAGTTAAAAAACTCACTGCAAAGCTACTGACGTTTTTATAACGTTATTTTAACGTCCAGTGTGCATGAGGCCTTAAAGTTCATTGCCATAACAAAAACAGTTATGGAAATGAACAATAACAAATGGCTCCAATTGATTTTTCCTCTGAAGTAGTCTGCATGCTAAACCCTGAACTGACAACAGTGGTGTCCACTGTCCACACACCTCAGCTAAATTGGGAGCTCTCTACAGTATTCTCAGGTCTGACAGGGATAGACTTTTAACAATCATTAATTTATGTCTTGGACCTACAGAACACACTTTGTTCGCCACAAGGCATAAATTCATGATTCTTAAAGGGGTTGCAAACCCTTGTGTTTTTTCACCTTAACCGCTTGCCGACCAACCGCCGCAGTTGTACTGCGGCAACATGGCTCGGCTGCACAAATCGCCGTCATGTTACGTCACTTCTAGATTTGGCCACTAGGGGAGCGTGCCGGGCTCCCACGATCGCTCGGGGCACACGGAGAACCGGGATCTGTGTGTGTAAACACAAGGATCCCGGTTCTCTGAGGGGAGAACAGACAGATCGTCTGTTCATACAAAGTATGAACAGCGATCTGTCATCTCCCCTACACAGTCCCCTCCCCCTTCAGTTAGAACACACAATAGGGAACATATTTTTTATGTTGCGCTATTTTTGGATTTGTTACATTTCCCATATCATCCTCCTCATGCTCTATCTGTTTAGGTGTTCCACCTTTTTTTGGGTACTCTAGACTCGGAAGTCATCCATTCATGGTGGTTATATATATATCTTTACCATTTTTGACACTTTTTTTTGTAAAATGGTAGGGGTACAGTGACCTCCATACCAATTCACATGGGGGAAGGCCGGGATCTGGGTCCCCTTGTTACAGGGGGCTTCCAGATTCCGATAAGCCCCCCGCCCACATACACCCACAACAACCGGGCAAGGGTGGTGGGGATGGGGCCCTTGTCCCCATCAACATGGGGACAAGGTGCTTTGGGGTCAGACCCCAAAGCACTCTCCCCATGTTGAGGGCATGTGGTCTGGTACAGTTCAGGGGGGGGCGCTCTCTCGTCCTCCCTCTTTTCTAGCGGCCTGCCAGGTTGCGTCTGGTATGGATTTTGGGGGGACCCCTGTGCCTTTTTTTTAATTTTGGTGCAGGGTTCCCCTTAAAATCCATACCAGACCCTTCAGGTCTGGTATGGATTTTGGGGGGACCCCTACGCCATTTTTTTCAAAAATTTGGCGCAGGGTTCCCCTTAATTTCCATATCAGACCTGAAGGGCATGGTATGGATTTTAGGGGGACCCCCACGCAATTTTTTTTTTAAATTTTGGTTTGGGGTTCCCCTTATTATTCATACCAGACCCAAAGGCCTGGTAATAGACTGGGGGTTTGGGGGGGGGGAACCCATGCTCTTTTTTTCAATGAGTTTTATCTATATTGCCGAGACCCGACAATTCATTACAGCCGCGATCAGTTTTAAGTGACAATTTTTCCTTTATAAATGTCATTTTGCTCTGGTACTGTTCTAAACACAGGAAAAATGCGCCACTTTGCAGGCATACTATAGACACCCCCCAGGCACGATATTTAAAGGAATATTTCATTTTTATGGTTTCACTTGAAAAAAAATCACTGCTCCTGAAAAAACATCCGTTTTTAAATAAATTTTTTTTATTGATACATGTCCCCTGGGGCAGGACCCAGGTCCCCAAACACTTTTTATGACAAAAACTTGCATATTAGCCTTTAAAATTAGCACTTTTGATTTTTCATGTTAGTGTCCCATAGACTTTAACAGTGTTCTGGCAGCTTTTGAATTTGCCGTGAACACTGCATATTGTTCGCTGTTCGGCAAACAGGCGAACACCCGATGTTCAAATCAAACTTAAGTTTGACTCGAACATCGTGCTCATTCCTAATAAGAATGTAAGGGCTTACGCTTTGTCATGACAATTTTCCTCCACTTCCAAGATGGAGTCGGTTGCAGTTCCTGTGATTCCTTCTGATTGTATTCTGGCTACGGTTCGCACCAGTCTCACTTCTCCTTTGGGTGACAAATTTCCTGAGAAACCTTATGACCGCTGCTTTGTCCCAGAGAGTCTCCGTGCTGCCGTGCTCCAGACTTACCATTCTCCTAAGGCTGCTGGCTACCCTGGGAAGAATCAACTCTTTTGGACTATTTCCCAACAATTCTGGTGGCCTAGTCTACGTGCTGATGTAACCACCTTCGTATCTGCCTGTTCCGTGTGTGCTCAGAGTAAGACTCCACGACACCTTCCAGTAGGGCTCCTAAAACTCATACCCAATGGAGAGAGGCCCTGGACCCACCTGTCTATGGATTTCATTGTGGAGTTACCCAACTCCCAGGGCAACACAGTTATCTTTATGGTGGTTGACCGGTTCTATAAAATGTCTCATTGTATTCCACTTAAGAAGTTGCCCACTTCTAAGGAATTGGCTTCCATTTTTGCTCAGGAGATCTTTGACTTACATGGGCTACCCAAGGTGATTTTCTCGAACAGGGGTAGTCAGTTTGTGTCCCGGTTCTGGCGAGCCTTTTGTGCACAGTTGGGAATTCTGCTTGCTTTCTCCTCTGTATCACCCGCAGTCTAATGGGGCTGCCGAACAAGCCAACCAGTCCTTGGAGCAAATCCTACGTTGATAAATTTCTGACCATCATAACAACTGGTCAGACCTCTTACCCAGTGGCGGCTGGTGAAATTTTAGGATGGGGGGCACTAGACCCCGCCCTTCTTTGTTGACCCTTCCCACTTCTCATAAGCCAAACCCCTTATATCATCCACCCACTATGTCCCCTGTATTCCACTTGCTTCCACCCATAGTGTCAGGAGTATACAGCTCAGTATCACAGGACAGAGTATACAGCCCCAGAATCACAGGACAGAGTATACAGCCCCAGAATCACAGGACAGAGTATACATCCCCAGAATCACAGGACAGAGTATACAGCTCAGCATTACAGGACAGAGTATATAGCTCAGCCTCACAGATCTTTGTATATAGGTCTGCATTACAGATACAGTATATAGGTCAGCATTACTGATAGTATATAGATCAGCATTACTGATATGGTATATAGAGCAGCAACACAGATCAGGGTATATAGGTCTGCATTACAGATACAGTATATAGGTCAGCATTACAGGTACGGTATATAGATCAGCATTACCGATAGTATATAGATCAGCATTACAGATACGGTATAGATACGGTATCGATACGATATATAGATCAGCATTACTGATACGGTATATAGATCATCATCACACATCAGGGTATGTAGATCATCATCACACATCAGGGGATATATATCATCATCACAGATCAGGGTATATAGATCAGCCTCACAGGACAGAGTATATAGATCAGCCTCACAGGACAGAGTTTATAGATCAGTCTCACAGGACAGAGTATATAGATCAGTCTCACAGATCAGGGTATATAGAGCAGCATCCCAGATAGGACTGACAGCACTGCATAGTGCTAAGTCCTTCTGAGCCCTCTGCAGATCTCTAAACCTCTGGGCTAAGCTATAGTCACAAAAATCACTAGAGCAGGTAAAAACAATAAGACTACAAGCAGGAGACAGGCAGCAAACATTAGACAGCATGGAGACTTTGGCCACAAAACATTTAATGTCCATTTCCATTTCTTTGCTGCTCGCAGACCGACAGCACCATACCCCCCCTCCCGGGCACGCACACCGACAGCACTACCCCCCCAACCGGGCAGCGCGGGGCACGCGCACCGGCAGTACTACCCCCCTCGCGGGAGGAGGTCCGGCACTTACTGGGCTGTTGGGTCCCTTCCTCCTGTGTCTCAGTGTGGGCAGCAGCAGCGGCGGGGTCCAATCCTCCAGCTTCCTCCCCTGTGTGTCTCTTCCGCCAAAGCGCCAGGCATCCAATAGGATGCCTGGCGCTTTGGCCAATCGGGAAACAGGTCTCACTTTACACTGTGGTGTAAAAATAGCAAACATTTATTTGCTAAGGTCACACAACAGGGTGGGATCAGGGTGCACTCTTTGCGCCCCGATCCCACCCTTTTTTGAAGCCTATTAGAGCCTCAGGCTCTAATCAGGAGCTTAAAAAAAACCACCCCCTCCCGCGCTGCCATAGGAGTCCATGCGTCCGGCGTCCTGAAAGGGGCTGGGCACATAGATAGGCTGCCCCTGGACAAATGCCCAGAATGTAGGTCTTCTGAACGCAAAGGAACTAAACAACCAGCTCAGCAGCATGTAGACAGAGCAGTAAAGAAAAAAAAATGAAACTTAAATCCAGTCAGTGACCTTAGGTCCCTGCACTACCCCCCCTTGTAAGAGTAGAAACACATAGCAGCTGTGGGCAGAGCTGGCATGTGTCATCAGGGGCCAGCTGCCTGAGCTTTGAAAAGGCAGCTGGCTCACGATCACTGGGAAGGACCATGATGGTGGTGCAGAACCCAGGCTGTGACACCTGGACAGTGGATCGCATCAGGACAAGCCTGGAAATGGTGGGCAAGTGAGTATTGAGTATGTAAATTAAAGACAAGCCATCATAACAGGAAATGGGGGTAGTGAGGGTTAAAAAAAACATACTAGGGGGAAGTGAATTTCTTTTTTTAAAACATTACTAATTCAGGGAGCTGAATAGTGTGTATATGCCATTCCGCAAATTATGTCCTAGTGCAATTATGCAATTGTCATGTGATGGTTAGCAGCTGCATTAGGTGCAAATTGTTAGCAATTCTCAGAGTAGTGTCCTTATCTTAGTCATATGCATTTACCCAAAACCACCAATCTTTTTTACCAGTGACTTTTCCTATATTACTTTTGTAAATGGACAGGAGTTGGGGTTATTATACTGCTGACTAAAGACTGTGAAATTACACAGCAAAAAAACAGTTGTGTACTCTATTATATTTATTAAATATGAATGCATTGTTTTACACTGTACTGGAATGTCTCCCCCTGGTGGAATGTCTCCCCCTGGTGGAACTTTGGAGAAATTGTATTATAAAGAAACAACAATTACATATTGTATTTTTAAAAAATACGTCTACAGGAAGTTCCCAGGTTACAAACAAGGTAGGGTTGTAGGTTTGTTCTTAAGTTGAATTTGTATGTAAGTCGGAACAGGTAATTTTTTTTTTAGGTATAACTCCAGCCCCATAAAAAAAATTTAAAAGTTGTAAACCCTAGAAAAAAAAAACGACAAAAAAAACAAAAAACCCTGTAAGACAAAGGCATAATGAGCTAGTATACTAGCTCATTAAAAAATACTTACCTTAGGACGAAGCCCACCAGTGGCGCCTGCACACCGCTGAGATAGCTGACATCTCCGGTGTTTCTTCCAGGTTCGCGGGCTCTGGCACTGTGAGTGGCCGCAGCCGCGATGACATCACTCCCGCGCATGCGTAAGTACGGTAAGCTGGACCTTCAGAGCACATGTGCCGATGACGTCATTGGCTGCATGCACTCTGAATATCTCCTAAACTGTGCAAGCTTAGGAAATATTCACAGTACCTACAGGTAAGCTTTATTATAGCCACGTGCTTCAAAAAAACACCCACCCCGCATTGGAATCCATAGTCCGTGGCCCTGATATGTAGATTAGGGGGCCAGACAATGGATAGGAGGATGGCGGCTGTGCACCCTCTATGGACGGGCCGCCACTGCTTCCATCTGATACTGAGCCTCAGGTCAATAAGCGCAGAGAGAGCGTGCTTTGCTGATTGTCAGATAATGCCTTCAACGATCTGCGCATGTGCAGTGTTGACGTCACACTAGCTGATCGGCAGATCAGCTGGGTGACGTTACGTACTGCGCATGCACAAGTCGCCTGAGGCATTATTTGATGATCTGCACTATTCTACAGAAAATCAAAACTGCGTTCCCGCTGAAAAAAGCTCTGTAACAATAATATGGACTGGTAGGTGGTCAATTACATAAATTTTAATGTTTAGTCCTATGTATTAGTTTGAAGCACTGTTTGCACTTTATGAGTATATGGAATATAAGTAATTAATTAATTTTTGGAGTAGTTTTTGCACTTTATCTTGTGATATGCACTTAGAAGTTTGGGTGTAGACAGCACAATATTTTTTTCTTTTTTCAGTTTCCTTATAGGTACATATATTTATTTATTGGTTGCAATTAGCATCTGTTTCAGCAAATTGCAGTTATGAAAAAGTGTGAGGACAGACTAAAGGAAACATAAACTCCCCTTCTCAAAATGTTAGCTGCTTGGCTGTCATCCTGATCGTCTTCCCTCAGCTCAGAGTCACTGATCGAGGACAAGGATGCAGATCAGGACTTGTGACTACTCTGATCTGTGTGCTTGTTACATATGAGTGACAGAGGGAGATCGAGTCAGCGCAACAGCCAGGCAACTAGAATGTTCGGAAAGCCTGCGGTATAAAGTTACTATAAAGTTTTCTATATGATTACACCGCCCTCTGGATTATTTCCAGAATGGACTTTTTCTGCATTTAGCACTACAGGATCCAATCATTGGTCCGAGAAGAAGACAGCCAGCATGTTCCCACATGACGCTTGTCTGAGGTTACCGGGCAGCGTCTCCAGTTACCATGGCACCGACGGCTTACAAACACCCCGGCCAGACCCGCCTGAACATCCCTGGGATATGATTGGCTGACACAAGCCTCGTGCTGCCGATACAACCTGAAACTCTACCAATTGCGACTCACTTCCGCTGTGAGAGCGACGGATTTTTGGTAGGCAAACCACGCCCCCTGAGTCCGGCGCCTGCGCCTCCCGCCTTTCCGGTCAGTTGCCGGTGACACCGGGGAGAGGAGGGAACGCTACGGCGGCCGGATGGTAAGGGAGTAAGGGAGGGCCGGGCAGGGCTATGTGCATGGTGCAGGTCATAGGGGACCCGGGTGTGTAGTGTGGTGTATGGACACTGTGCACAGAGGTGTCGGGGGCGGGCCAAGCGCTGTCATGTGTGTTTACCTGCCTGTCATGGTGGGGGAGGGGGGCTCAGTCTGTATGTGGCAGTATGGAGACCATATGAGTGGGGAGCTGTCACGTGACTTCCTTCCCTGGCATTGTCTCCTCCTATGCAAGGAATACATAGACTCTCTCTCTGTACTGTATATAAGGAGCTCTCCTCTATTGTCTGCAGAGAATACATGGACTCTCTATGTACTGTATATAAGGAGCCAGTGGCTGCTTTCTCCAAAATTTTTTTGGGGGGGTGTAAACAAACTGAAAAATTCTGAAAAAAAACATCAATTGCAGCCTCACTGTGCCCATCAATTGCAGCCTCACTGTGCCCATCAATTGCAGCCACTGTGCCCATCAATTGCAGTCACTGACTGTGCCCATCAATTGCAGCCTCACTGTGCCCATCAATTGCAGCCTCACTGTGCCCATCAATTGCAGCCACTGTGCCCATCAATTGCAGTCACTGACTGTGCCCATCAATTGCAGCCTCACTGTACCCATCAAACGCAGCCACTCTGCCCATCAATTGCAGCCACTATGCCATCAAACGCAGCCACTGTGCCCATCAAACGCAGCCACCGTGCCTATCAAATGCAGCCACCGTGCCTATCAAACGCAGCCACCGTGCCTATCAAACGCAGCCACCGTGCCTATCAAACGCAGCCACCGTGCCTATCAAACGCAGCCACTGCGCCCATCAATTGCAGCCACTATGCCATCAAATGTAACTACTGTGCCCATTAAACGCAGTCACTGGTCCCATGAAACACTACCACTGTGCCCCATCAATGCCGCCACTGTACCCCATCAAACGCTGCCACTGTACCCCATCAAATGCTGCCACTGTACCCCATCAAATGCTGCCACTGTGTCCCATCCAATACCAACACAAAGCAATCTCCTGCGCTCGGGTGCCCGGTCAGCTAAATAAGTGGCGCAGCTAACCCCTTTAGCAAAGTCAGTGGAATGTCGCAGGTCTTGCTGCCCTCCTCAGAATAAAGGGGTATCCTTTATAACTGAAACATACAAAAAGAACAGGGGGGGGGGGGGGCGCACCAACCTTGTGCATTACCAAAGATAAAATATATTCATGATATAAGAAATATACTCACAAACAAGCTTTTAAAATAAGGCTTATCAATACTCCAGCAATAGCGAGCAGTATCTTTAAATGCCTACAGCCTGGACCAGATATTTGGAGGACCCAGATGGCATCGCAAGCGGCTTATGCGTTACGAGGGCGAACCCATCGCTATGGCTCTGAGGAAGAGGGTTCACCCACGTAACGCGTAAGCCGCTTGCAATGCCATCTGGGTCCTCCAAATATCTGGTCCAGGCTGTAGGCGTTTAAAGATACTGCTCGCTATTGCTGGAGTATTGATAAGCCTTATTTTAAAAGCTTGTTTGTGAGTATATTTCTTGTTACCCCATCAAATGCCGCCACTGTGACCATCAAATGCCGCCACTGTGACCATCAAATACCGCCACTGTGACCCTGCCCGCTCGCCGTCTGCCCGGCACTTACCCTATCTCGTTGGGGCAGCGGGTGACGGCGGCGAGCTGTGTCCTCCATGCGTCTCCTCCCCTCCTCTCCTCCTGATAGGCGTCCAATTACAGCGCCTGTCATTTCAGCCAATCAGGTGACGGGTAACACACCCGCGCTTCCTGATTGGCGGAGAGGCAGTCTGTGTTAGAAAGGCGAATATTCATTCGTCTTCCCTCAGCTCAGCTGAATATTCGCTTTTCTGACACACCTGGGTGAACTGCGAGCGCAATGCTTTACGCTCCGAGTTTACCTTTTTTTGAAGCCTATTAGAGCCTATGGCTCTAATAAGGTGCTTCAAAAATACACCCCCGCCGCTGGAATTCAGGCGCCCAGTGTCCAAAAAGGGGCCGGATGCCTAAATAGGGGGTGGTGGCGGCCATTGATAGATTTATGCAATGCATGAATCTATCCATTATTCATATAGGGAGGTGTCTGGAGAGAGGGGGCCGCACCCGTAATGGAGGCATCTCCACTGTAAGGAGCACTCCTCTATTGTCTGCAGGAAGGTGGTGACACTGAGGAATGTGGCTCAGCGGACCCCTGGAAATCCTGATCCATGATTCCTGGAACTCCACCTCACATACCTGTAGAAATAAATACATTGGGGTTGATTTACTAAAGGCAAATAGACTGCACACTTTGCAAAATACAGTTGCTCTCTGCAAGAGTACTTGCTCCAGAGATTAATAAATGAGGTAAAGCTTCACTTTTTGAAGAATGCCCAATCATGGCAAGGAAAATAAAAAAAAAACAGCATTTTTGCTTGCATATGATTGGATGATAGAAGTCAGCAGAGCTCCTTCTCATTTACTAAGCTCTGGAGCAACTGCTCTTGCAAAGAGTACAGTCTATTTGCCTTTAGTAAATCAACCCCACTGTGTGCCCCAACAAGTGTTAATGCATACAAATGTTTACTCTGAGGGTTCCTTTACACTTGTGATTGGAGAGCGGTAAAACCCTGTAGTTGAGCTGCGTTTCTAGCGCCCCTCAATCACTCAGAAGCAGCAGCTGGGGGTGTAGACATGCTACGGACACAACGCTTTGCGGCAGGAATTATACCCCCACGTTTGGCGAATGGGGCTGTGCTGCAACCGCACACAATGCACGTGGTTGTCTGGTATTTAGGGGGTTAAAACAGGCAGTGAGGAGGTGATACAACCCCCCCTCACCGGATTGCTCTTCAGACACAAAGCAGGTGTAAATGAGCCATAAGACCGTGATCTCTCATAGACTGGATGTGGCCCTTGCTTGCCTTCTTCTGTCAGGGACACTATTCTTCACACTGACATCAATTTCTTCTCCTGACACCAACAGTGGGGCACTATTCTTCCCACTGATATAAACAATAGTAAACTATTCCTCCCACTGACACCAATGATGGGGCATTATTCCTCCTACTGACACCAATCATGGGGCACTATTCCTCCCACTGACACCAATGATGGGGCATTATTCCTCCCACTGACACCAATCATGGGGCACTATTCCTCCCACTGACACCAATGATGGGGCACTATTCCTCCCACTGACACCAATGATGGGGCATTATTCCTCCTACTGACACCAATCATGGGGCACTATTCCTCCCACTGACACCAATGATGGGGCATTATTCCTCCCACTGACACCAATCATGGGGCACTATTCCTCCCACTGACACCAATGATGGGGCACTATTCCTCCCACTGACACCAATCATGGGGCACTATTCCTCCCACTGACACCAATGATGGGGCATTATTCCTCCCACTGACACCAATGATGGGGCATTATTCCTCCCACTGACACCAATGATGGGAACTATTCCTCCCACTGACACCAATGATGGGGCATTTATCCTCCCACTGACACCAACGATGGGAACTATTCCTCCCACTGACATCAACGATGGGGCACTATCCCTCCAACTGATACCAAAGGCGGCACTATTCCTCCCAATGATGGGGCACTATTCCTCCCACTGATACCAATGATGGGCACTGTTCCTCCCACTGACACCAATGATGGGACACTATTCCTCCCACTGACACCAATGATGGGACACTATTCCTCCCACTGACACCAATGATGGGACACTATTTCTCCCACTGATAGCAATACTGGGGCACTATTCCTCCCACTAATACCAATGATGGGTCACTAATTCTCCCACTGACACCTAATGATGGGGCACTATTCCTCCCACTGTTACCAATGCTGGGGCACTATTCTTCCTATTGATACCAGTGATGGGACATTATTTTTCTAAATTGACACCAGTGATGGGATGCTGTTCCTCCCTCTGATACCACTGATGGGGCACGATTCCTCCCACTCACAGCAATGATGGGGCACTATTCCTCTTACTGATACCAATAATGGGGGACTATTCTTCCCCTTACTGACCACAGGCTTTATGTAATTTTTTTAAAAATCCCATTGATCAGCAAGCTTGAGACATTATCTACTCCCACTGATACCGGGGCATTTTGTACTCTTACTGGCCACAGTCCAGCCCCCCTAAAGCCTGAAGAATAGTAAACTGACCCTTTGTTCAGAAAGTTTGAGACCCCTGCTCTAAGACCTCGTCTACACATGTGACAGATTGGCAGCAAAAACAGGCAGTTGGTCCACATTTTTACTGCCCCCCGAGAAATTAACCTGGCAGGTGGACATTTTTGTATACATTCCCACAGTCTCTTCATGGTACAACAAATTGGATACAGCTTATCACGTTTGGTAGGCAGTGCCACTTGCTCCAAATCAAAGGGGACTGCACCACAACCAGGCCTAAAGCTAACCACACCAGTCACAGTCAAATTCTCATTAGACCTACCAACAGCTATGTAGTTCTGGGGCCTGTCTGATTGGATACAAATTGATTGGGTAGATTAGGTAGATCTTCATATTCTACAGTTTTGGTAAATGTAATGTTGATTGAATGGTCAGATGGTAACGTGTATGGTGACCCTAAGGCCTAGTTTACTCTTGTGGTTTGGAGGGGTAGTAAAAACAGGTAGTTAATGATTTCAGCCCTGGAAGGATTTACCCCCTTCCTGACCAGAGCATTTTTTGCTATTCAGCACTGCGTCGCTTTAGCTGACAATTGCGCGGTCGTGCGATGTTGTACCCAAACAAAACTGACGTCCTTTTTTTCCCACAAATAGAGCTTTCTTTTGGTGGTATTTGATCACCTCTGCAGTTTTTATTTTTTGCGCTATAAACAAAAAAGAGTGTCAGTTTTGAAAAAAATGCAATATTCTTTACTTTTTGCTATAATAAATATTCCCAAAAAATATATAAAAAAAAACAAATTTCTTTCACAGTTTAGGCTGATATGTATTCTTCTACATATTTTTGGTAAAAAAAATCGCAATAAGTGTATATTGATTGCTATGCGCAAAAGTTATCGCGTCTACAAAGTAGGGGATAGATTTATGGAATATTTATTATAAATTTTTTTTTTTTTACTAGTAATTGCGGTGATCTGCGATTTTTATCGTGACCACGACATTGCGGCGGACAGATCAGACACTTTTGACACTATTTTGAGATCATTGACATTTATACAGCGATCAAAGCTAAAAATAGCCACTGATTACAGTGTAAATGACACTGGCAGGGTAGGGGTTAAACACTAGGGGGCGATCAAGGAGTTAAGTGTGTTCCCTGGATGTGTTCTAACTGTAGGGGGGATGGGCTCACTACAACATGATAGAGATCACTGCTCTCGATGACAGGGAGCAGTAAATCTCTGTCTTGTTGCTAGGCAGAACAGGAAAATGCCCCTTGTTTACATAGGCATCTCCCCGTTCTGCCTCTCCTAACCGCAATCGCAGGCCGTCGGCGAACATCAAGTTCGCACGCGCCTGCTAGGCAGGAATTTCAATGGGACATACGGGTACGCCCTTTTGCCTGCCCCTGTCATTCTGCCGACATAAATCGGCGTGCGGCGGTCAGCATGTGGTTAAAGTGTTACCAAACCCAGGACCTTGCATTCACTATATCTGGTCTCCCACAGAACATGGAAATGCAATTATTTTAGCAAATACAGTGTCTTGAAAAAGTATTCATACCCCTTTAAATTTTTCACATTTTGTCATGTTACAACCAAAAACATAAATTTATTTTATTGGGATTTTGTGTGATAGATCAACACAACGTGGCACATAATTTTGAAATGGAAGGAAAATGATAAATGGTTTTCATTTTTTTTTACAAATAAATATGTGAAAAGTGTGGCATGTGTTTGTAGAACCACCTTTCACTGCAATTACAGCTGCAAGTTTTTTTTGGGATGTCTCTACCAGCTTTGCACATCTATAGAGTGACATTTTTCCCCATTCTTCTTTGCAAATCAAGCTCAAGTTCTGTCAGATTGAGTGGAGAGCGTCTGTGAACAGCAATTTTCAAGTCTTGTCACAGATTCTCAATTGGATTTAGGTCTGGACTTTGACTGGGCCATTCTAACACATGAATATGCTTTGATATAAACCATTCTATTGTCGCTCTGGCTGTATGTTTAGGGTCCTTGTCCTGCTGGAAGGTGAACCTCCACCCCAGTCTAAAGTCCTTTGAAGACGCTAAGGCCTCTTTCACACGGATGATCCGTATGTCCGTTTTTCATCCATCCGTTTTCGGATGAAAAACGGACATACAGTCATCCCTATGGAGCGTCGGATGTCAGCGGTGACATGTCCGCTGACATCCGACCCGCTCCGATCCGAAAAGTGTAACGGAGGAAAAACCTACTTTTTCCTCCGTTTTCGGATCGGATCGGATGACGACGGACACTACGGACCGTCATCATCCGATCCCCCCATAGGGGAGAGCGGTGCTCTGACAGGTCCGTCGCTGCACAGTGTGCAGCGATGCACCTGTCATCTTCCTGCTCAGCGGGGATCGGCGGAGCTATCCCCGCTGAGCAAGCGGATGTTCACGGGGCGGATCATGACTGATCTGCCCCGTGTGAAAGAGGCCTAACGGGTTTTCTTCTAAGATTGCCCTGTATTTGGCTCCATCCATCTTCCCATCAACTCTGACCAGCTTTCCTGTCCCTGCTGAAGAAAAGCATCCCCACAACATGATGCTACCACCACCATGTTTCACGGTGAGGATGGTGTGTTCAGGGTGATGTGCAGTGTTAGTTTTCTGCCACATATAGCGTTTTGCTTTTAGGCCAAAAAGTTCAATTTCTCAAGTCGTCTTCCAGGACGGCACCCTGAGAGATGACTGGTCCTCCTGACAGGAAACACAATCAAGAAAGAGGTTAAAAACCCCGCCCCTCCCTGCACTCCTCAGTTTTTGATTGTGTTTCCCCACAGCGAAACAGTTTGTTTTTTTTTTTTTCTAATAGACTGAGGGCCGTGGGCTGGAAGTCTCCCCCTGGGCGCCAGACTGCAGGTTTTTGGAAAACCTTTGGGTTTGGTAGGGCTTGCCCTGCTCGGGGGGGTTTGTTCCCCTATTTTTCTCAGGGGGGCAATGAAGAGCTCCCCATGAGAACTGGAGGACCCTGGGCACTGTGAGTCTCCAGAACTCCAGGGACCATGTTCCTGCTCCCACCTCTCCTTACCTCATGGTTTCTAGAGAGGATTTGCCACATTCTGCCTGTTTGAGCTCTATCCTGGGTCTCCTGGCCGCCTCAGCGCCGGCGGCTGTGTGTAGTATCGGCGCCATTTTGCGGTGGTCATTTCTGGGAGGAAATGACGTCACGGCCGTCCGGTTACTAGAGCACGCCGCCCACAGAGGAGGAAGTGGCCTCGGCAAGATGGCGGCGGTGTTCGGAACGCCGTGAGGAGCCAGCAGCCGGCTTGAACCACAGGTACCAGCAGGGGTAATTCCGGGCGTCAGAGGCAGCGTCAGGCAAGGAGCAGGCGTCCACTACTCACTCACTGCAATGGAGCAGGAGGAGTTTTCAGCCGTTGTGGAGGCCACCGGGGGTGAGTCTATCAGGCTGGAGGAGATAAGGGAGGGGATGCCCCTCTAGCTTTTCCCTCATAAGAGATCTCGGTTTAAGTGTTACTAGTTAAATGGGCTTCTTGTTTTTTGCAGATACAGAAACCCAGAGTGTTGCCAGTAGACCGAGACCCAAAAATCCTTCCCGTTCCAAGAGGTGTGGGTACTGCAATGATAAACTAGCTGCAGAGCACACCAAGCCGTTCTGTTACAAATGCATTCATAAATTATCAGGGAAGGAGACTTCTGAGGTTATGAGAGATTTTCTCTCAGTTCAATCTGAGATGTTATCCACACTTAAAGCCTTCCAGGCTAGCCTTAATGCTAGGCAGGATAGCAGAGAAGGCTCATCCTCTCAGGAAAGTGCTTTTTCTAATATTAAACAGGCGAGCACTACTCCTCAGAAACCGCCATCTTCTCACGATTCGGAGGAGGAGGCGGAGGAAGTGGAAGGTCCCTGCCATAGTCTCCTTGAAGAAGGGGAAGACGCAGATGATAGCCAGGAGGAAGGGGAACACTCCAGGCCAGGCAGACATATCTTCTCAACAGATGATATGGAGGGCCTCCTAGGGGCTATTTATGCGTCTGAGGAGATCAGGAGCCGGAGGCTCAGACTTCTGTACAAGATAGGTTGTATCAGGAGTTGTCTAAGGCTCAGTCTAAAGTGTTACCTATCCACCAGTCTCTGAAAGACATTGTTTTAAGAGAATGGAAAGAGCCAGAAAATAAACTTCAGAAGTTTAAAACCTGGAAACGCAGGTGTCCATTTAAGGAAGAGGAGCAGGAGAAGTTTTTTAAACTTCCCAAACTAGATGCATCTCTGGCCCAGGTTTCTAAACAATCTGACCTGTCTTTTGAAGATGCAGGTAACATCCGGGACCAAATGGACCGTAGGTCAGAGACCCTTTTACGCAGGGCCTGGGAGGCCAATGCGGCTACTTTAAGTCCGGCTTTAGCTTCAGCTTGTATAGCCAGGAACACTAACATGTGGCTGAATAAGCTGACTGATCATGTATCGAGTTCTTCCAAGTCCAAAGAGCTTTTGGATTCCTTGGAAGTAATTGGTAAGGCAGTAGCCTTTCTTGCGGATGCGGCAGTGGAGTCGGTGCGGACTTCAGCTAAGACAGCCGCGCTTCTCAATTCTGCCAGAAGAGCCATATGGGTTAAGACCTGGGATGGGGATCATACCTCTAAGACCAGGTTATGCGGTCTTCCTTTTGAAGGATCTCTCCTGTTTGGTACAGGGTTGGATCAGACCCTCTCCAGATCTACGGAGAAGGGAAAGAAATTTCCGGTTAAACCTAAAAAAGGCCAAAAAATTTTTTCGAGGCCCCCAGGTCAACAACCGGTTTAAAGACCGTAAGGAAGGAAAGAAGTGGGGTGTTGGTAAAGCCAAACAGAAAGGAGCTCTCCTTTTCTCCGGCCCCAAAGTCGCAGACAGGGATCCTAAGTGACGCCAGCACCAAGGTGGGAGGGAGGCTGGCACAATTTATCCCACAGTGGGAGCAGGTAGCCCAGAGCCCTCTGGTCCTTCAGTGGATAAGAGAGGGCTACGGGCTAGAATTTGCTTCCAGGCCTCCACAGACTTTTCTACTGACCTTTTTACCCAGAGAAAAGCCAAAAGCCATAGGACTCATGGAAAATATCGAGCAGTTGGCGAGTCAGAGGGTCATTCTCCCAGTGCCGGCGGATCAGCAGGGAAGGGGTTTTTATTCCCACGTCTTTGTTGTTCCAAAACCGTCCGGGAAATTCAGGTTAATCCTGAATCTAAAGAAATTAAATACCTTCCTGCGATACAAAAGATTTCGCATGGAGTCGGTCTATACGGTCAGAAAACTTCTGTTAAAAGAGGTCTTCATGGCTACCATAGACCTGAAAGATGCATATCTGCATATTCCCATTCTACCGCAGCACCAGGTATTCCTTCGCTTTGCTATCCGCACAGATCTGGGTACACAGCACTGGCAGTTCCAGGCCCTACCATTCGGACTGGGAGCCAGTCCAAGGGTGTTTACAAAGATCCTTGCAGAGGTCATCTCCTACCTGCACCTTCAGGGGATTTCCCTGATACCATATTTAGACGATCTGTTGGTCTACAACCTTTCCAGAGAATCCCTTCTCCGGGATCTGGACAGGGTAATATCCACCTTGAAGTCCCTAGGGTGGTTGATAAGTCAGGAGAAATCCTCTCTGATTCCTTCCCAGACCAAACTCTACCTGGGTCTGTGGGTGGACTCGGTAAGGCAGAAACTGATCCTTCCGCAGGAGAAGATAGAAGCACTGATTGCTTCAGTGTCTTCAATCCGGCACCAGAAGGTAGTATCCAGAAGAGTGATCATGAGGATTCTTGGTCTTATGACCTCATGTATCCCAGCAGTGCCTTGGGCCCAGTTCCATTCAAGACCCCTGCAAAACTTCCTTCTATCCTCATGGGATGGAAAGAAGGAATCCCTAGATACTCTGGTGACCATCCCTCTAAGAATAAGAAATTCCTTACTATGGTGGCTCAACCCCCAAAGGTTGGGGACAGGCCATCTTTGGTTCCAGCTTCAGCCGGTCAGAATAACGACCGATGCGAGCTCGTGGGGATGGGGGGCCCATCTAGACGAACTGCAAGCTCAGGGTGTGTGGGACACACGACAGAGAATTGCGTCTTCCAATTTCCGGGAATTGTTAGCTGTCAAGGAGGCTCTAATAGCCTTCGAGGGCAGGATCAGGGGGAAGGAAGTTCAGATCCTCTCCGACAATTCCACAACAGTGGCCTTTCTGAACCGTCAGGGAGGTACACAGTCGCTTCCCCTAATGTCTCTGACACAGGAGATTCTAGAATGGGCGGAGCAAAGAATCCCGTCCATTTCTGCGGTACACATAAGGGGAGTTTTCAACATAAAGGCAGACTTCCTCAGTCGTCAGACAGTACAGCAGGGAGAATGGGAGCTAAACCCCGAAATTTTCACCATGGTCTGTCAACAGCTGGGTACACCGGAGATAGATCTCTTTGCCCGCAGGGAAAACAGGAGAGTCAGGAGATACTTTTCCCTCTGCAGGGAACGAGGGTCCGAGGGGGTGGATGCATTGGCTCAGGAATGGGATTTCAGTCTGGCTTATGCGTTTCCTCCCTTACCTCTGATTCCAAGAATCCTTCAAAGACTGAGTCGGGCCAGGGGCAATTTGATCCTGATTGCCCCCTGGTGGCCCAAAAGGTCCTGGTTTCCCACGTTGTGGAACTGGGCGGTGGTGCCTCCGGTTCAGCTTCCAGAACGTCAGGATCTTCTGCTTCAAGGCCCTCTTTACCATCCGAACCCCGGGTTCTTCAGGTTGACAGCCTGGCTGTTGAAAGGGAGTGCCTGCGCAACAAGGGGTGTTCAGAGAAGGTGATTGACACCCTGTTACTGAGTAGAAAGCCGGTAACTAGACGCATTTATGCTAGGGTCTGGGGGGCTTTTTCCCGTTGGTGTGAAGCGAGAAAAGTTCCCCAGAAGCAAATACCTGTTATTTTAGACTTCCTACAAGAGGGAGTAGACCGAGGTTTAGCCACCAAGACTCTGAAGGTTCAGGTGGCGGCCCTGTCTAGTTTTCTGGATGTCAGATTAGCCCTAGATCCTTTAATTAAGAGATTCTTGTCGGCTAGAGAGAGACTTTCCCCGGTGCAAATGAAGGAATTTCCACCGTGGGATTTATCTTTAGTCTTGGAAGCCCTGACCAGGGCACCTTTTGAGCCGTTGGCTCAATCTTCAGTCAGATTGATTTCTTTTAAAACCGCCTTCCTTCTGGCTGTTACTACAGCCAGAAGGGTGGGCGATTTACATGCTCTTTCTATGAAGGAGCCTTTTTTCCGCCTGTTAGAAGACCGAATTATTCTCAGGCAGGACCCTTTGTACCTTCCCAAGGTGGCTTCACGCTTCCATAGGTCACAGGAGATTATTTTACCCTCCTTCTGTCTCAATCCACAGAACGAGAAGGAAAGGGCCTTCCATACGTTGGATGTCAGGAGATGTCTGTTGCTTTACCTAGAGAAGGTTAAAGAGTTTAGGAAATCTCAACATTTGTTGGTTAGTTTTTGTGGAGTTCGAAGAGGCGAACAGGCCTCCAGAACGACCATTGCTAGATGGATTAGACAGGCTATTGCCATAGCTTATGAGCATTCAGGTCAGACGGCTCCTACTAATCTTAAAGCTCACTCTACAAGGTCTCTGGCAACCTCTTGGGCAGAAAGAGCCGGAGCATCGGTAGATCAAATCTGTAAGGCAGCAACGTGGTCAAGCCAGAACACGTTCCTGAGACATTACAGAGTGGAACTGCTGTCACCCCAGGACCTGGCCTTCGGCAGAAAGGTCCTGCAAGCGGTGGTCCCGCCCTAAGGTAGGCCTGAGCTACTTGCTCCTCTCTCAGGGTGCCGTCCTGGAAGACGACTTGAGAAAATGACCAGTTACACTTACTGTAACGGTGTTTCTGGGAAGTCTTCCAGGACGGCAGGCCTACTTCCCACCCGGTTTGTATTTTTATATAGTGGTACATTGGAGGTGTTTTTATTTCACTTTCATGCACTGGTGTGGGTCAATACTTTTGCACAACTGAGGAGTGCAGGGAGGGGCGGGGTTTTTAACCTCTTTCTTGATTGTGTTTCCTGTCAGGAGGACCAGTCATCTCTCAGGGTGCCGTCCTGGAAGACTTCCCAGAAACACCGTTACCGGTAAGTGTAACTGGTCATTTTTAGTCTCATCTGACCAGAGCACCTTCCACATGTTTGCGGTGCCCCTCACATGGCTTCTCGCAAACTGCAAATGGGACTTCTTATGGCTTTCTTTCAACAATGGCTTTCTTCTTGCCACTCTTCCATAAAGGCCAGATTTGTGGAGTTCATGACTAATAGTTTTCTCGTGGACAGCTTCCCCTAACAGAGCTGTGGATCTCTGCAGCTCCTCCAGAGTTACCATAGGCCTCTTGGCTGCTTCTCTCATTAATGATCTTCTTGCACGGCCTGTCAGTTTAGGTGGATGGTCATGTCTTGGTAGGTTTGCAGTTGTGCCATACTCTTTCCATTTTCGGATTAGATGGATTGAACAGTGCTCAGAGAGAAGTTCATAGTTTGGGATATTTTTTTTTATAACCTAACCCTGCTTTAAACTTCTATACAACTTTATCCCTGACCTGTTTGGTGTGTTCCTTGGACTCCATGATGCTGTTTGGTCACTAAGGTTCTCTAACAAACCTCTCAGGGCTTCACAGAACAGCTGTATTTATACTAAGACTAAAGTGTTTGTTAACCCAAAAAAAAAAAAAAAAGTAGATTCTGGTCCCTTAAAGCAGATTACACAGTACAGCGCTTGTGCTGTGTAATCTGCCCCCTCTAAACTGTAAAAAAAAATCCCTGAATATTGCACTTCCTGTATCCCCTCTCTAAATAGACCACGATAACAGGGTAGCTCCGCCTTGATCACCGTGGTCTAAGTGCGTTCCTTCGTCATACGCTGTCCCCACTGCTCTCCTCTCTCTCCCCCCTCACCCCTCCTTCCTCCCCGTCATCCGCCTCTGTGTGTCTGTCTCCGGCCTGGCCCTGCCCCCACACTGCTATTGTTTGTAAAATGAAAGAATTAACTTTTCACTGCCAGCCTCTATTAGAAGCTGGCATAGCACCCTATGTCATTCGTTTTACAAAACGAGCAGTGTAAATACCTAATTTGAGCTGTCTTCAGGCCGGTCAAATGACTCGCGGCCGCTTTACAGCCCCGAGACAGGGCTTCTGTGGAGGAGACGAGCGGTCACCTGATCTTCCCCGCTGACATCAGAGGGAGATCATGGCCCCTCCCACAGAAGACATTCATCAGAGCTGGAAAGGGAGGGTGAACTAGAATTCCATCGGGCAGACAGGTCAGTTAAGGATCAGACATTAATGAAGGGTGGACTGGAGATAGATGGGGGGAGGGTTATGGCAGGTGACAAGAAATTTCCCATGTTGCAAACAATCATTGGAAATTATAGTACAATTTGTACTACTAAACAAGATATGAAAAACACCAGAGCAAAATGTAATAATGCATTAAAGTTTGTTCACCAATGCCAGAAGTCTGCCAAGCAAAATAGGTGAGTTGGAAGCTCTGGTGCACGAGGAGAGCTATGATGTAATCGGTATTGCTGAAACTTGGCTTCATTCCTCACATGACTGGGCTGTTAATATTGCTGGCTTTGCACTCTTTCGGAGAGACAGGGTAAAAAGGAAAGGTGGCGGGGTCTGTCTCTATGTGAGAAGTGATCTCAAAGTAAGTGTGAAAGAGGACCTAGTTGATGGAGAGTGTGATGAGTCTGTAGCATTATGGGTGGAACTGCATATAGATGTGCGTAGTTCAAAGTTAATCATTGGAGTTTGTTATAGACCACCCAATGTTAATGAGGAGGTGGAGACTCAGCTCCTTGCACAGATGGAAAGGGCTGCAAGGGCTGGGACGGTGATAATAATGGGGGATTTTAACTACCCAGAAATTGACTGGAGTAATGGCACTGCTGGGACACTTAAAGGGCAAAAATTTCCTAGGAATGATGCATTGGACCTGGTAATCTCAAACCGTGCAGAGTTTATTACCAATATTCAAATAAAAGAACATCAACATCAAGGTAACAGTGACCATAATATGATTTCATTTGATGTTAGCTGTAAGCAAAAAACACATACGGGAAAGATAAAAACACTTAAGGTCAAGAGAGCAAATTTTTCAAGGCTGACGTCTGCACTCCAGGACTTTGACTGGGAGGAATATTGGCATCAATGGGCACAGAACAGAAATGGGAATTCTTTAAAGTGACTGTTTGTGAACTCTCTGCAAAATATATTCCCATGGGCAATAAGTTTAAAAATCTTAAAATAAAACCTATAGGGCTGAAGCAACTAATCGATTAATCGACAACTAATCGATTATGAAATTAATCGATTACTATTTTCATAATCGATTAATCGGCCAGTAACATAATGGGGTTAAAAATAATAAAATTAGCCCTTTATAGTACAAAAAGAACAAATAATCGCTACTGTAAATATTACTTTCACAGTTCTACAGTAAAAAAGTGAACCCCTTACAGTAGTGATGATTTGCTTTTTTTGTACTATAAAGTGCTCATTTTAGTTTTTTTAACCCCATTATGTTACTAAACGTCTTAGACCTGGTTCTCATCTTTGTGTTTTTTGGTGCTTTTTGCAGAAACGCACTACAGTTCATTCACATGGTTTCCTATGGGACACGTTCACATCTATGCTTTTTTTTAGCCGCTGCGTATTTGGAAAGGGTCAGGGACTTTTTTTTTTTAACGCAAAACGGTGCTTTTTTGGTTCAATATACTTCAATGGAGAAGCTGCAGAAAAGCATGTAATGCGTTTTTGCAGCAATTTGTATTTTTTAATCTGCCCAACAACAAATTGGCCAAAAAACTATTTCTCTTCTAATAGTGTATACAGTATATGTCCTCTAATAGTGTATATACAGTATCTCTCTTCTGTCTGTTATTCTCAGAGTGGATTCAATATTTTGCTCCCTAACCATATAGTTGGTTGTTTATATTTACCACTGCATAGAGATATTTAAGAATAAATTGTTTTTTTTTAAAAAAACTTTACATATTAACTAAATTATACACCACACTTATTTTTTTAATGTTATTAACCGATTAATCGATTCATCGAAACAATAATCGACCAACTAATCGATTATGAAAATAATCGTTAGTTGCAGCCCTAAAAACCTATGTGGCTCACGGGCAAAGTTAAAAAAGCTATAAACAATAAGAAAAGAGCTTTTAAAAAATATAAAAATGAAGGAACACTAGCGTCATTTAAATGTTACAAAGAATATGTAAAAAGGAAATCAAGGACACAAAAACTCAAAACGAACGACAGATTGCAAAAGATAGTAGGACAAACCCCCAAAAATTATTCAAATATATTAATAGTAAAAAGGTCAGGTCTGAGCATGTAGGCCCTTTATAAAATAATCTACAGTGGGTGACTGGGGACAAAGAGAAGGAAAATTTATTAAAAACATTCTTCAGCTCTGTGTATACAAAAAGGAGCATAGGGGAGCTCATGTCCATAATGGGGGTGGTAGTGACACAGCCCCAAATGATCCACAATGGCTCAAAAGGGATATGGTCCAGAAATATTTAGACAGAATAAAGGTGAATAAAGCACCTGGACCAGATGGTATCCACCCAAGGATCCTAAAAGAATTGAGCTCTGTAATCTCAAGGCCATTGTATCTACCGTATATACTCGAGTATAAGTCGTTCCGAGTATAAGTCGAGGCCCTAATTTACCACAAAAAAAATGGGAAAAACTTATTGACCCGAGTATAAGACGAGGGTGAGAAATGCACAGCTACTGTAAGTGGAAAAGAGGGTCAATAATGCCCATTTGCAGCATCACTGTGCCCATTTGCATGCCTCACTGTGCCCATTTGCAGCCATAGGTCCCCTGAACTTCAAACTCGGTAGTTAAGGGTTCCTAGATGCCCCCTAACTGCAGCCAAAATTTGGGGTCTCTGAACCCAAAGGGTCCCGAAATGACATTGCTGCAGATAGACACAGTTGACCGAATTTGGGGCCCTGTATCTCGGGGCCACTTAGTGCTAAGAACCCCAAATTTGGTATGCAAACCCAGTGGAACTAGCACCATAGAATTTCCAAAGCTGGAGTTTCTAGTACTAAGTGGCCACGAGATACAGGGCCCCAAATATCAGTTCAGAAAATGTCAGGCACTTTTCTGCAGCAGAGAATGACATTTTCTGAACCAGTTTTGGGGCCCCGTATCTCAGGGCCACTTAGTGATAGGAACGCAAGCTTTGGAAATGTTATGGTACCAGGTCCACTGGGTTTGCACACCAAATTTGGGGTTCCTAGCACCAAGTGGCCCTGAGATATGGGGTCCCAAATTCGGTTCAGAAAATGTCAAGCACTTTTCTGCAGCAGAGAATGACATTTTTCGAACCGATTTTGGGGCCCCGTATCTCGGGGCCACTTAGTGCTAGGAACTACAGCTTTAGACATGTTGTGGTACTAGGTCCACTGGGTTTGCATACCAAATTTGGGGTTTCTAGCACCAAGTGGCCCTGAGATACGGGGGCCCCAAATTCGGTTCGGAAAATGAAATTTTTTGCTGCAGAAAAGTGCTTGACTCAAGTATAAGTCAAGGGGGGCACTTTCAGCACAAAAAAATGTGCTGAAAAATTCGACTTATACTCGAGTATATACGGTAATTTTTAGGGACTCGTTAATGATGGGAATGGTACCACTGGATTGGCGTGTGGCCAATATGGTGCCTATATTTGAAAAGGGAACAAAGTCTTTACCAAGTAACTATAGACCTGTTAGTTTAACTTCTATAGTCGGGAAGATACTGGAGAGTTTAATAAAAGACCACATAGAGTTCTTGCTGAAAAAAAATATTTTAAGCAACAGACAGCATGGATTCATGAAAGACAGAAGTTGTCAAACATACCTGATTTCTTTTTATGAAGAGGTAAGTAAAATCTTGGACAGAGGGGTGGCTGTGGACGTGATGTACTTGGGTTGTGCAAAAGCGTTTGACACAGTTCCCCACACATGGCTCACGTGTAGGGTAAAGTCTACAGACTTGGAAATATCAGTTTGTAAATGGATAGAAAACTGGCTAAAACACAGAATTCAGAGAGTAGTGGTTAATGATTCTTATGTCGCATACACACGGTTGGACTTTACGGCAGACTTTGCCCGGCGGACTTTTCGACGGACTTTACGAGGGATTTTCTAAATGAACGGACTTGCCTACACACAATCCACCAAAGTCCGTCGAATTCGTACGTGATGAAGTACGACCGGACTAAAACAAGGAAGTTCATAGCCAGTAGCCAATAGCTGCCCTAGCGTGGCTTTTTGTCCGTCGAACTAGCATACTGACGAGCAGACTTTTCGACCGGACTCAATTTCGACGGATTGATTTAAAACATGTTTCAAATTTAAGTCATCCAACTTTTGAGAAAATAAAGTCCGCTAAAGCCCACACACGATTGAATTGTCTGACGAAATCTAGTCCGCCGGGCAAAGTCTGCTGTAAAGTCCGCTCATGTGTACGCGGCATTACTCTGAATAGTCTAAGGTTATCAGTGGTGTACCCCAAGGTTCAGTGCTGGGACCCTTACTCTTTAATATCTTTATAATGATATAGGGTCTGGGATTAAAAGTAACATTTCTGTCTTTGCAGATGACACCAAGCTATGCAGTGGAAAAACGTCCTTACAGGATGTCTCCAATTTACAAGCCAACCTCAATGCACTGTCTAATTGGGCAACTAAGTGGCAGATGAGGTTTAATGTTGATAACTGTAAATTTGTGCACTTGAGGGCTAAGAATATGCATGCATCTTACATACTAGGGGGGGTACAACTGGGGGAATCCGTGGTGGAGAAGGATCTGGGGGTTTTGGTAGATCATAAGCTCAATATTAGCATGCAATGCCAAGCTGCGGTTTCCAAAGCGAGCAAAGTCCTTTCTTGTATTAAGAGAGATGTGGACTCCAGAGAGAGAGATATCATTTTGCCCTTGTACAAATCATTAGTAAGACCTCATCTGGAATATGCAGTTTATTTTTGGGCACCAGTTCTCAAAAAGGATATCGGGGAACTGGAGAAAGTGCAGAGAAGGGCAACCAAACTGATAAGAGGCATGGAGGAGCTCAGCTATGAGGAAAGATTAGAGGAACTGAATTTATTCTCTCTTGAGAAGAGGAGATTAAGGGGGAAATGATCACCATGTATAAATATATAAGGGGTCCATATAGTGGTGTTATTCACTTTACTGTGAACATTGAGGACAAGGAGGCACTCTTTACGTCCAGAGGAAAAGAGATTTCATCTCCAAATACGGAATGGTTTCTTCACAGTAAGAGCTGTGAAAAATGTGGAATAGACTCCCTCCAGAGGTGGATCTGACCAGCTCAGTAGATTGCTTTAAGAAAGGCCTGGATTATTTCCTAAATGTACATAATATAACTGGGTACTAACATTTATAGGTCAAGTTGATCCAGGGAAAATCCTCTCTGGGATCAGGAAGGAATTTTTTTCCCCTGCTGTAGTAAATTGAAACATGCTTTATGTTTTTTTTGCCTTCTTCTGGATCAACTGTGGGTATAGGATTGGGTATATGGGATTGTAATTTATATATATATCAACCTGACTAACTATGTAATAGAGGGGCTGGCATAGTTTTATATATATGGGTTAACAAACCCTTTAAATTACACACAGGTGGACTCTATTTACTAATTAGGTGACTTCTGAAGGCAATTGGTTCCACTAGATCACTAAGGATATGCAATTAGTGGACCAAAAGCTGCAAAACTACAAGTCCCATCGTGCCTCTAACTCTGGGTGTCATGCTTGTGGCTGTCCCATGCCTCATGGGACTTGTAGTTCTACAATAGCTGGAAGTCCGCTAATTGCATATCCCGCACTAGATTTTAGTTAGGGGTATCAGAGTAAAGGGAGCTGAATATAAATGCACGCCACACTTTTCACATATTTATTTCTAAAAAAAATTGACAACCATTAATCATTTTCCTCCCACTTCACAATTATGTGCCACTTTGTGTTAGTCTATCACATAAAAATCCAAATAAAATACATTTACGGTTTTGGTTGTAACATGACAAAATGTGGAATATTTCAAGGGGTATGAATACTTTTTCAAGGCACTGTATACCCTGCTAAATACCTTTTCTCATCTGCAGTATATAGCAGTCTTGTGACTTCTATCAGTGTCTGGTTAAAGCTTGTAGGAGGAGTTTCCAATCTCCTCTGACTGTCCTATGAGACTGCGGGACCCCTGACCCTCTGTCTGGACAGTGCTGATTGGCCCTTATCACATGCACCTTCTCAAAAAAAAAAAAAAAAAAAAAAAAAGAGAAAAACTCACTAGCAATACACATCAATCTGAGCATGTGCAGAGTGCCTCCAAGGCTCTGTTCTATCAGCAGATGGATTGCGGACAGTAAAAGAAGGGGAGGATCAGAGAAGACAGAATCAAACAGCCTTTTTTGCACAATGCGGAGGATTAACCCCTTAGGTTCCACAGTGAGTATAAAAAGCATGCTTTACTGCATATACAGACTGATTTTACTGTTGTGGGTTTAGTAACACTTTAGGCTGTGGAGTTATGCACATGCTGTGATCACAGCCTGGCAAAAATGATCCCCTCCGTCACGTTTGGCATGCTGTTCTGTTTGAGGTAATTTTGTCCGTGCCACAACCGCCCCTCAACGGTGTGCGTGTCTGGAGTTGCAACTCGGCTGTACAGGCTTTATGGTTAAAACAGGTGGTGGAGAGGTGATATAATGCACTACACCACCTGCCTGCCAAATACTGGAAAACAGCAACAAAAAAGAGGGCGCACCAGCCCAGTGCATTATCTTAGTAAACCATTTAATAATAAAACCAGAACAAATGTTATACTCACAAATGCAAGTGTATATAAGCTCATCAATGAATCCCAAAAGCAGAATTGTCTAATCCACAGCACTAAATCCCTTACATGGGAAGAAGCAACACAGGTCTAGTATCGCTGACACATTTCAAGGACTGTCCCCTCTTCATCAGAGCCCAGCCAGGGCTACCAGGAACAGCAACAGCAGCATTTTGCAGGAAAAAAATGCTTTTAGCTCTTGAGCATGCATTCATTTCAATTGCTTGGATAAATGATTATTTTGGCCAATAAAATGAATTACAGTGATACTAAAGTCTCAGGTTTTCTTTGGTTTAAAAATAACAAACATGTTATACTTACCTGCTCTGTACAGTGGTTTTTGCACAGAGCAGCCACGATGCTCTTCTTCTCAGGTCCCTTGCTGGCAATCCTGGCCCCTCCCTCCTGCCGAGTGCTTCCACAGGAAGCAGCTTGTTATGGGGCACCCGAGCTGCTTCTCTGTGTGTCCATTCAGACATGGAGCCGCGGCCCGGCCTGGCCCCGCCCCCTCTCTCTTCATTGGCTCACTGACTTTGACAGCAGTGGGAGCCCATGGCTCTCGCACAGCCGAGATGGACATGGCTGGATCAAGATGGGGCTCAGGTAAGTATGAGGGGGGGGTTGCGGCATACAGAAGTTTTTTTTAATCTTAATGCAAAAGAATGCATTAAGATAAAAAACTTTCTGCCTTTAGAACCACTCTAATGTCCAAGTGATTGATGCGCCTAAACACGTTACACGAGTTTACAAGCGTCAAACATTTTTTCTGCCACAACACTGCAGCCAGGAGGAAGTGAGTCTAGGAGAGTTAGCAAAATGCCCTGTGTGCATGAGGCCTGAGCTGAACAGCATTGTGTGAGTACAGGGACTTAGCGATGCCGCAGTCAGGGCTCTCCCAGAGGAATCCAACATGACAATGCTGATAGTACTGTAAAGCTGTAAATTTGGACGGTTCAGCAGGGACTGGCCGAATTTCGATCCATGTATGGGGACAGTGATTGTACGAGCCTGTCAAATAAATGCCGCTCGATCAGCTGATGAGTGTATTCTGAAGGAGGGGAATTCTTCCCGCTGTCAGAACACAGTAGCTCAGAGGAAGGGATTACCCCATCCACATCGAGTGTGTGCAAGGTGGAGTGGGGTCAGTTTTTTTTTTTTTTTTTAATTTAACTCGCTGATTGAATGGAAAAAAACGAAATCGGTCTTGTGGAGGCAACGTGACAATTGGACACACATTTGCGCCTATGATGGGCTGTAATATTTATACCGTTTTTGACTGCTGCATGCTTCTTTTTAATCATGTAAATGTTTTCTGGGTGGGCACAGTCCCGTATTTCCTGTTTTTCATTAATATCATTGTTACTGGGAGAGTTTCATGACCTTCTCATTCTGCTAATTGGGATCATACTGAACACTGCTAGGACTGTTGTGGGACCCTTTGTGACAGTGTTGTCCAACCACTACCCAAACCTGGTTTGGCCACTTCAGCTCCGGAAGATTTTTCCCCCTTCATGACCAGGCCATTTTTTGCTGTTTAGCACTGCAGTACTTTAACTGGTAATTGTGCAGTCATGCAACGCTGTACCCAAATGAAATTTGTATCATTTTTTTCACACAAATAGAGCTTTCTTCTGGTGGTATTTGATCACCACTGGGTTTTTAATTTTTTTGCGCTATAAACAAAAAAAACCTGAAAATTTAAAAAGAAAAATCACAATATTTTTTACATTTTGCTATAAAACTTATCTAATAAAAAATGAAAATAAAAAATCAAATTTCTTCATAAATTTAGGCCAGAATATATTCTGGTACATGTCTTTGGTAAAAAAAATGTCTGTAAGTGAATATTAATTGGTTTGAAAGGAGTGAAAGTTATAGTGTCTACAAACTGGTATATATACTGGAATATTTATTTATTTCTATATTTTATGCTATTAATGGCAGTGATGCAGCGGACAATCGGACACTAACTGTTTGTGAGAACTGACACTGACATCACCAGTGACACTAATACAGTGATCAGTGCTAATAATATATACTGTCACTATACTAATGACACTGGCTGAGAAGGGGTTAACATCTAGGGGCAATCAAAGGGTTAACTGTGCTGCTTTTACTAAGATGTGACTGTTTTTACTCCCTGCTTTGCAGTGAGAAAAAAAAACAGCCATATCGCTGGACTCTTTCGAGTTTACCAACACAGTGCTCTCTTCTGTCATTTAATCGGCGGGTCCCAGCCATAAACCATGGGCCGGGACCCGCTGACAAACTGGGCCTGCAGCCAATGGCAGCTCAGGTTTCCAGGTGCGGGGCGCATGAACGAGTGAACCCGGAAGAAAGTCCCGATGTACAGGGCCTGCACTATCCGCCCCACCGCAGTATGTGTACTGTCAGCAAGTGGTTAGTACCTTAGATAGACTTGTTTAGTCCACTAGAAGTATATCTGCAAGTTGCCTAGTATTGACTCCTACACCTGCCCCCAGGGAGAGTTAACATACACTTTGACCATACAACTGTGCCTTTCCTTATTTGGTGTCGGACTTCCCCCACTTGCTTCCCTCACTTCCTGAAGAATTGGGGTGTGCTCCCCTGAAACGTGTTGAGGAATTGAGCGATTACCTAACCATGGAAGACACCTTATCTACTAATTTGCTCTAAGAATTAAAGTTATTGTGATATGGTTTGGTGTCACTAATTCTATGGGAAGTAACTGAAGGAGGTTTTTTTATGTACACAGTGTATATGTCCATGCATTTATTCATGTGATTTTATGAGCGTTGCATTATTAAAAAGTTGAAGATTTTAAATTATTTCATTGCTGGCACCTCAAAAGTCTACCTTGTTTTTCTCACTTTTTGACTGTGTAAATAGAATGTTGGTTCTCTCGGTTTATCAAACTTTAGCATGCTCGTAAAGGTGAACTTAAAGTGATATTAATGGTTCGTTTAAATAAAAATAAAAAAAATGTACCTGCTCTGTGCAATGGTTTTGCACAGAACAGCCCCGATCCTCTTCGTCTCTGGTCCCCCGCCAGTGTGATCCTGGTTTCTCCCCCTTGACCAGTGCCCCCAATAGCAAGTCGCTTGCTATGGGGCACTGGTACATGCTCGCTCCCAAGCCCTGCTCTATGTGTCCATAAGACACATAGAGCCGTGGCTTTGCCTGCCCCTCTTTATAATCATTGGCTCACTGGCGGTGTTTTTGACAGCAGTGGGAGCCAATGGTTGCTCTCCCAGCCAATAAAAAGAGAGAGACCCAGGACAGCCGAGGCTCTCATTCACAGTGCTGGATTGAGAGGGGACTTGGGTGAGTAGTGGGGGGGCAGTGGGGGGAGCAGCACTTTTTGAGTGAAAATAATGTTGTTTTTTTAGGCTAAAATGTTTCTAGCCCTCACCTAAAACAACCCATTCAGTTTAAAATAAAAATGAAAGGCAAAACATTTGCGTATAGATATAAAAAAATTATAAACACATTTTTTCCCCTTTTTTATAAGTCAACAATCTTTGTTCTGAGCTGCATAAGTAACTCAGAGAGCTGGGGGAGGAGAAACAGCAACACACTGGTCTTCCCAGTGAACAGCTGTGGGGGGGGTGTCAGGACAAGTTTGAAAGTTTGATCATTGGAGGAGAGCAGATTGAGTTCTCAGCAAAGCCAGAAGATTGACCACACTGTGCTCTTGGAGCTCATGCACACTACAGCTCAAAGAAAAAAGCTGCTTTTACAGGCATTTGAGCTTTTATTTCTCTGCCTAAAAGCTTGTAGAAGTTTGTGCTTTTTTGTGCTCTTTTGCGTGTTTTTGAGCTTTTTTGAGCATAAGCGTTTTTTTTTTCACTAACACTCCCCTAATTTTTCCATTTTCGTGTGTGTTTTTTGCTTTTTTTTACGCGCTTAGGCGTCTTTTCTGTTAGAAAGCTCCTCTCAGAAATGCGAATTTTGTGGGGTTTATTTCTGCCTGTGAGCTCATATGCCTGTAAACTCCTGAAAAAGCCATAGTGTGCATGGACACATTGGGTAACATGGAGGGGAGTTTCCAGGCAGAAAAAAATGAGAGCTCAAAAGCCTGTAGGAGCCGCTTCTTTGAGATGCAGTATGGAGGAGCCCTTATACCTAGTCAGTTTTCAGTAGGAAAGCAGAGGGACTGGCAGGAGCACCAGGGATTTCACACAAAGAGAACAGGATACTTTTTCATACAAGTACATGGTACAAAAGACCCATATCAGGAAAATGAAATATTGGGTTTACATATTCTTTTAACTTTTTTGCATTGACAGTATTAAGAGTACATAAAAAAACCTAATACATCTTTATTTTACAGGCTTCATTTCAGAGATCCAACAGTCATGACAAAGTTCGAAAAATTGTGGCAGAGGAAGGACGTACTGCCAGAAACCTGATTGCATGGAGTGTCCCCCTGGAAAGTAAAGAAGGTGAAGGTACAGTTATATTTATGTGACACATTTCAAAGTTTTTTCCATTTTATGCTAACAGTGATCTATTGAGAGGGTCCCTTCAGCCTCACCTTGTTTTCTTCCCTTGTGTTATTTACACTGAAGGAGGACTAAACTTACTCTTGTGTTTACTACTTGGAGGACTAAAGTAACCCATGGCAGTGTAAAAGCATTCACAGCAACATCAATATTCAGCAATAATGGAATACGGTTGTACCAGATTTCACCCGCAGTGTGCAGTTCTGGATGGGGTTGGATACGACCTCTGGATGTGCTAAGCATTAGAATTGTGTTTTTTTTTCTCTCTATTTTTAAAAGTAGAAAACCCTGTTAAAGAGGACCTTCTGCCTACCCATCCTCCCATTTTTTTTTCTTCCCTCGCTTACTGTCTGTTGTTTTAGCCAGAGTTCGGATACTCACCCAGCCACCAGATCCAGCGTTGACCTGACATCCTTCTGTCAGCAGACACCGCCGTGTTCTGTGCCACCATCTTTCTTGTGATGACCCGTCGACTCGGGTGGGTTCAGCTGGTGGGGCCTCGCAATGTCCTCCTGCTAGGTTTCCCCCCCCTCCTACATCTGAATGAATGACAAAAGGCCTCCTGGGATATGTGACATGCAGATCCGAGGAGGCCTAGCAAGCACTATGCACATTATTCGTCTAGGTGAATGACGTGTATTGAGGGGCGGGTCCGTGCTTTTTTTTTTCTTAAAAAAGGTAAATGAAAATAAATAAAAAATGCCTGATTTGTGAAGACGGTGGAGGTCCACTTTAATGTGCCACTTCTGAATCAATGGTCAGGATTTCTACAATACAGTCATTGTGACGGAACCTCTTGGCACCCTGATTAGGTACTTCCTTCCGCTAAACAGTGCCTCCTTCCCTCCAAACCGTTCCAAGCAGACCGAGAGCTAATAGCCCCTTTTACTGTAGATTCATAAGACTATCTACTCTTTGTGGTTTCCGGACAGCACATCAGCCTTGATGAATGGTTGCATTACATGAACGATAACCAATTAAACTTAAGATTCACTGGACACCACAATAGGGTGTCTATTGAATTTTTAGATGTGCTGTTAACAGGTGATGGTGACAGAATTACATCCAACTTATACAGAAAACCTACTGCGGGAAACACCCTCTTGAGGGCTGATTCCAGCCGCCCTGGACACAAAAACATCCCAGTAGGCCATTCTTTAGGTTGAAACGGTTATGCAGTCTAGATGTGGACTTCAAACAGGAAGCCCTTCATATGGCCTCCAGATTTGAGAAAAGGGGATACCCCAAGCCTATTATAAATAGGGCATTTGACATTGCTGACAAAACTCCACGTTGTAAATGATTAACAGAGAAACCCTCTTTGAAGGGCATCATGGGGGTTTGGTCAGCCTGTGTGCATTCCTGTTTTCTCCACACCATATAGCGTGGAATTTGATAAAGTCAGGAAAATTATCATTAAATATCTTCCTGTATTATCGAGTGATGCTGTTTATGCTCAGATACTTTCCCTGAGGATTTTGACCGTCTCCAGGAGGGCACCCTTACTTGGTAGATGGTTATCCTCCAGTCTTTATACAAGCACACGAGCACCTACACACTGGCTACAATTCAAAGGTACATTTGGATGTGCATTAACAGTTGTGCGTATTATTGTGCGTATTATTCTTTCATTTCAAAAAGAGTGATACAGTTCTTTCAGTTACAATAGGGAAATCTTTCAAAATTTCATCCATCATTATTGCAACACACGTTTTCTAATTTACGTTGTTACATGCACATCATGCCCTACTCATGCCCTACTCAATATGTAGGAAGGACGACGCGTAGATTGAGGGACCGTCTCCATGACCATCTCTACGACATTGAGAAAAAACATTCAAATTATGTGGCTCGGCATTGGAATGACCATCACGATATAGATGTGTCTAGTTTAGTCATTCAGGGCATAGAGAAAATAATGAAGCCACCCAGGGGTGGTGACAAATTCAGGACCTTGTGCAAAAAATACTTTTTCTGTATCTTCAATATAAATACCAGAAAACCAGCAGGCCTTAACTTTGAGTGGGACGTATCTCACTTTTACGAGTGAGACACGTCCTTAGGATTATCTAGATGGGTCATAGATCCCTTCACATTGACTTCAGCATGTTTATTCCACGATGGGGGACACATGCTATACAGCTTGATGGCCATTCATCTAGTTTCCTAGTTTTTTTCCTTTTTTCCTCTTCTCTTCAATAAATGAATACATTTAAATATAAAAAAACATAATGAAATAGAATAAAAGTAAATAACATAATTTATTAATCAATATAACTTATTACATCATTGATTTTCCTGTCCATTCTATCCTTCTCTCTCTACTCTTGTATAGATTGACATTTAAATTAAATAATACAATATACTCATATTTCGTAAGAGATCTCTGTTCCTCTGTTTGGATAAACAAAAGGCCCTTCTTATTCGATCTATAAGTTTAACAGAGGTTTCTCCTATAGTTGGAGGTGTTTATGTATTATTCATAATAAGTTTACAATTATCCCCCACTAATACTTATAAATATGTGATTGGAACACAAATATGATTTGAACAATTGTTTTAAACATTCTTTTGTTTATTTGTGATTTATGATTTATATATCAATTGTTTTATGTGCACTGTTATGTTTGATACATATGAAATCTTCCATTTAATTTTATTTAACTTAATTCAATTTAATTTTTTCCTATATTTTTCAAATTACACATTTTTTATAGTTTTATTATTGATGTTGGATATTCACCGATGGGGATGCAGGTTGTGGATGGTTCCTTGGTTAGGTGCCTTGAAATTCTGCATCTCCTTCAGGAATTCTCCCTCAAGTGTTCCTTGTTTTGATTTGATTGTGCGTAGGGGTGGTCTTAATGAGTCACCTTTGATTGGCCTTTTACCCCTATATATGTGTTGCCCCTATACCTCTGCATTGTATGGACTGACTATATGGATTTCATGTTGACACAATAAAGGAGAGGGACACCGCAGGAGGAGGACAAAGAGGGATGCGGCATCTTTTCATTTGGGTGGAGAGAGGGGGGTAAGGGGATATGTGTTGGGTGTTTTGGAAGGGGAAAGGACATGTGCTAGTGGTAGGGGGAGGATCAGACTCCCCACATATCCTCTCCTCTCCCAAAGCACCCAGCACCTATCCCCTTACCTCCCCCCTATCACCCCATGTGTGCATCTGTTATCTGCCCCCCCCCCCTCTCAGTTACTGTGTCCTCCTCCACTGTAAACTGCACAGACCTCAGACCAGTAGCGCAGCTCTTGCACTAAAGTTGTGTCCCTCCTCTGGGGCTCCTCCTCCTCCTGGCTGTGTACACTAGAAGATGGGAGCCGGGGAGGAAGAGGAGCCGAAGAGTGAGTGTGGTTGACAGTGGGGAGAGATGTGTCGGCTGCTACAGAAAGCCGATCGCTGCTTGTGGGAACCTGGGCGGCAGATGTCCTGGGTGCCCACGCTAGTGCACCCGTCTGGCCAGTTACCGGAGCTCAGTGCCGAAACTTGTTGTGGCACTGGGCTCCGGGACAATGGTGTCACTAGGGTTGGTGTCACCTGGTGCAGTAAAAATGGGGTCACCCCCCCATTTTTGGACCGGAAGCCCAGCGTTGGAGCTTATTGTGGTGGTCAATAAGGCTTAGAGGATATCAGTGTAGGCACTTCCTGATGTCTCAGTCCCTCGAAACCGTAATGGATAATGGCCAACAGGCCGGCCCTCTTACCAGACCCGGCGAAACTGCAACAGTATTCCCTCCGGCTGGATGTTCACTCACTCTGGGTTGCCCAGGCCGACTCTAGTCTGTAGTGTATCATGTCTGTACCCTAGCAGTGGCTCCATCTTTACCCACCTTTGGTGGTGCAGGTACAGCGTGGCTCCCTCTCTGGTGGTGTAGGTACAGCATGGCTCCCTCTCTGGTGGTGTAGGTACAGCATGGCTCCCTCTCTGGTGGTGCGGGTACAGCGTGGCTCCCTCTCTGGTGCTGCGGGTACAGTGTGGCAACCTCTCTGGTGGTGCGGTACAGCGTGGCAACCTCTCTCGTGGTGCTCTACAGCGTGGCTCCCTCTCTGGTGGTGCAGGTACAGCGTGGCTCTCTCTCTGGTGGTGCGGGTACAGTGTGCCGCTCTCTCTCTGGTGGTACGGGTACAGCGTGGCTCCCTCTCTGGTGTTGCAGGTACAGCGTGGCGCTCTTTCTCTGGTGGTGCGGGTACAGTGTGGCACTCTCTCTCTGGTGGTGTGGGTACAGTGTGGCCCTCTGGTGGTGTGGGTACAGCGTGGCCCTCTGGTGGTGTGGGTACAGCGTGGCCCTCTGGTGGTGCGGGTACAGCGTGGCCCTCTGGTGGTGCGGGTACAGCGTGGCCCTCTGGTGGTGCGGGTACAGCGTGGCCCTCTGGTGGTGCGGGTACAGCGTGGCCCTCTGGTGGTGCGGGTACAGCGTGGCTCTCTGGTGGTGCGGGTACAGCATGGCTCTCTGGTGGTGCGGGTACAAGTCACAGTGTGGCTCTCTCTCTGGCTTACCCCAGCACAGTACTCTTTTTCTTTTCCCGTAACACTCAATTCCTCTGCTTGGTTCCATGCCCCCCCCCCCCCCGGTGTCTTCTGATTGGCCCTCTGCTGTGGCAATCTCCATGATTGGCACAGCAGAGGGCCAATCAGGGAGAGTCACCACTTTATCAAGGGGGGGGGCGGCTTGACGGCACCTACTAAAACTGCTTCCTGGCCCCTCACCGCACCCACAACACCACTGCTCTCTTCAGCTGTACTACCCTGATGGTGGTGTTGAAAGGAGTCGGAGGGGGCGGGTGCCTTTTTCATGGGGGAGGGGGCGGCTTTTTTGCCGCTGCCCTGCAAAGTGCCACCCTAGGCCTGGGCCTTGTCTGCCTAGGCCAAAACACAGCACTGCTCAAATGCCAGGGAAACATAGTCAGTGGGTAGGAGGCTTGCCCCTATCCTCTCCAGGAGCCGCTGTTCTGGTTGGGTTTGTCACAGTCATCACTTTGGAAATTGCACTGCAGTGGATTTGGAGACCACCTTTTCAAAACTAAAGCCATTAAAGTGTTGCTAAACCTAAAAACATTTTTTACCTGAATGCATTGTTTGCATTCAGGTAAAAAAACATTTTCAGTTTCTCTTTGCCCCCCTCCTGTGTGAAGGGAAAGAGAGGAGAAAAGAGATCAGCACGGCTGCATCTATTCTCCCCTCTTTTCCTCTTTACATTCGAGCAGTAGCAAGAGCAGCAGTTAGTGGTCTTTACCTACGCAGAGGCAAAGTTTCACACTGGGTTACTACACAGGTTTAGAAGAAATACACAAGCCACATGCCTCTTAAAGTTAGACAATATTTGTTTATCCTGAGAGTTCAGATTTAACCCTTTCACTGCCAGGTCCCTATGGCGTACAAACCAACAGAACCACCTCCAGCTGGCCAGGTCAGTATGCCATAAGGACCTGGCATTCCTCCTTTTGCTATAGAAAAAAGTTACAAATACATCCCCCTGCAAATCTGCCCCCCACACTAAACCCCTGGCCGGCTTTCCCTCCCCCCTCCCCTTTTCCTTCTTCCCCTCCAGCTGGCTGCAGCTGCTGGGGCACAGGTGGGAGGTCAAAGTCAGGATCGAGAGCTTGGAAGGGGGTTGGTAAACTTGAGTTACCAGCTCCTTTCCTTTCCTGAATGAACACAGTGAGTGATAGGTACCCTTAGCTTCTGTGTTCATTCTTCACTGAAGCGTAGTAAACTGTTTTTAACTATGCTTCAGTCTGTGAATCTACAGTGGGGACGGAAAGTATTCAGACCCCCTTCAATTTTTCACTCTTTGTTATTTTGCAGCCATTTGCTAAAATCATTTAAGTTCATTTTTTGTCCTTATTAATGTACACACAGCACCCCATATGGACAGAAAAACACAGAATTGTTGTCATTTTTGCAGATTTATTAAAAAAGAAAAACTGAAATATCACATGGTCCTAAGTATTCAGACCCTTTGCTCAGTATTTAGTAGAAGCACCGTTTTGATCTAATACAGCCATGAGTCTTTTTGTGAAAGATGCAACAAGTTTTTCACACCTGGATTTGGGGATCCTCTGCCATTCCTCCTTGCAGATCCTCTCCAGTTCTGTCAGGTTGGATGGTGAACGTTGGTGGACAGCCATTTTTAGGTCTCTCCAGAGATGCTCAATTGGGTTTAAGTCAGGGCTCTGGCTGGGCCATTCAAGAACAATAACGGAGTTGTTGTGAAGCCACTCCTTCATTATTTTAGCTGTGTGCTTAGGGTCATTGTATTGTTGGAAGGTAAACCTTCGGCCCAGTCTGAGGTCCTGAGCACTCTGGAAAAGGTTTTCGTCCAGGATATCCCTGTATTTGGCCGCATTCATCTTTCCCTCGATTGCAACCAGTCATCCTGTCCCTGCAGCTGAAAAACACCCCCACAGCATGATGCTGCCACCACCATGCTTCACTGTTGGGACTGTATTGGACAGGTGATGAGCAGTGCCTGGTTTTCTCCACACATACTGCTTAGAATTAAGGCCAAAAAAGTTCCATCTTTGTCTCATCAGACCAGAGAATCTTATTTCTCACCATCTTGGAGTCCTTCAGGTGTTTTTTAGCAAACTCCATGCGGGCTTTCATGTGTCTTGTACTGAGGAGAGGCTTCCGTCGGGCCACTCTGCCATAAAGCCCCGACTGGTGGAGGGCTGCAGTGATGGTTGACTTTCTACAACTTTCTCCCATCTCCCGACTGCATCTCTGGAGCTCAGCCACAGTGATCTTTGGGTTCTTGTTTACCTCTCTCACCAAGGCTCTTCTCTCCTGATAGCTCAGTTTGGCCGGACGGCCAGCTCTAGGAAGGGTTCTGGTCCTTCCAAACGTCTTCTATTTAAGGATTATGGAGGCCACTGTGCTCTTAGGAACCTTAAGTGCAGCACAAATTTTTTTGTAACCTTGGCCAGATCTGTGCCTTGTGTCTCTGAGCTCTTCAGTCAGTTCCTTTGACTTCATGGTTCTCATTTGCTCTGACATGCACTGTGAGCTGTAAGGTCTTATATAGACAGGTGTGTGGCTTTCCTAATCAAGTCCAATCAGTATAATCAAACACAGCTGGACTCAAATGAAGGTGTAGAACCATCTCAAGGATGATCAGAAGAAATGGACAGCACCTGAGTTAAATATATGAGTGTCACAGCAAAGGGTCTGAATACTTAGGACCATGTGATATTTCAGTTTTTCTTTTTTAATAAATCTGTAAAAATGGCAATGTGTCAAAATGCTGTGTCTACATTAATGAGGAAAAAATTGAACTTAAATGCTTTTAGCAAATGTCTGCAATATAACAAAAAGTGAAAAATTTAAGGGGGTCTGAATATTTTCTGTCCCCACTGTATATAGCCGTCCCTATACAGAGACTTCTATTCATTCATCTGCAGCGCAGATAAGGCTGCAGGGAAAAGGATTGAGGATTCTCTGTCTTAATAAAGTTGTAAAAAAACAAAAAAAATAGTAAGGCCTTGTTCACACAGGGTATACTGCGAAGCAGTGTATACCCACACAGGGATGCACAGGTGTTCTGTGCAAGCGACCCCATTGATATAATTTGGAATGTAGCAACTGCACAAACACAGCTGTTTCTCCCATTTTGACATCTGTGTGAGTCCCTGAACTCACACTGTCTGCGTTCAGAGCCGCGCACCCACATGGATGTCAGATTGGGGGCAGCAGTTGTGCCCGTGCAGCTGCTGCATCACAATTTACATGAATATGACTGCCTACACTGGGATGCACGAAACACCTATGAATCCCCATGCTGGTAAACACACGCACTCCAAGGGAATGCATTTTAGTATGCCCTGTGTGAACAAGGCCATACAGTGCCTTGAAAATGTACAGTATCTCACAAAAGTAAGTACACCCCACACATTTTTGTGAATATTTTATTATATCTTTTCATGTGACAACACTGAAGAAATGACACTTTGCTACAATGTAAAGTAGTGAGTGTACAGCTTGTATAACAGTGTAAATTTGCTGTCCCCTCAAAATAACTCAACGCACAGCCATTAATGTCTAAACTGCTGGCAACAAAAGTGTGTACACCCCTAAGTGAAAATGTCCAAATTGGGCCCAAAGTGTCAATATTTTGTGTGGCCACCATTATTTTCCAGCACAGCCTTAACCCTCTTGGGCATTAAGTTCACCAGAGATTCACAGGTTGCCACCGGAGTCCTCTACCACTTCTCCATGACAACATCACAGAGCTGGTTGATGTTAGAGACCTTGCGCTCCTCCACCTACTGTTTGAGGATGCCCCACAGATGCTCAATAGGGTGTAGGTCTGGAGATATGCTTGACCAGTCCATCACCTTTACCCTCAGCTTCTTTACCAAGGCAGTGGTTGTCTTGGAGGTGTGTTTGGGGTCGTTATCATGTTGGAATACTGCCCTGCGGCCCAGTCTCCGAAGGGAGGGGATCATGCTCTGCTTCAGTATGTCACAGTACATGTTGGCATTCATGATTCCCTCAATGAACTGTAGCTCCTCAGTGCCGGCAGCACTCATGAAGCCCCAGACTATGACACTCCCACCACCATGCTTAACTTGTAGGCAAGACACACTTGTCTTTGTACTCCTCAGCTGGTTGCCGCCACACACGCTTAACACCATCTGAACCAAATAAGTTTATCTTGGTTTCATCACACCACAGGACATGGTTCCAGTAATCCATGTCCTTAGTATGCTTGTCTTCAGCAAACTGTTTGCAGGCTTTCTAGTGCATCATCTTTAGAAGAGGTTTCCTTCTGGGACGACAGCCATGCAGACCAATTTGATGCAGTGTGCAGCGTATGGTCTGAGCACTGACAGGCTGACCCCCCACCCCTTCAACCTCTGCAGCGATGCTGGCAGCACTCATACGTCTATTTCCCAAAGACAACCTCTGGATATGACGCTGAGCACTCGCGCTCAACTCCTTTGGTCAACCATGGCGAGGCCTGTTCTGAGTGGAACCTGTCCTTTTAAACCGCTGTATGGTCTTGGCCACCGTGCTGCAGCTCAGTTTCAGGGTCTTGGCAATCTTCTTATAGCCTAGGCCATCTTTATATAGATCAACAATTCTTTTTTTCATATCCTCAGAGAGTTCTTTGCCATGAGGTGCCATGTTGAAATTCCAGTGACCAATATGAGAGAGTGAGAGCGATAACACAGATTTTACACATCTGCTCCCCCATTCACACCTGAGACCTTGTAACACTGATGAGTCACATGACACCGGGGAGGGAAAATAGCTAATTGGGCCCAATTCGGACATTTTCACTTAGGGGTGTTCTGACTTTTGTTTTCAGCGGTTTAGACATTAATGGCTGTGTAAGTTATTTTGAGGGGACAGCAAATTTACACTGTTATACAAGCTGTACACTCACTACTTTACATTGTAGCAAAGTGTCATTTCTTCAGTGTTGTCACATGAAAATATATAATAAAATATTTACAAAAATGTGAGGGGTGTACTCACTTTTGTGAGATACTGTATCCATACCCCTTGAAATTTTCCACATTTTGTCATGTGATAGACTAACTCAAAGTGGCACATAATTGTGAAGTGGAAGGAAAATGATAAATGGTTTTCAATTTTTTTTACAAATAAATATCTGAAGAGTGTGGCGGGCATTTGCATTCAGCCTCCTTTACTCTGATCACTAAAATCTAGTGGAACCAATTGCCTTCACAAGTCACCTAATTAGTAGAGTCCACCTGTGTGTAATTTAATTTCAGTATAAATACAGCTGTTTTGCGAAGCCCTCAGAGGTTTGTTAGAGAACCTTAGTGAACAAACAGCATCACAAAGGCCAAGGAACACACCAGACAGGTCAGGGATAAAGTTGGAGAAGTTTGAAAAGCAGAGTTAGGTTATAAAACAAATATCCCAAGCTTTGACCATCTCACGGAGCATTGTTCAATCCATCATCCAAAAATGGAAAGAGTATGGCACAAGTGTAAACCTACCAAAACATGGCAATCCACCTAAACTCAGACAGGCTGGGCAAGGAGAGCTGCAGAAATCCACATCTCAGGTGGGAGAATCTGTCCACAGGACTACTATTAGTCGTGCACTCCACAAATCTGGCCTTTATGGAAGTGTGGCAAGAAGAAAGCCATTGTTGAAAGAAAGCCATAAAAAAAACCTGTTTGCAGTTTGTGAGAAGGCATGTAGAGGACACAGCAAACATGTGGAAGAAGCTGCTCTGGTCAGATGAGACCACAATTAAACTTTCTGGCCTAAAAGCAAAACGCTATGTGTGGTGGAAAACTAACACTACACATCACCCTGAACACACCATTCCCACCATGAAACATGGTGGTGGCAGCATAATGTTGTGGGGATTCTTTTCTTCAGCAGGTAAAGGGAAGCTGGTCAGAGTTGATGGGAAGATGGATGGAGCCAAATACAGGGCAATCTTAGAAGAAAACCTGGTAGAGACTTGAGACTGGGGCTGAGGTTCACCTTCTAGCAGGACAACCACCTAAACATAAAGCCAGAGCTACAATGGAATGGTTTAGATCAAAGGATATTCATGTGTTAGAATGGCCCAGTTAAAATCCAGACTCAAATCCAATTGAGAATCTGTGGCAAGACTTGAAAATTGATGTTCACAGACGCTCTCCACCCAATCTGACATAGCTTGAGCTATTTTGCAAAGAAGAATGGGCAAAAATGTTACTCTAGATCTGCAAAGGTGGTAGAGACATACCCAAAAGACTTGCAGCTGTGATTTCAGGGAAAGGTGGTTCTACAAACTATTGACTCAGGGGGCTGAATACAAATGCACACCACACTTTTCACATTTTTATTTGTAAAAAATGTTGAAAGCCATTTATCATTTTCCTTCCACTTCACAATTATGTGCCACTTTGTGTTGGTCTATCACATAAAATTCCCAATAAAATAAATTCATGTTTTTGGTTGTAACATGACACAATGTGGAAAATGTCAAGGGGTATTAGAGCTGCATGATTCTGGCTTAAATGAGAATCATGATTTTTTTGCTTGGAAGATAGATCACGATTCTCTCACAATTCTCGCGGGGTAAAATCATCACTCACATTAACCACTTGCCACCCAGGCCAACTCTGACATTTCTCTCCTACATGTAAAAATCATCATTTTTTTGCTAGAAAATTACATGAAACCCCCAAACATTATAAATGTTTTTTTTAGCAAAGACCCTAGAGAATACAATGGCGGTTGTTGCAACTTTTTATCTCGCACGGTATTTGCGCAGCAATTTCTCAAACTTGTTTTTTTCATGGGAAAGAAACAGTTTGGTGCTTTAAAAAAAAACAAATTGCACACACTCGTGGAATGGCGCCAAAGTTCGGTACTTAAAAATCCCCATAGGCGACGCTTGAATTTTTTTACTGGTTACATGTTTTGAGTTACAGAGGAGGTCTAGGGACAAAATTATTTCTCTCGCTCCAACGTTCGCATCGATACCTCACATGTATGGTTTGAACACTGTTTTCAAATGTGGGCGGGACTTACGCATGCGTTCGCTTCTGCGTGCGAGCACACGGGGACAGGAGCGCTTTAAAAAAAATTTTTTAATTGTTAATTATACTTTCTTTTTTTTATTTTGACACTTTAAGAAAAAAAAAAAAAAATTGATCACTTTTATTTCTATTATAAGGAATGTAAACATCCCTTGTAATAGGAATATGACATGACAGGCCCTCTTTATAGTGAGATATGGGGTCAATAAAACCCCACATCTCACCACTAGGCTGGGATGCCTGAAATAAAAAAAAACAAAAAAAACTGATCACCGCTTCCCAGCCAAAGCGCCAACGTTTTTTTTAATGCAGAGGCCGGGCATGACGTCATAACATCGCGCCCGGCCTCCGACGATCATAGAGACTCCGGCGACCATCTGGTCCGCTGGAAATCTCTATGATCAACATCCAGGGCCGGCGGATCCTCTGTCCAACTCACCGATCGTAGCACCGGAGGGCGGCGGGAGGGGGGAATGTCCCCTCTCGCCTTCCGTAAGAACGATCAAGCGGCGGAACAGCCACTATGATCATTCTTATGGTGCAGGGAATCGCCGGCTGAAAACGGCAATATCTGAATGATGTCTGTAGCTACAGGCATCATTCAGATATACCTGCTTAAAGTCCGTCACGTCATATGACGGCGGGCGGGACTGAGGCGGTTAAAACAAATAAAAATTGAGCTAACTTTACTGGTTCTTTTTTTGAAGTGTATTTTTTCCCAAAAAATTGCGTTTGAAAGACTGCTGGGCAAATACAGTGTGACATAAAATATTGCAGCAATTGCCATTTTATTCCCTAGGGTCTCTGCTAAAATATATATAATGTTTGGGGGTTCCAAGTCATTTTCTAGCAAAAAATATTGATTTTAATATAAGAAAGAAGTGTCAGAAAAAGATTTAGACTTTAAGTGATTAAACTTCCTGCATTTACACGTTGTTCAAAACTTGGCAGACTGCTCCGATATTTTCTTTACACACAGAAGTGTATCCCTTTGATCTAAGAAGGAAGCATTTTGCCCTGTACACACAACCGGTTTTGCCGCCGGAATAAACTCCGAAGGTTTCTCCGACGGAACTCCGGCGGAATTCCATTCAAGCAGTCTTGCCTACACACGATCAAACCAAAGTCCAACCAAAGTCCCACTGCCAAGAACGCAGTGACGTACAGCACTTACGACGGGACTAGAAAAAGGAAGTTCAATAGCCAGTAGCCAATAGCTTCCGTCTCGTACTTGCTTCAGAGCATGCGTCGTTTTTGGTCCGTTGGAACAGCATACAGATGAGCGGTTTTCCTGATAGGAATTGGTTCCTTCGGAAATATTTAGAACATGTTCCATCTCTAGGTCCGTCAGAATTTTCGAAAAAAAAAAAAAGGTCCGATGAGGCTTACACACGATCGGAATAGACGATGAAAAGCTTCTGTCTGACTTTTTCTTTTGGACATTTCGCTCGCGTGTACGTGGCTTTAGTTACAATGTTTCATTTTGAAAACTTGGCAGACTGCCCGGATGTTTTCTTTTGACAGCGGAGTGAGCAGATAAAGTTTCTCCACTTGTTATATGAAAGAATCGGCAAACTCTGCAATAGAGATCGTCAGGGGGTTTGAATCGAGATCACGATTTTTTAACGATTAATTGTGCAGCTCTAAGGGGTATAAATACTTTTTCAAGGCACTGTAGTAGGAATTTGTTAGTTATGTTGTGTCTGTGTTCTCTGATAATGATTTTAGTGTATGTTTAGTGAAAGTAGCGATCTGATGAACATTTTGCATGACTATTGTGGGGTCTAAAAAATCAGTAGCACATTTTTTTTATTCTACAGGTCATGTGCTTTCAAAAAATGTATGGTTTGGGGGGGAGGTTCTTTTACAACCTCTGAAAGCTGTAAGTGAAAAATGAAAACCTCTAGATTTTTAGAGTAAATTGTTTTTATTTACAGTTTTGCGCACCTTTTAGTTTTCACCATTTCACAAAAAGGCACAATTGAAAATGTACATATATTTGTTATTTATCAACTCAATACAGTTTTAGTTTTTAAAAGTGGAGAATGGGGGCTGGCAGCAAAAAGGTTAAAGCCATTGGGTAGAGTTCTACCTGGGCAGTATTCCAACATGATAACGACCCCAAACACACCTTCAAGACAACCATTGCCTTGTTAAAGAAGCTGAGGGTAAAGGTGATGGACTGGTCAAGCATGTCTCCAGACCTACACCCTATTGAGCATCTGTGGGGCATCCTCAAACAGTAGGTGGAGGAGCGCAAGGTCTCTAACATCAACCAGCTCCGTGATGTTGTCATGGAGGAGTGGAAGAGGACTCCAGTGGCAACCTGTGAAGCTCTGGTGAACTCAATGCCCAAGAGGGTTAAGGCAGTGCTGGAAAATAATGGTGGCCACACAAAATATTGACACTTTGGGCCCAATTTGGACATTTGCACTTAGGGGTGTACTCACTTTTGTTGCCAGCAGTTTAGACATTAATGGCTGTGCGTTGAGTTATTTTGAGGGGACAGCAAATTTACACTGTTATACAAGCTGTACACTCACTACTTTACATTGTAGCAAAGTGTCATTTCTTCAGTGTTGTCACATGAAAAGATATAATAAAATATTTACAAAAATGTGAGGGGTGTACTCACTTTTGTGAGATACTGTATATATACCCCTCTTCTAGAGTATATTCATATTTTCAGCCACCCACAATACAATGTCTCGTATATAGACTACATTTTGATCTTGCAGGCTCTTACGCCCAGATTGAAGGGAGCAGCCTTCTGCCCTAGACTTCTTTCTGACCATAATCCTTATTGGATTACCCTCAGTGTACCTATTGATAGGCCGCCTAGAACCTGGCGCCTAAACCCATTCTGGCTCTCCCTACTACCGGAGATGACGAGCTAATGAATAAATGGAAACTACTTTTTGGAGAATGATAACTCTGCCTCTCCTTCTGCAGTATGGGACTCCTTCAAGCTGCATGTGTGCAAATCCCTGATCTCTCACATTAATAAACTAAAGGCTGACTGTGCTTCTGCCTCAGACAAGGTGATAGCAGAACTATACTCTACTGAACAACTATTCATATCCAATCCCTCCCCAGCTCAGGTGGATCTCCTTAAGCTGCATATTAGAGTAATTAACCAACTCCAATATGAGTTGGCTAAACGCAAACTCTTTTTCTCTAGACAAAAGATGTTTGAGTATGGCAAAAGGGCGGGCAAATTACTTGCATATTTAGTTCACAGTGAAGATAGACCACCAGTGGTCATTTCATTGCGGGGCCCTAGGGTAGAGCAGATTACAGATCCGCCTGAGGTGTCTTCTAAATTCAGAGAAATTTTTGCAGGCTTGTACACACATCCTCAGTTACTGACGATGAGACACAAATGAATACGTTCCTTAAGGGAATTACTTTTCCACAACTAAAGGACAGCCAAATAGACATGTTAGAGGCACCCCTCACAACTGACGAAACAGCAATGGCGATAACTAGCTTTGCCAGATCCAAATCCCCGGGCTCAGATGGGCTACCAATAGAATTTTACTCACAATATAGTGAAATATTCACCCCTAAATTACTAACCCTATATAACCACTTATTTGAGTCATCCACACTCCCTCCTATGAGAGAAGCGCTCATAGTCCTTACACCCAAACCAGGGAAAGACCCAAGATAATCAGATCATCTTGAGTCTGATACACGCGGACCAAGCAGGCTTTATGCCAGGTCGCAACACCTCCTTTAACTCGAGGAAGCTATATATTAATCTGCAAGCCCTACATGATAATATTGGATCACGAGTGGTGATAACCCTAGACACAGCAAAAGCATTTGATTCAGTAGAGTGTAGATACCTTTGGAAATGCCTTGAGAGTTATGGATTTGGGCCTAAATTCATCAAATGCATCTAACTACTGTATCAAGACCCAACTGCCAAAGTAGTAGCCAACGGCTGTCCTTCCTCGGTGTTCAGCATCACTAGAGGAATGAGACAAGGCTGCCCGTTATCCCCACTGTTATGCGCCCTAGCAGCAGAGCCCCTCGCCATCTCTATCCGAGAAAACCGAGAGATCCATGGATTACGCCTTGGAAACTTAACAGAGAAAATCAGCATGTATGCAGATGACACACTGTTATACTTGGCTGACCCGGGTCCCTCCTTACAAACCGCACTACAGATGATAGAGTGGTTTGGGTCGTTCTCTGGTCTCAAGATTAATTGGGAAAAATCCCAAATCCTCCCCATTGATAGTTTTCCGCCACCCAGGATACAAGCGAGCAAGCCATATTAAATGTTTAGGTATACATATGTCTCGGTCGCCGGCTGATTACATATTTTTCAACATAGGGCACAGAGCCCCTCTTCGCTCTTGTCAAATTTAAAATACAAACTTGGACCCGTCTACTTCTGGGAGTATGGGGGCGTATTAACCTCATAAAAATTGTATTATTACCTAAAATACTATAAATCCTATGGCATACCCCGATTTATGGAGCCCTAAAATACTTTAAATCCCTGGAGTCTCTCCTCAAGCCATTTGTTTAGGGACCCAATAGACTTAAACTGGCATGGCAGACACTTAAGAATCCCACTGATCTAGCGGCCACTACCCTTCCAGGCTTTAATCTCTATTACATTTCCTCCCAGCTATCTCAACTGCATCACATTGACGAAACAGATGGGGATCGGTCAAATATTCTAATATGCCCACAATGGGCACAACGGACCTCAGATCCTCTCTGTGCTGTGGCAGTGGGCTCAGGGGGAGCTGGCTCGGAGGGAGATAGCAAGACCCTATTATACCACTATAGGCACATCTGGGACCTAGCTATGGTTAAACTTTGGATACCTCAACCTAGCGAGTTCATTCCCATATGGCACAACAAAACTTTGTCAGAATTCCTACAGATTCCCAACACTAAGATATGGGGCACGAGAGGGATCTACTATTTACATCACATACTCTCTGATGAAGGACTGAAGACCTTCGATGCCCTTCGCAGCTAATTCATGCTCCCTAATAGTATGTTCTTCAGATTCTTGCAGATCCGCCAATGCCATGCACACCCAGTTCCCCCATTCCTCTCCACAACTCAGTTTCAATACAGTCATGGCTATTGTTAAAAGCACAGACCCTTAAAAACTGAACTACAACATGCTTATAACTCCTACATCCACCAAAATAGCTTATGACCTTAAACCCCGGTGGGAGCATTGGTAGATGAGGAATGGAGTGAAGCTTTAGATGCCATCAAAATTGTCTCCCCTAAACCCTCGGACAGACTATCTCAGATCTATATCCTCCATCGGGCATACCTCACGCCGCTAAGGGTAGCTAGATATCAGAGGGGGCAGTCCACCCACTGTCTATTGTGTCAGCAGGAAATGGGTAGATTTTTTCACTTGATTTGGGCATGCCCATTATTACAGGCATTTTGGAAACAAATTGTAGTTCCTTTCATGACAAGATGGGATCCCCACTTACCATGGACCCGAAACAATGTCTGTTGGGAATATTCCCCGACCCCGAAATTGATAAGTTCACGAAAATATTCTTACATATAACTTTATTCTCAGCCAGGAAAATCATTGCAAGACAATGGATGAGATCACAGCCACCTAACTTTTCTGAATGGAAAGCAAATGTAAATAACTTCCTCCCCTACAAAAAATTCTTGTATATAAACCGGGGATGCCTAACCAAGCACAATAAAATTTGGGATCGTTGGCTACAAGATTCCGAAACGTGTACATAAACATTATGGTGACCCCCAATAGGGTCCTTCACTGTAGTAACCACATGTTTTTAGTACTATGCAAGTCTCATCACTTGAACACTGATAGATATGTCCCTGTACATATTACGGCTTAAACTGGACCTCACCAAGTATCTGTGATAGAATTCAATGTTTTTTTTTTTTTTTTTTTTACATGTAACAGATGTATTAACCTGGGAATGCTTGTGTTCCAGTTGTATATGTCAATTGTTCAATAAAAACTATTTGTCAATGAAAAAAAAAAGCACGTTAATGATATTTTATGCAAGTCATGGTATAAAGTTTAAGTTGATGGTTTAATACATATAGCACAGAGGGTATAGGCGCAGCAACATTTGCACTTTTTATTTTGAGAAGCTGCATCCCATATCCACCCTTCCATTGTGTGTGGGCTGTGCGTCTCTCCTCAGCCACTAGATGGTGCTGTGCATATACTAATTACTATATATGTTCATTGGAATACATATAAAGGACTTTGCTACTTTTATGCTGATGATGCCAGGGTTTGCATTTTTCCATTCTTTGTCTGCCCAGGGGACTGCATTGAGTTATTCACCCAAAACAAATTATTGTGTTTTTTGGTTTTGAAGGGGGAGCTCATTTGTATGCTCAGGAATTTGGCAGATCTCAGCAGGTACAGGTTTTCCATAATATACTGTATATGCATAGCCTGGCCTTGTAAATGTAATTGTACTTCAGCTGAATACAGAGTTTGTCCTTGTCCTAGCAGTGTACTGGGCAAGAATTTAGTGAGCCTTAAAAGTGTCTGCACAAGGTCAGTAATGTGCTAACTAAATGCAAGCTTATTCATTTAACAGGAATTTGTTGATTTTACCAAATGTAAACTTAGATGTTTAACTATAACCCTTTCTTTTTAATTCAGAGTGTTAGAGGTAGGTTTTTGTTGTGTTGAGACTCATAATTTGATAATTAAATTCAGAATTAAAGGGCTGGAGTTTAGTGCAAGTTTGGACTTGAAGTATTAGATTATTTTGGGTAAATAATGTTAGTTTACTGGCTTAGGGCCTATTCACACCAGAAACTGCACATAACCGTGTTTTTGACTGTGTGTTTTAATGCATTTGAAGCGCGCTTGACGTGCGTTTGACGTGCACTTGACGCACATTTGAAACTGTGTTTTTAAAGCAGTTGCAGTGTATTTTTCTATGTTTTTGGGCTTGGCATTCTTGTATTTCCTTTGAGGTCACTTCCTTCTTTGTAGTGTGTGGAGAGGAGTAAGAATGTCTGCTCTTGTCGGCATAATTCTGGTGCTGGCCATTGCCATTTTGAGATGATGTACTCGTAGGAGGCGTCATTACTGGGTTCATCCACCTGATGGAAAGAGGGACCAAAGGTAGTAGTTTGGATCTTCTCAAGAGTCTTGGACACGATGGGATCTCCATACATTTTGAACAGGCTTAAGTTCTGGGCCTAATTTCTGCAAGCAGCCCCACCCTAATGTTAAAAAAATATTTCCCATCATTAGTACAGGCAGAAGAGGAGTCCATGTTGTCACTGCACTCTGTTTTGGAACACTTCATGACTGATATGGCTATGCTCATAAACACATGCAGTAAGCAACTTACCAGTAAGCTCTTTTCTGTCTTTATCCATTTCTTCATATTCAAGTAAACTCTTGCTGTAATTCTCATCAAGATCCTCCCTTTTCTTCTGTTGTCCTTATAATGCTGATGTCTGGGGTCATAAAGCACATGGTACTCCTGGATCATGGTAATGAAGTCCTCTGCTCTATTGGTGACCTGTATGCCATTTTGGATGTACTCTGCTCTCCACACACACCACATGCACAAACCCAGGAAAATAATGGGAGGGACAAAACATAGGAAGGAGGAACAGGTTATAATATTTAGTACAATTATTATTATTTTTTTAGCGCATTTCGTAGCGCATTTGTCACGCGTTCACTGCATTTGCGGAGCAGAAAAATGCAGCGTGCTGTAGTTTTTTTTTTTAGCTGTGCTGAACTGCACTGCAATGATGTGAACTATTTCCCATAGGATTACCTTAATTTTGGGCTGTTTATGTAATGAAAATCTTTGTTGCACTATATTTTCTATAACCACTGTGACTGTTAATAGAACTGTGCCCTAGTTTTATTGCTCCTACTCCGATGTACGGGGTGATATTTAACATGTATCGCAAGCAAAGTTTTCGTATGTAGGTACCCCCAGCAGGTATGTTTATGTTCCTGTGTATATGCACATGGGGGTGTGGCGGCCTCAAAATTTTGTTATGCTCACTAAAACTTTATTTATATCACATATTAGAGCTGCACGATTCTGGCCAAACTGAGAATCACAATTTTTTTGCTTAGAAGAAAAAGATCATGATTCTCTCACGATTTTCGCGATGTAAAATCTTTCACATTATACAAAAAAAAAAAATGGGCTAACTTTACTGGTTAGATTTTTTTTTAAATTCATTAAAGTAATTTTTTCCAAAAAAATTGCATTTGAAAGACCGCTACACAAATACAGTGTGACATAAAATATTGCAACAACCACCATTTTATTCTCTAGGGTGTCTACTAAAAAAATATATATGTTTGGGGGTTCTAAGTAATTTTCTAGCAAAAAAAAAATGATTTTAACTTGAAACCAACAATTGTAAGAGAAAGGTTTAGTGTTTAAGTGGTTAAACTTTTTCACTTACACAGGTAGTCTATTCCTTTAACAAATTGTTACAATGTTTATACTTAAGTTCAACTGATAAAGAATGTTTTGTTTCTTGGCAGACTGCCCGGTTTTTTCTCTTCCTTTCTTATGAGCGCTGTGGCTTCAGAAGAGCAGAGAGAATTCTTTGCATAGAAAGAATTGTGAAACACTTTAGGCTTCATGCACATGAGACGCCGGTGCAAACTCTGCTGAACACATGTTTTTAAAAGCTGAAACCGGCGTTTAAAAACGCCGGTTTTGCCGCATTTGCATTCCGCGTTTAGCCGCGTTTTACCACGTTTGCGTCTAGAAGCGTCTGCAGAGCAGAGAATGACATTTTGCGACCCAACTTTGGGGCCCCGTATCTCAGGACCACTTAGTGCTAGGAACCCCAAATTTGGTGTGCTAACACAGTGGAACCAACACTACACTATATCCAAATTTAGGGTTCCTAGTGGGGCCGCAAAATGTCATTCTCTGCTGCAGAAGTGCTTGACATTTTGCGACCCGACTTTGGGGCCCCGTATCTCGGGGCCACTTAGTGCTAGGGACCCCAAATTTGGATATGTTGTAGTGGTAGTTCCACTGTGTTTGCACACACTGGGGCCCCAAAGTCGGGTTGCAAAATGTCATTCTCTGCTGCAGTTTACCATCATATGTCTGTGTTTTCTGGTCCAAAAAATAGGGTTCCTTTAAAAACACTTATAAACGCAAACGCAGCTAAACGCGGTACTGGTGTTTAGATGCGTTTAGCTGCGTATGGCGTCTGAAACAAGGAAAACTTTTGCGTCTGAACCCATTTTCTTGCTTCTGGAAAAATGAGGTTAAACACAACTGCCTAAAAACACCAAAAAACGAGTCTGTGTACATGGACACATAGGATAACATTGAATGAGTTCAGGGGCAGTTGAAAAAAGTGTCCAACTGCCTCTGAACGCGCGTTTAACAGCGTCTCGTTTGCATGAGGCCTTAGTCAAGATCGCGATAACGATTCTTGACGATTAATTGTGCAACTCTATCACATATGAGACCCATATGTAATATAATATTTTAAAGTCAGGTTCTCTTTAATGAGACATTAGGGATCTCTCACCTGCCTTCCTAATGGAGTGCAGATCATGCTGGAGGGAAGGGGGCACACTCAAAGTGGTCCCATTCATGTCTTTTGGGAAGCAGCGGCTACACGGACATACCTACTGGTCCCAATTTGACAGCCGTGCGGGTATATGTCCTTGATTGCAGACTGTCTGCGTTTGTGGACATGCACGCGTATAGCTGTCAAACTGGGACCAGTGGCGGTGTCCAAGTAGACTGCCTACATGCAGATGTTTGGAACACCTGTGCATCCCATGTGGGCAAAGGATTGCACACAGGCAAACAAAAAACTGTAGGCTAGCCCAGGATATAAGCTGTGCTTTTACCAGCATGCCTCAGATTTTGCCAGTGTCCTAGGAAGATGGAGGTCTTTTTTTCAGCTCTTCTATTTTTAAGATTAACCTGTGATTTTTATAGCATTTTTTTCTTTTTTAATCAGTGTTTTCCCAACACTGCTACAGGTGTTTCTCACATTTTTAAATATTTGACACTTGGATAGCTGCGCTGCATCACCCTAAGCTTGGATTTTGGACCATGCCACATCCAGACATCTCTACACTGGGCTTTGCAAGGTGAGCCTTGAAGTGACCTGTGAGCTCTGGGCTCCGTGTGGGTGCTTTCAAAACTGGTTTTGGTTAAGTTAGTCATGGAATGCTTTCCAGGACTAGACCTGCTGACATTGCTGCTGCATTTGTCCTTTCTCTGAAGACTCACTTAGTGAGTATGCTTAGTACTAGTAATTTTTGTTGGTTACTGGGTACCATTTTTATTGTTTACCACCGGCTTTGCTGTCAAACAGGTTAATGCTGTGAGGAGTGAGAAGTGCTGACATCCTTCCTCTGGGTGGGATGTCAAATGTGCGCATTCTGCACTCTTTTTTCCTCTCAAACAGTATAAAGAAAACTTCTCCTGCTACAAAGAGCCACATGAAACTTCAATCTTTGATCCCCTCCCGCTGCTTGCCTATAGTGATTTTGGTCACCATTCGCTGCCTGACCCTTTTGTGGTGATCTTCATCTGCCACTGGCTGTCCAAGTTTCGTCAGTACTTAAGGCCTTGACTTTAACCACTTCCCACTCGGCCTATAGCAGAATGACAGCCGGGCAGTGGTTCAGTTATCCTGACTGGGCATCATATGACGTCCAGCAGGATAAGAGACGCCGCTCGCCCGTGGGGGCGCGTATTACAGCGATTGGTGGTGCGGTGTGTCAGTCTGACACACCGCTACACCGATCTCGGTAAAGAGCCTCTGACGGAGGCTCTTTACCACGTGATCAGCCGTGTCGAATCACGGCTGATCACGATGTAAACAGGAAGAGCCGTTGATTGGCTTTTCCTCACTTGTGTCTGACAGACGCGAGTAGAGGAAAGCCGATTGGCGGCTCTCCTGACAGGGGGGTTCTGTGATAATTGTTTATCAGCGCAGCCCCCCCCTGGATGCCCACACTGGACCACCAGGGAAGCCGCCAGGACCACCAGGGAAGCACCTAACATGTGGATGGCCAGGTACATCCCCCATGACCATCCACATGTGCAAATTAATGCCCAACATATGCCAATCCGTGCCCACAAATGGGCACTGACTGGCACCTGTATGGCACAAATAAAATCGGTGATGCCCAGCAATGCCACCCATCAGTGTCATCAGTGCCACCCATCAGTGTCCATCAGTGCCACCTATCAGTGCCCATCAGTGCCCACCTATCAGTGCCCATCCGTGCCACCTAACAGTGCCACCCATAAGTACCCATCAGTGCCGCCTATGAGTGCCCATCAGTGCCGCCTATGAGTGCCCATCAGTGCCACCTATGAGTGCCCATCAGTGCTGCATACCAGTGCCGCCTATCAGTGCCGCCTATCAGTGCCCATCATCAGTGCCACCTCATCGGTGCCCATCAGTGCCACCCTATCAGTGCCCGTCAGTGCAGCCATATCAGCGCCCATCATTGAAGAAGAAAACATACTTATTTACAAAAATAACAGAAACAAAGAAAAACTTTCATTTTAGTAATTTAAGTGTGACAAATATGCAAAAAAATAAAAAAGTCAGGAAGGGGGCAAATACTTTTTCACATCACTGTAGAGTATGTTGCTTACTGCACTGCTGCTGCAATATGTCTTCTAGTCATGGGGGGGGGGGGAACAGTCTTGCTGTTTCAGGTGTCCTTCACTTATGAACTGGGGACTGCTTACAGAGCTCTCTCTGATAGTGGTGATGTCTGTATGGAATACTGCTACCCTCTGGTATTGGAGTCTTTCCCTTTATCGAAATCTTCTATGACTTTGTTGGGTGGGTCTGGGTCCTCTGCCCTCTCAGCTGAGGTTTTTTACTTTGGTTATGCAGAACTTCATGACCAAAATTACTATCTATTTTTTTCCAACTCTGCAGAGACTGCAAGCCCAGGGTTTACATCCAATTTGTCTGCAGCCTTAGTGGCTTCTGAGCCTTTGACTCCAGAGACTTTGATTCTGATGAGCTTTCCTCTGATGAGTTACAGTCCTCTGCTATCACTCCCATGTTAAAGGAGTCCTTTTTGGCTCTCATTACCACTCCGAAGCTAGATAACATCATAAAAATTGCCATCTTACATGTGTCCATCTTTCCCAGCTCACTGACATATTCTGTATTTTGCTGTGGGCCCTTAGCATTATGAATTTGTGGCCCTTCTATGAGGTCTCTCTTCTGCACCTTGGGTGTTCATTATAATGGAATAATTGTTTAACCTCCCTGTCCAGTAACAGTCTGCGAGGGCTCTGGAAGTCAATGTGTCTCTGACTGTTCATATATTACTTACGTTCATTGTTGAGGATCCTGAAACTTCAGAAATCACTTTTGGCTTTGACTCATCACTTAGAGCAGGGTTTCTCAACAAGGGTTCCTCCAGAGGTTGCCAGGGCTTCCATGAGCAATTTCTGCCTCTCAGATAAGTTCCCACTGACACCATTGATCTTTTTAGCTATCTGTAAGGGGATAATTCTTCCCAATGTCCACAAATGTAAGAAGCATTCTTCCCACTGACCGTCACTCTAATGTACTATGAGTTGTAGATATAGTAATTTTTAACAGGGGTTCCCTGAGACCAGCATGTTATTTCAAGGGTTCCTCTGCGTTGGTAAGGTTGAGAAAAGCTGACTTAGAGTATCGTGGGCTTCCCCTTCTAGGAGCCTGAAGGCTCTCAGGTCTCTAATTTATGTTCAATTAGCTGACCCTCTGCTTTTACATGAGGGTTTTGGGGCTGATGGTAGCTCCTTCAAGGCATTTCCTTTATTTAGATGGCAGCTCACCTCCTCATAGAAGGTTAATAGATTGGTTTGGCAAGAACGATTCTTCATGAATCCATGCTGATTACTGCTGATACCGTTTTCATTACGAAAATCTTGTATATAGTCCCTTATCATCCCCTCCAAGGGCTTGCATACTATTGATGTTTGGCTAACTGGTCTGTAATTCCCAGGGATGTATTTTGGTCCTTTTTTAAATATTGGCGCTACATTGGCTTTTCTCCAATCAGCTGATACCATTCCAGTCAGTAGACTGTCAGTAAAAATTAGAAACGATGGTCTGGCAATTACTTGACAGAGTTCCCCAAGTACCCTCGTGTGCAAGACTTTTGTTCCCTTCGTTTGATTTCCCGAAGGGATGCACTGGCTAATGCCCTTATTTAACCACTTTCTGCCCGGCCCATAGCAGATGACGGCCGGGCGGTGGTTCAGTTATCCTGACTGGGCGTCATATGACGTCCAGCAGGATAACATGCTGCCGCGCGCCCGCGGGGGTGCGCATCGCGGCGATCGGTGGAGCGGTGTGTCAGTCTGACACACTGCTCCACAGATCTTGGTAAAGAGCCTCCGGTGTGTCCAATCACGGCTTATCACGATGTCAATAGGAAGAGCCGTTGATCGGCTTTTCCTCACTCGCGTCTGACAGACGCGAGAAGAGGAGAGACGATTGGCGGCTCTCCTGACAGGGGGGTCTGCACTGATTGTTTAACAGCACAGCCCCCCTCAGATCACCACACTGGACCACCAGGGATCGCCACTAGGACCACCAGGGAAGGGGCAACATGTGGATGGCCAGGTATGTACCCCATGGCCATCCACATGTGCCCAATCGGTGCCAATCAGTGCCCACAAATGGGCACTGATTGGCACCATTATATAGCAGTGATGCCCAGCAATGCCACCCTTAGGGGCATCAGTGCCATCAATCAGTGTCCATCGGTGCCACCTGTCAGTGCCCACCTATCGGTGCCCATCAGTGCCACCCCGTGCCACCTATCAGTGCCACCCATAAGTACCCATCAGTGGCACCCATAAGTACCCATCAATGCCACCTACGAATGCCCATCAGTGCCACCTATGAGTGCCCATCGGTGCCACCTACCAGTGCCCATCAGTGCCGCATACCAGTGCCACCTATCAGTGCCCATCATCAGTACCCCTCAGTGCCACCTCATCAGTGCCACTTTATTGGTGCCACCTCATCCGTGCCCATCAGTGCCGCCGTATCAGTGCCCCTCATTGAAGAAGAAAACGTACTTATTTCCAAAAAATTCTAACAAACAAAGAAAATTTTGTTTTGATTTTCAAAATTTTCGGTCTTTTTTTATTTGTTGCGCAAAAAATAAAAACCGCAGAGGTGATCAAATACCACCAAAAGAAAGCTCTATTTGTGGGAACAAAATGATAAAAAAATTGTGTTGAGTACAGTGTAGCATGACCGCGCAATTGTCATTCAAATTGAGACAGCGCTGAAAGCTGAAAATTGGCCTGGGCGGGAAGGTGTCTAAGTGCCTGGTATTAAAGTGGTTAATATGCTCTTAAAGCAAACCCATCTCTCCTCCGTGTTCTTTGTTTCTAAGATTTTATCCCAATTTATATCTTCTAGCATGGTTCGTAGTTTGGGGAAGTTGGCTCTTTTGAAATTCAGTGTCTTTGTGTTTCCCTTGTGTTTCCTATTTGCGTGATTTATACTGAAGCCAATTGACCTGTGATTGCTGTTTCCTAAATTTCCCCCGTATTTCCACATCCGTGATCAGGTCTGTATTGTTGGTAATCAGTAGATCTAGTAACGCCTTGTTTCTAGTTGGTGCGTCTACCATCTGACCAATGAAATTGTCCTGCAAGACATTTAGGAACTGGCGAGCCTTAGACGAATGTGTGGTTCCCTCCGCCCAGTCTATGTCTGAATAATTAAAATCCCCCATTATGATAACACTTCCCATCCTTGCTGCTAATCCAAATTGTGATAGGAGGTCCGTGTCCCCCTCCTCCCCTGGGTTAGGGGGCCTATAGCAATCTCCCAGTGAAGTGGGTGGGAGTGGAGTTCTATTTGGTCACTGTTTATAACGGCATGGTTGTTGAAACCAAGATTCTAAGGGGCAGAGGCATCTTTGAGTCTGGCATTCTACTGTGCTCAAGGCTAGGAGGTCCACCTCCCACAAAAACTACCATCAGATGTATAAGGTGTACTTTGCTTGGTGTGAGTCTTATGGCTTTCACCTCTGGAGTTTCTCCATGGGATGGATCTTCTCTTTTTTGACAGTTTGGTCTGGATCAGCATTCGACTCTTGTAGGGTTGTCCCGATACCGATACTAGTATCGGTATCGGCACCGATACCGAGCATTTGCCCAAGTACTTGTACTCGGGCAAATGCTCCCGATGCTTCCCCGATACCTAGAAGACAGCTGTGATCGGCGCGTGGGGGAGTTACAAGATTCTCCCCCAGCGGCTTTCACCAGCTTTAGTGACATACAGCGGTGATCGCTCACAGCTGACTGTCACTGCATCCTCCTCCGTGCCCCCTCCTTTCCTCTGTGCCTCTCCGCTGTCCTCTTTGTTCCTCTCTCCTTATCTGTCCCCTCCGTTCTGCTCTCCTTATCTGTCCCCTGCATTCCTGTCTCCTTATCTGTCCCCTCCGTTCTCCCCCTCCGTTCCTCCGTCCCCCTCCTCCTTCCTTTGTGTATGGAGAGAGTCAGCTGACTCTGTTCATTCACATAACTGAAACATTGTAATCATCTGTGATTACTATGTGTCAGTTCATGAATGGAGAGAAGCTGCTGTCTCCTCTCCATTCACTCTCAGTGCAGCTGAGGCTGCAGAGAAAGGGACTGGGGAATCTCTATCCTCTGTCTCTTTCTCTGTCTCAAGGGGGAGATATCAGAGGTCTGTTAAGACCCCTGATATCTCACCAAAGCCCCCCAAAAGGGCTGATTAAAAAAAAAAAAAAACAAAGAATAAAAAAATATTATTGGAAAAAATAAAAATTGTAAAAAAAAAACAAAACAAAAAAAAACACACACACATACAACGTTCACCCCCCCCCCCAAAAAAAAAAATAGCAAAAAAAAAACACTGTCACGCGACATTAAAAAAAAGTATCGGTAATCGGTATCGGCGAGTACTTGAAAAAAAGTATCGGTACTTGTACTCGGTCCTAAAAAAGTGGTATCGGGACAACCCTAGACTCTTGGTACTATCAAGGATCAGATCTTTTCACTTTCTATTGTGTTTCGATGACTTTTAGCTTTCCACTCTCAGAATAAGATCCCTGTGTAAATTGTCTCATATGCGGTCCCCCTAGTCCATTCCCTCTTGACTCTATGATATCAGAATCTCGTTCTTTTGGCGCTTCACAAAACCCCATCTGAACCAGATCAGATTAATTCCTTTTTCTACTCTGTCCCACAAGTTGTTTTTCTCATGGTGACCTCAGCTAGGCAAGAATCCCTTTTTGGTCTTGCACAGGAACAAGGTGGTATTGGAGCCTAGGCCTTCTTTTCTTCCTAAGTTGATCTCTGCTTTCCATCCTAACAAGGAAATTCTTTTTCCAATCCTTTTTTTTTCATTTAGATGTGGTTCAGGCTGTGCAAGTTTATCTTTCAGCCTCTACTTTATTTGGTAAAACTGATTTTTCATCCCAGATGAGCCCAGGAAGAACACCCTGGCTTCTTGTCTCAACATTTCTAGGTGGATCACACTCCCCTCTTTTCAGTTAAGACTCGCTCTACTAAAGCAGTGAGTGCCTCCTGGGCTTTTCAGCCTTTGTTTCCTAAATTTGCAAGGCTACTATCTGGTTTTCTGTTAACACCTTCTCTAAGTTCTACCAGGTGAACGTTTGCTAGCTTGGGGCATAAGGTCCTTTTAAGTGGGTCTTTGTGCTGCAGGCAGGCCACAGTTAATGTTGTTTTGTGTTGGAACTAATAGTGTTTGTTTGCTGTGTTGCTCAACCGTCATTTGGACTGCTTTAGGATGTCCCAAAGGTTTAGGACTTCTTGTGCCCCTAATGGACAGGAAAGAAAATTTGATTTTTTACTCTTGGATTCCATTGAGGAACACAGGTTTATTCCCTCTGTGTTTATAACTATGCTGTTGGTACAATTTTTTTTACAAAACTGAGGCATGCTGGTAGTAGGAGGGGTTATACATTGGGCTGGCTTACAGTGTTTTTGTTTGCCACTGTACAGTCCTCCAATAGGCAGCAATATAACGAGTATGAAAATCCTAATTTCAAACCCAGTTTACTTTTGTCTGTAATAGGGTTGCACTTGTACTCGTTGCACTTGTACTCGTGCAAATGCTCCGATGCCTAATCCCGATCCTAATACCTGGGTAGCCTCACAGATAATCGGTGCGGTGGTGGGGTGTTACAATCCCCGATCTCCCTGTGTGGCTTCCAATAAAGCAGCAGCTTTACCAGCTCTTTCCTTTTCTGAATGAACAGAGTCAGTGATCACTGACTGTCCATTCATAACTGAGCATCGTAAACTGTTTTTTACGATGCTTCAGCTTATGAATGAAGAGGAGCCTCTGTCTCCTGTTCATTCATCTTCAGTGCAGCTAAGGCTGCAGAGAAAGGCACTAGGGAATCTCTGTCCTTAGTCCTTTTCCCTGTCTCAAAGAGGATATGTCAGAGGTCTTTTTAGACCCCTGATATCTCACCCCCCCCCCCCCTCCCAACAGGGCTGGTTAAAAAAAGTAATTAAAAAAAAGGAAAAAAATTGTAATAACAATGTAATAACATTTTTTTCAAAGTTAAATTGTAAAAAGAAACACTGGCAATGTCCACTCATCCCCTCCCCAAAAAGAAAGCTTTGTAAAAAAAAAAAAAATTGTAAAAAATAAAATTGTAAAAAAAAAATCCATGCCCATCAGTGCTGCATATTACTGTCACATGACATTGCAAAAAATATTGGTAATCGGTATCGGTGAGTACTTGGAAAAAAAGTAAAACTACTGACATGGTCCACGCCTCATCAGTGTCACTATCCGTGCCCATCAGTGCTGCATATTAGTGCCACTGTCACATGACATTAAAAAAAAGTATCGGTAATCGGTATCAGTGAGTACTTGAAAAAAGTATCGGTACCTGTACTCGGTCTTAAAAAAGTTTGTATCGGTGAAACCCTAGTCTGTAATGGCTACAACATAAAATGGTTTGCCGTGGTACTTACCACTAACTTAAAATGGTCTTCTGAGGTGTAAAAAATTCTTTGGCTATTGATGCTTGCCTCAGTCTTCATATACAGCACCATGCAATGTGTTCTAAATAAATGTTTCCACCTTGTAAATCTGAATATAGTTGGTTGCTTTTTGATAAGGAAGACCTAGCCAGCCAATTTCAGAACTCTCATTATGTAAACATTTCTTCTAGAGTAATTCGTTGACAGATTCTTAAGAAAAATATCACAGTCCCAATTCTATAAATATAGAAGGAAAACAGAGCTGAGATCTAGATCTGAAACATGGTTTGGGCACTGAGTTGAATGTATTAAAAAGGACTCTGGTTTTTGCTGTTACCTCAGCCAGCACTGATAGACTCTGTGCCCTGGACCTGGGTCACATATTGATTATGGGAAATACATCTCCTTCCAAGGGGCTGTCAGTGGTCAGGTTACACGGAAAGAGAATACAAAATCAATGCACAAAATGGGATACATCTCTTGGCAATCAATATTTCGTACTGTACAGCCATGAATAAACCATCACATTGCCTGACTGCAAGTAGCATGCTGCTCAAAATGAATATGTACAGTGCCTTGCAAAAGTATTCACCCCCTTGGCATTTTTTGTGTTTTGTTGCCTCGCAATCTGGAATAAACATGGATTGTTTGAGGATTTTCATCGTTTAATTTACAGAACATGCCCACAACTTTGAAGATTTTTTTTTTATTGTGAAGCAAACAACAAATAGGACAAAATAACAGAAAAAGTCAATGTGCATAACTATCCCCCTAAAGTCAATACTTTGTAGAGCCACCTTTTACAGCTATCACAGCTCCAAGACGCTTTGGATAAGTCTCTATGAGCTTGCCACATCTTACCACTGGGATTTTTGCCCATTCCTCTTTGCAAAACTGCTCCAGCTCCTTCAAGTTGGATGGTTTGCGCTTGCGAACAGCAATCTTTAAGTCTGAATACAGATTTTCTATTGGGTTGAGGTCTGGGCTTTGACTAGGCCATTCCAACACATTTACATGTTTCCCCTTAACCACTTCAATACAGGGCATTTTCACCCCCTTCCTGCCCAGGCCAATTTTCAGTTTTTAGCAATGTCGCATTTTGAATGACAATTGCGCGGTCAGCAACACTGCACCCAAATGAAATTTTTCTCCCCCCCCCCCCCCACAAATAGAGCTTTCTTTTGGTGGTATTTGATCACCTCTGCAGTTTTTATTTTTTGCGCTATAAACAAAAGAAGCGTGACAGGTTTAAAAAAAACACAATATTTTTAACTTTTTGCTATAATAAATATCCCAATTGTTAAAAAAAAAAACAAATGTTTTCCTTAGTTTAATTCTGATATGTATTCTTCTACATATTTTTGGTAAAAAAAATCGCAATAAACGTATATTGATTGGCTTGCGCAAAAGTTATAGCATCTACAAAATAGGGGATAGTTTTATGGCATTTTTCTTATTTTTTTTTTACTAGTAATGGCGGTAATCTGCGGTTTTTATCTTGACTGCGACATTGCGGCAGACACATCGGACACTTTTGACACTATTTTGGGACCATTCACATTTATACAGCGATCAGTGCTATAAAAATGCACCGATTACTGTATGAATGTCACTGGCAGGGAAGGGGTTAACACTAGGGGGCGATCAAGGGCTTAAATGTGTTTCCTAGGGAGTGATTCTAACTGTGGGGGGAGGGGACTGACTTGGGGAGGAGACCGATCAGTGTTCCTCTGTACTGGGAACACACGATCGGTCTCCTCTCCCCTGACAGAACGTGGATCTGTGTGTTTACATTGCGGCCGCCGGGCACGCCCACCAGCTCCCGAGTGACGCAGCAGGGCACGCGCACCCCCTAGACAGCCAGGAAGCCCAGGATGTCATATGACGCCCGCCCAGGATGGGAGATCCCTTCTGTGGACGTCATATTACTATGGGCGGGTAGGGAAGTGGTTAATCCACTCAAGTGTTGCTTTAGCAGTGTGTTTGGGGTCATTGTCCTGCTGGAAGGTGAACCTCCATCCTAGCCTCAAATCACACAGAGTGGTACAGGTTTTGCTCAAGAATATCCCTGTATTTATCATCATCCATCTTTCCCTCAACTCTGACCAGTTTCCCAGTCCCTACTGCTTAAAAACATCCCCACAGCATGATGCTGCCACCACCATGTTTCACTGTGGGGATGGTGTTCTTTGGGTGATGTGATGTGTTGGGTTTGCGTGAGACATAGCGTTTTCTTTGATGGCCAAAAAGTTACATTTGGTCCTCCATACATTTTTGGAGTCTCCCACATGCCTTTTCGCAAACTCAAAATGTGCCATTTTGTTTTTTGCTGAAAGTAATGGCCTTCTTCTGGCCATTCTGCCATAAAGCCCAAATCTATGGAGCGTACGGCTTATGGTCGTCCTATGTACAGATACTCCAGTCTCTGCTGTGGAACTCTGCAGCTCCTCCAGGGTTACCTTAGGTCTCTCTGCTGCCTTTCTGATTAATGCCCTCCTTGCCCGGTCCATGAGTTTTGGTGTGCGGCCGTCTCTTGGCAGGTTTGCTGTTGTGCCATGTTCTTTCCATTTGGTTATGATAGATTTGATGGAGCTCCTAGAGATCATCAAAGATTTGGATATTTTTTTATAACCTAACCCTGACTTGTACTTCTCAACAACATTGTCCCTTCTTGTTTGGAGAGTTCCTTGGTCTTCATGGCAGTGTTTGGGTAGTGGTGCCTCTTGCTTAGGTGTTGCAGCATCTGGGGCCTTTCAAAAAGGTGTGTGTGTATATGTAATGACGGATCATGTGACACTTAGATTGCACACAGGTTGACATCATTTCACTAATTATGTGACTTCTAAAGGTAATTGGTTACACCACAGCTTTTTATGGGCTTCATACCAAAGGGGGTGAATACATACATACGCACATGCCAATTATCAGTGTTTTTATTTCTGAAAAATAGTTTTATGTATATATTTTTCTAATTTTACTTCACCAATTTAGACTATTGTGTTCTGATCCATAACATATAATTCAGAAGAAAAAAAAACATCGAACTAAAGGCTGTAATGTAACAAAATTGGTAAAAAGCCAAGAGGGGGTAAATACTTTTGCAAGGCACCATAGATTATGTTGTGTTTTACCCATAATTTGTGAAATCACATATATTTACTCACATTACCTATTGTGTAAATATTGTTACATTTGAAAAAACTAACCCAGTTGCTTAGTTAATACAGACTAATGCCCTATACAAACGGTCGGATTTTCTGACAGAAAATGTGTGATAGGACCTTGTTGTCGGAAATTCCGACCGTGTGTGGGCTCCATCACACATTTCCCATCGGAATTTCCGACACACAAAGTTTGAGAGCTTGCTATAAAATTTTCCGACAACAAAATCCGTTGTCGGAAATTACGATCGTGTGTATACAAATCAGATGCACAAAGTGCCACGCATGCTCAGAATGAATTAAGAGACGAAAGCTATTGGCTACTGCCCTGTTTATAGTCCCGACGTACCTGTTTTACGTCACCACATTCAGGACGATCGGATTTTCCAACTACTTTGTGTGACCGTGTGTATGCAAGACAAGTTTGAGCCAACATCCGTCGGAAAAAATCCATGGACTTTGTCGTCTGAATGTCTGATTAATGTCCGACCGTGTGTACAGGGCATAAGTTCTTATTAGCTATACATAACTGTAATATGCAGATCTTTGTTGAGGTGAGCGGCAGTCTTTACTACGCACATATGGGACAGATGTTTAAGCATTTGTTTATCAACACATTGTAATTTGATATTTTTGAAGCATTAAAGATGTCATGTCAATTTTATACTGTAGAAAGTTTTCATTTGCTAAAGCATGATGAATTTACTGTGTAATTCATATTAAAGTGGTGTTCCGGCCGAAATTATACTTTTTAAATAAAAATACCCCTATAATACACAAGCTTAATGTATTCTAGTAAAGTTAGTCTGTAAACTAAGGTCTGTTTTGTTAGTTTATAGCAGTAGTTTGTTATTTTATAAACTTACAGCAGGCCGTGGCCATCTTAAGTGTGGGCATCTAAAGCCAGACTTTATTTCTTCCTGGATCTCATCCTTGCAGATCTCGCACATGCTCAGTGCAGCACAAGCAGTGTAATAGGTTTCAATTCAGATTTCCATAGCAACGGCAGTGTCAGAGGAAGTTGCCGCTCCTTCCTAGAAGGCATTGCAAACAGGAAATGATGTGATGGGCCAAGGCCAGGGAGGAGGAAGTGAAAAATGAATACAGCAGATATACAGTAGGTGCTGAGAAAAAAAAAAATTAAATATATCCAATTCGTTTACAGTGCACAGTTTAGTTAGGGATCCTAAAGAGTTGTAAAAGTGGGTGGAACTCCACTTTAATTGACTTGAAAAATGCAAAAAATAGGAAATGAAGGGATTACGTAATTTTTCTAAGAAGAATTTTACAGATGAAGTTTACAAAAGATAACATACTCAGTGAATTACTATTTGAAACACAGTGGTACTTCTTACTGTATATATAAATGGTGCTGTAATGACAATTGGGTGTATGAATGTTAATCACACTTTGGTAAATTATTCTTCATCTTCCGTGAGGCCAGTTATGTGTGTTGAGAGTGTGCCCAGCACAGAGACCGTGCTGTTATCACAACGATTACTCGTGGTACAACCTGGCTCTGTGTTCCTTCTTATCTTGAATGAAGAAAAGGGATGCATTGTATCTTTTTATCCTTGCTAGAGGAAAAGATTGAAAGCAAAAAAAAAAAAAAAAAGGCTAGATCTGGGTTTGAGCTAGGTCAAGGCTTTCTAACGATCTGAAACAATTTGATTTGATTCATTCAGTTACATTTAGTGAAACCTTCACTTGTCGGGCTTGCTGAAAAAAAGACATTCTCATGTTAACATATGGGTGGTGTGACTACAATGTTTATCGCTTTCAGTATACCATCAGCCTACATAGTAGATTCATCTACAACCATTTTAGGCCTTGCCTCATACCTGAAGGCCACCAAAACTTATGCTCCAGGAATAGCCAATGTGTGGCGCTCTGAACATTGTCATTTCCAATATTTTCTTTGGACGGCAGTTTGATTCAGTTGTCCAGTTACTTTTTACGAAGTCTGAAGTTATTTGCAAGGATTTGGCATTGAGCTTGGCAAAGACGGGCTTGAGAAGTAACAGACTGGGTTGAGAACATATTGAGTATGGCCATGTTTACAGGTAATCAGTGCAGGATGAGATCGAAAACCTGCTTTACACAACCTGTTACTGATGGTATGAGTGAGTTGTGCTATGAAAACAGATCTGATCTAGCCTGAAGACCAAATTTTGCTCGATGTTCACTGGCATCAAGTCTTTCTGGCATATGTTCTCTTATGTGCCCATTTATAATCAACCGTTGATAAGTTCCTCTCAACACTTTGTGTGATTTAGCAATTCAACATATCAACAGTTTAGCCTGTCTTGTACCCGGATAACTGCTTATAATAGTGTATTGTGCTCTGCGTTCTTAGCCTTTCACATGGTTCTGTCAGTGAAGAATCAAAACTTTAAAAGTTTAAATTAACAGCATAAAGTTTCAATGAAATTAAAAGTAATCATTAAACTAAAGTGTTATATGGTAAATAAAGATGCTGGTAATTATTGAAGCAGTTATTAAAAATGATTCTAATGCAGACTTGCTAAGCACATCTGACTCTAATACATATTGACACTGACATTTCTTTGTTTTTTGCAGGGAAATCCAAGTGGCCATGTGGAAAACCTAAGAGAGGAACCCATGGAACCCACAAACCTTCCAAACAGGTGATACTTTCAGGGTTTATATTGTGTTAATGCAGTTATTAAAGTAATGAATGACTCAGATTTTTGGGAGCACATTTATAAAGTATGACTGAGTAGTTGTACTTCACATTGCCCTATTTTGCTGCTTAAAGTGATTGGGAAGGTTAAAGGTTTTTTTTTTTTTTACCTTCATGCATTCTATGCATGAAAAATAAAAAACCTTGTACACGTGGCCCCCCACTTATTCTTACCTGAGCCTGATCTCAATCCAATGATGTGTACGAGAGCCGAGGCTCTCTCCAGTCTCTCACTCCTCATTGGCTTAGAGACAGCAGGCTCCTGCAGCTGTTAATCACAGCCATTTTAAAGGCAAAAAAAAAGAACGTTAAGGGTTCATGCACACAGGACGTTTAAAAAACCGCCAGCGCTGCTGCCAGAAAAAGCAGCGTTAAAAGCGCGCTGTTAGCCGCGTTTTTGAATAACATTTATGGGCATTTTTTCTTGTCATTTGGCATTAGCGTTTTTTGGCTTTTTTTCAGTAAAAACACTCCCTATAATGTAAAAACGTCTACGCAAAACATGGCTAACAGCTTGTTACGGTGTTTAGCAGCGTTAAGGGGACGTTTTTAATTTTTACAACTCGTTTTTACTGCTCCTGGAAGCATAGGCTGTCATTTTTTTTCTACTGCCCCTGAACGCCTATGCCTCCAAATGCCTCTGACAGTTTATGTGTGCGTGGATACATAGGCCAACATGGAGGGGCCTTTAGAAGGCAGTTAAAAAAAAAACGTCAGACGCCCCTAACAGCAGCTGTAAAAGCATCCTGTGTGCATGAGCCCTTAGTATCACTTTAAGTGTGTCTAATTTTCAGCATTTTATGAAAGTTTGACTTGGTATGTTATGATGCTAAAGTGCTGAAGGGTGCATTAGGGGAGTGAGTTGAAAAGGAATGGATGTGGGGTGTGTGCATTGGATATCCATACCTCCCGGGCACTGTGTCGGAATGCACAACTGGGAGATGATGGTGATGCCTTACATCATCACCATGTTTCATGAGCCAGCATTGCAGCCCAATTATATTGTATCTACATTGGTTTTGAGTCATTTCTGTTATGCATATAAGAAAGGAATCATTAGGCTAGCTAGAAGGGATGAGCACTAGAGGGAGCTTTAACTCTACATAAATCTAATCACATAGTTATGATATGCAATCTGCTATATAATTTTCCTCTCTCTAAGGCCTCATTCACACAGACAGAAACACACACTTTACTGATGTTACTACATGTTTTCTAGGAAAAAAGTTCCTGCGTAATGATCAGTAAAATACTTGCATAAAGAGGCATTAAAGACACATATGCATACATAATTTGTTTCTTATGTCCCGTACACACGATCGGATTTTCCGACAACAAATGTTGGATGTGAGCTTGTTGGAAAGTCCGACCGTATGTATGCTCCATCGAACATTTGCTGTCGAAATTTACGCCCACAAATGTTTGAAAGCAGGTTCTCAAATTTTCCGCCAACAAAACTTGTTGTCGGAATTTCCGATCGCGTGTACACAAGTCCGTTGCACAAAAGTTCACGCATGCTCGGAATCAAGCAGAAGGAGCCGCACTGGCTATTGAACTTCCTTTTTCTCGGCTGTCTTGTACGTCACCGCGTTCTCACGTTCGGAATTTTGGGCCAACATTTGTGTGACCGTGTGTATGCAAGGCAAGTTTGAGCCAACATCCTTCGGAAAGAAATCCACGGTTTTGTTGTCGGAAAAATACGATCATGTGTACGGGGCTTTACAGTTTCCTTTAACCATAACTGATTGGATTTTTCATTATATCCTTTATGTTTCCTCACATTCTTCTGGTTTGCTGTGGATTTTCATGCATTTATCTTTATTCGTAAAAGGGTTAATCTTATGTAGAGTGCAATAAACACAAAGCAGGGATTGCACGGCAGAAGTTATTTGCTGCTCTGGCATAACAAGGCCCCAGCTTTACTTAGTGGTGCATTAGTGAGCTCATCACTCATTCTTGCAACAGGAAGCCGGCGCTGGGAGTTCTTTGGCTTGTTGATAGACTCATAATCTCAAGCAAGGAAGATTAATTGAAAAGAGAGGACTGTTTATGATATTTCTTGGGTGCCTGAGATAAGCACGTTTATTTTACAATCATTAATCCAAAAGGGATAAATCATTGCAACAGAAGTTTATTCACGAATCTCTTTAGGAAATGTTGACTTTGTGGAACAGAAACTTTGTCTTGGTAACTCTCTCAGTGATGACATCATAGGAGGAATCAAAGGGTTAATATTGAATCCCGATATGTAATTTGGATTTTCTGCCTTTATGGTTTTTCTTATATTTGTTAAACTAAAATATTATAATCAAACCTTAGCAAATATAGTTTGCGCATCATGTTCATTTTGAGTTTGTATTTTGGGAGTAAGGCAGACCATACACGGTGCAAATTTATTTCCCGCAACCAAGGGTTGCAGGAAAAAAATTCACATGATTCCCCCACCAACACAGACAGTGCTGACAGGGGAATCCCTCCTGCCGAGACATTGTCTGCTCACAGCAGGGGGGCTAGCAGGGGAAGCCTTCCCTGCTGGGAGAAGACAGTGATTATAGCTAGCGGCTATAGTAGCCGCTAGCGATATTTGCAAGTGAACCTGGCAGGCTGGTTGTACTCGAGTCGATCGATCAGTCAACTTGGTAAATTCAGTACATTCAGCCTGCCCATTAATGGTTCGAATCTGGGCCTTTTCCTGCTATAGTGGCCTGGATTCGAACTGTGTATGGCCAGCCTTAGTGGGATGCCATGTGTAGAAATGCACAGGTCTGAGTGCATCTTTATATAAACAATGTGTGTATCACAGATCTATTGGGGCTCGTGCACAGACATAAATGTTCTCGAGCGTAAAACTCCCAATGTTTTCCTGCACCTAGTTAGCCGCAGGTGGCGCATATACCCAGCTATAGACGTTTGTACTCGATTTCCCGAAATGCGTCACACATAAATGTGTGGGTAAATACTGATGCACAAGTGCTTACAGCCATTCACTTTTGTGGCTGGCTGTACACTTTACCTGTGCCCCCCCCCAGGCTTGGAAAAAAGACAGGAGTTTTACGCTAGAGCTCCCTTCTTACTGTATCTTACTGTTCGTGTATATGTACCTCTTCAGTCAAGATTCTCTGGATCACTGCTAGAACTTGTCTCCGGAAGTGGCCTGTTTTTGGATTGCCACATTCGGGCTCCACTGGTCTTGTTGTTGCGGGGCTAACATGAAAATAATCTTAAGGCACTGGGTTCCACATAAGGTGCTTTACAGAGCCTGTACCATTAATACGTTAGCTGCAGAATGCTTTTTCCGGTCCAGAACCATTGGTGCTGCCCCAGCGCATGCCTTGTCTCTGAAGACTCACTACATGGGTATGCCAAATGGGCTGAGCATCGGAAACTACATAATTGACCTTATAGTTGTGCTCATACGTTTACATACCCTGGCAGAATTTATGATTTCTTGGCCATTTTTCAGAGAATATGAATGATAACACACAAACTTTTCTTTCACTCATGGTTAGTGCTTGGCTGAAGCCATTTATTAACAATCAACTGTGTTTACCCTTTTTAAATCATAATGGCAACAGAAACTAGCCAAATGACCCTGATCAAAAGTTTACATACCCTGGTGATTTTTGCCTGATAACATGCACACAAGTTGAGTTGACAGAAAGGGGTTTGAATGGCTATTAAAGGTAACCATCCTCACCTGTGATCTGTTTGATTGTAATTCGTGTGTGTGTGTGTATAAAAGGTCACTGAGTTTCTGGACTCCTGACAGACACTTGCATCTTTCATCCCACAGTGCTGCACTGACATTTCTGGATTCTAAATCATGGGGAAAGCAAAATAATTGTCAAAGGATCTGTGGGAAAAGGTAGTTGAACTGTATAAAACAGCAAAGGGATATAAAAAAGATATCCAAGGAATTGAGAATGCCCATCAGCAGTGTTCAAACTCTAATCAAGAAGTGGAAAATGAGGGGTTCTGTTGAAACCAAACCACGGTCAGGTAGACCAACTAAAATTTCAGCCACAACTGCCAGGAAAATTGTTTGGGATGCAAAGAAAAACACACAAATAACTTCAGGTGAAATACAGGACTCTCTGAAAACATGTGGTGTGGCTGTTTCAAGATGCACAATAAGGAGGCACTTGAAGAATGATGGGCTGCATGGTCAAGTTGCCAGAAGAAAGCCATTACTATGCAAATGCCACAAAGTATCCCGCTTACAATACGCCAAACAGCACAGAGACAAGCCTCAAACCTTCTGGCACAAAGTCATTTGGAGTGATGAGACCAAAATTTAGCTTTTTGGCACATCATTCCTACTGTGAAACATGGAGGTGTGTGGATCGCTGATCTTTTGGGGATGTGTGAGCTACAAAGGAACAGGAGATTTGATCAAAATTGATGGCAAGATGAATGCAGTATGTTATCAAAAAATACTGGAAGAACATTTGCATTCATCAGCAAGGAAGCTGCGCTTTGGACGTATGTGGACATTCCAACATGACAATGATCCAAAACACAAGGCCAAGTCGACCTTTCATTGGCTACAGCAGAATAAAGTGAAGGTTCTGGAGTGGCCGTCTCAGGCTCCTGACCGCAATATCATTGAGCCACTCTGGGAAGATCTCACATGTGCAGTTCATGCAAGACAACACAAGAATTTACAGGAACTGGAGGCTTTTTGCCTAGAGGAATGGGCAGATTTACCATCTGAGAGGATAAAGAGCCTCGTCCACAAATACCACAAAAGACTTCAAGCTGTCATTGATGTTAAAGGGGGCAATACATGGTATTAAAAACTGGGGTATGTACACTTTTGATCAGGGTCATTTGAGTAGTTTCTGGTGTCATGATTTAAAAAGAGTAAACACAGTTGATTGATAATAAATGGCTTCAGCCAAACACTAACCATGAGTGAAAGAAATGGTTTTGTGTTATCATTCATATTCTCTGAAAAATGGCTAAGAAAAAAAATTCTGCCAGGGTATGTAAACTTATGAGCATGACTGTAGTTGCTAGGTTTGAATTTCCTTGGTTCCCATTGTGGAAGGGCTTTACACTGAGGGACTGAGCAATTATGTCATCCACCGGGTGGAGTGTGGCACATGTGCCCCACACTATCTCTTTCCACGCTCTCATCTCCATGCTGCTGCTGTTGCTATGCAAAGTGGAACCAGGGTGCGAAGTGGAACTGTGATCTTCAGTCCTTTCCTATTGCCTGCCTAGAGTGACTGTAATCATCCCTGGTCACCTGAACCCTAACTGCTGACAGCTGTCTGGGTTTGAGGTCTTGCCGTTCTGTGGTTGCTTTCAGCATGCCCACTGATGAGGTCAACATTTGCAGCCTGGAATCATGTTGCCATCTTATCCTGAGTCTGTCTTGTCTTCAGAATCATTCCTAGCTCTGTCGGTCGGCTTCTCTGCCTTTTTGGATGTAGTCTTTCATGGAAAAGCTTGATAGATGAACTTGCCTCTGAGGAGTCAGTCTTCTGCCATTATTCCCACATTTAAAGAGACTGTTTTAACTCTTATTGATGTGATGAGCACCACACTGAAACTTAAGGATCAGCCTGTTGCTTTTACTAGTGCTTCTCTCACTATTGAGCTATTTACAGCCTGTAAGACTGCAAAGACATCCTGGTGGATCCACTATTCCAAGTCCTTTTTTATTGAGACTGAAGACACCATGACAATTTGTTTGCGCCCCTAGGTGCTTATTAGTGTTGTATCCATTGTAGGAGGACTTTAGAAGTTCCTCCTCTTTGGTGAAAGTTGCACTTGTCGTTAAGGACCCAACCAATAAGCCCTTGTTGGCCCTCTCTAGAACTCTGTTCTCACTGGCAGTCCCAGCTCTTCGTCCAGCCTTAGCTGTAACACTGCTCTGCCAAAAAACTAGCTTATTAGGCAAAGTCCCTTTAAAGGGATCTTGTCACTACTAGCATAGCAGTTCCCAAACTCAGAGAGGGCATATGCTCCTTGTTGAATCTAAAAGCACTGAATATCTTCGATTATGCTCAGAAATTCTGCATGGAATCCACCAGGTCTGTCATCACCCCCTGCCACCAGACAGTCTTACTGACTTCTGTAGACATTAGGGACGCATACCTGCATGGCCCAGTTTTTCCAACACACCAGTGTTTCCTACACTTTCCTGTGGGTACCACGCACTTTCAGTTTGTGGTCCTGTCATATGGCCTCTTGTCTGCACCTTGGCTGTTCACCAATATACTGGCCCCAGTACTAGCCCTGCAATGCTCATTTGGCATCCACATTGTGGGATATTTAGATGACCTTCTGTTGAAGGAGAAGTCAGCTCAGGCTCTATTGAACAATTCGGCCCTGACTGTCCAGAGATTACAAGGGTTCAGCTGGATCCCGAACCTGCAGAAATTGTTGCTGGAACTGACACATCATTTGGAGTATCGGAGTCTAGTGCTAGATGTAGCTCAGACCAGAGTATTTCTCCCTCAGGAGAAATCTCAAATTTACCCAACCCAGACTCATGCTCTCCAGTTCAGGAGGCGTTCACCTCTGCTTTTGCATGAGAGTTTTGGGTCTAATGGTACCCTTTTTTGGGGTAGTCCCATTTGGCCAGTTTTACTGCAGACCCCTACAACATGATATGTTGTTGTTGTGGGGACAAGTCTGTTCAGTCCCTAGAGTGGTGGCTCTGGAATCCAACTGTGGAAATATTTGAAGATCTTCCTTCATGTCTTTTGAAAGATTGTTATAACAGAGGCTATCCTGCTGGGCAACTGAGGAGTATGGGGTACCCTTTTGGTACAGGGGGATTGGTCATTGAAGGAATCTCTTCTTTAAGTCAGCATTCTGGAGCTTTGCATAATTTGCTATTCAGCGTTGCACCATCCTGCTGGAAGGTAATCTAATCTGGACACAGTCGGAAAATGCCACGGCAGTGGCATGCATCAACTACAAGGGAGGAACATAAAGTTTTGCCGTTGCAAGGGAGGTAGTGCGGATCCTTTCCTGGGCAGTACATTCCAGACTGTGCACAGGTAAGGGATGCCAGATGTTGAACCTGGAGACCAACAAACTGGACAGGGTTGTCTATCTGCACATGGGTACTTTAGTGGAAGCAGTGGATGCTCTGGTGGCTTCGTAAATGCAGTACACCCTGATCTAATATCTTCTTCCCGCTAACATTTCTACATTTACTTTGCAGGATCCAGATGGAGGACATTCTGCCACTCCAATGCTCTTCCAAATCATTCTATCTTTTGACTAGAGTGCCAATTAATCATCCTGCCTCAATTGCTGGCTTTAATGACATGGCTGTTGAAACCCAGGTTTTGGGAGATGGGGACATTTCTAAATCCATGATTCCCACAATGTTAGCTAGTAAGTCTATTAGGTCTATTATTGGATGTTGAAGGTATACTTCACTTAGTTTGAGTCTCAGGGCTTCCACTCTACGAGATTCTTTGTGGGATATATCCTCCCCTTGCTAAAACTGGTCCTGAGCTCCTTTCTGTCTTGTGTCAAAGACCGTTGACCTTTTATTTCCTGATTAAGACCTTTGTACAGGGAGTCTTCCTTATAGCTTCCTCTGTTAGTTGGATCTGAATCTGTTTCTCTCTCTGCTTCTAAAACTGCTGTTTAAACCCATTGGAGACATTGCTCTTTTTACTTTAACCCACAAGGTAATATTCCTTTCTGGCAGCCTTGTCCCGAAGGGAAACTTTTCTGGTTTTGTATAGGAGCAAGATGGTGTTAACAGGACTTCCTGCCTAAGACAGTTTCTGTCTTTCACTTTATCTTCTAGAACATAGTCCTTCTGTTGCTCTGTCTGACTTAAGCCTACCAAAAGGCAATTTCCTCCATTGTCTGGATGTGGTTTGAACTGTGAGAGACTTTTCGCTCATATCCACTGCTTTTTTTTTATAATAAGGAATTATTTCCTTTTTGTCACTCTGGATGGTCCCCATCAGGGTGCACCTCATTCCACCATCTTTAGGTGGCTCAGACAGACCATCATCTGAGCCTATATTCTCCAGTTACGTTTTTTTTTTCTTGGGTCTGTTAGCTTTTGTTTGCTATGTTGCTCCTTACTTACACTGCTTTTGGATGGCCCAAAAGTGTTCCTCAATTGACAATAAAGAAAATAGAATTTTGTTTACTCCCTGTAAAATCCCTTCTTGGAATCTATTGCGGGACACAGGTCCCAACCCTCATATTTACGATCATGTTCTCTGTAATGCTTTGCTATAAAACTGAGGCATGCTATTAGTGGGAGAAGTTATCCTAGGCTAGGTTGTTTTGTTTGCCAGTGTCCAGTCCTCATGTAGGCAGCAGTATAACCCAAAAGTAAATGACTTGCTGGATTTTACAGTGAGTAATTTTTCCGTTGTATTTACTGATAGTCCCCCACCCTTTAAAGATAACTAGTTTAAAAGAAAGCCCTCAAAAATAAAGATTTGACCAAAAAAGATAAAAAGTTACCTCTTCTCTGACATCTGATCCTTCTGGATGGCCAGGTGAGATCATCATGCCTTCTGGGTATTTAAAATTCCATGGGAATGCCGTCCTTGAATGGACAGAAGGGCATTCTCATGGAATTTCTAGTGCCAGGCTTTCCCAGGTGGTAGTAGTGAGGCACAGCAGTGTATAAAAAAATTTAGAAACTGTGCCTCTTCCTACTCAAGCAAGCTCTTCTGGGTTAGGTGAAGATATTTCAACTCCTCAATAAAGATAAATTGTGGCCAATTAAAGGCTAAAGCAGCTACCATAAAGCCCAATCTGGGCACAATAAACAAATATATATACAAAAAAAGGCAGCGCTAAAAAAATAAGATAGTACAGTACAGACATTTAAAGGTATTATCATGCAGTGCAATTTATGTGCATAAATGAAAGAAGTCCATAATATATTGCAGCTAGATTCTATATCAATTCCATGGTTAGTGTAATGAGACTGTCCAGAAAGAAGTTTAATTTCCACTGTTGATCACAGCAGTGTAAGTGTTGTGTTGGAAGATGTGGCCAAGCTAAGTAATTAAAGTGGTTATGAACCCTGTTACACCACTTTTACCTAGAGGTAAGCCTATAATAAGGCTTACCTCTAGGTACCGTAAATATTTCCTTAACACAGTTTAGGAGAAATTTACTGTATCCACGTCTGCCGACGTCATCGGCACATGCGCACTGAAGAAACAGCCCACTCTTGCCTTTTCTTTAGTAGCCATGCAGTGACCGGCGGCTCCTGTGCGCACACTCGGGAGTGACGTCATTGCGGCTCCGGCCAATCACAAACCCGTAAATAACTCCGGGAGACATGTCGCCGGTTACAGCGGTGTGCAGAGACCGCAGCAACAGCTTTGATCTAAGGTATTTCATAATGAGCTAGTATGCGATGCAGTTTACAACCACTTTAATACTTTAATTTTAAAGATTTTTTTAAGCTAATTCTGTCTAGGGGTGTGGAAACTGCTTTAGTATTACAGCACATTGGTAAACAAGTTCATGGTGGCTATTGTTTGTTTAAATTTTGTGGAGATGGCTGCCATCTTCTTAATAGAAGTGATTTGGGTGACCTGATCACTACTATATTTCAATATGCTATACAATGGTGTTGATTTACAAAAACTGGAGAGTGCAAAATCTGGTGCAGCTCTGCATAGAAACCAATCAGTTTCTAGGTTTTCATGCTGAAGCTTAACTGAACTGAAAGCTGATTGGCTACCATGCACAGCTGCATCAGATTTTGCACTGTCCAGTTTTAGTAAATGTCCCAGGCTCACCTGTGTTCTGTGGAAGCCCAGGATGTCCATGACTGGTATCAGAACATCTATTCTTGGATCTCCCTTGTAATCAATTAACCTGTAAGCACTCAATTTTGAAAATTTCCAGGTTCAGAACTGTGAGATCCCGGCTGATGTGAATGCAAAAAACAGAAGATAAGGATGGAAATTGAGAGGAAATTTATTCAGTATGGCCACAGACAGAAAAAATACAGTTTTAGTAGGATGGTAAGGGTTAGAAGATTTTTTTTGCTTCTTATTGCTGCCCATGTGGTCATAGGAAGTGTGAAATAATCTTACCAAATGAGAGACAACAATCTTGGTGGAGGGGTTACCCTTCACCTTCTGTCCCATCACCACAGGATGTGAGAAGATGTCTTTCCTGCATGATGAACTCAAAGTTCACTAAGTTTGCTGTCAGTCCTAATTTTATAAAATCCACATTAACCAGATTTTGCAAGCTTCTCATATTGCTTCTCTATTTGGGTGGTAGCCTCTTGTGATATACCGTATATACTCGAGTATAAGTCGTTCCGAGTATAAGTCGAGGCCCTAATTTACTACAAAAAAAATGGGAAAAACTTATTGACCCGAGTATAAGACGAGGGTGAGAAATGCACAGCTACTGTAAGTGGAAAAGAGGGTCAACAATGCCCATTTGCAGCATCACTGTGCCCATTTGCATGCCTCACTGTGCCCATTTGCAGCCATAGGTCCCCTGAACTTCAAACTCGGTAGTTAAGGGTTCCTAGATGCCCCCTAGCTGCAGCCAAAATTTGGGGTCTCTGAACCCAAAGGGTCCTGAAATGACATTGCTGCAGATGGACACAGTTGACCAAATTTGGGGCCCTGTATCTCGGGGTCACTTAGTGCTAGGAACCCCAAATTTGGTGTGCAAACCCAGTGGCACTAGCACCATAAAATTTCCAAAGCTGGGGTTTCTAGCACCAAGTGGCCCCGAGATACAGGGCCCCAAAAATCAGTTCAGAAAATGTCAAGCACTTTTCTGCAGCAGAAAATGACATTTTCCGAATCAGTTTTGGGGCCCCGTATCTCAGGGCCACTTAGTGCTAGGAACCCCAGCTTTGGATATGTTATGGTACCAGTTCCAATGGGTTTGCACACCAAATTTGGGGTTCCTAGCACCAAGTGGTCCTGAGATATGGGGCCCCAAAGTCGGTTCAGAAAATGTCAAGCACTTTTCTTCAGCAGAGAATGACATTTTCCGAACCGATTTTGGGGCCCTGTATCTCGGGGCCACTTAGTGCTAGGAACTTCATATTTGGATATGTTGTGGTACCAGTTCCACTGTGTTTGCATACCAAATTTGGGGTTCCTAGCACTAAGTGGCCCTGAGATATGGGGCCCCAAAGTCGGTTCGGAAAATGAAATTTTTTGCTACAGAAAAGTGCTTGACTCTAGTATAAGTCGAGGGGGGCACTTTCAGCACAAAAAAATGTGCTGAAAAATTCGACTTATACTCGAGTATATACGGTAATTCTTTGCAGTGCAACATACAGTATGTGTGGTCACAACTGCAATAGGCTCAGAGAGAGGGTAGAATCACATATTAGTACAGATGAATGCCAGTAACTAGTGGATTTAGCTAGTGGCCAGCAAAATATGTATCAAGATGAATATACTATGTCCCCATTTATCTTAAATGGAAACAAATCATGTTTGACTGAATTGCCTGTATAGAGGGTATGCTTCGAAATGTTAACCCTTTTTTCAAAATGGGTATCTGACACTTCTAATGCCGCATACACACGATCGGAAATTCGGCCAGCAAAAGACCGATGAGAGCTTATGGTCGGAAAATGCAACCGTGTGTATGCTCCATCGGACTTTTGCTGGCTGAATTCCAGCCAGCAAAAGACTGAGAACATGTTCTCAATTTTTCGGCTAGAAAAAGTTCCTATCCGAAAATGCGATCGTCTGTAGCAATTCCGACGCTCAAAATTCCTACGCATGCTCGGAAACAATTCAGCGCATGCTCTAAAGTATTGAACTTCATTTTCTCGGCTCGTCGTACTGTTGTATGTCACCGCGTTCTTGACGGTTGAAAGTTCACGGAACTTTTGTGTGACCGTGTGTATGCAAGACAAGCTTGAGCGGAATCCCGTTGGAAAAGCCATCATATCTTTTTCCGACCTAAATCCTGATCGTGTGTACGTGGCATAAGAGTATCAGAGCTTATTAATTGCCATCTGTCCCCCTAGCTGTCTGTAAATAGCTAGGGGAACAGATGGTAATGACTGGGAGTCTCAGTCATTACTACATACCTAAATCTACTACTACTAAGGCCTCATTCATGCTTGACGTTTTTACAGCTGCTTCTAGGAGCTTCTGGTGTTTTTTTCCCCTGCCCTTAATCGCCCCAGCATGTTAGCCTATGTGTCCATGCACACACAGGCTTTTAGCAGCGTTCAGTGGCAGAGGCTTTTAGAGGCAGTGCGTCCAGGAGCAGCAGCGTTTGGCTGAAACGGCTGAAGACGTGCCAAAAAACTTGTAAAAACTGTAGACACTTTTACAATCGTTAAGCTTTTTTTCTGCCAAAGCACTGCTGCCAGGAGGTAAGGCTTCTAGGAGAGTTTGCAAAACATCCTGTGTGCATGAGGCCTTAGGCTCGGTTCTCACTGCAGCGATGCGGGAACCCTGCGAATCCACTGCGGGTTCACGCATCGCATGTCTCCCGGCTGCAGTTCTTACTACCCTATGCAAACTGCTGGGAGTGTCAATTAAAAAGTTAATGACACCCCCAAATCAGTTCACATATCGCAGTGCGAACTGCAAATTTGGACAGGAATCGGATCGCATGAGTGGTGAACACCCATGCGATCTGATTCTGCTGTGGACCAAAAAAAAGGTCCTGTGCGAGTTTGGTCCAAATGCAATGCAAATTCAGCCATACTGTCTGTATGGCTGAAATCGCATCGCACAGAGATCGCATGTGATTTGCACTGCAGTGCGATGCAAAACACATCTGATCTCGGACATCGCACCAGTGGGATCTGGCCCCCTTAGTTTGTTATCATGTGGTCATTATAGCTTTTGAGAAACTCTCTGGCGCAGCCTTTACATGATAACAGTAGCAAGCAGCTTCCTCTGTCAGCTTTAGTGCTTCGCTGAGATCTGTGACTTTGTAGGGGGAGTGTAAGGTAATTGTTACGTTAGTAAGCTCTGATACTCCTGTAGGTAACAGGTTACTATTGATTTTTTTTTTTAATAACTTCTCTTTATTAAAGTATATAAAAAATAAGTGGTTACAAAACATGGACTATTGGGCATAGCTAGGCCAGAAACGTACATAGTAACAAAAAGAACAGCAACAGCTTCTCACTCTTGGTAAACTTGACAAGGAGAGGTACATCAGTGGGCACACAAAAGGAAGAAAGCCCTGCAGGGCAGATTGCTATTAAAGTGGAACTCCATCCAAAAGGGGAAGTTCCACTTTAAGCTATCTTTCCTCCCTCCCCTGCCACATTTGGCATGTGCTTTTTTTGGGGGGGGTGCAGGTACCTAGTTTTGAGAGGTACCTGCTCACACCTCCGCCCGGATCCCCTAGGCTAAGTTCTCCTCTCTCTCTCTCTCTCTCCCTCCCAGCAGTCTTCTGGGACATGTCACAGGTAACAGAAGACTGCCGGACCAATCAGCAGGCGCAGCGCAACTCGCCGAAAGCTGTCACAGCCGGGTGCCTACAGTTTCAATTCCGGCGCCGGGTAAAGGAGAGAGAGAGAGAAGCGACGGTTCAGGTGACCACATTGCTGGATCCTAGGACAGGTGAATGTCAGCAGCTACACTTTTTGTAGATGCTAACTTTTAATAAACACATAAATTACTGGAGCGCCTCTTTATCTTTGATGCCATCCTATTAAAAGAACATGCAAAGCAGAAAATTATTAAACATTTTTTTTTGGACCTTTAAGAATATTTTATGGCTAGGTGCATTGTAAGTCAACTACCCAGCCTACCTTTACCCTGTACAGCAAATTTCTCAATAAAACGCTAAATCTGAATCCTCCAGAAAGGCAGGTTTACATTGCCCAGAACCTCTCTGACTATTCATTTTATGTCTCTGTCTGTGATGAACAATATTTTTTAGGGCCACAAGGGCCATTTATGCTGAATTTGGGCTGACTTCCAGTAAAATGCAGGGAAAATGGATGTACACTTTAATCCATTTTATGTGTGTTTTAACGGGCGTTGACATGTGTTGATGTACACATTTTGCATGTTTCCTGTGACATCACATCCTGTTCCTGTTTGTGGGTTAAAGAAGGAGGGAGTGAAAAGATATTTATTTTTGGAGAGTGTTTTGGAGACTTTTGGTAAACAGGATATCTAGCACAACAATGCTGACTAGAAATCACCTGTGTTTCGTCAGATTAGGCGACCCGTCAGAATGTGTAACAGAAGTGATGTATCATCGCCGCCATCTTTCTACACCCTGCACTCACCCACAGTAAGGATAGAGTAAGAAGGGGGCAAGCGCACACCTTGTTACACCCACCGTAGTTTTGCATTGCACATTTATTTTTAACTGTAAATTGAGGTTATATAGTGAAATGCAGTACTTAGAACTCCGTCTGACAGTTTAGATGTTGAATTTTAAAAGCAGCGGTCTTCTGTCAGATTAGCAAACCTGTGAGATCAGCAGGCTTGCTGCTGCTTTTAAAATTCAACATCTAAACAGTCAAACGGAATTCTAAGTACTGTATTTCACTATATAACCTCAGTATACTGTTAAAAATAAGTGTAAAATGCAAGACTCCGGTGGGTGTAACAAGATGTCGGCTTGACCCCTTCCTACTCTATCCTTACTTTGGGCGAGTGCGGAGTGTAGCAAGATGGCGGCGACGAAACGTCACTTCCTTTACACATTCTGACGGGTCGCCAAATCTGATGAAACACCTGCTCTGCACACACTGCTCTTCTCCTCACTCTCCAATTCCCCAAAGATGGCCACTAGTATGGGTGATTGTATAGGAACAAAATTAATGACAAAGCAAAGTTTTTACTCTTTACTTGATATGCGTTTTACACTTATTTACATGTGTTGTGTTAAAAAGCATATATGTTGCACCTTAACGCAATGCAGGTCCACGCAGCATTGTAGTGTGAACAGGACACATAGAAAACTATTTTAATTTATGTCTATGTGTTGATCTTTAAAAGCGCACTAAAGTACAGATCAGCACGCTAGTGTAAATTAGCCCTTACTGGTTCTTATAGCTAGGTGCCCACAAGTTATTATTAGGCAACCTTAGATTGTAAGCTCCTTGAGGGCAGGGACTAATGTAAATGTACAATATATATGTAAAGTGCTGTGTAAATTGACGGCGCTATATAAGTACCTGTAATAAATAAATTGTGTAAATATGTATAAAGTTCTGCTGTTTGTTTGGGCTGAATTAGCTTAGCATAGATAGGATTTACGATTTCAGCTAAATACACATTTTGTTTCCAGAATTCGGTGCTGATTCTATACATTAAAAATATGAATTTACAGCGCTAGCAAACACAATAATAGTGAAAAGAAAAAAAATATTCATTAATAACAAAAAGTGAACGTCCACAAAGTGACTGATATGCTCCAATTCAACAAAAGTGCAAAGTGCTCCAGAGTTTTCAAGGTGTACCACAAAACCCCCTCCTGTGTCCCCACTCACCAAACAAAATGGAGCCTCAGCTTTTCAGTCTAGGGGTCACTTCAAGCTCAATGGTGGTGACCAGGAATGGCAGCTTGCATCAGATCATCAAGTAGATTTCCCTTGTTAAGGATACTCAGCCAGGATAACAGGTACCCAAAAATTGAAGGAAGGGACTGATAGTGAAGTACCGCTTTGTAAAGATTTAATTGCACATAAAAGTGGGTACTTACAAGAAGTAGGATGAAAACATGGAGCTGTTTGCGGCGAGCGTTCTGGAAGTGACGTCAGTAGGAACCAGCGTTTTTGTACTCACAGCTCCATGTTTTTTATGCCTGGTTTTATCCTACTTCATGTAAGTATTCACTTTAATGTGCAATAAATTCTTTACCAATCGGTACTTCACTATCAATCCCTTCCTTCCATTTTTTGGTACCTGTTATCCTGGCTGAGTATCCTTAACAAGGGAAATCTACTTGATGATCTGATGCAAGCTGCCATTCCTGGTCACCACCATTGAGCTTTAAGTGACCCCTAGACTGAAAAGCTGAGGGTCCATTTTGTTTGGTGAGTGGGGACACAGGAGGGGATGTTGTGGTACACCTTGAAAACTCTGGAGCACTTTGCACTTTTGTTGAATTGGAGCACATCAGTCACTTTATATGGACTTTCGCTTTTTGTTATTAATGAATATTTTTTCTTTTCACTATTACTTTGTTTGCTAGTGCTGTAAATTCATATTTTTATTGTATTTGGTCAAGTGGTTAGCACATTGTGTACAGCAGCTGCACATGTTATCTTTGTTTCCATTTTATTTTTTCTTATGTTTTGAACTATTTGCTTCACTGTTATACATTTGTGACACCGCTAGCACGGGTTTATATATTTAGAATATATTTGTTTAATTTTTCATTCTATACATTGTTTTGCAGAACAACTCCCTTCATTGCAAACTGAGTGCTGGTTCCACAGCAGACAAAATCCATGACAAAAGCCCAACCAAAACAAGGCTCCCTCGGAAGGTTGACCTGCGAGCACGATACTGGGCATTCCTATTTGACAATCTCAGGAGAGCTGTGGATGAAATATATGTGACATGTGAATCAGACCAAAGTGTTGTTGAATGCAAGGTAAGACATAGGATATATGAGCTGTACCCTCCATGTATACAGATACCAACTAATGCCTTTGTGTGTGTTTGTGGGATTTTTTACATTGAAACTGGTCATCTTTTCTTTTTTTTTTTTTTTTTCTTTATTTATGAACTTTTTGAAAGGGACAGGAAGGCAGGCACAGACCCACCAACATGTTATATAGATACAAGTCATAGAAACTGATGATCTTTAATAAAGGAAGGCCTTTGACTCAGTTTTGACTAGCATGTTAAAGCGGAGGTCCACCCTAAAATAAAAAATGACATTAAAATTCTACAAAAAATATATTAAAAAACATTAAAAAAAAAAAAATGTTTTACTTACCAGAAACCCCTGTTGCTAGGCAGTCTTCCTAATCTGCCTCTTCCTATTCCGCGGCTCTTTTCTGTCCCTCCTCTTCCGTGAGCTGCCCCGTTGTATTCTGGGACATGTGTGTGTCCCAGAAAACAACAGGGCCATTCACAAAGCGCTGCGCATGCACAGTAGGCAACGGGCAGTGAAGCCGCAAGGCTCCACTGCCTGTTTCCCTTAGGATGGCGGCACCGGCACCTGATCCAATGGACGGATCGGCCTCGGGGGGGCCGACATCGCGGGCTCGCTGGACAGGTAAGTGCCCTTATTAAAAGTCAGCAGCTACAGTGTTTGTAGTTGCTGACTTTTTTTTTTTTTTTAAACGGCCGAACCTCCGCTTTATATAGTATATTTGAATTAGTTCAAAAGAGCTGTTACTGTTGGCACTATAGAAATCCTGTTTAATAATAATAATAATATACATGCAGGATATACAGTATCTGGTTTAAAGACCTCTTGTTTTATATCCTGCAAATATGTTTATCTTACAGTGAGTCATACGTGTTTTATGAAGTTTGGGACACACTGTGGCCAACTCTGTCATTCTCCAAATATTTCCCTTGTGTAATTCCTATATCTAACTGTAGATGGCAGTGTTGTAACTCATCTGTATGATATTTTGTTTGACTAAATGGAAGCTTGTTTAATATTCATTGCCCCAAAAATGGGTATAAGATATAACTGAAGCCGTGAGATTACTTTTTGTATTGTTAAAGTGACACTTATCTGTGTTCTTTAAAAAAAAAAATAGATTTTATCTTTATTTTTTCAATTGCTCATTCTAGTAAATCCTGTTATATGATGTATCTTGTCTATTCTTTTCCTGCAACTATTTCTACTTTGAAGATTTTTCGTGTGTCATTATAGTCTGTACACATGCCATCAGTTTAGTCAATTTCAGTAAAGGTTATAAAAGTGCATGAGGTCTTTCCTTGAAGTTTGTGTTTTTCCTAAAAGCTGACTTTCGATTTTTTTTTTTTTTGTAAATATATTTTTGTGTATATATCAGTTTGACCTTCACAAAGAAGTCAGTAAAGAGCTTAGTCTGCTTCTTCCATAAAGGTCCCCGCTTGGTGTATTCTGTAGTGAGTATGATTTCCATTGCTTCAGCACAGGAGTTTAATCTGCAGCTAGAAGCATTGTAGGTGAACAAGAGAGCAGTATTGATGTGCTGGGCCCTGGGGTCCTAGCGTCCTGGTATAGAGTGTCATCAGGACAAAGAGATGGCGCCAACAGTCCTGCCGTGCACGCCAGTGACTAGAATTAATTACAAACCAATCGAATCCGTTGCAGCCAATTGGTAAACTAATTGGTAACTTTAGCCGGGCATCCAGCTCTGGTGATCCGGTATGGGGGAGGGAGTATCCTGTGAGACACTTTTGTCCAGCTGCGGGTGAGATGTCCGGAGAGAGATGTGCATGAGTGGAGACGAAGCCCCCGCTGCTGCTTGTCCTGTTTATATTCCCTTGTTCGGAAAACATGGCTCTTATTACAGCTCACATGGCATGAAGTCTGATCAACTTGATAAGGTGAACTGAGCCTTCCTTCAAGCAGGTACCTGCCAGAGGGGATGATTACTCATGTACAAGGAGATGGGGCTATACTACTGCAAATGAGAGCTAATTGCAGTAATGGGGGATGCCTGGATGATAGCTGGGTGGGGAATGGGAGCACAAAATTATCTGCCAGCATGATACATAAAGTACAAGCTGGGCCGACGGAGAATGGAGCGAGATTACAGTACTGTCATTTGCCTCACAATACACAGTTTAGTATCCTCATATAACTTTCTCAGTGTCATAGTGACTAAGCAGTGGTGAAAGTTTCCAATAATTGCTAGAGAGTAGTGGATTTTTAAGAACACTAATTTATCTATATTGATAAATCTAAATCTTTTGATCTATCAAAATAATAATTACACAGTGTTGCAAACAATCATTTAATTGTATGCCAAAAAAACATTTTGCTTACATTGGAAATACAGTATATTCATTTTTTTTCCAAGAGAAGAGCTCCATAGTGTCTATTATTTTCTGTGGCATAGCACTTCAAAATATTCTGCTGATTCATGAATAGAGCGATAGCCAGTAGTAGCAGAATAAACATAATCTGTCCTAGTTCTGCTGCTTGTTTAACTTTGTGGAGCCACACAGTGTAGGAGCAATCTGTCCTACTAACATTGTTATTGTATAGTAGGACATCTCCCTTCTTTTCATATATGCAAAGAGATCAAAGTAAATGGACAAATAAAACCCTAAAAATGAACAGTATCCTTGTTTTGTTAATGTTATTATTGAAGAAAATCAGGCTGCTACTCAATAGAAGCTAATTATTTAAATTTTCATATGGTACAGTAGGTTAGCTAAACATAGGGAACATAGTTAGTCAAGCTGAAAAAAGTCAGTTTAGTTTCCTAACATAGAAAAAAAATACAAATAGAAAACCTCTATATACACAATTCCTATATCCACAGTTGATCCAAAGGAAGGCAAAATTAACCCCAGTAAACCAAGATACAATTTGCGCTAGCAGAGAAAAATATTCCTTCCTGATCCCCAGGAGATATTTAGATAATGAAAACAAATGGCAACCACCCCAACCTATAACTAGCCTTTGCAGCAAGGTGCACATGGAAGGGCAACACACATAAAAAACAACAGACATTTCCAGATCACTTACCCGCTAGACTGCAACAAAACCAAACTGACCCCGTGTAACAGTTCACTTTAAAAACAAGGGGTTTAGTTGCACACATTTGCAAACATATATGTATCTATCCAACTGCTGTAAATGTGCTCCAGATTGGGAGACTCGAAATTATAGAGTTAGGACAGCAGTACACTGGGGTGCCTTGACGTAGCCACTGCGGCTTACACCTATGTTTGCAAATGTGTGCGACTTGCTGCAAAGGCTAGTTATTGGTTTGGGTGGTTGCTATTTGTTTGTACAGCTTGTGAAGACCTGGAGAAGATGGAAGCCTTGTTAGTGGTGACAGCGCGCTTCTGGAGGGCTTTGTTTAAAGGTATGCATACTAGCACATTATGCCTTTACCTTGCAGGGAGAAAGTGTTTTTTTTTTTATTTTTATTTTTTTTTAATAGAAGAGTTAACAACCGCTTTAAATGGATGGACAAATCTGTAGTGCCGGCTATTGTAATCTGACAGCCCGGCACCCACGGCTGTCAGAATGCCTGAACAGTTCCTGCAACTGATTTTATAGGATGCTTTTCGGCCTAAAATTTTCCACCCAGCTCCTTTTTGCAATTTTTGCAGCTTTTGTTGAGCCGGGTGGTGCCGACAGTACCATGCACTGAGTGAATTTTGACCGATTTAGCAGGATTTGGCCATAATTAGATCTGTGTATGGCCAGGTTTAGTTCTTTCATTAACTGAAAAGTTGTTAAAAGTCAAGTCAAGTTCTATTCATTAATTTCTGCACATTATAAGGCAGTATATTTTTCTTTCATTAGCCTTGAATAGGAGAGAAAAGTTAAAGCCTTACTCCAGCCAAAACGTTTTAGTTTTAGAGCGTGAACGAATTAGAATATCTTGTTTTTATTGTTGTCTGTGCCTTTATTGGAGGGATTTCCTCTAATGTCTCCCTTTTATTCAAAACAAAAAAACAAAGTTTAGGGTTTTTGTAGCCCATCTTAAAGAGGAACTTCTGTTCTACTGAAGCTGTTGACTTCTAGCAGACACTTACCAGCCCAGGAGTCTAATGCTGTCTTCACTGAAGCAGATTCTTTGCCAGGCTTCAGATCCCTAGTGCCACCATCTTGGTTATGGGAATCGACTGATGTCTCACAGCTGGCTCCCCGCTCTACATGCATGAGGTTGAGCAGCGCTTTCAAATTGGTCCCGCAGCCTTCTGGTTGTATGAGGTTTCCCAGGAGGTTGGGTGTGGGTGGGGGTTTGCCAAGCTTAAATAATTCTCGCATTTGGTGAGAATTGCAGAAGTGGGTGTGGGTGGCTGCCAGAAAAAGGTGCCCACTCCCCAGAAATAAAAAAAAAAAAGCACAGATTTTGTTTCACTTTTTAAGCAGAGGTCTGCTTTGAATGATATGGTCTTCAAGCAAGGTTGATCTACACAACAGTTGTCGGATAGACTATTGTACCACTGCATTATCAGTTTTTTGCAAACTCTGAGGGTGATTTTGTTACTAAATGCATTATACATAACTACAGATTTTACCAGTATTTTTCTACTTTTGACCTTTATCTGCTGCCTAATAGATTTACCTCTTTTTCCCTACTATGTAAAAAAAACCTTGTTTTCAGTTGGAAGTCTGCCTTTACCTTTTTTTTTGTATAAACCACAGACATGTTTTCCACAAACTATTTTTTTCTTGAGACTCCTCTGCTTTCCCTTATTTATATAGCACAGCATTGGCCCAATGCAATAAGCTGCAATGCATATGTTTTTGCCATAAATTTTTTTAATTTTAGCCATGTGACTATTATTTTCAGCCTGCCATAGCAACCAAAACAGTTGGTATGACAAATAAAAGTTGTTATACCTTAGTGAATTGAGCATGTTGTCTGTTAAAGGGTCAGTCCTTTTTTTTTTTAAAGCTTTAACTAGATGTTGGAGAGTAAAACCACTTAGCAGTTTTTTAAACAATGGGTAGAGAAAATAATCACCCCTTTAAAATAATTACATTTTGTTGCTTTGCAGCCTGAAATAAAGATGGACACCGTTTTTGTTTTATCCAACTGTACTTATAACATCCAAGTGAAAGATATAACACCAACATGTCATAAAAAAAAACAAAAACAGAATCACTGAGTTGGAAAAAGGATCACCCTCCTAAAAAATGACTTGTAAACTCAATCAGGTTTAGCTAATCACCTTCTCAATGGCACACAAAGCCAGTTGACTTACAACTGTGATCAGCTGTGGTCATTTTGATTAGCTCAGCATGAAAAGAGCTTTCCTTGAGCATTTCAGTCCCTGGGTAGTGCAACTGAAGCAAACAATTAACTATGGGTGTCAAGGCACTGTTAAAAGATCTATGAGATACATTTGTGGACAGGCACAAGTCAGGAGATTGATACAAAAAAGTCTTAAGGCTTTATCAATGCCTGGAAGTACAGTGAAGTGTAAGGTATTTGGTACAACACCCTCCCTGGACCAGGACGTCACTCCAAACTGGATGAAAGAGCCAGGAGGAACCTGGCCAGAGAGGCTACCAAGAGGCCTACAGCAGCTCTGAAGCAGTTGCGGGAATTTATGACAAAGAATGGTCATTGTGTGCATGTGACAATATCATAAATTTTCCCAAAATGTGGCTTGTATGGGAGGGTTGCAAGAAAAAAGCCACTCCTCAAGAAAGGCCACATGCAGTCACCACTGAGCTTTGCAAAAACACACCTTGAAGATTCTGAGGCCACATGGAAAAAGGTGTTCTGGTCAGGTGAGACTAAAATTGAATTATTTGGCAACACCAAACAATATGTCTGGCAGAAATCCAATACAGCTCCCCATCCAAAGAATACCATTCCTACAGTAAAGCATGGAGGTGGTAATATCTTGTTATCGGGGTGTTTCGCTGCAGCAAGGACTGGGGCACTTGTTTACTGTCAGATTCTTGAGGAAAATCTGCTCTCCTCTGCCAGAAAATTGTCAATGGGCAGAAGGTTTCCCTTCCAACATGACAATGACCCAAAGCACACAGCAAAAATGACCACACAGTGGTTGAAGGAGAAAAAGGTGAATTTCCTTGCATGGCTTAGTCAGAGCCCAGACCTAAACCCCATTGAAAATCTGTGTAATGACTTGAAGGCTGCAGTCCACTAACAGTCACCATCAAATTTAACTGAACTTGAGCAATTCTGCAAAGAAGAGTGGGCAAGTGCTCAGACACATGGCCAAGGTAAGGAGGGCTAAAACCCGACACCATTGAACAAGACACATAAGTTGAAACATCAATTTTATGCATTAAGGTGAAAAACCTTCTGTGCTGCAGCTGCCCCCCGGAGTCCCCTTTTTTCTTACCTGAACTCGATCGTTCCAGTGATGAGCACGAGCCCAACAGCTCCAGCCACTGTTTTGGGTCCTCATTGGATAGATTGATAGCAGCAGGAGCCATTGGCACAGGGGCGAGGCCGAGTCCTGCTGTCTGTGTCAATGGACACAGCAGCAGCAGGACTCGGGAGTGTGCCCACACGGGTGCCCACATGGAATATGTCTCTCCGTGGGGGCACTCGCCGAAGAGGAGGAGCCAGGAATGCTGTCGGGGGACCCCAGAAATGGAGGATCGGGGCCGCTCTGTGCAAAACTCTATCAGCGCTGTCGCACTTTGACTGACAATTGTGCGGTCATGCAACACTGTACCCAAATGAAATTTGTATGATTTGTTTCACACAAATAGAGCTTTCTTTTGGTGGTATTTAATCACTACTGGGGTTTTTATTTTTTGTTAAACAAACAAAAAAAGACGAAATTTAAAAAAAACAAAAAAAGTTTTCATAGTTTGTTATAAAATTTTGCAAACAGGTAATTTTTCTCCTTCATTGATATGCGCTGAAGAGGCTGCACTGATGGGCACTGATAGGCTGCACTGATGGGCACAGATAAGGCGGCACTGATGGGCCTTGATGGGTAGCATTGATGAGTGGCACTGAAGGGCACTGGTAGGTGGCACTGTGGGTACTGATAGGTAGCGCTTGTGGGCACTGGTAGGCGGCACTGTTGTGCATTGGTAGGTGGCACTGGCAGGTGGCACAGATAAGGTGGCAGCTGCTCTCCTTGACCGGGACCGATGTCCCTCTGACAGCCACCGGTGATTAGCTTTTGCGTGAGGAGACAAAATAGCCAATTACCGGCTCTGTTTACATCACATGATCACCTGTCATTGGCTGACAGCTGATCATGTGGTAAGGGGTCAGGATCGACCCCTTAACCCGATCTGTAATCAGCGAGTCTCATTTACTCACTGATCACAGATGTGTGCGCCCTGCAGGGGGCGCGCAGGCCGCTTGAGCACGGGAGGACGTCAGGTGACGGCCTCCCGGCAAAGTAGGTCCGCACTGTAGCCGTAATAGTGGGGAAGTGGTTAAAAAAAAATAAAAAACAAACATTTACAATCACTTTAGGTTGCATAATAATTCTGCACACTATTAGTTGCCCAATAATTGTGCACACATAGATATAAGAAAGCCAAAACCTCGCTTTTACTTTCTTAAATTTTCAAGTTTGAGGTTTATTAACATTTTGGATTGACGGAGAGCATTTTAGTCGTTCAGCAATAAAACGAATCCTCAAAAATACAACTTGACTAATAATTGTGTACAGTGTTGGGAGATACTTTTTACGGCTAGAGAGGTTTACACAGAGGGCACCCTGGTAAATTGGATACATTGTGGTCACCCTGGCTGGATACCCCGGGACTCTCTGGTCATGGACAGATTATTAATCTAGATAATTAGCGATAGTCATGTGGAATGTACTGTTACCTGTTGCTGGGAAGCATAGTTGGCCCCGCTGGACAGTATGATGAGTGTGCATTAAGAATATGGCATGTCATGCAGTGGTGTAGAGTGATTGAAGAGTATATCGATTGTAAACTGATATCAGCTGGAAATGGAATCTATGACCTGTTTGTAATTTCTTTTTCTTTAATAAACTTCTTTGAGAAAAAAATAAATAAAAATGATTGTGTGCAGTGTACTTTTGCTAATGTGGACAAAGTTGAATTTTACCTATTGATGATTTCTTTGTTTGTTCAGGAGGTGCTAATGATGCTGGATAACTATGTGAGAGATTTCAAGGCTCTCATTGACTGGATTCAACTTCAAGAAAAGCTGGAGAAGACAGATGCTCAGAGCAGGTAAACACTGTGAGGCCTTCTGTGTAGGTGTCTACTAAGAATATACTGATAACATGCTTATTACATTACCTGTCCTATATAACATACAATTAAGGATATTTCTTTAATTCTGTATACAAAATCTAGAGCAAAAGCATTTTTTAAAGGTTTCTGTCAAATTTCTTCTAATGGAGCCCTCCTTTCTGGTCTGTATTTCTGTCTCAAGGTCTGTTTCTGTGGACCTTTGTGACATGCAAATGCATACCTTGATACTTATATGATATTGTGTTCTTTAGGCCCCTTTCACAGGTGGCGGATCCGCTCAGCGGACTCCACTAGCTCAGCGGGGGATTGCTCTGTTGATCCCCGCTGAGCCGGCGGATGACAGGTCCGTCTCTGCTCACTGTGCAGGGAATGGACCTGTCAGAGACCCACTGTCCTCTATAGCGAGATCGGATGAAAAGCGACAGCGTGTCTGTTTTCTTCCAATCCGCTGGACGGATGGCGAACGTATCGCCATCCGTCTGTTTTGAGCGTATCTTGTTGTATCAGATGGCAGGCGGGTGTTAGCGGACACATCTCTGCTGACATCGGCCTGCCAGTAAAAGTCAATGGGTGGCCCACTCAGATCCGCTGAAAAACAGGCAGGCGGATCTTTGCGGGACGATCGTGTGAAAGGGACCTTAGTTATATGGCAAAGTTCTGTTATGTCATTTGCATATACACTGATCAGTGTTTATAGCTACAAGATAACATTGATTATCTCATTACAGTGGTATCTGAAAGCTGATAGGCTATATTAGGCCACAAGTAAACATGTTGTCCCTAAAGTTGATGTGTTGAAAGCAGAAACAAAAATAAGTATCACAGGCCGGTCAGGGTACCCATGTCCACAGCCAAAAGTGCCTACATGTGAGCATCAGAACTGAACCACAGAGCAATGGAAGAAGGTGGTCTGGTCTGATGAACCACGTTCTCTTTTACACCATGGTCTGATGAATCAAGTTCTCTTTTACATCATGGTCTTATGAACCACATTTTTTTTTTACATCATATGGATGGCCAGGTGCGTGTGTGCCGTTTACATGGGGATGTGATGGCACCAGGATGCAGTATGGGAAAAAGGCAAGCCAACTGAGACAGTGTGGTGTTTTAGGCAATGTTGCGCTGGGAAATTTGAAATCCCTGATGACTGTGGCCTCTTTCAGCAGGATAATGCACCCTGCAACACTGCAAAAATGGTTCAAGAATGGTTTAAGAAAAAAAATTAGTTTGAGGTGTTGCCTCCAAATTCTCCACATCTCAATCTATCGAGAATCTGTCAGATGTGCTGAATAAACAAGATCAATCCATGGAGACCCTACCTTACAACTTTCAGGACTTAAAAGATCTGCTACTGAGGTCTTGGTGCCAGATACCACAGCATAGCTTCAGCTTCAAAAGTTTACTGACATCCATGTCTTGACAGGTCAGGACTGTTTTGGTGGGAAAAGGGGGACCCACTTAATATTAGGTGGGTGGTCATAAAGTTATGGCTGATTGGGGTTGGTGTGTACACTAGTCAGGATACTATTTGGATATCCTGAATAATACAGATTTTATTTTAACCCATAAGTTTTATTTTGCAGGCCTACCTCTTTAGCATGGGAAGTGAAGAAAATGTCTCCTGGACGACACGTTTTGCCCAGCCCATCTTCTGACAGAGTGAGCTCAACCTCTAGTGCAAGGAGGGCTCTCAATTTTGGGTATGAGAATGAATAGTCTATACATGTATTAGATTTAAGAATACGTCAAGGTTTGAGAATGGAGAGTTGATTGCAACAGTTTAGTTATGTAGCAAAAGAAAATATGCACTTTCAGTCATAAACAGACTTTATTGTATGCGGAATCACGAGAAAAAGAAAGAAAGGGTGCACCGACCTAGTGCATTATCCTAAAACCACAATTGTATTATAAAAATGGTAAGTATTATACTCACAAATTCACAATTAAGTTAAAGCTCTTCACATATGGGGCAGGAGGTGAAGAAAAGTTTGGCTCTGAGGAAGAGGTCTAACCCCGAAATGCGTTAGCCTATTGGGTCTTCACCTCCTGCCCCAGATGTAGATGTGCGGCAATCTGGACGAGGCTGTACCATGTGATGAGCTTTAATGCTGTACCATGTGAAGAGCTTTAACTTGGCCTGTGCCCAACAATGCAGCCTGGCCTGTGCCCAACAATGCAGCCTCGCCTGTGCCCAACAATGCAGCCTCGCCTGTACCCATCAATGCAGCATCGCCTGTACCCATCAATGCAGCATCACCTGTGCCCAACAATGCAGCCTCACTGCTTATCAATGCAGCCTCACCTGTGCCTAACAATGCAGCCTCACTACTCATCAATGCAGCCTCGCCTGTGCCCATCAATGCAGCTTCCCCTGTACCCAACAACGCAGCCTCGCTACTCATCAATGCAGCCTTTTTCTTGTGGTTCCAGAATATCAGACTACTCCAGTCTTTAGAGGGCAGCAAGACTTGGCTTATCCTTATTGAACCAAGATGGAGTTTGCTATATAGTACAGGGCTCAAAATTTCAAGTCCTCAGCTACTAGCCAAGCCTTAAGAGTTACTCGCCACCAGTTGCCCCACCCAACCCCTACCCTGCTCCACCCCTAAACACGCCCTCATAAATTATGTCCTGAAATGACACTTAAATGTTTTATGCAGAATTAAGTTGCAAAAATATGCTTGTCTGACTTGGCTAAGATCAAGTGTAGTATCTGTTCTTTTCAGTTGCCAGAGGAGGCGCTATGCTACTCCCAAATGGGGAGGGCAGATGCAAATCCGATGGTGTAATTGTACCTGGATGGTCTGTTTCAGTAGGGGCCAGATCGGCGCTCTTTGGTCATAGAGGTTGATGATTGGTTGTGTCTGAGCAGGCCAGAAGGGTGCTCCTGGTGAGGATGGGTGCTGCACCGGTCTGGCCGAAGGGTCGGTTCCCTTCTGGCCTAGATTAGTGTGGTCCTTGCCCCCCTCGGTTTTTCGGGAAAGAATACTGCCCCCCCTTTCCCACCAGGGGGACGGTTAGTATTTCCTGTTGGGGTTGAGCCCTTGCGTCCAGGGCTCTCCCTAAGCTCTCAGAGCTCCAGGCCTTCCTGGTAGGGGTGGGGGCTGCACCGTTCTGGCTGTGGGCCAGGGTTGGAAAGAAGCCCATGGTGTATGTGCCCCTGGAGTGGCAGTCCAGGGGTTCCGTAAAGTCACTGTGAGTGAAGGTCACTTTGATTTATGGCACCATGGTCACTGCACCATACCACACTTTTTTTTCTCACCTGCCTCCTGGGCTGGGCCTTTTGGCTGGGACCAGAGGAATTTTTTATTCCTGGCCAGAGGGCCTGGTCATTGTTTCACACAATGACCACTTTTCACTCTCCTCTTCACTTCCTTCTCCCCCACTTTCTTTAATTCAAGCCCTTTATTTGTCACTTTTTGTATTTTTATGTTTGTACACAATCTTGCAAGTGTGACTGGTAGGGTGTAGGTCCTCGGGCCTGCCCTGAAAGTCTTGGGAGGGGGTGGACATTGCCTTCTGGCTTGGTTCGCCCTTTCTTATGGGGTCTCCCTTCGGGGGAGCACTACCTAGTACTTGAATGGGTCTGTTTCGACAGACCCTCCAGAGAATGGGGTCCATCTGGTTTCGGCCAGATGGACCAAGTGTAAGTACCCGATTCCCCATCTGGAGCCTAACGCCCCAGGGGAAAAAAATGAAGTTGCAAAAATAAATATTAGCAACTTCTCAACTTCTTTATCAGTGCAGCCTCACCTGTGCCCATCAATGCAACCTCATCTGTGCGCAACAATGCAGCTTCGCCTGTGTCCAACAATGCAGCCTCGCCTGTGTCCAACAATGCAGCCTCGCCTGTGCCCAACAATGCAGCCTCACTGCTTATCAATGCAGCCTCACCTGTGCCCAACAATGCAGCCTCACTGCTCATCAATGCAGCTTCACCTGTGCCCATCAATGCAGCCTCACCTGTGCCCAATAATGCAGCTTTGCCTGTGACCAACAATGCAGCCTCACCTGTGCCCAACAATGCAGCCTCACTGCTCATCAATGCAGCCTTACCTGTGCCCAACAATGCAGGCTCACTGCTCATCAATTCAGCCTCCCCTGTGCCCAACAATGCAGCCTCACTGCTCATCAATGCAGCCTTACCTGTTTCGAACAATGCAGCCTCGCCTGTGCCCATCAATGCAGCCTCGCCTGTGCCCATCAATGCAGCCTCGCCTGTGCCCATTAATGTAGCCTCACCTGTGCCCAACAATGCAGCCTCACCTGTGCCCAACAATGCAGCCTCACCTGTGCCCAACAATGCAGCCTCACTGCTCATCAATGCAACCTCCCCTGCTTATATATGCAGCCCCATCTATGCCGAACAATGCAGCCCCGTCTGTGCCCATCAATGCAGCCTCGCCTGTGCCCAACAATGCAGCCTCGCCTGTGCCCAACAATGCAGCCTCGCCTGTTCCCAACAATGCAGCCTCGCCTGTGCCCAACAATGCAGCCTCGCCTGTGCCCAACAATGCAGCCTCGCCTGTGCCCAACAATGCAGCCTCGTCTGTGCCCAAAAATGCAGCCTTGTCTGTGCCCAAAAATGCAGCCTTGTCTGTGCCCAACAATGCAGCCTCACCTGTGCCTTAAAATTCTGCCTCACCTGTGCCCATCAATGCCACCTCGCCTGTGCCCATCAATGCAGCCTCACCTGTGCCCATCGATGCAGCCTCACCTGTGCCCACCAATGCAGCCTTACTGCTGATCAATGCAGTCTCACCTGTGCCGAATAATGCAGCCTCACCTGTGCCCATCAATGCAGCCTCACCTGTGCCCTACAATACAGCCTCACCTGTGCCCAACAATGCAGCCTCACTGTTCATCAATGCAACCTCCCCCGTGCCCAAAAATGCAGCCTCGCCTGTGCCCAACAATGCAGCCCCACCTGTGCCCAACAATGCAGCCTCACTGCTCATCAATGCAGTCTCACCTGTGCCCATCAATGCAGTCTCACCCGTGCCCATCCATGCAACATCACCTGTGCCCAACAATGCAGCCTCCCCTGTGCCCAACAATGCAGCCTCCCCTGTACCCAACAATGCAGTCTCAATGCTCATCAATGCAGCCTCACTTGTGCTCATCACTGCAGCCTCACCGCTCATGAATGCAGCCTCACCTGTGCCCATCAATACAGCCTCACCTGTGCTCAACAATGCAGCCTCACTGCTCATTAATGCAGCCTCGCTTGTGCCCAACAATGCAGCCTCACCTGTGCCCAAAAATGCAGTCTCGCATGTGCCTATCAATGCCACCTCGCCTGTGCCCATCAATGCACCCTCACCTGTGCCCAACAATGCAGCCTCACTATTCATCAATGCAGCCTCACCTGTACCCAACAATGCACCCTCACTGCTCATCAATGCAGCTTCACCCGTGCCCATCAATGCAGCCTCCCCTGTGCCCAACAATGCAGCCTCCCCTGTGCCCAACAATGCAGCCTCACCTGTGCCCAAAAATGCAGTCTCGCATGTGCCTATCAATGCCACCTCGCCTGTGCCCATCAATGCACCCTCACCTGTGCCCAACAATGCAGCCTCACTATTCATCAATGCAGCCTCACCTGTACCCAACAATGCACCCTCACTGCTCATCAATGCAGCTTCACCCGTGCTCATCAGTGCAGCCTCCCCTGTGCCCAACAATGCAGCCTCCCCTGTGCCCAGCAATGCAGCCTCACTGCTCATCAATGCAGCTTCACCCGTGCCCATCAATGCAGCCTCCCCTGTGCCCAACAATGCAGCCTCCCCTGTGCCCAACAATGCAGCCTCGCCTGTACCCAACAATGCAGTCTCACTGCTCATCAATGCAGCCTTACCTGTGCCCAACAATGCAGGCTCACTGCTCATCAATTCAGCCTCCCCTGTGCCCAACAATGCAGCCTCACTGCTCATCAATGCAGCCTTACCTGTTTCGAACAATGCAGCCTCGCCTGTGCCCATCAATGCAGCCTCGCCTGTGCCCATCAATGCAGCCTCGCCTGTGCCCATCAATGTAGCCTCACCTGTGCCCAACAATGCAGCCTCACCTGTGCCCAACAATGCAGCCTCACCTGTGCCCAACAATGCAGCCTCACTGCTCATTAATGCAACCTCCCCTGTGCCCAACAATGCAGCCTTACCTGTGCCCAACAGTGCAGCCTCACCTGTGCCAAACAATGCAACCTCACCTGTGCCCAACAATGCAACCTCACTGCTTATATATGCAGCCCCATCTATGCCGAACAATGCAGCCCCGTCTGTGCCCATCAATGCAGCCTCGCCTGTGCCCAACAATGCAGCCTCACCTGTTCCCAACAATGCAGCCTCGCCTGTGCCCAACAATGCAGCCTCGCCTGTGCCCAACAATGCAGCCTCGCCTGTGCCCAACAATGCAGCCTCCCCTGTGCCCAAAAATGCAGCCTTGTCTGTGCCCAACAATGCAGCCTCACCTGTGCCTTAAAATTCCGCCTCACCTGTGCCCATCAATGCCACCTCGCCTGTGCCCATCAATGCAGCCTCACCTGTGCCCATCGATGCGGCCTTACCTGTGCCCACCAATGCAGCCTTACTGCTGATCAATGCAGTCTCACCTGTGCCGAATAATGCAGCCTCACCTGTGCCCATCAATGCAGCCTCACCTGTGCCCTACAATACAGCCTCACCTGTGCCCAACAATGCAGCCTCACTGCTCATCAATGCAACCTCCCCTGTGCCCAAAAATGCAGCCTCGCCTGTGCCCAAAAATGCAGCCTCGCCTGTGCCCAACAATGCAGCCCCACCTGTGCCCAACAATGCAGCCTCACTGCTCATCAATGCAGTCTCCCCTGTGCCCATCAATGCAGTCTCACCCGTGCCCATCCATGCAACATCACCTGTGCCCAACAATGCAGCCTCCCCTGTGCCCAACAATGCAGCCTCCCCTGTACCCAACAATGCAGTCTCAATGCTCATCAATGCAGCCTCACTTGTGCTCATCAATGCAGCCTCACTTGTGCTCATCAATGCAGCCTCACCTGTGCCCAACAATGCAGCCTCACCGCTCATGAATGCAGCCTCACCTGTGCCCATCAATACAGCCTCACCTGTGCTCAACAATGCAGCCTCACTGCTCATTAATGCAGCCTCTCTTGTGCCCAACAATGCAGCCTCACCTGTGCCCAAAAATGCAGTCTCGCATGTGCCTATCAATGCCACCTCGCCTGTGCCCATCAATGCACCCTCACCTGTGCCCAACAATGCAGCCTCACTATTCATCAATGCAGCCTCACCTGTACCCAACAATGCACCCTCACTGCTCATCAATGCAGCCTCACTGCTCATCAGTGCAGCCTCCCCTGTGCCAACAATGCAGCCTCCCCTGTGCCCAGCAATGCAGCCTCACTGCCCATCAATGCAGCTTCACCCGTGCCCATCAATGCAGCCTCCCCTGTGCCCAACAATGCAGCCTCCCCTGTGCCCAACAATGCAGCCTCACTTATCAATGCAGCCTCACTTGTGCCCAACAATGCAGCCTCACTGCTCATCAGTGCAGCTTCACCTGTGCCCATCAATGCAGCCTCGCCTGTGCCCAACAATGCAGCCTCGCCTGTGCCCATCAATGCAGCCTCGCTTGTGCCCAACAATGCAGCCTCACCTGTGCCCAACCATGCAGCCTCACTGCTCATCAATGCAGCCTCACCTGTGCCCAACAATGCAGCCTCACTGCTCATCAATACAGCCTCACCTTTGCCCCACAATGCTGCCTCAGTGCTCATCAATGCAGCCTCACCTGTGCCCAACAATGCAGCCTCACCTGTGCCCAACAATGCAGCCTCACTGCCCATCAATGCAACCTCCCCTGTGCCCAACAATGCAGCCTCACCTGTGCCCAACAGTGCAGCCCCACCTGTGCCAAACAATGCAACCTCACCTGTGCCCAACAATGCAACCTCACTGCTTATATATGCAGCCCCATCTGTGCCGAACAATGCAGCCCCGTCTGTGCCCATCAATGCAGCCTCACCTGTGCCCAACCATGCAGCCTCACTGCTCATCAATGCAGCCTCACCTGTGCCCAACAATGCAGCCTCACTGCTCATCAATACAGCCTCACCTTTGCCCCACAATGCTGCCTCAGTGCTCATCAGTGCAGCCTCACCTGTGCCCAACAATGCAGCCTCACCTGTGCCCAACAATGCAGCCTCACTGCCCATCAATGCAACCTCCCCTGTGCCCAACAATGCAGCCTCACCTGTGCCCAACAGTGCAGCCCCACCTGTGCCAAACAATGCAACCTCACCTGTGCCCAACAATGCAACCTCACTGCTTATATATGCAGCCCCATCTGTGCCGAACAATGCAGCCCCGTCTGTGCCCATCAATGCAGCCCCGTCTGTGCCCATCAATGCAGCCTCGCCTGTGCCCAACAATGCAGCCTCGCCTGTGCCCAACAATGCAGCCTCGCCTGTGCCCAACAATGCAGCCTCGCCTGTTCCCAACAATGCAGCCTCGCCTGTGCCCAACAATGCAGCCTTGCCTGTGCCCAACAATGCAGCCTCGCCGGTGCCCAACAATGCAGCCTCGCCGGTGCCCAACAATGCAGCCTCCCCTGTGCCCAATAATGCAGCCTTGTCTGTGCCCAACAATGCAGCCTCACCTGTGCCTTAAAATTCAGCCTCACCTGTGCCCATCAATGCCACCTCACCTGTGCCCATCAATGCCACCTCGCCTGTGCCCATCAATGCAGCCTCACCTGTGCCCATCGATGCAGCCTCACCTGTGCCCACCAATGCAGCCTTACTGCTGATCAATGCAGCCTCACCTGTGCCGAATAATGCATCCTCACCTGTGCTGAACAATGCAGCCTCGCCTGTGCCCATCAATGCAGCCTCACCTGTGCCCTACAATACAGCCTCACCTGTGCCCAAAAATGCAGCCTCACTGCTCATCAATGCAACCTCCCCTGTGCCCAAAAATGCAGTCTCGCCTGTGCCCAAAAATGCAGCCTCGCCTGTGCCCAACAATGCAGCCCCACCTGTGCCCAACAATGCAGCCTCACTGCTCATCAATGCAGCCTCACCCGTGCCCATCAATGCAACATCACCTGTGCCCAACAATGCAGCCTCCCCTGTGCCCAACAATGCAGCCTCCCCTGTACCCAACAATGCAGTCTCAATGCTCATCAATGCAGCCTCACTTGTGCTCATCAATGCAGCCTCACCTGTGCCCAATAATGCAGCCTCACTGCTCATGAATGCAGCCTCACCTGTGCCCATCAATACAGCCTCACCTGTGCTCAACAATGCAGCCTCACTGCTCATTAATGCAGCCTCGCTTGTGCCCAACAATGCAGCCTCACCTGTGCCCAAAAATGCAGTCTCGCATGTGCCTATCAATGCACCCTCACCTGTGCCCATCAAAGCAGCCTCACTATTCATCAATGCAACCTCACCTGTACCCAACAATGCACCCTCACTGCTCATCAGTGCAGCCTCCCCTGTGCCCAACAATGCAGCCTCCCCTGTGCCCAACAATGCAGCCTCCCCTGTGCCCAGCAATGCAGCCTCACTGCTCTTCAATGCAGCTTCACCCGTGCCCATCAATGCAGCCTCCCCTGTGCCCAACAATGCAGTCTAGCCTGTACCCAACAATGCAGTCTCACTGCTTATCAATGCAGCCTCACTTGTGCCCAACAATGCAGCCTCGCTTGTGCCCAACCGTGCAGCCTCACTGCTCATCAATGCAGCCTCACCTGTGCCCAACAATGCAGCCTCACTGCTCATCAATACAGCCTCACCTTTGCCCCACAATGCTGCCTCAGTGCTCATCAATGCAGCCTCACCTGTGCCCAACAATGCAGCCTCACCTGTGCCCATCAATTCAGCCTCACCTGTGCCCATCAATGAAGCCTCACCTGTGCTCATCAATGTGGCCTCACCTGTGCCCAACAGTGTGGCCTCACCTGTGCCCAACAATGCAGCCTCACCTTTGCACCACAATGTAGCCTTACCTGTGCCCAACAATGCAGCGTCACCTGTGCAAGGGAAGAGAAAGGAGAGGAAGAGGATTGCCGGCCGGATCATCAGAGAGCAGGGAACATCTCTGTAACATTCTTCATTTGAATTGTGCAGTGTTCTCTGCGCTCGCTGTCACATACAGCCCCGTCTCCTGGCCGGGTACTTTGATATGTGTCACACGTCCCGGCATTGGACAGGTGTTCTGTCAGAAATACTGGGCAGGGAGTTTGTGTTGCCTGTTTAAAATGCAGAGCCTAAAGTATATTTGATCCAAAGAGCAATAATTTAATATATTGAAGTCTACCAGTCCTCGGTTGTGGTGGCTACTTTAGTCTTCTTTTTTCAGGCTAAGAACATTTTCTGCAAGTACAGAAAAATAGCTGTTGATCAAGTCAAAAATCCAGTGTGCTTGAAACTTCTGAACAGTGAACCGTTAATGTTATCAGCTTTTCCAGCTGTAATCTGTGAACTATAAAATACCTCCTCTTTATGTTATGAAGATGTGAGAGCAGAGTTGTCCAAATCAGAACAACAGGCTAGGGTGACAACATTGCTGCCCCATAAATACAGTGCAGTGCGCATTGTCTTCCTAGCACAGAATGTATGGTATTGGCAGGATCACCAGTTGGATATAAAGGCAAACAACCTGAAACAGGAAACCAATTCAGCCACCACATTTAAGCACTTTTCCAAGAGTGGATGTAAACCCTCACATATACCCAGTGAAGTGAACAGCCTCAGATGATACAAAGAGATAAAACAAATCCTCCTACATAAGTTTTACATATATGTATGCTGTCTTCAGCTTTATATACTGTTTAGAAAGTGCACATCCTGTTAGCATTTTCTCTTCCTGATTCACCTGTGGGTGTGGATTCTTGCCATACACTGTGAGACAGCTGATTGGAGGAAAGGCACGCCCCCCCCACACTCATAGGCAGAGACTTACATAGCTGTACTGTGAATAGACAAACTCTGCTAATTTATTTATAGCACCCACCCCAAAATTCAGGCTGGTTTTATCACAGTTGAAAGGGAACTTGTCAGAAGTTATCAGGCTGATAACAGAAGAACAGAGCAGGAGAAAGCCAGGAGACTTAGTGCTTTGAAGAGAGATAAGAAAACACTGCAGATATATGTGCCCAGCTCAAATTTCATGAATCGGGTTTACATCCACTTTTTAAGCTGCAGTATCTATTTCGATATGCTTTCAGTTTCGGTTTTGATTCTAGAAAATCCATGGTTTTGTTGTCAGGAAGTCCGATCGTGTGTATGGGGCATAGGGCTCTATTCACACCTGAGCGTATCGATTTACTGGCGTTTTTCTACAGCTTTTTTAAAGCGTTTTAGAAGTGTATTACAGGTGTTTTACAGCATCAAGCGTTTTTGTTTAGCCAGTAGAAAGCACTAGGGGGAGGAAATTAGGATTTGAGAGCTGAAAAAGTCAGGTGTTTCTATTGAAGTCTACGGGGCCATTTATGCTTGTAATCTGCCAAAAAGAAGCTCATGTAGTTTTTTGAGCTTTAGGCGTTTTGCTTCAGGTGACAGAACACTTGGATGTGAACAGGGGCCATTGAAATGAATGGGCTTTGGCTTGTTGAGTGTTTTAGAGCTACACGCTTCAAGCAGAAAAACGTTCAGATGTGAACAGGGCCTTAGTCCAGCTTGGGAAAAAAAAATTCTTCTGGATCCACAATGGCAATCGATAATTTCTTAGTTAATATTCTCAATACTTCTTATAAATACTAGTAATTATTTATATTTTGTGGATTTGAAAACATTTGATGCCCTTTATTAAGGCTCTGTTCACATCTGAGCGATCCGAATCGAGGGCTAAATCGCCGTAATTCTGCCCGTAATTCGAAATAGCGCCAAATCTCGGGACGCCCTTGCGCTCCCCATTGTTTCCAATGGCGCCCCAATCGCGGTGCGATTTTGCCGCAATTGTCGCTAGACGAATCGCAGTAACATTGCGCAAACAGAATCACAGGACGCCTGTTGCCCAAAAGAATTTCCTGGAATTTGTTTTGGGCGACAGGCGCCCCACAATTCCGTTTGCGTGATTTTACCGTAATTCGTCGGGCGACAATCGCGGAAAAATCGTGCCACGATTGATTGTGCGATTGGAAATGACGGAGACCGTAAGGGCGTCCCGTGATTTGCTGCTATTTTGAATCACGTTCAGAATGGCGGCGGTCCTGCCCACTATACAGATCACTCAGATGTGAGTGGAGCCTAAAGACTTGCTGCTCTTTCCATACCTGCAAGTCTCTTATCCTTCAGTTGCAAAGTATACTTTTGTAACTTTCCACTGAGTTTCCTGTATATCATTTTATATATCTATAGAAAATGATCATACTCCCAGGTCCATAATGTTATGTTTACCAACATTTAGGCCTATTTACCATATAGTTGTCCATTCAACCTGTACATTCTGGTCAGTCCTCTTGTAAGAGCTGAATTCCACTACAGAGCTTAGTGTCATCTGTAAACACATACAAGAAATTGATCATTCCTAAATTTCAGAAAGCTACCTTGTCATTATGCTAAAGTTTACCAGCAAAGCTTTTCCTAGCTGTGAAAACAGAAAGGGAAATAACTGCAAAAGAAGAGACTCTGTACATACTTTTCTGGTGGCCTGTGTGTTGAAGAGCCATCACAATGCTGTTTCCTGGCCTGCTGCAAGTTTTCAACCCTTCATTTGGGTTGAATATCTAATCCCTCCCACCACAGTATATGGTTCTTTCTGCCTGCATGTACATGCCATACTGATGTGCAAGCTAGTGGGTTGGCCCACAGCAAGTGGCAGGGGAGCAGGTATTCTACACACCCCAAAGTTAAAGGATAAGTCCAGCCTGAGCTCGTCTGGCTGGGCTTTTCCTATGGATCACAGGAGTGCAATTCGTTTGGAAACTCCTATGACCCATTTTCAGCAGAGATTGGTCTGAAGTCTGTTCTCTGCTGACGTCACAGAAAACAGTCCAGGCATCGCGTCATTACGACAAAAGTCTGGATCCGCCAGGTGCCTGGATTGATACCTGTCTCAGCCTCTTAGCGAGCTGCTGAAATCCTGATATGGCCGCTCCCCGCCCCTCTACAGCTCAGCGCTCCAGGGAGTGCAGGGGGGCAGAGCGGAGAGCTGCTGACTGACAGGCAGCAGCTCTCCACTCGGGGATCTGTGAGAACCGAGCCATCGGCGATGTTCAATCGCTCAGTTCTCAGTGCAGAGGCACCGGGGACAGATGCAGCATCCACCTAGGCAAGCATGATGGGGGGGGGAAAGGTGCCTGGATTGACACCTGTCTCAGCCTCTTAGCGAGCTGCTGAGATCCTGATATGGCCGCTCCTCGCCCCTCCACAGCTCAGCGCTCCAGTGAGCGCAGGGGGGCAGAGCGGAGAGCTGCTGACTGACAGGCAGCAGCTCTCCACTCGGGGATCTGTGAGAACCGAGCCATGGGCGATGTTCAATTGCTCGGTTCTCAGTGCAGAGGCGCCGGGGGACAGATGCAGCATCCACCTAGGCAAGTATGATGGGGGGGAAAAAAACCAAAACATACTTCTCTTTTAAGTATAGAGCCTCTTCTTTTACAGGTTATTCTTTCTGTTTAACTTTCCTACTGCCTCTGAACACCACTCCAACCCTCAAAAAAAGTACCCCAAAGTCTGCAGGGAAACTGATACAGCATGCAGTGTCAATCTCTTGTGTCAACTTTAGTTCTCACTGGCACTTCCTGGTGACCTCCACATCATTACAGGATACAGAAGTGATGTAGAGGTCAGCAGGAAGATCCAGTGAGTTGCTCCTCAAACTGAACCTTGAAGTAGACCACTAACAACCCTAAGCTTTTCAAACTATGAATCTTTAAACACATCTCTCTGAATGTGGTCTTCAATCTATTTTTCTATCCATTTACTTACTAAATTATATAAGTCTATACATTACAACTCACATATTAGCCATCTCCAAAGAAGCATCTCAAATGCTTTAGCAAAGTCCAGATATACTTTGTCCACAGTCACCCCTTTGTCTACATTTCTGGTTAAACCAAATACAGTGGGTATAGAAAATAATCACCCCCTGTAATATAATCACATTTTGTTGCTTTGCAGCCTGAAATAAAGATAGACACAGTTTTTGTTTTATCCAGCTGTATTTACTCAGTGCAACTTATAACATACAAGTGAAAGATATAACACCATTACGTCCAGAATAAAAATTCAAAAACAGAATCACCGAGTTGGAAAAAGGATCACCCCCTTCTGTCAGTATTTTGTTGGACCACTTGCTTTAGATACAGCCTTTGGTCTGTTGGGATATGTCTCTACTAACTTTGCACATCTAGACCTTGCAGAACTAATCAAGTTCAGTTAAATTTGATGGTGACCATTTCAAGTCATTCCACAGATTTTCAGTGGGGTTTAAGCCTGCGCTCTGACTAAGCCATACCCTATTCTCTTTATTATGTTTGGAATGCCTCCTGTATAATTATATTACAAAGGTGTCAGTGGTCCACTATGGCCATAATTAGATTCATGGCCTAATTGATGTCTTGTTTTATCCTTTGTCGTTCACAACTAAGCATGTTGCAGTAGCACCTGAGCTGAAATATTGCTTTATTCAGAGTTTAATTTTCAGGAATCCTGGTGATGTGGTGGTATGTTGTTTTAAAATAGAACAGAGTCTGTTTCTGCAAAGGCCTTTTTGGCTTGCTCAGAACTGTTTCATTAAAAAATAAACTTTAGCTTTCACCAGCACCAAATCAGCTTGCTCATTGCTTTAGTTTTGGTTCTAGCTAGGGTCAAGATGGAGAATTCCATAATTATGTTCTTTCAGATGACAATGTAGCAGAGATTTTCTCTGCCTCTGAAGAATGCCAGTTTTTAAAAGTTGAACATTATCCTGGCACTATAAATGCTTAGAGCTTCTGGAAGTTTGCTTTCTCTTTTCCAGTGGCTGTGGAGTCATTGAGCTTGTTTTTTTGAATAATGAGTGGTTTTAGGGATACAGAACTCTGGATACTGGACAATATTCTTGTTATATTTCTTAGATTACAAGACCTTTTTATTTCTACTAATATGTCTATAATATAGTAAGCTCTTTTGTTTGCAGCATATGCTACTGTAATAACAGGGAGGACTGTGTCTGTGTTTCCAGGGGACCTCCTATCAGTATAACACCCGGGCGTCTGACTCCATCGGGTGTCAGTTGGGCTGATAAGGTGAAAGCCAGTCATGGAAATTCTACAAATAATCAACCTACTGAGATTGTGCATCCATGTTCAGCAGTTCCTGTGCAGAGAGTCCTTCACGAAAATGGTAAAAATATAAAGCTGCCTTCTACAAAAATCATGATGGTAGAAAGTAGATGTGGAATTTATGTCTAATAGATTTTGTTTATGGATATAATAGAACAGATTGATAAACAAAAGGGAGGAAGTACTTACTGACATCACCAGTGGAATAAAGAGCACCTGAATATGACTAATATATGTAAAAAACCAACAAAGATTCCCAGCTCACTTACCAACCAGCCTGCAACAAACCGAATTACCATGTCTAACAGTTTATGTAAAACAAGGGCTTTAGTTTGCACAGGTTGGCAAATATGTGCAGAAGCTGCAGAGGCCACTTCATGGCACCCAAGTATATCTGCAGTCCTAACTCTATAAATTTTGAGAGCCTCCAAAGTTGGAGCACTTCTATAATAATGGACAGAGTGAGGGCAGGTATGCCTGAAGGGAGCCCACCCCTCTTTAAGAGATAAAAGAACGCACTGGACACCCAGCGATAGCACAGTGTCCCCTCCCAAATTCACCAATAGTACAAACAAATGGAAACCACCCCGATCTGTAACTGGCCTTTGCAGCAAGGAGCACCCCTTGTGTTAATGTGAACTGTTAACGACAGGACAGTTCAATTTGTTGCAGGCTGGTTGGTAAGTGGGCTGGGAATATTTCTTCGTTGTTTTTTGACATGCGCCACCCTTCCATGTGCTCCTTGCTGCATAGGCCAGTTACAGATTGGGGTGGCTGCCATTTGTTTATTACTACTATATGTCAGCATTTCCCAAACTTTTCCCCTGACAGACCATGGTTTCTGAACTTCTGGGTAGAATTACAAGTTTAAAGTGATATCAAAGTCTTGTTTTTTTTTTATTTAACAATAACAAACATGTCATACTTACCTGCTCTGTGCAGTGGTTTTGCACAGAGCAGCACGGATCCTCCTCTTTTTAGGTCCCTCCCCAGCGCTTCTGGACCCTCCCTCCTACTGAGTGAGTGAATGAGTAGGATGTTAATTGCATTCTTACATTGGTCCAGCTGGTCCAATGTAAGTATGCTTCTTTCACACCTAAGGTACTTCTGGGGAAGCTGACAATCACTGTAGTAGTCAGTGCTACTACAATGATTACCATGATCTTTCGGGTCTTGTGCATTTAAGTGTGCAATTATTTTATTTATTTATTTCAGGTACTTATATAGCGCTGTCAATTTACGCAGCGCTTTACATATACATTGTACATTCACTTCAGTCCCTACCCTCAAGAAGCTTACAATCTAAGGTCCCTAACTCACATTCATACATATTAGGGACAATTTAGACAGGATCCAATTAACCTACCAGCATGTCTTTGGAGTTAAGATCATATCTGGAGTTTAGCTTTGAATTGGCAGTTGCGATATATGCTGTTATGGAGTTATGCACATTTAATAAGGGAAATTTAAATTTAGCCTAGAGGTTCACCTTTGATTTTGCAAAGAGATTTGGAAAAAAAGATTTCTGCTAATGACAATGGTGGGAAATTTATCTAACTTATCCCTATCTTCCCCCGGCAGCTGGCGCTCTCCTCTTGAACTACAAGGATTTTGAATTTTCCCTTGAGTTTAACTTAAAATCTCTGCTGTGATCTTAAAGACCTTTGAGAATGAATTACTTCCATGCACTTTAAGGCTGACACATGAGCGATTCTACTGCTACTCTGAGACAAATCGCCAATGACAGAATCTCTAAAAAAGTGCCTGTTTGTCCCAATGAAATGACTCTCTTTGTAGCCACACACAGCGAGGAGTCGCTCCATCGCTGGACCAAATGGTGCTGTATCTTGATCACTATAGATAGGAACAACATCTCGCTGGGAGCAAAAGGGAGCAAATTCTCCGAGACAAATATGCAGCCTATTACTTTCCTGCTTTGGGTAATTTTGAATGGTCAGCAGGAGGTCACTAGCTTCCGAGTTGCCCGTGTGCCATCAGCCTAATAGATGGACAAAGATTTTGAGTTTTACCTACGTATACAGTTGTGCTCATACGTTTACATACCATGGCAGAATTTATGATTTCTTGGACATTTTTCAGAGAATATGAATGATAACACAAAAACTTTTCTTTCACTTATGGTTAGTGTTTGGCTGAAGCCATTTATTATCAATCAACTGTGTTTACTCTTTTTAAATCATAATAGCAACAGAAACTACCCAAATGACTCTGATCAAACGTTTTCATACCCCAGTTCTTAAAGTGACACTAAAGGTTCGGGTTTAAAAAAAACAAAAAAACAAACATATCGTACTTACCTCCACTGTGCAGCTCGTTTTGCACAGAGTGGCCCCGAACCTGCTCTTCTGGGGTCCCTCGGCGGCTCTCCTCCCCGCATCAGATAACCCTCTGGGAGAAGCACTCTCCCGGGGGGGTTACCTTGCGGTGCGCTCCCGAGTCCAGCATTCGGCTTCCATAGACGCCAAATCCAGGACTCGGCCTTGCCCCCGGCGGCGTCATTGGATTTGATTGACAGCAGCGGGAGCCAATGGCTGCGCTGCTATCAATCTAACCAATCAAGAGCTGAGAACCCCGGGCAGAGAGAGAGCGAATCCCTGTGGGACAAGTTTGAGGGTTCAGGTAAGTAAAACGGGGGGCCGGTCATTGACAGGTGTTTTTTCACCTTAATGCATAGGATGCATTAAGGTGAAAAAACACGAACCTTTACAACCCCTTTAATACCGTGTATTGCCCCCTTTAACATCAATGACAGCTTGAAGTCTTTTGTGGTATTTGTGAACCACAGATGGTAAAGCTGCCCAATCCTCTTGGCAAAAAGCCTCCAGTTCCTGTAAATTCTTGGGCTGTCTTGCATGAACTGCACATTTGAGATCTCCCCAGAGTGGTTTAATGATATTGACGTCAGGAGACTGAGATGGCCACTCCAGAACCTTCACTTTTTTCTGCTGTAGTCAATGACAGGTCGACTTGGCCTTGTGTTTTGGATCATTGTCATGTTGGAATGTCAAAGTACGGGCCATGCGCAGCTTCCTGGCTGATGAATGCAAGTGTTCCTCCAGTATTTTTTTCACATACTGCATTTATCTTGCCAACAATTTTGACCAAATTTTCTGTGCCTTTGTAGCTCACACATCCCCAAAACATCAGCGATCCACCTCCGTATCTGTCATAATGGGCCTTGTTGACTCTTCTTCAAATGTAGTGTTTATGGTTGTGGCCAAAAAGTTACATTTTAGTCTCATCGCTCCAAATGACTTTGTGCCAAAAGGTTTGAGGCTTGTGTCTGTGCAGTTTGGCATATTGTAAGCGGGATACTTTGTGGCATTTGTGTAGTAGTGGCTTTCTTCTGGCAACTCGACCATGCAGCCCATCTTTCTTCAAGTGCCTCCTTATTGTGCATATTGAAAAAGCCACACCACATGTTTTCAGAGAGTCCTGTATTTCACCTGAAGTTATTTGTGGGTTTTTCTTTGCATCCCGAACAATTTTCCTGGCAGTTGTGGCTGAAATTTTAGTTGGTCTACCTGACATTAGTTTGGTTTCAACAGAACCCCTCATTTTCCACTTCTTGATTAGAGTTTGAACACTGCTGATTGGCATTCTCAATTCCTTGGATATCTTTTTATATCCCTTTCCTTTTTTCTACAGTTCAACTACCAACTACCTTTTCCCACAGATCCTTTGACAATTCTTTTGCTTTCCCCATGACTCAGAATACAGAAACATCAGTGCAGCACTGGATGAAAGATGCAAGGGTTTGTCAGGAGTCCAGAAAAGCATTGACCTTTTATACACACACACTAATTACAAGCAAACAGATCACAGGTGAGGATGGTTACCATTAATAGCCATTCAAACCCCTTTGTGTCAACTTGTGTGCAAGTTATCAGGCCAAAATCACCAGGGTATGTAAACTTTTGATCAGGGTCATTTGGGTAGTTTCTGTTGCAATTATGATTTAAAAAGAGTAAACACAGTGCATTGATAACAAATGGCTTCAGCCAAACACTAATCAAGAGTGAAATAAATGTTTTTGTGTTATCATTCATATTCTCTGAAAAATTACAAAGAAATCATAAATTCTGCCAGGGTATGTAAACTTATGAGCAAAACTTTACATATGTTTAGCAGTAAATGTTACATTTAAAGAATAACTCCACTTTTGTTGAGAAAAAAACGCCCCTCTGGTAGATCGATGTACATTGTAGGGATTTTAACAAACTTTGTTGTAGATTCCTACCTTTTGTTGTTCTGAAAAAATAGCTGTTTGTCTGTGCAGAGTAAATCTGTATGGGAGTGGTTTTATAACATTCAGTTAGCTGCTGCACCGGTAGGGATCTATTGAGAAAATTGGCAGGGTCTGCATCCCTTTGGATGAGATTTCCCTTTGGAAGTTTCTCACCAAAAATGACATTTTTGTTGCAGAGGATGCCAAAAATCTGACTTGTATCTTAGTACAGACATCTGTGAAAATCAGTAAGCCAATCACACAAGCAGGAAATTATATTTTCTGCGGGCGATCTGTACACCATCTGTATATAGAATGCCTCCAAGTAGCTATATTTCATTTTACAGAAAATTACAGCGCTGAAGATTGAAAGGGAAAGGTAATTTTTAATAACATTCAATACAAATTGACTGAAGTTGCAATTGTACAAAGCTGTATTTTTTTTTCTTATTTGCTATTTTACCCCCCCCCCCCCCCCCCCCAAAGTAAAGTTACCCTTCAATGCAATAATTGTCTTTGTTTATACAAATATCAGCATGTTTAATGCAACTTTTAGCATTGGACTGCTTTCTATTTTGGAAACCTTAGCATTAGCATCATTCATTAACACTATTTGAGCCTTTGAAGAAGTAGTACAGCCAATGCTTGTTTGGCTGTACTTCTGTAGATCACAGGAGTGCAGTTTGTTCTGTGACCTGTCTTCAGCAGCAAGCAGGCTGAAGCTCGCTTTCGGCTGATGTCATAGAGCCGGTCCAGGCTAAGGAAGGATCGCGACCATATGGTCGGCATCCCCTCACATGCCTGGACCGGCACCAGGCTCAGCCTCTCAGCCTGATCCAGCCTCTCCCGCTCCTCATGAAGCTCTGAGAACCGAGCGATTGGCGGTGTTTGATCGCTCGATTCTCAGTGTTAGAGCCAGTGGGGGACAGATGCAGCCATGGTCCGACGCATCCACCTAGGTAAGTATGATTAACAAAAAAAAGAGAATCCCATACTTCTCTTTTAAAGTAAATTTGGACCGGCACCAGGCTCAGCCTCTCAGCTTGAGCCAGCCTCTCCCGCTCCTCATGAAGCTCTGAGAACCGAGCGATTGGCGGTGTTTGATCGCTCGATTCTCAGTGTTAGAGCCAGTGGGGGACAGATGCAGCCATGGTCCGACGCATCCACCTAGGTAAGTATGATTAACAAAAAAAAGAGAATCCCATACTTCTCTTTTAAAGTAAATTTGTAAATTAAAGGTACAATTTCTTATTAATATTTTGTGTTTTTGCTATGGAGATTTTTTGCATCTTCTCCTTTTTGCCAAGGCATGCCTGAATTAAGACAGATTTTGTTTATATAAACAGGATGTACAAAGTAATGTTTTCCTGATCGCGTTCTGTATGTAGCATTCTGTATGTCGCTCTTTTTATTCAATCAGTCTTTGCAGTAGAGAATATAACTCCATGTTACTTATTGAGCTCCCATTGGTTTTGTGTGTCAATGGAGACTTTGTAAACACAGCAGTCATACTCTGTTACTGTTTCTAGTGGTGTTGAGAAGCTCTTATTAAACACCTCCCTCTCTCCCTCTAAAGCTTTTTATTTTTCTCTCCGTAATAAATCTATCAGTGAGGATAAGGAAGTGGAGTGGACAGACTCCAGATGGGAACACTAGTTCTGTGTCTTTGTTTTTCTATGTTAAGAAATAAAATTGAAAGCGTATTTAAAAAATGTCCTTAGGGAATAAAACTTGAGATCACAAACCCCAGGTTATAATGTTACTTACTGTCTGCTGCTTTGGTTTTATATATAAGACATTCTGAGATCCCCGAGTATCCCTGTGTGGAGCTGGTTGTGTCAGTTTGTCCTTTTGCCAGCAGCCAATGGTTTCTGGAGAAGAGGAGGATAGATGACTGAGAATTACCATTTTACAAGATCATGTATGGAGATTTAAAGCCATTCATCTTATTTCCACAGATGGGCTTTATACAAACAAAAGACAATTTATGTGTTTTTGCTTAGCTAGTAACTTTAAAGTACCAGTTGAAGAGTACCTTTTATGTATTTGGAAGTATTTATTTTGTGTTGCTAATTTATCATTTATCTAAGTCTAGGAATATCTGATACTTTTTTTATTTGCACTAACAGCTAAACTTTCAGAACAGGTTTTCGGGGTGTATTCCTTTCTTCTTGGGCCAAACAGTAATGATACACAAATCGAAAGGACAATTTGTATCTCCGCTGGCACAGCTTTTTTAAAGGGCTCTTATGCCGCATACACACGAGCGGACTTTACGGCGGACTTTGCCCGGCGGACTTTTCGACGTACTTTCCGACGGACTTTGTGAATGAACGGACTTGCCTACACACAATCCACCAAAGTCCGTCGAATTCGTACGTGATGACGTACGACCGGACTAAAACAAGGAAGTTCATAGCCAGTAGCCAATAGCTGCCCTAGCGTGGCTTTTTGTCCGTCGAACTAGCATACAGACGGCGGACTTTTCGACCGGACACAATTTCAACGGATAAATTTTAAACAAGTTTCAAATCTAAGTCCGTCCAACTTTTGAGAAAACAAAGTCCGCTGGAGCCCACACACATCGAATTGTCCGACGAAATCCAGTCCGCCGGGCAAAGTCCGCCGTAAAGTCCGCTCGTGTGTACGCGGCATTACACTTACAGCCAGGTTATTAATTTATTTTGCCTGGTAGAAAAATTAGAATACCCTGTTTGGCCTCATAATAATGGCAGCTAGGGCAAAACAGAGACCTCCGGCAAAGAGTTTTTCTCTGAGGTCCTGTAGAAATATAAGGGGTTTGATTTACTAAAATTGAAAAGTGCAAATCTGGTGCAGTTCTGTATGGTAGCCAATCAGCTTCTAACTTCAGCTTGTTCAATTAAGCTTTCGCAATAAAACCTGAAAGCTGATTGGTTTCCATGCAGAACTGCACCAGATTTTGCACTCTCCAGCTTTAGTAAATCAACCCCATGAAGTTGTTCAGCCCACCATTGGTCCTAGGTGGTCTTTGCTCCTTTTAAAAAAATGTAAAAAAAATCGGATTTGACAAAGTTACACACATTAATTTCTGTGCATTGTGTTTAGATGTTAGATATATTAAAAATGCCTTTGATTTAAAATGGATTTTACAGATCGGATTGATGGGGAAGGCTGGGAGACAGTACAGCGAGGAAGGCCCATCCGCTCCAGATCTTCAGCTATGACAAACAAGCCTGCTTCTAATCCAGATGCAAGACTTCCACAGAAGGATGACAGTGACAAAGAGAACATCTGTTTTAAGCCTCCAGAGGATACCAAGAAAGAGACGTCAAAGCCAGAACACCTTCCTGTACTTGTGGAACCCCCACCTAAGGAGTTACTATGCCCGTGTGAAATTCCTCGGACAGAAATCACACAGGTAGGAGCAATCCACTGAAATATCAGATTTTTAGATGCAAATCTTTGCAAGTTAACCTCAAAGAACAAAACATTTTCTATTTAAAAAAATATTTTTTAAGTCTCTCTTGCAAGTATAACTATGCCACCATGGCACCAGTGACTTATTTCCATAGCCTGCACAACAGCTTCAGTTAGGGTACACCTATTATGAGAGACAAACGAGGGCTGCCATTACTGAATTCTTACTGAAAATACTAGTTGCCTGGCTGTGTCTGGCATTATTACTGTGAGTCACAGGCCCAGAAAATGCATCATTAAAATGAGTGTCTGTTGAATGTCAGAATACCTTAAAGTGATATTAAGGTCTCATTTTTTTTTTGTTGTTTTTGTTTAAAAATAACAAACATGTTATACTCTGCTCTGTGCAGTGGTTTTGCACAGAGCAGCCCAGATCCTCCTCTTCTTGGGTTCCTTGTCGGTGCTCCTGGACCCTCTCTCCTGCCGAGTGCCCCCCAGCAAGCAGCTTGCTATGGGGACACCCGAGCAGCTGCTCTGTGTGTCCGTTTGGACACAGAGATGTGGCTTGGCCCCGCCCCCTCTCAGTCCTCATTGGCTCACTGACTTTAATTGACTGCCTTTAGAACACATTCTTAGGAAGAGAGATCAAGAATTGGCAACATACATCATTCTCTCAGGGCAGTCATACTCAAAGCCATACACACTCCCACATCTCATACTAGTGACTAAATACAATGCAGTCGTGGGGGGGAGGGGGGGTACCTAGTTTTGACAGGTACAGCTTGCACTTCCGAAGTTCGTCCCCCTCCCTGTCCGCAACCTTTTGGGACACGTTACAGGTCCCACGAGGCTGGCACCATCCACAGGGTGCAGCGTGGCTCATGCATGCGCAGTGGGAATCTGATTTTGAAGCCATAAGAAGTCCCAGTTGGCTTCCCATAGTTAACATTCTGGCACTGGGGACCTGTAGATTACCAAAGAGCCGGCCCAGTTGAGGATGGCGCTGAATTCCTCAACAGTTGAATGACCGTTTATTAAAAGTCATCAGCTACACTTTTTGTAGCTGCTGATTTTTGATTTTTTGAAACCTGGCTGAAGAACTGCAAGTGGGTTGGAGTCCTCCAGGGGAGGAAAAATGTGTATTGTTCGGGTAGGTAGATTTGTTTTTATGTGATTTAAAGGTTGCACTCTGTCTGTGTTTTACAATTTACTTAAAGATGACATTTAGGAACACATTAAGGGTCGGTTCACACTACAACGACTTGGGATCCGACTTGTCAGCCCTCAAGTCGCCCCAAGTCGCTTGACTTTGGGAATTGCATTATAGTCAATGAGAGCCGTCTTAATGTACACTACAGAAAAGGTTCCTGTACTACTAAGTCGGATCTCCATCTATATTGCAGCAACTTTACAGGAAAAAAAATTAGTTTACCCAGGCAAACCCCTCCCTCCCAGAGAGCTGATTATTCTGTGATTGGCCACAGCCAAAGTCGCCTGACCTGGAGGCGACTTGAAGTCGCGTTGTAAGTTGCCTAAAGTCACGCTGAAGTCGCATTAAAGTCGCCTTGCAAAGGCGCGCTGAAGTCCTGTTGCCCCTGTGTGAATCGGCACTAAGAAACACAAAAAAATAAATAAACAAACATACAAACTTTCATCTGCTTCTGTGTCACAGGACAGCACAAATAAGTTCACTCCTGTGACCCACAAGAGAAGTTTGGACAAAGGAGATTTGGCCATACTTCTCTTTTAATATATATTATGTTTTTAAGGTGCAAATCTAGACTTCAGATGTGATGGTATAGTTAGTCTTTAAAGGATGTCCATATAATTTGCTCTTGTAGAAGTCTGGGGTTTTAATAGTTAAAGTCTGTCATGCTGGACCAGTGTGGAACCATGCCTTTCTTTTTGCTTTGTACATTGAGGCAAGCACTGGTTAGTGGATGGAATGTCTGGGCCTGGCAGCCACAAGATATTTGCACAGAAGAGCTCCCAGCTGGATAACAACAGCAGTGGAAATTTCTATGAATGATGGACATGCAATGCACAGCCAAAAATTTGTTAGGTTTTAATTTGGCAGCAGATTGCTTAAGAATAAACTGATAGGGAACAAGCAATCAATTTTCCTGTAGTTGGCTCAAACCAGCGATTAAAGCTGTACAGTAGGCAGCATGTGGTAATTGCAAGAGGAGAAGCTAGGTAATGGAGCCGGCAGTGTGACTGGAAGAGGGTCAGGCAGGACAGTGTGAACTGACTTTTTAACTCAGTTACATTAAAGGACAGCTATATCATTAGCTGCCTTTTTGTTCTAAACAATGTTTAGCCAATATCATTCTACTGTATATGCAGTAGTAAATATTTTTAAGACCACTACATGTCTCTCATGCACTAACAACAATGGAAAATACTGAGAAACCATAAGGACATGGATGTGAATGCTTCACCGCCTATACTCATTGTTTAGTCAAGCTTTCAGTTGTACTTCTTTTTGCTTTAAAATGGTTGTTTAATGATGGTTCTGTCATGACGCTGGTCACTTGTAATATACATATAAGGTTGATGTGTGCAGTAGCCATTGCTGCCCTGCTTTAGTGCAGGGTTTGTGTATATGGGTATTTTTTTGCTTCTGAACTGATTTATTGACCATACAATTCAATATAATGCAAATACAGCCTTAATCTGGCTATAGATGGTTCAAATCTATTCGATCAGTGTATGGGCAGGCTGATTGTATTCAAGTTGATCCACTGTTAAACTTGGATACAACCAGCATGTCGGATTTTAACATGTATTTATTGCCCACATCTATAGTCGCTATAGCAAAAATCATTGTGTTGCCCCGGCACGGACAGCTCCGTGCACCCCCCCTGGCTGAACACAATAGCTCCTATTGGAGGGATTCCCCCATCAACACTGACTGTGTTAATGAGGGAATCAAGCGAAAATCACATCATCTATAGCCTGCCTTAGGGACAGCCAGTCACAACCTTTGTTCTCCCCAAACTTTGGATATGCTATTACGCTTTAGGTGTGTTTTACATTCCCTATATGTGTGCTACCATTCAACTCTATATAACGTGCAGTTTGATGAAAACGCATTAGAGATGGAGCAAGCATGATCTTTTTTTAATACACGGCATCTAAAGCACATGTAAAACGCACGGATGTGTACAGGGCCTTATACTTTGCCTAATTATTTGTGAACAGCCTGGGAATTACATTATTTTAGTGCATATAATGTTTGCATACAAATTTTGAGTTTAAACCACTGTGAGACCATTGTGTGGCAATGGCAAGGGTTTCAGCATTCCCGCATGATATATAGACAAACGTTAACAAGTTTAAAACCATAAATTTGTAATTTATACTGGGTTGCGCCTGATGGCCTATGTCATTTGCACTGTCCATGCTACTAATATGAACAGATCTATTTCTTTTCATGGAAAAAAAAAAAAAAAAATATATATATATATATATATATATATATATATATATATATATATATCATTGTGTAATAACACATTTCAAATCTTTTGTGAAATTTAAGATAATATGAAAGAAGAACATAATGGGCTGCATCTCCAGATCTTTGTACACTTGTCATCTGACTGATGAGTATCCGACACGATCGTTCTGCGTGATGAACCTATAGCCAGCAGTAGTTTGGTAGGCAGATGGGCTTCTACCTTTGCTTTTGCTTGATTCAAAAGAACAAGCCTGGAATAAACAGGTGGTACAGCAATTACCAACTGGTTAATCTGTGTGTAACATACATTATGAGCTAGCACACCATGGATCCCTTTCATAAGGACCAAGTCTTTGATAAAGAAATTACTTCACAGTGCAAATAATGCAATGTTTTGGGGTCGCTCAGGACCCCTTTGTCTCATGGCTGATGAAGGGGCCCTGTGTGGCCCCAAAATGTTGCAATATTTGCACTGTGATGTGATCTTTCTAGTAAAGACTTGCACTTTATGGCAAGGATTTATGGCATGATGTCAACACATTTCCTCACTACAAGGAATAAGCTCAGGTGGGTCCGGACCCACCTGAGCTATATTGTAGCCTGCCAATCAGAGGCGGCAGAGTCATTCCCCACTCTACAGCTGCATATATACACACCCCTGTGTACGTGTGGCTGCAGAGCAGGGAATGCCTCTGCCCTCTATGATTGGCTGTCGGCTTTGACAGCTTCCTGGCAGGACAGCTCAGGCTGGTTTGAACTCATTTCCGAACCTGCCTGAGCTCATCCCAACTTTGCAAGGAATTAAATTGTCCAATCAGAGACAGTGGGCCACACATAAAAATATATATAGATATACTGTATACATATCCTTTTTTATTATGTTGACTTTACATTTCAAAGCTAAAAAAAATGTGCAAATTTGCCTGTGTCCTGTGCTTATATATGACATTAATAATGATTGCAGTCTCCGCACTAAGGCAATGCATGAAGGGGAGAATGTACAAATGATGCATTTTACTTCAAGCACACTGGTGGATAATTTATTTTAATGGAGACTAAACACTCACTGCTCTGGTTTCTATCACTAGCTAGGGATCTATTTTATCTTATGTTTTCTGTTTACATGTTTATACTCCTGTATATTCTTTATAATAGGACTTGCCAAGTAAAGGAACACAGACATGATTGGACTAAACTCTAGCCCAGAGAATGAATCCTGTTAGACTAGGTTTGGCTTATTTTCCTTCTGTCTTGCTGGCATCTCCTTGCTCGGCATGGCAAAACTCTTTTGTAGCTGGTGAATTACGATGCATTAAACATTGGTGGTAAATAGTCAGACAGAGATTAATCTGGAGCACCCTGCCAGCAGAGGACAAATGGCAGCGACGTCTTTCAGAGTTTGTCGGTTGTTTGATTTTGGCAAGCTGTGTGAGTGATGGCAGAGCAGCTAAGACACATCTCATTTCTCTGCAGTAAGATGATGGTGACTTGTTTGTATCAACATCCAAATAGCTTCTTATAATGGGTATTGATTTGTCAGCAAACTGGCAGTGATGCGATCTTCCCCTGTAGTCTGCTCCTCCCACACTCATCATTAGTACAGCGTTCAGAATTCCAGCCAACAAGTATAGAAGGGGTTATGGCTTCCACATTAATAACAGGACTGCTAAATGATTTAGTTTGACTTCTGTTTGTTTTGTATCATCGTTTTATAGCAAATGTGCACATATAGATCAAAAACATCTGCAGTAAATCCTATATTTGATAATTGTCTACAGAGGTCATTTAAATTCTCACTTTAAGTAAGTTTTTTTTAATTTATTGCTAATTTTATCATATGTATACAAAATAATGTAGTATTCAGGGTCCCCGATTTAAGCATTTTTAGGAGCCAGAAAGCATGTGTTTCCACTGACAACTCCTGAAACCTCTCAGAAAAGTCAGGCAGCAGCTGTACTTTTTGGCACATTGGCTACTTGTCTCCTGGGATTTGTGTATTCCTGACGTAGTGCAATATTATTTGCCAAAGTTTAAAGGGTAACTCCACTTTCGTGGGGAAAAAACAGCAAATAAAAAAAATATAGCATATACAGTTGTAACACAAACCATATTGCAATTGAATGTTCTTAAAAATGACCTTTCCTTTTTGATCTGCAGTGCTGTAATTTTCTGTAAAATTGAATGCAATATGGCAACCTGAAGGCCTTCTGTACACAGTCAGTGTACAGTGTAGTAGGTGGGACTGCTGGACCCCTCCCACAGCTCTGCTTGCTGCATAGACTATGCACAGCACAGTGATGGTGTCACTGCTACTCTTACAAGGTAATATCTGGGGTTGCAGGGGCGTAGCTAGCACATCTGGCACCTGGGGCTGGTCACCCCCCCCCCCAAGAAAAATGGTATGTAGAAATACAGCGGCGCTGTGCCAAAACCGTGGGTGTGATCAGATTGCATCAACAGTGGGAGGAGCATAAATGGCCATATTCTTTATTGACTGTGCCACAAGCAAGTATGTAACAAACAATACAAACCTCAGTACACTCATTTTAATAAAATAAAGCTGTTCTATTGCATATCCTTTACTACACACAGCTAACCTTAAAGTGATATTAAAGTCTTGTTTATTTTTTAAATAACAAACATGTTATACTTACCTGCCTGGATCAAGAGGGGGCTCAGCTAAGTATTAGGTGAGGCTGGGGGGGGGGGGCTGCTGCACACAGAGTTTTTTTACCTTCATGTATAGAATGCATGAAGGTAAAAGACCTGTTGCCTTTACAACCACTTTTAACAAGAAATGTGCAGTACTTAGAATGCAGTAGTCAGGAGTAGGAAATGTAAAACACAGTGAGGAGAATTTATAAAAACTGGTGTAGTTAAAATCTGGAACAGCCGCACATGGCAACCAATCAGCTTCTATCTTCAGCTTGTTCACCTTTGATGAAGGATGAAATGAAATAAAGGCTATGAGCTGATTGGTTGCCATGCACAGCTGCTCCAAATTATGTCTGCTCTAGTTTTGATAAATTCACCTAAGGGCTCATTCCGACAGGCAGGTCCTGTATGCTGAGCCACTTTTTGCTGCATCTGCATCCACCAGAGAGCTTCATCTATAGAAATGGGTGCACAGATCCGAATGCAGACACTGTGCATTCAGGTACATGCTTCCCTTCCTGTCTGCAAGTCAAATTTTTACATTCGACTATGTACACTTACTGTATAAGCCCACTTACTTACTCACATCGCGGCCATCTATACATAACATATTAATAACTATAAAGATAAAAAATTCCATTTAAGTATAAAAATTAAGAAAAATTGATTAAAAATAAAATATCTTAAAATAGACAAAGATACACTAATTCATCATAAGGGATAGCTCAAAATAAATGATAAAGGTCATAAAACAATACAAATATGCATAATTGTACAGCTATCACAGCTTATAGTGCCTTACTTGTGAGTATGTTTGACTCATCTTTTATTAGAATAAATTGGTTTTAAACGGAGAGCGCTAGATCTCGCCATTCTGTTATTATACATATTCTGATCGTTGCACACTCAGGGAGCTTGTCAAGCTTACAGTAAGTGTGTGGAATTGAGGACTTCCGGTGTCAGCTTTACACCAGTCCCTTGTGATATCCCCAGAAGGGAACTGCTTTATTTGACCCACTGGTGAAACAGGGGTCAAATTGTGAGGTGAGCAGCCTAATACACAAGTGGAAGAGAGCACAGTTTATTTGGATAATCTTACACAAATGGTGGATTGTTTTCTGTCACCTGTTTTACTCATTTGTTTTCATGGACTGGAATATTTAGTTCATGTCTTCATTGTATTGTTTATGCACATTGTATTTTTAGTAGAGCAACACTGTTTATTTATGCATCTACAGTATCTCAAAAGTGAGTACACCCCTTACGTTTTTGTAAATTATTTATTATATCTTTTCATGTGACAACATTGAAGAAATTACACTTTGCTACAATGTAATGTAGTGAGTGTACAGCTTGTATAACAGTGTAAACTTGCTGTCTCCTCAAAATAACTCAACACACAGCCATTAATGTCTAAACCGCTGGCAACAAAAGTGAGTACACCCCTAATTGAAAATGTCCAAATTGGGCCCAAAGTGTCAATATTTTGTGTGGCCACCATTATTTTCCAGCACTGCCTTAACTCTCTTGGGCATGGAGTTCACCAGAGCTACACAGGTTGCCACTGGAGTCCTCTTCCACTCCTCCATGATGACATCATGGAGGTGGTGGGTGTTAGAGACCGTCAACCAGATGTGTACAAAGACAAGTGTGTCTTGTCTACAGTCAAGCATGGTGGTGGGAGTGTCATGATCTGGGGCTGCATGAGTGCTGCTGGCACCATGAATGCCAACATGTACTGAGACATACTGAAGCAGAGCATGACCCCCTTCCTTTCGGAGATGGAGCCGCAGGACAGTATTCCAACATGATAACAACCCCAAACACACCTCCACGAGGACCACTGCCTTGCTAAAGAAGCTGAGGGTAAAGGTGATGGACTGGCCAAGCAGACTCCAGACCTAAACCCTATTGAGCATCTGTGGGGCATTCTCAAATGGAAGGTGGGGAGCGCAAGGTCTCGAACATCCACCAGCTCCGTGATGTCGTCATGGAGGAGTGGCAGAGCACTCCAGTTGCAACCTGTGAAGGTCTGGTGAACTCCATGCCCAAGAGGGTTAATGCAGTGCTGGAAAATAATGGTAGCCACACAAAATATTGACACTTTGGGCCCAAGTTGGACATTTTCACTTAGGGGGATACTCACTTTTGTTGTTTAGACATTAATGGCTGTATGTTGAGTTATTTTGAGGGGACAACAAATTTACACTGTTATACAAGCTGTACACTCACTACATTACATTGTAGAAAAGTGTCATTTCTTCAGTGTTGTCACATGAAAAGATATAATAAAATATTTACAAAAATGTGAGGGGTGTACTCACTTTTGTGAGATACTGTATATACCTGTTCCAAATAGGACAACTCACAGCACCTGTTTACTGTACTTACTGATGCCTGATACATGTAAATACAGCCTTTTCTGTTTCTGACAAAGAATAGGTGCAGGTGCTCCCCCTCCCAAATGGTGCTTGTGGCCAAACTGCGCTGACAGAATGAGGATCTTAAAGGGGCATGGTTAAAAAAAAGACTCAGCCTACTTGCTGTTTACGTGGCACACACATGCCACAGTCCTTGTACACGATATGCTTTCATTTCTATGCTGTAAGTGAGAGTCTAATAGACACTTACAACACTCAGCACAATCATTTTATTAATTTTTTTAAAGTCTGGTACACACTGGATGAATATCGACTGATTCAACAGAAACTGGATGACATTTGGCTAGTGTATACAACAACAAAAAAAGAAGGAGAGCGCACCAACCTAGTGCATTACCACTGGTATACTTTATTAGAGCATAAAAACAGCAAAAAATATACTCACAAATGAGCTATCGAAACCAGCTTTGAAAAGGGCGCAAATGCACTGTTCTGTGAATCGACACACCAGGACCTATTGTTAAGAGGGTCAGACCGGTGCAAATGGCCAATGGCTAACGCGTTTCGGGGGAGCACCCCTTCAGACCCTGAGCGGGCTCTGAAGAAAGGGGTGCTCCCCCGAAACACGTTAGCCATTGGCCATTTGCACCGGTCTGACCCTCTTGGCAATAGGTCCTGGTGTGTCGATTCACAGAACAGCGCATTTGCGCCCTTTTCAAAGCTGGTTTTGATAGCTCGTTTGTGAGTATATTTTTTGCTGTTTTTATGCTCTAATAAAGTATACCAGTGGTAATGCACTAGGTTGGTGCGCCCTCCTTCTTTCTTTTTTGTTTCTTTCTAGCTTGAATACCCATTGTTTAAAGGAGGGCTGCAAGACGTTAGGCATTACCTTTTTTAGGTGGTCGCACCACATGTTCAGTTCCTGGACACCTGAGCGCAGGAGAGATTTTTACAGTGTATACAACAGCCTGTCCGACAGAAGCTAACGTCCAGCTTTTTTTGAACTGACATGCTGGAAAACCAAAAGCCGATCGGCATCGGATCAGAGCTGGTAGCGAATGGCTGCGAGTGCTGACTGGTGTTTCTGATGGGGGGGGGGGGGTTAGCCCTGGGGGGGGGAGTCCCCCTGTCAGAACACAATAGCTCACCGTGCAGTAACTATGCAATGTTTCTGAGCATCTTAGTTTCTTTTCTTTCAGCCTGCTGGGTTTAACGACAAAAAAACTGCCTGTGTATACCCGGCATAAGTCTTTCTTGCAACATTAACAAGATTAATCATTTACAGTCAGATAATATTTGGTAACAAAGATGCCTATAGACTACAAACGAAGTTTGTGAAAATATTTGACATAAGGATTTAGCATTAATTCCCAAGGGGACGTAGTCTAAATCCAGGAGTCTGGTGAACTCATCCGAAATGAAGCCTCAGTAAAAGGTTCTCGGACATGTCTGACCCATAAGGGAAAAGTCATTAGCCATATGTCACCTGCGAGGCAGGTGAAGCAGAAAGCTTCCAGAAAAAAAATTGTATTTAAAAGGAGGAGAGAGTAGACAGATATGGATATATACTATTTTCAGCCTACCTTAAAGAAGAACTTCACAAAATGTAGTGACTACTTAGCAACCAGCAACTTTTGAGACAGTAAACACCTTGGTCAGAAGTATGTAAAATATAGCATTAAGAGTGCAGTGGTCAGAGTATGCATTGTACAACAAGATGTAGATGGTGCAGGGCTCAGGAGTGTATAAAACACAAAATCCAGGGCTCAGGACTGCATATTTCCCAGAATGCAGGGCTCAAGAGTATACAGTATAACGACCACAGTGCAGGGCTCATAAATATGCATTGTACAGGGTGCAAGGCTCAGGAGTGGGTAACACACAGGCCTAAGTACAACTGAGTATTACCTTTCCCCAAAGCCCCCTCTAGTACATAGCCCCCCCCCCCCCCAAATCCCTTCCCACTACATTATGGCAGAGAAAGGGGCTGCTGTTGAAGAACAGCTAATACTTGAGAAGTCCCCAGGACCAGTTGGGGATGAGAGCTGTAGGGGGAGTTGCTGGTGCAACTGACCTCCTACCTGATGTCATATGGCTGGTGCATGGAGGGTTCTAAGTCTGAGCTGCCCAAAGAGGTGTACTGTCATTTGTAAACACAGAAGTTAGTAGAGGAAGCAAGTAGTGCAGAAAACTTCCTTTCATGACTTCAAGTGACAAGTTGGTGATCACAGAGCTAGCGTCAGAGATGGCAGTAGGGCATACTGCTGTGTTTCAGCTGAAAAAAGCTGTGCGTTTAACTTCAAAAGAACTTCAAATACAGCAAATAGAAAACTAAATTTTTAAGCACTGACCTGCCTAATGATAGCTCTGGACCCTCCTCCAGGCCCTTGCATCAGAATAGCAAACAGCATGTTGTTGCTTTATGGCATGCATTTCAGAATCAGTAAATGGCTTGTGTTAAGGCATGGCTTGGGTTCCACAGACAGGAAATGGTCATATCACTAAACTTACAGTGCATCCGGAATATATTCACAGTGCTTCACTTTTTCCACATTCTCTTATGGTACAGCCTTATTGAAAAATTGATTAAATTCATAATTGTTCTCAAAATTCTACAAACAATACCCCATAATGACAATGTGAAATGTGAAAGAAGTTTGTTTAAAAACATTGCAAGTTTATTAAAAATAAAAAACGAAAAAAAAATCACATGTATATAAGTATTCACAATAATATAATGAATAATGTGTAATAATGTTTAATAATAGTATTAGTAATACAGTAATAAGTAATACATAATAATAGCAATAATATTATTAGCACTGTGTGGGAACACCATTTATGTTGGCAGCTGCTTTGTTTATTTATTTTGGTTTGCGCATTAGTACTTTCACTTGACATATAAGTATTCACAACCTTTGCCATGACACTCAAACTTAAGCTGAGGTGCATCCTGTTTCCACTGATCATCCCTGAGATGTTTCCACAACTTGATTGAAGTCTACCTGTGGTAAGTTCAGTTGATTGGACATGATTTGGAAAGGCAGACACCTGTCTTCATATGGTCCCACAGTTAACAGTGAATGTCAGAACACAAACCAAGCCATAAAGTCCAAGGAATTGTCTGTAGACCTTCGAAACAGGATTTTATCAGGGTACATAAAAATTTCTGCAGCATTGAAGGTCCCAGTGAGCTTAAGTTTGGAACCACCAGGACGATTTCTCGAGCGGGCCGTCTGGCCAAACTGAGCGATCAGGGGGAGAAGGGCCTTAGTCAGGGAGGTGACCAAGAATCTGACAGAGCTCCAGCGTTTTTCTGTAAAGAGAGGAGAACCTATCAGAAGAACAGCCAACTCTGCAGCACTCCACCAATGAGGCCTGTATGGTAGAGGGGCTGGGCGGAAGCCACTCCACAGGAAAAGGCACATGACAGCCCATCTGGAGCTTGCCAAAAGGCACCTGAAGGACTCTGACCATGAGAAACAACATTCTCTGGTCTGATGAAACAAAGATTGAACTCTTTGACCTGAATGGCAAGCGTCATGTCTGCAGGAAACCAGGGACCGCTCATCACCTGGCCAATACCATCCCTACAGTGAAGCATGGTGGTGGCAGCATCATGCTGTGAGGATGGAAACCAGTCAGGATTGAGGGAAAGATGAATGCAGGACTGTACAGAGACATCCTTGATGAAAACCTGTTCCAGAGCGCTCTGGAGCTCAGACTGGGGCAAAGGTTCATCTTTAAACAGGACAAAGACCCTAAACACACAGCCAAGATAACAAAGAAGTGGCTACGGGACAACTCTGTGAATTCCCTTGAGTGGCCCAGCCAGAGTCCAGACTTGAACCCGATTGAACATCGCTGGAGAGATATGAAAAGGCTGTGCACTGACGCTCCCCATTCAACCTGATGGAGCTTGAGAGGTCCTGCAAAGAAGAAGGAGAAACTGCCCAAAAATAGGTGTGCCATGCTTGTAGCATCAAACTCAAAAAGACTTGAGGCTGTAAATGGTGCCAAAGGTACTGAGCAAAGTTACATAGTTACATAGTAGGTGAGGTTGAAAAAAGACACAAGTCCATCAAGTCCAACCTATGTGTGTGATTATGTGTCAGTATTACATTATATATCCCTGTATGTTGCGGTCATTCAGGTGCTTATCTAATAGTTTCTTGAAGCTATCAATGCTCCCCGCTGAGACCACCGCCTGTGGAAGGGAATTCCACATCCTTGCCGCTCTTACAGTAAAGAACCCTCTACGTAGTTTAAGGTTAAACCTCTTTTCTTCTAATTTTAATGAGTGTCCGCGAGTCTTGTTAAACTCTCTTCTGCGAAAAAGTTTTATTTCTATTGTAGGGTCACCAGTATGGTATTTGTATATTGAAATCATATCCCCTCTCAAGCATCTCTTCTCCAGAGAGAATAAGTTCAGTGCTTGCAACCTTTCCTCATAACTAAGATCCTCCAGACCCTTTATTAGCTTTGTTGCCCTTCTTTGTACTCGCTCCATTTCCAGTACATCCTTCCAGAGGACTGGTGCCCAGAACTGGACAGCATACTCCAGGTGCGGCTGGACCAGAGTCTTGTAGAGTGGGAGAATTATCGTTTTATCTCTGAAGTTGATCCCCTTTTTAATGCATGCCAATATTCTGTTTGCTTTGTTAGCAGCAGCTTGGCATTGCATGCCATTGCTGAGGCTATCATCTACTAGGACCCCCAGGTCCTTTTCCATCCTAGATTCTCCCAGAGGTTCTCCCCCTAGTGTATAGATTGCATTCATATTTTTGTCACCCAAATGCATTATTTTACATTTTTCTACATTGAACCTCATTTGCCATGTAGTTGCCCACCCCATTAATTTGTTCAGATCTTTTTGCAAGGTTTCCACGTCCTACAGAGAAGTTATTGCCCTGCTTAGCTTAGTATCGTCTGCAAATACAGAGATTGAACTGTTTATCCCATCCTCCAGGTCGTTTATGAACAAATTAAATAGGATTGGTCCCAGCACAGAACCCTGGGGAACCCCACTACCCACCCCTGACCATTCTGAGTACTCCCCATTTATCACCACCCTTTGAACTCGCCCTTGTAGCCAGTTTTCAATCCATGTACTCACCCTATGGTCCATGCCAACGGACCTTATTTTGTATAGTAAATGTTTATGGGGAACTGTGTCAAATGCTTTTGCAAAATCCAGATACACCACGTCTACGGGCCTTCCTTTATCTAGATGGCAACTCGCCTCCTCATAGAAGGTTAATAGATTGGTTTGGCAAGAACGATTCTTCATGAATCCATGCTGTTTACTGCTAATGATACCGTTCTTATTACTAAAATCTTGTATATAGTCCCTTATCATCCCCTCCAAGAGTTTACATACTATTGATGTTAGGCTAACTGGTCTGTAATTCCCAGGGATGTATTTTGGGTCCTTTTTAAATATTGGTGCTACATTGGCTTTTCTCCAATCAGCTGGTACCATTCCAATCAGTAGACTGTCTGTAAAAATTAGGAACAACGTTCTGGCAATCACTTGACTGAGTTCCCTAAGTACGCTCGGATGCAAGCCATCTGGTCACGGTGATGTATTAATGTTAAGTTTCTCAAGTCTAATTTTAATTCTGTCCTCTGTTAACCATGGAGGTGCTTCCTGTGTTGTGTCATGAGGATAAACACTGCAGTTTTGGTTACTGAAGCCCCCCGATTCACTCGTGAAGACTGAGGAGAAGAATAAATTCAGTACCTTCGCCATCTCCCCATCCTTTGTAACCAGATGTCCTTCCTCATTCTTTATGGGGCCAATATGGTCTGTCCTCCCTTTTTTGCTGTTTACATACTTAAAGAATTTCTTGGGATTTTTTTTGCTCTCCTTCGATATGTGTCTTTCATGTTCTATCTTAGCCGTCCTAATTGCACCCTTACATTTCTTGTTGCATTCTTTATAAAGTCTGAATGCTGAGTATGATCCCTCAACCTTGTATTTTTTGAAGGCCTTCTCCTTTGCTTTTATATGCATTTTTACATTGGAGTTAAGCCATCCAGGACTTTTGTTCGCTCTTTTAAATGTATTACCCAATGGGATACATTGGCTAATGCCCTTATTTAATATGCTCTTAAAGCAAACCCATCTCTCTCTCGTATTCTTTGTTCCTAATATTTTATCCCAATTTATGCCTTTTAGCAAGGTTTGTAGTTTAGGGAAGTTGGCTCTTTTGAAATTCAGTGTCTTTGTATTCCCTTTAGGTTTCCTATTTGTGTGATTTATACTGAAACTAATTGACCTGTGATCGCTGTTACCTAAATTGCCCCGTATTTCCACATCCGTGATCAGGTCTGTATTGTTGGTAAGCAGTAGATCCAGTAATGTTTTATTTCTAGTTGGTGCGTCTACCATCTGACCCATAAAATTGTCCTGCAAGACATTAAGGAACTGGCGAGCCTTAAAAAAATGCGCGGTTCCCTCTGCCCAGTCTATGTCTGGATAATTATTGAGCAAAAGCTGTGAATATTTATGTACATGTGAATTTTTAGATTTTTTATTTTTATTAAGTTTGCAAAGATTTCAAACAAAGTTCTTTCATTATAAGCGGAGTTTGTAGAATTTTTAGGAAAATATTGAATTTAATCCATTTTGGAATAAGGCTGTAACATAACAAAATGTGGAAAAAGTAAAGTGCTGTGAATACTTTCCGGATGCACTGTAAATACTTAGCCAGTCAGCAAATTGGAGAAAAGCTCCCTTTATGCATTATGGGCAATTGCATTGTTTAGGGAAGTGCAAACATAGGCGAAAAATTTATAAAACAAAACCAATGGTGATCTGGCACAGTACAAAACCAAGGAAAACAAGGAGGTGGTGATCAGGACCAGGGTGAAAGGTGTGTGTTGGTTCTAGCAAAAATTGAGGAAATTGCTGGCATAATAAAAAAAAAAAAGACAAAGCAAAAGGGGGGGGGGGCTAAATAGTAATAAAGTGTGTAAAACATGGCCTAAGAGAAATAAACATGAAAGAAAACACAACAAAGAGGCAAGACGGAATCCACAATATCCGTACATCTATTAGTAATCAGATAAGAAGGGTGAGTATGATGCCATATTATTCAAGCCCTTGGGAGCCAATGTTTGCACAGTAAACATCCTGTGAAATTATTTTTGTAGCAACAGGCGATTTCTTACATGTTTCTGTCTGATCATTGCTATGGCTCTTAGTTCATGTGTTTGATGCTGCGGCAGGTTTGTCATGATCAATACTCTTTTGCTGATAGTGGTTGTCAATGGCAACCCTGGTATCACTTTATGTTTTTGAAAATGACACCTAAAAAGTCCAGTGTTTTCCCACATAGACTAGAAAACAGGAACATTTCAAAATATATAGTATATACAAAAATCTGTGTCACAATTGAAATATTGCCAGATGGTGTACTTATAACCAGCGAGAATGAGTAAAAAAAAGAACCACATGGGTTCAAAGAGGCTTTTTAATATTTTATCAGCTTGATCCGCTTGAATAAGAAACTCTCGGAGGTTCTCACTATGCCTATAAGTATGTAAAGGTGGCAGTTTCATCTCACTATAAAGATTGCTGCCACATTTAAGTATACAGTATATGTACAGTATATCTTTTAACATTTTTTTTAAATCTTTCAGAAAGAAAGTGGTTTGTCTGTACATAAAGGATCCTATTATTCTTAGAACATCATTTATCTTGACTAGCCATTAAACCTGACAGAGGCAATAAAAACCTAACAGGGGGTGTAATCCTTCCCTACTCCATATAAAGCTAAAAAAAAAATAGTTACAATTCAAGCTGAATTTCCTTGCAGTCCACTCTCATGCAGCTCCCTGTATATTGGCAGTGTACCATCTGAAACACGCTGTGTAACTCTCTGTCTGTTTCTAGTATCACCATTCTCATGCAAAGCAGGTTAGAATCTGCTCAGTGGAGAAACTTCTTAGTACTGATATTTTTTTGCATGCCTCATACTGTATGGGAGAGACAGAAAGGATCCTGTGGTGGGTGTGTTTTAAACTAGTCTTCACAAGAAGATCTCAAACGAGCAAAAAAAAAGGGACTGATGCTGATAAATGTACTACAAAAACGTATTGAAACTGTACACATGCATTTCAAGGTTTCATTTTGACTTGAGCATACAGTTGTGCTCATAAGTTTACATACCCTGGCAGAGTTTATAATTTCTTGGCCATTTTTCAGAGAATATGAATAACACAAAGCATTTCTTTCACTAATGGTTAGTGTTTGGCTGAAGCCATTTATTATCAATCAACTGTGTTTACTCTTTAAATTATAATGGCAACAGAAACTACCCAAATGACCCTGATCAAAAATTTGCATACCTTGGTGATTTTGGCCTGATAACATGCACACACGTTGACACAAAGGGGTTTGAATGGCTATTAAAGGTAACTATCCTCACCTGTGATCTGTTTGCTTGTAAATAGTATGTGTGTATAAAAGGTCAATGAGTTTCTGGATTCCTGACAGACCCTTACATCTTCCATCCAGTGCTGCACTGACGTTTCTGCATTCTGAGTCATGGGGAAAGCAAAAGAATTGTCAAAGGATCTGCGGGAAAAGGTAGTTGAACTGGAGAAAATAGGAAAAGTGTATAAAAAGATATTCAAGGAACTGAGAATGCCAATCAGCAGTGTTCAAACTCTAATGAAGAAGTGGAAAATGAGGGGTTCTGTTGAAAGCAAACCACGGTCAGGTAGACCAACTACCAACTAAAATTTCAGCCACAACTGCCAGGAAAATTGTTTGGGGTGCAAAGGAGAACCCACAAATAACTTCAGGTGAAATACAGGACTCTCTGCAAACATGTTGTGGCTGTTTCAAGATGCACAATAAGGAGGCACTTGAAGATAGATGGGCTACATGGTTGAGTCGCCAGGAGAAAGCCATTACTACGCAAATGCCACAAAGTATCCCGCTTACAATACACCAAACAGCACAGAGACAAGCCTCAAACCTTCTGGCACAAAATCATTTGGAGTGATGAGACCAAAATTTAGCTTTTTGGCCACAATCATAAATACTACATTTGGAGAGGAGTCAACAAGGCCTATGAGGAAAGGTACACCATTCCTACTGTGAAACACGGAGGTGGATCGCTGATGTTTTGGGGATGTGTGAGCTACAAAGGCACAGGAAATTTGGTCAAAATTGATGGGAAGATGAATGCAGTATGTTATCAAAAAATACTGGAGGAACATTTTTATTCATCAGCCAGGAAGCTGTGCATGGCACGTATTTGGACATTCCAACATGACGATCCAAAACACAAAGCAAAGTCGACCTGTGATTGGCTACAGCAGAATAAAGTGAAGGTTCTGGAGTGGCCATCTCAGTCTCCTGACCTCAATATCATTGAGCCACTCTGGGGAGATCTCAAATGTGCAGTTCATGCAAGACAGCCAAAGAATTTAGAAGAACTGGAGGCTTTTTGCCAAGAGGAATGGACAGCTTTACCATCTGAGAAGATAAAGAGCCTCATCCACAAATACCACAAAAGACTTCAACCTGTCATTGATGTTAAAGGGGCAATACACGGTATTAAGAACTGGGGTATGTAAACTTTTGATCAGGGTCATTTGGGTAGTTTCTGTTGCCATTATGATTTAAAAAGAGTAAACACAATTTATTGATATTAAATGGCTTCAGCCAAACACTAACCATGAGTGAAAGAAAAGTTTTGTATTATCATTCATAGTCTCTGAAAAATGGCCAAGAAATCATAAATTCTGCCAGGGTATGTAAATCTATGAGCACAACTGTACCTTTAAGGAAATAACACCAAAAGGGCTACTTATTTGGCATGAAGATCTATGCATACAGCCAGTAAAATAAGTATTGAACACGTTATCATTTTTCTAGGTAGAAATACACTATATTACCAAAAGTATTGTGGCACCTGGCTTTACACGCATATGAACTTTAATGGCATCCCAGTCTTAGTCCGTAGGGTTCAATATTGAGTTGGCCCACCCTTTTCAGCTATAACAGCTTCAACTCATCTGGGAAGGCTGTCCACAAGGTTTAGGAGTGTGTCTATTGGAATGTTTGACTATTCTTCCAGAAGCGCACTTGTGAAGTCAGGCACTGATGTTGAAGAGAAGGCCTGGCTCGCAGTCTCCACTCTAATTCATCTCAAAATTGTTCTATCGGTTGAGGTCAGAACTCTGTGCAGGCCAGTCAAATTCCTTCACTCCAAACTCACTCATCTATTTCTTTATGGGTCTTGCTTTGTGCACTGGACCAAATCATTTGGTGGAGGGGGGAATTCTGGTGTGGGGTTGTTTTTTAGGGGTTCGGCTTGGCCCCTTAGTTCCAGTGAAAGGAACTCTTAAGGTGTCAGCATACCAAGACATTTTGGATAATTTCATGCTCTCAACTTTGTGTGAACAGTTTGGGGATGGCCCCTTCCTGTTTCAATATGACTGCTCACCAGTGCACAAAGCAAGGTCCATAAAGACATGGATGAGCAAATTTGGGGTAGAGGAACTTGACTAGCCTGCACAGAGACCTGACCTTAACCAGAGTCCTGACCTAAACACCTTTGGGATAAATTAAGCGCAGACTGCGAGCCAGGCCTTCTCTCCAACATCAGTGCCTGACCTCACAAATGCGCTTCTGGAAGAATGGTCAAACATTCCCATAGACACTCCTAAACCTTGTGGACAGCCTTCCCAGAAGAGTTGAAGCAGTTATAGCTGCAAAGGGTGAGCTAACTGAATATTGAACCCTATGGACTAAGACTGAGATGCCATTAAAGTTCCTGTGCGTGTAAATTCAGGCGTCCCAATACTTTTGGTAATATAGTGTATTTCTAAAGGTGTAATTGACGTGAAATTTTCACTACATGTCGGTAACAACCCATGCAATCCATACATACAAAGAAACCATTAAGTTGAGAAATTAAGTTTTGTGTAAAAAAAATGGAATGACACAGAGAAAAGTATTGAACACATGAAGAAAGAGAGGTGCAAAGAGGCATGGAAAGCCAAGACACCAGCTGAAATCTACCAGTAGTTAGAAAGCAATCCTACCCCATTGTCAGTGCAAATTAATATAAGCTACTTCCGTCTCAACTGATGGCCTATAAAAAGTGTGTTTGATTACCAAGGTGTCACACAAGAAGCATCTCATGATGGGTAAAAGCAAAAAGCTCTCTCAAGACCTTTGTAACCTTATTGTTGCAAAACATACTGATGGCATTGGTTACAGAAGGATTCCTAAACCTCTGAATGTTCCAGTGAGTGCTGTTAGTGCCATAATCCGGAAGTGGAAAGAACATAATTTCACCTTAAACTAGCCACTGACAGCTGCTCTTCGCAAGATTTCTGACAGAGGAGTGTAAAGAATTATCAGAAAAGTTGTCCAAGAGCCAAGGACCACTTGTGGAGAGCTTTAGAAAGATTTGGAATTAGGAGGTACAATTGTTTCAAAGAGAACAATAAGTGATGCACTGAACCGCCATGGCTTGTATACACGCTCACCACGCAAGACTCCATTGCTGAAGAAAAAGCATGTTGAAGCTCGTTTAAAGTTTGCTGCACAACATTTAGAGAAGCCTGTGAAATACTGGGAGAATATAGTCTGGTCAGGTGAGACCAAAATTGAACTCTTTGTATGCCAAAATACACACCATGTTTGGAGGTCAAATGGCACTGCACATCACCCCAAAAACACCCCCATACCAACAGTGAAGTTTGGAGGTGGGAACATCATGGTGTGGGGCTGTTTTGTACTGTCAAACTTCATATCCTTGAAGGAAGGATGAAAGGAAAAATGTAGCAAAAACATTCTTGACAAAAATCTGCTTCCATCTACCAGGATGAAACGAGGGTGGACATTTCAGCAAGACAACGATCCCAAACACAAAGCCAAGGAAACTCTCAATTGGTTTCAAAGAAATAATTTAAAGCTGCTAGAATGACCCAGCCAATCACCTGACTTGAATCCAATAGAAAATCTGTGGAGAGAACTAAAGATTAGAGTTCATACTAGAGGCCCACGGAACCTTCAAGATTTGAAGACTGTGTGTAAGAATGGGCCAAAAATCACACCTGAGCAATGAATGTGACTAGTTCTTCATACCGGAGGTGTCTTGAAGCTGTAATTACCAATAAAAGATTTTGTTCAAAATATTAAATACATTTCAGCTAGCGTGTTTCCCTGTGTCATTCCATTTTATTACACATATCTCAATTTCTGAAAATTTCATGTCATGTCAGTAGCACCTTTAGAAGTTTACCTAGAAAAATAGTGATGTGTTCAATACTTATTTTACCCGCTGTATATGCTATTTACTTGCTTGCAACCATATACTACTTCTTTAATCCACACAGAGCAAGTGGGATTTGACCCACAGTGTGAAGTGAGACAACTATTAAGCCTAGTACATGCTATTAGATTTTTTTCGTGCAATCCAGCGGATTGACGGAAAAAAAACTGACAGCTTTGGTCGGAGCCACTGTACTAACGATCCAATGTTAGTTCAGCGACCTCCCCTGCTGAGCTGTTGTGTTTTGACAGGGGGATGGCCCCCCCCCGCCAGAACACTTCGGTCTGATCGGCCTCTGAATTTCCAGCATGCACGGCCTGCTTCTGTCGGACCGGTTGCCATACACACTGGACAAATGTCAGCCATTTTTTATTGAACCGACTGATGTCGCCCAACATTCGGCCCGTGTGTACTAGGCTTTAGTCACATCACTTACCTGTAATGAAGTATATTCCACGTTGCGTGGGCAGCTGGTTCTTGGAGAAGTCTTCGCTGTAGGGATGCCTGTGCTCTTCCTGTCCGTAACTTTCAGTTCTGCAGTGGTTAACAGATTTGAGTCTTCGGGCAGAACAGCAGTCTGACAGGGACACCCGCTCCTTCCTCTTTTTCCATAGAGAAAAGTTCTTTCATTGATTACAATGCTTGTAACATTATCTGTGAATGAGAGATAATCCTGTGACTGATCAGGCTCTTCCTCATTCACAGATAGTTGAATTAATGAAAGAACTTTTATCAATTGGGGGGGGGGGGGGGGGTTAATATATGATCATCTTTAATGCTGTTCTGTCTGAAGACCCAAAACTGGTTACCAGGATCCAGCAGCCTGCACAACATAAAACATACATCATTACAGGCAAGTGATGTGACTAAGGCTGTAGGAATTTTTTTTCAAAGCTAGACTTCAGTTTTAAAAAATGTTTCTCTTATTAACTACTCATGCAGCCTCTGTGCCTGTTATCCTTAGATGCAGAGAAGGCATTCCATCACCTGGATTAAGGAATCTTGCACACCAGCCTAACCCAAATAAGCGTGATCACTGTTTTCATTAATAAAATGATGGCCCTATATTCTTTCCCCACTGGCAAGATTAGGGTTAATTGTCTGCTCTAAGATTTGACAGTCATATCCGACAGGACGAGACAGGGCTGACCACTGTCCCCATGCTTGTCATGCTTGTACGTTTTACCAATAGAACTCCTGCCTAAAACCTTGAGAGCAAAAAATGAAATGCAGACATAACAGAGACACCACTCACAAGGGAAACTTCTTCACAGATGCCTTCATTTTGTATATTACTATCCCTAGGATTGTTTTCCTCTCCCTGCTTTGGGAACTTGAGTTCTTTGGCCAATGTAGTAATTTTAACCACTTGCCGACCGCCTACCGCATATATACTGCGGCAGAATGGCACGGGCAGGCAAAATCACGTACCCATACGTGATCTGCCTCCCGCGGGCGGGGGGTCCGATCGGACCCCCCCCCGGTGCCATCGGCGGTCGGCATTTGACTGGGAGCGTCGGGAGGCGAGGGGGAGACCATCCGATCGTGGCCCCCCCCTCGCGATCGCTCCCAGCCAATGGGAATCCTCCTCTGCCTGTGTGTCGTTTCACACAGGCAGAGGATGTGATGTCATCTCTCCTCTGTCTGGCAGTTTCCGTTCCAGCGCCGAGGAGAGATGACATGTAAGTGCACAACACACACACACACACAGTAGAACATGCCAGGCATACTTTACACCCCCGATCCCCCCCCGATCGCCCCCCCGATCCCCCCCCAATCACCCCCCCCCCTGTCACAAACTGACATTAGCAGTATTTTTTTTTTTTTTTTTTTCTGATTACTGCATAGTGTCAGTTTGTGACAGTTAGTGTTAGGGCAGTGAGTGTTAGGCCCCCTTTAGGTCTAGGGTACCCCCCTAACCCCCCCTAATAAAGTTTTAACCCCTTGATCACCCCCCCTCACCAGTGTCGCTAAGCGATCCTTTTTCTGATCGCTGTATTAGTGTCGCTGGTGACGGTAGTTAGTGAGGTAAATATTTAGGTTCGCCGTCAGCGTTTTATAGCGTCAGGGACCCCCATATACTACCTAATAAATGTTTTAACCCCTTGATTGCCCCCTAGTTAACCCTTTCACCACTGATCACCGTATAACTGTTACGGGTGACGCTGGTTAGTTCGTTTATTTTTTATAGTGTCAGGGCACCCGCCGTTTATTACCGAATAAAGGTTTAGCCCCCCGATCGCCCGGCGGTGATATGCGTCGCCCCAGGCAGCGTCAGATTAGCGCCAGTACCGCTAACACCCACGCACGCAGCATACACCTCCCTTAGTGGTATAGTATCTGATCGGATCAATATCTGATCTGATCAGATCTATACTAGCGTCCCCAGCAGTTTAGGGTTTCCAAAAACGCAGTGTTAGCGGGATCAGCCCAGATACCTGCTAGCACCTGCGTTTTGCCCCTCCGCCCAGCCCAGCCCACCCAAGTGCAGTATCGATCGATCACTGACACTTACAAAACACTAAACGCATAACTGCAGCGTTCGCAGAGTCAGGCCTGATCCCTGCGATCGCTAACAGTTTTCTTGGTAGCGTTTTGGTGAGCTGGCAAGCACCAGCCCCAGGCAGCGTCAGATTAGCGCCAGTACCTCTAACACCCACGCACGCAGCATACGCCTCCTTTAGTGGTATAGTATCTGTACGGATCAATATCTGATCCGATCAGATCTATACTAGCGTCCCCAGCAGTTTAGGGTTCCCGAAAACGCAGTGTTAGCGGGATCAGCCCAGATACCTGCTAGCACCTGCGTTTTGCCCCTCCGCCCAGCCCAGCCCAGCCCACCCAAGTGCAGTATCGATCGATCACTGTCACTTACAAAGCACTAAACGCATAACTGCAGCGTTCGCAGAGTCAGGCCTGATCCCTGCGATCGCTAACAGTTTTTTTGGTAGCGTTTTGGTGAACTGGCAAGCACCAGCCCCAGGCAGCGTCAGATTAGTGCCAGTACCGCTAACACCCACGCACGCACCGTACACCTCCCTTAGTGGTATAGTATCTGAACGCATCAATATCTGATCCGATCAGATCTATACTAGCGTCCCCAGCAGTTTAGGGTTCCCAAAAACGCAGTGTTAGCGGGATCAGCCCAGATACCTGCTAGCACCTGCGTTTTGCCCCTCCGCCCGGCCCGGCCCAGCCCACCCAAGTGCAGTATCGATCGATCACTGTCACTTACAAAACACTAAACGCATAACTGCAGCGTTCGCAGAGTCAGACCTGATCCCTGCGATCGCTAACAGTTTTTTTTGTAGCGTTTTGGTGAACTGGCAAGCGCCAGCGGCCTAGTACACCCCGGTCGTAGTCAAACCAGCACTGCAGTAACACTTGGTGACGTGGCGAGTCCCATAAGTGCAGTTCAAGCTGGTGAGGTGGCAAGCACAAGTAGTGTCCCGCTGCCACCAAAAAGACAAACACAGGCCCGTCGTGCCCATAGTGCCCTTCCTGCTGCATTCGCCAATCCTAATTGGGAACCCACCACTTCTGCAGCGCCCGTACTTCCCCCATTCACATCCCCAACCAAATGCAGTCGGCTGCATGAGAGGCATTTTCTTTATGTCCTCCCGAGTACCCCTACCCAACGAACCCCCCAAAAAAGATGTTGTGTCTGCAGCTAGCGCGGATATAGGCGTGACACCGGCTATTATTGTCCCTCCTGTCCTGACAATCCTGGTCTTTGCATTGGTGAATGTTTTGAACGCTACCATGCACTAGTTGAGTATTAGCGTAGGGTACAGCATTGCACAGACTAGGCGCACTTTCACAGGGTCTCCCAAGATGCCATCGCATTTTGAGAGACCCAAACCTGGAACCGGTTACAGTTATAAAAGTTAGTTACAAAAAAAAGTGTAAAAAAAAAAAAACACAAACAAAAATATAAAATAAAAATAGTTGTCGTTTTATTGTTCTCTCTCTCTCTATTCTCTCTCTATTGTTCTGCTCTTTTTTACTGTATTCTATTCTGCAATGTTTTATTGTTATTATGTTTTATCATGTTTGCTTTTCAGGTATGCAATTTTTTATACCTTACCGTTTACTGTGCTTTATTGTTAACCATTTTTTTGTCTTCAGGTATGCCATTCACGACTTTGAGTGGTTATACCAGAATGATGCCTGCAGGTTTAGATATCATCTTGGTATCATTCTTTTCAGCCAGCGGTCGGCTTTCATGTAAAAGCAATCCTAGTGGCTAATTAGCCTCTAGACTGCTTTTACAAGCAGTGGGAGGGAATGCCCCCCCCCCCCAACATCTTCCGTGTTTTTCTCTGGCTCTCCTGTCTCAACAGGGAACCTGAAAATGCAGCCGGTGATTCAGCCAGCTGACCATAGAGCTGATCAGAGACCAGAGTGGCTCCAAACATCTCTATGACCTAAGAAACCGGAAGCTACGAGCATTTTATGACGTAGATTTCGCCGGATGTAAACAGCGCCATTGGGAAATTGGGAAAGCATTTTATCACACCGATCTTGGTGTGATCAGATGCTTTGAGGGCAGAGGAGAAATCTAGGGTCTAATAGACCCCAATTTTTGCAAAAAAGAGTACCTGTCACTACCTATTGCTATCATAGGGGATATTTACATTCCCTGAGATAACAATAAAAATGATTTAAAAAAAAAAAAAATGAAAGGAACAGTTTAAAAATAAGATAAAAAAATAATAATAATAAAGAAAAAAAAAAAAAAAAAAAAAAAAAAGCACCCCTGTCCCCCCTGCTCTCGCGCTAAGGTGAACGCAAGCGTTGGTCTGGCGTCAAATGTAAACAGCAATTGCACCATGCATGTGAGGTATCGCCGTGAAGGTCAGATCGAGGGCAGTAAGTTTAGCAGTAGACCTCCTCTGTAAATCTAAAGTGGTAACCTGTAAAGGCTTTTAAAGTCTTTTAAAAATGTATTTAGTTTGTCGCCACTGCACGTTTGTGCGCAATTTTAAAGCATGTCATGTTTGGTATCCATGTACTCGGCCTAAGATCATCTTTTTTATCTCATCAAACATTTGGGCAATATAGTGTGTTTTAGTGCATTAAAATGTAAAAAAGTGTGTTTTTTCCCCAAAAAATGCGTTTGAAAAATCGCTGCGCAAATACTGTGTGAAAAAAAAAAATGAAACACCCACCATTTTAATCTGTAGGGCATTTGCTTTAAAAAAAATATATAATGTTTGGGGGTTCAAAGTAATTTTCTTGCAAAAAAAATTATTTTTTTATGTAAACAATAAGTGTCAGAAAGGGCTTTGTCTTCAAGTGGTTAGAAGAGTGGGTGATGTGTGACATAAGCTTCTAGATGTTGTGCATAAAATGCCAGGACAGTTCAAACCCCCCCCAAATGACCCCATTTTGGAAAGTAGACACCCCAAGCTATTTGCTGAGAGTCATGTTGAGTCCATGGAATAATTTATATTGTGACACAAGTTGCGGGAAAGAGACAATTTTTTATTTTTTTTATTTTTTTTTGCGCAAAGTTGTCACTAAATGATATATTGCTCAAACATGCCATGGGAATATGTGAAATTACACCCCAAAATACATTCTGTTGCTTCTCCTGAGTACGGGGATACCACATGTGTGGGACTTTTTGGGAGCCTAGCCGCGTACGGGACCCCGAAAACCAAGCACCGCCTTCAGGCTTTCTAAGGCCGTAAATTTTTGATTTCACTCTTCACTGCCTATCACAGTTTCGGAGGCCATGGAATGCCCAGGTGGCACAAACCCCCCCCAAATGACCCCATTTTGGAAAGTAGACACCCCAAGCTATTTGCTGAGAGGCATGGTGAGTATTTTGCAGCTCTCATTTGTTGCTGCAAAATACTCACCATGCCTCTCAGCAAATAGCTTGGGGTGTCTACTTTCCAAAATGGGGTCATTTGGGGGGGGTTTGTGCCACCTGGGCATTCCATGGCCTCCGAAACTGTGATAGGCAGTGAGGAGTAAAATCAAAAATGTACGCCCTTAGAAATCCTGAAGGCGGTGCTTGGTTTTCGGGGTCCCGTACGCGGCTAGGCTCCTAAAAAGTCCCACACATGTGGTATCCCCGTACTCAGGAGAAGCAGCTAAATGTATTTTGGGGTGCAATTCCACATATGCCCATGGCCTGTGTGAGCAATATATCATTTAGTGACAACTTTGTGCAAAAAAAAAAAAAATTTGTCACTTTCCCGCAACTTGTGTCAAAATATAAAACATTCCATGGACTCAACATGCCTCAAAGCAAATAGCTTGGGGTGTCTACTTTCCAAAATGGGGTCATTTGGGGGGGTTTTATGTCATCTGGGCATTTTATGGCCTTCAAAACTGTGATAGGTAGTGAGGAGTAAAATCAAAAATGTACGCCCTTAGAAATCCTGAAGGCGGTGCTTGGTTTTCGGGGTCCCGTACGCGGCTAGGCTCCCAAAAAGTCCCACACATGTGGTATCCCCGTACTCAGGAGAAGCAGCTAAATGTATTTTGGGGTGCAATTCCACATATGCCCATGGCCTGTGTGAGCAATATATCATTTAGTGACAACTTTTTGTAATTTTTTTTTTTTTTTTTTTTTTGTCATTATTCAATCACTTGGGACAAAAAAAACGAATATTCAATGGGCTCAACATGCCTCTCAGCAAATTCCTTGGGGTGTCTACTTTCCAAAATGGGGTCATTTGGGGGGGTTTTGTACTGCCCTGCCATTTTAGCACCTCAAGAAACGACATAGGCAGTCATAAATTAAAGGCTGTGTAAATTCCAGAAAATGTACCCTAGTTTGTAGACGCTATAACTTTTGCGCAAACCAATAAATATACACTTATTGACATTTTTTTTACCAAAGACATGTGGCCGAATACATTTTGGCCTAAATGTATGACTAAAATTGAGTTTATTGGATTTTTTTTAGAACAAAAAGTAGAAAATATCATTTTTTTTCAAAATTTTCGGTCTTTTTCCGCGTATAGCGCAAAAAATAAAAACGGCAGAGGTGATCAAATACCATCAAAAGAAAGCTCTATTTGTGGGAAGAAAAGGACGCAAATTTCGTTTGGGTACAGCATTGCATGACCGCGCAATTAGCAGTTAAAGCGACGCAGTGCCGAATTGTAAAAAGTGCTCTGGTCAGGAAGGGGTTAAAACCTTCCGGGGCTGAAGTGGTTAAAGGCGTTGTAACTGCACCTTGTGTTTTTTACTTGCATATAATGTGCATTGATCATGTCATTTATTGGTTTCATTTGCTGTCCTGTACCCAAGGCCTATAGGTGAGATAAACATTTACATTCCAGTGCTAGAGGTTTCGGTTTGTGTTAAAACATGAGGCATGCCCACTGTCTGTAGTATAGGAGCTGACATTTCCTGTGAAGAAACTACATATCCCACCATCCCTGGGTCTCTCGGTCTAGTGCTCTCTTAATGAAGGCTAAATAGTAATTAGATTTGAAACAGACACAAACAAGCACACACGAGCTCTCTCACACTTTGTGATGAAACACAAAGAAAACGACAAGGCATGCACTGGACACTGTGTGGCCCACAACAAGATGTTGCCCATCCCTGTGTATAAGCAAGCTGAATTATTAAATGGACATAGAGGAATCGATCAGCCACGATGTTACAAACTGCAGCCAAAGCATTTGAGCCCATTATTACATGGAAAGGCAAACAAACATTACAGGGCATATAATTACACTAATACCTATTTAAAACAATGAAAATATTTTAAAGTGTACAATGCCTTTAAGATGAAGGCAATCAAATTGGAAGGGAGTAGACACTTCTTTACACACCTATGAACATACTTTCCTACAAATATCATTCCCCTTCTGCTAGGCAATCCTCTCTAAGTATCTCAGAGTACACTTTTTTGGCAAATGCAAAAGTGTGAACAAGATATGGTGAAAAATACTCCTGCGCTTGTGAGATCGTTTGCTGTAAAACAAAGGTAGTATTGTAGTCAGAGATAGGACTGGGGGAGATGATGGAGCATGTCCCGCTGCCTTAGCTGACCAGGGGTGGTCTGGAAAGGACTGTTTAGTAGGAAGTGGATGGAAGGCGCGTGATCAGACGCTTACATCAAGAAATGTATGGTTTATTTATGTAAAAGAATATAGACATATAGTCATATAGATATAAAATCATACTAATACTACATAATATTATAAAAAAAGGAAAAACAGGTAACAAAATAAGTACTAGGAAGTTAAAATTGGGGTGTGCCCATATTGAGGCAGGTATTTAAGAAATATTTAAGAAAGGCTGACGCGTTTCGAGGAAAACCTCTTCATCAGAGCCAGGAGAACTGGAGCACAGCCTGTATGGGCCGGTAGGCCGACATGTGTACATGGGGAGAGGTGGTGTGGCTAGTAGGAGGATGTGTCCTATGATGGACAATTGATTATTCCAAGTTCCATACCCAGGTGTTCTAGATGGGGTATAAATAAGAACAATATATACCGTACATTACAGACTGGAGACGTAAGATAAGTTTACATTGAAAAATGCATTCATAAAATGATAAAAAGTATATAATATAAATATATTAGAAATAAAAATCACCCTATCAGTACAAAAAATTAATGATAGGTAGTGGGATTTTGAAGCTGAATTATTAAATGGACATAGAGGAATCGATCAGCCACGATGTTACAAACTGCAGCCAAAGCATGTGAGCCCATTATTACATGGAAAGGCAAACAAACATTACAGGGCATATAATTACACTAATACCTATTTAAAACAATGAAAATATTTTAAAGTGTACAATGCCTTTAAGATGAAGGCAATCAAATTGGAAGGGAGTAGACACTTCTTTACACACCTATGAACATACTTTCCTACAAATATCATTCCCCTTCTGCTGGGCAATCCTCTCTAAGTATCTCAGAGTACACTTTTTTGGCAAACAGACAAGTTATATGACCTTAATTATTTACCCTGTTGGCGCCTACACAAAACTGTCTGTGCATTTGGGCTACCAGGAAAAAACTCCTGGCCTGGCAGCATATCCCTCTACAGAATAGACATACTGCTACCCATTATGTCCCCCATGTTCATTTTTTCACACCCAGCATCTCTGGGCTCATTCCACGGCCCAAATAAGACATGAGATGCTAGGTAAATGGAAACTGATTGGCGAGACTGGATTACCACACCTCACACTCTATCACACAGCAGCTGTGCTAAGTCGCATAAAAGATTGGTTCTTTCACACCCATGCCAACTATGTGTGTTCATTGAACAACACCTTACACCCATGCCCCTGCTCAAACCATTAGTGTCCCGTGTCCTAAGAGTTGCGCTTGTCTGGATGGTTGGTTAAACTATTTTTAGGTGAAACATTTTAATGTGCCTCTCTGCACACTTGGCTCAGTCACATGGGAACCGACACTTGAGGATCTAGGCTTGTCCTTCTTACATCCTAACTGTGAGAAATCATTTTTCCTAATTTTCAAATCCAGCATAGCCAGCCAGGCATACAGACAAAACTTTAGGATATTGACTAGATCAGGGGTAGCCAACCTTTGAGAGGTGGAGATCTACTTGTACAACATAGAGAAATTAAAAGATCACTGAGGTACGGCACCCTTTAAAAAAAAAAAAAAAGAAAATAACTAGCAAGCCCCAATAAAAAGTAAAGACGGCATGTAGAAAACTTAGAAGAACCCAATAAAACGATTATTACTGTAGAAATATTAACTTAAACTTAGCCTACCTTAAGATTTAGCTTCAGTGAGAAACTCGGTATTCATTTTCATTCACTTTTTTTTTCATGTCTGGGGAGTAATTGGTCACCCACAAAAGTCTGATGCCAGAGTCCACTATAAGGCAGAACATTTGATACTGCAGGCTGATTTGCTTGACTAGTTTCAGGCCATGGCTATCTGCTCTGATTTCTGGCTAGTGCAAGTAGTATGTAGGGCAGTGTCCAGGGGTAATAGTAGGTTGGGCAGTGTCCAGAGGTCAGTATTATGTAGATCAGTGTACAGAGGTTAGTAGCATGTATGGCAGTGTACAGAGGTCAGTAGTAATTTGGGCAGTGTACAGAGGTCAGTAGTAATTTGGGCAGTGTACAGAGGTCAGTAATAGGTAGGGCAGTGTACAGAGGTTAGTAGTATGTAAAGCAGTGTTCAGAGGTCAGTAATAGGTAGAGCAGTGTACAGAGGTTAGTAGTATGTAGGGCAGTGTACAGAGGTCAGTAGTATGTAGGGCAGTGTACAGAGGTCAGTAATAGGTAGGGCAGTGTACAGAGCTCAGCAGTGTGTAGGGCAGTGTACAGAGGTCAGTAATAGGTAGGGCAGTGTACAGAGATCAGTAGTGTGTAGGGCAGTGTACAGAGGTCTGTAGTATGTAGGCAGTGTACTGAGGTCAGTAGGAATGTAGGACAGTGTACAGAGGTCAGTAGTATGTGGGGTAGTGTACAGAGGTCAGTAAAAGGGAGGGCAGTGTACGGAGGTCAGTAATAGGTAGAGCAGTGTACAGGGGTTAGTAGTATGAAGGTCAGTGTACAGAGGTCTGTAGTAGGTAGGGCAGTGTACAGAGGTCAGTAGTATGTTGGGCAGTGTACAGAGGTCAGTAATATGTAGGTCTGTAATAGGCTGGGCAGTGTATAGAGGTCAGTATTATGTAGATCAGTGTACAGAGGTTAGTAGCATGTATGGCAGTGTACAGAGGTCAGTAGTAATTTGGGCAGTGTACAGAGGTCAGTAGTAATTTGGCAGTGTACAGAGGTCAGTAATAGGTAGGGCAGTGTACAGAGGTTAGTAGTATGTAAAGCAGTGTACAGAGGTCAGTAATAGGTAGGGCAGTGTACAGAGGTTAGTAGTATGTAAAGCAGTGTTCAGAGGTCAGTAATAGGTAGGGCAGTGTACAGAGGTCAGTAGTATGTAGGGCAGTGTATAGAGGTCAGTAGTATGTAGGGCAGTGTACAGAGGTCAGTAATAGGTAGGGCAGTGTACAGAGGTCAGTAATAGGTAGGGCAGTGTACAGAGGTCAGCAGTGTGTAGGGCAGTGTACAGAGGTCAGTAATAGGTAGGGCAGTGTACAGAGATCAGTGGTGTGTAGGGCAGTGTACAGAGGTCTGTAGTATGTAGGCAGTGTACTGAGGTCAGTAATAGGTATGGCAGTGTACAGAGATCAGTAGGAATGTAGGACAGTGTACAGAGGTCAGTAGTATGTGGGGTAGTGTACAGAGGTCAGTAAAAGGGAGGGCAGTGTACGGAGGTCAGTAATAGGTAGAGCAGTGTACAGGGGTTAGTAGTATGTAGGTCAGTGTACAGAGGTCAGTAGTAGGTAGGGCATTGTACAGAGGTCAGTAGTATGTTGGACAGTGTACAGAGGTCAGTAGTATGTAGGTCAGTAATAGGCTGGGCAGTGTATAGAGGTCAGTAATATGTAGGCAGTGTCCAGAGGTCAGTAATAGGTAGGGCAGAGTCCAGAAGTCAGTAGTATGTAGGGCAGTGTACAGAGGTCACTAGTAGGTAGGTGAGTGTACAGAGGTCAGTAATAGGTAGGGCAGTGTACAGAGGTCAGTAGGATGTAGGACAGTGTACAGAGGTCAGTAGTATGTAGGGAGGTGTACAGAGGTCAGCAGTATGTACAGCAATGTACAGAGGTCAGTAGGATTCAGGGCACTGTGCAAAGGTCAGCAGGATGTAGGGCAGTATGCAGAGGTCAGTAGGGGGATCTGAAGGGTATGGTACTGGGATATAAAGAGGGCTGGGGTGTCAAGAGGGCATGGTATTAGGGGTTCGGAAGAGTATGGTATTGGGGACCAGGAGAGAATAGTATTGTGGGGTTAGGAGGGTGCAGAAGTTGTTACGAGATGCAGAGTAGCACAGGGAAGCAGCATGTTCAGGCACTCATCCCCCGCCAGCCCTCCACTCTCATCCATCCCACAAGCACCTTGGATAGATGGGAGAGGAGGCAGGGCGGTGGGGATGAGCTCACTAAACGCAGGGCTCTGGGACAGAGCTCGGGTGCGTTCGTACAAGAGCCGGAACCCGCTCAAGCTATTCTGGAGGCTTTCCCCACCCCTAGCCAATCGTATGCAGGGGCTGCCCCGCAGGCTTGGCAGCTCGCGCGCCCGCGCCGCTCTGTAGTAAGTGCTGAGTCGGCGAGGCAGTGGTGTCTTCGCAAGCTCCCTGTCACCTGCTGGCGGTCGACAGGTAGCCTGCGATTGACAGGTTGCTGACCCCCTGAATTAGATGGTATCAATATCCCTCAAGTGACAAGGGAGCGGGGGGCTGAGGCTGAGCCCCGCTGTCTGTGTCAATAGACGTAGACAGCAAGGCTCAGGAGCAAGCCCGCACAAATGCCCCATAGCAAGTGGATTTTTATGGGGGCACTCGGCAGAGGAAAAGAGCCAGGAGCATCGGCGGGGGACCCAAAAAGAGGAGGTTCGGAGTTGCTTGTGCAATTCCATTGCACAGAGCAGGTAAGTATAAACCTGTTTGTTATTTAAAAAAAATTGAAGCTTTGCAATCACTTTAACAGAGATGTGAGAATGAAAAAAACTAACAGCCCAACTACATGACCTGTACCCAGCCTTTGTTGCAACATAGAGCACTTGGATGAAATTCTCCTGCTCTTCTGTCTCAAACCCTAGCTTTAACCCTCTTTCAAAGCATTCTTAAAATAATATATTAATGTAAGCACTACTTGGGCCTACTCCAACTGGACCCCCACCTTCCTCCCCCTCCCATCATTGTCTATCCCTTTCCGTCCTGTGTGCACATAGTGACAGGTTCCGAATACACCCTAACCGTACCCAGCACTATTCTACCCTATGGAGTAGTATAGGACCTTTCCATTTTCAACACACCAGTTACTTCCCCCAAACAAATGCATTCTGGATTAACTTGTACTATGTATTGTACCTACCCCAGATGTTTTGATTCTATTTTCTGGGGGAGTCTGCTTCCCACCTTTGTGCACTTCATGTGTATCTGCATTTTTTTTCTAATAAAGCCTAGTAACATTTATAAAAAAATCAGAGTGGCTGGTGTTCTACTACAAGTTTAAGTATTTTAAGCTGAAATTTTTTGATCAAAGATGATTTGTTATGATATATTTCTGACAGCCCTTGAGCAGTGTAACATCAATTATAGGTAAAGCAAAGGGTGGAAAAAGATGTCTGTACTTTGACCCAGTACGATAGTAAATAAAAGATTTCTGGTGAATGATATCATTGTATAGAACATGTTTTCAAGGAAGTCATCACCAGCACAGGCACAGAAGCAAAGAACATCCAAGGGATTACAGGGCACAATCTTTGGCAGTGACTCAGTGAGTAATAGGATTGAGAAGCCTTCATGTCATTCCAAGGTTTACTCCGGAAAACTTCCCAAACCACCAAAGATATTTGCTGTAAGCAGGTTAAACCTTCAGTGTAGGAGCAGGGTTTGGCGTCAGAACAGCATTCTGAAGAGCTCTGTGCACTGTTCATTGTTTGCAGAAATACAAAAAGTTTGTGGTTTTCATTTATAATTCTCTGATCACATACACACATAAAAAAGGGCTCTGATGGCAAAAAGTAATTTAGTGGCATATAATACAGTATAACGACAGAGAAAAAAAAAACAGCATTGTATATGTTTTAAATGGTTTGATAGTTCTGCATGCAGCAAACTGAACCGGAGGAAAGGGTGCATCCTGGGAGGTGCATTGGGGGAAACTGCTTATAGGGTTGAAGTTAGGGCTCATCTAACACACAATCGGATTTTAAGTTTGTCCAGATGCTGTAATCCTGTATTGTTTACATGCGTACAAGCGTAGACTGTAAATGCAGACTATTAGTTGCTAAGACACAGGCAGCTATTGCCACCTAGAGTCCCTTGTTGCTAGGACACAGGAGGTTTTTGCGTGGTTCACTGCTGGAACACAGGCAGCTATTGCTGTCTAGCATCCTTCATTGCTAGGATGCAAGTGGCTGTTGCCACCTAGGAGCCTTTGGTTCTAGGACACAGGCAGGTGTTGCTTCCTAGCCTCCTTTGTTGCTAGGATGCAGGTGGCTCTTTTAAGACAATAGAGTACATTTGCTTTGTATGCTGTAGGAATAAAAACATAAGCACAAAATTCTTGAAAACTTTCATTAAAACTATTGAAACAGAAACATTAGCAAAAATGCTTGCAAGTGTGCAATGTAAAAAAAAAAAAAAAAAAAAAGTCCATACACAGGACTGTGGATGTTTTTCTGTTTTGCGTTTACAGATCAGAACACAGCAGGGTTTTACTGAGCTTTATGCAACTGTGTGCATGGGGATCCTAGCAAGCCTGCATTCATATTTGTAAAATAAAAAATAAAAAAAATTTAGTTTTTGCAGTCATGTACATGAACCTTGGGCTTCATTTACACCTACTTTGACCGCCAACTTCGGGAAAACGTGATTTGTAGCCGGCGGTCAAAACGTTCCTATACTGAACGTGATTTTTCCGCATTCAGGAGAGGGAGGTTTAACCTCCCCTAACCGCAGCAGCTCCTAAACGATCATAAAAGCCTATCTGTACATTGACACATGAGCTTTTATGGAGTCGAGTTTAGGAGCTGTGGCAAAAAAACGCCAAAAGCTTCTAAACTAAAGCTTAGGAGCTGTAGTGTACAGGGAGCATTACTGTGCCAGTATCATCTTAGGGAAAAAAAACATATTTAGAGACACCTGTCATTTCTACAAAGATTTGTTCCTGTTGACCAGTAAGGCTTACCGTCATACTAATGCCGAACACATTATCAGGTAGGCAAAAGGGGGCGGGCCATTACACAACGCTACTGGTATTAAAAGAATCTTGTTTATGGTTTTCAGAAAATCAAGGGAAAAGGGGTTGGAAATACTGAATGCAAAGGTATGTGCATGCACAACTTAGGCCCTATTCACACCTTGTGATTTACCGTGCATTGGCCAACCTGTGTTAAGTCATGACAAGAGATTTGCCATTTGTGGTGTGGCAAGCAGGGCAACTATCAGCATTGGACAGCCCATACACATGTAGGGGGCCTGGGCATCCTGAGGGGCCCAGCTGCCCAGTCCCCAACCAACAAGAGTTGTTGCTGCTGTAGTAGCTAGCAATTGCTAAAGCAGGGCAGCCACAGAGTAAGCTGATGCAGCCAAAGAGATGCCTCTTTGCTGGATTGGGATGTCTCTTTGCTGAATATATGGGGATGTCTCTGCTGGATTGGCTTCATTTTCATATATTAGGTTGTAAGAGTTAAAATAAAATTGGGTGCACCGAAGGACTCATTGGATTGACCAGTGGGCAGATTCAGTTGGACAGCCAGTGGGTGAGCCCTAGGGAATGTTGGTGGTCAGGCTCAGGGGGCCTAGGCCTAAAGCCATGTAAGGGCCCCAAAATTTCTGATGGCTGCCCTGGTGGCAAGGCACATTTTTTGGCCACATAGACTTCAATGGCAGTGCATGAAAATGGATTTCACTTGTGCTTTCGCACATGTTATCAAATTACAAGTCCCCACCTTCTAACAACTTCTACTTTATTCCAGTGAAGGGGATGTCAAAGGTTGCTTTGTGATTTATCACCCCAGCCACTCTCAATATAAAAAAGGAGATGTCAGAGGGCCTTGGACAAAGTTTACAGTGAACTTTTCACCAACTGGGAAAACAAAAGGGAATTTTTTCAGTTGCTTTAGGACCTACTGTTGTTTTTTATGGTAATGATTCCTTTAAAGCTGAATTCCAGGAATTTGTAAAAAGTGAAGGCACACTATAAGTTACTGTAAGTTCTAGGAGCTGCATGACATCTCCTGGGCTTATCTCTTAATTTTTACATCTGATAGCTATCACTGCTTTTCCGGTAGCAGAAACGCTAATGCTTTAGGTCTACGGCTGGCCATATACAGTTTAAATTTTGTCCGGTTCCTGATTCGAACCATTGATGGACAGGCTAATTGTACCAAGTTAATCAGTTGATCAAATTGGGTACAACCAGCCTGATGGATTGTCTTGCGATTTTTGCTAGTGGCTGTGTTGATGGGGGAATTGAGCAAATTTCTTTCCTGCAACCCATAGAGTTATTGCCCCAATACCAGCAGTGCAATGGTTTCAGGGTTCTACTCCATCCTGTGCGCAGTTTTCAAACCAAATCTTGGATCGCAAAGCCATAAATGGCTTTATCCAGTCTCAGAAATTCTGCATGGAATCCACCAGGGCTGTCAAAGGCTCTCTTCATCAAAGAAACTTTCTGGCCTCTGGGAACATCAAAGATGCAAACTTGCATGCTCCAATTTTTCAGCACATTAGCACTTCCAGTTTGTGGCAGTGCCATGTGGCCTGTCTTTCACAACTCAAATTTTTACAGGGTCTTGCCTACATTCCCAAGGCATTCTCATTGTGGGATATCTAGAGGACCTACTGCTGAGGGAACAGCCAGCACAGGTCTAGCTGACCATATTTCCTGGACAGTTCAGACCTTGTGAAGGTTTGGCTATATCCTGAACTTTCAGTGCTGGAACCGACTCATCACTTGGAGTGTCTGGGTCTTATCCCAAACACATCTCAAGCCAAAGTCTTTCTTCAGGAAAAATGTCAAACTTTACCACTCCCAGACTTGGACTTCTGAGCCCAGTAGTCACCTAGGAAGTTCTGAGGAACTCCACTTTCCTGTCTTGTCCAATGTTTATATTCTGGGTGTGCACGTTTACCAGGCAGATTTCCTCAGCTGGCAGTCACCCAATTCACATCATCACCAACTCTGTGGATTTATATGCACCTGAGGCCTTGCCTCACAGATTGGGCCCAGGTGCATTACCACTATGCAGCTGCAATATGTCTGCACATGGACGTCCAATCCGCTGCTATTGGTGACCGCAGACTATACCCCCCCTAATGATTCTGGGGGCATCTGCTCTGAATCATCTGAGGTAACTGGTGGAGATCTTGATCCTTGTACCACTATAGATATAGGGTCTACTGCCCCATACACACAATAGGACATTCCGACAACAAAATCCATGGATTTTTTCCGACAGATGTTGGCTCAAACTTGTCTTGCATACACACGGTCACACAAATCTTGTCGGAAATTCCGAACGTCAAGAACACGGTGACGTACAACACGTACGACGAGCCGAGAAAATGAAGTTCAATAGCCAGTGCGGCTCTTTTGCTTGATTCCAAGCATTCGTGGAACTTTGTGTGTCGGAATTGTGTACACACGATTGGAATTTACGACAATGGATTTTGTTGTCAGCAAAATTTGAGATCCAGATCTCAAATTTTGTGTGACGGAAATTCCTCTGGAAAATGTCTGATGGAGCCTACACACGGTCGGAATTTCTGACAACAAGCTCCCATCGAACATTTTCCGTCGGAAAATCCGACCGTGTGTACAGGGCATACCTCATCGGAGTCTTCCTTCGCTCTACTGTGTGGTTGAACTTTAAATATAACTATTTTTAATAAAATCATTGAACAGTTGCCACACAAGAAAAATACTAGCAAATAATTGAGCATTAGTATTTTTTCTCCACCCTCCACTGGAGAGTTATACTTTAGAAAGCAGATAATTTGGTAAATGATACTTTATTTCCCATTCTACATTGACTTAATATCCTGCTTGGTTCACAACAGATTAATCATTGCCTAAAGTGCCACACCATCCAACTGAAAGCCTTCTCCCTATTCCACAAGTATTTTACAACCTGATGGGAAAATTCATTATTCAGCATCCATCTCAGATTTAAGAAACACTTCCAAGTACACGTAACCTTATATTAGAGCGAGGTACTGTTAATTTTATCCTGTTTTCAGTTATCCTTTAAAGCGATACTAAAGTCTAGTTTTTTCATTTTCATTTAAAAATAACAAACATGTTATGCTTACCTGCTTTGTGCAGTGGTTTTGCACAGAGCAGCCAGTATCCTCTTATTCTCGGGTCACTCTACAACCCTTCTGGCCCTACCCTTCTGCCCCCACAGCAAGCAGCTTGCTATGGAGGCACCCGAGCCGCTGCTCTGTGTGTCCGTTCAGACACAGAGCCACGGCCCCGCCCCCTCTCTCCTCATTGGCTCACAGAATTTGATTGACAGCAGCGGGAGCCAATGGTTCTCCGCTGCTGTCTCAGCCAATCAGGAGGGAGAGTCCCGGCCAGCCGAGTCTCTCGTGGACATTGCTGGATTGAGATGGGGCTCAGGTAAGTAGTAAGGTGGCTGCATTAAGGTAAAAAAACCTTCTGCCTTTAGAACCACTTTAATAATACCATATACTGTATAACCTATTATATTCTATTCAAACATATTTAGTAGTTATCAACAAATGTGAAATATTAAACTATTGATTTCTTTTGTTTTAGTTCACTGTTCACAATGCCTTAGAAGAAATAAAGTCAACAGGATCCTTTGCTTCCCAGTCAGCCCCAAAACTACCCTGTCTGGACATTCCAGTTGAGTTTTTGGACCCCCTTTCTAGGATGAGAAATTCTGATGTCACCTGCCTTGCTGACCCATCAGAGGGAAGGAAAAGTGGTACTGAAATGGATCTTTCAAACGTGAGTGCTGGAAAATTGGTAAGAACATTTTTATGTGCTTTTCTTTTTTTTCTTCATAGGACTCTCAATGTCAGCATTTTGTTAAATGTGAGTGTGTCATAACTGTTAATTGGATGCTATTCAAGTTGTATGGTATGAAGTTTTGTTAAGATGTGAATATCTAAATGTACAAGTGCAAGGAGATGATTATGTATGCAGGGAATGACGGCCTGGTGGATTAAAATGATTTTGTTTTCCCAAAATGCAACTAAATTAGCTAATAGGTCAGCTTAAAAAACAAGGTAGCTAACATGCTAACCTTCTTCCATTCTGCTCAGATGTGATAGGGAGGAAATGCTCAGCATAGAAACTCAATGAATACTGAGCTTGTGCAGAGCTGCCAACACTGTTCTGCAAAATACCCAACTGCATTGGGGACCTGGACAGAAGGGGGGGAATAGAGAACAGCAGGATTAACCAGGTTTTTTGCAGAATACAGAAAATGAATCTCATAGTGACTGAGTATGAACAGCATGTAATACAACATTTTTGATAGTTTTTTTATGATGAGGGTTTAGTGACACTTTAAGAATCACTAGTTGCTCTATTATTTTAGACACTTATCTCAATGGAGGTAGTCCATCCTTGCTGGTTCCTTTTAGGAATCGTATATTACCTTGTTTAGCATATTGAAATGATGTCCTAAGAAAGGCATGGACCCTAGTCATAACACTGTATACTTTTTTGGTTTATGGTAGACAGCTGTCTAAATAAGGAAGACTAATGTGTGTTTATCTTCTATGATTGCACAGATCAGTTTGGGTTCTTTATTATATTCTTAGCACTTAATATTTTCTTTATGTAGTTTTAAAAATTGGTAGATAGAGAGATATTGCAGCAGCTGTACGTCAAGAGTGAATGCTGGATGATGACTGCTTTTTTTCTTGGTGGCAGAAAGGGTGTTGTTTGCCAAAAGCTTTGGGGTTCCCCTATCCTCCTACGGTATGATGCGAGTGCCAGCCTATTTATTGGAACTAAATCTTAATAATTGTCTCTCTTTTATCTAATTGTTTTTCATGGTGTACTTGTTCAGAACAGGTAAACTCTTCTCATCACTCTGCAATTCTATTACAGATGTTTAGGATGAAAGGTTCAATAATACAAACAACCATTTTGTTGTATTGTGGCATTGCATGTTAATTTGTGCTCTGTCCTTTACTAAGGCAAATGCATGTAAGAGTGAGCTTCGTAAAGGAAAGCTCAGAGTGTGAGCAGCCTAGCTTTTTCAGCATACGCCTTTGCTTTTTTATATGCTGTATATATTGTGTTTGTGTGAAGGGAAAAAAAATATATATAAACATACATCTGAGCAATACATCTGCATTTCCTCATGTTTCTTCCATGTACAGAAAAATACCTGGTGATCCTGCCAGAAACGTAATTTTCTACATCAGTTCCTATTGATGTAGGTATGCCCTCAGCACTATGTCTACAAAAAACACTTTCCCTGCACACAGATAGGCAGGCTCTTGGAAGTCAAGGCAATAGTATGGTTTTGCTGGGAAAGAAATCAGTGTATGAATATGGAGGGAAGCAGGGATAGTCAGATCTTTTAGTCGGACTTGGGCATGGCTGTCAACACTGCTTGAGATATCAGTGCAGCAGAGACACTGTTTTTATCCCGCTACAGGAATTTAGGAGCTCACTAGATGATTTCAGGCAGGATCAACAGTTATTTTTCTGTGCTCGAAGCATGACAAAACACATGGAAGCATGTATGTATTATGCAGATACCATATGTACTTCATTTTTTTTTTTTTTTTCATTTTCCCTAGACATGCACTTTAAGCAGTGAGATAGAGGGATTGTTGTGGTTAATCTACTCTACCCCTTGCACCTAATCTAGTATTTAGAAAAAATTGTTAGGCCAGTGATGTTGAGCAGTGGGTGGTACCACATCCAGTATTTTGCAGAAAAAGGAAAAAAGGTGGACTTTTAAGGCACGCTAATTTCCAAAAAACTTTATATTGAGTATTAGGATAATTTCAAAAAACATTTATTTACATTTTTTTAGAAAATATGTAGAAAGATATAACAATAAAAACATGGAATGTTTAAACATATCTGCAATTGTTAACCATCAATACAAAATTACACAATACAGTTTGATTTCTTGCACCCAACGCATTTCAGTTCACTAAGTGGTCTACTTCCTCAGGGGTATAAGCAAGAAGAAAACATATTTTAGTGTCGTAACAGTATGATTAACATTCTGAGGATTACATCTTTAAAAACATGCGAGAGTGTATATGCCTTTTAATTTTCCATGGAGAGACTCCCAATGGCGCAACTGTGTGCAGACCTGGGAGGGAACCCGCCGTTGAACCTAAAGCCCTCTCCTCCGACAAGATGGCTGGATGTTGAAGCGAGCGCTCACAACAACCTTCTGCCCAAGAGCCACGAGTACACCTCTCTTTTCATCTGCTCCTTGTAGAAACCAACCTACCATCAACAGGGTTCTTCTTCCCCCGACCCCAGTGTGTCTTCGGGACTCCCCCTGCACCCCTGTTTGGTTAACCCTCCCTTGTCGGAGGAGAGGTCTTTGGGTCAATGGCGGGTTTCCTCCCAGGTCTGCACACAGTAAATCTAGTATTTACTACATCTTAGGCAATAGCAAAATAAATGAAAGCGTACCCATATAACAGTGTGAAAGACATATCAAAAACTTCTTTAAAAAAAATACTGAAATAATAACTCAAAATATGTGCATACTGAAAATTCACTTATGCTTTTCCTTTAAAAAGACTGCATACCCTGTACATATTTTACTGCCAGTCATTCAGCACCCCCTGTCTGCATACAGATCCCTACTTTGCCCAGCTAGCTCTTTCCTAAAACTACCAGTTTGCCAGTATTTTGGGAAAAGCCTAAACCTTCTAAAAGATAAATGTTAGAGTGCTAATTTTATTCGTTTAAGTTAGAAGAGAGGAGGGGTTGGTAGAATAGCTAAAAGTGATTTAAGGGTTTTGATCTATTTTAAAATTCAGGTTCACCCAATAGTTAGATTGTGGTGGGTCGATCAGCCACTGGGTGTGGGTTCCAGTGGCAATACTCCCCTCCAGGGTACTGCACTTTGCTTCAACCAATAAGATAGCAATTGATCTCATCCTGCTTCTGCATTCCCTATTAGATACTGTAGATGAGTAACAGGGCAATCCATTGAATAGCCACTAGGCTAAAGCTGGCCATATACTACTCAGATTTCAGATAATGTCTGTGAATTGGCTGATATTCAAGCTGTGAATGGCTGTGCTGACACCACCCAGCTCGACAAACTTCAGTTGAGAAATCAAAGTCATAAGGTGGTAAAGAGTTGAGCAAGCAGCCAATCAGGTGCAGTTAGTGTATGGAATTTCTGACAGTTGAAGGTGCCAGCGGTTAGAGTACAATAATCAGCAGGGGAGATTAGTCTATCTATGCTGTTTAGTGTGGATGGATGAATCTGTGGATTTCTGTCATTCAGTTCACTGGGCTGATTGAGAGAAAGCATTGCATGTATGGAACCTCAAGGCCTCTTTCTGGTGTCAGACACAGATTGATGCCTGGGATAAATAGACTTATAGATTGTTGCTGGTAGTATATCTAGAGATAAAAGTGCAGAATAAAACACTCCCCCCACTCAACCCACCCACCCTAATTAAAGCAATGTTTTGTGTGGACCTAGCCCTAAAAGCCCATGGCCTGCCAAAACTTTTTTTCTTCATTTTGGATAGAGTTTGGAACTATGCAACAGCAACTCCGGCAGACATAAACTGCTTCTATTTAGTAGAGTAGGTCTGAAACCCCTGTCAGATTTTTATTTCTGTCTGTGCCCCTGTTGCGGATTTTCTCACTTCCTGTTTGAAGGAAATCATCAGCAGGTCAAAAAGTAATGGTAAATCTTTCTTACGGCACCCCAGATAGCAAGGATAGCTTGTGTCATACAACTTTAAGTCTAAATTCCTTGCTAATATGCCTTTTTTTCCACAGTTTTGTTTGCTACATTGTAATTGCTACCGTACTAACCAAACTGGACATTTCTAAATCTGTAATTTTTAAAGAATAATGATATTGAGATATTCTCAGTTTATGAGCAATTTATAAGACTTCATGCACACTGCTTCTGATTTTGTGAGTTTAGGCATTTTTTTCTTCCTGTCCTTGAACTCCCCTAATGTTATCCTATGTGTCCATGCACACATGGAAGTTTTTAGCAGTTTAGTAGAAGGGGAGTTTAGAGGATGTTTTCTGAACACTCAGGAAAGGGAATTTTTACCACAAAAAACTCTGAATGTTGTTAAATGTGCATAAATACTGTTAAACGCGCATGAACGCTAGGCGCGTTGTGGACTTTAGCACAGGGCTTGACAAATTTGCTTTGACTCTAGGAGCCAGCTAACAAAGTTAGGAGCCATTTTTTTTTTTAAACTAACAAATCTTACAGGCGTGGGGGAAGGGGGGTTTATAGTGAATTATAGGGATAGGCAATGGCGCAAATGTAAGGCACACACAGTTACAAAGGGTTGGCTCACAAAAACAAACGTAATGTATATTAGCACAAGTGGCTTGTATTTGCAGTTAGGAATTGTAGGGGGGGGTCCCCGGATGTGGGGGCCCCTTGCCCCCCTCCACCTTATCTTTTCTTATTTTTTTAAATTTTTTTTTTCTTACTCTTTCTTGGTTAACACAACCACAGAGTCCACGATGAGCTTGGTATCCACAAATGCACAAATGAGCTTTTTCTTTTGTTTTTTGTTTTTTTTTTGTTTTTTTTTTTTTGCTTTTTCTCGTTTATCTATCTTAGATGCCTTTTAAAACGCTAAGGATAGGCTCCTGGAACATCAGGGGCATGGGTGATCCCGCCAAAAGGGCAGCAGTATTTTTGGCAATGGAAGCTCACGGCGTTGAACTGGCCTGTCTGCAGGAAACTCACCTCACTAATGATACTAAATTACAGGTTCGGAACCACAAATTCCAAGAACAGTATCACTCAGTCTACACCTCATACTCAAGGGGGGTGAGCATATTGGTGGGGAGAGGCATCTCGTTTTCCTGCAGGGAAGCCAGAATAGACGCGCTGGGTCATTATGTCTTCCTGAGCTGCGTTGTAGAAAATCAGCCTCTGGTGATAGCAAATATTTACATCCCCCCTCCGTTTAAAACAGAGACCATTTTGGACCTGCTGGAGTTTGTGGAAAGCAAGGTAGACGTACCGATTATACTAGTGGGGGATTTTAATACAGTCCTGAACAATAAATTGGATCGGTTCCCGCCCATGAACCGGGCGGAAAGGCTATCAGAGGGCCGCTTAGCCCAACTTCTGGAGGAGGTTGGGTGGTGCGACCTATGGAGATCCCACAACCCAAACATCCGACAGTATTCCTGTTATTCAGGGACATACTCTACTTTCTCGCGCATAGACATGGCAGTAGGCAATAGGGATGCTATGCAATTAATAGGGAACATAGTGTACAAGCCGAGGGGCATCTCAGATCATTCTCCCTTGATCTTGACTCTGAACCTAAATGCTAGATCTAGCCGGAAAAGGTGGACAATAAAACCATTATGGTTGGACTTAATAAGCAGCTCAGTAGAAGTAACCTCTAAATTAAAAGAGTTTGTAACATTTAACTCAGGTACAGCCCCTGCGGGGGTAGTGTGGGATACTTTAAAAGCGTTCCTTAGGGGACTACTACACCAGCAGGTTGTCATAGCCAAGAAAACGTCAAGGGAATGGGAGGAGAGGGCTAGTAGGGAAGCTATGGAATCAGAAGCACAATACGTGGCGGACCCAACCCCGGAAAAACAGGCGGTCTGGCTCAGCAGACAACAAGAGTATAGAGAAGTAATCAATAGAAGAGTAGAAAACAAAAGACTCTTCCAGAAACAAAATTATTTTGGCGAAGGGGAGAAAGTGGGCCGGATGCTGGCACTTATAATTAAGTCTAACCTATCCCCATCAGCCATTTTTTCAATTAAGACACCGTCTGGAGAAATTACTTCCGATCCCGCCGAGGTCCTAGAGACTTTCTCGGCGTTTTACAGGGATCTGTACAGGTCGCGCAGGGGGTCGGACCGGCGCGATATGAACGGGTTTCTAGAAGGGGTAGAGCTGCCTGTGCTCTTGGAAAGGGACAGGAGTGAGATGGATTCTCCCCTGACCCTGGAGGAGTTGCAAAAGGCTGTCGCGAAGCTGTCAGGCCAGAAATCTCCAGGCCCGGATGGCTTGCCATTGGAGATCTACAGAAAGTATGGGGAGGTGCTACTTCCGGAGCTCTTAAAAGTACTGGAGCAGTCGATTAAGGACGGAAGGTTACCCCCGTCAATGTTGGAGGCCGACATAGTGGTGATACCAAAGGAGGGGAAAGACCTATTGGAAGTCACCTCATATAGACCGATATCATTACTGTGTTCGGACACCAAGATTGTTGCAAGGGTGCTGGCATCCAGATTAAACAAATGTATTTCAAAACTCGTGCATCCAGACCAATCGGGGTTTATCCCCGGTCGGTCTACCAGTACCAATATTAGAAGGGCCTACTTGAACCTTCAGGCACCAGCGGAGAATGCGGGGTCTAGAGCCGTATTGTCTCTGGACACCGCCTGGAGTGGGAATATCTTTGCTGGGTCCTGGAGAGGTTCGGATTTGGCCCCGTATTCATCAGCTGGTTAAAAATCCTATATAACCACCCAAAGGCAAGACTCAAGATAAACAATGATTATTCGGAAAGCTTCCCCCTCGAAAGACGGAAGAGGCAGGGTTGCCCTTTGTCCCCTTTGCTGTTTGTTTTGGCTATGGAGCCATTGGCGGGAGCGGTGAGATCATCAGCCGAACTGCAGGGTTTCCATAGGAAGGGTGAGGAAGAGAGAATAGCGCTTTTTGCGGACGATGTTTTATTTTTCCTTGGGGACACGATCTCCTCATTGGAGAAAGTAGTCCATTTAGTGGAGGACTTTGGAAAATTCTCAGGTCTGACCATTAACTGGGAGAAATCATCGCTCTTGCCGGTCGATTCATCGGCCAACCTTACTGAGCCTACCCCAATTAAGAGTCACGGGAAAAATGATATATCTCGGTGTTGTGTTGTCCAAGTAACCCCGACGCGTTTATTGAGGACAATCTGGTCCCTCTTCTATTGAAATTAAAAAAAAAATGCGACATCTGGAGTAGACTCCCTCTATCTATAGCGGGCCGGGCCAACCTAATTAAAATGGTATGGCTGCCTCATGTTTTAATACCTGCTCCACAATTCCCCAGTGTGGATTGGAGAGAAGTGGTTCCAAAGAATCCAATCCCTTTTTAGGGAATTAATTTGGAAAAAAGGGCAGGCCAGGATAGGCCTACAAAAACTGCAGTGCCCCGCTACGGAGGGGGGACTGGGGATCCCCCACCCGTTTACCTATTTCCTGGCGGCCCAGCTACAACAACTTGGTGGATACGCCACTGATGGAGGGGGAGGTAAGAGCGTCCAAATTATTTTACAGGGAAGCCCTCATAGTTCATTAGTTGAAGCACTGGAGGCAGATTCACTACAACGAGAGATTCCAACACTTAAAATGATCACTAAGGTCTGGCAGGCAGCTAAGCGAATAATGGGGTATAAGGGAATCTCAGAATACTCACCAATCTGGAACAACAGGTACTTGCAGGAATTACTATCTGTTGATAGGAACAAGTTGTGGGAAAGGAGTGGGATACGCCGGCTGACACAGTTGTATGAGGGGGATACCCTGAAACCCTTCGAGGAACTGAGGTATGAGTACGGGTTGCCAAACCGCGTATTTTATAGCTACTTACAGATTAGACACGCCTTGAGCAAGCAGTTCGGAAGGCAACCCCCCACATGGTGTAAGATCCCATTATTACAAACAATAATAAAATCAGGGACCTCTAAGGGGTTAATCACAGTGATATATACCCAACTAATAAAGAAAATAAACACGCAGGCAGGCTTTCTCGGGGGCAGGGACAGGTGGGCGGCTGATGTGGGGGAAATTACAGACACGCAGTGGAAAAGGATTCTGGAACTTGGACCAGAGGTGTCTGTCTCTCCCTCGCAAAAAGCCTCTCACCTGATGCTGCTGCACAGATCCTACTACACACCGAAAAAGCTTTTTATGTTCGGTCGTAGAACCAACGATGAGTGCCCCAGATGTAGAAGCACAGGCGATTTAATCCATATGTTCTGGAGGTGCCCAAAACTAGTCAGGTACTGGCCTGAGATTTTAAAGAAAATAAATACCACGCTTAAAATTAACTTAGAGTTAGACCCCAAGACCTGTGTGCTGGGACATGTTACTAATGGACTGAGAGACAGAAGTACGGTGGTAGCGGCAGCAAGATGCTTGTTCCAAGCCAGGAAACTAATTGCACAGTCTTGGCAATCAAGAACACCCCCCACCCCGGAAGATTGGATTAGAACTGTCAACCCCCCCATGTGGAGTGAAAGAACATTCTACACTAGGTCAGGCAACTACAATAAGTTTGCGAGAATGTGGAACCCGTGGGTCCAAGCAATGCCTTGCCCGCCAGCAGTGCTACTTTAGTGTTGAGAATGCCTGCCCCCCCATCAATGGGGCGAGGCTGAGCGAGTAGTAGCTTAGAGGTTAGAGCCGAGAGAGAATAATGTATTGAACCTACACTGGCCATTGTACAAGCCTTGGAAATATGGGGGCTCAACAAGGGGGGGTTGCAGGGGGGCGGGGGGGGGGAGGGGGTTTATTAGTGAGAAAAGTATCAATGCACAAATATGCACAATAGTAATACGAGGGTATGCGGCCAATCGGCTTTGAGAGGCAGGATGTAGGTTTTATACTTTGTATTGCGGCACCTCTGTAACTACCTATACACTGAACTGCATATGGTAACACAACACTTTATTAATAAAAAAAAAAGAAAAAAAAAAAAAAAAAACAGAAAGAAAAAAAAAAACAAATCTTACAGGTAGAACATGTTTCCCGAAGGTGAACTTATCCTTTAAACCTTTCATAGCCAGAGCGTTTTTTTCCACACGTTTGAACAATTATTTGAGGCCTGAAGATTACAAAAACCCCCAAACATTATATATTTTATGAAAGCAGACACCCTAGGGGAGCAAAATAGTGGTACTCCCAATTTTTTATGTCACACAATAGTACCGCAAAGGGTAAAATATAAAAGCTGAGGTTGCACCGAGTAAATGGATATCCAAATGTCAATACCCTATATTTTCCATTAATGACACTTTAAAAACCCCCTATAGGTTTATCAGTTTATCGTTCCAAAGGGGGTCTAGCTAATTATTGCTCTCGTTCCGGCATGCGCAGTGATATATAACGTGTGTCACAATCAACGTCTTTAGGCATAGGCGCCCCCCGCATGCGTTTACGTTTGTACATGCGTGCGTATATGTGGGGCCTTCGTTTTTTTGGAGGGGGGATTTTATGTGCTTGGATGTAACTTAAATTTTTTGCAATTAAGAAAAAAATGTATTTACTTTTTTTCCCATCACATAAGGGAAATGTGTTATGATTTTTTTTTTTTTTTTGTGACAGGTTCTCTAAAAGACATTTTAAGTGTCTCCCTTGTGCTACAGAGAATGTAATGCACTGCTATGGACATCGCACTGCATTACATTCTTTCCTGACCTTGATGGCCGGTGAAACTGTGAATGGGGATCTGGAAGTGACACACAGACGCTCCTCTCTCCCCTCTACTGCGCGGCATCTGCTATGCTGGTCCCAGGCCCGCAGATGGGCAAGCAGAGCTCAGGATACATGAGGGGGAATTTGGGTGGGGATTGTCGAGCCCTTCTTTAGCGTTTATTTCAATGGCTGGAATAAATTTAAATTCTGGCAAATTAAATAAATGAACACTCAAACTCCAAATACTGCTAAACTTGCCCTAACTGGTTTGAAATAATGCAGCTTAGGTGAGTTTAGAATGCTGATTCTCTCCTGTCGTTTACAAGAAACCAGTGTGCATTAGGCCTTAGAATTGCATTTTTGTACTATTAAATAATGCATGATTTTCCCTCAGCATGAATGGCATTAATTATTTTATACTTCTGCATGTAGTAGAATTGTGGAATTGTGCATGCAGATCACATGAATATGTGTTGATACATTCTATTAGGACTCATTTGAGTAACTACTTCAAATGCAATTAAAGGGAACTTGTGGTCAGGCTATATTTACATATTCTAACAAGCAGTTAGCTTGTTAAAACAAGCTCTGCTTAAATAGGCACTGTGGTACAAATCAGTCTCAAAGTTCACCGCAGAAGCATGGAAATAACGTCTGGTATTCCCTTGCTTGCCTTCTAATGTAAACAGCTGATTGTATTGTAATTTAATGCTGTAATTTCATAGTCTCTCTATTTTTTTTTTTGAGGTTGAATTACTCTATAGTGCCAGCAGCTACAGAGCTCGGTTTAGGCTTGCTTTAAAATCTATTTACTGCTTATTATAAATCTCTAAGTAATTTAATTTATTGTCCAACCTCTGGTCACAGGTTGACTTTAAGATGAATACAGTTTGCATAAAATGTTCTCTGGAACATCGTGTATTTTGTGAAGGCTTTGCATTTGATCTGCTTTTCATAGAGGAACATGACCATGTACCAGAACCAGCATGTGGGAGTCAGTAGGTTTGGGGAATACATGTCCTTTGGTAGCTTGATGCTCCAATTTGCAAGGATTACATTGGAAATATTTTTAAAATAAAGGAGATTAGTAACTGTTAAACTACATATCTTCCACAGTTCTACTGATTGAAAGAAGGGTGTTTAAAATCAAGGACATCTTTGTTGGGGAAGCTCTGTCAACTGGAAAAAAACAAAAATGAGATTTTATTGTAATTATGGAATTGTGTTAATATTACTGGAGCATATGTAATTTTTCTATAGTAAGATTTATTTTTGCTGTCTGTGACATGTAAGATTTCTCAGGTACCTGATTTCTAATATTCTGCTTATTGTTTTCCTGCAGTCCATGGCAGAGGTACTTGCCAAAAAAGAAGAGCTTGCAGACCGCCTGGAGAAAGCTAATGAAGAGGCCATAGCAAGTGCTATAGCAGAGGAAGAACAGTTAACCAGAGAGATTGAAGCAGAGGAGAATGACATTGAAATAGACAATGAAAGTGATTTCTCTGTAAGTCTGCGGTGTGTTTTCATATGTTGGCTGATCCTAATTTAGTTTTCATTGTTAAAACCACTTAAGCAATTTTTCAAACTATAATTAAATTGATGACTACAAAGTCCTTGTAGTTTTTCAGTACTGAGCATTCTGCAGGTTGCCTGTACCTATATGAAATTTGTATTTATTCTTTTTTTTTGCAGGCCAGTGTGGGCAGCGGTATGTCAATTAGTGGGATGTCTATGGACTGGAATGAGGTATTAGCAGATTATGAAGGTAACGTGATGTGGGAAAAAAGCAGTAAAGCTATCATGTGAAAACAAGCGATTTCCATTTACTACTTTTATGTTTAGAAAATCTATGTTGTTTACCATACTGAGCAGTGTTGTCACCCTAGGATAGGGAGTATGTTAGGACAACATAACACTGTGTTAGGGCTACATAACAATCTTCCTTTCTTCTCCATAAAAGGGGTGGTGTTTTGTAGTTTACAGAGTTAGCAAAAACAATGCTAATTGATAACAGTCCTGAGACAGGAAGTTCACAAAATGCTTGGCTGAATAAACGGCTACTTTTTTTTTTTTTTGCAATTCTTAAACAAGTTCAATAAAAAGCTAACTTTCAATGGTGTATTCAATAGACCAAATAAGAGCAAATAATATGAATTTATTGTTGGATTTTACTTGCACTAACTATGGGAAATTGAACCCACACTGCAAGGGTTAACTGCTTGTTTATCCTAGGGTAGAGTAAAAGCACTTTTATTTACATGATCCTACGCTCCCCGGGCAGAGGGCGCTGCTCCATGCCCAAGCGGTGGACTGTCCCTGCACTGGTCTTGATGACATAAGGTCTTTAGACTGCTGGAGCATGGGGAAGATGACACTGCGTGGACTGGTCTAGTCGCCTGGAGGATTGACTAAGTAAATCTTCTTTTCTATGCCCCCTAGATTTAAACAAGCAGTTAACCTGTGCAGTTAAGGCACAGCCCCACGGTAATGTAGAATATTACATTTTCCTGGAGTTGGACTTTAACTCATATATGTCAGTGAATATACTCTTTGCAGGATGTAGACTTTTTGTTTTTAATTTTATTTGCATTACCTGAAATTTAAATCACAGTAGCCCATGTAATGGTATAGAATAAAAATATTGTGTAGCATTTAACTGTGAAAAAGCCTTACCCTAGACAGAAAAAGATAACTGTTCTCTATTTACCTGATGCATGCTTGATCTTGTAGCTCGAGAGTCGTGGAGACAGAACACATCCTGGGGAGATATGGTGGAAGAGGAACCTTCAAGACCACCGGGGCATGGAATCCACATGCATGAAAAGCTGTCTTCACCTTCCAGGAAAAGGTCAGGTATTCTATTCTTCTAGTGTCTAATTTCAGTTTGCCTTTTGATATGATTTTTTTATGTTTTATCTAAAGTTACGTTATCAGGAGCTGAAGACTTTTCTAACTTCCAAGTGTATATTTAATTTTAAAAGAAAAAATATGCTCTGTAGCATATCCTCTCACACTTCAAAGACATGCTGGTGGGTTGTTAAGGGAAAATTCCCTTGCAAATTGACCAGAATATTTGCCTTAAGCAAATCAACCCTACTGGGTTTTTTAATAAAGTCAGGTTGTGGTTGTGCAACTAAGGCCCCTTTCACATAGGCCAGATCCATTTTTCTCAGCAGGGGATTCATCCGCTGATCCCCTGCTGAGCTTAGTGGAGAGGCCATATGACAGGTCCTTGCACGCTTCACTTATGCAGAGCGGACATGGACACAGCCCGCTCTGTTCTACTGGCAGTCAGATGTAAACTGCCCAACTGCCAAACAGAGGGGAATGGATCCCCTTCCATTTATTTTTGCTGGATCAGATTGGAGGTAGCCGGGTGTAAAGGTACACAAGTCAGTTTATATCCGACTGCCCATAGAGGAGAATGGAGGGTCCAATTGGGTCCAGCTGAAAAAAAGGACAGGCGGACCCGATCGACCTACTCATGTGAAATGAGAAGCATTATATTTTACTGAGACAAATCAGTAGCAGGGACTAAAGTTGGTAGTGGACAGTAGACAAAGAATGTATATTGGGAGGAACACATCTATGACTGTACGTGAAGTTGTATACAGCAAACTCTCATAGCATGTTTCTAATCATTAAACTAGAATTAAATTAAAAAAAGAACCTGTTGCCTACCAGATTCCAATCTAGCTAAATGGCTTTTTGCCAAAATACTTTAAGGTATGCTTGGGATTTCAGCTGAAGTTTGTTCACCCCATCAACCTTGTAGTTTTTTAATACAGCATTTTTCAACCTTCTTTTAATCGTTGCACCCATTAAAAGTATGCAAAATCTCAAGGAACCCCAGTCTAAAATGTAAAATGTATAAATGTTAGTTATCAATGGAAAAGCTGAGCCTGGGACAATGCACCCAACCATCTTGATGAAATTAAAGTGGTTGCAAAGGCAGAAGGTTTTTTATCTTAATGCATTCTATGCTTTAAGATAAAATAAACCTTCTGTGTGCAGCAGCCCCCCTAATACTTACCTGAGCCCCATCTCTATCCAGCGAAGTGTACATGTGCCTCATGTACGCATACTAGCCCATTATGTGACACTTACGAACGAATCCATCGCTGTCCTCTGTGCAGGCTACGTCCATCTTCGCCCCTCTTCCTTCTGGGGGCCGCAGACTCCGGCTCTGTGACTGGCTGGAGCCGTGTGAAGTCACTTACCGCACGGGAGCCGTCAGTAACGGCACACGCTGGGGGAAGAAAGGTCACAGAGGTCCGTTTCTTCACAGCGCATGCGCCAATTACATCATCGGAGCACTAAGAGTGAAATATCTCCCTAACGGCGCATGTTTAGGAGATATTTCCACTACCTATAGGTAAGCCTTATTCTAGGCTTACCTATAGTTAAAAGTCACTAGGGAGAGTTTACAACCACTTTAAGGCCTATTGCATTTTTAAACATTCTTTATTAAGTTTCACTGGAACAGGAAAAAGCAGTCATTGGTTACAATAACATAACAGAGGTTTCCAAACAGCATATAAAAGAAAAGACCCACGGGGCGACTGACCAAGCTACATACAGCAGACCAAGCGTACACAGTTCAAAGACATGTGATGCAAGAAAAAGCAGCTGTAATGTTGGCCTATGGTGTTTTATGAAACCATTCATAGTTTAGCATTATCTAGCTGGCGAAAAAACCCACATGCATAGAATGGGGAAGTGGGGTGTGGGGATTGGGGGGGGGATCCAGCCTGAGGAAACAAAAAACCACAAGCCTATAGAAAGGGGTAGATGTAAGAAGAAAAAAAGGAGGAGGGGGGTTAATCTTATGAGCAAGTAGATATATATGTAATTACCCACAGGTTTAAGCACGAGAGGGAGGGGTAAGGTGCAGAAATAAAAATCAGTAGGGGGACATTTGGACTCTTAATTGCTTTTGTTTATATTCAGATGACCATTTAAATTCTTCTAAATAATACAATTTCTTATCCGCAGACTTATCTCTGAGGGCTGCGGCAAGATCTTCCATGTTTTTTTCCATGGTTTGAATATCATTGACCCTGGCAAACCACTGTTAAAGTGTTGGAGGGTTAGATTGTTTTCAGGTGCTAGGGATACATAAATCACATAAATTAGAATAATTAACAGACCCGCGCTAATGTGAAGATATTTTATATAATCGCAAATAATCTATAACAAGCAGAATTACCATTAACAAAATATCTCATATATTGTGTCAAGATTGAAACAACACAATATATTCTAAACCCAAATATTAACAAAACACCATGTGTGACTAAATAAATAGTTAATAAAAAATCAGTGGAAATTGTGACTGTATTGTAAAAATCTTTAAAGCAAATGAATCCTCAAAAAGTGATAAAAGAGATGAGTCCGTGACTGATAGTGACTTCAAGGAAAACAGTCCTTAACATAGATGATTCCACCAGTAGTGATTGAAGGCTTAAGGCTGGGTTCACACTGGTCCGACAAACGCTCCGACATTGGGAGCTCATGTCGCATGACGTGTGAAATTTAATGTTTCCCTATGGGAGCCGTCCTAACTGGTCCGACACAAGTCGTTCCGACTTTAGAAATGCTCCCTGTACTACTTTGGTCCGACTTTGATCCTACTTCAGCCTATTGACTATCATTGAAGTCAGATCAAAGTCGGATTGCCGTCTTGCATGATCCGACTTCGGCACGCGACTTGTGCTCGAGATGATCTTGAGGGGGAACTCCGCGCCAAATTTTAAATTAAAATCCGACATGGGTTCCCCCTCCAAGAGCATACCAGGCCCTTGGGTCTGGTATGGACCTTGAGGGGAACCCCCTACGCCGAAAAAGCGGCGTGGGGGTGTCCCCCCAATCCATACCAGACCCTTATCCGAGCACGCAGCCCGGCCGGACAGGAATGGGGGTGGGGACGAGCGAGCGCCCCCTCCTGAACCGTACCAGGCCGCATGCCCTCAACATGGGGGGGGTTGTTGCCTTGGGGGAGGGGGGCGCACTGCGGCCCCCCCACCCCAAAGCACCTTGTCTCCATGTTGATGAGGACAAGGGCCTCTTCCCGACAACCCTGGCCGTTGGTTGTCGGGGTCTGCGGGCGGGGGGCTTATCGGAATCCGGGAGCCCCCTTTAATAAGGGGGCCCCCAGATCCCGGCCCCCCACCCTATGTGAATGAGTATGGGGTACAGCGTACCCCTACCCATTCACCTAGGAAAAAAGTGTCAATTTAAAATAAAACATTACACAGATTTTTAAAGCATTTTATTAGACAGCTCCGGGGGTCTTCTTCCGACTTCGGGGGTCTCTCCGGTTCTTCTCCACGCTCTCCGGATCTTCTGCCGGGCTTCTCCGCTCTCTTCTGCTCTTTTGCCGCTCTTTTGCTAAAGCGGAGGAGCCCGGTCTTCGGTCTTCTGCCCTCTTCTCTTCTTCTGATGTTGACACGACACTCTCTCCGGCTAGAATGCTCTCTGTGCGCTCTGCTCTGACTTATATAGGCGGTGACCCCGCCCCCTTATGCCGTCACAGTCCCTGGGCATGCTGGGACTATGACGGCATAAGGGGGGCGTGGTCATCAGGTGATGACCACCCCCCCTAAAACGTCACAGTCCCAGCATGCCCAGGGACTGTGACGGCATAAGGGGGCGTGGTCACCACCTATATAAGTCAGAGCGGAGCGCTCAGAGTGCATTCCAGCCCCAGAGAGCGTCGTGTCAACATCAGGAGAAGAGGGCAGAAGGCAGAAGATTGAAGACCGGGCTCCTTCGCTATAGCAAAAGAGCAGAAAATAGCGGAGGAGCCCGGCAGAAGATCCGGAGAGCGCGGAGAAGAACCGGAGAGACCCCCGAAGAGAAGAAGGCAGCAGACCGGGCTCCTCCGCTATGGCAAAAGAGCAGAAAATAGCGGAGGAGCCCGGCAGAAGACCCGGAGAGCGCGGAGAAGAACCGGAGAGACCCCCGAAGTCGGAAGAAGACCCCCGGAGCTGTCTAATAAAATGCTTTAAAAATCTGTGTAGTGTTTTTTTTTAAATTGACACTTTTTTCCTAGGTGAATGGGTAGGGGTACGCTGTACCCCATACTCATTCACATAGGGTGGGGGGCCGGGATCTGGGGGCTCCCTTATTAAAGGGGGCTCCCGGATTCCGATAAGCCCCCCGCCCGCAGACCCCGACAACCAACGGCCAGGGTTGTCGGGAAGAGGCCCTTGTCCTCATCAACATGGGGACAAGGTGCTTTGGGGTGGGGGGGCCGCAGTGCGCCCCCCTCCCCCAAGGCAACAACCCCCCCATGTTGAGGGCATGCGGCCTGGTACGGTTCAGGAGGGGGGGGGGCGCTCGCTCGTCCCCACCCCCATTCCTGTCCGGCCGGGCTGCGTGCTCGGATAAGGGTCTGGTATGGATTGGGGGGACACCCCCACGCCGCTTTTTCGGCGTAGGGGGTTCCCCTCAAGGTCCATACCAGACCCAAGGGCCTGGTATGCTCTTGGAGGGGGAACCCGTGCCGGATTTTTATTTAAAATTTGGCGCGGAGTTCCCCCTAAAGATTCATACCAAACACAGTGCTGGGCATTGGCGGGGATCCAAGTCGGATCCCCGTTCATTGAAAGTCGGACACATGCCGGCTTCATGTCGCAGGGCAAAGTCGGATCCAAAGTAGGACGGCTGTCGTGTCGCACCAGTGTGAACCCAGCCTAATTGGCAAACACCCCGTGAGAAGGATCCACCACCTATAATGATGTACGCTTACCAGAGGTAAGCTTTATTAAAGCTTATGTTAGAAATCCACTCTGCGGGGACACCACCATCGGTCTCAGCACAGGGGGAGGACAACCCGGAACTCTCCGCCCAAAGAAGCCAAAACTCAGCAGGAGGAACCCAGGGAAATGAAAGACACATCCTCCATAGTGTGAATCCGCATAAACAATTTATTAAATAAAAGTAACACACTTACATGGAAGTATCGAATAAAACAGCATGTATCGTATGACAGCCGGCCGGCCTGCATGCACCCGTTCACATATTTATTATGCTACAGACAGTAGCATAATGTGGTAACTGCAGCTCAGAACTGTATGCTCTTTAAATTATTGCATTCAACTTCACCTTCATCACATCGGCAATAGGGATGAGCGGGTTAGTGTAAATTTGAAGTCCGTCTTGGCTAAAATTTGTTTCAGTGGTGAATATGTGTTTAGCAGTAAAATCAAGCGCTTGTATAAAAGAAGACAGTGGTCTCAGCATATCCTTCCGACGCGTTTCGACTTAGAAGTCATCATCTGGGGTCTAGGGATACATACCCTGGCGGCATTTAATTGATAAATTAACAAGGATTTCTTATACCTTTTCCATGACATGGGCATAAGATTGAGAAGGATGGGGACAGGATTATCATTTAGAGAGAATCCTGTAAGTTGCTTTATTATATCTGTAACGTGTTGCCAGAAGGGTTTAGTATAGGACAGTTCCAAAAGACTTGCAACAGGCAGTCTGTATGCGTTCCACAGTGCCAGCAAGTCTGCTGTGGAAAAAGTTTGGCAAAAACTGACAGGGTCCTATACCATCTGTTCACTATCTTATAGAAAAACTGATATTTATTAAAGATGGAGGCTTTGTGGGCGAAGAAAACAGTATTCGACTCTTTTGGCCTTCCGTAAATGTAAACTGTAGTTCCCTCCCCCATTTAGTATGAAATCCATGATCATCTTGAGTGTGTAGACACAAAAAGTTGGTATGATAAAGATAAGGAAAGTTGCATAGCCCCAGCATCCTGACAGACTTCCTCAAAAGATGACAATTTTCTCAGGAAATAGTGAGGTTTAGACAAGGAACGCAAAAAATGTTGGTGTTGGCACCAAGCACTAAGCTCAGGGACATTATAAATTGTAGAAACAGAGGGAAAAATGTTCCAATCATGTGCTAATCAGAACTTTGCCACCCTCAGAACCCCTCATTCAACCCGCTTGTGGAAAACTTTATCCGGCTGACCTGGGAGAAATTCAATACAATACACTACAATAGGTGTGAGATGGATAACTCCAAATATTAAGGAGAAAAAAGCACCTGTCCATTACATAAAGCGTTGGGCACATTAATGAGTGCTTGTGGAAAGATTTGGGCAAATGTTGGCCTGCCCATATTACCCCAGATAGCGAGATTGGAGAAGAATCCTTCTCCAAGGAAGCCCATAATTTGAATCTAATATGTCTGCACTAGTCTGCCACTTGTGCCATATAGACCACAGTGGAATAGTATGTAGAATCTGGCAGTCCCACGCCTCCCTCACTTTTGGCCCCACCATATAAATCTGATGAATTCTGACCTCTCTGGATGGAAGAATGCATGTGGGACATGTACTGGTAATGTCTGAAGCTAGTCTAGCAGCCGAGGCATCACATTTATTTTTACCATTACATCTCCTGAACCAAGAGAAGGCAAGATTGGTCCAGTCACCTACATCTCCCTTAGAGTTCAAAAGTGGGAGGTACTTGAATGTAAATATCAAACTAGGGAAGGCAGGTATATGCATGCCCAGGTACTTTAAAGATTGGGGTGCCCATCGGTGGGGAGATTAGGATGGAGGGTCTTTAAAGTAGGTTCATCTAGGGATATGTTTAAAGGGGTTGTAAAGGCAGAAGCCTTTATTTATTAAGATAAAAAAACCTTCTGTGTGTAGCAGCCCCTTTTAGTCCCCCCCCCCAATACTTACCTGAGCCCCATGTCTATCCAGCGATGTACACAAGTGCCTTTAGCTGTCTCTGACTCTTGGATGGCTGAGACATAGCAGCGGCGCCATTGGCTCCCTCTGCTGTCAATCAAAGTCATATAGCCAATCAGGAGAGAAAAGGGGCGGGGCTGAACCACAGCTCCATGTCTGTATGGACACACGTAGCTGCATCTGGACTCGGATGCCCCCATAACAAGTTGCCTGCTGTGGAGGCACTCGACAGGAGGGAGGGGCCAGTAGCACCAAAAAGGGACCCTAGAAGAGGAGGATCTGGGCTGCCCTATGCAAAACCAACTGTACAGAGCAATAAAGAATAACATGTTTGTCATCATTAAAGAAATGTAACTTTACAATCAATTTAAAGTGTTGCTAAACCCAGGACCCTGCATTCACTATAGTTGATCTCCCACAGTACACAGAACATTATTTTAGCAAATATAAACTGCTAAATACCGTTTCCCATCAGCAGTATGTAACAATGCATGAAAGTCCAGTTGACCCCATAGGAGTGAATACATTTCTGGCTTTGGAGGCCCAGTGCATTTTATGTGTTGTACCATACAACGCTGATGATTTTACAAATATATATTTTTATTCAGAACTGCTACATTCTTTACATGAATAGGTAAAAAATGTATTGTATGAAATCGAGATTTGCATGCTAACCATGGTCTTAATTTACTTTCACCAGAACAATCGCCGAGTCCAAAAAGAAGCATGAGGAGAAGCAGCTAAAAGCACAGCAACTGAGGGAGAAGCTAAGGGAAGAGAAGGCACTGAAGCTTCAGAAATTACTGGAAAGGGTGAGTTATGATTTTGGAGTCAGAAATACTGCATACCAAGTAAAAACATTGCCTAGAAAATACACTCAGCGGCCACTTTATTAGGTACACCTTGCTAGTACCGGGTTGGACCCCCTTTTGCCTTCACAACTGCCTTAATTCTTCATGGCATAGATTCAACAAGGTTTTGGAAACATTCCTCAGAGATTTTGGTCCATATTGACATAATAGCATCAGACAGTTGCTGCAGATTTGTCGGCTGCACATCCATGTTTCAAATCTCCCATTCCACCAGATCCCGAAGGTTCTCTATTGGATTGAGATCTGGTGCTGTGGAGGCCATTAGAGTACAGAGAACTCATTGTCATGTTCAAGAAACCAGTGGTGAGATGATTGGAGCTTTGTGACATGGTGCATTATCCTGCTGGAAGGAGTCATCAGAAGATGAGTACACTGTAGTCATAAAGGGATGGACATGGTCAGCAACAATACTCAGGTAGGCCGTGGCGTTTAAACGATGCTCAATTGGTACTAAGGGGCCCAAAGTGTGCCAAGAAAATATCCCCCACACCATTACATCACCACCACCAGCCTGAAATGTTGATACAAGGCAGGATGGATCCATGCTTTCATGTTGTGTACGCCAAATTCTGACCCAACCATCTGAATGTCACAGCTGATATCGAGACTCATCAGACCAGGCAACTTTCTAATCTTCTAATGTCCAATTTTGGTGAGCCTGTGCGAATTGTAGCCTCAGTTTCCTGATCTTAGTTGACAGTAGTGGCACCCAGTGTGGTCTTCTGCTGCTGTAGCCCATCTGCTTCAGGCTGTGTTCACACTAGTGCAATTGGATGCGGGTTTGCCCACATCCAATTCGCATGACAGGAGAGTGTGCCCGGCTCTCAATGAAGCCGGTTTACACAATCTCCGTTTCAGGTCTGAATTCAGGTAAAAATCTGGCCTCATTCATCCCTGAAACACAGAACAGTACACACTGGACCCTTGCTATGAGCCCTGTCTGCACTAAGTGTGAACCCAGCTTCAAGGTTCGATGTATTGTGTGTTCAGAGATGGTGTTCTGCATACCTTGATTGTAAGGAGTGGTTATTTGAGTAACTGTTGCCTTTCTATCGTCTCAAACCAGTCTGCCCATTCTCCTCTGACCTCTGACATCAACAAGACATTTTTGTCCACACAACTGCTGCTCACTGAATATTTTCTCTTTTTTGGACCATTCTCTGTAAAACCTAGAGATGGTTCTGCCTGAAAACACTCAGACCAGCCCGTCTGGCACCAACAACCATGCCACATTCAAAGTCACTTAAATCCCCTTTCTTCCCCATTCTGATGCTCAGTTTGAACTTCAGCAAGTCGTGTTCACCACTTCTATTTGCCTAAATGCATTGATTCGCTGCCATGTGATTAGCTGATTAGCAATTTGTGTTCAATTAAACAGATATACCTAATAAAGTGGCCTGTGAGTGTATATTGCTTTGATCTCCAATAGATCGTCAGCCGTAACCGTACTACCAGAACTGTTATATTTGCAAGTTGCTGTTAACTGTTAAGTACCATACAATAGATATTTCTATATCTATATAAATCTATATAAATCTTGTATAATAATAATAATAATAATATTTCAGTAAAAAGGTTGTAGGGAAATTCCCAGAATTGCCACAAATCTGCCAGCATAAGGGTGCCATTACATAGCCTTGTGACGTAACTAGCGTGGGATTTGCTTGTAACAGTTGAGTTATTATAGGCTGTAGGGGTTCCAGGGTGCAGTAACTTTGGAGCTTTATTACACATACAAAAATTCAGCATTTTAGGAATACTGTCTCACTATTCTTTCCTTTCTCCCCAAGACCTCTTCAGCCAACTTGTCTAATCTTCATCTATCAAGTTTTAAACTTACATTTTTTTTTCAGTTTATAACCCAGTTTATTGGACAATTTATAGATTGGTACATAACATGAGCTACCAATGATATGTTTTGGACTTATATGATTATAATATAATTGTTCTACAGACCTAGCAATGCTTCATAATGTTGGTTTTACAAATTGTGGCATGCAAAAAAAGCAGGGAATATATTTTGGATTTGTGACACTGTCCATATGTTTGGGTTGTTGTCCTTGGTATGAACTTTCTCTTACAAAGAAAGTGCCTTGGTATCTTCATAGATGGCTTTATGTTACAGGAGAAGGAAGTAAAAAAGTGGAAAGAGGAATTACTCGAACAGAGGCGCAAAATGATGGATGAGAAGCTTCTCCATGCAGAATTTCAGAGGGAGGTTCAGTTACAAGCCATTGTGAAGAAGGCACAAGAAGAGGAAGCTAAGGTTTGTATGTACATGCACACAGAAATAGAAAATGCACATATCTGTATGTAAGTATATCTTAAAGTGGGGTTCCCATTTAAAAAAAAAAAAATTAAAAGTCAGCAGCTACAAATACTGCAGCTGCTGACTTTTAATTGGACACTTACCTCTCCCAGGGTCCAGCGATGCGGGGGATCGAAGCCCCGCTTGTCTCCCCCTCCGTTCGGCGGTGCCGGCATTGCAACTGTGGGCGCCGGGCTGTGGCTTCACAGCCGGGCACCCACTGCGCATGCGCGAGCGGCGCTGCATGCCGTGATTGGCTGCTTAGTCATCTGGGAACTGTAATGGGTCCCAGATGATTGACAAGAGGAAGGGAGCAGAGCTGAGCCCTTTCTGTGCCGAGGGGAAGTGATGTCACCAGCCCAGGCACTGAAAGAGGCAGACTACGAGGTACCCCCTAGCAACAGGCATTTAGACGTGAGTTAAAAAAAAAAAAAGTCCAAATGTTTTTTTTTTATTTTTTTTTAGGCACATTCATGTATTTTTTTTTTTTTTTTTTGGGTGGAACACCACTTTAAGGGATAAAAGATGCGTCTCAGAATGTAAAAGCTGAGCCAGAGCTATTTAAGCTTTGCACAATAGTTCACCTAATTTTTTACATTGATGTACAGAAACTTGATTCCCTCTTGCAGAATGACTGACTGGAGCTAATTTATATAGTGCAAGTTTTCTGTGTTTCACAGGGCAAGGTCTAATTTTCCAGTGCAGATGATTATGGGCATAATAGATTTAAAAAAAATTTTTTTTTTTATAAATAATCATTATATGTAAAATGTAAGCTATATATAAATTAAATGTAAATATATAAAAGTGTAGCTTTCAAACACTGGACTGAATTTTGATCATGTTGCAGGTAAATGAGATTGCATTCATCAACACCTTAGAAGCTCAAAACAAGCGCCATGATGTATTGGCCAAGCTGAAGGAGTATGAGCAAAGGCTCAATGAGTTGCAGGAGGAAAGACAGCGACGACAAGAGGAGAAACAAGCACGGGATGAAGCTGTTCAGGTATTCACTTTGTACTGGTGGAATAAAAATTTTTTTTATTTAACATGCATTTTACGATTACTTTAAAGGGACACGTTCCCCTGAGCTTTTGGATACACAGCAGTTCACTAGTTTTAGAAAGTTGCCTGTCATCTTAGAGGTTAATATGTAGTACTAAATAAATGTGTCCACGACATATTGAATAAATATCTGTGGTGTTCAGGGATAGAGCAATGCTCAACGCTCTGTTATAGGACTCTATGTTTAAATAAAAAGGTAACAAAACCATTGATTTTCCACTGCTTACTACCCAGTAATGACATAATTAAATTAAAAGGTAAAGGATATATCTTAATTGTATGGTACAGGACACAGGCAACCTTTTTACGCACAAGGAATATATACACAATAATTCTGCGCTACCATAAAGAAAAAAGGACACAGCAGCTAACACAACCAGCAAGTGTAAATAATGTCAAAAAACAAGATAAGTGTAGCGCTAAAAAAGGTCCCAAAATAAAGTCTATGGATTAACAATTCAAAGGTCATAAGTTATGAGAGACCATCACTGGAGGGAAATACAAAAGTCCTCTGGAACAAATCTCCACAAGAGAATGAATCATCCGTAACAGAAGCCCACACACCACCAATAGAAGTGAAAAGGCTTACCGGACTCGGTGGACCCAACAAGGCATACGCCAGGTGGAGTCAATCAGGCTTAGGTGGTGCTGGGTTGAAGTAGGCCCGGACGGGCAAAGTTGGTGGAATGGCTACCACATGGCTGTGTTCTTCAAGCGTGATAGGGGTCAAAAGATGCGAAATCTGGCACACATAAATCCTGAAGATTGAGTTGCACGAGTTAGATATCACTATCCCACCAGCAGCTCTTCTGTAATCAGCAGCTGATTACAGAAGAACTGCTGGTGGGATAGTGATATGTAGGATACAGCGGAAGAATTCCATCACTACAGTCGCACTCAGGAATCGCCCCTCGGTCCATGGTTGTGTGAGCTTTCAACTCCCTGTCATGATATGGATGATATCATGCTTTGGAAAATCTAACTCGTGCAACTCAATCTTCAGGATTTATGTGTGCCGGATTTCGCATCTTTTGACCCGATCACGCTTGAAGAACACAGCCATGTGGTAGCCACTCCACCAACTTTGCCCGTCTGGGCCTACTTCAACCCAGCACCACCTAAGCCTGATTGACTCCACCTGGCGTATGCCTTGTTGGGTCCAGTAAGTCCGGTAAGCCTTTTCACTTCTATTGGTGGTGTGTGGGCTTCTGTTACGGATGATTCATTCTCTTGTGGAGATTTGTTCCAGAGGACTTTTGTATTTCCCTCCAGTGATGGTCTCTCATAACTTATGACCTTTGAATTGTTAATCCATAGACTTTATTTTGGGACCTTTTTTAGCGCTACACTTATCTTGTTTTTTTTAATCTTTTTACGCACCTTGGGTTATAGGTTCGTACCTAAAGCCCATGGTGTATGAATAAGTTGCCTGTGTCCTGTACTGTACTCCAATGTATGGAATTTACAGGTAAGTCAAAATTGCTGTTATCCTAATTGGTACAGTACAGGACACAGCCAATTTATCATACACCTTGGGTTCTAGGTAAAAGCCTATAATCTATGGAGTATAAATAAGTTGCCTGTGTCCTGTACTTTACTCCAAGATACAGAATTTAAAGGCAAGTCGAAATTTCTTCTGATTTGCTTGTTTTTTTTCTAATTCTTTTTATTTAAAGTTTTTAACAAAATATGGTATAAAAATACAAACAGAATACAACAGCAAATCGTCAGGGGGAAACCCCTATTCCATAATGGAACAAAAAGAAAAGATAGAACAAAAACGGTGGTTACACTGGAACACGACTGTAGAGCTCACGGAAACAATCCAGAGTGTATCAACCGACTATAAATGGGTTCCCAACCACAGAAAAAGCAGGGTCCGCTCCGCCACTGTCAGGGTTCACCTTCCACTTACATATAGAACTATAAATCTGGGTCTCCAGAGTGCGGTCAAAGAGAAAGCAACAAAAAATAAATAAAGAGGGAGTGGGGAATTTGCAATCAGAGGCCCAACCCCAGTGGCAGCAAACAGTCTCCGAGGGACATGGGAGATGACCTCCCACAATGTACACTTCAAAGCTCCAAGAGTGGGGGCCATAGACTGACCAGTTTCAGGTGGCAGTTGCTTGCTTTCTTTTAGTTTATGGCACTGTTATCTTGTTTTACTTGTAACAGATTTGCTGTAATGTGTACCTAAACTCAAAACCAAAAATGTAATATATTACAGCTAGTGTTATTTTTTTTAAGTTTTTTTTTCATCTGGTGATCCTGCTGGTAACACACCTCTACTCCGAGGATGACAATGCTCTTTCTTCTCTATCGGGCATACAGAAAAAAGACTAGAGACCCCCCCCCCCTCTCCTATTGTCCATAACATGGAGTGGCATGGTCCTGTAGTCCTTAGAGCTAACTCTACAACTGCTGAAAAAGCAGCACAAGCAAAGAGCAAGGGATGTCATTAGCTCACTAGTATCCTGGCAAGATCAACAGGTATTTTCTGAGTTTATCAAACAGATATTAATTATAACAAAATGCTTTTGATTGTACAGTATCTCACAAAAGTGGGTACACCCCTCACATTTTTGTAAATATTTTATTATATCTTTTAATGTGACAACACTGAAGAAATGACACTTTGCTACAATGTAAAGTAGTGAGTGTACAGCTTGTATAACAGTGTAAATTTGCTGTCCCCTCAAAATAACTCAACACACAGCCATTAATGTCTAAACCGCTGGCAACAAACATGAGTGCACCCCTAAGTGAAATTGTCCCAGAAGAAAGCCTCTTCTAAAGATGATGCACAAGAAAACCCGCAAACAGTTTGCTGAAAACAAGCAGATTAAGGATGTGGATTACTGGAACCGTGGCCTGTGGTCTGATGAGACCAAGATAAACTTGTTTGGTTCAGATGGTGTCAAACACGTGTGGCGGCAACCAGGTGAGGAGTACAAAGACAAGTGTGTCTTGCCTACAATCAAGCATAGTGGTGGGAGTGTCATGGTCTGGGGCTGCATGAGTGCTACCAGCACTGGGGAGCTACAGTTCATTGAGGGAACCATGAATGCCAACATGTACTGTGACATACTGAAGCAGAGCATGATCCCCTCCCTTCAGAGACTGGGCCGCAGGGCAGTATGCCAACATGATAGCGATCCCAAATACACTTCAAAGACGACCACTGCCCTGCTAAAGAAGCTGAGGATAAAGGTGATGGACTGGCCAAGCATGTCTCCAGACCTAAACCCTATTGAGCATCTGTGGGGCATCCTCAAACAGAAGGTGAAGGAGCGCAAGGTCTCTAACATCCACCAGCTCCGTGATGTCATCATGGAGGAGTGGAAGAGGACTCCAGTGGCAAAAATAAGGCAGTGCTGGAAAATAATGGTGGGCACACAAAATGTTGACACTTTGGGCCCAATTTGGACATTTTCACTTAGGGGTGTACTCACTTTTTTGCCAGCGGTTTAGACATTAATGGCTGTGTGTTAAGTTATTTTAAGGGGACAGCAAATTTATACTGTTATACAAGCTGTGCACTCACTACTTTACATTGTAGCAAAGTGTCATTTCTTCAGTGTTGTCACATGAAAAGATATAATAAAATATTTACAAAAATGTGAGGGGTGCATTCACTTTGTGAGATACTCTATATATATATATATATATATATATATATATATATATATATATATATATATATATATATATATATATATATATATATATAAGACAAAAAAGGAGCATTTAAGAGAAGTCAATTCTTAGAGTTTAAATATCTTTTAATAATGTCCCCTGAGAATTTAATGGCACTATACCTGGGTAAGTGTTCAGGTAATAATTACAGGTGTTTTACTTTCATTCGTGTAGGAACGCAAAAGAGTACTAGAAGCAGAACGCCAGGCCCGCGTTGAGGAGTTGCTGATGAAGAGAAAGGAGCAGGAAGCCCGTATAGAAATGCAGAGACAAGAAAAAGAGCGTGCAAGGGAGGATGCAGCTCGGGAGAGAGCTAGGTATGTAGCTACATCATATACTGTAGGCACTGGCCTGCCACTTACTTGTGACTATGTAAAGTAAAAGTCTTGTTTAGTGCACCCCCCTCTGATGTAGAACTGTTTTTATGCCATTCATGCTTACTAGCGTTAGAAGCATTTTTAAGAGAAAAGTTATTGGTGGTGCATATTTTTAAAGTCTCCAGGAATTAGTTGCTCATATGATGACTGCAAGACCTATAAAAGAGTGTGGTGAAATATTGACTGGTGCTGGTAAGAACTTGGGTCACATGCATTTTTATTTGCATTTAAGTAACCATTTTAAAAACGCAAACCCTAGATCTTTGGATGTAAAATGTGATGTCTTACAGCTATTAATATAAATATGAGATAATTGTTTTGAAAATCCATAGATCTCTTCCCTGAGTGTAAATAATTTATAAGTTAGAGAAATTGTCTGTTTCTGTTGATTGGGCCAGTGTTTGATTGCCTATGGCTAGGCATGTTTGAGCTTAAATTGGAAAGTTTTTGATAAAGAATTGGGTGATACATTGGAGTCCATTCTTTACTAAACTGGTACATATAGGGTAAATTGTGTGTTTATATAAATCCTTTGAAATCTCGGGTTCTGCAACTCCTGCAGCAAATACAACAAGACAATTTAAGAAGCCAAAATCTAACAACAGGGATACAAACAACAATAAAAACTTCATACATTAAAAGACAGTTGGGAGAGAGAGAACACAGAAGAATCCCAACCCAGAAAACAGCTAATGTAGGAATTTATAGGTACCACACCAAACAATATTAAAATTAGATAAACTTTATTCAAAACATCACATAAAAGTAATTTAAAAATAGCTGCAAGGGGGCAGAACAACAAAGATAAGTGGATGTACACTACTGTGCACAGAGATGATATTTCAGTTATACAGCTAGAATGCCAGGGAAATTGTCCCTGATATGAAATACCATCAAGGATTCCAACACACAATTATCTTCTACGCATTTCGCGGGATAGAGCACAGGACCTGGAAGCTAGCAGTGATCACTGTAGTAGCAGTGTCTACTACAGTGATTTTCCGTGCCCATGTGGATCGGGCAGGTATGGCACATGCATACATACATACATAGGTCCAAGCTGCACGAAGGTAACTGTGCATGTCTAAACTTCAGCTTAAGTTCTTGTTTCAGATGACATCATTAACTGGGACAGGAAGGGAAATCTTCCAACAGGATCTCAGACAGCAAAAAAAAAAAAACTATCAAAGGTCCTTACTATACCCCACCTTATTGTGATATTGCTGTCTGTGTGACACCAGTCACTTCCCCAGGGGAGAACACAGACAGCAATAAAGCTGACATTTACACAGTTTGTTTCAAAAGAGCAGTTTTAAAGTGCCCTGTTTCCTCTGAAATAACTGAAGCCAAAGCACCCATGTGAAATAGGAAGCTTCATGCTTACCTCTCCTGTGAGCAGTGTTAACACTTTCCTTTTTTTTTAAAGAGCTGTAAGTGCCACTGCTATCTGACGCTTCTGGCTGTGTTGAATAGCCTGTCCTGTACCAACCTCCACCCTCTCCTTTAGTTATATAGGGTTCAATAAGAGGAACCACAGTGCCCAGCAGAGAATATACTAATCCAGCACCAACCAAAGATCTTCAAGAGAGTGTAACTTAAACACACTTTCTGCCGGAGAGGTAAGTATATAGCTATTTTTTTTACAGGGTTCTTTGGCTTTCATCTTTTTTTTAATGACAACAAGGCCACTTTAGGTAGACTTTCACTTCAAAGCAATCTTAATAGCTCCTGTGACTCACCAGTGAATGTAAAGCGTACATAAATATATTTCTAAGTAACTGTCTTCCAGCTTGCAGAATGCTAGCAAGAAACTCATAAATAATACAATATACCTCTAAGTACTGGTCTTTTTTTACCTGCTACTAGCATTGAGGACCAGTAAATGACACTGCAATATAAAGGGACGTTTCTCACCGATTCCATAGTCTTTTGTGTTAGTTTTTTGTTATCATTCATATTCTCTGAAAAATGGCAAGAAATCATAAATTCTGCCAGGGTATGTAAACTTATGAGCACAACTGTATACACAGTGGGTAAAATAAGTATTGAACACCTCACCATTTTTCTCGGTAAAGATATTTTTAAGGGTGCTATTGACATGCAATTTTCACCACATGGTGATAACAACCCACGCAATCCATACATACAAAAAAACCAAAACAAATACGTTTAGAAATTAAGTGGAATAAAATAGAATGAAACCGGGAAAAAGTATAGAACACATGAAGAAAGGGAGGTGCAAAAAGGCATAGAAAGCCAAGACACCAGCTGAAATCTATCAGTAATTAGAAAGCAATCCTACCCCTTGTCAGTGCAAATTAATATCAGCTGGTTCAGTCTCAACTGATGGCCTATAAAAAGGTGTCTCATTACCAAGGTGTCACACAAGAAACATCTCATGATGAGTAAAAGCAAAGAGCTCTCTCAAGACCTTTGCAACCTTATTGTTGCAAAACATACTGATGGCATTGGTTACAGAAGGATTCCTAAACTTCTGAATGTTCCAGTGAGCACTTTTGGGCCATAATCCGGAAGTGGAAAGAACACATTTTCACCATAAACCGGCCACGGCCAGCTGCTCCTCGCAAGATTTCTGACAGAAGAGTAAAAAGAATTATCAGAAGAGTTGTCTAAAGCCCTATACACAAGATCAGAAATTCCGCCAGCAAAAGTCTGATGTGAGCTTTTGGTCAGATATTTTCCGACCGTGTGTATGCTCCATCGTACTTTTGCTGGCGGAATTCCAGCGGGTTCTCTATTTTCCCATCGGAAAAAATTCCTATTGGAAATTCCGTTCGTCTGTATGCAATTTCGACGAGAAAAAAATGACGCATGCTCGGAAACAATTTGACGCATGCTTGGAAGCATTAAACTTAATTTTCTCGGCTCGTCGTAGTGTTGTACATCACCGCGTTCTTCACGGTCGAAAGTTCAGAGAACTTTTGTGTGACCGTGTGTGTGCAAGGCAAGCTTGAGCGGAATTCCGTCGGAAAAACCATCCAAGTTTTTTCTGACGGTAATTCCAATTGTGTATACAGGGCATTAGAGCCAAGGATCACTTGTGGAGAGCTTCAGAAAGACCTGGAATTAGGAGGTACAATTGTTTCAAAGAAAAAAAATAAGTAAGGCACTCAACTGCTATAGCCTGTATGCACGTGCACCACGCAAAACTCCATTGCTGAAGATAAAGCATGTTGAAGCTCGATTAAAGTTTGCTGCACAACATTTAGACAAGCCTGTGAAATACTGGAAGAATATAGTCTGGTCAGATGAACTCTTTGGATGCCATAATACACACCATGTTTGGTGGTCAAATAGCACTGCACATCACCCCAAAAACACCCCCATACCAACAGTGAAGTTTGGGTGTGAGGCTGTTTCAGCATACAGTACTGGCAAACTTCATATCATTGAAGGTAGGATGAATGGAAAAATGTACCAAGACATTATTCATAAAAATCAGCTGCCATCTACCAGGGTGATAAAGATGAAACAAGGGTGGACATTTCAGCAAGACAATGATCCCAAACATAAAGCCAAGGAAACCTTTAATTGGTTTCAAAGAAAAAATAAAGCTGCTGGAATGGCCCAGCCAATCACTTGACTTTAATTCAAAAAATCTATGGAAATAACTAAAGATCAGAGTTCATAGAAGAGGCCCACGGAATCTTGAAGAATGGGCCAAAATCACACCTGAGCAATGCATGTGACTAGTTTCTCCATACAGGAGGTGTCTTACAGCTGTCATTACTAACAAAGGATTTTGTACAAATTTTTGTAAATTTCAGTTAGCATGTTCAATACTTTTTCCCTGTGTCATTCCATTTTATTGCACACAACTTCATTTCTGAACTTATTTGTTTTGGTTTCTTTTTATGTATGGATTGCATGGGCTGTTACCGAAATGTGGTGAAAATTTCATGTCAATAGCACCTTTAGAAATATATGTATCTAGAAAAATGGTGATGTGTTCAATACTTATTTTACCCACTGTATATATAAATATATATATATATATATCCAAATCCATTAATTGATAATTAGTATTACTTCTTAATTACAGGGACAGAGAAGAAAGGTTGGCAGCCCTGACAGCAGCACAGCAAGAGGCAGTGGAAGAGCTGCAAAAGAAAATCCAGCTCAAGGTTGGTATAAGAGTCTCAGATACTGCAAGCACCATGGGCAGATATGTTGTCTGCTACTGCAAGCCAAAATGATGATTTGGCTTCGATGGAGTTAATGTAAGCTACCTATGTTTTCTATTTAGTCAGAAATTAAGGCCCGAGGACTTTTCCTATTTATTATATGGGAGGAACCTTTGAAAACATTCCCTTACCTAATTTCATAGCGTAGAAAGCAAGATATTGGGAACAGATAAGCTGCATCCAGCCCACCTAGTTTGCGAAGGAAGGACAGGACATATCATTTAGTACACTGGAGTAAACCACCTCAGAGACTTGAAGCTTTTATTTGGAGCCCCTCCCATAATGATCCCCATGCCTCAGGCCAGTCTTTCCCTCTCTAGATGTTATCTGTGTGTGTCTGTGCACAGAGCGCTCTCCAGCAGACTCCTGTGTTACTGCTTCACCGCATCCTGGCTTTAGAATCAATTAGCATTGTTAGACTGCAGATTACCGCATGACCTCTCAAATACTACTCACTTTTCAGAACTACAAGCCCCCTTTATGCCATCAGAAGAGATTTCTGGTTGTGATTAGGGGGATTGGGGTACTGTGGAGGCAGTCTGTCTGTTTGGAAGCTTGGACACACAACTGTTGTGACAACAGGACTGGTACAGAACTCAGGAAATTTAACTTCCAGCACCTTGCACTGACTGCTATGGCTTCAACCCATTTCGCTCAGTGTGCAAAGTTTGTACAGACCACATGGTTACTCGTATCTAAAGGTATAGCAGTATATTTAACACTTTCTCTGGAGTTTGTAATTCTGACACATATATTCAAGTGTGTTCATTTTTCATTACCCGTTTTAGTCTTATTAAAGAAGAATTATGGGCTGTAAAAAGAAAAAACATACATACAGTGAGGGAAAAAGTATTTGATCCCCCGCTGATTTTGTACTTTTGCCCACTGACAAAGAAATGATCAGTCTATAATTTTAATGGTAGGTTTATTTTAACAGTGAGAGATAGAAAAACAACAACAACAAAAAAATCAAGAAAAACGCATTTCAAAAAAGTTATAAATTTATTTGCATTGTAATAAGTGAAATAAGTATTTGATCCCCTTGCAAAACATGACTTAGTACTTGATGGTAAAACTTTTGTTGACAGTGGTCAGTCGATTCTTGTAGTTGACCACCAGGTTTGCACACATCTCAGGAGGGATTTTGTCCCACTCCTCTTTGCAGATCCTCTCCAAGTCATTAAGGTTTTCGAGGCTGACGTTTGGTAACTCGAACCTTCAACTCCCTACACATATTTTCTATGGGGACTAGGCCACTCCAGGACCTTAATGTGCTTCTTCTTGAGCCACTCCTTTGTTGCCTTGGCCGTGTGTTTTGAGTCATTGTCATGCTGGAATACCCATCCACAACCCATTTTCAATGCCCTGGCTGAAGGAGGTGCTCATCCAAGATTTGATGGTAGATGACCCTATCCATCGTCCCTTTGATGCCATCAAATTGTCCTGTCCCCCAGAAAATGACCACCAAAGCATAATGTTTCCACCTCCATGTTTGACGGTGGGGATGGTGTTCTTGGGGTCATAGACAGCATTCCTCCTCCTCCTCTCCAAACACGGCAAGTTGAGTTGATGCCAAAGAGCTTGATTTTGGTCTCATCTGACCACAACACTTTCACCCAGTTCTCATCTGAATAACAAAGTTCAGACGGGCCTGTACATGTGCTTTCTTGAGCAGGAGGACCTTGCAGGCGCTGCTGATTTCAGTCCTTCACGGCGTAGTGTGTTACCAATTGTTTTCTTGGTGACTATGGTCCCAGCTGCCTTAAGATCATTGACAAGATTCTTCTGTGTAGTTCTGGGCTGATTCCTCACCGTACTCATGATCATTGAAACTCCATGAGGTGAGATCTTGCCCCAGACTGAGGGAGATTGACAGTTATTTTGTGTTTCTTCCATTCGATAATAATCGCACCAACTGTTGTCACCCTCTCACCAAGCTTCTTGGCAATGGTCTTGTAGCCTATTCCAGCCGTGTGTAGGTCAACAATCTTGTTGGACATGTATCTTTTATACAGGCAATAAGCTGAGATTAGGAGCACTCCTGTTAAGAGAGTGCTCCTAATCTCAGCTTCTTACCTGTATAGAAGACACCTGGGAGCCAGAAATCTTGCTCATTGATAGGGGATAAAATACTTATTCCACTCATTAAATGCAAATCAATTTATAACTTTTTTGAAATACGTTTTTCTGGATATTTTTCTTGTTATTCTGTCTCTCACTAATAAAATAAACCTACCATTAAAATTATAGACTGGTCATGTCTTTGTCATTTAGGCAATAGCCTGCTCTTAGCTGACTCTGAGTCACAGGAGGACAAAAGTAATTGTACTGCTGAGACCCACAGGAGAAGCATGGCCAAAAAAACTTTGGCTATACTTCTCTTTTAATGTAACACATTTAAGGGGTGTACAGGCGGTCTCCGAGTTACATACATCTGCTTACAAACGACTCCTACTTACAAACAAAGGGAGATAACAGGCAGTCAGAGGAAATCTACCCCTAGGAAGGGAAATTCAATCCTGGAAGAGTTATCATGGGAAAATGGTGTCTCTACTGAAGCTTTATCACCAATCTTTGTTTCCACAACAACCCAACATTTTTAAAATCCAATTGTCTCAGGGACACAAAGTGAGGTGAAATCTTCTGAACAGGGACACAGACAGGAAAACAAATGTTATAGGAATGTTAACCCTTCCTTATGCTATCCAAAAAAACTTTAAAATTATTTTTGCTGGGGCTACACTGAAAAAATGTACCTGTTCCAACTTACAAACAAAATCAACCTAAGAACAAACCTACAGACCCCATCTTGTTTGTAACCCGGGGACCGCCTGTGTTCATAAAAGATTTGCAGAGCTATTCATCCTCTGAAACTGTATGTACATTCATTCTGCGCGAATGGGGGAAAAAATCTAATGTTAATAAGCTATTCTCTCTCCAGGATAAATGTGATTTATTCTTATGAAATAGCACAAATCAGGAAAATACTGTATTATAGCCACTGAATGCAGATGATGATCATAGGAAAAAATACTTATTTACTATGATGGCCATCTCCATTTAGTGGCAATAATGCTTTATTTACTTGATTATTTCTAATCTGTGTAAATGAAAAACATTCGACCTGGAGAAAAAATAGCCTAATAACATTCGTTTTTGCTCCCATTCACATTGAATTAATGTACATGCAGTTTTTGGAGTACAAATAGCTCTGCCATTATTTTATAAGTATGCCCTGAAATATATTTTGCCTATTTCAGTAAATTTTAACTTTGTGCTGCAGCAGAGAATTATACATGCATATGCACTTACAGTTTTCTCTTTGTCCCTCTGCAAAAGGGGCATGACAGTCAGCATGGTCATTGCTGATTCAAATGCCTGGCCATGCCTAGTCCTACACATTGCATTGGTGCATTCTAATGTCAGGGTGATCATTAAAGAGCCTGCTGTATGACAGCCAGGCAATAAGCTGGTTTTTCCCATGCAAAATGCAGTAAACATCGAAGGCTAGGGAATCTTTTTGTTGCTAGAACGTTTGATTGATTGACTAGCAATTGTATGACAGCTGTCAGCACATCTGAACCAGTCAGTCCACACATGAGCCAAATAAACTAATAAGAAGACATATAAACAATTTGCTTATTATCTGACCCCTGCTACTCATCTGAGGACAGGCTGGCTGGTAAGGTAACCTACCTCACCTCAGAACATACCTACCACTTCTAAAGTACTCCTCCCTGCATCTAAATTAAATAATATTCTTTTGGGGGGTCATGCTATCACTCATTGGGTGACGTCTTATATTAAAACTGGTGGTGACGGGACCAAAGACACCTGGAAAAAAAGGTAAGTATATTGATCTTTTTTTTTAAAGAAAGGCCAGGGATGTTCAAATGGGGAAAGGAGGAAACTGGGGTGAGGGGCAATTCCTAGGCCCAGAGTTGGATGTTAACAAAAATCTACTGAAAAATTAGCACCTTTTTCACTAATGTAATGGGGTAATGTTGCCTGGATTGTTGGGACTTCTTGCCCCAAAGAAATATGTGTAAACTGAGATAGTTCACAATAATATAGCTTTTATATGCATGTAAGTCGCCACTTCATACAAAAAAGTCAACCAGTTGACAGTCAGTAATTTTACTCTAGGAGATTACTGGGCAGGATATAGGAATTTTGTTGGAAAATGCTACTTCTCATTTCACTTTAATATTCTGGTAATCTCTTGAACCCTTCTGCTTATTTTAATGTAATTGTTATTAAAATTTTTTTTTCATAAATAATGAACTTTAAGTCCTGGTTTACACCTGTGCGGCTTTGAAATTGCGCTAAATCAGTGCAATTTCAAAGCTGCAGATCAGTGCGATTTGTACCTCCGATTTCATTGTGGCTTGCGGCTTTGTTTAACAGCAAATCGCAATAAAATCGAAAAAATTAGTCTAGGAACCTTTTTCAAAATCAATGCAACATGAGTAGTGGATCTCTAGGCCTGAGGTCAATGGTGATGCTGGAGACTATGTCCTTCATTTGTCGGTAGCCAAGGTCTTATGAATAATGCTTCTGGCCAATAGGGGATCCCAAGATCACACTACTGAGTAACTGGTGTCTACATCTGAATTAGACAAATGACAATCAGAATGGAAGGTGAGGGAATACATTCAGTAAGTGTTTGAACAGTAGAAGGGATCCATAAACCATTTCACTTACAATAAAAAATGACTGTGCTTGTTTAAAGTAGAACTCCAGGCAAACAGCTTAATACACAGTTGAAGTAAATATACTGTATTTTTACAGCTTTATAGACCCAATGATTTCTGTTAGTAGGGATGGTCACTTTGCTACTCACTGGTTTTGCTTTAATGCTACCTAGGTCAGCTTAGGCTCACTGTGTAGAGGCGATGATACTTAATCACTTTCCATTGAAAAGGTCAGAGGCAGGGAAGTGACAAAGGAAGTTGAACCCATTGACCATAAAGATGATTGGCTTAAAGCGGTATCAAAGTCTAGTCTAGACCTAGTGGTCTCTTCTGTCATAAATGCCTCTCCCAGCAGCAATATAAACAGAGCTGAACATGTGCAGCTCAAACCACATTTATGGCACTCACTCTGTGCCATGATGAGGTGACTTTCACGCGCAAGCATTGGAATAACGTCATCGCCGTGTGGCCATTCAAATGGGCAGAGAGAGTGAACCCGGAAGGATGACAGGGCGGCTGGAACTGTGACAGCGCAGGGCAGGAGGGCTGGTTTGACAAGTATATCTGCCGTAATGTACTAATATGCAGTAAATACTAGCACAGTATGGCATAAACCTCCTGGAGGCCCATTAAAAAAATAGCAAAGTTTTTTTTTTTGAAAGATAGGTTTACTAAGTTTAAAGAGACAAACATACAGAAAAAAAAAACAATAAACCCAACATAATGTACAGAGAAAAACTGTGTAAATAAGAAATAAATGGTGCTTATATAATTGTCACACACGTCTCCTGTGGTTATTGAACATGCGATTTATAAAGAATTTACACAGATAAAAAAAAAATAGAAAAGTTTAATAGCACTTTAAGGTGCAGTGTATATACAAAATGGCTTGGCAGAAAATAATATCTGTTAGACGCAGTATAAAAACACGTATTAGCAGCTTGGCAGTGTGCAAATGGACAGTCATAATGTAAAAGCAGTCTTTTAAAAAAGCTGTGCTGTTAAATTTTTATAGGCACACATTTGTTGAGTTCTTAATTTTTTTTTTATTTTTACAAAAATTTGCTTATCTTAAAGCGTTTGTTGACCCAAAAAAAAGATCCTGTTCCTTTAAAGCATTTTCTACAGCACAGTGCTTGTGCTGTGTCATTGGTCCCCTCTAACACCTAAAAAACCTGGCTGATCCTGCTGGGCTATACCCTCCCCCCTGTGCACTGACTCCGATCTATCAGGGCTGCTGAGCCCTGATACTGTAGTCATCCGTACACGCCTCCGTCATCTGCAGCCTGCTATCTGTCTGCTCTGTGCTCTCTCCCCCTTCCGTCTACCCATCAGCTTGTGACAGTGCCTGCCCCTACAACTCCTGCTGCTCAAATAACTTTCACACCTTCATACCATCTCCTCTGTGTTCTAATCCTGTGTGCCCCTTGTGTGATTTATAAAAAAAAGTCTGCTATACCCCATTTCACAACTCTTCTCAGTGATCACATGATTGGCTGGCTCTCTCTCACCTCTCCTCTCCTGAGTGATGTCAGCGGGGGAATCTCGGCCCCGCCTGCTGCATCTGTCAGACAGGGAGAGAAGAAAACTAGCCGATCATGTGATCATTGAGAAGAGCTCTGAAATGAGGTATAGCAGTCTTTTTTTTTTTTTTTTATAAATCACTCACACGGGGCACACAGGGTTAAAACACAGAGGGGATAGTATAAAGATGTGAAAGTAGCTTAACAACCACTTTAACCGTCCAGTACAGGACACAGGAAGACCATGGGTTGTATGCCACTACCTGCAGGTGATTGGACGCTGGCAATGCTTTGCGTGGAATGCCCCCTATAAAATCCTTATAACCCCGCCTACTCAGTGAGGCCAAAAGCATTCTTTAATTGAAGAAGTTGTGCTGCTAAATTTTTATAGATACAAATTTGTTGAGTCCTTAATTTTTTTACAGCAAAATTGCTTTTTATGGTGCATTGATAGTCTTTGGTATTCGCGTCTAGGGTTAGGGTGGTCCCTAGACCAATTAAGTGTGTATTTCTTTCACTTGTACGCACTAGTTTGTTGTATTTTTACTGCTTCCTATAGTGCAAAGATCATTGTAGTAGTCCAATGTAAGATAAGCTTGGTGGGTCACAGTTATTATTGTCATGTTTCTGTACAGCATGATGAGAGTGTACGAAGACACCTGGAACAGATTGAACAGCGGAAAGAGAAGGCAGCAGAGCTGAGCAGCGGCAGACATGCAAACACAGACTACGCTCCTAAACTCACCCCATATGAGCGAAAAAAGCAGTGCACTCTTTGCAGTGTAATGGTGAGTGACAACCGAATTACTCCATACCAAATCTTCTGTCATCTTTTTATAATACTGGACTTTTTTCTGGCACTTACTTGCAGAACGGTTTGTTTTTCTACCTTGGCTTCCACCAATATTTTTTCAGAGATTTTTTAAGCTATATGGTGTATTTAAAGTTAGCTTGATGTACGAGGGTTCATTTTAATAAGAATAAGTGCAAAAACTTTGTGAAGACCCCTCGTAAATAATGTTAATTTGTGTTATTTAAGTCTAATTTGTAATTATATATGTACACGTGGCTGCCAAACTGGCTGTGTTGCATTGCTCCTTTTCTGTATTGTCCATTGGGAGGACACATGATCCAGTTAGTACCATGGGATATACAACTACAAAATGAAAGTCGTGCAGATCCATGCTCCCCGAAGAGTTCAGATGCTGATGTACATGTGGATGTTCTCTCTCTGGCTGCCAGGGCATGCTTCCTGCTGCCCTGGCTACTCTTTTTATCTGCACCCTGTCGGAAAAACACTGAAAATTCTTATCTACCACCACCTACAGCAGTGGTCATCAACCCTGTCCTCAGGGCCCACTAACAGGCCAGGTTTGCAAGATAACTGAAATACATCACAGGTGATATAATTTGCTGCTCAGTGATTGCAGTAGTCTACTCTGCATCTCCCCAAGGTAATACATAAAACCTGGCCTGTTAGTGGGCCCTGAGGACAGGGTTGATGACCACTGACCTACAGGACCCTTAGTCCAGTGCTAGCTTGACTGGCCCTGCTCTGATGTTTGGAGATTGTGCAGTCAGATTGTAACATGTTTGGTGAGCTTTGGGAATCTAGGAGAACTTAAAGTGGAACTTTACCCATAACAAATAATGTTCTTTAGCAAGGAACACACATCCCACATTAAAGTGGTACTTTAGTCAGAAAATTAAGTCCTGCAAGATCACTTCAGAATGGCCCGCTTTTCAGGTACAGACCACTGTCTCACCTTGCTCTGCACATGCTCAGTTGCTCTCCATTTGTAGGCACTGCCGAGTTTGTAGTGGCTCATCTGCTGACAGCCTAAAACTCTGGTAATAACGATTGCTACATTGAAATTGTGCTACTTCACTTGATCACACCAATGTTCACTTGAAGTAGCACGATTTCAAAGTAGCAATTCAGTGCTACTTGTAAGACATCTGTGCGACTTCATGCACAGATGTCTATGGAAGTTGCACCAGAACTTGCAAAAAGTACTGCAGGAACTACTTTCAAAATTGGAGTTGGAGTCGCACCAATTTGACTGCTTCCAATAGGGTGTGACTTGTCATGCAATTTGAAACTGTCAAATTGCATGACAAGTCGCACCGGTGTGTCCGGGGGCTTAAAGCAGAATGCAACTCTTCTATCCTTTAATTAAACCCTTCTATCCTTTATAGCCAAGGAAGCTAGTTCTGTTTTATCTGCGACTGCTATGGTGCTGCACATGTGATCAGTTATGCCATCAGCCATATGATGGTTTGACAGTTTGGAGGACACAAGCAAATGTCATGGCTTTAACATATTCACCATAACTCAAACCTGGCTTCAAGATTTTAACTCGGCTTCTCCTGCAGCGCTCTCTCATGGTGGCCTCCACTGGATTCACTCCCCCAGAGCCAATGGACAGAAAGGAGGTGGAGTGAGTTCCTTATATCCCCACAAAGTACCTTAAAAAGTCCTTCCTATCCTTCCCTCTCTATCCCTTTTCTTCTTTCGAGATGTACTGTTTTCGTCTGTTTTCTCCCGTTTTCCTGAGGATTGCAGCAATTTATCGGCCTCCTGGACCAGTATCGTGCTTTTTTGATGACTTTGCTGATCACACGGCTGATCACGTGGTAAAGAGTCTCTGTTAGAGACTCTTTACCTAGATCAGAGTTGCGGTGTGTCAGGATGACACACCGCAACAACAATCGCCAAGGATACACGCCCCCCCGGGGGCGCTCAACGGCTTGATATCCTGGTAACATCATATGACATCCGGTCAGGATATCGCAACCATTTTGGCGATGTCATATTGCTATATGGCGGGCGGCAAGTGGTTAAGGAAGGATCCAGTTAGTCCTGACGCTTTGTATAGCACATAAGCGTTCAGCAGAGCCAATTGGAATAAGTATACAGACACTTTTTTTTAACCAGTGTCTGGCCTTACGAGCAATTGGTCATTGAGGTCCACCCCTCCAGTATTAAGGTTGTATTCGTGGACACAGAGGGGTTTCTCCACAACACCAGTTGCCGTTTGGACCGTCTTGTCTGCGTGAAGAGAGGACAGAATGAAAACATTCCATGAATCCCTCCACATCACTGCGAGCAAAGTATTACTTCTTAAGCAGGCTCTCTCCTCCAGCCTAAGACGGGAATCTACAAGCCACTGGGATAAGCCCCGGTAAATAAAACGCACGGTGCCACATGCGCCAATTCAATGATCAAACAAGTGACTAAAAAGTGGCTTGTGTAATAATTGTCCACATACAAGTGGTACCCCTTTCCAAATAAGGGTGACACCATTATATACACCATGTCTCACACAATCTTAACAGCGCTTCCTATGTAGTTTGGGCAGTTCTCCGGCTCCACATGACTATCTTTTCCCTCGTAAACCATAAAACTATATGTATAGCCTGTTGCCCTGTCACAGAGCTTATACTGTACATCTTGACCCCATATCTGGCACGCTTGCTGGGAAGATACTGTTTGAATGACAAGCGACCAGAAAACTTAATCAGGCACTCACCAACGCAGACAACTTGATCGGGATTAAACAAGGCTGCAAACTGTTGGTTGAAGTGGTTTACGAGGGGCCGAATTTTGTGGAGCCAATCATATTCAGGGTCACCCCGAGGACGACAGAGTTCATTGTCGTTGAAGTGCATTAATCGCAAGATCTGCTCGTATCTAGCCCTGGTCATCTAGGCAGAGAACACGGGCATATGGTGAATTGGGTCAGTGGACCAATATGACCGCAACTCACTTTAGTTATGCCCATGAGGAGGGATAGGCCCAGAAAGGTCTTAAATTCTGAGACCGTGATAGATCTCCAATCTCTGGCAAGGGTCAACTGGAGCTTAGCGGCGATGAATTGACCAGCATACAAATTGCTTTAGTCCACAATAGATCTATAGAGATCTTCTGTGAAAAACAGCGAATAAAAATCAAGTGACGTAAAATCAACTGTTTCCACCTGAATTCCGGCTTGGCCAGTGAATGGGGGAAGTACGGGTATTGCTGAAGTGATGGGCTCCCAATTCGGATTGGCAAATGCAGCAGGAAGGGCACTATGGGCTCGACGGGCCTGTCTTTGTCTTCTTGGTGGCTGCGGGACACTAGTTGTGCTAGCCACCTCACCAGCTTGAACTGCACTTATGGGACTCGCCACGTCACCACATGATACTGCAGTGCTGGTTTGGCTGCGACCAGGGTGTACTAGGCCAATGGTGCTTGCCAGTTCACCAGAAGGATGAGCGGCACTAGTACTGGCTCTCTGCTCCTTACCAGAGCCCTGCGGTTCTTGCACCTCAACAACAGCATTATCAGGGTGCCACTGCTGTCTACACGATCATATTCTGAGCCTGAATCTGACAGATGAGTGACTTCCTCTTCACTATCTGTCATGCTCAGAAACGTGTAGGCCTCCTCACTAGTGTACCTTCGATTGGACATTGTGGCCTCCAAATTTACTTTGTTTGTCCTGCGAAGATCCTGAGTGTAGCAGCCTATAATCCAGAGTCTGTGAATTTCCAGTCTGTGTTCTGTACTGCACTCCAAGATTGGGATTTAAAGGTAAGGTTAAATCCCTTTTTTTTTTTTTCTTGCCCAAACAGATCAGCCCTGGGGTAATGCCTCCTACTACAACCATGCATCGTTTTTGTTGTTGGTGTTTTAGGAGGATGGACATCCTTTACTAGCTCTGCTGATTCAAGACTTAAAGCAGACCTTCAGTCATTTCTTCAACTTTTCATCTATTAAATCTTCTGCCCTTGTTAGTTTTACCTTGGGTAGTAAAGCATTTTTTTTTCTGCCAGTGAATACCTTATACAGACCACTTCCTGTTCCTGTCTGGTCATTAGCCTAGGCTTATGACATCATGCACAGCTCTCTCTCTCACTCTTGTGAGAGTTTGCCAGGAAGGGAGGCAGCCAGACTTAGCGGAGGGAGATTTCTGCAGCATATTTGGCAAGTACAGAATCACAGTATATATAAAATAATATGCAAAGTGCTTGGAGGGAAGCTTCAGGATAGCAAAGATGTTTTTATTACAAATTATGTGAGCAGACTGCAGTTCCTCTTTAAACTTTTTTTCTCTTCAATCAAAAATCATCTCCCCGTAGCTGCAGGAGGTCTGTTCGCCCAGAGCTGTTGGCATTGCCTCTGTGTCTGAAGACCTACTCATGTGAGTAGGCCATCCAGACTTGGCACTGCAAGCTCCCTCGTTTTAATTAGCTGCTGGGCGCCTAATTGGTATCCCCTTTCCTGTGGGCTTGCCTTTGAAGGGGTAATGCTGTGGGACTGATTGCTGACTTTATTACACTAGGTGGAGTGTTGCATGTGTGCACTCTGTACTCTCTTTTCTGCCAGACAGCATCGAGAAAGCATCTCTCCTGCTCCTGCTACAAGAGCCACATGTAACAGTGATGCAACCTGATGCTTGGTCACCTCTGGCCAGTCAGCCCATCGGTCTTGAGCACTGTCTGCTAAATACCACTGGCCCAGGTTCTATGTGTACTAGAGGTCTAGTCTTCTACCTTGAGCCATAACCGGGAGTCATGTTGCCCATTGGTGTTAGTGTATCCCCTCCTTGGAGTACTGCTTGCTCCATCAAGTTTTTTCTGGGCCTTCTCCTCTCTCAGTGGGGGTTTTTACTACAGTCATTCAAGACCTTATGATGCAGATTTACCAGTTAATATTTGACCCCAATGCAGAGGCCATAAACACAATATTGTGCCTTCAGACTCCGTGCTTGTTCTGTCTGTGGCCTTAACTGCTTCCAAGCCTTCTGCTGTGGAAACACTGTTGGATAATGAATCACTCCAGTTGCTGACTGATGAGCTTTCTCCCGTTAAGTTGCAGTCTTCTGCTATTACTCCTAAATTCAAAGAGACTTTTTTGGCCCTTGTTGATGCAGTGTGCCACACCCTTAAAGCAGAATTAAACTCTCTCAGTCAACATGAACTATGTTTAATGCTTATGCTACTAAGATTACTAAATTAATAGGAAGCTTTATTATATTAACTTGCTTTCATATTTTTTTTAACATTTCTCCAGTTTCCTCTTGGTCTCTTGCCTAGGCCAAAACTATGTCATACATCCCATACGTTTTCAAAAGAAACTCCTGCTCCTTTTTGGTTGACAAGCTTAGCACAATGTTTAAAGGCGCGCTTTGCCACAATTTCCTTGCATTTCTGTCATGCGACAATCGCAACAAGATCGTACCATGCTTGGGGTGCCATTAAGAATTATGACATCCAAACGTTGTGTGTTTTACTGCAATTCCAAATCACTAAGTGAGGGCCTATTGTCATTAACATATACAGTTGATATAAAAAGTCTACACACCCATATTAAAATGTCAGGTTTCTGTGATGTAAAAAAAATGAGACAAAGATAAATTATTTCAGATCTTTTTCCACCTTTAATTGTGAACTATAAACTGTACAACTCAATTGAAAAACAAACTGAAATCTTTTAGGGGGAAGTAAAAATAAAAAAAAATAAAATAAAATGGTTGCATAAGTGTGCACACCCTTAAACTAATACTTTGTTGAAACACCTTTTGATTTTTATTACAGCACTCAGTCTTTTTGGGTATGAGCATGGCACATCTTGACTTGGCAATATTTGCCCAATCTTCTTTGCAAAAACACTAAAAATATGTCAGAATGCAAGGACATCTCCTGTGCACAGCACTCTTCAGATCACCCCACAGATTTTCAATGGGATTCAGGTCTGGGCATTGGCTGGGCCATTCCAAAACTTTGGGTCGTTGTCATGCCGAACGATGAAGTTCATGTTCAGCTTTCTAGTAGAAGCCTGAAGGTTTTGTGCCAATATTGACTGGTATTTGGAACTGTTCATAATTCCCTCTACCTTGACTAAGGCCCCTGTTCCAGCTGAAGAAAAACAGCCTCAAAGCATGATGCAGCCACCACCATGCTTCCCAGTGGGTATGGTGTTCTTTTGGTGATGTGCATTGTTGTTTTTGCACCAAACATATCTTTTGGAATTATGGCCAAAAAGTTCAACCTTGGTTTCATCAGACCATAACACATTTTCCCACATGCTTTTGGGAGACTTCAGATGTGTTTTTGCAAAATTTACCCGGGCTTGGATGCTTTTCTTCGTAAGAAAAGGCTTCCATCTTGCCACTCTACCCCATAGCCCAGACATATGAAAAATACAGGAGATTGTTGTCGCATGTACCACACAGCCAGTACTTGCCAGATATTCCTGCAGCTCCGTTTAATGTTGCTGTAGGCCTCTTGGCAGTCTCCCTGACCAGTTTTCTTCTTGTCTTTTCATCTATTTTGAAGGGACATCCAGTTCTTGGCAATGTCACTGTTGTGCCATATTTTCTCCACTTGATGATGACTGTCTTCACTGTGTTCCATGGTATATCTAATGCCTGACGGATACCTTTTTAACAATGAGATCCCTCTGATGCTTTGGAAGCTCTCTGTGGACCATGGCTTTTGCTGTAGGATGCGACTAAGAAAATGTCAGGAAAGACCTACTAGAACAGCTGAACTTTATTTGTGGTTAATCAGAGGCACGTTAAATGATGACAGGTGTGCACTGACTCCTATTTAACATGAGTTTGAATGTGATTGCTTAATTTTGAACACAGCTACATCCCCAGTTATAAGAGGGTGTACACATTTATGCAACCACATTATTTTGTTTTTTTATTTTTACTTCCCCCCCACCTAAAATATTTCAGTTTGTTTTTCAACTGAGTTGTACAGTTTATAGGTCACATTTAAGGTGGAAAAAATTCTGAAAGTATTTATCTTTGTCTAAATTTTTTACATCACAGAAACCTGACTTTTTAACAGGGGTGTGTAGACTTTTTATATCCACTGTATATACATTTTTTCTGCTTACCTATCAGCTTTGCTCCCTTGACACAATGGACTCCCATGTTTCACATATTTTATGAATTTCTGTATCCTTGTGCTCCCTGTTTCCCTTGTTTATGCACAGGTTGTACGTGCAAGTCATGATCCCATGATCTCCCGCTTACAATTTCTTTGCTCCCTAGAGCTGCAAAGATACACGTCTTCCAGCTTTATATTTTTTGTTTAATACATTCATAATGCTGTGTAAAATATACATTTTTGACTTTCTGCAGTAATAAAATATTTTAGACTAGTGCAAAAAAAAACCCAGAGAACTATGTTTTTGTGCTGCATCCCATTTTCCAGCTTCTCTGCTCCCTACCTTTACCTAATACATTTACAGCACAGAACAGCACAGCACATCACAACATTTTTTTTCCTGTTACACAAATAGTTACTAGAAATAAATAATATGGAAGTTTTTTTTTTTTTTTTGTTTGCGCTGTACTGTGTTTGACCAGAACAGATCAGAAACAAGTCCTTGGTGTGGGTGATGAGCTTCCATATTTTGGCCCACATACAAACGAATACCTCTTGATTTCGTGTTCTTTGTTCTTTTGCGGAGCTTGTTAAAGGTTGCATTTATTAAACCTACCAACCATCCTTTTAATAGTATGGGGGAGCCAAAAGGGTGTATCTAAGCATTGTAAAACAATTTATTACCTGTTTTTTGTTTATTTAGCATGTTGTTGTTAGTAGATAAAGAGTTACCTGGATATGGTTTGGGACTGAACTTAAATAACCCATAAGAAGTATCCGTTTTTTTGTACAAAGATCAGAAAAGCTTGGAGCCGGGGATAGTGGGGTGCAGTATTTCATGTAACATCTGCAGAGAACTCACATGTCAGGAGACTGTGCTTCATGCTGTTTTGTCAGTAGTTCTGAAGGGGACTATAGAACAGGTACAGACACTTAGGCTTGGTTCAAACCTATAGGTGCAATCAACCATAGGCATTTATTGCAGTGGCCTATCCTATGTGTGAGAAAAACAGAAAAGAAGTCTCTGACTCTTTTCAAAAAACGTGCTACATTAAACTGGATGGTGCCGTGGCACATGTGAAAACACCAGCATTTTCAGATGTGTGGGGGTGCCATTAACAATTCGTTTCACAGCCGTATGTCTGCTGAAGGGCAGCGCGATTATGTATCTTTAATAAAAAATATATGTTAATTATTAACTAAAAGGTTGAATCTTCTTTTGCGGCAGATTTCCTCTGAGGTTTACCTGTTCAGCCACATTAAAGGAAAGAAACACCAGCTAGCAGTACGCGAGAACAGCAGCATCCAGGGCCGGGAACTGTCAGACGAAGAAGTGGTGAGTGCAGAAACAAATGTCATATTTTGAAAGGGTTCCAGCATCATACTATTGCCTTGCTTAAGATGCCTAATGTAATATTCTTCCTTGGCTCTTCATACTTTTTCTTACTGCAATCTTTTATTTTCCTGTGGGTTTATAGTCAAAGATCGTATTATTACATGTTCTGTGTAACGTACGTTTTGTTCACTGCAAACACAGTGACAAATTAAAGTAGCAGGATGTAATCTCTCCCTTCTGTTCTCCGTCTACTCTGCATGGTGTAGCCCTTCTCCCATTGATTTTCTTTTTTGCGCTATAAACAAAAAAAGAGAAACAATTTAAAAAAAAAACAATATTTTTTGCTATAATAAATATCCACAAAAATATTTTTAAAGAACGATTTCTTCATCATTTTAGGCCAATATATATCCTTCGACATATTTTTGGTAAAAAAAAATTGCAATAAGTGTATATTGATTGGTTTGCGCAAAAGTTATAGCGTCTACAAACTATGGGAAAGATATATGGCATTTTTATTGCATTTTTATTTTTTTAATTTTTTTTACTAGTAATGGCGGTGATCCCTGCGATTTGTAGCAGTACAGGCAGTCCCCGAGTTACGAACACAATAGGGACTATGGGTTTGTTCGTAAGTCGAAGTTGTTCGTAAGTCGCAACACTGCATTTGTAAGTGTAACTTCTGGTCGGAACACTGCTTTTGTAAGTGTAACTGCTGCCTGTGCATGGATGTGGGATGTTCCGGGCACTTGTTATGTTATCTGGGGCGTAGTACGGCAGTGTGGGATGTGTTCGGAAGTGCTCGAAAGGTATCCAGGACCCGCGTGGAGCACATGTGGCCGGCATTTGAGGCCGTTCGTAGGTAGCAGTCGTTCGTAACTTGGGTGTTCGTAACTCGGGGACTGCCTGTGCTGCGAAATTGCGGAGGACAGATCGGACACTTTTGACACATTTTTGGGACCATTGACATTTATACAGCGATCAGTGCTACAAAAATGCACTGACTACTGTGTAAATGTCACTGGTAGGGAAGGGGTTAACACTAGGGGGCGATTAAGGGGTTAAATGTGTTCCCTAGTTAGTGTTTCTAACTGTATGGGGAGAGGACTAACTGGGGGAGGAGACATATAACTGTTCCTACTTACTAGGAACAAACTATGTCTCCTCTCCCCTGGCAGAAAAGGGATTTGTGTGTTCACACACACAAATTCCCGTGCTGGCTCTCTGGCTCTCGTGCCCACTATCACGGGTTGCCGGCGGTGATCGCGCCCTCCGGCCATGTGCATCGGGGCGCGTGCCTCCATCGGCTCTTAAAGCGAAAAACGTACCCATACGTTGTTTTGCGCATCCGTGCCATTCTGCCGATGTATATCGGCATGAGCCGGTTGGCAAGTAATTAGGCTGGTCATATACCCACAGATTTCTTTCTTTCGGCATGGGCTGAAATCAAAGTGATTCCTGCTGCAGCTGTTATATTCTAATAACCAGCAGCACTGGTTGTCAGATTATTTGAACAGTGCCTGCAGATGATTGGATGCAGGCGCTGTTCAGTCAACAATCATCTGCACAACTCCTTTGATTTTTCAGTCAACGGATTATGGGCAATGTGATGATGACAGCAATGAAATTCGTCCAGCTCGTTAGGAGCCAGAAAAAGTTGCTCAGTGTATGGCCAGCTATAGTGTCCATCCTGTGATACTAACACGAACACTCTTTCACTGACAAAAACATCTCTCAGCCTGCCACGTACCACTTACACACACCGCTTCTGTCACACTATGCAGAGAAAAAACTTTTTTTTTTTTTGCTTATTTTTTTTTCAGGCGCCGTTCACACTTTGTGTGGCTGGAATACGCTTTCCTGTTCGCAGTTTCTCATGCGTTTCCATACGATGTCCACTTAAATGGACTTCCCTATGCGCAACAACTGCATGAAACAAGCTCCCGCAGCTTTTTGGACGTGGAACGTCGTGGTGACCTTGGTACAATGCTGCGTAGCTGTCATTGCAAAAAAATAAAAAATCATAAATGCACATTGATCATGAGATCAGTGCTGTATTTGCTAATTTTTGCCAAAGATGGACTACCACTTTAATTTTGAACTCTGCTTTTGTTATCATTCACATAAACAAATATGTTGGCTATATTTTCCATTGAACTCATTGAATGTCCCTTTATATCTTTGCTAGTGTGTTTATCTGGGTTGCTGCCATTGTGCTGGAGCCTCCCCATCAGCATACAAATACATTTTTTTTATTTTTTTTTTTAAGTCTATCGCCATACAAACATTTAAGATGTCAGTAAGGATTTAAACGTCATTTATGATTTTAAGATTAAACAGCAGTGCATGCTATAAAAGATAATTGGAAAATAGAAAAATGGAAGCCTTTTCCAAATGAACTTAAAAATATGCTGAAACATGCAGAGTCCTGTAGACTGCCCTCCAGGTAATAGAGCAAATGTTGGCACATAAAATGAGAGCCACACCAATCAAATATCTCTAATTCAGCTTTCAATAAACAATTCATTTGATCAGTGACATAATTAAGCTATGTTTCCGTCTTTATAAGAATTCCAATTAAAATGTCAATTGTGCTTGTTCTATAGGTACACAAAACATCTCAGTGTTTATAACTATACATTAAAATGTCTAAAATTAAAGTGGGTGTGGAAGGATTGGATTCTGTAGTCACTTTTTGACCCCTTTCTTATATGAATTAGTGAAGCTGTCACCTACATTGAAAAACTCACAAAACCCGTGTCTGAACAGACACAGTGCATATAAGTAAACGTCGTTATGCCTGTTATAGGGATTTACTGTCCCTCATGGTGGCAATCAACATTCTTGTTAATAGACTTATTAAAGTGTATCTACAGTCAACATTTAAAATCGTATATTAATTTCCACATTGCATTTTAATTATTTCTAGCCTACTCATATTAATCTGAATGGTCTTGAAGTTTGTAAACTTACCTAGTGAAGATCCCCACACATTTACTTCATTGAATTTTATATTCACTATGCCCTGTGAATAGGCACTGCTGTGTCACACACTTCACAGAGCCTGCCTTCTGTGCTACAGAGGTGCTGAGAGGAGGAGTTTCAGAGTATAGGAATTACTGCTTGCAGACAGCAAGGTACCATGGGATTTGTAGTCCTTAGAAATCAAAAGTAAACCACAGAGTAAAAGCTGCAAAGCATGCAGGAAATACAGGAAGTTGTGGAAAGAGTCAACCAATGAACAGACAGCACTCAGCATCAAAGGAGAGTTTTCAAGTAATCTTATATTGAATTGTCATAACTTTATACAATGCCGATTTTATAAAAGGCAAGTGTATATTGTGACTATAAAATTCCAGCTGGGAAATTTTTGAACAACATGACCTAAATACATACACTGAAACAGTACTGAGTTACATTAGTACTTGTGTAGACTTGTGTATTGTTACAGAAAGGAAGCGTATCAAGATTGATTTTTCCCAATCTGAAGCCCTGGATGACCAAGAGAGTACGTTGTCTTTTGAGAGAACGGGATAGTGCCATTAGGAATAGGGATAAGGTTAAGTATAGTGTTGCTAGAGCTAATCTAAAGAGGGGCATAACAGAGCCCAAATTAGTTTATAAAAATAAAATAGAAGAGGGAATGATGCACGTGACGGTTGGAAAGGGATACAACATATCCTAAATCATAGAGAGATCACTAACCAGGGTACAAATTTTAATATTCAACTGGCTGAGGAATTAAACAGCTTTTTCTCACGTTTTGAAGTAGCAGTACCCCAGCAAATATAACTTTTAATCCCAGGTACGGGAGGTGTTGAACCTGTAGTACAGGAACACGAGCTGTGTCAGGCATTTAAGTCCGTTAATGTTAGGAAATTGGCGGGTCCAGGTGGGGTCCCAGGGAGGGTTGTTAAAGCCTGTGCCCACCAACTCGCAGAGGTCTTTACTAATATATTTAATTGCAGATTATAAATGGCCATGGTTCCAACCTGCTTAAAATCTACTATTATTACCCCAATACCCAAAAAAGCAAATATAGATAGTTAGAAGTACTATAGGCCAATTGCACTTACCCCGGTAATAATGAAGTGCTTTGAGGGTCTGGTTTTACAATGTATTAAGACAGCTTTACCAGGTAGTTTTGACCCACATCAATTTGCGTACAGAGCCAATAGAAGCACCGAGGACGCTATTGCTCTTGCACTACATGTGGCTTTAAGTCATCTGGAGCACTCTGGCAACTGCGTCAGAATGTTGTTCATTGACTATAGTTCGTCTTTCAACACCGTTGTCCCAGATTTATTGGTGGAGAAGATGTTGAAGCTGAATTTGCCCACATCCCTTTGCTCTTGGATAAAGGACTTTCTGGTAGACCGCCCACAGGTGGTCAAACTGGGTAAGCATATTCCTTCCCAGCATGTGGTCAGCATAGGAGTACCACAAGGTTATGTATTGAGCCCCCTTCTTTACTCTCTATACGCTTGTGATTGTACTCCTTGCTTTTCTACAAATATCCTCATCAAATTCGCAGATGATACCATCATAGTAGGTAGCTTCACAAGAGGTGATAAGAAGTATTATAGGGAAGAGGTGGCCAACCTAGTAGAATGGTGTGGGGCAAACAATTTGTCCTTAAACACTGGGAAGACCAAGGAATTAATACATTATTTTAGGAAGAGTGAGACTGACATGGTTCCACTTAACATCAGAGGAGAATTGGTAAAGCGGGTATCTGTTTTTAAGTTTTTAGGCATTAATAGCTCATAAAATTTATCCTGTCATGACAGCTGTTACCTAGAAATGTCAGCAACAGTTATATTTCCTGAGACTTCTCAGAAGAATTGGCCTAGAGCAACATATCTTGGAGTCCTTCTATCCTCTATTGAGAGTGTGCAGACATATTGCATTTTAGCTTGGTATTCCAACTGCGCACAAGCAAATAAAAACTTCCCTTCAGAAAATAATAAATGCTGCGCAGAAGGTTGTGGGCTGTAGTTTAACTCCCATAAACAAAATGTACAAGTCCCGTTGTGTCAGCAGGGCGGCGGGAAAAATAGTGAGTGACCCGTCCCACCCTAGGAACTATCTTTTTGAACTCCTGCCATCTGCCAGTAGGTTCAGAAATGTAAAGGTGAGGAAAAACCGATTTAAGGAAAGTTTCTTTCCAAGAGCTATCAAGGCCCTAAATGGTAAAAGAACCTCCATTATCATATTATCTAACTGCAGGTGACTTGGCTTTGCTGTGGTGGCGAGGGTTCTGTTTAGGCTTTTTTTCTACGGGGGGTAAAATTGTTTACATGTGTATATGGTGTTATATTTTTACATATGTATGGAGCTTTTATAGAACTTCATTGTAATTTGCGTTGCAATGACAATAAAGTATTTATCTTATTTATCTTATCTTTAAGTTATTTTGGATTGAATCTTTTACTGTCTTGACTGTGCGTAATATGTACCTGTTTCAAGGCTACTTATTATCCGCTTGGCTATCTAGCAGCCAGAATGAAAGGTGAAATTGTACCAAAGTCACAAGGGTGCACTCAAAGTGTATGTAGGGCAAAAAAAAAATGTTGAGTACACTTTTACAGTACACACCCATCTCGCATTGTTTTATCCACTGAAAAAAGCTGCAAGTACAGAAAAATACCTGTTGATCCACCAGAAATCCAGTTGGGATGACAACACTGTCACGTACCTGATCGGAGACTAAAATGACGAGGTTGACCTTTCTTGTATCTCCAGCCCAGGTCCCGCTGAAGGTGGAACAGATGGTACTATGGAACAGGGGGAACATGTGTGCTGGCAGGAGTTGATAGGAGTGCTTGCAGCAGAAGATACAGACCCTGGCAGGCTGACAGAACATCAGGTCAGGAACAGTAGCTGATCCAGCCAAAGTTAAAGGGGCACTCCACACAGGCTGCAGGTTCCAGATGCAAGGCTTGTCAGAGCTCCCAGCGGGCTTGCGACAGGAACTTACTGTGATGAGCAGAGCTGATGCAGATGACAGCCAGATAGGCACTTGAACCAGAAGTGAGAGTAAAGTCGGGAACAGCAGCGTGGTCACAGGGATAGCCGAGGTCAACAGCAGGCAAGCAGCGAGGTACTGAGACATTAGACAGAGACGTGGTCAAGAACAGAACCGGGGTCAGGAACTGGCAACAGAGCAGATGCAGGATCCAAGTTCAGGTCTGTGACAAGCCGAGTCACCGGGAAGGGAACAAGCAGTGTAATAGCATGACACAGGAAACAGCTGAAAGACCATTCAGGACTGTAGCATGAGCACCTTTAAATAGTCTGTTATTTATTGAGTGCGCGCCCATGTGCATTCATGTGCGAATGCGCACACCTAGTCACCATTCTGCTGAGAATTCTGCACACGTGCGCTTTTCTATTAAACCATTCTTCCTACATGCACATTTCTTTTAGCCAAATGTCTGGCAGTCATTCTCTGACAAACACAGTGTTGTTTGCTGTACTAAAATCATAAGCAGCGTTGTCAGTTCTGCTTGCTGTGCACAATAGAGTTTTATCTGTCCCTTACCTATTTTTCCTGTTCTGGGGGAGGGGGTAAATTTGGATCAGTGCCTGGACATACACTTACAGAGCTTTCTGTTTCAATATTTTTATTGAAGTTTTCACGAGAAGTAAGAAAAACTCACAGTGGATAAATTGTTATCACTCAAGCACAAAAGCAAGTAAAAGTCCACATCACATGCGGCAGGACTTCAAACAGGCAAATGAAAATAACATTGACAATAGACTGTGGTGCATCTACAGAGGTCAAGACATAAGATAAAATTATCACTGATATTGCTTGAAATTAGTCAAAGTTGAAAGGAGATTGCGGCGATCCCAGATGGATAGGGACAAGTCCCAGGTAAAAGTTATAAAGTGCCCGCTGAGATGCAAAAGATGAATAGGATTGGGAGACTAGCATCATACCAGAGAACATTTATTCCATAATGAGTAGATGCAACATCAACTGTATGTGAGAAGAAAGAGAAAAAGCGAAGCAAAGAAAACGAAAGAAAGGCACCCTTCCCCAACCACCATTTTGACAAGCATTAAGTTGGGGGATCAAGATATTGTATCCATGGGTTCCGGACTCTCGAACTTTGAAGAAGTATCTCGCAAGATGCTAACCAACTTTTCGTTATTATCCAAGTGAGTTTACGCTTCATCATTGGGACGTCGACTATGGGCCTTTTGAAAGCGATTGCAATAGCTATTTTGGCTACTAAGAACATGAAACAAATAAAGAACTGAGAATGTCTGGGTACCCCTTCGGCAGGTTTATTGAGTAAAGGTACTCTGGAGTCTTTAACAACGTTTATCATTGTCACAGAATATATCAGGGCATAAACTCGTACCCAGAAGCATTTCACCTTATGACAGGACAACCATGTGTGGTACATTGAACCCACCTGTCCATATCCCTGAAAGCAAAGAGGTGAAGAAAAACAGCTGACTTTGGAACCATCTGTGGGCAGGCTGTTTGTATTGAAGTCGATCTACAATCCTGAATAGCTCTGAGTTGTCACATTATTTAGTCCTTGCTGTGGCATGTATTTGTCAGACACGGAAAGGGAGTAAAAGGAGGAATCAATCACTCACATGACTCATTCAACTGTATCATGCAAATTTGGGCTTGAGCTTTTGAGTTCTGTAAATAACAACAGGCTTTTTCAGCAAAGCAGTTAAAGCTGAACTTTGGGACCTCCCACGCCCTCAGATTGATCAGTTAGTAAAAAAAAATCCAAAATCCCAAAATACTCACCTTAATCTACCATCACCTGATCCTCCAGGTCCCGAGGCTTCCATGAGAAGGGTCCTTCTTCATGTATTTACATCGCTGCCTGGGAAAATGTGGACAATTTTTACTGTTACTGGGCCCTCTCAGGATTTAGGCAATTGCAGCAGAGATGACATCATGAAGAGGGGACTGGTTAGCTGCAACACTGGATCCCCTGTTTGTTACTCCTAGAAGTGGGCTTGGCAAGGGACATGAACTATTTTAACTACTTTGGAATAAGTGCAGCAGAGGTGGGAGATATAGTATTGTCCAGAGATGGTCTTTAAAATTAGTTTGATAAGCATGTGAAAAGGCACCCACAGTTCCACCTGTTGTCTGGAATAGGGAAGAATGAAATGTTCATATGCAATATTTCATATTATCTGGTTAAAAAATTATAAACGTATTCTTAAAGCGGTTGTATACCGCTGGCCTTTTTTAAATTTATTTCCCCTGCAAGGTAAAGTCATAATGTGCTGGTATGCATCACATACTAGCACATTATATAGATACATAGTAGGTGAGATTGGAAAAAGACATAAATCCATCAAGTCCAACCTATTTGTGTGAATATATGTCAGTATTACATTGTATAACCCTGTATGTTGCGGTCGTTCAGGTGCTTATCTAACAGTTTTTTTAAACTATCGATGTCCCCCCCCCCCCCTCTAAGGCTACTGCCTTTGGAAGGAAATTCCATATCCTTGCTGCTCTTACAGTAAAGAACCCTCTATGTAGTTTAAGGTTAAACCTCTTTTCTTCCAATTTTGAGTGGCCACATGTCTTGGTAAACTCACTTGCGCAAAAAAGTTTTATCCCTATTGTGGAGTCACCAGTATGGTAATTTGTAACTTATATTAAAACGAAGCTGTTCCATTGCCGCGATGTTAACGCTGCAGCCGCTTCCATGTTCACCTGTCTTGCTTCCGGGTTTTCGGGCTCCGACTCTGTGAATGGCCGGAGCCGCGATGATGTCACTCCCCTGCAAGCGTGCAGGAGCCGCTGTTCATCGCACAGGGCTCGGAAAGAATGGCAAGGGTGTCGCCAGTGATGTCAGTGATGCCAGGAGATATTTACACTACCTATAGGTAAGCCTTCGTATAGGTATAAGGCAGTAAAGGAACTTTACTTCCTCTTTAAAGTGTTGTTATTTCAATCCTGAATATAATTGCTAAAAAAGAAACCCCTATACTAAAACCTTATACATGAATTGAGCCAAAAGTGGAACTTTTGGCTCACAAAAGTCCTTGGTCCCAGGATAAATTGACTACCATTCACATAAGAGCTACGTCATCCTGGACTGGTCAGTCAAGATAGCAGAGGATGCTGAACCCAGAAGAAGACTGGGTGAAAATATTGACACCACCAATGAACCTCATGTACATGGCTTTGCTGGAGGAAAGGTAAGTACAAGTGGACTCTAGTTCTGCTTAAAAGAGAAACTGAACACTGGAATTGGGCTAAAAAAAAGGCAGGTAATTGAAAAAAAAATTAGCATTATTGTTTGTGGTCTCCCTGCTGACCTTTCCCCATTACTGACTTACCATGATCTGTTCTTCACTGTGTATCTCTGTGGAGGCAGCTATCTTCGCAAGGCAGGACTTTGCTTCCTTATATAGGAACCCTCAACAAGTGAGCAGCACAGTAGTGACATCACCAAATTTTACTGAGGCTAGCAGTCAGAGGCTACAGTGCCTTAAATCTCACACTGCAGATATACAACTATGAGGCTGTTGGCACAGAAGTGCCCATGCACACTTACATGACTTACATACAGTACGAGGAAGCGCAGTACTATTTTCCAAGAGTAATTAGAGACAAAGGATATATTTAAGGCAGTATCCATCACAAACAGTTAGAAAAATGTCAGTGGTAAAACCATAACACAACATTTGTTGTTTGTAGCAGCCCACTATATGATAAATCTGGCATTGCTTACGCAGACATTGGAACCATGACATATTTACAGCCTACCGACATGTTTTTAGGTATTATTTACCTCTAAAACCAGTTCCATACCTTTATTTTTTTATCTTAACATATTAAGATATTAGTGAGAATTCTGTATATGTATGCATCATCTTTTTTATATAATTTTTTAAATGATGGCCTTGGATAACAGTTGGGATCTAGAGAACACCACAAGGTTCTGTAAAACGATCATCACAAGCTTTCCTCATTCAAAACGTCAAATACATTTGTGTCTTTGGATATAGGATTAATTATTGTGTACATTTATCATTATAACACTGTTTAAGCATTGGGGGGATGTCCTTGAGAAACAAAATCGCTTGTGGTTGTAATAAATATACATCTTCACTTCATGGTAGCATTAGAGAGCTGTATTATTCAGTTGAAGCTCAATCAGAGAATGTAAGTACTCAGGGTTATTAGTTTGTATGCAGAATGTCTTGCACATGATATATACGTCTCTGGTGATCTCACACACGAGTTGGCTCCTTGATAATAAACACCTCTCCTGTGAACTCACACAGCTGCCGTTCTAACCTTACACACTTGACTTTTTATACAGCTGTCCTGCTGACATATTCTCTATTGATGCCTAGGAGATAATGCTGGGGTAAATGGCTGATCAGCAAGGACCTGGTTTTCTCATGTTTATCTCACAAGCTTCTACAGCAAGTCTGTTTTTATTTATTGCTAATTTTGGTAATTTTGTTAAAACACATTTTTTATACATATTTTATTTGAGTTTTCAAAAACTGATTGTGTGTTTTTTAACATTCTGCTAAAACTTTTGTGAATCAGTACTGCTGGGACCTTGAAGAAGGGGACATTCCTCCGAAAACCTGTCCTGAAAAATTGCATGTTAATGCAAATAAAAAAAATATCAAGGACCGTACTCAATTGTCAATTGTCAAAAACAGACAGTTGTTGCAGTCAAAGAAAGCATGTGAATGTACATGGTCATGTTATTTTAAACATTATGTACCATTTAAATAGTTGCATAGACATTGATATGCTCAGTTAGTTGTATGTACTTTGAGCTATGTGTGGTAGTCCATGGTATTTTTTTCCCCTAATTCTTCAGTCTTTTCCCCAACATCATCCCTTAGGGCTCATTCACACCATATCCATATGTTAAACTGTGGGAGCTTTAGGCGTGAAAAAATGCTGTAAATTAGGAATGCTTTCAGAAATAGGGATGGAAGTGTTAATAATTTTTTTTTATCAATTAACAACATGGAACGTAAATGAACAGAAGAATAATCCAAGTCAAATCCATATCTGTTGTAACCACCCTTTGCCTTCAAATCAGCATCAATTCTTTAATTCTTCTAGGCACACTTGCACACAGGTTTTGAAGGAACTTGGCAGGTAGGTTGTTCCAAACATCTTGAATGGCTAACCACATATCTTCTGTGGATGAAGGCTGCCTCAGATCCATCTGTCTCTTCATGTAATCCCAGATAGACTCGATGAAGTTGAGATCAGGGCTCTGTGGGGGCCAAACCATCACTTCCAGGATTTCTTGTTCTCTGCGCTAAAGATAGTTCTTAATGACATTGGCTGCATGTTTTGGGGTCATCGTCCTGCTGCAGAATACATTTGGGGGCAGTCACATGCCTCCCCGATGGTATGGCATGATGGATCAGTTTCTGTCTGTATTTGTCAACATTGAGGACACCAAATCTCCAGCTCCATTTGTATAAATGAAGCCCCAACTTGCAAGGAACATCCACCATGCTTCACTGTTGCCTGTAGACACTCGTTATTGTACTGCTATTCAGCCCTTTGGCAAACAAAAACTGCCTCCTGCTAATGGCTACAAATATCAAATGTTTTAATCCAGAGCACCTGCTACCATTTTTCTGCACCCCAGTTCCTATGTTTCCATGCATAGGATGTGGAAACAAGGTTAAAGTGTTACTAAACCCAGGACTCTGCATTTACTATATCTGGTCTCCCACAGTACACAGAACATGGAAATGCAAATATTTTAGTAAATATAAACTGCTAAATACCTTTTCTCAGCAGCAGTATATAGCAGTCTTGTGACTTCTATCAGTGTCCGGCTGAGCACTGGTTAAAGCTTGTAGGAGGAGTTTTCATTCTCCCTTGACTGTCCTATGAGGCTGTGTGACCCCTCAACATCTGTCTGGAAAGTGCTGATTGGCCCTGTGCTGCTCACATGCACCCTCCAAAAAAAAAAAAAACTCTAGCAATACACACCGAACTGACCATGTGCAAAGTGCCTCCTAGGGCTCTTTGCTAGCAACAGATGGATTGGGGACAGTAAAAGAAGGGGAGGTTCAGAGAAGATAGGATCAAACAGCCTTTTTCCACAATGCAGAGGATTAACCCCCTAGGTTCCACAGTGAGTATGACCAGCATGCTTTAATGCATATACAGACTGATTTTACTGATGTGGGTTTAGTAACACTTTAGGCGACTCAACTATGCATGAAAACATAGTAACTGCAGGTCCTTCATCTCATGGCAGTCCCTCCACCTTTAGGCCCACTAGTCCTGCTCATAAACACAATCACAATCAAGGTTTGTCATCACTCCTGGAGAGGGGGAAAGGAATGTGTTTTTCACATTTGCTTCGTTTTAGAGCAAAGATATCTCAGCCTTTTCTTTTACTCTATATTTTGGAGAGGTACACAAAGAGTCTGTATTGCTATCCTCTCTCTGTGTTTTTTTCTCTCTGCTTCATGTCCTTACTTGCTTCACAATACAGACTATTTTTTCCTATGCCTCCTTTCAGCCTACCATCACAAGCGGCGGTCTTCTCCTTCCCTCTTATCCAAATAACATGGTATGTCATATCATGCTCATTAAAACAAATTACTGGAGTAACCAGCCTCCTAGCTGTCACTAAATCTATTGCAGTAGAGTGGATTCTGCATCATCACCAATAGACCTGCTGCTATATATCATTTTCCTTTATTATTAAAGTATTCTGAATATCTGAGTCTAATCCTGACAGCTCGACATTTTGTTTATCGCTGTCCCCGTGTTTGAGGACATACTGTCAATGGCACCCTTTGGTCACCTCTTTGTGAGAATTTCACTCAGGTTTGGTTGACACACTTCTTTGGGACAGCTAGTGCCGAGTTTTCTCATTAAAGGTCATTGAAACTCCTCACTATGCAGTTAGGGTAGCTCCATTACATGTCCCCCTCCTTAGTTTTTACTGAAGTTTCTTCGGTCTTCAACTCTCAGACCCTGCCCTGATTTCTAAATGTCCTTATCTCTGGTATTAATGCCTAGTTTCATCAGGTTGCCATTTTTTATGAGATAGATGTCTTTCTGCTCACGCCTCCTTAAAGACCTGGCCTTTGGCTCTGGTCAACTTTCTTCACCAGATTAGTACTGGTAAAGGTCAAATTTCCCTTGTTTTCATTACTCCCCCTATGTGTTGGTTTCCCCTCCATGTGGGGCCTATAAGTGCCCCAGCATTTGCCTGCCTCTCTCACCAAACATCTCTTATTACTGTATGTGGTTTCTCCACAGACTGTCACCCAGGGATCTCCCAACATCTCTAATTTCCTGATCTTTACTAGTTAGGAACTTCTAATGTCGCGTACACATGATCGGAAATGCCGCCAGCAAAATTCCGATGAGAGCTTTTTGTTGGAAAATGCGACCGTGTATATGCTCCATCAGTCTTTTGCTGGCGGAATTCCAGCCATCAAAAGATTGAGAGCATGTTCTCTATTTTTCGGTCGGAAAAGTTCCTATGCGAAAATGCGGTCGTCTGTATGCAATTCAGACGCACAAAAAATCACGCATGCTCAGAAACAATTTGACGCATGCTCAGAAGCATTGAACTTCATATTCTCGGCTCGTCGTAGTGTTTTACGTCACCGTGTTCTTGATGGTCGACAGTTCAGAGAACTTTTGTGTGACCGTGTGTATGCAAGGCAAGCTTGAGCGGAATTCCGTTGGAAAAACCATCCAAGTTTTTTCTGACAGAAATTCAGATTGTGTGTACGCAGCATTAGCCTCTAGGTTAAGCACGCCTCTTTCTCAAGGGCATGCAGGTCGTGCCCTCCACACTCTGTACTCTATCATGTGAGGTAGTTCTTACCTACTGGTATAATAGGGAACACCATCTTAGGCTTTGTCCCCATTCCTCACCTGGCAACTTCTTCTTTTCAGAATCACCTAGTCCTTGGTATACTTGGTTAGGCATTGTACATCTTTTTCCTAGTACCTTGGCTTCTCCACTTTTTTATGTACTCCCTTTTGCCTTTTCCAGGTACTCCCACACAGATCTGTCTATTAGTGCTCAAAGGGGTTTCTACCTTAAATGGGCCTTTGTAATAGCAGAAGCTCCTTATCTGTCTTGACTTGGCAGCCATAGTGCTGCCTTGGCTCCCCATGTTTTATTCCTGGAGTCCTCCCCTTTTCTTACACTACATGGCATGACAAAGAAGTCAACCTTCCTTGCTTCCCTTGGACTCCCCTTTTTTGCAGGGAATGAGTAGGGGAGTGCCGTGCATCCTCATCTTTCCCTGCCTTGAAGGCATGTCAGACAATTAGTGGGGTTAGGACTTTCATCTGTGGCTGCCTGACAAATAATCCTTGCCAACTGACCCCTTTTCTGTTCCTCACACGGCAGTGTCTCTATGTGTTTCCCCTACCTCTTCCACTTGACTAGTTGGATTTTTTGTTCTAGGGCTTTTAACCTCAGTGAACAAGTCCCTCCTTCCCTACCTAAACCTGCTCTTCCAAAGATATTGTAGTTTATAGGTTCTTTACAGCATCTAGCATAGGTCATTTTCAAAGGTGGCAGGGCCATCACCCATTTTCCTTTTCACGTTTTCAAAAACGTGAAATGCTGATCCTTGCATCGGTTACAGGGTGCTTCTGCTGTTTTGTTGCTTGGAGACATTCAATGGCCTGAGAATCACATACTGTGTCCTGCACTTTACCTATTAACCTTTTCCCACCGGGCCACTGCACATATACGGCCGGGTGGGTGCTTCCTCCTTCTGAGTGGACGTTCAGGAACGTCCCTTAGAAGAAGGGGGATCGCGTGCGTGCCCTCGCAGTGGTGCCAATGATCATCTGCACACATATGTCAGTGAACATCTGCGCACATATGTCAGTGATCATTGTGTACATATTACCGTGATCACACAAACCAATTATTATACACTTAACGGTATTTTTTTTACCAAAGACATGTAGCAGAATACATTTTGGCTTAAATTTTTGACAAAATTCGATTTTATTGGATTTATTTTAAAACAGAAAGTAGAAAATATTTTTTTTTCAAAATTTACGCTCTTTTTTCGCTTTTTTGCAAAAAATAAATTGATTTGTGAATAAATACCACCAAAAAAAAGCTCTCTTTGTGTGAACAAAATGATAACATTTTCATATGGGTACAGTGTTGCATGACCGCGCAATTCTTATTGAAAGCGCAAGAGCGCTTAAAGCTGAAAATTGGCCTGGGAAGGAAGGGGGTTAAAGCTTCCAGTATTGTAGTGGTTAAGATAATAATCTTTTTTGATGTACCTGTAAATTTAATATATTAGAGTACAGTACAGGACATCCCCTCTTTACTCTTTAATCTCATTACTGGTTCCTAAACATCTGCAGCCTTACAAAGTGGGCAGGGTTGTATTGGTGCACAGGGGGCATTTCCCAGCAAGTTATTGGCAGAAAACCCATGGTCTATCAATCTTTTTTTTTTTTGTTAGAAACAGTGAGATGCACATGTTCAAGGCAGTTCATCGATTAGTAGAATATAAAAAGAACCCAATCACACTTACCAGTCAGAAAACAAGATCTAAAAAAAAGACCACTATAACAGAAAGTTTTGTTGCAGATGTGAAGTGTAAAGCAACACTGCCATGCTAAGGCAGCTCTGCAAAGTGTGGACCCTAACTCAATTCTGATAAAGCCCCCATCTTAGAATATATACAGCAATGAATACATTGGAACAGATTTGCCTTGGAGGTAGCCCAATCTTCTTTAAAGATGCAGAGACACACCAATAGCCCAGACTTGCTCAAGGCCTCTGGTGTCTATCTGCATAAATACAAGAAAAGAAAAAATCTTAGTTACATAGTAGGTGAGGTTAAAAAAAGACACAAGTCCATCAAGTCTAACCTATGTGTGTGGTTATATGTCAGTATTAATTGTATATCCCTGTATGTTGTGGTCGTTCAGGTGCTTATCTAATAGTTTTTTGAAAATATCGATGCTCCCTGCTGAGACCACCGCCTGTGAAAGGGAATTCCACATGCTTGCCGCTCTTACAGTAAAGAACCCTCTATGTAGTTTAAGGTTAAACCTCTTTTTTCTTCTAATTTTAATGAGTGGCCACATGTCTTGTTAAACTCACTTCCGCGAAAAAGTTTTCCAGACCCTTTATTAGCTTAGTTGCCCTTCTTTGTACTCGCTCCATTTCCAGTACATCCTTCCTGAGGACTGGTGCCCAGAACTGGACAGCATACTCCAGGTGCGGCCAGACCAGAGTCTTGTAGAGCGGGAGAATATTATCGTCTTATCTCTGGAGTTGATCCCCTTTTTAATGTATGCCAAATATTCTGCATGCTTTGTTGGCAGTAGCTTGGCATTGCATGCCACTGCCGAGCCTATCATCTACTAGGAACCCCAGGTCCTTTTCCATCCTTGATTCTCCCAGAGGTTCTCCCCCCAGTGTATAGATTGCATTCATATTGTTGCCACCCAAATGCATTATTTTAAATTTTTCTACATTAAACCTCATTTGCCATGTAGTTGCCCACCCCATTAATTTGTTCAGATCTTTTTACAAGGTTTCCACATCCTGCGCAGAAGTTATTGCCCTGCTAATACCAACCACTCAGATCAATTTACACATAGCATAAATAAAGTTATTATGGGCAGGGCAGTTCACAGAATAATACATTACAAAAGTACATCAGTACACTTACCAGCTAGTCAGCCAAAAATGTCTTCCATTTAACTCTGGCTAGCTAGTGTTTTGGGATCACCTAGTCTAAATTTAAGTGATCCAGGGAATTTCAGCTCTGCCCTTCAATCTTTCTAAAGTACTTTTTTATACCCCTGAGCATTCTTTAATAAATAATTTATTTATAGTAACTAATTATTACTATTATGCCCTTTCCATTCCCACTGTGGGTTAACACTTTTCCAGTGTGGTGTATTGAATTACTGCACCTGTGTCACATTAAGACAGTTTATTCAAATAATGAATTGACAATGCACCAAAATGTCCAAAAGCAACCAGACATGCACTATTTTTGGCAACACAGTGCACCACAAAGCATGGTAGTGCACTGCAGAAGCTGTGTGTTGGAGCTGCATTGCGAAAATAAATAGCATGACGATGCGGTAATCAACACACACCACAGTGGAAAAATGTGCACCCAGTCTACAGGAAGAATTCTGTAGAGGAAGATGTGGATCTTTTTAAGGGAATGTTGCACCACATACAGTATATTGAGTGGTAGAAGGTTTCAGTCCCACATGGAGGCATTCTGAGAGCACTGCTCTGTTTAGAATGGGAACATTGAAGGAACAACAGAAGGTTTGCCTTTCTCAGTTAAAGCCGACCTTCAGTCATTTTTGCAACTTTCCATCTATTAAATCTTCTGCTCTGTTATTTTTTTTTTTTTAACAGATTTTGGTTTATTCAAATGATGCGCAAATGCAATGCAGGTTTACAAAGATATACAAATAAAAGTTAAACACCTATGGATAACAATATATAACACAATCTGCACTTATCCCAATACTGACAGAGTTTCCTTTGGATTGAGCCTGAGGGGGGTGTTCATGCCCGCCTAGCCCCCCCCACCCCTGAGGAGGAGTGAATAGGTGAGGGGAAACGAGGATAGGGAAGGGGGGGGGATAGACCAGATCAGAGTGCCGGGCAAACAGGCCTAGAAAAATGTAAGGGGGAAGATGCAAGGAGTATTCATTCTACAATACCACAGGACAATAAGAATCAATCCAAGTGGACCATACTTTGTCAAACTTCTTTGGACAGTTTCTACTCACATAAGTTAATATATACAGTGGCAAAACAGCGTTAACCGCAGAAGCCCATGTGGCCCGCGTGGGCGGAGTAGGCTGTTTCCATCTGAGAAGGATTTCTCTCTGTGCATAATAAAGTGCATAAGACAAAAGTAGCTTTATAGACCTAAAGGCCACAACTTCATCCATGATACCCAGAAGCAGCATGCGTGGATCAGGCTGGAGAGACCAGTCCCCCAGGCCATTCAAAGCATTCAGGACTGACTCCCAGTAAGGGCGGATAGCCGGGCATTGCCATACCATATGGTAAAAGATTCCAGTAGAGGAGAGACATCGGGTGCAAGCAGGACTAACCTTGGGTAGATGGTTGCTAATCTTTGAGGCGTATAATAAACTCTGGAGGAATTAAAAACTGAATAAAGCGATCCTTAGCTGAAATCATATTGATAATGTAAGAGCCTGTGCATTCCTCCCAGTCATCTGGCCCTTGTTGTTTTAACTTTGGATAGTAAAACATTTTTTTTCTGCCAGTAAATACCTTGTATAGCCCACTTCCTGTTTCTTGTCTGGTCATTAGCCTAGGCTTATGACATCATGCCTAGCTCTCTCTCTCACTTCTGTGAGAGTTTGCCAGGAAGTGAGGGGGGTGGGTCATAAGAGGGTCAATAAAAGCTGCAGGGCTGCAGTGCTGGAGGTGTGCCTCTGTGTGTCTGTGTAAATCCAGGAAGTGAACAGGCAGCAGCTTCAGCTGCCCACAGTTAAAAAGGGTGGCAGCCCGAGTCAGTGGAGGGGGATTTCTGCATCATATTTGGCAAGTACAGAATCACAGTATACAGTGGATATAAAAAGTCTACACACGCCTGTTAAAATGTCAGGTGTCTGTGATGTAAAAAAATGAGACAAAGATAAATAATTTCAGAACTTTTTCCACCTTTTAGTGTGACCTATAAACTGTACAACTCAGTTCAAAAACAAAGTGAAATCTTTTAGGTGGAGGTACCGTATATACTCGAGTATAAGTCGAATTTTTCAGCACATTTTTTTGTGCTGAAAGTGCCCCCTTGACTTATACTCGAGTCAAGCACTTTTCTGCAGCAAAAAATTTTATTTTCTGAACCGACTTTGGGGCCCTGTATCGCAGGGCCACTTAGTGCTAGGAACCCCAAATTTGGTGTGTAAACCCAGTAGAACTGGTACCACAACATATCCAAAGCTGAAGTTCCTAGCACTAAGTGGCCCCGAGATACGGGGCCCCAAAATCGGTTCAGAAAATGTCATTCTCTGCTGCAGAAAAGTGCTTGACATTTTCTGAACCGACTTTGGGGCCCCATATCTCAGGGACACTTGGTGCTAGGAACCCCAGCTTTGGAAAATTAATGGTTCGCGTTCCACTGGGTTTGCACACCAAATTTGGGGTTCTTAGCACTAAGTGGCCCCAAGATACAGGGCCCCAAATTCGGTCAACTGTGTCCATCTGCAGCAATGTCATTTCGGGACCCTTTGGGTTCAGAGACCCCAAATTTTGGCTGCAGCTAGGGGGCATCTAAGAACCCTTAACTACCGAGTTTGAAGTTCAGGGGACCTATGGCTGCAAATGGGCACAGTGAGGCATGCAAATGGGCACAGTGATGCTGCAAATGGGCATTGTTGACCCTCTTTTCCACTTACAGTAGCTGTGCATTTCTCACCCTCGTCTTATACTCGGGTCAATACGTTTTTCCCATTTTTTTTGTGGTAAATTAGGGCCTCGACTTATACTCGGAACGACTTATACTCGAGTATATACGGTAAGTAAAAATAAAAAAATAAAATAATGTGGTTGCATAAGTGTGCACACCCTCTTGTAACTGGGGATGCAGCTGTGTTCAGAATTAAAGCAATCACATTCAAACTCATGTTATATAGGAGTCAGTACATACCTGTCATCATTTAAAGTGCCTCCTATAAACCCCAAATAAAGTTCAGATGTTCTAGTAGGTCTTTCCTGACATTTTCTTAGTTGCATCCTACAGCAAAAGCCATGGTCCACAGAGAGCTTCCAAAGCATCAAAGGGATCTCATTGTTAAAAGGTATCAGTCAGGAGAAGGGTACAAACGATATTCCAAGGCATTAGATAAATCATGGAACACAGTGCAGATAGCCATCATCAAGTGGAGAAAATATGGCACAACAGTGACTTTGCCAAGAACTGGACATCCCTCCAAAATTGATGAAAAGACGAGAAGAAAACTGGTCACGGAGGCTGCCAAGAGGCCTACAGCAACATTAAAGGAGCTGCAGGAATATCTGGCAAGTACTGGCTGTGTGGTACATGTGACAACAATCTCCCGTATTCCTTATGTGCCTGGGCTATGGGGTAGAGTGGCAAGACGGAAGCCTTTTTTTACTAAAAAAAACATCCAGGCCCGGCTAAATTTTGCAAAAACACATCTGATGTTCTGATGAAACCAAGGTTGAACTTTTTGGCCATGATTCCAAAAGAAATGTTTGGTGCAAAAACAACACTGCACATCACCAAAAGAACACCATACCCACCGTGAAGCACGGTGGTGGCAGCATCATTCTTTAGGGTGTTTTTTTTTCAGCTGGAACAGGGGCCTTAGTCAAGGTAGAGGGAATTATGAACTGTTCCAAATATCAATCAATATTGGCACAAAACCTTCAGGCTTCTGCTATAAAGGTGAACATGAGGAACAACAAAGGAATGGCTTCACCAGAAGGAGATTAAAGTTTTGGAATGGCCCAGCCAGAGCCCAGGCCTGAATCCGATTGAAAATCTTTGGGGTGATCTGAAGAGGGCTGTGCACAAGAGATGCCCTCGCAATCTGACAGATTTGGAGTGTTTTGCAAAGAAGAGTGGACAAATATTGCAAAGTCAACATGTGCCATGCTGATAGACTCATACCCAAAAAGACTGAGTGCTGTAATAAAATCAAATGGTGCTTCAACAAAGTATTAGTTTAAAGGTGTGCACACTTATGCAATCATATTATTTTAGTTTTTTATTTTTACTTCCCTCCACCTAAAAGATTTCAGTTTGTTGTTCAACTGCGTTGTACAGTTTATAGGTCACAACCACTTCCAACCTGGCCTATAAGAGAATGACGGCCGGGAAGTGGTTCTGTTATCCTGACTGGGCGTCATATGACGTCCAGCAGGATAACATGCCGGCACGCGCCCGCGGGGGCATCGGCACATTGATTATCAGCACAGCCCCATCAGATGTGCCCAGCAGTGCCCCAATAATAAAGCCTGCCAGTGCCCACCACAGTGCCAATCAGTGTCCATCACAGTGCCAATCAGTGCTCAGCATTAATACCTGTCAGTACCTGCCCAATCAGTGCCCATCTATTAATGACCATCAGTGCCACCTGTCAGTGCCCATCAGTTCTGTCTGTCAGTGCCCATCAATGCCGCCTGTCAGTGCCCATCAGTGCCACCTATTGGTGCCCATCAGTGCTGCATATCAGTGCCGCCTATCAGTGCCCATCAGTTCTACATATCAGTGCTACCTTATCAGTGCCCATCGGTGCCGCCTCATCAGTGCCCGTCAGTGAAGGAGAAAACAAAATTTTATAACCGAAACAAAGAAAAACTTTTTTTTTCAAAAATGTCAGTTTTTTTTAGTTTGTTTAGCAAAAAATAAAAAATGCAGAGGTGATCAAACACCACCAAAAGAAAGCTCTATTTGTGGGAAGAAAATGATAAAATTGTAGTTTGGGTACAGTGTTGTATGACCGCGCAATTGTCATTCAAGGTGCGCCAGCACTGAAAGCTCAAAATTGTTCTGAGCAGGAAGGGGCGAAAGTGCCTGGTATTGAAGTAGTTAAAGGTGGAAAAAGTTCTGAAATGATTTATCTTTGTCTCATTTTTTTTTACATACCTGACTTTTAATATCCACTGTATATAAAGTAATATGCAAAGTGGTTGGAGGGAAGCTTCAGAATGCCAAAGATGTTTTTCTTACAAATGTGAGCAGACTTCAGTTCCTCTTTAAGCACTGGGTTTAGTTTTGCCAGCACCGCATTAGCACTGACTAAAAAATATATCACCTGGAATTTCTTTAAAGTAAATGAAAAGGGGTCCTTGTGCTTTTTTTTTCTCGTTTCCATAACATTTTATTAAGGATATTCAAGGTATGTATACAGAGATGGGTGGGTGTACAATACCAGAATTTACATGGGCCCAGCAGCCTGAAGGTATAGATGCAAACCAAAACAGTGGTTTATCGTTCAATCAAAAAAAAAGAACTAATGCCGTGTACACACGGGCGGATTTTTCGGCATCAAAGGTCCGACGGTCTTTCCGACGGACTTTCGACGGACTTAACGGACTAGCATACACACGATCACACCAAAGTCCAAAGAATTTGTACGTGATGATGTACGATTGGACTAAAATAAGGAAGTTGATAGCCAGTAGCCAATAGCTGCCCTAGCGTCGGTTTTCGTCGGACTAGCATACAGACGAGCGGATTTTTCGACCGGATTGGAGTCCGTCAGAAAGATTTGAAACATATTTCAAATCTAAAGTCCGTCTGATTTTCGCCTGAAAAAGTCCGCTGCAGGTCCGATGAAGCCCACACACGGTCGGATTGTCTGACGAATTCGTCCCGTCGGACCAGTCCAGTCGAAAAGTCCGCCCGTGTGTACACGGCATAAAAGTTGTATTACAATGTTATAGTGCACTTAAGGAAATACAGCAGAGTAGTATAGATTATATGGTGAGTATTAACAAACTTTGTAAGTGCTTTTTTTTTTTTTTTATTATATTCCTCTTTGTTCTGTTAATGATTTTAGAATTCACTTATTTTTAATGTGTTCTCTAACACATTAGTTAATGATAGGTCTAATCTGGATGGAATATGATAATAGCTTGCTGCTAATCCTTGTCTTTAGCAATGATAGTGTGTTATTTATGACTCTCCAGGAAAATATTTTAACTTTCATTACATCGGGAATAAAATGTGAGCGCTGTTACAAGAGGTCATGTTTTATGGTTGAAAGTCTCAACTCAAATATGTTTACATAAGCTGTTTACAATTACACTTTCTGGATTAATAGCCTTGCCACAAATTATTCCTCTCATATAGCTGGCTCAGGGTCTACTACAGTAATTAATTCATGTATAGGTACCTAAGACTGGAATACAAAAACTGGATGGGTTCCAAAGGACAGGTAAGCCTTTAGCTTAAGTACATGCTATAGCCATCCAAGTTTTACACGTTTATACCTTTTTGGTAAGGAAAAGGATAATCACTGAGGATTTGTTTGTATCAGGCATTTTAGGGACTGTTTGACACATTTAGTCGTATTTAGTAAAGGCTTGTTATCCATGAGCACAGTGACCAAAAGAAACCAATCAAAATTTAAAGTGATACTAAAATTTTGTTTTTCTTTTTATTTCTTAAAATAAAAAAGAGGTTATACTTATCAGCACAGAGCAGTCATTTACCTCCTCTTTCACAGTCTCCACTGGCTCCTTCTTCCTCTGAGTGCCCTGTTAGCAAGCTGGCTGCTAAGGGGGCACCCCTGCATGTGTGCTCCCGAGCCAGGCTGTATGCATCCATAGACACACACAGCCCTGACCAGCCCCGCCTCTCGCTCCCTCAGGAGTTTGACTGACAGTAGCAGGAGCCTACTGCTGTCAGAGTTTTATGTGAATCCAGGAAGAAAGAAGAGCAGTGCTGCAGCCGGGATGGTGCTAGATTGGTGAGAGTAGCCAGGTAAGAGTTGTTTCCTACAGGTGTTTCATAATAAATAGAAGCCTTTTCTCATGTCTTTTCTGCCCAACCCATCCCAATTTGCTTATCTCCCCTTGAAGTGGGTCTTCATAGTTTTAGGTAAATCTAAAGGAAATTGTACAGAGATTGTACAATCAGATTGCATAGTACATAGAAGGGAGCGGGTGGAGACATTTAGCTGTCAGGCCCCGTTCACATCTCTGTGCAGCTAAAACTTGCGTTTCCGCACACATTATTTTTTGGGGGGGAGAGCATTTTGGAGCATTTCCGCTCTTCATGCATAGGGCAGTCCATTCACTTGAATGGGCTGCTCTACACGTAACAAACACTCCAAATAAGCTCCAGAACATTTTTTTTAAAGTGGAGCATGACACGTTTTTTTACCACACTTTTTGGTGTGCTCGCAGTACGTTTGTTGCACGGCAGACACACGCATGCTACCTGTGCTTGGGGAGCTGTTAAAATTTAATGGCAAATGCGATGCATGGGTAATGGAGGAGTTCTATACAGGAGACTGGAGGCTGAGTTAAGGCCTGGCCTAAAAGAAAGAGAAAGCTTTTTCCGTAATTAAAAAAAAACCTTTATACTCCACCCGCCCTGACATTAGTTTATTCCCGATTCTGTCCCCTTTCTTTCATTATGTTTATGAAATGCTGGCTTCCCTCACCATACTGCTTCTGTGGGTGCACTGTTACTGTTTCTGTCTTCATTACTGACTTTAGCTTTGTCACTGATCTGTGATTATACTCCACCTGCCCTGACATCAGTTTGTTCCTGAATTCATATCCTTCCTCTCATTATGGTTCTGATATGCTGGCTTCACAAACCCTTTTGATATGTCCTCTGGCCTTCCTTTTAACATCTGACCATAGTTACCAGCACAATGCAATCCAGTGGCCATGTTCTATGTATCTAAGTACCTGTAGGCGCAAAAAACCATTGGAAGTTGGAGACAGCAGCTACTATAGGCAAAGCACAATGTAGAGCAACTATACAGCTATATATAGAACATAAAAATCTTTCTTCACTTTCTAGTCTGGGTATAGCCTATTGGTCTAAACCAGTGGTCTCCAAACTGCGGCCTTTTGCTTGCCTTTATCTGGTAAATCTGTAATCTATTCATATAATTTTAGGTACCAAGCATATATAGAGTCATATTTCCTTCATTGTGCTTTTCACCTCACCCGCCAGACCTATTGAAGGGGCCGTTATGTTTAAGAACATTAAACATCATCTTCTATAAGTAGATTGAAGGAAGCAGTTAAGATATCTACTGAGTTTGGAAACATTCATACTCCCAAGAAGAACAATTAAGCAAGACTGTTCCTCTGAATAACTGTGCCCGGAAAGCTTAACCAATCATGTTATTCCTTTTCCTTCTACTTACTTAAAGCTTTACATTTGCAAAATGTTTTTGCAGTTATGTCAGGCTTTAAAGAAAAAAACTCCCAGCTGATGAAATAATGAGTATTCAAAAATGATTGTATGCTGCTCTGGAGACACACTGTAAATCCAGCAAAAATTCAGGAAAATTAAGATTTTGATAGAAAAGGTGACCTTTACAACTTTACTTAAAATGCAGCTAATGCCACTCTAAAATGCAGCTGAACTATTAAAACGAATTCATAGAAAAGGGACACTCCATCCTTCAGTAAAAAAAAAAAAGATTGGGTGAATCATTACAAGTACTGTATATACGGTAGCAGTAATATAAAAAATTTACAACAGGTCGAGCAAGTACACATCTGTGTGGTTTCCCTGGCATACTTTAGGCTTAGCCCACATGTAGGGCATATTCACAAGTAATATAAAGAATGGAATATAAATTCTTATACAGTTATAGCTGGTAGTAGTTTGTCACATTCACCTGGACTTCTCTATTTTAGATGTTTCACCACACATCCATGTGGCTTCCTCAGGTCAATTGAAATGTTTTCAACATTACAGAATAGGTCCAGTTCAACGAGATTATCTACAGTACTACTGCACTATATATGCCATGACCTGAATAAATTAAACCCTTCACAGACGTACGCTATACAACTTTTTTTTGTAAAAACACTGAGTTGGTAGATTTGGCTTTTACCTTCTAGGTTGCATGCACACTTAAGCTGCTAAAAAGTATGCAAGATCTTTCTTGTTCATTGAGGAACACAGAATTGGGTTATACTGCTGCCCACAGACATTTCCCAAACTTGTGTACTGTGTTCCCTGCAGAGCATTCTCCCGGTTCCAAATTATGGTACAGCATCTTGTGTGACCCTAGCTCTGAAAACCCGCCTTTGGGATAGACAGTGTAGCCCGAACACCAGGAGCTACCTTTATTATTACAGCAGTTGGGCACCATTATTATTCCTAATTTCCATCAATTTACTAAGGAAAGGGTTAAAACACAGAGGGACTGCATGCTGCGTGACTAGTTAGAGTTTGCATGTCACACTCCATGTTCTTGTTCCTGCCATTTAGCATGAGGTAGCACCTTCTTGCTACTGCCCTTAATCACAACTGACATATGATTTAACTTCGGTTAGTCCTTGCTGCTGCCTTAAAGGGAATAGACTAGGTTTATGAGAAGGGATCCAGCTTCCCTTCACACTGATCCTCTAGTCATAGTGTGTTTAAAAGTGACAACACTGAGCTACTGTATAGATGGGTTAATTGCCATCTCCCGTCTTATCTCCTGTTTGAATTTTTTTGTCAGTGAACATGCAGAGAACCCTGTGGTTGAAATATTGGGCTACGAAGCAGGTATGCAAAAGCGTTTAAGTACAGTGTCTCTTTAGAGCTGCCTAGGACACATTAAGGATGTCACTAAGGGTAAGAGTGCTTATCTACCCCAGCAGAAGAAACTTAGACCCTAGGCTGAAAAATACTTTTTCTGCTTTTGTGGGCATCATAGGTGCGTTCTTGCATGTACACAGTTTTCCTTCACATCAGTGATTCTTTTACTTTGCTATGGTTCCCAAGCACTTCCAGTTCATGGCCCTGTCATTCGGCCTGTCTCCTGCACTCTGGGTTTTCTCCAAGACCCTAGCACATATGGGATATATATGGATGACCTCCTGTAGATGGAGGCCAACAATGTGGCAAGGACAGTTCAGACCTTGAAATAGTTTTTTTTTTTTTTTAATCCAACAAAGATTTTTATTTGAAAATACACCAGCATACAGTGCCAACAGTACATATCAGCGTACATTTCATCGTAAACCCACCCGCTATGGAAAGCACACATCTAAATATCTCAAGCAAGAGAATGTATTACTCGAGGAAATTTGCATAGAAGGAAAAACACAAATATAGCTATAAGTTGCACCATTCACCTGAACATATCTGTCACTAATCAAGTATTCTAGCAGTGTACCCTGCATAAATTTACCACTTTAGCCAGCGTTGAGCCTAAGCAGCCTTCTATGGTCAGATCCACCGGAGCTAGCCCCAGAACATCTAACAATTGTGCCCATATCCTCTCAAACTTATAATCATTACCCCTGTGTTGGTAGATGCGTTTTTCCAGTCTCAGCTGTTAACCTATATTTTTAACCCATTCCCTCACAGTAGGGGTGTCTACCGACTTCCAATAAACCATGATCAGTATAGCCTCTCTGGTGTTAACCTCCCAATTATACTCTTCCAGTATACCCAACAAGTATGCCTTCGGGTCCAGGGGAAGGGTCACCTGAAACCGTTAATTTGACTCAACCCCACCCAATAGGGATGTAGTTTCGGGCAGCACCACAAAAGGTGAACCAAATCCCCATGGTCCCGCTTACACCTTGTACAAGTAGACTCTGTTTGCAAGTGCAGTATATTAGGGGTAAAATACACCCTCAATAGGAAATATATAGCTGACTTAGTCTTTGCGATATATTTAATGAGCACGTAACCACAGCCTGACAAGCCTCCTCCCATTGTTCCCCTTCCAGTTGACCTACATCTCTATCCCAGCGCTCCATCACTCTCTGGGGGTGTCACCTCAAATAAAAGTATGGCATAACTCTGTGAAATTAAGCCTTTGGATGAGCCAGCATCCCTAATGAGACTGAACAAGGTGTGGGAGATAGGTGCCATTCCGAATATCTACCTTGTGCCTTAACTGCATGTTGTAGCTGCAGATAATAAAAGTCCATGGAAGGTGGTATATTAATATATTATATCTTGCAAAGCAGCAAATGTCAGAAGTTTCCCATTGCGGAATATTTGGGTAAGGTGTGTTACTCCATATGCTGTCCACCTAGCACCACTCTGCAATTTAGCCAACTCCATATATGTATCATTAGACCATATGGGACTAAATTTTGTATAGCCTGTCACCTTCTGAAAGTACCTGGTCTTGTTCCAGACCTTCTGAATGACATTTTAGGTCAGAAAGTGATTGTGCAGTAGTCCAAAGGCCTGGGCCTCGAGCCTGTGAAATGGACTCTCTGTTGGTGGTGTGGGCCATCACCATCATAGAGAAACTATGTTCCCTGCTATCTGTCTTATTCCCCGTACTTATGGTGCCTATAAGATGTTGTAATTGAGCCGCTACAACCATGGATTGGGCATTGCCAATCCATCGTCATCTTTGGGCCTTTGTAGGTGTTCTAGCTTGATTCTGAAAGAGCCTTCCTTCCAGATCAGGGCCCGGAAAAAAGCGTATTTACTATTCAAAAGATTATTAATGGGATCACTGTTGGGGTATTATGCAGAAAGTAGAGTAATGCCGCGTACACACGAGCGGACTTTACGGCGGACTTTGCCCGGCGGACTGGATTTCGTCGGACAATTCGATGTGTGTGGGCTCCAGCGGAGTTTGTTTTCTAAAAAGTTGGACGGAATTAGATTTGAAACTTGTTTAAAATTTATCCGTTGAAATCGAGTCCGGTCGAAAAGTCCGCCGTCTGTATGCTAGTTCGACGGACAAAAAGCCACGCTAGGGCAGCTATTGGCTACTGGCTATGAACTTCCTTGTTTTAGTCCGGTCGTACGTCATCACGTACGAATTCGACGGACTTTGGTGGATTGTGTGTAGGCAAGTCCGTTCATTCACAAAGTCCGTCGGAAAGTACGTCGAAAAGTCCGCCGGGCAAAGTCCGCCGTAAAGTCCGCTCGTGTGTACGCGGCATAACAGTGGCATAAGGATCATTTTAATGAGATTCACCCATCCAGCTACTGATAAACGGAGGGAGTGTCATGTTTTGATACGGTCCCGAAATCGTTGAAGAAGGGGGGAGATATTAAGGTGACAAAAGTCTCGGAGGCTAGGCATCACCAGAATCCCCAAATACTTAAATTAGGATGTTATGGGTATAGGGCATTACAAGTTGTGTGTCATTTCCATCCAGTAACAGTAGAGCAGATTTGGACCAATTTATATTAAGGCCAGAGAAATCACCAAATTCTATAATAGTGGCCATCCCGTAAAGAGGCGTCTGTGTACCCCAACATAAGGAGCGTGTCATCTGCATATAATGTCACCTTTTCCTGTATATCCTCATATCTAAAGCCAACAATACCAGGGTGGGACCTAATGCTGATTGCCAGAGGTTCTATTGCCAAAGCAGGAGAGGTGAAAGAGGGCACCCTTGCCTAGTACCCCTCTTTAAAGTAAAGGTGTGAGATAGTTTCCCGAATGCCCTAATCGCGGCTTGTGGTTGAACATAGAGCAGGCGTACCCATGAGATGTACTGCGGGCTGAATCCAAAGTGCCCTAGTACAGCCCACAGGTACCCCCAGTCAACGCTATCAAAAGCCTTCATAGTGTCCAATGATAACAATGCCCTACTGCCTACATTATTAGCTGGAGACTGGATATTTAGGAAAAGCTTTCTCAGATTAAGGGCAGTGTACTTATTTGGCAGAAAACCGGCCTGGTCAGAGTGCATAATTGACGTGATAACCTCATTCCTGTCGGACCGCCAACACCTTTGCAAGAATCTTTACATCACACTGTAAAAGTGAAATTGACCTTGAAATTGTTTGGTTGGATCTTGAACCTTCAGATGTCACCTTTGGAACTGACATATCACTTGGAATATTATCCTAAATGTAGCTCAAGCGAGAATTTTTTTCTTCCCCAAGAGAAACTTTAGACTGTATGCTCCTAAACTCAGGCTTTTCAGTCAAGGAGTCAACTTACACGTGACTTCTGTATAAGAGTGCTGCGGTTGATTGTAGACTCCTACGTGGCAGTTCCAATTGCACTCTAGACCCCAACAACTCAACATTCTGTCATCAAGATGGTTGTGAGAGTACACAATTGGTGCATTCTCCAGACAAATTAATTCACCTGACACCAAGGACCGGACTGTCTTTGGCCTGGTAGCTCAGGAATCCAGCCCAGAAGTTGGAAAAAGCCTTTCTTCTGATCTCTTTGAGGATCCTCACAACAGATGCCAGCCTGAACGCCGAAGGAATCCCATCTCCGAGCATTTTGGTTGTCTCTAAAATTCAGGACATTGTGACATGATCCAGTTGGACGACGCCATGGTAGTAGCGCACATAAACCATCAGAAAGGTACCAGAAGACTTGCCAAGCAAACAGGTAGAAAGGATTCTGTCTCAGGAAGAACTTCACGGTCTGACGTACATTTCCAAGTGGACAATTGGCGTGCATATTTTTTTGGCCTTCAACACCTAGATCCAAGGGATTGGGCACTACACCCAGAGGTGTTTTTGAAGACCAGTGTCACAGGTGGGGATGGCACATGTGGACTTAATGACATCCAGGTTTAACAATAAACTGGACAGGTTTTTCTCCAGTTAGATTCTCTAGCTGAAGCAGTGGATACTCAACTGGCTCTGTGGGATCAGTACAGCCTGATCTATGGTTTTCTCCCCTAAAACTCCTTTCTTTTGCTCAGCAAGATTGAATTGGAGGGCATTTCAGAGATCCTCCTAATTCCAGACTGGCTTAGGTAGATGTGGTACATCAGACTTCTGGCAGATGCTCTGTGGTTCTTCCAGGTAGCCAGGATCTTCTTTCCCAAAGACCCATTTACCATCCTGCTTTACAGTCGCTGGCTTTAATGGTGGCTGTTGAAGCCAAAGTCTTAAGGCACAAAGGCCATAAGGCCTCTTCATATTGGTGATTCTTGCGATGTGTTTACCTCAGGGGGTTAAAGCCCTGTTGCTGTTTTCCCTGTTTGTGGCTTTGCATGGCTGGATTGTGCCTCCTCTTTGGGTGTGTTTTATTTATTTCCTCCCCCTTTCTGTTGTATGCCAAAATGAGGAGGAGCAGAGCATATGCGTCCCTCCCCCGATCGGCTACGTTCCCTGTAGAATCATGCTGCACTGTGCAAAGGTGCATTAATAAATGAGCACTTAGAATACACTGACGTTAGGCTAGGGGAGTGCCAATTGCGGCGTGAATGGCGACTAATCAACTCCTAATCATGTGAGGCTACAGCTGCCACTTGGTATAGGGAGCTATAAAAAGCCCCCTTCGGTATGCTGCAATGTGGTAGATGCTTTCCTCAGGGGGTACACCAGACTGTACATCCTACATGGTAAGTGCATGATTGTCATGCAAAGCGTGAGAAGTGTTGTGTTGTACTTCTGGCTTAATAGCCCACATAACAAGATTCTCATGTTTTGCCTGTCTCTTTTTTGTCTTAGGCTGTTGTAATGGGCCCTTGGACTGTGTGCAGCCTTCGTTTCTGCTAGCTGCAGGAGAGGCTGTCATCCACATCTAGAAGGACACACTTATGTTGTTGGTGAATATGTATATCACTAGTACTCTGGATAAAACGCAGTTCCTGTAGGCTAAATTTATACCACCCCCCCCCCCCCTCATTCACCTTTCCCCCCTTTTTTTTCACAGTTGATCATCTGTGAATGATATTCTATAATAGACTCTACATGAGTGACATGTTTTGAGCTAGTAAGTACAACCTTTCTTTCCTTCCTTTCTTTTTTCTATATATATTTTCCATAGCTATTTGGCTCCATCTATCTAAGTATTGAGCATTGCTCAGCTTTGAGAGTAATACGCACTGTTATTTTAATAGTTTTAGCTCATCATCCGGTTACTAGTATTGGGATTTTACGTTCCCTCATCTATACGGTGATTTTTGATGTTCATTGTGGAAATTTCCATTTGTGGATGTTCTATGCTGACAAGGTAGTTGCATGTGTGTTAATTGTATGTCACTGGGTAATGACGACGGACGACGCTAATGTTTTTTTATCTACTTATGTTATTGTTACACAATGTCTGCTTGCGTCCTGACGAAGCAGACAAGGGAAACGCGTTGATGCACAGGGGCTCACTGTTGTCTGTATTGTGCTAACATCTTTGTTACTCCATGTTAATTGTGTGTCAATTGTTTGTGTTTTTTAATTCTTTTGATACCTGCTCTATGTATGACTAATTATCAATTAAAAGTTTTTTTATACTCTCGTCCATTTTGCCTCTAAAGTCCGATCTAGTGCCATCTTTGGTCCTCCCTTTCTTTAACAATTTACCCCTTAATACGGATGTGGCTTTAGGAGTGTTTCTCTAATTCTGACATGATCTAGTAGTATAAACAGTACCAAAAACGTGTTTTCATGTCTACACATATGTTCCAACATTATAATACAAAACGTAGTGTAAAGGGGTAGCTGGATTTGTCTCCAGTGGGACATGGACAGTAAAAAGATACAGATAAATAAGATTCCTAAAACTCCAGATGGATAAATAGTTGTAGAAATGAATGTTGCATCATTAGAAGGCTCTACGCGTTTCGTTGACAACTTCCACTCGTCAGGAGCAAATGCGAAGTACATCTAGGTGTATCTGTAAAATGATATGACCAGTGTGATCCCATATTCCGCCATGAAAACGGGGGAGAAAAGGGGAGGGGGGAAAAACATAGTACCTTGCAGATCACCGTCCACAATCCCATCTGGTGCTGGGAGCCAAGGGCATGGTGGAAATATAATCTCCGGTACTGTGGCAGTAGGGTCCCGCAGAAAACAGATCAGCACAAAAAAAGAAGTGAGAAGGTCATGTCCTAGGTGGGATGACAAGTGAAGAAATGGTGGATCCTGGCTCATTCTGTGAAAAATATTTACATGTTTTTCTCTTTTACCCAATTACAGGGATGGAGGCTTGTGGCTCAACATATTGTAGCCCCCGCAGTTCATGCGTTTTTGTTGCATGATTTTAATTTTACTCTGTCACTTCTGCAGGGGGCACTACTACCTTTAATATGAAGAGAATGACCAACACACATACAATAGTTTTACCTTGACACCGCTCCCCTTCCCGTGCGTGATGGTAGACTTGGTTTCACTGGTGTTTTTGTCATTCCCAGGAACTGCCATGCACGCTCGGGGTCCTCCCCTCCTCCTCCTTCCCCACTGGGGGATTGGGGCGATGTGCCCGACGTGCATAAATGTCATGTTCCATGCACCGTGCGTGTGATTCCACCGGCATCTGCCATGAGGGATGTTGAGTGTCATACTGCCGGACAACTCAGGCTGCCCAAGTGTTTGCGCCACCCCTCTCCTTAGGCGCTTCACGTGGCATTGGGAGTGGCCCTGCGGCTCTACCTCTGCACAAATAGAACTCAGGGGCAGCACTTATTCTGTTTTAGATCCACTTGGATTCACATGCACAACTTTGGATTATATTTCCAGGATCAAGGTACCAACTTGGCTCAATGTTTTTCCTTTGGGTGGCTGTCCTTCTGTGCTCAGTATAGCTCTTTCTACTCATCTCTCAGGGTGACCTGCACTGTCTGTCACCATTTGTATACACCACTTTACTCCTACTTTGCACCCAGTTCACTACTCTTGGTAATACTTTTTATGGGCTCCTGCTCTCACAGTATATACCAATTTGCACTTTTGTTACACTTTTTTCATCATTTTTCACAGAATGAGCCAGGATCCACCATTTCTTCACTTGTCATCCCACCTAGGACATGACCTTCTCACTTGCTTTTTGTGCCGATCTGTTTGCTGCGGGACTCTACTGCTACAGCTCCTGGGAGGATAGTTCCACCATGTCCTTGGCCCCCAGCATCCCCATGGGATTGTGGAGGGTGATCTGCAAGGTACTATGGGTGTTGTATTTTTTCTTCCTCCCCTCCCCTTTTCTCCCCAGTTTTTAAGGCGGGATATTAGATCACCCTGGTTATATAAATTTAAAGATACACCTAGATGTACTTTGCATTTGCTCCTGACGAGTGGAAGTTGTCCATGAAACGCGTAGAGCCTTCTAATGATGCAACATTCACATCTACAACCATTTGTCCATCTGGAGTTTTAAGAATATTATTTATCTGTATCTTTTTACTGTCCATGTCCCACTGGAGACAAATCCAGCTACCCCTACACTATGTATGGTATTAATATGTTGGAACATATGTATTGACATGAACACGTTATGTTTTTGGTACTGTTTATACTACTAGTCCATGTCATTTCCGCATGTGCAAATTAAATTAATTTTTGCTTTTCTACTTGATTACTGTAGCCGTATGCCTCATTTAAAGTCCCAAACCCCCCTTTTCTATTACATATCTGCCTAGGGATGGAGGCACAGGATTTCACTAGATTTTGGCCTCATTTGAAGTTCCATCCATGTTTTTACATGTTTTTTTCGTTTTCTCTGAGTTTGTTCAGGGGCACAGATCCAACCCCCCATGTTTATGATCTTGCCTGCTTTAGTGTGCTATCCCTCCAGTAGGTGTCAGTATGTCCCAACTGTCTCTGAATTCTGTGTCCCTCAATAAACTTTAAAAAAGGATTTTTCAGTAAGTACAAGAATAGAATTTTTTCACAGGTGTTATTAAAAAAATATTATCATCTCACTTTTTATTAATCATCTTCTTTAAATAAAATAGTGTAGTAGGTGTATGAAAGTAAATGCTGTCAGTTGCTGTAGCTTAGAAACTGAAGGACTTCATTTTCTGGTACACTGCCCTAGTGGCACTATGCCCATTCTGTATTCACCAGCTTATGATTCTGGTGCACGCAGAACCACAGGAGGATAGAGGTCATGGTAAAATTACCAGCTCTCACAGGCTCAGCTTTCTAGGTTTCTTTTGTTTTGTTTTTTTGTTTTTTCACCAACGCCCTATATTCTCTGTATGGGAGGAATACGTTTTTTTTTTTATCTTTTGATTATATGTTCTATTAATGGAGTTTTTATAAAGATTAATTTCACAGATTTAAACCCTGATATTAACATAAAAGTGATGTTACTTGATATGGATCTTTTCCTCGACAATTATTTTGGAAATGGCATTAATTCTTTTTTTTGATCTTCATCCTATATAAAACCACTCCAATCTTGACATTGTGGATATTCCATATGCTTTATTTCATGAGTTTTGATTCCAAATTGTAGATTAGTTCATCCTTTGCTTTTCTGAGAGTTAAGAAGTGTGGGAAATGGGAGAAATATGTCCATGTTCTCTACCAGCTTTCATATAATCTTTGTGCAGTGAGTGGTTTCCATTGCTCCTGTTTGACCTTCAGTTTTTAGATGTCTCAGCCTTGCCCTTTTCTCTTCTTCTTGCTCCTAATCAACACATTTCCTGAAAAAAATAAAATAATGCACTTGTCCAGTAATACTCATGTAATGATGTATATAAAGTAAGTCCTACTCCCTGAATTGTGAAAAAATATATTTTATATTGTGTCCTTTTTTTAGGAGCATCTGTCTTTGAAGAAATATATTGTGGACATTATAGTTGAAACTGCAGCTCCTGTTGAACCTGTAAAGGAGGTAGAGGAGAAGCAAAAAAATAAAAAGAAAGCTAAAAAGTTGAAGACTCGCATGAATTCCAGGTATGCTTCTTTTATGGTCTTTACATTTTCTCTTAACAGAAAAAAATAAGAAAATAGTGCCACTTTTACAGCATATGGTTAACTGGTAAGAGGGTAACTACTGTATAGGCAAGACCTTGAACCAGCATGGAGGGCAGCAGTAGGGGAAGTCTCTAAATGTCTGGCTACATTTCTGTTTTTCCATACTGTAGTACCACTCAATAACTATATAGGATTATTACAATAATTATCATTCTGGAAACGTAAAGTGATACATCTTCTGTCAGCTGGTTTCTGTCTCATAACTAAGAAACAGTTTATGTCTAATGGAACAGTTTGTCTAATGGAACAGTTTATTTTTCAAGTCTTCAGCAAAAGAAAACCATTTCACTTTTGCAATTCAACACTGTTTTATTCATAAAATTGGTTATGCAATTATCACTGCTTATACAGTTAATTTAGCTTATAGTCTTTTTCAAACTTAGCAAAATGGGCCAAAATGTTTTCTGTTCAAATGTTTTTTTCCTTTGAACGCACATCTATGATACACACGATGTCTCATGTAAATGTATTTATTAATTATTATTTGGAAGAATGTTAGTAGGGGAAATGGTGCATTTTGAACAATTGCGGAGGCTTAAAATTGTCTCTATTCAGTACCATGACCAAGTGGTAAAGCACTAGAGACAAAGCACATTGGTGTGTATTCGTACTTAAAGGGGTTGTAAAGCTTTGTGTTTTTTCACCTTAATGCATCCTATGCATTAAGGTGAAAAAACACCTTGCAGTCACCGACCCCCTGTTTTACTTACCTGAGACCCGAATTTCCTTGGGCGTGATCCCACGTTGCTTTCACCGAGCTCTAGTCGGCTCTTCATTGGATGATTGATAGCAGTGCAGCCATTGGCTCCCGCTGCTGTCAATCAAATCAGTGACGCGGTGCGGCGGGGCGAGTCATACACTTGGCGGCTATGGCCACCGAGTGTAACACACGGGAGCGTGCCCGCAAGGTAGCCCCCTCGGGAGAGAGCTTCCCAGAGGGGGTTAGCTCTTGCGGGGAGAAGCCGTGAGAGAGGCCATGGGACCCCAGAAGAGGACGTTCGGGGCCACTCTTTGCAAAACGAAATTCACAGTGGAGGTAAGTATGACATGTTTGTTTGTTTTTTTAAAAATAAAAAACAAACCCATAGTATCCCTTTAAGGTCCAGAGCACAGTACATTTACCAAATCCATATTCACCCGTATTCACCCCCTTGGCTTTTTACTATTGGCTATTTTGTTACATTACAGCCTTTAATTTTCAATATTTTTATTAAAGTGTCAATGTTGTATAAAACACAAGTGACAAAAACAGGAATGAGATTCGAGCACCCTCAAGTAGTGCTCCTTTTCAAATAATCATAAACTTAGGACCTTTAGATAATAAACAGAGCAAAATTAACGCAAAATGTGTTTGGCGGGAGTGCCAATTAACTTATCCATATAACACAATATATAACCCAAAATATTAAGTCATTCACTGTAGAGTCAAAGGAAAAAAATACATTTCTAACTGAGTAGGGACCGGTTACAGGTTGTCTCAAACTTTAACTTATAGCATTGAAAGGAACAGAGGGGAGGGAAGAAAGAGGGGGTGATTGGGAAGTGTAGGGAGTGGAGGGAAAAAGGGAACCCCTGCATACATTTCTACTAGTATCATGTCAGCATAGAGATATATGTTCTGTCCTAGCTTATATAGCCTATATATATGTCCTATATAAGCTGTCCTAGCTTATATAGCCTATCTTATAGTTAGCAACAATAACCAGGTCAACATGAATTTTAAGAAAAGGGGAAATAGAAAAAAAAAAAAGGGAGGAAAGGAAATAGATTGAGAGAGAGAAAAAAAAAGGAAAGAAGAAAAAACGAGAGAGGAAAGGAAGAGGAAAGAAAGAAAGAAAGAAAGAAAGAAAGAAAGAAAGAAAGAAAGAAAGAAGAGGGTCAGCCAGAATCGCTTTAAGGTGTAGATAGATAGCGATTCCATGGGTCCCAGGTTGCATCGAATTTCTTGGTAGATTTACGAAGGACACAGGTAAGTCTGTCGTTAACCATGATCCAGTTAACTATCGACTGCTTCCAGTATTTTGCAATAGTAATCCTAGCTGCCAGAAAAATATATGCTATTAGTTTTGTCGATTTTTTTGGGGACCTCATTTTTGAAAAAGCGCTGGTTCCGGGGGTTTTCTACGTATGTTAACCCCCGTCACAGAATATACTAGATTAAATATACGAATCAAAAATCTAGTGACCACATGGCATTGCCACCAAACATGGAACATTGTACCCATCTGGCCACAACGCCTGAAGCAAGTGGGTGACGCAGATGGGTGCATCTTTGCAACTCTGGTCGGGACCAAATACCAACGTAGAAGTGTTTTATAATTTGCTTCAATTAATGTTGTATTGATTGATATTTTGGATAAAGAATAGGCAGTATCTTGCCAATCCGATAATTCCAACGTGGCGTTCAAGTCCCGTTCCCATTGATTCATGTAAGGGAGCTTAGTCCCCCGGGTCAGTAAGGATAGTGTATATTGTAGATATCCTTCCCCGTAAAAGGCCCCTCGTTTGGCAAGATAATTCAAAATTTGTAAGTACCAGGGGTCCATCCAACCGGTTAAGTTTAGATCGTATAAAGGAAATAATTTGATTATATCTAAATAGTTCACCGGAGGGCATCTGAAATGTGTCTTTAAGATATTGTATCGAGTACGGTTGATCCCCATTAAGGTAGTCTCCTATCCTAAGGAGCCCTTTGTTGAGCCACCATAGAAATAGCATTGGAGTCATTCCAGGGGGAATATTCAGGATTGAAGAATATGGGAGCTAATGGAGTATGTGGGAAGGGCAGAGGTTTACGGTGTCGTACTCTGTCCCAGATCGCCAGTGAATGAGACAGGGTAGGACACAAACTAGGAGGGCGAAGACGGCTAGGGAGCCACATTAGAGAACCTATAGCGAAAGGGTGGCACTAGAGGGCCTCAATAGAGACCCAGAGGGGTGTAGATCCTTTGGCCGTTGTGTAAGAAAGCTGGGTTATTTGAGCCGCTTGGTAATAAGCTAGTAGATTAGGGAGGCCAAGGCCACCAGACCGTTTTGAGACGTACAGTGTCAATTTATTCATTTAAGGTTTCTTATTATTCCAAATAAAATGGAGGACGTCCGTTTCCAATCGCTGTATATCTCCCCTCGGAACCGCAATCGTTAAAGTCCTAAAATAATATAGTAACCTAGGTAGGAAAGTCATCTTAATAGAATTGTTTCTACCAAACCAGGACAAGGGATAGTCTGCCCATCGTTGAAGATCTTCCCAGAGACGACGGAAAAGTGGGGGATAATTAGCCCGATAGAGAGTATCGATCGAAGGTGTCAGTTGGATACCTAAATTTGGAAGGGAATTTTGTGCCCATTGGAAATTATAGGTGTTTCGTAAGGTCGAGACCGTCGAGGGGGGTAAAGAAATATTAAGGGCCATCGTCTTTTGGGTATTTAAAGAGAGCCCTGAAATCTGGGAAAAATGGTGGAACAGGGTCAAAAGATTAGGTAAGGTTGATTGAGGATTTGTGGCATACATGAGGATGTCATCGGCAAACAGGGAACACTTGTGTTCCCGCTGCCCACAACATATGCCACGTATATTAGGATGAGATCGAATTGCTTCAGACAGGGGTTCAATTGCTAGGGCGAATAACAATGGGGAAAGCGGGCAACCCTGTCTCGTTCCCCGTCTGACAGGAAACAATTCTGATCTATAACCCCGAATGGAAACCTGGGCCGACGGGTTACTATAAAGTTGTTTAAGCAATAAAATAAAGGCAGAGCCAAATCCGAAAGCCTCCAGGATAGTAAATAGGTAGTCCCAATTTAAGCTATCAAAGGCCTCATGAAGGTACAATGAAAGAAGTAATAGTTCCCTCGATACAGGGGCGTCCCATTTAGAACGTACCGCAGAGATCAGCGCTATGGAGCGACGAATCTGATCCAACGTTTGGCGTTCAGTAATAAAGCCAGATTGATCTTTGTGAATGTATTGCGCCAAAAAAGTACCAGAACGTAACGCTAAAAGTTTTGTTAGGATTTTGAGGTCGCAATTAATCAATGAGATAGGACAGTAATTAAGGATGTCTGTGGAGTCTTTGTGTGGTTTGGGAATGACACTGATGTGTGCCCTATTTTCATCTAAAGGGACTTTTCCGCCATCTCGCAAGAAATTAAAGTAGAGAGCTATGTGCGGCGTTAGCTGTTCAGAAAATTCCTTATAGTAAATATTAGGGAGTCCATCAGGGCCCGGTGATTTATGTAATGACAATATCTTAATAGTAGTATGTATTTCCTCACAGCTAATGGGTTGGTCCATAAGTTCTCTATGGGATTCCGTGAGAGATGGCAGAGATAAGGTATGCAAGAAACTATTAATGGAAACAGGAATTTGGCCCTGGGATGGGTTGTATAATTTAGTGTAAAAATCTTGAAATTCCTGAGGAATCTTTTGGGGATGTTGGGAGAGATTGCCATTTGAAAGTCAGATTTTTGGAAGAGCTACGTGTAAATGTTTGGGAGTAAGCTTACGCGCCAACAATGAACCCGGTCGGTCCTGCCAAGTGAAAAACTTATGATTAGTCCAGCGTAAATGTTTCTCTGCCTTTGTGGTGAGACAAATATTAAGTTCTGTACGTGCCTGTTCAAGTTTAGTCAACAAATCAGGGTGTGGGGAATGTTTGTGTTGAGTAGCTAAGTCTTCATATTCCCTAATCTTGGTACGGAGTACTTCGTCACAAGCTTTTTTAAGTTTAGATGCTAACTGGATCAAAAAGCCCCGTACAGAGGCCTTATGGGCCGCCCAATTGATGGCAGGGGTAGACAAGACAGAGAAAATAAATAACCGCTCAGGAGAACTTGCTTTCAGGTGTGTATTAGTGAATCCTTCAGAGGAGAGGAGTCCCAGGTGCTGGCTAAATGCAAATTGAAGCAGGGTTTGAAACAGGAAAATCTGGATGCCGCACACCGGATAAAGTTGAAAACATCTTCTTTACTGTAAAACTTGGATCATAAAAAACAGGACAATCAGGCGGGTGGTACAGACACAGCTGATGCGTTTCGCGCTCTAGTTCGCTGAGTAAGCGCTCGAACTAGAGCGCGAAACGCGTCAGCTGTGTCTGTACCACCCGCCTGATTGTCCTGTTTTTTATGATCCAAGTTTTACAATAAAGAAGATGTTTTCAACTTTATCCAGTGTGCGGCTTCCAGATTTTCCTGTTTCAAACCCTGATGGCAGGGGTGGTATCTTCTGCTTTATTAATATCAAAATAAGTTTTCAGGTGGGTAAGGATGTCTATACAGTAAGATTCATTACTAAGTATAGATTCATTTAATCGCCAGTGGGACTTAGCCAATCTGATAGATAAATTAGTGAACATCAATATTACGGGGTCGTGGTCAGACCAGGGAGTCTAAATTATTTTAGCCGATATCAATTTGGGCAGTAGACCCGAGGGCAGGAACACATGATCAATACGTGAATAACGATTGTGAGCTCTGGAAAAGTGGGAATAGTCTCGAGTGGTAGGATTGGCCTCCCTCCAAGCATCAATAAGGTCATAATGGTGTGACAGCTGAGCAAATTTGCAGCTTTGTTTAGAAGGGGGTTGAAGATGGGAAAGATGGGACTTATCTAATATGTGATCCAGTGCCAAGTTAGATACCCCAGCTAAAATGACATCCCCCTCGAATTCCGGAGCCAAAGAACGAAGCAAAGAATGGAAAAAGGCCACCTGGTTTACATTGGGGGCATAATACACCAGGATCGTAACCAAATTTTCCCCCAGGTGCCCTTTTACTAATAAGTAACGCCCCTCTTTGTCCCGCAATATTTTGGATTCAGTAAGCGAAAGCCGTCTTGACAGACAGAGCGCCACCCCTCGTTTTTTCTCTGTAGCATTGGCAAAATAACAAACAGGATAATTCTTATGTATATATACCGGGGAGTAAAAGTAGATGTAAAATGCGTTTCCTGAGAGGCCAAAATATTAGCACCTATAGATTTATAATAATTAAACATTTTAATGGGTGTAGACAGAGAACCCAGTCCCTGGACATTATGGGAAAGCAGTTGTATGGTTCCAACGGGATCAGTTAACTTGGACATGGACAAGGACAAAAACAACTGTAAACTGACAGACTCACCCACCAACGTACGGACATCATGGAAGTCCAGGCGAAATTCCAGCTGACCCTCAGGAAGGAAAAGGAGAAAAGGTTAAAAATAGAGAAAAGAGTAGAAAGAGAAAGAAGGACAAAATGATACAAGGGCTGAAAAACGCCCAGTACCAAAAGGTGTTGCATAGAGAAATAAGTAAACAATGGAAAACACAAAATAGCGTAACCACGTAGCCCAGAGCCAAGTCCTGGAAGTGTGGGAGTCTCCACCAATGATAACCAATGGGAAGAGTCCGACAGGTTAAGAGAGAGCATAGCCACCTCCCGACACAAGTATAAAGTAGCAAATAAAATGCCCTCCTTGACATACCCCCCCCCCCCCCCCCCAAAAAAAAAAAACACAAGTCCCAATATCAACAGGGCCAAGATGTCTCAGAGAACAAAAGCACCAGGCTCAGAGACATAGAATAATAACAAAAACATAGGCAGCGGCCAATGTCCCACTAAAGGACCACTGAGAAGCCGCTACCAAAAACAAAACAACAAAAAAAAACATGATCAACCAGTGCCAATCAGAGAGTTCTCAGGTAACTCGGCGTGAAGTCGCAGATTTCCGTGACGATGGGGAAGACCAGAGGGGTGAAGGCAGAGGACCGCTGGATCCTGGTTGGTTCCGAGACGAGGGATCATGTGAGATGAATCCCAACTTCAGTAGGATTTTTTCACCTTCTGCAAACGTGGAGAAAGAATATGGTCTATTGTTGTAGGTAAATTGTAAACGAAAAGGATAGTTCCATTGGTAGCGAATGTCACGTTGAACCAAAGACGAAAGCAAAGGTTTAAATGCTCTCCGTTTTTGAATGGTAGCTTGGGAGACATCTGTGAAGATCTGAATTTTGTAGCCTTCAATTTCCAGGTCCGGGTGTTCCCTGCCATACCGCATGACCGATTCTTTGACCCTAAAGAATTGAGGCTTCACCATCACATCTCTGGGAGGCCCGTCAGGTTTCATGGGAACTAGAGCCCTGTGAATACGGTCAATTTCTAGATGGATTTCGTCAATATCTGGAATAGCAGATTGCATTAAAGAATGAGTGATAGAGGGGAGATCTTTAACCCTTTCCGGTAAACCATGAATATGGAAGTTGTATCGCCCTGATTTTCAAGATCATCAATTTTATTGTAAGCTTCTTCCAGACGATCATGAAGTTCAGTAATCATGGTAGAGTTTTGTGCCTCTCTATGTACCGTGTCATCAACTTTGGATGCAATACTGTCTAAGCGACATCCCAGCTCCTGGAAATCTTGTTTTAAATCAGCAGCCAGTTTAGTGGTAGCTTTTTCTAACTCTTTTTGCAGCATATCTGCAAAACGTGCAAGCAGAATAGTGTCTGGAGAATATGGTAGCGGTGAAGGTAAAGGAGCTAGGGATCCTTCAGGACTACAAGGGTCTGCCTCTTGGCTACTGGGCTGCATATTGTCACTGTCCACCTCTTGGTCACTGGTCTGGCTGAGGAAGATGTCAGCTATATCCCCATCAAGGGCAGAGGAGGTGTGGGAAGCATGGCCTGGAGATGGCAGAGGAGCCAGTAAAAGAGATCTGGCAGGACTGGATGGAGCACAGGGAGGGTCAGTCAGCCCACCTGAAGTCCAGATGGCTGCAGATGGAGTCATGCTGTGTGCCCCTGAGCCAGGGGGCTTCCCCTTACTCCCCTGTGGCTGTGGCTGTGGCTGCATCTGTTTTCTGTCCGTCTGCATAGCACTGGTGCCGGCCGCCATCTTGGAACTCTTCCAGGACCCACGAGGCGGGTAGCGGGAGTCACCGTGGGTCTTCCCCGCCGACCAGGCGGACATGGAGCGGGTCTCCGTGATGTGCGCCCTCTGCCCCTGATGTTTTGCGGGGGTGAGTGGGGTAGGAGGGCTGCTAACGAAGGCTCAATGTGCCGGGGGTGTGCGGAGCGGTCTAGGTATGCATCCGCTCCCGCTTTTCGCGCATGCGCTCTCTCCACATTACAGCCTTTAGTTCAATGTTTTTTTAATCTGAATTATTTTTGATGGATCAGAACACAATAGTCTAAGTTGGTAAAGTAAAATTACAAAAATATATACATAAAACAATTTTTCAGAAATTAAAAACTGATAATTGGCATGTGCGTGTGTATTCACCCCCTTTGTTATGAAGCCCATAAAAAGCTCTGGTGCAACCAATTACCTTCAGAAGTCACATAATTAGTGAAATGATGTCCACCTGTGTGCAATATAAGTGTCACATGATCTGTCATTAAATATGCACACTTTTTTGAAAGGCCCCAGAGGCTGCAACACCTAGCAAGAGGCACCACTAACACTGCCATGAAGATCAAGGAACTCTCCAAACAAATAAGGGGCAATGTTATTGAGAAGTACAAGTCAGGGTTAGGTTATATAAAAAAAAATCCAAATCTTTAATGATCCCTAGGAGCACCATCAAATCTATCATAACCAAGTGGAAAGAACATGGCACAACAGCAAACCTGCCAAGAGACGGCCACACACCAAAACTCACGGACTGGGCAAGGAGTGCATTAATCAGAGAGGCAGCACAGAGATCTAAGGCAACCCTGGAGGAGCTGCAGAGTTCCACAGCAGAGACTGGAGTATCTACATAGGATGACAATAAGCCATATGCTCCATAGAGTTGGGCTTTATGGCAAAGTGGCCAGAAGAAAGGCATTACTTTTAGCAAAAAACAAAATGGCACATTTTAAGTTTGCGAAAAGGCATGTGGGAGTCTCCCAAAATGTATGGAGGAAGGTGCTCTGGTCTGATGAGACTAAAATTTAACTTTGTCCATCAAAGAAAACGCTATGTCTGGTGCAAACACAACACATCACATTACCAAAAGAACACCATCCCCACAGTGAAACATGGTGGTGGCAGCATCATGCTGTGGGGATGTTTTTCAGCAGTCGGGACTGGGAAACTGGTCAGGGTTGAGGGAAAGATGGATGGTGCTAAATACAGGTATATTCTTGAGGAAAACCTGTACCACTCTGTGTGATTTGAGGCTAGGACGGAGGTTCCCCTTCCAGCAGGACAATGACCCCAAATTCACTGCTAAAGCAAGACTTGAGTGGTTTAAGGGGAAACATGCAAATGTGTTGGAATGGCCTAGGCAAAGCCCAGACCTCAATCCAATAGAAAATCTGTGGTCAGACTTAAAGATTACTGTTCACAAGTGCAAACCATCCAACTTGAAGGAGCTGAAGCAGTTTTGCAGGGAGGAATGGGCAAAAATCCCAGTGGTAAGATGTGGCAAGCTCATAGAGACTTATCCAAATTGACTTGAGGGGGGGGGGGGGTGAATAGTTATGCACATTGACTTTTTCTGTTATTTTGTCCTATTTGTTCTTTGCTTCACAATAAAAAAAAAAACATCTTCAAAGTTGTGGGCATGTTCTGTAAATTAAATTATGCAAATCCTCAAACAATCCATGTTAATTCCAGGTTGAGAGGCAACAAAACACGAAAAATGACAAGGGGGTAAATACTTTCGCAAGGCATTGTAAATTGGTTGATAGATGGGTTTGCTTTAAGAGCATATTAAATAAGGGCATTAGCCAATGCATCCCATTGAATAATACATTTAAAAGAGAGAACAAAAGTCCCGGATGGCTTAACTCCAATGTAAAAATGCATATAAAAGCAAAGGAGAAGGCCTTTAAAAAATACATGGTTGAGGGATCATCATCAACATTCAGATTTTATAAAGAATGCAACAAGAAATGTAAGGGTGCAATTAGGACAGCTAAGATAGAACATGAAAGACACATAGCGAAGGAGAGCAAAAAAAATCCCAAGAAATTCTTTAAGTATGTAAACAGCAAAAAAGGGAGGACAGACCATATTGGCCCCATAAAGAATGAGGAAGGACATTTGGTTACAAAGGATGGGGAGATGGAGAAGGTATTGAATTTATTCTTCTTTTCAGTCTTCACAAGGGAATCGGGGGGCTTCAGTAACCAAAACTGCAGTGTTTATCCTCGTGACACATCACAGGAAGCACCTCCATGGTTAACAGAGGTCAGAATTAAAATTAGACTTGGGAAACTTAACATTAATAAATCACCGGGACCAGATGGCTTGCACCCGAGGGTACTCAGGGAGCTCAGTCAAGTAATTGCCAGACCATTATTCCTAATTTTTACTGACAGTCTAATGACTGGAATGGTACCAGCTGATTGGAGAAAAGCCATTGTAGCACCAATATTTAAAAAAGGGCCCAAAATAAATCCCAGGGAATTACAGACCAGTTAGCCTAACATCAATATTATGTAAACTCTTGGAGGGGATAAGAGGCTATATACAAGATTTTAGTAATGAGAACGGTATGATTAGCAGTAATCAGCATGGATTCATGAAGAACCGTTTTTGCCAAACCAATCTATTAACCAACTATGAGGAGGTGAGTTGCCATCTAGATAAAGGAAGGCCCGTAGACGTGGTGTATCTGGATTTTGCAAAAGCATTTGACACAGTTCCCCATAAACTTTTACTGTACAAAATAAGGTCGGTTGGCATGGACCATAGGGTGAGTACATGGATTGAAAATTGGCTACAGGGGCAAGTTCAGAGGGTGGTGATTAATGGGGAGTACTCAGAATGGTCAGGGGTGGGTAGTGGGGTCCCCAAGGGTTCTGTCCTGGGACCAATCCTGTTTATTTTGTTCATAACAGACCTGGACGATGGGGTAAACCAGGGGTCTCAAACTCAAATTGCCTGAGGGCCACATGACAAGTTTTCATATCCCATGGGGGGCCGCATGCAAACTTTTAAAACTTCAAAAGCAATGAACTATACCAGCAATAATATACTATACTATACCCAGCACTGGTGTCAGCAAACGCATTATACCCAGTACTGGTGTCCGTAAGCGCATTATTAACCCAGCATTGGTGTCAGCAAACGCATTATTAACTACCCAGCATTACCCCTCCCACACTGCACAAATAGCCACACACTGCACAAATAGCCCCACACTCCATAAAATACCCCCCACACTCCATAAAATACCCCCCACACTCCATAAAATACCCCCCACACTCCATAAAATACCCCCACACTACACAATTACCCCCCACACTGCACAATCACCCTCCACACTGCATAAAATACCCCCCACACTGCACAAATTTCTACCCCAGTCACCCCACTAAGGACTTTGCCTCAGTGTGATGCTCACTCACCTCTCCTGGCAGTCAGGATCATCTGCCTCCCAAATCCTCTCCTCCTGGCTTCCATACAGGCCTAGTGACAGGGGACCCAGAGAACACAATCTCCCGCCCTGAGGTGGCAGCAGGACCCTGGTTTGGAGCTCTGGTCGATCGTCAATGCCTAGGTGGGCGGATCGATGAGCGGATCCTTCCTCCGCTCCATTCTCAGCTCTGTTCTCTCTCTGGGCTGCAGCAGCGTGCAGCGGAGAGGACAGAAGAGATGGAGAGGTAAAGCCGATGGCCGATATATGATGACGATTTTTGTGGCCGATATTTTAGGCCGATTTGAAAAAAAAAAAACCTCACCCACTCCACTCCTCCCTGCTTGCTCCTGTCACTCTACCAAACACTTGATGTCCTCAGTACAGATGGCACTGGTTGGCTTAGGCAGGTGGCACTGGCAGGTGGCACTGTCTGTCACTGGCAGGTGGCACGTTGTACTGTTTGGAGGGTGCACTGATTGGCACTGACAGATGGCACTGGCAGGTGGCACTGATTGGCAATGGCACTGGCAGGTGGCACTTATTGGCAGTGGCACTGGTTGGCACTGGAAGGTGGCACTGGCAGGCATTGGCAAGTGGCACTGGTTTGAAACTGGCAGGTGGCACTGGTTTGGAACTGGCAGGTGGCACTATTGGCACTGACAGGTGGCACTGATTGGCGTGGCACTGGCAGGTGGCACTGATTGGCGTGGCACTGGCAGGTGGCACTGATTGGCGTGGCACTGGCAGGTGGTGGCAGGTGGCACTGGCAAGCACTGGTTGGCACTGGCAGGTGGCACTGATTGGCGTGGCACTTGCAGGTGGCGGAAGGTGGCACTGGCAGGTGGCTTTGATTGGCAGGGGCACTGGTTGGCGGTGGCACTGGCAGGCACTGGTTGGTGGTGGCACTGATTGGCGGTGGCAGGTGGCACTGGCAGGTGGTACTGGTTGGAGGTGGCAGGTGGCAATGGCAGACTGGTTGGCACTGGCAGGTGGCACTGATTGGCAGTGGCACTGGCAGCTGGCACTGACAGATGGCACTGACAGATGGCACTGATTGGCACAGGCAGGTGCCACTGGCAGGTTTCACACTGAGCGGAGTGTAACAGTGTGTGAAACTGACAAGGAGCTGTCCACACTCAGCGCTTGATGCTTGTGTGAAGCTGACACGTAGCACAGAGGAGAGAGACAGAGGGATCTGTCAGAATTGAGGTTGATGTCGGGGTGGGCGGGACCCGGCCGAGGTGGGCGGGGCCAGCAGCTGTCAAACACCAGCCAATGATTGGGCTGCTTAAGAAAAGGGGCGGGCCACATACACGTAGCTGCCCGCCCAGATCCCATTGGCTGGTGTTTGATATTGGCCGGGTCCCGCCCACCCCGGCCGGGTCCCGCCCACCCCCGACATCAACCTCAAATCTGACAGATCCCTCTGTCTCTCTCCTCCTGTTACGTGTCAGTTTCACACAAGCATCAAGCGCTGAGTGTGGAGAAGGAAGGAAGAGCAGCGGCCAGTGCTATATATCGACCTAATGGCCAAATATCGGTCGACCTCTAGTCCTTTATCAGCCCTGCCTGCGGGCCATTTTTAACCGGTCCGCGGGCCGCAAATGGCCCGCGGGCCGGTACTTTGAGACCCCTGGGGTAAACAGTTCAATCTCTGTATTTGCAGACGATACTAAGCTAAGCAGGGCAATAACTTCTCCGCTGGATGTGGTTCAATGTAGAAAAATTTAAAATAATGCATTTGGATGGCAAAAATATGAATGTAATCTATGCACTGAGGGGAGAACCTCTGGGGGAATCTAGGATGGAAAAGGACCTGGGGGTCCTAGTAGATGATGGGCTCAGCAATGGCATGCAATGCCAAGCTGCTGCTAACAAAGCAAACAGAATATTGGCATGCATTAACAAGGGGATTAATTCCAGAGATAAAACGATAATTCTCGCGCTCTACAAGACTCGTGGCCATGCATTAAATTAGAAGAAAAGAGGTTTAACCTTAAACTACATAGAGGGTTCTTTACTGTAAGAGCGGCAAGGATGTGGAATTCCCTTCCACGGGCGGTGGTCTCAGCAGGGGGCATCGATAGTTTCAAGAAACTATTAGATAAGCACCTGACCGATAGCAGCATACAGGGATATACAATGTAATACTGACATATAATCACACACATAGGTTGGACTTGATGGACTTGTGTCTTTTTTTGACCTCACCTACTATGTAACTATGATATATTTAATGTCTTTGCAATTTTATGTATGTTTCATTATCCTCAAATTGTTCGACAAGTTTTAGACACAGCTATTTACAGATTAATGAACCTCTGCCCATCTTTACTTCTGATATGCTCAGACTCTCTATGATGCTCTTTTTATACCCAGTCATGTTACTGACCTGTTGTAAAATGTTCTTCCAGCTCTTCCTTTTTAGTACCACTTACTTTGCCAGCTTTTTGCTTTTTTCTGCCCCAACTTTTTTGAGACATGTTTCTTCCATCAATTAAATATTACCTTATTGTTTTCTTAAAATGGTCCATATTCTCATTTTAAACATTCTATATGTTTTCTACTTTCTATTTTGAATAAAATATGGGTTTGAGAGTTGCAAATCATTGCATTCTGTTATTATGTGGATTTTACACAGCGTCCCGACTTTTTTGGATTTGGAGTTGTAACTGCCGTTGATTTTACATATATTATATTTTATAGGTTTGATATCATTAGTCTCCATATAAGTTAAACTTTTAAATATATGACCTCAACATTTTAATTTTGAGTATGGCAAAAGTATAGAGTATTGAATTTTTCTGGGCATTCCATGTATATCTGCATCACTTGTGTTATATTGTATAGTAATTATTTGTAATAAACTGATATAGATTTTGAGGCAGCCAACTCTTACTACACCTACCAGTAAGCTGCTGTGTATCTGAAGACATACACTTGTGAATTAAATAATGTAAAGATTATTTGCTAAGCATCTGTCTGGAGATTCCCAGAGATGAGCCTAATTTATGACCACTTTCTCTGATTGAGCAAGAAAACTGAGTATTGATTTTCAAGATGAAGTTTCACCTGTTAAGAGCTTTTCCATAATTGGAAGAAGCTGTCGTGTGAGTCTGTGGCTCTCATCCAGTTCACAATAGCCTGTTTCAGACTTGGTAAACCAGGCCGATTCTTCTCCGCTGCTATTGATTTCTAAATGAAGTATCAAAGAAAATCAATAATAATCAACAAATAGAAGGCGTCCGCCACTGGTGTCAAATCTCGGTACATGTTTAATCAATTTAGTGTTCTGTCACAACATGGGACAAACTAAAATATCATCCCATAGAAGGAGAGTGGTCAGGACTGCAGTTTATCACTGACATGTAAAATTACAAGATCATAATGGACAAGCATGGCAATATTCTGTCAGGGACATTAGATCACCTCCACATCATACCACCTTCTGTAACACAAGATGTACATATGAATAATTGTTATGTCTAATAGGGTTACCCATATCAAATAAGTTTACAGATGTTAAGATCTTTATTAGTTTAGGACGTTTAGTTGTAACCACACACATTTTTTTTTCTTTTGACTTTGACCATCATTGCCAACTCTAGGAAGTAATCTGTGGATGTTTGTACCACATAAATATCCTTGTTCGGTGAATTAATTGGTGCAAATAAATATTATTCAAAGGTGGTTACGGATCCCCTCTGTTTATTGCACCTATGTATTAACTTGTCTATTCCTATAGTTAGTTCTATTTAAACCCTGATCACATGTTACTGTTGATATCACAATAATACAAGGTTAGCTATGAAACCAAGCATGCTGCTTAATTAAACAGTCTTATTTATTTCCCAAGAAAATAGGAAACGCTAACCTGAAAATACTAAAGAAAGAAAGATATTACAAACATATACCAACAGAACACATAATACAAGAATATCAAAGATACTTATCACAATGCTTTCCTCGAGGCTTTGTATCGTCAGGCTGGGCTCAGATGGCAAAGAGAGATAGCCATGAGGCTCAAAATGGTGGAGAGAGCCATGCGGCCCAGACACAAGCCAAGAGCGATAAGGGTAGAGACAAAGAGGAGGCTCTCAAACTCGTTCAGTCCTTTTATACTTCAATCATACACCATCCAGACCCAACCCCACTGCCATCCCATTTAGACTTTTGACAAATCCCAGTACTTATGGGGATTATATTACTGTCCATCCTGTTGTATTGGCCTCTAAGTGCAGCATTGTCCATGTCTATGTACCCTGGTCAATCTTCAATGCCTTTGATCTTTTGATCTTCTGTAGCAGGACATTCATCAATCATCCTGTCAGCTATGCTCCCTTTCAAGTTTGCATTATAACAGATGGTCCAGAGCCTTGATGGAGGCCCGATCAGCTAAAAAGCTTTGATGTGCAACTTGTTATATTCCAGACCACCCCCACGAAAGTAAGGGCTTGGTTGTATCAACCAGAAAAAAACTCTAGAAATGTGATATGAAATCATGTTGCCTTCCAATGTATTTCGCTTTGCGCCTAAAGGGCGCATATCACCCTTCTTCAGACACGGCTCCTATGGAACAGTCCATAACTGTCTTAAAGCGTTGCACTTCCCAACATGTGTCTCCAAACCAGTTGCTATGGAACAGTCCACAACAGTTTTAATGTGTTGTGCTTCCCAACATGTGCCGCTTTGCTACTGAGTGACACACCATCATCATTCTTCAGTGACAGCTTCCATGTCACCATTCTGTGTCTTCTCCTTTCCGGTATCTTCAAGATGCGGTGCAATACAGGCAAGGGTATCCATTCACTCATCATTCACCAGCACACACTCAGAGCAACATATTAACCAGCTTTCAGATACAGAGTCTCGTGGAAGGAATGAAATACCAGAAATATGATATTAAACCATGTTGCCTTCCAACATTCGGTGAAAAGATCAACAATATACTAATGCCATTAGGCAAGCACTGCACTGTGCTAAAATAAAAAAACATCCAGTTTACCTTATAGTGATACTAAAGTCTTTTTTTATTTTTTTTTGTTAAAAATATTAAACATGTTATACTTACCTGTTCTGTGCAGTGGTTTTGCATGGAGCAGCCCAGATCCTCCTCATCTCGGGTCCCTCTTCAGGGCTCCTGGCCCCTCCCTCCTGTTGAGTGCCCCCACAGCAAGCAACTTGCTATGGGGCATCTTAACTGGGTTGCAACTTCCTGTGTCCATTCAGACACAGAGCCGTGGTTCGGCCATGCCCCCCTCTCTCCTCATTGGCTCACTGACTTTGATTGACAGGAGTGGGAGCCAATGGCGCTTTGCTGCCGTCTCAGCCATTGATAAGAGAGAGTCCCGGACAGCCGAGTCTCTTGTGCTGGATTGACAGGGGACTCAGGTAAGTATAAGGGGGACTGAGGTGGGGTGCTGCACACAGAAGGCTTTTTATCGTAATGCATAGAATGCGTTAAGGTAAAAAACCTTCTGCCTTTACAACCACTTTAAAGCCAATCTTCTGGCAAATTGAAATCCTTCACCCAGGCCTCCTTACCACTCATCTGCAAATTGTTTTTGTTCTTACCCCTTCGTTACTCACCTGAAACTGTTTTCATGACTGTAGACCAGTGATTCAGAACTGCAGTATGTGCATGCTGCCGGCCATTCGCCACTTAGTAATGTCATCAAGCCACTGTAGTCTTCTGGAGCCAGAAAGTAGCCCACCATTCCACTACCAATAAGAACTCTCTACATTACCCAGGCAGAAACCTTGATGCCTGAAGAAGGACCTTCCCACTCTTCAGTGAAAAAGAAAAAAAGACTTGGGTCACATTAGGGACCAGGAATGTAGGTGAGTATTTGCAGGTATCAAAGGAAGGTATTGTTTTTGGGGAGGTGGGAATACCGTTGTGGAACAGAGCTTTTATCTGAATTCTCTATAATTCAGCAAAACCTTCACAAACCAACTACAGAAATAACCTGAGAAGGAGCATATACATTAGGTATCCTTGAGCTTGTGCTGTGTAACTTCCTTTCTTTTAGTTTCATTACCATTTTTACTTCAACATATTACTGTTAAGGTATATATATATAGGGCAATAGAATATGTAAAAGGTAATGTAACTTTGTAATTTGTAACTACAATTCCGAAGCTTCAACAACGAGGGAACTTTACTGATTGAGAAACATAAGACATGCTATGATTTGTAGCATATTGTGTGGCAGGGGGGAGGGAAGTAGGGGAGTGTTTGGAGTTGGGAGTGGGGGAGGGGTCAAATGTAATGCGGGGTTCAATTCAAAGAACATTTTAAACCCCATCCAAACAAGGTCAATTGACCTTTGTTAAGAGAGTCCTTAGCATAGGCGTAAGAGAGGGTGGTTAGTGTTTGCTGAATTGGCAGTTTTCTTTACTGCATTGGTGGAGAAAAAAGAAGCCTTCAGGGCTTTTCCAGCTTTAGGAAAAGGCATGTTTTACGATCACCAAATTGCCCACTGAAGGGGTAGAGGATGGACACCCAGCACTATGATCTGACAGCAACAAAGCACACCCTCGACTAACAGCCACTTCTTTCAAACCACTCTCTGAACTGGTGGACCCACTCACAATACATATATTTAATACACTAACACTGTAATATATTATACCTATAGACCTTCTAACCTGTGCTCATATATTTTCTATTCTACACTGCAGTCGCTCCACTTTTTGTTCAACTATTGCCTCCAGAAGATCTTCAGGCTTAAAATAAATTTATGTAGTTTCCAATGGCAAAGTTGTTAAGATCTCTAAATAAACTTCTGGCAATTTATTCAACTTTTCTGAAACTGTTTAAATCTCTAATAACCTTCCAGTATTTTTTCGGTTTTTTTTTTGTAAAGCTTGACAGTATGCTAATGTGAAAACCATCTGATGTCCAAAAAATAAGACAACTAAAATATTTTGTTGGTGGGTGTGGCCTCGACCGGCATGGTGTGAGGAGTGCAACCCGGGAGCTCCGCTTGAGAAATATCCGTTTTCACTTATCCTTTGGCTAAACTTGACTTTTCTACCCGATACACACTGCCCGCTTCCTCCCACACCTCCTACCATCATGTCGCCACAGAAAAAAGGTGACAGACACGATCGCAAAGCTGGATAAATACTGGCTAAAGGAGAAGGGGACCCGGGGGAAAATGGCGCCGACGCGTCCTTTCCTCAGACTCAATCGCAGAGGATACTGGAGTACTGGAGGCAATTTTTGGACCTGAAAAGCACACTAACATGTAAGATGGAGGAGGTAAAGATTGATGTATCCCTGATTCTACAGGACCTACAAAAACTCAGGGATCGGTTCACAGAGACCCACATCAGCCAAGTGGAGTTGATCTGCCGCCATTACAGGTCGCCACCGAACGAATGCAGCACCAACTGAATGCAGTGCTCTCCAAACAAGATGACATGGAGAATAGGTTGCGACTCTGTAATCTTCAATTTGTGGGGTTGCCCGATGGAGCGGAAGGATCTGACCCCCTTTGTTTCTAGAAAATCTGTTCATCTCAAACTTTGGAATTCCAGCATTCTCCACATCCTTTGTGGTTGAGCGGGCTCACTGCCTAGTCGCCAGACCACCTCCGCAAGATGCACCTCCCCACACCTTTATCGCAGAACTCTTGAATTTCAGAGATCGGGACGCCATCCTCTGTCTCACAAGAGTAAAAGTCAATATCCCCTTCAGGAACGGCGAGATAAAGGTGTTTCCAGACTTGTCAGCGGAGAGGTCCAGAAGAAGCGGGCGCACTTCACAGAAGCCAAGCGGCAACTCAGAATCTGACATTACACTTACAGGGCCCACTTCTTCGACACACCGGTGGCTGTTTTCACCTGGCTGGAGGACCAAACAGCACCCAATCAAGCCCCTGCATAAGATCTCAGCCTGTATCTGACACCCATTACCTTAGCTATGCAAAGAGGGATCGCATACTGGGCATCTAACCTGCTTTGCCAATGAGGATCGCCCAAGCAAGGTACTGTATGCCCGATCTCTAACCCAATACTACATAGGAGATTATAAGCCCCTTTTTCGTGCATAAGACTTTCGCTATGTGCCACATACTCCTGTTCCCCCGCTTCACCCCCAGGCTCAAGATATCCATGGTAGGAAAAGACAGAAGCCACATCAACTAGATTATCTCAGGCTGCTACCCACTCTCATGCCCGAGTCATGGGTGTGCAGTCCCCTATCCTGTCATCTTCCCCCTATATGTCATCCTGGACACCCTATACCGGGGATCCTACCCCTCACGCTGTACGTTCTTCAGCGGATGTTCGCCTGTCTAGATACGGAAGTCCCACAAGAACCCGCTATTCAAATTTACAATTGCACTGTTTGTAACGTAATCCAAGTGTTGTTTCCCTGCCCTGTCTGGGTGCATTTCTCAGTCACGGGCTCAAACCCTGGATGCTGCTCACCCAGCCAGGCCAGTGCATTTGTTCAAGTATGTCTAAAGTTTTGTTGGTTTACCGTTCTTCAACTTTTTGACGTGACAAAGAGATGTAAATGCATATGTACAGACAAGAGTGTTATTTGCAAGCAACTCTCAGGTGCCCACTTTATGGGCATGCTTTTCATGCCTCCACAGATTTTGCCTCTGCACCACATTTACACCAGCCCAGGCTGCACAGGCAACACCTCCCACATATACAGTGGGGGCGTGGTTGTACGCCGATGCCTGCAGCTGTAGACTGGGGTAGACATTAATATCTGTAGTCTATGGCCATGCCTAATATTAAATGCCTCACATGGAACGTCCGCAGCATCAGAGCCAAACCTAAGAGGAATGCTGCCCTATCTTACCTTAAGGCACAGTGAGCAGGCATCATAGTGCTGGTTGAAACCCACCTTACGGGTCTGCTGCTGCTGTCCCTTAAGAAGCCATGGGTGGGATGGCTATACCAAGCCCCCTACACTGCAAACTCTAGAGGTATTGCAATACTGGTGGCTAAGACAGCCCAATTTTTAATGCTGATGCTGAGATGCGATTCGCAGGGCAGATTGCTATTCATACATGTCACGCTGAACAGACTGGAACTCTTATTGTTGGCATACTATATACCACCTCCATTCCAATTAACATCCTGACAGAGGGATTAGCATTCATGTCACAATTCCCTACTATTCCAGCAGTGTGGCTGGGAGACTTTAATACTGTGATTGATGCCAGATTAGATAGAAGTGCCTCTAACCAACCCCACACCCTCCTACACGAGATTTGGGAAACTCCTGAACGAATTTGCATTGGTAGATACCTGGAGACATAGCCATCCAACTAACAGGGCTTTCTCATGCTTTTCAGCAACGCACAATACCATGTCACGTATAGATCTAATTTTAATTTCTCACTCCCTCCTGCCACTCCTGAGCGACGCGGGATTTACCCCATGCATATTATCTGACCATGCCCCATATTGGATAGAACTTAAACTGAACTCCTCTTCCTCTTTATATGTCTGGAGGCTCAACCCTTTCTGGCTATCAGTTGTCCCAGATATGGAAGAAGTCGAGTAAGAGTGGGAATTTTTTTTCCGGGTTAACAGAGACTCAGCCCCATTCGAAACTGTATGGGACTCATTTAAATCCCACGCCCATATGATACTCTCCCAAGAAATCTCTAGTTATAGGAAGACCTCTACTCAGGTAGTCAAGCAGGCAGAACAAAGAATGGCAGAAGTAGAGAAAGCATTTTCTAACAACCCCACACAAGATACGGCAGACCAGGTAAAACTACAGGCCCGAATAGTGAACAACCTCCCCTTTGAAAGAGCAGAACTGAAAATCTTCTATGGCAAACAAAGGGTATACGAATATGGGGAGCGAGCAGGGTGCCTATTGGCCTACCTGGCACACTTAGAGCATAAACCACCCTCTATGGTCTCTTTACGAGCGACCCAGACACGGTGGCCAGAGACTTTCGCTCCTTTTACGCATCCCTATACTCATCTACCACCAACAATCCTAGAGAGGACATAGTGGACTTCTTATGCACCGTTGATTTCCCTAAACTAACTTCCTCTCAGGTCGAGATGCTAGAGACCCCCAAAGACGATATTGCAGAAGTGATGTCCCACCTCGCCCTCTCCAAAGCCCCTGGCTCAGACAGTCTCTCCCTTGAATTCTACACAAACTATAGGGAGGTCCTAGTCCCCAAACTGCATGAGCTGTTTACACATATATTCAAATCCGGCTCCCTTCCAAAATCGATGAGCGAGGTCTTAATTGTACTCATACCTAAGCCAGGCAAAGATCCAGAACTCCCCGAATCATACCGTCCAATCTCCCTCCTTCAAATAGACATTAGGATATTGGCCAAGATTCTGGCGCTAAGGTTAAATAAGGTGATCTTGAATCTTATCCACTCCGACCAAACTGGGTTTATGCCCGCGAAAAACACAGCATTTAACCTGCATAGACTTTACATGAATCTACAAGCTGAACATGACTAGGCTCCAGAGTGGTAGTATCCATAGACGCCGCAAAGGCATTCAATTCTGTGGAATGGGACTATCTCTGGGAATGTCTGGCCAGGTTTGGCTTGGGACTCAATTTTGTCAAATGGATTCAGCTTCTCTATCAGGCTCAAGGTGCCAGGATCTGGGTCAATGGTAAAATCTCAGATACTTTCCCTCTGTCCAGTGGCACGCGTCAGGGTTGTCCCCACTCCCCCTTACTATATGCTCTAGCGGTGGAACCCCTAGCAATGTCGCTCCACGCATATCCCAGGGTCAGGGGTTTATGCTGTGGACAACTGACTGAAACAGTTAGCTTATACGCAAGCGACATGTTACTACACTTGGAAGATGCAGGGCATTCCCTACTGACAGCTTTAGATATAATAAAACTGGACGATACTCAGGCAAATCCCAGATCCTCCCACTAGACATAGGGGCCCCAACAGAGACGCACGAGTCTTCCCCTTTAATGCGAGTTAGCTATGTGAAATACCTTGGCATTATAATTACCCGGTCCCCAGAAGAATATGTTAAACTGAATTTATTTATGACCCTAAAATCGAAAACACAGACATGGACCAGACTACCTTTGGGCGTCATGGGCCGTATAAATCTAATTAAAATGATTTTATTACCTAAATTATACCTAAATTAGACCTTATATGTCCTATGGCATGCTCCAGTAAATATACCTTTGCGGATCTTCAGATCCCTAGAAGCCTTTCTTTTTTTTTTTTTTTTTTGAACAAAAAACATGTTTATTGTTGTCAAAAAACATCATACAAATGAAATACGTGTCATATCAACAGCAGAAAAGGTTATAAGCACTACATATATTCTAGCCTACTTTTCATTGTTATTTGTACCGAACTAGGAAGATGTAGATATGTGCATAACTTGGACATTGTATCTAGATTAGAAATTTACATTGTATTATTCATATTAATCTAGACATTTCCCCAAAATACATTCTTAAGATAGTAAATACCTTAGCCTCCACAGTCTTGCAGCTATACATTAATGATCATGTAGTACAGGTATTATTGTTGGCTAGCCATGTGCTCCATATCTTATGGTACTTTTTGGGGCAACCCCTATGCATGTAGAGTACTTTTTTATATGGCAGGGACGCATTTACCTCTCTCAACCAGTCCTGGACAGAAGGAGAAGTGGTTCTCATCCAGTTTTTGGCAATTAGTTTTCTAGCACTAAACATTGTTTCACTAAGGAGTGTAGCCAAAGGCGGGCGTAAGGTAAGATTTATGAATTATGTATAGTTGAGTCAGGCGTTCAGATAGTTTAGGTGAGGTTTTCCGTACATTTTCCAGTATATTTTCTCAATCAGTATCATCTATTTGGCCAAGGTCTGACTCCCATCTGATTCTTGCTGTATCTACTATTCTGGCAGTAGTTTTAGTGCGTAGTGCGGTGTACAGATTGGATATAAGTTTTTCTGGAGAGGAACCTGTGATTATGTCCACCAGTGGGAGCATTTGTGGGTTGGGAAAGCCGTTTGCAAATTGTGCCTGGAGCGCATGTTTCAGTTGTAGATAGCTAAATTGCATGTTAGAGGGAAGGTCAAACTCTTCACAGAGTGTTTGGAAGTGTCTTACCCCAAATATAGTAATAACCTGGAAAAGGAACACTATACCCTTAGCAGCCCACCTGTTGGCCCCAGGTAAGAACAGTAGCTCCTTCAAAAGGGGATTATGCCATAAGGGTGTATCTGAGTGGAAAAAATCAGCACTGGACATTTTAATCGCTTTTCCCCATATATGACAATGCTGATGCAACAGTGGGTGCCATTCATTATTTGTCCGTCTCCTACTCTCATTCCTAAATAGGACTTGTAGTGGGGAGTGCATATCATTATTTGGTCTTTCACATACCAATCTTTGGTATCTAAGTTCATCAGTCTTGTGAATATGATAGAAATGTGAAAGCTGTGCAGCTATGTAGTAGGTGTGTAGATCTGGTGTGGCCGCTCCTCCTGACGAGGTTGGGTTTTTAATCGTGTTCCAAGCAAGTTTGTGTCTATTAGACCCCCATATGAAAGAGTTGATGATTTGGTCCATCTTTTTAAAGATCTCTAGTGGGATTAGCACCGGGGAGTTCCAAAATATGTACAAAAATTTTGGCAGGAGTACCATTTTAAATAAATTAATTCTCCCCATTGCTCCTAGGGGAAGCCTTGCCCAAGATTGTGTACAAGATTTTAGAAGGGGGAAGAGTGGTTCAATGTTATTGACTCTAAATTCACGGGGATCTCTTGTAATGGTCACGCCCAGATATTTAATAGAGGCCACTCTCTGTAACGGAAGGGAGGCCGCATTAAGGGAGGGAGGTGAATGTTTAAGAGGGAGAATCTGTGATTTGGACCAGTTCATACTTAACCCCGAGTGTTTCCCAAATTCCCCGATGATATCAAGGACTTTTTGAAGAGAAGGGCCAGTGTCTTCTAGATAGAGAAGCATATCGTCGGCGTATAAGCTCAGTTTTTCTGTCAGGGGTCCCTTGGTCAGTCCTCGTACATTTGGACTTAGCCTGAGTTAAATGGCCAGGGGTTCCACCGCCAGGGCATAAAGTAGGGGGGACAGCGGGCATCCCTGTCTGGTTCCGCGTCCCAGGGGGAAGGGGTCGGATGTGTACCCATTAACTATCACTCTAGCCGAGGGGGAGTAGTATAGTAATTTTACCCATTTAATAAAGTTGGGCCCGAATCCGAACCCCTTAAGGCTTTCCCACAGGTACCCCCACTCCACTGAATCAAAAGCTTTTGCGGCGTCTAACGCCACCACCGCCCTATCTCCCACGTTCTCATGATCAGCTCGAATGTTCATGTATAACCGTCGTAAGTTCATGGCTGTATTCTTGCCAGGCATGAACCCCGTTTGATCCGAGTTTATTAAGCAGAGAATGCTTTGTTTAAGGCGTATGGACAAAATTTTGGCTAGTATTTTAATGTCCGCTTGGAGGAGCGAGATTGGACGGTAGGATTCTAGGTGGTGGGGGTCCTTGCCTGGTTTGGGGATCACTATGATTACTGCTTGACGAAGGGATTCAGGGAGGGCCTCGGTTTCGAATATATGGTTAAAGAGCATTAATAATTCGGGGATAAGAATTTCTAAGTAGGCTGCATAAAAGTCAAGTGGTAAACCATCACCTCCAGGAGCTTTAGCTTGTGCAAGGGATGCTATGGTGAGTGCTATTTCATCTAACTTAAGGGGGGCCTCTAGCACAGTAACTTGAGATTCTGATAATTGGGGAAAAGGGATGTCTTTAAGAAAGGCCTGGGTCTCTTGTGTAGTGACCTGTACCCTCGAGGAGTATAGGCCCGTAAAGTATGTTTGAAAAGCTTTTGCCACTGTTGGAGGGTCTGAGTATGTGACAGAGTTGGGGCCAAGGAGTGTAACCACTACTGGCGGACTCATGTCCTGACGAGCAAGGTATGCTAATAATTTACCTGCGCGTTCTCCTTGTTCAAAAATCCCTTGCTTCACAAAGAAAAGTTTTTGTTTAGCTTTTTCAAAGTGTAACTGGTCTACAAGGCGGGTTTGGAGTTTGAGTGCAGACACCCTTTCCTGCGAAGGATCATTTTGGAACTCCCTAGTAATCAACACAAAATAGCTTTGGAAGAGGTTTTGGCTCTATTTATCCAGAAAGATAAAATAGTGCGTGCGTGGAGTTGAAATGCTTCCCATACCATGCCCACAGGGGCTGTGTCCCTATTGGTATTAAAGTAGTATTTCCATTCTCTGTGAATGTCCTCTTGGTCCTTTAGTGTGGTTAGCCAAAAGGGGTGTAGGCGCCAGGTGCGAGGGCCAAAAATTTGGGCTAGCTTTAACGTGGCCCAACATGAGGCGTGTTCTGAAAGAGATCTCGTGTGGTAGCCTGAGTCAGTTAGTAGGGGAATTAGGGTGTCTGATATTAGGATAAGATCAATCCGGGACATGGTGGAGTGTGTCGCCGAAAAGCAGGAGTATGCCGTGGTGGTGGGATATTTGTATCTCCAAGTGTCAGTTAGTGAAAACTCCGCTAGTGTACGCCCAAATCTAGTGGTATCGGGGGAGTGGGGATTTGGATGTGTTTTGTAGTTTGTCTTTGCGGGGGTTGAGTACCATATTGAAGTCCCCTAACCAAATACTTTGGATGTTGGGGTGTTGCGCCATATATAACAATCCCTCTGTGACTAAGGTAGACTTGTATGGAGGAGGGATATAAACTGCCATTAATAAGTACTGTATTCCGTTTAGTGCGCAGTGTAAGAAAATATACCTGCCCTGTGGGTCTGTACGTATCGATATTATTGCAAATGGGGTAGTTTTAGCTATGAGAATTGAAATTCCACGGGAGTACGGAGTGTGGGTGGTGTGGAATGCCCAGCCAATCCAGGGGCGCTTCAACGCATGTTGAAGTTGACCTGTAGCATGCGTTTCCACGAGGACTATAATGTCCGCTCTGTATGATTTGAGAATGTTAAATATCGCTGTGCCTTTGATTTTATCCCGGAGCCCCCGGATGTTCCAGGAGAGAAATTTTACGTTAGCCATAGTACTCTAGTAGCAAGTATTGGAAAAATAGATGTGAAACGTTATGGGGGCATACACCCCACCACACACATTCTGCAGGGAAACGACTATGCAATAGCGCCTTAAGACATGAAATAACATCAAACATGTTTCTTAACTTAACATTACCCTCTAACCCCCTCCCTACCCTCAGTCTCCCAAACTTGACTGGGGTATGCATCCCAGAACTAGTGCAGTGACAAAAGGTTAATCGCATATAGCAATCAAGAAGTTAAAGTAGTGCACTTTTGAACATACCCCCACCAGCAGGAGCCTATTTGGCAACGCCAGTGGCGGTATAACCAGCAACCTTTGGGTGCGAACAAATTCTGGATATAAATCCAGCAATGGAGAACGTGTAACCTCTGCGACCTACTACCGTGGGTATGTCGCATTAACCTGAGCCTATGCTCCGCTGTGGCGTCAAGCCTTAAAGTATTGGCACCAAAAAGGGATAGGGGTCCAGGGTTCTGCTGTGGCCATAGAAAACTGTGTCTGGCTTTGGTGGTTTAGATATAGGAAGAGACGAGCAGTTCCATGTTCCAGATTATGTGGTGTCACTGATTGTGACATGACCGCTGCAAAATCCATCTGCTGATAACTTGGTGGCCCTGAATATGGGCTAACAGACGTTCTGAAGATTGGAAAGTCGTGTTGGCGGAAGTCAAATCATATCAAATTTGGACAGAGGAACTAAGTAGCATGTAAATGTTGGGCCTTAGTCATTACAGATTCGAAATATTCCTGTTCATATGGTGGTGTTGTATAGACGGGCCTTATATGGTACAGGATGGTGGGTATAATAGGTGAGGTGAATAAACATCCTGGTAGAATAAAAGAAGGCACTTACAGCAGTAGTAGAGCGATAGGGCGGTCATGCTGGGCGATTTCTTGCAGCATCCTGTTGATCTATCCATTCCGAAGCCATGGTGGGATCCTCAAAGAAGTGCACTCGGTTTTCTCCAACTACACGGAGGCGAGCTGGAAACAGCATTGCATATTTGATGTGGTGTGCACGTAAGCGACGTTTGACCTCTTTAAATCGTGCACGTTGTCTCTGCACCTCAGCAGAGAAATCCGGGAATGCCGAAATGAATCCAGACTGAAAAGGGATGTTACCCTTAAGCCTGGCCATTCGAAGTACAGCGTCACGATCTTTAAAGTTCAGTAGTTTTGCAATAAAGGTACAGGGTGGTGCTCCTTCAGGTGGACGGCGTGCCGGCATACGATGAGCGCGCTCCACCACAAAAGTAGTAGAGAAGGTATCTCTGCCATATGCATTTATCAGAATTTGCTCAAGGAAGGTGGCAGGGTCTGCACCTTCCGCGCCCTCAGGCAGTCCAATAAAGCGCAGATTGGATCTGCGAGAACGGTTCTCGAGGTCATCATGTTTCTGTGCAAGTTGCTGCATCTGTCTCTGCAAGTCCTCATAGGAATGCTGCAAAGGGTGTAATGTGTCCTCCGCCCGCCCTATCCTGGTCTCAGCCTCAGTGACCGTCCTCCGGTATCTATCCAGGGAAGAGGAAGCAGCGGTGTTTCTCTTTGGAGGGGACATAATCCGGTATGTCTGCGCGGCCGGTTCCCAGAGTTTGGGTGAGTTTTTAGGCCGATTTTAGGTGCAGGATGAGGGTAGGATTACCACATGCGGAGCTCCGATCTTACACGTCCTCTCACATTGCTGTCCAGGCCACGCCCCCCCCCAGAAGCCATTCTTAATTAATTTGTATGTGGTAAGGCACGGCACAGATTGTCCTGACAAGTGCTGAAGAACCCCACTCATTTAGGGCAAAAAGGAGGGTTTCACCATATCAGACCAGTGTGTTGCTGCCACATCCCTAATAGTATATCAAGAAAAGAAAATCCCCCTTCATTGGTGTTGTATGTGTTGTAATATGTTCACCGATTTATGTGGGACATTGTTGTGTGTATGTACACATGCAGTCAATGTTGAACAGGCCAGAATGACAATGACAGAATGGTTGATTTGTCCAACTGAATTTTAACAGCTGAAGACTCTTTGATGTGTTAATCTTATGCAAGTCTATTTGAACATTTCAAAGGGTATTCAGGTGGTATGTTAATCTAATCTAATTACATATATCTAAAGGGGACTTGTTGATGTTGATATGCGGGAGTGCAAATTGGGGTGGTTCACAACTGTTCACGGCTGGGGGTTGTTGTCTGTTTGAAAGACTCCTAAATTGAAATGGCCAATCAAATTGCTCAGCCATTCAATATTTAGTGAATATAACACGGCATTCAGTCTATAGGTTTGGGGGAAGAGTGAGGCTCGTCTGTGTGAGGGAGGCTTGTCTGTGTATGCACACTCGGACCTAAGACATGGGGTTCTGAATTATATCTCCTCTGTCGGATTTCTTTGTCATCTGTGGACTTTGGACTTTGTTCTGTGTTGGAAGTCAATAAAGTGCATCTCTCTGGAAGAATTGGGTTGCTGCGGAAGAGTACTTACATCATCATCATTATAATAATACCTAAATATTAATTATCTAATCACCCAATATTAATACATATATTCGATCACTACAATTGGGACTTTGCAGGCAACAACCACACAAATTTAGAAAATTTAGAAAATATAATTTATTGAGTGTACATAAAATCGTTCGGTCACGGGAATGACCGTATGTTTAAAAAGGTATAACAAAAATGATACAAAAGTGTACAAAAAAGGAAAAACAAAGAAGAGACAAAAAACGACAAGTTACATGGTTTGCATGACAAAAAAATATAGTTGTTACTCTCCGGTACAAAGTGGCACCTTCGTCAGGAGTATTTAATATTTAATAAGAGTGTATACAGTCATACTTTTGTCTTACTACAAAAAATAGAAAAAAACATATCATAGCAATAAAGAACATGGATATTTGACAACCATAGGGGACAGATGAACAGCAGTGGTTAAAAGCGACACCTAACATGCAAAATGTTCCATCATGCAACTTGGAAAAATGAAGCACTGCCAGCGGGGGTGTCGATGATATCAATGGTATGCAAAACTATCAGAAACATATCAGAGAAAAGGACTTGCCTACTGATTTGCCTGATGATCACAAGGAGTCATATGTGGCGAATTGCCAACTGGTGAGTAAACAAAAAAAGTGAAAAACTGTCTCACTTTTTCTATCTAGACAAGGGAGATAGGGATCGGTATTTGGCTTTAGTATGCTTTCCCTTCACCCGAATCCACAAGCACCCCTTCCAGCTTCTCCTTAGGGATCCTGGCGACCCCTGGACTCTAGGTAGTCGAAAGGGTTTGCTATATAATTACTGCAAGGTGTGGGAGGTGGTGAGACGTAAATTCCGGACCCCCCTCACTTATAAGCAGACACCCCTGTGGGACAACCCCTTCTACAGCTACCTGATCATAGCCTTTGGATCACTAGGGGAGTGGTTTATCTAGCAGACATGTATTGTGAAGATATCCTGAAGTCGTTTCAGCAACTTAAAGTGGATGTAAACCCAATGTCATCCTTTCTAAACTACTGCCATAGGGGTTATCCATAAGGATATACATGCCTCCTGCATGTATCCTTATCTGTCAAATGTTTTACCTCTCTCTGTTATTAGACCCAAAAAACTGCATATTCTGTGGGTGGGTCTGTTGTCTGGAGCTCGGTGGGTCGTGATGTCAGTAGACTCCCCGCCTACCTCTACACTCCCCTTTTCAATATGCATTTTCTCTGTGTATTTATAACACTGAACTTCTGCTATGATCTCTAACATCCAGTGAAAAGACAGGAAAGTAACCACATGACTTCAGCATGACAAATCATGGTGAAGTGTGGAACAGCCAATCCTTGCAGAGCTGCTGAAGAAAGAAGTGGGGGAGGGAATTTAAAAATACTGCATGTCTCTTAGGCTAATGCACGAGATGTAAATCACCTGTCACTCACAGCAAAGCTGTATCCTGGCCTAGGCCGACAAGGCCCAGGCCTAGGGCAGCACGTTCCAGGGGGGGCAGCATGGAAAGAGTCCCCGCCGCTTTGCGCGGTTAGTGCAACGCCAACCTTATGGGGCGGACTGGGCTCAGAGGCAAAAAAGTCTAACGCCCCCTCCATAAAGCGGCCGCACTGCTTCCAGTATGCGGGTGGCCGGCATTCCGCAATTGTTGGGGGGGGGGGGGCATTTCTAATTTTGCCTGTCCTCTCATCCTGGACCACAAACCTTCCTCGCTGTATGTATTCTGCTGCACCATTGGCATGGTTATATCTTCTTAGTCCTCTCCATTAAAATTATAAGAAATTTGTGCTTAAAGTAGAACTATAGGCAACACTTTTTTTTTTTTAATTTTGGATAGAATAAGGGAGGGTTATTGCCCCCGTCAGTTTATTTTTTACCATCCCTGTCCCATTGCAGAGATTTCCCTTCACTTTCTGCCCCATAGCCAAACAGGAAGTGAGAGGAAATCTATGCAAATTAAGGGAATTCATTGCCCCCCCCCCCCCAGGCCCTCAGAACTAGTGTCCCCACTCGAAAATTTCAGGGCGGGTCTTAAACAGCAAGGGGTGTGGCCTTGAAAGGAAGGGGTGGGTCGTATTTAAATTAGGGGGTGCATGAGCTTAGTCAGGCCTAGGGCAGCACAAAACCTAAACACACTACTGACTCACAGCAAGGGGGAGTATTTGACAAAGTTTTTCTCAGTTTGTCAAGAATTGTCTCACTGAACAATAAAAGGGGATTGCTCAGAGATGGATTAACTCTGTGTGGCAAGACTGGGCTCAAATGATAGGAAATCTTATACTCTACAGTATGATATAAAAAGAAAAAAAATTCGGGTTTACATCCACTTTAAGGAAGACTTTAACCTCCCCAACTCCATGCACTTCTGATACCTGCAGCTCCGCCACGCTCTACAGACCCACTTCCGAGACATCCCCCCAAACCTAGAACAACTAGATATTCTAAGTGTAATTTCTGGGTTGGAGTCTCAAAAACTAATTTCTACATTTTACAGCTGTATCCTACGTCCAACTTCTACGGCTCTTGCCTACCAACTGAAAGACCGATGGGCTAGGGACGTGGGGGAGATGGAGGAGGAGGAGTGGGGGGATGTGCTTGATGCCTGCAAAAAAGTATCCCCCAAGATCTCCGATCATCTTACACAGCTATATATTTTACATAGGTCTTACCTGACCCCCTCACGCTTAGCCAAGTATAGAGACAACTATAGTCCACTGTGCCCCAGATGCAAAGGTTCCACTGGCATTTTCTTCCACACTATATGGTCCTGTCCAGCGATACGGGACTATTGGTACCAAATAGTGATATTTATACATGACAAGATGGGATCCCCCCTTACACTATGCCCTAAACAGTGTATACTGGGCGTCTTCCCAGAGACAGACACTGATAAGTTCCACTACATATTCCTACAAGAAACACTGTTTATAGCCAGACTGCTTATAGCACGGAAGTGGCTCAGAGCACTACCACCTACTGTCCAAGAGTGGATAGCAGTAATTAACAATGTGCTACCCTATAAAAAGAGCTCTATGCTCACAGAGGATGTCCTGCTAAATATGGAAAGATTTTGAATGCCTGGTTGGAAAAAGCCTCCACATATAATGAGCTGGACGAGGACGCCTGACCAGGGGGGATGCAGAATAGGCAAACTCTCCTTTATAGTACACTAGTGGAGTCAAAAGGTGCTATGCCACTGTCAACATTTGTGTCTGCATTATTATTTTTTATGCTCTCTATTTTATACCTTTCTCTCCTTGAAACTGTACAATGATTGCATCATAATTGCTAATATCTTGTAACCATATATTCTTTTCAAATAAAGAACGTTATTTGTAAAAAAAATATTTTGTTGGAGACCACTCTGACTTCAGAAATTATGAGTCACTGGTAGGCATTCTGTTTCTGTGCCCTCTGCCACCACTCGCAGCTCTGACAAGCTGAGGAGGTGTATACAGCAACTTTTTTTTTCTAAACTGTATGGCTGTGAGCCCCAAAACAGTATTTGCTCCTAAAAGGGATTTTTTTGTTTGTTCCTGAAATTGCAATTTATATGTAAGGTGCTCATCTGAACTGCAAATAGTGGTTAATGGACTTCATCTGTAAAATGTAGCTACACCTTTAAAACAAACCACATAACTAGAATATAACTAAAGTATCTGATATGCCTTTTTATCGTTCCTGGAATGTCTTTGAACTTTTGTATTAATTGCAATACAGAGATTAGTATTCTATTTCCTGTTACTTATACATCAGCTTTAAAACCATTTTTTGGTTTGGTTACGGGAATGTCGACCCACTTTGCTTGACAAATAATTGATCAATGAATTTGGTAAACTGGCTTAAGAGAAAATTCAACCAAAAATAATATTTAAACTTCTGCCAGATTCTAGAGAGTATAATTAAAGGCAAAACGTTTTCTTTAGTTTGGATAGAATAGAGAGAGATTAAAACACCTGTCAGGTTTTTATTTTTGTCTGCAAAGAAAATGAACCTGACATTTTGTCCTGTTTACCATTATTACCAGGAGTGAAAATGAAAGAAAAACCCAAATTTTTGGTTTTCACCAGGACCAACAATAGAAGTGGACCCTTCCAATGGGGACACTAGTTCTAGTAACCTTGGTGACAACAAGGGCTACTCTAACTTTGGAGGGAATTCCTCTCACTTCCTGCTTTGGCACAAGAAGTATATATTTATTTTAACATGTATTCCAACAAATATTTATAGGAAGCACTATTTGTGGTATTGGTTTAATATGAAAAATAATTTTTTTAAGTATAGTTTTAGGGATTTTTATCTGAATTAGAGTATTCTATTCATAAAAGATTATATGGCTGAATTTTGAGTGATCAGCAGAAGTGTGCAGTATGTAGAAAGGTCTTCAACAAAATGGAGTCAGGGACTATATAAAGATGGATGCAATTTAACCAATCAGAAGTCAGTTGACCATGATTAAACTTGCTGGGTGAGGCTTATTGGTGTCATACACAAACCAGGAATTAACTACAGGTTTTATGTGCTGATACAAACTGTGCCACTTTTTTTTGTATAAGGTGAAAGATGATGTTATGCCAAGTAAATAGATACCTAACACGTCACGCTTTAAAATTGCACACACTCGTGGAACGGAGCCAAACTTCGGTACTTAAAAATCTCCATAGGCGCCGCTTTAATTTTTTTTACAGGTTACCAGTTTTGAGTTACAGAAGAAGTCTTTTGCTAGAATTATTGCTCTCGCTCTAACGCACGAGGCAATACCTCACATGTGTGATTTGACCGCTGTTTACATATGTGGGCGTGACTTATGTATGTGGTCGCTTCTGTTCGCGGGAACAGGGGCACTTTAAAATTTTTAAATTTTATTTTACTTTAATTTCTTTGTTTTTATACTTTTGTCTTTACATTTTTTTTAGCACTTTTATTCCTATTACAAGGAATGTAAACAACACCTTGTAATAGGAATAGTGTGCGACAGGTCCTCTTTATTGAGAGATCTGGGGTCAATAAGACCCTAGATTTCTCCTTTAGGCTGGAAAGACTGAGATCAAAAAAATAAATAAACCGTCTCTGCCTTTCCAGCCGCTTTCTCGGCATTGTTTATTTCCGCCTGCCCGGACGTGATGTCATGACGCCGTTCCTCTGAGGGTCATAGAGATGACTAAGGACCATCTGGTCACCAGAAATCTCTATGCTCAACTTCCGGCAGAACCGTTTCGTTCACCGGCTCGCGATGGCACGGGCAAGCTGGTAGAAGCCGCGGAGGGGGGGAAATGTCCCCTCCCACTGCCTGTAAAAATGATTGTGCACAGAATCGCTGGCTGCAAAAATTATATCTGAATGATGAGTGCAACTGCACTCATCATTCAGATATCCCCACTCAAAGTCATATGACATCCTTGGGCTGGAAGTGGTTAATCACCCCGGATCTTTACAATTGGTGGAGGATGCGGGAACAGATGGCGCTGGTCCAGATCCTCGCATGCCAGAAACCGGGGGTGCCAGAGACTGTCTGTGTTGCTGTTGCTGTGTGAGCAAAGAGATTTGTGCTGTCTACACCAAAATTTTTTTCTAAGGAATTGTGTGTCCCTGACTGCAGAGATGGGGTGGTCAAAGGGCAAAAAGGAAGCAAGACTTGCTGAATTGAGAGACACAGCTCTGTGGCTGGAGGGGTTGTTACCGTCATAACAAGCCCCAGACTGGTGCAAGATGCATGTGGCCACACTGGGGTAAGGGAAAAAGGAAAGCAAATCATCACTCGGTGCAAGGAGTGCACAGGTGGGGGTGGTTGCCTGTTGCAATGAAGGAGTGATCTGTGTAGCTGATTTCATACAGCCTTACCTGATGATCACATTGAGGACTTTTTGGCAGAATTTGAGAATATGGCTTCATTTAAAGCATGGCCCAGAAGCCGCTGGGCTGAATTGGTGCAGTCGCTTCTCACAGAGGAGTACCGAGAAGTGTACCCCTGAATGGTTCATAACAGAGATGATTATGACAACTACAATGCAACAATCCGGTCTAGAGAGTGCTGGAAAAGTTCTGCAGGGAGAATGCGGTCTCCTGTAGTAACCAGTAAAAGTGTGTTTTCAGAAAGGAGGAGCTACAGCTGAGATGTGGCTCAAGTCTTCACTAAAGATGAATATGCAAAAGTGTCTGCTGTTACCACAATCTGTTTGGCCTGCAGGGGATGTTGGAGAGTAATGTTACCCTGTGTCCATGCTGGGGCATTAGCTTGTGAGAGAGGGCAGCAAAGAAGGGAATACCCCAACTGAAGTTTACCACACCTGTCACCTGGGATGGTTTCTGTTTCTTGTGTAAAAGATACTGATTTTTTGTCTTGTGCCGGTGAAGTGGTGACAAGTCCGGTGAGGAGATCTGCTTCCAAGAAGGACTTGCTGCTGAGCAGTGTAAAAGATGAGTTAATGCAATGTGAGAACTTATAAGGACTTATCTTCAGGCAGAGTACTGTGTAGCAGGAAGACAAGTGGTAAAAAATAATATAATGTGTTGCTCACTTATGAGATTAAAAATGCTGGGATAAATAGTTGGTTGATGCCACCTTTTAAGGCTGAGACAGCAGAGTCTTGTGAAGTAAATTAAGTATGGTCAGTGGCTGATGGTGAAATGTTGTATTGCATCCAGATATGTCAGGGGTGACCACTGAGAAAGGTGTGCCATTGCCCCTGGCAACCATGACAAGCGCAACAGAGGTGTCCCTGGAGACCACACAGGAGCTCATGGTGTCTGAGCTTGGGGTTTCCCAGGACAACTGTGTCGCCGCCCCGACTGGCGAGTGTGTTTCACATGAGGTGAAAAGTGATGTACTTATTATCCTACAATCTCAAACTGCTATTGTAGTAACATACTACTACTACTACCGGGAATGGGGATAATGATGATGTTGAAAAGTGTATTACTGACAATGTTGATGGTTTGATGTCTTCCATGGCAACCACAGGTAGTGCCATGGAGTTGTCCCTGGAAGTCTGATAAAGACTTCCTGTATTGGAGCTGGCAGTGATCCAGGACAGCTCTGATGCTGCGTGGGTGGACACTATTGCTGCTGTGAAAAATGGAAAGTCTGCAGAGCCAATGTTCACAGGTGCAGTGGCTGTTGCAGAGATGAACCCTCTCATAACAAAAGGTTTGAGTGAAAACGCACAGCAGAAATTTTGTCCACAACGCGTAAAAGGAAAAATGTGTATTTAGTGATGACAGACATGCTCGAAGAAATGCTAGCATCATGGAGAACTTTTATCCTACGTCCAACTTCTACGGCTCTTGCCTACCAACTGAAAGACCGATGGGCTAGGGACGTGGGGGAGATGGAGGAGGAGGAGTGGGGGGATGTGCTTGATGCCTGCAAAAAAGTATCCCCCAAGATCTCCGATCATCTTACACAGCTATATATTTTACATAGGTCTTACCTGACCCCCTCACGCTTAGCCAAGTATAGAGACAACTATAGTCCACTGTGCCCCAGATGCAAAGGTTCCACTGGCATTTTCTTCCACACTATATGGTCCTGTCCAGCGATACGGGACTATTGGTACCAAATAGTGATATTTATACATGACAAGATGGGATCCCCCCTTACACTATGCCCTAAACAGTGTATACTGGGCGTCTTCCCAGAGACAGACACTGATAAGTTCCACTACATATTCCTACAAGAAACACTGTTTATAGCCAGACTGCTTATAGCACGGAAGTGGCTCAGAGCACTACCACCTACTGTCCAAGAGTGGATAGCAGTAATTAACAATGTGCTACCCTATAAAAAGAGCTCTATGCTCACAGAGGATGTCCTGCTAAATATGGAAAGATTTTGAATGCCTGGTTGGAAAAAGCCTCCACATATAATGAGCTGGACGAGGACGCCTGACCAGGGGGGATGCAGAATAGGCAAACTCTCCTTTATAGTACACTAGTGGAGTCAAAAGGTGCTATGCCACTGTCAACATTTGTGTCTGCATTATTATTTTTTATGCTCTCTATTTTATACCTTTCTCTCCTTGAAACTGTACAATGATTGCATCATAATTGCTAATATCTTGTAACCATATATTCTTTTCAAATAAAGAACGTTATTTGTAAAAAAAATATTTTGTTGGAGACCACTCTGACTTCAGAAATTATGAGTCACTGGTAGGCATTCTGTTTCTGTGCCCTCTGCCACCACTCGCAGCTCTGACAAGCTGAGGAGGTGTATACAGCAACTTTTTTTTTCTAAACTGTATGGCTGTGAGCCCCAAAACAGTATTTGCTCCTAAAAGGGATTTTTTTGTTTGTTCCTGAAATTGCAATTTATATGTAAGGTGCTCATCTGAACTGCAAATAGTGGTTAATGGACTTCATCTGTAAAATGTAGCTACACCTTTAAAACAAACCACATAACTAGAATATAACTAAAGTATCTGATATGCCTTTTTATCGTTCCTGGAATGTCTTTGAACTTTTGTATTAATTGCAATACAGAGATTAGTATTCTATTTCCTGTTACTTATACATCAGCTTTAAAACCATTTTTTGGTTTGGTTACGGGAATGTCGACCCACTTTGCTTGACAAATAATTGATCAATGAATTTGGTAAACTGGCTTAAGAGAAAATTCAACCAAAAATAATATTTAAACTTCTGCCAGATTCTAGAGAGTATAATTAAAGGCAAAACGTTTTCTTTAGTTTGGATAGAATAGAGAGAGATTAAAACACCTGTCAGGTTTTTATTTTTGTCTGCAAAGAAAATGAACCTGACATTTTGTCCTGTTTACCATTATTACCAGGAGTGAAAATGAAAGAAAAACCCAAATTTTTGGTTTTCACCAGGACCAACAATAGAAGTGGACCCTTCCAATGGGGACACTAGTTCTAGTAACCTTGGTGACAACAAGGGCTACTCTAACTTTGGAGGGAATTCCTCTCACTTCCTGCTTTGGCACAAGAAGTATATATTTATTTTAACATGTATTCCAACAAATATTTATAGGAAGCACTATTTGTGGTATTGGTTTAATATGAAAAATAATTTTTTTAAGTATAGTTTTAGGGATTTTTATCTGAATTAGAGTATTCTATTCATAAAAGATTATATGGCTGAATTTTGAGTGATCAGCAGAAGTGTGCAGTATGTAGAAAGGTCTTCAACAAAATGGAGTCAGGGACTATATAAAGATGGATGCAATTTAACCAATCAGAAGTCAGTTGACCATGATTAAACTTGCTGGGTGAGGCTTATTGGTGTCATACACAAACCAGGAATTAACTACAGGTTTTATGTGCTGATACAAACTGTGCCACTTTTTTTTGTATAAGGTGAAAGATGATGTTATGCCAAGTAAATAGATACCTAACACGTCACGCTTTAAAATTGCACACACTCGTGGAACGGAGCCAAACTTCGGTACTTAAAAATCTCCATAGGCGCCGCTTTAATTTTTTTTACAGGTTACCAGTTTTGAGTTACAGAAGAAGTCTTTTGCTAGAATTATTGCTCTCGCTCTAACGCACGAGGCAATACCTCACATGTGTGATTTGACCGCTGTTTACATATGTGGGCGTGACTTATGTATGTGGTCGCTTCTGTTCGCGGGAACAGGGGCACTTTAAAATTTTTAAATTTTATTTTACTTTAATTTCTTTGTTTTTATACTTTTGTCTTTACATTTTTTTTAGCACTTTTATTCCTATTACAAGGAATGTAAACAACACCTTGTAATAGGAATAGTGTGCGACAGGTCCTCTTTATTGAGAGATCTGGGGTCAATAAGACCCTAGATTTCTCCTTTAGGCTGGAAAGACTGAGATCAAAAAAATAAATAAACCGTCTCTGCCTTTCCAGCCGCTTTCTCGGCATTGTTTATTTCCGCCTGCCCGGACGTGATGTCATGACGCCGTTCCTCTGAGGGTCATAGAGATGACTAAGGACCATCTGGTCACCAGAAATCTCTATGCTCAACTTCCGGCAGAACCGTTTCGTTCACCGGCTCGCGATGGCACGGGCAAGCTGGTAGAAGCCGCGGAGGGGGGGAAATGTCCCCTCCCACTGCCTGTAAAAATGATTGTGCACAGAATCGCTGGCTGCAAAAATTATATCTGAATGATGAGTGCAACTGCACTCATCATTCAGATATCCCCACTCAAAGTCATATGACATCCTTGGGCTGGAAGTGGTTAATCACCCCGGATCTTTACAATTGGTGGAGGATGCGGGAACAGATGGCGCTGGTCCAGATCCTCGCATGCCAGAAACCGGGGGTGCCAGAGACTGTCTGTGTTGCTGTTGCTGTGTGAGCAAAGAGATTTGTGCTGTCTACACCAAAATTTTTTTCTAAGGAATTGTGTGTCCCTGACTGCAGAGATGGGGTGGTCAAAGGGCAAAAAGGAAGCAAGACTTGCTGAATTGAGAGACACAGCTCTGTGGCTGGAGGGGTTGTTACCGTCATAACAAGCCCCAGACTGGTGCAAGATGCATGTGGCCACACTGGAGTAAGGGAAAAAGGAAAGCAAATCATCACTCGGTGCAAGGAGTGCACAGGTGGGGGTGGTTGCCTGTTGCAATGAAGGAGTGATCTGTGTAGCTGATTTCATACAGCCTTACCTGATGATCACATTGAGGACTTTTTGGCAGAATTTGAGAATATGGCTTCATTTAAAGCATGGCCCAGAAGCCGCTGGGCTGAATTGGTGCAGTCGCTTCTCACAGAGGAGTACCGAGAAGTGTACCACTGAATGGTTCATAACAGAGATGATTATGACAACTACAATGCAACAATCCGGTCTAGAGAGTGCTGGAAAAGTTCTGCAGGGAGAATGCGGTCTCCTGTAGTAACCAGTAAAAGTGTGTTTTCAGAAAGGAGGAGCTACAGCTGAGATGTGGCTCAAGTCTTCACTAAAGATGAATATGCAAAAGTGTCTGCTGTTACCACAATCTGTTTGGCCTGCAGGGGATGTTGGAGAGTAATGTTACCCTGTGTCCATGCTGGGGCATTAGCTTGTGAGAGAGGGCAGCAAAGAAGGGAATACCCCAACTGAAGTTTACCACACCTGTCACCTGGGATGGTTTCTGTTTCTTGTGTAAAAGATACTGATTTTTTGTCTTGTGCCGGTGAAGTGGTGACAAGTCCGGTGAGGAGATCTGCTTCCAAGAAGGACTTGCTGCTGAGCAGTGTAAAAGATGAGTTAATGCAATGTGAGAACTTATAAGGACTTATCTTCAGGCAGAGTACTGTGTAGCAGGAAGACAAGTGGTAAAAAATAATATAATGTGTTGCTCACTTATGAGATTAAAAATGCTGGGATAAATAGTTGGTTGATGCCACCTTTTAAGGCTGAGACAGCAGAGTCTTGTGAAGTAAATTAAGTATGGTCAGTGGCTGATGGTGAAATGTTGTATTGCATCCAGATATGTCAGGGGTGACCACTGAGAAAGGTGTGCCATTGCCCCTGGCAACCATGACAAGCGCAACAGAGGTGTCCCTGGAGACCACACAGGAGCTCATGGTGTCTGAGCTTGGGGTTTCCCAGGACAACTGTGTCGCCGCCCCGACTGGCGAGTGTGTTTCACATGAGGTGAAAAGTGATGTACTTATTATCCTACAATCTCAAACTGCTATTGTAGTAACATACTACTACTACTACCGGGAATGGGGATAATGATGATGTTGAAAAGTGTATTACTGACAATGTTGATGGTTTGATGTCTTCCATGGCAACCACAGGTAGTGCCATGGAGTTGTCCCTGGAAGTCTGATAAAGACTTCCTGTATTGGAGCTGGCAGTGATCCAGGACAGCTCTGATGCTGCGTGGGTGGACACTATTGCTGCTGTGAAAAATGGAAAGTCTGCAGAGCCAATGTTCACAGGTGCAGTGGCTGTTGCAGAGATGAACCCTCTCATAACAAAAGGTTTGAGTGAAAACGCACAGCAGAAATTTTGTCCACAACGCGTAAAAGGAAAAATGTGTATTTAGTGATGACAGACATGCTCGAAGAAATGCTAGCATCATGGAGAACTTTTATCACTGGGTATGGTTGATTGGAGCTGGATATTGCTGGCTGTACTGGGCGGAGATAGCCAATGTTTGAATCATTTAATGCAATGTTTGGTGTTAATGTGGAAAGTTTTCTCACAGTGTTCTGGATTGCTTCATACTGGTGTTGTGTATGAGAGGCCATTTGGAGATGGCTCCACCCGGCAGACAGGAGGTCTGGTCCAGAAGTCAGGAGGACTCCACCCAACAGACAGGAGGTCTGTGCATGGTAGTCAGGTGGGCTCCCATCTTCTCTAGGAGTCAGGAGGACTCCACCCAACAGACAGGAGGTCTGTGCATGGGAGTCATGAGGGCTCCCATCTAGAGGTCGACCGATATATCGGCCGGCCGATATTTGGCTTTTTTTACTTAATCGGCATCGGCGATTGTGCTGATAAAAAAAGCCGATTATAACTTCAGCGGGACTTGCAAATGACTTCTGTAATAGAAGTCAATTGCAAGCTGTTTGAAGTTTGTCTTCTCTCCTCCTCTGGGCAGCCTGCCAAATCTGATAAGAAGATACATTTGTATCTCTTCGGGTTCTTTTTGTCAATAGACTGAACTCCATGGAGAATTTCTCAGTTTAACCATTTAAAGACTAAATCTTTTTTGACATTTGTTGCTTACAAGTAAAAATCCTGTATTTTCTGCTAGAAAATCAATTGGAACCCCCAAACATTATTTATATTTTTTTTAGCAGAGACCCTAGGGAATAAAATAGCGGTTGTTGCAATATTTTATGTCACACGGTATTTGCGCAGCGGTCTTTCAAACGCAATTTTTTTAAAAAAAATACACTAATTAAAAAAAAATAAATAAACAGTAAAGTTAGCCCATTTTTTTTTTCGTCCAAAAGTTTTGATTACCTGTTTTTGTGTATTTAATATTTAAGATATAGTTATTTTTTTAATCTAAATTATACATACAAGTGAACTGATCGGAGGTTTGTTTTGTTCAATAAATGTTTAAATGTAAAAAATTTTCTGTATCACTTATTACTTAAGATTGCTTTCACACTGGAGCAGGCATGCGTTGACGGTAAAACGCTGTTAGTTTTAGCGGCGCTTTACCGTCATTTTAGCGGCGCTATTCGGCTGCTAGCGGGGCGCTTATAACCCAGCTAGCGGATGAGGAAGGGGTTAAATGCGCCCCTGAAGTGCTGCTGCCAAAACGCTATGCAGGTGCTTCAGCAGCGGTGCGCATTCATTTTAATGGGCAGGAGTGGTGGAGCAGCGGTATACACCGCTGCAAAGATGCTGCTTGCAGGACTTTTTTTTACATCCTGCCAGCGCATCGCCTCAGTGTGAAAGCACTCGGGATATCACACTGAGACTGCAGGGGAGCCATTTTACAGGCGCTATTTTTAGCCCAAAAGCACCTAAAAAAATGCCCCAGTGTGAAAGGGGTCTAACTGTTAGATTTTATGAGATGAAGGGGGAAAAAAAAAGAAAAAAAAGAAAAAAAAAAAAATCGGCCTAATATATCGGCCCAAAAAAAAATCGGCATCATATATCGGCCATCGGCCACCGCGATTTCTAAATATCGGCATCGGCCAGAGAAAAACCCATATCGGTCGACCTCTACTCCCATCCTCTCTAGGAGTCAGAGGCTGCAGGTGACAGCCTGAGCTTACATGTCTGCAGAAGGCAGATGGAGTCCATGACAGCACAGCTCAAAGCTGAGCCCAAGTAAGCCAGAAGAGAGCTTGACCGAAAGGGTACTTTTGTATTAGTCCGAGGAGCAGACCTAAAGCCTAGGCGGGAGGCCTGAAGCAGCCAAGTGGCAAGTGAGTAAGCCAGGAGGCTGAAGCAGCAAGTTACAGTAATGGCAGAACCCTCTGCTAGGGAAATTGCTGTTTTTTTGTGAACTTTAAATTAAAGTGGGCTGCCATGCCCTTACAAATGTAGTCTGGACTGGCACTACTTCTTGAAATCGCAGTTTATTCCCCCCCCGGCTCTTTACAGTGGTTTAAAGAATGGAAAACGCTGTAGTATGTCTCTGCTTGTCTTGAGTGAGGATGAGGAGGTGGACATTATCTGAGTTATCAAGACCTTATGAAGGGAAAATAAAGAAGGCTTTTTATGACCTCTATAGTGTGCAGATCAATTTTTTAAGGTGAGAACACATCTTGAGTGAAGCACTCCAGTGGAAGAAGAGTGGTGTGAATAACTGGAGATCTAGCACTAAGTATTAACAAGAAGTGTTATATGTTATTCAGCTTCAGGACTGATGTAAATTATTATCTTGGAACTTCTTGTATTTAATAATTTTGTGTGTGTACTGCACTATAGAATTTGGTTGTGACATCACAAGTGTATATATATTTTTTGGTGTATGGTATATATTGGAAGTAGAGCTATACCTGTGTGTGTGTGTGTGTGTGTGTGTGTGTGTGTGTGTGTATATATATATATATATATATATATATATATATATATATATATATATATACACACACATACAGTATCTCACAAAAGTGGGTACACCCCTCACATTTTTGTAAATATTTTATTATATCTTTAGAAATGACACTTTGTTACAATGTAAAGTAGTGAGTGTACAGCTTGTATATCCCCTCAAAATAACTCAACACACAGCCATTAATGTCTAAACCGAAAGGTGGAGGAGCACAAGGTCTCTAACATCCACCAGCTCCGTGATGTCGTCATGGAGAAGTGGAAGAGGACTCCAGTGGCAACCCGTGAAGCTCTGGTGAACTCCATGCCCGTGAGGGTTAAGACAGTGCTGGAAAATAATGGTGGCCACACAAAATATTGACACTTTGAGCCTAATTTGGACATTTTCTCTTAGAGGTGTACTCACTTTTGTTGCCAGCAGTTTAGACATTAATGGCTGTGTGTTGAGTTATTTTGAGGGGACAGCAAATGTACACTGTTATACAAGCTGTGCACTCACTACTTTACATTGTAGCAAAGTTTCTTTTCTTCAGTGTTGTCACATGAAAAGATATAATAAAATATTTGCAAAAATGTGAGGGGTGTACCCACTTTTGTGAGATACTCTATACCCACATGTGTGACTCTATAGTCACATGGGCTGTTCAGGTGTGATAGGGAAGAAATGCTCAGCATAGAAACTCACTGAAGACTGAGCATGTGCAGAGTTACTATTACAGCTGAAAACCCCTTAGCTGAATTGGGGTCATGAACAGAAGGTGGAGATAGAGAGCAGCAAGATCAACCAGGTTTTTTGCAGAATAGAGAAATTTAATCTCATAGTGACTGAGTGAGTATGAACAGCATGTAATACAGCATTTATTGTTTTTTTATGATGTGTGTTTAGTGACATTTTATTACATTTTCACTTGAGTGAAGTTCCACTTTAAGGCCTTCACACAAACGATTATTTCCAGACAGATGCACCCAAGGTTGGACATCCGCCTCCATCCCCTGGTTGTACAGGAACATACGAACAGGAATGGCTCCTTTCAGCCTGTCATTGCTTTGTACAGGCTGAGTAGCCACAGCAGTTTGCATGCACCTGTGATCCCAGCCACAACAATTCACTGGTTGTAAAAATTGACAAACCTCAAATGTATAATATAAGACAGCTGGTAAAAGATATATTAGGATTTGAGTTCCTGTGCAAGATTAAGGTCTCTTCCGTTATAATCAAGTCATGTATGGGTAGTCAGCGAGAACAAGTGGTGCAAAATTTTAGAAATCCATAATACTGAACAGAAATCATCCAGAGTACTGGGAAATCCATTCTATTTGCTTTGTAAATTGTTTGGGAAATATCAATAAAGGATATGTTCACCTTTGGGAACATGTTACATGTTTCATACGATTTTAGGGTGAAACATTTAACATGTTCCCAATGCTGCAGCCACTGCCCATTGCCTCCCCCCCCCCCAGCCCCCTGCAGTACGGGCAGAAGTTCCGCATACTAGCTGTCACTGTTTGAGCTGTCGCTGTCACGGATGGCCCACACGGCCACATCATTTATACACACAGCTCTGTGTGTAAATGAACTACAAGCCCCGACATCCTTAGCGGCTGTCAGCTTGTAGTTCTTAATGAACTACCATGGCACTGTGGGTGGAGCACTGTGGTAGTTTGTTAAGTTTTCGCGTCAGAGTATCTTTTTGTCCTGTATGGGATGTGTGGGTAAGCCGATACACCGACAGTGTGCAGGAGACCCACATGGCACCAACGATCTGCTGATCACTGGTGCAATGCTTTACAGGCTCCTAATACACATAATATTAGATGCACTTTATTTTTTACCTGCAAAAAAGATGTACATTTATTATTTTTTGTAGAAAGGTGAACTTATCCTTTAAGCCATTGTACTAATAAAAATGCTGTGAGCACGGGATGCAGCTAGTTCCCATAAATCGCTGGTGAAGTTGGTAGTTGATGAAAGCTATGCCTGCATATACTATGGCCCCTGGAAGAACGTAATTCTTTACGAAACGCCGCGTAGGGCTGAGCGACATGTTTGCGTCACCTCCCAACGATGTTGTGATACCAGCAGGACGGGCTGTCTGTGAGCATCCGGCCAGTGCTCCAGACCTCTTTCCAAAGGCGCTCAATTTCGAATTTGCATGTGTGTGTATACATTTTATTTTTGACTCAATAAAGCCTTAAGATTTTACACTATTGGAGCCCCCTTTTTTTTTTTTCCGTACGTGGTTATATCACTCTGCTGAGAGCCTGACTTCCCGCTGATCCATCCATCCACACCAAGGTCCCTGATGTTCCATCCCAGTGCCAATCTCGGTTTTTCGGTGGTGGTCCGGAGCAATCAGATCTAACAGCTCACTCAGACCCTCTGTAACGGGGGGTCATGAGTTTCTGGTAAGCGGCCAGTCACTCTGTATGTGGTGGTGGACTTAAGCACCTTGTCCTCATCCAGCAGGACCTCCATTCTATTCTAATCAACACCCGGGTGTTCTATTTTGTTATCACATATGGACTCATACAAATATTTTTCTCATTGTTGCACATCAAGATTGCACCTTTGCTGATTTATTTATTTATTTGCCATTCTACTTATATATTGGTAATTTATACAATATATATAATTTCCATGTTTACACATTTATTTGGATTTTATCCCAAAGGTGAACTGACCGTCACTTGTATGCACACCAGTTTCTCAATAGCGCGATTCAATAGTTTTATATGATTTTATTTTTGTGTTTGTGTTACATATCCGCAGCTTTTCTAATTTTCTTATCGATCACACAATTTCACTTATGCGCAGTTAATCCTCCCCTTTTTTTCTGACTGCGTATACTAGTATATTGAAAAATACGGTATTAAACTGCTAATACCCAAATAATCTCAGCTTTACAGATATCGCCTTCAGCTCCTATAGATAATTTTTAAATTGCCCATCCATTATATTATCCTAAAAAATTTTATTCGATAACTTCTCATTTCTCCTTAATTTTGTTATAGTTCTTTTGTTTTATTAAATAGGGCTGGACAAAATAAGAAGCAGTTTTGGTCATTAATATTAGTTTAGATGGTGCTTTTTAGGATTTAGCAGGATTTGTGTGTATGAAGGTTTTACAGACTGCTTCCTCATCTAAATCCTCACATTACAGAGGGCAGAGGGGAGCAGCAGGACACAAGATGATAAATGGCTTATTATTTCTCAGTAGAAGTTTTGTTGGTCTTATTAATATTATTTATAACCCCAGGTTATTAAATTAGGTAGTAGAAAATGTGATGATTTATGGGCAGGCTTATGAACTATGTAACATGTGAGGAGGGTCTGTCAGAGAAACACTTTAATCTGTCAGAGAGGAGGGATGTGTATATGACAGTGTGACACAGAGGAATAGCCAGCGAATAACGTCCCATTATCTGATGAATGGGACCAGTTGCTATGTCATTCTGTTGGCCAAAAAAAAAAAAAGCACAGTTCAGCAATTTAAGTTTTTACAAGAAAATGAAGGTCTAATTTCAAATTTGCATAGAACATTTGTTTAGATTGCAGTTTAGTGAATTTATTTATAATATGCCTAAAAAAATTGTGATTGTTTACATCCAGCAAATATCCCAGTTCTCACTCTGGTAAATGTGTTAAGTCATGGAGTGAACATATTCAAATGCAGTAAACATTTTATAAGAAATTATCATCATTGATATTGATCTACCCAACAGTCAAAATTGTAAGATGCTGCTAACTTAAAGGCTTTGTGAAATCCAAACAACGCTTTAGACTCAAATCACAAATGTGTAACACAAGAATACAGTTCTCTAATTTTAGTATGTGACTGTATATTTCAAATTTGTTTGGATGCAATCTGTCATATACAGACAGTTTTATTAAATCATCCTTCTGACAAAAAAACAACAACTAAAGAGTAAGAAAAAATGGAATATACCCCAGAAGTGTGTACATACAGCATGTGGACCACTGACTGCCCAGTATTGTAAATTAAAACATATATATTTAACTACAGTGCAGTTATTATCAGTGCATTCTGGGTGTAAATAAAACCCAGGAGCATGTTTCTTTTTTTAGAGACAGTGCTAGCAGAATTGGGTTGAAGGTAATAATTAGATAACGTAAAGAAAAATGTATAATTTATTATTATTTTCATTTTTTTTTCACATTGTTTTTAAAGTGTGGGGGGGAGATGTTTGGTGAGTCTCACTTTAGTGAGGAAAGCTCCCTTTCTCTGTAGCCTCAGTTGCACTGCAGATGAATGGCCAGTGCCAGAGTGCCTGAATGGTCAGTACACCCCTGTTGGGCCTATATTAAGGTAAGGGCCTGGAGCCGCAGCTTCAATAGCCCCTATGTTAATCCAGCTCCCCCATCCAGCATCTTCCAGATCTGATGGCGATGACCATACACCCCTCCCAGCCGTGCTCCCACCTCCCCATTTTCTGTTAAATATAACAAGCTTGCTGGCCAAAACTGAGACTCGTGCTTAAAAAAAGCAATCTTAATCAGCTGGAAAGAAACTCGAGAAAAAAAACAGCTGAAGTCAAACTAGTCGCAAGAAACCTTCCACCCCAGCTGCCAGCATCCTCTTCCCTACAGGCAATGCATCTTCATTGGCTGTCCGCATGCTGCCCCTGTGCAGTAGATACCCTAGGCTGGCTTACCTGCAGCTGCTGGAAGGCCCTATAGATGCAATTAAAATGGCCAGGAAACTGCCTCCTGACCACGTGCACACGCTCCTGCGCTTTCTGGACACATGTGTGCGCTCCCGTGCACACAACTTTTCCCACAAAATTCCAGAAAAACATGCCCGTTTGGAAGGCATCAGTCTCCATGTATATAGGCCTGCCTCTGCAGGAAGCCAAGAGCAGCAAGCTGAAGCCAGCACAGAATTGCCCTTACAGAGGACAACACATAAAAAAACACTGCCCTCTAGCGAGGAGACTGGCAACAACAGGCAGCATTATTAAGTGGAAAAGAATCCTAGGACCGGGCCTACTCAGGGACTTGCCTTCCCTTAATCACTGGTGGTAAGTGGCATTTCAAACCCACCTCCCCATCATTGATGATCAGTGGCACTTTAAATCTCTCCCACCTTAAAAAAAAACCTGCACTTTAAAACCCCCAACTTGACTGAATGTAAGTCATCCACTGCTTCTGCCTTTCCTTCCCTCCCTCCCTTCCTTATGCTACAATGTGAGAGGAAGCCGATCTGCTGTTGTGAGAGGAAGGGGAGGGCTTGGACGTTTGTGAACACAGCCAGTATTTACCCTTGTGATCACTGGGATTGATCCACATCCACCAAAAGTCAAAGAGCCACACTATCAGTTTTGCCTGTGTAATGACAGCTGGATTATAGGTATTGACAGTGTGCCTGGTGCATGCACACTCTATATAAACAAGGACAATTATAAATGTCCTGTTAGAATTACAAGTTCCCTTGAGTGCCTGTTTAACTACATTAGCCTAATGGGCCATGAAAAATGGATTTTGTGTTTACATACAGTTTAGGGTCTGTTTATAAATATTTTGACCTAAGATTCATACAATGTTCCTCCAGGATTCCCACTTTTGTTCCCAACTTCTTTTGGTAGTATTTAAACACTTGCCCTCCGGAAGATTTACCCCTGTTCATGACCAGGCCATTTTTTGCTATACAGCACTGCAATACTTTAACTGACATTTGCGTGGTCATGCAATGCTGTACATAAATTTAATTTATATAGCTTTCTTTTGGTGGTATTTGATCACCTCTAGTTTTTTATTTTCTGTGCTATAAACAAAAAAAAGCAGACAATTTTGAAAAAAAAAAACAATATGTTTTACTTTCTGCTATAAAACATTTCCAATAAAAAAATGTAAAAAAACAGATTTCTTTATAAATTTAGGCCAATATGTATTCTGCTACATGTTTTTGGTAAAAAAAAAAAGTCCCAATAAGCATATATTGATTGGTTTGTGCAAGTTATAGCGTCTACAAACCATGGTATATATAGTGGAATTTATATTTTATTTTTTATACTAGTAATAGTGGCGATCGTGACTTATAGCGGGACTGTGATTTTGCAGCAATATGACACTAACTGACACTTTTGACACTTTGTGGGAACCAGTGAAACGAATACAGTGATCAGTGCTAAAAATATGCACTGTCACTGTGGTAATGACACTGGCTGGCCAGGGGTTAAACATCTAGGGCAATGAAAGGGTTAAATGTGTGCCTAACTTGTGTTTTTGTGTACTATGCATGCTGTTTTTACAAAGGGATGTGGTGGATTTTATTCCCTGCTTTGCAGGGAAACAAAATCAAACACAACCCTGCTAACTGAGCAGAGCTCTGCCTTGTTTACATAGACAGAGCTCTGTTCTGTGTCTCTCCTCGCCGATCAGCAGGTGCTGGCAGACATTGGATGTCTAATCACAGCACAGTCATGGCGGCGCGTGCGCGCCCCCCCTACCCGGAAATGCCGGATCAAGTACTAGGTACGTGATCTGACGTAGGAGAGCCACTCTGCCGCCATAGTCCTAGGTGAGGCAGTCAGCAAGTGGTTAATTACCACTGGGTTTTCTTTTTTATTTATTTATTTATTTTTTATATTTAAAGAAAATTATTTTAAAAAATTGTGTTTTCTGTTATAAAGTATATATTATGTCAAATAAAAATACCAGGACAGTATAAACACCCCCAAAAAAGACTCCTTTTTGAAAAGTGGACACCCCAAGATTTACCTATTTTTTGCCACAATTTTTTGAGAAGCAAGAAACATGCTGGTATTGAGATGGTTAGTGTTTGCTTAGCCTTTAATGGCCGGCCACTGAAGCCAAGTGCAAGTCTTCTGTTAAAAAGTAGAAGAAAGTTCCCTGCATTGCACTCAGGTTGTTTTATGCGCAATGGCTGCACATCATGGATAAACCAAAAACAATTTAACGCCACTCTCACCCATACCCTCAATCATTGGTGATAAGTGGCACTTTAAGCCTCCCCGCTAGGGAGGTCATTAGGTTGGAGGGTTCACACAAATTACCTTGATACAATTTCACTGTAACTCACTGGTAGTGTACTTCCTGAAGCCTATGGCAAATTCCTTCATCCCTTTCTGCTTCCTGTATCACCAGAGCAGATGAAAATCTGATTGTTGGATATGAGAATTTTTTAGTATTAGTAGCAGGCTTTCTGTATGTAAGAGAGAACATGAAGTCTTCAATGTGTGTGTTTGGAATTCCTCTCCAACATCAAAAGCTTCAGTTCTCAGATCACAAGATTACTAACAAAATGGACTGGGTGGGTTGTTTTGATTTTTGGCTTTTTTTTGTAAAATGTTATTTTACGAATTAAAATTATGTAAGACTTAAAGCAAAACTTACCCTACTCTGGAAGGAGTTTAAGAATATCCATAACGTGAATGTTAAGAGATAAAATAAGGGAAGGTGGCCCTGAAAAATTTAGTGATCATAGCCTTTGGCTTTCTCTTGACTTTGTGCTTACAATATAAATTACTTTTGCGTACTGCAGTTCTTTTTTACCATGTTAAAGTATATATAAAGCCCAAACTTTTTTTTATAAAAGGTAAAGTAAGGGAAGGTTAAACCCCTGTCAGATTCTTCTTTGCCATTTGTATTCAACTAGGGAGGTTTCCTCTCACTTTCATTTGTGTTTACAGGACAGGATGTCAGAGAAATGTCCCATTAGACAGTTGTCACCATTACAAGTGACAATTGTAAGTTTTCCCTTCTATTCATGATCTGGTGGCAATTTAACCACTTGCTTACTGGGCACATAAACCACCCTAATGCCCATACCATTTTTCAGCTTTCAGTGCACTCGCTCTTTGAATGACAATTGCGTGATCATGTAACACTGTACCCAAATTAAATTTTTTTACATTTTTTTCCCCCACAAATAGAGCTTTCTTCTGGTGGTATTTGATTACCTTTGGGTTTTCTTATTTCTTGTTAAAAAAAAGGAAAAAAGTCCGAAAAATTTGAAAACAAAACGGTTTTATATTTTGTTATAAAATTTTGCAAACAGGTCATTTTTCTCCTTCATTGATGTACGCTGATGAGGCTGCACTGATGGGCACTAATATGCGGCACTGATGGGTGCTGATAAGGTGCACTGATGAGGTGGCACTGGTGGGCACTGAGAGGTGGCACTGGTGGGCACTGAGAGGTGGAACAGTTGGGTGGCACTGATGGGCGGCATTGATAGGTGGCACTGAAGGGCACTGATAGCTGGCACTGATGGATGGCAGTAATGGGCACTGGTAGGTGACACTGATAGGCAACACTGCTAGATGGCACTCATGAGGCACTGATTGGCATCACTGGTGGGCATTAATAGATGGCACTCTTGGGCATTGATTGGTGGCACTGATATTCACTGGTGTGCACCAATTGATGGCACTGGCGGGCGTTACTGGTTGGCACAGATGAGGCGGCTGTGCCTCTTCAGGACAGATGTCCCTTCAGCAGAAGCCGATGATCGGCTTTTTTTTCTCCTCACGCTGTCACCGTTAGGAGAAAAAAAAATGATTACCGAGCTTCTGTTTACATCATGTGATCAGCTGTCATTGGCTGACAGTTGATCACATGATAAGGGGCCGGGATTGGCCCCTTACTCCGATCTGTGATCACTCAAGTCTCATTGACTCGGTGATCAAAGGGGGCGCGCGGGGAGTGGGCAAAGGGGAGAACGTCTATTGACGGCCTCCTGGCAATGTAGGTCCACGCTTTAGCCATCATTCAGCTATAGCGCGGACAGGAAGAGGTTAAAATTTCTGATTTTCTTCACTTTCCCGATTATCTCAGTGATGATGGTCACAAGGGCAATTTTAGAGAGTGAATCTCCCTAACTGGGCCACAGCAATAAAACCCAAATAGAATTCTAGCTCCTCACTGCTCTATCCAAAACTAAAAAAAAATTATGGCTTTAGATATGCCGAAACCGAAAATGAAGGATGCACTAGGCCGAAAACCAAAACCCGAAAAATTACAGTTTTTAAAAAATATTTATATTTTTATATATAATTGTATTGTATTCAACTTTTTAATTAATATCATAAATTTTAATCAATATGAATTTATTGTTGGCCATTATTGGCACCTTTAGTGCAAGAAAAATGCAGTCTGCAGTCTCTAACCATCTCTTGTATCATGTCCCCAGTCTCTAACCATGTTTTGTGTCATTTCCACAGTCTTTTACCATCTCTTGTATTATGTCCACAGTCTCTAACCATCTCTTGTATCATGTCCACAGTCTCTAACCACCTATTGTATCATGTCCTCAGCCTCTGACCATCGCTTCATGTCTGCAATTTCTTACTTAAATCTAAACACACTGCTAATAGTATTAGCAAAATTTTCATTCGGTGCACCTCTAGCGGGCATGATACAGGAAACAGTCAGAGACTGCACACATTGAACAAGAGATCAATGCAGCCTCACCGGTGTCCATCAAATGCAGCTTCACCAGTGCCTGTCAAATGCAGCCTGCCTGTGCCTGTCTTGAAGCCTCACCAGTGCCAGTGCCCATCAGATGCAGCAGCCTGCCTGTGCCCATCAGATGCAGCAGCCTGCCTGGGCCAATCAGATGCAGCAGTCTGCCTGTGTCCATCAGATGCAGCAGCCGGCCTGTGCCCATCATGTAGCCTCACCAGTGCCTGTGCCCATCAGATGCAGCAGCCTGCCTGTGTCCGTCATGCAGCCTCACCCGTGCCTGTGTCGATCAGATGCAGCAGCCTGCCTGTGCCCGTCATGCATCCTCACCAGTGCCTTTTCCATCAGATGCAGCAGCCTGCCTGTGCCCATCATGTAGCCTCACCAGTGCCTGTGCCCATCAGATGCAGCAGCCTGCCTGTGCCCATCATGCAGCCTCACCAGTGCCTGTGCCCATCAGATGCAGCAGCCTGCTTGTGCCCGTCATGCAGCCTCACCCGTGCCTGTGTCGATCAGATGCAGCAGCCTGCCTGTGCCCATCATGCAGCCTCACCAGTGCCTGTGGATGCAGCCTGGATCAGAGCGGTGATCTTCGTGTTTCACGGAGCTGGATTTGAATTGCCCGAGCCACAGTAACAATATCACGTCACACTGATTCAATGTCCCGCCATTGTATCAGTGTGCCGTCTATCACAGGAGACGGGACATTGTTGTTACAGCCCGGGCAATTCAGCTCCCTGACACACGGAGATTGTGGCTCTGTAATGAGAGGAGGAGGGAGGGGAAGACAGGACCTTGACCAGGATGACACTCCGCAATGGGCGGCACAGCCACCGGTACTGCGCATGCTCAATTATCGGCATTTTTTTTTTTTCGGCAAAATGCCGAAAACACCATTTTCGGCCAAAATGTTTTGGTGCATCCCTAGTGCCAATAATGGCCAACAATAAATTAACTTTAATTTAAATGGATGATATTAATTAAGAAGTCGAATTTAATACACATATATATAAAAATATAAATATTTTTAAAAAACTGTCATTTTCGGCTAAGTGCATCCTGCATTTTTGGTTTCGGCACCAAAATTTCATTCGGTGCACCCCTAGTGTAAATGTTTGTATAAAACGATGCCTGTAAATACCTTATCTCAGTTCTTTTATGGCCAGCCACGTGACCTCTGGCCGCATTCTTCCCCCGATCTAAGGGCTGCACTGGGAGAGGATGAGAGTCCCCTCTGACGGCAGCCGGAGAGGTCACATGACCACTGTGCTGGCCGCTCTGGCCCCTCCCGCTCTAGCCCTTATATGGGGGAGGTGAGCAGCCAGGGGCCATGTGACCAGCCATAAAAGATCTGAGATAAGGTATTTACAGGCATTGTTTTATACAAACATTTACGCAGTGTAGATTAGATTGATAGGACAGAGGGGCTGGCAGTAATAATTCTTTACCTTTACTGCCAGCAACTAATAGCAGCAGGTGGGGGGGGGGGGGCGGAGACGGCTCACACACACAGGAGCTGACAGGCAGGGGGAGAGAGGAGAGCAGCGGGATGATGGAGGCCTATAATCTGACCACGGTAATCATGGACCAGCAGCCATGATTGCTGTGGTAAGCACACTAAGGGGGACACAGGGGGAACAGGCAAGATCAGCCAGGTTTTTTTTTACAGCTTAGAGAGAGACAGATTAGACCGCACAAGCACTGTGCTGTTTAATCTGCTATAAGGTAACGGGATCTCTTTTTTTTTTTGGGTTACAACCTCTTTAACATTTTTTTCTTTAAAGTTAATTTAAAATGTTCAAATATACAAATTCATTTGGTGTGTTGATTTAGGCAGAATGATTAACTTTTATGATATTGAAATATGAAATATTTCTCTTTCAGAGCTAAAGAATATGAGAGTGCCCTGGAAGCGAAAACCCCTGTGTCTGACTCTCCGTACAAAGCTAAGTGCGTACAACTTGAATTCAAAGTCTGCTTTAATACAACTGAAATTTTGTAGGTTGTAGGTTTTAGTTAGTCGTTTGCAAGTGATTTGTTTTATGTTTTTTAGATTGCAAAGACTTACTAAAGACCTCCAGAAACAACTGCAAACTCAGGACACTGGGATTTGGGCCACCAATAAAGTGTCTGCTCTAGATAGAGCTTTGGGAGAAGTTTCTCGGATCTTAGAAAAGCAGGCAAGTATTTAAGATGCTACCCGATTTGAATATAAACATTTGCCTTTGCTTCCATTTGGTTGTCTGCATGTAGCCTCAGACTATGAAGAGAATGTAAAGAAAAGCAAATGTGGCCATAATGTTTATAAAGCATGGTTAAAGAGTGAACGTTCACTGCAATATCTAATGAAATAGTCACAGATAATATATAAGCAGCGACTTTATTTTAGTTTGCCGTCAACTGAATGTGACTATTTGACATTTCAGTCTCCTTTGGAACTTTCGTTGGCTGCAATTTGTGCAAAATACAGTCATTTTCAACTCATGATATGTAGCGAGGTTTTATTTCATGCTTTGGCTCAGCTTTCAAAGTGTGCAGCATTTGGATGATAAAATTCCAGAGAGGGCTGTATTTTGTAGCCTTACCCAGTCAGATCCTGACCATAACTGTTTGTTATCAGATATCGGATATACCAGCGCTGCTACGGAGAATTATTCCCATTAAAAGCCACAATTGAGGGATTACTTGGATCGGAGTCTTTGCCTTCCCTCCACATGTAATTTGCTGCCAATCAGATAGCAGAACAGCTTTCCATTCTACAGAGTTCCCCATTAACTTTAAATCATGTTCTCAAAATTGAAGCCATTAGTGGGGCCCTAGCGGGGTAGTATCACTTCCTGCATTAATATCTTATCAGGAGTACCCCAATCCCAATAGACATTACTAAATAACAGGTGAAAACTGCAGCTATTAAATGTGGTTCCCAAAAAAGCCAGATATTCCTGCAAGCAAGATTTGTGATCAGATGTGACACTATTGCTTACAGTATTGCACAGAGTGCTATAGAGTTGGTACTGAAAGCACAGCCGACATCTTAACATTTAATTTTCTCCTGGGGTTGCTGATTGTTGTTTAATGATGTGAGCCAAAATTTAATTTTTTTTTTAATAAGCCTTCTTCTGCAGCTCAAATATTACATCTGTTATAGAATCATTATATATATACGTTTTGTATTGTGTTATGTCCTTCAACAGTTTAAGCCTAGCTTTAAACTAGTCCAACCAACCTGTAAGAATTGGGAATTTTGTGCTGTGTGTGATACTGGGTCCATACATTTCCCCAGAAATACGCAGTTCAACTTTATCCAAATAGTGTTCTGATCACTTGGTCACTGATTCACCCTTAAATAATTAACCAGGTATGGTCCAAAACTATGAAACAAGACCAAACTTGGGGGTTAGGGCATAGATGTCCTTTCCCTTACTGGAGTTACCGAGAACCACGCAGTGTATTTAAAATGACCAGTAATTTAAGCAAAAAATATCAAACACTAGAAAAATACATATCCCCCACCTTCCAAAATTTTTAGAAAAAATACACTGCTGTCATAACATACAATGTCCAGACACTTCACACTAGTGCTGCTACCTAATTATGCATTTTTTAGCGCCTTTGCAAATTTTTATGTGTTTTTATGCTTCATGCGTCTTTTGTAGGAGGAGGAGACAGGTTGTGAAGCACAAAACCTTGCCAAAAATGCATGTACAAGAAGCATCTGCACCTATTCAAAAATCGCTGCACCATGTTGCAATGATGTGAATGGGCACCATAGGGACTAATCCATTGTCGTGCACACAGGAGAAACTGAACTAGTATAAATGGGGCCTTGAAGCAATTGTTAACCCAAAAAAATAATTTAAAGATCCTGTTCCCTTAAAGCATTTTATACAGCATGGTGCTTGTGCTGTGTCATTTGGACTTCCGTATCACCTGAAATATCTGGCTGATCCTGCCTAGCTATGCCCTCCCCTCTGCAAACAGACCACGATAATCATGGCTGCTGAGCCCTGACATTGTGGTCTGTTTGCGTGATTCCGTCAGCCACAGCCTGATATCTGTCTCCTGTGTCCTTCTTCCCCTCCCCTCTCTGTCGGTCTCTGTTCTTCCAGTGCCTGCCCCGCCCAACCCCCCCCCCCCGCTCCTGCTGCTTTCATTTTACATATTACATGCTCCCACCCTCTCTGCACCTTTATGTTAATTGTTCCTGTGCCTGTGTTCTGTAAAAAAAAGTGCACAATTGTACCTGTATGAGCTCCGCTCCCTCCGCTCAGCTGATTGTCGGCGGCTCAGAGCTCTGTCTCTCCTCTCTCCCCCTCCTCCATAGCTGACGTCAGCGGGAGGGCTCGGCCCCACCCACTGCAGCTGTGAGTCAGAGAGACAAGGCAGGAGAGAAATTAGCTGAGCGCCGGGAGTGGAGCTCATACAGGTACAATACTGCAGTTTTTTTTACAGAACACAGGAACAGGGGCAATTATTACAATGCTACAGAGAGGATGGCAGCATGAAACAAAAGTGGGTTAACAACCACTTTAACAGTCATGGTATAATTATGCTGGTTTGTTCTTTTATTTGTGAATTATATAGCTTACTGTCCATCTAAAGCGTGTTTGTAAACTTAAAGTGGAATTCCAGGCAGCACCCAACTATTCTTAAAACTGTCCCCTCCCCCCAACACCCATTCTCAGTAACCTGTGTAAGAATGATCTCTATACTTATATATTTTCAGCCCACCCTGGTCTGGTCATGTAATCTTCCCTGTGTCAGCCAGCAGCAGTTGCAGGGAAGAAGAGAAAGCACTCTGGCAATGGCTAGCAAAGTCTGTGGAGATAATGTATAGGTTTTAATGGTCCATCCATTGTCGGTGCTCCCTCCTCTCCCCTGCAGCTGACCAGACCAGAGTGGCCTGAAAATAGGTAATGAACTTCTTTCTTTCTGTTTGTGGATCATGTGTTACCGTAATACCGGTTTTCAACTGTGTTAATATAGAGTCCATGTTATGTCTGAGTTTGTTTAAATGTATATACTTAAAATGTTTGATTTAAAGGCACTGTCCATCTTCAAGTGAAAACCTTTAAACTTTTCTTTCAGTTGAAGAGTAAAGTCTGGTGGTTTTTGTCACCTCCTTTCCATCCTAAACTGCATCTTTTCGTACACTCTTACGATGTCCCTCACTAACATGCGAGGCCGCTGGGTGTGCACTATAAACTGTATGTAGCTGAGGCTACTTGCAGCATACTGCACTATGTTCTGGATTCCGGAATACAGTAGAGTCTATCACAGCGGTGCTCAGCCATTCAGAGTAAGCAATGTAGGTTGTGACATCATAAGCCGCCTTTCTAAAAATCAGGAGAAGCTTTGTATTCAATGATAGAATACATTGCTAACTCTGAATGGCTGAGCGCTGCTATAATAGACTCTACTGTGTTCCGGGTATAAGACTGGAAGTCTCGGCTCAAACCCAGAACAAAGTGCGTTTTGCTGTATGTAGCCACAGCTACAGTCATGGCCAAAAATATTGGCACTCCTGTATTTCTGTCAGATAATACACCACTTCGCCCAGAAAATTGTTGTAATTACAAATGTTTAGGTGTTCTCATGTTTATTTCTTTTGTATTGGTATGACACAAAAAAGTGGAGAAACAAAGCCAAATCTGAAGCATTCCACACAAAACTCCAAAAATGGACTGGACAAAATTATTGGTACCTTCTCAAAATCATAAGAAATATTTGCATTCAGGTTTGTGATGCTCATGTAATTTGTCATTAAACTCACCTGTATCGATTAAAAGGGGGTTATAATATAGAAATCACACCGGCAACCGGTTAAAAAAATCGATTCAACCTTTCTGTTGTGTGTCTCTGTGTGCCACAAGGAACATGGAGAAGAGAAAGAGCAGCAAAGAATTGTCTGAGGATTTGAGAACAAAAATTGTGGAAAAGCATGGACAATCTCAAGGTTACAAGTCCATCTCCAGCGATTTTAATGTTCCTGTGTCCACTGTGCCCAACATTGTGAAGAAGTTTACAGCCCATGGCACTGTAGCTAATCTCCCTGGACATGGATGAAAGAGAAATAATAATCATATATTGCAACGTAGGATTGTTCGAATGGTGGATAAATAACCTCAATCACCTTTCAGACAAATTCAAGCTGACCTTCAGTCACAGGGTACAACTGTGTCAGCTTGCACTATAAGTTGCCATCTGAATGAAAAGGGACGCTATGACAGGAGACCCAGAAGGACCCTGCTACTGACACAGAAACAAAAAAAGTCAGATTGGAGTTTGACCAAACTTACCTTAGGAAGCCAAAATTCCTTTGGGAGAATGTGCTGTGGACAGATGAAACAAAATTACAGCTTTTTGGTAAAGCCCATCATTCTGTTTTCAGAAAAGAAATGAGGCCTTTAAAGAAAAGAATACAGTCCCTACAGTCAAACATGGTGGAGGTTCGCTGATGTTTTGGAGTTGCTTTGCTGCTTCAGGCACTGGATGTTTTGACCGTGTGCATGGCATTATGAAATCCGAAGACTCTCCCTCAGAGGTGATGGGTCTTACAGCAGGACAATGACCACCAATCACATGTCAAAAAGCACCAAGAAATGTTTGAAGACAAAGCACTGGAGAATATTGAACTGGCCAGCAATGAGTCCAGATCTAAATCCCACAGGGCACCCATGGACGGATCTGAAAACAGCAGTTGGGAAAAGGAACCCTTCCAATCTGAGAGCCCTGGAGCAGTTAGTGAAAGAAAAGTGGTACAAAATTCCAGTAGAGAGGTGTCAGAAACTCATTGATGGTTACAGGAAGCGATTGATTTCAGTCATTTTTTCCAAGATGTGTATTTTAAATAAATATTAAATTGAGGGTGCCAATAATTTTGTAATTTTTGGAGTTTTGTGTGGAATGTGTCAGATTTGGCTTTTTGTTTCTCCACTTTTTTGTATCATACCAATACAAACAAAAGAAATAAACATGAGAATGTCTAAACATTTGTAATTGCAACAATATTCTGGGAGAAGTGGTTCATTATCTGACAGAAATGCAGGTTTCCAATATTTTTGGCCATGACTGTACATACAGTTTATATTCACATGTTAGTGAGAAACATAGTTTGGCTTGGGCCAAGCTGGCCCAAACGAACCATGTAAAGTGTATGAAAAGATGAAGTTCAGCTTTAACTCCCCTCTGATAAATGAATCAGTTTTGTGTGGCAGCGAAGTGAAAGGTTTTGTAATAATGTGACAGTTCCGGGAAGTATTTTATTATAGCTTGTCACCTTTCAGTGACTACTATGAGAAAAATATATCAACTATTTTGTTCATGTTTCCTGGACTTTCTTTTATGCAATTCCATCATGAGTTTTGCTGTTATTTTTTTATGAATTTCTTACAGCCTTGTAAACTTAATGTATAATTGTCTGAGCTATTCCTGGGAGAGTAGTTATGTATATATGTTGTGAAATATTCTTTCTGACTCCTAAGAGAGTCATCCATTTTTAGTGGCGGATCAATAAGCTTCCAGCAGATGGATTTAGCAATGTTTGACCATGCCTGTATAAGATCATTTTTAAAAGTGGGTAGTAATTCTTTTGTTTGGTGGGTGGGGGGAAAGCACCCTGATGGTGTGATCCATTGACTAGTGGGAATACAGTTGACACTGTTAATTGAATTTCCTATGGGAGTTGTATAGTAAAAAGCTGCGTATGCTGCTCGGTATGTGGACCGGATGCATTGTGTATTGCTGCTAATCGCATCTAAGATCAGATACAGAATACTCTCATGGGAGGATGAGAGTGCAGTACAATAGCTTTTTACTTACTAAATGGACTGCTTTATGAGCTTCATCATAATAAAAGTACTCAAAAGACTTTCTCCATCCCTTTTCAAACATGCTAAAACATCCACTCTAGCATTCAGTTCTAAGGAGTACTGCATGCATAGAAATTACCTGAAGTGGGAATATGTTTTTGTATAAGTTTCTTTACATAGTAGAGAATGCTGAAATATAATAGTGCTGGATATATAGAATATAATTATTGTGAAGGGTGGATTATATGATTGTCCTGGATGTGGATGATGTTATAGTATCAGGGAATGTTTCTTTGGCCATAAAAATGAGACCTACAAGTTGACCATGCCCACAGTTCTATGTACTGCATACAGCCATATGAAAAACTAAGTACATACAACGTCTCCTTAAAGAGGACCTCTCATGTACATTATGCTATCACATAGGGGCTTGTTAAAAACACCCAAAATATTTAAAAAAAAACCTCCACCACTGCTTATATAAATACATTATATATATATATATATATATATATATATATATATATATATATATACAGTATCTCACAAAAGTGAGTACACCCCTCACATTTTGTAAATATTTTATTATATCTTTTCATATGACAATACTGAAGAAATGACACTTTGCTACAATGTAAAGTAGTGGGTGTACAGCTTGTATAACAGTGTACATTTGCTTTCCCATCAAACTAACTCAACACGCAGCCATTAATGTTTAAACCGCTGGCAACAAAAGTGAGTACACCCCTAAGTGAAAATGTCTAAATTGGGCCCAAAGTATCAATTTTGTGTGTGGCCACCATTATTTTACAGCACTACCTTAACCCTCTTTGGGTCATGGAGTTCACCAGAGCTTCACAGGTTGCCACTGGAGTCCTCTTCCACTCCTCCATGATGACATTACGGAGCTGGTGGATGTTAGAGACCTTGCACTTTTCCACCTTCCATTTGGGGATACCCCACAGATGCTCAATAGGGTTTGGGTCTGGAGACATACTTGGCCAGTCCATCAACTTTATCCTCAGCTTTTTTAGCAAGGCAGTGGTTGTCTTGCTGGTGTGTTAGGGGTCGTTATCATGTTGGAATACTGCCCTGCGGCCCAGTCTTCAAAGGGAGGTGATTACGCTCTGCTTCAGTATGTCACAGTACATGTTGGCATTCATAGTTCCCTCAATGTACTGTAGCTCCCCAGTGCTGGCAGCACTCATGCAGCCCCAGACCATGACACTCCCACCACCATGTTTGACTGTAGGCAAGACACACTTGTCTTTGTGCTCCTCACCTGGTTGCCACCACACACGCTTGACACCATCTGAGCCAAATAGGTTTATCTTGGTCTCATCAGACCACAGGACATTGTTCCAGTAATCAATGTCCTCAGTCTGATTGCCTTCAGGAAACTGCGGGCTTTCTTGTGCATCATCTTTAGAAGAGGCTTCCTTTCCGGCGACGACAGCCATGCAGACCAATTTGATGCAGTGTGCAGTGTATGGTCTGAGTACTGACAGGCTGGCCCCCTACCTCTTCAACCTCTGCAGCAATGCACTCATATGTCTATTTCCCAAAGACAACCTCTGGATATGACCCTGAGCATATGCACTCAACGTCTTTGGTCGACCATGGGGAGGCCTGTTCTGAGTGCAACCTGTCCTGTTAAACCGCTGTATGATCTTGGCCACTGTGCTGCAGCTCAGTTTCAGGGTCTTGGCAATCATCTTATAGCCTATGCCATCTTTATGTAGAGCAACAATTCTTTTTTTTCAGATCCTCAGAGAGTTCTTTTCCATGAGGTGCCATGTTGAACTTCCAGTGACCAGTATGAGAGAGTGAGAGCGATAACACCAATTTAACACACCTGCTCCCCATTCACACCTGTGACCTTGTAACACTAACAAGTCACATGACACTGGGAGGGAAAATGGCTAATTAGGCTCAATTTGGACATTTTCACTTAGGGGTGTACTCTTTTGTTGCCAGCGGTTTAGACATTAATGGCTGTGTGTTGAGTTATTTTGGGGGGGCAGCAAATATACACTGTTATACAAGCTGTACACTCACTACTTTACATTGTAGCAAAGTGTCATTTCTGCAGTGTTGTCACATGAAAAGATATAACAAAAATTACAAAAATGTGAGGGGTGTACTCACATTTGTGAGATACTGTGTGTGTGTGTGTGTGTATGTGTATATATATATACAGTGGGGACGGAAAGTATTCAGACCCCCTTAAATTTTTCACTCTTTGTTATATTGCAGCCATTTGCTAAAATCATTTAAGTTCATTTTATTCCTCATTAATGTACACACAGAACCCCATATTGACAGAAAAACACAGAATTGTTGACATTTTTGCAGCTTTATTAAAAAAGAAAAACTGAAATATCACATGGTCCTAAGTATTCAGACCCTTTGCTGTGACACTTATATATTTAACTCAGGTGCTGTCCATTTCTTCTGATCATCCTTGAGATGGTTCTACACCTTCATTTGAGTCCAGCTGTGTTTGATTATACTGATTGGACTTGATTAGGAAAGCCACACACCTGTCTATATAAGACCTTACAGCTCACAGTGCATGTCAGAGCAAATGAGAATCATGAGGTCAAAGGAACTGCCTGAAGAGCTCAGAGAAAGAATTGTGGCAAGGCACAGATCTGGCCAAGGTTACAAAAAAAGTCTGCTGCACTTAAGGTTCCTAAGAGCACAGTGGCCTCCATAATCCTTAAATGAAAGACGTTTGGGACGACCAGAACCCTTTCAAGAGCTGGCCGTCCGGCCAAACTGAGCTATCGGGGGAGAAGAGCCTTGGTGAGAGAGGTAAAGAAGAACCCAAAGATCACTGTGGCTGAGCTCCAGAGATGCAGTCGGGAGATGGGAGAAAGTTTTAGAAAGTCAACCTTCACTGCAGCCCTCCACCAGTCGGGGCTTTATGGCAGAGTGGCCCGATGGAGGCCTCTCCTCAGTGCAAAAGACACCTGAAGGACTCCAAGATGGTGAGAAATAAGATTCTCTGGTCTGATGAGACCAATATAGAACTTTTTGGCCTTAATTCTAAGCGGTATGTGTGGAGAAAACCAGGCACTGCTCATCACCTGTCCAATACAGCCCCAACAGTGAAGCATGGTGGTGGCAGCATCATGCTTTAGGGGTGTTTTTCAGCTGCAGGGACAGGACGACTGGTTGCAATCGAGGGGAAAGATGAATGCAGCCAAGTACAGGGATATCCTGGACGAAAACCTTCTCCAGAGTGCTCAGGACCTCAGACTCTGGGCCGAAGGTTTACCTTCCAACAAGACAATGACCCTAAGCACACAGCTGAAATAACGAAGGAGTGGCTTCACAACAACTCCCTGACTGTTCTTGAATGGCCCAGCCAGAGCCCTGACTTAAACCCAATTGAGCATCTCTGGAGAGGCCTAAAAATGACTGTCCACCAACGTTTACCATCCAACCTGACAGAACTGGAGAGGATCTGCAAGTAGGAATGGCAGAGGATCCCCAAATGCAGGTGTGAAAAATTTGTTGCATCTTTCCCAAAAAGACTCATGGCTGTATTGGATCAAAAAGGTGCTCCTACTAAATACTGAGCAAAGGGTCTGAATACTTAGGACCATATGATATTTCAGTTTTTCTTTTTTAATAAATCTGCAAAAATGTCAACAATTCTGTGTTTTTCTGTCAATATGGGGTGCTGTGTGTACATTAATGAGGAAAACAAAATGAACTTAAATGATTTCAGCAAATGGCTGCAATATAACAAAGAGTGAAAAATGTAAGGGGGTCTGAATACTTTCCATCCCCACTGTATATATATATATATATATATATATATACACCCACACAGGTGTAGCTCATGTGACAACCGAATTCTATAGTGCAGTGCAACACACAAAATTAATAAATACAAGAAGTTCCAAGATAATAATTTACATCATTTCTTCGGTGTTGTCACATGAAAAGATATAATAAAATATTTACAAAAATGTGAGCGGCGTACTCACTTTTGTGATATACTGTGTGTGTATATATATATATATATGTATATAAAAATACATGTGATAGGTATGTCAAAAAACATGTGACGGGTATTACTTTTTTAAATAGCTGTAATTTTTTTCCCACAGGTGCCTCGGTTCTCTTAAAGTTCTTGTATTGCCCCCTGTAATTTAACCACTTCAATACCAGGCACTTAGACACCTTCCTGCCGAAGCCAATTTTCAGCTTTCTGCGCTGTTGCAATTTGAATGACAATTGCGCAGTCATACAACACTGTACCCAAACAAATTTTTTGATCATTTTGTTCCCACAAATAGAGCTTTCTTTTGGTGGTATTTGATCACCTCTGCGGTTTTTATTTTTTGCGCAACAAATAAAAAAAAACGAAAATTTTGAAAAAAAACAAGTTTTTCTTTGTTTCTGTTAAAAATTTTTGTAAATAAGTAAGTTTTCTTCTTCAATGGCGGGCACTGATATGGCTGCACTGATGGGCACTGATAAGGCAGCACTGATGGGCACCGATGAGGTGGCACCAATGAGGTGGCACTGATAGACGGCACTGATGGACACTGATAGGTGGCACTGATGGGCACTGAGAGGTGGCACTGGTATGCGGCACTGATGGGCACTAATAGGCGGCACTGATGGGCACTCATAGGTGGCACTGATGGGCACTCATAGGCGGCACTGATGTGCACTTATGGGTGGCACTGATGGGTACTTATGAGTGGCACTGATAGGTGGCACTGATGGGCACTGATAGGTGGGCACTGATAGGTGGCACAGATGGACACTGATGGGTGGCACAGATGGACACTGATGGGTGGCACTGTTGACACTGATTGGTGGCACTGATGACATTGATGGGTGGCATTGCTGGGCATCACTGATTTATAATGGTGCCAGTTAGTGCCCATTTGTGGGCACTGATTGGCACAGATTGGGCACATGTGGATGGCCATGGGGTACATACCTGGCCATCCACATGTTGCCCGCTTCCCTGGTGGTTTTGGCGGCTTCCCTGGTGATCTAGTGCGGGCATCCGAGGGCGGGCTGCGCTGAGTGAGGAAAAGCCTCAGATGCGAGTGAGGAAAAGCCGATCAACGCGGCTGATCACGTTGAAAAAAGCCTCCACCGGAGGCTCTTTACCAAGATCGGTGGAGCGGTGTGTCAGACTGACACACCGCTCCACCGTTCGCCGCGATGCGCGCCCCCACGGGCGAACGGCAGCTGTTATCCTGAAGGACTTCATATGACGCTCAGTCAGGATAACTGAACCACCGCCCGGCTGTCATTCTGCTATAGGCAGAGGGGGGGAAGTGGTTAAATATCTGAGCCCTTACTGTGATGTCAGACCCATGCATTTCTGCATAAGGATAGTGTTTCAAAAGGATATTCCCCACTCAGTGCACTACACCCACTCTTCCACTACCAATGCCTTTGCATTCCTACTTATGTCCCCAGTAAAACAGTACATTAGATCCAAATGACCATTTCATCCCTATTTTACAACCTTGGTTAAATCAATAAATTCAAGTATCGTATGTGTTCCCTTTGCCTTGCTGAGTACTGTTCAAAAAAAAATCTAGTTCTTAAGTTGATGGATCTCTCTAAATATCTTCACTCTGGGCCTTCAAGCATCAGTCTGAATAAACTACAAAGATCAATTGTGGTATCTGTAGCATGAGATTCTGGGAAATTTTTGATACAGTATTTTATATTGATTGAGTTAAAAAAGACAATATAGCATAAAGATCTTCAAGAATACTTTTTTCTGCTTCCTTGTGTTAAATGGTGACAGGTAAGTTTTACATAGGGCCTGTTCTTGTTTTGATGCCATTCTGCAGTGAATTGGAGAGTTTGTCATGCTCAATTTACCTCCAGATATGAGTTCACCAGTTCATGTAACTGGATTACCAGGCTGTTATCTTTTTTAATAAAATTAAACAACTGAAAAAAATCAGGTTATCCTGTAAAAACACAGATTCAGCACTGGACAGCTCCAGAATAGGTTATTATTGATTAAATGGTCATTTTTGCATACAACAAAGTCAAGAGTACTAAAAAAAATTTTTGTGGAGTCAAGCATATTAGGTGTTATTTTTTTCCCCCAAAAGGGGAAGCTCCGCTTGCCTGCCTTCTCCCCCCCGCCTCCTCTGCCACATTTGTAACCTTTTGGGGGGGAGGGGGGGGGTATCTGGTTTTGACAGGTACCCGCTCCCACTTTCTGCTCATTCTGCCACAGCAAACTGAGCCAGACGTTCGCACTTCCCACGCAGCCAGCCCATACACAAAGCGCAGCAGGAAACCGACTGTGAAGCCGCAAGGCTTTACTTCCGGTTTCCCTTAGTCAAGATGGCGGTGCCAGCACCCGATAGCTGAAAAATCGCCTTGGGTGAGGACAACGCTGGATTCCTGGACATGTAATTACCCTGATTCTTAAAGTCAGCAGCTACTGTAGCTGTGATTTTTAATTTTTTTTTGGTGGGAACCTGGAGCTCCTCTTTAAGTCACTATGCCAAATTTCACATGAATCTGTTAATGGAACCAGATATTGCAGCTCCTCCAGTACAGAGTTTATTATATGTGCTTATGTCTAATAAATCCCAGAGGTCTTCATAAAGAGTACCTTTCACTCCATATTTGAGCTTTTAAGCCCTCTTTGGTGACAGAAATGAAATTAAGTTAAATCTTATCTAAACCCAAAACCAAAACATTTTTAAATACTTTTTTACCTTTTATTTTAACCTGGTATTCCTACCAGTAACATACTTTCTGTCCTGCAGTAAAAATGCTCATTAATGGTACTGGATGAGCAGCACTGTCACCTTAGGCTGCTTTTTCGATTTAGAGTACAAAACCTTCCCCCTCCTCTCATCTCCATTACCTAGAAAGGAGGAGTTTTGTAGTTCACAAAGGATAACTTGTAAAGTTAAAAACATTGTTTGAGATCTCAGTTCAGTAAGCGGGATATTACAAAGATATAGCATTTCTATTGGGGTTAATACATAATTTTCTGTACTTGCATGAAATTAAAAAAGTTTTAGAAAAAGACAGAAAAAAAACAAATGCAGCCACCACATCTAATGCCCCGTACACACGGTCGGATTTTTCGATGGAAAATGTCCGATCGGAGCGTGTTGTCGGAAATTCCGACCGTGTGTGGGCTCCATCGGACATTTTCCATCGGATTTTCCGACACACAAAGTTGGACAGCAGGAGATAAAATTTTCCGACAACAAAATCCGTTGTCGGAAATTCCGATCGTGTGTACACAAATCCGACGGACAAAGTGCCACGCATGCTCAGAATAAATAAAGAGATGAAAGCTATTGGCTACTGCCCCGTTTATAGTCCCGACGTACGTGTTTTACGTCACCGCGTTTAGAACGATCGGATTTTCCGACAACTTTGTGTGACCGTGTGTATGCAAGACAAGTTTGAGCCAACATCCGACGGAAAAAATCCTAGGATTTTGTTGTCGGAATGTCCGAACAAAGTCCGACCGTGTGTATGGGGCATAAGGATGGTAAATTGTAGTATACTAGTTTTTTGTTCTTACTTTTTGAGAATACTAAAAAAAATCTAAAAATGGTAAATTGTAGTATACTACTTTTTTGTTCTTACTTTTTGAATACACTTTAAAAAAATTTAAAAGTGTTTTAAGAATAATTTGTACTGATTGTGTGATGCATATTAGGTGTCCCCATACCTCTCCACATGTTTTCCTTCATCCAATTATATTTATCATTGTATTTTTTACAAACTTTAGAACAGTGCAGGGCCGAAAAAAAGGGAGATGGCGGAGGGAAACAACTAGGGAAGAGAGATACTGAAACAGTAACCACTGTACAACACAATACGATAATAACAGTAACCAAACAAAACACCTCTGTCCATTTGTTGCTCCAAAGATTAGGGTGAACATTATGACATATAACACTCGTGTAACATATCAAAACTGGGAGGACCATAACAAACATATCAACCTTAGTCAAGATCTATAGACCACAGCAGCTGTGATCAGCTAGTGTATAATATATTATTAATGGCCCAGTTGTTAATGGACATTTAAAGCATATATTAAAAGTGAGTCCAACTCTCATTTCATAAAGTTTCAAAGTCATGACAATCCATCCAGTGAGACTTCCTCTGTGCAGGTAAGTAATTTTAAGGTTTAGTTGCATATTCTCCAACTGATCACTGAGGGATGGTGGAGTTTGTGCTACCCATTTTCTATCAATTATTTTTCCACAAAGAAATTTTGCTCTCATTACAACGTCCCCAGTGTGGTGTTTAAAAGTATCAGTATCAAAGTATCCCAAAATATTGTAAAGTAAGAAGGTCACATTCTAACTACATGTAGAAAGTCTGGTTAATATGTTGGATAATGCCATGCCAATACTGCTGCAATTTAGCGCATTTCCAGAGAAGGTGTAAAATGTCTCCCTGGTCTTTACTGCTTTTTGCAGCATTGGTCCGCCTTAAGACCTATGGCTTACAGAAATGTTGGTGTTGTATATGTTCTGTGTAGCATTAATAATTGAGCAAGTCTACCTGTTGAGGAAAAAGACACTTTTAAAGGCAGCGTTAATATTGAATTCCATTTTTGAATATGGTGCCCAAATTTTCCTATTTCTCTTTACATTGAAGAGAACACTTTAAAATATGTTTAAGTAAAAGGTGATTATAAAGGTGAGATGTCAACACTTTAGTAGAAGCAGCTTGTACAACAATCTAGCAGTGCAGTTGGCGCAATATTTAATGCTAGGTTAGACCCTGTGTTTATGTAGCATGTTGGATTCGCAAGTATAAGCTGTTAACTGTTGCTGTGATTTATGGATATCCTGAGAATATAGATGTGCTACTGTTACAATACCAACTTTCTGCCATTGGGGATATGGACTTGTCAAACTCTGGGAGGAAGTCAGGAGTATATTTGGTGGGGCGCTCAATTCCTAGTTGGTGTTTAGCAGTCTTCCATTCTTTCCTGATTAGATATTGGGTAAGGAGACGAAGGCTGATTGTACATTGATCGACTTGGTTACAACCAGCCTGTCAGGTTTATTACATGCGAATGCCTCTCACAATACGCTGTGGGAGGCATTCCCCCATCAACACTGACTGTGTTGATGGGGGAATCGAGTGACTTTCTTTCCTTCTAACCATGATGGAAGGAAAGAAAATCGAATCACCTTTGGGCTGCTTTAGTTTCAAGAATGTATAGGGGACCATGTTCAGCATATAAGTATTGTAACATTTTGTATAAGGAGGAGTTTTCTCCCATCCTTCCCCATCCCAAAAGAGGCTGGAGTTGGGAGGCAATAAAGTATATACGGGGAGAGGGAGCTAAGAGCTGCAAAATTCCAGTCTAATTCTGGATACTTTCCTCTTGTATATTAAATCTCTGAACATCCCATTACATTGTTCAAGTATGTAAGGGTATCCAACACAGGGAGTATTTAAGAAGCACAGTAGCCAAGGCAGCCAAACCATCTTTAATACAACCTTGCATTATGTTGGGAGGATTGTGTATGCGACAAAAAGAAAATCTTCAGTGTACATGGCCACTTTATCTTCCTCTGCTCCCCTTCTGAACCCCATGATCTTGTCAAATTGTGCTGAGCTGTGAGGAGCTTTATTGCAATACAGAACACAAGAGAGGAGCAAGGACATCCCTGGCAGGTGCACTTTGTAAGGGAAGAAAAAGGAGGAATATATGTCATTCTCTCTAATACATGCCTGGGAAAGTGTATATGGTAGCGTTACCCATTTTAAATAATTGAGCTGCACCCAAATTTACAGAGGAGATGGCTTATAAGTATCCCCATTCAATAAAGCCAAGTACATTTGCCGTACTGGTAAGCTTTAAAAGTAATGCTCTGTTGCTGGCATTTTCCATAGGGACCTGTTATTTTAGAAATACCCTAAACATATTGTGGTCATTAGATTTGTCAGGCATGAACCCTGCTTGATTCTGGGTGGACTTTAGTTGCCGCAGCCAGCTTGGTGAGCAATACCTTAGCCAAACTGGTAACATCTAAGTAGTGATATTTAGGAGTGATATTTGGGGATAAAAGTCAGCCAATAGGGCATCCTTATATATATTTTTTTGAATGAGACTGTTAGGCTGTTATATTAACATCTCTTATGGAAACAGAATAATCCCATCTGCAGGGCATTATTGAAAGTAATAGGAAGTGCAGGCCATATGTGCCCATGGGCTTTTTTTGTTTAAGAAGCTGGCCACCACCTCCCCAAGCTCTTGGAGAGACAGCGGGCTTCCAATAATAGCCTGGTTAAGGGTAAGGGAGTGTTTCTTTTTTAAGATAAGTCTTTAGTTCATCTAAGGAATAGTTGACGCTAGTCACTTTTTTAGGTTGTAAAGAATTCCTTGAATATTGCCAGAATGGTAGAGGAATTATTTGTCAAAAGTTTGTTACACTCTTGCAAGGCTGTCTGTGTCTTGCAAGGTCTGTAAGTGTCCTGTGCTCTCTCCCTCTCCAGTTTCCTTTGGGTTTGAGTTCAGTGTAGGAGTTTTTCTGGACTAGCATTAGAGGTAAGCCACTAGGGATGGGTGAATGGTTCGGCCCGAGCATAAGTTCGGCCGAACTTTCGTTGTTCGGTCGTTCAGCGAACAGCCGAACAAAAGGGTCGGTCGACCGCTTGTTCGTGCCCCCCCCCGAACCGACCACAATGCATTGCGGCGCTGAACAGTGCATTGCAAGCCCTGATTGGCTGGATCAGTGAAAGCTTCAGCCAATCAGGGCACAGAGCACTGTCAGAGTCATGATTGGACACTGTCATCATGACTTTATCCAATCGTGGCTCATTCCCGCCCCACAGTATAAAAGTATTTTTCAATGGCAGCCATTTTCAGTGTGATTTTAGTGTGGAGAGAGAAAGAACAGGGCTCTGTTCAGTGCTATTAGTGTGCTATACTGTGCTATTTTGCTTCCATTGTCAGTGTAGAATATTAGTTTAGTGTCAGTCTAGGGATAGTGTGAGTGTAGTGAGGAGGACCATTATTCAGCTTTGCATAGTGTGCAGCTAGAGTAGGGACAGCTCATATAGTTTCAGTGTAGTGTCAGTAATCTTTACATTAGTGTATAGGTAGAGTAGCGACAGTTCAGATAGCGTCAGTGTAGTGACGGTTGAACACCGTCTATTTGATTGCGTTACTCGCAGTTTAACGCTATTTACTTCTGTGTGCGTTACTGCCAGTTTAACGCCATATCGTTTTGTGTGCGTTACTGCCAGTTTAACGACATATCATTTTGCGTGCGTTACTGCCAGTTTAACGTCATATAGTTCTGTTTGCGTTACTGCCAGTTTAACACCATATCGTTTTGTGTGCGTTTGCTGCCAGTTTAACGACATATCATTTTGCCTGCGTTACTGCCAATTTAACGTCATGAAGTTCTGTGTGCGTTAGTGGCAGTTTAACGCCATATCGTTTAGTGTGCATTACTGCCAGTTTAACGCCATATCGTTTCACGTGCGTTGCTGACAGTTTTTAAGACCATATAGTTTTGCGTGCGTTACTGCCAGTTTTACGCCATATAGTTTTGCATGCGTTACAGCCAGTTTAACGCTATATAGTTCTGTGTACATAACTGCCGGTTTAACTCCATATAGTTTTGTGGGTTACTGCCAGTTTAACGCCATTTACTTCTGTGTGCATTACTGCCAGTTTAACGTCATATAGATTTGCGTGCGTTACTGCCAATTTAACGGCACATAGTTCTGTGTGCGTTACTGCCAGTTTAACGCCATATCGTTTTATGTGTTACTGCCAGTTTAATGCCATATAGTTCTGTGTGTCACTGTACATTTGGCACAATATATTAAAGTGCACCAAACACCTCTTTATATTGATTAAAGTGCATTTGCATACAGATTTCAACTTCTTTACATTTGCTTATAAGCACTGCCCCCTCCCTCCCAATAATGTCTGGGAGGACAACAAGGAGAGGCAGACGCTCCTTTGGCACTGTAAGGGGGCCAGCAACAAATGTGTCCACAAAGGTGGACGTGGTGGTCAGTCCTTAAGCAGGGCATTATTTCCTCTGTTTAGTGAGTTTGTCCATGCTATCCAGCCACAGCATGCAGAGGAGGTGGTGGGCTGGCTTACTAAATCTTCCTCATCCTCTGTCACGCACGCAGAGACAAGTGTGCAGTTCCCTGCAGTTGCCAGAGTGGATAAACCTGCCTCCTTGTTCACATCTATTCCTGCCATAGCCCCAACATCTGCCATTGAGGAGTCAGCTGAGTTTTTTTACCACAGCGTCAGGCGCTTGCTCCTCGATGATGCCCAGCCATTACTGGATTCAGATGTTGGTTCTGAGGTTGAGGATGACAGGAACATGAGCCTAGAGAGAGCGAGGAACACTGGTAGACAAATTAGCATTCATGTTTCCCAAACCACAGTGTATGGCCAAGTTGTCTCCAGTGGTAATGATGAAGATGGAGGAGATGGAGATGATGAGGTCACTGCGACTTGGGTGCCAGATAGAGCAGAGGAGGAAACAAGGTGAGGCGGCACAACCCCTAAGAGGCCGACATCAAGAAAGGGTAGATTGCAGCCACCCTATTTCATCACATTCTGCAGCTGTTATCTCCCGGCCCACTCCCCAAAGCTCAGTTGTCTGGGCCTTTTTCAGCACATCTGCTGCAGACCACACTGTTGCTATCTGCAAACTGTGTCTCAGGCACATCAAATGTGGCAAAAACACCAACCATTTGGGTACCACATGCTTAACAAGGCATTTAAAGTGCAACCACTCAGCCCGTTGGCAAGAGCACCTAAAAGCCACACAAAAGGGACACAAATCTGTCCCTCCTCCTTTTCCTCCTTCTCCTTACCCACTTCAGCCTGCCCCTGCGATACCGAGTCATTAACTTTCAGCAGCCTCCACTGACGGGGATGATGGTATAGCACAGGGTGTCCCAGGTCGTAGCAGCACATCTGCCAGCAGCTGTAGACTGTAGCCGGCAAATTTCTCTGCCCCATCTGCTGCAGCGGAAAAAAAATACAGTCCCTGCCACCCACATGCCCAGCGTCTGAATGCAAGCTTGTCAAAGCTGTTGGCTCTCCAACTTCTGCCTTTCAGCCTGGTGGATTCTGCCCCCTTCTGTGAATTTGCACCATGTGCTGTACCAGAATAGCAGGTTCCTAGTCGCTACTACTTTTAACGTAAGGCTGTTCCTCCTCTCTACCATCACGTGGAAGGGAGTGTTCTGGCATCGTTGGGCAAGGTAGTCAGCCGTAAAATCCACCTTACTGCTGACACGTGGTCCAGCAAGCATGGACAGGGACTATATTTTTCGTTCACAGCACACTGGGTAACGCTGCTTGCAACTCGAAAGGATGCAGGACAGGGCTCGGTGCTGCAGCTTGTTGTGCCCCCATGTCTCCATACAGCTGGTTGTGATGATGCCAGACCTGTGAGCTCTACCCCCTCCTCCTCCTCATCTGCCACCTCCATGCCCTCCTTTGCAGAATTGTCCTATGAACATTGGGAACCCCCTAAGCCTTCAAAGGGCTATTCCCAAAATCAGGCTAAAAGGTTCCATGCAGTGCTTCAGATGGTGTGTTTAGGGGACAGGAACCACACCAGAGCAGAGATTATTGCAGCTCTGCAGGGACAGTCCCAGAGGTGGTTCACACCATGCCAGCTGGAGCCAGGAATGGTGGTGTCCGATAATGGCTGAAACCTCCTGTCCGCCCTTAGACAGGGAAAGTTGACACATGTGCCATGCCTGGCACATGTCCTCAATTTTGTGGTGCAGTGTTTCCTAAGTTCGTACCCAGGGTTGCAAGATGTACTAAAGCAGGCCAGAAGAGTCTGTAGCCATTTCAGGCGGTCATACACAGCCAGTGCTCAGTTGGCTGAAATTCAGCGGGAATTACACCTGCCCCTAAAATGTCTGATTAACGGCAGCAGAGGGCCGTCAACCAGTACCTGTGCCAGTACGACATGACGACCGGCTCAGGCTGCCTCAGCTTTTTTCCCTATGCCAATGGCTGATCATTAAGGATGCATGCACTGTTGTATTGTTACCATTTGAGGAGGCCACAAGGATGGTGAGCAGTGACAGTGCATGCATCAGTGACACAATCCCTGTTGTGTTCCTGCTGGAGCAGACTCTGCATGGTATTATGGACAGGGCACTGGAGGCAGAGCAGCAGGAGGAAGAGGAGGACTTCCTTTCTTCCCAATGCCCACTTTTTTCGGACACAATCATTCCTATGTCACAGAACACACAGGAGGAGAGTGAGGAGGAGGATTCTGGCACTTTCATAGGCTTCGAAGAAGAGGAAGACATGCTTCAATCTGTAAGCGATGGCTTTCCAACCCCAGGACCCTTGGGAGTAGTACGTGGCTGGGAGGAGGAAGTTCCAGATGCTGTCATCCTGAGTGACCCTGAGGAGTCTGCTTCTCAAGCCTCGACAAATTTGAGGCACATGGGCAACCTCACGCTTCAAAGCCTGCAAAAGGACCCAAGAATACGTGGCATAAAGGAGAAGGATGATTACTGGTTGGCAACCCTCCTTGACCACCGTTATAAGGGGAAGGTCTCAGAACTCATCCCTTCCCTACAGAGCGTGCAGAAGATAAAATCTCTTGAGGATACGTCAAAGAGGATTTTATTGAATGTTTTTCCTTACTCCAGTAGGTTACAGTGTCGTGGAAAACATAGTTTTGAGTCTTCTGTTGGTCAAGAGAGGAGCGTTGAAGAAGGCGTCCGATTAAGTGAGGCATTTCGGAATTTTTTTAGTCCTCGCCGCCCAGGGCTGTCAGCTTCCACATCCCATTGGCAAAGTCTGCATCACATGGTGCATGATTACCTAGGGGCCAAAACAGAGATGGAGAGCTTTCCAGCTGGCGATCCACTGACTTACTGGGTCATGAGAATAGACCACTGGCCAGAACTCGCCCAGTATGCTATTGAGTTGTTGGGCTGCCCTGCATCCAGCGTGCTTTCAGAACGGGCATTCAGTGCTGCAGCAGGTTTCGTTACTGATCATAGAATGCGTCTGTCCACAGACTCCGTGGACCATTTGACTTTAATAAAAATGAATCAGTCCTGGATTACCAGCTATGAAGCCCCTGATGCCAATGTCACTGATTAAGTCTTTTTGGCATGTGGAATCTCTGCAGGACTTCGAGGCTGTCTAGCTTTGAGGGTGTTCAATCATTTCATCTGGAAGAATGTTTTTGGTATAGGTTTCATAGACACAATTAACACCCAAAGTACCTCTATAGGGTTACGGTGGGAAGGCGCCACCAACACCCAAAGACCAATTTTTCTGCACCTGTATAACCATATATATGTATAACCTATAACCATTGTATGCCCAATTACTTGCATATAAGCCTTCAAAATGGGCACTTTTGATTTTTGATGTTCGGGTCCTATTGACTTTAATGGGGCTCATTATTCAAATCCGAACTTTAGCAGTGTTCCAAAGTTCTGATGCGAACCAAGCAGGGGTCTGTTCGGCCCATCCCTATAAGCCACCCCTTAAGTAAGCGCTTTTTGTCGAGTCGTTGCCTACTCTGCCCTGCTGGGGGACTTTATTGCATCTATTTTTTAAATAAGAGATATGCTTTCATAGTTTCCCACACTACGCCAGGTAGAGAGAATGAATTTAAAGAGTTAAACACTTTAAAAAAAATTTAAATAGAGAATGGTAGTTAGGTTGGATAACGTTAAATGGTGTGAATCCATAATATTTTATCATAATGGGTTTAATCACTGTCGGCAGACAAGCAGATCCACAGTAAGACATCCGAACAAGTTTAAGCCGTAGTTCACACCAGTGCAATTTTGAAGTCGAAATCCTTCAGCAGCTTGCTGAGAGGCTGTGCCGAGTGCTGGTCCAGGCATGTGGGCGGATCCCGACTTTATTGTTGTCTGAGCCTGGACCAGTTCTGTGATGTCGGCCGACAATGCCCTTCAGCCTGCTACTTGCTGAAAATGGCTTTGGCTGTACATCTCCTTAATACCAGTGTTCCCCTAATAGTTTTTTTCAGCTATGTTGGGATAAAAAAGTTTTTTTAGCCGTACTGGGATAAATGCACACAAAATGAGCATGTCCCATTAAAGGAGAAGTACAGCCAAAGCTTGTTTGGCTGTACTTCTCCTTTAATGGGACATTCTCATTTTGTGTGCATTTATCCCAGTACTGCTGAAAAAAAACTTTTTTATCCCAACATAGCTGCTGAAAAAACTATTAGGGGAACACTGGTATTCATAAACATCAGTAAAATGTTTGATTCATTTGGTAGAATTAGTCAGTTCTACCCCGACATAGCAGTAAGGTGTGATGCATTGCTTCCACCTTAGGTTTAGTAGAAAACATAGATTAGCACAGATTGGATAACAGAGTTTAGATTGTGAAAGAAGATTACCGGAGTTTTGGATAATCGGCTCTGATGTGAACTGTTGATGTCAAAGTAAAGTCAGGTGATATCTGCAGTGAAATAGAATGCTTACTATCAATATGTATGCTCCGACAGACAAATACTCTTTAAGGCTGGATTCACACCTATGCATTTTTAGTTCTTTTTGCATTTTGCAGATTTGCACTACAGAACATGTTCCATAGGAAACCATGTTAAATGGACTGTACTGCAAATCTGCAAAATGCAAAAAGCACTAAAAATGCATAGGTGTGAATCCAGCCTAAAACTGCATAGGTGTGAATCCAGCCTCAATATAAAAAATATGCTTAATAAGGGTCCTATTTGTCTGTCATTGTTACAAGGCAATATTTTTTTTTCTGATTGCATGCAGCCTGAAATGCAAAGTATCAGAATTTTATTAAGTTATACAGTGCTAGTGACTGGACATTAAAACACACTGTAAAACACTCGTCCCCTTTAAAGTCTTTAGCTTTTAGTATTTTCCAGGATCATTTTGAGTGTTTTCATTTTTAATCTTTTTTTTTTTTTTTTTTTTTTTTATTTACCGTATTTATCAGCATATAACACGCATTTTTTTCCCCTTAAAATCAGGGGAAAATCGTGGGTGTGTGTTATAGGCCGATCCCCGCCAATTTTGGTTGATCGGAGCGATCGCCGCCGACATACACAGCCGTGTGTAAATTCAAATATGGCGCCGAGACTGCAGAGACTCCTCGGAGCCAAGATACACATACCCAAGTGTCCTCGGCTTTTCTCGGCGCTGCTCACATTCACGCCCAGTTCCGCCATTGGACCTGTGTTATGTCCATCATAGGGCGGGACTGTAAGCGGCGCCGAGAAAAGCCAAGGAAAGCTGCACTGACAAGGCTGCACTGGGGCAAAGCTGCACTGACAAGGCTGCACTGGGGCAAAGCTGCACTGACAAGCCTGCACTGGGGCAAAGCTGCACTGACAAGGCTTCAATGGACACTGGGGCAAGGCTGCACTGACACTGACAAGGCTGCAGATGGACACGATAAGGCTGCATTGATGGGCATTTTAATGTAAGTTTTTCTTCCTTAAACTTTACTCCTAAAAGTTTTTTTACTTAAAATTCCCTCCTAAACTTGGGGTGCGTGTTATACGCCGATAAATACGGTAGTTTGCTGTTATCATTTTTCTTCTTGTGTCACTTTTTATCTTTTTCTATGTATGATACTGCATGTTCACTCTGTACAATGTGCTGCACATTCTGTACACTACACAGCTCCACATTATACACATATATATTATGTTATATACTCTTACTGTTTAGTATATAGCCTGCCACTATCTATGCACTGCACCATTTTTCCAAAAAGGTGATCTAGGTCTTATAAAGCTCTAGCAGTGCCCCTGGGTATTTGTAAATGTGTGAGCCCTTGCTTGCTGATACTGCCCCTATGCACTTCCGCATCAGTAAGGTGCTTCAAGAGGGAAACTCCTTCCCTTGCTTTTTCCCTATCAATGCCTAGGAAGTGGTGTAGTCGGAATGGATTATGGTCCACATACAGTATATGCCAGCAGTGAGGACAGGAAAGTTGCTAGCCATGTCATCAGTGAACAAGTAAGCCCTTGTTCACATTGGAGCAACTTGTCATGTGATTTGACAGGCAAGTCGCACCCTATTGTCGGCAATGGCCATGTTGAAATCAATGTAATGTCAACTTTACATTGCCTCATCGATTTGAAAAAGTAGCTCCTGCACTACTTTTTCTGATTTCGGGTGCAACTTGTATAGACATCTGTGTATGAAGCCGCACAGATGTCTTCAAAGTCGCACCTGAAGTCGCACTGACATGTGGCTTTGAAATTGTGCAATTTCAGATGAAGTCGCTCGATTTCAAAGCTGCATTCAATGTGAACGAGAGCTAAATGGGTAAATTGGATCAAAATCCTTGACAATAATTTTATTCTAAATAAAAAAAAATCCTTTTTTCCCTTTTTCATCTCTTAAAAAAAAAAAAAAATTACAAAAATACATCAAAGGATCTTAGATCTTCGTTTTGACTTGCCAGGTATAATTTTCTGTATTATTGTTTTTATTTAGAATTTCAATTAAAAAATTACATTGAAGTTACATTAACAATTATTATGTAAAAATAATAAGACAGATATAGGAAAGGGAAGAGAGAAAAAGATAAGGAAGAAAGAAATTACAGATATAAAATACTGCATGCCAATTTATCTGTGAATAAGAGTTCTTTAAATTGATACATCTTTGGATTCAAAAGCTAGATAATTAATCCAGGGTTTCCAGGATTTCTCAAACAATGTTAACCTATTGTTTAAAATGGCTGAAAGACGCTCATTGACCATAATCCAAGACAGTTTAGCTTTTAGTATAGTAAAAGGAATTGATGCTGTCAGGATTTAGCAATGGTAATTTTCACTGCTATAAAAAGGAAATTAATTAATCCTCTCAAGTGTTTTTTCTACCGGACTACATAGTAATGCTTGTTTAGCAGATTTGTTTATATTGATTTGAGTGATGGAGTAAATAAGATCATAAACTCGAATCCAGAAACGTTTCACTTGTGGGCATTGCCACCATATATGATACATCGTCCCCTCTTGACCACAGCCCCTAAAACACAATGGTGAAGCTTCTGGAACATAGGAAGCTATTCTCTTTGGAACCATATACCATCTTAATAATACTTTATAATTGGCTTCGATGATCGATGAGTGTTAACTAGGAATATACTAGTCTATACCATATAATAGTCTATACCATTCTTTCAATTCCAAAGTATCTTTCAAATCATTTTTCCATGTAACCATGTTTTACAGTTGCAGTCGATGGGATAAAATAAATTGCCGAAATATGACTTTTAAGTCTATCAAAATAATTACATAAATATTCCATGGGCATCATATATTTGATATCTGAGTCAAGAAAGTTCACTATCTGATAATATCAAGAGAATTCAGATTCCGGCATCTGATGTTTTTCAATCAGAAATTGTTTAGATAATATACCCCTATGGTCATAAAAATCAGCTATTCGCATATATCCTTTATTAATCCCCAAGTATCATTTTCAATAAACTCAGCATCAGGGTCTGCAGTTAGAGGGATAAATCTCCCACACGTCTCCACTGCTGAGAAAATATCAGCTAATTTTAAACTATGTTACTAATGTTTTATAATTCTTGTAATGTGTCTAGTTTTTGATTATATTTGCACATGTGGTCAGCTATGTTTTGTTATTACACAAGTAGGCTGTCCTTACTACTGATCCTCCTATCTATCTGAAGGGGCCAGTCTTTTTAAAATCATAGAATGTTTAAAGTATCCAATGATGTAAAGCACCTACAATGCACCTTGTAGCAAGATACCCTAGGCTGGAAATGACATGATGGGGCTCAGAGTAGCATTATGTATTCATAACAAAAAAGAAGGTTTTTATTTTTATTAAAATGTAATGCGCTTGATAATATGTACATGTACGCTGTTGAATGTGGAGTGAGATTTTTAGTGATAGCATGCAAAGATTATCAGACCTGGTCTATATAGCTTCTTTTGAATTATAAACTGTAAAAGGGGGAATTGATTTGCTGAGGCTTCTGATCATATTCTGAATAATACAGTAGAAAAAGTTATAGCATATATTATAGGATATTTTCCCATAAAAGGGTAAATATGCTGTAAAAAGTCACAACGTATCAAAAAGTTGGCAGTGGTCTGGAGAGCATGTAATTAAATTTGTACTGCCGCCTGGACTGTAATGAAGTGAAGGTTCCTATGCTGTCTTATTACAGAGTCATGAGGTGACCAGCTTGTTACTTCACTGTGATCCTATTAAGGAAAAACGAGACAGTTTGATTTAAACATTAACACAGAGCTGAAGAAACATATTGGGGTGAAATTTCCTGTAATCAAAATGACCTCTGAAAGAAATATCACAGATGCAAACATAAGTTGTGATTAACTGGAGCATGGTTATTCCCAGAAATTTCACCTTGTCTCATATATTTCATTATTCTATACTACAATACAAAAGATATGATACAGGATGTCTTCTCTTTTTGTTTGAAGAACCCCACGAACATGTAAACGCCAATCTATAGACTTAATTATATTGATTTTAGAACTGACAATTTTATTCAGGATTGATTATAGAAATCATAATTTCATCAATATCTATGGATATGTAGTGGTTAGATAGACTCCGCGCCAAAAACTAGTAAAAAAACTAAATAGTAGAATTAACCTGCTCCCCTGATTTGAACAAAGTGGTCAAATACAAGTGATAGTATCGCCCTCTATCTACTATCAATATTTATGGATATGTTGCCCTCTTCAGTAAAAAGAATCTTCTGAATGTTCTATACTACATGCTGTATTACTATATTTTTTTACTTCCATGCATATTTTGTGCAATACAGTTCTTTGGGGAATTCTGTTAATTGTAATATATACATTAGGTCACCTGTTAGTGAAATAATCTTATTTGTAAATCAGTGTAATTCAATAATGATAAATATTTTTGGGAAGATTTTTCATCAATACAATGAAAGATTTAGCCCTGGTTCACACAAGTGCGATTTGACAGTTCCAAAGTCGCACCCAATTGCCAGCAATGGAACTATTCAAAAAGGCTGTGACTTCGAAATAGGTTCCCTTCACTACTTTTTTCCAATTTCATTGCGACTTGCATAGACTTCTGTTAAATAGAGTCGCCAGCCGCAATAAAAGCGGAGGTGAAGATCACACTGATCTGCGGCTTTGAAATCACGATTAAGTAGTGCGATTTGAAAGCCGCACTTGTGTGAACCAGGGCTTAATGTTAAGTGAATTTAAAATAAATGTAGTTTCCAAAAACATGTCGATCTTAAAGCAGTTTTTCATTATTACATAAAAAAAAAGTAAAAGTCAGCAGCTACAAATACTTTAGCTGCTGAATTTTAAAAAAGGACACTCATCTGTACAAGAATTCAGTACCATCTTCACCCAGACAGACCTGTTCTTTGCCGGTCTTCAGGTCCCCAGCACCGGCATGTTTACTAAAGGAAGCAAGCTGTGACTCCTTGCTGCTTCACAGCTGGCTTCTCACTGCACATGCCCAAGTCGCGCTGCACTCTATGAATGGACCCGCAGCCTTCTTGAACTTGTGATGTTTCCCAGAAGGTTGCGGGTAGGGAGAGGAGGTGCGAGGACCTCTTCTAGGAGTGCCTAGCCAGTCAGAGCGGAAGTGGGTACCCACTCCCCAAAAATGAATTAAAAAACCTCCAAAAGTGGGATGGGGGGGGTATTAAAGGGGACCTTCCCTTTTTCACATCTTTTTGATGTTAAGTACCAGTTAAAGTAGAAATAAACCATCCTGTCCTTTAACAGTTAAGGAAGCTGCCATCTTGGTCTCTGTTTGATCAGCAGTTGCCATGGTGCTGAACATTTGATGAGTTGTGACACCAGCCATTTGATGGTTTGACCGTCTGGATTAGAGCACAAGCAAGGGTAACAGTTATCAATCACAGCACGTTTTGAATGTAGCTATTTTGGAAAACCGTCAATTCAGTGGCTTTAAAAAAAAAATTAAAAGTCAGCAGCTTTACATACTTTAGCTGCTGACTAATATTTTGACTCTTACCTGTCCTGGAATCAAGCGATGGCGGCACCCCAGCCGATGTTTCCATCGGCTGTCACGCCATTTCCAGTATGGAACCCAGCAGTAAAGCCTTGCAGCTTCACAGGGGGGAGGAATCAGATAAGTGGAAGTTCCACTTTTGGGTGGAACTCCGCTTTAAAGCGGGACTAAACCCCTCAATTTAACGGTTTCAAAAACAGTTACATTCCTGGCATGCCAGGAATGCAAACTGTCACATTTGCTTTTGCTCTCAACCAAACTGTCAAACCATTAAATGGCTGATGTCATAACTGATCACATGTTCAGCACCATGGCATTTACAGTTCAAACAGATCTGTTTGAGGCTAATATAGCAGCTTCCTTGGCTGAACAGGATAGGAGGGTTTAGTTCCACTTTAAGTGAACCTCTCTGTTCTATCAACTTGGCTAATTTCTATTTGATGGGCATACTGTAATTTTAGTTGTCCATGGTCTTTTCTTAACCACTTTCCACCTGGCCTATAGCAGAATGACGGCCGGGCGGAGGTTCAATTATCCTGACTGGGCGTCATATGATGTCCAGCAGGATAACAGCTGCCACGCGCCCGTGGGGGCGTGCATTGCGGCTATCGGTGGTGCAGTTTGTCAGTCTGACACACCTGTACACCGATCTGGGTAAAGAGCCTCTGACGAAGGCTCTTTACCATGTGATCAGCCGTGTCTAGTCACGACTGATCACAATGTAAACAGGAAGAGCCGTTGATCGGCTTTTCCTCACTTGCGTCTGACAGACGCGAGTAGAGGAGAGCCAGTTGGCTGCTCTCCTGACAGGGGGGGTCTGTGCTGATTGTTTATCAGCGCAGTCCCCCCTCGGATGCCCGCCCTGGACCACCAGGATGCTGCCAGGACCACCAGGGATTGCCACCACACAGGACCACCAAGTATGCCACCCTAGACCACGAGGGAAATGCCAATCAGTGCCCAGGCAGCTGCCAATAAGTGCCCATCCCCAATGCCTGCCAGTGCCATCAGTGATGGTTATCAGTGCCATATATCAGTGCCACATATCAGTGCTCAGCGGTGCCGCCTATCAGTGCCACCCATTAGTGCAGCCTTTCAGTGCCCATCAGTGTCGCCTATCAATGCCCATCAGTGCTGCATATCAGTGCCACCCATCAGTGCCACCTACCAGTGCCCATTGACGCCACCTCCTCGGTGCCGCCTTATCAGTGTCCATCAGTGAAGGAGAAAACTTACTTATCTACAAAATTTTATAACAGAAACAAAAGAAAAACTTTTTTTTTTTCAAAACTTTCAGTCTTTTTTTATTTGTTTAGCAAATAAAAAAAGCAGAGGTGATCAAATACCACCAAAAGAAAGCTCTATTTGTGGGAATAAAATTATAAAAATTCTGTTTGGGTACAGTGTAGCATGACCGCGCAATTGTTATTTAAACAGCGACAGCACTGAAAGCTGAAAATTGGCTTGAGCAGGAAGGGGGTGTACGTGCCTGGTATTGACGTGGTTAAACAATAAAAATGTTCTAGTCTGCTGGATGTTTTTACATCCAGTGTGTCTGAATTACCATTTGGTGGGATAGTTGAGCATTTACAAGCAATTCGTTTTCAAAGATCACACTTTCAGAAAATGGATACACTGTTTTGTTTATGTAGAGAGGAGTTGCCAGCAATAGAGCAACTTATATTGCAGTTAACAGAGAACACTAACATTTTTCTGAATCGCTTACATATGTTACAACTATCTTCCATGTATTTAAATTTTTACTATATTCTTTGCACAATTGCAAGAAATAATCTGGTTTGTGTCATGCAAGCCTGCAAATGAGCATGCAGCCCAGTTATCAGAGAATTGCAGCTTCTATGTTAGGCTTCCTACAGTGATTTTTGTGACTGTTTTTGATTTTTTTTGTAAGAATTTTTTCATCAACTTTTCATGGTGATTGTTGTTGTTAAGGACTCCCGTTTAAGTAACTCTGAAGACCGCTCTTTTATTTAAACTTTTGGTGGATTACTGAGACTAGGTAATAGTAGCTTTCCCATGGTTTAAAACATCTTGTTTCTGTATGAGATCAAAGTAGAATGACAAGAAATATGTAAGCAAACAGATGAGCCTTAAGTAGTAAAATTGCAGTGTTGTACAAGTGTGATTTGCAGACAAGTATCCCAAGGCATTCCTTGTTTTACCTTGTCAAGGGTCGCAAGAAGCAGACAGTTCTGTTTTAGAACAAATAAAGTCCCTCTGCCATTGGAACCAAGATATTGACTGGAAGGATGTCACCTGCCCTACATGTTACTTTATTCTTATCAGGTTTTGCCAAAACCACAAAAACCCACAATTTAACCCGACTGCTGTCACTAACACAGGACGGTGCCAGGTACATATTGTTCGTAGTGAATGTTCCCAAATTTAGATTGCATTTATGGTTGTTCTTTGGATAAATGCATTCATATTTTCTGTCTTGATTAATCTCGGTAGAAGAAAGTAGTGATTGTAAGACTTTTCTGGTTGAAAGTTTGAATTGTCTGGTACATGTAAGTAATTAAAAGGTAGTATCACACTATAGCTTTTTCTGGCATTGATTCATGGCAATAAGGTGATCACACCAGAGGATCTTGTTCCAGTTACAGCTGAATGCGTGACACGACTAGAGCATCCTTCTGATGCTGAATTTTACAAATAAAAGAATGCAGCCTCAGTCAGTTCAGAACTAAATTTTTAAAGGGCAGTTCTGAATTTTAATAAAAATATTTGGTGTCAAAAGCTTTCATGTAAACTTGCCCAATGATAGAGAATTTTACAAAGACTGAATAGTGTGTACGATTATGTATTTAAGCAATCATTTTTGAATGAGACAGCTACTATATAAGAGTGTTGCTGTCCTAAAATAGAAGTGTTAACAGCTGGTAAAATGTTTAACAATAAGGACAGAGACAATTGAGTACTGTCCGTGATACTTTTTTTATTTGCACTAACATACAATTTTTCAGGACAATCTTTCGAGGGATGTCCCCTTCTTCAAGGTTCAAGCAGTACTGATTCACAAAAGTTTTAGCAGACTGTTAACCACTTAAGGACCAAGCCTCTTTCTGAGATTTGTTGTTTACAAGTTAAAAACAGTTTTTTTTTTTTTTGCTAGAAAATTACTTAGAACCCCCAAACATTATACATTTTTTCCTAACACCCTAGAGAATAAAATGGCAGTCGTTGCAATACTTTCTGTCACAGCGTATTTGCGCAGCTGTCTTACAAGAGCACTAATTTGGAAAAAGATACACTTTTTTGAATTAAAAAATAAGTTAACAGTAAGTAAAGTTAGCCCAATTTTTTTTTATATTGTGAAAGACAATGTTACGCGAATAAATTGATACCCAACATGTCACGCTTCAAAATTGTGCCCGCTCATGGAATGGCGTCAAACTTTTACCCTTAAAAATCTACATAGGCGCCGTTTAAAAAATTCTACAGGTTGCATGTTTTGAGTTACAGAGGAGGTCTAGGGCTAGAATTATTGCTCTCGCTTTACCGATCACGGCAATACCTCACATGTGTGGTTTGAACACCGTTTTCATATGCAGGCGCTACTCACGTATGCGATCACTTCTGCACGCGAGATCGGCAGGACGGGGCACATGTCAAAAAATATATTTTTTTTTTTTCTTATTTATTTTACCTTTTATTTTTTATTTTTACACTGTTCTTTTAAAAAAAATAATTGTGTCACTTTTATTTTATTCCTATTACAAGGAATGTAAACATCCCTTGTAATAGAAAAAAAGCATGACAGGACCTCTTAAATATGAGATCTGGGGTCAAAAAGACCTGAGATCTCATATTTACACTAAAATGCAATAAAAAAAAAAAATTGCCATTTGAAAAAAAAAAAAAAAAAATTGGCCCTTTAAGAGCTATGGGTGGAAGTGACATTTTGACGTCACTTCCGCCCTGCAATGGTATGGAGACGGGTGGGGGCCATCTTCCCCTCACTCGTCTCCATACCAAGCCAGGAGAAGGATCCAATCGCCTCCACCGCTACTGGCGGATCCGGTAAGCGGCGGAGGGCACCGGAGCGCGGCTGGAAGGGGGGGGGGCCCTCTCCAGCCGCTGATAAAATCTGCCGCAGAGACCACTATTATCGGAAGCCAGACCGCTGGCCAAAGAAGAGGATACCAGGGTTATGGCAGCTAGCTACTGCCATAACAAAGCTATTCCTCTTCAAAGTTAGGATGTATATCGGCGTGCTACAGTCTGGAAGTGGTTAAAATGTTAAAACAAAAGAAAAAAAGAAAAAACACAATCTGTGAGGGAAAGGGAAAAAAAAAGAAAAACACATACAAATCAATGTATATGGCAATGGTATATGGCTACAATCACAAGTATAACAATAAGTATACATTTAATTGTACAAAAAGTTGATGTTGAACCAGGCCTGTCATATTGCCAAAAATACCAAAGTAACCCTCTATCTGCAAAGTATGCATGCTGTGGTGCTGCATGTTACCTTGGAGTTCTGACCCACCTCCATCAGGTTGTGTTCTGAAAATCCTGAGCTTCTGGGTATGTAGAAAACATGCTCACTGACTCCTCTATCCCACTTATTAGTAAAGTTGGCATGTACATAAAATTTTTTGGGCATAGCAGTTGATTTTGATGGTAGGACGTCAGAGCTGGTATCATTTAGCACTGGAACAGTGTATGTTTGGTGCAGAGGATCTCGGCACTGTTAAGGTGAGTGAGCAGACAAGAGGTTAAGATTACACAAGGGTGGAGTGATGTTGGGGCTACAGGGAGGGTTAGTGTGAGAGGGACCTTAAAGGTTCACCTTTAAAAAAAAAAAAATGCACATATTTTTGCAGGTAAAAAAAACTGTGCATATATGTATTTATTTTTTTCTTTTATTAGGAGCCTGTAAAGCAATGCAGACACCATCAGCAGATCGCAGGTGCGGTGTCAGGCTCCTGCAGACTGTCAGTGTAGTTGTCTGCCCGTACCTTTTTTGAGGACTGGTACATTAGAGAAATAAAATTTCAATGCAGACATTCAACCCCTGTTCACACCTGAGTGTTTTTCTGCTCATTTCCCTATGCTCAAATTGCAGAATCCTGTTTGTTCTAATTGTCCTTGTTCACACTTGTATGCTCAGTCACACTATGCTCAAAAAAATACATGAGTGCATTGTAGTCCTATAGACATCAATAGGATCAACTGTGTCATATGCATGTTTTTGCACCTAAAGAACTCTGCTATGGAGCTGCTGCCCTCCCCTGGCCCAGCCCCGGAAATAAACTCCTTGGTCCATATGCAAACAATACTTGTATAACGCCTGAAATACATCTGGAAAAAAATGCTCCAAATTCACCAGGAATGTGCTCTGGTCAATCTTTGTTTAGGTGTGAATGCAGGCTAAATGTAATTGGGTCCGGCTAAGTGGGCTTCTTGAAAATTAGAAGTTCAACCACTTTACAAAAATTGGATTGATTAAGTAGATCGATATGATATTATAGGCACAGTTAGATATTGTAGTTAGTTACACATATTGTAGAAAAGATGTAAAATCATAATTTTCGGAAACACAAAAATAAATGGTATGAATATTTTGCCAATATTCAGAAAGGTTTATATGTCAGAAATGTAAACAAAAAGCTATATAAAATGTAATTGCATATAAATGTATCTAGGCATGAATACACATTGTATTAAGTATCCCAGAGAGCAGATCATTTAGGAATAGCTCGATTCCACCCGATGCTGGAGTAGCAGGAGGTAGCTTTATCCCCATCCAGTAGCAGTGTGGTCTTGTTCTTTTAGCGACGAAAGGTTAGATTGTCTAATTCCCGTCTGTTCTCAATAAGTCAAGTACAAAGCTGTCATGACCCTTCACCCTGGGGAAGCCTCCTCCACATTAACAGCTGTTGTTCCTTTCATTAACCAGGGTAATTGTAACTTGTGTTTAGAACTGGAGGGTTCACCACATAGTATAATTCAGGTCATCTCCCTGTTATCCCCTTCTGGCAGTGTTAGTGGAAGGCAGCCGCTAATCTTATTAGTCTGCTGTCACTCATACTGCCGAGCTTGGAGACGAAATACTATTTAGCAGTTTAGACAAGTCCATGGGGATACCACACACAGAAGGGATTCCAGGACATCAGAGATCAAAAGCAAGTACTTCCTTTTACATTCAGGATGGCCCGAGTAACTCCCAACATGGAACACTGATAGATACTGATGTTGATGCTTCTACATTTGAAAATAAAAGGGTGAATAAAAAAAAAAAAAAAACATACAATTAGTTCATTAAACATTAAGAATACAACATACACTGCATTTTAATGGCCATTTTTTAAAAATCATTATGGAAAAAAGGCAGCAGAGGCTTCATTATTATTTTATTATTATTATTATACAGGATTTATATAGCGCCAACAGTTTGCACTGCTCTTTACAACATGAGGACAGACAGTACACTTACAATACAATTCAATACAGGAGGAATCAGAGGACCCTGCTCGTTAGAGATTACAATCTAGGAGGGAGTATATATTAGAAACTGGTTTTCCTCTGATGGGACTTTATAAGGCAAGAGTCTTCAAAAATATCAAAAACATGTATAGTTTATTTGGTATCAAAAATATTAAAAATATAACAGAACAACATATATAAATACTGAAGAAAACATGAAGGATGCTACAAAGGTGTGGACAATAACAGTATGCTTGTAAAGGTACACTGTGAACATAAAACCACATCAACTATACAAACTGGAGTCTAACTCACACGGGCCCGAAGCGTTGCGAGGTTTAAAATTTGATTGAGACCTCTTCTTCAGGGACTGGTGGTGAGATATGTGACTATCTATATATTTACAAAAAGAACAAAACATCTTAAAGCAAATTCATGGTATGATAGCATCATATATATTTATGTAGCATGAAAGTCAAAATTGATTCAACATTATTAAGTGATATGCTCACCATTTTACTCCTGAACCCACAATTTGAAAGCATCAAGCGCAGCCGTATAGATGTGATCCTAGGGTAAAAGGTTAGCATGCTGGGAAATGAAGTGCTGTGTCACTACCTGGAGGGAAGCCTGCACGCTCTGTTTTTAACGTGAGGTAACATCTTCCCACTGTTGCTCCCATTTGAAAAAGGCATGCGGTTACATCCAGCTTCTCTGAGCCATCTGCGGCAGAAGCCCTGTCCAGAAGAGTCTGCTGTAGCTTCCAGGCCAGGCCCCTATTAGTATTAGTGTAGTGTGACATCAGTCATCATGACGTTATGTGCGTGTTTCTCATGTGGGACACACTGGTGATTTCAGTGGACTGCCCTATGCATGGCAAAGAAGCTCATACAACTTTTTTGGGCATTGAGCATTGTCTTGCACACTCATAAAAACGCCTCTTGCTTGACAAATTTTGAGTGCCATTAACAATGAATGGCACCAAAAACGTAACACGAGTTTGTCTAGCATTTTCTGAACATGGGCAGAGAAAATTGAGTACTGTCCGTGATACTTTTTTTTATTTGAACTAACATATCATTTTTCATGGACGATCTTTCAGGGTGTGTCCCCTTCAAGGTCCAAGCAGATCAGTACTGCTTGGACCTTGAAGAAGGGGACACACCCTGAAAGCTCGTCCATGAAAAAGTACTCAATTTTCTCTGTCGCAATTGCACTAATACGGCTACAATCACCTCAAGCCTGAACATGGGCAAAATCCTGGGATGTTGCAAGCATTCACACTCTACACTGGTGTGAATGCGGGCTATGGCTGGGTTCACAGCAGGGGTCTGGTGTGTCCCTGTTCTCTGTTTCAGGGACAAATCAGGGACGAATGTTTGCCTGAATTCGGCCCTAAACCGGGCCAAAGACGCACAGGACTCCTGTACAAGCTGCTCCGCAGCCGCCATGGAGATGTGTGAGCCGTTTCCCTAGAGAGTCAGTCACTATCTCCTGGCATGCAAATTGGATGCAGGGAAACCCGTATCCAATTCACATAAGTGTGAATCCAGCCTTACAGTGGTTCTAAAGGCTGGAATTTTTTTTTCTTAATGTATTCCCTGCATTAAGATAAAAAATGTCCCATTGTATATATCACCCCCTGACCACCCTGTCTCAATCCAGCACTGTGCAGCAGCACTGCTCTCTCTTCCTCTTCTCACAGGACTTAGTGAGAGCTGCAGGAACCATGGGCTCCTGCTGCTGTCAATCAAATTCTGCACCAGCAGGGGATCCCAGAAGAGGAGGATCCAGGCTGCTTTGTACAATACTATTGCATAGAGCAGGTAAGTATAACATGTTTGTTATTTTAGAAAATAAAATTTGAGTTTTACAATTAAAGATGCACTGAAATTTTGGCGGGGGCGAAACATATTTGAGGAAAATGGTGTTTCCAGCATTTTGCCGACAGAGAAAAATGTGCTGATAATGGCACCATGAACACACGCGATTTTGCCGTGCTTATGGTGTGTTTTTCATAGGTCATGTGACTCAAAAACATAACACGGTTGCATTATTGATGGGTTCTTGCTGCGTTTTCAATGGGGAGGTGTTTTTTGGTGCCTTTTTTTTAAATGATCAAAAATTAAGCAAGCAAGATTTTTAACATCAAAACAGAAGCACAACGGACCAGTGTGAAGACATACATAACATTTAAAGGGATGCATTTTTATTGCACTAAAGGTTCCAAGAATGGCCGACAATAAATTTAAATTCATTATATTAATTAAAAAGGTAAATATAATACAATTATATATAAAAATATATATTTAAAAAAAAAACTAACTGTCATTTTCGATTTTGGCCAAGTACATCCTGAATTTTCAGTTTCGGCACCAAAATTTCCATTCAGTGCACCTCTATTTACAATCACTTTAAAGATACCATATCAGTTCTTATTGATGCATGCAGCCTTAAAGTGGTTTTAATCCTAAAACCAAAAATGTAATATATTGAAGCTTACCAATCATTAGATGTGGTGCCTGCATTAGTTTTCTTTTTTTTAGGCTTTTCTCCTCTTTTTTTCACCTGGTGATCTGACCAGTAACACACCTCCTGTTTTAGAGTGCCCCGCACTCTGCATGAGGGAGCATAGGGGAGCCAGCAGCATTGTCAGTCTGGGGGAAGGGGAGTGTTTGATGTACTTTTTGACACAGATTTAGATCCACTAATAAATTGAAGCCATTTTTTTTTCCTTTTGGGATAAAGGTTTTACATAATTAAATAAAAACCGATCACTGTAAGCACGTCTGCTAGTGTTGCATGGTTTGTCTCATGTCTGTAACTGATACATTCTGCTGGAGAGCTTGTTCTGTTGAAAAAACAGGCTTACTAGCCAGACCACTAGGTGAAAATAGAAGAAAAAAGCCTAAACAAGAAAATGAATGCAGCCATCACATCTAAGAATTTGAAAAGCTGCAATATAATAAAAAAAATTGCTTTTGGGTTTAATATCTTGATTTAAGATAGTAAAGTGCACCTTGCTTCAAAATAAATATATTCCAAGGTTTAATCAATCATACAAAAAAACCTCCACAGTAATACAAAAAAAATTATACCTAAATCAAAAAATGTGTATAACCCATGGCATAAACTACAATGCATGCCAAATCAGAAATAAACACGCAAATACATAACACATGTTGTAAACTACAACACGTTAAAACACCATGACTTCATGTGCAAACAAATACATTTTTTTAACCATAAAATAAATGTCTCTTTAAATATATTCATAAAGTGATGTGAAGACTATCATAAAGACATCCTAATAATGTATAGTTCCAACAGGTAAAACTCCCACGATGTGTTAAAACATCTTCACTGAAGCTTTCAATCTTCATAATAATGTGAGCAAACACCACCGCTGTGCACAGATGGGTGTACCCTCACCTTAAGGGTTGAACCTAACTGCATTACACAGAGGTCAAACAGTGTTTATAATGTGTCCCACGCACCCTACCAATGCTTCTGGAAATATAACCTGCTTCCACGTGCCCAGATGTTAATGTGGCACTTAGGGAACAAAAGTAGCGGGGAACTCTATAGTGTAAAACTATAAGATTTTATTCAAAAAAACAAAAATATATGCACTCACAGGACATCTCTTTAAGAAAAAGCTCTCACTCAATAGCAGAGAAGATAACAAGCCTGTGGTCCAAAATGTTGTAGAGGCTCCATCCAACGTGATGGCTTGAGAAAGTCTGGTATGGATGCAACATGTCAGGTGGGCGTCATCACATTGGGTCAAGCCTCGGTACCATCTTGGATCACAGACTTGTTTTTTTCTCTGCTATTGAGAGCTTTTTCTTAAAGAGATCCCCTGTGAGTGCATATATTTTTTGGCACCAGGATTACCAGAACTAGTATGCCAGTTGGAAGATTTCTCTGACGGAGACTCTTTACCACGTGATTAGCCGTGTCCAATCACGGCTGATCACAGTGTAAACAGGAAGAGCCGGTGATCAGCTTTTCCTCACTCGCGTCTATCAGACACAGGTAGAGGAGAGCCGACCGGCTGTTCCTCTGACAGGGGGGGTCTGTGCTGATCGATTATCACCAGGGACGCCACTAGGCCCACCAGGGATGTCACCACCAGGTATGCCACCCTAGACCACCAGGTATGCCAATCAGTGCTCACAATGGATGCCAATCAGTGCCCACAATGGGCATCACTGATTGGCAGGCATTATTGTTTGGCACTGATTGGCATTCATCAGTGCCACTTATTAGTGCCCATCCGTACCGCCTATCAGTGCTGCCTGTGAGTGCCCATCCATACCGTCAATCAGTGCCCATCTGTGCCGCCTATCAGTGCCGCATATTAGTGCCCATCAATGCCACCTCATCAGTGCAACCCCATCAGTGCCCATCAGTGAAGGAGAAAACTTACTTATTTACAAAATTTTGTAAATGAAACAAAACTTTCTGTCTTTTTTTTATTTGTTTAGCAGAAAATAAAAATCCCAGAGGTGATCAAATACCACCAAAAGAAAGCTCTATTTGTGGGAACAAAATGATAAAAATTTAGTTTGGGTACAGTGTAGCATGACCACGCATTGGTCATTCAAAGTGCGACAGCGCTGAAAGCTGAAAATTGGTCTGGGCAGGAAGGTGTACAAGTGCCCTGTATTGAAGTGGTTAAAGGAAGTTGAAAAATAATAAACTTACTAGTAAGATCACAAGGTGAAAAGAAAGGAAAAAGCATAAAAAAGATAGCTAATACAACCACTGTTTTTGAGTTTTTTACTGCTATAAAGAAGATATATAATTATGCTTTTTTGCTACCCTTCTGCGCCATTTGAAACAACTTACATGTAGCACTTTGTCCCATGTTGCTAAGTGCTTTTCTAACCATAGTTATGAGGTCGGGACCAATCCACCCTTTCTGCTACTTATCTTGGTCGTGAACACTTTCCAAAGACAATCAGCGGCAAGAGTAATGCAGAGGGAGGGGGCATGTCAGGCTCTACAATTTTCTTGCTACTTCCTGCCTGTGGAAAGTGCTCACCACCGAAACAAGCTGCACTTATGAATCAGCAGTCTTCTTGAAAGCTCTTGTTGGCTTGGCTGTAGCAGGAGAGAAAGGGGCGTGTTATCCGTAAATTATATTTAAGATTTCATATCTCATAGATATGATGTGGGTTAAATGAGAATTCTTTGACCAAGAGTGAAAGCTTTAAATATAATAACATTTATTAATGAATTAATGACTTGTATAGCGCTGCAAATGCGAACTGAATCGCCTCAAGGCGCTTGGTCCGTCCTGTGTAGTCCAGCTTGTTAGAAGAGGTAGGTCTTGAGTTTTTTCCTGAAGGCCTGGTGGTTTTCTTCCATACGGATGTTGGTCAGTAGAGTATTTCATAGTCATGGTCCTTGGACTGCGAATCTTCGTTCTCCCTTTGATTTGTAGCGGGATTTGGGAATGTGGAGGAGGTTTTGGTTGGTTGATCGAAGACTGTGATTAGGTAAGTAGCGTTTTATTTTCTCGCATAGGTATTGAGGAGCATTTCCTTGTAGACATTTGTGGGTGAGGCAGAGGGTCTTGAATGTGATCCAATCGTTTACGTTTAGCCAATGCAGGCTCCTCAGGGAGGGGGAAATGGATACCCAGGGTTTTTTCCTGTTATCAGTCTTGCTGCGGTGTTTTGGATGAGTTGTAGGTGTGCAATCTGGTATTTAGGTAGTCCGGTGTAAAGGGAGTTTGCATAGTCGAGTCAGGAATTAATGATAGTTCCAACTACTGCTGCTTTGTCCTCTTTTGGAATGAAAGGGATGAGTCTATGTAGCAGGCGAAGCAGACGGTGGGATCCGCTGACTACTGATCCAATTTGTGCAGCCATTGATATTTCTGAGTCAAAAATGACTCCGAGACTTTTGGCTTTGGTGCTTGGGGCGATGGTCTGTCCAAAGATGGTGGGCGGTGTCTAAGGGTTCTTGTATTTTGGTAGAAGAAGCTCTGTTTTGGATACGTTGAGTTTGAGGTAGCTAGTGGTCATCTAGTCGTCTATCAATGTGAGGCATTTTTCCAGTTGCTGATAAATGGTCTTTTGTCCGGTGATGCGAAAGTAGAGTTGCGTGTCGTCAGCGTATGAGTGGTAGCAGAGGTCCGATTTTCTGATGATTTTAAGGAGAGGACGGATGTAGATGTTGAAGAGCACTAGTGATAAAGGTGACCCTTAAAGGACTCTATACGAAATTGCGCGGGTTTCAGAGGTGAAGGCTCCCAGTTTTACTGTTTGAGAACGATTTTCTAAGAAGCATGCGAACCATTGTAGCTCTGAATCTGTGACTCCTGCTACTTCTGTGAGGCGGATGAGTAGGGTGTTGTGGTCCACTGTATCGAACGCTGCACTGAGGTCTAACAGTACCAGGAGACTTGATTCTCTGTCATCTGCTGCTTCAAGGGCATCGTCCCATACTTTGAGAAGTGCCTTTTCTGTCCCGTGGCCTGGGCGGAAGCCTAAATACAGAGGGTCCAAGAGTTTGTTTGTGTCCAGGCGGAGTTTTAGCTGTTGTACGACTGCTTTCTCCATAATCTTGGAGATGGTGTTAAGGCTTGTTATCGGTCTGCGGTAGAGCTGCATGATTCTGGCTAAAATGAGAATCAAGATTTTTTTGCTTAGAGGATAGATCACGATTCTCTCACGATTCTCGCGGCGTAACATCATCTTTCACATTAAAACAAAAAAATTGTGCTAACTTTACTGTTCCTTTTTTTTTTACATTTATTGAAGTGTGTTTTTTCCCAAAAAATTGCATTTGAAAGACCGCTGGGCAAATACAGTGTAACATAAAATATTGCAGCGATTGCCATTTTATTCCCTAGGGCCTCTGCTAAAATATATATATATATATATATATATATATATATAATGTTTGGGGGTTCCAAGTAATTTTTTTAGCAAAAAATATTGATTTTACCTTAAGAAAGAAGTGTCAGAAAAAGATTTAGACTTTAAGTGGTTAAACGTTGTTTAAAACTTGGCAAATTGCCCAGGTTATTTGTTTACACAGAAAAGTTTATCCCTTTGATCTAAGAAGGAAGTTAGTTACAATGTTTCAAGTTCTAAACTTGGCAGACTGCCCAGATGCTTTCTTTTGACAGCTGAGTGAGCAGATAATCTCTCCACTTGTTTATATAAAAGAATCGGCAAACTCAGCAGGACAGATCGTCAGAGGGGGTGAATCGAGATCACGATTTTTTAACGATTAATTGTGCAGCTCTAGTCTGTGGTAGTTGGGGTCTTTAGGGTCGAGGTTGGGTTTCTTTTGAAGGGGTTTGACGATGCCTTGCTTGAGGTTGATTGGGACAGTCCCTTCTTTGGATGACTGATTTATGAGATGTGTTATAGTAGGAGCCAGGATGTCAGAACATTCTTTCAGGAGTTTTGTGGGAAAGATGTTGTTTGGTGATGTACTGTCTCTGAGGCTTCTGATGATGTTTTTGGTGATGTCAGTGGTGATTGGGATTAGCGAAAAATTCAGTGCTTGTGTGATGTTCGTATCGATTTCCTCTTTTTTGCTTTGGTTGAATGAGGTTGGTTGTTTTTTTTGGGGATGAGTGTTCTATGTTTTGGAGCCACTGAGTCTGCTGTTTGTAGTAATGCCTTTTTTATGGAGTTAAGTGTATGTTCATTTGAGTGGTTTAAATTCAAATTGCTATTTTGTTTGATAATGTGGTTTTGAAGAGTTTGGAGTGTAGTTTCTTCTGAGTTCTAGACCAATGAGTTGTTATTGCTTGATTCCGTTTTTGGAGGGTGGTGTTGGTGGCGATTTTAAATTTGATAGCATGGTGGTCCTTCCAGGGTAGTGGTACGTTGCCGAATATGTTGACGTCCATATTTTGTTTGAAGATGAGGTCTAAACTATGCCCTGAACCATGTATAGGAGCATTTATCAGTTGCTGGAGACCTAGTTCTTCCAGTTGGTTTATGCAGGCGGTGGCGATAGGGTCTAGGGTCGAGTTTGCCCAGAAGTCCCCAAGTACCAGAAAGTTTTTGGTTTTCCGGGTGTGTATTGAAATGAATTCCGTCAAGGGTGTAAGGAGATTAGTCTTCGGTTCTGGTGATCTGTAGCATAGTAGTATGTGAATGGTGTCTTGGGGTGTTGTTTGAAGATGAAGGGAGAGTGTCTCCATGAAAGGCACTGAATTCTGTAAAGTTGGTTTGGTGAGTGCAAGGTGAGATTTGAAGATAACTGCAAGACCTCCTCCTTTTTTTCCTATTCTATGCTCAGTTAGGATCCTGTATTTCTCAGGCACCAATTCGGTTAGGATGGCGTGGCAGCCGGGTGTTAGCCAGCTTTCTGTGATGAAAAGGCAATCTATGTTGTTTTCGATGATGAAGTCGTGGATTTCCAGTCTGTGCTTGTCTGCAGATTTATTAGGAAGTAGTCTAGCTAATACACAAACATCTATCTATAGTCTTACACCAAAGAAGAAAATATTAGGTTAAAATAAAAGAATTACATGAAGGAATACAGAGTATATTCCCTAAAACCGTAATCTACACACATATTTAGTTACAAGTAAAGGGCATACCTTTCCCCTAATTACCCTTTCTTACCAAGGCCCCAACCTGATGGCTGGTCTCCCCCCAAGGGAGCGTTTTTCTCCCAGCTAGTCTGTGTATATCAATCCAGGCCGATGCCTCATTGGTTGGCATAGCATGACTTCTGATTGGTTAGCTTCCCTCTACTTTGCCTAAGTCCGCCCCCCTTCATGCTAATCCTTGTGAGCCCAAGATTTACTTGAATGGTCCCGGGAAGTTTAAGTATTGAATCCAAGGTGGGCCTACCTTCATTGCATATCCCAGCATAGGATCCTTTGAAGTGAGTTTGTGTACCACAATGGAGTTTGAAACCCATTGTTTGTACACAAAAGCCTGGGCACCGACTTGTCTGGAGATATATGTGAAGATTAATATGTTCTGGCCTGCATAGATACAAGCTAAATGTAATATATTCCTAATTACAATATTTTACAGCTATTAATGGAGATTTCACAAACTCATAAGGCAACAGATGGCCCCTTGTGGCCAGTTGCGAATATGAGACTCGGCCACACCTGAAATAATGGTTTATGTGTAATCTCTCTTAATATTTGGAACTTTTGGCTTTGCCTTCTGAAACAAAAACAAAACTATGAGGGATAAAAAAACTTTTAAACTCTCCATCTCTACAGTCCATATTTCTATATATACCAGTATCGGTAGTCATTACTTGTTCTGGATGTCATAAGTCCATAATAAAGATCATAAGAGACAGCACCAAAACAAGAAGGGAAAAAAAAACATGAGGATCCTTGTTCTCAACAGTCCAATAATAACAGTACGAAAGTCCATAAGGCGAATCTGGTCCTGTTGCCCTTGCTCCTGGAACACCCTTCCCTGATGAGTCCAATTGGATACAGCATACAGTAACTGCCTGGGGACCAGCTTTCCTGGCTTTCTGAGATTATACTTTACTAATGTGGACAAAGGTAGAGAAAGAAACACGAGTACATTTAAGACATATGCATTCAGATGAATGCTTGTCTGGTAAGTCTGAGCAGTAAGGACCTTTGATTAGAATTGCCATAGATATACTGCGACATAATAATGAGACCCCTTTCCCAGTGACATGTGTAACAATTTGAATGGTTACGCCCTTCAGCCAGATGTCTGATCTCTATCCCCCATAGTTATATGCCTGCATGTAATTCTGCCCCACCTTCTGTGGAATACCACGGTGTGTGTGTGTATGACCCTTCAAGTGTCCAGGGGAATCTTGTTGCCATCGCAACTCACCACTAATTCCTTTTACTGAAGCTGTGTTCAGTTCTACAAACCCTGAGGGGCTAAAACCTTGGCGGGTGCGAAACATTTGTGCATATAGCTCCGTCCTTGGCTACCGTGTGTAGCTAATGTACGAGTCCTGCCTTTAGCAGGCTATGAAAGAAGTCATCACTTTAAGAGTTCTCAGTGCAGATTAAGCAGTGACGCCTACGCAGACAAAAATAACTTGATTTCAGAATACGGATAAGTGTGATGTCACCAGTCACTAGTGGCTTCAGGAACAATCAAACTAAATTACTCTTAAGTACAATTGTACTATACTCCCTGCTATTTACAATCACTACGAGTCTCACAAGTGCCAGTATATCTATTTGATATTCACTCAATGCTCTTTGAACTTAGTTATGGCACCAAAAAAAGAAAACTGACCAACAAAAAAAAAAAATGACCAATGACCACATATGATGACTGTCCAATATTAGAATTGTAGAGAGGATTGTATGTCACATATACAAAGAAAATAGTCACATGACTGTTGCTAACACCCAGGTGTTACTGTCATAGTTGGTAATATCTACAATGACATACATTTATATAAAACAATTATCCAATGTCGAAAGAGAGAAGAAAAAAAAACTGTTGTCCCATCCCCAAAATGCTATAGGGAAGCTTTAATATTCTATATCAACATTTTTAACTGTTTTAAATGTACTACATTAACTGTGTCCCATAGGGGACAGGTCTGTAACAAAAACGTTATGATAGATGTACTTTAAAGGGTTAGTTCACTTTTACAGAAAAAATTTAAATTTGAACTAAGAACTAACAGCAGACAACCTCCCTCCCCGACACTCACTCTACTTACCTCCTTTACTTTCCTAACATGACCAAATCAGAATCCACCTTGTCCATCCCCAAAGCACTGATGGAGCAGCTGTGGGGGTGCTGGCAGCTCAGCAACCCCCAAGGTAAGTAGAGGAAGTATCCGGAGGGGGGTGTCTGCTGTTAGTTCACCTTTACAATTTTTACAATTCTTTTTCTAAAGGTGAATTAACACTTCAAGCCATAGTGGAAAATCATCAGTTTGGTGTCTTTTGTTCTGTATCTGACAGATTTGCAGAAACTACATAAAATCCGATATGTAACTAGTACAGTACTTTGTGTCTGCATGCTACAAATATTTATTCAATATATTTGTGCTCAGTAAATTGTGAATTATTTTTTAACGTTAAGCCAGGTGATGACAGACTCTGTGAAAACATCTTACTTACCAGTCAATCAATTCATTCTACATCCAAGCTTTTTCATCCAAATTTGTTTTACACGTATTTCTTTTAAACTAAAAACTGTAATCTGAAATTGTTGGTTATGTGGCACAAAATGATTTATTAGCAAAATTGTAGCCTTTATCTCAGTACTATTACTTTAAAAGGAACTTTTTATGTTCAATCTGAATTTATTGAAAACGTTCTTAACAGTATAAAAAGTATGCAAAAAAAGGGGGTACAAATTAAAAATAAATGCAGTACATAAAGTGCCAGTCCGAATTCTTAATACAATTTCATTACAAGAAATGGTAGTTGAAGACAAAGGAAGCACTGATAAAGCATGATATCAAACTTTAACAGTAGATGAAATATTACAAATACATACAATTTGTACAGTCGCTGGTATAAACTGTCTGCCAGCCTGCCTCTGTCTTCACAGTAAGGCCTCATTCACAATGCAGCATTTAGGCATGTTTGGCGTTTTCAAATGTTATGCAGGGGGACATGTCTGGCACTGCAGGATCTGAGTCCCTGGCGGCTTAGTGTGTTACTGATGGTAGCCTTTGTTACGTTGCTCCCAGCTCTCTGCAGGTCATTCACTAGGTCCCCCCGTGTGGTTCTGGGATTTTTGCTCACCGTTCTTGTGATCATTTTGACCCCATGGGATGAGATCTTACTTGGAGCCCCAGAACGAGGGAGATTATCAGTGGTCTTGTATGTCTTCCATTTTCTAATTATTGCTCCCACAGTTGATTTCTTCACCCCAAGCTGCTTGCCTATTGCAGATTCAGTCTTACCAACCTGGTGCAGGTCTACAATTTTGTTTCTGGTGTCCTTCGACAGCTCTTTGGTCTTCACCATAGTGGAGTTTGGAGTGTGACTGTTTGAGGTTGTGGACAGGTGTCTTTTATACTGATAACAAGTTCAAACAGGTGCCATTAATACAGGTAATGAGTGGAGGACAAAGGAGCCTCTTAAAGAAGAAGATACAGGTCTGTGAGAGCCAGAAATCTTGCTTGTTTGTAGGTAACCAAATACTTATTTTCTACCATAATTCGCAAATAAATTATTTAAAAAATCAGACATTTGATTGTCTGCATTTGTTTCCACATTTTGTCTCTCATAGTTGAGGTATACCTATGATGACAATTACAGACCACTCTCATCTTTTTAAGTGGGAGAACTTGCACAATTGGTGGCTGACTAAATACTTTTTTTTCCCCACTGTACAGTGCCTTGAAAAAAGCATGCATACCCCTTGAAATTGTCCACATTTTGTCATATTACAACCAAAAAACGAAAAGGTATTTTTTTGGAAATGGTTTTCCAAATTTTTTACAAATAAATATCTAAAAAGTGTGGCCTACATTTGTATTCACCCCCTTTACTTTGATACCCATAACTAAAATCTAGTGGAACCAACTGCCTTCAGAAATCACCTAATTAGTAAATAGAGTCCACCTGTGTGTAATTTAATCTCAGTATAAATACAGCTGTTCTGTGAAGCCCTCGGAGGTTTGTTAGAGAACCTTAGTGAACAAAGCATCATGAAGGCCAAGAAACACACCAGACAGGTCAGGGAAAAGGTTGTGGAGAAGTTTAAAGCAGGGTTAGGTTATAAAAGAAATATCCCTAGCTTTGAACATCACACGGAGCACTATTCAATCCATCATCCGAAAATGGAAAGAGCATGACACAACTGCAAACCTACCAATACATGGCCGTCCACCTAAACTGCCAGGCCAGTTGTAACTCTGGAGGAAACTGGAGGCCCATTGTAACTCTGGAGGAGCTGCAGAGGTCCACAAATCAGGTAGAAGAATTTGTCCACAGGACAACTATTATTCGCGCACTCCACAAATCTGGCCTTTATGGAAGAGTGGCAAGAAGAAAGCCATTGTTGAAAGAAAGCCATAAGAATTTCCATTTGTGAGAAGCTATGTGGGGGACACAGCAAACATGTGGAAGAAGGTGCTCTGGTCAGATGAGACCAAAATTGAACTTTTTGGCCTAAAAGCAAAACATGTGTGGCAGAAAACTAACACTGCACATCACCCTGACCACACCCATCCCCATCGTGAAACATGGTGGTGGCAGCATCATGTTATGGGGATGCTTTTCTTCAGCAGGGATAGCGAAGCTGGTCAGAGTTGATGGGAATGTGAATGGAACCAAATACAGGGCAATGTTAGAAGAAAACCTGTTAGAGCCTGCAAAAGACATGAGACTGGGGCAGAGGTTCATCTTCCAGCGGGACAAAAACCCTAAACATACAGCCAGAGCTACAATGGAATGGTTTAGATCAAAGCATATTGTGGTAGTGTGGTACCCCACCAGTGTATGGACGCAGGATTCTCAACCAGGCAGGTTGAGGGACTCCAGTTTATTTGCTTATTTGGGAGGAAACTGGCTTTTCAGTTTCCTCTATATTTACTGAAGTCCACTTTGGGACCCGGAGCCTGGGGATTTTGTAGCGATCCGGGTGGGATGAAATCCCCAGTCCTGGGTCCGGGTTTTGAGATCCACCAGTCAGTATGCTGAAAAAAAGCTGAAATGTAAACAAATAATAAATGCACATTTTTTTTCCTGCAAACAGATGTGTATTTATTTATTTATTTTTTACAAAAGGTGAACTTCTCCTTTAGAGCCGCATCATAGTATCAAAGACACTTATTCATCTTGCTTGGATTCAATATACTGCCTATACTTAATTATTTGAGTAGAATCCAATTGTCTTTATTTATTAGACATTTATTTGCTAATCTCAGTCTTTTAAATGATACCAAAAGGTTTTTGTAAATCTGTATGGTATAATATGAAGCAATTTTAATATGAATCATTTTTTTATAGAATATTTAAACCTGTGCAACTTTTAATTTCAACACAGTTTTTCCCTTTACACTACTAAATATTTCTCAGTTTTATATGTTAGTTATATGAAATAGGTAAATGGCCAAAATGATCATCTGTATAATGTATAAAAAATGTGACATGGTTTAAATAAAAAATTAAAAAGAGTTCCCTCGACTAAGATAAGATATCTTCTTTAGTATAGAACCGTTATCTGCACAATACATTTTGCTGGGTTAATTTAACTTTAGTCAAAATGTGGCATAAATAAATGGATAGATTGTCCGTATCAGCTAAATAAAAGGTAAAAGTTTTAGCTCGCTAACCTTAATTCTTTTTTAAACCTTAAAAATATATCCCTCATAATGGTCAGAATCAGGTTTTTTTTCTTTGATCACTTCATTTTCTATGAAAAAAAACCTTTTGCTAGAACCTCTGATTTACTTCTGTATAAGAAGTGCGCTTTTTCTTACTTGGATTTAAATAGTCTGTGTGCTTTATTATTACTCTATAGTGGTTTTTATGTTAGCTCCATTTGCTTTTATCCAGTCACACATTGTCAGGATAGCCACTATTCTTAGGACTTTGCTTTGAAGTCTTGCTGTATAGCAGTACTCTCCAGGGTTTGGTAAAGATGGCTGCCTTTGAGTGTTTAAAGCTGCCTGGTGTAAAAGAGCTCTAAATGGAAATAAAATCCTGTGTGTTTCAAACAGAAAATAAAAATCAAACCCTGAATTTCAAGTGTGATTTATTTTTTATACCATTGCAGACACTTGATGTTTTTTTGAGAGAGCTAAACCGGTGTGCTAAAAGTTTGCAACACCTTATAGGAGATTAAGAGGCCTAGAATGTGCTTTAAATGGAACACCGATACTTTCCTCACTACCTAGTAAGCCACTGTCCCAGAACAACCATGTAGGTGTTAGGTACACCAAGAGCACATGCCTTTTCCAATGACTCAACAAGTAGTGTAGGAAGTATTAGGACTGGAAACCTGCAATGGTAGCTGTTATATTACACTAAAACCTTGATTTGAGAGTAACATGGTTTGAGAGCGTTTTGCAAGACAAGCAAAATTTTTAAATAAATTTCCACTTGATATACAAGCGATGTCTTGATATACAAGTAGTGTCACAACACAACTGAGTATAAAAGAGAAGAGAGGCGCCTCAAAGTGTAGCAATATGATTACATTTAATGAAGGTACAACATTTAGCAACATATTGCTACACTTAGAGGTGCCTCTCTTCTCTTTTATACTCTGTAGCTCCTGATGGATTTTGCTTCTAATCCCCTTGTGGAGGCTTCCATTTGTGGATGGACATTTTATGGTTACACAACCTATCACATTGCTATAATCTTTTTATATGGACTATAAACTGAAGGTTCTATGAATAAATGGTTGCGGAGCTAATCATTTGAGTTTCCATTATTTCTAATGGAGAAATTTGCTTTGATATGCAAGTGCTCTGGATTACAAGCATGTTTCCGGAAAGAATTATGCTCGCATTTCAAGGTTTTACTGTACTTTTAGGACAGATTCCTTTCAAAGTGCCCTGGAAACTGTGGCTGAAGTGCCACAGTGCCCCTGAATTTAGGATTTGTCGCTGTACATATTAGGCTTTGAAAGTGAACCTGTAGCCAGGCTATAAACTTCCAAGTATTAAAAGAGGTAGTATGTTTTTTTTTTCTTAATTTTTTTTCTTTTTTTATAATTCATACTTACCTAGGTCCGATGCTGCATCTGTCCCCCTGTGCCTCTACACTGAGAACCCAGTGATCAAACACCACCGATCACTCAGTTCTCACAGCTCCCCAAGCAGGGAGCTGGTGACTGTCAGTCACAGCTCTCTGCTCTGCCCCCTTCTCGCTCACTGGAGCGCTGAGCTGTGGAGGGGGCGGCCGGCTCAGGGTCTCGGCAGCTCGCTGAGAAGCTGAGCCGGGTGTCAGTCCAGGGATCTAGGCAGATCCCGACTACATGGTCGTAATGATGCAGAGCCTGGACCGACTCTATCTGCTGAAAACAGGTTACAGGAGTTCAAAACGAACTGCACTCCTGTGATCCATAGGAGAATTACAGCCAAACAAGCTTTGGCTGTACTTCTCTTTTAAATTATACCTAAAGTGGTTGTAACCCCCTGAAATATAATATGCACAAAGCATATCCCTCTATAGTGTGTACTTGTCCCAATCCAAAGAACACGAAGTGTCATTTCTGTCTGCTGCCTCATTTCTCTGCTACCAGCATGAGTCACTTCTGACAGGTTTTCCTGACACCAAGAGATAAAAGATGACGGGGGCAGGAACTTTAGCACACAGCCTGTGATTGACAGCCTCAGCTCAGTTCCTGCGCGTAAGGTGAATAGGGGGTGTGTCCCTTCCCTCCAATTTGCTCTCACGGAGCTCTGCAGAGTATAACTTCAGCTCCCTGCTTTCTGAAGTTCAGAAATGCTATTTAAATTCTGGATGTACAGAAGAAATGGCTGCAGATAAACAGGTACAACTTATGTAGGATTTGTTTCATCTCTGTGTATCACCTGAGACTTGTCAGTTCACTGAGTATATGTAAGAGTTTTAAAACAACCCTGCAAGAATTCTGCATTCTGCAGGTTTAAAACAAGTCTTTGCTGACCTCTGCATGCACCGTGAAGAGCGTACACATTATTGCACACTTACCTATGAGAGTGCCTTCTCAGAATGCTGACAGATCCAGTCACCTCTCTGTTCCCCACCAACTTTGCCACGGCTTCTTCTAGGTCCTGTCCCTCTCTTCTTCATCCATTGGGCATCCACTGATTTAACTCTTGCGCATGCGCACTGGAGTTACGCTGTGCCCAGCTCCATTCTCTGCATCTAACACAATGCATACTGTGCACACAAAATGAAAAACTGCTAGAGGAAAGGTCATTTTTTCTTAAGACTAGAGTCACCTGTCTCTTCTGCTAAAAAAAACACTCCACCTCTTAGCAATTTTTATTTAGGGAGCTTAGTTCTTTTCCTCTCAGCTCACTTTGCTCCCCCCACCCAGAGCATGAACTCATTGTTTACATTAGAGATTAGTAAGCTGGATGTGTCACTGTTGGGTTTATTGAGGAGGCCATGTCTAGCCTAAATGTGGCAATTTGCCCTATTTTAGCTAATCCTTCTAAGCTCTTCTGTGAGGCCGCTGTTCAATCTATTTATAACCAATCACATCTGATGAGATATATTGTTTGGTGTTCTTTTGTCCATTGAAAATAATGATTAACTTAGGCCAGGTGATCTACTGCACATTTTCTACTGACCTATCACTTTTGTTGGGTTACGTTCAAGCAGTACATTGGTATTCCTTCCTAGTAATTGTTGATGCAGGGCATTGAGCTTCTTCATCGACCTCTATCCCTTAAAGCCCAACTCCAGTAAGACGAAAACGTTTCCCTTGCCGTGGGACTACGCTTGCACGGCAAGGTTTAAAGTGATAGCAAATGCAATTATTTTTTAATTAAAATAAAAGATGTTATACTTACCTGCTCTCTACAATGGTATTGCACAAAGCTGTCCTTTACCTCCTCTTTTGCAGTCCCTGCCAGCACTGTCCCCTCCTCCTTTCCTGCAGTTGCCCCCTCAGCGAGCCTTGTGCCCGCTCCATAGAAACATACAGCGTGGCTCGGCCACGCACTCTGCTCCCTCCTCTCAGGATTTGACTGACAACACCAAGAGGTTATGGCTCCCAGTGCTCTCAAAGTTTCCTGTAAGACAAAGAAGAGAGAGCAGTAGTGGGGAGGTTTTTTTTCACCTTAAACACTCACCGAATGGCTCACGCCCGATATACGTCGGCAAAGCGGTTCATTCCCGCGAATCGCCGTTTGGGTAAGTCTGTACCTTTAAGGGTGATGGCAGGCGTGCCCGTGCCGCCAGAAGGGCGCACGCCCGCTGCACAGCGGGGAACCCGATGTGCATGGCCGGCAGGCACAATCGCCGCCGGCCACCCGCGATCACGTGCACGAGAGCAGGAATAGGGATTTGTGTGTGTAAACACACAAATCCCTGTTCTGTCACAGGAGAGGAGACACATTGTTTGTTCCTACTAAGTAGGGACAACGATATGTCTCCTCCCCCCAGTCAGTCACATCCCCATACTGTTAGAAACACTAACTAGGGAACACATTTAACCCCTTGAGCGCCCCTAGTGTTAACCCCTTCCCTGCCAGTGACATTTATACAGTAATCAGTGCATTTTTATATCCCTGATCGCTATATAATGTCAATTGCTAAAAATTGCAGATCACCACCATTACTAGTAAAAAAAAGAAAAAAATCCTAAAAATGCCATAAATCTTTCCTATAGTTTGTAGATGCTATAACTTTTGCGTAAACCAATCAATAAACGCTTATTGCATTTTTTTTTTATCATATTTATCATAGCAAAAAGTAAAAAATATTTTTTTTCTTAAAATTGACGCTCTTTTATAGTTTATAGCGCAAAAAATAAAAACCGCAGAGGTGATCAAATACCACCAAAAGAAAGCTCTCTTTGTGGGAAAAAAAGGACATCAATTTTGTTTGGGTACAGCGTAGCACGACCGCGCAATTGTCAGTTAAAGCGACGCAGCGCCATATTGCAAAAAATTGCCTGGCCAAATCTTCCTGTCTGTAAGTGGTTAAAGTGGATGTATACCCGATTCATGAAATTTGACCTAGGCACATATATCTGTAATGTTTTCTTATTTCCAACCCTTAAGTGTGTTTCTGCTGTTTCGTTTCTCCAAGACAGGAGATAAAAGCATCTGAAAATATGTGTCGGGGGAGGTTGCTATACATAGATTAGCAGAGAGCTTGTCTTGTCACAGCACAGCTCGGAAAGTATCTTCATTCTTCTACCCATTTGGGGGCGGGGGGGTGTTCCTCTCCTGCAATCAGCTGTCCCCAGTGTAAGCCAAGACTACACAACTACAGCTGAATGAGGAAGTGAAAATTCCAACACGATGTAAGAATTCTAAGAATATAGCAAGTTGAAGACAGCAGATATACATGTAAAACTTGTAGAGAGATTTGTTTAATCTCTGTGTATCATCTGAGGCTATTCACTTCGCTGGGTATATGTGAGGGTATACATCCAGTTTAATACATGGAATGCTCTAAAACGATTGTAAAGGTAACACTTAAAAAAAATAACATGTCTATACTTACCTGCTCTGTGCAATGAAATTGCAGGGGGCGCCCATGAACCTACTCTTTTTGGTTCCCCCGCCGGTGCTTCTGGCCCCCCTCTCTGTCCAGTGCCCCCATGGGAAGCCGCTTCCCATGGGGGCACTGCTGCGTCTATTGACACAGCGAAACTTGGCCCTCTTTCCCCCCCGCTCCCTCATCACTGCTTTTGATTTACAGCACTGGGAGCCAATTGCTCCTGGTGCCCCAGTAAAGCAAGCAAGACCCACGAGTGAGGGGAAAGAATGGCTGCAGAAGTGCACCAGGCTGGATTGAATGAGGGCTCAGGTAAGTAAAAGGGGATGCTGATGCCTAAACATTTTTTACCTTAATGCAAGGAATGCATTAAGGTAAAAAATCTTTAGGCTGTAGAACTGCTTCAACGTAAAGCATTTATTTTTACTTTAGAAGCACTTTAACTGCTTGTTTAGGTTTAGGGGACAGTAAAAGCACTTTATTTATCTGATCCTCTGCTCCACCAAAAGACTGTTTTCCCTGCATTGGTCTTGATAATGTCAGAGCCTTAGACCACTGGAGCATAGGGGAGAAGAAGCTGTGGGGACTAGTCTAACAACACAGAGGAGCCAGCAGGAGCAAAGAATCGGGTAAATAAAATATGTTGCAGACAGGCTCCATCACACATTTTCCATGGGATTTTCCGACACACAAAGTTTGAGAGCAGGATATAAAATTTTCCGACAACAAAATCCGTTGTCGGAAATTCCGATCGTGTGTACACAAATCCGACGGACAAAGTGCCACGCATGCTCAGAATAAATAAAGAGATGAAAGCTATTGGCCACTGCCCCGTTTATATTCCCGACGTACGTGTTTTACATCACCGAGTTCAGAATGATCGGATTTTCCGACAACTTTGTGTGACCGTGTGTATGCAAGACAAGTTTGAGCCAACATCCGTCGGAAAAAATTCTAGGATTTTGTTGTCGGAATGTCCGAACAAAGTCCGACCGTGTGTACGGGGCATTAGACTTTAAGTAGCCTCCATCTAACAAATTATTAGCATTGTGACCCTAAAAACGTGTTATTATGCTTAAAGCTAATCTCCGAGATAAGCAAATATTGTCTAATTGCAAGAGAGGTGTGTATTCTTGTTTGAGTCTTGGTGCTATGATATGTACTGCACACTGATGATGTTACTTTTACAAGGTAATATTAGGGTTTGCAAAGGCATTTGGTGCACACAGTGTGAATTTACAGTATATCCTTTGTGGCTATTGAGGAATATTTTGTATATAAAAAAATTTGTGTCTGGAGTTCAGTTTTAAAATACTAATGCACAGTAAACAATAGGTTTTCCTGTTTATTTATGAACCTCTATATATGTCGCCTTTCATTCTAATTTCTTTAATGACCTTATTTCTAGTTATGACTAAACTCATTTTATGTCTTTTTTTTTTAAAGAATGCTCCTGATCAGATTTCTTTCCGGGTTGGTGGTGGGCTGATGGTGGTGGAACAGATTCTGCAAACTGCGACACCTGTGTGTAACCCCAGCACATCTTCCCGCATCCCTTTCAAGTATGTATTCAGCGCATTCAGTATGAGAAAATGTGTATTTTCTGAAACTTGAATGATAGTGGATTTTTATTACCAATGGTATTCTGTTTGGAAACCATTCTCTGAATGGCACCTGTGCCAAGTGGCCAAACTCCTGTGTCCAGAATGCAGCAGGGCAGCTGCTCGCGCGGGACCCAGAAGCTAGTCCTTTCTCCCACTGAATTGGGAAGTACTCGTGACAAATGCCATTCTGTCAGGCTGAGGAGGAGTCTATGGGAGCTTAATAGTCCAGATAACATGATCACAGACAGGCTTCCCATCAACATCCTGGAACTTAGGACCTCTCACCTGTATCTCCAACATAGGACTCATCAACTTCAAGAGGCTCGGTTGGGCACAACAAATGGCAAGTACCCCAACCTATAACTGGCCTTAACAGGAAGGATTACATGGAAGGGTGACGCATGTCAAACAACAACAAAGAAAAAGTCCCAGCTCAGCTTACCAGCCACCCTGCAACAAACTGACTTTCCTATCTAACAGTTCACTTTAAAGACAGGGGTTTCGTTTGCACACATTTAAAATACATGCGTAAGTTGCAGATGCCACGTCATGGCACCCCGGTATTATCTGCCAGCCTAACTATAAATTTTGAGAGCCTCAATAGTAGAAGCACATAAATAATAATGGATAGATTGAGGGCAGGCATGCCTGGAAGGAGCCCATCCATCCTTAACCACTTGCTTACTGGGCACTTATGTCCCCTTCCCAACCAGGCCAATTTTCAGCTTTCAGTGCTGTTGAACTTTCAATGACAATTGGACAGTCAAGCAACACTGTACCCATGTGACATTTTTATCATTTATTTGAGACAGATATAGAGCTTTCTTTTGGTGGTATTTAATCACCACTGGGTTTTTTTTATTTTTTGCTAAATAAATGAAAAAGACAGAAATTTTATTTTATTTTTTATTTTTATTTTTTTATTTTTTTCTGTTATAACATGTTGCAAATAAGCCATTTTCTCCTTCCTTGATGAGGCAGCACTGATGAGGTGGCACTGATAGGAAGCACTGATGGGCACTGATAGGCGGCACTGATAGGCAGCACTGATGAGGAGGCACTGATATGGCTGTACTGATGATCAGGGCACTAATCATGAGACTACCAAAGAATTGTGGGGTGCAATGTAGAGTCCAGTGTCAGAAAGTTGGGTCTCCATGAGAGGTTGTGGGTCTTACAGCAGGACAATGACCCAAAGCACACTTCAAAAAGCACCCAGAAGTGGTTTAAGACAAAGTGCTGGAGAGTACTGAACTGGCCAACAATGAGTCCAGATTTAAATCCCATACCCATACCTGTGGAGATATCGGAAAAAAAAGACTGGAGAAAAGGAACCCTTCCAATCTGAGAGACCTGGAGCAGGTGGCTGAGAGACCTGGAGCAGTTGGTGAAAGAAGAGTGGTCCAGAATTCCAGTAGAGAGGTGTATGAAACTCATTGATGGTTACACAAAGCAATTGATTTTGGTTATTTTTTCCAAGGGGTGTGCTACCAAACTTTAAATTGAGGGTGCCAATAATTTTGTCCAGTCCATTTCTCGAGATTTGCGTGGAATGTTTCAGATTTTGACTTTTTGTTTCTCCGCTTTTTTGTGTCATACCAATACAAACAAAAGAAATAAACACGAGAATGCCTAAACATTTGTAATTGCAAAAGTTTTCTGGGCTAAGAAAGGCCTATATCATCATCCGCGTACCCGAATAAAACTTCCAGGCTGCAACCCAGACTACTTCACCCTGGGCAGAGGAACAAGGCAGGGATGCCCCCTCTCTTTTATTTGCATTGGCTGTTGAACTCTTGGCTCGGTCTATCAGCCTGGACTCTAACATTAGAGGATACGAGAAGGACGACCAGAAGTTTAAACTCAACATGTACAGTGCATCTAGAAAGTTTTCACAGAGCTTCACTTTTTCCACATTTTGTTATGTTACAACCTTATTCCAAAATGGATTAAATTCAATATTTTCCTCAACATTCTATAAACAATACCCCCTAATGGGAATGTGAAAGAAGTTTGTTTGAAATCTTGCAAATTTATTCAAAATAAAAAACGTAAAAACTCACATGTACATAAGTATTCACAGCCTCTGCTGAATACTTTGTTGAAGCACCTTTGGCACCAATTACAGCCTAAAGTATTTTTGAGTAGGATGCTACAATCGTGGCACACCTATTTTTGTGCAGTTTCTCCCATTCTTTTTTGCAGGACCTCTCAAGCACCATCAGGTTGGATGGGGAGCGCCGGTGCACAGCCATTTTCAGATCTCTCCAGAGATGTTCAACCGGGTTCAAGTCTTGGCTCTGGCTGGGCCACTCAACGACATTCACAGAGTTGTCTCATAGCCACTCCTTTGTTATCTTGGCTGTGTGCTTGGGGTCCTTGACCTGTTGGAAGATGAACCTTCACCCCAGTCTGAGGTCCAGAGCGCTCTGGAGCATGTTTTCATCAAGGATGTCTCTGTACATTGCTGCATTCACCTTTCCCCCGATCCTGACTAGTCTCCCAGATCCTGCCGCTGAAAAACATCCCCACTGCATGATGCTGCCACCACCATGTTTCACTGTCGAGATGGTATTGGCCAGGTGATGAGCGGTGCCTGGTTTCCTCCAGACATGATACTTGCCATTCAGGCCAAAGAGTTCAATCTTTGTTTCATCAGACCAGAGAATTTTGTTTCTCATGGTCTGAGAGTCCTTCTGGTGCCTTTTGGCAAACTCCAGGTGGGATGTCATGTGCCTTTTACTGAGGAGTGGCTTCCCTCTGGCCACTCTACCATACAAGCCTGATTGGTGGAGTGCTGCAGAGATGGTTGTTCTTCTGGAAGGTTTTCCTCTCTCCACAAAGAAAGGCTGGAGCTCTGTCAAAGTGATCATCGGGTTCTTGGTCACTTCCCTGACTAAGGCCCTTCTTCCCCGATCGCTCAGTTTGGTCAGGTGGCTCGCCCTAGGGAGTCCTGGTGGTTCCAAACTTCTTCTATTTCCGGATAATGTAGGCCACTGTGCTCATTGCTGCATACATTTTTATGTACCCTTCCCCAGATCTTTGCCTCGATACAATCCTGTCTCGGAAGTTTACAGATAATTCCTTGGATTTCGTGGCTTGGTTTGTACTCTGACATGCACTGGTAACTGTGAGACCTTAAATAGACAGGTTTGTGCCTTTCCAAATCATGTCCAATCAACTGAATTTGCCACAGGTGGACTCCAATCACTCTGTAGAAACATCTCAAGGATGATCAGTGGAAACAGAATGCACCTGAGCTCAATTTTGAATGTCACGGCAAAGGCTGTGATTACTTACAGTATCTCACAAAAGTGAGTACCCCTCACATTTTGTAAATATTTTATTATACCTTTTCATGTGACAACACTGAAGAAATGGCACTTTGCTACAATGTAAAGTAGTGAGTGTACAGCTTGTATAACAGTGTAAATTTGCTGTATCCTCAAAATAACACAACACACAGCCATTAATGTCTAAACCGCTGGCAACAAAAGTGAGTACACCCCTAAGTAAAAATGTCCAAATTGGACCCAATTAGCCATTTTCCCTGTGCATGTGACTCATTAGTGTTTCAAGGTCTCAGGTGTGAATGGGGAGCAGGTGTGTTCAATTTGGTTTTATCGCTCTCCCTCATACTGGTCACTGGAAGTCCAGCATGGCACCTCATGGCAAAGAACTCTCTGAGGATCTGAAAAAAAGAATTGTTGCTCTACTTAAAGATGGCCCAGGGTATAAGAAGATTGCCAAGACCCTGAAACTGAGCTGCAGCACAGTGGCCAAGACCATACAGCAGTTTAACAGGACAGGTTCCACTCAGAACAGGCCTCGCCATGGTCAACCAAAGAAGTTGAGTGCACATGCTCAGCGTCATATCCAGATGTTTTCTTTGGAAAATAGGCGTATGAGTGCTGCCAGCATTGCTTCAGAGGTTGAAGGGGAGCGGTCTCAGCCCGTCAGTGCTCAGACCATACGCCGCACACTGCATCAAACTGGTCTGTATGGCTGTCATTCCAGAAGGAAGCCTCTGCTAAAGCTGATGCACAAGAAAGCCCGCAAACAGTTTGCTGAAGACAAGCAGACTAAGGACATGGATTACTGGAACCATGTCCTGCGGTCTGTTGAGACCAAGATAAACTTATTTGGTTCAGATATTGTCAAGCGTGTGTGGTGGCAACCAGGCGAGGAGTACAAAGACAAGTGTGTCTTGCCTACAGTCAAGCAAGGTGGTGGGAGTGTCATGGTCTGGAGCTGCATGAGTGCTGCCGGCACTGGGGAGCTACAGTTCATTGAGGGAACCATGAATGCCAACAAGTACTGTGACATACTGAAGCAGAGCATGATCCCCTCCCTTCGGAGACTGGGCCGCAGGGCAGTATTTCAACATAAGGACCCCAAACACACCTCCAAGACGACCACTGCCTTGCTGAAGAAGCTGAGGGTAAAGGTGGTGGACTGGCCAAGCATGTCTCCAGACCTAAACCCTATTGAGCATCTGTGGGACATCCTCAAACGGAAGGTGGAGGAGCGCAAGGTCTCTAACACAGCCTTTCTCAACCAGGTGTGCCGTCAGAGGTTCTCAGGTGTGCCGCGGGATCAGGGGAGAGAAGGGCTGTCAGATGAGCCTGATCTCCCGATCACCTGCCGAACTGTACATCGGCACTGTGAGAAGCTCCATCAACCTCAGCAAAGTGAAAGTAAAATGCAGGGGAGTGTGCTGTGCTCTCTGCTTCCCTCTACAGTGCAGTACCTGACTGAATGAGGAAACTGGAAAGGTACAGTACTGTGCTAGAAGCTAGATTCGTTTTAAAAGGGTTTTATACATGTGTCTGTACATGTGTCTGTGTGTTTGTACATGTGTATGTATGTGTGCATGTGTCTGTATGTGTGTGTGTGTGTATGTGTCTGTATGTGCATGAGCATGTGAATGTCTGTCTGTATGTGTGTGTGTCTGTATGTGTGCATGTGTCTGGTATGTGTGTGCATGTGTCTGTATGTGCGTGAGCATGTGAGTGTCTGTCTGTATGTGTGTGTGTGTGTGTACGTCTGTCTGTATGTGTGTGTGTGTGTGCGCGCATGTGTCTGTATGTGTGTGTGCATGTGAGTGTCTGTCTGTATGTGTGTGTGTACGTCTGTATGTGTGTTTGTTCATGTGTGTGTGCGCATGTGTCTGTATGTGTGTGTGTGTGTGTGTGCGTGCATGTGAGTGTCTGTCTGTATGTGTGTGTGCATGTGTCTGTATGTATGTGTGTTTGTACATGTGTCTGCATGTGTGTTTGTACATGTGTCTGCGTGTGTGTGCACATGTGTGTGTGCGCACGTGTCTGCATGTGCGTATGTACAAGTGTCTGTATGTGTCTGTTTGCGTGTGTGCACGTGTGCAGACTGAAAATACTTTTTAAGGGTGCCCCGACTGGAAAAAGGTTGAGAAACACTGCTCTAACATCCACCAGCTCAGTGATGTCATCATGGAGGAGTGGCAGAGGACTCCAGTGGCAACCTGTGAAGCTCTGGTGAACGCCTTGCCCAAGAGGGTTAAGGCAGTGCTGAAAAATAACGGTGTCCACACAAAATATTGACACTTTGGGCCCAATTTGAACATTTTCACTTAGGGGTGTACTCACTTTTGTTGCCAGCGGTTTAGACATTAATGGCTGTGTGTTGAGTTATTTTGAGGGGACAGCAAATTTACACTGTTATACAAGCTGTACATTCACTACTTTACATTGTAGAAAAGCGTCATTTCTTCAGTGTTGTCACATGAAAAGATATAATAAAATATTTACAAAAATGTGAAAGGTGTATAAGATTATTTGACATGCAGTTTGCAGAGGTTATTTTTGTTATTTATATTCTTTCTGTCTTAATATGTATATGTTATATTATTGTTTTTTTTAATTAAATAATAACTATTATTATTAAATATGTATTGTATATATATATATATATGTAAATCTACATAAAAACAGAATGTAATTATTTGCAAATCTCATAAACCCATATTTTATTCACAATTGAAAATAGTAAACGTACACAAACTTTAAACTGAGAAAATGTAACATTTAAAAAATAAAAGGTCATTTTAAAATTGACGTACCATTTAAAAAAAAATATATATAATTTATATAATTTTGAAATTGATGGCAGCAACACATCTCGAAAGAGTTGGGACAAGGCAACAAAAAGCTGCCAAAATAAGTGGCACTAACAAGGAAGAACCAATCTGTGAAAATCTGCATCTAAAATCTGCCCAACAATTTCAGAATAATGTTCCTCAACCTAAAATTGCAAAGATAAGTGGACCACAATTGCAGTGCCAGGTTCCTGCAGACTCTTCCTCCAGTTCTTTGTCTGTTGGAGAGCTGGAGGAAGTGTCAATAGACTACAAGTGCAATGCTTATAATACTCCTATTCCATTGAAAACTACAGGTTTGTCTGCTGTGGTAACAGACGGAACTTGTAGTTCTTTCATTCACAAATTTAGGTGAATGAATGACATGGCTTTGTGGGCAGAGTCTGGCACAGCTGCACCACTTTCAAAAGTGACACCTGCTGGGGGGAGAAGAACCCCCACAGACCATCATGGAGGTAGGGAGGCATTCTGGAGTTAGGGAAGGGGTCTGCTTGGCACCATGTTACATGTTACACTTTTAGCCTAGGTTCACACTGACAGCCGGAATGAAATTGTGCGAGTTTAGCTGTACTCGCATGATTTCATACCTGCATGTCAGTCCCGTCTTCGGGTGCAATTTCATAGACATCTGTGCGGGTTTCTACACAGATGTCTATTGAAATCGCACCGCAAAGTGCAATAAAGAAACTACTTTTGAGAATTCGGACGGTGCCATTGCCGGCAATAGCCGCCGATTTGACATGTCAAATCGCATGCCAAATCGCTGCAATGTGAACCAGGGCTCGATGCTTATGTTACATGATGTAAAAGATGGCATTAGTATTGAAACAGGAAGTAAAGCCTGCAACTGAGGCTGCACCATGTAATAAATATAGAAATTAAGTTTAAAAACTGTGGATCCCCTTTTATATTAGACACTCTTTATTCAATTGCCATGTCACCAGTTTATGCTAATATGAGTTGTTACCTCAACATAAATATTGACAAGAAAATGTAGCTCATAAAGGGCAGTCTTGAAAAGAAGAAAACAATTTACTTTGTTATTTTTATTAAGTTTTTTTTCAGTGCCCTATCCGCTTCAAGAATCATTTCTAGTTTTATTCTTTTTTTGTTTTATTCTTTTTTCCTCTTTTTCCTTTAACACAGGGACATAAAAAAAGAAATGTTTCAGATTATTTAAAAGGTTCTAATTTGTGTCTAATGTTGATGGGTAAAGATTTTTTTCAACTCTTTTGCGTTTTATTGACATTTATTTTACTACAAGAGAGCTATTTTTGAACAACATTAAAATACATTGATGAAACACATCAGTGTGGTAATGGTGTGCATTTTAGGGTATTTAAGTGGTTGTTAAGTCACTCTAACAAGTATGCACCATCTGCGCTGTCTCCTTATGCAGTGTCCCCCTCTGTGTGTGATTTATAATAATAAAGGTTATAAATACCTCATGTAAGAACGGATATCCGCGATCACATGACCAGATGGGTCTCTCCTTTCCTCCTCTGTCACATGCAGTGGGAGGGACCAAGATTCCCCCACTGACGACACTCAGGAGGGGAGGAGGAGAGACCCGGCCGGTCATGTGATTGCGGATCTCGGCTCTTACATGAGGTATTTACAGCATTTATTTTTATAAAACACACACCGAGGGGGACACTGCATAAGGAGACAACGCGAACGGTGCATACAAATTACAGTTTTTTGAGCAGCAGGAGCGGAGAGGGCGACACTGGCACAAGCCGACAGGGAGGGGAGAGGGGAGGAGGACACACGAACAGAGAGGAGACAGATAGCAGGGCTGTGGATGACAGAGGCACGTAAACTGACCACAGTGTCACGGCTCAGCACCCATGATACACCGTGGTCAGTTTACATAGGGGAGGGCAGAAACTGGCAGGATCAGCCAGGTTTTTTAGGTGTTACAGGCGGCCAAATGACACAGGACAAGCAGCGTGTCATATAACATGCTTTAAAGGAGCAGGATCTATTTTCTTTTTTTTTTTTTTTTGGGTTAACCACATGCCGACCAGCGCATGACGATATACGTCGGCACAATGGCACGGCTGGGCAAATGGGCGTACAGGTACAATCGCAGCATTGTGGGGGCGTGCGCGTACTCCGTGACCGTGCCCGTGGGTCCCACGGACTCAGTGTCCGCCGGGGGCACACGATCCTGTCATGGAGCAGCAGAACGGGGAGATGTAAACAAGGCATTTCCCTGTTCTGTCTAGCAACATGACAGAGATCTACTGCTCCCTGTCATCGGGAGCAGTGATCTCTGTCATGTTCTAGTGAGGCAATCCCCCAACAGTTAGAATCACTCCCTAGGACACACTTAACCCCTTGATTGCCCCCTGGTGTTTAACCCCTTCCCTGCCAGTGTCATTTACACAGTAATCAGTGCATTTTTATAGCACTGATCGCTGTATAAATTACAGTGGTCGCAAAATAGTGTCAAAAGTGTCCGATGTGTCCGCCATAATGTCGCAGTCACGATAAAAATCGCAGATCGCCGCCATTATTAATAAAAATAAATTTATAATAAAAATGCCATAAATCTATCCCCTATTTTGTAGACGCTATAACTTTTGCGCAAACCAATCAATATACGCTTATTGCGATTTTTTTACCAAAAATATGTATAGGAATACATATCAGCCTAAACTGAGAAAGACATTTTTTTTTTATATATATTTTTTGGGGATATTTATTATAGCAAAAAGTAAAAAATATTACTTTTTTTTTTTTTTTTTTTTCAAAATTGCCACTCTTTCTTTGTTTATAGCCCAAATATTAAAACCGCAGAGGTGGCCAAATACCACCAAAAGAAAGCTCTATTTGTGGGAAAAAAAAGGATGTTAATTTTGTTTGGGTGCAATGTCGCACAACCGCGCGATTGTCAGTTAAAGCGACGCAGTGCTGTATCGCAAAAACTGCTCTGGTCAGGAAGGGGATAAATCCTTCCGGGGCGGAAGTGGTTAACAAATGCTTTAAGTAGCGCTTGGGAGTCAGAATAAAATCAGCATGGCAGCATCATCTTACCAACTGTTAATGATAATATATTTGAGTTCTCAATGATTTCCAAGTGAGAATTATTAATGTTTTTGTTTATATCTTTATGCAGCAGACCGGGTATGATACCTGTATGTAATTAATATTTTTATGTCTGTAGGTCCCTGTGCAATGCTGTCAATCTCTATACATTAACATGCAGTAATTGTCCAGAGAATTGCACCTATGTCCTCATGAGCAGTAAGATCACATTCCTTCTGGACCTCCTCATACAGCAGCTGACGGTAGGTAAACAGAACCCTTCCAATTGGAGCAGAATTTCTTTTAATTTCTTAACTTTCACACTAAACAACACTTTCCATGTTTGTCTATTTCAGCTTATTATACATATATTTTGGACAGATAGGGCTTTAATTTGGTAATAAAGTTGGAAAAATATATGTTACATCATATGTTTAAATTGTAAAAAAGGCAATGTTTGAAAACTAAACATTTTCCAGTAATATTTGTCAACTTGAGTTTTACATAAGTTACACAGGCCCAGATTTATACCCCAAAATGTAATAAAAAATATGACATTTTTATGATTTTTTCATAATGTAGTTGACTGGTAAAGCAGGGGGGGGGCTTCGGGGAACACACGCAACTAGAGACTTGCTGGGACCTGTGGTCCGCTCTGGAACGCCGATTCGCCAGAAGACCCCAAGAACATGGACTTCTCTGTTTGAGCATTGCCACGAATGGACTTTTCCCAAAGAGGCTTCACCTATGCAGGTAACCTGGGGGAGCCACAGTTAGGTTTAGTTAGCTGAAAGATGTTATTGCATGTTATACATGTTGTGCCAAGTTTACAGTAAAAGTTGATTCAACTGCTCAGATCCTGGTCTGAAGTTACTCAAGGGGTGCATGTGAGATCTTGGCGTATTAGTAGAGAACTTGGCTCCATAACCACAACATGGAGCATATGTAACATTACTACGACAGAGCTAGTTGCCATGAGTAATCGCATGGAAGAACCGCAACCAGTCGTTGGCATGGTACCTGGTAAAGTGACAGGTCCTCCGGTAGCAGGGGGGATGGTACTTTGACTGCCACCCTAGCTGTCCATCTCTGCCGGTCTCTGAGAGTGGGCTAACATTAAGAAGATCTATGGCCTGGTCACCATGTACATGCAGAGAAGAGTTGAGTGAGATCACGCATGAGGTCTGTGCTATGTGCTCGTGCAGGACCCCATTCTGTTACTGGGAGTGAGGTAACAGAGCTTGTCCCTCTGAATGCAACACATACATCAGTACAAGTGTGTGGGATATAGGATGAAGCAACTTAAGGATGATCTCTGTACTTTGGGTACTGCACACATGTTGCTCATCTCTGAGTTGGGGAGCAGCCTGAATGTTTGACTCTTCACATAACCATGGCTCCCGCCTGGTCCAGGGCATTGGTGAGCACACCTTCTGGTGAAGTTTTACCCCACAAGCAAGGCTTGGTAACCCCGTTCAACACCTGGCTTAGCCCAAAAAGCCCACCTCGGGGTAGGCCTCTCATGTGATCCTTGCTTGGCGCCCAATGAGGAGGGAAAACATGGAGGACGTGACGACCACCCTGTCACCCTACCCTTGCACACACACTTCCATGGCTGAGGCTGTACACATATCAAGAACATCAATGTTTTCTTTGACCTGGAAGTTAATGGCTGTGTCCTGTTTTTCTTTGCTTTATTTTATTATTGTTTTAGTATTTTTGTACACTCTTTTGTTAATGGTGTTGCAGGCAAGTATATTGTTGTCAATGTACAAAATTTAAAATGAGATCCAGCATGAGCAAAGATTTTGTGAACATTTAGGATGGTGTTGGCCGCTATATAATCTGATACTGAGTGGACAGCAGTATTTAGCATAACATTATCAAAGAATGAGAAAGCTGCACAGTGTGTCTGTGCTCCAGTCTGTTAGACGTGATCTGCCACTGGAGCCACGTGCCTCTTGCCTTACACTAGTAGATTTTAGAATGTGTGTGTGTATATATATTTACACAGCGGGTATAGAAAAGAATCACCCCTTTTAAAATAATCACATTTTGTTGCTTTGCAGAATCCCTGAGTTGGAAAAATGACCACCCCCTTGTGTCAGTATTTTGTTGTACCATAGTTTGCTTTAATTACTTACTTTAATTATTAGTTTGTTGGGATATGTCTCTACTAACTTTGCACATCTAGACTTTGCAATATTTGCCTACTCTTTTTTGCAGAACTGCTCAAGTTCAGTTACATTTGATGGTGACGTTTGTGGACTGCAGTCTTCAAGTCATTCCACAGATTTCCAATGTGGTTTAAGTCTGGGCTCTGACTAGGCCATGCAAGGACATTCACCTTTTTCTCCTTCAACCACTGTGTGGTCATTTTTGCTGTGTGCTTTGGGTCATTGTCATGTTGGAAGGTAATCCTTCTTCCTATTGACAACTTTCTGACAGAGGGCAGCAGCTTTTCCTCAAGAATTTGATGGTATTTTGCCCTATCCATTTTTCTGCTATCCTGACAAGTGCTCCAGTCCCTGCTGCATGCTTTACTGTAGGAATGGTGTTATTTGGATGGTGAGCTGTATTGGATTTCCACCAGACATATGGCTTGGTGTTAAAGCCAAATAATTCAATTTTAGTCTCATCTAATCATAACACCTTTTTCCATGTGGCCTCAGAATCTTTAAGGTGCGTTTAAGGTAGTCAAATGAGACTAAAATTGGATAGTTTTTTGCTTTAAAAAAAAAAAAAAAGGTTTGCCGTACCTGTAGTTTTTCTGTGATAACAAAGCCAGACTAATTATTACCCCATATATACAACATCATGTTTCAATACACAATGGACTCCGGTCCAAGTAACACAATTCTAAGTGCTGTTTGAAGCCAGTGATTCAGTATTTGCAAAGCACACTGAATATTTCATTTAAAATTTCATTCCTAATTCATCAGCAGCTCATAATCGTAAGATATTCAGACACAGCATTCGTCCTAAAGCCTGGTGTGCAAATCTGTCCTGGAGCCAAGTCATTTGATAATTGAAAATCTATGTATGTGCCGTGAATAATTTACATAGTGCCTTTTGAATCAGTCAGAAATTTGACTGTTTAGGGACATTTAATGGCTGTGCTTGTTTGCTTTTCAGTGAAACATTCATTACACACAATTCCTTTTATGTTGTAGAGTAGTATCTGTCTTTAGATTTATTTTAGTTAATTCATCCGTGTCTGTATTACAAGGCTTAGATTTGCAGGAAATGTGCAGTGAAGGGGCACAGATTATGTATGGAGAAAATTATAATAAACTTGTATTAAAGCCGTAGAGACAGCTGTCATATCTTCTCATTTTTTTCATATATTTTAGGTCAACCAGTCAGATACATCATTATGTACAAGACCAATCATACTGCCAAAATGCGGACACCACAATGACCTTTACAAATAATTTATTTAACTGCTGTGTGTCCAGGAAGGTGCCAGATCAAAGTACGACTTTTATAGTTTAAAGGGCAACAGTGGCAGGTTAAGTGGGGGCATGTGGGACAGGTAGTTAGAGGATAGGTAGAAATGCCGGAAACTCGATTGCTTCTTCCTAAATCTTTATTGAGCACTAACAGCAATGCAACATCTAAAGTGCTAACATGTTTCGGCCCGAGCCCTCCTCATAGCATGTTAGAGGATAGAGATTGGGTGCAGTGGTCAGAGTAATCGTTAATTCGGGCAGAGGATAAGGGTCAACTGTAGCAGTTAGAATGTGGGTAATGGGGGAAAGGGGATTAGAATGAAAACACAGTGGTGGGGAACAGGAGAATACAGGCACTGTCTTTACAAGGTGGGGATCATGGTAGAAGATGTTTGATGCGGTGGTGAGGAGCTGTCAACTGTAACTCCAGATGCTGGCAGCAGTCCTCCTGATCAGCGGCAGGGGTATGTGGGTAAGGGTGGGGGGTGTGGTTGGTGATGTTAGCTGCCAGGACAGAGATTACATTGCCTAAGTAAGAACAGATGGGATGTGGCTGGTGGAGCTTAAAATTAGAAGGTCTTTTTCTATTGCAACACACATTCACCTTCTGCAGAAACTACTGTGACAGTGCTGCTGATCTCTCTTAACCTGCAGTGATCTTTGTAGATACCAGCAATCAGCTCCTAGGACAGATAGTTTACCATCACTAATAACTTATTTGTTGCTCCTACATGTCACTTGATCTATTGAAGAAAGCCACAAATAAGTTAGTAGCAATTGAAGAATTCCTATGCCAGGAGGTAATTGCTGGTATGTGTGAGGATCACTGGAGGTCAGAGGAGATCAGTAGTACCAAACGCTGGAATTCTATGGGATAGAGAGAAAGATCATTCTACTGGCTCCATAGTCTATTGGGTTCTATAGCAAGAAGCAGAAGATGCACCATCCACAGGTGAACAATGCAGCTGAACACTGGTGAACTGGTGCCAAAACTTTGACAGTATACAGCAGAGGGAGAAGGTGGGTTATATCAACACAGTAGGGACAGGGGGGTTGGGACAAATGTTCAGAAAATGCTGTTTGAAAGTTTCCTCATCCTTTAACTTAGTCATATGGCGATATGTGCTTATTGAGTTTAAAAGTATTGAACTTATTTAAGACATATTTTCTGAAATTACAAACATATCGTAAAGCAATTCAGATTTGATAAGCTGGAAGTTTCTTAAAATATAGGAAAAGCAAATACTGATCTAGCTGAGGACTAAAGACTAACTATACTTTTAAATAACTCAATCCTAATAAACCCCCTCCCAATGCTTATTAAACACCCTTGCGCTTTCCATGGATCTGCACGCAATGCAGTTCAGATGACTACACTATAAGCCTACCTGCAAATAAACAGCTTTTGCATTTGTGTCTTTCAAAAACCCAGTATACCTGGCACTTTGCATCCTGATATTGCATCTTCCTACCACACAGCACCCCTACTACTGACCCTCCTGTCCTCATGGGTCTGAACCTCCCTGCCTTCCAGCAACCTTACCATACCCAATGCATTCCGAACTCTGAACCTCCCTGAGAAGAGGAGAGGCTGATCCTGCAGTTTCTGGATTCTCTGCACACTTCCTCCTCCCTCTGGTGACAACACTTCCTTCCCACTGCAGCCTATAGTGGTCAGTCTGTCCTCCAGCCTCTGGGGGCACTGTGCACATTGTGTGTGTTTCTGGGAAAAGATGTGCGCACTTCCAGGCTAATGAGCAGAGGGAAGCCAAACTCTGAACCCACCTGACACCTCCATTACTATGAAACCCTTTAAATATGGCAGCCATTTTCTAAAATTCCAAAATGCATTCCTTATTTCTTATAATTTTCTTAGTAAGCATTTTATTTATAATACAACAGCACTACTTATGACTCCTCCATCCTAAACTATTCAACCCTCTAAATTATTATTGCTTTTCCTACTGCTCGCACCCCGTACATGTTCTAGGTTGAATGATGTCTAGCGTCATTCAACTCACTTATTTTTCTAGAATTGCGGCGCTTTAAATTAATGTACATTACCATTCCTCAGTCTGGTAACAAATTTAGGCCAAACAGTTACTTTTTTCAATTATTTTTAAGGTGAAAGCATACACTTTAGAAAATGTGTATATTTGCATGGACTCCTTTTTGCATAAAAGAATAGGACATCCTATACTCGGATGTGCAGCTTGACATTGACAATAAATCCTTGACCTGTGAGTCACCTAGATAGTGAGTCTAAGAAATACCAGTATCAAATTCAAATGACAACATGTAAGTTTTATTCCAGGATGCTCACTCTTTAACAAGTGATTTTTTTTTGACGAGTTGAAGAAAGATTTCCTCCTGAGCTGCGGATGTCTTAAAGCTTTTGTTTTTATGTAAACTCTCCTTTAGGCTATGGCCACAGACATACTTATAACAGAAATCGGTATTTTCTTGCAGGGGAGTCATTGAAGCAGCTGTATCCACCCTTGATTAACCCTGCCTTTGCTTATAGCTGAATTAGTGGCAAGCATTTTTATATATAATTCTAAAGAATTGGTAAAGATGTGGTTTGTGTCTTATTTTTTTTAAATACGTTTTATCACACTTGTTACTGTTATGTTGTGCTCATGAACAAGTATCATTTGGTCCTTTTTTTTTTTTTTTTTTTTGTAAGAAAGTGCAATGGGCATTAATCATGTTCAAAGCAGTGGACTGCATTACAGAAGTTTTGTTTTTAAACCTGAGCTGTAAGTTTTGGTTGGTGATGATGAGGGAAGGGCGATATAACAGATAGCCAGACCTGTGGTTCAAGATTTGTGTGAGGTATGCCAGTGAAATAAGTGCAAGGCTATAGAACAGAGCACAGCAACCCATAGCAAACTTTCATATTTAGAGGGACATTTATTTTTACTTTCAAAGAATGTCACTTCTGACTGGGAATGAGCAAAATTGTGATTTTTTTTTTCCCATCATCTTCGCAAAAATATTTCTGCAAAATAATGCCATTTTGGCCAACTGCATTGGAATCGATGGAAAAGACAGAATTAATGTGGCTCTTAGAAGTGCAATGGGCTTTTTTAATGGCTCCTGAGAGTTAGGGAAGCACCTTTCAATTATCCTGGACCTGTTTTTGAGCAAAACGGTCCTTCATTATTTTACTAATTATTTTTTTTATTTTTTTTTATTTTTTTTTCTATTGGGGAGGCGGACGCCCACACTCGCCCCGTGACAAAAGCTTGGCTGAAGGGATGACTTTCAATAGATCGCAGCGAGGTAGCTGCTCTGCTACGCATGAAACCCTGACCCAGAATCAGGTCGTCTGTGAATAATTTAGCACCGGGTTCCCAACGAACATGCGATGCGGTCCGGGAGAGAGGCGGCCCGCTTCCGTCCACGCTTCGGTCCCTAGGCAAGCGGCACTATGCGCCGGCCCCCGCCCCGGCGAAGGGGTGGTGGGGCCAGCTATCCCAGGCCAACCTGGGCTCCGCAGCACTGCAGTATCGTCACCTTTAGGTGGGATTCTGACTTAGAGGCATTCAGTCATAATCCCACAGATGGTAGCTTCGCCCCTTTGGCTCCTCAGCCAAGCACATCATTTTTTTAACCTAGCTTTAAAAACAGTGGGAAAAAAATCATTACCTGTGCTGGAAACACTTGCTGTCAGTGACTCCAGTGTGAAGTTGAGAAACTGAAACGATTAGCCCATGTGCATCCAATGCCTCAACAGGCTGCTCCAGTAGATTATTGCTGTAGTGGTTTTTTGCTGGTTGATTGCTATTGTGCAAATATGTGCCCTCATCAGCCTGACTTAATCTTATCTGAATGCTATGCTAATGCAAACCTATATTTCCCCTAAGTGATGTACAATATGTTAAGGTTGAATAAAAAAAACCTATAATGTGCAGAACTGAGACATCACCGAAATTAAAACAAGAGCTCTGAGACCCAAGGAGATTCGCGGAGAAAAGGGCCCTGGGACTCAAGTGGTTAAAGGGACAGTACATAAATTACTTTTAAGTGAACAAAAAAAAATGAAAAAGAACCTCAAAAGAAATAAACAAGACTACACTTAATACAGCCCAAAAACACTTCAGCCTAATCTTTACTTCTGATTTACCGCGCCTATTTAAGCTGCTCTGGCCAATTTGCCCAGTCTTTCTTACCATGTATCACATTAGGTAACAATAATCCAGCAACAATTTTTGACGAAAATTTGACACTTTTTTTTTTTTCCTTTGGTAATTTAGAGGCTAACATCAACTTCTGGGCAATATTATATGTTGCACCGGTATTTAGTTTATAAAGTGTAACATGGAACATGCATTCAGGAAATTTGGTAGTTGAGGTACAAAAATTGTTGCATCTTTTGACCCAGTGTTCCCAGGTTTACTTGGGGAAGATGGAAAGAGAATAAAAAAACGTGGTAGAAGAGGTTAGGTTTAGGGAGGAGGAAGGTAGGGGATGGAATTTTGTTGCAGATTTGGTTTTATCGTTGTTGAGCTTCCAATACCCAGACTGGTAAATATTCAAGAGTAGGTATGGGAAAGAAGTGGGAAGTGGAATGTTTTTAAGGGCCTATTGGTCAGATGTGCATATATAAAGATAGGAGTTCAAATGGGGAAAGAAAAAGAAGAAAAGGCGGTAAAGAAAAAGAGGATGAAGACTGTAAAGAGGGTAAGATTGGTAAGTGGGTGGGAAAGAAAGTAGTGGCTAGGGGGAACATGATGCTGTTCTTCATGTTCATGGAGTCACTTATTCAGGACTAATTCTATCATTGAGCCGTTTGCTCAATTTGGCTATACAGCACTATCTTGAAGATATTTTTTTAAGATTGACCAACAGCAACTGAAGAAATTTTTACTATTCGGTCATCTCCCTGTAATGAAGACATTTTTTCCATCATTTTGTATTTTTGCACTAATTCTGCACACACCTGGCATTCTTTAATGACATCCTTTTATTTTTTTACATTATGGATTTTTAGACATTTATTAATAATAGTGAGGTTTTGTCTTTTTAATTGGGTTATTGTGAAGGCTATTGTGGTTTAATTTGATACAAAGTGTGTAAACTTTTTGTAATGAGTGGTTTTTGTATAACAAAAAATGGTCCTTTACATTTTTTCGTAACTGAGTCTACGGGGCAAGCCACGCGAGCCCCATTAGGGTGGTTACTATTGGGGTCTTGGCATCTATGCCTTGACCTGTTTCATTAGGAAGCAGCAGTTTTCTATTCTTGGCAAGCAAATATACCTTTTTATTTTTTTGTTTGCTTAAAATAAAAGTAATATAGATAGCATGAAGGTTAAAAAAACTTGAGCCTTTAAAATCACTTTAACTGTCAAATACAATATTTTGTGATTCAGTATGAGTGGCACCTGTAAGTGTTTTTTAACAAACTTTCTTCTGTACACATAGGAACAAACTGCTGCAAACAAAGACAACCAAAATCAGTAAAGTAAACTGTACAATGTCTGTGGTAAGACCATTAAATTTGCATTAGGCAGTAACCGAAATGTTAGAAATCCAGTGATCAGTACATGGCTACTTTCCACAGCAGCTTCTGGGATTTGTGTCGTGAGTAGGGTTGATCTTTTTAGCAGCTTACGTGATTCATCCATGATTCATCTGAAGTTTAAAAGCCTTACACATGTTTTTATTATTATTTATTTTACACATTTATTTAGCACAAACATTTTTTTTTTTTTTTTTTTTTAAATATTTTATTAAGTTTTCACAAAAGTATAACAAGGAAAACGGGTATATGCACATGTTACATGTTGGCAATGAGTAAAGTTGATAGTTACATCATATTTGGCTATTGTATATATCACATGGCATGACATTAAATGCAGTAGGAATCGGCATATGCTGAACTTGCTATGGTCCATATATAGGAGTCGGAATAAAACTAAAATTGAAAAATGTTAATAAAAAAAAAAAAAAAAACACACAAAATAAACCCAATGCATATAGAATGAGCATCAGAATCGTGAGTGAAAGTTGCGTTATATCTAAGGTATCCCTATGGTGTAAGATACCATGTCTAAGTGAGATTTTTCCCAGCCGAAATATCTCCATTCCCACCCGAGCACCCCCATATGGGCACTAGCTGTGCCCGGGTGGGGGAGTACCTGGGAATGTTAGTCAGTGGTGTAATACCTCAGGCCAGGGAACTGGTTCTGATGAAGTGGTATCTCCCCAACGTATGGGGTCGCGTTTGTAGTATCTCAGAAGAAAAGTTTTTAGTGTGTAGGTGATGTAGTGATGTGGGGGGAGGGGGGATTGGGGGGAAGGGGGGGAAGACAGAGAGTAATGGTAGTTAAGTAGTAGGTTATGGACTTATGCAGGTGTTTGTGTGTTTGTGGAACCCCTTAAGTCTGTGGGGTGGGGGGTTGTTGGACTAACCTGTATTTGGGACGATTTAAAGTGGGTCCAACAAGCCCAGATGTTCATATATTTAGTTGGTGTGTCTGCTGTTTGGTGAATAAGGCTTTCCATTTCAGCCACCTTGTCAACCCGTTGAATCCATTCTGTTATGGTGGGGGGAGATGTGGATCTCCAGTGTACTGGGACACATAAGTTTGCCGCGTTGATAAGGTGTAGAACCAGTGATTTCCTATATGTGCGTTGTGGGAGAGAGGTATGGTGGAGCAGATATTGTGCCGGGGTGAAGTCAGGGGTGAATGTCGTTATCTGAGTAATCAAACGGTGGATGTCAATCCAGTAGTTCTGGATAAGAGGGCAGTCCCACCATATGTGGAGTAGTGTGCCTCTCGATGCTTTGCATCGCCAACATAGGGGAGGGAAGTCAGGTTGATATTTGTGAATCCTATCTGGGGTCCTGTACCATTTTGTAAAAATTTTGTATCGATTTTCTTGAGTTGATATGTTGCATGAACCTTTGTGCATATGATAAAGAGCTCGCTGCCACTCCTCTACGGAGAGATCTATATTCAAGTCCTGCTCCCATCTTTTAATTGAGTCATCAGTTTTAAGTTCATCAGTTGGGAATAGGAGTTTATATATTGATGAGATGAGGTGTCTTTGGGGTTCAGGATTGTTACACAATAGTTCAAAATGCGTAAGATCTCTGTGCAGGGCTGCTGTGGGTTTGAGACTATAGATAAAGTGACGTATTTGCAAGTATTTGTGGAAGGGGATGTAGTAGTCTGAAAACTTGGAGGTAAGGGCATGAAACGTCAGGAAATGTCCATTATGGAACATTTGATGTATCTTTAGTCGTGATCTGTTGGGATCTGTCGCCGGGTAGAGAGTGTGTACTCCTGGGGTAAACTCTGGGTTGTTTTACAGAGGTGTCATGGGGCCGGGGAAAGGTTTCAATTTGAGTGGTTTGCAAGCTGCTGTAAAATTTGTTAACGTGGAGTTGATGAATGGATTTAGTTTGGCTTGTGATGGTACTATTTTGTGATTGATCCATGGTAACGTGTAGATCGGTAACGGGGTGGAAGCGTTCTCAATGTAGACCCAATCTTTGCTTGTATTGTTGGCGTGCCAGTCTACAATTCTGGCTAGGTGGCACACCCAGTAGTTTTTTTGCATATCTGGAACGTTTAATCCCCCTTGTGGCTTGGGGTTTGTTAATCTTTTCCAATTTAACCTGGGCTGTTTGGAGGACCAAATAAAATTTCTACAGAGCCTTTTGAGGGTGGAGAAGAAGGCCGTGGGAATTTGTATGGGTACAGTCTGAAATAGGTATAGCAGTCTGGGGAGCACGTTCATTTTTAGGACAGCTGCCCTACCAAACCATGAAAACGGACCCGAGGTCCACTTTTGTAGGTCTGTACGTATAGTATTTAGGATGGGTATGAAATTCAATTTATAGATCTCTGTCAGTGTGGTGGGTATTTTAATGCCTAGATACGTGAGGGCCTGGGTTTCCCAACTGAAAGGGAAATTCTGCGTGCATTGGGTAACTACGTCGGTGGATAAGGTGATGTTAAGGGCTTTGGACTTAGCTAGATTAATTTGTAAGTTGGATAGAGATTTAAATATAGCAAGGTCTTTAAGAAGGTTAGGCAAAGTGGTGATTGGGTCCGTTAAGAATAACAGGACATCGTCTGCGTAGGCCGCAAGTTTAAATTGTTTATGGTCTATTTCCACCCCTTTGATGTTAGGGTTTTCTTTGAGTTTGCGAAGGAGTGGTTCCATTGTGAGGATAAAGATTAAGGGGGACAGGGGCAGCCCTGTCGCGTTCCATTGGAGACGGAGAAGGCGTCCGACAGGTGCCCATTCACTCTTATTTTTGCAGTGGGTGCTGAATACAAAGCCATAATCATATGAATCAGTTGGAGTGGGAGGCCTATAGAGTGTAGAGTGGCTTCCATATAGTCCCATGCAACCCTGTCGAACGCCTTCTCCGCATCCAACGATAGGAAAAAACCTTTGATATTATTGGTGGTCATCCAGTAATGTATATCTAGGGCTTTAGTGGTGTTGTCCCGGGCCTCCCTTCCCGGGACAAAGCCAACTTGATCCGTGGATATTAGTTTGGGAATTATGGGTAACAGACGGTTGGCAATAGCTTTGGCATAGACTTTAATATCGACATTCAGAAGGGAAATTGGTCGGTAGTTGGAGACCATGGTAGCGTCCTTACCTGGTTTGGGAATAAGTGTTATATGAGCTTCTAATATTTCCTTAGATGCTATACTACGGGGTGAGAGGTTGTTCAGCGCTTTAACTAAGGGGGGTATGAGTATGTCAGAGAAAGATTTATAGTACGCTACAGTAAGCCCGTCAGGACCCGGGCTTTTACCTGGTTTCATCTGCTTTAGTGCTAGAGTGATTTCGTCTGGCGTCAATGGGGAGTCTAGTGCGTCGGATTCTTCTGATGTGAGGGGCGTGGGAGCGTATTGGGAAAGGAATGTTTGGATTGTCGTCTGTCTATCTTCTGGGGTGTCGGTGTGTGGGGTGGAACGTAGATTATAGAGGTCCGTGAAGTAGTTCACGAATTGTTTCGCTATGTCTCCCGATGTCACAAATGGTTTGCCTGTAGGGTCTTTGATCGTGTGTATGGTGTGGGCCGCACGTTTAGCTTGTAGGGCCCTCGCTAGGAGCTTCCCCGATTTGTTGCCGTATTCATAGAAGCATTTTTGTTGCAATGTATATTTTCGTTTAAGCCTGGTGTGTAATTCATTCAGTAGTTCAGTTCTAGCATGTGTTAGCGCTGTGAGTGCTTCAGCCGCCAGAGATTTTTTATGTTTTTGTTCAAGTTGAGAAATGCGTGTAGTCAGTTCTTCCAGTTTAGCTTTCCTGAGCCTATTTCGGTGTGCTGCTATCGAAATCAGTGTGCCTCTTATGACGCATTTATGTGCGGCCCATACCACGTCTGGCGAGGTATCACCCGGTTCGTTGTTTGTGAAATAATCTGTGAGGTGTTGGGAAACCTTACTTGTAGAATCCAGATCCGCAAGTAAGGAGTTGTCTAGTCTCCATATGTGGGAGCGCCTCAGCTTTTTGGGAAGGTGAAGGGTCAGTGTAATTGGGTTATGATCTGATAGAACCATAGGCTCGATAGTGGTGTGTTTCAGCAGTGGGAGATCGTCTTGTGATATAAAGAAATAGTCGATTCGAGAGTATTTAGAGTGTGGCGCAGAGAAGAACGTATAGTCCTTTTCATTAGGGTTCATAGTGCGCCAGGTGTCATGCACTAGTAGGTCGTTAAGTTGTTGTTTTATGGCACGGAGGGCTCTATATGTGATGGAGGAGTGACCATTAGAGGTGTCGAGGGCTGGGTTGAGGGGTACATTGAAATCGCCTCCGATTATTAGCATGCCTGAGCTAAAGGTCGTGAGAAGCTGCAATGTGTCTCGGAAAAAGGGAACTTGGTGTGCATTTGGGGTGTATAGATTGGCAATTGTAATTTTTTTTCCGTATAGGGTACCCTTTAGGAAGAGAAAGCGTCCCTTTGGATCTTTGTGTATGTCTGAGACAATAAATGGGCAATCTTTTGCAATGAGCACACAGACCCCTTTTGACTTTGCTTCGTCGTTTGTGGCGTGGTAGATTGTGGGGAATTGTTTGTTGTGTAATTTGGGGATAGCGTCAGTTCGGAAGTGAGTTTCCTGAATTAAGGCTATATGTGTTTTAGACTTACGTAGTGAGGCAAGTAGGAGGGAGCGTTTTTCGGGCGTATTTAGGCCCCGGATATTGATGGATTGGAGATTCAGGGGTGGGTGTGATATCGTCGTAGCGTTTGTTGCATGAGTGGTGTCCATTATTGCCGTCGCGGTTAGAGACAAAGGACCGAGAGAAGAAAAAAAAAAAAAAACTAAATATAAAAGGGAAGATGAGCGGCGGGGGGTAGGTGAGGTCTGCGAAGAGTTTCTTGAATGCTTTTAGACGTGCTCAGGTTATGTTTGGTTTTTGGGAACTTTGTAGATTAACCGATGAGTTCACAGGGATATTAAAATATCCCGTGTCCTCACTGTACAGTAAGGGATCGGTAGTGTACAGCCCCGGGGTCACGCACAACCCGTTGTGCACAGGTCGGCACACAACTCCGAAGCTGTGTGGGGGTTGGAGTATACCCGACACGAGAGAGCTGGTAAGGGATAGGAAGGAATGGGTGTCCCGCCACCTTACGACCATTGGGCAGATTGAGAGTAAATGGGGAGGTGTGAGAAGAACCTTTATGGAATGAGTGTCTGACTGCTGCCAACGTAAATGTGCATACAAACAACAATCTATATATTGAACAGTTAGTTATAACTTCAACAATTGCTCCAGAAGGAGGTAAAGTACCTGCAAGTTCGTCAGTAGCAACCTCTGCGGAATGTTAGTCAGAATACTGGGGTCGCGTCCGCATCGGTGGGAAGATGTCCTGGGTAAATACAGTAGCGCGCTACTGCCTACCATGCAGGGTTGCCATTACTGAGGAAGTTACGAGGATTCCACTGTTTGAACAGCAAATATTGCAGATCAAGCATGGAATAACCTACAATTGCTTAGGATGACGAGCACATAAGCACAAAAAAAAAAAAATTTTAACTCCGGGTATACCTGTAGGTCATAATAGCATATCCCTACCCTCACTGTATCCCTTGTGATGGGAGAATCTAGGACACAGTGCTTACACCTAAGAGTGTCATATCAAAAGCCCTTAGATGTGACCCGTGAGCCTTTTGGGGAGTATATGAGGGATGACCAAATACCTCTTGTAGTCAGGGGTTCACTCCCCCTTAGGGCCTAATGGTTAAGGTGAATAGAAGTGGGTCCTGTTGGTCTACCGGAGTGAGTGGGGTGTCCCATTAGTTACTAAGCGGGTCGCAGAACAATAAGGTACCGTTGTAACAATGAGGCCCTTTGCTGTATGGTGAGCGTCTCTGCGGGCGGTATCTCTGAGGCAGTCTGTCATGAAGAGCAAATCAGCCGTAGAATCCGGGTGACGTGATGTGTTGCCAGGCGACTGATGATGATGTAGGTCGTGAGGATCGGTGATATGGTTCCGTCTGTCGTCCTTTTGTACCCGGAGTATGTCAGCGGCTGCGAGTTCGTGTGTCAGGTAGGTGGGATGAGCTGAGACCATGGCTGTAGCGCGTAATTACTTCCGACGCTGTGTTGGTGAGCGGGCTAGTGCTCATTTTCAGCTGTGCGCGAGCATGGAGGGTTCCGCATCCGGGAGGAGGATCTCCTCACACTTCCGGTTTGCATTGCATTGTGGTAATTGTAGTCTGTCACTCGCTCCATAAAATGCTCGCGAACGCGGCACATTAGCTAGAATTTCTTTTGAAACCCAACAGTAAACAAATTCAACACAGGGCATGTGTACTCACTGTTTATCTTCCGAGAATTAACAGCAGTTAACTGTATTGGAAAACAGAGAGAGCCTAACGCGGCCCCATAAACAAAGAATTAAACTGTAAAGTGAGATGGAGCACAGCCTTGAGGCCTTAGCGATCTCTTCTGGCTCTCCTGGATGTGGGGGAGTCAGCAGTTCCGAGATCACGGTGCTGAGAGCGGCGATTGCCATGATGCGTTGAGGAGGAGGGTGATCTTCTCCTTCTTTGTCCTGTAGACACGGTGTCCGTAGGTGTGTCAGGATGCTGTTCTCTCCGTACAGCTGAGCGGCGAAAGTCCGCGTACCAGTTAGGTACTTCTACCGCGGGGATATTGAGGGTCTCGTAGAAATAAGGGAGATCCTCAGGCACTTTGAGTAAGGCAGTGCGACCTTGCGAAGTGGCAGCCAGGCAGAAGGGGAACTTCCATTTGTAATTGATACCTTTGGCGCGAAGGGTATCTAATAGGGGTTTTAGATCCCTTCTGTGCTGAAGAGTGATGCCAGACAGATCTTGGAATATCTGGATAGGTTTTCCTTCATGTATTATCTGTGGGATTCCTCTTGCCTGTCTGAGAATATCCTCTTTGACTTTGTAATCGGTCAGGCAGCATATTATATCCCTGGGTGGGTCAGTGTCCCTTCCTTTGGGACGCAGTGCGCGATGGATTCTTTCAAACTCCACAGGTGTCTGCAAGGGCCTGTGTAAAATGCCATTGAATAGGCTGATGACTGATGGGGTCAGACGATCTCCTTCAATCGACTCCGGGAGTCCCCGGACCCTCAGGTTACGTCTTCTGCCCCGATTGTCGAGATCCTCGAGGTGTCTCTGCATATCCCTCATCTGTAGGGTATGTGCATCTACATGGCGGGTGGTTTTGCGCAGTTGAAGGCTTTGTTGTTCAGCCGTGTGTTCAGCCATAGTGACTCTGTCAGACAAGGTACGGAATTCCAAACGAAGTTCTGATATGGCCGCCGACAGTGTGTCCTTTATGTCATTGGCTATCATCCGCAGGTCATTCAAGTTCAGTTGATGGTGGGGTTGTTCCTCCGGCAAGAGTTCCCCCTGATAGCTGACCGGTGGAGCGGGGGACGGTGTTCCCTGCTGAGAGGAGATTGCGGCCTGTGAGCTCCTATGGCGGGATGACGCCATGTTGCCTCGGCCCGTCCGGAACATTTCGGGGATATTGTGTTCCGTGTGTTCCGGGTTTCCCCTCGGGGAACGGGAACGGGAGGCTGAGGTGTTCCTGGACGCGGTCCCCATGTTTTGTGGCGGATTTGGATCGGCAGAGCCTCCTGTAAGTTATGCTCAGGTCGTGCGATGGCGGGAGCAGAGGAGTTAAGCAGCCATCTTCGTGTCAGTTCAGGCCACGCCCCCACAAACATTTTTTTAGCAATGTCTTACAGAAAAAGTTTAACCATTCACATGTGTCCCGGTCTTAAACAAGGTAAAGGTTTCAACAGGGTGAGTTTGGAAGGAATCCAGTTAACCTACTAGTATAGAATTTTGTTACTTGCCAGAAAACTAAGCAATATCTGCAAACATGCAGAGAACACACAAACTCTGTGTAAATTGGTGTTCTTGGTGGAAAATACACCTAGAGCTCTAATACTGGTATTCTCATTCAGTAGACTTTTATTAAAGTATTGCAAGTTACAGAATAATGGCTGTATACAATGTTAACAAAGAATATGGCATTGGACAAAGATACAGTGACAGAAGAGAGGCGCTGCTGCCATAACTCATAAAATAGTCTCAATAGAGTACACATTAGAGTAGACCAGCGATTAGAAAGGTATAGACCCTAAGTCAGGGGTGCCTAACCTTTTGTAGAACCAGGGCCACTTAAGCAACTCAGTAACCAGTCTCAGGCCACAATGAGAAGAGCAGGTGGATGACAGGTCCATGTCCACTGTCTGCAGAGCAGACAGGGACACAGCAAACTCTATTCTATGGGCCATCCGATCCGCTCAGATGGAAGGGGACAGATCCCCTTCTGTTTTTTTTTTTTTTAACGGATTGATTGGAGGTAGGCGGTAGTAAACGGACACAAATCCGTTCACATCTGCCGTTTAATATAGGTGAATGGAGGGTCTGATTGAGTCCGCCTGAAAAACCGGAAGGGGGACCAGATTGGACTGATCGTGTGAAGTGGGCCTAAGACTGCTTCCACACTGATGCACTGTGGTTTACCTGTACCCCGGGTGCAGCGCAGTATAGCTGTGGCTTTCCTGCAGGTTAGCTGCACTTTGCCATAGAATTCTATTATATCTTGCAGGTGTGGTGCACTTTCTGGAAGCGCACCAATCCTGCAGGTAATAATAGAAGTCTATGTAGCTAGAGTTCCAGTGTAGAGAACAGATATGTCCATTGCTGTTTGATTTTAATTAAAAACTGACCTCAATCTTCACTTCTTCCTCAGGATTCCTGCATGTATTGCTGGCTGCTGCTGTCCCCAGGCAGGTAAAGCTGGCTTCTGCTGTCCCCCAGGCTGGTATTGCTGGTTTCTGCTGTCTCCCAGGCAGGTATTGCTGTCAGCTGCTTCTGTCCCCCAGGGCAGGTATGGCTGGCGGCTGCTGCTGTCCCCCAGGGCGGATACGGCTGGTGGCTGCTCCTACCCCCCCAGCAGATATGGATGGTGGCTGCTGCTGTCCCCCATGGTGGGTATGGCTGGCGGCTGCTGCTGTCCCCCAGGTGGGTCTGACTGGCGGCTGCTGCTGTCCCCAAGGCGGATATTGCTGTCAGCTGCTGCTGTCCCTAAGGCGGGTATGGCTGGCAGCTGCTCCTGTCCTTCAGGGTGGTTATAGCTGGTGGCTGCTGCTGTTCCCCAGGGCAGGTATGGCTGGCGGCTGCTGCTGTCTGTCCCCCAGGGTGGGTATGGCTGGCAGCTGCTATGGCTGGCAGGTACTTCTGGCTGTCTCCCACAGCGGGTATAGCTGGCAGACATGCAACCAAGAAAGTCCGGACAGCTGCACTCCAATGTAAATGCCTTTATTGAATAAAAACCAGTTCATACAGTATACGCAGACAGTGAAATCAAAAACAACTGACGCGTTTCACGCCCCTTACTGGTGCTTAGTCATAGCTGACTGTCAGCTATGACTAAGCACCAGTAAGGGGTGGGAAATGCGTCAGTTGTTTTTGATTCCACTGTCTCTATGCTGTATGGACTGTTTTTCGTCCCCAGGGTGGGTATGGCTGATAATTACTCGCTAAGAGCCTGAGCTGGGTGCCGGTCCAGGTATGTGGGCTGATCCCGACCATATGGCCACAATCTTTCCCGAGTCTGGACCGGCTTTGTGATGTCAGCCGACAGCCCTCTGTCTGCTGAAAATGGGTCACAGGAGTGCAGAATGAACTGCACTCCTGTGATCCACAGGAGAAGTACAGCCGAATGAGCTTTGGCTGTACTTCTCCTTTTAAAGGCCATCACTGTCACATTTTTGTGACATTTTTGATGGCAACAATTAACTATGGTCAGTCACCCATTAAAAAATATGTGCTGCAACACTTTATTATAAGTGTGTCTGCACCTAAAGTTTTTTAATTCAAATACCTGTTGAGCCAGTGAAGTCCACCTAATACAGCTTCCTGTGATTATGTGGTAATGATGCTGCACTGCCCCTGACCTCGCGGGAGAGTTGTCATTCTCATCTATGCCGAGCCTTCTTGCACTACAGTGGTATGAAAAAATGATGCAGGGGATGTGGCTATCAGCACTGTCACGACTGATTCACAAGCTTAAAGCTTTTCAATCAGAACCTGACCACACCTAGTCCTGCCCACTGGTTTCTGAGTTAATAGCACTGGCTCCGTTGCTGAAACCCTCCCATCGTGAACTGCAGTGACTAGAAGAGGAAACTTATTGGGGGAAATGAAGGAGGATTTGGCTTAGTCAGGGAGAGTAAAGGGAGATTTAATTTAGTTTTTGAAGCATGTGTATTTGGTACTTGTTTAGACTGTCAAATGAGTTACAAGGGACTGCTTGCAAGTTCTAGATGCTATCACTTTTTCACTTCTTTAACATCTAAAAAAGTCCTGCACCACTTATCAGCAAATGAAATGTATAATGTCAGAACATTAACCTCTTATGTCAAGGCCCACAAATAATAAATATATCTCACAAATATACACTTCTACAGAAGTTCACTGTTATGTATAATCTTCTTAACCTTAAAAATATTTTAAATATGTATGAATAGATGAAAATGTACATCAACTGAAATAATTGCTAGGGCGTTGAAAAAGCCTAATCTCAGTTGAACTCAAATCCTGTATGAACTATTAAATGCATTATGAAAGACTGGCAGCTATTTAACCTGACAAATTACTAGAATTCCAAAGAATCCAGGATCCCCAATCACCCATTGTTTGCATGGGACCTTCAACCCAACTCTCTAATACTATGTTGATTGGCATGTCAACAACAACAACTAATTGACTATTGGGAGAAAACCAGAACCCTGTAAATTTGATTATGCACTCCTTTAGACCATAGAAAAAATAAAGTGCCAGTCCAAAGAATACATTCATAACTCCACAAAATACGGAAAGCTAAACTCCAGTCAAGCCACTAAATACATATTAAAGCCACATAAATGGGAGCAGTTTTAACTGTCAAGGGATTTGTAATATTCTGGAGTCAATTCAGTGGTGGCCCGTAATGCAGGGCAAAGGGGCGCCGCCCCCCTAATCCATGCGTCTGGCCCTCTAATCTACATGCGGGGCGCCGGACGCATGAATTCCAATGGGTTGTTTGACCCCCCCCCAAAAAAAATATATATATACCACCAGCCGCCACTGGTCATCCATGTCGGTCAGCATAGCCAGGTCTGCCTTATCCACTGCAGTGAGAGCATGACAACAGGACAAATTTACACTCCCAGTTTTCTGATTAGATGGTGAAAATGAAGTAGCACACTGATGGGGTCACCACTCTCTTCTTAATCAAGTGTTCTCTGCCAGCACTTGTGTATTGCTCCCAAGCCTGATTGGTTCAAGGGTTTGACCCTTCCTCTGCCAGTCTGAGATCTCCTACAGAGGGGACAGTTTAAGGTACTTACACTACTTCTTGATTTTTTTTGGATCAGTACAGGAAAATAAATATATTAATGTAGAAAGGATAATTACAAGTAGGTTCCCTTAGGCCGGCCATACACGGTTCGAATCTCGGCCGTTTCAGCAGGAACTGGCTGAGATTCGAACCATTAATGGGCAGGCTGAATGTAGCAATTTGATCACTTGGGCCTGCCGGATTCTCTTGCGAATATCGCTAGTGGCTGCTATAGCAGCTAGCGGCAATCACTGTCTTCTCCCAGCGGGGACAGCTTAAACCCCGTCCCCGCCAGGAGAAAGCAATGGTCCGGCAGGAGGAATTCCCACATCAGTACTGCCTGTGTTGATGGGGGAATCAAACAAATTTCTTTCCTGCCCGTGGCAATCTGTGGTTGCAGGAAAGAAATTTGCTGTGTATGGCCGGCCTAACTTATAGACCACTAAGTAAGAACATCTTCAATGATGGAAGAAAAAAATTCTGCTGTCCATGTGCATTTTGCAAATTAACACAGCACCATAGGTGTGTAATCCCATTACTATCATTTTTAAGCAGAGGATAACTATTTTTAGGAATGCCTATGGGTCTTCTTTCAAAGTGGCAGTAGGCATCCCAGTCCACAACCTTCACAGTTTGGTATGGAGAAGTTGGGTGAAGAAATCCCTTTTGACCATGCATACTTAAACAGAGCATGCAGACCATCACCAGCACCCATCCAGTAAAGAGGGAATAGATAAAAGTGTTTGAGACACTACATTTACTACATATTGGTTTAAAAATAGAAGGGTATTGGCAACTACCTTTAAAGGAGAAGTAGGGCCAACTCTCTTTTGGCCTTACTTCTCCTTTGGATCACAGGAGTGCAGTTCGTTCTGCGCTCCTGTGACCTGTCACTCAACCTATCCAGGCTCTGGAAAGATCCCACCCCCGCTTCCGCCCCCTCTGCAGCCCGGCGCTCCAGTGAGCTCTGGAGGGGCAGAGCAGAGAGCTGGTGACTGACAGTCATTGGCTCTCTGCTAACTGGAGAACTGAGTGATCAGCAATCTTTGATCATTCAATTTTCGGGGTAGAGGTAACAGGGGACAGTTGCCTCAGGTGAGTATGTAAGTTTGTTTTTTTCTAATCCCAAACTTCTCTTTTTTAACTTAATTGAATTTCTTTCAGCTTCCAGGTTTTTATGTTAAAGCTTAATTAAACAAGCTGAAGTTAGAAGCTGATTGGCTACCATGCACAGCTGCACCAGATTTTGCGGTCTCTTGTTTTAGTAAATCAACCCCATTGTTTCACAAGAATTTGAATATTCAGAGTGCTAAGACACAACTTGTTAAAGATTTGGAACAATTGCTGAGGCACATACCTTGATATTCAGATGGTGATGTTTATAACTATTGGAGTGTAATTTAGTCGTTAACATTCATATTTACGTTACAGTTTTCGACGGCTATATTAACTTCAAACATGTTTTTACTGCTATTTTTGTTTTTCATACTGGTGGCTTTGTGAGCTTTTTTTTTGTATATTCACCTCAAAGTCTAAGGCCTGCCATAGGCAGAGCGATTTTCCATTCTGCAACCACCAAATCGTTTGATTCCCCCATCAACACAGACAGTGTTGGCAGAGGAATCCCTCCCGTGGAGCTATGTTCTCTGAGTGGAGCCGCAGGGGAAGCTGTCCCTGCTGGAAGAGCACAGTGATTATTGCTAGTGGCTATAACAGCTGCTAGCAATAATCGCATGCAAAATCCAACAGGCTGGTTGTACCCAAGGTGATCAATCGATCAACTTAGGTACATTCAGCCTGCCCATACATGGGTCAAATCTGGGCCAGTTCCTGCTGAACCAGCCCAGATTCGACCCATCGGTGGCTGGCTTAAGACTGGTGGTGTTGCCTCTATTCCAGAATGCATCTGTAAGGTGCTGACTTCTGGTCTTTGTGGTGCTGTGCCCTTAGGCAATAATAGAAAAACCTTCTCATTCTAGTGGGATCCCTAAGGATCATACAACTATCAAATTTTTTTCAAACTATACGATATTTTGTTTTGGTAACAACTACATGTGTTATACTATCAGTGGTACAAATCTTACAGGACAAGAGCAAGATGGTTTCATGATTACAACATCCCTGTGTTTTACCAAAAATACTAATATCCTAAAAAAAAAGCCTTCAGAGAAAGCTGGAGGTGAGGGCGTGCCTGCGTGTGCTCTGTACATCTTGTTAAAACGTGTTCACTTGTATAAACTTGCTTCAGCAATATAGGGTATCACAGACAATAGATGAATTGTTTGAGTCAAGTCTCTGCTTTGCGTTGCTAACCTTTTAATCACTTCATTGGAGATGTAGCTCCAAGACTCCTCTTTCCAGTACATAGCTTTTCTGGTGAAAAGCAGTGTAGCCAATGTGACTTATCCTTGTCATCTTTCTGTAAAGAAAAGAATGTTTGCTATTACTTTATGCTCAATATCTTGTCACACTTACAACAGTTCTCCTTTATGATTGCTGCTTAGCATCAAACCAGTAGTACCGGCTCTTGGTGCTTTGAAATGTAGTATATTACGCTCTGCTGAGTCTACTTTTGGATAGTTATATAAAATATGGGAGAATAAATACAGAGCTACCAGAAACAAGTGCCTCTACCACTGGAGGATTGTTTTTAGAGCTGGTCTATAGCAGTCACCAGTGCATTTATAGTTATATATATGATGCCCAATATTTATTACCTGTACATTCCAAACCTTTGTGTTTGAAATTGACAGTACATTCCTTTTGGCCACACTGTACAGGAACTGCTGTAAGACTATGCCGTAAGATTACAACCACAATACCCCCGTCTCTCATTGACAGTAACGCTGCATTTACATGTCATTGTCAGTGTATATATTTTCTGAACCCTTTCCCCAGAGCAGTCCCTGTATTACTAATCTACAGCCAGATAGCAGGGTAGGAATCAATTCTAAAAGTGAAATTTAATCCAATAAGGGGTCTTTCACAAGCAGCGTGGTCCGCTATCATCAGCAGTGGATTCGTTTGCAGACCCCCTGCTAAATTGGATCTGAATAGGATGGATGTTAGTTTTTTACATCTGTGCCCTTTCACTTTGGCTCTAGCAGGCATGGGAGGACCCGGGACAGCTCTATGGTCTGCCGAATATAAACGCACTCTGGTGTCCATTTATATCAGGCTACCTCTGATCTGTCATGTTTTGGTCCAAAAAAATGGAAAAGACTTGGATATAGGCAGGTGTAAACGGACACAAGCATGGAAGTTCCAATGGGATCTGTCTGAAAAACTGACTGGTGGATCTAATCAGAAAGCCCATGTGAAATTGCCCTTAAGGGTAAAAGTATTTTTTATTTCTATTAATAGAATGACATTTTAGAAGAAAATATTAGTCCAGTTGCTACAGTTCATCTTCAGCAATATTAAACCTAAAAAAAAAAAAAAAAAAAAGGAATACAGTATATTGCAGCTTGCCAATTCTTTGATATGGTGACTGCATTAGCAGTAACCAAACACCATACAAACTCCTTTAGATCTACTGTCAACTGTGTATTGCAAGGGCCCGCCTGATTGAATACAATTTGAATAAATTGTTTAGGTTTGTCCTCATAATACATAGTTTTGGTAAATCTAATAAAATTAGACGGACATTGTATAATCTGATTGTATAGTGTTTGACCAGTCTGCTAGTTTATCTAAAACTACCATATTGCTATATCGACAATGCTGCTGTCCAAAGGTGTCTCTGTTTCTCCTCCATCCAAAATGGAGAGGGATTAGAACACCTGTCAGGTATTTATTGCTGAAAGACAACCCAAACAAGAGAAGGGTGCACCGACCTAGTGCAATTCCATTAAAAAATGCTTTCAAAGATAAAAGAATATGCTCACAAGCACATGTATACACGCATGTCAAAACAGAATCGAAGACAAGTCACCTCTAGGACCGCTGGTGGATTGCAATGGTGCAAGGGGACCAGATGGCGTTCATAAGGGCTTGGTGCCCTTTTCTTGTTTTCATTGTCTTTCAGTACATTTGGATACCCAAGGCCCTGAGAGGGCAGCAAGACTATGCTTTGACAATAAGGATTAGTCACACTTCCTTCCCTTGAGCTTTACACCTGAGCGCAGGAGAGTTACTTTCTAGGTTTTTAATGCCCTCCGTGCCCTCGTTAGGGAGATTTCCCCTCTCTATTTGTCCTCTTTATTGTTATAACCAAGAGTAAGACTTTGTTCACACCATGTGCCCTGTTCATCCCACAACACTAGTATCCTGTGTGGATTTTTTCTGCGCAGGAAATTGCAACTCACTGAAATGTGCATGTCCTGTCTCTGCAAGTGATATCTGCATGTTTTTCCATCAGTTTTTCTACAGGTATGGTGTGAACGAGGCCTAAATGTGAAAGATAGTCCCAAAGTTGCCACCAGAGCACAAGGGGAAATCCTCCATAGGGGACCATAGTTCTGGTGACTATCAAGGATTTCCTCACTTCCTGTTTTAGATATGGACAAGAAGTGAAGTGAAATTTCCCCAATGGGACACCGATGGCAAAAAACTGATAGGGATTTTACTCTCTCCAAAATAAAAAATAAGTTTTGCCTTTAGTTCTACTTTAAACCTGAACTACAAGAATTCATCTACTTTCATAAATGTGCTGGTTTACTATAAGGTTAAAGCCAACTAGTTGCATACCACCTCATGGATTTTTCTCTTTTATTTACAATTGACAGTTTTACTGAATGTTGGAAATACAGCCATCACTAAACTCCCAGCACGCTGACAGGGGAGATTGCATTTTTACACAGCAGCAGCTCCGCTTGCCACTTCCCCTCCACTGTCCATTAACAGAAGCCTTTGTATTTTGTGAATGGATACACATAATACAAAGCACTCTGTGATTGGACAGGAGGGATGGGCAGACCAGCTCCATACAACTTTGCAGATGCCGTATCTGAGACCAGAAGATCCAGCGTCAGAGTGGATTTTTTAGAGAGAATGTTGCTCTGATTCTGCTTAAAGTGTTTATAAAGGCTTGTTTTTTTTTTTTTAAATAACAAACATTTTATACTTACCTCCTCTGTGCAGTTGGTTTTGCACAGAGCAGCCCGGATCCTCCTCTTCTCGGGTCCCTCTTTGCTGCTTCTAGCCCCTCCCTCCTTTGAGTGCCCCTCAGCCAGCAGCTTGCTACAGGGGGCACCCAAGCTGAGTGAGAGCTCTGTGTATCCATTCAGACTCGGAGCCCTGACCTGGCCCCTCCCCCCTCTCTCCCCTGATTGGCTGACTGACTTTGACAGCCTCAGGAGCCAATGGTGCCGCTGCTCTGTCTCAGCCAATTAGGAGGAGTGTACTGGATGGCTGAGCGGATCGTGGACAATGCTGGAGAGGGAAGAAGCTCAGGTAGGAAATTGGGGGGGGGGGGGGGGGGCTGCTATACACAGAAGGTTTTTTTTATCTTAATGCATAGAATGCATTATGATAAAAAAACTTTCTGCCTTTACAACTCCTTTAGCAGTGGACATTTTTAACCCAAGAATGTTGTCCCAATTACCTGTAGACCATGCATAGCGTTTAGTATTTTCCGGGATAACAGCAGTATCACCAGTAGCAGTATCTTAGTCCGTCATGCGATTTGGAAGTCAGATATAGTTTCTCAGAATCCACACAAGCAAAATTGTAATACAAGTTCTAATTTAGCACGGTTTCTCTATATTTCTTTATAAAACAATGTTCCTGATAGTTATGACTACTCTGCTTTTACTGAACTCAATGGAACATTCTATTTTGCTTTCACTGAACTCTATGGAACTAATGCTATATATTTTATGTAACTAAAACATAAACCACAACCTCAAATGTATCCCTAGAACTGCTAATCTAATTAAGTGTATGGGCTTAGGGAAATATGCAGTTTATCCAGACAAATGATTCAGAAACAGCTTTTGAAGTTGGCAAAAATGTAAGTTACTTGGACCATTCTTTATGTAAAATGCTATCGTTTGGACACATGCAACCAACATAGATGAGCCATTGTAGAAACACTCCATGGGCATTGTGCTTATAGAACATACATGCAGACAAATGCTAAGAGCCAAGGTATTTAACAATGTGTTACTTACATACAAATACTGCATCAAATGTCAGAGTAATTCCCCCTTGGATCACCTTGAGAACTGTGTGAACAAACTGCTAAAGAACTAAGTTTTTTTTAGTGCTCTCCTTTTTTACTGGTTTTATTTTCTGATGTACAAAATCAAAATGCATATATAAATTATGGCATCACAATATGCAATGTTTTGCAATCTGCACTGAAAACTGTTAATTTCCCTTAAAAAAAAAAGAAAAGCTGTTCAGTTTAGAAGGGTGTTTATGTGAATATTATGTGAATACTTTAAGCATAAGCTAAAAACAGTATAATCCTTTTTTTCTTGAGTATATTAACACATAATATGTTGTGTGTTCACTGATTTTGCTAGTCTTAATTTCTATTGAAAAGCGCATGTTAGATCTGTGGTCTGCCATATAAATTGTCTGAAATTGCCAGATATACTGTGGCAGAGCAGTCCCCCCCTGCAACCGGATCATGTACATGTGCATAATCCTCTTCTTCCGGGTAGGGGGTGCGTGCGCATGCCCGCTGCCGCAGCTGTGCTATCTTTTACTGCAGCACAAGCCGATCAGCGGGTCTCGGCCAGTGATTTATGGTCGGCACCCACTGTTCGACTGAGCGAATGACAGAAGAGAGCTTTGTGTAGGTGCATAACACAGAGCTCTCTTCTGACAGTGAGGATGTGATGTTTTTTCTCTTAATGCAAAGCCAGGAGCAAAAACCAGCATATTGCTTAGTGAAAATACAACACAGCACACACAGTAAACATTGTAGGCATGCAGTAAACCCTTTGATTGTCCCTAAATGTTAACCCCTTTCCAGCTAGTGTCATTAGTACAGCGACAGTGCATATTATTAGCACTGATCACTGTATTAATGTCACTGGTGATGTCACTGGCAGTTAGTCAGTTAGTGTCACATTGCCTGCCACACTATAAGTCGCTAATCGCTGGCATTAGGTGTATAAAAAAAATAATTCCAGTGTATATACAATTGTTTGTAGAAAATATAACTCACACAAACCAATTAATATACACTTATTGGGATTTTTTTTTTTACCAAAGACATGTAGCAGAATACATTTTGGCCTAAATTTATGACAAAATTAGACTTTTTTAAATTTGTATTGAATATGTTTTAAAGCAGAAAGTAAAAAATATTTTTGGGGGATTTTTTTCAAAATTTCTTTTACTTTTTTTAGTTTTTCTCACAAAGAATAAAAATCCAGTGGTGATCAAATACCGCCAAAAGAAAGCTCTATTTGTGTGAAAAAAAAATATATAAATATATTTTAATTTTATTTGAGTTCAGTGTTGCATGACCACGCAGTTGTCAGTTAAAGTAGCACAGTGCCGAATAGTAAAAAATGCCCTAGTCATGAAGGGGGTAAAATCTTCCAGAGCTTAAGTGGTTAATATCTTTAGGGTTGAAAATGTGTTTGTTATCAATTTCACATACAGTATCTCACAAAAGTGAGTACACCTCTCACATTTTTGTAAATATTTTATTATATCTTTTCATGTGACAAACTGAAGAAATGACACTTTGCTACAATGTAAAGTAGTGAGTGTACAGCTTGTATAACAGTGTAAATTTGCTGTCCTCTCAAAATAACTCAACACACAGCCATTAATGTCTAAACCGCTGGCAACAAAAGTGAGTACACCCCTCAGTAAAAATGTCCAAACTGGGCCCAATTAGCCATTTTCCCTCCCTGGTGTCATGTGACTCGTTAGTGTTACAATTCTCAGTTGGGAATGGGGAGCAGGTGTGTTAAATTTGGTGTTATCGCTCTCACTCTCTCATACTGGTCACTGGAAGTTCAACATGGCACCTCATGGCAAAGAACTCTCTAAGGATCTGAAAAAAAGAATTGTTGTGCTACATAAAGATGGCCTAGGCTATAAGAAGATTGCCAAGACCCTTAAACTGAGCTGCAGCATGGTGGCCTAGACCATACAGCGGTTTAACAGGACAGGTTCCACTCAGAGCAGGCCTCGCCATGGTCGACCAAAGAAGTTGAGTGCACGTGCTCCGCATCATAGCCAGAGGTTGTCTTTGGAAAATAGATGTATGAATACTGCCAGCATATCTTCAGAGGTTGAAGTAGTGGGGGGTCAGCCTGTCAGTGCTCAGACCATACACCGCACACAGCATCAAATTGGTCTGCATGGCTGTCATCCCTGAAGGAAGCCTCTTCTAAAGATGATGCACAAGAAAGCCTGCAAACAGTTTGCTGAAGACAAGCAGACTAAGGACATGGATTACTGGAACCATGTCCTGTGGTCTGATGAGACCAAGATAAACTTATTTGGTTCAGATGGTGTCAAGCGTGTGTGGCAGCAACCAGGTGGGGAGTACAAAGACAAGTGTGTCATGCCTACAGTCAAGCATGGCGGTGGGAGTGTCATGGTCTGGGGCTGCATGAGTGCTGCCGCACTGGGGAGCTACAGTTCATTGAGGGAACCATGAATGCCTACATGTGCTGTGACATACTGAAGCAGAGCATGATCCCCTCCCTTCAGAGACTGGGCCACATGGTAGTATTCCAACATAATAACGACCCCAACACACCTCCAAGATGACCACTGCCTTGCTAAAGAAGCTGAGGGTAAAGGTGATGGACTGGCCAAGCATGTCTCCAGACGTAAACCCTATTGAGCATCTGTGGGGCATCCTCAAACGGAAGGTGGAGGAGTGCAAGGTCTCTAACATTCACCAGCTCCGTGATGTCATGGACGAGAGGAAGAGGACTCCAGTGGCAACCTGTGAAGTTCCGGTGAACTCCATGCCCAAGAGGGTTGAGGCGGTGCTGGAAAATAATGATGGCCACACAAAATATTAACACTTTAAAACTTTACTTTTTACCATCATCTGTTACAAGGAGTAATTCTGACTGGAGAGCCTTGATGTTCAGAAAAAAAAACCAATACGTGTGAATTATTAGAAAATAAAAAGGGGAAAACCAAGTTAGGGAAAAAAGAAAGAGGGGAAGAAGCGACCCAGGGAGGGGAGTTAATTGAGAGAGAGAGAGAAGTAAAGAAGGGAGAGCAAGGGAGAGAGAGAGAAAAAATCATAGAGGAGCGATAGGGCTGCTGAGGAGACATTCGTAGAGAGAAGTAGTTACTAGGCAGGGGACCAATAGGGGTATGCCTCAACCTACCCCATGGTTAGGTTGCGTGTTAGGATAACCTTGCCGGGGTCGACAGTGAGGGTATCTGAGGCGGAGAAGCGGAGCCAGATAGACCATAGCACCTTGTATTTATCATAGGTGTCATTATCAAGAGCCAACATCTCCTCTATTCTCGTGGTGTCATTCATAATCAAGACCCATCGTGACAAGGGAGGAGTGGTGGTTGTCTTACAATATGATGGAATGAGCTGTCTCGCTGAAGACATAAAAAAAATGGAGGAGGTTCTGTTTCTGAGATGTTATAGACCCAGGGAGTATCGAGAGGAGAGCAATCTTTGGGGAAGTCGATAGTGTTTCTTCATAAATGTTATTATAAGATTCAGATACCTGAGTCCAGAAGGGGCAGATCCTCTTACATTCCCACCAGACATGTAGATAGGTCCCAGTAGAGGAGTTACAGCTGGTTAATATCTTTAGGGACACCCAGCAATTTTGCAGAAATTACCCCTCTCCTCTGCCTTTTCTTTCATTGTACTTTAAAGCTGAACTCCAGGCAAAAACCTTTTATTGTTCTTTGAATGATAAAGCAAGAGAACTCCTGTTGAGTTTGTTGGCACAGTCTGTGAGTAGAGAAGGGGTAAAAAAATGAATATTTGAAGGGTAAAAAATAATTGATGGGTGGGAAGGGTTACCAGAGGGAAGGACCTTGAAAGCGGAGTCCCCTCTCTGAATCCTTGCAACATCCAAGAATTAATACAACTAGAGGGTGTTGTAGAGTCCCCTGGTATGGGTGCTATATTTTCATTACACGGCTACCAAATCACTTTGCCCTCTTGACTTGAGCTATAGTTGTTTGAGCAGGCCACTAAGCTTTTGGCAGTGGCTGTTTAGCTTCTGTAAAGATAAAAGTAAGCAGTTCTCTTAGGTGTTTGCAGCAAGCCTCATCCTGAAAATTGAGACGGGCCTTGTGGATTTTTGCATATTGTATGCCCCTGCTTAGTACCACGTACATAAATTGATAAATAATGACCCACAAATGTTTGATTTTTGAACAGTCTCGTCATGAATCCACCATATGTGTTTGAGTATACTTTTGTCTATAATAATGAGTCTCAAAAACAGTTAGTAGCATATTGTAGATGATTACTTTTTGTAACATTGCAGACTGCACATAAAAAATGGTAACATTTCTGTTTTTGTTATAGTTATTTGTCCCAGATGATAAGACCAGCCAAGGGAGAAGTGTTAACAAGCAGACCTTTGATAGTTTAACCACAGGACTCCTCCAGCTCTTCTGTAAAATTTTCTCATGTCTAACAGCCAGTTCTCCAGCTGGATGTGGACAGAATGAAGTCATCAAAACAAAGCTTGAAGCCAAAGCTAAGATGTCTCCAACTGATGCTTTCAATGGACGTGTCCAGGACGTCATCAGGTCTGTGCATCTCTCAGGCCAAGATAATATTTTTTTCACTGTTCTTTTTATAACTTGCATTGCTGTATTGACTACTTGTATAAGACTATGATTCTGATGTTTTCTTGTTTTTTTATTGTTTTTGCTTCTACAGCTACACCATTAATATTGGTCTGATCGACAAGCTCTCCAGCTGCTTTCTTTCTGTACAAGGTCCTCTTGATGAAAATCCCAAAATATCTTTGTTCTTGCAGGCAGCAACTACTCTGCTACATGAACTGTGCAGGCTATGTATTTCTGTGTCTGGCAAGTAAGAAACCTCTCTAAAACTCTTTCTCTTGTTTGTATGTGTTTCTCTTATGCCCTGTACACACGGTCGGACATTGATCGGACATTCCGACAACAAAATCCATGGATTTTTTCCGACGGATGTTGGCTCAAACTTGTCTTGTATACACACGGTCACACAAAGTTGTCGGAAAATCCGATCGTTCTAAACGCGGTGACGTAAAACACGTATGTCGGGACTATAAATGCCCCGTTTATAGTCCCGACGTACGTGTTTTACGTCACCGCGTTTAGAACGATCGGATTTTCTGACAACTTTGTGTGACCGTGTGTATACAAGACTGAGCATGCGTGGCACTTTGTGCGTCGGATTTGTGTGCACACGATCGGAATTTCCGACAACGGATTTTACGTCACCGCGTTTAGAACTATCGGATTTTCCGACAACTTTGTGTGACGGTGTGTATACAAGACTGAGCATGCGTGGCATTTTGTGCGTCGGATTATGTACACACGATCGGAATTTCCGACAGCGGATTTTGTTGTCAGAAAATTTTATATCCTGCTCTCAAACTTTGTGTGTCGGAAATTCCTATGGAAAATGTGTGATGGAGCCTACACACGGTCGGAATTTCCGACAACAAGGTCCTATCACACATTTTCCATCGGAAAATCCTATCGTGTGTACAGAGCATAAGACCTTTTATGTGGTGTCCAGCTCTTATGTGTACTTTCAAAGAATAATAATTTTGTAACATGAATATGGTGTATGTTTAAAAAAAATTCCAACTGTATTAAAGGAGAAATACATATCCTGAGAGAAACTTAAAAGCTGCCATTGCTGACCTCTTTGTAAATATTCTAGTTCTAATATGCTGACCCAATGGCTCCATAGCTACAATACAATCCTTTTTAGCCACTGACTTTGAACAATTATGCATTTCAGGAAAATCTGAGTAAAGTCAGAACTTCTTATGTGTATACTTGTTCTGGATTAGTGACAGAGTTTTTGTGCCAAAGGATCAGCATGACTGCCAAGCAATTAGCATTTGCATTTAATGAGTTGCTAAGAAAAGTGCACTTATCCATTGAATGTGATTTGTGTTTTTTTTGGTGTGTGTTAAACCGAAAGTGAAAAAAGGCCATTAATTAAAGTGATTGTAAAGCTTTTTTTTTTTTTTTTTTTAAAAAAAAGCTCACATGTCATACTTACCTGCCCTGTGCAATGGTTTTGCACAGAGCAGTCCCGATCCTCTTCTGCAGTCCACCACCGGTGCTGCTGGAGAGCCACTGCTCTTATACACAGCACTGACTTTTAATAAAAAGAAACTTACCTGTCAAGGGATCCATCACTGTCCTCACCCCGGGCTGGTTCTTTGCCAGTCTTTGGGTCCCCGGCACCACCCTGCTAGCTGTGAGAAGCCAGATGTGACTCCTTGTGGCTTTCTCATTGCAAATGCACAAGCCACGCTGCGCCTTATATGTGGTACCACAGCCTTCTGGGACCGTGACTTTTTTTTTGTGCCCTTGTAGAAAACTTATCTTGCATATTTCTGCACAGAAAAACTCTTGTGACAGCAGTGTTATGGTGTGAGCAGGTCACATAAACAACAATTGTTTTCTCTTGTCCTTGCAGAGACCTACGTATTAAATACTCACGTCTATGCACATGGTGTGATAAAGCCCTGTTCAGTTTTCTACTTTTGAAAATGCATCACACCAAATCACATAATACTGTACTGCAAGTCTGTGTGATGACACTTGTGATAAGGGATGTGACTGTTTACCATGCCAGCAAAGAGCAATGAAGTGGGAGAGCAAGAAGCAGGATTTTTACTAAAAGAAAAAAAAAATGTTGTAAAAAAAAAAGTCAAAACTCATAGCAGTCAGTAGTACAGGATTATAAAGAAATAATAAGATGTAAGAATTTAGACCTTATGTTATTGCATATATATATATCCACCCCAGCAAGATAAGTAGCATAGCTTTCGGTTACCATTTGATTATTAGGTCTCGTTCACATGGGCATATCTATGGGTATACCCGTGCAAAGGGCCATCTTTGCCCACACAGGTTGTAGAGCTTTTCCATGCATCCACATGCAGGCAAATCCAATCGTGTCTATTGGGATGCATGGGCTGCACTGACACAGCCACTGGTCCCAATTTGACAGCCATGCAGGTGTGGGTGCGCAGCCATGAACGCATATGGTCTGTCACCAATGACTACACTCTGCTTCAGGCTGTGGGCCCTCATTCCTTTCAGAGGGCTCAATGCAAGTGGTTGGAATTTGTTCCATCCCTACTTGAGAATTTATGGGATGAGATACAGCAGTCCAGGTTTTCGAATATTATCAGTACAGCAAATTATTGTAATTTAAAGGGGTTTTAAAAGCAGATTTTTTTTTATCTTAATGCATTCTATGCATTAAAGTGATTGTAAAGCTTCAAATATTAAAAAAAAAACAAAACAGACATGTCATACTTACCTCCACTGTGCAGTTCGTTTTTCACAGAGTGACCCCGAACACCGACTTCTGGGGTCCCTCCTGGCTCCTCCCCGCATCAGATAACCCCCTAGGAGAACCGCCCTCCCGGGGGGTTACCTTGCGTGCGCGCTCCAGAGTCCAGCATTCGGCGTCCATAGCTGCTGAATGTATGACTCCCCCCCCCCCCCCCCCGGCGCCCGTGTCATTGGATTTAATTGACAGCAGCGGGAGCCAATGGCTGCTATCAATCTATCCTATCAATTGCCGAGAACCCCGGGCAGAGGGACAGCGTGTCCTCGAAATTCCAGGGCTCAGGTAAGTAAAACTGGGGGGCCGGTCACTGCCAGGTGTTTTTTCATTTTAATGCATAGGATGCATTAAGGTGAAAAAACACAAGGGTTTACAACTCCTTTAAGATAAAAAGCCTTATGTGTGCAGCAGCCCCCCTAGCACTTACCTGAGGTCCCTCTCTGCCCAGCGATGTCCACGAGTGTCTCAGCCATCCAAATTCGCCATCCTGATTGGCTGAGACACAGCAGCGGCGCCATTGGCTCCCGCTGCTGTCAAGCAAAATCAGCTAGCCAATCGGTGGAGAGAGGGGGTGGGGTCGGGGCTCTGTGTCTGAATGAACAACAGGCAGCTGTGACTCAGCTCGGGTGCCCCCATAGCAAGCTGCTTGCTGTGGGGGCACTGAACAGGATGGAGGGGCCAGGATCACAGAAGAGGGACCCGAGAAGAGGAGGATCCGGGCTTCTCTGTGCAAAATCACTGCAACAGAGCAGGTAAGTATAACATGTTTGTTATTTTTATAGGAAAAAAACTAGACTTTACAATCGCTTTAAGATCGTACATGGTCTCTATTAACCTCCACTTAAAATTGCAAAAGATGGATTTATGCTCACAAGCTACATGTCCTAGATATTCCTCTTCAGATATGAATTTATTTCATATGTATTGACTTGTCCACAGATTAGAGTCCTATTGGCTATACTCACACTTGTTTATGGCCCAATCGCTGGACTTAATGGATTTGTTTGTGCATGGTCATGCAATACTGTTTCACAGTCATTGTGCATGCGTGGTGTTAAAAATGTAAAAACTTAAAACTTAAAAATAAAAATCTTTAAAAAATGTCAGATGCATATGGAAGGTAGATAGTACTACTATATATGTATGCATCTCTTGGCCATGCTGCTTACAGCTGCTTTATGTGTGCACACATGTGATACCTAAAGCAAAATATGATTACACTCTTGTATTTGCGTGTAAAGTATTTTATTTCAGTCTATATTGATTGCACAACAAATCCACAAAACTTACACTGATTAGATTTTTGCCTATCAAATGTATACAAAGCATTTACTAGAAACACAGAAAGTAAAATCTGTTTATTACTATTATAATATCATTCGATCAGATCACCTTCTTTCTTTCTCTGTTTTCAGCATTCCTTGAATAGACCCTTTCATTTTCTCATTCTACTTCGTAGGGCTTTATATGATTAGAAGTGACATCCCAAACCAGTAGGAGACATCAGGACCCTCCCAAATTTACTATCAACCCCTAAATGTAAACATGGTTTCACTAACCTAACTAAAACATTAGGATTGTCAGGAACAGTCTGAATGTGTGGTTTCAGTTCTCATACCATTAACCCATGCAGTAATGCTTTCTTAGATTTCTGGAGATCAGATTCTATATGAAGGGAAAATGTAGTGTTTTAAGCCAAAAAACAATATTTTGGTAACAGTTGCACTTTACTGAGGCATGTTTTGCGATATTAAGCAAATAATGTTGATGGAAAAACATGTCATAGCTGGTCTGGGCTTAGACTATGCTATAGTTCATGCTTTAGAGTCTTATACGCATAAGAATGTTAATCATTTAGTTCTATGTTTTACCTTTAATTTGTATATATTCTTGAATTTCCCTGGTTTTTAGCAATAAACCAGCCATGTCACTGCCTGCATGGGCAGGACTAGGAGCCTAAACATCTCACCTATGCCTGACCCTGAATTGCCAGCGATTAAGCTATTGCTGAGTCCTGTGCTCACAGTGAGCTCTGCACTTTGATTTAACTCATTCACTGTCATCTCAATAAAATTATATCTGTATGTGTGTCCAGAGTCTGGAAATACAGTGGGAATAGAAAAGAATCACCCACCTGTAAAATAATCACATTATGTTGCTTTGCAGCCTGAAATGAAGGCAGACACGGTTTTTGCTTTATCCAACTGTATTTAGTAGTGCAACCTTTTAACATCCAAGTGAAAGATATAACATCAACATGTCAGAAAAATAAAAAAATTCAAAAACAGAATCATTGAGTTGGAAAAAGGGTCACCCCCCTTATGTCAGTATTTTTTGAACCACATTTTGCTTTAATTATAGCCTTTAGTCTGTTGGGATATGTCTCTACCAGCTTTGCACATCTAGACTTTGCATTATTTGGCCACTCTTTGCAGAACTTCTCAAGTTCAGTTACATTTGATGGTGACATGCAAGGACATTCACCTTTTTTATCCTTCAACCACTGTGTGGACATTTTTGCTGTGTGCTTTGGGTTATTGTCATGTTGGAAGGTAAACCTTCTTCCCATTGACAGCTTTCTGGCAGAGAACAGCAGATTTTCCTCAAGAATCTGATGGTATTTTGTCCCATGCATTTTTCCTTCTATCCTGACAAGTGCCCCAGCCCTGCTGCAGAGAAACACCCCATAACAGGATATTACCACCTCCATGCTTTACTGTAGGAATGGTGTTATTTGGATGGTGAGCTTTATTGGGTTTCCACCAGACATATTGTTTGGTGTTGAGGCCAAATAATTCAATTTTAGTCTCATCTGACATAACACCTTTTTCCGTGTGGCCTCAAAATCTTCAAGGTGTATTTAAGTTGGTCAGATGAGACTAAAATTACTGTTACTAAGCACTATTGGTTTTCTAACAAGCAGCCATCCATAATTTACATAATTAGTTTTCTTTCTTTTTTGACATAAACGATGAACCAATTGTTGTAGAACCCTTAAGCTTGTTTATAAATTAGTCACAGGGTTCTTTTGTGTTTATCGGTGGCTTTGAAAGACTGTTTAGAGTCATACGTTTCTAGATTGTAAGCTTCACGAACAGGGCCCTCTGATCCCTCCTGTATTGAATTGTAAGTGTACTGTCTGCCCTCATGTTGTAAAGTGCTGCGAAAACTGTTGGCGCTATATAAATCCTGTATAATAATAATAATACGTAATGATATGATGTTTTCCAACTGCATCTCATGGGGATGAAGATGCAATCTTAATTGTAAAGTATAATATTTTTGTATGTTTTAATCAGGTATTTATTTAATATTTCACTCTAATATTTCATATTAACAACCAGCAGGTTGAGCTCTTTAATCCTTTTGATATGTTTACCAGGCTAATTTTAACTGCTTTAGTGGAAAAAGCCTGTTCTTTAGTGGTTCCTGCGATTGCACACACATCTGAATGTCTCAGATGACTGACTCACCCACTGCTCTAGTCTACTGCTCTTGACGTTTTAGTTCTAATTAGAAAACGTTTAACATTGCTTTCTCTTTCGAATACAAATATAGCTTGACAAATCTTGGAAATGTGTATACCCTGCATTGCATGTTTATGTGTAAAATAAATATTTTATATGAATAGCATCGTATATGAATATAATATAATAGTCCTCAAATTGTCATAGTTTTCCCTTAAACTTGTGGTTGCCTGCAGTTGGAAATCGATTGAAGTTTGGGTCTGTATTTTCTGTTTAGGGTTCCTTTGCAGCAGTTTCTCCCAGGAAACAAAATTTTCAATTTTTGAACTAAAGCAAGAAATTCTTAGGACTGGATTAAAAATTATGAAGCATTATTTGGACCTAATTCCAAGTGTCACATGATCTGTCACTTAATGCCACTATAAATACAATACACCTGTTCTGAAGGACCCCTGAGTCTGCAACACCACAAAACAAAAACATGAAGACTAAGTAGCTCTCCAAGCAGTTTAGAGAAAAAGTTGTGGAGAAGTATGAATTGGGGTTGGGTTGTAAAAAAAAAAAAATCCTAAACTTTGAACATACCACAGAGAGTTATGAATTTGAACATAACAAAATACCAGAATGGAAAGAATATGGCACCACTAGAAAAGAAAACATATTTGAAGTTCACCAAGCAACATGTGGCAGACTCCCCAAGCACATGAAAGAAGGTTCTTTGGTCAAGTGAAACTAAATCTGAGTTTTTTGCCCATCATAGGAAATACTGTGTGTGACGCAAACCCAATACTTCTTATCACCCTGAGAAAACCATCATGCTGTAAGGATGCTTTTCATCAGCAGGCACTGGAAAATTGGTCGGGATTGAAGGAAAGATGGATGACACTAAATGCAGGGCTATTCTTGAAGACAACCTGTTTTATTCTTCCAGAGACTTAAGACTGGGATGGAGGTTCATCTTCCAGCAGGACAATGACATGCTGTTAATGCTACCCAGGAGAAGTATGAAGGGAAGCATTTAAATAGTTGGAATGGCCTATTCGGTCAGTGACAAGACATTTGAAGAGTGCGGTATGCCAATCCAAATTATCCAATATTTGGGGACTATCTTGATTTGCTCTTTGAAAGAATCTTCACCGCCAGTTTCACTTTGTTATTAAACAAGATACAACAAGACCAATGACACTGGTCTATTAAATACTTCTCGTGGTTTGGCGGACATAGTTTTATCAAAATGAATGTGCTCCCGGCCCTACTTTATCTGCTACAAACTTTACCCATTAGGTACCCCAAAAGTCTTTCTTAAGCAAATTCAGGGAGAATTGACTACTTTTCTATGGGCGCACGAATCCCATCGATTGTTGAACATGAAACTGTTCCTCCCCAAACGCAGCAAAGGCCTGAGTTTCCCAGACCTATTGAAATACCACAGAGCTGTACATCTCGCCTGCGCCCTAGATTGGTGTACACAGGCGGATAACAAATGCTGGATCCAACTAGAAGAGGCCATGGAAGGATAAATCCTCTTTAGAGCATTCCCTGGTTGAGGTCTGCCCTCCCTCTTTCGGTTCCTGCCTAACACTAGTGCTGGATCACCCTAACTTTACTCAAGGCCTGGCAGGCAAACCGTTCCAACCTTTGATTAAAGCAAACCAATCTCATCTTGAGGCCTTCCTCTTGGCAACAGGTTTTAAACCTTTACATGACCTTAAACAAATGACTGACCCCCTTTCTTTCTGGAGTGCACTGCATCTTCCCCATCACCTCCTCTTACGAGCTTTGAAAAACTTTGAATTTCCACCACCCCAATCAGACATGGCCTATCCATGTCCTATAAGATGCTTACCCTCCCTGCCGCCGCCCAGACCCCCATCTTATAACTCTAGATGGGAAGCAGACCTGGGTGTCAGTCGGTCAAACCAACAAAAGGAACGTATTATTCATTTCACTCATACGGCATCCATATCCAATGCCATACAAGAAACTGGTTTTAAAATTTTGACCCGATGGTACAAGGTCCCTTTGTCTCTTCACAGGATCTTTCCTCAAATCTCCCCCCAAGTGCCGGAGATGCTTAGCTCAAGATGGCACCTATCTTCATATTTTTTGAGAACTGCCCAGTTTTACAACCATTTTAGACACAGGTCTACGAGCTGATCGACAAATTAACTGACGTTCACTTGGGTGTTAATCCTACGGCATACCTGATTCACCTAACCCCCATCTAAACGATATAAGTGTTCCCTCACTATTCACCTGCTTAATGCAACAAAGGCCTGTATCCCTTTATTTTGGAGGCAAACGATACCACTCCCTATGGGGGTTTGGCTTTGCAAACTTCAGGAAATTTGTACGATGGAGGACACCCTAGCTTCTTCTAATCACAAAGAAGAACAATTTTGCAAAACCTGGTTTTGGTTTGGTTATACTCTACTTTCACTGCAACTTACCCTGCTGATCTGGCCCACTGATTGCCTCACTTGCTATGAAGACCCTTTGCGCCTGTGGATCTGGGGAGTTACCGGCTACCTTTGCTCTCTGATTATTTAAAGATGGTGGAGATCCTTTGGGCCTGTGGATCTGGTGAGTTACTGCCTTCCTTTGCTCTGATTAGTTAAAGATGATGGAGCTCAATTTGACGGGCCACCGCATGAGAGTTATTGACCTCCCACCCCATCACTTACAGTTCCTTGACTCTACTCCCCCCTTTTTTTTCTCTCGCTAGAGAACAGAATGACTGTGCCACCATATGGAGGTGAGGTGCTGACAACTTATCATATGATTTTAATCGCCACAAATAGAGATTTTTTTGGTGCTGTTTTATCACCTCTGCATTTTTTATTTTTTTTGCTATAAACAAAAAAAGACCGATAATTTTGAAAAAAATATATATATATTTTTTACTTTCTGCTATAAAACATGCCCAATAAAAAAAAATGAAAAAAGCATGAATTTCTTTATAAATTTAGACCAATATGTATTCTGAAACATATTTTTGGTAAAAAAAAAAAATAAGCGTAACAAAAGTTATAGCGTCTACAGAATAGGGGAAAGATTTATGGCATTTTTATTTATTTTTTAATTTTTTTTTTACTAGTAATGGTGTGATCAGCGATTTTTAGAGAAACTGCGATGTTGTGGAGAACAGATCGGACACCTAGCTGACATTTTTGACACATTTTTGGGAACCAGTGACATTATTACAGTGATCAGTGCTAAAAATATGCACTGATATTTTACTAATGACACTGGGAGGGAAGGGGTTAAAATCAGGGGCGATCAAGGGGTTAAATGTATTCCCTCAGTGTGTCACTAACTGTGTGGGGGGATGGACTGTCTGGGACAGCACACAGATCCGTCTTCTGTGTGTCATCCCCTGACAGAACGGAGATCTACCTTGTTTACTATGGCAGATCCCCATTCTGTTACTGCAGGGAACGATCATGGACGGCCGGCGGACATAGAGTCTGCCGGACCTGCTGATTGGCTCCCCAGCTGGCCAATGGGTGCGTGCGTGCCCACAGAACCTCGTGCACGAACCGACGTACAGCTACGGCGATTAGCACTGCCGAGCAAACCTGCCGCAGTATAAATGCGGCGGCTGGTCGGCAAGAGGTTAACATGTCGTTTATATTGACTGGATACCAGTATTCACCATGGGGCTATTGCCCTTATCCTAGTTTTTCCATTTTGTGTTTGCATAAACATACATTAGGTTACATGAACTGATGTGGTTTATTGCCTGCATTTGTTTTGTTCTTTATTTCTGATTGTCAAATTCCATTTGAAAACTTTAAGGCCCCTATTACATATGTGCAATCTGAAAGTCGCACGATTTTGCCATGATTTTTGCCGCAACTTTGACATGATTTTGCCACAACTTTGACATGACTTGAAGCAATGCCTGTGTAGTCTTGAGGTCTATGGACCTCAAGTTGCATCAAAGTCGGACCAAAGTAGTGCAGGGACTACTTTGAAGTCGCTATGACTTGAAGTTGCACAGATATGAATAGTAATCATTGGAAATCATGGGGTACGACTTGTCATGCGACTTTGCAGTCCCAGGTCACAGGACAAGTCGCACAAGTATGAAAGGGGCCTAAATAAAGAATTTAAAAAAAAATTCAGTGGCTAGCTAATAAAGACATACTGTGTCCCAAGGGACTTGCAACTGTTTTTGTAGCAAATGGTGGCTCTACCAACTACAAAGTATTGACTTTAAGGGGGGAGGGGGGGTGAATACTCAAGTTTTTTCACCATCAAACTTCGTAAGCAAGTGTATATCACATAATACAAAGCCCCAAAAGATCCATTTTAATTCCAGGCTGTAATGCATTATAATAGGGGAAAAAAACAAGGGGGTGAATACTTTCGCTAGGCACTGTAGCTATCATCAACATTCCATGTGTATAATATATACAGATTGAGTGTGGTGACAAAGTCTTTGAACAATTCAAAGAAATGAATACATAGGCTTCCTGTACTATGTAACAATGAAGAGATTACAAGGATTCCTGTGGCTTTGCTGTGATCATAACTTTTGTGAAATCTAATGCTTTATACTATACTGTACTTTTTCTTAATTTCCATGTTTCAACCCTTAAAAATGTCACAAAATTAGATTTTTTAAATTAGATATATTTTTTAATTCCTCGGCGTGATTAAATTAAGGTTACATTTTTTTTCAGGTTGGACCCACTTGACAGTATGCCTATGAATAAGTGTTCAATCTCAGCTTCATATTTTCTGTAATAATAGTCTTTCATGTAACTTTTGCTGACTACATAGTAAATGGTTAATCCACGCAGCTGCGTTTTTAATTTGACTCATACAAAGTGGTCTGAAATTGGTTCAAGACTTGCTTCTACTTGTCAGAAATGTATTTTTTGCAGTTTTGCATGTTTCTGATGACTGACTATAGCCAATAAAAAGGAAGACATAAAGCAAATTGCACAATTTAGTCAGCTTTAGTGAACAATTTTCACCTTTGTCTTGGGAATATTCCCACCTTTGTCTTGGGAATATACCGTATATACTCGAGTATAAGTCGAATTTTTCAGCATGTTTTTTTGTGCTGAAAGTGCCCCCCTCGACTTATACTGGAGTCAAGCACTTTTCTGCAGCAAAAAATTTAATTTTCCGAACCGACTTTGGGGCCCCGTATCTCAGGGCCACTTGATGCTAGGAACCCCAAATTTGGTGTGCAAACCCAGTGGAACTAGAACTACAACATATCCAAAGCTGAAGTTCCTAGCTCTAGGTGGCCCCGAGATACAGGGCCCCAAAATCGGTTTGGAAAATGTCATTCTCTGCTGTAGAAAAGTGCTTGACATTTTCTGAACCAATTTTGGGGCCCCATATCTCAGGGTCACTTGGTGCTAGGAACCCCAAATTTGGTGTGCAAACCCAGTGGAACTAGAACTACAACATATCCAAAGCTGAAGTTCCTAGCTCTAAGTGGCCCCGAGATACAGGGCCCCAAAATCGGTTTGGAAAATGTCATTCTCTGCTGCAGAAAAGTGCTTGACATTTTCTGAACTGATTTTTGGGGCCCTGTATCTCGGGGCCACTTGGTGCTAGAAACCCCAGCTTTGGAAATTTTATGCTGCTAGTTCCACTGGGTTTGCACACCAAATTTGGGGTTCTTAGCACTAAGTGGCCCCGAGATACGGAGCCCCAAATTTGGTCAACTGTGTCCATCTGCAGCAATGTCATTTCGGGACCCTTTGGGTTCAGAGACCCCAAATTTTTGCTGCAGCTAGGGGGCATCTAGGAACCCTTAACTACCAAGTTTGAAGTTCAGGGGACCTATGGCTGCAAATGGGCACAGTGAGGCATGCAAATTGGCATTGTTGACCCTCTTTTCCACTTACAGTAGCTGTGCATTTCTCACCCTCGTCTTATACTCGGGTCAATAAGTTTTTCCCAATTTTTTTGTGGTAAATTAGGGCCTCGACTTATACTCGGAACGACTTATACTCGAGTATATACGGTATTGGTGAAAGCAGGATAAATCTGTATTGGGTAGAAAAACACATTTGACCCTATCGGTAGTCTCCGGAGGAAGAACACAAGTTACTTATAACAGTCAAATTCTCCTTTTAATTTCTCCATACCACCCCAGAGAAATGAAAGGAGCATGGGAAATGCCTAATATGTACTTCCTTCAGATGCTTTCAATCACAAGGCCATTGGAGTATCAGACAAATGCGAAAAAAAAACAAAAAACAATGGATTCCCCCATCCACACATTCAAGGTGAATGAAGGAATCCTCCCCACTGTGCTATTGTATACTGACAGCGGGACTCCCCGGCTGTCAGAATACACTGATCAGCACTGCAGCCGATTGGCTGCATGAGCTGGGTAAACACAAATTTTTCAACAGTCCTGCTCAAGAGGAGTATCACTAAATCAACTCCTCTTAAACAGGAATGGCCATAGATGGATCGACATTCGACCAGTCCCTGTTGAACCGGCTGAATTTCAGCCCATCTATTGCCAGCTTTAGTTTGTTTTCATTCAACCAATGGGCAGAACGGTAAAAACTAACAGATTCCTGCATCCATACAAGCAGAGTAGATGCAGGAATCCTCCCTGCTGTGCTATTTTATGCTGACAGTGGGGATACCTCCACTGTCAGAGTACACTGCAGACCGCTGATCAAAGAAGGTTTTCCAGCAGGACCATTCGACAGAAGCTGATCTAATGATCGGCTTCTGTCGAACCGGGAGGGCTACACACAGATTGGTATTTGACTGGTACCTGCTGATTTTCAATCCGTTTGTACCTAGAGTAAGTGTAGCTAAAATAAAAAACAGAAAAATCAGCACAAGGGACATAACAGTCCTTGTGCTTTTAGAAGAAATGCTCCTCGGTTAATACCCACCCCCCACCAGTGAGGCAGGGATTAATACAACTAAGGGGCTGTCATGGGCTCTCATCAAGAGAGCGCAACTATGCCCGCCCTTTCCACCCAGCTCCACTATTCATAGAAGCTGTACTACAGCTTCTATGAATGAAAAAGCTGGGCAGAAAGCATGCGTATAGTCATAATTTCTTTATCAGAACCTGTGACGGCCCTTTAGTTGTCATAACCCTCCGTGCAGTGGTAGATTACAGGGGTGGGGGTACATATGGATGGAGCATTTCTACTAAAAGAAGAGACAGCAGCATAAAGGAGACATCCCACTGGCTGTAAGTTATGTCCCTTGTGCTGATTTTTCTGTTTTTTATTTTTGCTACATTTAGGCTATAAATCAGCTCTGCTGTTTGGTAATATAAGTAATACTGCCTCCTTTTTACTTTGCTTACCACCACTGCACCTAGGAACGCAACAAGTTAAATATAATTTAAAGCTGCGACTTTATATGTCAAAATAGTGTATATAGAGTGTATATAGAGTGTACCCAGAAAAAAGTGAAAAAACACAGTGGCGCTATAATACAGAAATAAATATACTTTCCCTTAAGGGGATACTGTGAAAAAAAAATATATATATATGTGACCACCAAGTGACAGGTGATTAAAACATATATAAAACATATAACATATCAAATAAAGAGTGCTAATGTAGGAAAAGTCCTTTAAATGGTGATATCTTCTTAAGCTTCCACCACACCCGAGTGTTCAGTCCCACTCCCTACAGAAATCCACTCACCGACTCCAAGTGCCCACACTCTTGTGTAAGGCTCAAAAGCTTTTTTGACCACACCAGAAGGGTCACAACTGCAATCCAAAAAACCAAAATCGTGTGCAGGGATCGTTCCATATGTGAATGAAAATAATGCTCCAATAGTGTAAATCGTATAACCAGTTTATTAAAAACACTCAAATTCTTCAATATTAAACTCACACTTTTCAAATATCAAAGTAGCAGAGAAAATACTTCCACAGCAAACAGATCTTCACAGCACAGCAGGCATTTGGATCACACAATATAGAGTTGCGGTCACGGCGGACACGAGGTATGCAGGCGTCAGACAGCTTCTCTCACCTACTCCCCGATGCCTAGCCGCTCTATCAGTGTGCCACTTCCTCGTACGGTTCGACAGCGTCACTGGTGGAATACGTCATACAGCCACGCCCCGACATGTTTCGTCATACACCGACTTAATCATGGGATTGGCTGTATAGTATGACACTACTCCCTTATATATCCTCTTCCTGTTACCTAATAAGAGAATCACTAACGCGCCTGCGCACATCTCGTGTCCCCGCGATCACAATGTCTCCGTCCTTCCGAAACAACATATGCTATAAACACACATGATATCCACCGTTTACTGATGTCAAAATGCTAGTGCAGCTATGCAACTGACATTGAAAACGGTCCGTACTATACAATTTCAAACTAGAACAAGCCTCCATTTGTAGTCATTATGATCTTAGCATAGAATATTAATTCTCCTAATATAAAAATATATAAAACAAAATAGGAAACTGTTATAAATACTCAATTAAACACTACCAATTAAAAAATGAAGATCTCCCTTCTAATGTATATGGATGGTCGGACTCTATTAATAAAAATTCTCTCTCATTACACTCTATATAAAAAAATACGTTGTGTATCCATCTTGGAGGGGGTCCAATAGGGTGAGGGATTTATCCCAAAGAGAAACCCAATGGATATTCCTTTTCAAATGTTTGACCCCTAGAGGGTTAAACATTCAATTGGACGTGAATTGCTTCATCAATGACTTTTAAGGATTTTTAATGTATAGTTTAGGAGAAATTATAGGTTGATATATTTTCCTATTTTTTATTTGATCATTGGGCACCTTTAATTGCTTTTGTGTTGTAATGAATTGGGGCGGAGGTTTCTTTGCACAGTCACTTTAAATATAGGGGACCATGTGCCCTTTTGGGGGGATGGGAGAATATGGGGTATTCTTGCACATTTTAATGCCCTATTGGGAGTTAAAGTCTTATGCACTATGCATAGATTGCACCCTCATTGAGTGCAACTATGTTTTTCTAGTAGAAGTATTGGTCATAAATGACTATAAAGGGAGAAAAGTCGATTATCACATGTTGGTGATTTTTTGTTGGATTTATGATTTTTTATATCATTTCACAGTGTTTACATAGAAAAATATTTTTTTTAGATTTTTTTTAGAGTCTCACTTTTGTACATAATTTCACATATATTTAATGTAAAACTGGGCACTTTATATGTAACACGTATAAGGAACTGACAAAAGTAGGTGTAAAGAGGAGGGGAGTTAAAGATCAGGCTGCTGTTGGCACCGACCAGTGGTTGCCTTTCAGGAGACCTTGTTGATCCTTATACTGTAATATGTAATCTGTAATATTAATTTTATATTTTAGATTGCTATTGTTTATATAGAGTGTAATGAGAGAGAATTTGTATTAATAGATAGAGTCCGACCATCCATATACATTAGAAGGGAGATCTTCATTTTTTAATTGGTAGTGTTTGATTGAGTATTTATAACAGTTTCCTATTTTGTTTTATATATTTGTATATTAGGAGAATTAATATTCTATGCTAAGATCGTAATGACTACACATGGAGGCTTGTTCTAGTTTGAAATTGTATAGTACGGACCGTTTTCAATGTCAGTTGCATAGCTGCACTAGCATTTTGACATCGGTAAACAGTGGATATCATGTGTGTTTATAGCATATGTTGTCTCGGAAGGACGGAGACATTGTGATCACGGGGACACGAGATGTGCGCAGGCGCGTTAGTGATTCTCTTATCAGGTGACAGGAGGAGGATATATAAGGGAGTAGTGTCATACCATACAGCCAATCCCATGATTAAGTCGGTGTATGACGAAACATATCGGGGCGTGGCTGTATGACGTATTCCACCAATGACAAGTGACGTTGTCGAAGCGTACGAGGAAGTGGCACACTGATAGAGCGGCTAGGCATCGGGGAGTAGGTGAGAGAAGCTGTCTGACGCTCGGGTCCGCCGTGACCGCAGTTCTATATTGTGTAATCCAAATGCCTGCTGTGCTGTGCTGTTCTGTGCTGTGAAGATCTGTTTGCTGTGGAAATATTTTCTCTGCAACTTTGATATTTGAAAAGTGTGAGTTTAATATTGAAGAATTTGAGTGTTTTTAATAAACTGGTTATACGATTTACACTATTGGAGCATTATTTTCATTCACATATGGAACGATCCCTGCACACGATTTTGGTTTTTTGGATTGCAGTTGTGACCCTTCTGGTGTGGTCAAAAAAGCTTTTGAGCCTTACACGAGAGTGTGGGCACTTGGAGTCGGTGAGTGGATTTCTGTAGGGAGTGGGACTGAACACTCGGGTGTGGTGGAAGCTTAAGAAGATATCACCATTTAAAGGACTTTTCCTACATTAGCACTCTTTATTTGATATGTTATATGTTTTATATATGTTTTAGTCACCTGTCACTTGGTGGTCACATATTGTGTTTGAACATATATACCGTATATATTTTTTTCACAGTATCCCCTTAACCACCTCAATACAGGGCACTTTCACCCTCTTCCTGCCCAAGCCATTTTTCAGTTTTCAGCGCTGCCGCACTTTGAATGACAATTGCGCGGTCATGTTACACTGTACCCTAATGAAATTTTTATCATTTTTTCCCCACAAATAGAGCTTTCTTTTGGTGGTATTTGATCACCTCTGCGGTTTTTACTTTTTGCGCTATAAACAAAAGAAGAGGGACAATTTTGAAAAAACACAATATTTTTTACTTTTTGCTATAATAAATATCCATTTATTTATTTTTTTTTAACAAATTTTTTACTCAGTTTAGGCCATTATGTATTCTTCTACATATTTTTAGTAAAAAAAAATTGCGATAAGCGTATATTAATTGGTTTGCGCAAAAGTTATAGCGTCTACAAAATAGGGGATACATTTTTAGCATTTTTATTATTTATTTATTTTTTACTAGTAATGGCGGCGATCTGCGATTTTTATTGTGACTGTGATATTGCGGCGGACACATCGGACACTTTTGACACATTTTTGGGACCATTCACATTAATACAGCGATCAATGCTATAAAATTGCATTGATTACTGTGTAAATGTGACTGGCAGGGAAGGGGTTAACACTAGGGGGCAATCGAGGGGTTAATGTATGACCTAAGGAGGTGATTTTAACTGTGGGGGGAGGGGACTGACTGGGGGAGATGACCGATCGGTGTCCCTATGTACAAGGGACACGCCATCAGTCTCCTCTCTTCTCTGACAGGACGTGGATCTGTGTTTACATGCACAGATCCACAGTCCTGCTCTGTTACCCGGCAATCGCGGGTGCCCGGCGGACATCGCACCGGGTCCCGAACGACGCAGCGGGCACGCGCGCGCCGCCGGCGGCGCGCGCGCGCCTCCTAGTGGCTCGGGAGGGCGAGGACGTCATATGACGCCCGCCCAGAACAACAGAAGCCTCGTCCAGCCGTCATATGACGGTGGGCGGTGGCTTAGTGGTTAAGGCAGTGGTTCTCAACTCCAGTCCTTGGGACCCACCAACAGGCCAGATTTTAAGTATCACCTTGGGGGAGTTGCAGACTAGAATACTGCAATCACTGAGCAGCAAGTGATATCACCTGTGATGTATTTCAGCTATCTTGCAAACCTGGCCTGTTGGTGGGTCCTGAGGACTGGAGTTGAGAACCACTGGGTTAAGGGAAAGTATATTTATTTCTGTATTATAGCGCCACTGTGTTTTTTCACTTTTTTTGGGGTACACTCTATAAAAACACTATATTCACTATAAATCAGCTCTCCCAGAACGCACAGTTTTAGAGGTTTTCTGGATAAAGGTTTTTTATATCTTGTACTTTGGGGCACCATGTATGAAAACAATCTAAAATATATGTAGGACTTGGAATATGTTTTGTCTTTCCTCATTCTGTTTAAGATATACTTTCTCACTAAATTGTGAATTTTCACAAACAAATTAGAGAACCATCCTTATCTCAACTTTAAATCCTTGTTGGAAAATGTTAGAAAACGTGTGTTCATAAATCAGAGTTGGTACTGAATATATACAGTATAGAGACCCTTTATTGGAGGGCCTTGTTGCACAGTTTTTACACGTTTGTGAATTTATGGTTCATAAGATAAAGTGGAACGATTGCACTTTAATAATAATTGATTGCACGTTAATTTAATACGTGTGCACTTTATGAGTGTAGTATAAAATTTATTTATGGACTTTAAAACACTTTATGATATTTTATGGTATGTTAGCACTTTGTGTACACATTGTTTATATTGTGGAGGTTTTATAGTTTCGTCTTTATTTAGCACCTTATAGGGTAGTGCTGCTTTACACTTTTTCTAGCATTTTGTCACATTCGTGTTCAGGGGGTAAACTTTCAGAGCAGCAGCTGGAGACAATTTTAGGGTATTTTGTATATAAGTTTAAATAGGGTGTCTCTATACCTCTTCTAAACTCTTACTTTAACAATATTGTTGAAATTTAGCATGTGCTTTCTTAACTGACGATTAGTGGTCTCTCTCTGCTTTATTTCAGTTCTTGGGACATATTTGAAAGTTCTCAGGATCCTTCAGGACTGTCTGCGGCACTACAAAATTCAGATCTTGTGGGTGTCTTACATATGTTATATTGTGCTTTATTTCATAATTCCTCCTCTGAGCCAAGTGTTTCTAATTCCAAAGAAACATACGAGCAAAACACCATCCAAGTGGCAATGCACAGCCTGCGGTTCCTTAACAGCTTTGCTACACTTCATCTCCAGTCCTTTCAGGTATTACTTTACATGTGCCTATAGAACTACTCTGAATAGTACAGAATAGTGATTAAAATACAGATACAATAGCTTCCTAAATATCATATTGATGAGCTGTTTGTGTATTCATTAAAATGCTTATGTACTCTTGTTATTATCCTGGTGGTGCAGTATCAATTATCACTCAGGCCTGTTACCTGAGATGCTGTAACCATTGTCCACACACCTGTCTGCTTATGTCTTTCTCTGATTTATTAGGTGTCAGGCTGGACACATTGTATGGCATAAGCTCAAGTACTAATTTATTGCTATTCTGATCACCTATGACTGACATCTTAACCTTAATCAAACAGGTTAAGATAAATGTACCATACTAAACACTCATTGGGCTACATTTTAAGCTGTTGTCTCACAAAGGTTTACCCACCTAATGACCGCGCCATAGCCGAATGACAGGTACAGCGCGGCTCGATAACTCTGGGAGGGTGTACATTCACGTCTTCCCAGAATTGTGCTCCCGCGCGCCTCCTGGGGCGCGCACATGGGAGTATCCGTCACCGTCGGGTCCAGGGGAACGCTGACAGTGGCTTTTTACCACGTGATCGCTCCGTCAAATGGCGGAGCGATCACTTGTAAACAAACTGGCGTCATTTCCGGTTCCTCTCTCCCCTCTCTGTACATATCGGTATAGTGTGAGGGGAGATGGGAGAGATCGGGTGCAGCAGCACTGTGGGCTGGATCTGTAGTGCCCACTGCGCTGCTCTGTGACAATTCCAGCCTTATCCATCCATACTACCATCCAATACTCAGCCATCCATCCATACCCAGCAATACTCATCCATCCATCCATGCTCAGCCATCCCATTCACCCCCATCCATACTCAGCAATACCCAGCCATGCTCAGCCGTACTCAGCCATCCCATCCATACTCAGCAATATCCATCAATACTCAGCCATACTCATTCATGCTCGGCCATCCCCATCCACCGCTCATCCATCCCCATTCATGCTCATCCATGCCACTATAGTGCCTCACAAAAGTGTAATAGGTAGTCAAACTAGATTTGACATTCATGCACCTAGAACACCTGATGGTGCTCCCTGCATGTTGGGCATCTGTATGTGGCCAGGCTGTGGAAAAGTCTCCCACGTGTGGTATCGCTATACTCAGAAGGAGTAGGAGAATCTATTTTGGGGTGCAGTTTTTGGTATGTACATGCTATGTGTTAGAAATATTGTATAAATGGACAACTTTGTGTAAAAAAAAAGCGTTTTCATTTTCTTTCCAGACTTCAGGGTTTTTTACCATCATACTTCGTAAACACGTGTATATCACATAATACAAATCCCCAAAAGATCCATTTTAATTCCAGGCTGTAATGCATTATAACTTGATTTTGCAAAGAATTGTGGGAAAAAATTACAACTTCAAAAGACTCACCATGCCTTTTACTAAATACCTTGGAATGTCTACTTTCCAAATAGGGGTCATTTGGGGGGTATTTGTACTTTCCTGCCATCACAGGGTCTCAAAAAATGAGAGGCCGTCAGTACATCAGGTGTGATCTATTTTCAGAGATTGGCACCATAGCTTGTGGACTCTATAACTTTCACAAAGACCAAATAATATACACTAGTTTGGGTTATTTTTACCAAAGATATGTAGCAGTATACATTTTGGCCAAAATTTCTGAAGAAAAATTACTGATTTGCAAAATTGTATAACGGAAACAAAGAAAAATTCATTTTTTTACAGAATTTCCGGTGTTTTTTATTTTATAGCGCAGAAAATGCACTCAATGCACTGTCTAATTGGGCGACTATGTGGCAGATGAGGTTTAATAATAGAAAATAAAAAAGGGATATAATAACTGCGCTAACCCAGTGAAAAAAACACAAAGCTGCTACACAAGTATGTGACAAGTATTCAAATAAAATGATATAAGAAATGTAGCGCTAAAACCAAATATAATAAAATACATATATAAAAACTGGTGTTATTCAATTTTAGTGAATATTCAACCGATGTGTAATAAATGTGAAAAGATATATGTGGTAAAGTCCAACAATGTAAAATAAAAAGTCCAATAAAGGTGAAAAAATCTTCAAATGTGTAATTCATGAACTAGTGAATCCTGAAGTGAGGGAGGTTATACACTCTTACCAGAGCAAATGGATTCGGATGCCGGTACACCGAATCAAATAAGTTTAGAAAACCGGATGGATGGCTCTCCTGGATGAAGATAGGAACCCCGGATCTCAGAAGACATCTCCTCTGGGCTGGAACAACTTAAGCAATATCCACCGAACAAAAGAAACAACACATCCAATGGGGACATCCAAACTCTCACATGGAACCAAAATATGGGGAAGAGAAGAGAGGAGTGCTCCTCTGCCACCAGTTCCAGAAATGTTCTAGTAGAGACTAGAGAGATTCCAGAGAGAGAGATATCATTTTGCCCCTGTACATATCATTAGTAAGTCCTCATCTGGAATATGCAGTTCAGTTTTGGGCACCAGTTCTTAAAAAGGATATCGGGGAACTGGAGAAAGTGCAGAGAAGGGCAACCAAACTGATAAGAGGCATAGAGGAGCTCAGCTATGAGGAAAGATTAGAGGAACTGAATTTATTCTCTCTTGAGAAGAGGAGAATAAGGGGGGATATGATCAACATGTTCAAATATATAAGGGGTCCATATAGTGAACTTGGTGTTGAGTTATTCTCTTTATGGTCAACACAGAGGACACGGGGGCACTCTTTACGTCTAGAGGAAAAGAGATTTCATCTCCAAATACAGAAAGGTTTCTTCACAGTAAGAGCTGTGAAAATGTGGAATAGAATCCCTCCAGAGGTGGTTCTGGCCAGCTCAGTAGATTGCTTTAAGAAAGGCCTGGATTATTTCCTAAATGTACATAATATAACACTTATAGGTAAAGTTGATCCAGGGAAAATTCGATAGGCTCTCGGGGGGATCAGGAAGGAATTTTTTCCCCCTGCTGTAGCAAATTGGAGCATGCTTTGCTGGGGTTTTTTGCCTTCCTCTGGATCAACTGTGTGCATAAAATTGGGTATATTGGATTGTACGATACTTTTTATTTTATTTATTTATTGTTTTTAAAGTTGAACTGGATTGACTTGTGTCTTTTTTCAACCTGACTAACTATGTAAAATAAAAAACCCAGCGGTGATTAAATACCACCAAAAGAAAGCTCTATTTGTGTGAAAAAAAAGACAAAAATTTCATATAGGTACAGTGTTGCATGACTGAGTAATTGTCATTCAAAACGTGAGAGCACCGAAAGCTGAAAATTGGTCTGGTTAGGAAGGGAGTTTAAGTGCCCAGTGGATATGTGGTTAAATCTTGGTACCTTAGCCACTTGACCTCTGGAAGATTTACCCCCTTTATGACCAGGCCATTTTGTTACGATACTGCACTGCGTTACTTTAACTGACAATTGTGCGGTCGTGCAACACTTTACCCAAATAAAATTTATATGCTTTTTTCCCCCACAAATAGAGCTTCTTTTGGTGGTGTTTGATCACCTCTGCATTTTTTATTTTTTGCGCTATAAACAAAAAAAGACAAATATAAAATATATATATATATATTTTAATTCTGCTATAAAACATATCCAATAAAAAAATAATAAAAATAAAAAAATAAAACTTCTTCATAAATTTAGGCCATTATGTATTCTGCTACATATTTTTGGTAAAAAAAAAAAAAAAACCAAAAAGGCGTATATTGACAAAATTTGCACAAAAGTTATAGCATCTACAAACTATGGGATGTTTTTATTTATTTGTTTACTAGTAATGGCAGTGATCAGATACTTATGGCAGGACTGCAATATTGTGGCAGACAATTTGGAGAATAACTGACACTTTTTGGGGACCAGTGACACTAATACTCACTGTACTGTACTGGCTGGGAAGGGTTAACATCAAGGGAGATCAGAGGGTTAAATGTGTGCCTAGCCTGTGTTTCTCTAAACTGTGGGAGGTGCTTTTAATAGGGAAAGGCATAGATCCATGTCCCTGCTTTGCAGGAACACAGGATATATGCCTTCCCTACTGACAGAACAGCGATCTGCCTTGTTTACATAGGCAGACCACCATTCTGTCTCTCTGCTGTATCATCGGCGGGTACTGGCAGACATCGAGTCCGCGGTACCTGCTGCTGGGCTCCCGCTGTGTGTGGTTACAGCGGGAGCGAGCCCCTACCCGGAAGAGCCAGATATTATATATAGACGTGATCTGGCTCACATGTGCCGCCCTGTAACAGTAAAACTGCTATAGGACAGACCTGAAGAGGTTAGGCTGAGTTCACAACTTTGCGATGCGGGAACGCATGCGTCATTTGTGGTCTCATTCATTTGTAATGGAACCCCAACGCAGAAGCGTTTTAGTGCATCACAGCATGCGGTAACATAATACCACGCCTTGTCATGTACCGCCTTTAAAAGAAGTACATGCACCTTGGTAAGTTTTAGTGCATTAGGAAGTCCACATTGAAATGAATAGGCTGTCCTAACATAACACACATTAATGCACAAAGTGACGCTTGTCAACGCGCTTTGTGTTAATGCACTGCAAAGCGTGGTTAGGTCCTGGAAGTTTAGAAGGTCTTATGAAAATTAGTTGTGGGGCTACCCTCTTAATTTCTCATTTAGCAGGAAATTTATAAAATTGTTTGCATAATTTAAAAGTCTTGATGCACAATAAAAGGTGTTAACTTTTCCCTTGATTTCTGTGCCAGTCTGTTGTAGGAGCAGAGGGTCTTTCTCTTGCCTTCCGGCATGTCATCAGCTCCCTGATTTGGTTCTGCACTCAGTACACATGTGAGGAACTTCTTCATGAAATCATCGTGTGTGTTGGATACTTCACAGTGAATAATCTGGACAATCAGGTGACTTACTCATGATGTAACACAGGATTTTTATTGGGGTTGAAAAAAGAGTTAAAGCAATAAAAAAACAAAAATGCAGTATTTGCAGCTTGCCGATGATTACATGTGGGGGCTGCAGCACTTTTCTTCTCTTTGGCTTTTTCTCATTCTGATCTGGCCAGTAACACACCTCCTGTATTGGAATGCTCCCACTCTGGATGTATGAACACAGGAGCATTTTCATTCTAGGGGGTGAAAAGTGTTAGATGCACTAGCAGATATAAATACACTAACAAACTGAAGGCAAACGCCAGTTAATAGTTTATAAGCAGTTACAGCAAACAGTTTTTTTTCCCTTTGGCATAAGAGTTTTGCACAAATAAATAAATGATGATCATTTTAAGCACCCCTATTAGCTTTAAATAGTTTGTCTCATCTCTGTAACTAATACATTCAGAGAGAGCTTGTTCTTTTGAAAAACAACAGACTTACTGTCTGGATCACCAGATGAAAATAGAAGAAAGAAAGCCTAAAAAAGAAAACAAATGCAGCCATCACATCTACCAGTGCTCATCACTGCCAGCTATCAGTGCCAGCTATCAGTGCCACCTATTAATGCCCTTCAGTGCCGCCCATCAGTGCCACCTCTCAGTGCCACCTCATCAGTGCCGCCTATTCGTGCGCATCAGTGCCGCCTTATCAGTGCCCATCAATGCAGCCTATCGGTGCCCATCAGTGCAGCCTCATCAGCGTACATCAATAAAGGAAAAAAATTACCTGTTTGCAAAATATTATAATAGTAATATAATATAGTATTACCAAAATATAAAACAGTTTTGTATTTTTTTTATTTTTCGGTCTTATTTAATTTTTTTAACAAAAAATAAGAAAACCCAGAGGTGATCAAATACCACCAAAAGAAAGATCTACTTGTGGGGGGAAAATTGGTCTGGGCAGGAGGGGGGTTTAGGTGCCCGGTAAGCAGGTGGTTAAGGTCAGTCAAAGGGCCTTCACCTGACTGCACTTAAATTTCACTTTACTGTAAGGCTCCATTCACACCTAGGCATTTTGAATGGCGGGTGGAACTGCAGAGATTCTGCCCTCGATTCAAAATCATGGCAAAACGTGGGACGCGTTTGTGATGCAATTACTTCTTAATGGCACCCCAGTTACATAAATTGATAAATCGCACGAAAACTGCAACGCGCGAAGCTTATCGCCCACAAAGGAGCAGGAGCTTCTTTTGGTCGACAGCGTCGCATGTTGCGATTTGCCATGATTGCAGCGCGATTTATCGCATGACAATGGTGGCAAAATTGCACCGTGATTGGGGTGCCATTAAAAAGTAATGGCATCGCAAACACGCCCCGCATTTTGCTGCAGTTTGGAGTCACTGGCAGAATTACAGCGATTCCACCCACGATTCGAATTGCCTAGGTGTGAATGGAACCTGACCTTCATTTTTCAAGAGAAAAGTCAAAGCCCATACGTTTTCAGCAGATTCCTTTTGACCTCTTACCAATTTCCATGGCATATATACATTTTGTACCCCCCTATAGCTACATGTTACATATGAAAAACTGGCAAATTTTAAATCCACTGTCTTTCTTTCTTTAACGCTGCATGCCTCTTATTTACTGTAAGCTTAAGTGAATACCACGTGATTGGAGATTTTCTTGGCTGAACTATGGGGCAGTGTTCCTTAATCATTATAAAAGTTACTTACAGAAAATATTGATGTTACCATGTACAATGTAATCATATCTTCTTTTAAATAATTAGTATGACTTTTTGGGGGGTGACAACTACCCTTTTCCCTGCAATTAGTTCAATACCAGGGATCTTTCGCCATCCACCCTCCATTTCCATCAGCAATCTAAGCATGCATAGTAATCTTATGATTGTGTAAGGGAAAATCACATTTAACCCTTTCACTGCCAGGCCCTGTGCTCCTCCATTTTTACACTAAGGTGGCCAGACCATTTTTGCAATTTTTCCTTGCTTTTTTATTTTTCCCTTGCAGCTTTCAGAGTTTGTTGAAGACCCCCAAACCATTAGGGCACAATGATATTTGCATAAATTTATCAAAACAATATTTTCGTTAAAAATACACTAAAATCATTATTAGCAGATAAAAAGACAGCACTAAATATAAAAGCTTAACCTGTATTGAGTTAATAAATAACAAAGATTTGTCATTTTTAAATTAAGCCTTTTTGCAAAATGGTGAAAATCGAACGTAAAATAAATGACCACATTTCTCTAAAATCCTGAAGGTTTTAATTGTTCGTTTACAGCTTTCAGGGTTTGTTAACTACCCCCCCCCCCCCCAAACCATATATTTTCTGAAAGCATAAGACCAGTAGTATAAAAAGAAGGTGCTACTGATTTTTAAGGCCCCACAATATTTGCAAAAATTTTACCAAACCAATATTTTCGCTAAAAATACACTAAAATCTTTATAAGCAGATACAAACACAGCAAATTTTACAAAATTCCTGCTCAATTCTTACAAAATATAAAAGCATAACCTGTATTGAGTTAATAAATAACAAATATTTGTACATTTTAAATTGCGCCTTTTTGGGAAATAGTGAAAATCGGACGTACGCAAAAAAAATCTGGAGGTTTAGCTATTTCACTTACAGCTTTCAGAGTTTGTAAAAGACCCCCCAAAGATACATTTTCTGAAAGCATATGGTCAGTAGAATAAAAAGAAGGTGCTACTGATTTTTAAGAGACCGCGATATTTGAGCAAATGTTTATCAAAACGATATTTTTGCTAAAAATACACTAAAACCATTAATAGCGGATTCATACATGGCAAAATGTACAAAATGCCTGCTAAATTCCTAGTAAGTATAAAACTTAAAACTGCATTGAGTTAATAAATAGCAAATATTTGTACATTTTAAATTGCGCACCTTTTTGTGAAATGATGAAAACTTAGGGTACGCAAAACTGTAAATAAAAACAATTTACAATTCCGGAGGTTACCATTTTTCATTTACAGCTTTCAGAATTTGAAAAGACCCCTCAAACTAGACATTTTCTGAAAGTACATGACCTGTAGAGTAAAAAAAAAGTGCTACTGATTTTTTGGACATCGTAATAATTGCGCAAATGTTCATCATATCACTATTTTCACTAAAAATACACTAAAATCATTAATAGTGCACATAAACAAAACGTATCTTACAAAATTCCTGCTAAATTACTACTAAAGCATCATTCACATGTCGCATACTAAAGTGTACACCCATGGAGGGCCATGTTTACCCTCACGCATTAAGTCCCATTAATGTCAATTGGGATGCAACGGCTATACAGGCATAGCTGCTGTTCCCAATCTGACATCTGTGTGGGTGTGGGTACATGACCCTGAACGCAGACAGTGTGAGCTCAGGGACATGCATGCTACATGGATGTTAAATTCAGAGCAACGGCTCTGTTTGCACAGTTGTTACATCCCAAATTACATCAATGGGACTGCCCGCACAGAACACTTGTGCATCCCTGTAAAGGTACTCTGTGTATGCCCTGTGTGAACAAGACCTTAGGCCCCTTTCACACAAGCAGACCTATTGGGTGTGCCTGTCCGTTTTTCAGGCGGGCCCAATCGGACCACCCATGGTTCTCTATGGAGAGGCTGATGTAAATGGACATATGTCCATTTACACCCGCCTGCATCTGATCTGATCTGGTTCGCTAAATGGATGAGGATCCCATTCCCCATCCATCTAGCATTTTGGATCGGATGGTATCCGATGGAAATGGACAGGCAGTCCGTTTCCATCCAACCGCCCCATAGAGAACAGTGGGCTGTGTCCATGTCCACTCTGCATCAGAAGAGCGGACGCGGACCTTTTATCTGCTTGCTCAGCGGGGTTCCCCTGAGCAGGCGGATTTGCTTGACAGAGTTCGCTCCACGTGAAAGGGGTCTTACCAGGGGCGGCTGATCAATTAGGGGCGCAAGGATGCCACCCCCCTGCAGGACGCTGGACTCATACATTTGTATGATTTTTTTTTTTTTCAAGCCACATGTTTAGAGCCTGAGGCTCTAATTGGCTTGAAAAAGGTTGGGCTTGCCCATCCACTTGTGACAATATCGAATTAATATTCGCTATTGTCTATCGGCTTCTCCTCCCAGCCAATCAGGACAGAAGATGGATTGGGTTGGCCGGGAGGAGAAGCCGAGGAATCTGTGGAGGGGTGAGTGTGGGCAGGGGGGCCATCACTGTGTGCAGGCGGACCTGGGAAGGCCGCCACTGGGTCTTACTATGTTTTTTGGGGGGTTTTTTGGGAGGTCTTGGTGAGATATCAGAGGTCTGAACAGACCCCATATCTGTTTTTTTGAGACAGAGAAAGGGACTGAACATCTTCTCTGCAGCACTTTACATAAATAAATAAGGAGTCTGTATAGAGACTCATCATTCATTCATAAACTGACAGTCTGACACATAGGAACACTCGCGGTCTACTATGGTCAGCTGTCAGTGGGACATATAGGAGCAATCTGTAGTGATCGCTGCCAGCGCCCACTGTACTACGGGGGGGCGGGGGGCTGGTAAACACATTTTTACCAAGCCCCAAATTCACCCCCATCCACACCGCTCCCCCTGTGCTCTCAGCATGACAGTACGCTGGAGCTCAGTGTGCCCAGCAGCTGCAGGGGGCAGGAGGGGAAGGAGGGATGCTGCTCTGAGCAGGCATGGATCGGTGGTGTGGGGGTAGTACGGGGGGGTGATCTGACTGAAGAGGAGACACATCTTGATCCCCACTGGGCCCCATGCAGCACCTGAAGCTGGCGGGAGAGGAAGGATGCCGGCTTATGATGGTAGCTGCAGGGGATCCAGTTTGTGGGGGGAGGTAATCAGTGCTGGGGGGAAGAAGGCGGATGAAGGGGATAGAAAAGGAGAGTGGAGGATCAATTTTAGGTGGAAGGGAGGCTGGGGACAGGGAAGCGGCACATGGGTGAGGGGTGCTGTCACATTTTAGGTTAGTAACTGATCACCGGATTATAATCCTCTGATCAGAGTTATAGAATTGTTCAGCCAAGTCTGCTGAAAGATTCTGCTATAAGTTTATGGTCATTGAAGTGACCATGAGCTGATAGGAGAGGGAGAAATGAGGTCCGTATGCCATACGGACCTGGCCACCTGCAGGCAGTTCTGTAGGTCCGTATGGCGTACGGACCTGGCAGTGAAAGGGTTAAACAATTTGATTATGCCCAAACATCTAAGTCCTCATTCATTGTGGGCATTTGTCCAGCTCTTCTGAATGCCATTTCTCCTGGCAGAAGGAAACCAGTGTTAAAAATGCCCCCAAAACTGTGTTTTGCAAACACGTTTAGGCACGTTTAGGCGTTTGGGCATTCAATAATTTCGTTAATTTTTTATGGCCCTTGAAATCAATGGACGCTGAAGCGCTAAACGCGCCTAGTGCTTAGGTGCATTCTGCGTTTTTTTTTTCTGCCAGAGCTCTCCTCTCCTGAATGCACAAGTGGTGTTTTTTTTTTACTGCTTCTAAATGCCTGTAAACACCTATGTGTGCATGGCCACATAGGCTAACATGGGGGGCCTTTAGAGACAGAAAAAAAAAGGTCAAACACCCTTAAAAGTGTTATTAGTGCACGAAGCCTAATGTATAGGCCAGCTTTAGGCTTGAAAACTTAAGTCTTGATCCACAAGTATCATAATCCTGATTATCTGAGGGATTTTAATGAATAAACAAGCATTATTAGGTTTATTTTTTTTCACAAGCTACCAGGAGCAACAGCCTGTCCAGCATATTGTAATACCTAAAGCACCTTTTTGTTCATTAGTCACCCGAGGCCACCATGACCTGCTTTGCATCAGTGTGAAGATCTGTTTACTGTGTGTCTGGCAAGCAATTTGTAATCTTGCAATCTATTATAGTTTTCCTCCATAGAGAATCGGTACCACTTACATTAGAGGAATCACTTTGTAAGGACAAATTCTGTCACAGTATAAATTAAGCATATGCATATGTTTTCACTGTATTTGGACAATCTTTAATTAAGCTAATTAACTTAACTAAAAAGTGTTTCATTTACATTTTTAATTAATTCATTAAATGCTGTAATTTAAGTTAATTGAGTTGAAAAAAAATGACCTAATTTGTGATGATGTAGAAACTGGCATATTAATCTACATTTTAATTTTCCGCAATTTATTTTAAGAACTTCCACTAATACATGACATAAATATTATGCAAAAACTACACATTGATGTTTTAACTTAATTAACTTAAAGTGTTATTTTTATGCAAAAACAAAATGTGGTTTTCAATGCTCTCAGGCACAACTTGGTATGACATACCTTTTGCCAAATTGACCTCGTATTCATACATGTTTTCTGTACATGGGTTTGGGACTTATATTATAGACAGGGTAAACACAATCTATTAGGAAACATTATCACATTTTTTTATTATTAATTCTTTTCCCTATCATGTTAGTTTGTGGCAAATTCACCAATATGTTACACAATAGTTCCACCTTCTTTTTCTTTCTTAAGCCTCATACACACGATCGGATTTTCCGGCGGGAATTGTGTGATAACAGGCTTTTGACGGAAAATCCGACTGTATGCTCCATTGGACAATTGTTGGATTTTCCGTGGACAAATGTTGGATAGCAGGTTTTAAAATATTCCGCATACAAATGTGTGTTGTCGGATTTTTCGAGCGTATGTACACAAACACGCATGCTCGGAAGCAAGGACGAGCCAGAAGCGGTCGGTCTTGTAAACTAGCGTTCATAATGGAGAATTAACATTTGTGACATGGCAAATTGTCTCCAAATACAGCGCACATTCTCTTCTTCTTTAATGGGATAATAATGAAGCTGCTTTGCTGGTGATACTGATGGAGTTATTGCAAACAAATTTTCAAAGGCTTTTTTTTCTAGTGATATCAAGAATAATATTATTATGCTTTTATTTGGGCAAGTTACCACAACACCATTATCCTGTAGTTTTTAAGATCAAAGATACAACTATGTTGGTGTCCCTTGTTAATTTTACATTGTGTTTTTTTTAAATGTAACTTCCTACTCCCAAACTGTCATTTGAAGTAAAACACATAGCCAAGTATTATTCTACACTTTTTCTTTATTGTGCATTAAAAAAAGAAAAATAAATAAAATTAGACATGCTATTGTGTGTAAATAGGGAGAACCGCGCTAACACAAAAAATATATAATATAAATATAAATAAGCAGCAGCATATAGTGCGATTACACCAAAATCTAGAATCCAGTAAAAAGCTGCGCTAAAAGTTAATAATAGTCCATATGAATGACATCAAAAAGGGGATTTCTCCAAATCTTTTTCCAAGTGAAAACACCACCACCGTGCACTTCTAAGCAGTAGTGACAATCCACCCTAGTAGTTGAGCCTGCTTACCAGATGGCAAGCATAAAAGGGCAAGTGGCTTTAGCCCAGCCAAGGCCTTTTAGCTTGCTGACGCTCCTGGTGTTCCTATGGGGGGTAAATCTCCAGGCTCCCTTAAGCTGTCCACATATCACCATTCAACACGAGAAACCCGGATGACCCAAAAGGAGAAAATAACTCGCCATAGTGTAAAATCCGCCAGATATTTATTTAAAAAACAAGTAGTCACTTACATTTAGGTTAGCAAAGTTGCATATAGGAAAAAAAGCCGGCCGGCATGCAAACAAACGGAGCCCGTTCTCTCACTCCGAAAGCGTGGTGACGTCAATGCGTACCTTCCCAGACACGTTTCGTCTGCATCTGATGTTGTCAATGGGGAACGGGCAACGCAGCGACTCACCACAATATAAAGGGAGCCAAGCCTCGTTCTGAGTAACGAGCATCCAGGCGCCATATTAAGTATGGGAAAAAGTTCCCTTAGTTTACGGACGTCCTGAGCGATGTGCATCACTACACTCATCCGTCTCAAGGCAAACAAAAACATTACCTAAATGAGCACACTATTGGTGCTGCTGCTTATTTATATTTATATTATATATTTTTTGTGTTAGCGCGGTTCTCCCTATTTACACACTATTTATGATTTTTACTGCTGCTGACATATTTGTGCACCTCTGCTGGGTTTCATTATCTAGATATTTCACAGCCAGAGCTTGTAGTACACTCTGATGATATTGGATGTATCAGAGTGTATTTTGTTTCATAGTGTTTATGCGTGTTCATTTTTTATTTTTTGGTATTACTCATGGATATTTTTGAGTTTCGTGCCAATAAGGTAGTCAATGTTGAAGGGGTTTTTGAGGCTTATAGGGAAGATGAGAGTGATCTGGGAGGGACCTTTATGAGGCTCAAGAACTTTATGGTTTCAGAAATCCATACTAAATGGGATATTGCCTACCTAGAAACTTATATCAAGTGTTCAATGGTGCCCAGAAAGCCTTAGGTGGGATATAGCCCCCCAAAGGGGTGAACCAGAATTAGAAGAATGGTACAAGTATTTCAATCAGGCAGGTGTCTCATTTTTGAAATTCTTGGTGGATAGAAAGACCATTAAATTAGCTAAATTAGATGATGAGATTAAGACCATTAAAGATAAGCTTCATCCCAATAAAGACAGTGAGGAATATAAAGAAAAATCATTAGGTTTGCAAAAAATCCTTGAAAAAGAGGACAAGGACCAAGGATTAAGAAAAAAAAAGAAATATAATTAGAGATCTATCAGATTACCATGGGAATGTGGTTTTTGACTGGCAGAAAAAACTTCTTGAAGAGTTAGCCAAACAAAATAGCAACGAGATGGATACTTCTGTTGCCACACAACCCCAAGGTATGAGGGCGGGTCCACTGGGTGTACCAACTTCCGCTCCTCATCTCAGTAAGCGGAGTATGCCCCAAACTAGACCCCCAAGAACAGAAGGAAATAGTTATCCCCATTATTCGCCATATAGGGGTAATGGGAGCACTAGAGGTGGCCCCTCCTCCCGGGGCCAAATGAGACCAAGTGGTCCACCCAGAACCCAACATCCCCCTAATTATGACCCTAGAGGTTACCAGCAAGGTTTTCCTTCTAATAGGGCATCCCCATGGAGGTAGGGGAGGAGGGCCCTATTCTAGCCAGCGAGGTGGGGGCTATAATACTGCCTACCCAGAAACCTGGAGAGGCAGATATGATGGGAATTCAGGATATCAGTCACCAGGTTATGGCCACTCAGGTTTCGAATCAGAATGGGGTAGCAATATTCCAACATCCAACAGCTTTTTCCCACTTACTGATAGAGAAGGACCTGATGGTAGTTTCCCTCAGGATCTCTCCCAGTCTTATTGTTTTGGTGGGAGGGATATTTCCACGCCTTCACTCAAGAACCCAATGGACCAGCACCTCGTAATGAGGCAGTGGCCTCCTGGATCAGACAAGTTGGGGGTTTTCACAAAACCAACCAGGGTATCAAAAGACAAGGAGAAAGAGGAGAGGAGTCAGAGGGGGGAGGCGGTTACGAACAGCTAAAAAGACCCAAAAAGTAACAGGGAAGGGGGATCTTTAACCTCAGTTCTAGAACTTTAACTGACCCTGAAAAAGCCATTTTGGATAAAGGTCTGAAATTTGTCCCGCCTACCAAGCAGGACAAATTCCATACATATATGGATATCCATAGATTTGTTAGAAAATTAAATATCAAACGCTATATGGCTAGCAATCCCATTAGAGATAATGTGACGTTGGAGACAGGAATTGTTCATTCGGGGCTCTCCAACGCCTCATTGTTCAACCCCCCTGGCACCCGCACTCAAGGTATTTAGAGATATGTTGTTGAAAGATTTGGACCTTTTGGAGGTCAAGAGTGCCAAACTCAATAAAACCTTGCAAGAAGGCCTCGATTCCCTCTGTAGAAACAAGGATTTAGTTATAAGACCTGCGGACAAAGGGGGTGGGATTGTGGTTCTTGATCGGCAAGACTACATGACCGAGATGTATAGAATTTTGGATGACCAAAGTACTTACACAATACTCCCCTCTGATCCCAAATTGAAATATGCGAAAGTACTGCAGAAAATTGTTGATAAGGGGTGCCGTTCGGGCATTCTTAATCAAAAAGAAAGTCTATATTTGGTCCCTAGAGCCGCACGCACACCCACAATTTATTATTTACCGAAAATACATAAGAGTCTGGTCTGCCCCCCGGGACGCCCAATTGTGAGTGGCATTGATTCACTCACTTCCCGGGTGGGCAGATACATAGACTTTTATTTACAACCCCTTGTACAAAAGTTGCCGACATATATTAAAGACTCCAGGCACGTTATTCGGTTACTTTCTGGCATTGAAGTTAGGGCTGGGATGTGGATGGTTACGGCAGACGTATCATCCTTATATACCATAATCCCACACTTGTTGGGTTTGGAGGCGGTTAAGCATTTCCTCGATAGAGATTCTGGCCTTTCATCAAACCAGGTGGAATTCATAATGGAGTTGCTGGAATACGCAGCCTCCCACAACTATTTCTGGTTCGATAACAACTTTTACAGGCAGAATACGGGAGTAGCTATGGGGGCTAAATAGGCCCCTAGCCTAGCGAACCTCTTCATGGGGAAATGGGAGGAGGATGTCATCTATGCTCGCGAGGTGCCTCAGGTTATTTTGTGGGCGAGGTACATAGATGACATCCTCCTCCTATGGGATGGCGAGGAAGGGGCCTTGCAGGAATTTATGCTTTTTCTCAATGCTAACCAGAGGGGCATCGCTTTAAACTATGAGATGAGTCAGACTAGTATCAATTTCCTAGATTTAAAAGTTTCTATTAGTGAGCACAATATTGTTACATCAACCTTTTTTTAAGGAGACCGATAGAAACTCGTTTATACCTGTGGACAGCTGTCATCATCGTCCCTGGTTAGAGTCGGTCCCAAAAAGTCAATATCTTCGCCTTAAGAGGAACTGCTCTAGTCAGACCCAATTCATTGAGCAGGCGAATGTTCTCACTGATAGATTCTTGGAAAAGGGATACTCTGAGGAATTCCTGGTGACTACCCTCGTTAGGGTCAAAGAAGTGAACAGGGATGATTTATTGGTCGAAAGGGAGGTTCGCACTAAGGATGATTCTTCCTTTGGTGTCCCCTTTCTGACTACATACTCTTTACAGCACAATTCCATTAGGAACCTTATACATAAATACTGGCATGTTGCACGTAGTGACATGATACTGAATAAGGTGTTGCCAGAAAAACCACAAGTTATTTTTAGGGGTGTACCTTCATTACGAAATCAGTTGGCCCCCAATATTTTGAACCCACCAATTTCAAAACCCAGTTTCTTTAACCACTTAAAGGGATTTTATCAATGCAAACGGTGCAGGGTCTGCGCATATAGTGTTTGTCCACATAGACGGACCACCACTTTTTCGTCTAATAGTACTAAAAAAACATACACTATCAAACCATTCATCACTTGTACCACGGAGAGGGTAGTGTACATGTTGCAGTGCCCTTGTGGCCTGCAATATGTGGACAGGACCAAGCGACCTCTTCAGGTCCGCCTTAATGAACACATTACTAATATTAAAAGTGGCTTTAGGAACCACTCTGTATCAAAACATTACTTACAAGTACATGACAGAGACCCCTCCAACACAATCTTTCTAGGTATAGATAGGTTTAGTCCCCACTGGAGAGGGAGCCTCTTAGTTAGGGAAATATCAAAGTTAGAAATGGTCTGGATCCATAGATTAAGAACATATGCACCCTATGGGTTGAATATTGAAACCGATGTCAATGCTTTCATTGACAATTCATGATTTCCTTAGTGGTGTCGATTTTTAAATATCTGGTTTACAGTGTTGAATTGTTATCTGTATTTGTAATTTAAAAAAAAAAAAAAAATTTAATTTACATTAATTTTGTTTTTTGGGTTTGTGAACTCGATCTGAGATATGAGTATGCAGGTGCCTTTTTCTCCTTCCCTCCCTTCTTTCTTGTCACTAAGATTTATAAGATGTGACATTGGTTATGATACTGTTCTTTACACCTATGTCATATAAATACCTGATTTGGAGCATGATGATCTAACAGGTGAAGCACTTATTACCATACACATTATAACACTAAATATTCTTTTTGTTGATTTACATTCAACATTCATTGTAAATTACATAATATGCATTCATTCACCATTTTAGTTTGGGGTTTGATTAGACATATATATAGCACTTTATTTGTTCATGGAATTTTTTTTCCCTGAGTATTTATTATTTAGTCTACACGATATATTTATATTTTTCATATTTTACATATTCATAGTTTTATTGACATATAATTGTAACATTATGAGGGAATATATATCACAGTATAAGTTTTTTCCCCGGCCAATATATGTTGATCACAATTCACTTAGTGTATTATTTATTTAATATCTTTTTATGTGTATTTGCATACACATTTTAATTTGGAATAGAAGCGGTTTTGTTTAATGTTACCATATAAAATTTAATCATATGTTTTCACACCCATTTTGTGCATACAAGGTTGTGATAGACACCAATAGTGTGCTCATTTAGGTAATGTTTTTGTTTGCCTTGAGACGGATGAGTGTAGTGATGCACATCGCTCAGGACGTCCGTAAACTAAGGGAACTTTTTCCCATACTTAATATGGCGCCTGGATGCTCGTTACTCAGAACGAGGCTTGGCTCCCTTTATATTGTGGTGAGTCGCTGCGTTGCCCGTTCCCCATTGACAACGTCAGATGATGACGAAACGCGTCTGGGAAGGTACGCATTGACGTCACCACGCTTTCGGAGTGAGAGAACGGGCTCCGTTTGTTTGCATGCCGGCCGGCTTTTTTTCGTATATGCAACTTTGCTAACCTAAATGTAAGTGACTACTTGTTTTTTAAATAAATATCTGGAGGATTTTACACTATGGCGAGTTCTTTTCTCCTTTTGGGTCATCCGGGTTTCTCGTGTTGAATGGTGATATGTGGACAGCTTAAGGGAGCCTGGAGATTTACCCCCCATAGGAACACCGGGAGCGTCAGCAAGCTAAAAGGCCTTGGCTGGGCTAAAGCCACTTGCCCTTTTATGCTTGCCATCTGGTAAGCAGGCTCAACTACTAGGGTGGATTGTCACTACTGCTTAGAAGTGCACGGTGGTGGTGTTTTCGATTGGAAAAAGATTTGGAGAAATCCCCTTTTTGATGTCATTCATATGGACTATTATTAACTTTTAGCGCAGCTTTTTACTGGATTCTAGACATGCTATCTGTCAATAGAACATAACCAAAAAGTGCATTCTATGCATCCAAAAATATAGAAAATATACCAAATCAAATCCTTATTTAACCAAAAAATAAAATGAAAGCCTTATGCATGTGTCCTGCTTCTTAATATAGGGGGTCAACAATGCCAAGAGTTGGTGAAAGCAGGGGTCCGTCATCCGGAGATAATTCCGAAAATCATCCGGATTATTCTCCTGGAGCTCCCGCAGCAAAGCCATTTGACTAAATTGGCTACGATTAATAAAGCAACCAATTTTTGGTCCAAGAACTCCTCCTCCTCCTGTTCCTAGACTGGACTTGGATCAAAGGAATAACTCCAAGGCCAATAATAAATAACATGTTATCTCCTCCGATTCCGGAACATGTCTGGTTGACGAGTGGCCATTCAGAAATGAACTGAAAAGCACGAAATTAAAAGCGCAAATCAACACTCACCAAACTTCTACTAACACGAAATTAGCAGAAGGAGCCCAAAGGGTGGCGCTAAAGAGCTGAAAAAAACACATAGTATGTCAGTACGTTCGTGTTTGTTGGCCGACAATTCCTTGCTGTTTGTATACAAGATAAAATCCAGGCACACGCCTTCGGACAAAAGTCTAAGGTTTTGTCTGCGTGTCGTTCATGTGGCTTTAGGCTCAATGTATGCGGGACTTTTTAAAACCTCTCCTGAATGTTTTAACTTGACAGATAGTAACCGACGTTTAAAAACGTCCGTTTAGGCAAGTCCGTTTAGCCACGTTTACATGCCGCGTTTGCATTTAAAAGCTTTTTATTAATTTTCAAATTGTCAAAAATAAAAAATACCTGTAAAAGAAACGCGGCTAAACGTGAGTTACCGTGTTTACAAGTTGTTACAGGCGTTTGTCGTATCAAATGCCTCTGCACATCCTGAACGCATTTTTTTTGCTTTCCAAAAAATGCTTCTAAACTCAGCTGCCTAGAAACTACTAAAAACGACCCTGTGTACATGTACTGATAAGATAACATAGAGGAGAGTTCAGGGGCAGCTGAAAAAAAATGCCCAACTGCTCCTAAACATCCGTTTACCAGCAGCGATGAATATGAAGTGTTATAATTTTAGATTATATGCCTTGTGAGAGATGTGTCTACCCCTGTGTAGAGCTGCACAATTAATCGTTAAGAATCGAAATCGCGATTCGTTTCCCTTCCTGATCTTCAAAACAGCATTTCACAAATCTTTCTAATAAGTGCAGAGAGTTCTCACAGCTGAAAAAAATAAAATAAAAAAAATCCAGTCACCCTGCCAAGTTTTATCACAACATGGGGGATAAGTATAAACAAAGTAACATTTCTTCTTAGATCAAAGGAATGAACTTCTGCCTGTAGATGAGGGAAGTTTAACCACTTAAAGACTAAACCTTTTTCTGGCACTTGTTAAAATCAATATTGCTAGAAAATTACTCAGAACCCACAAACATTATATATATTTTCCTAGCAGAGACCCTAGAGAATAAAATGGTGGTTGTTGCAATATTTTATGTCACATGTATTTGCGCAGCGGTCTTTCAAACGCAATATTTAAAAAAAAAATACACCTTAATTAATTAAAAAAATGAAACAGTAAAGTTAGCCCAATTTTTTAGTGTTATGTGAAAGATGATGTTACGCTGTGAAAGAATTGTGTTCTTTATTCTGAGCAAATAAATTGTGATTCTCATTTTAGCCAAAATCGTGCAGCTCTACCCCTGTGTTATAACCATTATATGTTTACATTCTAATTTACAGAGGCTTGAAATACATTGTTGCTTTATAAATGATAGATTTAATAATAATGCACTTGTGCTTAAATGATTTGTTTTATAATCCCTCTGAGGATAGCTGATAGATTTTTCAGTTTCCTGTTTCTTTATTCTCTGTGGGCCAGTGTGTCATTGATACCTGTGACCATATGTTCTAGCTCAATACAGTTATTCCTGTGTCCCTTGCTTCTATTCATAGTAAATTTGATGTGTCATTAGTCCTTCATCCGTAGGGATTTACGATTCATTCTGACACCCCTGGAACAATTACTTTTCCAGGGATATCCTGCCTCACTAAGTATTGTGACGAAAATGTCTGCTCATGCACAAGTTATTCCTTTTAAATCAAACATGCATTTCTGTTTCTCGTCCATTAAGGGACACAGGAGTCTTTATTCTTCGGGTTATATTACCACCTAGAGGAGCAATGGAAACAGGCAACAAAAAAACTGTAGGCCAACACTGGATAACCCCTCCCACTCATAGCATGCCTCAGTTTTTGCTAGTGTTTTCAGAAAAAGGAACGTGTTTCTGTCCTCTTATAGTCAAGTTCTTTCCCATAGTATTCTTCACTTAATAGATAGACTAATTGATCTCCTTTGCCTCAAATCCAGGCTCGGGCTCCTGTCTATTCACATGAAGACCCTTTATTACTCTGCCAAACTTCATTGCAAAAGTTGCCTTGCCTGTATGCCATGGGAGTACCTCTTTGATGCATGTCTCGATACTTATATAAAAAGAGAAATGTTTTGCTCCAGAAAAAGCTTAAGAGGAGTTCCTTTCGTCCCTTACTCGCCTCTTAGTCCAAGGCAAAACCTGGTTCCCAGGGAGTGTTGCTGGCCAGCTTGGCTTGGAAAAATAAATCAGCAAGAGAGGCTGAAAGGTCAGTGGGCTTAAGTGTCATTGGCAGTCAAGAGGTTGAGGGGTCGACAGACCCACAGGCTTAATGGTCAATGATTCTGGAGGTGAGAGGCTTAAGTGTCAATGGACCCAGGGGCTTAGGGATCGTCGACTGGTAGGCAAGAGACCTAAGGATCGACGGTCCAGCAGCCAAAAGGCTTAAGCCCGGGGCTTAAGGGTTCCACCACAAGCCCTGAGCCCGCAAATCTGCAACCAAGTCCTCCTCCCAATGAAGGGACACCCTCACTTACTCAAATGGGGGGAAGTCTGCTGGCCCTTAAAGCAAACCTGGTCCCAGGAGATTCCAGACACCTGAGTCCAGTATCTGACGTTTAAAGGCTGCAAACTAGAATTTAAATTTATGCCCCCACCCCACTTTTTTGTCAAACTTGTCGACATCACTGCTACAGTGAGTGGATTTTCTTGTGGCTGTAGAGCAGCTTCACTCTCAGATGGGCATATGTGCCATTAAAGGAAAGATTTCAGGGGTTCTATTTGAACCCGATCAAGGTCCCCAAGGGTAACATATGCCCCATTTTAAACCTAAAGGTTCTCAACACCTTTCTACCGGTACACAAATTCCACATGAAATCTGCAATGTTGGTCATTACTTCCCATAATCTCGGAGATTTATATGCCTCAGTAGTCATCAATCATGCTTATTTGCGTATCTCCATCTTGCCAGCGTATCAACACTGTTTTGCTGTGCGCAAACAACATTTCCAACTTCATGTCCTTTCTTTTGGCTTGACCACTATACCTTGAGTCTCCACCATGGTTCTAGCCCCTGTTTGTTCTTAGGACATCCCCATAATTTGTTATCTGGATGACTTGACTCTCTGGGAACTCAGCCTCTGTCAGCCAATGTCCACTGGACTGTCCAGAGAATAAAAAGACTAGATCCTAGGTCTCCAAATGTCAGTGCTGGAACCATCTCATCACTTGGTGTACCTGGACTTGATCTTGAATACAGCCCAGTCCAAAGTGTTCCCCCACCACTAGAAGCTTGTGGTTTTTCATTCCCGGGTTCAGACACCGTGACCAAAACTTGGCCTACCCTCTGCTTCTGCATGAGGGTTCTGGGCTTAATTGAGGCCTCATCCAGGCAGTAGTGTATGCCCAATTTATTTATCTTTTTTTTTTCTTTATTTGGTGGTGGTAGTGATATATGCTCAATTTCACTCCAGACCACTGCAACTCAACATTCTGGCCACGTTTGCCCTGACGTGTTGGATAACAAGCCTAGCTCTGAAGTCAAGGTAATCTTTCCTCCCCTGGTTTGGAATGTCTCCCAGGGGATGTTATCCTCTTTGGCTGGGGTGGAGTCATTGATACTCTCTTGGTGCAGGGGATCTGGGCCCTGGAGGAAACTCGTCCTCTGATCATTGCTCAGAACAAATTAGTTTTGCTTTCATTGCTGGACCTTTTACCTGTGTGACCATCCAGCAAAAGTTTAATTAGGCAACATCCTACAAGTGGCTTGCATCAGCTATCATTGCCCCGGCTCACCAAGACAGCTGCACTGTAACTTGCCTGAGGAACAAGGTCAGATTAATCAGGTTATGTCACCACTCTCTGCAGCATTCTCCTGTGAGTCCAGGCTGGTGTGATGACATACATCCAGCGGTTGGGTCTAAGACAGCATAGTTTTACAGGAAGTGGCCCTCATTCATCCAGGTAGACTGAGGACATCTAGTGGCTAAAAGGAATTACTGGGTTGGAGGCAACCCTGGATTGGAGGTAAGTATTGCAGTAAAAACTACTTTTTATTTTTCATACTACATGGCAACAAATTAACCTACAGTTCTGCTGTAAAGGGTAAGGAAACTTGTGAAAAAAGCTCTCCGAAAGCTTTCCATGCCCTTTTTGAATTGAACTTATTGATCCCACTCTCCATAGTTCAGGTACCCTGCCCAGGTTCATTCTGTCTGATTAGCTCTAGCTGTACAATTCTACTGCTTGCGCATGTGCATTAGAACCCTACAGATTTCTGTAACATTGGGGGTTGGATCAGGAGTCAGATCATAGATCAGTTCAGCGTGGGAAAGTTTCATAAAACAATATTTTAGGTCCGGTTCATATCAAAGCATCGCAGAATTGCTCGATTCTGCCCACGATTCCAGAATGCGTGTTTTGGTGGCTTTCATTGTTAATGGCACCCCAAAATGCCAGTTTATTTATCCTTTAACAGCATGTTGTAACTTCATTATCTGCAAATGATCATTTTTGAGAAAAGTTATCAGAGAAAGCCTTTATTTAGCATGCAGGCCCTTAACAGTGTTAGATATCGTCTGGCTGTTTAAAGTGTGTACCACAAAAAACAATAACTAATTACCCTTAAATCATACCTGTGGCATAGAGGGATCTTGTAATGTGCTCCTGCTGTTTTTATTTCGATAAAACAATTTTTTTTGAACATGAAAGAAATATTTGCCAAATTTTCACAAAACTCGTATATGATATGATTTATGCTGTGCAGGGAATTGTAGCAAAAAACATTAAGAAAGGTTTCAAACAACTATAAAAGTAATATTTAAAAATACATTTTGTGTTAACATATAGCTTGTTTAATGCTGTTGCACATGTATGTACATGGGGGGGTGGCTTTTTTACTGAAAAGGAAGCACAGCAGTGTTAAAACAGTCATCTTCTTGTGTAAATTTAAAAAAAAAGAGGCTCCCGATATGTGCAAACTTCCTGCATTACATATTACACGTTGCAGGTATTGCCTAGAATTCTCATGCTCTTCTTACCCAGATAAAGAAATGTTTTATATTTAGAAAGCTTTTATTGTTTAGACATAGGAAACACACTCAATTACTTTGAGGACTAGATTTATATTAGTCCTTGAAAACTCAAAAGTCTTCCTTCTGTATCTGTATAAATGATTGTTTTAGAAATGTGGAACTTGCTCCACTGATAAAAAGCCAAACATTGTGACCTCCGTGTTCAGAGCCTCAGCAGGGACACTGAATTGATGGAACACACTGGATTGTTTATATTCAGGCAGAGAATTCACAGGCACCACTTTAGAGAGGGTGCAGAAAAGTCAAGAGTCATTTTTTTCAACCCTTTTCTAAATAATCTGTCAGAAATAGATGTGATGTAGAGCCTTGAGCTCAGACTGCAGATTATTCTAAAGGTGATCCTTACTCGCCATTTGAACATTTGAAATAAATTGGTTAACCTCCGGTGAGGTGACACGCCGATAATATATGCAATATATTCCTTTTATTTTATGTACAGTATATAAAGTGAGGGTTGTTTTTATTTATAAAAGTGCAATCTACTGAAACTTGAAGATATTGGTTGCAAATTTAGGATACTTGTTAAGCAGCTAACCCTAATCCCCAGCAGGGTCCTTTTCTTCTGAATGGCTTTGCTTACAAACATTGGAGCATTAAATAAAGTTCGTATAGTATAGAATCAACTGACAAGAAGCTGCATTCCTACTCAGCAGCACAATAAAAAGAATGGGAACTCTGGCACCATCCCAATAAAGGCAAGATGTACTTAACCTACTTCAGAACTGTCCACACAGTGATTTTATGGTGCAAAACCTACCTTCATAGGAGCAAACACTATATAGCACATTAAATAAAAATGAACGCTGCTCAAAGCTTCCTGCATGGCATCCTGTTGGCTCTCTCTCCACTCCAGGTACCAGTTCCTTTAGGAGCACGTCTCGCTCCGTCCATTCATTAGTATAAAAACATACTTATATACCATACAATATTCCATGAAATAGATTCATGAGACAATCTTTTTTACCAGTTTCACCAAAACAAGTGTAAAAGTGATATACATAAATGCTGGTCTTTTGTGGCCTGATGCGTTTCATGGAATACACTTCTTCAGGAGGCTACTAAATATAGTAATTCAAAGCCCAGGACCGCACTCTGTGTATATCAGCCATGACACAGGCTTTAGCTTCAGTCTCCACCCATTGGCCAATCCTTCTAACACGTTTCTTCCAGTTTGGGCTTCATTGTAGATCTTTAATTTTAAGCCCAATCTGGATAAAATGCATTAGAGGGGCCAACAGGTGGGAACTGTAGTGAAACCTGTGTTTTCACTAAGTGACATGGTTGATATACACAGAGTGCAGTCCTGGGCTTTGCATTACTATATTTAGTAGCTTCCTGAAGAAGTTTATTCCATGAAACGCATCGGACCACAAAAGACCAGCATTTATGTATATCACTTTTACACTTGTTTTGGTGAAACTGGTAAAAAAGATTGTCTCATGAATCTATTTCATGGAATATTGTATGGTATATAAGTATGTTTTTATACTAATGAATGGACGGAGCGAGACGTGCTCCTAAAGGAACTGGTACCTGGAGTGGAGTGTCTCATGGATCTATTTTATGGAATATCGTATGGTATAGTAGTATCTTTTTATACTTCACTGAATATTGTAAGTATTTTTTTTTTAATAGTTGTGCCTCAAAAATACCATCTTTCACAATACGTTACTATATTTATCTTTATTACCAGAAAAGCCTTTGCTGTGTGCCCCTTTGATCCCAGTTTTACTTTGTTACTAAGAACTCCTAGGACATCTGTGCTAAACAAGTCAAGCACCACTCTCGGCATACTATTGGCCACAAAGGTACTCTCATTGGACATGTAGTGCACATGGCTTATATATAGGGCAGGGCTTAATCCCAAATTTGTTGAAATTTAGCCTCCATCTATGTATCTGTACAACATGGCGTTCTTGTTTAAAGGGGTTGTAAACCCTTGGGTTTTTTCACCTTAATGCATCCTATGCATTAAGGTAAAAAAAACACTTGGCAGTGACCAGCCCCCTGTTTTACTTACCTGAGCCCTGGAACTTCACCCGGCAGGGACGCGCTATCCCTCTGCCTGGGGTTCTCAGCTCTTGATTGGATAGATTGATAGCAGCGCAGCCATTGGCTCCCGCTGCTGTCAATCAATTCCAATGAGGCGGGGGGCGGGGCCGAGTCATACATTCGGCGGCTATGGACGCCGAATGCTGGACTTGGGAGCACGCCCGCAAGGTAACCCCCCGGGAGAGTGCTTCTCCTAGGGGGTTATCTGATGCGGGGAAGAGCTGCGAGAGCTGCAGATTGCCGTTCTGTCAGAGGGGAAGATGGAGATCTTGTGTTTCTGCTAAGCTGAAACACAGATCTCTGTCTTCTCCAGGTCAAAGCACCCCCTACACACACACACACACACACATTTAGCAAGCACTCCCAGGGTACACATTTAACCCTTTGATCGCCTCTGATGTTAACCCCTTCCCTGCCAGTGTCATTAGTACAGTGTTTTTAGCACTGATCACTTTATTGGTGTCACTGGTCCCCAAAAAGTGTCACTTGGTGTCAGATTTGTCGGCCGTAATTTCGCAGTTCTGCTAAAAAATAGCTGATGGCCACCATTACTATTAAAAAAAATATTTTTTATAATTTTTGAATATTACTATGACTGCAGACGTAGGTTTTAAGTGATATTCAGTTACAAAATTAATTGTGTAGCAGCCGTAAATGTTAAGCAAAAATTGAAAGACCACAATCCAAGTTGCTCCTGTATATTTTTACTTCCATTGCTTTCTGTCAATTTACTGATCCTGTGTTATAGTGTCTATTTATACATCTAGCATAGTTACTCCATCTACCAGCTGCCCACACCTCTCTTCTTTACCTATTTTCTGCCAGCAGAATGGTGGGAAATTTTGAAACACTGCTTTTTTGACTCATTAACCGTCAAAAACTTTTCAGAAAGAGCTTTGTGCTGGGATTAAGGACTGAAGAGTGGGATTTACTACAACCAGAGGCATATCAGGAAGGTTATTTGAATGCTGCACTTAGTTAGGAATGTGCCATACAGAACCTCAAGTTAAATCCTTAACATCTCAGGACGGCAGCTAATGATGTGCATAATTACACTGACATCAACTCTTAGCCCTACTTCTGTCTCTTGTAGGATTTAAGACAACTCAGACCCCCTGTGAGTTATGTTTAGTAACAAGCTAGTCAGGATCTGTGCAACAAGTGACACACAAAAATCACACTTGTCCACTAGTTCAGTTCTCGGTGCTCAGCAAAAAATGTAAAAACAAATCTGGTTGGTTTCTGTGTGTCTTTGCACTTGTTTTTATGTTGCCATTTATACATAGCTTCAGTTCTGCTGTGCTCACTTAAACCATGCTATTGGTTTTAAAACAACTTTTATAAAATATCACAAGTATTTATTTTGTTCTTACAGTGCTTGTAAGGTTAAGGTAGTTTTTAAACTTATTTCTGGAAGATCGCCGCAAACTTTTTTACTTGAATTTTGTGACATTTATTCACTATGCCCTGTGAGTAGGCACGGCTGTGTCACACATTTCACAGAGCCTGCCTTCTGAACCACAGAGGTGCTGGGAGGAGGAGTTTCAGATTCAGTATAGGAATCACTGCCTGCAGGCAGCAAGGTACCATGGGATATGTAGTCCCTAGAAATTGAACGTAAACAGCTGAGGAGAATTTTCAAAGCATGCAGGGAATACAGGAAGTTGTGGAAAGAGATGGCCATGAGACAGGCAGAGCTCACAACTTCAAATGAGGTAAGCTTATATTAAATTTTCAAAAAATAACTTTTGCTTGTATTACTATAACAATGCTGATGTTATGAAAATTTGATTCTATCACCCACAACCGCTGTTAGCCTTGTACATTAGTGTGATGCTGTATAATATTTGTGTCAAAAGCTTTTACCCACATAAAGGTCCACTATGGTATAAATGAGATTTCCTTTTAATAGTTTGGAGCAGTGTGTCTAAATCATGTTTGAAATTTCCATTTTATCCAAAAATGTCTATAACTAGATTAAAGCCCAGTACATACTATAGGAACATCAGACAAACGATCGTCCGTTTTTTACAGCAGGTTGAAACTAAGGATGGTTATTAATTGTACGAAAATTAGGGTTAGGAAACTGAGGATAGTTATTAATTGTGCAAAAATTCTCAAACAACAAAGGCTTTTTTTTTTTTTTGTTGCTGTTTGTTTCTGATCATGGTCAGTCTTTCGCATTCGATTTTTCTTGTACAAGAAGCATATAGATTAAACGAAAATCGTTAGTTCTGTTCATGTACGAGAAAAGGCAGTTTGGAGTTTGTCCCTTCGGAAATTTTCGTTTGGAAAGTCTGATCCTGATGTCGAAAGTTGTGTACACACTATAAGAAAATCAAATGATCATGCCTTGTATGGAATTGTTCTTCCAATTTTATCATAGTGTGTACCCCACTAAACAGAAAGATGTTTTTTATTTTTATTTTTTAAGTTTTTCAAATATTATACTGACCATGGAGCAATTACATGGGATGTGTGGCTTCCATGCAGCAGGCCTACTTATATCATAAGAACGGTGGGATTGTGTTTCAGCCAACTAAAGCTTAAATTTCATTTGTCACACATTTACTTCTTGTTCATTGAACCCATGTTTAAATGGATGGGTGTATGTCTTGTTTTATTAATAATAGTGGGAATATGTCAGCTCTGGACTTCCAGCAGTTAACTCCCTTCAGTGCTAAGATGTAATGGATCACATCATAAGCTCTTGTCTCCCTCAATTACCTGCTGCTGTAGCTGTGTATGGCGTGCAGAGTTGCCCAAAGGTGTTAACAATTTAATCCTTATTACCTGGCCTTTGTTACATGCCAGGAGGAAGAAGTGATCTGGAACCTGTGGCATCACATAACCAATATTATGTTTCCAGCTCAGGTGCTTTCAACATGTTTTATTTATATTTATTAGGCGTTCATGTGTGTAGAGTAGTCCTTCCTGACATGTTTAGGGAAAAAATAAGGTATAATTAAAATGAAGTGTGTGAGAGTTGGCTGCAGTGTGCTGCTCTATACTGTAAAGATATGTGTTATACATGTGTTTTTTTTATAGCAGAGGCTCTCACACAATGACTAATTACCTGGCAGAGTAGTATGAATGGGGAGCATGCAACTCTCACACCTAAATATCTGCTCCAATATTTCATAGGCGGGATAAGGAATTTCTGGGATGAACACATCTGCTTGTGTTATTGTATGCAAATATCTGTTGGCTGAGCTATTGAACATTTGTTTCATGCTTATGAATAGGCAAATCTGTTAAAGACTTGTTCATTTGAGCGTGAGTGCATTTAATCAAAAATATATTTGATGGCCTTTGGGGAATGCAGCTTGTGGAATCTCTCACTTGGACAGTTATTTCTTCAATGCTTTAATTCTCTTATTCAATGATAGTATTAGAGGGAATGGGGCAAATTGGGGACATGAAGGGACTGTCTGCTGCCTCAGTTGTATTCAATGCTTAACAAGTGAATACTGTGCTATGATGCCGCGTACACACGATCGGACATTCCGACAACAAATGTTCGATGGGAGCTTGTTGTCGGAAATTCCGACCTTGTGTAGGCTCCATCAGACATTTTTTTGACGGAATTTCCGTCAAAAGAGCTGGTTCTCAAATTTTCCGACAACAAAATCCATTGTCGGAAATTCCGATCGTGTGTACACAATTCCGACGCACAAAATTCCACGCATGCTCGGAATCAAGCAGAAGAGCCACACTGGCTATTGAACTTCATTTTTCTCGGCTCGTCATACGTGTTGTACATGACCGCGTTGTTAACGTTCGGAATTTCTGACAACATTTGTGTGACCGTGTGTATGCAAGACAAGTTTGAGCCAACATCTGATTTGTTGTCGGAATGTCCAATCGTATGTACGCGGCATAAGTGTAATTTCTTGTTGCAAAATCTTTGTTCGCAATCTATCGTCCTTACTCGATGGTTACATCCCCCTCCTCGTTCTCGCTTTACCCTCCTGAGTCTCCCCATCTTCATCTATCTTTATTTTGCCTCTTTATGATGCATCAAAGAACCACTATGTCCTCTCCTTTTACATTTTATTGTTTCCATTCACATAACTTTATCAGATGGATACCTACTAGACCGCCTGAAACACTTCAAAAGTTGGTTTGGGGAAGTTCCCTCCTCCATTTCACATCCCACCACCTATGGCACTGTCTGTCAATTAGCTTTATTCATTGTAGGTCAGTTGAATGTTGAATATATAACTTTACACGAATCTCCATAACTTTGTTGAAGTTTATTTATAAAAGTTTATTAAAAATCTATTGAAAATTAGAAATATTTTTTAAATGTGTTCATGAGTCATAAAACACCAGGTTATGCCACTCTGCCAACATACTGCCTAGGCAGTCTTGTGCCCTAGACTAAAAAATAAATGAGTGTCTCATATTTGATGATCCCCACCACCATATAAACTGTTGATCTAGGACAGGGATATGCAATAAGCGGACCTCCAGCTGTTGCAAAACTACAAGTCCCATCATGCCTCTGCCTCTGGGTATCATGCTTGTGGCTGTCAGAGTCTTGCTATACCTCATGGGACTTGTAGTTCTGCAACAGCTGGAGGTCCGCTAATTGCATATCCCTGATCTAGGAGTACCAAGTATGGCTTTGATTACTAGTATTCCTGACCATTGTCCCTGTTATCACTAGAAATGTTAAAGTTGTCTAAAACTAGATCCATAATTTATCACAACTCATCACAAGTCGCCTAGTTAAAACGTTTCCCTAAATGGAACATTATTAAGGAGATATGGTGTCATTGCTGACCTCTCCTGCAAATACTAGTTCCCTGGCTGTTATATTGATCTGGTTGCTTCAGTTCTTTCTCAGTCCTTGACCTGGAATAAATACCCCTTCCCCTTTCTCTCCACCATGTTAAGCATTTGGGTTTAGTAGCAAGCCACACAATTGAGTGCCTGAGGAGACCTCTGAAATCTATGCACACCCTCACACCAGTGTTAACCAACTTTTGCAGTGATTTGGTGTGAGAAGGGAAAGAACATGAATTCATAAAGTCCTTGTTGGTTATTAAGTGCTTTAAGGGTAACTCCAGTTTTGACAGCTGATCTGGTCTGGACTGAGCTAATTTGTCTTAATAATGCCAGTCTAATGCCCCGTACACACAGTCGGACATTTCAACAACAAAATCCTAGGATTTTTTCTGACGGATGTTGGCTCAAACTTGTCTTGCATACACACGGTCACACAAAGTTGACGGAAAATCCATTCGTTCTGAATGTGGGGACGTAAAACACGTACGTCGGGACTATAAACAGGGCAGTGGCCAATAGCTTTTGTTTCTTAATTCATTCTGAGCATGCCTGGCACTTTGTGCGTCGGATTTGTGTACACACGATTGGAATTCAACGGATTTTGTTGTCGGAAAATTTTATAGTAAAGCTCTCAAACTTTGTCGGAAATTCCTATGGAAAATGTGTGATGGAGCCCACACACGGTCGGAATTTCCGACAACAAGGTCCTATCACACATTTTCCATCGGAAAATCCTATTGTGTGTACAAGGATACAGTTCTTCAATCTTTCTCCAGTCTTCTTGGCTGGATCTGTATCCAGTCTTCTGGCATGCGTGCTGTTTTAGGCCCAATAGTCAACTGCTCAGTGAAAAATTGATACATTTGCCTTGTACAATAGCTTCAGAAAGACTTACTGCCTTCAGACATGACAAAACTGTAATCTTCATTAACACCATCATTATAATACAGGTATAGATTTAACTCAGAAAATAAAAAGTACACAGAACAGAAAAAAAGCAATTGATGCTCTTGGTATGTAAATGCGCTGACATCCAAATATGATCAGGGACATATATATTATTGAATATTATGGTATGGTACACTAGTGTTCAAGTGACGTTTTTATTAGGAAATCCTAAAGTGCATTTAATAAAAAATAATAAGCAAGGTTTAATTCTGTTATGGCTTAATGGTGATAGGCTGTTTTTGAATTATTAAAGAGCTTGCTTGAGTGGTGTCATATCACATTTGTAGTTATTTCAGTAGCTATTTTCTCATGCCCTTGGCAGTAGTTGTATGTACCTTCCTTACATACACTCACCAGCCACTTTATTAGGTACACCTTGCTAGTACCGGGTTTGACCCCCTTTTTCCTTCAGAACTGCCTTAATTCTTCGTGGCATAGATTCAACAAGGTGTTGGAAACATTCCTAAGAAATTTTGGTCTATATTGATATGATACCGTCACACAGTTACTGCAGATTTGTCCGCTACACATCCATGATGTGACTCTCCCATTCCACCATATCCCAAAGGTGTTCTATTGGATTGAGATCTGGTGACTGTGGAGGCCCTTGAAGTACAGTGACCTCACTGTCATGTTCAAGAAACCAGTGGTGAGATGATTTGAGGTCAGCAACAATACTCAGGTAGGCCCTGGCGTTTAAATGATGTTCTGACCCTACCATTTGAATGTCGCAGCTGAAATCGAGACTCATCAGACCAGGCAACGTTTTTCCAATCTTCTGTTGTCAAATTTTGGTGAGCCTGTGCGAATTGTAGCCTCAGTTTCCTGTTCTTAGGTGACAGGAGTGGCACCCGGTGTGGTCTTCTGCTGCTGTAACCCATCTACTTCAAGATTCGATGTGTTGTGCATTCAGAGATGGTATTCTGCATACCTTGGAAGTAACAAGTGGTTATTTGAGTTACTGTTGCCTTTCTAACATCTCATACCAGTCTGCTCATTTTCCTTTGACATCAACAAGGCATTTTCTTCCACACAACTGTCATTCACTGGATATTTTCTCTTTTTCAGACCAAATCCCAGTAAATCAGCAGTTTTTGAAATTTTCAGACCAGCTCGTCCAGCACCAACAACCATGCCACGTTCAAAGTCACTTAAAGTGGAGTGGCACACAGAAATGAAACTTCCGCTGATCCGGTTCCTCCCCCCCCTCCGGTGTCACATTTGGCACCTTTCAGGGGGGAGCAGATACCTGTCTAATCCAGGTATTTGCTCCCACTTCTGGCGAAAGATTGCTGCAGTTTCCTCAGGGATTTACGCCATGTCCAGCTCTCTTCCGTCACCCCGCTGTCTTCTGGGAGACACACAGGTCCCAGAAGACATCAGGGACCACTCAGAACACACAGCCTGACTCGCACATGCGCAGTAGGGAACCAGGCTGTGAAGCCGCAAGGCTTCACTTCCTGATTCCCTTACTGAAGATGCCGGCGCCTCCACCCGGAGCCGAGGGACGGGTCGGCTTCGTGTGAGGACATCGCGGGTGCCCTGGACAGGTAAATGTCCTCATTTTAAAAGTCAGCAGCTACAGTATTTGTAGCTGCTGACCTAATTTTTTTTTTCAGGCAGAACTTTAAATCCTCTTTATTCTTCAGCAAGTCGTTTTCACCACGTCTAGATGCCTAAATGCATTGAGTTGCTGCCATGATTGGCTGATTAGCAATTTGTGCTACCAAGCAATTGAACAGATGTACCTAATTAGGTGGCCAATGAGTGTATATATACAGTGTGTGTATATATATATATATATATATATATATATATATATATATATATATATATATACAGTGGGGACGGAAAGTATTCAAACCCCCTTAAATTTTTCACTCTTTGTTATATTGCAGCCATTTGCTAAATTCATTTAAAGCGGAGTTCCACACAAAAATGGAACTTCCGCTTTTTGGAACCCTCCCCCCCTCCGGTGTCACATTTGGCACCTTTCAGGGGGGAGGGGGGTGCAGATACCTGTCTAAGACAGGTATTTGCACCCACTTCTGGCATAGACTCCCATGGGAGTCTATGCCTCTTCCTGTCCCGACTGCGCTGTCTGCTGGGAACACACAGCTCCCAGGAGAGAGCGGGGACCACTAGGGACGCGCAGCGCGACTCGCGCATGCGCAGTAGGGAACCTGGAAGTGAAGCCGCAACGCTTCACTTCCTGATTCCCTCACCTAGGATGGCGGCAGCAGCTGCCGAGAACCGAGCGGGTTCTCGGCGTCCCCTGCCGACATCGCTGGACCCTGGGACAGGTAAGTGGCCATGTATTAAAAGTCAGCAGCTGCAGTATTTGTAGCTGCTGGCTTTTAATATTTTTTTTTTTTTTGGCGGTGTGGGTGAACCCCCGCTTTAAGTTCATTTTTTTCCTCATTAATGTACACACAGCACCCCATAGTACTTGGCCGCATTTATCTTTCCCTCAATTGCAACCAGTCGTCCTGTCCCTGCAGCTGAAAAACACCCCCACAGCATGATGTTGCCACCACCACGCTTCACTGTTGGAACTGTATCTGTGCCTGGTTTTCTCCACACATACCGCTTAGAATTAAGGCCAAAAAGTTCTATCTTGGTCTCATCAGACCAGAATATCTTATTTCTCACCATCTTGGAGTCCTTCGGGTGTTTTTTAGCAAACTCCATGCGGGCTTTCATGTGTCTTGCACTGAGGAGAGGCTTCCGTCGGGCCACTCTGCCATAAAGCCCCGACTGGTGGAGGGCTGCAGTGATGGTTGACTTTCTACAACTTTCTCCCATCCCCCGACTGCATCTCTGGAGCTCAGCCACAGTGATCTTTGGGTTCTTCTTTACCTCTCTCACCAAGGCTCTTCTCCCCCAATAGCTCAGTTTGTCCGGATGGCCATCTCTAGGAAGGGTTCTAGTCGTCCCAAACGTCTTCTATTTAAGGATTATGGAGGCCACTGTGCTCTTAAGAACTTTAAGTGCAGCAGAAATTTTTTGTAACCTTGGCCAGATGTGTGCCTTGCCAAAATTCTGTCTCTGAGCTCTTCAGGCAGTTCATTTGACCTCATGATTCTCATTTGCTCTGACATGCCCTGTCAGTATAATCAAACACAGCTGGACTCAAATGAAGGTGTAGAACCATCTCAAGGATGATCAGAAGAAATGGACAGAACCTGAGTTAAATATATGAGTGTCACAGCAAAGGGTCTGAATACTTAGGACCATGTGATATTTCAGGATTTTCTTTTTTAATAAATCTGCAAAAATGTCAACAATTCTGTGTTTTTCTGTCAATATAGGGTGCTATGTGTACATTGATGAGGAAAAAAAATGAACGTAAATGATTTTAGCAAATGGCTGCAATATAACAAAGAGTGAAAAATTTAAGGGGGTCTGAATACTTTCTGTCCCCACTGTATATTCCATAAGTTTGATAGACAGTTTTATAGAGTTCTTGTATATTTTGCAAAGCCGCTTTCTGTGCTTTTGTTCCTACTGTTGCTGTCAAGGAACCACATCTGAGTCCAGCAGTAAATGTCTCAAGTGCGCCCCATGTTCTTATAGAGAGGTTTTACAGCAATAAAGTGGCTGCACCTTCTTTTTCCCACCCATCAACTGAAAAATGCCAGCTATTAGTTTGTTGATCTTGTCCCTGATTAAGGTGTATTATGAACTCTGAGTGTGTTCTTAGCATATTGTTCAAAGCCTTTGAAAACCTTGTAAATCTCTCAGAATGATGTTGCTTTCACTCCTTGTGTTTTCAATTTGAGGTGGCCATGCCCTGGGTGTGTACCTGTGATATACTACTTCTCAGTCTATGTGCTTTATCATTCTGACCTTCCGCATTATTGGGTGGCATAGGCTGTTAACTACTTTGGCTAACATGGTGCTAATTTTATTTTTAGTATATCATAAATATTCAACAATATTGTACATGTATGGGCATTTGTTGACATATACCAAAGTATTCATGTTCATACACAAAAATAAGCATGTAAAAAAGTGAATATTATGTACCTAAATATGTTCAAGAAAGAGAAGGGTAGGGCTTTATATTTTCTTTTTATTAATCATGAAAGGACGAGAATAATGGACATAAATAAACCCAACGATACAGCCAAGCTGGGATATGTGGAAATATTGCATTTGTCTGAGTCTAGGGTATGAAGGTTTAATGAGACTTGCAAGTAGCCCCTGATTTCATTATCGTATTACATTTCATTTTATAGCAGCGCTCCAGACATATAACACACTTCATTTATTATGGCTTCTTAAAAAATATCTGAATCTCGCGTGATATCTACCTACTGTAATGTGCTGCATAGCAGATCTCAGATTAGTAGAGAAGCAACGTGCTATTGCATTGCGCTGTGCTTTCAATCAAAAACAATGGAAGTTCCTTGACAAGAGAAGAGAACTTGAGGAGTGATGGTCTCTTTATAGTGCTGCTATACCTTCATTATCCAGTTACAGGCTAGTTAGGGTCCAAGACTGGTCCTCATTGCTCATTTGCAGTGTAATCTGCAAAACATCAGAGGGAGTTCAGGACTTGACTATGCAGTCTGGCAGGGATGTTTGAAACAATAGACTAGCTAAAGAGAATTACCAGTCTTTTGGCAACTAAGACAAAAAGCCAAAAATAAATCTAGTTCAACTATGTATTTACAGTAGTTTTTTGCCTGAAGTTTAACTTTAAGCAAAAGGTAAGGTAACAAATCTACAGTTACAGTGCCTTGCAAAAGTATTCACCCCCTTGGCATTTTTCGTGTTTTGTTGCCTCACAACCTGGAATTAGCATGGATTGTTTGACGACTTGCATCATTCAATTTACAGAACGTGCCCACAACTTTGAAGAAGTTTTTTTTTAAGCAAACCACAAATAGGACAAACTAACAGAAAAAGTCAATGTGCATAACTATTCACCCCCCTAAAGTCAATACTTTGTAGAGCCACCTTTTGCGGCTATCACAGCTCCAAGTCGCTTTGGATAAGTCTCTATGAGCTTTCCACATCTTACCACTGGGATTTTTGCCCATTCCTCCTTGCAAAACTGCTCCAGCTCCTTCAAGTTGGATGGTTTGTGCTTGTGAACAGCAATCTTTAAGTCTGACCACAGATTTTCTATTGGATTGAGGTCTGGGCTTTGACTAGGCCATTCCAACACATTTTCTTGTTTCCCCTTAAACCACTCGAATGTTGCTTTAGCAGTGTGTTTGGGGTCATTGTACTGCTGGAAAGTAAACCTCTATCCTAGCCTCAAATTACACACAGAGTGGTACAGGTTTTGCTCAAGAATATCCCTGTATTTAGCACCATCTTTCCCTCAACTCTGACCAGTTTCCCAGTCCCGAGTGCTGAAAAACATCCGCACAGCATGATGCTGCCACCACAATGTTACACTGTGGAGATGGTGTTCTTTGGATGATGTGATGTGTTGGGTTTGCGCCAGACAAAACGTTTTCTTTGATGATCAAAAAGTTAGATATTAGTCTCATTAGACCAGAGCACCTTCCTCCATACATTCTGGGAGTTTTCCACATGCCTTTTCGCAAACTCGAAATGTGCCATTTTGTTTTTTGCTGAAAGTAATGGCTTTCTTCTGGCCACTCTGCCATAAAGCCCAACTCTGTGAAGTGTACGGCCTATTGTCGTCCTGTGTACACATACTCCAGTCTCTGCTGTCAGCTCCTCCCAGGGTTACCTTAGGTCTCTGTGCTGCCTCTCTGATTAATGCCCTCCTTGCCCGTTCCGTGAGTTTTGGTGTGCAGCCGTCTGCCAGGCAGGTTTGCTGCTGTGCCACGTTCTTTCCATTTGGTTATGATAGATTTAAAGGAGCTCCTAGGGATCATCAAAGATTTGGATATTTTTTTATAACCTAACTTGTACTTCTTAACAACATTGTCCCTTACTTGTTTGGAGAGTTCCTTGGTCTTAATGGCAGTGTTTGGTTAGTGGTGCAGCCTCTAGGGGCCATTCAAAAAAGTGTGTATATGTAATGACAGATCATGTGACACTTAGATTGCACACAGGTAGACATCATTTCACTAATTATGTGACTAATGAAGTGTTTGCACCAGAGCTTTTTATGGGCTTCATAACAAAGGGGGTGAATACATACGCACATGCCAATTATTAGTTTTTTATTTCTGGAAAATAGTTTTATGTATATATTTTTCTCATTTTACTTCACCAACTTAGACTATTGTGTTCTAAACCATTATATATAATTCAGATTAAAAAAACATTGAGCTAAAGGCTGTAATGTAACAAAATAGGTAAAAAGCCAAGGGGGTGAATACTTTTGCAAGGCCCTGTAGGTCCATATATATTTGGATACAGGTACAATTTTAATACTTTTGGATCTGTATGCCACCAGAATAAAACTAAAATGAAACAATCCAAATTAATTTGAAGTGCAGACTTCCAGCTTTAATTTTAAGGGGTTGAACATAAATATCAAGTACAAATTTTATGAACTGCAACCATTTTTATACACAGTCCCCCCATGGACATTACCAAAGACTGGGTTTCCTCCTTTCTGATGCTTTGCCAGGCTCTAACTGCATATTTCTTCAGTTGTTCTTTGTGGGTCTTTCTGCCTTTAGTTTTGCCTTCAGCAAGTGAAATGCATGCTCGATTGGGTTGAGATCAGGATATTGACTTGGCCATTGCAGAATATTCCACTTATTTTCCTTCAAAAGCTCCTGGGTTGCTTTTGCAGTGTCTTTTGGATCATTGTCCATCTGTACTGTGAAGCGCCGTCCAATCAACTTTGCCGCATTTGGCGGAATATGGGCTGACAGTATATCTCTAAATACTGCAGAATTCATCCGGCTGCTTCTGTCTTCTGTTACATCATCAATAAACACTAATGACCCAGTGCCACTGGAAGCCATGCATGCCCATGCCATCACACTGCCTCCACCATGTTTTACAGATGACGTTGTGTGCTTTGGACCATGAGGTGTTCCAAGCCTTCTCCCCACTTTTTTCTTCCCTTCATTCTGGTACAGATTAATCTTAGTTTCAGCCATCCAAAGAATGCTTTTCCAGAACTGGTCTGGCTTTTTTAGATGTTTTTGTTGGCAAAGTCTAATCTGGCTTTTCTATTCTTCGGGCTTATGAATGGTTTGCACCTTGTGGTGAACCCTCTGTATTTGCTTTTGATTGTAAACTTTGACGCCCACCTCCTGGAGAGTGTCCTTCACTTGTCTGGATGTTGTGAATTTGTTTTTCTTTACCATAGAGAGGATCCTGCAATCATCCGCTATTGTTGTCTTCTGTGGATGTCCAGGCCTTTTTATGTTGCTGAGCTCACCAGTGTGTTCTTCTTTCCTCAGAATGTACCAAACTGTTGATTTGGCCATTCCTAATGTTGCTTCTATCTCTTAAGGATTTGTTTTGTTTTTGAAGCCTTACAATGGCCTGTTTCACTTGCATGGACAGCTTCTTTGAACGCATGATGTAGGTTCACAGCAATAGATTCCAGTTGCAAGTACCACACTTAGAATCGACTCCAGACCTTTTACCTGCTTAATTGATGAAGATATAATGAAGGATTAGCCCACACCTGGCCATGAAACAGCTTTTGATTCAATTGTCCAATTATGTTTGGTCCCTTAAAAAAGGGGGGATGGCTTAAAGCGGTTGTAATTCCTAAACCCTTCCTCCAATTTGGATGTACGTACCCTCAAATTAAACCTGAACGTGTGCACTTTCAGCACATATCCATTATATAACTATAGCTCGAAGATGTTTTGGTAAATACCTGATAAAAAATAAAATTGTGCCTGTGTCCAAATATATATGGACCTAACTGTATATATTAAGTTACGGGTACAGTACTTGCATATTCTTTTAAAAAGTGGTTTATTCCTGGCTGGTACCCAGCTGGACATGTTGCCTTGGTGCCAGACTAATCTGCCACGCCAGATATTAGACCACCCCACTGTAGGTGAAACGTGGCGGATTGCCCAAAAAGCCTTTCGTGACTTTTCTGTCACGCCACTCCTTCGCCGCTTACCCCTGTTGTGGGGAACCCTTCCTTCAGTCTGGGATTCAGCGACCCTAGATTTCAGGATCAGAAAGGGATTGAACGATCCCAGGTCCGTCATTTCCTCACAAACAGCCAGTGGATGACCAGGCAACAAATCATGGGCCTTCCCTTCTGGCAAAAACTACAGTTAGCCCATGTCATTGGCGCTTTACCTTCTCCAGAACCCTTCAGGAGGAGCCCTACTACCTTCAAGCTATTGTGTCTGGAACAGTCCCCTGCGCCATGTGGTATCCCAGACTTACCAGTTGCTATTAGCGCCACCCTCGAGTTTCAGACCTTCCTATATATCTAAGTAGGAGCAGGACTTGGGACTTCAGTTTACGGAAAGGCAAGTGGAGAGACTTCTTCTCTTCTCTTGTAAACCCTCTGTCTGTTCTAACCATCAGGAAGTGGGTTACAAGGTACTGACAAGGTGGTACTATACACCAGTGAGGATCCATAAGTTGTTCCCTCAGAGCACAGATCTGTGCTGGAGGTGTGGGGAGGAACCCGGTTCTCTCCTTCACATCTTCTGGTCTTGTCGCCTTCTGCTGCCTTACTGGACCGAGATTCACAGCATTGTTCAGAAATTTAGGGATTGTGAGCTGCTTTGGACCCCCGCGTTCTTCCTCCTTCACCACCACAAGATTCCAAGCAAGATCTATAGAAAATCTTGCCTTTCCTGCTCATAGCAGTGAAGAGCTGCATCCCACTGTGTTGAAAGCAGACACAGCCACCGGCGGTAGCTGTGTGGTTGAAAAAAATAGCCAAAATCAATGCAATTGAGGACCTGGTAGCCACGGATAGGGGCCTCCGTGAGAAATTTCACAAGAAGTAGTTTTATTGGCAAGAGTTTGTTTATTCTGAGGAGCATGCGGAGTTGGTGACCTAACTCCCCTGGGAGTTTGGACTAATGGAAAGGCACCCCGGATGTGGTTGGAGGTACTGGCTGTTGGTTGCCCTTCCCCCCCCTCTTTTTTTTCCCCCCTATTTTTCTTTACTTTTGCTATTGCTCTCCTTTGCTGCTTGGCCCTTTTGGGCCATACCTGCTCTCAATTTTTTTTTTTTATAAAACAGTATTAACTGTAAAAAACTGTGCAGGATATGGACTTCCTAGTCCTGGAAGCCCACTGTCTGATCTACACTTCACATGTTAACCAATGATGACACTGTGATGACTGGGCATGTGGTCTTATATGTGGAGATGATCCATTGTATGTTCAACATTGTTGAGGTTTCTGTATCACCCTATGCCTTATTGAAATAAAGAATTAAAAAAAAAAAGTGGTTTATACCACCATGTTTTAGTGAGTATGGGCAGTACCATAAAAAAAAAAGATTTTAGGCTTAAAGTAAACTTCTACTTAGGCCAGGTGGACAAATTCCAAGTTCACTTTACTGTAGGTACCATATAAAGCATGTACATACCTCCTCTGCAACCCATTTTCCCCCTCCCCCATCTCTCCTGTTCTTTCTCTCGCTCTATTTCTCTCTCTCTTTCTCTCTCTCTCTATATATATTATTATACAGTATACTCTATATTATTATACAGGATTTATATAGCGCCAACAGTTTGCGCAGCCCTTTACAACATGAGGGCAGACAGTACAGTTACAATATAATTCAATACAGGAGGAATCAGAGGCCTCTGCTCGTTAGAGCTTCCAACCTTGGAGGAAGGGTCGAGTGATACAAAAGATAATAGCTGTGGGGAATGATCTGATAGAGAAAATAAAAGTACAGTTGTTAGGTGGGCGGCCGGATAGGCTTCTCTGAAGAGAAGAGTTTTCAGGGATTGTCTAAAAGCAAGCAGAGTAGGAGATAGTCGGACAGATTGGGGTAGGGAGTTCCAGAGGATGGGAGAGGCTCTGGAAAAGTCTTGGAGGCGAGCATGGGAGGAACTGATGAGGGATTTAGAGAGCAGGAGGTATTGGGAGGAACGAAGGGAACCAGTAGGTTGGTGTTTTGAGACAGGTTAGTGATGTAGCTGGGGGCCGAGTTGTGGATGGCTTTGTAAGTTGTTATTAGAATTTTGAATTTAATTCATTGTGTGAGTGGAAGCCAGTGGAGGTATTGAGATATATATATATATATATATATATATATATATATATATATATATATATATATATATATATATATATATATATACATACTTGCATACTAACCGGCCACTTTATTAGGTACACCTGTTTAATTGCTTGGTAACGCAAATTGCTAATCAGCAAATTACATGGCAGCAACTCAATTCAATTAGGCATCTAGATGTGGTAAAGACGACTTGCTGAAATTCAAACCAAGCATCAGAATGGGGAAGAAAGGTGATTTAAGTGACTTTGAATGTGGCATGGTTGTTGGTGCCAGACAGGCTGGTCTGAGTATTTCAGAAACTGTTGATCTACTGGGATTTTCACACACAACAGAGGTTTATGGAGCATGGTCCGAAAAAGAGAAAATATCCAGCAGTTGTTTGGACAAGAATGCCTTGTTGATGTCAGAGGTCAGAGGAGAATGGGCAGACTGGTTTGAGATGACAGAAAGATAACAGTAACTCAAATACCCGCTCATTACAACCAAGGTATGCAGAATACCATCTCTGAACACACATGTTGAACCTTGAAGCAGATGGGCTACAGCAGCAGAAGACCACACCAGGTGTCACTCCTGTCAGCTAAAAACAGGAAACTGAGGCTGCACAGGCTCGCCAAAATTGGACAATAGAGGAATGGAAAAAACGTTGCCTGGTCTGATGAGTCTCCACTATTCAGATGGTAGGGTCAGAATTTGGCGTAAACAACATGAAAGCATGGATCCATCCTGCCTTGTATCAATGGTTTAGGTTGGTGGTGTAATGATGTGGGGGGTATTTTCTTGGCACACTTTGGACCCCTTAGTACCAATTGATCATCGTTTAAACGCCTCGGCTTACCTGAGTATTGTTGCTTTCCATGTCCATCCCTTTATGACTACAGTGTACTCATCTTCTGATGACTACTTCTAGCAGGATAATGCACCATGTCACAAAGCTCAAATCATCTCACCACTGGTTTCTTGAACATGACAATGAGTTCTCTGTACTCAAGCGGCCTCCACAGTCACCAGATCTCAATCCAATAGAGCACTTTTGGGATGTGTTGGAACGTTAGCTTCACATTATGGATGTGCAGCCGACAAATCTGCAGCAACTGTGTGATGCTATCATGTCAATATGGACCAAAATCTCAGAGGAAGGTTTCCAACACCTTGTTTAATCTATGCCACAAAGAATGAAGGCAAAAGGGGGTCCAACCCGGTACTAGCAAAGTGTACCTAATAAAGTGGCCTGTAAGTATATATATATATATATATATATATGATATTTTTGCAGTATAGAACAAATTTTATGTAAAAGTACATGAAATGACTTCTGATGATAGCACAATTTAAATGTAATGGTGATTCATGGGATCAAGTACAATATTTGGTACCATTCTATGTGCCCAAAACATGCTTTTGGGTTGAATAAGTTCTGCTTTGTTTCTACAGCACTTGTATGTTGTTATAATTACTCTGTTCAAACTATTTGCTGCCAAACAGGGGCTGTCATCACGTCTATGGGACTTTTCTTGTTTATAGAGTATTGCTTGCCTTTATGTATAATGTATGTGCCAAAGTGGAAGCGTGTACTATTTAAGATCAGAACTGGAAGCTTGTGTAATGTTAGCAGTCTGCTTTTAAGTTACTACACAATCAAGCATGTAGGGGTGCTCTTATTTACAAACAGGCATTTCCCTAACCAGTTTTTGCAATTTTATGGGTTTAGCTATAGTTGGGGCTCATTTATAAATGAAAAAGTGGAAAGTGAATAGGGCACATGTGTGACTGTTGGGTCCCATGACCTATACTCTCATTATGTAATACCTTATTCTGACAGCCAGATATATGTTAAGTGTTGTGCATACATACATCATGCATGTCATGTGCCCTGGACGTCACGATGCAATGGCCAGAGGCCAGAGTACGTCTCAGATCATTTGAACTGTCAATAGACATACATGTGCCAGGGCTCATTGATGTGATGTCCCATCCTTTACAGATGTGGCTGGTGGAAAGCACTTCCCCACCACTACATTAATGGTGATAAGTGTAAAAACTGTCATTCTTATTTCTTGTTTGAAATATAGTTCATAGATCTCCTCTTCTTTATTTCCCTATGGAATAATAAGTAAGCGATCCTGCTGGTCCATCTACCTCTCTGTGAATACAGCTGGGGTTTCCCCTACAGGTTAAAAGATAACATTCAACTGACTTTCCTTTTTTTTTTTTTTTTTAGTAATTATTGATCAAAATCTATATTATTCTCCGTGCTACCCTGCATGGTAGGAGTTTGACACATCAATCAACAATATATTTTTTTTTTAATTATTATTATCATTATAGACAGGCTTTATTGCCAGGGGCTGCCATAAAGATGCAGTGCATATGTATGGTCATTGTGATATGCTTTATTGCAGAGCTTGACAAAATTGCTTTGAATCTAGGAGGCAGCTAAAAAAAGTTAGGAGCCAATTTTTTTTTTTTAGCTAACTAAGCTTACAGGTAGAACATGCAACATGTTCACGAAGGTGAACCTATCCTTTAACCCTTTCACTGCCAGAGCCGTCTTTGAATTTTTTGCACAAATGTTTAAAAAAATTATTTTAGGCCTGCAGATTACATAAAATCCCCAAACATTATTTTCTGAAACACCATAGAGAATAAAACAATGGTAGTTCTAATTTTTTATGTCACACAATATTACCGCAAAGGTCTAGGACAGAGCTTGACAAATTTGCTTTGAATCTAGAAGCCAGCTTAAAAAAATTTGGAGCCAGTTTTTTTTTTATTTAACTAATAAAGCTTATAGGTAGAACATGTAACATGTTCCCGAAGGTGAACTTATCCTTTAACCCTTTTGCTGCCAGGGCCGTCTTTGCGTTTTTTTGCACAAATGTTTGAAAAAAAAGCTATAAGAGGCCTGAAGATTACATACAACTCCCATAATACTATATATTTTCTAAAAACAAACACCCTAGAGAATAAAACAGTGATAATTCCAATTTGTTATGTCACACAATAGTACCACAAAATTTCAGTAAAAAACACATTAAAGTTAATTTTTTGCTACACAAATGCAATAATTTGTCTAATTACTAGTAAAATATAAAAGTCGAGGTTGCAACAAGTAAATAGATACCCGACCTTAAATTTGCGTGCGCCCGTTAAATGACAACAAACGTCAGTACCCTATATTTTAGATGTGCTTGAAAAGCTATCAGTTTAGCGTTTCGGAGGAGGTCTGGTGCTAGAATTATATTTATGCTAGAATTATGCTAGAATTATATCTGGTGCTAGAATTATATTTTTACTGGACTTTTTTTTTCTCTTTAATGAAACATCCAGGGTCTAAAAGACCCTGCATGTCTCCCCTGAATGTAATGCAATGCACATCACACTGCATTACATTCTTTTCCGGCCTTGGTGCCCAGGAAAACTATCAACGGGGACGTCATGCATGTCACTTCTGGGTCAGCAACAAGAAGGGGAGGAGAGCAGAAGTGTGTCTGCTCTCCTCCCTCCCCTCTGCCCCGCTGTACCCGCTATGCCAGCCCTGGGCCTGTAGATGGGCAAGCGGAGCACGGGATACATAGCAGGGGGGGCGTGCGGGGTGTGTGGAAGCATTTAGGCGCCAGGGCACAATTTCTTATCACCATGGCGACCTGGGTTTTATCGAGCCCTGCTTTATTGTACATCATCCTTGTGTATACAATGCCTTCAGCAGACATTGGGGTTGATTTACTAAAACTGAATAGTGCAAAATCTGGTGCAGCTATGCATAGAAACCAATCAGCTTCCAGGTTTTATGGTCAAAGCTTAATTGAATAAGTTGAAGTTAGAAGCTGATTGGCTACCATGCAGAGCTGCACCAGATTTTGCCATCTCCAGTTTTAGTAAATCAACCCCATTGTGTTTTAAAGGTCTGATTCAAAAATGATGCTTTTAATTACTTTTTGAGGATTTAACAGTAACAACAGAGGTACGTTTACACTGTTTTTGGTTTGAAGATTTTTTTTTCTTTCCGTCAATATTTTTTAGCTAGTAGTGTGTACTAGTAACAAAATACTGTATATATTTCACTAGTATGCAACAATCAATGCATGCTTGTTACAGCCACAAGTCATTGATTACTTTCTTAAATCTTTTATTTATTTTTTGCAAAAAAGGGGTTAAAAGATCCTCTTAGTATTGAAGTCATTCTGGCGCCAAGGATGAAACGTGGGTGTCCTACCTCACAGACCCAGTGCCTACACCTCAAAGTCTGCCCCTCCTTCCATCAAGGTTAATGGGAGATGTTTATCGTGGGCTGATGAAAAGGTTTTCACAAAGCCTGACTAAGTGGCTATGAAATGTTAGGTCTTTTGGATGAGCTGATCAGTAATGCTGGCTATAGAAAGCCCCTTGACATTTACAAGTTTAACCCCTGCACTACAGACACGGTGAAGGGGTCTCTCTGCTGACAAACAATAGAGGCTTTCCAATGTCGCATGACTGCAGAGAAAAGGATCTGTGCACACTTATCTGATCCTCTTGTCTTCTTTCAAATGTAAATCATTCAACACCACTTTCCATTTTTCACAGTTTTATTGGAGCCAAAGTTTATAGACCTTCAGAACATTTCTTCATTTTACAGATACTACAATTTTAAAACATCTACCAAGTATATTTTCCAGCATCTGAACTATTAAGGAGCTTGAAATAATTAGCAAATAAATTACAGTTAGAATGTAATTCTGTTTTTCACTCAATTTTCTATTTTTTTTTATTATAGCGTTTGAGTGGTTATCCAAATTTTATACAAATATACATACTGTATATATAGTCCTCTTTGGCACCATGGTGTGTACATTTTGCTTATGTGAAGTACAAAGATAGCTCTCTGGTTCTCTAGCATATTCCTTCTTATACCTATATTATTCCTATCATTCGTCTCCAACGCAATTCATTTGCCCTAACTGATTTGTTTTTAATTAATGACTGTCTTCTCTATTAGCAATTTCCTTGTTCCTGAATTCCCACTTACATTGATAGATTTCATTCTATGAACTGAGCTTTTTCAGTGCATCTTTTGTACAGAACGTTATGAGACATATGCAAATCAGAAGATCGTTTTTTGCTACTCTTGACATTCTTTTTAAAGAGAAAAAATGTTAAAGAACAGATAGTAACTCAAAATTGTACAAAATAATGAAAATAAAATATATGGCAGGAATATCTCTTCTGGTAAGATATGAAATGTTCAGATCACACAGACTACTTTTTCTCTGTTCATATATTGTAGTAGTGTGTACAGTATTATACAAGGGATATGCACAGATATATTTACTCATTTTCTTTCATAACAAGCATACGTTTTTTTTGGCACATTTGCTCTTAATGTTAGATGCTCACATTCTGAAGTCGCATTTTCTTTATAATTTTTTAGCCAATTACTTTATTAGCCAAAGAAAGGGTCATTTTCAAACCTTTTAGAATATTGTGCTCATTTTCAAATATTTTTCTCATAGCTTATGTAGTAAGCTACAGGATATTTATATGTAGTTAGCTTTTTTATTAAAGTGGTGCAATGGTGCTGTGCATCCGATTTGATTTTGGTTCAGTGAAGACTATTAAGAAAAGAAGCACAGTAGTGTTATTACAGCTCCAAATCTATATTTCAAAGATGTTTAATATTTAATGTTTTTTTCTCCTTGCCTATTTAAAGCATAGTTACACCTTCCAAACGACTTTGCAACTAGAAACAGTTAAACCAACTTTTTTTTTGTATTGTAATTTTTATTATTTTCCAAGAAATTACAAAGTAATATAAGCAAACAGAAAATAGAATAAAATAGAATAAAATTACAAAGAAGAAGCTATAACAAGCAATCTGAAGGTACAAACACCAATATATATATATATATATATATATATATATATATATACCAACTTAAAACTTGTTCATTTAAAAGTACATATTAGAATAATGCACGTGGATATTTTTGTAATGTTATGCATCATCATAACCAAACTGATCTTGGTAAAAGTAAGACAGATATACATTTTCTATTAATGCATCAAATAGAATTCCTATCCTATGTTTATGTGCTCCCTGCCCAGCGAAAACATAAAAGATAACATATTTTCATTATACATCTTACTAAGTCAAAAAATGTTTTTTTCCCTGCAGAGTTAACTGGCAGTCAGGTCGGTGTATTACTACATAAGTCCCTACTGTCCATTATTTACAAAGTTAGTCACGTTTTCAACAATTTAATCTAGCAGGTCACCATGCATTAAATTCTGAACTGTAAGACAATGCTGGTACTGTCTAATATTTGCATAGGTTTCAATTTAGCTTCATAATGTATTATTTTTGAAAAAAAAGTCATAAATTACAGGAAACCTTAATGCATAATAACTGGCTGGTTTCAGTACTGCTCTATGCAGAAATCCCTTACAGCTTATTTTATAAGTGCAGACATATGCTATTGAAGTTACTGGGTGCTAGCAAAAGAGATAGCAATATAAGCTCCAAGCATTTGTTGGAGTATAAAGGAAGAGCTCCAAGAAAAAACACAAAGTTAACTATGCAAGGTTGGAAGCTATTTTCCATTGTCTTTTTATTTATTGCACCATTTAAGCCCGTACACACAGGCCAAATGCCGGCCGACATCAGTCGGTTCAATAAAAACCATCCGTTATTCAGCCCGTGTGTGTGCCAGCCGGTCCAACAGAAGCCGCCGTTTTGACCGGCTTCTGTCAGACAAGCATGCTGGGAAACCAGCAGCTAACCAGCTCATAAATTACACGCTGAGAGCGCTGATCGGAGTGCTCTGGCGGCGGGGGTCGTTCCTGGAGATCCGACAATCGGAAGATAGTACAGCGGCTCCGACCAGAGCTGAGCGGAGTGGTCCGGCAGGGAGTCGTTCCTGGAGATCCGACAATCCGATTATAGTACAGCTGCTCCGTGATCAGAGTGTTCTGGCGGAGGGTCATTCCTGGAGATCCGACAATCCAAAGACAGTACAGCGGCTCCGACCAGAGCTGAGGGTTTTTTGGGTTGAACAGAGAAAAACGAATAGTGTGTACCAGGCTTTAGAAGAAATCTCTCAAAGTCTGGACAGTCTCATAAAATGAAGTTTGTCTCACACAATAGCATGCATTTGCAGCTTCCAGAGAAACTAAAGCCAACCAAAGAAAATCGCTTGAATCCCCCCCGAGCTATTGTGTTCTCCCAGCAAGGGGAGCCTTCCCCACTAGGAAAACAGTGATTACTGCTATAAGTTATAATAGGCGCTAGCAATAATTGCATGTAGTCTGATGTGGTGGTTGTACCCAAGTTGATCGACCAATCAACTTGGGTACATTCAGCCTGCTCACACATGGTTCGAATCTTGGCCGGTTCCTGATGAACCAGTCGAAATTTGAACCGTCTATGGCTGACTTAACCATTACAAACAATTCCATCCGGCAGTAAATATTCTGCTGCCATGAGTCAGACATATTGATGTGCAGTGAGTTAAAGTGGTTCTAAAACTAAGAACAAAAAATGTAATATATTGCAGCTTACTAGCCCTCAGATGTAGTGGATGCATTCGTTTTCAGGCTAAGAACATTTTCAGCAAGTACAGAAGATACCCATTGATCTTGCCATAAACAAATTCAGTCTTTATAAAATTGCTGATAATTGAAGTGACATTAAAAACAATGTTTACTTTTCTAAGCTATCTTTTGTAAATCAAAAATTCTCCTACCCATGTAATTGCGATAAAGAAAGGAAGAAAGTTTGTAGTCCTGTCCTAGGGTGACAACCATGACTCCCCCAGAGATGCCCTAGAAAAAGTAAATGTGTTATTTGCAGGTTTACCAGGTAGAAATAAAGAAAAAAGTCTGAAAAATACAGCTGTCACATCTAAGAACTAGTAAGAGGAATTATAATACATTTGGGTTTTTGGGTTTAGATATGCTTTAACCACTTCAGTCCTGAAGGTTTACCCCCTTCATGACCAGGCCATTTTTTACGATACGGCACTGCGTTATTTTAACTGCCAATTGCGCGGTCATGGGATGCTGTACTCAAATAAAATTGGTGTCCCTTTTTCCCCACAAATAGAGCTATCTTTTGGTGGTACTTGATCACCTCTGCGGTTTTTATTTTTTGCGCTATAAACAAAAAAAGACAATTTTGAAAAGAAAAACAATAAAAAATTTTAAAAATATAATTTCTTAATCAGTTTAGGCCAATATGTATTCTGCTACATATTTTTTGTAAAAAAAATCCCAATAAGCGTATATATATATAATTAAACTAAGGGGTATTTTTATGGAATTTTTATTTATTTATTTTTTACTAGTAATGGCGATACGCAATTTTTAGCGGGACTGCGACATTGCGGCGGACAAATTAGACAGCTAACTGACACTTTTGACACTTTTTGGGGACCAGTGCCACTAATACTAATGATCAGTGCTAAATAATTTGCACTGTAACTGTACTAATGACAATGGCTGGGAAGGGTTATGTGTGCTATTCTAACTGAGTGGGGAATGCTGTGGCTGAAAGAAAAGAGAGATCCGTGTTTCTGCTTAGCACAGAATAGCGGTCTGCTTTGTTTACATAGGCAGACCGTGCTTCTGCCTCTCCTGTGAATGATCGGCGCGTCCCGGCGGCAATCATAGCCACTGGACTCGCTGATTGGCTCCCGCTGTGTCCAATCACAGCGGGAGCGGGGCGGGAGCGGGACGCCACCGGCAGCGCGCCCTAGACCCACTGCACAAAATCACGCGATTTTGCGCAGGAGGGCCGCCCTGCCGCAATATATCTGCGTGGGGCGGTCCTTAAGTGGTTAATTTGTAAAGTGTAACCTTCAAGGGGATATTTAAAAATCAGCAAATGTGGCATTCTCCAAATGATTATTAGAGGTGAATCTCCCTGGTTGATGTTTTAAAGTGGTTGTAAATCCTCATAGACCACTTATTTGCTATAATAAGGCTTACCTGTAGCTACTCCGGATATCTCCTAAACCTGCACGATTTAGGAGATATCCCCTGTATTTTGCATGTGCCGACGTCATCGGAACGTGCGTAGTGAAGCAAACTAAAGCACTGGCACGTACGTGGCACTTGCTTCAGTGAGTGTGCCGTTACCGATGGCTCCCGCGTGCATGCGCGGGAGTGATGTCATCGATGTTCCGGCCAATCGCAGTGCCAGAGCCGTGATACCCGGAAGTAACCCTCGGGAGTGATGACGCTGGCCGGTGCTGTGTACGGGCACTGCAGCGAGGGCTTTGATCTTAGGTGAGTATGCTAGTATGCTATGCATACTAGCTCATTATGCCTTTGTCTTGCAGGTGTTAGTTTTTGTTTTGTTTTTTCAAACCACTTTAAATTACAAGGAATGATTAACCACCTGTGAATGTTTGGTAAATGTCACATTCACCGCTCTATAATTCTGCCCTAGTGTACAGGTACTGCTGCAGCACCCGCTGCAAAAAAACGACTGGTGCACATAGCGTACAATGAGTACTTTTTATTTCTAGCCTTGGTGCTGGTCTCCTTTAAAAAAACGTATTAACCGTATTTAATAACCATATTAGGACAGTAATTATTGTTTTTACAGTATTCTAAAATCCTGTACAGTGGCTTAATAGTTGATTGATAAAATGTGAACTGGTGTGTTTTCATATATTCCAGGCCCGTATTGTCAGTATGGGTTATATTTAAAACATGTATTCCAGAGTAATCATTTACACAAGGCACAGCTTTTGGAACTTTGTTTGAATATACAATAATAAAGGATATTTTTTTTTTTTCATTTTGGAGAAAAGTTACTGAACGTATTAGATTGTTTTCTTTTCAAGCATGTATTCCAGATGCTGAAATGGTCTAAGAATGTTGAAAGGAAGGGAAGGATTACATCTCTGGAGCATGCTGTTTTCTCAGTAGACAGTGTTTTTACTTGTGCTGTTAATTCTTACAGGTCATTGTCCAGTCTGGCCGTCACCCCACTGTTCTTCAGAAACTTTGCCAGCTCCCCTTCCAGTATTTTAGTGACTCCCGGCTGGTCCGGCTGCTATTTCCTACACTGATTGCCGCCTGCTACAACAATCTGCAGAATCGACTGATTTTGGAACAGGAGTTGAGCTGTCAGCTGCTTGCCACTTTTATTCAGGTACAGAACTGGGAAAGGGATCAGCACCTGGGCAGCTTGAAAACTGAACAAGTGTGTAGGAGGTGCCTGGGAAGGGAAACAATGAGCTAGCAAAATTGAAAATAGAATAAATCTAGAGTGCCCTGAGAAGTTTAGTATGTCCGTAAGTATATTTTTTTATAGCATATGCTTTTTTTTAAATTGCACTTTTTTTATACCCAAGCATAAACTATTTTAATAGATAAGATTCAGAAAGAAAATACGCAGAATTTTGTATTGGTTACAGATAAAAATAATAAGTGAAAGAAATTTAGCAAAGAAAAGGAGGGACTGAAAAGTCGCATAGAATCATTTGATCCCTAATATTAATATTATGGGTTATCGCATTGGTTTCAGACAGTACTGTTTGTCATAGTTATTTTCTTTTCTTTATAATTCCATGCATGTATTATTATATGAATTGATCTGATTTGAATGTTTAGGCACCGCTAAAATAATTTAAAAAAGAAAGTAGCAGAAAATTCAGAAACGTATGTTAGATGTAAGGACAAAAATTTTAATTTTTGCTTCTTTCAATATACAGATTTGCAATACAGATAAACTGTGTCCATTTTTATAGAATAGTTGTATATTTGATATTTTATAATGTGTACTTAGTATTGCATAAATTGGATTATACAATTTATTAATACATGATGTGTATGGAACTCTGAGGTTTGTAATAATCCATTCAGTCATTTGTCACCAAAGTATTATGATAGGCTTATTTGGAATATGAATGTGCAATTAACATAGCCCATATAATGCTACAATTTATTTTGTTTTATTTTATTTTTTGTTTGTTTGGGTTTTTTTTTTTTTTTTTTTTACACAAAATGCATTTAACGCTCCTTTGTGTATGTATGTGATTTCCCAGTTTGTGCTTCTTTATACTCTTTAATGGCACATATGAAGAAAGCCAGTTTGTGATTTTTACACTAGCTGTTGAGTTTGAATGGTGGCATGCTTATGCCAACCAAAAGTCTGATACTCAAAATTAGTTGTGTAAATGATGTATAACCATTTTAAAAAATATTTATAAATATCTGATTTATCCAGAAGTGAGTACCACGCAATAAAGCATAAAATGGTACCTGCATCCAAGCAATTAGAAAACAGGGGCAGGGGAAACTTTTTTAGGATTTTGTTAGTGCCGTCATAGGTTACACAAAAAATATGTGTAATCTATGGCGGTATCTGCAAAATCCTAAAAAAAAAAAAAAATTCCCTGCCCCATGTGCCTGTTTTCCATTTATAATTATTTGGTTGGTCAAATATTTAGATACAGAAACAATATAAGTAATATAATGGTTGGTCAGAAAATCCTTTGGATAAAAAAATTCTCTATTCGGCTCTTTTTAAATATGACCAAATGGTGGATCTTTAGGCTCCATGCACACTGGAGTAAAAAACGCTCATATAGAGTTATTTTTTGTACAAAGTTTAGGAGAGTTTTACATTTTTTCTGCCAGTAAGCTCCAATCAGAAAGGCGAATCAGAAGGTTTTTTTTTCCTTGCCTCTAAACGTTGATCTTAAAATATGCCTCTTAACGTCCTAATGTGCATGGACACATAGGATAGCATTCGGTTGCTTCTACAGGCAGAACACAAAACTCATGTAGAAGCAGCGATTTTTATGCCAGTGTGCATGGAGCCTTAGTCAGATGCTAAAAATTGTGCACTGTTTGTGGCCAATATTGAACAAGACAACAAGATTTTGTTGTGTTTGTACCAATTTGCTATACCTGTTAAAAACCATTACATTCCTTATATTATTTCTGTATCATTTTATTTTGTAATGTAATTTCCTGTACATTTCTAAAAAAAAAATAATTCTTACTGCTGTAATCTCTTAAAAAGTGTCTGGTAGTTTAAAAAAAACTTCTGTCAAGTCTTTATTGCTGTCTGTGTCCCCGCTGTGGAGACACAACAGGAAGTGAAGTTGAATCTTCACACTGAGAAAAAAAAGCTGATAGGATTCCCGACCATATCCAATACTGAAATAAATTGCTTTAAATTTACTTTGTATGTGAAATCGTTTTGCTACAGCATAATTATTTGTGGATCTTTCAGCTTGTAGAGTCAAGTACAGAGCCAATTCCCTGATTTATTAACCCGTTTGCTTACATGCTTGAAATGGCAACTACAATCTTTTATTACATTTTTATTACAAATTTATTATTGCATTTGAGCCATAGCCTGTCTAAAGCTTGCACAACACCTTTCTTGCTTAGTGGAGGCATTTTAGAAAGCAGACTGCAAGCTAATGCCACAGAATGACACTTTACTCCCCTTTTGCACTACACACCTGCATATGATAAATTCCTCCCATAGATTTTATAGCTATTACATGTTAAACAATTCAATTTGTTTCTCATGTTTCTATTTTTATTTCCATATAACTGATTCAATACACAGTTTATTTTTCTAATAATGTTTAACCAAATTATATGGGTTTTTTTTTTTCTTATCTGGCTGTGCCATATCTACTGGCCACAAAAGAATACAGTAGGCCTTGTGTACTTCAATTTGAACTGGAACATTAACTATGATATTTTTTGGGGGGTTTGGTCATGACATATATACCCTGATATATTAGAGCAGAGAGTGAGAAAGAATCCCACTCTAATCTAAGTGGGAAGCATTGTGATATCAATGTATATAGAGAGTTCATTTGCTAATATTTTACATTGTGTAATTAGTGGCAACTACTTAAACTACTTGAGTGTTTTAATGTTATTACACACAAAACTCTTTCAGAGCCTGAGATGATGATAATCATTAGTGTCACAAGCACATATCTATACTAATAAGTCATTACTTCATCTGAATTCTGTTTCTCTATAAATGTACGTTACCTGTTTTAAGTTACTATTAGCTGAGCTTTTGGTGCTGTAGCCGAATAATTCCACCTATAAATGAAGACAATTGAACAATGCTGTTTTGCAAAATCAGTTTTTAGAATGGGAACTCTATTCCAGAAACATTCTCACAACCCTTTTATTATCTGTGTTCTCTCATTTTATATTTTGTGGCTCTGAAGTCGCTGGCAGTGGACGAGTTAAGTGAGAGTTCAGTAAAGACAGGAGCTCTGAGCTGTGTAATTCACTGCTCTGCTCAGTTACTTTCTGGTTTCTAATCGTATAACCTATAAACACAATGTCACATTTGCTTATTTTTCATTGTACAGAGGAAGCAGGAGCTTGGATGCTTTTATCTAATGTGCTTTAGTGCTGCTCAGAAAGATGACTGCTTTTCCTTCTGTCTTATGTGTTATAATAATGTATTTAGCTTTTAATAAAATATTTTATAATTATTTGGGATCCATACTTTAACAGTGGACCATGCATTGTAGTATACTGTCAGTATTCGTTTACTAGATACCTCCATTATGTAAATAAGCTTCTTAATTTTAGAATAAGTTATTAGACTGTACCATTCTTTTTTTCACTGGTCCCAAAAAAGCATCTGTGGTATCAGTTACCTCTTTACGTACAATGCAAAATTGTCTAAAACCATAACTTGACATTTCTACCATTTTAATGTCCCACGGCTGTTTAATGTGACCATTACTGAGACACATACATTTTCCGTTACCGTACAAGAACATCAACACTGATGCCATTGGATCGAAAATTTTCCAAAACTTTTTTAATCTTTACTTGAGAACTAGAGAAGGGAAAATATAAAGTTTTGTTTTAAGATACATAAAAAATAAGAAACTAGATGATTCCTTCCATTGCCAATATTAAGCCCACTGGCGCCATAGTTGTTGTAAATTGAGAATCGTACCAATGTGTAAGTATTGTAACTGTTTTCCGCTCTGCTAACCAGTACATTGTGCTATTGTCTTAGGACTGTTTGCAAGGATCAAGTCATCCCGTCAGTAGAACGTCTCCACACAAAGGTAATGTAACCAAGGCTGGGTGATTGCAGCCATTCAGACATACAACTGTCTATCCTTCTGACCTTCAGAGCAAGGAAATGGCTTGTTTTCAGAAGATGTTATTGACAGTCCAGGCAGCATAATGAACATGGTGCTAATTCATTGTACATAATAAATGGTGAACAACTTCACAACAAAAGCCTATTGAGAGACAGCTTGTTCTTTTATTGGCAACAAAAGGCAGTTTACTCAATGAATCCATCTGCTTTTGGAAATCGTTACTTGCTAAACAAGCTAGCATCTTAGGAGCAGGTTAAATTACCTCCACACAACACACTCACTTCAGGACAGGTCATTGTAAAACACAGTACTTCATGAAGGCTGTGAACTTGACAATTTATGCTCATTGAACCCTCAGCGGGTGGTCCTAGAGTTCTACCAATGTTGCCCTTTGAACTTTGTGGTGTGGAGACAAGTGACAAACTCATAAAATAACTTCACTTGACGAAGAAGGTTTGAAAATTTCTCACTAGAAAATGTCTGAGTACCGCACATAGAGATGCTTTAGGCAAATTACCATGATCACCTTGGAAACTAAGTTAGATTTTACATTGTAATTGGGAATCCTTAAATCCTTGTATCTGTGGTGTTGTAAATGATGCTGGCAATTACAGGCCAGTAAGTTTAATATCTGTTGTGGTCAAGTTAATGGAATCACTCCTGAAAAGGATCATTGATCACTTAAAACACACAACCTGGACCCAGAGCAGCTTGGCAGGAGACAGATCATGTCTAATCTAATAAAAATTTTAACTATATCACTAATATTTTGGACCACGGTGGTGCTATGGCAGATGATACTTTTAGTTTATTAATTTACAAACCTCTGTGAATGAATGACATGGCTGTGTGGGCAGAGCCCCCCACATCTACGCTCATTTTAAAATGTGACAGCAGCTGCAGGGGAGAAGGACTCCTGCCTGCTGTCACAAGCAAAGGTGCTGAACATGTTACATGTCACACCCTCAGTACAGGTGTAATATGTTCAAAATGTGAACTTTAAACGTGGTGGCTTTTCCTTTATTAGGGGTTTTTTCTTTATTTTCACCTAATGAGCTGGGCAGAAATTCTGTTATTTTTCAACTTTCATTAACAGACCAAGCTGTCCACCACAAGTGGCAATTAGATGGTTGAGACAAACCATTTAACGCTGACAGTGGTCAGCATTTATTAATTTAAACACAGCACTATAAACTTATTAACTAAGGCCCCCTGCACATGGGGCCATCCAGCTGCAGTGCATTCCTCCCAGTGTTTTAGTGCCCCTGGGAGGGACAGGTGCCGTGCCCAGCCCTCCCACAGGCAGCCTGTCAAAAGTCTGTGGTAGGCTGTGGCTGAATGGTACTGAATGCTGTACCAAGTGAAACCAGCGATTAGGGCCCTGTGCAATCAGGAGTGTCCGAAGCGAAGGCCTTCTGCATTACATACTTTCGGCCCTTAACACACAGGGCCCTACTTCAAGACTACTCTGTACAATGTTCAGGCCAGCTGCAGCCTGCCATAGACTTTGACAGGCTGCCTACCTCACCTATTCCTCCTGGCATACTAAAATGCCAGGAGGGACACACTGCAGCTGGACAGCCCCATGTGCAAGGGGCTTAAAGCAGGAAATAGAATGCAAAATCCTTCACCTTTTGCTTGTTCATTCTTTTCTGAAAAAATAATAAGCTTAGTTAAAATCCCTTTAAATAGCTTGACAATCGAGTATAATCAGGCATACATGAATTCATAGCCTATGTGATGCGCAGCCTTAGTCTAGGCAAAAGACTACATGGTCTCTGGCTACCAGGAGCGTTACTGATGTTTTCTATCATTAAAGACATCATAAAGTGTTTTTTTCTGTCTGACTACAGTGAGATAAGCAGCCATTACTTACAATAAAGGAAACCTGTCATGGGCTATTATTGTAGACTGCCGTTGCTAACCTCTCCTTTTGAAAATGCTAGTTGCCTGGCTGTCATTCTGATACTTTGACTTTGATGCTGAGTTGCTGGCCCAGAACAACTGATAATATTGACAAGTACTTATGACTTACTTTTTCTGACACTCATGTATAGTCATGCTTGTTCTAGGTCTTTAGTACTAGGACATTCTTAAAGCACATTTCCACTTTTTCTCCACTTTAACACATATGTGTTACATGTTTCCATTCACACAGCATGTCTTAAAAACCCTTTAGATGTTTCTCAGGACAAGGTGTCATGGCTGATTGCAAGATTTTTTGAACAAGGTCAGAGTGAGTCTGTCCCATGTCTGTCCTCATTAACTTACAATGCAAGAAGTCCAGCCCCTAAACCTCAAACCCTTTTAGGACAGTGTTCAAATCTTGTTGCAGTTGATAATGAAGATCTTCCTTCACAGTACAGACAGGGTTAATTATGGCAAAAACAGTTGCCCAGCCCTCTCATAAACGAGAATTATGTAGCATTTTACCTTTGTAGATGGCCCAGAATAGAAAATCTAAAATAGCTGCACTTTTAAATATTAAATATATATAATAAGTTTTGCTATATGAATGGGACATATAATAGATGTAAAGAAAGTGTTATCCCAATTTGGCTGCAGAAGTGGAAAGACACTTTAAGATATACACAGCCTGGCTTTTTTTGAGAAGGAAGCTTGCAATGGCAGCCCTCATACTTCTGTTATTACAGAGCCACTTTAAAGTAATCTATCTCACATTTATATCTGGAAAATGTTCTTTAGACTATAACGCGCTTTATTTTAGTTAAAAAAAAAAAAAAAAAGCCCTCTTCTAAATTTGCCTTTTAAATTTCTAAAGAAAGCTTCCATACAAACCGTGTAGTACATTGCATCAAATACAAGGTGCTGTATTAGAGGGCAATGACACTGACTGTGAACTAGGGGAGCCTGGCTTCCATCTTAGGTAACCTCCAGGTGACCTCTCACTGGCCACTTTACCTCTGGTCCCTGCACTAGAACCATTCAGCAGATGGCATGTGAAAACAAATAAACCAATAAATGAACTACCAATGTCTGCTAGAGTCTGTAGAAAGGGCGACATCTCTCACTATTTCTAAAGTATTGAGCAGGAGGTTTTGTAAACATTTGTGATCACCTTCCCCTCCTTCTTCCAGGTCACACTGATGTAGAAGCAACTAAAAATGACCTTATATAATTATAATGCGTGTAATAATATTATTTTTCCATTTCTCCCCACAGATTTTTTCCAACAGTACCTTGAATTCTCTTGCCGTTTCCCACGTCATTGCTGGGAACCCTCTCGTCAGTTTTTCCTGAAAAAAGATTAAGCTGCAATATTCATTTTTTAATGTTTTAATATGGGACGGTTGGTTATAGATCCATGACTCCTCCTACTACATGTACAGAATTGACACATTATGTAATATAGTATAATATGCTGTGTGTAAAAATGCTCCATATTGTTAATGTACACTATTTATATGTTCCGCATGTAAATGCATTGTGCTGTGAGATTTTGCCTGCATGCTAAGATAAACTTGGCCAACCGTTTTTATATTTCCCCGTTCACTGCAAAAGGCATCTCACCTTGCGCATTGTTTACCAGTGAGCTGCAGATTACTTGGCAGTGATCGAGAACTGTATTAAACTGAAATTTCCAATTCTATATATCTTAAAATAAAATAACTTATTTTCTTTCTCGTGTGATGTTTAGTTTACAGTTTCCTCATTAGGACCTCTGCAGGTACAGCAGAGAGCTGCACAAATTTGTTTCTCTGTATGGTTAAGAAATACGTTTCTAAGGATGGATGCTTCAAACTCTAATTCAGAGGTGACAGCAAAGACCACACTCCAATTAGGGTTAATATAAACACAATTCATTTTGCAGACTCCCTGTTAGGATTGTTGCAGCCAGCTTTCTGGCAGACAAAATCAAACTGTGAGTCAGTTCTACAGAAATTCATTGCACCGTTATTCTCTGCTAGATTTGGAAAACTAGCCCTCATTTTATCTCTAGAACTTGTCTTTATGGCTTTGGAAGTATTGAGAGCAATATGCGTGGAGGAATGACAACTGACACTTATACCTTTGGATAGTAATGTGAAACTCCAGGATTTCTTTTTTACTCTGCCTTGTATCTGCAAAAATAAAAAAGCTGCTTTTTTGCAATGATAACCTTCAAACTTGAGTTGTCCACCACAGTAGACCTGTGTCACCCAACCCACTGCTGTGAGCACAGGCTTTCATGGATCTAAACCCTGAAGCTGCATCATCCCTCTGTGCCTGGTCTCACATTACCCAGGAATGTAAATGATGCGTAAGCGCTGCTCAGTGCGAAAGGAAGAACTGCCCACCCCACAACCAAGCAAACAAAGGACCTGTAATGTCACCGGACTGGTGTGAACACTGCTGAAAAAAATTGTGCCCAAATACACCAATCTATACATGGGTTTGTGGGAGGATTGCCATGTCCTTGGAGATACTAACCTCTTTAGGGATCAGATTAAATTTTTCTTTCCATACATTGATGATCTGTTCAGGGTGATTTGTCTATGAAGGACTTATTAGTTTGCAATTAATATAATCTCAGGTTCACTAGTGAAGAGCAAGCCATAAAAATGAATTACCCGGATCTGACTATGATCGGTTCTAGCACAGATCACAGAGTGTATTCACAAACCTGAGGCCTCTGAAGCCCATTTCTGGGACATCCTCCTCATGCTAAAAAGGTCATACCCAGTGGTCTATTTATTAGGGCCAAGTAAAAATGTTCAATTGCACAAAATTTTACGAGACGTCAGCAATTCCTGGAACAAGCCTACCAATGGTCTCTCACTAGAAGGTTATACTAAAGTACAAAACATTCCAAGAGAGAGCCTTTTAAAGCAGCCTATAGATGATTTGATTTGCTTTTCTTTCCACCACAGGTGGAAGGAAAGAAAATCGCTCAATTTCCCCATCAACACAGTCAGTGTTGATGGGGGAAAGAACTATTATGCTCTGCTGGCAGGGGGCGTGGGGAGCCTTCCCAGCCAGCCGTACACAATAATTACTGCTATCAGCTATAGCTGCCAGCAGTAATCGCATGTAAGAAATCCATCAGGCTGCTTGTACCCAAGTCGATCTATGGATCAACTTGGGTACAATCATCCTGCCCATACATAGATCGAAATTCAATCCATTTTTGGCAGGCTTACGAGGCAGAGATATTGGTAAAGGGATGATACAGGAAATTGAGCATCCTAGCTCTATAAATTTTAAAACATGCTATAGCTTGGAATTTGACAAAAATATGAAAATAGTGTGCAGGTGGCTTCCCATTTTACAGGAGACCTACATTTGGGAGAGTTACTGTGGTGGATTTACTAAAGGCAAATAGGCTGATTGATTTTCAAGTGCAGTTATACTCTGCATAGAAGCTATCCCCAGAGCTTAGCAGATGAGGTGAAGCCCTGGTGACCATCCATTATTATCATGAATAATCTTTGCAAAATGAAGATTCACCACATTCACTAACCCCTGGAGAACATTCCCTTGCAGAGTGCAACTTCATTTGCAAAGTGAACAGTGTATATGCCTTTGGCAGACCAACCCCGCTGCCTCTCTGGGTTCATTTTGTGGTCTGATGGGCAACCAGAATAGGCAGTATTCTCTCTTCTAGATTGTTTAGTTTTGATTGAGTACTACAGGGATGTTCAGGTGTGGCTCCTCCCGTTGTTCCAGCTGTGCCTTTTTTTAGATGACCCACACAGGGTTTTGTCATACACTAATGGTGCCTCCTTTGAGATTAAACAACTGGTGATTTGCCAGACAAAGTATGTAGTGCATGTGAAGTCCTGTCTAACATGTAACAAACAGTACGTAGGCAGGGCAAGATGTCTGTGTGACTGGTTGAAGGATTAGCTCTCAAATGTAAATGTACAAATGTAGCGAGACATTTTGTCGAACAACAAGGAGGTAGTGTGGAGTCCCTTAGAGTACAAATTATGGAAAGGGTAGACTGCCCTCCCTGGAGGGGTGATTGGTTTTCTATGTAGAGTATAAAAGAGAAGTATTATGAATATTTAAGTTAGATACTCACATTCTTAAGAGAATGAATTTTAAATAAGAAGTGAAACATTATGATGAGTGACTTTGTTGTTCTTGTTCTGCCACTCCCTTTCACCGCCTTCATCCTTCTCACTTTTCTTTTCTTTTTTTTTTTTATCTTTAGTCATTTTTTTTTTCATATTTCTTTCACTCCCCCTTTTTCTTTCTTCCATTCTTTTGTATTCTCCTCTTGTTTCCCTCATTTTCCTTTTGCCTTCCTTATCCCCCTTTTTTCCTCTTTTTCCTGTTGTCTTCCCTTTGTCTTTAGGCCCAATACCCCTCAATCCCCTTTATCCCTTCCCCTTTCCTGTCAGTTTTCCTATCCTTTTTTTCTCCCTCTTTTGTTCTTTTCTTTTTCTCTTGTCATCCTCCTGACCTGGTGTTTTTCAATATTATCATTATATGTTTCAAGGACACTCCGGGGTGATCTCCCTCTTTTACCACTGATCAGACCCTGGTGGAATGGTCATTTTAACTTTCTTCTTTTTTTCTTTTTTTTTTTTTGTTAGGTGCCAAACTATTTTTATCTTTTTTCCTCATAAACTGTTGGTTTTAGGGGGTAAACATGTGGCCTTTTTTTGTATGGATTGATGAACTTATAGTGTATATACTGATTATAGTGTATATACTGTATATTTATCTATATATATGAGGGGTCTTCAAAAAGTTTCCGCACTTTTATATTTTTGTTGGAAATGATGAGGGTGGGAGGTATAGTAATTGGTTGTGTCTTGTGACTAGTCTGTCTGGCAAGCCGGCTGACCTTGCAGTTTAATATAAGAGTTGTTATGCTGTGGTGAAGATGGCTGCATTAAAAAAAATGTGGACATTTTTTGAAGAACCCTTGTATGTATATATATATATTTGTGTATACTGGGTGTACTTTTTATGATTTACATTTTGTAATGATCATGATTTGTACGCTGGGGTCTCTCTTTAACAGCTTCTATCCATAATTATCATAAACTGCAAATAAGGACTTCTCCCCCTACTGCCCCTAACTTTAGGATCGAACTTGTAAAGGTGAAATGCACTAGAGATGGGCAATTCGGAGTCAAGCACAGTTACGTTCTTGTTTTTGGAGTCAAATTAAAGTTTTTACTGGTCAGTGACATTAAAGCGGAGTTTCACTAAAAAAAAAAAATTTAGATGTCAGCAGCTGCAAATACTGCAGCTGCTGACTTTTAAAATAAGGACACTTACCTGTCCCGGGGTCCAGCGATGTCGGCACCCGAGACGGAGCCGTCCCTCGATCCTCGGGTGCTGCCGCCGCCATTCACACTGAGGGAATCAGGAAGTGAAGCGTTGCCGCTTCACTGCCCGGTTCCCTACTGCGCATGCGCGAGTCGCGCTGCGCGTCTACACTGGTCCCCGTTGTGTTGTGGGAACTGTGTATTTCCCACAACACAACGGGGGTGGGCGGGGAGTCTGCGGCTAGCTGCGGCTAGCTATACCCAGAAGTGGGTGCAGATACCTGTATTATACAGGTATCTGCACCCCCCTCCCCCCTGAAAGGTGCCAATTGTGACACCGGAGGGGGGGAGGAATCCGATGAGCGGAAGTTCCACTTTAGGGTGGAACTCCGCTTTAACAGTGTGCAGCTTCTTTGCTTGATTGAACTGAGACACGTGGAACGAGAGACGTCTGTGAGTTTGGAACATCAACAGTTTCCCACTTGCTCCTAACTGTAAAAATGTTTTGTATAGGGAATGCTGACTTGGGGAAGCAAAACCCTGCCTCTATCCAGATGGCTGCCTCTACATAGAGAGACATTGCAAAACAAGGCGTGGTAAGTCAGTAGTGGAAAAAGATCAGCTGCGTGGAGGCCACAGGCAATATTGGTGACTAGTCCTTTGTCCTCAACTTGCCTTTTCCTGGGCACAGCTTCCAGAGTTCAGTTTCCCTCTAACTGCATAACTGTCTGAATGACGTAGTTAAAGCTATGTGAAAATACTGACGTTATATTATGCTCTTTTTACTCTTTAAACTATTGAAGCAGAAAAACTAAAAGCAGACTCTGTTTTTTTTTAGTTAAAAAAACATGTTATACTTACCTACTCTGTGTAATGGTTTTGCACAAAGCAGGCCAGTTTTTCCTCTTCTCGGGTCCCTCTTCACAGCTCATGGCCCCTCCCTCCTGTTGAGTACCCCCCACAGCAAGCAGCTTGCTATGGGGGCAGCCAAGCCATGTGCCCCTTTTCTCTCCTCATTGGCTAACTGACTTTGATAGCAGCGGGAGCCAATGGCGCCGCACTGCTGTCTCAGCCAATGAGGAGGAGAGTCCCGGGTAGCCGAGACACTGCATTAAGAAAAAAAACCTTCCGCCTTTACAATCACTTTAAAAACATATGCAATGGCAGATAGCTTACTGCCATGACCATTACATAACTGAATTATGTTATTACATGCCTAAAAATGTAGAAAGAAAAGGTAATTTGGGAATCCAATTATAAGTTAGTGATGTCACAGGGCCTTGTGGGAAAGGACAGCACACAAACTACTGCGCAGAAATCCTGCATCTCTGAAATGTGCCAATTTGTGATCCAACTTGCCCATGCTCATCCAAACCTAACTCAACAATTTTTGGCCTTTTAAATGGTAAAAAGTGTAGCTCAGTGGTAAAGGCATTCTCTGCTTTAGTGATAAAGTTGAATCAAAAAGAGCAAAATAAGTAATTTTCTTACAGAATGCCATTGCTATCCTAGGTACTAAATGTGTAATATAAAGTTCTTTAACAAACTGTTGAGTGAGTCCCTTTTGATTTGTGATCTCACTGACAAAGAAGAAAGACTTATGATGCCACATAGGATTTCCTGATATGAGTACCAGCAAGGAGATGCAGTGCCCCTCACCACTTCTATATTCTCTGAGCTCTGGCTATTTATGGCTTTGGGAAATCTGCCAACCTGGCCATAAATAATGTAGGCAGAACGTCATTAACCCCAAATAGGAGCGGGTTTGTATTTCAATTAAACATCTAATTGAAAAATCCAAGTCACTGTTTCAAATTTTAAACACAAATACGCACCACGACCATGGTATCATAAGTGCAGTGATTCTTAACTCTTAAGAGCGCTTAAGGAAGAAAGTTAAAATAAATGTTAGGATAATATTGTTTGTGATTTAATTGATTGCTTGTTAGCAATTGTCCTATGCAGTACACAACTTTAAGTGTGGACCCAACCATCAGATTTTTGGTTGAGTGTCTAAAGTTAACCCTTGATATCTCTATTCACAGAAGTCCAACTCATTGTAATTCCTTCTGATAGATTCCTAGTACTTTTAGACTGCATGCAGCTTATAAACAAAGCAAGGGCACCGGTTTTCCGAAAATGGCATGAAAGTATAAAAGACATCTTCACAGGAGATGTTTTTGAATAGTAAATATCCATTGTTTTGTTGTTAAGGGATAAATATGTTGGGAATATGAATGTGTCTTTAAATTTTAAAACCTATTGCTAGCCAAACCTTTTAATTGTAGGTTTGAGTAGAAGAGGGAGTACCGTACTTCAAACCCATGTCAGCATTTCTTGAAGTCCAGCTAGGGAGATTCCCCTTACTTTCTGTCCTAATGACGTTACTATGGCAGAAAGTGACGTGTAATCACTAATAAGGATACAAAAAACTATAAAATCTAACAGACGTGTTAGGCCATCCCTGCCCTTCTAATAAAAAGTGTCTGTGTTACCTTTTTGTCCCACATTGAAGAGATTTCCCTTCACTTTCTATCATAGTGACAACTTTGTCATTAGAACAGGAAGAGAAAATCTCCTGAATGGAAGACATGAAAAAAACACCTTACAGAGAAACAAGAAAAATGTTGCCTGGAGATACATTTTAAAGCACATGTCCATGGATTCAGGAGTTTGTAAATTGGCTGATAGATTCCAGACATGATGGGCTAATATAGTAACAGAGTGGGCAGTGATTATATGATTTCACATATGATTATTCAAATAAGCATTGAAATAATAGCATTAAACCTTTTTTGTTTCAATACTTTTTATTGAAATTTTAACCATTTATAGGTAAGAAAACAGTGCAGCAGAACACTTATGTACGTAGTCATTGTGTTGCACATAAAATAACATTACAAGTAGAAAGCCACTTAAGAATGTAATTTAGGACAATGGGATAATTATTAATATCCTTTACAGCAGTCAGAATGAGCACCAGAAATAGTTTTCCTGGGGATATTTTATCTCAGGGTGGAATTAGAGACAAGTATATTTAATAGAGCAAGACAACCCCTGTGGTAGGCAAAAGCATTACACCTTTTTGAATAAAATATTGGACCTATCATCAATATTTGCTCTCATGCATTTGGCCTAATGTATTCTATCTTGAATTTTGCAAAATTGACCTAGCAATAGAGTTACACTTTTTCAGTATCAATCCAAGTAAATCTGTTTTTTTAAAGCTGTGTTGTTCTCGATTCTTTTTTACAGGTGTAGCGCTACCCTTGAAGGAGCCACTGGTGAAAGGGTTCTCTGATCCTCCAACCCCTACCCTACTGACCCACCCAGTCTTTGTTCCTTTCTTTGGATAGGAGATTGAACACACACAAAAATGTCAACACTTTGTATCTAGCTGCTACAAAGAGACAGAAGAGGCATAGAATAAGTGACCTTATTGGTTAGTAGCCTCCCTGGCGGTTTTCCCGAGTGTGGCTCGGGGTTAAAAATCAGGACCATTAGCGGTAACCCCGAGCCACACTCGTTATTACATCGCAGGATCCTGGTGTGGCTTTACTTACCTTGTCCCCGGGATCCTGCGATGTCCCCCGCAGTGTCCGTGGGCTCTGTCCTCGTCCGAAGCCTCTCCTTGCCAGGCTCCGTTCCCTGCGAGCGTTGCAACGCACGGGGGCGGAGCCTGGCAGCAAATTCAAAAAAATGTCAAAATCATAACAATACAGTACTGTAATCTTACAGATTACAGTACTGTATGAAATGATTTCACATCCCTTTTGTCCCCAGTGCTTTGGCCCATGCCCTGCATGCAGTTTTATGTGATCTATACTGTTCTTTCTGCCTGGAAACTGGAGATTGTCCATAGCAACCAAAAAGTGTCCCTTTACGTCAAAAGTGGCTTTAGACCATCTAGAAAACAGCGATAGTAAATTAGAACACTTGCAGAATTGAGCGATAGTGAATCGTGGGGAAATGTATTTTATTACTATTTATTTTTATTTTTTTTAATTATTTATTTTTATTTATTATATTATAATTTATGTTTTTGTGTTTCAAACTTTATCATACCCGGGATATCTACTAGACTCTTGTTTGGACAGATTTAAGTGTGTTATTGTTAAGAATTACAGACCTACAATATAAAACGCCAAATTTCCATGCAAAATAATTGTACCGCTTTCAGCACCTAAAATCCGAAATAATCATACCGCCAGGGAGGTTAATTGGCAAAGTGGGTATTTTAAGAAATACGATCAAAATCACAGTTACAGTAGAAACAGTGGTACAGGCAACATATGAGTAGCAATTAATGTGGTAGCCCAAAGCAGCCTAAGTGGTAGTAATACCACCCTGAATACTTGGCAGGCAGTGAGAGGGATTTTTGGGGGAAATGAAAGATAGGACTATATTGCCCGCATGATCTTATGATGGCTGTGCTAGGCTTACTCTGGTTAGAAGGTCTTACTCCAAATAGAACAGCATGAACATCCTAGAAAGGACAATTGTAACCTGAACAAGAGGGGCAGTCTCTAAGAGGGCTCTTCTCCAGCTAATATTGGGGCCTTGTAGACAACCGTTGGTGCACATAAGATGGTAGTTGCATTCTGCAGGAAGTGAAAATGCAGTATTGCTCTCTTTTGACTATGCATTGTACCATTTGTCAGTCGGGGGAAGACTTAATGGGCTCGTGGTAGAACTATATTCTGAAGTGGAGATATATGGAAAGGTGTTACGGGCCACAGCCGTACGGGTCTTACTGTACAGTAAGGAAGATGAATAATGCCTTGCTCTCAACTATGTATCAGGTGTTAAGTGTAGGTGGACCTGCGGCCCGCTCCCAACTCCACTGGATGCCGAAAAAGTCCGCAATAAAGGGGGCCCCCTCCTCAAGGACTGGTTCCAAGATGGTGGCTGTGATAGTGGCAGTTTTCTTGGCAAATTCAGTGAGTCTGGAGAATACACCGATCTCTTAGCAGCAGGTGAAATAGGAGATGTGATGGAAGCAGCGACCTCCTGTTTACCGCTCTGGTCTGTGTGTTGCACGAGAACACATGTGAGGTATCACTGAGAGCATCAGATCACGGGCAGGAATTCTAGCACCACACCTCCTCTGTAAATCCAAAGTGGTAAAGGTTTTTAAAGCATCGCCTATGGATAGTAAAATGTACACCGTTTGTCACTGTTTCATGAACATGCGCAACTTTAAAGTGTGACATGTTTCGTATCTATTTACTCGGTGTAACATCATCTTTTATATTTTACAAAAAAACTGTGTTATGTATTGTGTTTTTTTGCAGTCAAAAAAGTGTATTTTTTCCCCAAAAATTAAGTTTTAAAGACCGCTGTGCAAATACTGTGTGAAAAAATTGCAAAACCCACCAATTTATTCTCTAGGGCCTCTGCTTTAAAAAAAAAATATAATGTTTGGGGGTTCTAAGTAATTTTCTAGCAAAAAATACAGATTGTTACATGTGAACACAAAGTGCCAGAAAAGGCCCGGACTGGAGGTGGTTAATCCTTTGCAGTTCAGTGTAGCCCCACTGCAAGGGAGGAGTTTTAGTTTTACTGGAGTTGGGCTTTAAAGTGATTGTAGAGGCAAAAGTTTTTGTTTTTTTTTCTAATAAGAAAAAAAGGGTATACTAATCTGCTCTGTGCAGTGGTATTGCCCCTTACCTGCTCTTTTTTTGCTTCCCAGCAGCACTACCCGCTCTTCATCTCCTGCATGTACCCCCTATAGCAAACCGTGTGTTATCAGAGCACACATGTGGACGCGCTCCCGAGTCGGCTCAGCCACAGCCCCTGCTCCCTTCTCAAAGTATGTGACTGACAGCAGCAGAAGCCAATGGCTCCTGTTGCTGCCAGAGTCTCATGTGAAACAAGGAAGAGGGGAGAGAAGAGATGCAGCCGGGCACAGCTCTGGATCTAGAGAGGACTCGGGTAAGTGTTTGGGGGGGGGGGGGGGGGCCAAGCACAGCAAGTGGTAAAATGTCTTGTTGCCTTCTTGCAACAACTTCATGATTATATTGCATGCACTCCAGCAAATGCTGCATGTTTCTCAGAATGGATTCCCTGGTGGTGACAACAGTTGACCATGCCTTTGCAAATTTAATTGAGACAACAGCTTGTAGTCTCCATATGGACAGGATGTAAGAGGGTTACAACACAGGAGCCAAACTGGTTGGCAAGTCACCATATAACAGGAAGTCTCTGAACAAAGATCTTCGTGGCAGTGTCGAAAGATATTGTTTTAATGAAAACTGCACATTTAAAATTAAGTTGTAAGTTACATAAACAAGTAAGTCTAATATGAGATATTATTGATGAGTTCACATATACTACGTCAAATAAACATTGCATATTATACAATAACATACGTTAAAGCAGGGTAGCTTTGAAGGACATCATGGAACCCCCACCCCCCTTAACAGACACACTGTAAAAAATGTGGCATGACATGATTGAAATTGTAATGTTAATACATGGTGCTTTATCTTTAATAGATAAGCAGGGAGATGACAGGTTTGATTAGTAGATGATTTATCCTGAATCAGTCAATATGATAATACCGTTTTATACAGCAGCAGCTGCAAACGCTAAACGAAAAAGACATTCGCGACGAACATATAGCTGTGAATTACCTGTAGAATTGGATTGGATGTGTGATTTTATTAAATTAATATGTGACAGCTAGATAGATTGTATTAATTTTATCTGAAGTAATTTTTAGACCTTTCTTGGGTCGTACACTTGTTTATTTTTACTGCTACTGCAAGTGCGCACCATATTCTGTAGAGCTATCTTCCATCTATGTGTCTGTATCCTCTCTGCTTTTTAATAAGTAATAAAAGGAAGCGTGCAGGTCCCACCATAGAGTGGACAAGGGCCGGATTACACACACAAAAAAAAAAAACCCCAGTATAAGTGTTATGTATATTATAACAGTCCAATCCAAGAAATAGACTGAACTATATATCTGACGCCTAGTAACATGTTTAGAAAATGTACTTGTATAAAAGAGTGTCCAAAGGTTTATTCATTATGAAGGTTCGTTATTTTTGGTTGTACTTTAACTGCTGACCTTGTTATTCTAGCATAGGTGTACAGGGAAGGCTGGCTGGCTGGACACAGCTCAAATGGCCATCAGAGCATTTCCTATTCACATTGTTCTGGGCTCAACAAGAGGCAGGTGATGGTTGGTGAGCCTCTAGGCACCCATGTACACCTAGCCCAAAAAGGTGGGTTTTTCTCTATTGTGTTATGGATCAGGATACTTCTGTTATATTCCCCTCGCAGGTGAATCCTTAGAACTCAAAAAGCATTGATACATGCCTATATAAAGCAGAAACATCTTACAATCTGGTTTTACAACCTAAGAGGAACTCAAGAGCTTTAGAAAATACTGACCCCCCCAGGAGATTTTGCCATAATGTGCTTGTATAGTCAGCATAATTGCACATTATGGCATACATGCTTTGTAAAGTGTACTTCTTCAGTGCTGCAACAGCTACGCTCCCCCTCGTTGCCGGCCCTTTCACCTCTCCTGGCCTTCTAATGAGTTTGTATTTTTTTTAACCGTATTTACTGCCCAAGCTAAGGGAAATTTCCCTTGCAAATTCCCTCACAAAGTGAACAGTCTATTTGCCTTTAGTAAATCAGCTCCTATGTGTCTAGTTTAAAGCAAAGGGTTTACTTAAATGCTCTCCTCCTGAACAGAACATCTTCACCTTTCCTTCAATCCCTGTTGATTCATTATTCAGCTGCAAAGAAAGTAGTAATTCCAGGTATGGAGGAGCATGTACCTTCACTCATCTCATGTAACAGCGGTGATGATTGGCTTAGAGCTGTCACATGGTGTTGGGAAGACCATATTCAGTGCTGAGTGACTCAAGGCTACAGCATTGAAATCTGTTTCTGTGCCCTGCACAGGCTCGCTTTAACCACCTGCAGACCGCCCACCGTACATTTACTGCGGCAATGCGGCCGCTCTGCGCCCAATCACATACCTAATGGCTGACACTTCTGGGTCTGGGGCGTGCACACACTCCAGCAGCTACCTGCTTCTGCTGTGATCACTGTAGGCTACCGTAGACTCAATGTCCGCCTGCACCTGCCAATTACATAGGACACTATGTAAACAAGGCAAATTGTCGTTCTGTCAGAAGGGAAGGTATTGATCCTGTGTTTCTGCTTTCCCTGTCCTAGTCAAAGCACCTCCCCCACACCAAGTAAGCACAACCTAGGCACACAATGTTAATCCTTTAATCACCCCCGATGTTAACCCCTTCCCAGACAGTGTTATTACTACAGTGACAGTGCATATTTTTAGCACTGATCACTTTAATAATGTGGTCCCCCAAAAAAAGTGTTGAAAGTGTCAGGTGACCAATTTGTCCACCGTAATATAGCAGTCCCGCTATAAGTCTCTGACAATACTAGTAAAAAATAAATAAAAATATCCCATAGTTTGTAGACGCTATAACTTTTGCGCAAAGCAATCAATATACGCTTATTGGGATTTTTGTTTACCAAAAATGTGTAGCAGAATACATATTGGCCTACATTGATAAAGAAATTCGATTTTCTCAAATCGCCTTTCAGGACAACCTTGGAGAGAGCGTAGCTCCGCCTTCTTCACAGGAAACACATGCAGCCTTTAAATCCCTCCTCTTCCACCATGGCCTCAGTTATTGTGTTTCCTCCGCCATGGTGGAAGCATGTGCCTGGAACCAGGGAGCTGCGCTCTCTCCAAGGTTGGGGAGTGTCAAGCTTACCTTTTGCTTTCTGTCCTTATCGACCATCCCAGCAACCCCCCCAGGGGCAGGGGGGTTTCCCGGTGTCCCCGGTCTCTCCATCTCAGGGGAGTTAGGGCCCTCAGGAGGTGCGGTGTCTCTGTGCTCTGATTCCGCTTTTTCTTGGCCCTAGAGATGGCTCTGGTGGTCGCACGGGAGCCGCTGCCGGTCAGCGGCATAGGCCGCATCTCGGTTCCGCGTCCCGGTCGGCGAGGGCGTCATTTCCGGTGATGTGGCTTCCTGAGGGGGCAGGGCGCTGCTGGTTCCAAGCGCCTGGAACGCAGAGACCAGGGGGTGGGTCAGAAGACCGGCGCTTCCATTTCCGGCCCTCGCTGATGACACAGGGAAACAGGAAAATTTAAAAAACATGTGGGTTTTATTCCTTGCTGCTGATTTTCCTCTACAAGATGGATGAGAGCAAAACAGCCATGGCGGATGCAGGCACCCCTAGCACCGGTCAAGCCCAGGTAAGAGAGGTACAGTGGTGCCTTTTTCTGATCCCTATGGGCTTTGTTGATTTGTTTGTTTCCTCCCTGAGGGGAGCCTGTAGCTGCAGGGTCAGAGGTTACTTCACTCGAACCCTGTAGCATGGACTGGGTGCCTCACTAATAATTCTGCTTGTATTTTCTGTCTCCTCTCTGGCTTGGTGGTGGGTCTGCTAGTGTTTGGTATTTTTAGGGGACACTAGGTTTGGTTAAAATTGTTTGTCGTTGCAGGAAAAAGCGTTAGGAAAAACTAAACATGTAAATCCACCAAGCCAGAGGAAATGTCCTTCTTGCAAGAACCCCCTTAGAGATTCATGGCAGAAGGCGATGTGCAGATCCTGTATTAAAGATCTGGTGGAGGAAGAAAAGTCCCAGCAATACAAGGACTTATTCTCCTCTGTAAGGGAACTTACAAACTCGCTGAGTTCCGTCAGGTCCATTTTGGTACAGAACTCAGCAGCTCAGGTTGAGCCCCAGAATCCACTACCTAGTCCAAAAGCATCCTCATCCAGATTAGTGGAGACGGAGGACTCAGGTGATGAAGGGGGAAGTACTCTTCTCTCACTCAGGGACTCAGATGAGGAGGAAGAGGAAGACGATAGCAGAACCTCTCAGGACAAGCTGTCCCTAGAGGAAGTGGATGACCTCTTAGGAGCTATCTACACTCTTGAAATTCAGGAAGATAAGGTACAACTGTCAGTTCACAACAAAATGTACCAGGGTCTGGATGAAACTAAACACAGGGTGTTTCCAGTTCATAGAGTCCTGTCAGAGTCAGTCAAGAAAGAATTGAAGGACCCTGAGAGGGCCCCTTTTTTCTCCAAGACCCTTAGGAGAAAGTTTCCATTTGAAGATGAAGACTCTGAAGTTTGGAATAAGAAACCACAGGTAGATGCTGCTTTCTCGCAGGTTTCTAGACGCACAGACCTTCCGTTTGAGGACATGGGGGTGCTAAAGAACCCGATGGATAAGAAGGCAGACTCCCTTCTTAAAAAAGCTTGGGATGCTACATCAGTCAGTCTCAAACCTACTATGGCTTCTATGGTTGTGGCAAGGAACCTGAAATGCTGGGTGGAAAAGCTGAGAAGCCATGTTGAAGCGGGCACACCGCGTAAAGATTTGTTAGAGTCTTTTCCCTTACTATTAAAAGCTGTTAAGTATATGGCTGATGCATCAGCTGAATCAGTCAAGTTGACAGCAAGGTCATCAGCACTGGTGAACTCAGCCAGATGTGCAGTCTGGCTGAAGACCTGGTCTGGTGATACAGAATCCAAGGTTAAGCTGTGCAGTTTAACTTTTTCAGGTGATTTCCTTTTTGGTCCAGACCTTGAAACAGTCTTGGATAGGACAGCCGACAAGAAAAAGGCTTTCCCTGCCATTGCTCCGCTCAAGACTGGCTTCTCTTGTACATGGACAACCCTGGTGCAGGTCATCATAGTCCGTCTTCACTCAACATTGAAAGTATGAAAGAATCTCAACCACACTCCGCGTAGCTCCTCTTGCAGTATTTTTTAATAAACAATTTATTGATTGCATACAGAGATTTCTCAAACCAAAGGCCAACCCTCCTTGACGCATTTCACCACTCCTGGCTTGCTTATAAGGATAGGGGAAGTGTATTTCCCCTATCCTTCGACTATCCATCACATCTAAGAATTGGTAAGCTGTAATATAATAAATGTTTGCTTTTGGGTTTAATACCACTTTCAATTTTTCTTGCATATGACTGGGTACTCTTTGCAAAGGGAAACTTTCACCACATTCACTAAACATGGAGGAACATTCCCTTGCAGTAGCGCTTTACTGGGCAATGCTGTAGTTGTAGTTAACTGTCTAACTTTGATTGTCCATACTGATACAAATGAGTACAAGTACTCACAGTAAACAGTATATCAATCTCAATTATTCAGCCATAGATATTTATGAATACTGGGAATTTCCTTGGGATCACTATAGAAGCGAGGGCTTTATTTGTTCCATCCATCCATAAGAATTGCAGTGATGCTTAGTCCCTTAAGTGACCGATAAGTGTCTGTGTAGCTTAGACAAAGTCTCAGATATGGGGTAAATACATACTGTGTGGGAAGAGCATGGTAAGAAAAAATACATATTATCATAGAAGCTTGTGGTCACTGTAACCTCCTAAAGCTGAATTTTGAGAATTATTAAAAATCTATCCTTGCAGTGCTACCTTCCCTCCTGAACTCATTGTTTAGTCTAACATCTGTGGGTGGTCACTTGATGTCAGATACAACATATGGCATTTAACTCTGCATTGTATAAGAGGAGGCAAGCATGCAACCACGGCCTGAAGTGCATTCACGAGAATTGCACTGATCTCAAAGCTAGAGGGACCCTTCCAAAGCCGGGAATCAGGTTTTCTGTTTAGCATATTTTTCTTTCCTGATTAAGGCCAGCCATAGAAGGATTGATTTTTTTTCCTGCAACCACAAGTCCATTGTGTTCTCCCAGCGGGGGGGTTTGCCGTCCCCGCCGGAAGAACACAGTGATTATTGCTAGCAGCTAGCAATAATCCCATGTAAAATCCAACAGGCTGGTTGTACCTAAGTTGATCAATCGATTAACTTGGGTACATTCAGCCTGCCAAAAAATGGTTCAATTCTTGGCCTGTTCCTGCTGTCTATGGCTGCATTCAAATGGGTAGACTGCCCTCGCTCCTACCCCATAGAATCCCTTTCCCATACATTTTGAGACTGATCCAATCCACATGTTCCTTAACTAGCCTACTCAACCACTGGAGGGATCCTATGCTGCCATGGAGTTAATCTGGAAAGGAAAATTATGGTAAGCATTTGAATTAGTTAGGGAAAAGAGTTTCACCTTTCACTTTAAATGCATTCATGTTCAAAAATATATATATATATATATATATATATATATATATATATATATATATATATAGCTAATACCAATAATTCATAGCTTTACAAGGAGAACATGTCCTGAATCCTTCTACTCTCAAGTTGCCATTTGATTTAAGACGCCTAAAAACTACTTTACAGCTTTTTAACATTCCTCAGGTCTCCTGACTCCAGGTGAGCATAAAAATGTCTCGCTTTGAAAGGAATTGTGCGGTTTCAGTGTGTCTACAAGACTGACCAGCAAACACAGCATTATGGCTGCATGGAAAGTTAGCGTGGAAACTCCCAGATTATCTGCAGATCTTGTCAAATGTAGAGAAACGAAGACTTATTTAAACCCCCAGAATGGACACTCCATAAACCTGTAAGAAAGGCTCTACCACCCTGGCATGTTTATGTGATTGCAGAGGGGAGGGGGAATTAGTGATGCCATCAAATGCTGACAATACTGATTTCCTTAGTGGAAACAAACGTGTTTTCTAATCTTTCCAATCTGGGACAATCCACAGACTGGCCAGATCAGAGACTGTCATCCCATGTCAATGATTACCAGAATAATGGAGAGGCAATTACATTTTAAATGCAAAGCTACAGAAATTCAATTTTCCCATTATCTTTTCTACATTATATCAAAAGTATTGTTACGACTGCCTTTACACACATATGAACTTTAATGGCATCCCAGTCTTAGTCTGTAGGGTTCAATACTGAGTTGGCCCACCCTTTGCAGCTATAACAAATTAAATTTTTCTGGGAAGGCTGTCCACAAGGTTTAGGAGTGTGTCTATGGGAATGTTGGACCATTCTTCCAGTAGCACATTTATGAGGTCAGGCACTGATGTTGGACGAGAAGGCCTGGCTTGCAGTCTGCACTCTAATTCATCCCAAAGGTGTTTTATCAGGTTGAGGTCAGGACTCTGTGCAGGCCAGTCAGGTTCTTCCACCCAAAACTCGATCATCCATGTCTTTATGGACCTTGCTTTGTGCACTGGTCCAAATCATTTGGTGGAGGGGGGGATTATGGTGTGTAGTTGTTATTCAGGGACCTCTTAAGGTGTCAGCATACCAAGACATTTTGGACAATTTCTTGCTCCCAACTTTGTGGGAAACGTTTGGGTATTGCCCCTTCCTGTTCCAACATGACTGCGCACCAGTGCACAAAGCAAGGTCCATAAAGACATGGATAAGCGAGTGTGGGGTGAAGGAACTTGCCTGGCCTGACCTCAATGCAATAGATCACCTTTAAATTAGAGCAGAGACTGCGAGCCAGGCCTTCTGGTCCAACATCAGTGCCTGACCTCACAAATCCGCTTCTGGAAGAATGGTCAAGCATTTTCATAGACACACTCCTAAACCTTGTGGGCAGGTGTCCCAATACTTGACAATATAGTGTATGTATATGTGATAAGGGTTACAGGTGAGGGGAGGACGCATATATTGCCAGCACACCATGGATCCATTTAAAAGACCAACCTTTTTATCCAAGCGATCACCTCACCTAAAGTTTGGGTACAACATTTTTGAGTCGTGCAGGACCCCCCTACAGGTATGTGATGATCACATGCATGATGGCGGGGGTCCTACACCACTCTGAAACATTGCACCTAACCTTTATATGATATGATCATTCTAATAAAATGTTGGACTTGTTGGATCCATGGTGTCCTGGCGACATACTGTATGCTTTATTTTGTACTGATCACCAGTACTCCAGTTAGTTGTTGCAGCACTCCTATATTCTAGGCTGGTGGTGTTTAACTTGAAAATAATAGAAGGCCTCAAGTTCTGCCCTGACGAATGAGCTGTAGGCACCTGAATACCTAAAAATGGCAGTCCTGCTGCATTTTTTACATTGTACTCCATTGCAAACTGAAAAAGAAATTTGGAGTCATCAGTGGGGTCAGTGGCTGCAAAAGAAAAACGTCATTGGTGTCAGTGAAAGCAATAATAACTCTCAGCATTTGTGTCAGTGGATGTAATAATCACCCCCAGTATAGGTGTCAGTGGATACTAACCCCAAACGGTGTCAGAGACTGCACTAATATCCCCAGCATTGGTGTCAGTGAGAGGAAATCTTTCAAAGTGATGAGAATTCCCATCTTAAGCTGGCCGCACACTAGTAGACTTTCGAATAAATATTTGTACGAACATTCATACAAACATTTTTACATTTAATTTTTTTTGAAAGTACCGTACTTTACTTCAGAATTCCATTTGCTTTTAACATTTGATTTTGTAATGAATGCAACTCCCCAAATGAAAGCCACGCTCACTGTAATGCCGCGTACACACAACCGGACTTTCCAGCAGAAAAGGTCCGACGGACTAATCCTTCGGACATTCCAATCATGTGTGGGTTTCATCAGACCTTTTCAGTCAAAAAATCTGACGGACCTTAGAAATAGAACATGTTTAAAATCTCTCAGACTGACTCGATTCCTATAGAAAAAAACGTTTGTCCGTATGCTAGTCCGAAGGACCGAAAACGACCCAAGGGCAGCTATTGGCTACTAGCTATTGAACTTCCTTTTCTAGTCCGGTCGTACGTCATCACGTTCGAAAAGATCAGACTTTGGTGGGATCGTGTGTAGGCCGTCGGAACTCCGTTGAAAAGTCCTTCGGAGTTCAGTCCGACGAGAAGTCCGCTCGTGTGTACGCGGCATTAGAGGTTCCACCCTGCTCCTTCAAATTTTCTCATCACTGTGATGGAAAATTACTGTAAATTTGACCCCGTAGCATCCCTGGCGGTATGATTATGTCGGATTTTTGCATCTCAAAGCAGTACAATCATTTTGCATAGAAATTTGGCGTTTTATATTGTAGGCCTGTAATTCTTAGTAATAACACATTTAAATTCGTCCACCAAGAGTCTAGTAGATATCCCGGGTATGATGAAGTTTGAAACACAAAATCATAAATTATAATATAATAAATAAATATAAATAATTATAAAAAATAATAATATAATAATAAAATTCATTTCCCCACGATTCACTATCGCTCAATTCTGCAAGTGTTCTAATTTATTATCGCTGTTTTCTAGCTGGTCTAAAACCACTTTTGATGTAAAGGGATGGTTTTTGGTTGCTATGGACAATCTCAAGTTTCCAGGCAGAAAGAACAGTATATATCATATAAAACTGCATGCAGGGCACTGGACAAAGCACTGGGGACAAGGGATGTGAAATAATTTCATACAGTAATGTATTCTGTAAGATTACAGTGTACTGTATGTATTATGATTTTTCACTTTTTTTAATTTGCCGCCGGGTTCCGCCCCCGTGCATCGCGACGCTCGCAGGGAACGGAGCCCAGCACAGAGAGGCTTCGGGGGAGGACGGAGCCCACGGACACTGCGGGGGGGACATTGCAGGATCCCGGGGACAAGGTAAGTATACCGCACCAGTATCCTGCAATGCGATCCCGAGTGTGGCTCGGGTACTGCTAATGGTGCTGAAATTTAACCCCGAGCCACACTCGGGAAAACCGCCAGGGAGGTTAACACTTTGAAAATTGAAAAAAATAAAGTCTTCTAGTTGATAGCCAGCTAAAGACAAGTGTCCCCAGTAGAAGATTACACCCCTTGTTCTAGGGACAAACCTAAGATTTTGGATTTTCCCTCACTTTCTGTTTCAGTGACAATAGTCACCAGTACAAAAAGAGGGGTGAATCTTCTCTACAGGGAAACAGATAGCAATAAAAACTAGACAAAAGGTCCAACTCTTCCACACTCTATTCAAAACCTAAAAAAAGTTTTGTTTTTACAGTACATACACTTTAAAGCAGAACTACAACTTTATTTTTTGTGGTTGCGTTGCCCAGCACCCATTATAATTTAAAAAACTGCAAATTTTGCTGCAATAGTCCTTTCTCTGACGTAGTCCTCTGAAGACACTCCATTTTCAAATCATGCTGCCAGATCTTTTACTGCTTCCTTGATGTCCAGTGTCTATCAGCCTTCTTCCAGTCCTTGACACCCAGAATCTCATAGACCTTGAGGAACTGGCCACTGCCAACACTGGAGAACAGACCGTGGACGTTATGTGATCAGCCAGAAGACTGGATTTAAAGCAGGACTCCTGCAAGGTAAATACGAATATATACATTTTTCAATATACAGTAGATTCTATGACCTTAAACTTACCTTAATATATTATCCTGTGCTCTTCCAGTATAGGCAATTGGGCAACTACAACTGTTCTGTATGCAACTGTCCAGTCTTGTTTGTAATATACCTATATGTGCTGAAATAGGTGGAGGACTGTTTTAATTACATTTTTAAACCAATGGTTCAAGTTCATGTCATTAGGATCGGTTGTAAGGATGCCAGAAGTTCTCTTTCACTCTGCAGCACTAAAAACTAGAGGACTGGTATAAATAGGTTCAAAGAAAATTAAATTAACTTTCTTTATATCTATTAAGATCTCTCTCTATATATATATATAGAGAGAGAGAGAGAAACTGTTATGCCCCGTACACACGGTCGGATTTTCCGATGGAAAATGTCCGATCGGAGCGTGTTCCGACCGTGTGTAGGCTCCATCACACATTTTTCATCGGATTTTCCGACACACAAACTTTGAGAGCAGGCTATAAAATTTTCCGACAACAAAATCCGTTGTCGGAAATTCCGATCGTGTGTACACAAATCCGACGGACAAAGTGCCACGCATGCTCAGAATAAATAAAGAGATGAAAGCTATTGGCCACTGCCCCGTTTATAGTCCCGACGTACGTGTTTTACGTCACCGCGTTCAGAACGATCGGATTTTCCGACAACTTTGTGTGACCGTGTGTATGCAAGACAAGTTTGACCCAACATCCGTCGGAAAAAATCCTAGGATTTTGTTGTCGGAATGTCCGAACAAAGTCCGACCGTGTGTACGGGGCATTAGCCATAACTTTATGATCCCTGACAGGATCACTCCCCCCTCTCTTTAGAATAGATTGTAAGCTCCATGAGCAGGGCCCTTCTATTCCTTTTGTATTGAACTGTATTGTAATCTTACTTTTCCTCTTTATATTGTAAAGCACTGTGTAAACTGTTGGTGCTATATAAATCCTGCATTATAATATTAATAATAAATATAAATATATATATATATATATATATATATATATATATATATATATACATATATATTAATATAATATAAATAACATTGATAAATTGATAAATAACATTGATTATCTCATCTCAATGGCATCTGAAAGTTGGTGGGATAGATTAGGCAGCAAGTAAACATGTTGTCCCAGAAGTTGATGTGTTGAAATCAGAAAAATGGGCAACACAGTTTGTTGTGTATGGGGCTGCGTAGCAGCCAGACCGTTTAGGGTGCCCATGCTGACCCTTGTTAACAGCCAAAGGGGCCTACAAAGGACATGTGAGCAACAGAAGAAGGTGGCCAGGTCTGACCAATCACATTTTCTTTTACATGATTGGTTGGCCGGGTGTGTCACTTACCTGGGGAAGAGGTGGCACCAGGATGCAATATGGGAAAAAGGCAATTTGACGGAGGCAGTGTGATGCATGTTCATGTGGATATTATTTGACACATACCACCTACCTAAATATCATTGCTGACCAAGTACAACCCTTCATAGAAATGGTATTCCCTGATGGCACTTCTTTTATAGGTTGGACTTGTGTCTTTTTTCAACCTCGCCTACTATGTAACTATGTAACTTCTCCTGTTGGATTGACTTGGTATTTATCCTATTAACAACCCATTGAGCACTGACTCTCTCCGTTTCCATGACTGTGCAATTGTCATTCAAAGTGCAACAGCGCTAAAAGCTGAAAATTGGCCTGGTCCGGAAGAGGGTATTAGTGCCCAGTAAGCAAATGGTTAAAGTGTTACCAAACCCAGGACAATGCCATTCACTATATCTGATCTCCCACAGTACACAAAACACAGAAATGCAATTCTTTTAGTAAATATAAACTGCTAAATACCTTTTCTCATCAACAGATATATTTTCTCTCTCTATAACTTGTTAGTTCTTCCATAAAATACAAGATATTTGATAAACCCACCACAGATCTCCATATGTCTAATCCCACTGAATGTCCTCTTGGAATCTGAATTGTATCTCACCTTTACTGAAATAAATAGAAATATATAAATATAGGCTTTTACCGTGTCAGATAGTATAGTGAGTTTGCCACACCCCTGTATATATAGAAAGGCAGTTTGTACCCCCCCCCCCCCCCCAAAAAAAAAAAATGGGACTTAGAATCTACATGTTATTTGTACAATAAATTCAGATCTTTTAATCAATTTTCAGTGTCTTTGCCAATTTAAAGTCCCAATTTTTTTTTGGGGGGGGGGGTACAAACTACCTTTCTATCAATATGAATATATTACATATACCTGTACCCCCCACCTCCAACATGTTCTTTCTAAGCTTATCTCTATCATTCATGTCTTTTATTTTTGCAGTACACATCTGTTTTACCTTGGAAAAAGCCTGAGGGCTGAGGGGTTCTCCCCCCCAACTACAGCACTCAAAGTTTTATTAGGGGTACTTTACCTTAAATATCACCTGACCCCCCCGATATCCAAAAGAAACACCACTTATGAAGGAACTGGGGTTGTTTTCATCCAAGGGGGTGTTACTAAACCCAGGACCCTGCATTCACTATATCTGGTCTCCTACAGAACACGGAAATGCAATTAATTTAATAAATATAAACTGCTATATACCTTTTCTCATCAGCGGTATATACATACCTCACAACTTTTAAACTTCAGAAAGAGGGACACTAGATGGGGGAAGTGATCTGCTGTGCAAAATGTGTGTGTGGCCTAATGCTTAACAGTGGGAGGGGCTTAGGGAGTGTGATTAAACAAAACCCGGGCTTCATTGTACCTATAAAATATGCTTTAAATGCTTTGTCTGAGCCTACCTTAAAGAAGAACATCATTAAAATCGTCAAGGACTGCATAGCAACCAGCAACTGTTGAGATAATGAACACTCTGGTGATAAGCAGGGCTAGGGTTGCCACCTCATCCCTTTAGAGCCCTTGCACACTGGGGCGGGGGGCGGCGTCGGCGGTAAAACGCCGCTATTATTAGCGGCGTTTTACCGTCGGTATGCGGCCGCTAGCGGGGCTGTTTTACCCCCCGCTAGCGGCCGAGAAAGGGTTAAATACCACCGCAAAGCGCCTCTGCAGAGGCGCATTGCCGGCGGTATAGCCGCGCCGTCCAATTGATTTCAATGGGCAGGAGCGGTATACACACCGCTCCGAAGATGCTGCTGGCAGGACTTTTTTTGTCCTGCCAGCGCATCGCTCCAGTGTGCAAGCCCTCGGGGCTTTCACACTGAAATGAAGGCAGCGGCACTTTCGGGGCGGTTTGCAGGCGCTATTATTAGCGCAATAGCGCCTGCAAACCGCCCCAGTGTGCAAGGGCTCTTAAACCCGAACACATATGAATTACACAGGTTCTGAAACTAATTAAAGGCAGATAAGGCAACAGGTGAGCTTAATTACCACCTTAATCAGCCACAGAACCTGTGTAATTTATATGTGTTTGGGTTTGAAGGGATGAGGTGGCAACTCTAAGCAGGGCCGTGTCTAGCCTGTCTGATGTGGGGGTGCAGTAAAAAATGTCAGGGGGACAGAGGATGCAAGGTCAGCAGGGCAGTGTATAACAGTCAATAAGGACAGTGTACAGGGGATCAGCAGGGCAGAGGATGAGAGGTCAGCAGGGGAGTGTACAAAAGTCAGTAGGGCAGTGTACATGAGGTCAGCACTGCAGAGAACAGGGGTCAGCTGGGTGGAGAGCAGGGGTGATCAGGGCAGAAGACAGGGGTCAGCAGGGTGGAGGACAGAAATCAGCATGGCAAAGCTCAGGGATCAGAATGACAGAGAAGAAGGGTCACAAAGGCAGAGGGCATGGATTAGCAGGATGGAGGACAGGGGGTCAGTAGGGCAGTGTAAAGGTGTCAGCAGGACGGAAGACAGGGCATTAGTAGGGCAGTGTACAAGAGTCAGCAGGACAGAGGACAGGAGTAAGGAGGGCAGGGTAACGGGGTCAGCAGGATGGAGGACAGGGGGTCAGTAGGACAGGATACAGGGGTCAGCAGGATGGAGGACAGGAGTCAGTAGGACAGGGTACAGGGGTCAGCAGAACAGTGGACAGGGGGTCACTAGGGCAGGGGTCAGCAGGACGGAGGACAGGGAGTTAGTATGGCAATGTACAGGGGGTCAGTAGGGCAGTGTAAAGGAGTCAGCAGGATGGAAGACAGGGCTTTAGAAGGGCAGTGTACAGGGGTCAGCAGGACGGAGGACAGGGAGTCAGTAGGGCAGGATACAGGGGTCAGCAAAAGGGAGGACAGGAGTCAGTAGGGCAGGGTACAGGGGTCAGCAGGAGACTGGACAGGGGGTCGCTAGGGCAGGGAACAGGGGTCAGCAGGACGGAGGACAGGAAGTTCGTAGGGCAGTGTACAGGAGTCAGCAGGACAGAGGACAAGAGTTAGTAGGGCAGTGTACAGGGGTCAGCAGGATGGAAGACAGGGTGTCAGTAGGGCAGGGTACAGGGCTCCGCAGGATGGAGGACAGGGAAATAGTAGGACAGTGTACAGGGGTCTGCATGATGAAAGACAGGGGGTCAGTAGGGCATGATACAGCGGTCAGCAGGATGGAAGACAAAGGGGTCAGTAGGGCAGGGTACAGGGGTCAGCAGAACGTAGGACAGGGAATTAGTAGGGCAGTGTACAGGGGTCACCGGGATGAAAGACAGGGGGTCAGTAGGGCATGGTACAGGGGTCAGAAGGACGGAGGACAGGGGGTCAGTAGGACAGGATACAGGGGTCAGCAGGATGGAGGACAGGGGGTCAGTAGGGCAATGTAAAGGAGTCAGCAGGATGGAAGACAGGGCTTTTGTAGTGCAGTGTACACAGTCAGCAGGACGGAGGACAGGGAGTCAGTAGGGCAGGATACAGGGGTGGACAGGCTGTCACTAGGGCAGGGAACAGGGGTCAGCAGGACGGAGGACAGGGAGTTAGTAGGGCAGTGTACAGGGGTCAGCAGGATGGAAGACGGGGTCAGCAGGGCAGGGTACAGGGGTTAGCAGGACGGAGGATAGGGAATTAATAGGACAGTGTACAGGGGTCAGCAGGATGAAAGACAGGGGGTCAGTAGGGCATGGTACAGGGGTCAGCAGGATGGAAGACAGGGGGTCAGTAGGGCAGGGTACAGGGATCAGCAGGATGGAAGACAGGGGGTCAGTAGGGCAGGGTATAGGGGTCAGCAGAACGGGGGACAGGGAATTAGTAGGGCAGTGTACAGGGGTCTGCAGGATGAAAGACAGGGTCAGTAGGGCATGGTACAGGGGTCAGCAGGATGGAAGACAGGGAGTTCGTAGGGTAGTGTACAGGGGTCAGCAGGATGGAAGACAGTGGGTCAGTAGGACAGGGTACATGGGTCAGCAGGACGGAAAACAGGGGGTCAGCAGGGCAGGGTACAGGGGTCAGCAGGATGGAAGACAGGGAGTTAGTAGAGCAGTGTAGCAGTGTACAGGGATCAGTAGGACAGAGGACAGGAGTCAGTAGGGCAGGGTACTGGGGGTCAACCCCCCCATTTATCCTCTTAACCAAAATCCCCCCAGCCACTCCTAGTACAACCCCCCCCCACCACCACCACCACCACCATTCCTCCTAGCAAAAACCTCACTCCTCCACATTAACCTTCACTGCACACATACCCCCCCCCCCCTTTCCACACACCTCTCAAGTACTAATTATTTTTTTTCCCCTCCGCCCACTGTAGTCTCACTACAATTTCCCACCTGTAAGTTCCACCCCCTCTCTCCCTCCAAACATACAGGCAGGAAATTGCTGGGGTGGGGGTTGCAGGCTGTGCTCTCTCCCTCTTGTTATACCAGCGCTCCTCCATACAGCACTCCTCCATTACCACCCCCATCCACAATTCCTGCTGCCAGAGGAAGAGCAGCTCTTGGAGGACATAGGGGGCGTTAATCATACAGTGTACAGTCCAATCTATGGATCTGGTGTCACCTGCCATATGAAGGATCGCTGGAATGACAGGCGCTGTCACCTCTCTCCGAGCTCAGTGACAAGGCAAGCTATCCATGGAGGGCCAGACTGGGGGGGCACAGATGAAATCTGGGGGGAGGGCACATCCCTTGATCTGCCCATGACATGAATCCTCCCCGCCTCCCCCACCTGTGTGCAGGAAAGCATCAGAGCCGAGGAGGAGGCGGTGGGTTTAGCCGCTTAACAGTGCACTGTGTATGTGTGAGGCAGCAAGAATTCCCCTGCCAGCTGCATGTCACATATACACAACTATGCTTGCAGCCGTGCAGGACCCCAGACACCCCACACAAGCCGCAGGGCGGGTGTTTCTGGTGCCCGCACTAGTGCATGCTTGTGGGAAAGTCACTGGAGCGCAGTGCTGGAACTTGTTCTATCACTGGGCTCCACTCTGAGACACAGCCCTGATTCGCCGGGACTTGCATCAAATCCCGGGACAGTCCCGGTGTTCTGCCAAGAAATTTCCCCTCGGTGGATAAGGGCCCCCTCTACTGCGCAGGTGCAGCGCTTGCGCAGTAGGAGCCGGCGGAAATAGCCAAAGACGAATAGAATAGAAATTAGCTGTACACGGCGCCTGTAAGAGGGCCCCTCGCCACGCTTCGGGCACGGCCTCGCTTTGCTTGGCACTTTTTTATTCTCCCTCTAGGTCCACTTGGATGGTGGGGCTTGAACCTGGACCCAGGGCGCAGGCACCGTGTACAGCTGATTGAAGTTTTTCAGCTTCGGCTATTTTCCGTGGCTCCTAGTCGTTCGTACTGCGCAAGCGCTGCGCCTGCGCAGTACATGGGGGTCCTTATCCGCCGGGGGAACTTTCTCGGCAAGACACCGGCAAATGAAAATCTTTTTGCAGCTAAAACAGTAAACATATACAGCGTGTATTGCAACCAACTGCTTGCCTGGAGCCAAACCCAAGAACAAAGTTGTAATATAATGCAACTTACCATTCGTTTGATATATTGGCTGCATTCTTCATTTATTTTTCTGGCTAAGAACATTTCATCTAGTACAGAAAATACATATTGATTTTACTTTGATCCTTGTTGCTTCTTGTTAAACTGGAAGGTATGTTATTTCTGTAAACTACTAATCTCCCCATCCCTCATGTGATAAAGATGAACAAAGGCAGACAGACATGTTTGTAGTCCACTACAAGATTTTACCTGACCCACGGTAACTCTGATGTGACGTGTGATGAAGGGGTTCTTCTGATATGTTCTAATATGTAAGGGGGGACTTTTGATGTAAAAAGGAAGACTTCTGATGTGATAGTGGGACTTCTGAAGTTATTTCTTGGATCATATTAATGCATTTCAATTTTAATCACTAATTTTTAAAACTGATTTTTTTTTTGCGGCCTGCAAATATTTGCAAAATATGTCCCTCGTAATGAAAAGAGACCCCTGTCATATAACTTTAGAAAAGAACAAACACCTGAAATGTATCTTCTCCTAGATAATTTAAAGTGGTTCTAAAGGCTAAAGGTTTTTTGCCTTCATGCATTCTATGCATGAAGGTAAAAAACCTTCAGCGTGCAGCGCCCCCCCAGACAACACGTAGTACTTACCTGAGCCCTGTCTCAATCCAGCGATGCACGACAGCAATGGCTCTCCCGGGTCACTCCGTTCCTCATTAGCTGAGAAACAGCAGCAAGAGCCATTGCTGTCAATCACAGCCAATGAGGAGGAGTGGGGGGGGGGTGGCTGAGCCACGCTCTTTGTACCTTAGGACACACAGAGCCAGGCTCGGGAGCGAGTGGCTTGCTTTAGGGGCACTCAGCAGGGGGGAGGAGCACCGTCGGGGGACCCTCAAAGAGGAGGATCGGGGCTGCTCTGTGTAAAACCACTGCACAGAGCAGGTAAGTATAACATGTTTGTTATTTAAAAAAATAAATAAAAAGTTTGCATTCTAAAGAGGAATGAGTAAAACAAAGCAATATTTGATCAGTTCCTCAGCTCTTACATTATGAATCAGAACAATTCCTGTCAGTCTTCAGCACAAATAGTATAGACAGTTCTCAGGTATTGTCAGTGATAAGCATAAAAAGGAAAAACATAACTTTCGTAATATCTACATATAGATATTTATATTATATTTATATTAAAAGGATTCTCCACTCTAAAGAAAAACTTCTGCTTTAGATTCTGACCCATTTGTTGAGATATAATGTAGATCTATTAGATATAGACATGCTTTAGGGATTGTTCACAACTGTCCCCTGGTTTGCACTGTCCTGCCAGTGTAATGACAGGAATTCATTATAGAATACAGAACAAGGCTGCATAGCCTCCGAGGCACTCATTATGGCTGTTAATTGTTTCAAATAGAAGGGGATATTGTTAGATCCTATGTCAGGTCTATTTGCTCTACGTATTGTAGTTGGGGAGATTTTCCTCATTTCCTGTCCTAGTGATCACACAGAAAGAGACAGGTTTCTCCCAGTGGGTACAAGGACAGCTATAGATAATTGTTTGTTTGTTTTTTTTTGTTTGTTTTTTGTTCAGCCAGGAAAGACAAACAGGTTCCTCCAACCACACAAACAACATAGATCCCTACACCAGGATATTGTCAAAATACACAGATCAGCATTTGCAATTGTTGATCGACAAAGGTTGTCCAACTTTTTCATTTGAACAGAGATAACCACATATGGATCAAAATTCCTTCAGTCCTTGCTGACCTGCCCAAATTTCAGTCATCTATGGCCACTTTGCTAAGTTTATGATAAATGTTTTCCTTATTGCTGTGTATTGGCAGAATTAAAGTGGTTGTAAACCCTTACAATCCACTTTTTGCTACAGGTAAGCCTATAATAAGACTTACCTGTAGCTACCCTGGATATATCCTAAACCTGCTTGGTTTAGGAGATATCCCCTGTATCTGCATGTGCCAACGTCAGCGGCACATGCGCACTGAAGCAATGGCACGTACGTACGTGCCATTGCCGTCATCCCCGATACCGGGAAGTAACTCCGGGGAGAACTGTCGCCGGCTGATGCTGTGTACGGGCACCGCAGCGGGGGCTTCGATCTCAGGTGAGTATTACATAATGAGCTAGTATGCTATGCATACTTTTTTTTTTCATGTGGGTTTACAACCACTTTAAAGCAATATTAACCCCAAAAGCAAACATTTATTATATTGCAGCTTACCAATTCTTAGATGTGATGGCTGCATTTGTTTTCTTTTTTAGGCTTTCTTTTATTTTCATCTGGTGTTCCAGCCAGTAATTCTGTTGTTTTTCAAAAGAACAAGGTCTCCTGCAGATGTATCAGTTTACAGTAATAAGACAAACCATTTAACGTTAAGAAGGGTGCTTATAATGATCAGAATTTATTTATTTATGTAACACCTTTATCCAAAAAGTAAAAATAAAAAACTGTTTGCTTTAACTGATTATAAATTGTGAACTAGAGTGTGGCTTCAATTTGTTAGTGTATCTAAATATGCTAATATAATTAATACCCCCCTCCCTCCAGACTGTCAATGCTGCTGTCTGCTGTGCCCCCTGTGCTTCTTCATCCAGAGTGGTGTCTCTAATACAGGAGGTGTGTTAATGGCCAGATCACCAGGGGAAAATGGGAAAAAAGGCTCAAAAAAAGAAAAGATCTAAAGATTGGTTAGCTGCAATATATTACATTTTTGGTTTGGGGTTTAATACCACTTTAACTACGCTATAGTGATTATTATTGTCCGTAAAGGCCAATATGTTATTGTTAATCGGGGATACGTGGTTTACTTGTGACTTGAGCAGAATTGGAGGCCCGGTGTATATCCTGAGACTAGGATCTGAGGTTTTCCAGAGACGATTGACGATTGAGACATTGATTATTAATAATTTGTAATTGTTAGTGATTCACACCAAAACCAAATGTTAAAAGCAAACAAAATTTTAAATGACTTTCAAAGGACATTTATCAAGTCTGTGTTGGCATTATCGAATGTACTGCTGAGATTTTTCGTTCATTCAAAAATCTACCAGTGTAGATTAGGAGAAACATAGGTGTGCACACAGGGTATGATTTTAGTGAAAGATTACTGAAATGTGTCACTACTAGTCTACCCAATTCTGCTAGTTCTTCACTTCAAATACCCAATTATGTATAAGGAAGCTAAATAACATTGGATTTTTTTTGTGTGTGTGAAGTGAACATAACTTCACTGAGCTATCTGAAGGTCCTTCTCTTTCAGTACAATAAAGTTGCCCATACACATATAGATTGTTTCCGTTCAGCCCGCAGGCTGAACAGAAATCTATCAGATTCCCCCATCAATACTACACAAAATCTCCCACTGTGACTATTGTACTTTGACATGAAAATACCCGAACAGTAACTGCAGCAGATTGGATGACAATTCTCCTCCTGCCTCCTTTGATTTTTTTCAATTGAGGGATGCCAGGCAGGAGGTGGTCAATGGGGCCAGCCACTGAGCAAATTTTAGCTGGCTCATTAGGAACTGGCTAAAATTTGAACAGTGTATGGCCAGCGTAAAGTGTTACTAAACTCACAACAGTAAAATCAGTCTGTATAAGCAGTAAAGCACAGGTGTCAAACACAAGGCCCGCGGGCCGAATCCGGCCCGCCGAGCCTTGTCATGTGGCCTGCAGCGGCCTTTGGCCGCCACCTCTGGCTCTCACCTACTCTTCCTACCATCACTTGTAAACACAGGAACTTCTGTGTTTATGGTGACAGCTACGGTCTCGGCGAGTCCCGGCTCCTGTTACTGCGCATGCGCCGGTTTCAGGCTATAGAAGCCGAGCGCGGAGATGCTGCAGCCGAACAGGCAGCTTACAAAATTAACTTCTTACATGCCGAGCGGTCGGCCGGACACACAAGCACAGGCTGGAATGGAGGACACACAGGCTGGATGAACCACTTGAATGCCAAAAGTTGAGTGCTTATCACAGGGGATTTCACAGGGGGTGGTGGTCTGGTAGTGGGGGGGGGGTAGTAGTTGGGTAGGTGGTGGTCTGCTAGTGGGGCGGGATGGGCGTTAGTTGGGGGGTAGGGATTTGCCAGTGGGGGGGTCTGTCAGTGGTAAGTGGCAGAGCAGTAGTTGGGGGGGGATCTGGTAGTAGAGGGCCATTGGTGGGGTGAGCTGAACCCCCCCTGAACCCTGCATGTAGCTCACCCATGGATCCTGCACGGTGTCCACAGCGCAACTCCTAAACCCTGCACCTGCGTGTAGCGGACCCCTAAACCCTGAACCCTGTCCACAGCACAACCCTGTCCACGGCGCAACCACCCTGCACCCTGTCCACAGCGCAATCCTGCACCCTGCCCACGGCGCAACCCTGCACCCTGCCCACAGCGCAACCCTGCCCACAGCGCAACCCTGCCCACAGCGCAACCCTGTCCACAGCGCAACCCTGAACCCTGCACTGTGTACATAGCGCAACCCTGAACCCTGCACTGTGTACATAGCGCAACCCTGAACTGTGTACATAGCGCAACCCTGAACTCTGTACATAGCGCAACCCTGAACTCTGTCCACCACGCAACCCTGCACTCTGTCCACCGCGCAACCCTGCACTCTGTCCACCGCGCAACCCTGAACCCTGCACTTTGTCCACCGCGCAACCCTGAACCCTGCACTTTGTCCACCGCGCAACCCTGAACCCTGCACTCTGTCCACCGCGCAACCCTGAACCCTGCACTCTGTCCACCGCGCAACCCTCAACTCTGCACTCTGTACGTAGCACAGCACACCCCTGAACTCTAAGCTAACTATTACTTAAATTAAAAAACTGTATTACTTTAAAAAAAAAATTAAATGCAGAGGCAATTATTTAATATGATAAAGCGTAGATACATAGTCTTAGGTATACAACCGGCCCCTTGAGGACAACCATATTGCTGATGCGGCCCCCGATTAATTTGAGTTTGACACCCCTGCAGTAAAGCATACTTGTTAAACTCACTGTGGGACCTAAGGGGTTTAATTCTCTGCATTGTATATGAAGGCTGTTTGATCCTGTCTTCTCAGATCCTCCCCTTTTTACACTGTCCCCAATCCATCTTCTGATAGTATAGAGCCTGGGGGGCATTCTGCACATGCTCCGTTTGGTGTGTATTGCTACAGAGTTTTTTTCTTTTGTTTTTTTCTTGGGAAAGTGCATGTGATCAGCACAGGGCCAATCAGCACTGTTTAAACAGAGGGTCAGGGGTCCTGCAGCCTCATAGGACAATTGTGGGAGAATGAAAATTCCTCCTACAAGCTTTAACCAGACACTGATAGAAGTCACAAGACTTCTATATACTGCTGATGAGAAAAGGTATTTAGAAGTTTACATTTACTAAAAAATGGCATCCCCATGTTCTTTGTACTGTGGCAGACCAGATATAGTGAATGCAGGGTTCTGGGTTTAGTAACACTTTGACTCATGGATACTTGGCTGTCTACTATGTCTTATATACGGATGTTATTTCTCAATCATATTAGTCTGGACACAAGGATAGGATTTCTGATTGCAATATGTTTTTTTATGTAGCACACACCCCTCTGGCCTAGATCATTTGTTTGCTGCCAAGCTTTCCATTGGGATACTATATAAAGGAATAAACTATAAAATATATCCATTTCTGTCTGCTATTCGTTTTTATAGAGTTTCAATATACTGTATTTTGTGCCCATTCAGCCATGCTGTTTCAAAATCACAGCTCTGTCTTCATACTAAAGGACAGGGCCAATGTGGGACCCGAGCCAACATCTCTAGTCTGCCCGCCATCAAATGATTTGATGATTTTCCTTTTCGGTATAGATTATTCTCTACTGTCAATATCCATTGATCAGAGTTATGTCAGTTCTTGTCCCTACACTGAATCACAAATCATCCTTCAATGCATAAATTAAACCCATATCCTTATTTATTATAAGAAACTCACAGTGAATATTACATACGGTACTTACATAGTTGGTGAGGATGAAAAAAAGACATAAGTCCATCAGGTCCAACCTATGGGGGTTATTTACGAAAGGCAACTCCATTTGCACTACAAGTGCACTTGGAAGTTCAGTCGCTGTAGATCTGAGGGGGTCATGCAAGGAAAATAAAAAACAGCATTTTAGCTTGCACATGATTGGATGCTAAAATCAGCAGAGCTTCCCCTCATTTCAGATGTACCCCACAGATTTACAGCGACTGCACTTGAGGGATAGATCTGAAATTAGGGGAAGCTCTGCTGATTTTATCATCCAATCATGTGCAAGCTAAAATGCTGTTTTTTTATTCTCCTTGCATGTCCCCCTCGAATCTACAGCGACTGCACTTCCAAGTGCACTTGTAGTGCAAAGTGGATTTGCCTTTCGCAAATAACCCCCTATGTGTGTGATTATATGTCAGTATTACATTGTATATCCCTGTATGTTGTGGCCGTTCAGGTGCTTATCTATTAGTTTTTTTAAATTATCGATGCTCCCTGCTGAAACCACCACCTGTGGAGGAGAATTCCACATCCTTGCCGCTTTTACAGTAAAGACACCGTAAATATGACATGGTAATTGGGTAATCTGGTAGAAGCGGCCAATGTAAAACTGTTATATTGGAATAGATGCCTGGGAAAAGCGACATATACAGAATTAAACATGTATAAAATGTGTCCGATTCTGTGATGGAAGAACAAGCATTGTTGTTATAGTCAAGTTTCATTAGGATGTACATGTTTCCGGTACATAGAACTGGACCATCCAGGGAATATGGCATGTACGGCGCTGGAAGGGGAACAGGATGACTATCACAGTACATGGAGGGAGTGCAGCCGTCCATAAATAAATAGTCTCCGATACAGTGCAGAACGTTCAGGGAAAGCTCTTCATTATGGTTACAGCATGTAAGGTGAACTGTGGAGGAAGAGAGGTTAGGAAATGACTGTGCCTGAGTCTTAGGTTTCCTTTCCATTCAGTATCTGTCTTTATTTCCTGAAAGCTCATTCATTCCGAGGGCTACAAATGTCCCAGCAGCTGACCTGGGCATTTTATAACCTGGGGCCAAGATCCCTTCCCCCATGCACAACACTGTTATTACTCCTGGGAAAGGAAAATAAACCAGGACACGCCAGACTGGTTTTTGGAGATGGGCTGGACCCCAGAGCAGGCCAAAGCGGGGACTTGCAGTGTATCATTTCCAGGTGATGCCAGAGGGAGATAACAGGCTGCCGGCTGTCTAGACAAGTAATAGGACCAAGCTCAATGTTAGAGGAGGCAGGCCGGGGTATCCATGGACCGAGGGGGGCATTTCTCACCACTGAGAATTTTATAAACTGCTGTAATATGGATTGTGCAATTCCTAATTTAAAACGAATGTTCCAAAATGATATTGTGCGGTATCAGCAAGGCACAATTATCTTCCTCCGCAAAAAAGCTTGTATCCTCACATGAGACGTGCCATTTAACCCAATCAACATGTAATTGGCATTAAGATATCTTTCTGTCATTACCAGACTCACCATTAACCCATTGGGGTTCATTTAAAGGCTGTTCTCATAGCAAAGTGAATATTCATTGAGTTAGTGAATAAGGTGAAGCTGTGTTACCAATAATAGTAAATCGACCCTATGAGCTCAATATAGTAGTAATGGCTTTGTCTCCCCTCTTCCTTATCTAGTCTCTGAATATCCACGATGCAGACCTCTGTACACTTCTGCTTATCCTTGAAAAGCTGGAATTACACTATGGGAATTTTGTCCGCATTCTGGTGAACTGTCCGAAATTTGATAAAAATGATGGCCCCCTTCTGCCTGACATGCTTCAATCAAAATATTAAAGGAGTTGGGTGGAACAGTTGCCGCTGAATACCAGCCGCATTCAATCAGACGCAGGCAGTATTTGGGTATTCTGACAGCCGCTGGTGCTTTCATTTGTTTTACATTCACACAGCCACTCTGGGGGGGGGGGGGGGGGCTGCTGGCAGAAATCAGTCGATTCTCGATGTCTATTCTACATACTGCCTGTGTTCTGTCAGAATAGCAAACCCTTTAGATTAGGTAACGGAAGTGACGCTGCACATGCGTTCCACTTCCACCGCTACCAGGTTTGCCAATTTGACAGAACACCTGCAGTCAGAAGGCGGCAGCGGACATCTTACCACACCCAGCTCTGGCTTGAATTTCAGAGTAATTTTAGCAATAAAGTGAGCGTATATAAAGATAATATATTGACATCTGTGATGCTGTTTGGATGTTTAATTTTGAAATCCTAAAGGTTTAGTGCTGAGCAGTGCGGGGTGTACGAAAATGGCCTCAGCCACCTTACTACTGCTGGTGTCCAGCTTCTTTCAAAGTGTAGTACGATGTCCGCTGCTGCCTTCTGACTGCAGGTCTTCTGTAAGATTAGCAAACCTGGTAGAGGTGGGACGCATGAGCAGCTGATGGAATGTCACTTCCGTTTGCTGATCTGACAGAACACCTGCACACACTGGGAGCAAACAACAGCAGCTGCTGTCAGCTGCACAAATCTATGGCTGCTGTTTGCAGATGAGCAGTTACATACAAATAGAACCTTCAACCGACCCTGGATGCAGACATTGTATTTCTAGGGTTGCTATTTTTGTGAAGTTTTGGCTGCACACAAACTGATCGCAGCTAATTGGTCAGTTTGTATGCTGCCATAGCACAGCTATGCCCAGAGGCAGCGTTTAGCCATCTCTGAACACAGCAAACAGCTCCCCTGGCTGTGAATGCAGCCTAAAGCCTGGTACATATGGTAAGTGTTTCTTCATTAAGCCCACTGGGCTGATCAAAAAAAAAAAAAAACTGAGGAGCTCTCGAAAAGGTCATTGTACTAACAATGCAATTTTATTACAGCGATCTCCCTGCTGAGCTATTGTGCTCTGACAGGAGTACTGCGCCCCACCAAAACACACCGGTCAGCGCTGGCAGCCATTGGCTGAGGGTGCTGATCTTGTGCCGATCAGCTGCTGCTTTTCCAGCAAGCTCATTCAATAGAAGCCACCCGTGAGATCGGCTACTGTCAAACAAGGACCAGTACAAACGGGCCGAATGTTAGCCGGTATCTATTGTATCGGCTGATTTCGGCCAATATTTAGCCCATGTGTACGGAGCTTTATGCTCATTTGTATATACTTTAAATAAAGCTTATAGCAGTAACACTGGTGAAAAAAGGTGCAAGGTGATATTTTTTTTAGGACGATGGAGACTGTCTGGTGTGTTTTTGCTATTTTTATTTACTGTCTTAATACTGATACTTCAACACAGTAGGCATGTATAATGAGTAGGCACCCATAACAAACGTGGTACAGCAAACTTTGATCACAGCTGTCATTACTTCTATGCATAGGCGTGCGCACAGGGTGTGCCAGGTGTGCCTGGGCACACCCTAATTGCCTTGTGTGCTGCATATCCCCCCCTGTTTTGACCACTGATATTTCATCCCCCCCAAAAAATGTTACACAAGCCCAAAAATTTGGGGAAAAGAAAATTAACTAAATTACACTGTCCACTGCCCTACTGACACCATCAGTACATATACACATGCATATGTATTTAAGCTTTGGGGTGCACGCCCTAATGCAAGAGGCTGCGCACACCTATGCCTCTATGCACTAATTACATTTTCATCAATTACAGCTTCACCTTATTCACTAAGCTCAATTAACATTCCCTTTTCTAAGTGAACAATCTCTACGCTTTTACTAAATCATCCCTAGAAGGTAAAAAATAAATAAATAAAATAACCCAAAAAAAACAAAAACAAACAGAGACAGCCAGACAAGTAGCATGTTCAGGATGAAAAAGACGATAAATAACGAATTACAAACCGCGCTCCCTGTAAAGTGCAAGTGCAAATAACACACTCTAATGTAAACAAAATAAAATGTATTGTATAAATAATGTCAATAGTGATACTCATAAATAACTATCAACTAAGTGAAATCAGCAGATGATCAAACATTAAAATTGTAAAATCAAAAACAAAAACAAATGAAAGCAACAGTTCAAATTCAAAATAAATTCAAACATTATATTCAAAAAATGTATGTGTTCAAAAAAAAAAAGTTCAAATAGTGTTGAAATCAGACTCCTGGATAAATCCTCCTGGGGTTCAGCAAGGCATCAAACAACAGTAATCCACCACCATCACCGGCCACACAGCCTACTCACCAGATTGTGGTGACTCCCATGACAGGAGTCAAAGAACGCTTCAAGAACATTCAAAGAAGCTTCACACGATCACAGCTTTGTTCAAGTGCTGGAACTCAGGTAACACTGTAGCTGCTTGGATGCATGCAAATGAACTCCCGAATAGAGATGGGTCATTAAAGACCATTGGTGCCATGAATGGGGAGAAGATGAATGAAAAACTCCCATCGTGAAGTATGCCAAAAAATTTATTGGACAGGCTTGGTCATCCCTGATGACGGATGGATCCCTGATGACGTCAGAACGCACTGACGAAACCGGTCGGACATACCGAATGTGACACGCCACTTCCGTTCATAACACAGTTTGTTTGTCCGCATGAACCCACACGTGGGTGATGCAGTTTTTAGCTTGTTTTTAGCCTGTCCAATAAATTTTCTGGCATACTTCACGATGGGAGTTTTTCATTCATCTTCTCCCCATTCATGGCACTAATGGTCTTTAATGGCCCATCTCTATTCGGGAGTTCATTTGCATGCATCCAAGCAGCTACAGTGTTACCTGAGTTACCCGAGTTCCAGCACCTGAATAAAGCCGTGATCGTGTGAAGCTTCTTTGGCTGTTCTTGAAGCGTTCTTTGACTCCTGTCATGGGAGTCACCACAATCTGGTGAGTAGGCTGTGTGGCCGGTGATGGTGGTGGATTACTGTTGTTTGATGCCTTGCTGAAACCCAGGAGGATTTATCCAGGAGTCTGATTTCAACACTATTTGAACATTTTTTTTTGAACACATACATTTTTTGAATATAATTTTTGAATTTATTTTGAATTTGAACTGTTGCTTTCACTTGTCTTTGTTTTTGATTTTACCATTTTGATGTTTGATTATCTGCTGATTTCACTTAGTTGATAGTTATTTATGAGTATCACTATTGACATTATTTATACACTACATTTTAATTTTGTTTACATTAGAGTGTGTTATCTGCACTTGCACTTTACAGGGAGTGCGGTTTGTAATTAATTCGTTAATTGTCTTTTTCTTTTCAATTATCGTTATAACGTGCTGCTCCTTGATCAATTTTATATCAATTTTATATTAGTCTAACCAGCTTCCATTTGCGCAGGTTGGTAGTTCCTACCATTTATTATACATGTTCAGGATGAGATGAGTAAAAGCAGCTTCTATAGGTCTCTCAGTACATTCTATCATTTGTTCTGTCTTCAGTAGATGTAATATTCAGAGCTATATTTACTGGCTAATCTAGATCTGTGCCTGAGGCAGGAGACATGAGCTGGCCATACACTGCTCAAATCCCAACAAATTTCTACTGGCTCTGCCAAAATCCAAGTAGTGTATGACTGACTGCTCTCTTTGACAAAATTTCTTTAATCAAATTTTGTTTAAAAAGCATGTTGTAAAATGGATCACCGAACAGCGTTCAATGATGGAAAAGGTACACAAGCTTTTTTTGGAGCTGTGATGTGTATTTTTGGCCCCATAGAGTTCAAAGGAAACGCCTGTAAACGTGTATCACAAAGCATTTTTACGTTTTTGCGCATGAACTGTTCTCTTCTGCACGCCCCCTCCTCCCTTCCCACCTTGCATACACGTGCACAAATGCTTGCAAAACACAAAAATGTGAACTTACATAATCATTTACTAGGCTTGTGGGGGCAGTACAAAGCCACAAAAGGTATTAACTGTTTTTTTTGGTTTATCTTTTCCTTGTTTGGCTGCTACTGGACCTCGGAAGGTAAATACAAGTAAAAGGGGTAAAGGGTGGGTGGGCAGTAGGGTTTAGAGAGATTACGCAAAGCCCGGGACATACAAACACCATCCCATTCTATTGTTTGGTGGACAAAACACTTAAAAGGAGAGGTATGGCCAAAGCTCTTTGAGCTATATATCTCCTGTGGGTCACAGGAGTGCACTTAGCTCTGCACTGCCGTGACCTAAATTCAGCCAGACAGCCGGCTAAAGCCTGCTGTTGGCTGACGCCACAGACCCAATAATAATGTTAATGTTGGGATCCTCCCAGATGCCTGACCAGCAGCTGGCTCAGGCTCTCAGCTTGCCGCTGAGAGCTTGAGCCAGCTGCTCCCTTCTACAGTCCGGCACTCCAGTGAGCACTGGAGGGACAGAGAAGAGAGCGGTGACTCACAGTCACTGCTCTGTGCTCAGAGCAGACCCGAGAACTGAGCGATCAGCAGTCTTTGATCACTCTCACTTCTTAGTGAAGAGCCATCGGGAGACAGCTGCAGCATCAGATCGATGCTGCAGCCATCTAGGTGAATATGTACATTTACTTTTTTCATTCCCGCACTTCTCTTTCAATAATGGTATAGTGTATACTAGATAGCAGTGGTGGTCAACTTGATACAGGGGGCCTCAAGTGTGGCCCCTGACATCACCAAAGGCCTGCATATACTGTATTATTTAGTTAATATAATTTTTTTTTATTCCAGTGGTGCAGTGTCCACAATTGAAACTAACATCAGGTGCGAAAAAAAAATTAGCACACAAAAAAGTAGACAGAGTGTACACATGGTCCTCCTCCGAAGAAGGACCCTAGCCCTGACCCCCTGGGGTGCAAGACTCCCGATGGGGACTGGGGTACTCATGGTCCACCCACATGAAACCCAGCTGAAGAAAGGTCCACCCAAGAACTAGCTGCAACTCCCCCCGAAGCCATAAGGCCATGTGTCTTCCCCCTAAAGACTTTCAGAGCAAGTCAAAGGACCTACACCCTACTAGTTGGGGTTGAGTAAAGTGTCATCGTGCTGTGCAAAAATAGTTAAAATAATGCTATAGACATTTCTCAGGGACTATAGCCATGAAATGGGTCAGAGATTAAAAACTCACTATAGGAGGTATTAGAAATTGAGGATATGCTTCAGGAGACAGTCATAGGCACATCACATGAGACTATTACTGACCATTGCTATCACAGTCTCTTTATAAATCATTTCTTCCAGTCCTTCAAAATGATTTGTCCCAGATTTATATTTCTCTAACCAAGATCCATTATAATAGATCCAACGAAAAACATACAAAGAGAACAAAGGATGATCAGCACAGAAAAAGTTAGTTTAAAGAAACTTTACTGGCTTGAATAAGTACCTACACAGGCTACTATCTGCAGGGGCCCTGAGGGGCACACAATAAATGTCAAAGGCTGCAGACCAGCACTATAAAGTACAGGTGCATCTAAAAAAAAAAAAAAAGAGAGACCTTTTGTGACTTACCCTCCTTATGGAGGGTGTCAATGACTACCTTCTGGACAACTGTTAAGTCAGCAGTCTTCCCCATGATTGTGTAACCTACTGAACCAGGCTAAGAGACCATTTAAAGCTCAGGAACCCTTTACAGGTGTTTTGAGTTAGTTAGCTGATTAGCGTGTGACACCATGAGTCTACAATATTCTATTTTTCTGAGATACAGAATGTTGGGTTTTCACTAGCTGTAGTCCATAATCATCAAAATTAAAAAGAAAGAAATGCTTGAAATATATCATTATGTGTGTAATGAATCTATACAATATACGAGTTTCACTTTTTTAATTGAATTACTGAATTAAACTTTTTTGATGATATTCAATTTTTTTTTAGATGCACCTGTATTTGAATTACAGGGGTAATGCTGCACTTATATGTCTTGAAAAATAATAAGACAAATATTGAATCTGCAGAAAATACCATCATCATTCATAAGTACCTAGGGCAGCATATGGCCATAAGTACTTGGTGGTGCTGCTGCAGGCTGAGGTGTAGAGCCCCATTGGCCTTTAGGATAGTAGGGATGCCAGAATTAAAAAAAAACTCATCCAGTGAGTAAAACATTTCAGCTTGAAAACACTGCTATCCTTAGTCAATCCTAGTATGGATAGATACATGTAAAAGGCTCAGCGAATGCCGCTCCTTGGGCCATGCCCTTGACATGTTTTGTCCCACCCACCGGGCCTTAATTATAGGGGACCCTATAATTAAGCCCCGGTGGGTGGGGCAAAATATGTCAGGGGACATAGCCCAAGGAGCGGCATTGACTGATGCTTTCACATGTATACATCCATACTAGGATCAACTATGGCGAGTGGTGGTTTCAAACTAACATAGGGCAGCATATGAAAAAGACCCTGGTAAAATAAATACATATTCAGAATGGACAATGTAAAAGTTGTACAAATGCCTATGCTTTTGGCAACTCCAGAACAAGGAGCTGTAAATGCCTAAACATTGATACACAGACTTTAGTAACATTCTATGTAACTTTTGTAACACCATGCTGCTAATTAAAGTGTATGTATAGACAGACCTTTTCTCTTTAGTGTTGGATAGAGTATTGAAGGTTTGGAGCCCCTGCCCCAAGTTTTTACTGATGTCTGAGTCAGGATAGGTTAGAGTTGCCCTCTCCGTATGTCCTGATGACTTTTATCACCAGGGAAGAAAGTGATGAGACATCCAGTATGTTCTGGTGACAACACTGAGAGGGGAATTCCCCTTCATTTTGTAGAGCTTTCCTCCCACTTCCTGTCACCTCATTAGGACACAAATCACAAAAAAGCATGGCGTTTACCTTTACCTATTCTATCCAACACTAAAATAGTTTGGCTATTTATGAAAAAAAAAATACACAGATCACACACGTCAGCTGGCTTTTCTGCCAAAGGTTTTTTGACCAACCACTATTGTGATGCATACACTTCTGACAGACAGAACAGCCATGACAGTGATTTCTTTGTTAAAGCGGAACTTCGTCCAAGAGGAAAAGTTCCCCTCTTCCTCCCCCTAGTGCTCCCCCTCCCAAAGTGAAGGGCATTATGGGACCCTGATGTCATGACAGATTCATGTAATTGTGTTAGATGTACATAAAAATACATTTAATTAATGCTAATGGAATGCACTTCTGCAATAAAATGAGGTTCTGTTTTAGTTCTCCTCTCTATCCACTTAAAATCTAATGAGTTAATTGAGAAACAATTTTACTACAATTTGAGTACCCCAAAAAACTAATACATACAAAATGGAGTCATTTTAGAGTCTGGCTACAACCACTAGGCCCCGGCCCCATGTCCTAAGTTGTCTGTAGGAGTTCTCTGGTAGAGGCGATGGTGGTGAGCAGCAGAACTGAAACACCTTTGTTATAACGGTAGGAGTGAGACTCAAAGGAAGGCACAGACACAGCTGGAAACTTTAGAAAAAGACGTAGCCAGCAGCCAACTTAACCTACCAGACCCACCAGTAACTTACTGGTTGGAAACAATATGTGTATGTACTTATGTTTGTGTAGACTGACCATTTAAGTTAAAATCTCGGTAGGAAACATCTGATTATGTTCGGCACATTCATTGGTTTTAAAGAGCTCATATGAGACATCAGACATTTACATTATTTTTTTATTAAGATTTCATATTAATCAATGTAACAGCAATTTTGACAATAAATATTAATAACTTACTTTTGTTTGATAATAAAGTCCTCGATCCACAAGATAAATTATCATATTCAAACGTCTCAGCATTTGATACTTATAAATATTTCTATATCCCATGACTTCAGGTAAGAAGACAGAGTCTCAGCCATTAGAACACTGAAAGCAGACGATCACGTCACTAGTGGTGGACAAAACTCTGCCCGGATCAGAGTCACCTTCGTCTGAGATGAGTTGTGGGTGAGACGAGTTCAAAAAAGAACTATAAATTCCTGTTTTCTTCCCAAATCCCAGTATAAAGTCAGAGGTGTGCGGGTTCCAGACTGATGCACACAGCCCCATGGATGGGGAGGAGGTCCTGCAATGTGAGTGGCTGGGTTTGTTCATTGTTTTAAGTGTAAAGGGGTTTTCATGCGGGGTCCATGCTGCTCAGTCCTAATCTGAAGACCTCACGTTTCCACCGGACTAGGGACCATGCTGTTTGGGGTATCTGGAAGTTGGGAAGACAAGGAGGTAACATCACTCCCAGAAGAGTTACCAAGGGAACCTGATTCCGAAAATGATACCTGCAAAAGAGTTAGAACGTCACTGAGAGATGCAAAGTCAACCGTCCGGGGAACAGACAATAATCAGAGATAAAATGGAAACACTTTGGCTCCATGTACAAGTGGGCTGTCTGGCATGTCATTGCACGCAATGTTAAAATACACTGCATTAAAGGTAGACCAGTAATTTGAATGAGATGCCAATGCACCACAGCAGTTTAGAAAAAGCACCTACACTATATTTTCCAAAACGGTGCACCACAACTCGTTACCATGTGCTTCCAAATGCATTTGTAGAGCACACTGGATTTTCCTTTAGTAAATAACCCACATAGTAGCATTTATATACCTCACTGTTGGTGTCAGAAAGCCTGCATAGGTGTTAAGCTGGCCATAGACGTTTAGTCTTTTACTGTTCAGCCAAAAGATTGCTCCATCCACACAAATGAGGTGGATGGAGGAATTTTCTTCCTGCTGGGAAATCACTGTATTCTGACAGCGGCACATGCCACTGTCAGAATACCCTGATCAGTGACTGCAGCTGATTGACCGCAGATGCTGATCATAGAAATTTTTCCCATATTTCCCTTCAACAGAAGTCAACCAAATGATTGACTTCTGTTTAGCAGAGATGGCCACACACTGTATAAAATTTGGTTGGTCCCTGCTGAAACAAACACATTTTGATCAGTGTATGGCCAGCTTTAGTGCGATTGCAGACTTCCTGACACCAAGATTGGAGTTACATAACTAGAACAGGCTGGCGCCATAACCTTTGCACCTCCCATCCTGCTATTGGACAATCAACATTCCATGGTGATTGGATTAAGGCATCTTAAATTGTGAATATAAATGCTGGGGTATCTTCCTGACAATCTAGGAACTGAAGAAGTATCTTGATAAGCTACAAAACTTCAACATTACAGAACATGTCAAGCTGAATGTGACTAATTAATACTAGCTATATAATTTCCTTGATTTCCACTTGTAGGAGACTAACCAAGCACTGACAAGCTAATTGAAGTAAAGCGATGGAATCATCTGTGAAAATTAAGAATAAAAAGTCATATTTTCTGAATCAATTACTACATTTTTGGTAATAAAAAACAAGCAAACTCGCCAAACTGGAGCAACCCCACAGAACATAGTCACAAGTCTCAAAGTTATAGTTGGGGTTGCCGTGACAAGGTCAAGAAGTTCATTATTGCATATTAATAAATTGTGCAGCTTATGTAGCTCTCTTTTTTATGTTATTATTGTATAGAAATAAAAAAATACTTCTATACTAGACAGTTAAAGTGGAACTTCAGGAAAACAGCTAAATACAGTATTGAAATACATATAGGTGTATGGGTTTACCTTCCTGCATTACTGTAGGGCCAGCTCATTGAACAGAGGCGATAATGCTGGTTTGGTGTGCAATAAGAGGCAGAGCGGTGACACAAGAAAGCTGAATTGTTTATTTAGGACTACATATGTCTATATAACCCTTTGTCGGTTAAACCAGTATATAAATATATAGGTATTTTTATGTTTCTCTTTTGTTTTAAACAGCTTCAACTATAAAAAGCAGAGAGCAGTGAGCTGAAAAGAGGACAAAGGGAGCGAAAGCAGTAAAATTAGTCAGAAAAGTTAAAAGGCAATAAAATGAGACTAAAGAAACAGACGGAAAACACAATAAATGTGTTATATAAGAAAATGTGGAGAGCAAACAAATGATAAAAAGGACATGAAAGTGAATGGTCAGCCAGTATAAACGAGGGAAATCTTCTGAGGATATTTATGTTTTTCTTGATGTATTTATGACTAGTTAGACTTGCTCTGATATGACTGGTGAGTATGCACCATGTAAACCTCCATATTTACACATACTTCATACAAGAGCTGACAGTAACTGGCTTTGACTGGTTTGGTTTATCACTGATCGGGTCAGTTATCATGTACACAAAAAAAAAAAAAAAAAGCTCTGGATATACACTCCACTAGCTACTTCATTATACATAACTTCACAATAAAGATATTCTTTATAAAGATTAATATGAAATCATCACAAGTTAAACAGAATCCCTGATTAGTCTCCATACGTTCGTCATCAGATGACTGTTTGTAGTACTATATGACTGATATAGATGGCCATATTTTTTATGTATGCATTAGGCAGAATCAAACTGAAAAGTGCAGAATGCGCACTCCTGTCTGATCAGAAGATCTCCGCATTATTCCACTGGAAAAAGTTAGATAGAAGGTCCTGATCCCATCAGGTGTGCAACATATTTTAGAAGAGGATTCTCTTATCTGACAGGATCACTGGCAGTAAAGCTCTCCTACGTGAGCCCTGCAGTCAGGTATCGACAGACATGAGATGATCAGTTGAGGTGATGATCCTTTGTCTTTGAGCTCCTGCAAACACCTCTGGCGCATCACTTTACGGGGGAACGATTGATCGGAGAGATTAGAAAAACAGTTTCAAATGCAACTGCTTGTCCTTGATAAGCTGACATCTGCCTCTTCCCCGCTTTCCTACTTCTACCTCTGTGCACCTCTACACTTCAGTATAGCCATAGATATATGTTTATGTCATATTCTGCAGCACTTTGAAGATTCTAGGATTGTGTCTGCATGTCCTATTGAGAATATTGCCTCAGAAAAGGCCAAAACTCAGCTACTTTTATAGCTTAGAAATGGTCAAAACTCAGCAATATGTGTCATTCCCAGTTTTGAGAATGACACAAATATTTATTTTCACAACGTCTGCTGCTTCAGTTTTTATGATGGCAATCTGCATATACTCAAGAATGTTATGAAGAGTGATCAGATGAATTGCAATTAATTGCAAAGTCCCCCTTTGCCATGAATATGAACTTAAATCGCATAAAAAACATTTCCATTGCATTTGTGAAGAAGGCTTCAGGGGGCCCAAGAAAGTCCAGCAAGTGCCAGGACTGTCCCCTACAAGTTGATTCAGCTGCGGGATCGGGGCACCACCAGTGCAGAGCTTGCCCAGGAATGGCAGCAGGCAGGTGTGAGGGGCATCTGCACGCACAGTGAGGAGAAGACTTTTGGAGGATGGCTTGGTGTCAAAAAGGTCAGCAAAGAAGCCACTTCACTCCAGGAAAAACATCAGGGACAGACTGATATTCTGCAAAAGGTACAGGGATTGGACTGCTGAGGACTGGGGGAAAGTAATTTCCTCTGCTGAATCCCATTCCGATTGTTTGGGGCATCTGGAAAAAACCTTGTCCGGAGTAGAAAAGGTGAGAGCTACCATCAGTCCTGTGTCATGCCAACAGTAAAGCATCCTGAAACCATTCATGTGTGAGGTTGCTTCTCAGCCAAGGGAGTGGGCTCACTCACAATTTTGCCTAAGAACACAGCCATGAATAAAGAATGGTACAAAAACATCTGAGAGCACCTTCCCTCAACCATCAAAGAACAGTTTGGTGAGGAGCAATGCCTTTTCCAGCATGATGGGGCACCTTGGCAAAAGGCAGAAGTGATAACTAAATGACTTGTGGAACAAAACATCAACGTTTTGGGTCCGTGGCTAGGAAACCCCCCCAGACCTCCCCAGACCTTAATCCTATTGAGAACTTGTGGTCACTGATTAATCCTCAAGAGGCGGGTGAACAAAAAAAACCCGACAAATTCTGACAAACTCCAAGCATTTCTAAGCATTCATTTACAGCATGCCAGGGCAAATTGCAGAGATCTTGAAAAATAAGGGTCAACACTGCAACTATTGGCTCTTTGCATAAACAAATGTAATTGTTAATAAAAGCCTTTGACACTTATGAAATGGTTGTAATTATAGTTCAGTATACCATAGTAACATCAGACAAAAAATATCTAAAAACACTGAAGCAGCAGACTGTGAAAATCAATATTTGTGTCATTCTCAAAACTTTTGGCCATGGCTGTACAGTATTATTATGCATGGAACTGAATTCCAGCAAAGGTAGTGAGTTAACAGTAAGTGAATTAAAAACATGCATGGGACACACATAGATTTATATTAGACAAAAAAGTTACCAAAAAAAAAAAAAAAAAACCCATGTATAGATTAAACAAACGGGCAGACTCGATGTACTGGTGCGCAGTCATGTTGGAACAGGAAGGGACCACCCCAAACTGTTCCCAAAAGTTGGGCGCATGAAATTGTCCAAAATGTCTTGGTATGCTGATGCCTTATGAGTTCCCTTCACTGGAACTAAGGGGTCAAGCCCAACCTCTGAAAAAAAAACCCACACCATAATCCCCCCTCCACCAAATGATTTATACCAGTGCATAAAACAAGGTCCATAGAGACATTGATGAGCGAATTTTGGGAGGAGGAACATGACTGGCCTGCATAGAATCCTGACCTCAACCTGATAGAACACCTTTAGGATGAATTAGAAGACTGCGAGCCAGGCCTTCTTGTCCAACATCAGTGCCTGACCTCACAAATTCGCTTTTGGAAGAATGGTCAAACATTCCTATAGACACACTCCTAAACCTTGTGGACAGCCTTCCCAGAAGAGTTGAACCTGTTATAGTTGCAAAGGGTTCAACTCTTAATATTGAACCCTATGGACTAAGATTGGGATGTCATTAAAGTTAATTTGCGTGTAAAGCAATATAGTGTATATCCTCCCTGGAAGGGGGAGAGTGGAAGGTCTCATACATGCAACATAAAGCACACTGAAAAAAACAAGGCCAGTAACATCACACCACTGACAGAGAAAACTCAAGGCTTCTCCCCTGGCGGCTGACCATACAACCCAGGGTAACACTGAACTCTTTCTCGTAAAATAACTGAAGTTGACCAAGCTTATGCTGTACTGCCACTTTGGCCCAAGCCAGGGTTGCAGTTGATCAGTCCATGCTTTTCAGTACACTGCTTTTCTAAAGGGACTGTGGAAGCTACTAATGCCAATGTGTGTCTAGAAGGTTTAGATTCTAGAGCTGTCATCCAGATGATCTGGATTCACTACGTAGTGGGTTACTGACCTGGATTAAGCATGCTGGCTGTGAAATCTGAAAGGTTTAAACTCCACCCTGCATGCCTGTTTCATGCTCAATGACTCACTAGGTAGTTAAGCCAAGACCAAGAGAACTGCCCTGGAGCCTGCCCCCGGATTTTTATCCTCGGAGGTTTCACTTTTACTTTCAACATTACTGTTTCTACTGAATGTAAACCTCTCACGCATCTTGTGTATGATTTTTTTTTTACAAATGAGTACATTTTCATTTTAGTGACTTGCCATCATGCATACACTCACATATCTAAGCCCCATAGAAAAAGTCCTTTGTGGAAGACACTGTGCCTATATTTCTCTATCACATATATGTTATCCTTACCAACTGCTGAAATGCAGGTTGCTCCAAGTCACTCTGCAATGCAAAATCACTGAGTGCTTTCCAGGGAGGTTGATAGGTCTGTACCTCTACTGCATTTCCCTGCATGGCACTGTCATGGCGGATGGGGCTTCCAGCTACAAGTGGCGTTCCTGTTAACCCTTGAAGACTCTGAAAAGACAGAAAGAATGTCAGCAATAGACAAAAGCTATTTTACATGTATGGCGAGCAAGTAAACAGTTCCGTAGCCTCCCTGGCGATTTTTCCGAGTGTGGCTCAGGGTTAAAATTCAGGACCATTAGCGGTAACCCCGAGCCACACTCGGGATTACATCGCAGGATCCTGGTGCCTCCTTACTTACCTTGTCCCCGGGATCCTGCGATGTCCCCCGCAGTGTCCGAGGGCTCCGTCCTCCCCCGAAGCCTCTCCTTGCCAGGCTCCGTTCCCTGCGAGAATCGCGACGCACGGGCGCGGAGCCTGGCGGCAAATTAAAAAAAAAGTAAAAATCATAACACATACAGTACTGTATGAAATGATTTCACATCCCTTTTTTCCCCAGTGCTTTGGCCCATGCCCTGCATGCAGTTTTATATGATATACACTGTTCACTGTTCTTTCTGCCTGGAAACTGGAGATTGTCCATAGCAACCAAAAAGTGTCCCTTTACGTCAAAAGTGGCTTTAGACCAGCTAGAAAACAGCGATAGTAAATTAGAACACTAGCAGAATTGAGCGATAGTGAATTGTGGGGAAATTTATTTTATTACTATTTATTTTTATTTTTTTTAATTATTTATTTTTATTTATTATATTATAATTTATGTTTTTGTGTTTCAAACTTTATCATACCCGGGATATCTACTAGACTCTTGTTTGGACAGATTTAAGTGTGTTATTGTTAAGATTTACAGACCTACAATATAAAACGCCAAATTTCCATGCAAAATAATTGTACCGCTTTCAGCACCTAAAATCCAAAATAATCATACCGCCAGGGAGGTTAAAGTGATTGTAAGGGTTTGTTTTTTTGTTTTTTGTTTTTTTTTTAAATAACAAACATATCATACTTCCCTCCACTGTGCAGCTTGTTTTGCACAGAGTGGCCCGAACCCCGTCTTCTGGGGTCCCCCGGCGGCTCTCGCGGCTCCTCCCCACATCAGATAACCCCCTAGGCGAAGTGCTCTCCCAAGAGGGTTACCTTGCGGGCGTGTTCTTGAGTCCAGCATTCAACGTCCATAGCGTCATTGGATTTGATTGACTGCAGTGGGAGCCAATGGCTGCGCTGCTATCAATCTATCTAATCAAGAGCCGAGGACCCCAGGCAGAGAGACAGAGCGTCCCCGCCAGGTCAAGTTCCAGGGCTCAGGTAAGTAAAACGGGGGGCTGGGGGGCTGGTCACTGCCAGGTGTTTTTTCACCTTAATGCATAGGATGCATTAAGGTGAAAAACACAAAGGTTTACAACCACTTTAAGATGCCCATACACACTAACATTTTCAGTTTTTATCAGTTTTTTTTTAAGTGACACCGTTTAGAATTTGATATCATATCGATTGGATAGGATAAGGAATTGAATCTCCTCCCAGTTTAAGGCCTCATTCACAACATATGTGCAAAAAACTGATAAAAAAAAAAAAAAGAAGAAAAAAAGAAGAAAAAAAAAGAAGAAAAAAAAAAACAACACACAGATTTGACTTGCACAGGCTTGTTCACACCATGTGCAGAGACATGCCTATTTATTACGTGATCTCTGCAAGGGCACATTCCATTGTTTTCTAGTTTTCTTTCTGCAAAGAAATATGTAACACATTTTCTGCAAGGGCACAAAAAAAAACAATTGTTCTCTATGTGCCCTGTTCAAACCACAATGTTGATGTAACATCAGCATAGCTCCTAACTGTCCCTGATTTGGAGCAATGTCCCTCTGTCCCCTTTTCCTCCTCATTTGTCCCTCATTTTGGTCTGATCTATATATTGTATATAAAAAGCACTATTACCTTTTAAAAAGTGTTTTCCAGTGCTAAACCTTTCATCCAATTTCTAAATTGCTGCATTTTTAAATTTCAAAGGCCAGTATAAAAGAATAGTATTGGTAAAAAAGCACTTGAGGGTTTAACTAATCTTTTTTTTTTTTTTTTGTATAATTCCCCTTTAAAGGGGGTGTGACAGGGGGTGTGTCCTATGCCAACATACTTTTGCTGATAGGTGACCCTCGTTACCATCCACAGAAGTTGGAAGGTATGCATTATTTTTTTTTCTGCGCAGAAAACTGCATACACATTGCAAATCCACATGTTATAACCAGCATACCTCCCAACATTTTGAGATGGGAATGAGGGACATTTACTTGCAAATGTATGTAGGCATAGGACACGCCCCCTGACACACACCCTTAAAGGAGAATTAACCACAAAAAGGGTAAATAAATCCACAAGGACTTTTTTTTTACCACTACTATTCCTTTATATTGGCTTTTAAAATGTACAAATGCAGCAATTTAGATGGAAGGTTTAGCACTTGGAAACACTTTTTGAAACATAAAAAGTACATTTTATATACAACTATATAGATCAGACCAAAATGAGGGACAAATAAGGGAAAAGAGGGACAGAGGGACATTGCCCAAAATCAGGGACAGTCCCTTAAAATCAGGGACAGTTGAGAGCTATGTAACCAGTGTTGTGAGGTGAACAGGGCACAGACAACAATTGTTTTCCTTGTGTGCTAGCAAAGACAGGTGCATAATAAATCATGGCTCTTCGCATGGTGTGAACAAGGCCTAAGCCTTACTGTACAGGGGTTTGCAAGGTACAGATTCAAATTTATACTGCTTGCATTTAAAAAATACTTTTAACAATGTATTAATGAATACAGAGCCATATTCATTTGTGCCCTTTAAATCTGCCTGGATTTAAGCTTTAAATTACAATGAAAATGAATGATGATTGTAGAATGTGTGACAAACATTATAGGCCAAAGCCAGACATATTTCATTCTGTTTAATTTCTGTATGAAAGAGTTAAATCAGTAATATTACTGAGCGTTGCATTGATTGTGAGCATCCCATTTATCGATCAATGAGTTTGGAGCAATCCCAGATCACAATCACAGCATAAAAATATCCCTGACACTTCATATACAGCATGAATCTTGTCCGACTATTGACCATAACCATATTTTACCGTCTTGTCACTGAGTTGTTGCTGCTGCTGTAGCTGTTTCATGAAGATGGATTTCTTCTTGTCTTTACAGCGTTTGTTCTGAAACCAGACCCGGATCACCCTCGGGCTGAGCCCAGTCATTTCTACAAGCTGCTCTTTCATCAAGGCGTCCGGTCGAGGGTTGGCTGCGTAGCACGTTCGTAGTGTGTGTAACTGCTTTTCATTCAGAACAGTCCGTACTCTCGTTGTCTTTTCGGTCTGCTTGTGGATATGAGACCTATGTGAAGAGGACCTGCCATTTTCTGGAACACAAAGAATGGACAGTGAATGGAGAATGTTTTTTATAGAGCTAATCCATTACATGTATAAGGAGAAAATGGGAACGTAGGAGGATTATTCAACTAAACGAGTAGAGCCTGTTAACAAAGCAAAGTAAGAGCCCGTTCATACTAGATGCTTTGGGCTGCACTAGCCAGCCTTGCCCAGTAGAGATGTGCAATTAGTTTCGGTCCAAATATAAATTTGGACAAATTTTTGGTTATTCGGAGATTTGGTTATGTCCAAACCTCTGAATGAAATAGTAACGAATTTGGTTGAAATTTGTTTAATTTTGTTTGGTATGTTTGTTTTCTAACAAAGTCGAATCGGTCGAAAAATGATGGACCGATTAAAATTCTGTGTGAAGAATAGCTGGTTGGTAAGGAGCGGGCTGGGAAGCCGGCCACCACGTCCTTCACAACCGATGACTTATCAGCTGTCGGTGGGCTTCCCCGCTGAGAGCTGAAATCTAAACTAAAGAATGCAGGCAAAAAAATTCTGAAAAAAACAGGGTGGGGTCCCCCCCCGATTGTAGATCCATCATCAATCATGATGCCTGCCACACCCGGAAAAAAACAAAACCCTCCAGTCTCATCGAAGGCTCCCGCCGTCTGCTTGCTCCTCAGTCTGACATTTCTTAAATAACTAAGGGCGGAGTTGCCAGTTGATGTCAACTGGTGGCCCCAACCCTTTGTGACGTTAACAACCAAGCATTCCTCAGTCAATGACAATGTTAATCAGTATAGCAGAGCCCCCTTATAATGTTGATCAGTGTAGAAGAGACCCCTTATACTACTGATCAGTGTAGACGAGACCCCTTATATTTTTGGTCAGTGTAATAGAGACCCCTTACATTGTTGGTCACTGTAATAGAGACCCCTTATATTGATGGTCAGTGTAGAAGAGACCCCTTATATTGTTGGTCAGTGTAGACGAGACCCCTTATATTTTTGGCCAGTGTAATAAAGACCCCTTATATTGATGCTCAGTGTAATAGAGAACTATTAATAAAGCCCACACATGATCAGATTGTCCGGCAGATTCGTTCCGTCGGACCTTTGCTGTCGAAAAGTCCGGTCGTGTGTACACGGCATTACCGTGATGGTCGGTGTAGATGTGACCCTTTATATTGTTGGTTAGTGTAGAAGTGACCCCTTATATTGTTGGTCAGTGTAGAAGTGAGGCTTACAATAGTGGTCAGTGTAGAAGAGACCCCTTATTTTGTTAGTTGGTGTAGAAGTGACCCCTTATATTGTTGGTCAGTGTAGAAGTGACCCCTTGGATTGTTGGTCAGTTTAGAACTGGTGCTTACAGTGGTGATCAGTGTAGAAGTGCCTCTTACAGTGGTGGTCGGTTTAGAAGTGACCCCTTATATTGTTGGTCAGTTTACCAAATGTGATGCTGGCTGTTTCCATCTTGCTTGTGAGCATGTGAAGCCCACAAGCATTGATTTCCGGGATGCGGTGAATGCTGTTCATTCACACCTTGTTCACACGCATGATCATTGTTTCCACACTGAATCTTGGGAAGCCTGACACTAAGCTCCCAGGAGACAGTGCGGCACCGGGAAAGGCAAGAAACACGCCTACTCCCATGGGAGGAGAGACAGGAAGTGCCACAATAAAGTACAATATAAAGGTAATTACAGCGATAAAAAAAATTTTTGTGCGGCATTTGAACATCTATGCAATTAACTGAAGGGGGTAAGATTAAGTTAAAAATTTGAGTGGAACCCCGCTTTAAGTAAAGGTTATCCACCTACTCCTACTGTCATGCAATACAGGTTTGAAAATGAAAGTGAACATCTTATTGGTTGTCTCCTGCAATGTTAGTGCTTTTCTTCCCATCAGATTGTATCAGAATGCAGTGTGATATGATTCAATGAAAACAATATCTTGGAAGACTTCCTAGCACTTTTAATTTTGTACAAAATTATTGCCAACATATCATTTGATGTTTTGTTCTCTGTAATACGTATCTGCTTGAACAAGATCCACATGACCCTTTTTTTGTATTCCAATATGGCTTTTTATGGCCATACTGGCAGACATCTCACTAATTTATTTTCAAATAATAAATCAAACTGTGTTGACCGTACTGCACACAATTAGAACAGGGGATGAAGAAAGAAAATAATCCACATAAAAAAATAAAAATAAAAAAAACACCTGAAAATAAATTTCTTTGTAACAAAGAGAAGTCAGAAAACAATTGGGAGAATTCAAAAAAATCCCCAACAACACTTTTCTGGCGCTATGACCCTTTTAAAATGGCCCGTGTCATATTTAAAAAAAATCCTTTATCGATACTTTGCAGTCGATTTGGGTAATTCTTTTACTAAGTGGCACTATTACTGCACCAAATAATTACCTCCAATTTGTAAATAATGAAAATGAAGGTAATAGAGACCAACTTTAAGTTGGCATACAGAGACAGACAGAGTGCCGTCCCCATATTTGCTGCTGCTACTCCCATCTCCTCCCTACATGTCACAAGGACACCATCAGCTTTAACACCAATGGGATCTTAGCAACACCATCAGCTTTAACACCAATGGGATTTTAGCAACCAGTATCATTGCAGTGGGCAGAGCCTGAGAAAGATAAGCCATTAGTTCCCTATCAGGTCTTCCCTCTCCTTGTGGTTGACAGCAGGAAGTGGGGTGGTTCTATGGCCATCAACAGGTTGTCTATTGGCTATGGTTCAAAACTCCCCTGTCACTGCGCTGTCTGCGTGACAAGTGCCGCTGCAGGAGGAAGTGGAGGAATGTCTGTATGGATGCACCGGCCTTAGTGTGCCTCCACATGCAGTGCATCCCCCAGATATACACTGAGCAAAATTATAAACGCAACACTTTTGGGTTTGCCCCTATTTATCATGAGCTGAACTTAAAGATCTATGACTTTTTCTATGTACACAAAAGGCCTCCCTCAAATATTGTTCACAAATCTGTCTAAATCTGTGTTAGTGAGCGCTTCTCCTTTGCCGAGATAATCCATCCACCTCACAGGTGTGGCATATCAAGATGCTGATTAGACAGCATGATTATTGCACAGGTGTGCCTTAGGCTGGCCACATTAAAAGGCCATTCTACAGTAAAATGTGCAGTTTTACTGTATTGGGGGGGGGGGTCAGAAAACCAGGTATGACCACCATTTGCCTCACGCTGTGCAGCACATCTCCTTCGCATAGAGTTGATCAGGTTAATGATTGTGGCCTGTGGAATGTTGGTCCATTCCTCTTCAGTGGCTGTGCGAAGTTGCTGGATATTGGCAGGAACTGGAACACGCTGTCGTATACACCGATCCAGAGCATCCCAAACATGCTCAATGGGTGACATGTCCGGTGAGTATGCTGGCCATAAAAGAACTGGGATGTTTCAGCTTCCAGGAATTGTGTACAGATCCTTGCAACATGGGGCCGTGCATTATCATGCTGCAACATGAGGTGATGGTTGTGGATGAATGGCACAACAATGGGCCTCAGGATCTCGTCACAGTATCTCTGTGCATTCAAAATGCCATCAATAAAATGCACCTGTGTTCTTTGTCCATAGCATATGCCTGCCCATACCATAACCCCACCTCCCCCATGGGTCACTCGATCCACATAGTTGACATCAGCAAACTGCTCACCCACACAACGCCATACACGCTGTCGGCCATCTGCCCTGTACAGTGAAAACCGGGATTCATCCGTGAAGAGAACACCTCTCCAAAGTGCCAGACGCCATCGAATGTGAGCATTTGCCCACTCAAGTCGGTTACGACGACGAACTGCAGTCAGGTCGAGACCCCGATGAGGACAACAAGCATGCAGATGAGCTTCACTGAGACGGTTTCTGACAGTTTGTGCAGAAATTCTTTGGTTGCGCAAACCGATTGTTGCAGCAGATGTCTGGGTGGCTGGTCTCAGATGATCTTGGAGGTGAAGATGCTGGATGTAGAGGTCTTGGGCTGGTGTGGTTACACGTGGTCTGCGGTTGTGAGGTCGGTTGGATGTACTGCCAAATTCTCTGAAACACCTTTGGAGACGGCTTATGGTAAAGAAATGAACATTCAATTCAAGGTCAACCGCTCTGGTGGACATTCCTGCAGTCAGCGTGCCAATTACACTGTCCCTTAAAACTTGTGACATCTGTGGCACTGTGCGATAAAACTGCACATTTTAGAGTGACCTTTTATTGTGGCCAGCCTAAGGCACACCTGTCACACATGCTGTCTAATCAGCATCTTGATATGCCACACCTGTGAGGTGGATGGATTATCTCAGCAAAGGAGAAATGCTCATTAACACAGATTAAGTCAGATTTGTGAACAATATTTGAGAGAAATAGACCTTTTGTGTATACAAAAAAAGTCACAGATCTTTAAGTTCAGTTCATGATAAATAGGGGCAAACACAAAAGTGTTAGGTTTATAATTTTGCTCAGTTTATTTACCTGTTTACGAATCCGTGGTCCGCACTGACATTTGTCATGTGAATGCACATTGGAATTCTAAAGAGCGTTATTGACACCCTTTATGAAATCCCCTCTAGTATCTGTTATAGTATCATGAATAATCCAACTCTTAAACCAGACTACTTGTCCAGCTTGTTGTGTTGGGTGTAAAAGACCATGTCAAAAATGTGGGACAAGGATGAGTTCCTACCAACAAAATGTCAGGAAAGCTAGTTCATACTTTGGCCACAAAATATGCTGCACGCATATATAAATGTGACTAACAGGTAGATACCAAAGACAAGGCACCGAGAATTAATCCACTTCATAGATTTGAGTGGAAAGTGGCAAAAAAAAAAAAAAACAAAAAAAAAAACCTAACAGTAATACTTGTCTCTATTTTACTCTTAGCATGTTCCATGCTGATCAGCTTCTAGTGGTTGACAACTCATCTATTCGAAATAAGACATGACATTTTTTGTTACTATGTTTGAACATGAAGATAGAGAAAATTGCAAGGTTGTTTAGCTCAGTGCCTGTTCTAGTAGAAAATCTCAGGTGTACCTCAAATTTGATGGCAAAAGTGGAAATATGCTTAATTTTTTTTTTTAAAGGATAAGTTCAGCTTTGGGAACATGCTACATGTTCCATCCATTTTTAGTGTGGAACACGTAACATGTTCCCACTCCTACAGCCTCTCCCCCCCTATTCCCCTTCTCTGTGACAGTGGGACGGAGTTCTTCTCCCCGCATGCGCTGTCACAATTTTAAAAGAGTGCGGCCATGTAAGGCTCTACCTACACAGCTGTTTCGTTCATTAACAAAGTTCTGTGAATGAATGACTATCAGTACCGTCGGCCTTTGCGGCTGACAGCTGTTCTCAATGAATTGCGAGGGCGCTGGTGAGCGCTGTCATAGTCCATTGAGCTTCCTGAACTGAAGTAACCGCTTGCCCGTATTGGAGGTACGGGCAGACAGCTACACTGACAGTCTACAGGAGCCTGACTTGCAATGTTTTACAGGATCCTGAAAGAAAAACAAAAAAACAGTAAATTCACATTTTTCTACCTGCAAAAAAAAAAGTGTATTTTTTTTCTTTAAAGGTTAACTTATTCTTTAATGACCTATTTAGCCACAGGCATTGTCCAGTAGTTCATCCCAAAAGTTCACAAGCAAGAGCACTGAAGTTGTTCAAGTCCCTCTCTCAGCAGCTCAGCTCACACCGCTCCCCCTGGCAGAGCTCTGTGTTTACATCGGAGATTAGGCCAAAAGCATGCAGAGTCACTGTTTGGAAAGAGAACAGGGCAGCTGAGCTGGCTTAGATGATGGAATATGTTTTGTAAAGGAATGTTCACATTGCAAAGTGAATGCTCACTGAGAAATAATGAACAAGGTCAATCAACCAATCATGTGCTAGCAAAAATCCCGTTTTTGTATTTAACTTTGCTCATGATTGGGTATTCACAGGTTCATTTTATTTACGATCATTCATTCTGCAAATTAAATTGAACTGCACCACAATGCCTGCTGCTTTAGAGGGCAGTAAAGGCTTATTAATAGCTTGTTAGGAATATGTAAACATTTGAATGTCCATAGTCTGACCACAGTTGTACTTGTAATGTGCAGCTTTACCCAGACTATGGGCATTAAAGTAGTAGAACTATAAGCAAAACATTTTTTTCATTTTGGATAAGCAAAGGGAGGGTTATAACCCTTGTCTGTTTTTTTTTTTTCACCATCTGTGTCCCATTGCAAAGATTTCCATTTACTTCTTGTGCCATAGCCAAACAGGAAGTGAGAGGAAATCCCTGCAAAAAAAGGGAATTCCTTGGGAACCCCCAGGTCACCAGAACTAGGGTCCTGATTGGAAGATTCTTCCTTCTATTACCTTTCTGGGTACAACCCAAAATTAGCGATTTTCTTTCACTTTAAATGATAATACAGGACAAGTAGAGAGGGTGACTCTCTCTCTAATGGGGACACAGACAGCAAAAAAAAATTGAAAAGCATTATAATCCCTCTCCACTCTATCCAAAATGAAAAAAAAAGTTTTACCTTTAGTTATACTTTAAAGTATTTATATATTCTTACCAAGCCGAAAAATAATTATAAAACAAGCCATCTCTGACCTGTCTAGCTGCTTGTATTGTAAAGTAACTCATTCTCAAAATCTTAAAAAGTCACAGCAAAGACTTTAACACCAGCCCACAAGCTAAAACAAGTCATTTTAGCATGTGGGCTGATGTTCATTGTGTAGCAGCAGTAAGTGGTTGTTTCTTTTTTTTATCTTTATTGAAATGTCAAAAATGACATTTTCATTCATCTCTATGCATTGAGGAAGAGCTGCAACCCACCTCAAGGCAGCTTTGTGGTTTAAACAGAGCATATAGAAAACAATTGTTTTTTATATACCCTTGGGTTGAGCCTATGTAGATCTGTACAGATTAATGTAGGTCAACAAGTCCTAAAGTCAGGTTTCAAAAAATTCAGAAACATCCGTTATGTCTAATAATGGACAACTGGCTGGCTGCCAAGATTATGTTCCAGTTGAAAGTAACAGGAAAATAGTTTAGACCTCGGTACATCTGTCATAAAGTTTGAAGATGAAATTCTCCAAAATGCCTAAAGCTACAGAGGTGAATGAGGGCTTGTTTTAAAGCGCTTTTACTGTTTATTTAGCAAATGTAAATGCTTTAGTGTGCATCATCGGAGCATAGGTTCCTTTTAAAGATCGAGACTGTATGCAAAATACACTATATGGCTATTTTAACAGGCAATATAAATATTGTGTAAATATATTATTATTATTATTATTATTATTATTAATAATTTACTTGAACTGAGCTTCCAGTAACATGCAGGTGTATAAATATAATTGCCATAACAGGTAGTAGAATATTTTAACCAGTATTTACGTATGCGAACAAATCATCTACTTGGTAGAAACAATAGGATAGCGATTATCCCTCCATACCTGGAATGTTATGCTCTGCCCCGCACAATAATTCCTGGTCTCTGAGGCTGATTTCCTCACCCGGAAGAAGCCGTCGACTACAGACCGAACATCTGAAACAATCAGTGTGATAGACTCGTTCCCCAACCCTCATTACCAGCTCTGAACGTGGCAAGGTGCCTTGGCATCGGGGACACCGAGTGCTGAACAACCTGAAAACAGAACATATTACACATCAGCTTCAAGGACAAGAGAAGCAAAAATGCAGATAATCTAAAAAGCTTGGCTTTGTGCAATAAAATACATGTAACAAAAGAATGTTACTGTTACAAATTAGTGTAAACAATATAATGAACATTTCAGAAAAGAGTTTTCTATTTACAAAAACTCTTTTTGCACTTTAGAAACACCTTTTTTTTAGTCTACATCCTCTACCAATACACATTACTATCTGGGCCCCATGAGCCCTTTCCCCACGTGTTCCCCTCACCATTTACTTGTAATCTCACGTGACAAAAATTCAAACAGGTTGGCTTGATAGGACAAGGAAAAGTGCAGTATCCATAGTAACCAGCTTTCCAGTGCTAGGTCCCAGCATTGCAAAGCCCCTTGCTGACTCTCAAGGGCACCACCTAAGATAAAGTTATGATCATTGCCAGCGCTACCATAAGGCAGCTTAAGCAGCTTCCTTAGGGCACCAGGATAGGGGAGGGGTAGTAAAATCCGAATCCCCAACCACTTTCTGGGGATTCAGATTTTTATAGTGCTGCAGGTGTGTTTTTACACACTCCCGGCCACTATAGTGTGTAAATAAACACGTGTGCACTCAAGTGAAGCCGACTGTGGGCTTTCATGTGGAAAAGATACAAGTGGCTGTGAAGCCACCAATCACTTCCACCACTGTAATGTGCCATCTCCCCCCTGCCATGTTCATCGAGCTCCGCTGTCCCACCTGCGGGCCCGGAGCTGTCATGGTGGGCGTCACTGGGAAGGGCATCGGGAGCTCAGCCTCCCTCCTGTACACAGAGGTGAGGTGTCTGACCTCACTTCCTGGATCGGAACAGTCACAGCGGGCTTCGCTGGAAAGAGCGCCAGGAGCTCAGCATCCCTCCTGTACACAGATCAGGATGTGATGTGTATGACATCACTTCCTACATGGGAGCTTTCATGGCGGGCATCGAAGAGCAGCAGAAACTCAGCCTCCCTCCTGTACACAGGAAGTGACGTGTATGACATCACTTCCTGGACCGAAGCTGTCATGACGGGCATCACTGGGAAGAGTGGTGGGAGCTCAGCCTCCCTCCTGTACAGAGACCAGGAAGTGATGTGTATGATGTGACTTCCTGGACCAGAGCTGTCATTCTCTGGGATCAGTGCTGGGGAAAGCAAACACGGTCTATGTTCCATCAGCTGCAGTGGATTAGAGAGGAGGCATTCAGGGTCTAGTAGACCCTGGGTGTCTCCATAAAGAGAACCTGTCACCTATATGCTATCACATAGGGTGCTAATGGTCCCATATATAATACCAATACAAGTTATGTTAAAATAAATAAGTAAAAAAATTAAACCAAAAATGTAAACATATGTAGCATATAAGGAGACACATAAAAAAATGTTACAGTTTAAAAAAAAAAAAATTTAGAGCCCCCCCCCACAAACACCTACAAAAAATGTGTGCGTTGGGGCACCTACGTATGAAAATCATGATTGTCCTACACATGTTATATGTCAGCGTGCACGCCAGAGAGAGCAATAACTTTAGCACCATTTTTGCTGCGTGAAACCTAACTGATGAACTGTAGGTGCTTTTAAAGCTTTGCGGGCGCACACAATTTTAAGGTTTATTCTGGGTATCTATTTACTCGGCACAACCTCATCTTTTAAATTTTACCCCCCCCCAAAAAAATTAGGTAATAAATTGCATTTATGTGCCCAGAAATGAACTGTAATGTATTTTTTACTGAAATGTTGCCTTTCATAAATGGTTGCGCTAATGGCATAAAAAAAAAAAAAAAATATTTTGGGGCTTTAAAGTAATTTTCAGGCCTAAAATGATTTTTAAAACATGGAAACAAAAAATGTAAAATGTAAAAAAATAGCTCCAGGACTGCCATTGTGGAAAGGGTGGTGGGGGGACAGTGCGGAGAGGCGGTGGTGGGAGACTGATGGGGGGGGGGGGCCCAGGGGGAAAAATGCACCTTCGCCTAAGTAGACAAAAATCTTTGCACCGGCTTTGTTCTGTTCTGTTCTTGCCCTGCAAGCAATTTGTTTAAATGAGCCATTCTCAGCCAGGGTTCTATGCAACCATAGAGTTTCTTCAGAGGATGCTAGCAATCTTGAGCTGTGGCTTACTGACCTCCCATCTGATGGTTACTGCACAGTTCCTGGGCCAATGCCACTTGGCAGAGTAGGCGACACCAAAGATCTTTTTTTCCGTCTGCAAGAGTGGCATTCTGAACGCTACTGTAAAGAGGGGCATTTCTCGCACTGACCACCAATGCATTGGTTTTAGCAGGGGTTCCTGAAGACCTTAACATTTTTTCAAAAGTTCCTCTGGGGTAAACTGGTTGGAAATGACTATGGCTGGTTTAAATAGTGAAATCATTGAAGCTGGCACTATAACTTGTTAGGGTATCAAAAATTTAAATGTGCTTTTTAACACGCCTCACCTTAGAATAATTTGCAGCATTCATTCTCACTGGCACCACAATGCACAGGGTAAACAAATACACCTGTGCCATTATGCAACAACAATGCAAGTGTGGTCATTTTTATGCATTGAGGGACCATTCAAAATGAATGGGCTGCCTTAATGCAACATGTGCCTAAAGCATACAAAGGTGTCCCGAAAGCTGATTATGCTAGGTGCCTGCACTTACCATACGTTAGCATTTGGGTCGATTTAAAAAAAACAGCAAAGAGTGTTAACTTACTAAACTTAACAAATAAAATAAAGCTGTATTCTCTTTAGTCATTTGATCTCGAACAAGGCAAAAACTTAAAAAAAAAAACACACATATTTGGCTAGGCTTTATTGCCTGTGTGTACATTCTTACTGCTTTACAAATTCAACCACATTGTATTAGAACAGAAAGCAGCCTTGGCGGTGATGCCCAGAATGTAATATTTTGTGAACGTCTCAAACTAATACAACTCTAGACACAAGCCATAAGGAAAAGAAAGCCTTTTCAAACAGCTATATTTTCATCATGTCTTTACAGTTTAATGCCGAGTTTAACAGGCTACTTGAGCTTTTTTTTCTGACAGATTTTACTATTGCTAATATATAGCTGAAATGTTTAGATTCTCACATGCTGAGTCCTCCTAATACATCTTCTATTGCGGTGTATTGTAACCAGGGATGCTGTTAGAAATTATGGGGCCCCATACAGCCCTCCTGACGGGGCTCCCCAACCCACCCCCCCCCCCCCCCGATGCGGCCTAGGGAAACATAATTTAAGCCCTGGTAAGCAAGTAGGAGTGAGGGTGTGGTCCAGTAAAATCCATTTATTCATTTAGGCAGAAATGAACAAAAAAGCTGCCCTGGCCCCCCCTGTTTAGCTGATGGAGCCTGGGCCCGGTACAACAGAACTCATTGTACTGCCTTATCAGCAGCCCTGATTGTAACTGTATTGTCTCCCTTTATTTTGTAAAGCACTGTGTATATTGCTTAGTAAATCAACCCCATTTATTTCATCCAAAATCAGCTAGTACCTGTAAATAAAACAATACAGGATGCCTTAATCATACCAGGCCAGTTTCAGTTTTAGGGTTGGTTTACATCTGTGCAGTGCATCTTATGTGTGTTGTGTTTTAGATGCATTTTAGGTATGTTACCATTAAACTCTATATGACATGCATTTTTATAAAAGCACATCAAAGATGCCTCAAGCATGGCTTTTTTTTTTTTGCAAAATACATAAAAAACACAGGTGTCAACGAGGGCCTAACTCAGTGTTTCTCAACTCCAGTCCTCAAGGCGCCCCAACAGGTCATGTTTTCAGGTTTTCCATTATTTTGCACAGGTGATTTGATCAGTTTCACTACCTTAGTAATTACCACAGCCGTTTTATCTGAGGGAAATCCTAAAGACATGACCTGTTGGGGCGCCTTGAGGACTGGAGTTGAGAAACACTGGCCTAACTAAACGAGGCAAACTAAAAATAGAAATATAAATAAAAGTATTTTGTAAAGTGATTAATAAACCTACTGGTAACTTCCTTACAAATGCCTTTAATTCATTCATTGCATAAATGACAGCTCTGTATTTAAAACTGAAAATACAAAAATAAACAGTGCATAAATGTATGAATGTATTTTGGTTGCCTTAAAAAATGAGAAGACCACCATCATAGTACAAAAGCAATTTGTTCCAGAGGGGAAGTGCAGGAGAGGTTGCCCTAAAATAACATGGCAGTGCACAGTTGTCATACATAAGGGTCAGAGTGGGACACACAGGGTTCCCCTCCACAATAAAAAAGGTCAGAGAAAGGACCAGATTACAGCCATACAAGTCGCCAAAGACAAAATCTTGTTGCTGTCTCACATGTGTGGATGTAATCAGTGATGAAGATGTATTTATATAAAACCAATATGGCACATGATAGCTCTGATGCAGAGGCGAACTTCAGGCAGATATAAAAATATAATCATATCATTATTGTTTTTATAACAAAATATTAAATGTATTTTTAAATGCAGAATTTGACGTGTTTCGCCCTTCCATAATCTCCTATACAGCAGCAATCAGGCTGAGAGAAGGAGGGGCAGTACTACAGGCCTATCAGGTGTCCTGCATTCACATATGCTGACAGGGAACATGCTTACAGGACGAGATAGAGAGGTGATCTCTTCCGTCTGTTGCTGCTCCTTAACTATCCAATCGCAAGCTGGGGGCAGAGGGGTGACCTGGTTATTTTTTTTACTGTAACAGAGAAAACTCAAGTCACCAGTGTAGCTTTGCTTTCTAACATAACAATCTAAATCTCAGGAGTCGGACTGGGTGGACAGAAAGGCAAATCCTTTGAAAGGTTAAAAAAAGTAAAGCTACCATACATGTTATTCAATGGTCTGTTGCCTGCAGGTCAGCTTTAAAGTGTTTGTTACCCCAATACTTCATATTCCTGATATGTGTCTGCTGTACAAAGTACTTTCATGAGAAAGTATCCTGTTCTCTTTGTATTATTCCCATTATGTGAAATCCCTGGTGTTTCTGCTAGTCCCTCTACTTTCCTATTAAACACTGACCACATTAAGCAGGAGATCACACTACCGTCCGTTCTCAAGCTATGCTGGGAACTCAGTGTACTGTCCTCCAGTGATCTGACTTGTCCTGACAAGCCTCCGCTGCACAGCCGTTTACTGGGAAGCTCAGTGTGCTGATGCTTCTCCTCCCCCCAGCTCCTATGCAGCTGAGAACAGAGGGAATATGATCATTTATAAAAATAAAAAAAAATGTATTTTTAAATGTTTTTTTATATATCTATGCAAACATGTTTTGCCTTTCTTTTCTATTTTAAACTGAATGGGTTGTTTTACAAGGTGATTGTCTACAATCACTTTAAGTAAGGCTGGGTTCACACTTATGCGAATTGGAATGCAGGTTTTCCCACATCCAATTCGCATGACCGAAGACTAGCTGGCTCCTAATGGAGCCGGTTCACACGGCTCCGGGGGCAGCCGCGGTCTGCACTGGAAAAGGGTCCAGTGCGCCTTTGGCTCCGTTTCAGGCCTGAATTCAGGCAAAAATTAGGGCCCGATTTACTCCTGAAACAGAGAACAGGGACGTACCGGACCCCCTGCTGCGAGCCACGGCCTCAGCTAGTGTGAACCCGGGTTAAGAGAAATTTCTCTGAGTTAATGCAAGAAGTTTTCCACCATCCCAGATACTAAATACCATCAACTTGCATGGCTAGATCTGCTGTAAACCAGGCCCCATGTAGTCCAGAAATGTTGGGCAATGAGGTCTGGTCTTGCACAGCCATCTAAGGGTGCAGGCACAATGGCAATTTTTAACCAGTCCTGGATGTGGTTTCACCCCCTCGGTCCAGTTCATTTGTGTAGTGTGATTGCTCCAAACCGTGCCCGGGATCAGTTAAGCTTTCCACTTGGAAGAGGTAGTTCTGGGCACGGGTCACTTGTGGTCCGGTATGCTTTGCTTCAGTGTGAGCACAAACCGAACCAGAACACAGAACTCCCCATAGACGACTGTATACAGAAGCAGTGATCACTGCGGTATGGATGACATAAGTGTGCTCAGAAACACTTCATTATAGTCCAGTGTGAGTGCAAACCAGTGGGGGGGAGTGGGGACAAGTAAACCAGGGCATGGTTCAGTTAAACCGGTCTGTGTGAGTGAACCCTAAGTGATGCAGTTTACATAAATATATGGTATGACTGTGTTTAGCTAAGCAACTCTCTATTCATACTCTATGGGTTATATGTTTGCACACAAATAAAAAAAAAATCTAGCATCAAATCTGCACACAAAATAGATGGTTTACCCGTAGGCACGATATTTACACAGCTTTCAGGATTCTTCTAATACTCAATAATCATGGTGAGAGAAATCTTTGTTTTTATATTTTCATGTAAACTGCTTGGAATTTAGAAGCATTTTTCATCATTGACATTCATCATCTAAAATAACAGAAATATGTGAATAGACAGTTGAAGTATTTGAGTATTTAAAATACACAATCGAAAGTAAAACTGTAACTTCTCATCAAGGTGCAAAAAAAATCTAACAATACTAGAAGAACAGTGTAAAAAAGGTAAGATCCTACTGAAAAAGTTATGGAATAGATTTTTAAACAGTTCAGCTAATCGATAGTCTCATATATGTGGTCCTCAAGGAACCAAGGAGATCAAAATAGTATGAAAGGATCCCCATTGTCAAAAATATTGTGTTTTGATAATTGTATGTGGCTAAAACATGTAGTGATAAGGAATTCATATGCTGAATGCTATTTTATTTTTACAGGCTTACTATAGTCACCTTTTATTTCCATAGTATAAGTCTTTAAAAACATAAAAAACAAAAAACAAAAAAAAAACAAAAAACACTCAAACACCCGTCAGTGATCTAGTTTGTCCCCAAACCTTGCCACTGTCACTTTTACTACTCAACTTGGTTTGCATGAAAATGTGAGGAAAGAAATAATACAAAATAATAATAATAATAATAATACTACATTGCATACAAACATTACCAAATATACTAACTTATCATAAGGATGTGGAAAGTTTTACTCGCTTTAGTAAGTTACCCAATACTACAGATATCCAACAAAAATGAACGTGTCAAATATTACACACAATTCTAGAATCTGGAGACAATTAGACACTCTATCAGATATAAACATGGTCAGTGTATATTTGCAGCACACTAGTATGGCACAAAAGACCAATCAGACAGACTAGACATGATTATCTGATTCACAGTTGTTTTCTATTAGCAGTCCAGAGTCTGGTACAATTGGGCTGATTGGAGTTGAGAATCTTCACATAATAATGCAAAGATCCTTCTGCACATCCAATGACTGGAGTCTGGGGCTGATTCTCCTAACAAAGTGAATGTTAATTTTGTAAAGTGTATTTTCCTAACCATGTACTCATTTATTTTTTACTTCCCTTGCACATGATTGGGTATTCAAAAGGAACACGGGCTCAACTGATTTCCCAATGGTCATTCTGCTAGTAAATCAACCTCAATGTGTGTCATATGTGTATGATCATTTAAAAAAAAATCCTGTTTGCGTTCATTAACTGTGATAAAAATAAATAATAAATCTTATTCAACTGAGGCTGTAGTAGAAAATGTAAAATTCAATGGAAAGGAAGTCTACCATCAGCAAAGGAACACTTGCACAGAAAGTAATGTATTTACTAAGGATCACATTTAACCCTGGTTGTTGAATACTTGTTTCCTAGGTAAAAATTTCCATTCAGGTAAAATGTATGTCCCTGATGTAATTATTATTGGGTTCCTGTGCATTCATGGCATTGATATTTCAGATGTTTTTCATCATTTATTCTTATTTTTCAGCAATTTGGGCAAATTATTTTATAGGTAATGTAATTAAACTTCCGCAGTTATATTAGGTTGGGACTTTAAAATGTGATTTGTCAAAATAAGTCAGCCAAAGTTTGCAGACTTTAGATGCAGACTATAGATAGAAACAGAAACTAAAGTCCACAAGAATGTCTATTTAGGAGTTCATGTAAATAATAACAAGGGTTAAGCTTAAATAGATATTGATGCTGATGATTTTTATTGTTATTATTACTAAATAGTAATTATTTTTTATTCACGTAGTCAGCATTAATATTTATTGAGTAATATACTTTTTTCCCCCTACTACCTCTAGCAGAACCTTTTAACAAAAGCTTGATTCTGTTTAAGGAAAAGATTAATATTACAGATACATAGTTTCCACACAGCCCACATTAATTATTGATTACTAATATTAATATTATTACTAATATTATAGAAATATTATTACTACAATATTATATTAAGCGATTATTTTCACTTTTCATATGCAGCCAGTTTCATTGGGAAATGTCTAAAGTTACATAAACGCAGACCAAAATAAACACCGATCAGAAGTGGACTAATGATATGATATGACAAATGTTTCCCAACGGTAATAAATGATAGTGTCCACATTAATATTTACAAATAATAAAAACTAAATTTATTGTGACTGTGGATATTTTTAATATTTGCAGGGCCAGGCAACACACAGATTTGGACATTTTTAGGGGATCTGCCACCATGGAATATTGTGCTTGAAACTACAGCAATGTGCAACTGAATACATAGTTATTAGAATGATGTTTTGGCTGCGTTTGTCAGTGCCCAGATGAATGTTACAATGTAATATAAAATTGAATCTGGGTGCAGCTATGTTTAATAACCATCTGCAGTGTTCAGAGCACAGATTCCATGCAGCTTTCTGCACAAGTTGTCAGAGAGAGATTTGGACAGGAATTCAACAACTGAGTGCACAAAGTAACATATTTTCTTAGTTTCTGGATTAATGTTACATTTTAGAGCAAAATGTACTCTGGGTGCAAGCGCTGTGTAATGATAATATGCAGTCCAGGCACAGAGCAGTCTGATCTTGGTGCAGCTTCCATGCAGCTGAAAGGAAGCTGCTATCTGTACAGTGTCAGATTTAAATAGAAAACCTGTGAGGACACAGTGCTGATGATCCAACAATGGCAGCATGACTTCAGAAAGTAAAAGTAACCCCTGTGTAGCCTGCAAAAGCCTACATCTGTTCTGGACTAAAACATATTTGCTTTGGCTTATGATTTATTTTTTTCTTAAAATATTAAACTATTTGGCTTATGGCACTTTCTACTACTAGTTTTGTCTATTATTTGCATAAAAAGTTACTGGTTAGTTACCCTGATACTAATAGGCTCTGAATACATGTGTGCCAACACTTTGGAAATGTTATTTTACATCATTACTCGCCTTAGAGTCTACTAAAAGCATTCTATTTTACTAAAATCATGCATGAAAAGTGACTTAGAAGCCTGGCACAAAACAAATAATAAACAATAATAATTATTAATAAAATATCATAGTATATATACCAACCTCAAAGAAGTGACCTCTCCACACAAACATCATTAGGTATATATCTGACACTATAAGTAGCCTGTTCATTTACATTTCCCCCTAATTCTTTTTTTCTGGATTTACTCATACTACTGCTACTACTGCTACTACTATTAGAGGTTGTTATTCCCCAGTATAATAGCTGAGGAAATTCACCAAGTCAGTCCATGTGAAGTCCCATGAAGTACTTCTGTTTGTTTCAGGGACATTTCCACCATCAGAAATCTACAACCAATCTGCATGACTGCTTAACTTTACCAACCCCCCTTTTTTTTGTACAGCGAACTGGAATATGTAAAAACGTCTACCATATATCTTATTTAGGAATCCCCCAAGATAAAATAAGAGGCATTTTAATAAGGGAAGCAGTTACAGTGGAGATAACATTAAACGATGGAACAAATATGCCATAAATGTATATATATTACCATAGGCACTCTGCTTCATATCACTGTAATAATTCTATCTGATCTAAGGATTAATTGTGGAGAATAAAGAAATGTCCACTGAAATGCACAAGCGAACTACAACTTTAACAATTTTGCATTTACAAAAAAATGCTAAATACCAGATCAACCACATAAATGCTACCACTGTATATTATTATCATAGTGTTCCTATCAAAAATATAAAACGACATAAGCAAATTCTCTAAACATAGACTACAGTGCACTCAAAAATGTTGTTTTTAAATGTATTACACAAAAAAAAAGGTAAAAATTGCCAAAGAGGTGTGATCAGTTAAGTTGTAATTCAAAATGAACAAAACATGATACAGTAGAGAAAAAATAAATAAATAAATAATAATAGAGAAAGACGTGGAAAAGAAAAAAAACATATACATATATAATAGTTTTTTTTTAAATAAATTATGTTTAACTATAAGAACTATTCTGACTAAACATGAACTAAACTGAAAATATCTCTTTCTATTCAATATCTATCTATCTATCTATCTATCTATCTATCTATCTATCTATCTATCTATATATATATATATAGATATATATATATATCTATATATATATATATAGATATATATTACACATATTATTCTTTTTTTCTACAAAATATTTAACGCGAGTAAAAATAAATAGAGATGAAATAAAATAATTAGGCGCTCCTGCCTAGAAGAAGGAAGCGGCTGGTGTCGCCTGTGGTGTCAGTACAGTGACAGTGTGCCCATTCTCTGTGTGCCCGGCGCTGACACACCGGGGCAATGCGGCTCTTCCTATACGATGCTATAGCGGGCACACTACCGGCGCACAGCTGCGGATAGTGTTACTTCTAGAACAACCACAAACGGGGGGAGTCATCTAACGTGCTCAAATATTTCCTAATTCCAAAGCAAATAAACCATATCAAAATGTATAGAAAACCTAAAACGATAGCATAAACACTCAAATAAAATAAAGAAAACATTGGCTCTGATATAAACCACGCACTAGTGCAATTATACAACCATATCATCCATCTATATAAGCCAGACGTTTTTATAGCATGCAGAATTGTCTCAATATTTACTTAGCTGCTCTATAGCTATCTATCGAGATTATAAATATTATATATATATATATATATATATATATATATATATATATACACATATTTTATATATGCACACACATTTAGAGTGAGGAGTCGGCCCTATGTATAATTATAATATACATTTCGATTTATATTCAGTTTATATTCCTTTAAGTGTCGCAGTATTGTAACACAAGACCTACAAATAAAATATAAATATCCAAAAAATAAATGTGCAGAAATGACATAATGAAGGACATGGGAGGAGTCTATTTATGTCTGGTGTGGAGGAACTTTAGTAAATCACCCCAGAATGAGCGCTGGTGGGATGAAAACGAAACCGCACGTCTCCTTATGTCACCTAATAAATAAAGTCCTTGCGGTCACTGGTGAGTCTTTCCAAGAGGAATTCCCAGGAACACTTTTTCTAATGACAAATGATGGAGGGATGACACTAGGAAATGAGAGTGGTATGTACATGTCGGGTGCAGGGATATTGTCATCTATGGGATGAGGTGATATCAGTGCAGAGATCAGTGCCCACAATGCATGGCATAGGAGGATGAGGATGATGAGTCCCAGGAAGAAGATCTCCATCACATCTACACACAATATACATAACGCCTAAAATATGATAATGCTATGAGAGAAGTCATCACTATCCGTATCCCCCAGAAATAATCACATCTCACAGCACGAGATTCCAAATTCACATCTACACGAAAACCACAAAAACCGTACAATAAAACAAACATGCACATAGTATCTAATCAGACAGGTATTACATGTCATGGAAAGTGGAATTCATTGTAAACAGCAAGGCCCTGGTACCATATAGTAAAATCATGACATGATCATATAATGGGCAATAAAGAGATCAAGCTGGCACAGTGATGTCAGAATGAAAACATACAACTAAAAATAATAATACTAAATAATGTCAACGACAACCACAGCAATATCTGTGCCCATTGTTAGTGGTGTCATCAACTGTACATTGCATGTAATCAGCACTGGACCACAAGATAAATAAATATTATTATTATTAAAAATAATATTCACTTCATTTGTCATCATTTTCATACTATAGCTCGGTAAATCGTCAGTGATCGGTGAATGACAAGTATTGGATGAAATGAATATATTAAGGCAGAACAAGTCTGACTGTAAATCTTAGAGTACTTAGGTAGGGATCAGGGGAGGACACCATTGAATATACTATAGAGTGAATTACAGTAATAATAATATTAAGAAGAAGAATGCAATCCTGCATGTGCTTAGTGTATATCATTGTGATAGTTTAAACCATCGGATTAAAACAAAAACTATAATAAAGAATATTATCATTGTAATAATAAGAATAAGAATAAGAATAAGAATAAGAATAAGAATAATGAAAATACTCCGGTCGACAACAGCCAGAAAGTAGATGGTAAAATCACAACAATGAATATAATACTACTATTAATAATAGCAATAATGCTACAGAGGTTCTGCTCATGGGTGAGACATACACCAAACTGACAATATTGAGTTAAAGGATGAAATGATGACATAAAAAGGAACAACAAGCATGTTTTAGACCTGTTTATGGGTCAGACATACAGCATGGTGACAGTTATCAGCAATGATATGAAATGTAAAATAATAATAAATAATAATAATAATAGTAGTTCTGCTTATGGGTCAGACACGCAGAATCATCACAGTGAATAGTGAGAGCATGAAATGAATAATAATAATAATAATAATAATAATAATAATAATAATGTAGCCCTGCACATAGGTGAGGAGCACAGTAGTGTGACAGTAATGAAATGATAATAATAGATCAGAGTGTCAGTGATCAGTGTCGGGGGACAGTGTCGGCTCACCTGATGTAGTCCCTCTTGCAGTAGGTTTTGCCATCCCGGACGAAGCAGGTGCAGTTCTCATCCAGGTACTGGCTGCACTCCGCACACTTCAGGCAGGCGGCATGCCACTCCAGGTCCGGGGACACCCTCAGGATGTACTGGTCCAAGATGTGACTCCCACAGCCCACACATACCGCCAATCCAGGCTTCTCTGCCAGAGACAGGAGCACAGGTCACATGGAGAACACACTGTCATCACATACTGTCATTGCACACTGTCATCACATACTGTCATTGCACACTGTCATCACTAAATACTGTCATTGCACACTGTCATCACATACTGTCATTGCACACTGTCATCACATACTGTCACCTACCTCTCCTCAGCAATGACACCACCCCAGGAATCTGAATTTACAATCATTTTCTGCTCCAAATCTCCATATTACTGGATTGTTATATATATTGTTTGTTATACTATCCCTACAAATGACACCCCCATGTACTCCTCTATATCACCCAACACAGAACACTCCGCACCCTGGCAGACATGGACAGTAATTTAATCTTACATTTCCCAAACAACCGAACACTCATTATAAATAATACAGTGATGTGTACAAAATACAATACAGCCCAATGTTCACCAATCAGTGTACAAATCCTATTCATTAGAGAGCAGAGACTGGGGCCAATACCTGTGTGTCCATGTCACCTCCAGAGCCAAAACCTGTCTGTGTGACATGTCTGTGTGTCCTCAGCATCATAGAGTAACCTGTGTCTCCCCAGTGACAGTGACATCCCCAATGCTTGTGTTTCCTGTATGTGTGTCCCCAGGGAGAGTGACATCCCCAGTGCTTGTGTTACCTATATGTGTGTCCCCAGGGACAGTGACATCCCCAATGCTTGTGTTACCTGTATGTGTGTCCCCAGGGACAGTGACATCCCCAGTGCTTGTGTTACCTGTATGTGTGTCCCCAGTGACAGTGACATCCCCAGTGCTTGTGTTACCTGTATGTGTGTCCCCAGGGACGGTGACATCCCCAATGCTTGTGTTACCTGTATGTGTGTCCCCAGGGACAGTGACATCCCCAATGCTTGTGTTTCCTGTATGTGTGCCCCCAGTGCTTGTGTTACCTGTATGTGTGTCCCCAGTGACAGTGACATCCCCAGTGCTTGTGTTATCTGTGTGTGTCCCCAGTGTCACAGACTGAGTAACCTGACACTGCTCCTCTCTATCTGCCATATAGATACCTACTAATACATATGGACACTACAGGCTACAAAACTCCTGGACCTACCTGACCACACATCTATCTATTTTAACCTTTCCTAAATAATAATTATTATACATGATTTATATAACGCCAACAGTTTCAATATAAAATGAGAGTACAGTTACAATAAAATACAAAAGGGTTAAGAGGGCTCTGCTCATAAGAGCTTAAAACCTAATAGACAAATGTGCAATATATATATATATATTATATATTTTTTTTATTATGTACCACAACTATTCATCTATTCAGTCTATTATTATTATTATTATTATTATTATTATTATTATTATTATTAATAATAATATACAGGATATCTAATCTATCTCTCTAGTGTCCCGACATATCTATCCATCTATATTTCTATCCCAAACTATTGATCTCGCCCTGTATTCAGAAAATCCTCTTTGATAGCACATTACAATTACAATCTAGTCCCAAATATAATTGCAGGTGTGTCTATGTCTGCGGTGTCTTATGTATGACAATTTTCCCATTACTACCATACAGCACACATTATCCGCAGTCAGCCTGTATATGCGATCTACATCCATATGAGATATAAAGTAGATAGAATGGTACAAATAATGATCACACATGTATTACAATGTGATGGGATGCAGATCTGTCATCAGAGGGAAATGCGGATCCTGCTGATATTAAGTCCAGCTCTGTGCAGTCCTATGCAGTCCCTATCCTGCTGTTATAAAGTCCAGTGACAAGCTGGGGTGACAACCAGTAGAGCAGAGATAAGTGTCATAGTAAAGTTAGTGCATTATTCTGCTGTGTGCAAGGAATAAAAGTTAGTGAGAAGCTTCCAGATGAATGGTGCAGATGAACTTACTTTTGGGATGGTCCCCCATAGCAGCCAGGAAGGGATAAGGGACGAAGAGATCCACCATACAGCTGCAGTGTGATGCTGGAGATAGGACAGGGAGCCGGAGCCGCAGGATCCTGCTCACAGCTCCCAGGACTGGAGCCTGCACTGGAGACTGGACTGTCCCACGCACGCTGCATGACGTCACGGCGCACAGCCAAGGGGCTCTGCCCCGGGCTTCAGCACTGACAGCAAAAGGGGCGTGTTCCTTGGGTGGTGCGCGCTGATTGGACGCGAGTTTAAATGGGCAGCTTATTAAAGAAGTGCCAGATGTTCTATCATGTTCTCTTCATAGAAGGCATCATCTGGGTGATTGGGATAATTTGTGCCAGAGTTTTAATATACATTCTTCACTATAATGACTTTAAAAGAGCCTGGGACGCTTTATATGCATGTATATCTATCAGTATGCATCCCGCATTGTACGCTTTTATATAGTGAGTGCTGAGAGCTTTATATTAGAAATAAATCACATTTTAGTATAATGTATGGCCGGGGAGACAGCTGTGTGGTGTAAATGTAATATCCGACCAGGAAAACAATATAGTAATGGTGACATCAATGGGCCCAGCATGGGATAGCAACAATATCAGCCCTGTATAGATCCGGATTTACTAAAGAGCCTAGTTATTTGATTGATTTATATAGTGCTGGCAAGGTATGCAATTAGCTTTACACACTATTCATTCACATCAGTCCCTGCCACCAAGGAGCTTACAATCTAAAGTCCCTTTCTCACATATTAGGACCAATTTAGACAGGATCCGATTAAACCACCAGCATGCAGTGGCGGCTAGTGCTCAATATTTGGGGGGTTCTAAGACTCCCTAGCCAATTGGATCTCAGGACCTGCTATCTGATTGGCCAGTGGGAGAATCAGGAAGACAATAGCAAATGAATATACCCACAACTGGGTGGGCTTAGGGCGCAGTGCTCTGTGCTCCGAGCCCACCCTTTTTTTGAAGCCCATTTGAGCCTCAGGCTCTAATCATGTGCTTGAAAAAAAAAAAATCCCATTGAAATCCATGCGTCCGTCACCCTGCATGTAGATTAGTGGCCAGGCACATGGATTAGAGGGGTGGCACCCCTGCACCCTGCATGGACGAGCTGCCACTGCCAGCATGTCTTTGGAGTGTGGTAGGAAACTGGAATGCCTGGAGGAAACACATGCAAGAACATACAAACTCCATGCAGATAGAGTCCTGACAGAGATAGGAATAGGTGATCCGAGGCATTAGGTTCAGGAAACTTTCCCATTTTACTAACACAGGGAAGAGTGACTCACTCCACATAATCTATGTCAGCCTTTTCAACCAGTGTGCCCAGGCACCGTTTCTTTAAGGGTGCCTTGACAAAATGCCTAAACATTGATCAAAATTTGTATACAAGCCAGCAAGTGGATGAAGCCTGCCTGTTAGTTACACAAAGGATTACATTTTGCACCATTATGACTTTCTAGACACTGGCATCCTAACAACCAATGATGTCATCAGTTGATAAGAGGATGTCTGTTGCCTCCACAGCATCCTTGTTTGACCCTCTTCTGCCCCTCTCCCTCAGCACTGGGCACATTAGTTGACCAAGAGAGAAAAATTGAGGGAGAAGAGAAACATTGGAATACTAGTCAGTACCAGTCTGCAAAAGTGTAATTGCTTTGGGGAAATAATAAATCACCTCTAACAATGGGTGTCCTATGTGTGGATGTTGCTGCATCATGTAAAACTATTAGAATTGTTTTTTACATTTTAGAATGGGGTGCCTTGAGACTGTCCATCATTTTAAAGGGTGCCTTAACTGAAAAAAAGGTTGAGAAACACTGTTCTATGTTGTATAATCTAAAATGCGTTTATTGTGTGCTCTCAGAAGATGTACATATTTGGTAATGTGACCATGAGCTTAATTCACAAACTTTTAATACAAGGATGTGGATCATTTTTTTAAGCCATGTGACAATACCTTTAAATTTAATCTCACCACACATGTTACAATCTGATTGTACAATTTCCTATGTAGTGCAATGGCCTGTCTAATTGGATATAGATTGATTTGAGTTTAGGTAGGTCCTACATATCACATAGTTTTGGCAAATCTAAAGGAGACTGTAGAAAGATCATACAATGTATGGTGACTCTTAGCTGAAAATAAGGCAGGTCATAGATAGTGGGATTTTCTTACATGCAACCCGTAAATTGCTTTGCCCGTAAAATGCGTTTTGGGCTGCGTTTGACGTGCATTTTCTTTACGTTTTTGGGCTTGGCTTTCCTGGCTTAAAGGGGCATGGTGTGGTGCATTTGAAACGAGCTTGCAACGCACTCCCTGCATTTGTGGTGCGGAAAAATGCAGCATGCTCTACTTTTTTACCGGGCTGAACTATACTGCAATGATGTGAACTTTGCCCATAGGATTACCTTGATGTTATGCTGTCTATAGAGTTGGAGTGTTCAAAAAGCATCAAACTACATCTAACTGCGTTTGGTGCAAAAGGGCCCAAAAAGTGCACCCAAACGCAACCCCAGTGCATATGTTTCCATTGATCTCAATGGGAGATGCAGTTTAGGTGCACTTTTAAAACAGGGGGCGCCAAAAATGCAGCATGCAGGATGTTTCAGAATGCACCGCATCCGCAACGCACTGATGTTCCATAGAATTTAAGGGGAAATAATTTTACTGTGTTTTTTGGTGCCAGCTGCACAAAAGCACAGCAAAAGCGCATCAATGTGAAATGTCTGTTACATGTTCATTCCTAAATAGAGAATGCCCATAATCAGCAGAAATAGGCTTTATAATAAACCATTATTAGAACAAGGTGTGCCAATAATGTAGACCATTCACCATGTACTCAGGATATTTTCTAGCATCTTCAACCACTTCCAATAGAGAAGACAATACATTAGATTAAGCCCTGGTTCACATTGATGCTACTTTGAAATTGCGCTACTTGATTTCAAAGTAGCAAGGACAGCGCAATTTTAGGTGCTACTTAAAGGACATCTGTGTGGCTTCATGCACAGATGTCTATTGAAGTGGCACCCGAAATCGGCAAAAGTAGTACAGAAACTACTTTTGCAAATCGGTGCGGCGCTGCAAAATCGGCGTCGCACTGATTGGAACAGTGCCATTGCCTCCAATAGGCTGCGACTTGTCATGTGATTTGATCCCTCAAATCGCATGACAAATCGCTCCAATGTGAACCTAGGCTAAGGCAACTTAGAACTGATCATACACATTACAATCTGATTGTACAACTTACTTTAGATCTACCAACAACTGTGAAGTGCGATGGCATGCCTGGTTGGATACAAGTTGAAGGGATTGCTTGGGTAAACCTTTGCATTATATTGTTTTGGTCCAATCAGATTGTAGTGTCTATGGCCAATTTAACACCAACAGATTTTATGCTTTACACAGAAGCTATTGGTGGTGGTGGAAGTCTACCTTTTTGCAATTCAAAGCTTTTTTAGCATCAGTCACAAAAATGTCTGAACAAATGGATGCGACTTCCCACCATCACTGCCATATAGACAGAAATATAGAATTATCGGGGATGTGATGGAATCTAACATCGGACTTACAATAATATTCTCCATAGATATTGCTTTCTCAGTACACATCCATTATTTTTTCACCGAGATTCATCGAATCTCCTCACCTGGAAGAGTTTTATTGATGCATTTATAAATCAATCTACACGATCTTGGTATAAAGGAAAAAAAGAGAGAAAAGTGGGGGGTGGGGAAGTCTGGATATCTCCACTAATGAACTACATTCCTGGTTAGAAGAAGTGTGCGGTCCCAGCGCTGCTACAGAGCGCCACCTGCTGGGTATACACTCTAATGGCTCAAGATGTGATTACAATTGGTTAAAGAAAAAAAAAATCAAGGTTGGGTCTGTATTTCAAGTAAAACATCAGCTTAAAATAAATGATTGCAAAAATAAATAAATTCTAATGAAATTACATATTTATCTGCCCAAAGAGAACATTTTGTAAAAATACATATCTATGATTAACTATAGAAATCACCGCCACATTCCTTGTAAATGCATGCTGTTGTCATTGTTCATTTGAATTAATTTTAATGTTCCCTGTTTAGGATTTATATATATTTTATACATTTTTTTATATTATATTATATTATATTATATTATATTATATTATATTATATTATATTATATTATATATATTTTATATATATTGCATAGCACTTTACTTAATAAAAGGTGACAGTACAGTTACAGTACAATAGAAGATAAGATGGTCAGGATTGCCCTGCAGCTAAGAGCTTTCGATAAATTCCCAGATTCAGCACTACTTTTCATGGTATGTACCATTTCCTTGGTAGTAGGGATATAATATATACTCCAGTCATATACAACACAATAACTGAGGGAGATTTATTGAAACTGGTGCATAGTAACCAGTCAGCTTCTAACGTCAGGTTGTTCAATTAACCACTTCAGCCCCGGAAGATTTGGCTGCTCAATGACCAGACCATTTTTTGCGATTCGGCACTGCGTCGCTTTAACTGACAATTGCGCGGTCGTGTGACGCTGTACCCAAACAAAATTGACATCCCTTTTTTTCCCACAAATAGAGCTTTCTTTTGGTGGAATTTGATCATCTCTGCGGTTTTTATTTTTGCGCTATAAACAAAAAAAAGCGACAATTTTGAAAAAAACACAATATTTTTTACTTTTTGCTGTAATAAATATCCCCAATTTTTTTTTTAAAAAAGCAAATTTTTTTCTCAGTTTAGGCCGATATGTATTCTTCTACATATTTTTGGTAATAAAAATTGCAATAAGTGTATATTGATTGGTTTGTGCAAAAGTTATAGCCTCTAAACAATAGGGAATAGATTTATGGCATTTTTATTATTTTATTTTTTTTACTATTAATGGAGGCGATCTGCGATTTTTATCATGACTGCGACATTATGGCGGACACATCGGACACTTTTGACACATTTTTGGGATGATTGACAATTATACAGCGATCAGTGCTATAAAAATGCACTGATTACTGTATAAATGTCACTGGCAGGGAAGGGGTTAACACTAGGGGGCAATCAAGGGGTTAACTGTGTTCCCTGACTGTGTGTTTCTAACTGTAGGGGGAGGGGACTGACTAGAGCGGATGACAGATCGTGGTTTCTAGCTATTAGGAACTCACGATCTGTCTCTCTTCACAGAACAAAACAGGGATTTGTGTGTTTACATACACACGTCCCTGTTTTGCCTCTTTTGCCCGCTATTGCCCTTTGGCCAGTGGTCATTGCAACCGTCGGCCACGAGCATTGGCACCTCCGCAGTGCATCGGTGGCGTGCGCACGCCTCCAGCCGCATGCGCGTACCTGCTATCCCGCCTAAAGGAGCCGACATAGAGCTACGACGGGTCGCGGGAACGTGCCGACCCACCGCAGTATAATGACGGCGGCTGGTCGGCAAGTGGTTAAGCTTTGACAATAAAACCTAGAAGCTGATTGGTTACTATGCACAGCTGCACCAGATTCTGTGTGCACCAGTTTTAGTAACACCCCCCCCCCAATATGCCAATATGTGCAAGTAATCCGATCGCCATTACACACAATTGGGCAAAGGTATGGCAATATGGGGCCTCCCTTGAAGACAATAATAGGCATGTCTGACAATCAGCAAATTCAACCATGGGTGAAGACCGAAGCAGGAAAGGAGTATATTCTAAATATATATGCTCGCGCCAGAAGTGAAAAATATTAAACCAAATGATCAGAAATTCAGAAGAGTAAAGTTGCAGCTGCTGTACACAAAGTACTATACACTCGACAAATAAAATAAATATAAATTACAAATTACTATGCAGTAGTGCAAATAATGTATCAATAAATACAGTGAAACCAATTCATGAGTAGGTGAATGTCCATATATTGGTGAATGATGTGCTCCAATTTATAAAGTGCGATCGTGCTCCAAAACTCGAAGTGCGCCACACTCCCTCCTGTGTCCCCACTCACCGGATGGAATGGACACCCAGCTTTTCAGTCTAGGGGTCGTTCAGGCTTATAGGGCGTACACACGGTCGGACTTTGTTCGGACATTCTGACAAAAAAATCCTAGGATTTTTTCCGACGGATGTTGGCTCAAACTTGTCTTGCATACACACGGTCACACAAAGTTGTCGGAAAATCCAATTGTTCTAAACGCGGTGACGTAAAACACGTACGTCGGGACTATAAACGGGGCAGTGGCCAATAGCTTTCATCTCTTTATTTATTCTGAGCATGCGTGGCACTTTGTCCGTCGGATTTGTGTACACACGATTGGAATTTCCGACAACGGATTTTGATGTCGGAAAATTTTATCTCCTGCTCTCCAACTTTGTGTGTCAGAAAATCCGATGGAAAATGTCCGATAGAGCCCACACACGGTCGGAATTTCCGACAACACGCTCCGATTTTCCATCGGAAAATCCGACCGTGTGTACGGGGCATTAGAGTGTTGGTTAGGGATGGCAAATTCACATCAGGATACCAGGGAGATCTCCAATGCTCATGACAATCAAGCGTGGATCGTAGTGCCCAAAGCGTCATAAAGGAAGGGGATGCACGCTGGCAAGGTTTTCTGGTTCTGGGATCTCAGTGCTGTATGATGTTTGCATGTTATAATCTTGATGCAGGCAGCAATATCAATACAGAGAGGACCTCAGGGTAGAAGATGACATTAAACAGCTACGGGTTCCTTTCATTTTAACCTCCCTGACGGTTTTCCCGAGTGTGGCTCGGGGGTTAAATTTCTGCACCATTAGCGGTAACCCCGAGCCACACTCGGGATCGCATTGCAGGATACTGGTGCGGTGTTACTTACCTTGTCCCCAGGATCCTGCGATGTCCCCCTGTGGTGTCTGTGGGCTCCGTCCTCCTCCGAAGCCTCTCTGTGCCAGGCTCCGTTCCCTGCGAGCGTCGCGATGCATGGGGGCGGAGCCTGGCGGCAAATTAAAAAAAAAAAAAAATCATAACACATACAGTACTGTAAATTTACAGATTACATTCCTGTATGAAATCATTTCACATTCCTTTTGTCCCCATTGCTTTGGCCCATGCCCTGCCTGCAGTTTTATATTATATATACTGTTCTTTCTGCCTGGAAACTGGAGATTGTCCATAGCAACCAAAAAGGGTCTCTTTACGTCAAAAGTGGCTTTAGACCAGCTAGAAAACAGCGATAATAAATTAGAACACTTGCAGAATTGAGTGATAGTGAATCGTGGGGAAAATTATTTTATTATATATATTTTTTTTTAATTATTTATATTTATTTATTATATTATAATTTATGTTTTTGTGTTTCAAACTTCATCATACCCGGGATATCTACTAGACGCTTGGTGGACAGATTTAAGTGTGTTTTTGTTAAGACCTACAATATAAAAGGACAAATTTCCATGCAAAATAATTGTACCGCTTTCAGTACCTAAAATCCGAAATAATCATACCGCCAGGGAGGTTAAGAAAGAATTATTTTAGGGTTAGGGTGAAGGTTTCAATTGTGCAGGATTACTATCATGGTTCATTTTCACGTGTGGAAACCCTTGCCACCCAGGGCTGGTGCAAGGATTTTTGTCTACTTAGGTAAAGGTGCATTCACAGCCGCTTGTATCACTTCCACAGGAAAGCCGACAGTCGACTTTACTAAAGTACACATGTCTGCAGCACTGTAAAAATTAAAATCCCCATCAAGTAGCTGGGGATTCAACATCCCCCCGCCCCCCCCATGCTGGCACCTTAAGACGGCTGCTTAAGCCACCTTATGGTAGCGTCCGCCTTGTTGCCACCCCTCTTAAAGCCATCTGTGGTGGATTGCTTTTCAGAAGCAAGCATTTGACAGGCAGAAAAAATGAAAATGCTGACTCACCATGCTGCAACAGTATGTATTGCAAGTGGTTACATGGTGGTTGAGGCGCAACCCCATTTACTTAAATGGTTTGTGTTTGACTGCAATAACGCTTGCCAAATGCTACATGTTATTTATTGTATGCCATGGCCATGGCATGTGTGCAGCCCTTGGCTTCTGCATGCCCTTGTTTAGTGGGCAGTCAGGGGGTAGAAAAACCACATCTAAGCCCGGGTTCACACTGCCCGTGACTTCCGCGCAACTTTGAAGTCGGACCCCAGCGTGACTTTGGCACGACTTGCATGCAACTTCTTTATTAGAAGTCAATGCAAGTCATACCAAAGTCAGACCAAAAGTAGTGCAGGAACCTTTTTCTGAATCAGAGCGACTCAAGTCGCATGGATTAGAACAGTCCGTTGCACAGAATGGGGTCCAACTGGGGTCTGACTTCTGATGCGACAAGTGCTCCAAAGTCAGAGCAGTTGTCACATCTCTTGATTTTACAGCACCCTGTCTGCACATCCGAACAAGTCCTTAGTGTGGCCTTGAAGAAAGGAATCATTCTTCACAGCGCCCATACAGTTCCACGGTTCTGGTGCTGGAAAACTATGTACTATGCATTTGAGGATGGGCCTGTCACTCTACGTGAGACATCTGCTTATCTATTGATGACTTTAGGTGACCTTATAAGGATACTTCATAAAAATATCCCTTTATGTATGTACAGTGATACCTCGATTTGCGAGTAATATACATTGCGGTATATGAGCGTTTCGCATGATGAGCTATTTTTAAAAAACAATCCTGACTTGATTTGCGAGCACTGTCTCGCAAGACGAGCAGGACTCAAGCTGCTGGTGTATGTATTACCATATGTGGCTAGAGGTTCGGGGACGCTGGAGAACTCAGAGACGCTCGGAGACACTCCCAGCTGGGTGGGGCGGGCGTAACGTGCGTCGGAGCACCCAAAAGTGTCAACAATTCCTGAGTGTCTCCGAGTGTCTCCAAGCATCCCCGAGCGTCACCAGCGCCCCCGCACCTCTGGCCACATACAGTACTGCATACACCAGCAGTGGTTGTGGAACGAGTTTTCATTATTTCTTATGGGGAAACTCACTTTGATATAAGAGTGCTTTGGATTATAAGCATGCTTCTGGAACAAATTATGCTCGTAATCCAAGGTATTACTGTACAGCCAAATATTTTGAGTTTTGGAAAGAGTAGAAAATAGTTAGGAATTTGCAAGTATTTTAATGTCTGTGTTCTGTCCGAAAGACTATCCTTAATGTGGAACTTCACTCTCCCAATCAACATTGATTATTCTTAATCCTCGTGCTGCTAGCATTAGTAAATAGACAGGAAAGTACTGTATATCATATTTACTTGTTTTAAACTTTTTTTTTTTATTACATTTCTGCAGTTACTTCCTGGTTTACTCTGTAAATGATGTCATACATCCCAGGAGTCTTTAGGAGGGGAGGAGAGGAGGAGGGGGTTTTCTCAGCTAAGAACACGCTCCCGCAGGCATGCTTGAGCTAAGGGCAGATGGATTCCAGGAAGTAAATGCTAAATTAATCATTTGCCCTTACTCAAGATGGCCATAGCCAGAAATGCTAGGGGGTGTTTTTAAAAGTTATTTCTCAACAAAATAAAGTGTGGATGGATGGGAATGTTTGCATCGAATATTAAAAATTAATGAAATTGTGTTTTTGGTTTGTGGTGATCAGAGGCAGTGAAGATCTGCTTTAACTTCCTGTTCCATAGACACAGAAAGAAGTAGGAGGAGATCCCTAAAAAGAAAGGGGGATGTCCTTTTTTTATTTGTTACCCAATCATTGGAAGTTTTCCCCTCATATCTTATTCCTGTAAAAACTACAAAAATATTGGATTTCCTATCAATTTCTATGTCACAGGAAATTTTTTCTAGGACCAGGTTAAATCTTCCCAGTGCCGAGACAGATAGCAAAAAAAAAAAAACGACAGAAGTTATTTTCCTACTCTACTAAAATTAAAAATAAATTTGCTTTTACATACACTTCATTTCTGACTAAATAGTGGTAATTAGTATTCATATTTCTGCCAATGGAAAGGAGAAGGGAAGCTGTGGGAAGATTTAGCTGATGCCACTTTACCTTGGAGAAAACAATAGCTATTTATTGAGAGTTACACATTACTTTATAGCTTATTAACATGTGGGTTTTTCCTCCGATACGAATAGATAATACGAATATCGCTCATGACGTCACCACGTACGCTATAACCAGGAAGTGAATAGTTAGAATCCCGGGATCAGAGTTTTTATGTTGATAAGCGCTTGATGTGAGTGACTAGTATTTTTTTAATACATTTTTTTTACAGTTTTACACTATGTTGGTGTTCTTGGTTCTCTTTGTATGTTTTGGCAGAATACTCTTCTTTATGGGACGAGGTGTTCTTGTGACCATATGTGGAGACCTGGAGGCGCCTCATATTTCCATACAGATGACATACCGATATTCTTGGAAAAGAAGACATACAGATACACAAGCATGTGTGACTTTTTTATGTATACTCTACCTTCTCCGGTATGAGTCCTTTAGATTTAAGGTTGTGGAACACCTAGGTGTTTTTGGACAGTCTCCACAGACTCTCCCCCGGAGCATTGGACACGCATAGCTTCAAGGCAAGCGGAGCGTGGTCGGATATGCCACATGGAAGAAAAGTGATGTCCCGAACCCTGGGCAGGACAGACACCCCCGCATAGGCAAGGTCTATACGTGAGAGGGTTTTGTGTGAGGCTGAATGACATGTGTAGGCCCGCCAAAAAGGGTGACGCCACCTCCACACGTCATTCAAATTGGATGCCTTGGCCCAAGAGAGCAGCTCCGAAGGTGAGCCCGCTCCGGGTGAGAGCCTGTCCATCGCAGGATCCGGGACCAGGTTAAAATTCCCCAGTACTAACACATTATCTGTGCCAAAGGCAGCAATTTTAGAGATAAGCTGGTTAAGTATTCTTGTAGAGGCTGGGGGGATTAAGTATAATCCCACCATCACCAGTTCCAATCTGTCCACCATGGCATGCAATACAACATACCAACCATCCGGGTCGAGCTCCAATGCCATCAGCCTAAACGGTAAGGATTTATGTACTAGGATACTGACCCCCTGGAATAGTTGGTATACGTGGAGTGGTATTGGTGTCCCACCCAGGGTCGCCTAAGACTCAGAAGTTTGCCCCCCGTCAGGTGAGTCTCTTGTAGTAAACAAATTTGGGGATGGTATCTTTTAAGAAACTGAAACACCAGGGACCTTTTAACAGAGGAGTTCAAATCCCTGGTGTTCCATTAAATTATGGTACAATCAGCCATCCATGCCTGGTATCACATTTTCTATCCGTAGACCACCAGTCAAGAACAGATGCAAGGTCTGGACCCCCAAAAAGGTCAAATAGTGGCATCTTGCATATCTTGAGTCAAACATGAGTGCATCGCTTGTGAAAAAACAGTATAAAAACAGGTTATAACAAAATATTCCCAACCAAGCCCCCCACCTCCCACCCCGCCAACCCCAACCCCGGGGAGGCTCAGGATCCCAAACCCTCTGCCCCCTCTGGAAGGCCCAACACTTGCAGGTTGTTTCTTCTGTTGCGATTTTCAGCGTCTTCGGCCCTGGCCTCCAGCACTTTAACTTTGGTTTGCAGCATATGTAAATCAGCTCCCTGGTCATGTACCATGTCTTCATTATGGGAGACCCTCTGCTCCACCTCATGCATGCGGCCTCGCAGGGTATCAAAATCCTTCCTGATAAATTCCACATGGGTCTGTATGTGATCCACCTTTTCTGTCAGGGAGATTATGGCCTGCATCACTGCCTTAAAATCCACCGCCGGGTCTGGGAGCCGCTCCGGTTCGTTCGGTCCGCTGGCCTGGTTCTCCGTCTGGGCAGGAGATTTAGGCGAGGCCACGGCTTCGGCCTAGTCCTCGATGTTCGGCGGCTCAGCCTTTTTGCGGGATTTCTGCTGGAATTTCCTCCTGTGCATACCCCAGAGGTGTCTCAGGAGTTAGGGGTGCGCAGGAGGGTTGTTTTTTAGGCCGCTGCACCCCAGAAAAGGAGGATTTAGAGCCGATCTGTGGGAGCTCAGACTTCACATATCTGCTCCCTTTGCTATCCCGGACACGCCACTACCCAGGAGTTTTTGAGCTTCAAGTAATCATGATGTATCACAGTACTATTTACGCTTTGGGACTACATTCCACATCTTTGGGGATATTATTCCTATTACTTGTATACTAAAATTTGCATGTTTGATTTTATGGTATTTGTTATTCGCAGGGCATTTTGGACCGCTTGTCAAACTCGCCCATTGAGATCAGTGTGGAAGCTGACAGTCTCATAGAGTCATGCAGACAGTGTAGGCATCATGGCCAGACAGGGAAAGCCAAAGGGCTGGATGTGGCCCTGGGGCCGCAATTTGCCCAGGTCTGGTGTAGACAGGTGTGTGCTGCAGTATATTCATCAACCTGAAGGCGGCACTGTGCTCTTTCTTCAAGTTGGCAGGTGACCATTGAGGAATGATTTTGTCCTTGGAATGGGCACCAGGCTGCCATCTTGGGGAAGACGCCATATCTTATTGGATTCTGAAATCTTGTAAGATTTGGGCAGCCACAAAGTTATATAAATAAGAGACCACGGGTTGCAGGAAAGAAATTTGCTCCATTCAACCAACAACACAGGCAGTGTCTCTCCTGCAGAGCCAATGTCTTCTCCCAGCAGGGGGGAGGGGGTGCAGGGGAAGCTGTCCTGGTCAGGACAAGATGATGATTATTGCTAGCAGCTATACCAGCTGCTAGTGATAATCGTCAGGAGAAACCGGCAGGCTGGTTGTACCCAAATTGATCAATCAACTTGGTACATCCAGCCTGTCCATTCATGACTTGAATCTCAGCTGGTTCCTGCTAAATCATCCGAGATTCGAACCAAATATGGCCTGCTTTAGGGAGAGAGTAGGAATAATATCAAGGTATCTGTCGAGGAGGGAAAGAGAAGGTTTCCCTTTACAGGGTATCTCCATTGTCAGCTTCCTGGAACAGTCTCCCACAGGCAGCCAGATATCTGCAGGGACATTTGGGGATCGCAGCGTGACCAAGCAATATGATAGCCCTCCATGGGAAGTGCTCCTCTGGCATTCCATGACATGTACAGTGCCTTGAAAAAGTATTCATACCCCTTGAAATTTTTCACATTTTGTCATGTTACAACTAAAAACGTAAATGTATTTTATTGGGATTTTATGTGATAGACCAACACAAAGTGGCACATAATTGTGAAGTAGAAGGAAAATTATAAATGATTTTCAATTTTTTTTACAATAAATATCTGTAAAGTGTGGTGTGCATTTGTATTCAGCCCCCCTCAATACTTTGTAGAACCCCCTTTCACTGCAATTACAGCTGCAAGTCTTTTGGGGGATGTCTCTACCAGCTTTGCACATCTAGAGAGTGAAATTTTGGCCCATTCCTCTTTGCAAAATAACTCAAGCTTTGTCAGACTGGATAGAGAGTGTCTGTGAACAGCAATTTTCAAGTCTTGCCACAGATTCTCAATTGAAATTGATGGGCCTCTTGGCTGCTTCTCTGATTAATGCTCTCCTTGCCCGGCCTGTCAGTTTAGGTGGACGGCCATATCTATGTAGGGTTGCAGTTGTGCAATACTCTTTCTATTTTTGGATAATGGATTGAACAACCATGAGATGTTCAAAGCTTGGGATTTTTTTTATAACCTAACCCTGCTTTAAACTTCTTCTCCACAACTTTATCCCTGACCTGTCTTGTGTTTCCCTTGGCCTTCCTGATTCTGTTTGTTCACCAAGGTTATCTAACAAACCTCTGAGGGCTTCACAGAACAGCTGTATTTATACTGAGAATAAATTACACACAGGTGGACTCTATTTACTATTAGGGAACTTCTAAAAGCAATTGGTTCCACTAGATCAGTGGTTCTCAACTCCTGTCCTCAGGACCCACTAACAGGCCAGGTTTGCAAGATAACTGAAATACATCACAGGTGATATCATTTGCTGCTCAGTGATTGCAGTATTCTAGTCTGCATCTCCCCAAGGTAATACATAAAACCTGGCCTGTTAGTGGGTCCTGAGGACAGGAGTTGAGAACCACTGTACTAGATTTTAGTTAGGGGTATCAAAGTAAAGGGGGTTGAATTCAAATGCAGGCCACACTTTTCAGATATTTATTTGAAAACCATTTATCATTTTCCTTGCACGTCACAATTATGTGTTGATCTATGACATAAAATCCCAATAAAATCCATTTACGTTTATGGTTGTAACATGACAAAATGTGAAAACTTTCAAGGGGTATGAAGGCTTCAAGGCTTTTTCAAGGCACTGTAAGTGTCTGGAATGTTACTGTTGCAAAGTGACTTGTGGATACACCTGATATATTATTATTGTAAAGTGGCTTGTGGATAAACAGTGCCATCTTCTTCCTGAATAAATGTATAACCTGCAACATTTATAATACTATTGCTGTAAACTGCCTTATTTATATTTTCTATTTCTACAATATAAACTCTATTTACATTAGAGATTAGAAGAACACTAAGTCACTGCTGGGAGGGGGAGCAGGGAAACTGCCTTGGAGAACCATTTGGATAACTTCAGTGATTCTGCTGTGATCTTTGAGGATGAATTGGTCCACAGCTACAGAGGTCAGTGAGGGCTTGTTAAAGCTCATTTACTGCCTATTTAATGCCTTTTAAGAATATGTACATACTTAAAAGCTATATCCTGGCTACCTGTTCACTTTAACCACTTCAGCCCGGAAGGATTTACCCCCTTCTTGACCAGAGCATTTTTTGTGATACGGCACTGCCTCACTTTAACTGACATTTGCGCGGTCATGCGATGTTGCACCCAAACAAAATTGACGTCCTTTTTCCCCCCCACAAATAGAGCTTTCTTTTGGTGGTATTTGATCACCTCTGCGGTTTTTATTTTTTGCGCTATAAATGACAATTTTGGAAAAAAAGCAATATTTTTTACTTTTTGCTATAATAAATATCCCCAAAAAATATATAAAAAAAATTATTTCTTCCTCAGTTTGGCCAATATGTATTCTTCTACATGTTTTTTGTGAAAAAAGCGCAATATATTGATTGGTTTGTGCAAAAGTTATAGCGTTTACAAAATAGGGGATAGATTTATGGCATTTTATTTATTTTTTTTATTAGTAATGGCGGCGATCTGCGGTTTTTATCGTGACTGCGACATTGCAGCAGACAGATCGGACACTGTTGACACTATTTTGGGACCATTGTCATTTATACTGCGATCAGTGCTAAAAAAATGCACTGATTACTGTGTAAATGACACTGGCAGGGAAGGGGTTAACCACTAGGGGGCGATCAAGGGGTTAACTGTGTTCCCTCAGTGTGTTCTAAATGTAGGGGGGATGGGCTCACTAGAACATGACAGAGATTACTGCTCCGGATGACAGGGAACAGTAGATCCCTGTCATGTTGCTAGGCAGAACAGGCAAATGCCTTGTTTACATAGCCATCTCCCTGTTCTGCGTCGCCGTGTCACGATCGTGGGCCACCAGCGGACATCGAGTCCGCGGTACCCACGGGCACGATCACGCAGCGTGGCATGTGCACACTAGCCTGCAATTTAAAGGGGACCTACAGGTACGTCCATTTGCGCAGCTGTCATTGTGTCGACGTATATCGTCGTACGCTGGATGGCAAGCGGTTAAGCTAGCTCTGAGAAATCTGGGTGGCATACACTTGTCTTCGATTGCAATGGGAAGAAACAACACATGGTCAGGTTGTTCAGAGATTTTAATACATGTATCCCATAAGCCCCCACTGACCATCAATGTACTACTTCAGCCACCACTAATCATCAATGTATCTCTCAGGCCCCTACATTATGTATGAGAGGATAACGTGTTTATGCAGTCGGCAGTAAGTTTCACATTCCCTTTCAAATACTGTGAGTGGTCAGAAACAATTGCGCACTAGTGGTGAGGACCTGAAAAAGCATAAAAGTTGCTCTGTGCTCTAGAATCCCAGGCACTCTACTGTCAATTGTTCCAGTGCAGGCCAATGTCAGGTATATGATGTCTATTGTTATCTTAGTTGCCAGCTTTTAGGTGTGTACAAAATAAAATAAACCTTACTATGTTTAGATGGGGCGTTTCAGGCATTCTGCTTATACACACACATGTAAATCTATAAAATGTAATTTATTAGACACACGATAAAATAACATAGAAGACAATAAAAACAATATGTCAGGCAATGGTAATGATCAGAGCATGTTGGGTACAATTCTCTTCACGCCCAACACATTAATAGACTATATTTCCTCCTAAGGGGAATGAGAATTTTTAATGCACCCAAGCGATCATGGTAAACATTGTAATATGGCCAACACCATTGCTGTGCTGAAAATCCATCCGGCAACCCCCCCCCCCCCCCAAGTTGTCACTCCTTTTATATGGGTATTGCTTGGGATAGTACAAGATTTCCTTGAAATGATGACCAACCCACACTTCCAATAATGGCACAATCCCAAAGAGCCCAGTGAGTGGTTGGGACAATCAACATGGAAGAAATTACTCAGATCACCATCAAGCTCAAAGTCCACAATGCACAGAAAATGTTTCTATGCAATGGAAAATGTATTATATTTCAAGCCTTAAAAAGTACTGCAAAAAGTTTATGTGGAAAAATGATGCAGTCCATCACTAATGTTAAGGCTGGGTTCACACTGGTGCGACACGACAGCCGTCCTACTTTGGATCCGACTTTGCCCTGCGACATGAAGCCGGCATGTGTCCGACTTTCAATGAACGGGGATCCGACTTGGATCCCCGCCTATGCCCGGCACTGTGTTTGGTATGAATCTTTAGGGGGAACTCCGCGCCAAATTTTAAGTAAAAATCCGACATGGGTCCCCCCTCCAAGAGCATACCAGGCCCTTGGGTCTGGTATGGACCTTGAGGGGAACCCCCTACGCCGAAAAAACGGCGTGGGGGGTCCCCCCCAATCCATACCAGACCCTTATCCGAGCACGCAGCCCGGCCGGACAGGAATGGGGACGAGCGAGCGCCCCCCCCCCTCCTGAACCGTACCAGGCCGCATGCCCTCAACATGGGGGGTTGTTGCCTTGGGGGAGGGGGGCGCGCTGCGGCCCCCCCCACCCCAAAGCACCTTGTCCCCATGTTGATGAGGACAAGGGCCTCTTCCCGACAACCCTGGCCGTTGGTTGTCGGGGTCTGCGGGCGGGGGGCTTATCGGAATCCGGGAGCCCCCTTTAATAAGGGGGCCCCCAGATCCCGGCCCCCCACCCTATGTGAATTGAGTATGGGGTACATAGTACCCCTACCCATTCACCTAGGAAAAAAGTGTCAATTTAAAAAAAAACACTACACAGATTTTTAAAGCATTTTATTAGACAGCTCCGGGGGTCTTCTTCCGACTTCGGGGGTCTCTCCGGTTCTTCTCCACGCTCTCCGGATCTTCTGCCGGGCTCCTCCGCTCTCTTCTGCTCTTTTGCCGCTCTTTTGCTAAAGCGGAGGAGCCTGGTCTTCAATCTTCTGCCTTCTGCCCTCTTCTCCTGATGTTGACACGACGCTCTCTGGGGCTAGAATGCTCTCTGTGCGCTCTGCTCTGATTTATATAGGCGGTGACCCCGCCCCCTTAAGCCGTCACAGTCCCTGGGCATGCTGGGACTATGACGGCATAAGGGGGCGTGGTCATCGGGTGATGACCACGCCCCCTAAAACGTCACAGTCCCAGCATGCCCAGGGACTGTGACGGCTTAAGGGGGCGGGGTCACCGCCTATATAAGTCAGAGCAGAGCGCACAGAGAGCATTCTAGCCCCAGAGAGCGTCGTGTCAACATCAGGAGAAGAGGGCAGAAGGCAGAAGGCAGAAGATTGAAGACCAGGCTCCTCCGCTTTAGCAAAAGAGCGGCAAAAGAGCAGAAGAGAGCGGAGGAGCCCGGCAGAAGATCCGGAGAGCGCGGAGAAGAACCGGAGAGACCCCCGAAGAGAAGAAGGCAGCAGACCGGGCTCCTCCTCTTTAGCAAAAGAGCGGCAAAAGAGCAGAAGAGAGAGGAGGAGCCCGGCAGAAGACCCGGAGAGCGTGGAGAAGAACCGGAGAGACCCCCGAAGTCGGAAGAAGACCCCCGGAGCTGTCTAATAAAATACTTTAAAAATCTGTGTAGTGTTTTTTTTTAAATTGACACTTTTTCTCTAGGTGAATGGGTAGGGGTACGATGTACCCCATACTCATTCACATAGGGTGGGGGGCCGGGATCTGGGGGCCCCCTTATTAAAGGGGGCTCCCGGATTCCGATAAGCCCCCCGCCCGCAGACCCCGACAACCAACGGCCAGGGTTGTCGGGAAGAGGCCCTTGTCCTCATCAACATGGGGATAAGGTGCTTTGGGGTGGGGGGGCCACACTGTGCCCCCCATGCCCCAAAGCACCCCCCCATGTTGAGGGCATGCGGCCTGGTACGGTCCAGGAGGGGGGGGGGCCGCCAGCTCGTCCCCACCCCCATTCCTGTCCGGCCGGGCTGCGTGCTCGGATAAGGGTCTGGTATGGATTGGGGGGACCCCCGCACGCCGCTTTTTCGGCGTAGGGGGTTCCCCTCAAGGTCCATACCAGACCCAAGGGCCTGGTATAATCTTGGAGGGGGAACCCATGCCGGATTTTTATTTAAAATCTGGCGCGGAGTTCCCCCTCAAGATCATCTGAGCACAAGTCGCGTGCCGAAGTCGGATCATGCGAGACGGCAATCCGACTTTGATCCGACTTCAATGATAGTCAATAGGCTGAAGTAGGATCAAAGTCGGACCAAAGTAGTACAGGGAGCATTTCTAAAGTCGGAACGACTTGTGTCGGACCAGTTAGGACGGCTCCCATAGGGAAACATTACATTTCACACGTCATGCGACATGAGCTCCCAATGTCGGAGCGTTTGTCGGACCAGTGTGAACCCAGCCTTAAGCTAAACTCCAAGCAGATAAAAAAGACACATATTAATATGACTCTGTATTTATTCAAACAATTATTTTATAATTGCAAGCAGAGTATGTTCCCGGATGTGACCTGGTGTCAGCCTCTTGTAGTTTTTGTACAGTAGAGCTGGAGTGTTAACGAAAGAAGCAGCACAAGGAGCCAATCAGCTTATACACAGACAAGCAGTATGCTGATAGGAGTAAAAAGCAGAGTGACAGAGAGATGAGCTTATTACTGTGCTGCTTTTTTCACTGTCCAGTCCTAGGCTGGAGCAGGTCCAGGACAACCTGGGCTTGGAGGAAGTGGGTTGAATGATGCTGCCCATAAGACTGAGGATATCGAACAGCATAAAAAATACTAGAGGAGCAAATCTCAGGATTGAAGGTAATTATTGGAGCAAAATGTTGTTTTGTCATATTATTTTTATAGGCTATTGATAGTTTCATAGTTGGTAAGGTTGAATAAAGACACTAGGTATATGTGTGTCAATGTCGATAATCATTTTTCATATCCCTGTATGTTGTATTCACTAAGATGCACATCCAAGAGTCTTTTAAAACCATCAATACTTTCCGCTGTCACCGTCAATTGTGGAAGAGAGTTCCACAGCTTTATCACCCTGACAGTGAAAAAAAACCCTACACAGCTTAAGGTTAAACTCCTCCAATCTCATTGTGTGGCCCCGTGTCTTTTTACACTCCCTGAGACTGAATAGTTTCCTACCTATGCTGGGATCACCATTGAGGTATTTGTATATCGCTATCATATTTCCTCTCAAGCCTTCCTTCTCCAGGGAGAATATGTTTAGTGCTTGTAGTCGTACCTCTTAATTGAGGCACTATTAATTTTATTGCCCTTCTCTGGACTCTTTCCAGTTCCAGCACATCCTTCCTGAGGATTGGTGACCCGAACTGGACGGAATACTCCAGATGTGGCCTAACCAGAGTCTTGTAAGGTGGCAGAATTATAGTTTTATCTCTGGAGTAAATTCCCTTTTTTATGAATGCTCATAGTCTGCTGGCTTTGCTTGCTACAGCTTGACATTGCATGCTATTGCCCAGACTGTCTTCTACCAGGACCCCCAGATTTTTCTCCATCCTGGATTCTCCCAGAGGTTCCCCCCCTAGTGAGTTATTTGCATTTATATTTTTAGCCCCCAAGTGCATTACTTTACGTTTTTCAACATTAAACCTCATTTGCCATGTAGTTGCCCACCTCATTTTTTTATTCAGGTATTCTTGTAAAGTTTCTAGATCCTGATGTGAAGTTCTTGCCCTACTTATTTTTGTGTCGTACCCCACTTACCACTCCAGACCATTCTGAGTACACGTTATTTATCACCACCCTTTGGACACGCCCCTGTAACCAGTTTTCTATCCATGCCTACAGACCTCAGTTTGTAGATTAAGCGTTTGTGGGGAACTGTATCGAATGCTTTTTGCAAAATCCAGATACACCACTGGCCTTCTTTTATCCAGATGGCACCTCACTTCTTCATAGAATGTTAGTAGGTTGGCTTGGCAAGAACGACCTGCCATAAACCAACGCTGATTACTAATAATGATACTGTTTTCATCAGTAAATTCTTGGATATAGTGCCTTATCATCCCCTCCAATAGTTTACATACTATCCATGTTAGACTGACAGGCCTGTAGTTTGCAGGAATATATCTCTGCCCTTTTTTGAATATTGGTACCACGTGGGCTTTTCGGCAATCAGCTGGTACCATTCCCGTCAGTATGCTGTCCATAAAGGTTATGAATAATGGTCTTGCTATAACCTGACTGAGTTCTTTGAGGACTCTTGAAGTTCAAGCCATCTGGTCCTGGGGATTTATTTGTGTTAAGCTTTTCTATTATTTTCTGAACACCGGCTTCTGTTAGCCACAAGGTTTCATCCTGTGATGTGTTACTAAAAATACAGTAGTGGTTGTTATACCCCTTCTTTGCCTGTGTAAAGAAAAAGAAGAGTGGAAAAGAATGTATTCAGTACAATTGCCTTCTCCTTGTCATTTGTAACCAACTTCCCTTCATCATCCTTTATGTGGCCAATATGCTCTCACCTCGCTTTTTTTACTGTTAATATAATATATTTAAAAAATGTATTGTGATTTTTTTTGCTCTCCTCCGCTATGTGTCTCTCATAGTCTTTTTTAGCCACCCTAATTGCATTCTTACACTTCTTATTGCATTCCTTGTAATGTTGGAATGCTGACAATGACCCCTCCGCTTTATATTTTTTAAAATTTACATTTTTTTCTCTTTAATATGACTTTTTACCTTAAGGTTTAGTCACCCAGATTTAACCTTCGCTCTTCTATATTTATTGCCCATTGGAATGAACATTATTTAATATGTTCCTCAAGCACTCCCATTTTTTCTCCGTGTTCAATGTTTCTAGAATTTGGTCCCATTTAATGTCTTGTAGTATTGAGCGCAGTTTAGAAAAGTTGGCTAGTTTGAAATTTAGTGTTCTTGTACTGCCCTCATGCCACCTTTTCCAATGATTTATGCTGAATGTAATCATCCTGTGATTCGAAATCCCAAGTTGTCCCATATTTCCACATCTGTGATCAGATCTGCATCGTTTGTAATTAATAGATCCAGCAATGCATCATTTCTAGTCGAGGAATCCCCCAATTGGGACATGAAGTTGTCATGTAAGACATTTAATAAATGACAGGCCTTTAATGAATGAGCTGTTCCTTATGATGACATTTCCCTGCCTCGCTGCCATTTCTTTTTTTTCCATAAACCTTTTTATTGAAGATAAAAAGATATGTTTTTACATATAAAACATTATACAGCATTGTACATTAAAGGTCCATGGCATGTGAGTGTGCTGTGGACCACCGTTGGCTTGCAAGCCAAGGAGTATATCAAAAGACAATAATACAGTAAATCCAGGGATTTATATGAGTAAAATTTCTATCAAGCAAGAAAACTCAAAACTCATTTGTATCGCTGTGCAAATTTCTCTAAATCCCACCATGCATGGTTCATAGGGTTTGTTATATTTCTTATGCAAGGGTATAGTAAACAAGAAACCAGAAAATAGAAGTAGAAGGAAAGAGGGGGTGACAAAAAAGGGGGGGACGGGGAAAAAAGGCAAAGGGACCCGAGGGGGAGGAAGTGAGAAGAGGGTTGTATTGGGCCTGCTCCCCCCTTCCCACCTGCCGACTAAGTTTGGGCTGTCGCCATCTATGTGACAATCCACTATTTAAGAATCATAGGATTGAAAACACTCAGTATTTTTAAAGGGGTTATAATGGTCCGTGTCACCGCCCCCCCAGCCCCCCCCCCGTTTTAATTAATTCCTATTCTAACTCGAACTTGACCTGGCGGGGACGCGCTGTCTCTCTGCCCGGGGTTCTCAGCTCTTGATTGGATAGATTGATAGCAGTGCAGCCATTGACTCCCGCTGCTGTCAATCAAAGCCAATGACGTGGGCGCCAGGGGATGGGGCCGAGTCCTGCATTCGAATGCTGGACTCAAGAGCATGCCCGCAAGGTAACCCCCTCGGGGAAGCTCTTCTCCAAGGGGGTTACCAGATGTGGGGAGGAGTTGCGAGAGCTGCCGGGGGACCCCAGAAGAGCAGGTTCGGAGCCACTCTGTGCAAAATGAGCTGTACAGTGGAGGTAAGTATGATATGTTTGTTATTTTAAAAAATAATACCCGTATAAAGTGGGTCTGTGATAGGAGGTCCAACTCCTCTTCCTCCTTCAGGTTAAGGAGCCTGTAACATACCCCTACTATTAATTTCCCACTTGCTTCTTCCTTTTGAAGTTCCACCCACACGGATCTCACCCCCCCTTTGCCCTATTTATGATGTTATTCCTCTCTCCAACCCTTAAATTATTCTTGACATATAGGCACACCCCTCCCCCTTAGTCTTAGGACTAAAATGGCATTTTAGTTTTAGTCCCATTTTAGTCTTCTGCAATTGTTTTAGTCGTATTCAGTTGAATAAATCTCCAGGACATTTTAGTCGACTAAAATGTCCGATATATATATATATATTTTTTTTTAACAGAAGAAAATGTCCTACATTTTAGTCGACTAAATTCTCCAGTACATTTTAGTCGACTAAAACTCATTTTAGTCATCTAAAATCAAATGGGTGTAGTTAAATTGTAATGCATTATTTAAGCATTTCTCTACAATTTTCAAACTCATTATATACTGCTGGAGGAAAAAACCGAATATGTTATTAATTATGGTATTGAGGTATGAACATGCACTACAGATCAGTGTTAATTTTAGTCTTTTGACTAAAATGGCATTTTAGTTTTAGTCGTACTTTAGTCATCTCAATTGTTTTAGTTTTAATCGTATTTTAGTCGACTAAAATGGTATTAAGTTAGTCAACTAAAATGTTTTAGTCGGTTTTAGTCGACGAAATTAACCTTGGTTTGCATGTTAACCTAATGCAATGCACATCACATAAGTGAAGAAAAATAAGGCATTACTTCTGTATCATTAGAGATCATCAGCCCAGAAAGCTGAACATTTGCAGTTTTAACAGTTTTGCTTTATTGGAAACAATGCAGCAGACAAACAGTGGATACTCACATCAGTTAAATAAAACATACAAATATACTATAACTATCTTAACAATGATTTCTTTGAATTTAATATATAACATTTTATTTATTATTATGTAAATGCTTTTAATTCATTCCTATTCTAACCCTTCTTATTGTCTTTCTTTTTCATAAAAGCCTTTTACTGGAAATCACTCAGAATGGGTTATATACGCTATTTGCCTATTTTGTTAAAGTGAAGCAACATCTTACAAGAAGAAATTATAGGAAGCTCCAAGAAGCATGATATTGTTGATGAAAAGCAATATGAATGTAAAATGTATGCTCTGGTAGGTTCCATGGTTTTTATGCTTTTTTTAATGAATTAAAATATGGTGGCAAAATTAAAAAAGGGGGGAGGAAAAGAGGGGGGGGGGAGAAAGCAGCATTGGAAAGATGTAAAAACAGGTGGAAATGGAAGAATGGACATATGGATTGGGTCTGAGGGAAGGCAGCAGACATTTACACCCAGAGTCAATACCAGAGTTATAAAGGGGCAAAAGGGACAACTGCCCTGGGCCCCCTGACAGAAGGGGCCCCCTCTATACAAATATAGCATAAAACAATATAAAAAATGTATATAAATGTATCTTGGTAAGTAATATTTTGCCTGCCATCCTCTGGAAAAGACTCTGGACTGGTATATTGTATCGTTTTTAAAAATACATTTTTGCAGCTCAAGCAAACCTCACATAGAGTTACTGTTGCCTTTCTATTATCTCAAACTAGTCTGTCCATTCTCCTCTGACATCAACAAGGCATTTTCCTCCACACAACTGCCGCTCACTGGATATTTTCACTTTTTCGGACCATTCTCTTGAAACCTTAGAGATGGTTGTGTGCGAAAATCCCAGCAGATCAGCAGTTTTTCAAATACTCAGACCAGCCTGCCTGGCGCCAAAAACCATGCCATGTTCAAAGTCACTTAAATCCCCTTTTCTCCCCATTCTAATGCTCGGTTTGAATTTCAGCAAATTGTCTTCACCACATCTAGGTGCCTAAATGCATTGAGTTGCTGCCATGTGATTGGCTGATTAGCAATTTGTGTTACCAAGCAATTGAACAGGTATACCTAATAAAGTGGTCGTTGAGTGTATATTTAGAATAGGATACTGCAAGTTCATATGAATACATTTCCCCCCATGAAGTATGCCAGTGTTTTCAGCTCATCATTTTACTCTGTTGAATATTAGAAATAATCACAGTAATATATGTATATTTTACTACATATTATACATAAATGCCTTTCATGTTATATGGTTTCCAACTTTTTGTCACATTTGTGCAGTTATTGGACAGAGTAAGATCCTTAATGGATGCATCAATAATAAATGTCATTCTGACAGTTACAATGTTTTCCACATGTGAATATTTTATATGATGCTTTTTTCTGCGTGCTCTTAAAAGGAAAAAGTAATGAATTCACATGGTAAAACCATCCTTCCAGACAGCCCCCAAGCTCTGTAACCTCTCCTTTGCTGGTCTATCCACAAATAGTTCTCAGTATTTGAGGACTGCAAGGAAACATTTATCAAGTTGGCTCTGCCAAGACTACGTTGATTTGGAAAGGTCCGAGCATATGAAATAGAAACCGTGGCCTTGTCGGTGCACAAAACACCTATTATTTCCCCACTGGAAGTCATTTCGGTGTCTGCTAAAGTTTTAAGATACAAATTGCAAGGAACAGAGATCAAACTATTAGCCGCTAAAGTCCTGTGCAAGCTGTCTGCAGGGCCTTCAATCCAGTTAAGCACAGGCAGCAGACTAAAAACGTCCGGATCAATTCCGAGCCAGGTTAATATTCAATCCATAATCACATTAATGACAATCTGTCCATAATTAGCTATTTGATAATCCCTAGAAGCATAGAAAAGACTTTTCAATTGGTCGGGGAGGGAGGCTTTGATGCTGTTTAAACCTCTGAAGTCAACCAACAAAGAAGACGCATAGACGGTACTGTACAGGCTAAGGTTTTACAGTAACAGCGTTCTGTTCCCAGACCGCAGGGGCAGGTATATTAATCAGCGAGCCTAGAAAATATTATTTTTTTCAAGGAAGATATAAGACCACTAATCCTCACGAGCCTAATCATGCTCCTGGTCCAATTAGTAAATTGCATTTCCTTATCTCAGAGTCGCTGGATGTAAGCTGTCAAAATCCCATATTGTAATAACAATCTGTTCATTAATAAGCTAATCGAGGGAAACAAAAGAGACCTGTCTCAGTGTTAGAAGATCAGGGAATCATCTAGAAAATCCAGATTTGTTTACACCATTTTAACGAGGGCTGGTTCGTTATGTATACAAATGCTTAGCAAAAAGAAGGGGTTTCACCATGTCAGATCGTTGTGTAGTTGCCACATCACTGGTATTCTGTTAAGAAAAAGGAATCCCCCCTTCATTGGGACTTTGTAGGCAACAAACACACATATAATTTCAGAAAATATAATTTATTAACTATACATAAAATCATTCGATCATGTAATGACCGGTATTAAAAGGACATAGAAAAATTGAATATACATAAAATCATTCGATCATGTAATGACCGGTATTAAAAGGACAAAGAAAAATACTACACAAGTATGCAAAACAGCACAGACAAAACAAAAAACAATTTACATGGTATGTATGACAAAAAAGATTGTTACTCTCCGGTATATAGTGATCCCCGGTACCCATTATACAAATGCTTTGTCAATGGATGAAGAGCGTCCAGAAATAAGAAGAACGTTTTCAGTCTTGTTTTTTTTTGTTTTTTGTTTTGTTTTTTGTGATATAAATAAAAAAAGACCGAAAATTTTGAAAAACAAAAACAAAAAAATATTTGTTAGTTTCTGCTAAAAAACATATCCAAAAAAATGTTAATAAAATCAAATTTCTTCCAAAATTTTGACTAAATTTTATTGTGCTACATCTCAATAAGTGTATATTGATTGGTTTGCGTGAAAGATATAGCATCTACAAACTATGGTACTGTATATATACACTGTAATTTTGTTTTCATACTACTAATGGCGGTAATGTGTGTATTATGTGCTGATTTTTTCTAACAGATCTCTTTTTTTCTTATCCATGCTTCTGCAGAGGAGGGCTGAAGGCAGCGCCGTACCAGTGTGCAGGGAACTGCAAGCAGGTGGTCCTTAAATGGTTAAATCATAACTAAAAGCAATTAAAGTATAAGTAAATAACTAACTTTTTTTTTTTTTGATTTTCAAAATTTTTGATTGAGTAAAGGCCCGTACACACGATAAAAAAATCAGATGGAAAAATTTGTACGACGAGCTGTCTGCCGATTTTTGCGTCGTTAGTATGGTGCTTTAGACAGCCGTTTTTGCTTTTTCATCAGAGACAAAAGCTGGATGTGCAAGCTATAAAATTTATGTTGGATGTGAACTCAACGTCCGATCTTCATTTCATTAGTACAGTTTTCGCACGAAAAAAAATTGTAAGAGCAAGACTACGCATGCTCAAAAACGAAAGAATACATACAAAACCATTCAACACATTACGTCACTTCTGAAAATTTTTGTATGTTGAGTAACCTCTTCACTTTCGACATGAGACTAACATGCCACAAAAAACGGATGTTCGGTCGTCCGAAAATCTGATCGCGTGTAGGAGGCTTTAGAGAGTTGTTCTTTTTTTTTTGTTTTTTTTTTGCTATTTGTTTCCCATTGGGGGAATTTTCTTTCACTTCCAGATTCATAACCAAAAAAGGAAGGGAAAGGAAGGGCCTCCAAAATGAGGGAATGCCTAGTTGTCACTAGGGTCACCAGAACTAGTGTCCCCATTGGAAGATTTCCTCTCTATTTCCTTTTCTATGGACAACCCAAATTTGGGGTTTTTCTTTCACTTTTACTATGGGTGATAATGGTAAACAGGACAAACAAAGAGGGTAAATTTCCCTAAAGGGGTCACAGACAGCAATAAAGTCCTGACAGGTATCCCTCTCCACTATTTCAAAAAGTAAGAAAAAAAGTTTTGCCTTTAGTTATACTTTAAATAAAACAATGAATAGATGATGAAAGAGAATGGAGTGGTGCCTTAAAGCAGAGTTCCACCCAAAAGTGTAACTTCTGCTCATTGTACTCCTCCCCCCCTCCATCGCCACATTTGACACCTTTCAGGGGGTAGGGGGGACAGGATACCCGTCTTTCACCGGTATCCTGTCCCCACTTCCGGGAGCCTCAGCCACGGATATTTGCGTCACCGCTCAGGCTTCCTCCTCCTCCTTCCCCGGCCGCCAGGCCAGTAGGAGAGAGGAGCGGAGGCACGTGCATGCGCAGTAGAGTTTCCAGCGTGAAGCCGCAAGGGTACACTGCCGGGTTCCCTTACCCGCAATGGAGAAGGCAGCACCCAACAGCTGATGGAAACATCAGCTGCGGTGCCAACATCGCTGGACTCCAGGACAGGTAAGTGTCAGATTATTAAAAGTCAGCAGTTGCAGTATGTGTAGCTGCTGGCTTTTAATTTTTGCAGCGGTGGGCGGACCTCCGCTTTAACTTCATATCCGTATGTAAAGACACAACTCTTTTTTTTTTGTTTTGTGCAGAATGTGGCAGATTTAGAACCCCAGTCATTTTAAAATTCTGTCTTTGTCCCTGTTTAGGAGATTTGCCCTCTCTATTTTCACTGGTGATCATTGGTACCGAAACAGAAAATTTAAATTCAATTCCAGATTTGATAGTTGTCACCAGAATAAGAGCTGAGGGTAAATCTTCCAATGGGGACACCTATTCTGGTGACAACTGTTTAGGATGAGAATGCTCCTCACTTTGCGGAGATTTTCTTTTTTTCTTCACTTCTTGTTGGGTCTATGGGACAGAGGTGAAGGGAAACTCCCCAATTGTTGCAGAGACAGCACAAAGTAAAAGGAGAGGGACATTAATCATTTTCTACTGTATCCAGAACTATTAAAAAAAACATTTGACAAAAAAAAATACCTAAAGCTGAACTTTGGGAAAGGTAAAAGTTCCACTATTCAGTGGGGCTACCCCCACACTGCAAGGGTTGCCTGCTTGTTTATCTGTAGAGGACCAAGTAAAGTAATTTTACATACCTGATTCTCTGCTCATTCAGGCGCCTTTGCTTTGCTAGTCTAGTCCCTGCAGCCTCTTCACCCCGTAACTCTGGTGGATGCCCTCTGATATCATCAAAACTGATGCAGGGACATAACCCTGCACTGGACGCGAGGGCAACAAGGGACAGTCCACTGCCAGACTGTAGGGGAGTGCCATTTCCCGGATGTAGCCTCAGTGCAAGAGAGGAGTTGGGTTTTAAGGTTTGGGAACAGGGACAAAATATAACTCTCTAATAGTTATACTACAAGTCTTATAATGTCCTTGCATCTAAGATTCATTCTTTGGAGAGGCACAGACTACTCATATCTGACATATAGTTATTCCATATAGTTACATTCTTCCCATATTCGTTGGTAAAGGCTCAGATATAAATCTGAAAATGTAGAGCAATTAAAATATGTTAACAGTATGGTTAAGAAATAGAGTCTGATTTACTACAGAAAATGAGAATCTTCAAATTGTGAATATGGAATTTTCTATTCACATGATTGGATAATTGGTAGTTGGCTTCAGCTCCTACTGCAGATTGCCTCTACGGTTAAAGGGCAGAAAAAGGCGAAACGCGTCTGAGGAGTTCTCAACAGGTAGAGAACAGGAGCTGAAGCCATCTTTCACCCATCTCATTCTCATTTATGCAACAAGAAGTCTGTGTCTGTGTGTAGACAACCACCATTTTCTTGAAGTCTACTAGAGCCTGACAAGACAATTCTATCTGTCTTGCACCAAGTCTATCCACATGCTGATTCGAATGGCACAGGTTTGGGAGGTTTGGGAGGCTTTTAAGTGGTACTATTTTCATTGTTTTGGGCTACAAATTGGATTCTGTCAATGTTATAACTTTTGACTAAAAATCTGAACATAAAGGATAAGACCAAGAGTCTAAACCAGCCTTTCTCAACACTTTACCCAAGATGAACCCTTTAAATATTTTTGAGGTTTCAGGAAACCCCTGCTAAAAAAATGATTGCATCTAAAGGTCACAGTACTTTAGAATGATCAGCAAGTTGTAAAACATTTTAAATGAATGAAAAAAAAATAGCGTAACTAGGTATGTGTTACATTGGGTTTGTCACCCCCCCCCCCCACGCACGACTTTTTTTTAACTGACAAAACGTGAAAAAGTTACCGACAGAGCACATTTGTTTGCTGACGATCTGAAATATGACAGACACTCTTATTATAAACAAAGAGAATCTATACTTAAATGGTATAAATAATATGTAAACTTTGACAACACCCATAACAAATAATCTGCCTGGCTTTAAAATGAAAAAGTCCAAACAGTGAGACAAAGGGGTTGATTTACTAAAGGCAAATAGACTGTGCATTTTGCAAACTGCAGTTGCTCCAGAGCTTAGTAAATGAGGAGAAGCTTTGCTGACTACCATCATCCAATTATGTGCAAGCAAAAATGCGTTTTTTTTTCCTTGCACGTAATTGGTTATTCTTTCCAAAGTGCAGTTTCACCTAGTTTACTAAGCTCTGGACAAACTGCACTTGCAAAGGGCATAGTCTGTCTTGTAAATCAACCCCAAAATATCAGCTTGATTAGGATATTGAAAGACCTGTGGCACCCTGGGATACAGCAGGAAATCAAGTTCAGTGGCGCTATTAGCGCGCCACTGAGAAAAAATGAGCTTGGGCAGATTTTGTATAGATTGGGAAGGGATTAAAGGGGGAGGTCTAAACAGAATCTGTACCTAGCCGCTGTATACACTGCACACAAATACCACAGTCCTTGTACCTACAAAATACTCCTAATTACTGTGCTACAAGTGACAGTCTCGCAGACACATATAAACTTTAGAACAAAGGATCATTAAAAAAAACAAAAACAATTCCATTACATATGCTTTTCTGCACACAGAAATTGATCATTTTTTCTGCGCCTACCTTAAACAAGAACTTCAATGAACACTTTGATCTGCTCTTCTTCCTCCCGCCCCTACCTCTCTGTGTCTGCCCACCCCGTGCTGTGCCTCAGAAATGAAAAGTGGGGGTGGGAAGTTTAAAGCCCAGCAGCCGCAAATATATCTGGATGAGAGGTTCTGACTGCCAAGGGGTGAGAGAGCTCACCATCCATCCATCCCTGTCTGTGACTGAAGTCTGCCCCCCTTCTCTCTCCTGCCTCTGAGTGAGTACACTAAGGTAAATTAGGGTTCTCAGGGCACCCCTTACATCAGAGTTCCCCTTTACACCAGAGGCTGCAGTGTTCCCCCTTACATCAGGCTTCCCAGAGCATCACTTATGTCAAAGTCCTAAGAGTTCTCCCCTACATCAGAGTCTGCAGACTCCACCCTTAAAGTGTAAGGGAACTCTGCAAGTTTAGATGTAAAAGGGGAACTCTGCGGATTCAGATGTAACAGGGGAACTTTGCGGAACTCTGTGGACTCTGATGTAAGGGGGGACTCTTGTGATTAACTTTATATGATTAGAAATGTTATTTAATCACAAAATATATGTATAGTTTATACTATAAAAAATTGCTGTGCTCCGCTGAAGTGTTTGGGTTTGACTTATAGAAAAATTGGCAACCCTATTCCACCCTTATATCATGAATCCCCATCAGAGTTCCTCCTTACATCAGAGTCCCCAGAGTTCTCTCTCTACATCAGAGTTCTCCCCCTTACATCAGGGTCCCCGGAGTCCCCATTCTCTCACTTTCATCAGGGTACCCACAGTCTCCCCCTTACATGTGGGTCCCAAGTGTACCTCCCTTTGCATCAGGGTCCCCAGAGTCCCTCTCCTATCATCAGGGTCCCCAGAGTCACCCTCCTGATGGAAATGGCCCTTCAATTTGGAGGTCAGTGGAGAAAACCCCCTTTCCATTGGTGATCAGTGTAAAAGTGACTCCTTAGATTAGATGTTAGTGGAAAATTGTAACCCTTACTTTAGTGGTAAATAGAAAAATGCCCCATACATTGGTAGTCAATGAAAAAATGCCCCCTCACCTATAGCGGTGATCAGTGAAGAAGTGTCTCCTTTGATTGGATGTCAGTGGGACATTGTCTCCTTACATTGATGGTCATTGTAGGTGGGAGATCAATCTGTTGCTTAGGTAACCCCTAGCAACCTCTGGAGGAGCCCTAAGGTTCCATAGAAACCTGGTTGAGATAGCCAGGTCTAAACCATGAAGTTATTTGCACACTTGCAGTAATTTGTAGTTACCCGAAACAAATTCCATTTATACATACGACTTGTTATAGTATCATAAGCTTGGCACCATTTCAAAAATCATTTCAAAATAAAACCCTTCTCTGTTTATGTGAATAATAATATAATTATAAATTGGAGCTGGTATAAGGAAAATAATCCTTTTACGTTAGCCGTCATACTATTTTTTCTTTAACATCTGTGGTTCAAAAGTGGGAAAGTGACCCTGAATGTCAGGTACATGTCTCTATAGAGGACAGGGTCTAAGCGGTAAATGACCCTTGTTATATTTCTTATACCAGGGGACAAGTAACACTGTCATATCTATTATATACAGACAATTTTTCCCTGGCAGCAGTGTAGCTTGTACATTACTGGATTACCTACTATGAAGCCCTCAGCTGCAGTGCACAGAGAGCACAATGATGTATGTCGGTATCATGCACTTAAATGTTAGCTCTGTACAGCACTTGAATGGCACAGTTTGCGAAGTTCACGGTCTGTGTACAGATGGTTGAGATTCTCTCCTTACCAGTAACAATAGGAGTTCCCATCTGCTTTAATTTCATAATGGATTTAATCCTTGACCCCATCTGCACTCCATGATCCCATATCTGAATTACAGGACCATATACTTGCCCCCACTGAGTGTTGGAAAAAAAGAATTTGTAAATCCATGTTATTGATAGATTGTACCAGTGTGCAGGTCTGAACCCCAAGTTCTTTACAAAATATTGCTAGGCGATAGAATTTTAGGATACAGAGAGCAGAACATTTTTAACTATTGGGCTCATACGTACAATTACTGCCACATTCCCAACAAGTTCATCCTATTTCTTGTAAATTTTATTTCAGGACATATTTCTGAATACATCTGTTTACAGACAGTTTTTTGCTCAATATCACATTTTTTTCTTGGCAGCTGAAGATTAATCTGATTGTATGACAAAATCTTTCCATTTTCATTACATACCTTGTTTTAGACCCAGTGACATCATCACTGGTTTTTCTGTGCTTCTGTATGCAATGCAGACAGGTCATGGTTGGTAGGAGGTGTATCAGGGTGCTGTATATAGCCTTCAGGTAGGTAGGTGTTGGCATGAAACTTATGTCCTTTAGGGGTCTCTGACCGTGCCTTAGCAACGAGAGCTTTTTCCTCCCAGATGGTCTTCATTAACTTAGAGTACGTCTGTAGCGCTACCCCCATAGGAGTTGCTTGGATCTGGTTTGCGTGGGCCTCCCATTGATTAATCCACAGCCAGTTACAGGGTATTTTCACACAGCCAGGTGCACACACTCTTCCCCTCGTTATCTTCAATGACCAGTCCAGGGGATTTGTTTTTGTATGTTATTTGGAGAACTTGGATAGGAGAGTGGATTTAGTAGGATACTCCAAATGATCTATTCACAGATGAGGACAAATCTCTCAATAGAACTGTGAAGCAGATTATCTGTAGGACCATACATCACTTGTATGGAATGAACGAGTCCCTTTGTAGCAGAAGGAACTCAGTGAACTTTGCCTTTTCAAGACACTAACCAGTGTCCCATTTAGCTTGCACCCAGTAGCTGACTTCTAGCACCCGGAGGGGGGGGGGCTAACAACACAAGTCCCAGGCATTCCCAGTGCTCCTCAGATAAATAGAGTTACCCAACATGCTTTGGGGCGCATCCCCTTTTAATTGGCCAGTGCTGTATAGACATCCAAGCTCTTATCTGCAAGGTTTCCTCCCACTGTACAATATACTCTATAGCTACTGGATCAGTGTGAAATATCAAGACAGCTTGAGCAGCACCAGAAAACACTGAGCAGACTCTATCAATCAATCACAACTCTCTGTTAAGCAGACAGCACATAAAATTGCATAGCTGTCTTCCTGTTAGGCAGAGAAACCAAAAACTGTATACACTCACTCTAGCACCTACTAGGGATGGGCCGAACGTACCCCTGCTCAGTTCACACCCGAACTTTTGAACTCCGTGAAAATTCGGACTCGAATAAAGAACCCCATTAAAGTCAATGGGAACCGAACGTCAAAAATACAAAGTGCCCATTTTGAAGGCTTATATGCAAGTAATTAGGAATACAATGGTTATAGGGGTCCAGGTCCTGCCCAGGGGGACATGTATCAATTTAAAAAAGTTTGTAAAAAACGTCATTTTTAAATTAGCAGTGATTTTTTGATTTTTAAAGTGAAAGCATAAAAATGAAAAATTCCTTCCAATATAGTGCCTGGGGGGTCCCCTTAGTCTACCTGTAAAGTGGCAGATCTGTACCATGTCTAGAATCTGCTGCAGCAATAATTGCATTTATAAAGCCAAAAAAATGACATTTTCCCTGCAAGCTGCTTTTATTTTGCTCAGCAACAGCTTGGGAGCCAGTGTGTATGATGATGCCACAATGTAGTGCACTGGGAACAAGATTAGAGATTATTTGGATACATTCTGGTGTCACTTTGACTTTGGATAGAAGTAACGGGTGCGTAAACATTGGTCTTTGGGTGTCGGTGGCACCTTCCTATTGTAACCCTATAGAGATAATCTTGATGAAAGCATGGATTGGCCTTGCTGTAAAAAAAAATGTAAATGATATGCACCTGTCAAACAGGTGCTGAAAAATTACTCTTTGGGTGTCAGGGTGCCTTCCCACCGTAACCTTATAGAGGTACTCTTGATGAAATGAATAATTGGCCTTGCTGTAAAAAATTGCAATGATATGCACCTGTCAAACAGATGCTGCAAAATTTGTCTTTGGGTGTTAATTGTGCTCATGAAACCTATACCAAAAACATTCTTCCAGATGAAATGATTGAATACCCTCAAAGCTAGGTAGCCTCGATGTCCTGCAGAGATTCCACATCCAAAAAGACTTAATCAGTGACATTGGCATCAGGGGCTTCATAGCTTGTAATCCAGGACTAATTCATTTTTATAAAAGTCAAATGGTCCACGGAGTCTGTGGACAGATGCGTTCTATGATCAGTAACGAAACCTCCTGCAGCACTGAATGCCCGTTCTGAAAGCATGCTGGATGCAGGGCAGCCCAACAACTCAAAAGCATACTGGGCAAGTTCTGGCCAGTGGTCTATTCTCATGACCCAGTAAGTCAGTGGATCGTCGGCTGGAAAGCTCTCCATCTCTGTTTTAGCCCCGAGATAATCGTCCACCATGTGATGCAGATGCTGCTGATGGGATGTGGAAGCTAACAGCCCTGAGCGGCGAGGAATAAAAAAATCCGAAATGCCTTAGGCGGACGCCTTCTCCAACGCTCCTCTCTTGACCAGCAGAAGACTCAAAACAATGTTTTCCACCACACTGTAACCTACTGGAGTCAGGAAAAATGTTCAATAAAATCCTCTTTAACGTGTCCTCAAGAGATTTTATCTTCTGCACTCTCTGTGGGGACGGGATGAGTTCTGAGAACTTCCCCTTATAACGGTGGTCAAGGAGGGTTGCCTTCACCTTTATACCACGTATTCTTGGGTCCTTTCGCAGGCTTTGAAGCATGAGGTTGCCTATGTGCCTCGAATTTGCCGAGGCTTGAGAAGCAGACTCATCGGGGTCTCTCAGGATGACAGCATCTGGAACTTCCTCCTCCCAGCCACGTACTACTGCCAAGGGTCCGGGGGTTTGAAAGGCATCGCTTACAGATTGACGCATGTCTTCCTTTTTTTTGAAGCCTATGAAAGTGCCAGAATGCTCCTCCTCATCCTCCTCCCCTCTCTCCTCCTGTGTGTTCTGTGACATAGGAATAATGGTGTCTGGATAAAGTGGGCCTTGAGAGGAAAGGAAGTCCTCCTCTTCCTCCTGCTGCTCTGCCTCCAGTGCCCTGTCCATATTGCCACGCAGAGTCTGCTCCAGCAGGAACACAACAGGGATTGTGTCACTGATGCATGCACTGTCACTGCTCACCATCTTTGTGACCTCCTCAAATGGTGACAATACAGTGCATGCATCCTTAATGATCAGCCATTGGCGTGGGGAAAAAAAGCCGAGGTGGCCCAAGCCTGTCGTCGTGCCGAACTGGCACAGGTACTCGTTGGCAGCCCTCTGCTGCATGTATAGCCACTGCAGCATTCCCAAAGTTGAGTTCCACCTGGTGGGCATGTCACAAATCACGTGGTTTACGGGCAGGTGGAATTCCCGCTGAATTTCAGCCAACCGAGCACTGGCTGTGTATGACCACCTGAAATGTCTACAGACTCTTCTGGCCTGCTTTAGTACATCTTGCAACCCTGGGTACATACTTAGGAAATGCTGCACCACCAAATTGAGGACATGTACCAGGCATGGCACATGTGTCAACTTTCCCAGTCTAAGGGCAGACAGGAAGTTTGAGCCATTATTGGACACCACCATTCCTGGCTCCAGCTGGCATGGTGTGAACCACCTCTGGGCCTGTCCCTGCAGAGCTGCAACAATCTCTGCTCCAGTGTGGTCCCTGTCCCCTAAACACACCAGCTGAAGCACTGCATGGCACCTTTTAGCCTGACTCTGGGAATAGCCCTTTAAACGCTTAGGGGGTACCTGATGTTCATAGGACAATTCTGCAGAGGAGGGCATGGAGGTGGCGGAGGAGGAGGAGGAGGAGGGGGTAGAGCTCAAAGGTCTGGCATCATCACCACCAGCTGTATGGAGATGTGGGGGCACAACAAGTTGCAGCACCGAGCCCTGCCCTGCATTCTTTCGAGTTGCAAGCAGTGTTACCCAGTGTGCTGTGAACTAAATATATCTTCCCTGCTCATGCTTGCTGGGCCACGTGTCAGCAGTAAGGTGGATTTTACGGCTGACTGCCTTGCCCAATGATGCCAGAACATTCCCTTCTATGTGATGGTAGAGAGATGGAACTGCTTTACGTGAAAAGTAGTAGCGACTGGGAACCTGCCATTGTGGTACAGCACATTGTGCGAATTCACGGAAGGGGGCAGAATCAACCAGGCTGAAAGGCAGAATTTGGAGAGCCAACAGTTTTGACAAGCTTGCATTCAGACGCTGGGCATGTGGGTGACAGGGACTGTATTTTTTTTTCCGCTGCAGCAGATGGGGCAGAGAAATTTGCCGGCTACAGTCTACAGCAGGTGGTGTGCTTCTGGCAGATGTGCTGCTAGGACCTGGGACACCCTGTGCTATTACCATCATCCCTGTCAGTGGAGGCTGATGAAAGGTAATGACTCGGTATCGCAGGAGCAGACTGAAGTGGGTAAGGAGGAGGGGGAGGGACAGTTTTGTGACCTTTTTGTGTGGCTTTTAGGTGCTCTTGCCAACGGGCTGAGTGGTTGGACGTTAAATGCCTTGTTAGGCATGTGGTACCCAAATGGTTGGTGTTTTTGCCACGTTTGATGTGCCTGAGACACAGGTTGCAGATAGCAACAGTGCGATCTGCTGCACATGTGCTGAAAAAGGCCCAAACAGCTGACCTTTGGGGAGTGGGTCGGGAGATAACAGCTGCAGAATGTGATGTAATAGGGTGGCTGCTCTCTACTCTTTATTGATGTCGGCCTCCTTGGGGTTGTGCCGCCTCACCTTCAGTTTCCTCCTCTGCTCTATCTGGCACCCAAGTTGCATCAGTGACCTCATCAACATCATCATCTCCGTCTCCTCCATCTTCATAATTGCCACTGGAGACAATTTGGCAATACGCTGCAGCTTGAGGAACATGACTGCCAATTTGTCTACCAGTGTTCCTCCCTCTATCTAGGCTCATGTTCCTGTCATCCTCAACCCCAGAACCAACACCTGAATCCAGTAATGGCTGGGCATCATCAAGGAGCAAGTGGCTGACGCTGTGGTCAAATAACTCAGCTGACTCCTCTATGGCTGATGTTGGAGCTATGGCGGGAATAGATTTGGACAAGAAAGCAGGTTTATCCACTCTGGCAACTGCAGGGGACTGCACACTTGTCTCTGCTTGCATGACAGAGGGTGAGGAGAATGAGGAAGGTTTAATAAGCAAGTCCACCACCTCCTCTGCATGCTGTGTCTGGATAGCATGGACAAACTCACTAAACAGAGGAAATGATGCCCTGCCTGAGGACTGACCACCTCGTCCACCTTTGACTGTGGACACATTTGTTGCTGGCCCCCTTACAGTGCCAAGGGCACTCTGCCTTTCCTTGTTGTCCTCCCAGACATTATTGGGAGGGAGGGGGCGGTGCTTATAAGCAAATGTAAAGAAGAAATTGAAATCTGTACGTAGATGCACTTTAATCAATGTAAAGAGGTGTTTGGTGCACTTTAATTTGAGCACTCACACTCCACAGACACACTCCACAGATACACTATAATATACTACAATATAATGTGCCAAACGTACAGTGATGCACAGAACTATATGGCGTTAAACTGGCAGTAACGCACACAGAAGTAAATGGTGTTAATCTGGCAGTAACACACGCAAAACTATATGGCGTTAAACTGGCAGTAACGCACACAGAAGTAAATGGCGTTAAACTGGCAGTAAGGCACGCAAAAGTATATGGCGTTAAACTCGCAGTAACGCATTCAAAACTTTATGGCGTTAAACTGGCAGTAACGCACAGAGAAGTAAATGGCGTTAAACTGGCAGTAACACACGCAAACTACATGGCGTTGAACTGGCAGTAACGCACGCAAAACTATATGGCGTTAAACTGGCAATAATGCACACAGAATTAAATGGCGTTAAACTAGCAGTAACGCAATCAAGTAGACAGTGTTCAACCGTCACTACACTGACGCTATCTGAACTGTCCCTACTCTAACTATACACAAGTGTAAAGATTACTGACATGGTCTCACTACACTACACTGAAACTATCTGAGCTGTCCCTACTCTACACTAATGTATGTATGAATGACACGGTCACACTAAAGGCCAGTAGAAGGAGCTGTGAGCCCCGAGCGCGTAGCCTGTACTATCCCTGCATTATCCCCAACACCAGCCTGGACGTTTGCCGTGCATCAGTGACATCATTTCCTCTTCTGCACTCCAGAGTGGTCAGCGTGGAGCTTTCCATGCACTGGATGCAGCAGTTCAGCCTGTGTACAGACTCCACACCCAGATGCCTGAAGGAATGAAATCTGAGCCGGAAACAAGATAACAGCACATCCCAGGACACTTTTCCATCTCAAAGAAACACCTCCACCCTGCGAACCAGTAAGTGTAATTGTTACACTAACTTTTATTTTTGCATAAACAAGCTACCACAGTTGGCGCCTCCACACCCCTCCTTTTTTCAACATTGATTATCAACAGAGGTAATGGACACCCTCTGAGGATGGCTGCCTCCTCATTCTAGAGTTTACCTGCCTTATTTTAATGTGCTATTATAGCTACCATTGTACTATTTACCTTAGACATCACATGTTGCGGAGCGCCGGAAAACCCCCCCTTTTGTTCCCCTGCTGATTACATTCAAGATGGTGCTGCTATAAGACCAAAAACAGTACAAAACAGATTACAGCGCACACATACAAAAATTACATTTATCCTGCAAGGCTAGTTAAAAACACCTGAACATATTAAAAAAATACGGGGGTTTGGTCACACTATATGGCCATATAGTGCTAAGCCCACTTATTGCGACCCTGAATTAGTGGGTCCTACCCTAGTAATAGAATGAAAGACCCTGCGTCTCTCATGTGGGAGAACTGAAGGGATTCCTCCTATGCACTGGTGGCCACTAATAAGAGGTAATGTGGAGGCCAGCATATGAGACCTGGTCAGGGTCCATACACTATACAAAAACATACTATTTCTATGAGCTTTCCCAAGAGAGACACTGAGAGCCCTTCGGAGGCCGTGGCTGGGCAGGGAGTGGCCATCTCTGGGTTAAGCGTGGCTCACCTGGAGCTTTCTGGATTCAGCCCTTGTCTGCCTGGTTGAATTACCTGGGCCTCGGCTGAATCAGTTGAGTGGAGACTTCCCTCTTGCAACACTGCAGGAATCCCTTTCATCTATTCTGTCAGAACATATGTGTGGGGTGTATCTGGATTTGCTTTTACATCAAGAATGAACACCCGGTGGCCGTGAAGCAACGCTGCTAATGTCTGTCTCACGTGCTCTTCAGGCCAAGAGTCCCAAAGTATATCAAGCACCCCACAAGCACCCCACATAATTCAAGTTGGCCATTCTGCTCTTGGAATCACTCAGCAGCGTCTGTAGGCTCCAAATTACCTTCTGGTTCCTTACCTGACTCACTGGCACGTCAAGCAGAGGAATCCCAGGTGGGCCTTCACATGTAGCGCTACTAAAGAGTTCTGCAACCAGTAATGTTAACATCTGTTACACTTTTTTAAAACCAAGGTCTAGTAACTCTTATAAAAAATTAAAAAATGGACAGGGCGCATGTGCGAGGCTGAACATGGCGGACGCTAGATCAGCCCTGCCACAAACCAATCGAATCCAGCTGCATTCCATGGCGCCAAGGGACCCAGTCGCTCCACAGCCCCTCCATCGGCTTCCCCAGCAGCTGAACTACCTTCCTATGCTGAGAGGGAAGCTCAAACTATGTAGACTATTCCCCACAGAGTCCTCTCTGGATAGAGCATTGGCGGAAATATTCTCTAGCCAAGGCAGTCTGCAGGCATCCCCTGAGCTCCCTCTGACACAGCCTCCACCCCCCTTGTCAATTATTCCGGGGACCCCATCATCCTGGCTCGCTTCTCTGCCATACTTGAACAGGGACTTGATAAAGCCAGTCAAAAGATCACAGCTGATCTAAAGCAAGAATTCAGGAACCTGGGCGATCGTATAAATACCACAAGGCCACAAGGCCTTATCTTTAGTGGCGGCAGTCACTTTATTCCCTGTTACAGGGTCCCTTGTTTATCAGTTTATGTTTGAACAGTTAATCTATAAATGGTTCCTCTGTAACGTTTTGAAAATGATAGCATTTAGCTGCCTCTTTAAAGGTGTATTTTCCCTCGCTCCCAACAGAGGGCAGTGCATCTCGTGTTACAATCAGAGGTATTGCTAAATGCTGTTGAGTTATGTTTATTATAGTTTCTATTTTCTGCTGCAATTGTCTCCTCAGGAAATACCAGGCAACATTGCTATAATATTTTTATTTCAGAACTTATCTAGTTATTGCAAGTCAGCTCAGGTCGGTCCACCTATTACATGACCAATTTCAGTGTTGACACACAATGTCCAGCGCCTTAACTCTCCAATGAGGAAGCATAGGGCATTTTATTATTCCACAAACACTACCCTACTTTTTTATGTCTAATGCCCCCGAACAATACAAGGGGAGTCACCATATGCATCTCCAAACGCCTGTCTCTATTGCTATCACAGATTATCACTGACAAGTTCGTCAAACTGTTACACAGCTATATCAGTTGACATTTGAAGAGAATTCAATGCCACCGGGAGGGACTATACCTACAGTATTTCTCCCATGTCCACTCCATGTATTCCTGGATTGACCATGTCCACACATCCTCCACTGCTTTGCCTGTCCTCAAAAATGTTGGAGACAGCTTGGTCAGATCACTCTCCTGTCCTAGTCCTCATTTGTTCACTTAGCAGTCCCATAGCCTCTTATATCTGTTGCCTCAAGGAATCACTCCTTAGTAATCAGGCCACCTGCTTGGATGTAGAACTCCAATTAAAGGAATATTTCTCCTTGAATGATCCCGCCCAAACATGTGTGTATGGGCTGCTCATAAGGCCACAGTGCGTTGCATTTTGATTCAAATACCCGCCAGATAAAAGAAGCACTAGGAAGCAATGCTTAAACAAAAGGAGAATGCCTTGCATGACTTGCTTAAAGACCACAAAAAGAATCCTCAGGCCAACCTACTTAGTCAGATAGAGGCCGCCCATTTAGAACTGAATGTCTACCTCACCACAAAGGCTGAAAAGAGCCTGCGATGGTCTAAAGCTAAATTTTATTCACAAGCCGACAAACCTGGTAGATGGCAGTCAAATTGTTCCCTAGGCGTCCCAAGATACGGAGATCCTTTACACACAACCCAAAGTTGGTCCTACAGGAATTTTCTACTTTCTTTCAGAACCTGTACATGAACACAAACACATCTAGCTCACAGGACTTTGACAAATTCACAGCTCGCCTCCCTATTATGGCTCTGCTAGAGGAACATAGGGAACTTATGGAAAAGGATGTCACGGTAGACAAAGTCCTATCAGCTATTAAGCAGGCCCGTATAGGCAAGGTCCATGGCCCTGATGGCTTTAGCGCACTGTACTACAAAATGTTTGCCACTTTGTTGGCTGTCCCTCTGATGCATTACTTTAATGGTATCCAAAAGGGGGGCCCCGTTGACCTTGACTCTAACAGAGCATATGTAACGCTTATACCGAAGCCCCATAAAGACCCAAGTGATGTGGAGAATTTTAGGCCGATCTCTTTAATCAACAACGACCTGAAGTTATTTACAAAAATGTATGCAAATGGTTTGCTGACTTTTCTAGATCGTTACATTTACTCTGATCAAGTGGAATTTCTTCCCTATAGGCAAGCAGCGGATCAAGTGCGTCGGGCAATAGATCTCATTTGACTATTGCATTCCTCATGGGATGGAGAGGGGGCAAGACATGGGATGTGTTTATCCCTCGATATACGGAAGGCACTCGATTCCCTCTCATTAGACTTGTGCACAACAGAAAATTTTGTTTAGTTTCGTTTTTATTCGTAAAAAACATAATTTTGTTCTGTTATATTCATTATGTTATGTTAATTCTTTTGGATAATTCGTTATTTCTGTAGAGTGTCGATATTCGTTATGCCGAATTGATTCGTTTTGTATGTATATCGATTCGATATTTATGTATGTACAGTATCTCACAAAAGTGAGTACACCCCTCACATTTTTGTAAATATTTTATAATATCTTTTCGTGTGACAACACTGAAGAAATGACACTTTGCTACAATGTAAAGTAGTGAGTGTACAGCTTGTACAGCTTGTATTAACAGTGTAAATTTGCTGTCTCCTAAAAATAACTCAATACACAGCCATTAATGTCTAAACTGCTGGCAACAAAAGTGAGTACACAACTATGTGAAAATGTCCAAATTGGGCCCAAAGTGTCAATATTTTGTGTGGCCACCATTATTTTCCAGCACTGCCTTAACCCTCTTAGGCATGGAGTTCACCAGAGCTTCACAGGTTGTCACTGGAGTCCTCTTCCACCCCTCCATGATGACATAACAGAGCTGGTGGATGTTAGAGACTTTGCGCTCCTCCACCTTCTGTTTGAGGATGCCCCACAGATGCTAAATAGGGTTTAGGTCTGGAGACATGCTTGGCCAGTCCATTAACTTTACCCTCCACTTCTTTAGCAAGGCAGTGGTCATCTTAAAGGTGTGTTTGGCGTCGTTATCATGTTGGAATACTGCCCTGCGGCCCAGTCTCTGAAGGAAGGGGATTATGCTCTGGTTCAGTATGTCACAGTACATGTTGGCATTCATGGTTCCCTCAATGAACTGTAGCTCCCCAGTGCCGGCAGCACTCATGCAGCCCCAGACCATGACACTCCCACCACTTTGCTTGACTGTAGGCAAGACACACTTGTCTTTGTACTCCTCATCTGGTTGCCGCCACACACACTTGACACCATCTGAACCGAATACGTTTATCTTGGTCTCATCAGACCACAGGACATGGTTCCAGTAATCCATGTCCTTAGTCTGCTTGTCTTCAGCAAACTATTTGCGGTCTTTCTTGTGCATCATCATATTTTATAGGTTTCCTTGTGGGATGACAGCCATGCAGACCAATTTGATGCAGTGTGTGGCATATGGTCTGAGCACTGACAAGCTTACCTCCCCTATTCAACCTCTGCAGGAATGCTGGCAGCACTCATACGAGCACAGGCACTCAACCTATTTGGTCGACCATGGCGAGGTCTGTTCTGAGTCAAACCTGTCCTGTTAAACAGCTGTATGGTCTTGGCCACCATGCTGCAGCTCAGTTTCAGGGTCTTGGCAATCTTCTTATAGCCTAGGCCATTTTTTATGTAGAGCAACAATTATTTTTTTTAGATCCTCAGAGAGTTCTTTGCCATGAGGTGCCATGTTGAACCTCCGGTGACCAGTATGAGAGAGTGAGAGCAATAACACCAAATTTAACACACCTGCTCCCCATTCACACCTGAGACCTTGTAACACTAACGAGACACCGGGGAGGGAAAATGTCTAATTGGGCCCAATTTGGACATTTTCACTTAGGGGTGGACTCACCTTTGTTGCCAGCGGTTTAGACATTAATGGCTGTGTGTTGAGTTTTTTTGTAAGCTGTACACTCACTACTTTATATTGTAGCAAAGTGTAATTTCTTTCAGTGATGTCACATAAAAAGATAAAATAAAATATTTACAAAAAATGTGAGGGGTGTACTCACTTTTGTGAGATACTGTATATATATTCGTGATAACGATTCGTAGTTTGGAAAGTCGTTTGTTTATTGAATCCATTAACACACACAATGACAATATCTCTTCTCCTATGCTCAAATACAATACAATACCCTTCTCACCCAGTTCTCAGGAATGTACTTTGCCAGTAATCCAACCTCCAGCACAAAATGAATCAGCTGATTGGACTGTAGGTGCCCCGTACATCGCGACTTCGGCGCGACTTGCAAAACGACTTCTGTATAGAAGTCAATGCAAGCTGCTCCAAAGTCGCCCCAAAGTAGTTCAGGGACCTTTTCCAAGTCGTAGCGACTTGAATTGCTCCTATTAGAATGGTTCCATTGCACTGCATGGAGCGCGACTTCTCAGGCGGCTAAGTCGCCTGACAGGTTGCCCCTGTGTGAACCAGGACTAAGATTTACTCTGAGTTGACCTTTTGTTTCATTAGACCTTTAACGAATGAACGAATCATGTCAAATTCATTCGTAATTTTTGCTAAAATTTCTTTCGCATTAGTTGAAATTCGTTATTTTTTTTTTCTTTAGACATTCGGATGCATCTGAATGTCCGAAAGATCAAAAATTTGGCCGAATTTCGATTCTTTACGAAACGAATTGCACATGTCTATCTCTCATGGTCCTACCTTTTTCGGATGCTAGAACGATGGAATTTTGGTCCCAAATTTATGGCCTCGCTTCAATCTCTTTACAGCAATCCCGCAGCACAAATATCTTTGTGGGGCCATAGATCAGATCAATTTGCTATCTCCTCTGGCACTCATCAAGGGTGTCCGTTTTCTCCTCTATTATACATAATAGCGATGGAGACCTTAGCTATAGTGATTCGTCAAGATTCTAAAATATTAGGGATCACGAGTGGAAATCGAAACCACAAATGCGCTCTTTTCGCAGATGACCTGCTATTATTTCTCACCTCCCCGCAAACCACTTTACCGCAGTTGTTTTCCCTACTAGATTGCTTTGGTCAGATTTTTGGGCCTAAAGGTCAACCCTGCCAAATCAGAGGCCATGAATATCAACCTACAGAATGCAGTGCAAAAAATTCGACAGGCCCAGTACTCTTTTTTGTGGCAAACTACGTCACTTCCCTACCTTAGGGGTAAAGTTGACCCCACAGGTTTCTTTGATACATAAAGCCAACTGTCCGGCGCTTTTTACCAAGCTGTTGGAGGATGTGAGGACTTGGTTTGATGCAACCTTGTCTTGGATTTGTAGGATTGGCTCTGTAAAGATGATGGTTTTGCCTAAAGCACTATACTATTTTAGAACCCTACCTATTTCAGTACCAACAGAGGCCTTCAGGCAATTTAAAACAAAACTCTTTAAATTTATTTGGGGTGCTAAGGGCAGTAGACTGGCCGGGCTACTACGTATGCACCCAAAGATTTGGGCGGCCTAGGGATTCCGGACTTTCGGAAATATCATACAGCAGCCCAACTTATGCAGCTATGTCAACCACACTATACCTATTACAGGCCGGACTGGGTCATTTTAGAGGCCCAAGCATGCTCCCCGCTGCACATAGAGTTAGTGCTTTGGACCCCTTAAGATATTGAAAGGTCATTTTGTGCCCTGCGCTCTCCCAGTCCCTTAACCCTTGGGACTCGACTTGTAAGTGATGGCCTCTCTGATCCCCCCACACTCCAGTAGTGTCCTTATTCAATAGCCCATAATTTCCTCCAGGAATGTCACCTGCTCAATTTAGCTGGTGGACGAATAAGAGATTTTATTGCATAGGAAACTTCCTTGATTATAGAGTGGTGCGCCCCCCTTCGTACTTTGTGCAGGACTTGGAGATGCCCCAGGCTGAGAGCTTCCGCTTACAACAAATACATCAATTTCTTTGCTCCTTGCAGAACAAAAGTCCTGATCTGGTAGTTTGCACACAGTTTGATAACAGATATTATATTGAAAATATGACTAATCATGCAAAAAAACTGTCTTTAATTCGAGGATAGTGATCACATGAAGCCATTTATTATCACATAGTTTTTTGGCTCCTTTTAAAATCATAATGATAACAGAAATCACCCAAATGGCCCTGATCAAAAGTTTACATACCCTGGAATGTTTGGCCTTGGTACAGATACAGAAGGTGGCACACTCAGGATTTCTAATTGACACAGACACTAATTGTGATTTAAAAAGCCACAAATGTGAGAAATGAACCTTTAATTGCCATTTTAACCTTCTGTGTCTGTACCAAGGCCAAACATTCCATGGTATGTAAACTTTTGATCAGGGCCATTTGGGTGATTTCTGTTATCATTATGATTTTAAAAAGAACCAAAAAACTATGTGATAATAAATGGCTTCATGTGATCACTTGAATAGTGAATAAAAGACAGTTTTTTTGGCATGATTAGTCATATTTTCAATATAAATGCCAAAATTTCACAATTTCTGCCAGGGTATGCAAACTTTTGAGCACAACTGTACTTGGCACATCTTTGCTGTTATAAAGAGCATATCTCTTAAAATAACACCAATTATCATATGTCCTTCCCTTGTTTTCCTTCTGTCAAATCATCCAGGTTGTATTCATTCTACCATGCAAGAAATAATTATATGCCTGTCAACAAACCACGGTAGACACACTTTGATTGACAAACCAAGACTCCCCCTAGATGTGTTATTCAATGATGAGACAAAAATGAGCTCACTTCTGATTGGTGTACTGCCACAAGTATAAAAGGGAAGCTAAAAATCATAGTCATACAATTAGCCAATGTACATTGAGGGACAATGGATTGTTGTCATATAATGTAGCTTTATACACTTTAGTGTGGAATTCTATATGCAGTACTTGCCTCTTGGTCCTATAGAACCTGGTACCCTCTCTAAAGTCACCATTTCACAAAATGACATCACGGCATGATACAAATGATCTTTGTGAAATAATCTGACAATCAGTGGAAAAGACAGTAACAGCCTTGCATATGGATTTGTTTGGTTACTAAATACATTCCTGTTGATGAATGTATGAATTCTATTTCTGATTACATTTATAGCTATGGCATGTAACTGGAACACAATTAAACTAATTCTGGCCTGGTTTAGAGCACCTTTTCTGACACTGCCCTTTGTTTGATAACATTTTTTAACCACTTCAGCCCCGGAAGGTTTGGCTGCTGAATGACCAGGCCATTTTTTGCGATTCGGCACTATGTCGCTTTAACTGACAATTGCGCGGTCATGCAACGTTGCACCCAAACAAAATTGACGTCCTTTTTTCCCCACAAATAGAGCTTTCTTTTGGTGGGATTTGAGCATCTCTGCAGTTTTTATTTTTTGCGCTATAAACAAAAAAAGAGCGACAATTTTGAAAAAAACACAATATTTTGTACTTTTTGCTATAATAAATATCCCCATTTTTTTTAAAAAAAGATCATTTTTTCTCAGTTTAGGCCGATAAAAAATAAAAACCGCAGAGGTGATCAAATCCCACCAAAAGAAAGCTCTGTTTTTGTGTGGAAAAAAATTATCAAAATGTCATATGGGTACAGTGTAGCATGACCGCGCAATTGTCATTCAAAATGCTATAGCGCTGAAAGCTGAAAATTGGCCTGGGCAGGAAGGGGGTGAAAATGCCCTGTATTGAAGTGGTTAAGGTAGAAAAAAAAAAAAAGAAGCAAAATGAGCACTATTGTTTTTCAGCTGTACTATGGCTGTTGGCTACAAACGACTAACATACACATGTGTGGTATCGCTGTAATAGTCAGGAGCAGGAGAATTTATTTTGGGTTCTTTGGTGGAAGGTTATGGTAGTAGCATGAAATATACAGTTAAATTTAAAACAAAAACATTTATTTTTTTACTATTTTGAGCCAGTTCTGTAGGATTTGTAGTGTGTAAAGAGCAGTGTACATAAGAACCCTACAAGAAGGCAGAAAGACACAGTGACATACCTCCCAACATATTGAGATGGGAATAGGGTGACCACATTTCCAAACTGCCTTTCAGGGACACTCCTCAGCATGCACTGGTCGGTGACATCACAAGGGGGTGGTGCCACCATGTGATGTCACTGGGTGGTCCCGCTCCTTACCTATTTAAGCACTTGTTTCATGTATGTTAGCCCAACATTACAGGTGGCCACTTAGAGTCACAGAGTGTAATTGTTCTTACAATGTTGGGCTAACATACATGAAACAAATGCTTTTTATAACCAAGGCACTAAAGTTGTATAAAAAAACCCCGTACTTTATACTACAAAGAGAATACAAATAACCTGAGGGATCTGGAGTAAAAATTGGACAAGTACTGACATACCTGTCCACTACACTGACCTACCTGATTCGTACACTGTCCACTACACTAACCTATCTGATTCTTATTAGGGCGTTCACACGGTCGGACTTTGTTCGGACATTCCGACAACAAAATCCTAGGATTTTTTCCGACGGATGTTGGCTCAAACTTGTTTTGCCTCCACACGGTCGCACAAAGTTGTCGGAATTTCCGATCGACAACCACGCGGTCACGTACACCACGTACGACGAGACTAGAAAAGGCCGGTTCAGAACCAAGCGCGGCACCCTTTGGGCTCCTTTTGCTAATCTCGTGTTAGTAAAAGTTTGGTGAGAGACGATTCGCGCTTTTTCAGACTCGTGGCTTTCAGATCGTTTTCTGCCGTTCAGTTTGTGCTTGTGGGTTTGTATCTGCTCTTCAGTGCGTGCAGTCAGTTCGTATCGGAGTTTTCTGTGCGATCTTGTCCGCTCGTTGCTGTTTTTCAGGTCGCTCTTCACAGGCCTTGCTGTTCTTCAGTGCGTTCTGTTACTTTGTTCTGAGCAGCCGACCGTTTTCTAGCCATGTTTCGTATGCGTACTCCTCGTACAGTTCGTGCTGTGCGGGGGCTTGGTGTTGGGGTCCTGACCTTGACACAAGTCCAGTCCATGAACAGGGTGGGGAGGAGTTCATGGACCAAGAATTGGTTGCTTCAGCGTGACCAGTTCTCTCATATGCCTTTGCTCCGTGAGATCCGTGAGAATAATCCTGATGATTTCAGGAACTTTCTCCGGATGACGGACCCCGTGTTTCACCGTCTGTTGGCTTCGCTGACCCCCTATATCAGCAGGCAGGATACCTGCATGAGGCAAGCCATCACTCCGGAGCAGAGGTTGGTCGCTACCCTGCGGTATTTGGCCACAGGGAGAAGCCTGCAGGACCTCAAGTTCTCGACAGGCATCTCCCCCCAGGCTCTTCTTTGTGGACATTTACTGCTTGTGTTTGTTTTAGCTGACCCTGACAGAAATGTGTGGAGTCCAGAAAATGTCGTGATTGTGTAACCTTATACAAAGCACTGTTGGCTGTTATTTACTAAATGCAAAGACACTTTTCACTACAAGTGCACTTGCAACTGCACTGAAACTGCACTTGTAGTGCAAAGAGGATTTGCCCTTAGGAAATTACCCCCATTTTCTCATAAAACAACAATTACATCACCCCAAAAGTGTTGTAGTGTTGAGACAATAATCCACACATTCTTGATGAACAATCTTTTTAATACCTGCACAATCACATGTGCATTTACCAAAGGTTTTTCTGACAAACCAACATGTTTGTTGTATAACAATTTTTGTGGTGTCATTATCCAAAATCAAAATGTGCATTTTATAGAAAACAGGCCTGTGTAAAACCCACAAGAAAGACACAAATCTTGATCTTACAAAGTTCACATTTGGTAGAACTTGAAGGCAATATCAGACATCAGTATTTAGGAACTGTGTTTGATATTGCGTTCAGATGGGGGGAAATCACCCCTGGAAAAGCCAAATTTGGAAGATGCACACAAATTTCACAATGTCAACATGTGCTAGCTGCCATCACGGGGGATCAAGGGACGTGTTTTGGGGGAGAAAGCCCTTCCTCTCAGCTACTTTATAATTGAGGAAGGGGTTGCACCCCCAAAACGCGTCCATTGATCTCCCGTGATGGCAGATAGCACATGTTGACACACTGTGTGCATCCTCCAAATTTGGCTTTGGGAAAAATCACAAAAACATTTCGGACATTGTAGCACACAAAAGAAGAAAGTGATTTGGAGGGGTTTTAAACTTGCCCCAAAACATCAATGATGTTTTTATATTTTGGAATAACATCATTGATGTTTTGCTTGATGTTTTCCAATTGTAAATTACACCCATTGATCTCCCCGATCAGGATCTGGGCACTTTCGGATGTGAAAGGATCTTCATCCACAACCTCACGATCTCCTAAAAAGAGAGGAAACCCAAAATAAATTAGGTTTGCAAAAAAATGCCGCCATCCATCTCTTATCTGAGCCTGTGGTTGCAGACACTCACCTGTTGTGGTGACTAGTTCCACCACATCTTCTTCCTCCTGCTCATCTTGTGTTGGGGGGATTTCCCCTTCTTCCAGAGGGGGGGCTCTGGTCTCCTCGGATGAGGGGTGTCCTCCGAGTCTTTTCTCCCCTATGTAAAACAAAAATGGTATAATTAGCACACAGATATTTGATGGCAGAACTAGAAATAGGAAACATTGCTTGGAAGTGGGGTACAATGATCTATTTTAGCCGAGTTCCAAGATGTAGCTTTTTTAGTGTCCTTTGTCAAGCTGCAATACTTTACCTGCTTAGTACAAGCTTCACAGATGTAGCCCCCCTATAGTATACACTGGAGCACCTGTGTACCCCCCCTAATAAAAATGGTGTTCTGGGGTCCCACACTAGTGCTCCAGTGTCCAGATGTGAAAACAGCTGCTGAGTGTCCTCTCCTTACACAGAATCTAGTTTGCATTTCATTCTAGTAACAAACCCATCTACACCAGTGTTTCTCAACTCCAGTCCTCAAGGCGCACCAACAGGTCATGTTTTCAGGATTTCCCTCAGATGAAACGCCTGTGGTAATTACTAAGGCAATGAAACTGATCAAATCACCTGTGCAAAATAGTGGTAATCCTGAAAACATGACCTGTTGGTGCGCCTTGAGGACTGGAGTTGAGAAACCCTGATCTACACAACCCAATTCTTTGAAGACAAGTATAGGGCGTCAAAATGGTGGCCAAATGCATATGGCCTAAACAATGGTATTTTATCGTCCGAAATAAAAATGTGTGATCTGAACGAATAATGTGCCCATGAACATGAAAGTTGCCATTTTAAACTGTATAACAGTTCCTAAAAGCACATGGAGCAGCACGAACGTAATAAACACAAAAAAAAAAAAGGGAACACAGCACAAATACTTACTTTTTTGCAGCACTCTCCGGATCTTTCTGTACTGCTCATGTTCTCGTAACTTGAGGTCCGACCACCGGTTCCTGAGCTGATCTTTCGATCGTCCTACCCCGAATTTCCGGTGCAGACTCCTGACCACTTTCGCCATGATCTTGGCCTTTCGGACATTGTGGTTGGGGTAAGGCCCATACTTTCCATCATAGTCGGCCTTCTTCAGGATGTCCACCATCTCCAACATCTCCCCAAAGGACATATTTGAGTCCTTTAATCTCCTTCTGGATCGGGACGTTTCAGGCTCCGGCCTTTCCTCCTCCTCCTCCTCCTCGTTGCTGTAATTAACACGATCCTGCTGTCTATACGCCATGTGCTCTTCCCCCACTGCGCCGAACGAAAAGGGGCGGGGAATAGACTAGAAAGAACGTCAGGGGCGGGCGGAGTTATACGCATGCGCAGTGTGTATAAATCGTAACGCGCGCGTCTTACGTACGATCTGTGAGCGGAGGAAGGAGCATCGGAGACGCCGATCGTGCTAACGAAGGTAGGATCTAAACTTGGGCCTATACTGCTTCGAAATGGAAGCCTATATTGTAACAAGATTAGGGGAGTTTGGCCTGACATTAGGGTTTGTCTTGTGTTGTGTCTTGCAGAGAAAATGGATGGGTTCAACGACCACAATTTCCTGCCCCTGTTTATTGACAAGTACAGGGAGCTGCCCTGTCTGTGGCAAGTGAGACACCCCCACTATAATCACAAACAGAAGAGGCAGGCAGCGCTGGAGAAACTGCTGGAGTTGGTGAAGCCGGTGGTCCCCACAGCAACCATCCCTTATTTAAAAGCAAAAATTGGTGGCCTGAGGAGCACTTATCTTAGGGAGCGCAAGAAGGTCACAGATTCCCTGAGGTCCGGAGCTGCAGCAGATGACGTTTATGTCCCCAGGCTGTGGTACTATGAGAGACTGCGATTTCTGTCAGACCACACTGAAGTCAGGGAATCCCTCTCCACTCTTCCTTCCACGCTTCCTTCCATCCCAGCTGAGGCTTCTGATGTCCAACCTGGGCCTTCCAGCCAGGAAGCAGTGGAGGAGCCCAGCTGGAGTCAGGTATAGCATTCTTCTACAGATTTCTGGGCAATAAAGAAATGATGTTTACTAGATGTTAGTACTGATCACTAATTGCTGATTAAAAAAAGTGTTTTACATATCAATAGACAGTAGTGGGCATCCAAAATTGGGACAAAAATGCAAAATGCTGGGCTCAGAATGATAGTCTGTTATATTTGTTAACATTCAATTTGCAACAGTCAGGAGGTGAAAATTGTGTGTGATTGATGTAAAAAATACTAAAACTATGTCCCTTTTTCATACACAGGAAGACCTCAGCCAGGAGGAGGCTGTGGAATGTGGCAGCCAGGAGGAGGCGAGGATTAGTGGCAGCCAGGAGGAGGCGGGGCTAAGTGTCAGCCAAGAGAAGCCTGGGACAAGTCGCAGCCTGACTGAGTCTCAGGTTCCTCCCCTCCGCCTGCCACATAAACGAGCCAGGAAGATGACTCCCAGTCCTGTGCAGGATTCAGCATACAGGCTGATCCAGGAGGCTTCGGCGTCCCTCAGAGCCTTCCCCAGTCCTGAAGAGGCCTTTGCCTGCATGGCTGCCACCAAATTGCTGGGCATGCAGGAGGGCCAACACAAGATCTCTGAGGACCTGATTTATAAAGTCCTACGTAAGGGGGAGAGTGGGGAACTGACACACAAGACGGATGTCATTGAGATCGACGATCCTCCTCCTCCTCCTGCTGCCACAACTCCACCACCACAGCCAAAGCCTGGAAGGAAGCATGGAAGGAAGACCAAAGAGTGATTGCCCTGGGTTCAGTCTGGTCTGACAAAAGCTGCAGTCTCTCGTATGACCACAGCCTGGGGACACAGATGTCATCTGCTGCTTTCCGGATCTCTGGGACTTCTGGACCAGACTGCCCTACCTTAGATATGGACTCCTCAGGCCACCAATTTTGCTTTTAAATAATTGATGTCTGCCCTGGGGGTCCAAGGCTTCGCCCACTTCTGCAGTTTCTCCAGCGTTGCCTCCCTCTTTGTTTTTTTATAGTTGTGACCCCTTAATAAAAATTTTTCGGTAAATTCTACTCTCCTGTGTGTGTTTTCATCCAAAAAGGACAGTTTGTTGGTGACGATTCAGGTACATTTCTAAAAACATAAAATGTGAAATTAACAAGGGACAACAACACCAAACAATCTCCTACAGATTAAATAGAACATATCAATGGTGTTGTGGGAACTTGTCACAAAAAACACACAAACATTTTCGGGAGTACAAATCAAAATCACCAAAAAAAAAAATTAAAAAAGAGAAACACAAAAAAAGAATCTACATTAAAGTCAAAAAAAAAAAAAAAAATGTTGTCAGATGTGAGAAATCAAAATATATTGAGGGAATCCCGATAAATAGTAACGAAAGAAGTTTGTGAGAAGTGTGTGTGAATATGAGCATCAAAACTACTTAATTCTTGTCACATTATAAAGAAGAAGAGAGTGCGCTGTATTAAACCATTTTGAACATTGCAGCGTGACGAAAGTGCTGTATCCATTGCGAACGCTAAGTTTACCAGAACGAGCTGTCCCATGTCGGAATTTCTTCTGAGCATGCGTGGCACTTTGTGCGTCGGAACAGGCCACACACGATCGGAATTGACGCGATCGGATTTTGTTGTCGGAAAATTTTATCTCCTGCTGTCCAACTTTGTGTGTCGGAAAATCCGATGGAAAATGTCCGATGGCGCCCACACACGGTCGGAATTTCCGACAACACGCTCCGATCGGACATTGTCCATCGGAAAATCCGACCGTGTGTACGGGGCATTACATTGACCTACCGGGGGGCTTGTCACATCCTCAGCTCTGAGGGGCTCATGCTGGGATCTGTATTCCTTCATTAGGAGGATGGGGTCAGTGGCAGTGGTGGGGGGATGGATGCGTGGCAGTGTTTGAGGTGGGATGGGATAACTAACTCTCACCTGTTAGTCAGTTTCCACTTGGGAGGAGAGAGGAGGTTGGTGAGGGGGTGGGTGAGGGTGAGAGAGATGGGGTGAGTGAGTGAGAGACAGAGGTTGAGGGGGGGTGAGAGAGAGGGGGAGAGAAAGAGGGGGAGAAAGAGAGGGAAAGGGGGTATGAGAGAGGGGGGATGGAGGGGTGAGAGAGGGGGGAGGGGGAGAGAGAGGGGGGATGGGAGAGAGAGAGGGGGTGGGTGAAAGTGACCCCCTATCCCCTGCCTGCAGTCCCTCCTGTGCCCCCCTGTCCTAGCCTCTGTCTGTGGGTAGGTGTGTGTGTGATGCACCTACCTCCCGCCCATCCTCATCCTCTGGGCCCTTGGTCAGCCTGTCTTCCTTTTTGTTGATGACTGTGACAGCTAGGAGAGGAGGCTGGAGAAAGTGTGCAGACTCTGGGAGGTTCCGGGGATGCTGCACCCACTGCTGCTCAGGTCATGGTGGCCGGCGGTGAGGTCTTCTCCCACTCCCTCCTGGGCAATTGGTTCTAGCCAGCCTTGTGCTTCTCACCGGGGCCGCCGCTCGCTGTTTTAAGATGCTGCTGCTCGGTGACGGCTTTAGCTCCATTCCGATGCCCTGCACCCCGCCCCCCTAGACCAGCAGGGCTGTCACTCTCTAGGCTCATAGCATGAGAAGGGGGTGGCGGCAGGGCTCAGCCTAAAGGGCAGCTGCTTTGGGCCCCAGGAGCACTAGCGCGGAGGAGGAGGAAGTGAAATCCTCCTCTGCTTTCAAAGCTGGGCAGGGAGGGAGTCACGACCGTGACGTCACTGGTTGCTACACGCCAGGCGGCTATAGCAACCAGTGATCAGGAGTACAGTCAGGTGGAGGCGGAGCCAGAGCCAGCACTATGGCGGTTCAGTCTGCCCCTGTCCTAATTCCTGAATGTTCCCAGTGTCAGTTTCATTCCGAGACACTCTATTGTTCTGGAATAAAGGTGCCCGGGACCGGGGACAGAGATGTCAATTACGGGATAGTCCCGGGCAATCCGGGACATGTGGGCACCCTAGATGGGAATGAGGGACACCTACTAGCAAATGTATGTTGGCATAGGACACGCCACCTGCCACAGCCCCTTAAAAGAGAATTAACCAATAAAAATGGTTAATTAAATCCACGAGGGCTTTATTTTTACCACTACTATTCCTTTATATCGGCTTTTTAAATTTACAAATGCAGCAATTTAGAAATCAGATGAAAGGTTTAGCACTGGGAAACTCTTTTTGATAGATAAAAAGTGCATTTTATATACAACTATAGAGATCAGACCAAAATGAGGGACAAATGAGGAGGAAAGAGAGACAGAGGGACATTGCTCCAAATCAGGGACAGTCCCTCCAAATCAGGAACAGTTGGGAGCTATGCGGTGAGTAAATAGATGACATCACCAATAAGTAGTAACTGTATGGATTCTTTCTGTAATAGGAAGATGTAATTTGCTGTCACTTTAATTGATACATGAGGACAACCACAATTTCCATATTTAGTTACAAATAAAACACGTGATAACACAAGAGAAGCATCTCTAGAGTCAGAAGCTGTGACCCCGCCATGAGGTGACAGCTGATGACACTCTCTGAGTGCACACAACAGGAGCCGCACCACGTGACTCAATATCTGTCCCGCCCCTTCCCCCGGCCTGGATTGGGTGACGTGTAATTCCTGCGTTATCCTGAGTTGTGTGTCGCAGTCTGGTGACGTCGTCCCCGGTCACCTCTAATCCTTGTATGAGAGTAGAATGTACCGAGCTCTGAGTACCGGCACACAGCGGGGGGTGAGGAGGCGGGCGTTGTATGTAGAGTGAAGTGAAATGAGGGCATTGTTATGGTGGGGGGCTGTGTGTGTCTTCTATTATATGTCATAGAAGAGGTTAGCTGTCTGCTTTGTATCCTCGTTCTCTCTGTTTTCCTTTATTGACTTTTACAATACAAAGACATACACCATGGTGTGCACATATAATGACATTCTCTCTGTTTTCAGTCCTCAGCCCTGCGCAGGCTGCTCAGCACATTGGTGGTGGCAGAACATGATACGCAGCAGCTGACCCCCATCACCCTCAATGCCATCTCCGCTGCCAAGAGACTCGGAGGGGAAGTGTCCTGCCTGCTGGCTGGAACCGACTGCACCAAGGTGATCGGATGACGATGTCTGCATGCTTCTCCTTATAGGTGTCTTCTTGTCATTTAGGTCCCTCTAGCCTGCACTTCTCCATCTTAACATCTGCATAGTAATTCTGTTGTGGTGGAAGAGACCCTGTCACCAACTTAAAGTGGTTCTAAAGGCAGAAGGTTTTTATCTTAAGGCACTCTATGCATTAAGATAAAAAAACCTTCTGTGTGCATCAGTCCCCCTAATACTTACCTGAGCCCCATCTTGATCCACCGATGTTGCACGAGAGACTCGGCTGCTGGGACTCTCCCTCCTGATTGGCTGGGACACACAGCAGCGGGTGCCATTGGCTCCCGCTGCTGTCAATCAGAGTCAGTGAGCCAATGAGCAGAGATGAGCGGGGCCGAGCCAGTGAGGGACCCGAGAAGAAGAGGATCTGGGCTGCTCTGTGCAAAACCAACTGCACAGAGCAGGTAAGTGTAACATGTTTGTTACAAGACTTTAGTATCACTTTAAAGTCTAAGTTTACCTAAAATAAAAAAATCAGTATAAGGGACATTACTTACTTTCCATGAGATGTGTTTCTTGTGCTGCTTTTCACACAAATCTTCCTCCTCCAATGCCCCCCAGTAATATTCCAGCATGGTGGAGGTTGATATAATTAAGGGGCTGTAACAGGTTCTCATCAAGGGCGCGTAATCATGCCCACCCTTTCCACCCGGCTGCTCTGTTCATAGAAGCCGTACATATTGTATGAAAAAAACGTGATATATGAATGGAGGGGACGGACCTATCACCCCTCCACCATTCATAGATCCTGTTTCATTCATAGAATCTGTAGTATGCCTTCAGTGAATAAAGGAGCTGAACGGAAAGGGTGGCATAGTTGAACACTCTTGGTGAGAGCCCCTTAGTTTTTAAAGGATAAGTTCACTTTTACAAAAAACTTTTATTTTTATTTTTTTGTTAGGGACCTGTAAGGCCTTACACCCACAGTCAACAGATCCACAGAAAACCGTAAATGGATGATGCAGGTGGGCGGTGCCCCACAGCCACGTTTTTTTAAATTGTGAGAGCGAGCGAGTGCAGAAGATCCCCTGCTCGCTTTCAAAATGGGACTCGGGGTGGGTGGGGGGGTTTGGTGCATTTGTAACATGTTATATGTTACACCCTGAATTTGGGTGTAACATTTTACAAAAGGTGAACTTATACATTATACTAAGGTAAGGAATGCCCCTTTTGCCCATCTTGCCTTTGGGAGTCATGCTTGTAACTGTCAAGGGGTTGCAATGCCTCATGGGACTTGTAGTTCTGCAACATCTGGTTGAGCACCCATGCAATAGAGCAGTGGTCTCCCAACTGGGGGGCTGGATGTGGCCCTTTGCTTGCTTTTATCCAGCCCTTGGGGCATTATTATCTCCACTGTCAGCAACAGTGGGGCATAGTTCCTGCCACTGACCAACATTGGTGCACTATTCCTCCCACAGACACCGATGACGGGGCACTATTCCTCCCACAGACACCGATGACGGGGCACTGTTCCTCCCACAGACACCGATGACGGGGCACTGTTCCTCCCACAGACACCGATGACGGGGCACTGTTCCTCCCACAGACACCGATGACGGGGCACTGTTCCTCCCACAGACACCGATGACGGGGCACTATTCCTCCCACAGACACCGATGACGGGGCACTATTCCTCCCACAGACACCGATGACGGGGCACTATTCCTCCCACAGACACCGATGACGGGGCACTATTCCTCCCACAGACACCGATGACGGGGCACTATTCCTCCCACAGACACCGATGACGGGGCACTATTCCTCCCACAGACACCGATGACGGGGCACTATTCCTCCCACAGACACCGATGACGGGGCACTATTCCTCCCACAGACACCGATGACGGGGCACTATTCCTCCCACAGACACCGATGACGGGGCACTATTCCTCCCACAGACACCGATGACGGGGCACTATTCCTCCCACAGACACCGATGACGGGGCACTATTCCTCCCACAGACACCGATGACGGGGCACTATTCCTCCCACAGACACCGATGACGGGGCACTATTCCTCCCACAGACACCGATGACGGGGCACTATTCCTCCCACAGACACCGATGACGGGGCACTATTCCTCCCACAGACACCGATGACGGGGCACTATTCCTCCCACAGACACCGATGACGGGGCACTATTCCTCCCACAGACACCGATGACGGGGCACTATTCCTCCCACAGACACCGATGACGGGGCACTATTCCTCCCACAGACACCGATGACGGGGCACTATTCCTCCCACAGACACCGATGACGGGGCACTATTCCTCCCACAGACACCGATGACGGGGCACTATTCCTCCCACAGACACCGATGACGGGGCACTATTCCTCCCACAGACACCGATGACGGGGCACTATTCCTCCCACAGACACCGATGACGGGGCACTATTCCTCCCACAGACACCGATGACGGGGCACTATTCCTCCCACAGACACCGATGACGGGGCACTATTCCTGCCACAGACACCGATGACGGGGCACTATTCCTGCCACAGACACCGATGACGGGGCACTATTCCTGCCACAGACACCGATGACGGGGCACTATTCCTGCCACAGACACCGATGACGGGGCACTATTCCTGCCACAGACACCGATGACGGGGCACTATTCCTGCCACAGACACCGATGACGGGGCACTATTCCTGCCACAGACACCGATGACGGGGCACTATTCCTGCCACAGACACCGATGACGGGGCACTATTCCTGCCACAGACACCGATGACGGGGCACTATTCCTGCCACAGACACCGATGACGGGGCACTATTCCTGCCACAGACACCGATGACGGGGCACTATTCCTGCCACAGACACCGATGACGGGGCACTATTCCTGCCACAGACACCGATGACGGGGCACTATTCCTGCCACAGACACCGATGACGGGGCACTATTCCTGCCACAGACACCGATGACGGGGCACTATTCCTGCCACAGACACCGATGACGGGGCACTATTCCTGCCACAGACACCGATGACGGGGCACTATTCCTGCCACAGACACCGATGACGGGGCACTATTCCTGCCACAGACACCGATGACGGGGCACTATTCCTGCCACAGACACCGATGACGGGGCACTATTCCTGCCACAGACACCGATGACGGGGCACTATTCCTCCCACTGACACCGATGACGGGGCACTATTCCTCCCACAGACACCGATGACGGGGCACTATTCCTGCCACAGACACCGATGACGGGGCACTATTCCTGCCACAGACACCGATGACGGGGCACTATTCCTGCCACAGACACCGATGACGGGGCACTATTCCTGCCACAGACACCGATGACGGGGCACTATTCCTGCCACAGACACCGATGACGGGGCACTATTCCTGCCACAGACACCGATGACGGGGCACTATTCCTGCCACAGACACCGATGACGGGGCACTATTCCTGCCACAGACACCGATGACGGGGCACTATTCCTGCCACAGACACCGATGACGGGGCACTATTCCTGCCACAGACACCGATGACGGGGCACTATTCCTGCCACAGACACCGATGACGGGGCACTATTCCTGCCACAGACACCGATGACGGGGCACTATTCCTGCCACAGACACCGATGACGGGGCACTATTCCTGCCACAGACACCGATGACGGGGCACTATTCCTCCCACTGACACCGATGACGGGGCACTATTCCTCCCACTGACACCGATGACGGGGCACTATTCCTCCCACTGACACCGATGAAGGAGAACTATTCCTCCCATTGACGGGGCAATATTTCTCCCCTTAATACCAATCATGGGGCATTGTTTTGCCTCTCTGACGCCAGGACATTTTCTACTCTCACTGGCCCTCTAAATTTTGAAGGACAGTACACTGGCCCTTTGTTTAGAGAGTTTGGAGACCCCTGCAATAGAGTGTTGCTTAAGTGGCAGTCTTGAGTCTTGGGTCTACTAATATCCCATCTGAGATGGTGGCACCCAGCAGCAGTCTCGGGGTCCATTCACACTAGCCCTTGTGGTACAATGAAGTGGCTGGTGTGAGGTCCGTTGGGACTGGTGATGCACTGATCTTGGTGCATTGCACTGTTTTTTTTCAGTGCACACCACTGCGACGCAGCGGTATGAACTGGGCACACAGGAAACAAAGCATTTTGTCTTGTCATGTGGTGGGACTGCTGGAATAGCCGCCCAACTCAGTCCCATTGCATCAGATGTGATATGACCCCTTAAGGCTTTTGGATGTCAACTCAAGATGCTTTTACCGGTAAATAACATGCATTGAAAGGTTATTGTTAAAATAAATGGTTTGGTGACAGGGTCTCTTAAACGGAACTAAAGTCCATGATACTTGCCTCTCCTTCAATAGGCCAATGTCCCTCACTAGTGCTAGCATCTTTTACCTGGCTTCTTCTGGGTGCTGGTGTGGGAAGACATCTCTGCCTGCACATGTGCAGGAGTTTAGTCATCCCAGCACACAGGATCTGTGCTGGAATATAATCAAAGCTGCATTTGTGTAGCTGAGTGTACATTCCAAAGAAGATTGTTAGCAGGCAGGTAGGTTTCTTTTGTTGTAGAAGAGACCTGTCTTCAAGCTCGTTTTCTTTTTAAGAATATATAAACACTTTAGTGTCCATAGTCAGGACAAATGTGCACTTTGAAAATAAGCTGCTCCTGCAAAACAATAACTTGGACACTCCCCTCTCCCACTAAATACGTTGCTGAGAATCTAAGTTCTTGTTTTCAGGGGTAGCTTTATTTAAAGTTTTACAGAGAGAGCTGTTATAAAAAAAATTTGCAGGTAAAAAAATGTGCATTTATTATGTATTTATTTTTGTTTTTTGGAGCCTGTAAAGCATTGCATGAATGAATGAATGAATGATTTGTAAAGCGCTGCAAATGCGAACTGAATCGCCTCGAGGCGCTAATGCGTTTTGTGCTGTCATCCTCTTAGAAGAGGAAGGTCTTGAGTTTTTTCCTGAAGGCCAGATAGTTTTCTTCCATGCGGATGTGAGACGGAAGAGCGTTCCATTGCCGAGGTCCCTGGACTGCGAATCTTCGTTCTCCCCTTGCTTTGTAGCGGTATTTGGGAATGAGGAGGAGGTTTTGGTTGGATGATCGCAGATTGCAATTGGGAGTGTAGTGTTTTATTTTCTCTCGGAGGTATTGAGGGGCGTTACCTTGTATGCATTTGTGGGTGAGGCAGAGGGTCTTAAATGTGATCCTATTCTTTATGGTTAGCCAATATAGGCTCTTCAGGGATGGGGAGATGGACTCCCAGGGTTTTTTTCCTGTTAGCAGTCTTGCCGCCGCGTTTTGGATGGCCTGTAGGCGCGCAAGCTGATATTGGGGTAATCCTATGTAGAGTGAATTTGCGTAGTCGAGTCGGGAATTGATGATTGTTCCAACTACTGCTGCTTTGTCCTCTTTTGGGATGAAGATTGCTGGTGCCATGCAGGTCTCCTGCAGTCCTGTTCAGTGTATCTGTGTACCTGTAGGGGCACGCAGATACACTGACAGGAAGAATGAATGAACTACCACAGATATCTGTGTATGAATGACTGCTGTGTGGGCGGAGCCCTGCACGGCTGTCCTTATTTTAAAATTGACAGCTTCTCCCTGTACTGCTGTCACAGGGAGGGGGGGGCGTGCAGTGGCTGCAGCATTGGAAACTCTAAGTATGGGTGGAACGTGTAACGTTCCCAAATGTGAACTTATCCTTTAATTTGGAAAATGCCTGGGTGACTCAGAAGAAGCATGTAGCATTCAGAGCCATAATTAAGGTACTGATCTACAGTACATACGTCACTTACTACTCCAGGATAGGGACTTAAAAAGTAGTGGAAAATAACATACCAGGATTAGAATTCTCTTTTTTTTTTTTATAAAAGAGAGTGACATTTAGTGTCGGCTGTGTCCAATGATAATGAATTGACAATCACTTGGCTGAAAATAAAGATCCTTATCTTTGTGTTATTGCCTTATGAACTGAGCATTTTGAATCAACATGTCCAATCCTATTTAATTTGTTCATAAACGACCTGGAGGATAGGTAACAGTTCAATCTCTGTATTTGCAGACAATACTAAGCTAAGCAGGGCAATAACTTCTCCGAAGGATGTGGAAACCTTGCACAAAGATCTGAACAAATTAATGGGGTGGGCAACTACATGGCAAATGAGGTTTAATGTATAAACATGTAAAATAATGCATTTGGGTGACAAAAATATGAATGTAATCTATACAGTGGGGGGAGAACCTCTGGAGGAATCTAGGATGGAAGGACCTGGGGGTCCTAGAAGATGATAGGCTTAGCAATGGCATTCAATGCCAAGCTGCTTCTAACAAAGCAAACAGAATATTGGCATGCATTAAAAAGGGGATCAAGTCCAGAGATAAGGCGATAATTTTCCCGCTCCACAAGACTCTGGTCCGGAACCACCTGGAGTAGTGCTGTCCAGTTCTGGGCACCAGTCCTCAGGAAGGATGTACTGGAAATGGAGCGAGCACAAAGAAGGGCAACAAAGCTAACAATGGGTCTGGAGGATATTAGTTGCAGGAAAGGAAAGGTTGCAAGCACTGAACGTATTCTCTCTGGAGAAGAGACGCTTGAGAGGGGATATAATTTCAATTTACAAATACCATACTGGTGACCCCACAATAGGGATAAAACTTTTTCGCGGAAGGGAGTTTAACAAGACACGTGGCCACTCTACTGCGTAGAGGGTTCTTTACTGTAAGAGCGGCAAGGATGTGGAATTCCCTTCCACAGGCGGTGGTATCAGCGGGGAGCATCGATAGTTTCAAAAAACTATTAGATAAGCGCCTGATGACCACAACATACAGGGATATACATGTAATACTGACATAATCACACACATAGGTTGGACTTGATGGACTTGTCTTTTTTCAACCTCACCTACTATGTAACTATGTCAGGAAGGGAATTGACACCTTCATAAGGAGGGATTAGTAATGACATCCATGTTTTTTTTTTTTTTTTTTTCAGCACTCTTGGGAATTCTGCATTTACATGTACCCTGAAAAGTTCATATGGTACCATCTCACCACACGTCCCTGTGGTTTCTTACTTGGCTACTGCTGTAGGCATGTGGAGTTTGAGATGCTACCTGATGAACTGATCAGAATGATATTTTTGTTAACTTCTCTTTATTACATTTCTAGGTAGCAGAGCAGTTATCAAAGGTTGAAGGAGTTTCCAAGCTCTTTGTAGTGCAACATGAAGCATATAAAGGTTTCCTACCAGGTGAGAATTTGATATTTTAAGAAGTGCAAATGCCACAAAATGATTGTATCCTATTTATATTTCTCACTTTGTAGTCTGCATTTTCTCGAGCATTAAGTCCTTGACATCTAATATTACATGTACATCTATTGTACATTATGCACAAATGAACTTGATTGTGAAAGTAGCTTAGTGCTATGCAGTAATAAAGCATGCCTTTGCTTCAGCTGTGGATTGCTTTTGTCTAACATTTAGTTCATACAGCTTTCAACACAATTCAAGAGGATCTCAGACTTTTGTGCAATATTTAAAATCTAAAAATCTAAATGGGGTTCTAGATTGTAAAAACAAAAGAAAACCTTTCATATTTCTGTTTGTTTTGAGATTTACCTTCACTCCTGTTCAGTTGGTGGTGGGATAGAAAGTGAAGGGGAATCTCTAACTGATCTGTGAATAACAGTAAAACCTCAACAGGTACAGCGGTTGAAACCCTTCCCCTCTCTATCAAAAACCTAAGAAAAAACATTTGTTTGGCTGAACATACTTAAAAGATTACCTCATACTTAAATGATTACTTAAGGATGTACCTCTGTCTAAGCCCTGCAGCTTGGATTGGGCAGGAGTAGTGTTGGAAGACTTATACATTGTCTTGAGTATGAGGAGATCTTGATTTGTTCTACTTGCGCTGTCAGTTAACAGGTAGTGGAAATCCAACTTTATTGTACATAAAACTTTCAAGTACAAAATAAAAATAAAAAGATAGAGCAAACAGTGCTCAGGCAGCACAGTATTAAATAAACAGAATGTCCATTTGGTACACTTATAGCAGGCATTGAAAGAGCAATTATACAACACAAGCTAATCTACAGACATAGGATGCAGGTTACTAAGAAAGCTGTAGATGGAAGTAGAATAATCAAAAGAAAAGGGGTTTAGCAAGTGGCCCCTAGCTCCAGTCAGTGCCTTACGTATTAGGTGGTATAGTGCGATCTAAGTTCACCCATGGGTCCCAGATCCTATGAAATTTCGGGGGTAACCTCTGGCCTCATATGGGAGTGCCTGATTAATAAGGGTAGCCAAAAAGTTATGGTAGGGGGAGCTGGAGACTTCCAATGCATAGCTATTGATTTTTTAGCGTAGAAAAAAATTGGGAGTTTTTAGAGAGATTCATTATCTATCTATCCAAACAGGCACCTTTTTAGGGGTTACAGATATTAGGCAGTTGAGTAATTGAATTGATGAAAGCAGTGATGTCTGACCAAAACGCTTTTAGGCTGGGTTCACACATATGAGATTTACCTCTTTTTTTTACCTCTTCGTGCCCATGTCATTTTTTGCGATCTGGCACTCTTACTTTAAGGGCTAGTTTACACTTGCTTCAAAACCCTGGCTTCAGATATGGCTTTGTTAAAGCTCTCTGAACGCCAGTCAAAGCTCCCGTCGCTAAATATAATGGTTAGTTTACAGTCCTGTTTACACCTGCTTTTGCTTGGGGCTTTGGTGGAGCTTTTGCTTGGGGCTTTGGTGGAGCTTTGATGGGGCTTTGGTGGAGCTTTGATGGGGCTTTGGTAGGGCTTTGGTAGAGCTTTGATGGGGCTTTGGTGGAGCTTTGATGGGGCTTTGGTGGAGCTTTGATGGGGCTTTGGTGGAGCTTTGATGGGGCTTTGGTGGAGCTTTGATGGGGCTTTGGTGGAGCTTTGATGGGGCTTTGGTGGAGCTTTGATGGGGCTTTGGTGGAGCTTTGATGGGGCTTTGGTGGAGCTTTGATGGGGCTTTGATGGGGCTTTGATGGGGCTTTGGTGGAACTTTGATGGGGCTTTGGTGGAACTTTGATGGGGCTTTGGTGGAGCTTTGGTGGAGCTTTGATGGGGCTTTGGTGGGGCTTTGGAGCTTTGATGGGGCTTTGGAGCTTTGATGGGGCTTTGGTGGAGCTTTGATGGGGCTTTGGTGGAGCTTTGATGGGGCTTTGGAAGCTTTGGTGGAGCTTCGATGGGGCTTTGGAAGCTTTGGTGGAGCTTCGATGAGGCCTTGGTAGAGCTTCGGTGAGGCTTCAAGCGAGCTTTGCCATAAACTTCTATGGAGGCTTGGAAGCACCACTGAAGCTACATGAGGTATAATTTTTGAAGCGAAGCCAAAGCAAAGCAAAAGCAGGTGTAAACAGGACTGTAAGCTAACCATTTTATTTAGTGACAGGAGCTTTGACTAGCGTTTAGAGAGCTTTAACAAAGCCATGTCCAAAGCCTTGTTGAAGCCGAAACAAGTGTAAATGAGCCCTTAATGACAATTGTGCGATGATCTAAATAAAATTTATGATTTTTTTTTTTTTTTTTCCCGCAAATAGTTTTCTTTTGGTGGTATTTGATCACCACGGCGTTTTTTATTTTTTGTGCTATAAACAAAAAAAGACAGACCATTGAAAAAAATAAATAGTATTCACTTTTTTGCTATAAAACATCTAATAACGAAATCCAATTTCTTCATAAATTTAGGCCAATATGTATTCTGCTACATGTGTTTGGTAAAAAAAAAATCCCAATAAGCATATATTGGTTGGTTTACGTGACCATAATAGCGTCTACAAACTATGGTATATATTTATGGATTTTCTATTTTTTTATTTTTTATACAAGTAATGGCGTCGATCAGCGACTTATAACGGGACTGCGATATTGCGGCAGACAATCGGTCACTAACTGACACTTTGCGGGAACTAGGGGAAGAGATGGATTCTAGTCCCTAGCACCCGCAGACCGGCTTTTACTGTTAAGAATCACAGCAGAATCGGCCCGCCGGTGGCGCGTGCCCCTGCAGGTGGAAATGCAGGATTTTATATATATGTGTGTGTGATCCTGCGCAGAGCTGCTGCCCTGTAGCAGTAAAACTGTTATAGCGTGGTCAGCAAGTGATTAACTTTGCCTTTCCATCTTTTGGATTTTCAGTGTGTTCTTTCTGAGCATGAATTGTTGCTTGTTTGCAAGCTTTTAGTCATTTTGATATTTATTTGTTGTGCTTGATCAATAGCACACACATACAAATTTGTTTCCTGAACTTTTTCTTAGCACATTTTATATATGATCTATTATTAAAGCAAAGTCTTTCTTGTTAGAGGAGCTGGCTCCCTTGATTTTGGAAGCACAGAAGCAGTTTAAATTTACCCACATATGTGCTGGAGCATCAGCCTTTGGAAAGGTGAGTGAACTTCTGTCATTGCTTGACATAGAGGTTGTTTTGAAGTGTCTTCATGAAGTCTAGAGATGTTCACTAAACTAGACCTTGAATTCCAGTTTAATGTATCCAGTACAATAATCATTTGTGAATTGCTATTTTGAAAATATTTTGCAAAAGGTTCTTAAGAATGGAATTAACATTATCTGTATGCTATACTGCTTGACTACTTGTTTCCTTTACAGAATTTACTGCCAAGAGTAGCAGCAAAGCTTGACGTAGCACCAGTATCTGATGTTATTGACATCAAGTCTGCAGATACATTTGTGAGGACAATATATGCCGGTGAGCAAACCTGTGCAATTGTATAAATCTAACCAAAATCACCTATTTGGTTCTGGTGTTTATCATTTGAAAAATACTACCAATTATTATTTCTTAGACATTCAGGTTATAGTACTTCCAAGAGGAGGTTGGGACTATATGGCCAGCCCCCATATAACCCGACCTCCAACCATCATGCCTCAGGTTTTTTTTGCTAGTGTCCTATGAGGTGGGTGGATGCTAGATGCCTTTTCTTCAGTTCTGCTGAGAAAAACTTGAACAATTTTAAAATCAGATCCTTTTTTACATTTTTTTAATTAAAGTTTTAGTTTTAAACACACAGCCGCCACAATGACATTACACACAACAAACTAAAGAAGGTAATCAGACATACAGTGTCAGTTCAAGTAATCCAAACAAAGCCAGTAGCAACCTCCGTAAGCATACAGGCACCCGTAATCAACAGAAATTAGCTTGTTTGGTAGCATGGTAGAAAACCCTGCAATATCAGAAATATATATCTATCATTTCACTTATAGTTTCCAAATAAAGAGGATACATTGGATTAACATAACCTGTAGTTATCTAGAAAAAAAATAAAACCTAACTTAACCTGCACAAATAGAATACCTTTTGGTTACAATTGGCTTGTAGTGCAATGAGACCTCTTCATGAAACAAATATCAAGACTTCAAGTGTGTATATTGGCTCTACACTTAAAGGGATAGTAGCCTTTCTATGATCAAGTGGAATGGGGCCAGACCAGCTCTGCCAGCCAAGGGTTCCATAGTCTATAAAATTTTCAGGTACAATTCCTATGCTGATATGAGCTTTTCACCGAAGATAACAGTGTTAACTTTAGTTTTCTTTTCATACATCATGGGACACAGAGTCAGGCTAATATTCATTACCTGCTGGGTTATTCTCCATCTCCAGGTGAATGGACACTGGTAGACCAAAGGTCTTTGGACAGGAAGTGATCCCCTATATAACCCCTCCCACACAGGAAACACTTCAGTTTTTTACCAGTGTCTGCAAGGTGGATGGCAAGGTTTGTTTGAGCTCTTTGAGCTACAGGTCTCTAGTCCCACAAACAGTTCTTAAATGAATCGAGGTATTGAACGATCAGATCCATTTGACGCAGGCTTTATATGCTTAGATAAATGGTACCCGAGCCTCGCAAAGAAAACTCAAAATCCTGCAAGGTTTTGCCTGTAAAACGGCCTCCGGGTGCTGGACCCTGCGAAGTGGAATCCTGGACACAACAGCGCTAAAGCATTCCTGCAGGGTGCTGTACAGGTCCATAGGAGTGGACCCTAAACATGAAAAGGGTACCCAGTCCTTTGAAGGTCCTCAAGTGACAGGAACCCGCCGTGAAGGGTGAAGATTGGGCTCTTACTTTCTAAGTGGCCCTGCGCCTGGACGGATAAGTGAAACCCGTTTATTTTTTATTGTGGGGTGTCCCAGTGATTGTAACAATCAGTCAAGCTAGCTAAAGGCTTGACACCTGTGTGCAGTGACCATACAGGGGAGTTTTGGGCTAGCTGTGGGTGTTTGCAAAGTGTACCTTTTTTGCTTGTGTCTGGCTGTTTTTTTTGCCTGTATGATGGCGCACGGTGCGCCATTTCGCCTTGGTTTACCATGGCGCACATGCGTTCGCAAGAGTATCGCTGTGCTCAGCAGTTGTTTGGTGGCCATGGTGCACGTGCATTCGCAAAAGTGCCGCTGTGCTCAGCCGAACTTGGCAGATGTTTGGCGGCCATGGCGCGCGCGGCTTCGCCGCACATGAGCAGTAGCCTTTATCTGGGCGCACGAAGACTCGCGTCGTGCACGAAGATTCGATTCCTATGCATATACAGCCACGCCCATTCGCTGGGACCGCGCACGTGCGTGCGCACGCACAGAACGTTTCGGTGAACACCCAGCTTATTTAAGCTGTGTAGGCCAAGCATGCGGTGCTTCCAGAAGGCAGCTGTGGGACACAGAGCAGACTCTGAACAGACGGTTGCAGCAGTTAATTTTTCCTTACCCGGGTCACGTGAGTCACCAAGTGTTGTTTGGCAGGCTAAAGGTGCTTAGCAGGATTGTTACATAGGGGCTTGTTGAGCCCTATTAAAGGGTCTCCCTTCTGGGGTGTTTTTATACTACGACCAAGTACTCTCTTTTTGTGGCTAGTAAATGTCTTCAAAAAAGAGGAGCGGGACCAACACTACAGGGAAGGGCACACCTATGTTGTCAGTAGTTCTTGATGAACCTAGTCGTATTCCTAGTGTTGTATCCCCTGAAGGACCAGAGGCTTCCGTGCAATCTGAGCCGCTGCGCCCATCTGGTATTGTGCCTACAGTCATTGCTGCTGCTTCACTCTTTATCACCAAGGATGAACTGTCCTCGGCCCTAGCCGGGTTACAGCACAGGATTGCCGGCATGATTGCCTACATCCCGCAGGGTGGCAAGAAGCGTGACGGATTCCTCTCCCCGGAGCCTCCTAGTCTGGAGCAGAAATGAGTTGAGGATGGGGAAGAGCTAAAAGCTCAGGATTCAGTGGAGTGCCCGGCAGATGAGTCTGCTTCCGAGCAATCTGGATAAGAAGAGATCCAGTTGAGGTCTGTCTCACAGTCACAGAGGCTTTTGATCCTGACTCTGACCAAAATGGTTCGTTCTGCCTTTCAGTTGCCTCTTACAGAGGTGACTGAGCCCCCCCGGTCCTCTTTGGGATCCCTGAGACCTCTTCAGGCCGCACAGGCTTCCCCCCTACACCCCCTGTTGGAACAGGCGGTGTATGCTGATTGGGAATATCCTGACAGGATTTTTGTTCCTCCTAAAAGGTTTTCCCTTTTATATCCCATGGATGAAAAGTTTGTCAAAAAATGGAGCATGCCAGCCGTAGATGCAGCAGTCTCTTCCTTAAGCAAGAACTTAACTTGTCTGGTAGATAACGCACAGGTATTTTTATTAAAGGCTTTCTTTTCTTTAGCCAGTTCAGCTATTTAGCCAGCTGTTGCAGCAAGTGGTATTTGCCAGTCCATAAAGGATCAGGTCAAACGGCATGATAGGCCTAACCAGGAGGATGATCTGCCTGGAGTGTAAGACCGATATTCCTCAAGCACTGTGTTTTGCTGTAGACGCCTTTAAAATATTCAATACAGCAGGTTTCTCGCTTGGCTCTCTTGTCTGTATGTTCAGACTTTTATGGCTTAAGAACTGGTCAGCCGAGCTTCCTTGTAAAAAGTTATTGGCAGCTTTCCCTTTTCATGGGGAACGTTTATTTGGTGATCATTTGGACAAATATATCCAAAAGATTTCCAGAGGGAAAAGTTCTCTAGATATAGTCGTGTAGAAGGATCTGGAAAGCCGCACACCGGGATAGGCAGATAAAATTCTTCTTTATTTAAATAGGATTATAAGGTACATATGACACTGCTGGAGTGATACAGCTTTGCAGCTAACGCGTTTCGCACTCATACAGAGCACTTACTCATAGCTGGAAGAGTTCTCTACTTCCTGTGAAGAAAAGTACCAGATGTCCCTCGTTTAAAAACTCAGGGACTGCTTCCTCAAATGTCTCAACGTCAAGGCGCTTCCGCCGCCAACAGGGCGCTAGGGCCAGGGTCAAGCAGCAAGGCCAGGGCCAGAAAAAGCCCTGGGTCCAAAATTCTTCTAAACCCAGCACCAAGCCCTCCTTTTTAGGGGAGGTCCCCGCTCCATCGGGAGGGGGGGAAGGCTGCTGCACTTTGCGGACATTTGGAGAACAACAATTCAGGACGAGTGGGTCACTTCAATTATATCTCGCGGTTACAAGCTGGAGTTGCGGGGGGGGGTTCCCCCTCCAGAGGTTTTTAAGATCCAGCATTCTCTCGGATCCTCCAAAAAGAAACTTATTACTTCAGGCACTACATCATCTAGTGCATCAAGGATTGATTGTAGAGGTTCCTGTATTCCAAAGGGGCACAGGGTTTTACCCAAACCTTTTTACGGTTCAGAAACCAAACGAGGACACAAGGCCCATTTTGGACCTAAGATCCCTGAACAAGTATCTATTGATACAGTCCTTTCGGATGGAGTCTGTCTGCTCAGTAGTAACCTCACACCAGAGGGGAGACTTTCTAGCCTCCATCGATATAAAAGATGCGTATTTACACGTACCTATCTTTCAGCCTTATCAGAGGTTCCTACGTTTTGCAGTAGAGGAACGTCATTTTCAGTTTGTGGCTCTACCCTTCGGGCTTGCTACAGCTCCCCGTGTGTTCACAAAGGTCCTAGCACCAGTACTGGGTCTTTTAAAGGCCCAAGGGATCCCAGTGCTCGGGTATCTGGACGGCCTCCTGCTCAAAGATCACTCATTACAGGCTCTAGAACAGAGCATAATATACACAGCGAGGTATTTGAAAAGCTTAGGCTGGATCATAAATATTGAAAAGTCAGTCTTGAAACCAGCTCAAAGTCTAAAGTAGTTAGGTCTGATCCTAGACACGGTCCAAGCTAGAGTATTCTTGCCACCTGTAAGGATCTGTGCCCTGAAGGTTCAGGTGTGTCAGATAAGGGGCAACAGACAACCTTCCATTCGGCTCTGTATGACTCTTCTAGGTATCCTCCTTCGAGGCAGTGCCCTATGCCCAATTCCATTCAAGGCATTTACAACAAGACATCTTGTTGGCTTGGAACAGAAGAGGAAAAGCCCTGGATTATACAATGTGCTTATCTCCTCAGGCACGCTTAAGCCTAAACTGGTGGTTGCAGGATGAGAACCTACAAAAAAGAAAATGCTTTCTCCTGGTAACTTGGAGAGTACTAACTACAGATGCCAGTCTTTCAGGCTAGGGAGCAACCCTAGAAGGGCTCGCAGCTCAGGGGAAATGGTCAGGGACAGAACAGATCCTGCCCATCAACATCCTGTAATTATGGGCAGTACGTCTGGCCCTACGTTCCTGGACGGTGGAGCTTCAGGACTGCCCTATCAGGGTTCAGTCCGACAATGCCACTGCAGTTGTCTGTATAAACCACTAAGGTGGTACCAAGAGTCGTTCAGCTCTGAAGGAGGTGAACCACATACTAGCCTGGGCAGAGGGACATGTGCCGATTTTTCTTTCGGCAGTCCATATTCCGGGAGTAGAGAACTGGAAGGCAGATTATTTCAGCCGCCAGCAGATCTGCCCGGGAGAATGGTCCCTACACCCTGAGGTGTTCCAGGACATTTGCCAACGTTGGGGATTGCAAGAGGTCGACCTACTGGCATCCAGGTTCAACAACAAACTACAGCAGTTTGTGTCCCGAACAAAATCCTTTGGCAATTGGAGCAGATGCTCTGATAGTTCCATGGAGCCAGTACTCCCTGGTTTATGCTTTCCCTCCGATCCCTCTTCTTCATCATTTGTTGCGGAGAGAGGGGGTTCCAATCATTCTGGTGGCACCCGCCTGACCCGGAAGGCCCTGGTTCCCGGAGATTGTGAGACTGACAATAGACGGGCCATGCACGCTTCCACGTCGTCCCGATCTACTGTCTCGAGGTCCTATATTACATCCCAATTTACAGTCTGTAAAATTGACGGCATGGCTATTGAAGCCAGGGTGTTAAAGGACCGTGGTGTCTACTCTAGTGAATGCCAGAAAAGCTTATCACTAGGAAGATTTATCATAAGGTCTAGAAGACTTGTATTGCTTGTTGTGAAGCCAGAAAATGGCATCCTCAGAAATGCGTGATTGGGAGAGTTCTCTTTTTTTTTTCTACAGTCGGCTGTGGAAATCAAATTGGCTTTGAGTACAATCAGAGGTTAAGTTTCGGCCCTATCAGTATTCTTCCAAAGGCCTTTAGCCTCCCATTCACTGATCCGAACCTTTATACAGGGGGCAACTCGCTTGTTGGCGGCCCTTTCGTGCAGGGAACCATACTTGATCTTTCACTGCGACAGGGTCGTGTTACGACCTGTTCCATCCTTTTTGCCAAAAGTGGCGCCTGCTTTTCATGTCTAGATCTGCGGAGATCCGAGGATCAGACTTTTTTTGTTTTTGTTTTTTTGTTTTACCAAAATGACCCAAGAAGGGGCAGGCAGCTTTCAAGGCTTTCATTGCCAATTGGGTCCATCAATTGATTATTCAGGCCTACGGTCTGAAACATAAAGCTCCTCCCTTTAGGGTGAGAGCTCATTCTACCAGGGGTGTAGGAACCTCTTGGGCTCTTTGCCATCAGGTATCTGTGGCTCAGATTTATAAGGCTGCTATCTGGTCTTCAGTGCATACGTTCACATAATTTTATCAAGTGGATGTTCGAGCAGCCGAGTGTACTGCGGGCTGCCGTATTAGGTCTGATGGCTATTGTTTGGCAGGGTGTCTCCCTCCCCTCAAGTCTATTTCTCTGGGACATCCCAGCAGGTAATGAATATTAGCCTGACTTTGTGTCCCATGATGTATGAAAAAGAGAAAATAGGATTTTTTTTTCGTCATACTTACCTATAAAATCCTTTTTCTTTGCGTACATCATGGGACACCGAGATCCCTCTCCTCTTTTTTGAGGATTTAGTGCTTGCTACCAAACTGAAGTGCTTCCTGTGTGGGCGGGGTTATATAGGGGATCACTTCCTGTCTAAAGACCTTTGGTCTACCAGTGTCCATTCACCTGGAGATGGAGTATAACACAGCAGGTAATAAATATTAGCCTGACTCTGTGTCCCATGATGTACTCAAAGAAAAGGATTTTAGTGGTAAGTATGACGAAAAAATCCTATTTTTCCACTCTGCAGTCATTGGAGCGTTAGAGGACAACCATTTTTGGGCAATTACTTTCCGTGCTATGTGAAGCAGTCTGAGGTTAGAATCTACTGCCTCATCAGGTACCAAAAAGTCATCAAAAATATTGAGAAGACACAGTTTAGGATCTAGTGATAAAAACCGCTTGCCAATACCTATGAAGTTTCGGGCAGCGCCATATCTTATGAATAAAATCTGCCGGACCTCTAGAACATCTGGGGCAGATATCCTTTTCCCTATGCCTCCACCTATACAATTAGGGGGTGTGGTAGACTCTATGAAGGATGAAAAGTTAGGTAAGTCTCTGAGTAGGTGACAAAGAGACCAAGGAAAGAGAAGTCAGTGCTTGCTCCCATAGGTTTCCCGGTAATGGGCCCAAGTCTTCCTCATAGTCTTTCCTAGAAAGGATGAGGATACGATTTTGTGTCTCAGCCATTAAAATCCCATAGAGATGGGAAATGAGGCCTTTTCTGGAATCCGCTTTAGTTAGCAGTCCAAGTATTTGATTTTTATATTCAGTTAGTTTAAATGTACGGCTTGAACACTTAGAGCATGTCGCAGTTGTAGGTATTGGAAAAACCTTTGAGTCGGAAAGGGAAATTCCCTCTGAAGCGACTGAAAGGTTCTCAATACGCCACCTTCATATAATTCTGACAAATATCACACACCCCTCTCCCGCCACAGCCCCGCAGTTTATTCATTTCTGGCAAGGAGCTATTACATAGAGGAGTATGACAATTAAAACCCTCCCATTTCATCAGTTTCCTCACCTGCAGCCAAAGCCGATGAAAGAGTAGCAGTGTGGGTTATATTGCTGATATGCAGGAAAGGTATCTGCCCCAATTTGGGAAAGCAATGGGTATTTGGGGTCATGGGAGAGAGAAATTGCCTGAGTAGGTTCCAACTTTTTTTGCTTGCCTTTTTTAATCGTTTTTTTTTTTTCTGCAGTCACACTTCTAACATCCATGGGTTTGAGTTGGAAGGACTCCTTCTCATCCTTTTAATCTGAAAGTCCAAGTATGCTAGTTAGTTTTACAGTACATCCCACACTTGCTAACCCCTTTTTTTACAGGGGTTGTTGTCCACCCTACTTCTCCTCTAAAATAATACAGGGTTACTACTCGTCTATTTTCATAGCTTATGAGCTTCCTTTTCTCCTCTCCATTTGGATGGTCTGCTTAGAGGTAGGTCCTCGCATCTATACATGTCTTATTGGCGTTTACTCTATCAGGTAACAGCCTTCTTATTATGAACCTCCTTGTCCCCAAAGTGAAGGATTTACAGGGGTCTATATAAGCATTAAAGCTATTGACTGGTTGCTTTTTTTTCTTGCACATACCTTGTCTGTCCAAAATATCCTTTCCTTCTTCCTGGAAGTCAAGGGTTGGGTAGACTAGGGTTTGGTCTTTACCTTAGTAAGCATTAGTTCTTATTGACTACCTTAGCTGTTGATCCTAGTTTTCTTCCACCAAAGTAGTTTGTTCCACCTGTTTTTCCCATTATAGCAGATGATTGGTTGTCCTCCACATTAATATTTAATATATTATGTTTGCCAGGGTCTCAACCTCCTGTAGGCAGCAGTATAACCTAAATGATGTATTGTTAAATTCCTATGACCCTTCAAGCAAGTACAAAAATCTTATTGTACTTTTGATAAAGTGCAGCATGGTACATCAGTTTTAATACTGAGCCCTGTAGTACTCCCAATTCCTGGGGAAAACTGGTATTCCAGTTTTTGACCTGTCTCTGCTCTGGTTGTCTTTAATTCCTTTTTGGCTCATCAATGTTATGAGCAATAGTGGCCAATAGTGAGGCGAAGGAACCAGGCTACGCTATCCACTCTTAGAGCCGGTCCATAATTTTCAGCCAGAGTGTTCCAGAATTAAGTAGTATTGTGGGACACAATAGGCAAACTAAAGTAATGTGCAAGCATCTCCAGGAGTTAATCACTATTCCAAAATTGAAAGTGACACTTATCCGTTTCCTCCTCCCAGCCACTAACTAATTATAATGCATCTTATTGTTCAAGGAGCAGCCACTTAAAAGCATGGGCGTCCACAGTCCAGCACCATTCTATTCCAGGCTCTGATTGCCAAAAGGGGCTGACATTAGGGCAGCATTGGGCCAGTGAATACTACAGGCTGCAGGAGTGGAGGGCATACTTCTGTGGGTCCTGGGCTGTGTACAAGGCCCAGACAGCAAGCCTTCTAATGAATCATCCCTCTATGATAGGGAGGAATGAAGCCTCTTGGGCAGGCTAGATTGTGGCGGCTACGGTTTGTATTGTCAAGACTGATTGATTCCCCTATGTCCATCCATGGATCCAAAAATAAGAGCCATATTATTAAGGTTTACATACTCTCTAACCTTATGAAACTGCTGCAGTAAAGCGGTATTTTGCTTATAAATGTTTGATATGCATGAATACTTTAAACTATTTCACACATTTTTTGTTTTTAAATCCTCTCTTGCATTGGAGTAAACTAAGGCAGAGTTCTTCAAGCTACTCGCAGTTTATTAAAAAAGAAGTGCAGGATTTCACAATAATAAACATTCATACTCACCTGAGTGAATGCAGCATTGTTCCAATGCTGCAGCTGTTCCCTGCCAGCTCTACACAGAGAACTGAACGATCAAAGACTAATGATCGCTCAGTTCTCAGTTTTGCCCTAAGCGGCACCATTCTATGCTTTGCCCCTTCAGCGCTCACTAGAGCGCTAGACTGTGGAGGGGGTGGGAGTGGCTGGCTCAGGCTCTCAGCATTGTGCAGCACTAAGTGCACTCCTGTGACTCACAGGAGAGATATGGCTAAAATAGCTTTGGCCATACTTCTCCTTTTTAAAGAACCCCTAAAATGGGAATAATTAATATAACCGTTCTAATTCTCGGAATGTGACAGCCTCATATTTGTGTGTGACTGTTACTGTGTGCTGTCTGTTGCACCATCTTTGCTTACTAGTTTGATATAAAATCACCAGCCGATCACTGCTGCTCAGATATTTCCACATCATTTTTACTTGTCACAAAATGTTTGAAGCCATGTAATAACTATTACCATGGTTGCCTGCTAATTCGAACTTTTGACCGGCTTGATTGTAAATAATTCTCTCAGGTATTGTTAATGTTGCCAAATGCACAACACATTGTCATATGACAGTCTAACATTTTAAAGCATAGTCCACCTTTCTGATCACGTGTTATGTTAAAACCATATTTAGAGTGTAACATGAAAGATGGTACTCAGACCGCTCCCTTCCCCCCTTACCTGAATTGCAGGGTTCTTCTCCCTGTTTGCTTTTTCTCCTTCTGTCTTCTTTTTAATTTGATGTAGCTGTGCATGGCTCTGCCCTCATAGCCACATCATTTATTCACAGATCCATTTACAAGGTTTGATTAATGAAAGACTACGGGTCCCATCTTCCAACGTAGCAGTGGGACTGATTTCAACCGAGCACAATTGTGGTGACATCACTGCCCTGGTAGTTCTTTCTCTAGCTCCATACCTGAAGGTCTGTACGGACCTGAAGCTGGAGAAGTTGTCTGCAGGAGCCTGTGATTTGGTCCTGATATCCGGTTACTGCAGTTTTCAGTACAAACATTAAATAAATGCACATTTTTTATTTTATTAAAGCGAGTACATTTTTTAGATTTTTGCAAAAGGTGCAATATGTTTTTTTTAAGATGTGATACACAGCTTGTTGGGACATAACCTCTTTATATACATTTAGAGTTAGTTTGTGCACTGGTATGCCTATTATAGTGTATGTTATCTCTGATAATATTGTAGCCCGAATGTGTCTAGTGAGGTATTTCGGCATCCCAAAACACTGGTGTTTCAATGTCTTTGGACATAAAAACCTGATCTTGCCACTCCCCTTGTTTACTTTCTATGTAAAGCAGATCGGTGCTAGCCTAGTCAGTTTGCATCTAACTCTATCCCTGATAGAGATACAGGCAGGCTGTACCTATGCACAGCATGCTTGTATCTCTCCATAGTTAATTTTACAGAAAAGCATTCCCTCTCCCAACCCATCGTCACTGGGTTGATTGATAGCTTCTAGAGTAGACCATACACAGGGAAAGTAGTCCCTATTGTCTATGACGTCCGCCTGGATCGCAGAAGGGCATGCTCCTAGACACACATCAACTGCTTTCCAGAAAGGTGTTTGGGGTACAGCATATTCATAGATACTTTAATGTTTTCTATAATTGCAGCCATCTCCTATTTATGATGTAGTGAAAGCTCAACTCCAAATACATTTTTTTAATTTTAGTTTGTGTATGTTAGAACCTCCATCAGACCCCTTTACATTTGGAAAATGTGTGTTGTGGTGCTGTTCATTGTAGTGGACATGTGCTTGTACATTGCGGTGTACTGTGTTTAAAAAAAACAAAGTGCATGTCTAATATTTACTGCATTGAGGTGCACTGGCACCACTTTAAAATGAATGGACTGCCCTAATGCAGTGCACCTTAACATTCATTAATGCACAGGGATATGTTCATAAAGCAGTGAATGTGACAGTTCACTAAACATTCTTAGGTGGTTCATCATTCCCTGTAATTTAAAACACCTGCCGCCAAGAAGATTCACCCACATTTAATATTTGGTGACGTAGTCGCACACATTCATTGCTTTACAAATATGCCATATAGTGTAAGGAGGCCGGAACTTTTCATAGCTGTGTCCCTGTTTAGGAAATTTCACTTAAAGTATATCTGAAGCCAAAACGTATCCATCCAAAACTGGAAAAAAATTGGTCCCAAATTGGCAAATTTTCCTTTTAAAGTGCAACTAAAGGCACGGTACCTGTTTATGCCCACCGACTGACCAGAGTACAAACAAACCCTCCTGTTGGTGGACCCCCCGAATAACTCTCCGCCAGTGCAAGGCCAACACTAAGATACCCTCACCTGCTACTAAATTTAAACTAAACTGAAACTCTGAAAAAAAAGGAGTGGTGGAGAAAAACTAAAAAGAGAGTCTAGTACAAAAAACAATAGTCATGGAAACCATAATGGGTTCCATGGATGGAAGGCGACCCGCCGGGCACCGGATATTCACCGGCACCTGCCGGTCGTCAACCAGAGAGGCGGAGCAGAGCACCACCCCCATATACAAGGCGGATCTCCGCTCCCCCTCCCCACCATACCCCATGCATTACCATGCTAGTAAATAACCAAATTCATGTAATACAGAGACCACCTTGTAACCACAAGGTGTATCTAATATATGTTATTGAAACTGCTATTAACCTAAAATGCTTTACTTTCATATCACTGCTTAAATTCTTTCTACTGCCTTTTTAAAATACCGGCCAGTCTCTGTGGTTTCTGTGGCCTGCGTCGGCTGGCTGTCTGAAAATGCAGGGACCCAGTGCTAAGCCCAAGAACTGAAATGATCAGCTCTTGGGCTAATAATCTTGCTGCACAGCGCTCCATAACAGATTACAATTTAGGGTTGAAAATATTTTTATTGATAGGAAAAGCAGAGCATTCAAAGACATAATTGACATATTGTTTACAAAAAAGCGGCAACTAGCAAGCAAAATGGCTATCGCCCACAGCAATGCTTGCGCCTAAGATTTCGTATATAGTCATATAAGCACTTTATGTCAATACAATAAAGAAGTTCAAGGAGGAAGGAAAGAAGAAGAGAGAAAGGAGTGAGAGAGGAGAAGGGTGGGAAGGGGATCTGCTGGGAGAGACTGGAAGAGAAGGACATCAACATAATAGGTGAGGATCATCCTCTGATTTTGGGTAGGAATCAAGGTGGGGGGGAAGCTATGCTCCGAGATACAGGAAGCATTTCAGCCAGGGTGTCTGAGGAGGCGAAGCGCCGCCAGGCAGACCACAAAATGGTTTATTTTTCGTATATGTTATTGTCTAGCGCCAACATCTCCTCCATTCGCATGATGTCATTCATCGTGGAGACCAGAGAGATAGTGGGGGAGTAACGACGGTTGTTTTCCAAAAAAGAGGGATGAGTTGTCGGGCCGCCGATAGAAAAAAGTGCAATAAGCACCGTTTTTGGGATGTTATTGGCCCTGGCAATATGGAAAGAAGGGCTATTTCAGGGGTCAATTGCAGAGGTTCATTATAAATCTTATCATATACCTGAAATACCTGTTTCCAGAAGGGTCGAATCCGATCACACTCCCACCAGACATGAAGATATGTGCCTGTGGCTGCAGTACAACGCCAGCAGGTAGACAATGTAGATGGGAATATTTTTTGTAGAGTAGCAGGATCCCTGTACCGTCTAGACATGATTTTGAAGTTCTTCTCTTGCGAGTAGCAAGAGATGGAGGACTTATGTGCAAAGTGGAATACAGTTTGCCAATCCGCTCTGGAGAGGGTCTGTCTCAAGTCTGCCGACCATATTCCGGTGTAAGTGGGCAAGTCATTTTGTGTGAGGGCCTGAATGTGGGAGAGTAAGCGCCTGGGTAGCTCCTGAAGAGAACTTAGACGTTCGAATTCAGAAAGCGTACGGTGGATCTGGGTTGAAAGGAATAAATGCTTGGTAAGTGTAAAGCAGTGAGCCAATCAGGGTCCCGTTGTTCGTGTGTATGAAGGCGCGTGCCTGAGGCCAGGAGGAGAGGTAAAATGAACCCAAATGTGAGTCCCTATGCCCTGTGGGAAAGCCGGGTTGTCAAATAAGGATGATAAGGGGGATGGATCTGAGGAGAGAATCTCGCATAGTCCTCTCCTATACCAGAGCACATGGACAGCTAAGGTCAGAGATGAGGAGCATGATAGATCCGAGAAGCTGCCCCTGTAACCCCACAGGAGAGCCCCTAGATCAACAGGGGATAAGTCCTGCTCAACCATCACTGAGGCTTTTTAAAAGGGTCGTGGGAACCATTCTAAGGTGCGGGCCATGAGAGCGGCTTTGTAGTAGAGCTCATAATCCGGTAAGCCTGTGCCGCCTTGTAGTTTTGGCTGTGTGAGTAGCTTGTATTTGAGTCTAGAGAGTCCCTTATTCCATATAAAACGGATAGAGAGGGAGCGTAGAGTAGAAAAAAAGGATTTGGGGATGATGACTGGTATGGTTTGGTACAGGTACAATAATTTGGGTAGGGTGTCCATTTTGAGGGTGTTAATTCGACCAAAGAAGGGTAAAGTTGTGCCCCCCCCTCCCCGGAAGCCAAATCTTTCCATAAACTGGAAAGGAGGGGAATATAGTTCAGTGTAAAAAGATTAGAGAGGTTAACAGGGATCGTTACATCCAAATAGGAGATGCCCTTGGTCTGCCATTGAAAAGCAAAGTTGGAGCGAAGTGAAGACATGGTAGATGTAGATAAAGAAATATTAAGGGCCTCTGTTTTGGAGATGTTGAGCTTAAAATTACTTATTAAACCGAAGCGTTTGAATTCAGAAAAAAGGGAAGGGAGAGTTATGTGGGGCTGTCTTGCATAGATTAACAAATAGTTACATAGTTAGTCAGGTTGAAAAAAGACACAAGTCCATCCAGTTCAACCATAAAAAAAAAAAAAAAAAAAATTGTACAATCCAATATACCCAATACTATACCCACAGTTGATCCAGAGGAAGGCAAAAAAACCCCAGCAGAGCACGCTCCAATTTGCTACAGTAGGGGAAAAAATTCCTTCCTGATCCCCCAAGAGGCAATCGGATGTTCCCTGGATCAACTTTACCGCATAGAGAGACAATTTATGGTGTGCAGATGGAGTTTGGATACCTTGTATGGAGGCATTTTGGCTGATGGCAACAGATTACAATTTAAATGGTGCTTCTGCATTGTGCTTACATTCAAAAGCATTTAATTTCACAAGTGACGTCACATCATTTCCTCCGAGCACAGAGGCTGGGACAATTTTGTTCAAATTATATCACAGATCCGTGAGTTACAATCGTAGTAATTTGTGGCCTTGTCAACCTAATTTAATCTGTTCTTAATGTTGCGCTAAGAATTTATGCAAACATCCCCCCCCTGCATGCAACCCAATGTATTGTTTAAAAGGGAATAAAGCTACATGAAAAAATTACTAATTTGATATAATTTTAATCCGCAGACTTGGTTGATGCATTGGAAAAAAAATACAGGAAAATACTTTAGCATAAAATTATCATTTTTTTTTATTCCAGTTAAAACCAAGTAAATAAAAATATATCTAAAAGACATTGTTAAAAATGAAAAAAAAATGCTCTGGGACTCTAGGGGGTTTAGGGAGAAAAAGGCGGACTTGGCAGAGTGAAAGTGAGAGGAAATCTCATTATTAGGACATGGACAACACTTAAAACCCGACTAAGTTTCCAACCCTTAAAGGCCCATTCATACTAGAATGCAGTGTGGGAAAGCCATGTTCCCCATGCGGCTTCCCGGACCACATTCCAATCGCATTGCCCTTGTGACGGCTGTGGGGGTCATTGCAAAGTTAGCACCTAAATGCGGAGCGTTTTCCCCCACCAGATTGCATGATACAGAAGCACCATGCAATGCGGTTGCTGTGCGTTTCAAAAAGAAGTGCATGTACTACTTTTGGTGCGAGGCGATTTCAGCCCATTCAAAATTATTGGGGCTGAAATCGCACTGCACCGAACTACCTGTGCGATTCACATGCAGTTCCTAGTGTACATTTGTAAGATCAACTCGGTCCACACTTGTGCGATGCGGGAACCCTATGAATCCACTGCGGGTTCCCGCATTGCACCGGACTCGCATGGCAGTTCACACTGCCATATGCGAACTGCTGGGAGGTCAATACATTGTTAATGACACCCCCATTTCAACTCGCATATCGCAATGCGAACTGTCAGTTCGGACACAAATCGGATCGCATGGGTCCCAACACCCAATGCGATCTAAATCTGGTACGAACCAAAAAAAGGGTCTTGTGCGAGTTTGGTACAAATGCCATGCGAAATCAGTCATACTATCTGTATGGCTGAAATTGCATTGCACGGACCTTGCAAGTGATTTGCACTGCAGTGCGGAGCGAATCACATGCGATCTCACAGAGAGCAGAAGTGTGAACCGGCACTTGGGTTTTATACCCACTTTTCTCTTCTCCCGTTCTATTGATTTTTGTTTCTGTAAGTGGTAATTGTTATGATATAGTGTAGTATGCATATCAGTAGCTTTTCCACATTGAAATGTCAACATTTTTGAATGCAAGTTTGTTTAAATAAGGATTTGATTCTGACGTGAAAATATTACTTGAGTTCAGAAATTTATGCTGTATACATTTTTATTCAGCCCATCTGTGTTTCCCCTTTCCCTTAAATAGACCCTTTGCACATTTTGCACAGAGTAATATCAAATGTTGTCTTCCCCACATGCCCTGTTAAATATTAATAATTCCTGCTGTTCTGAGAGCTCGTCACAACAACATACAATCCGTGTCCTTGGGATGAGAAATCCCAGTGGGAGGACACAACAGAGTATCCACATCCACCAGTCATGTCCCAAGTGTAAAGTTCAGGCCTGGCCGGGGCAGCTGTCGCACAAATGGCAGAAGTCCTGATTGTTATAGGGGCTGATGTTCTACCGCTTAGATATTTCCTGCTTCTTTCTATGACTTCAATAACAAATATTCAACAATATTAGTAAAATTGTCAGAGTTCGCCCTGGTTGTTTTATACATTTATCTCCCTTCCTTTATTCTCGTTATCCTTCTCAGGCTTTCAAGACCGTTCTTATATTTATGTCTTGTATACTTATTTTGAAATGTGATTTACTCTTTGTTATGGGTACTTGTTCTAGCCAATAGTTTTAAAAGTTTGAAAGAGAATATTTTTTTGGTTGTTTGTTTGATATGCTTCAGCTTGCTAAAATAGACCAACTATATTTTTTGTCTTGGATAGACTATGAAAGGTTTAGAAACTCTAGTTTGTTGCTGTGCGTGTCCCTGCTGGAGAAGATTCACCCTCGCACAGGTCCTGGTGACATTTGAGATTGATTTACTAAGGGAATAGAAACTATTCATTTCGAAAAGTGAAGTTTCTTAGCTGAGTAAATGAGCTGAAGCTGTACTGATGCCAGTCATGTGCAAACAAAACACCATTTTTTTTTTTTTTTTTGTGAATTTTCCATGAACGTTTAGACATTCTTTGTAAAGTAAATTTTCGCTTGGCTCCACCTCATTCACTAAGTAAAAACTCACTTTGCAAAGTACACATGTACTTTTGTGAATCCATTTCAACGTCTCTGGTACTACAAGTGGTGAGAAACCTAAATTTGTACGTTTCTCATAAACAGAAGATGAGTGTAAATCTTTCAATGGGGAAACCTACTCTGGTAACAACTTTTTAAGAGGGTATCTCCCCTTACTTCCTGCTATGTCTCTGTAAAAGGGAATTATGGGAAATCTCCCCAACAGGACACAGCCAAAAAAACCCCACAGGGGTACTAAGCAAAGCACTCCTTCCTCTTTTCTCCATTGCCCATCCAACATTTTTGCATATTCTGGATGATCTGTCCTACCTCAGTTTCATAGTAGGCAAGTTTGAAAAAAAAGACACAAGTCCATCAAGTCCAACCTATGTGTATGATTATATGTCAGTATTATATTGTATATCCCTGTATGTTGTGGTTGTTCAGATGCTTATCTAATAGTTTTTTTTTTATTATTGATGCTCTCCGCTGAAACAACTGCCTGTGAAAGAGAATTCCACATCCTTACCGCTCTTACAGTAAAGAACCCTCTATGCCAGGGATATGCAATTAGCGGACCTCCAGCTGTTGCAAAACTACAAGTTCCATCATGCCTCTGCCTCTGGGTGTCATGCTTGTGGCTGTCAGTCTTGCTATGCCTCATGGGAATTGTAGTTTGGCAACAGCTGGAGGTCCGCTAATTGCATATCCCTGCTCTATGCAGTTTAAGGTTAAACCGCCTTTCTTTTAATTTTAGTGAATGGCCATTTGTCTTCTTAAATTCCCTTTGCTTCCAAATCTTGCATCCACCTATGATTAAGTGATCCCTCTCCCCCAACATTTTTGTGGGTCCTCAGAGTTGAGGGTATTAGGCAAATGGAGGACCTTGTTGTCACTACACATACAATAATACATGGTTTTATTGGGTTGATTTTATGTGGTAAAACCCTTCTCTGGAGTTTCCTTATCCCATATACAGTATCTCACAAAAGTGAGTACACCCCTCACATTTTTGTAAATATTTTATTATATCTTTTCTAGGGCTGTGGAAATTAAAGATTAATTCCTCGATTAATCGTTAATTTTTTTGATCGATCAAGATTTTTTTGATCGGTAGGCTACCTGCCCTGGGGCTGCTTTGGGCCAAGCTGTGGCTGCAGTGCAGCGCTCCGCTCCCTCCTCCTCCACTATATGTCATACACAGTCTGCGGGCATCTCCAGCTGTGTGTTTCCGAGCTGAGTGTGAAAACTTTGGCCGCGCTGTGAGAAAAGTCCCGCCCTCCTCCTACATCAGCTCGTGTGATAGACACCGTGTTCTGTCTATCACACGAGCTGATCTAGGAGGAGGGTGGGACTTTCCTCACAGGGCGGCCAAAGTTTTCACACTCAGCTCTGAGACACACAGCGGGAGATGCCCGCAGACTGTGTAATCCAGGTACTGACTACAGTGAGGCTTCAATTATGGGCACGAGGAGGCTGCAATTATGGGAACGGAACAGATACAGTAAAAAAGGAGATGGTTAGGGTGCTCAGAGCTTCAATATAAAATGAATCAGTATCTCTATACGAAAGTCCAATAGTAATGGTGGTGGCAGTGATGTGAAGAATTCTTCAGCACTAATGGCTGCAGCTTTACAGAATGAAGCAATATCTATAAAAACACAAACAGAGAAAAGGCGCCTCTAAGTGCAGAAGTAAACATATTTTAATATCCCAACGGGGAAATTGGGATATTGGAAAGGGTCACGGCAGGAGGAAGTCCTCAGGCTTGTTCGTGTGTGACACACTGCGGATCAGTCACAGTCAGCAGCAGAGTGAGACGCTGGCGCATTGATGGAACTGACGTAATCCAAGGAGAGAGCATTATGGGCACGGCGAGGCTGCGATTATGGGCACGGCGAGGCTGCGATTATGGGCACGGCGAGGCTGCGATTATGGGCACGGCGAGGCTGCGATTATGGGCACGGCGAGGCTGCGATTATGGGCACGGCGAGGCTGCGATTATGGGCACGGCGAGGCTGCGATTATGGGCATGGCGAGGCTGCGATTATGGGCATGGCGAGGCTGCGATTATGGGCACGGCGAGGCTGCGATTATGGGCACGGCGAGGCTGCGATTATGGGCACGGCGAGGCTGCGATTATGGGCACGGCGAGGCCGCGATTATGGGCACGGCGAGGCTGCGATTATGGACATGATGAGCCTGCGATTATGGGCATGGTGAGACTGCAATATGGACACGGTGAGGCTGCAATTATGGGCACAGTAAGGCTGAGATTATGGGCACGGTGAGGCTGAGTTTGATGTGTGACGTCCTAGCCATGCCCCGCTATGTCCGGCTTGGGGCGTTGCCATAACAATGGTGCTAAATCAGCTAAAAGTAGTTGGATCTGTATGTGCGTTATAATTAATCGAAATTAGTCGATTAATCGATTAAAAAAAAAAAAAAACGATTAATCGAACACGAAAATTTTAATCAGTAACAGCCCTAATCTTTTCATGTGACAACAAGAAATTACACTTTGCTACAATGTAAAGTAGTGAGTGTACAGCTTGTATAACAGTGTAAATTTGCTTTCCCCTCAAAATAACTCAACACACAGTCATTAATGTCTAAACTGCTGGCCACAAAAGTTAGTACCAATTAGCCATTTTCCCTCCCCGGTGTCATGTGACTCGTTGGTGTTACATGGTCTCAGGTGTGAATGGGGAGCAGGTGTGTTAAATTTAGTGTTATTGCTCTCATTCTCTCATACTGGTCACTGGAAGTTCAACATGGCACCTCATGGCAAAGAATTCATTTTTTTAGAGTATCTGAAAAAAAGAATTGTTGCTCTGCATAAAGATGGCCTAGGCTATAAGAAGATTGCCAAGACCCTGAAACTGAGCTGCAGCATGGTGGCCAAGACCATACAGTGATTTAACTGGACAGGTTCCACTCAGAACAGGCCTCGCCATGGTCGACCAAAGAAGTTGAGTGCACATGCTCAGCGACATATCCAGAGATTGTCTTTGGAAAATAGACCTATGAGTGCTGCCAGCATTGCTGCAGAGGTTGAAGGGGTAGGGGGTCAGCCTGTCAGTGCTCAGACAATTCACAGCACACTGCATCAAATTGGTCTGCATGTCGTCCCAGAAGGAAGCCTCTTCTAAAGATGATGCACAAGAGAGCCTGCAAACAGTTTGCTGAAGACAAGCAGACTAAGGACATGGATTACTGGAACCATGTCCTGTGGTCTGACAAGACCAAGATAAACTTATTTTGGTTCAGATGGTGTCAAGCGTGTGTGGCGGCAACCAGGTGAGGAGTACAAAGACAAGTGTGTCTTGCCTACAGTCAAGCATGGTGGTGGGAGTGTCATGGTCTGGGGCTGCATTAATGCTGCCGGCACTGGGGAGCTACAGTTCATTGCATGAACCATAAATGCCAACATGTACTGTGACATACTGAAGCAGAGCATGATCCCCTCCCTTCGGAGATTGGAAGTGGAAGAGGACTCCAGTGGCAACCTGTGAAGCTCTGGTGGACTCCATGCCCAAGAGGGTTAAGGCAGTGCTGGAAAATATTGGTGGCCACACAAAATATTGACACTTTGGCCCCAATGTGGACATTTTCACTTAGGGGTGTACTCACTTTTGTTGCCAGCGGTTTAGACATTAATGGCTGTGTGTTGAGTTATTTTGAGGGGACAGCAAACTACTACTTTAAATTTGTAGCAAAGTGTCATTTCTTCGGTGTTGTTGCATGAAGAGTTATTAAAAAATATTGACAAAAATGTGAGGGATGTACTCACTTTTGAGAGATACTGTACCATTTCTCGGAGCTCATTTGAGGGAGTGCTATCCTCTCTCCCTCCTTCACCTGTATGCTCTGCCCTTTCCCTACTGTATCTCCTATGCTTTCCTCTGTCCCCTTTTATCCTCTTCCCCACTGTAAGCCCCTCCTCCCACACTTTCTATAATTGTGTGCTTTCATGACACTGAGGTTGATTTACTAAAACTAGAAAGTGCAAAATCTGGTGAAGTTCTGCATAGAAACCAAACCAGTCCACAATGGACACAAAGCGACCAACTAACCCAATTTAATGAGGTTCTCAGGGACGTAAGAAGAGCCAATGGGGTGGATTTATGAAGGAAAAAAAAGTGAGGAATTGGATTATTGAAGTTACCGAGAATTTTCTTTTCACATGATTGGTTAATTGAAGTGAATCTTCACTCTTTCTTGTGTGTGAGCATTCTCCACTCCTTCAGTAATTAACCTCATTGTATGAGCTTACATTATGTTGTATTAAATGGTCTGAGGAATTGTAGGAGAAAAAGTTAAAGAAGCATACCAGGTATGGATATTTTATACATAGTTGCATTGGTCCAGCTTGGATCAATGTAAGCATGTATATTCCAAACCTGGTCAATGTCCCAGGAAGCTGGAAATCACTGGTAGTAGTAGCCACTGCTATTCCAGTGACCTCCCCTTGCTTCCAGGTCCTGCGCCAAGACACTGGCCTGCTGCATTCTGAACCCAGGAGGTCAGATACTTGGCAGGGACACCATTCCGAGAATGCTTAGCTTTTTTACTGAATGATTGCAAAGTGTCCTCTGAATGAATTGTAGAGGTGGTGACGTTTTGCTCTTCATCTTGTCCAATCGGAGAATGTTTTGCATTCATTTGGCCCCCAAAACACTTCAATGGAAGCAACTGAAATATGTCTGAAAACATGGTTACATAGTTGGTAAGGTTGAATAAAAACGCTGGTCAATCTAACCCGTGTAGGTGTGTGTGTGCTCATGTCAAAAATCATATCACAGTACCCTATATATTGTGTGACATTTATGTGCGACATGATATTTTGCATTATATTTTTGACTCTTCCCCCTCCTAGTAAATTATCTTTCTATTGGCTGAACCAAAATGCTTTGAAAACACCCAAAAAAACATGTACAGGTTTGCAAAAAGAACACTCAGGCCATGAAGATTGGTGGTGTTTACAATAAGTAACAATTTATCTTTGTGGGCACCACAGGCTTTCAGAGACCATTCCTCTCTCAGATACGGCGTTTCTAAATTGTTTTAATTTTTTTTTTCACGTTTTGCTTATCCCCTTTTATAATTGTTAACCTCGTATGCTTGTAAGTGCTGCCCACCTCCTACTTATGAAATAAGAGCGGGAGAAACGCAAAGGGTTTGGTGTCTGCTATAACAGCTGGTTGGATTTGTTCTGCCTTTTCTTCCCTTTGTGCATTTTGGAAAATAAAGGCCATAATGTCATTTCTATTGTCAGTTCACCTTTACTGTAATACGCACTGGAGAGGGATGTACAGATTACTCTTTGCCAGTTACTGGGGTTTACCAGCAACAGCTGTAGATCCAGCAGTGGAAGATGTGGCAATCTGTGTGCACCATATGGTGTGGAGACTGCAGGCAACAAGGCAGCTGGCATGCAGATATGATGTGGCCATTTAATGGGAGAACAAGCATTTTGGCAACACAATGTTAACCATGGAAAATGTTCCAAATGACTTCAGTTCTGCAGGGAGTTAACAGCTGTTGCCAGTGAATGTTCAGCACTTTCTCATGCTTTGCTTTTTTTCTCTAAACAGCACTGTGGGTATTGATGGTGGCATTGCTCTACAAGTTGTCTATGAAGTAGATCACTTTAAATGTCAGTAAAATGGAGTGCAGTAATGGTACCTAAGGTTTTACTAAAGAACATAAATTACAGTTTCTTTTGGCATTTCCCTTGATATTAACTAGATAGATGCATATACTGGCAGTCCCCGAGTTACGAACATCTGAGTTGCGAACGACTCCTATATACGAATGGAGGCGGCAGAACAGGACACATCCCACGCTGCAGTACTACATGTACTGCGCGCCCCACATACAGGACTGCATGCCCAGAAGCTCCCGGAACACCCCACATTGCACAGCCAGAAGCGCCTGGCAGGGGTTACACTTAAAAAAGGTACTTTTCCGGCTTACGAACAAATTTGACTTAAGAACAAACCTACAGTCCTTAGCTTGTTCGTAACTCGGGGAATGTCTGTACGGTATTTTCTGTATTTCTGAAAATACTGTATTTTCCCAGCTGCACAGCTGTGCAACAGGGAGAGTGAGTTGACTTCTGTCCGTCCACTTTATGGCATTCTAGCTTTCCTGGAGTATGTATTTTATGGCATGGCTTAAACAACTTTCCTTTGAATCTAGGAGCCAGCTAAAAAAAAGTTAGGAGCCATTTTTTTTTGTTCAGAGTATAAAGTGCCATAATAAAATAAAAGCTATAAATTACTTATACTTACCCTGCTGGCCCCCTGAGGCGAGCGATTTATAAGTAATTTATGGCTTTTATTTTAGTTAATGTATTTAAAAATGAGACAGCTGTCTCATTCAGTTACAATTTCAAGGGATGTCACACGATGTTACAGCAAAGGTCTAGGAAATGCAAAATATCTGTAAAAAAAACACACTAGTTAATTTTAGGGCACAAAAACCCAATAAATTACCCAATTTTTTGGTAAAATACATAAGATGAGATTGCACCGAGTAAATGGATACCCAACATGTCAAACCTTAAATTTTCATGCGCCTGTGAAATGGAGAGAAACTTTAGTACCCTGTATTTCCTATAGGCAACGCTTTAAAAGCTCCCATAAGTCATAAGGTTAGCATTACAGAGGAGGTCTGGTGCTAGAACTATTGTTGTTTCCATGCACAGGTGCCCCAACGCGTTCGTTTACATTTGTGCGTGTGTATATGTGTGGGTAGGGCAGTCTCAAAATTTTTTTTAGGGGGGGGGTTTTGTGCTTGGGTGTAACTTAATTTTTTTTTTTATTTGTTTTTCAATGAAGAACATTTTATTTATTTATTTTTTTATTTTTTATTTATTAAGGCAAAAAATCCCCTATGTGATGATTTTTTAGTAGCAGGTTCTCTTTAATGAGACATGCAGGGTCTAAAAGACCCTGCATGTTCCTTCCGTGCTCCATTGAATGTAATGCAGTGCAGATCGCACCGGGAAACTGTCAACTGGTACCCTGAAGTGACAATATACGCGTCGCTTCTGGGTCAGGAACAAGAAGGGGAGGAGAGCGGATGTGTGGCTGCCCTCCTCCCTCCCCTCCCCTATACCCTGCTCGCCCCCTATGCCGGTCCCGGGCCTGCTGATGGGCAAGCAGAGCTTATGATTCATAGCGGGGAGCGCTGGGTCGGGGGGGCATTTTACCTGCATGTGTGGAAGCACTGTAGCAGAGCCGCCCAAATGTGTCCACCTGACCAGTGGTGGTAGTTTTTTTTTGGGGGGAAGCAAATAGTGCACCCACAGCCACCCCCCCGGTCAGGTAACCCGCTACACCCCTTCCCCGATCTGGTTGCACTTACCCCATCTATGGCGGGCAGCAGAATTTCCCTCGGGTGACAGGTGGCGGCATCACGGGTGGCTTCCCCTGCTCTCCGCGGGAATTACGGCGGCTTCCGTCTCCTCCCCCCCTCCTCGGTGGACAATCGGAACGCTTCTCCTTTCAGCCATTTGGGAAGTGGGTGTTAGACCCACTTCCTGATTGGCCAGGAGGAGAATCGTTGTGAAAATAGCGACTATTAATTTTGCTATTGTCACACAACTGGGTGGGCTCGGTTCGCAGTGCTCTGTATCCCCAGCCTGCCCTTTTTTGAAGCCTATTGGAGCCTCTGGCTCTAATCACATGCTTCAAAACCCCCCCATTGGAAATCATGCATCTGGTGTCCTGCATGGGGGCTGGAAGCAGAGATGGGGGCGCCCGTGCGCCCTTAATGGACGGACCGCCCCTGCATCTGACAAGGGAGCCCTAATAAGGGCTAAATGTAGAAGAAAACAATCTACCTGCCCGGAGCCCAGAACTGCATGTCCCGGGCATCGGGCAATACAAATTGTGCATCCCTGCAACAGCGAATGGGCTGAAATAAAGCCCAGGTGCCAGTTCGCAATTTCTAGTCGCCGTGGTGACCTGTCACCTGGGACTTGTCGAGCCCTGTTTTATTGTATATCTGAGGACAATACTATCCACTGCAATGCTTAATAGTAAGTAATCTAAAATTATTTTAATAATTGTGTGAATTTGCAGTGAGCAGCATGTAAGTACATCCACTGTTTAGAATTAAAGTGCCTCTAGAGTTTTTACAGGCTGAAAAACTGAAAGAAACCGTGCTGTTTTCTTGTCAGTGAATATCTATTTTGATCAAGTATAGGTACATATTTCCACGTATTTTACAGCTTTTTATTAATCACCGCTAGACATTCAGGTATAATATTGTGTGCACGTGTGTCCATAGCAATTCTAGGACTGATGATACTTTTTTGTACAGTCTGCATAGATAACGAGATCTGTGTGCACTTTCCCATTTTGGATCATTCTGTTCTTGTTTTTAAAGGTTTTGTTTCCCTGCAAAGTAATACCCTTGATGTCCCCTTTTTTCTGTAGGAAATGCTTTGTGTACAGTGAAATGTGATGAGTCTGTAAAAGTGTTCACTATCAGGGGGACGTCCTTTGAAGCAGCTCAGAGTTCAGGAGGAAACGCAAGCCTTGAAAATTGTAAGAAATTATTACTTTGTGTTTTCTAGACTATGACAAGTGGTAGTGATAATCAAATTATAAGGCCTCTTGCTCACGGGTTTATGAAAATAAGCAACATTTTTCTGCCAGAATTTGGCAGAAAAATGGCTGTAATGTTATGTTAACAATATGTGTGCGCATATTTATGTGTGTATGGTATGGCATGTGAGCTTAACTGCATTCTACTGGCCAGAATATTATACTCTTATACTCTATACTATTATATTCTACTGGCCTTTGGAATACATTTTCTTGCATATACACACATTTATATCATATGTGCTTAGATGCATTTACGTGTGTGTGTGTTGTGTTTTTTTTTTTTGTTTTTTTTTTGCTGGGAAGCTCCTCTCAGAACATTTTTTTCTGCTTGTAAACGCTCTTCCTTAAACGTGTGTGCATGGCCACATAGGCTAACATAGAGGTGCTTTATGCTAAACACCTGTAGAAGCAGTATTTTTTTTTTGTAACCTCTTTGTGCATGAGGCCTAAGCTATACTAATAATACTACATGCTTTTTGCCAGATTTGCAGAACTATTTAAGATATGTTGTATGGCACTTACAGGCTAACAGACTTACAGACTTAAAGAATAAGTTCACCTTTGAAAAAAAAATATAAATGCACATCTGTTTTAAAGTAAAAAAAAATATGCATTTATTTATTTATTTTTTTTTACTAGGAGCCTGCAAAGTATTGCACCAGTGACCAGCAGATTGCGGGTGGAATGCAGGGCTCCTGCAGACTGTCTGTATAAGCGGTCTGCTCGTACCTCATATGAGCAGGTAGTTATACAGTGACAGGAAGGAACAATTAACTACCTAGAGCGCTCAACAGCGACATGGTAGTTCATTCAGAACTACAAGCCGACAGCTGCAAAGGCTGTTGGTTCTTGTAGTTCATTCATTCACAGAACTCTAAATGAAATATGTGGCTGGGTGGGCGGAGCCCTGCACGGCCATGTTTTGTTAAAAGTGTGACTGCGAGTTTGGGGAAAAGAACCCTGGTTCGCTGTCACTAGAGGCGGCGGGTCGGGGAACAGCTGCAGCAGTGGGAACATGTTACATGTTCCACCTGTTTTTTAGGGTTACATGTTCCCAAAGGTGAACTTATCCTTTTAAGTAATGTGATTTATTGGGCATATGGTCATGCAAAGAGAAAATAGACATACACAGCATTGGTAACAAAGTTGTTTTGTAACACAAAATATTGTTATTGCTTTAGTGACTCCACTTCCACCGGCTGGAAAATCTGAATGGTTGCAGCAGAGTCTGACCAAAAGTGACCGTCCAGAGTTAACAAGTGCTAAAGTTGTGGTCTCTGGAGGTAAGTCTGTAGTGGAAGCTCCCATATTCCTGCACTAATAGATTCCCTTTGAGAGCAGATGAGTCCTGGATTGAAAACTAGTTTTTACATTTCTATAGAAATCTTTTTAGTTTGTGCTGTTATAAAATATTTAGTGTGAAGTAGAGGTGCACTAAAAGGAAATGTTGGTGCCAAAACCGAAAAAGCAGGATGCACTTAGCCCAAAAACCAAACATTAGTAGTTTTTTGATTATTTTTTTTTTTATATATATATATATAATTGTATTATATTTGACTTTTTAATTAATATCATGAATTTAAATAAATATAAATTTATTGTCAGCCATTATCGGCACCTTTTTTAGCGCAAGAAAAGCTCAAAAAAAATGCATCCCTTTAAATTCTTTGTATGTCTGCACACTGGTCCATTGCGCTCCCGTTGTGGTGTTAAAAATCTTGCTTGCTGCATTTTTTGTCAGTTTAAAAAAAAAAAAATGCACCAAAAAGCACCTCCCCCTTGAAATGCATTGAACACGCAGCAAGAACACTTCTATAACGCACCTGTGTTACATTTTTATTGGGGTTTTTGAGTCCCATGACCTAATGAAAAACACCATAAACACAGTAAAACCGCATCAAAATCGTGTGCGTTTTCCAGTGCCATTATCGACAAAATGCCAAAAACAACCTTTTCAGCCACCAAAATATTGGTGCATCTCTAGTGTGAATTGTAACTCTGTAAAAATAACTGCATCTCACTCTTGTGTTGTCTGTTTTTGCATCATAGGTCGAGGGTTAAAGAGTGGCGATAACTTCAAGTTGTTGTATGATCTGGCAGATCAGCTTAATGCTGCGGGTAATGTACAGTATATATATATTTATTTATTTTGTCATGTGAGACTGAAGAAATGTATAGATGTATAGATATTGCTTTGCATTAGTGTGTGCTGATGCAGGAATTCCCAAGAACATCATACCCATACTATTACATCTGCTTACTAGGAAAGGGGGGAACATCCAGAATTTTTAAAGCTCAATTCCAGAATCACAAATTGCACAAAGGCTTCCTCTCTGCTACTGTTTTTGTTCTTCTGCTTACCTGAAAAATATGATGCAAAATCAATAATGCAAATGTTTTAACTGCCGACTTTCTTTGTCGGTCTACCATAAGCTCAGCTTTGTGGAGCATCCATTCTATTCATAGTTTCTCTCATCTCAACTGTGAATCTCTGGTGCTGCTTCAGAGCTACACTTGACCTCTTGATCAATTTTCTAACTCCCTCCTTACCTGATCATTGAGTTTTGGTGGCCCGCCTTTTGTAGGTCAAGTGGGCGTTTGTGTTCACTTTTTTTCTTTAAAAAAAAAAAAAAAAAGTTAAAACTTAAAGTGATATTAAAGGTATTTGTTATTTATATATATATATATAAAAAAAAAAAAAAAAAAAAATATATATATATATATATATATATATATATATATATATATATATATATATATATATATATATATATATATATATATATGTATATATATGTATATGTGTGTATATATATATGTATATGTGTATATATATGTATATGTATATATATATATATATATATATATATATATATATATGTATGTATATATATATATATATATATATATATATATATATATATATATATATATATATATATAAACATATATAAACATGTTCTACTTACCTGATCTGTGCAGTGGCTCTGCACAGAGCAGTCCCGATACTCCCCTTCTTGAGTTTCCCACTGGCTCCCCTGGCCCCTCCTCTTCTCTGAGTACCCCATAACAAGCTGCTTGCTATGGGGGCACCTGTGCGTGCTCTGTGTGCATAAGGCACACAGAATGGGGCTCAGGCCCCCCCCCCCATTCTCTCCTCACTGGCTATGAGCTGTGATTGGCTCCTGCTCTCAGCCAGTCTGGTGGTAGAAACCCAGGAGAGCAGCCATTCTCATGCACATCACTGGATCAGGCTCGGGTAAATATTAGGGGGGGCTGTGGGGGGAGATGCATACTGAAATTTTTTTACCTTCATGAATGCATGAAGGTAAAAAAACCTTCAGCCTTTGGAACCACTTTGATAGTCAGCACTTATTGAAAAGACGTACCTACTCCCCAAAAAAGGATCCGCTTTAATAATAGTGGATGTTTATTTGTTTAATAACCTCATTCTACTTGGTGCATATCTAGAACTTAACCCCAAAATTGTTTTGATAGCTGCTTGGTTTTCAGGATTCTGTTTAAGTTCTGTTGGTTTCCAGAAATGTGTGGGATTTTTTTAGAGATCATGTGACACGAGTTGCATGTTGGTGCATCTCATTTATCAAGCTTTGTGACTGCTAAAAGTAATAGGTTGCATCTAGTCTTTATCATTAGGATACTTGCACACTGTACAGATGTATGAGCATCAGATATTGGCAGGAAAAAAATGGGAGGATGGACTGTAAAGCATTTGTTCATATTTGTTTGTACACCTACACACCTGTAAAAATGTTTTAAGCTTTATTTTAATCAAGGGAGTATGATGTATATTTGTATTTGTGTAAAAATGCTGACCAGCAACGCAGATTTATTTTATTTTTTATTTTTTTACAGCTCTATATGCAACATGTTTACGCACCTGTGTGTGTACAGGCACATTGAAAACAATGGTCTGTGTGTTTACATCAGTAAAAAAAAATCACCTGTGTTTTTAGGCAGCAGTGTGTGCAAGAGACCTTTTATAGAGAGGGTAAAAATAAGTGAAATCAAAACTTTTTTTTTTTTTTTGATTTCTATTTGAAATTGAGATATATATCTCTATCGAGATATATAAATAGAGATAGAGATATATAGATAGATAGATAGAGATATAGATATATAGATATAGATAGATAGAGATATAGATATAGATATATAGATAGATATATCTCTATCTAATTTATTTTTTTTTTTTAACTTTTTGACATTGTGTCATATACTGTAATTTTGTAGGTGACAGAGAATCCCAATTAAACATTTTTTTTTAATTCCAGGTCCTAAGGCTGGCCATACATTATATAATTTTCTTTCAGACTTACAAAAACCATATAATAAGAGGTCAAACCTAAACATTTCAATTTGTATTCAATCAGGCTGGCCCTTGCACTATATAGTTGAAGGTAAACTTAAAGGAAATTGAATACGAAAATTATATAATGTATGGCCAGCTTAACACTATAAAATGCAGCAAATTCCATGGTTGGTAATACATATGCAAAACCCTTTCTGAACAGTTTGTGCTATAGGGCCTTTTTAAAAGTGAGAAAAATATTGTGATAGTTATGCCAACCATCTTCTCTTTTGTAGTGGGTGCCTCTCGTGCTGCTGTAGATGCTGGGTTTGTCCCCAATGATATGCAGGTGGGGCAGACAGGAAAAATTGTAGCACCGGTGAGTACTATATTTTTTGTAAATATAAGTATTGTTGATGAATATAGGAGCTTTCATTTATTCTGGCTGACCTCATTCGGGCTTGGACTCCAAGGTAGAACATAAAAAATAATTAAATAATGCATGGCTTCACAGCAATCACACTGGATTCTCCATGTTAAAAACATCTACCAAAAAATAGGTTTGGTTTATATTATGACGGGGCTTGATTGCCTTCTGGTCTTTCCATACTGTTTGTCAACGAGTTCTCATTTACTTACTCCAATTTGTTTTGGGTCATTGACTTGGAACCTATCAAGACCAGAAGGAGTACAGTGATGGCAGCCACCTATTTTATTTCATGACAGGTTTTCTTTAAGGGCCTGTTGACTCTTATACACTAATAAATGTGTGAAGTCCCCCCATGCCATATATTTATGCATTGGTCTCACACTGACAAACATTATAGTGTTATCATTATCTTTGTCTCAGAAGGCATCAGCATTTCAAAATGCTGTAGTATACATGATAATACCCAGTGTGGCTATTCTATGGTACCTGACATCTTCCTTATAAAAAATAAAGACTTAGAAATAACTGTGCAGTATAACTAAAGGCAAAACCTTTTTTTTAGTTTTGGACAGAGTGGAGAGGGAGTAGAATATTTTATTTCTACCCGTGCCTCCTTGGGGGGAGATTCACCCTTTGTCTGGTTTACTATTATCACTGAAGGTGAAATTAAAAAAAATCCCAAATTTTGGGTTGTTATCAGAACAGTAATAGAGGGGAGATCTTCCAAAAGCACCCACATCCGTGAGCTCATCCAGGAATGTGTGCGATGGGAATATGAAGTATATCTTCCAAAAGGGACACTAGTTCTGGTGACACGCTGGGGTTCCCTCGCTTTGTAAGGTGTTCCTTCTAACTCAGCTGATTACAGATTGGGGTAAAGCGCCAATCACAGAGGCCCTTTACCACGTGATCAACTTTGTCCAATGACAGCTGATCATGGATGTAAACTAGGGATGCACCGATACCATTTCTTTCTCGAACATCACGGGACACAGAGCCACAGTAATTACTGATGGGTTATATAGGGTATCACTGGTGATTGGAGACTGGCACACCCTATTAGAAAGTTCAACCCCCTATATAATCCCTCCCCTTGCAGGGATACCTCAGTTTTTTACATTAGTGTCTATCTGGAACACCTAGGTTGGATCCTCAACCTAGAAAAATCTTTCCTAAAACCAGTAAGTAGACTGGAGTATTTAGGTCTGATCATAGATACAAGCCAGGGGAAAGTATTTCTACCTCAGGCAAAGATCACGGCTTTAAGGGAGCTGATTCTGGCAGTCAGGACCAAGAAGGGTCCTTCTGTCCGCCTTTGTATGAGGCTGCTAGGGAAGATGGTGTCTTCATTCGAAGCAGTTCCCTATGCTCAATTTTATTCAAGACTGTTGTAACACAGTATTCTGTCGACCTGGAACAAGAAGGTTCAGGCATTAGACTTTCCGATGCACCTGTCTCATGCGGTGCGTCAGAGCCTCAATTGGTGGCTCATTCCCGAAAACCTGCAGAAGGGGAAATCCTTTCTGCCAATTACCTGGACGGTGGTAACAACAGATGCCAGTCTGTCAGGTTGGGGAGCAGTTCTGGAACAGTCTGCGGTTCAGGGGATATGGTCCAAGACAGAGAGGACCTTACCCATCAACATTCTATATCTAGCCCTAAAAGCCTGGACTCTCAGGTTACAGGGCTGCCCGGTCAGGATCCAGTCCGACAATGCCACAGCAGTGGCTTATGTCAATCATCAGGGAGGCACCCGGAGCCGAGCTGTTCAAAAGGAGGTGAACCAGATCTTAGTCTGGGCAGAGATGCATGTGCCATGCATATCGGCAGTTTTTATTCCAGGGATAGAGAACTGGCAGGCGGACTATCTAAGTCGCCAGCAGTTACTCCCAGGGGAATGGTCTCTACACCCCGACGTCTTTTGGGCCATATGCCAAAAATGGGGGGTCCCAGATGTAGATCTCTTTGCATCCCGATTCAACAAAAAGTTTGACAGATTTGTGGCAAGGACGAGGGATCCTCTTGCATTTGGGACGGATGCGTTGGTGATTCCGTGGCATCAGTTCTCACTGATTTACACATTCCCGCCTATTCTGCTACTGTCACGACTCCTCTGCAGGATAAGGCAGGAAAGGAAGTCGGTACTTCTGGTGGCCCCTGCTTCGCCCAGAAGGACTTGGTATGCAGAAATAGTAAGGATGACGGTGGGTTCCCCGTGGACCCTACCAGTACGCCCAGACCTGTTATCTCAAGGTCCAGTGTTCCATCCTGCCTTACAAACGCTAAATTTGACGGTTTGGCTATTGAGACCCACGTTCTGAAGAGTCGTGCGCTCTCAGGTCCTGTCATATCTACCTTGATTAATGCAAGGAAGCCAGCTTCCAGGATGATTTGTCATAGAGTCTGGAAAGCTTATATAACCTGGTGTGAATCCAGAGGTTGGCATCCCAGGAAATATGTCATAGGTAGAATTCTTGATTTTCTACAATTAGGATTAGAGATGAAGCTGGCCTTGAGTACCATCAAGGGCCAGGTCTCCGCTTTATCAGTATTATTTCAACGGCCACTTGCTTTGCATTCTTTGGTCCGAAACTTTATGCAGGGGGTGATGCGTCTTAATCCTCCGTTTAAGGCGCCCCTAAACCCCTGGGACTTGAACTTGGTCCTGGCTGTGTTACAGAAGCAGCCTTTTGAACCAATAAGTCAGATTCCTTTGGTCTTGTTGACAAGGAAGTTAATTTTTCTGGTGGCCATCTCTTCTGCTAGAAGAGTTTCAGAATTAGCCCCTTTCCTGTAAGGAGTCTTATTTGATTATACACAAGGATAGAGTGGTACTGCGCCCTCATCCTAGTTTTTTACCGAAGGTGGTTTCTGATTTTCATTTAAACCAAGACATTGTTCTGCCTTCCTTTTTTCCAGATCCCTGTTCTCCGGAAGAGAGATCTCTACATTCATTGGATGTAGTAAGAGCAGTCAAGGCCTATCTCGAGGCAACTGCTCAGATTTGCAAAACGGATGTTTTTGTTTGTGCTGCCAGAGGGTCCCAATAGAGGACAGGCAGCGTCAAAAGCTACCATTTCTAAATGGATTCGACAATAGATCATTCAGGCTTACGGTTTGAAACCGAAGATTCCTCCGTTTCAGATCAGGGCACATTCCACAAGGGCTATTGGTGCTTCTTGGGCAGTGCATCACTGGGCCTCTATGGCTCAAATCTGCAAGGCCGCAACCTGGTCTTCAGTCCATACATTCACCAGATTCTATCAGGTGGATGTGAGAAGGCATGAGGATATCGCCTTTGGGCGTAGTGTCCTGCAGGCAGCGGTACAGGGTCCTCAGGTCTGATTGCACCCTACTTGGTCGTGGTTCCCCCCCCTCAGGTAGCATTGCTCTGGGACATCCCATCAGTAATTACTGAGGCTCTGTGTCCCGTGATGTTCGAGAAAGAAAATAGGATTTTTTAAAACGGCTTACCTGTAAAATCCTTTTTTTTCGATGGACATCACGGGACACAGAGGTCCCGCCCCTCTTCTAATACACTTATATTGCTTGGCTACAAAACTGAGGTATCCCTGCAAGGGGAGGGATTATATAGGGGGTTGAACTTTCTGATAGGGTGTGCCAGTGTCCAATCACCAGTGATACCCTATATAACCCATCAGTAATTACTGAGGCTCTGTGTCCCGTGATGTACATCAAAAGAAAAGGATTTTACAGGTAAGCTGTTTTAAAAAATCCTATTTTTTTTTACTACGAGTAACGATACATTTTTTTTTAGTACTCGCCGATACCAATTACTGATACTTACCACAACTGTTTTGTTCACACTTCAGCTGTCAGCAATGGTACAAAGCATTGAAAAGTGATTTACAAATGAAATAAATTGATTTTGTGTTTTAATTGTGCGCCTATTTAATGTGAAATGTGTAAATATATGTTAATATATATGTATGAAAATATTCACTAACAAAGCAAACAAAAAAAAGTTTTAATCGTTTATCGTATAAAATAGATGTGAACAAAACAAAAAGCGGGAAAATAAACATGAAATGGTGGAGAATAGGTAGTTAAGGCTGATTAGAGTAAATTAAGGGTTAATATGGGGTTAAAACAGAAGAACACTTGTTCATCCCCACTGACAGCTCAAAGAACCAAGCCTGAAAGTATTGGTTTCAGGTATTGGTGCATTTGCACGAGTACTGATACTTGTGCAAATACTTGGTATTGGTACCGATACTGATACTAGTATCGGTGCAACCCTAATGTAAACACAAGCCACCTATCGCATTTTCTTTCCTCGCGCTGACAGTGAGAAGAGAGAAGACAACCGGCTTGTGTTAAAAGGGACATCGACACTGATAGTCAGGGCACTAATTATCAGTGTCCCGATTATCGGGGCAGTCCTAACAGTGCCCACCAGTACTGCAAATCAATGCCCACAATTGCTGCCAATCAGTGCTGCCTCATCAGCGCACATCAGTGAAGGAGAATTATTACCTGTTTGCAAAATTTTATATCAAACTGAATTTTTTTATATTTTTCAAAATTTTCAGTCTTTTTTTCTTTATAGCAAAAATAAAAAATCTCATTGGTGATAAAATACCACCAAAAGAAAGCTCTATTTTTGTGAAAAAAATGATAAATAACATTTTTTTAGGTACAGTGTTGTATGACCGAGCAATTGTCATTCAAAGTGTGACAGCGCTGAAAGCTGAAAATTGACCTGGGCAGGAAAGGGGTAAAAGTGCCTAGTAGGGAAGTGGTTAAAGCGCTATTAAGCCCAAACCAAAAATGTAATATATTGCATCTTACCAATCATATGGCGACTGTATTAGTTTTCTTTTTCCCCTCTGTTTTCACCTGATATGGTCAGGAACAAACCTCCTGTATTAGGGTGGCTACACTTTGGCTGAAGGAGCACAGAAACGCCTTTGGAGAGCAGCATCATCAATCTGGGGGGAGGCGGAGTGTTAGTGTATCCAAATCTGCTAGTACAGACTGAAGCCAAACTCCAGCTCACACTTTATACACAGTTACAACAGCAGTTTTTTTTCTTCTTTTGGGATAAAGGTTTATATAAATAAAAGCTGACCATCGTAAGCATCCCTGTCAGTAAGAAATGGTTTGTGTCAACACTCTAACAGCTGCATCTACAGGATAGTTTGTTCTTTTGAAAAACAACAGACTTACTGACAGGATCACCTAAAGCCGAAAAAGAAAACGAATGCAGCCATCACATCTAGGAATTGGTAACTGCTTTAAGTGTACTTTTTTATATGAATATTGCTGTATTTGTGCATATTATGATGGTTATGACATGTTGGAGCGAATACCCCAGCAAAAATAAATGCATTTTTACCAACATCTGCCAAACCGGCTAAGTTATGTTGTTGCTTGTGCTTCCATATAACCTGGACTTATTGTGTAGTGCATCAAAACTGCAGCATGCTATTTGAGCTATTAGTACCATTGGATAATAACATACTGACTTTAACAACTGGCCGACTGGGCACTTAAACCCCCTTCTTAGCCAGACCAATTTTCAGCTTCGGTGCTCTCAAATTTTGAATGACAATTACTCAGTCATGCAACACTGTACCTATATGAAATTTTTGTCCTTTTTTTCAGACAAATAGAGCTTTCTTTTGGTGGTATTTAATCACGCTGGACTTTTTATTTTTTGCGCTATAAAGAAAAAAGACTGAAAATTCTGTTAAAAAAAATGCATTTTTCTTCTTTCTGTTATAAAACTTTGCAAATTAGTAATTTCTCTTTCATTCATCGATAGACACAGCGCCTTCTTAATCTTGACCATTGGGTTATATCACCTCTGCAGGAGTAGGACCAGGCAGAACAAAAAATACCTGGCTACGCCCATGGGCTGTCCTCAGTCAGTATATAACAACCTTCCTGCTCTAGGTATTCAGTTTTTTCTGTCTAGTCAGGACCTAGCTCCTTGCTGGGATCTTTTGGTCCTAGCAAATTTTACTTTTTGTCTCCTTTTTCCATCAATTGCCGGGCTGGATAATCTAGATCCAGTGGTCTCCCCAGTCCAGCCAGCGAGGACGTGCAGACCGCAGCTACGCACTAGGTCGGCCACGACATAGCCTCAACGGACAGAGGCTGGCCCGCCAGTTAAACGCCTCGCAGGGTCGCATACGAACGGGCTCTGGTCTGAGTAGCAGCGGTCCCTTGGCCGACAGCCCCCACTTCGGTGGTGAGGAGTTCTGTCTGGAGGGTCACCTGCACCATGGATCGGTAAGTACAGTTCCCCCTTTCCCGCTTTGTGCGGTTTGGGGTGCACGCGGGTACCCTCCAGGGGTGATCAGACCTGCCTTCAGGATCACTCCTCCCATCCTAAAGTCCCCTGGTTAAACTGGGCTTCCCCCTCCCCCCATGGATTGGTGGGAGTCCCAGGGCAGGCAGCAGAGACCCCTGGGGGTCTCCCCTGCCATTTCCCTTCTGGGTGGTGTGTGTCCTGCCCTGGCGGTATGGGGGGGGTCCAGTGCAGAGGGTGCAACGGAGACCCCTAGGTGCATGCCCTGCTGTGTGTGCAGTTTGGGGGTCCCAGTACAGAGGGCACAGTGGTGTCCCTTTTAAATGTTCACCCTGCCTGGTGGTACAGTACCTTTTTGGCAGGGGGTCCCCTTGCAGAGGGCGCAGCAATGTGGAAGGCACAGAGAGGATCCTGGCAGAATGCTTCAGCATGTCAAACGGCCAGCAGCTATTTTTGGCTGGTCTGATGACATCACATCTTGGTCTGGCCTGGAAAAATTCACTCGAGCGGAATGAACAAAGTGGAAAAATTGCAAAGTGCTCAGTGCATATAGGGCTAGCATCCAAGGCAAGCCAGGTCTCGGGGTGTATATCAGGTGCAGAACCTGATAGTAATTGAGGAGCAATTGAAAGGTTGATGGGGAAGAGAGGTATACCTCCTGTCTGGCTCGTTCAATAGCCGGCAGCTATAGTAATTGCTCCTCATTTACTATCAGGTTCTGCACCTGATATACACCCGAGACCTGGCTTGCCTTGGATGCTAGCCCTATATGCACTGAGCACTTTGCAATTTTTCCACTCTGTTCATTCCGCTCTTGAGTGAATTTTTCCAGGCTTCACTGCGGATGTGATTTATGGATAAATATTGATTCTACCATTTAACATTTCTAGAATGGACTCAACATATTGATCATCTTTGTATATCTCTGCAAACACTTTTTGAAGGCCCATCTCTTGGGGAAAGCAACCCATAGGATATATATTTCACTGATTCCAATCCTGAGTGATATACATACTTGATTATCAGTCTGGTCTAATATGATGCCACATGACAAATCTCCTGAGGAAGCTCCAATGAGCAAAACATGTTGAGAAAAGTGGTATCTTTTGCGATACGTTACTGAATTTCATGATGAAAAAAACGTTTGTCTGTTTTAAATCATGTCCTGTGATTTTTTTAATGTTTAAATAAATAAAATTTTTTTATTTTATTCAAACCCTTGATGAATTGAGATTTAAGATATAAACACCATCAAAGACCCGAGGTTGGTTACCTCAAAGCCCATTTTCTTCATTTGTCTCAACGTTTGGGATGTGGTGTTTCTATATTTGGTCCCTCCTTTCCTAGTTCTATTTACCTCCTATTTCCAGGTTGAATAAAGCAACCATGATCCCAGTAGAGGAATCCCCGTCCTTTAAGGACCAGGCTGACAGGAAAGCAGAGGCTGTGGCGCGCAGCATGTTTACTATGGCTGGGTTGGCATTGCGTCCAGTCTTGGCCTCGGCCCTGGTGTCGCAGACCCTAACTGAATGGGCCAAGCTTTTGCGCCAGGGTCTGGGTAGTGAGCAGGTTCCCGCTGCTTATGTTGATTTAGCGGACCAGTTGGTCCATGGGCTACAGTATATTTATGGTGAAGCCTTGGATGCAGCTCCTGTGTTGTCCAAGCTTTCTGTTTCAGCGGTAGTGATTAGACGTGTGCTGTGGCTTAAGCATTGGTCGGCAGACCAAGCCTCTAAAAAAGCTTTAATTGATCTGCTCTTTCAAGGCGACCGCCTGTTTGGGGCTACCCTGGTTGACATCATTAAGGGTGTCACGGGGAAAGCGTACCTTCCTGCCTCAATCTAGGAAAGGCAAGGAGCCTTGTTGCAGATGGGGGCCTTCCTTCTTAGCCCATAAGGAATTCTTCCCCGCTCCTGGGACAGCAGATAAACGAAACAGATCTCTCAAGTCTTCCCCAGGAAGTTCCATGCAATCTTGGTCTGGTAAGCCTAGAGCAGGCTTCTCCGGATCCACTGACAAGACTGGGGTGGGGGGACATCTTCGCTGGTTTCCAGATTCATGGGCCTCCTTCGTGAGCGTCAAGGGGGTCCACGAATTGAACCTTTTGGGGGTACCAAAGAAGGGGGACAGAGCTTGTCCACTTCGAGGGGCCCTGTGTCTCCTTGTGTGGGTATAATTCCTGTAAAGGTTCGGGTGACGTCCAAACTACCCAAGGTCCCCTCTAGCCCTGTCCAGGAAATTGGCCTACCTGGGTCTGACTCTGGAGTGAATGCTGACCAGGTTAGTAGTTTTTCTTCTTAAACGTTGGCCCCTTCAGCAGGTTCAGTTCAACTGGAAGTAACTGAGGCTTGTGGCAATCTCACAAGTTCCTCTGGTAGATGCCGCAGTCGACCTAGTGTCACTGCGGGGCCCATGCCTTCCTCTTCTGCGGTGCCTGCGAAGGACCGAGGGCAAAAGTCTTCCGGTGGCCGTAAACGTCCCTTGGAAGCTACCTCTAAAAGAGGACCAGTTGTACCAAGGGCTGAGCTTCCATCCTGCTTTACAGTAACTGGTTTTAATAGCCTAGCCATTGAAAGCCACGTACTGAGAGATAGAGGTCTGTCGGGATCAGTGATCCCTACTATGGTGAAGGTAAGGAAGTCGATACCTAGTAAGATATACCATTGTACGTGGAAAGTGTACATTTCTTGGTGTGAGTCAATTAGCGTTCATCCTCGATCCTTTTCTGTGGCTCGGATCTTAGCTTTTCTTCAACAGGGCGTTTGAGCAGAAGTTGGCTTTGAGCACCATCAAGGGACAGGTGTCTGCCTTAGCAGTCTTCTTTCAGCGACCCCTAGCCACTCATTCTTTAGTTCGTACCTTCATTCAAGGAGTCTGGCATGTGGCTCCGCCGGTAAGGTCTCTTTTGCTGCCATGGGATTTAAACTTGGTGCTATCGGTTCTCCAGAAACATTCGGGAGATTCCCTTACCTACGTTGTCCCAGAAGGTGGCATTCCTGGTGGCTATTACCTTGGCCCGCTTGGTTTCGGAGTTGGCAGCATTATCCTGTCGTCAATATTTACTACTCCATAGGGATAAAGTGGTTCTTTGTCCCTGGCCATCATTTTTGCCAAAGGTTGTCTCTGACTTCCATTTGAATGAGGACATTGTGTTGCCGTTCTTGTGTCCCAAGCCGGCTCATCCCAAGGAATTTGCTTTGCATATCTTGGATGTGGTTCGTGCGATTTGGGTGTATCTGGAATCCACTGAGTCCTTCCGGAGGTCAGACTCACTTTTTTTTTTGGTTATACAAGGACCAAGGAAAGGGCTTGCCGCTCCTCCAGCTACCATCTCCAGATGGATCAGACAGACTGTGACTCAGGCCTATTCTATTAAGGGTCGGGTTTCTCCTTTCCCTGTCACGGTGCATTCTACTCGGGTGCTTAGTACTTCTTGGGCCTTCTGTCATCAAGCGTCAGTATAGCAGGTTTGCAGGGCGGCCACTTGGTCGTCAGTGCATACCTTCACTAAATTCTATAAAGTAGATTTTTTTGCATCTGCGGATGCTTCTTTTGGCCGCAAGGTTTTGCAGGCTGCTGTTTAAGAGGGGGGTTCCCTCATAAGGGGTGTTTTTTCTTTAAACATTTTTTGTTTCAGATGAGCTCTTGTGGTTAGCCTTGGGTTATTTTGCCCACCCCTCATTTTTCTTTGGCACTGCTTTTGGATGTCCCAATGGTCAAGATTAAGGAGGAGTTGTGTCCGTCGATGAACGAAAGAGAAAAAGGAGATTTTTGTAGTCACCGTAAAATCCCTTTCTCTGAGTTCATCGCCGGACACAACGCTCACCCCCCTATGGAGTTTATGATACTTCTATTACTGCTTGCTACTAAATTGAATACCTAGAGCAGGGGGTTATATACTGACTGAGGACAGCCCATGGGCGTAGCCAGGTGCTTTTTGTTCTGCCTAGTCCTACTCCTGCAGAGGCGATGTAACCCAATGGTCAAAATTAAGGAGGCGCTGTGTCCGTCGATGAACTCAGAGAAATAGATTTTACGTTGAGTACAAAAATCCCATTTTTTTCTGCATAAATTTTGGCCAAAATTTATACTGCTACAGATCTTTGGTAAAAATGGGCAATATATAGAAGGGTTGAAGAAGTATCACTTTTTGTTTGGTCTCTGTGAAAGTTAGAGTCCACAAGCTATGGTGCCAATCTCTGAAAATTGATCACACCTGAAGTACTGACGGCCTATCTAATTTCTTGAGACGCTAACAAGCCAGGAAAGTACAAATACCCCCCAAATGACCCCTTTTTGGAAAGTAGACATTACGATGTATTTAGTAAGAGGCATGGTGAGTTTTTTGAAGTTGTACTTTTTCCCACAATTATTTGCAAAATCAAGATTTATTTTTTGTTTTGTTTTTTTCTCCACAAAATTGTCATATTAGCAGGTTATTTCTCACACACAGCATAGCATAGCATGTACATACCAAAAATTACACCCCAAAATACATTCTCCTACTCCTCCTGAGTATGGTGATATCACATGCGGCAGACTTTTTTACAACCTGACCACATACAGAGGCCCAACATGCAGGGAGCACCATGAGGTATTCTAGGGGCATACATTTTTCAAATCTAATTTGACTACCAATTACGCTTTTGTGAGGCACTGTAGGGGTATGGATGAGCGTGAGTGCGGATGGATGAGCCGTGGATGGGGATGGCTGAGCATGGTTGAGCCATAAATGTGGATGGCTGGGTATGGCTGAGTATTGCTGAGCATGGATGGATGAGTATTGCTGAGTATGGATGGGGGTGGATGGGATGAGCATGAATGGATGCATGAGTATTGCTGAGTGTGGATGGCTGAGCATGGATGAATGGATGGATGAGGCTGCAATGGGCACAGAGCAGCGCTGTGGGCACTATAGATCCAGCCCACAGCGCTACTGCAACCGACATCCCCCCTCTCCGCTCACACTGTATACCGATCGATACAGAGAGGGGAGAGAGGAACCGGACATGATGCCGTTTTTTTTTTTGTTTTGTTATGTACAAAACATGTAGGTTGGGTAAATTACTTAGGCCCCTTTCACACTTGTGCGACTTGGGACTGCAAAGTCACAGGACAAGTCATACTCCGTGATTTCCAATGAGTACTATTCATATCTGTGTAACTTCAAAGTAGTCCCTGTATTACTTTGGTCTGACTTTGATGCGGGTTGAGGTCCATAGACCTCAAGTTTACACAGGCATTCCCTGAAATCGCGCAACTTTTAAGTCACGGCAGTGTGAAAGGGGCCTTAGTTCACACCACACCACAGTGCAGTGATGTGAGTTTTTCTGCATGCCTTCTGCAAGGGCACAAAGAAAACAATGGTTCTCTATGTGCGTTGTTCACACCACAACACTGGTATTGCATGTAGATTTTTTTTGCGCAGGAATCTACAATGTGTATAAAACACCTGCCTGCCTAGTGTTGGGTTGACATTAGGATTTCTGTTTCAATATGTTAGGAGTTTTTCCAAGAAATACACAAATTGTAGGCAAATCGTTATGTCATAGAGTAAGAGAGGCACACAAGGCAGATGGAGCATATCAAAACATCAATGACAAAAACCAAGAGATCCAACTATTCTACCACGTAGTCATCTACACTTACAAAGGATCACTATATAAAGTACAAGTTCAACATAGCGTTAAAGAACTCTTAATTTTGGTCCATTTTATGGCATATTCTCTTTGTTTCTGCGTGAAGCAATTTCTTAAAGGGATTGTAAAGGCAGGAGTTTTTTTTTTATCTTAATGCATTCATTCCTTTAGATAAAAAGCCTTCAGTGTGCAGCAGCCCCCCTAATACTTACCTAAGCCCCATCTCTGTCCAGTGATGTCCACGAGTTTCTCAGCCGTCCCAGATTCGCCTACCTGATTGGCTGAGACACATTTTCATTTGGCTCCCGCTGCTGTCAATCAAAGTAAACTAGCCAGTCAGGGGAGAGAGGGGGCAGGGCTAGGCCGGGGCTCGGCGTCTCAATGGACACGGGGAGCTGTGACTCAGCAAGCTGCTCGCTGTGGGGGCACTGAACAGGGACCAGGATCACAGAAGAGGGAACCGAGAAGAGGGGGATCCGGGCTGCTCTGTGCAAATTCACTGCAACAGAGCAGGTAAGTATAACATGTTTTTTTTTTTTTTTTTATAGGAAAAAAAATAGATTGTAGTCACTTTAAGTTAACTTATGCAAAGTATTCAGCTGAGCAATACTAGTAAAGCATTGTTCACTGTCAATTAGCATTTTAGTTTGGCGCAATTTGCCACAGGGTTGTGGGCTTTAAAGGGGTTGTAAACCCTCGTGTTCTTTCACCCTAATGCATCCTATGCATCCTCCTTTACTCACCTGAGCCCATTCGTTCCCTCAGCGGAGACGCGCTCTTCCTCTCTGCCCGGGGGTTCTCGGCTCTTGATTGGAAAAGATTGATAGCAGTGCAGCCATTGGCTCCCACTGCTGTCAATCAAATCCAATGACACAGGTGCCTGGAGCGGGGCCGAGTCCGGTATTCTGTGTCTATGGATGCAAATGCTGGACTCGGGAGCGCGCCTGCAAGGTGACCCCCAGGGCCAGAGCTTCTCTTAGGGGGTTTAACGATGTGAGGAGGAGCCGCGAGCGCTGTTGGGGGACCCCAGAAGACGATGGTTGGACCACACTGTGCAAAACGAATTGCACAGTGGAGGTAAGTATGATATGTTTGTTACTTAAAACAAAAAACAACCCCTTTAACCGGTTCCCGACCGGCGCACGCCCATGTACATCGGCAGAATGGCACGGCTGGGCACATGGGTGTACCAGTATGTCCATTTAAATCCCCCACCGTGCCATTGCGTGCGCGCCGCCGGCAGTGCGTGCGCCGGCCGGGAGCTCCGTGAGTCGGGTTGCGGGTCCCGCGGACTCGATCGCTGCGGGGATACCCGCGATCACCTCACAGAGAGCACGAACGGGGAGATGCTGATGTAAACATCATGTCATCGGGAGCTGTGATCAGAGTAATGACACTGCTAGCCCATCCCCCTACAGTTAGAAATCACTCCCCTAGGACACACTTAACCCCGCCCCCTAGTGGTTAACCTCTTCACTGCCAGTGTCATTTACGCAGTAATCAGTGCATTTTTAATCGCACTGATCGCTGTATAAATGACAACGGTCCCAAAAATGTGTCAAAAATGTCCGACATGTCCGCCATAACGTCGCAGTCACAATAAAAATCGCTGATCGCCGCCATTACTAATAAAAAAAAAAATTATTAATAAAAATGCCATAAAACTATCCCCTATTTAGTAAACGCTATAACTTTTGCGCAAACCAATCAATAAACGCTTATTGCGATTTTTAATTACCAAAAATATGTAGAAGAATACGATTGGCCTAAACTGAGGGAAAAAAAATGTTTTTTTTTTATATATTTTTGGGGGATATCTATTATAGCAAAATGTAAAAAATAATGCGTTTTTTTCAAAATTGTCGCTCTTATTTTGTTTATAGCGCAAAACATAAAAATCGCAGAGGTGATCAAATACCACCAAAAGAAAGCTCTATTTGTGGGAAAAAAAGGATGTCAATTTTGTTTGGGAGCCACTTCGCACAACCGTGCAATTGTCAGTTAAAGCGCCGCAGTGCCGAATCTCAAAAAACGCTCTGGTCAGGAACGGGGTAAAATCTTTCGGGGCTGAAGTGGTTAAGAGCCTCCCACAATACTGGGTGGGACACTGAGACTTTGTCCTTTTTAACTGAAGAACAGAAGCAAATTTGATCTCGGGCATTCTAAAAATATGGAATGAGTGAGGAGCGCCTTGTTAAGCTGTCAGTTGTGGTGTTTTAGGCCATGGTTAACTATTGCTGTTACTCTAACAGGTGTGTCAGCCATAATAATGTGCTCAGGGGAAGTGGTAATGAATAACAAGAATAAAGTCCAATCTGGAGTAGGAATTGTGAGCTGCAAGTAGTACAAGTAGTCCTTTGTATTGGGATGCAGAATACTCCTATCTAGTAGTTGCAGCTTGTGTAGAGGGTTCTTGACTCAATCAAGTTTTAAATAAGTGTAACCACTTGAGTCTCAACATTTTTAAAACCGCTCTGCACATTTATTTATTTATTTATATATAATATAGCAAAAAATGCTGGCTGGAGTAAGAGTAATAATTCTAGGCCCATTATTCACATTTAACTCCAAACTGAGGACCTTTAGGGGCTTTTCATCCCCTATGGACAATTTGGGGTACTGAAATTAGTCGGTTTCACTGGTACACGCAATTTTAAGACTTGATATGGGGTGTCAATTGTTTACATAGCACAGCCTCATATATTTTGTATTTTTAACCACTTGCCGACCGCCTCACGCCTATATACGTGAGCAGAGCGGCACGGGCAGGCAAAATCACGTACCTGAAACGTGATTGCCTTCCCGCGGGTGGGGGGTCCGATCGGACCCCCCCCCCCCGGTGCCAGCTGCGGTCGGCATTTGGTTGGGAGCGATGACAGACGAGGGGGAGGCCATCCGATCGTGGCCCCCCCCTCGCGATCGCTCCCAGCCAATGGGAATCCTCCTCTGCCTGTGTGTCGTTTCACACAGGCAGAGGATGTGATGTCATCTCTCCTCGGTCTGGCAGTTTCCGTTCCAGCGCCGAGGAGAGATGACATGTAAGTGCACCAAACACACACACACACACAGTAGAACATGCCAGGCATACATTACACCCCCGATCCCCCCCCGATCGCCCCCCGATCCCCCCCCAATCACCCCCCCCCCCCCTGTCACAAACTGACACCAAGCAGTTTTTTTTTTTTTTTTTCCTGATTACTGCATAGTGTCAGTTTGTGACAGTTAGCAGTGGTGGGACAGTTAGTATTAGCCCCCTGTAGGTCTAGGGTACCCCCCTTACCCCCCCTAATAAAGTTTTAACCCCTTGATCACCCCCTGTTGCCAGTGTCGCTAAGCGATCATTTTTCTGATCGCTGTATTAGTGTCGCTGGTGACGCTAGTTAGGGACGTAAATATTTAGGTTCGCCGTCAGCGTTTTATAGCGACAGGGACCCCCATATACTACCTAATAAATGTTTTAACCCCTTGATTGCCCCCTAGTTAACCCTTTCACCACTGATCACCGTATAACCGTTACGGGTGACGCTGGTTAGTTCGTTTATTTTTTATAGTGTCAGGGCACCCGCCGTTTATTACCGAATAAAGGTTTAGCCCCCTGATCGCCCGGCGGTGATATGCGTCGCCCCAGGCAGCGTCAGATTAGCGCCAGTACCCCCCTTACCCCCCCTAATAAAGTTTTAACCCCTTGATCACCCCCTGTCGCCAGTGTCGCTAAGCGATCATTTTTCTGATCACTGTATTAGTGTCGCTGGTGACGGTAGTTAGGGACGTAAATATTTAGGTTCGCCGTCAGTGTTTTATAGCGACAGGGACCCCCATATACTACCTAATAAATGTTTTACCCCCTTGATTGCCCCCTAGTTAACCCTTTCACCACTGATCACCGTATAACCGTTACGGGTGACGCTGGTTAGTTCGTTTATTTTTTATAGTGTCAGGGCACCCGCCGTTTATTACCGAATAAAGGTTTAGCCCCCTGATCGCCCGGCGGTGATATGCGTCGCCCTAGGCAGCGTCAGATTAGCGCCAGTACCGCGAACACCCACGCACGCACCGTACACGCACCGTACACCTCCCTTAGTGGTATAGTATCTGAACGCATCAATATCTGATCCAATCAGATCTATACTAGCGTCCCCAGCAGTTTAGGGTTCCCAAAAACGCAGTGTTAGTGGGATCAGCCCAGATACCTGCTAGCACCTGCGTTTTGCCCCTCCGCCCGGCCCAGCCCAGTCCAGCCCACCCAAGTGCAGTATCGATCGATCACTGACACTTTTCTTTGTAGCGTTTTGGTGAACTGGCAAGCACCAGCGGCGTAGTACACCCCGGTCGTAGTCAAACCAGCACTGCAGTAACACTTGGTGAATGTTTTGAACACTACCATGCACTAGTTGAGTATTAGCGTAGCGTACAGCATTGCACAGACTAGGCACACTTTCACAGGGTCTCCCAAGATGCCATCGCATTTTGAGAGACCCGAACCTGGAACCGGTTAAAGTTATAAAAGTTACAGTTACAAAAAAAAAAGTGTAAAAAAAAAAAAAAACACAAACAAAAATAAAAAAAAATAGTTGTCGTTTTATTGTTCTCTCTCTCTCTCTATTGTTCTGCTCTTTTTTACTGTATTCTATTCTGCAATGTTTTATTGTTATTATGTTTTATCATGTTTGCTTTTCAGGTATGTAATTATTTATACTTTACCGTTTACCTTTCTTTATTGTTAACCATTTTTTTGTCTTCAGGTACGCCATTCACGACTTTGAGTGGTTATACCAGAATGATGCCTGCAGGTTTAGGTATCATCTTGGTATCATTCTTTTTAGCCAGCGGTCGGCTTTCATGTAAAAGCAATCCTAGCGGCTAATTAGCCTCTAGACTGCTTTTACAAGCAGTGGGAGGGAATGCCCCCCCCCCCCACCGTCTTCCGTGTTTTTCTCTGGCTCTCCTGTCTCAACAGGGAACCTGAGAATGCAGCCGGTGATTCAGCCAGCTGACCATAGAGCTGATCAGAGACCAGAGTGGCTCCAAACATCTCTATGGCCTAAGAAACCGGAAGCTACGAGCATTTTATGACTTAGATTTTGCCGGATGTAAATAGCGCCATTGGGAAATTGGGGAAGCATTTTATCACACCGATCTTGGTGTGGTCAGATGCTTTGAGGGCAGAGGAGAGATCTAGGGTCTAATAGACCCCAATTTTTTCAAAAAAGAGTACCTGTCACTATCTATTGCTATCATAGGGGATATTTACATTCCCTGAGATAACAATAAAAATGATTTAAAAAAAAATAAATGAAAGGAACAGTTTAAAAATAAGATAAAAAAGCAAAAAAAAATAAAGAAAAAAAATAAAGAAAAAAAAAGCACCCCTGTCGCCCCCTGCTCTCGCGCTAAGGCGAACGCAAGCGGCGGTCTGGCGTCAAACGTAAACAGCAATTGCACCATGCATGTGAGGTATCACCGCGAAGGTTAGATCGAGGGCAGTAATTTTTGCAGTAGACCTCCTCTGTAAATCTAAAGTGGTAACCTGTAAAGGCTTTTAAAGGCTTTTAAAAATGTAGTAATTTTGTTGCCACTGCACGTTTGTGCGCAATTTTAAAGCATGTCATGTTTGGTATCCATGTACTCGGCCTAAGATCATCTTTTTTATTTCATCAAACATTTGGGCAATATAGTGTGTTTTAGTGCATTAAAATTTAAAAAAGTGTGTTTTTTCCCCAAAAAATGCGTTTGAAAATCGCTGCGCAAATACTGTGTGAAAAAAAAAAAATGAAACACCCACCATTTTAATCTGTAGGGCAATTGCTTTAAAATAATATATAATGTTTGGGGGTTCAAAGTAATTTTCTTGCAAAAAAAAATAATTTTTTCATGTAAACAATAAGTGTCAGAAAGGGCTTTGTCTTCAAGTGGTTAGAAGAGTGGGTGATGTGTGACATAAGCTTCTAAATGTTGTGCATAAAATGCCAGGACAGTTCAAACCCCCCCCAAATGACCCCATTTTGGAAAGTAGACACCCCAAGCTATTTGCTGAGAGGCATGTCGAGTCCATGGAATATTTTATATTGTGACACAAGTTGCGGGAAAGAGACAATTTTTTTTTTTTTTTTTTGCACAAAGTTGTCACTAAATGTTATATTGCTCAAACATGCCATGGGAATATGTGAAATTACACCCCAAAATAAATTCTGTTGCTTCTCCTGAGTACGGGGATACCACATGTGTGGGACTTTTTGGGAGCCTAGCCGCGCACGGGACCCCGAAAACCAAGCACCGCCTTCAGGCTTTCTAAGGCCGTAAATTTTTGATTTCACTCCTCACTACCTATCACAGTTTCGGAGGCCATGGAATGCCCAGGTGGCACAAACCCCCCCCAAATGACCCCATTTTGGAAAGTAGACACCCCAAGCTATTTGCTGAGAGGTATAGTGAGTATTTTGCAGACCTCACTTTTTGTCACAAAGTTTTGAAAATTGAAAAAAGAAAAAAAAAATTTTTTTTTCTGGTCTTTCTTCATTTTCAAAAACAAATGAGAGCTGCAAAATACTCACCATGCCTCTCAGCAAATAGCTTGGGGTGTCTACTTTCCAAAATGGGGTCATTTGGGGGGGGTTTGTGCCATCTTAGCATTTTATGGCCTTCAAAACTGTGATAGGTAGTGAGGAGTAAAATCAAAAATGTATGCCCTTAGAAATCCTGAAGGTGGTGCTGGGTTTTCGGGGCCCCGTACCTCAGGAGAAGCAGCTGAATGTATTTTGGGGTGCAATTCCACATATGCCCATGGCCTGTGTGAGCAATATATCATTTAGTGACAACTTTTTGTAATTTTTTTTTTTTTTCTTTTTTTTGTCATTATTCAATCACTTGGGACAAAAAAAATAAATATTCAATGGGCTCAACATGCCTCTCAGCAATTTCCTTGGGGTATCTACTTTCCAAAATGGGGTCATTTGGGGGGGTTTTGTACTGCCCTGCCATTTTAGCACCTCAAGAAATGACATAGGCAGTCAGAAACTAAAAGCTGTGTAAATTCCAGAAAATGTACCCTAGTTTGTAGACGCTATAACTTTTGCGCAAACCAATAAATATACGCTTATTGACATTTTTTTTACCAAAGACATGTGGCCGAATACATTTTGGCCTAAATGTATGACTAAAATTTAGTTTATTGGATTTTTTTTATAACAAAAAGTAGAAAATATCTTTTTTTTTCAAAATTTTCAGTCTTTTTCCGTTTATAGCGCAAAAAATAAAAACGGCAGAGTTGATCAAATATCATCAAAAGAAAGCTCTATTTGTGGGAAGAAAAGGACGCAAATTTCGTTTGGGTAGAGCATTGCATGACCGCGCAATTAGCAGTTAAAGCGATGCAGTGCCGAATTATAAAAAGTGCTCTGGTCAGGAAGGGGGTAGATCCTTCCGGGGCTGAAGTGGTTAACCAAAAAAATTGGGTTAAATATTATTATGTTTGTGTGCATTAAAATTAACTTTAGTGTATTTTTTTACCAATATATGGGTTTTGAAAATGCCACAACATGTGTGCAAAAAATTGGCTCTGGGACTGAAGTGCCTGACAAAAGTCCCTCATTCACTTTTGATTTAAACATAATGACAAAAATGATTGCTCTACCTCTGGCAAGTGAGCAATACTTAAAGCTTCACACAAACACCTTTACATGTATGTAAAGGTATGTGCATCTTAACTAGGTATTTGTGTATGTGGAAAAGAGAGAGAATTTTTAAATATATTTGAAATAATTTTTTATATATCTATTTTTTACCTTTTTATTATTCTCACAAGGGGGCTGGCAAGCCTCATGGCGATAGAACAGAGTCAGTGACAGTTTCTCTTTGTATAAACATTAGGGGTCCATTAGACCCCCGATGCCTCCTCTGTTCTCAGGTGATGCAGATCAAGGTTGCTTACCTAGCTGCTGACCCTGGATTTGGACAGCTCTGACCCCAGAAGTGCTCAGAAATGAGCACTTCCAGGTTCATACAGCTTAGAGAAATTGACAAATACCTCACTGCTCTCTATCTTAGTAAATCAACCCCTAAGTATACAGATGTCTGTAGTAAGTGCTGGGTGTGTTGCCAATAGCAACCAAGGATTCAACTGTAATTTTCTGGTGCGAGGTTGAGCTTAACTGGTTGCCATGAGGCAATAAAAAAAGTTCTTATTTATTGCAGTCAATGAGGCTCATTATGGCAGAGGCCAACAGCATCCTCCCTATCTATAGAAGAAAAAATATTTTTTGCTTTAAATTATAACCTAGATTATATGATTTATTATGTATTTTATATAAAATTTTGCTGGTAAAGTGAAGCATATCTGGTGCATTTCTCAGATGTACATGCACAACACTAATGAGGCTTGTTTTGAAGGTATTTGTTGGCTTGTTTTTAATGTATCCGCATCTTGCACTGTTGTAGCCACACAGGAGTTAATAGGGATTAAAGGGGGATCCAGAACATCCTGGCCAAATTGCTTTTATGTTTAACCCCCAGGGAGCAGCACGTCAACTGCTTTCAGCTAAATGCACTGACATATGAATATTTTACAGCAATCTAATGTTTTTCCCGGCGGCCCCATAGGACTTGCGAATCAATTTGCGAATGTTGTTCTCCTGCAGTTAAAGGCTGAGCTGGATAATTTGGGATGAAAGAGGCTGTCAGCCCAGAGCTTTTTAAGGGCTTAATAAGAAAGTAAAAATCACTCCCACCTGATATCCGTCCCATCTACTTAAAGTTTTATGCTCCTTTCCTACCGCCGCTCCACCTAAATACATCTGTGCAGAACTTGTATGTAATTCGTCCTTATACCTGACCTGTGCTAGATTTCTCTGCATATACTTGGCATGAGTATGAGTAGCCTGGGTAAAACCTAATTCTGGTTTGATCACAGAAATCCTGCCTTCTAGCCCTGGTTCGCACTGGTGCGGCTTTGAAATTGTGCTACTTCAGCGCAACTTCAAAGCTGCAGATCAGTGCAATTTGCACCTTTGTTTTAATTGCGACTTCATTTAACAGGAGTCTATGCAAGTCGCAATGAAATCGGCAAAGAGTAGCGCAGGAATCTTTTTCGTTTCAATGATTTTTATTACATAACATTAAAGAATCACAAACATTCAGATAAGGCAAGGTCCATTGCCTATTAAAGAAATAATAAGAACATGGGTGTACAGTTAAACATATATACTGTGATCTTTAGATAACCAATCAAGCGTATGTAGAAATACGAATCATAGAGTACAGCTTTATGACTAAGTGGATCCATTATCACAACATTATCATCTGGTAGTAATAATTATATATAGCTTGTGGAGAATACAAAATGATATGCCTCATCTGCTAATCTTCCCAGGCGTGGGGTACTGCCACCCTCTCCCCCATACACCCCAATGGGAACTAACTGTGTTCCGGGGGCAAGGGCAGGCACAGCCATGCCGAGAAATATCTCTGCTTGTTGTTGAATCAAACTAAAAAAACAAAAAAAAACAAAAACTAGAGAGCTAGAACACTGGTAGCTGTTAAACTCAATAAGGGAGTATCAAACTCTAAAGCTGTATTATCTATGGGGGTGCTCAAAATACAAGAACATCTCTACAGGATTACATTGTTATGGGCATACCAGGTAGACCATGGGGACCATAATTTGTTGGCGGACTCAAATCCTCCTTGTGAGCGAGCAAAGCAGAATTCATAGCTGGAATGTGTTTGGGTGAGTTTTTTATTATGTCAGTAATGGACGGGACGGATTGTGATTTCCATAGTTTGGCAATGGAATGTCTGGTGGCCAGAAGTAAGGAATCTTTTTCAAAGTCGCTGAAAGTTGAATGGTTCTATTGCCAACAATGGGGTGCAACTCATCATGGGATTCGGAACTGTCAAATCGCATAACGGGTCGCTCCGGTGTGAACGGGGGCTTAGAGAAAGCCCCGATAGAAATTGAATAGGGACACTGAACAATATATTTATTCTTCAAAAATAATCCATACACATCGACTACCTAATGACCCTGTTCTATTCTTCTATTGTTTCTTACTGTTTTTGTTTGTATCTAGCAACCTCTCCTTTTCCCGCTCACTTTCATTTGTTTGGAACAAGCACTGAACGTTGGTTGCAGTCATGTGTACTATTGGCACTCTACAAGTCCCATAGTCCCTAGTCTATCTCAGGAGTGAGCAAGAGAGGGTGGCCACATCCCCACATACAGTAGGACCATAGAGAATAAACATAGCCACCCTCTAACAGGAAGTCAGATTACAGCAAGGAATTTAGGCTGAGAGCATTAGAAGGGACTTTTATATACTGAATAGTAGTATTATGTGATTTGCAAACCTCTGCCTCACTGACACTCTTATGCCCCGTACACACGGTCGGACATTGATCGGACATTCCGACAACAAAATCCTAGGATTTTTTCCGACGGATGTTGGCTCAAACTTGACTTGCATACACACGGTCACACAAAGTTATCGGAAAATCCGATTGTTCTGAACGCGGTGACATAAAACACGTACGTCGGGACTATAAACGGGGCAGTAGCCAATAGCTTTCATCTCTTAATTTATTCTGAGCATGCGTGGCACTTTGTGTGTCGGATTTTTGTACACACAATCGGAAATTCCGACAACGGATTTTGTTGTCGGAAAATTTTAAAGCCTGCTCTCAAACTTTGTGTGTCGGAAAATCCGATATGTGTGATGGAGCCTACACACGGTCGGAATTTCCGACAACAAGGTCCTATCACACATTTTCCATTGGAAAATCCGACCGTGTGTACAGGGCATTACTGTTCCTGGAGCATCTTGCTGCTGATCTAAAGTGAGGCTGTCAAAAAGTAAGCTGTATTGCTCAACCAGAGAATAGGTGGGTCATGCGCCCGGCTGTGGAATGGGGTGGAGCTGTACTTATTCCAAAATCTTGACTTGATCGTCTTACACAGTTACCAATTCTTTGCAAGTAAACATCTATGTAATTAAACTGTTTAGCTGTTTGCCTGGAATTACACTTTAAGTGTATGCGATATTACATACAATATAAAAGCACTTCTGTTCAATACAGCTGTTATAATAATCTTTCACATTACATGAACAAAAAATATTTTATGTCTAAAATATAGGAACAGCTGTGTCATATCCATGGCCCCGTGTTTTATTTTGCTGAGAAATCACTTTGAAAAACACCCCCTAGCATTTCTAGTCATGGCTATCTGAGGTAAGAGCAGATGATTCATGTAGCATTTACTTCCTGGAATCCGTCTGCCCTTAGCTCAGGCATGCAGGAGGGTGTGCTTAGCTTAGAACCCCCCCTCCGTTATAGACTCCTGGGAAGTATGACATAATTTGCCTAGACCTGGAAACCAAGAAGTGACTGATGAAATGTAAACAAAATTAGTTTAAAACAAGTAAATATGATAATATAGACAGGAAATGTGTTATTCGCAGGATTACCAGGTGAAAAAGAAAACGAAAGCAGCCACCATATCTAAGGATTGTTAAGCTGCAATATATTACATTTTTGTTTTTGGGTTTCGCGATACATTACCCCTTGAAGATTAGCAAGTCTATATTTAATGAAAAGATGCACACGTGTAGTTTTGGTTCACTGAAAAGGCATCTTTGCAGGTAAATGCCTATCGCACCTCTTTATGCCAAGTGCTATCGAGCAGCAATGTACAACCACAGAAAAGTGTTTTGGTGGTAATGGGTTTTAGAAGGAACATACCCTACTTGACGTTTTCTATATTTTTGTTGGTAGAGATACCATACACCCTGTGCTGACACTTTGCCTCGAACACTGATGTGGGAATTAACTTTCAAGCACCATCCTTCATAATGACATTATTTTTATTTCCCTTTGTTTATATGATTTTTCTCGGTTTTAGAATATTTTTTTTTCATATAGAAAGATTTTTCTCTGTTTTTTAGAATATTTTTTTTCATATACAAAGATAGCAATGTAAGATTTGTTGCCTAATCTTATCCAAGTTATTAACTCTGCTGTGTTAATTGCAGGAGCTGTACATTGCGGTCGGCATCTCAGGCGCTATCCAGCACTTGGCTGGAATGAAGGACAGCAAGGTAAAAATGTATAGTCTGAATGACATCTTGTCTGCCCTGTATGTTTAGATCTTAATCGTATGTTGCAGGACACAGGCTAAATTTTAATAGGCCCTGGGTTATAGGCTGCTATAGTTAGGCAAATCTTTTTAGGACACACCCCCTGGATACTTTTCCTATGTCCCAGGGTGGGCCATTAATTTTTTTCAAGGGGCCACATGAGAAACTGGTACTGTTGTTCAGGGAACTGGAAAGGTCCATAAGTATGTTACTCTTTCATGCCTAAGCCCATTTCTGACATTTGTTGCTTACAAGTTAAAATCCGTATTCTTTGCTAGAAAATTACTTGGAACCCCCAAACATTATATTATATATTTTATTTTTAGCAGAGACCCTAGAGAATAAAATGATGATCGTTGCAAAAATTGTATGTCACACTATTTGCGCAGCGGTCTTTCAAAAACACTTTTATGGGGAAAGAAAGACACTTTCATGAATTAAAAAAAACCTAAACAGTAAAGTTAGCCCAATTTTTTTTGTATAATGTGAAAGATGATGTTACGCCAAGTAAATAGATACCTAACATGTCATGCTTTGAAATTGCGCACACGTGGAATAGCGACAAACTACGGTACCTAAAAATCTCCATAGGCGACGCTTTAAAAAAAATGTAACGGTTACCAGGTTAGAGTTACAGAGGAAGTCTTTTGCTAGAATTTTTGCTCTTGCTCTAACGATCGCGGTGATACCTCACATGTGTGATTTTAACACCATTTGCATATGTAATTTGCGCCCGCATATGTAGTTTCTTTTTTTCTGTGCGAGCTCGCAGGGACAGGGGCGCTCTAAACATAATTTTTTTTTTTTTACATTGTCACTTAAAATTCTGATCACTTTTATTGCTGTCACAAGGAATGTAAACATCCCTTGTGACAGTAATAGGTGGTGACAGGTGACCTCAAATCCCTCCTTTGCACGTCAAAGTATTCAGATCACCAAAACCGGCGATTCTGAATACTGTCATGTTTTTATTTATTTTTTTTTAATCTGCGCCATTGGCAGCCGAGTAAACCGGATGTGACGGGATGTCGCTTCCGTGTTTTTACATAGGAGACTGGAACCAAGCAGTTTCCGGCTTGGTTCCATACTCAGTTTAGCTGACGGAAGTGCCGGATCGTGGATCAGGGACAGGAGGGAACGGCCCCTCCCGCTCCTTTAGGAAAAAAAATTTTTACTATCCAAAGTTAAACCATCAAGGAGAAGATTTAGTAGATGGAAAGTTGAAAAAATTACTGAAGTTCTGCTTTAATCTAACCTAATGAAAGGTAATATCTGGTTGCTTTAGGCAATGCTACAGCATTGTGGTTTGCCAAATGGTAAGAGATCTTTGGTGGCCATCTGTATGCAGCTTTTAGTCCATTCTTGGGGTCTGCCTCCAGTGAAACACCATTCAAAAATCACACTGTTTTGTTTTCAAGACAAAATATAATGTATACAGTAACCATTCATTTTGCAAATTGTATAGTTACATCTGACCTATTCAGTGAAGATGTGTATACAGAAGCCCGGAGTACCAGTCAGATTATTTCACAGACAACTGTTTGTAAAAAGTGGTTTCTGAATTTAGTGTGTTTTTTTTGTACTCTGAAATGTACAACTGTCATTAAGGGATAATACACCCAAAACTTGTTTCTAGTCTTGGGTAGAGGAGGGAAGAGTTGTAACCTTGGTTTTTATTGCTGGCTTCTAGTTTCAGAGATCCCCCTTTCTATATTTAGTCCATTTCATAATGACCACTGGGGCAAAATGTCACCAGAACAGGAGGTGAGGGGAAATATTCAATGGGGATGTCTGTTTGGTGACAACGATCAGAAGTGGGATTCTACTTTCTGTTCGCTTTCCAGAAAGTAAAGTGAAAGGAAATTTCTCCAGAGGAGACGCACAGCAATAAGAACATAACAGCAGTTCCATCCCTTGCCCATGCTATCCATGTGCAAAAAAACAAAACAAATTATATATATATATATATATATATAAAGTTTTGGTTGGAGTTCTATTAGACATTGTGTTCAAAAAAACTTAGATGATGTGTTTTCAATCTGCAGACAATTGTTGCCATAAATAAGGATCCAGAGGCTCCAATTTTCCAGGTGTCAGATTATGGTTTAGTGGCAGATTTATTTAAGGTAAGTCTTTCCTCCTATGTATTATCTTGTGACTGGATATTTTAGATTTTTGCATAAACCTAGGTATTCATTAAGGCCTGTTGTCTTAATATATTATGTAATTAGGTAAAAAAAATGGTTCATGTCCAGAAAGTTGTCATTTTATTATTTATTTATTTCAGGTACTTATATAGCGCCGTCAATTTATGCAGCGCTTTACATATACATTGTACATTCACATCAGTCCCTACCCTCAAGGAGCTTACACTCTAAGGTCCCTAACCCACATACATACATACTGGGGACAATTTAGACAGAATCCAATTAACCTACCAGCATGTCTTTGGAGTGTGGGAGGAAACCGGAGTACCCGGAGGAAACACACGCAGACACAGGGAGAACATGCAAACTCCAGGCAGGTAGTGTCGTGGTTGTCATCAGTGACTGCTACCAGGAGTAAAAGTGGTTTTGTTTTTTTTTTTTTACCCCTTTTCCTCTTTGGCCAACCGTGCATCCAGAACAGTTTCCATATAAGTCCAAAACAGCTGGATACAGTTTGGAATACATGTCTCTAAGAGATTGGGTTGTGTGATGGATTTTTTGGTGGTATGCAGATTCTTTCTGCTTTTAAACAATTAGTGTACTTTCAAGATAAAGTACTTATTTATTTTTGCCCCTTCGCCCTGACTTAAACGATCCCACACTCTCCATGGCCTCTATTGTTTGCTCATCCAGCAATGAAAGTCTCCCTCTCCTGGCTTCACCTGTGCAGTACAACCCTAATAGACTTCTATAGGGCTAGTCTTTTTTTGTATTGTGGTCAGGAGATGGCCTTGTTAGAAGTCTATAGGATTGCAATATGCAGGTGTGGCCAGGAGAGAGAGCCTTTCACCACTGGATGTAAACAAAGCAGGCTACAGCCACTGGATCTTGACAATTATACAGCTGTAGATGGGGGATGGTGGGATCTTTTAGATCAGGGCAAAGGGACAAAAAGCGCACTTTTTAAGAACACAAAGAGGAGTACTTTCTGGTTGCCTTTAACCCACCTCACCATAACTTTTCCAGTTATATTATCTTGTGAGTCCCCATGCTTTACTGCAGGTGGCAATAAATGATTTTATGGCTCTATCCACTATCCTAAAACGAGGAATAAACTTTTTAAAAAAAATTAAAGTAAGACGTACTGGTACCTTCAGTTTTAAAAAGAATGCATTTTTGTTTTATTTAAATTTTAAAAAAAAGTGCAGGTTTTTGTGTAACGATATCTTATGTGTCCAGACTTTGTCTACTGGGAAAAGTAGGCACTAGTGCCAGTTTTTAATGCGGTTTCTGAACTGACGCCTGCTGGCCAGATCTAAGACACCACCACTTACAATGTACACCATGTAGACAATTTCCCCAATAAATTTTGTAGGAGCATATTAATTCCACCTGACGGAAACACAGATAATGTAAATAATTCAAGGATTATTTTCTACAGAGGATCTTGAATGGGAACAGTGGAACACTTCTAGTCCCACAGCTATTTAAACAATACACAGAAATAATCCAATAACTTCATTCTCAGTGTATCGGATGAGGTTTCAAATGTCTAGTTGTTTTCTACTATTTTACATCAATTTATAGTAGCAGCTTTATCAGATTCAATATTTTTCAAATTGTTGCTAGACACCAGAATAGATAGTGAACGTTTTATAGCTTACTTGCAGGACAGCTCAGTTTTTAGTAACACAGTGGGCTAGATACTTTATTATTAAGTCCTTGTATGCAGGGTCACAGATAACTCCTCTCTACATTATTTATATAGTCAGAGATACAAATTATGCATATTCCAGGATGAGGACTGAATTCTTATTATTTATGATGAATTAAACCCCAATCCCAGTTTTAACGTTAATGTCATATATATTTTTTTTCCTATTGTAGGCGGTACCAGCAATGACAGAACTAATTAAGAAAAAATAAAGGACGTTCCACTTGCCAAGTAATAAACAGCTGCTGCTTAACAAAAAAAAAAATCTTTGTAATTACAGATACATACCTTTTACAGGATACATTAGTCCAAGCCTGATGATAATAATACTTTTTTACTGATGGTGTTTAAATGGTTTAGGAATAACAGAACTAATAAAAGCTACTTGTAAAATTCAGTGTGTTTTTTTTTTCTTTTCTCTCCATATATTTAAAATGGGATGTGTAGTCTGATTTTGTCCCCTTAACAGAATTTATCTGATTTAATCACTTGCTATCCGCCCCATAGCAGTTTTACTGCTACAGGGTGGCAGCTGTGCACCGGATCATGTGTGTATATAATTTGTAATCTGGCATTTCCAGGGTAGCGGGCGCGACGTGCACTGCCAGCAGCTCGCTTCCGTTGTGATTATACACAGTGGTAGCCAATGAACAGGTACTGCAGACTCAATGTGCGCCTGCACCTGTCAATCAAGTCAGATCGCTGTTCTGTCAGTAGGGAAGACATGGATCCATGATTTCCCCTAGTAAAAGCACACCCCACAGTGTTAACAAAAAAAAAAACACACACTGGCTAGGCATACATTTAAACCCTTTGATTGCCCCTAACCCATTTACAGCCAGTGTCATTAGTACAGTGACAGTTCTATTTTTTTTTTTCTCTATCACTGTATTAGTAGTCCCTGTTCCCAAAAAAAGTGTCAGTGTCCGATTTGTCCACCACAATATCGCAGTCCCGCTATAAGTCGCTGATTGCCACCATTACTAGTAAAATAATTAAAAATTCCATAAATATCCCATAGTTTGTAGACGCTATAACTTTTGCACAAACCAATCAATATAAGCTTATTGGGATTTTTTTATTGGATATGTTTTATAGCAGAAAGTAAAAAAAAAATTTTTTTTGGTTTATAGCGCAAAAAATAAACGCAGAGATAATCAAATGCCAACAAAAGAAAGCTCTATTTGTGGGGAAAAAAAAGAACGTAAGTTCTATTTAAATACAGCGTTGCAAGACCGCGCAATTGTCAGTTAAAATAATGCAGTGCCGTATCGCTAAAAATGGCCTGGTCATGAAGGGGGTAAATCTTCTGGAGCTGGAGTGGTTAAATGGTTCTTCTCCTGCTCCATTGGTCATGCAAAGATTTTTTTTTTAACTCTTTCAGCTCTCGCACCTGTATACATAGTTTGTAAGGTTGCATGAAGTATGTGAGAGAGACTACTGTTTGCCATAGCCTTGTACACTGTGTTCCCTAAGAAACACTTTTTTTTTTTTTTTTTAACGAACCTACACTTTCCTTTGACACCACCAACTGTGGAAGGGGTGTTCCACAACTTTTCGCCCTAACAGTAAAGAACTTCTTGCACAGTTTAAAGTGTAAGTAAACCCCCCTATCATTTTCAGCCAAGGAAGCTGACATCTTTGCCTCTGTTTTAATGTACAACTGCCATGATTCTGCACATGTGATCAGTTATGACATCAGCCATTGGATGGTTTGGTTGAGAGCACAACCAATGGGAAGGTTACATTTCCGGCATGTGCCGGAAATGACTGTTTTATGGATAGGTTTACTTCCGCTTTAACCATTTCGGCACTATAGCAATTTTTAAATTTTTTTTGCACACGTAAAAATATGCATTTTTTGGCTATAAAACTACTCATAACCCCCAGATTTTTGTTTCCTTTTTCTGAAAGCAGAGGCCTTTTAGCATAAGATAGTTGCAATTTTTTTTTATGTTGCGCAACGGTTTATTAAAAAGGGAAAATAATCAAATAAATTTTAGTGTACACAAACAAAAAAAACCTTTTTCTTTGGTTAAAATATAAAAATGGGATTGTGTTAAGTAAATAGATACCAAAACATGACAAGTCTTAAAACAATAGTACCAAAAAGCCTTCATAGGCAACGCTTTTAAAAGCCTTTACAGCTCTTCAGTTTAGAGTCAACTGTGAGCTTTGCTGCTAAAATCTTTGCTCTCACTCAGACGTTCGTGGAGATTCTTTACCTGTGTGGTGCAGTTGTGGTTTGCACCCTGTGCATATTTGCATTTGTGGGTGTGCAGGGCAACAGATGTTTTTGTTTTTTAATAAGTTTTATTTTCATTTTGATTTTTAACTTTATTGCTATCACAATAGGTTAACCAGTTGCCTATCTTGGGCGTCTTAAACGTCCTTATCCCAGCTACTGTGCACAGCCCAAGATCCTATGACTGGGAGCTAGTCAGATGTCTTCCATACTGAATGATCACTCTGACAGACAACCTCCGTGAGAATTCAATGTAACATTTTAAGCAAAAACAAGTAACACAGTAGCCATCTCATCTCCTGCATTCCCTGTCGAGGCCAGTTCACACCATAGAAACACAGTCCTCCTGCGTATTTTTGATGTGTTCCAGTGCATTTCTCTCCCCCCCCCCCCCCTTTTTTTCTTAAACTTAAGGACATGTGTGTTCTAGTGCATTTGATGCTTTTTACAGCGTTCCAGTGCAGTAAAAATGCAACATGTTCTACTTTTTTTTCCCCGGAACTGCAAGCACTGGTGTAAACTATGCCATTAAAAACCATATAACCTACTTTCCGCGCACTCTTAATTAACCAGGACATGCTCTTTTTTTTTTAACTACTCAACCCTTTCATTTCAACCTGTATAATCACTATTTAACAGTTTCATCTCCTGTTCCATGTTTCTATATTAAATTATTTGCTGGAAACTTTTTATAAAGCACATATATACATTATCTTTAAGGATTTACTGTTAAATATGTGGTTTAGGGTATAGTGGTTTATTTAAAATCAGTAAAAACTATAAATTACTGATACATTGAGAAAAATTAAATGTATGAAAAAAAAAAAAAAACTCTTGTAAATAACTTTAACATGCTTTGTACCAAAAAAATGTAATTTTAATGTTGCAGAAAATAGAACAAACAGCAGAATAAATGTATACGTTTTCCTCACATTAATGGTACTTGTGTTCAAAATATTACTGAGCAAACTTGAAAAATCTCAGAGGACTTTAGGGTCACAAGAAGGCCCCGATTGTCCCCCAAAAAACAATATGATAAAGAATTGATACATATAAGTAAATACAAAAAAAGTTATAGACTCCTGAACAGACACATAGCAGAAATGTGAAATATGGTCTGGTCAATAGGGGTAAACAGGTGTGAAAGCCGAAGTGGTTAAAAAAACCCCCATATGATAGCATTGGACAGGTAATGGGTACTCTTTATGCAGACATTAGGGGTCTAATAAAAGGAGATGTATGGGGTTACTAGAAAAAAAACACATACATACTCACCTATATGCTGCAGCTGCCCCCTGCTGGTTCTAAGACAGAGGACTGAGTAATCACATGACTGCTGATCACTCAGTTCTGAGAGGAGAGCACTGACAGTCACTGCGGTCCACCCAGCCCCTCCAGCACTCACTGGAGCACTGAATTGGAGTCTGGACGGGTGTAGCTGGCTTTGTGTCTCAGCCACCAGCTGCGAGCCGGAGCCAGATGTCCATCAGGCAGCTGGTTAGGTCCCAACAATATGGTCAGGATTCTTCCAGAACCTGGAAGTCCCAGGGCAGCACAAGTACAGCAAGTGCACTCCTGTGACCCACAAGAGAAGTATGACTAAAAAAAATGCTTTGCCCATACTTCTTGTTTAAAAAAAATAGAAATGAAAAAAACAACTCTGCATGAAGATGGCTAACAGGAAAAAAGTGGAAAGTGTTAATTAAAAATGAACAATGTCAGAACATCTGTATTTTACACAGCAACTCCTGGCTGTCATTTCAAAAGCTTGGTGGCAAATACATGGAGGAGAAAATGGCAGCAAGGTGTCAGTAGTAGCATCTCACAGTACTCATCTGAGAGCAGATAATTCAATCTCTTCCACCTTGTTGCAGCATGTACACTGACACAATTTAGTTCATTTAGTATTTTTAAGAAGGAAACCGTAAAGTAAATGAGCTGTGGACAATAGTAAAAAGTAATACACAAATCTTTGTTCTTAAATTATTTTATTTTTGCATTTCCAAGTACTGACAAAATTTCATTGCATTCAAAAATATTGCAGCATTTGTAGAAAATCTGTAGTTATGGGTAAAGGAAATATATGAAAGCCATAATTTTGCAACAACACAGATGTTCCAGTTGATCAAACATCTGTGTGCAGGATATGCCCTGGGTACAGCTTCTCCAAAGTTGGTTGTACAGTAAAAGCATGCGGTTAATGGATCAGTTCTGTAAACTAGATTATGAAGTCCGCCATAGAATGGATATATCTCCTGAGAATAATGAATGGTGGCTTCTGAGGGTGGTGTCTGTTCCAAATCAAGGTCACAGGGACACAGAATTTGGATCTACTTTGAGCAATATCTGGAGCAGATGCCGGTAAACCTCTGAGCAATGTCAGTCTGGTCATGTTGCATAAAGCAGTCATAACTGGCCGTTAACTGAGAATCTACTGCAGTGTTATTCACTGAGGAGGCATGGATCTAAGGCCTTACTTCATTTTAACTCTGCATCTATCTTTTTGCTTTCTAGTAGAGGAAGATTAAGAGGAATCACTGACCTATCGTGAAACATTCCAAATCCTTCACGATTTACTCTGTTGTATATGCTTATGCCTTGTCTGGGACTAGTTGTACGTAAACTTGCTGGATTACTTAGATGTAAGCTAGCTCGATCCAGCCCTTTCTGCATGAAAGAAGCATCATCCGAAAACGATAAGAGTTCTTGAACAACAGCATGATTCACAGTGCGTTGGAACGTTTGGGCCAAGGGACAGTAGTCTGTAGACTCCTCCCTAGTACTGCAGTCTGTGGATGAACAGAAGGCCTGGCTGCTGATACTCTGTGCTAGTGTTTCAGAGCTCTCTGGAGATCTAGACACACTCACTGATGTTATGCTGCTGGAGCTGCTCGTTTGCTCCTGGCTGAATGGGCCTTCTGCTGAGTAGAGGTCAGACGATATGCTGGGGTGATGGTGAACATCAATAGCAGCTGTAGTGATGATGCAAGTCCCAGGTACTCCACTTTCTGCAGGTTAACACAATATAAAACATTCAAAGACATGCCCTTCTATAAAAAGGTCCTACTTTTCTACACCTGCATTTTTCTCAAGATGGGAATGGCTTTAGGACCCATTCACAAATTTTTGCTTTCCATCCTCTCTTGATGGCAGTAAAGACCCAAATGTCATACTTACCTCTGAAAAATCCACAATTCTGAAGGCTCCTGGTCAATCTCTCGTACCAGCTGGATACTCTCTGAACAGGGCAACACATGACCTTGATAGATAACTGGAAGGCAACTGGCACAGGACCTTCTGGGTGGAAATGAAGGAAATATGGCTTTCTAAAAGGCATTTGTTTGCAGGCATTACACTTGTGTTGATGGCATCAGTTTGAAATGGACACCGGGAGCTGCAGCTCGGCTCAGGTGCCCTCATAGCAAGCTGCTTGCTGTGGGGGGCACTCAATAGGGGGAGGGGCCAGGAGGACTGAAGAGGGACTCGAGAAGAGGAGGATCTGGACTGTTCTGTGCAAATCCACTGCACGGAGGAGGGGAGTATAATAGGTTTGTTATTTTTAAGTAAAAAAAAAAAAGACTTTAGTATCACTTTAAGATAACCAAGCAACTAACATTTTGGATGGATGGTAGCATTAAAGTCTGTGCATTTGCCTCACAATATGTTTCCAAGTAAAAAAAAATGCACATAAGTAATATTTTTTGATACACAAATACTGCTCTCTTTGATTTACCACCAGAATATTATGCATTTAATATTACAGGAATGTTCAGCAAGATTAATCTATGTATTTTAATAAGGAAATAGTTATAAAATGGATATATGTTTAGCATACAAGTCTGTACACTTACCACTGCTGGGCTCATTATAATACTGTGTGATATAATTATTCATGTCATCCTTTGTAATTACCTCTGTAAAACAAAATGCAGAAGTCTAAATTGGCAAACTAGAAATAAGTAACATATCAGTTACAAGCATGTTACGTTATTTATATAAATACACATACAGTTAGGTCCATATATGTTTGGACGCAGACACAAATCCTTTAACCGGCAATGGCAAGACCTATTCCATCTCGAACTTGAGACGGAACCCACCCTGAGGGCCAGATTTGGTGAACACTGTTGGGCCATAGAAGCAGGTGATACCGACTACAGTGTTCCTAGACATTTCAAAGACTGTCACGCAATTGGCAATCAACTAAAGGACTTCAAGTTTGGATCATTGAGAACCTTCCATTCCATCCGTCCATCGAGTGCCAAACGTTTCAAAAGACTCTGCGAACAAGAAACTTTTTGGATTTTTCCTTAAACACTATGGCGCCTCAATGAAGAATTCAGATTGCAACATATCTGACCACAAACCCTCTCTACCCCATTGTGACTCTATATACACACCCTATATACCATATCCATTTACCATTTTTAAAAAGTGTTCAGAGTTTTCTACCTTTTCAACTACCCATCCGCATATAGCAAATGCGTTTTTAAACAACAGTTTTTTTTTTTCTTTAATAAAGCATTTTTGCCCCTCATCCTTTATTTTGTTTATTATCCCTTCTAACATCTTCTTAATTGTTCACAAGGAGGACCCCTTCTTCTGACAGTACACACTACGATCAGTTCATAGATCAGCTGACACAGCCCAAAAACTGCCACTCAATTGTGGATGGGCGTCACTCTTGAGCTCAGCTCCGCCCATATTTCTCTATAAAAGGCATGTCAATCTACAGTCCCTCTTCTTACTATTGGTTTGATAAATGGGCAGAACTGTGAAACATAACCACGCGCTCTTATGTTACCACATTCCCCTTGTGGGGACCCAAACTTTGCTGACCGCATTGGAGCAGACTAACAAGCCAGGGGATGCCGGTGCACTGCAGGGTAGCTGGTGCCCCGACTTGGGACTACTCACAGCCTTGCTTAGCCCCCACTCTGCCACAGAGCACCGCCATCCTAATCTGGAGCAGCCCATCTGACACAGAGCCTGCATCTACAGCCCCTGACTCCCACCTGACAACTCGATCCACACTACCCTACCCACCACTCTACCGCAAGGTTACCTCACATCCCACCGGCAGTTCCTACCATCTATCATCCCGCTCGCATCACCCACCAGCCTCAGCTGAGACCGAACCACCTCCCGCAGCTGCAGACTTACATTGCAACCACTCATCACCTCATCTGCTGCCGCTGACCTCCTTTAGAACACTTGGATATCCCCCGTTTGCCATCACCTCACACCTCACAGGCTCTCCTGTCTGATCCATACCAGCTGCTCTCCATAGCACCTGTGCGAGACCCACCGCTCTTCACGAATGACCAGCTTGTTCTTCCCATCCAAAGTGAGTCTTATGTTTTTATAATATTTTTTGTTTTTCATGTTTTTATGCACTCACCACCCCCCTAGGGCAGCACAATGGTGTAGTGGTTAGCACTATCACCTAGCAGCAATAGGGTTGTTGGTTCAAATCCTGACCACGGCACTACCTGCTTGGAGTTTGCATGTTCTCCCTGTGTCTGCGTGGGTTTCCTCTGGGTACTCCGGTTTCCTCCCACACTCCAAAGACATGCTGGTAGGTTAAAAAGTGCCCTGAGGCGATTCAGTTCGCATAGGTAGCGCTATACAAGTCACTCATTCATTCATTCATATTGAGTTTGCATTGTCCGTTTCCATAGGTTGGCATCCTCTTCCTCCATTCACACTCCATATATATTTTGACACAGGAACAATTTTCATACTTTTGGCTCTGTATGCCATCAGAATAAAATGAAAATGAAACAATCCAAATGAATTTGAAGTGCAGACTTTCAGCTTTAATTCAAAGGGTTGACCATAAAACATCAAGTACAAATTTTAGGAACTGCGAACATTTTATACACAGTCCCCCCATTTTCAGGGGCTCAAATGTAATTGGACAAAATAATATCATAAATAAAATGTTCATGTTTAATATTTTAAGACTCCTTTACTGGCAATGACTGCCTGAAGTCTGGAACCCATGGATATTACCAAAGACTGGGTTTCCTCCTTTCTGATGCTTTGCCACAGGCTCTAACTGCAGCTGTCTTTAGTTGTTCTTTGTTTGTGGGTATTTCTGCCTCTAGTTTTGCCTTCAACATGTGAAATGCATGCTCAATTAGGTTGAGATCAGGTGATTGACTCAGCCATTACAAAATATCCACTTATCTTCCTTTCAAAAGCTCCCGGGTTGCTTTTGCAGTGTGTTTTGGATCATTGTCCATCTGTACTGTGAAGCACCGTCCAATCAACCTTGCTGAATCTGGGCAACAGTATATCTCTAAACACTGCAGAATTCATCCGGCTGCTTCTGTCACATCATCAATAAACACTAATAACCCAGTGCCACTGGAACCAATGCATGCCCATACAATCACACTGCCTCCACCATGTTTTACAGATGAAGTTGTGCGCTTTAGATCATTAGCTGTTTCAAGCCTTCTCTACACTTTCTTCCTGTCATTCTGGCACAGATTAATCTTAGTTTCATCTGTCCAAAGAATGCCTTTTCAGAACTGGTCTAGTCTAATCTGGCTTATGAATGGCTTGTACCTTGTGGTGAACCCTCTGTATTTGCTCTCGTGAAGTCTTCTCTTGATTGTAGACTTTGACAATGATACGCCCACCTCCTGGAGTGTGTCATTCACTTGTCTGGATGTTGTGAATGGGTTTTTCTTTACCATAGAGAGGATCCTGCGATCATCCACCACTGTTGTCGTCTGTGGACGTCCATGCCTTTTTATGTTGCTGAGCTCCCCAGTGCAGTCTTCTTTCCTCAGAATGCACCAAACTGTTGATTTGGCCACTCCTAATGTTGCTGCTATCTCACCGATGAATTGGTTTCATTTTTGAAGCCTTACAATGGCTTGTTTCACTTGCATGGACAGCTCCTTTGAACGCATGATGTAGGTTCACAGCAATAGATTCCAAAAGCAAAAACCACACTTAGAATCAGCTCCAGACCTTTTACCTGCTTAATTGATGAAGCAATAACAAATGAGTAGTCCACACCTGGCCATGAAACCTTTTAATTCAATTGTCCAATTACTTTTGGCCCCTTGGAAAAGGGGTGGGTGGCTATTAAGAGGCGTAATTCCTAAACCCTTCCTCCAATTTAGATGTACGTACCTTCTAATTAAACCTGAGGGTGTGTAGTTTCAACCCATATCCATTATAGAACTATAGCTTGAATATGTTTTGGTAAATACTGTACCTAAAAAAAATCAAAAATTGTGCCTGTATCCAAATATATATGAACCCAACTGTACATGTCATACCTGAGAATTTTCCAGAATAAAATATTTTCCCAGTGTCACATGATGAACATGTTACTGATGTTTTAAAATGCAAAAAATAAAAAAAATAAAGAAAACTCTAAATGAAATAAAATGCATATTTGTTTCTTCACACACTGGAACTCTAAACCACTGATCTCCAAACTTTCTATACAAAAAGGGCCAGTTTACTGTCCTTCACACTTTAGGGGGGGGCACCCTGTGGCCAGCAGGAGTCAAAATGTCCTGGTGGGAGTAAACTGTGTCCCTTCAGTGGTATTATTAGAGGGAGGTATAATGTCCCATTGTTGGTTTCAGTGGGAAGAATAGTGCTCAATCTTTGGTATTAGAGGGAGGAGTAGTGACCCATCATTGTTGTCAGTGGGAAGAATTGTGCCCTATCATTGGTGTCAGTGAGAATGTAAAAATAAAATAATGTGGTTGCATAAGTGTGCACACCCTCTTATAACTGGGGATGTAGTTGTGTTCAGAATTAAGCAATCACATTCAAACTCATGTTAAATAGGAGTCAGTACACAACTGCCATAATTTAAAGTGCCTCTGATTAACCCCAAATAAAGTTCAGCTGTTCTAGTACGTCTTTCCTGACATTGTCTTAGTCACATCCTACAGCAAAAGCCATGGTCCGCAGAGAGCTTCCAAAGCATCAGAGGGATCTCATTGTTAAAAAGGCATCAGTCATGAGAAGGGTACAAAAAAATTTCAAGACATTAGATATACCATGGAACACAGTGAAGACAGCCATCATCAAGTAGAGAAAATATGGCACAACAGTGACATTACCAAGAACTGGACGTCCCTCCAAAATTGATGAAGACGATAAGAAAACTGGTCAGGGAGGCTGCCAAGAGGCCTACAGCAACAATAAAGGAGCTGCAGGAATATCTGGCAAGTACTGGCTGTGTGGTACATGTGACAACCATCTCCCGTATTCTTCATATGTCTGGGCTATGGGGTAGAGTGGCAAGATGGAAGCCTTTTCTTACAATGAAAAACATCCAAGGCTGGCTACATTTTGCAAAAACAAATCTGAAGTCTCAGAAAAGCATGTGGGAAAATGTAACCAAGGTTCAATGTAATGAAACCAAGGTTGAACTTTTTGGCCATAATGCTAAAAGATATGTTTGGTGCAAAAACACTACACATCACCAAAAGAACACCATACCCACAGTGAAGCATGATGGTGGCAGCATCATGCTTTGGGGCTGTTTTTCTTCAGCTGGAACAGGGTCCTTAGTCAAGGTAAAGGGAATTATGAACAGTTCCAAATACCAGTCAATATTGGCACAAAACCTATAAGCTTCATCTTTCAGCATGACCCAAAGCATACATCCAAATCAAGTGTAAGTAGGTAACTAAGTCTATTGAAGGAGCAGTGGCTCCGAGCGCGTAGCCTTCTCTCAACCTCCCTGCTAGCCCTCCTTCCTGGATGATCCCTCCCCTGGATACTGAACCCGGAAGCAGACGGACGACCTGTGACGTCATGCATGCTCCACGCCGGCCCCTAGTCTCTTCCTGATGGCCACAGAAGGAGCTCCTGGCTGGTAATCCACCTTCTGCAGCCCAGCATCCCTGCAGCGTCACCAGCACAGGATCAGAGGGAACACCAAGGACCACATACCTATACAGATGAGCCTTTTATATGTTTTTATTCTGTAAGTGTGTTTTTACCTGGTGTCATTAAACATCATTTGTTAATACTACACTCAGGTGGCGCTTCCTTCTCAACCCCTCTCTCATACATTCAAATCAACAAAGAAATGGCTTCACCAGAAGAAGTTTAAAGTTTTGAAATGGCCCAGCCAGAGCCCAGACCTGAATCCGATTGAAAATCTGCGGGGTGATCTGAAGAGGGCTGTGCACAAGAAATGCCCTCACAATCTGACAGATTTGGAGTGTTTTTGCAAAGAAGAGTGGGCAAGAATTGGCAAGTCAAGATGTGCCATGCTGATAGACACATACCTAAAAAGACTGAGTGCTGTAATAAAATCAAAAGGAGCTTCAAAGTATTAGTTTAAGGCTGTGCACACTTATGCAACCATATTAATTTATTTTTACTTCCCTCCACCTAAAAGAATTTCAGTTTATAGGTCACATTAAAGGTGGAAAAAGTTCGGAAATGATTTAATCTGTTTCATTTTTTCACATCACAGAAACCTGACCGTTTTAACAGGTGTGTGTACACTTTTTATATCCACTGTAATTGAGGGGAAATCTTTCCATTGGGACATTAGTTGTGGTGACCTAGGGGTCCTCAAAGGATTTCCTTAATTTGCAGGATTTCCTCTCACTTCCTGTTTTGGGTATGGGACAGGAAGTAAAGGGAAAGCTCTGCAATGGGACACAGATGCCAAAAAAAAAAATTCACAGGGGTTATGACCCTCCCATACGCTATCCAAAATGAAAAAGAAAGGAGGAGTTTTGCCTATAGTTCTACTTTAATTTAGATGGAATACATCTTTCTATTATACAGTTATTTTGTAATGCCACACCAGACATTCTACATCTCAACATTAAAAAACCCAGTATTATCGAAACATCATTTTGTACTCACCAAAAAAGTCCTTTGCAGGATCCTCAGGTTATACCGCTGCCTACAGGAGGATTAGACACTGGCCAGCACAAAACCAGCAGGCCAGCTTAGGATAACTCTTCCTACTACCAGCATGCCTCAGTGTTGTAGCACAGTAGTACCAACAACATAATAAACAAAGGAGGTGAAACCTGTGTCCCCCAACAAAATAAAGTTCTTCCAGGACAGCTTTATGAGAGAGTTGCTTCTCCCGCCTAGCACAGGAATCACAAATCCACATTAGTATAAAAGAAAGGAACTATGCATGGTCCCTCAGTAATAACAAATAACCGGAGTCCTATAACGTACACCCCTAATAACCATAATTACATTACATAATCATAGGGTGGGAACAGTGCCGTCCTGGAAATCAAGTTAACGGGTAATAACTTTGTTTTCCCAACTCATCTTACAGGACAGGCTTATGGGAGCAACATCATAGAAATAATACCTGTTAGGGAGGGACTACTGCCTGAAGCACTTTTCTCCCAAAAGCCGGGTCAATGGATGACAGAAGTTCCAGATGATAGTGTCTTACGAAAGTCTGGAAACTCGACCAGGTGGCTGCTTTGCAGATCTGGATCGGGGTAGACCCTGCTTTCTCTGCTCAGGAGGTGGCTAAGTCTCTAGTGGAATGCGCTTCTAAGTTTTGGTGGTGCTTGCAGTCCTGCTATGGAATAGTCTTCCAAAATAGCGGAATTCATCCACCTAGCATTAGTTGTTTTTGAGGCGCCTTGTCCTTTCCTAGGACCAGAGTACAGCACAAACTGATTGGGTACCGTTCTCTAATCTTTAGTTCTTTCGATGTATCCTAACAGGCATCTCCTGACATCCAATTCGTAAATAAGTTTTCTTCCTTTAAAATTGCGTGCTTGCCCGCTAAATGATAGAATTACTATGTCCTGTGAAAATCAGTGGACACTTTTGGTAAGAACCCTGAATTCATGAACAAAATGACCTTGTTGAGAAAAATGTAACAATAAGGTTCAGCTATTGATAAAGCTTGTACTTCACCAACTTTCCTGGCCGCTACCAGGAGTACTGTTTTGTATGTTAGAAGCTTTAAATAGCTTTCTACCAGAGGCTCAAATAGTTCTAGAATAATGGTTTTACAAAACTCTGCGGTACTGCTGATAAGTCCCAAGGGGGAAATCTCCTTTATTGAGGAGGTCTTTTCCTAGAGACTGCCTTGATGAACCTTTTTATCAGAGAGTGTTGTCTACTAATCTTAGGTCTAAAAAAAATTGGTTAATGCCACTACTTGCACTTTAAGAGCATTGGGTGCAAGGCCTAAACCTGTACCGTCCTGTAAAAATAAATAAAGTACGGCTGGAGTTACAGACGCGAAGATCCTGTTCTTTTTTTCTATTATCGAATATAGTACAGATCACTTTCTCCGACAGACCTTTGCCCTTTAGCAATTTTTCCTCAGTAGCCAGGCAGTCAGAGAAAGATGGACCCGGTTGCGGGTGATGCAATGCTCCTTGTACTAGTCCTCCCTGTGATTGAGGGGTTCTGGAGAGCAGGAAACCATGTTCTTTTCGGCCAGAACGGGGCTATTACGATGACCTTTTGCTTCTGTGGATTGGATCTCCTGTAAGACTTTTGGAATGAGCCTGAAGGGAGGAAATGCGTACAGAAGCTTCCCCGACCAAGGGTGGGCGAATGTATCCAAACCTAAACTGCTCGGATCCCTGTGTATCGAGAAGAATTTCCCCACTTTTGCGTATTTTGAAGACGCAAAAATGTCCATCTCAGGATGGCCCCAGCTTTGAGCGACCAGCGTGAACACTTCTTTGTTCAGACTCCAATCTGTGTGAGAGCTCTGTTCTCTGCTAAGAAAATCTGCTAGTGAATTTAATTTTCCTTTGATGTGCACTGTAAGGGAAAGAATGTTCTCTTCTGCCCAGGAGAATATTAACCCTGCTGTTTCACTGAGGATTGCTGAGCACCTTGTTTGTTGATATATGATACTGCAGCGATATTGTCCGAAAGGATTAATTCAGGTCTTCCTCTTATGATGGATGCAAAGGTGCGTAGAGCTTCCCAGATGGCCCTCAGTTCTCTCACATTGGAAGACTTCTTGGCCCAGGACTGATCCCATTTTCCCTGTGCTGTCTGGTGGTCTGTGTGAGCTCCCCAGCCCCAAGCACTTGCATCTGTTGTAATTCCTAACGGGTTTACTTGTGACAAGCAGCGTCCTAGAAACAGATTATTTTCTTGCAGCCACCACTGTAAGGACTCCTCCACTTGACTCTGCAGTTCCACAAGATTGTTTAGTGATTGTCCCATACCAATAACATGAATCTCTGAAGAGCTCTCATCCAAGTCTGGGCCCAAGTCACTGCCGGAATCACTGCGGTCATTAGTCCTAATAACCTCATTATCTTCCTGATGGACGCTGTAGGATTCAGTATGAGCCTGTTGGTTTCTGCCATCAGCATTGCTCATTTCTCTTCTGGTAAGATTTTTGCCTTTAGGGAATCCACTATGTAACCCAGAAAAGTACATTTCTGTGCAGTGAGAAAATTTGATTTTCTGCGTTTAAAATCCATCCTAGATCCTGAAGGTGTTTTGGCGTTTGGTTTAAAGACCTTTCCAATTCCGCTGCCATTTTTGCAAACAAGAGTAGGTCATCTAGATATGGTATTATCAAGATCCCTTCTGTCCTCAAGGTCTGTAGTGCCTCCGCTAACACCTTTGTGAATATTCTCGGAGCTGATGCTAGCCCGAAAGGTAACGCGTTGAATTGGAAATCAATTGTCTGTTTTAGACCTTTTACTGCAAACCTTAGAAAAACTTTCAAACATTCCCTTATGGGAATGTGTAAATAGGCACCCTGTAGGTCTATTGTGGCCATAAATGCCCCTTGAGTCAGTAGTTCTTTTGACGTAAAGATGGTTTCTATCTTTTATTTTTGGTATTTGACTGTTCTGTTAAGGAAATCTTTAGGTTGAGGATGAGCCTGAATCTTCCTGACATTTTTTCCTGAGAAAGATGTGAGTAAAAACCCCCGTTGCTTTCCTGTTGTGAAAGGGAGGATACGATTCCTTGGTCCATCATTTCTTGGAGCAGGTCTATCATGGCAGCTGCCATGTCTGCATTTATCAGTAGTCGGATTAGGAGAAAACGTTCTGGGAGGACTAGATTGACTTCTATCCAATAACCCCTGGCGATTAGGTCTACGATGTATGCGTTGGTTGATGTGGCTTGCCACTAGGATAGGAAGGCCCCCAGCCTCCCTCCTACCCGGCAAAGGGAGTCATTGCCCTTTTTTCTTTAGGCTGCGAGGGGTTAAACAGATAACCTCCTGTTCCCTTCTATTTTGCCATGGTCTTTTCTGATCTTGCTTGCCGCCTCCTTCTGGACCCATTTTCCTGAAAGGACAAAATTCTTTTGTATTGCTGTTTTTTGGGGACTGGAAAACCTCCGTTCCTGTCCAATGACATTCCAACACCGAATCTAAATCTTCTCCAAAGAATACATTTCCTTTATATGGCAGAGAGCACAACTTTGTCTTGGAAGAGGCATCCCCTGCCCATGTTTTCAACCAAATAGCCCTTCTTCTAGCTTAGAGCTAGTTAATTAGAGCTGTGCATGTAGCCAAAAATCTGATTGCTTCGGCCAAAGCGTCAGCAATATAGGCAACCGCTTTGGCAAGTACTGGAAGTGTATCCAGAAGCTCTTTTGGGATATCACGCTTCAGTAAAAATTTTCAGCTGCCTTAACCATAGGTCAAAGGTCTTGGCAATACAGGTAGAAGCAATGGCAGGTTGGAAATTTGCCGCACCTGCGTCCCATGCTTTCCTAAGGTAGGCTTCTACCTTCCTGTCCATAGCTTCCTTGAACAATCCTGCGTATTCAAATGATAAATCTGAATTCTTCGCTACACTGGACAGGGCTGCATCCAGCTTTGGACACAGTCTCCTCTTTAAATGGAAACCACCTTTTGAGGCTTTTAGGGAGAAAAAACATTTTCGGGCTCTTTCCATTCCTGTAAAATTGTATCCTTCAATGCTGCATGAACTGGAAAACATCTTGAATCTTTTGTATGTAACCCCGCATATAATTTGTCATGGATAGTTAAATCCTCCTTTTCCTCTTCTAGCTCTAAGGTATAATAAATTAACTTTAGGAGCTCCTCAGTCTCATCGGAAGGAAAAAGGAATTTCTGAACCAGACTACCCTTTTCTTCCATGAGTTCTCCTCCCTCTTCAGGGCTAGATTCCCAGCTGGACCCTTCTCCCATCTCCTCTAGCACCCCCTGCTCCCCCTTGGCTTTCGGAGGGGTGGGAATCTGAGTTGCTGAGGTAGAACCAGAAGTACTAGGTATAGCAGTATCGGGAGGTCCTGAATTTTGGAGAGGTTCTGAAGGATCCAAAAGTTTTAACCATTTCTGTCTTCACTGGATCTATAAACTTCTTGAACATAGAGCTAGTTTCTTTTTTGGCTAAAGCATCTATGCAATCCTGGTATAATTATTTTTTTTATGAGGATAACTTATGTTTACAAGAGGCACATCTCTTTTTAGGGGCTTCGGCAGGCCCTGCTCCATCCTCATCTTCCCATGGGGAGGCACAAAAAATACAAGAGCTGCCAAGTGTAAGAAGAATAAAAGCAAGGAAGGAAAAAAAACACCTGTGCGACTCCCTGACTTTTACTAGGAAAAAATGCATAAGCAGAAAAACACCCCACTCAAGTGCCCCCTCCACCGAGCGGTAGGTAAGGATAGGATGATGCACAATCATCACTTTCCTACCTTAGGGCTTGGATCCTGCTGTGTTCCCCAATCCTCCTCCTCTGCAGCAGCCACCTCCATGATGCACCTGCAGGGAACGATCAGCGCAGAGTCCTTAAATAGGCTGGGACCACCCAGCTCAGCCTGCGTCCTCCCTGTGGATTGGCATGCTCAGGCATCCTGCATTCCCCTCCAGCCTGCTAGAGTACTCCGATGCGGCCAGCCGGGGTGGGGCTGCTGCAGGGCAGATGGGTGCCGCCCACCTGTTGGACGTGGGGGCCATGGTGGGCGTTCCATTCCGGTGTCTGCCCCATCCAAAATGGCCGCTGCTGTCCCCGCCGCATCACTTCCACCTGAAACGCGTCATCGGCCGGACTAGAAGTCACCTCAGAATGCCGTCCTTGGCTTCCTCAGACAATCAGGAAGTCATTACAGAAGAAGAAATTGACTCCTGCGCACAAGTGGTCAACCAGATGGATAGAAGAACGACACAGGCCTTGCTGCCCTCAAGGATGGGGAATCCTAACAGACAAAGAAATAAAAAGAAAGAGGGGCGCACCGGCCATGTGCATTATCTTTTGTAAAACATTTATTGAAATAAAATGATAAAAGAAATTACTCACAAGCAGTAGTAAAATCTGGTGTCATAAACTCGAACAACAACAAGCAGCTTGGTGATGATGATGAGCGAAGCCTTCCAAAGGTCTTAGAGGAACATGTAAGCTTCACTACTAGCTGACGCGTTTCGAAGGGCACGTCCCTTCTTCATCAGAGCTCAGCTTTATGACACCAGATTTTACTACTGCTTGTGAGTAATTTCTTTTATCATTTTATTTCAATAAATGTTTTACAAAAGATAATGCACATGGCCGGTGCGCCCCTCTTTCTTTTTATTTCTTAATCAGGAAGTCATGGCTGACTGCAGTACATGTGGGGAAAACACAGCAGGTGAGTGCACTGCACTACATCCACAAAATACTTGGGAGAGAGTCCCCCAGCCTCCCCTGGGCATTTACCACGGGAGCCCAGGCTAATCCTTTCGTCTGCCCAGGAACACTGCCCCAGGGGAACACAGACTTTAGCCCAGAAGGCCCCTTCCACCTAGCATCAAGGCCTGATAGATGAGCAAATAAAAAAACAAAAAAACCTGGCAATCCTGTCTGGCTGGAGGAAATGCAATAACTGAAGGATCATGCTTAGTGCCTGTCTTTTTATACTAACCTGGATTTGGGTTTTCTGTGCTAGGTGGGAGGAGCCACTCTTGCATAAGGCCGTCCTGGAAGATGACTTGGGAAAAGAATTTTACAGTAGGTACAAAAATGCAAATTTCTTTCTTGTCCACTAAAGGACTTTCATCTTTGGAATCTTAAAAAAGCAGTCTACCTAAGGAATTGGTAAAAGCAAAAAAAAATAAACAGTCTGTATGCAAAACCAGATATGGTTCGTAGCAAGGTAAAGATGCCAGTTCAGAAAATTGCCTCACAGAGGTGATGGCTACAAGGAACATCACCTTGTGGGTAAGAAATGTCTCCAATGGATTCTAATAGCAGTTTCTAAAGAACACAGATAAGCAGAAGGACTGAAAGGCCAATGTTCTCTGAAACAGCATAGAAAAGGGGAGAAAAGGGGAGAAACCTGATCTTAGTGCTGAGAACCAAATGATGGTCCAAACCCAGCTGCAGGAAAATAAAAAGAGGATTTGTACCACGGAGAAACTCCGAAAGTGAAATCCCAAAGACTCACACCAAGTGAAGTAGGCCTTCCATGTTTAATAATAGATCCTATGGGCTATAGCCAGCTATTAGCACTGTAGGAATAATAGATTCAGGGATGCCTCTATTTCTTAACACTTAGGCTTTAACAGCCATGATGTTAAAGCCAGCAACCGCTAAACAGGATGGTAAAAATCCGTTCTTGAGACAAAGATCTTGATGATAGAGCAGAGACCATGAAGCGTTTTCCAGGAGTCTTACCAGGTCAGCATACCACATTTGTTTGGGCCAGTCTGGAGCAATAAAGATCACCAGAATGCCCCTCATCTGGATCCTGTGAAACAGATGAGCAAGAACCTTCAAGGGGAGAAAAGGTAAAGATAGGATGTACTGATCCTATGCAACCACCAGAGCTCATCCAATGCCTCCACTTGAGGATTCCTTTATCTGGAGACAAGCCTGTCCAATTTGTTGTGCTCCACACCTGGGACACAGGTCCAGAAACATCTCTGAATATAGGGACCTCTCCCCCATGTACAGATGCGGTCAGCTGTGAAAGTCTGCTTACAAATCGCCTAATCTGGAATGTACATCATGGATAAGGCGAGAAAATGAAGAAGTTCTACCCGGGCCAGGTTCCAATCTACCTCTCTTGTCATGGTGAGACTTCTGGTTCCTCCGTGACGGTTGATGTACACCACTGCTGCAGCACTGTCCAACTGAAGGCAGATCAAATGACCTTACAGCAAATTAGTCCAAAACTGCACAGTCAGCCAAACTCCCCAAAGTTCCAGAATATTGATCAGGAAATGAAATGCTGACTTCCAAGAGGTTGCCCAGGACTCCTTTCCAGCGTCCGTGATGCTCCAAACAATGAGGGTTCCAGAACCAATTTTTGAAGGCTTAGGACCCCTCCAAACCGCTGTAACATTTGTACATTCAAGACTATGTTGTATGACAGGGCCCACACTGACTGTTGCCTCAATAGGAGTTCTTCAAAGTATTCCACAATAGCACAGCAGGGATAAACACCAGGGCCAGCATCTTAGTGAATTCCCTGGTGAAGGTAGGCAATGACAGACCAGGTAGATTCCATGTAGAATTTCTGAGCTCAAATTAAAAAGTTTGGAGTTTTGAGATCCAAGATGGGGCCCCTCTTGGTTTGTAAATGGTGAATAGGTAGGAGTAAAATCCTTGAAACTGTTCTGCCACAAGAACTGGGGAAATTACACCTTGTTGCAGAGGACCCAAGAGGGTTCAGTGGAGACCTGCTAACCTGTGTGGCGACACGGGAAACTTGAAGGTGAGAAATCAAGGAGGGGGCATGGAGCAAAACTCAAGCTTGTACCCCTTGGATACCACCTCTTGCACACATGGGTCACAGATGCAAGCTATCCAAGCATACACAAGGGTTAACAAACATCATCCCACTCCAGAAAGTGGGATGGGGGGGGGGCTCTTTAACATGGAGGAAGAGTAAACAAATGAAAGGACTTTTGTTAAAGGATATTGAGAGGGGAGACTTCACATTCTGTTCCTTGGGCTCCTGTCACCAGCAGCTTTGTTAATCTCACGTTGATCCAAGAGACATCCCTCAAAGGCCATGCGGATTAAACACAGTTTCCACAATCCAGTTTCCTATGCATGTATTCTTTTACAGGAGACACGAGACAAGATAAAACAGGAAACTTCCTGCAGACCGTCACTCCACATATTCTAGAATTAAGATATCAATAGTGATAAATATATTTGAAAGGATTTTGACCAGTGAGCCATAGTTTAAGGCTGGGTTCACACCATCGTCGCATGCGGTTCACAGCAGGGGTCCGATGCATCCTAGTTCCCCATTTTAGGTCCGATTTCAGCCACATTTTTGGCTGAATTTGGACCTGAAACAGACCAAAGGACACACAGGGCTCTTGTGCAAATTCACACCGGAGCCGCAGCGGAGAAGTGTGAACCGGGTCCATAGAGAACCCATCAAAATCTCCTGCTATTGCGAATTCGCAATGGTGTGAACCCAGCCTGACAAAGTAAAGTTATATTTAGGATGGAGTGAAGGGCAGGGCCCACCGGTGAGAACAGTTCTAGACAGTTTCCAACTGCTTATCAAACAGTCTCCCACTGCAATATAGCCCACTATTGGGGAAAATTTTTTACAAACAAGTACAAGGCCGATAGGTGTTGGGGGGATTCAGAATCACAGTCTCTGTGACAAGTTGCTCAGCAGTCTCTAAGGCTGCGTGTAAATCCGATAAAAAAAATGTGCAGAGAGCTTGACCACGTTTGTGGGCGATTTGTGCCACAAATTCTTGCATCAAAGTAGTAAAAAGCCTTAGCTTCAATGGCCACACCTGATGGAGCTAAAAGGGACTCCAATCACAGAAGAGACTAACAGCAGAGGGCAATAGGATTTTTGTACTAACTGTAAAATCTTTTTCTCTGAGTCCATTGAGATATTATGCAATTATTAATTACTACCTTATATTGCTGCCTACAGGACAAATAGACACTAGGCACATAGAAATTTGAAGGCCAGCCCTTCACTCTCTGAAGCCAATTTGGAGCTACGACAATGATTGGAATGCCCTTGGCTCCAATCTTTTCATAGTAGATGACTTAAAGTTTCAGCAGTGTAAAGGCTTTAATAAGGGTATACTGGGTATACTGATACTGTGGCCCCACCAGGACATATGGAGACTAATCCAATTTCACGTTAAACAGTGAAGTTAGCAGATCCTCATCTGGCATCCCCAATGCCGACATATGTTCAGGGGACACCTCAAGATGAGTCACTATTACCCCAGGTACGGACATCTGCTGAGAAACTCCACTTGCCAGTTTGCATCCCAAAAATGTACACCACGGAGGTCACTAGAACCTGAAGCTGCGCCAAGAATAAGCCTATGCCCCCATTGCTGTTCCTCTTGCCCCCTAATTGGTGTAGACCACAGCTGTGGCTTTGTCTGATTGAATGCATACCAGATGACTGGTCGGGGGGGGGGGGGGTTAGTGAAGTAATGCAAGGTGTATTACTAGGAACACCTGGACATTGATTGGAAACGTTGACGCCCTATGAAGACCAACAACCCTGAACCAACAGAGGGCCTACTCAGAAGACTGGGGTCTGTCATGACAAATTTACATTTCAAAAAGGAGAAAAAAAATCTCCCTGCTGACAATGCTGGGGACAGATTCCACCATGACAGAGACAACTCTCTGGAGGATGCAACTGAATCAGCTTGTACAGAGACCGAATGGATTTGTCCCATACTGTGCAAATTAACTGTTGCTAGGCCCTTGAGCAGAATTGAGCAAATTGAACCACTTTGAAAGTGGATTTTACCAAATCTAAACACTTGCATGCAGATCCTCGGGGAGGATCAAAGCCAGGACTGAAGTTGTCAAACCAACAAAAAAATAAAAAGATGGGCAGACTCGATGGACTACTCAGTCTTTTTCTGCCATCACTTTTCTATGGCAGCTTGATAATACTGATAACCATGCCCCTGTATCATTTAGTACCACAGGAACAGCCTACATGGAGGGTGGCAACTCTGCTCTGAATATTTTGCAAATTCTTTAAAGTATCCAGCATTCCCAAAGCAGCAAAATACATTGGAAACATACATATATAAAAAGTGACCCAAAGGCCCCAATTCATCAGGGAATACAGCAACAACTATATATAACAAAGTGCAGGGGTGACCTGGTTGGGACATCTAGCAATAACATAATCAGCATCACTTGAAATAAATTGAGACCAACTCTAGACTGGAACAAGCTGTAAGCCACGAATGCAAAGGCTACATCAGTTGTTTTCAGGGAAAAGGGAGGAAGGGTAGTTATGAGGCAGGGGCGGGGCAGAGGAGGTGGCCACACAAAGGGGAAAGGAGGAAGATTATGGTTAGGAAAGAGGGATTATGTGGGTTGGGTAAATAAAAATTTTTAAAAAAGGAAGAGGGGATGGTCAAGAAAAGGGGACAAGCTGCTGGTGGAGGGATGAAGAATTTCGAAGGAGGGGTGTTCGTATACAATATCTCAGTGAGCGCAGGATGCAAAGAGGGCTTTACCCGCTTCTGAGAATGTGAACAGATTCCATTGGATCAAAGTTTTGGAGTAAGCCTCTGCTCTGTATTTAGAAGCATTGTTGCCACACCATGGGTGCAAAGATGCTACATTAGGTAGACTTCACTGGCAGGATCAGCAGGTATTTAACCACCTCCCACTGCACATATACGGCCGGGTGGGCTCTTCCTCCTGTCTGAGTGGACGTTCAGGAACGTCCCACAGAAGGAGGGGGGTCGCGTGCCCGCAAGGCGGGGCAAACCTGGTGCGCTCGTGTCACCCAGACACGGTGCATCTCCAATCGGCAGGAGGGCTCTGTGATTGGCCCTCCTGATCACATGACGGCTGTGTCCAATCACAGCCGTCATGTGATGTAATTTGAGAGCTAGTTGCTAGGCGATCGGCTCTCCTCACATGGAAGTTGTCAGTGAGGAGAGGAGAGCAGATCGTTGCAGCCAGTCGGTGAACAGTGGGTATGAGCTGTTTTTTTACAGCTTTTTACACATCAATCACCGGCCCAGTGTCCCCACACAATGTAAACACACAATGTCCCCAAAATGCTGTCCCCACACAGTAAAAACACCTGTCCCCCACATATGTAACAGTAAAATCATATGTCCCAATGATCATCTGCATACATATGTCCGTGATCATCTGCGCACATCTGTCCGTAATCACACAAACCAATTATTATACACTTAACAGGGTTTTTTTTACCAAAGACATGTAGCAGAATACATTTTGGCTTAAATTTATGACAAAATTAGATTTTATTGGATTTCTTTTAAAACAGAAAGTAGAAAAACATTTTTTCAAAATTTTCGTTCTTTTTTTCACTTATATCGCAAAAAATAAAAAAACTAATTTGAGAATAAATAGCACCAAAAGAAAGCTCTATTTGTGTGAACAAAATGATAAACATTTAATTTGGGTACAGTGTTGCATGACCGCGCAATTCTCATTGAAAGTGCAAGAGCAATGAAAGCTGAAAATTGGCCTGGGAAGCAAAGGGGTGAAAGTGCCCAGTATTGACGTGGTTAAGGGACTTTGCATGGGGACTAAGAAAAATGAAAAAATACACATGCACTTAAAATTATGTGCCGTTGCACAGATGTTGTTAATCGGAGGTCATAGTTCTACTTTAAGGCTCTAGAGCTTTCGTTTTAGTCCCAGCTTTGATGGCTAGGAATGACTGACCTGAAGCAATTCTACCACATAGGAGTTCAGATTTTCCAGCCTTCAATGGCTGCATGCTTGTTGTTCAGACCAGTGACTACATAGGTGGTAAAGCCAGGGCCATGATGGCAGTCCAAAAACTTGCTTCTATATAAAGCTGATCTCCAATTAGCATTATTATTTTAATTTCGGGTTTCAAGGTAAGCATTTCTCTACTCTACACATCTTTAAATAGTTACGCTTTAAGTACCATTTTATGACAAGACAGGTTTTAGGTGTATATTATGTTACTACCAGGATACTACCACATGGTCACCACAGAATCCTTCAGCCATGACAATCAATATGAAAAAAACTCAGATAGCAGAAACATTAAAAACAATTGTGACAGTTCATTATTAAAGTATTCCTCATGTACCATATAAGGAATATTGCATCTTAAGAAGAGAACCCCTTAAGTTTTCCCCGAATTGGGTGGCTGAGAATAGCAACAAATAATTACAGTTACTGTGAGTCAGAAATTTCATGTTGGTAAAAAGCATCATCTACTATGCCTGTGGTTTATCAGATTTAAGTGCTTTGATGTTTCAAGATCTGGGTACTGGTAACAGAGTGTTACCCTCTGTGCTTGTGGTTTATCAGCTGTAAATGCTGCTGTGTTTCAGGAATGTTCTCGCTTCCCAGCGAGCCATATATCCCACACTCCTCTGGGAGCCACCGATGGCTCTCTACAGCACTCTGCGGTTTACAGGTGAAACAAACAGATGTTTTCCGTTCAACATTTTCTCCACTTTATATGACCCAAACCGCCGACTAACTTCTCTGCATCCTGAAGACAATCAAAGTTGACAATGAGATGGAACAAGTCTGCTCTCCTGGTCTGGACTGGGTTTTAAAAGCTTTTTTGGCCGTGTTGAGGCTGAATTGCCTGCAGTCAGGGGAGGGCTGCGAGCTAATGTGAGTTTAGAATGAGCATGAGTGTAGCTGTGGGCTGTTAGACACTAAGAAGCATGCACAGCTAGCCGCTCTTCAATCTTTTCATTGTTTTCATCTATAATTCACACTCCCTGACACACGACCTCACAAAGCTACATACAGTCACACCCTTTCATCACACCAAAAGCCTATTTTTTCAGGTTATCATTTTATGTAAATATGCGAGATATTTTAAAAAGGAGGGAAGGCAACAAAAAAAATAAATAATGAAATAAAAATTACATATCACAGCCATTTTGATATTATATTGCCAAAATGTTATTCACTAAAGTAATTAAATCACTAAAGTCTATATACATTTAGAAGATAAGCTGTTTAAAAAAAAAAAAAAAAAAAGGGACCTAACTACCTAGGATGTACCCTTCTAAAGCCTGCATTTGTTCAGGCACGGTATTATCCCGTTCATTTGAATGGGCTGCTGTACCGCATGCACCTTTTTGACCAAATTTTAAATCTGTATTTTTTTCCTAGAAGATTACTTATAACCCCCAACCATTTTATATATATATATATATATATATATATATATATATATATATATATATATATATATATATATATATATATATATATATATATATATATATATATATATATATATATATAACACACACAGTAGCTCACAAGTGAGTACACACCCCTCACGTGTTTGTAAATATTTTATTATATCTTTTCATGTGACAACACTGAAGAAATGACACTTTGCTACAACATAAAATAGTGAGTGTACAGCTTGTATAACAGCGTAAATTTGCTGTCCCCTCAAAATAACACACACATCCATTATTGTCTAAACCGCTGGCAACAAAAGTGAGTACACCCCTAAGTGAAAATGTCCAAATTGGGCCCAATTAACCATTTTCCCTCCCCGGTGTCATGTGACTCATTAGTGTTACAAAGTCTCAGGTGTGAATGGGGAGCAGGTGTGTTAAATTTGGTGTTATCGCTCTCACTCCCTCATACTGGAAGTTCAACATGGCACCTCATGGCAAAGAACTCTCTGATGATCTGAAAAAAAAAAAAAAAAAAAAGAATTGTTGCTCTACATAAGATGGCCTAGGCCAGTGATGGCAAACATTGGCACCCCAGATGTTTTGGCACTACATTTCCCATGATGCTCAACTACACTGCAGAGTGCATGAGCATCATGGGAAATGTAGTTCCAAAACATCTGGGGTGCCAAGGTTCACCATCACTGGCCTAGGCTATAAGAAGATTACCAAGACCCTGAAACTGAGCTGCAGCATGGTGGCAAGACCATACAACGGTTTAATAGGACAGGTTCCACTCAGAACAGGCCTCGTCATGGCCGACCAAAAAAGTTGAGTGCATGTGCTCAGCGTCATATCCAGGAGGTTGTCTTTGGGAAATAAGACATATGAGTGCTGCCAGCATTGCTGCAGAGGTTGAAGGGGTGGGGGGTCAGCCTGTCAGTGCTCAGACCATATGCCGCACACTGCATCAAATTGGTCTGTATGGTTCTCATCCCAGAAAGAAGCCTCTTCTAAAGATAATGGACAAGAAAGCCTGTAAACAGTTTGCTGAAGACAAGCAGACTAAAGACATGAATTACTGGAACCATGTCCTGTGGTCTGATGAGACCAAGATAAACTTATTTGGTTCAGATGGTGTCAAGTGTGTGTGGTGGCAACCAGGTGAGGAGTACAAAGACAAGTGTGTCTTGCCTACAGTCAAGCATGGTGGTGGGAGTGTCATGGTCTGGGGCTGCATGAGTGCTGCCAGCACTGGGGAGCTACAGTTCATTGAGGGAACCACGAATGCCAACATGTACTGCCACATACTGAAGCAGAGCATGATCCCCTCCCTTCGTAGACTGGGCCGCAGGGCAGTATACCAACATGATAATGACCCCAAATACACCTCCAAGACGACCACTGCCTTGCTAAAGAAGATGAGGGTAAAGGTGATGGACTGGCCAAGCATGTCTCCAGACCTAAACCCTATTGAGCATCTGTGGGGCATCCTCAAACGGAAGGTGGAGGAGCGCAAGGTCTCCAACATCCACCAGCTCCGTAATGTTGTCATGGAGGAGTGGAAGAGGAACCTGTGAAGCTCTGGTGAACTCCATGCCCAAGAGGGTTAAGGCAGTGCTGGTAAATATTGGTGGCCACAAAAATTGACACTTTGGGCCCAATTTGGACATTTTCACTTAGGGGTGTACTCACTTTTGTTGTCAGCGGTTTAGACATCAATGGCTGTGTGTTGAGATATTTTGAGGGGACAGCAAATTTACACAGTTATACAAGCTGTACATATATACACACACACACACACACACACATACATACATACACATATATATATATATATATATAAATATAATTTTCTTTTTTTTTTTTAGCAGAGACCCTAGGGAATAAAATGGTGATCATTGCAATTTTTTATGTCACTCTGTATGTGCGCAATAAATTACAGACAGCTTTGGAGCACAACATAAGCTTCATGTTAGACAGAGTACAACCTTAAAAAAGAAATAAGCGTTCATAATGTACAAATTACAGCATACCTCTGTGGTTCATAAGTGAGCACATACCGCATCTGGCTATGGCTAGGTCAAAGGTGGAGAAGCTCTATTCAGACGTTAATGTATTCAAGAGGGACACACACATATCTGCAAAGGACCTTACATATTTTAACAATAACCATGATAATTCAGCTCCTATATCCTGCTCTGTAGATGCCAGTTCCAGCCAGCAATCCCAAATGTTGTGGTATTTTGATGGGTAGTTTGTGTGCTTATATATAATATTTTTATATGGTAGGGATTGATTGACAGTGACCATCCATTCCTGGAGTGTTGGTACGTCAGCCCGAAGCCATTTTCTGGCTATCAGAAGGCATTGCTTGGGGCATAGCGTTATTGTGGGGGCATAGCGACATTGTGTTGTGCAGGAATTTAATCAGTTGTTCCCAATAGCTCGGGATGGCCGGACAAGACCAAATTAGGTGGTAGAAAGAAATGTTACGGTCTTTACATCTAGGGCACGAAGGGCCCCATTGAGGTTTGCATCTCGCTAAGTGAGCCGGGGTCAGGTAAGATCTGTGTGAGTGTATATAAAAGTGTGTAAGCATGTCGGATAGCTTTGGAGAGACCAACTTACTGGCTGCCAGGGCATCAGTCTATTCATCCTCCCTCCAGCTCTCCCATGTTCCGCCACTCAGCTACTCTTTAGTTTTGGTACTAATATATCTCTGAACTGAGTAAAATTCTAATGGGAGGCCATCTGTACCAGGGGCCTTAGCTGTGGCCAGGTGTAAAATGGCCTCATTAATATCAATCGTGATGGAAGCTTCCAGTTGGGTTATTTGAGCCTGGGACAGTGAGGGAAAGTTTCTAGGTTGAAGAAAAGATACTAACTCATTGTGAGGGTATTGAGCGGTGGAAGAGTATAGAGCAGAGAAAAAGGCGTGAAACTCTCCAGCCACCAGGCCAAGGTCAGTGACCCAATGGCCAGAGGGGTCGACAAGGGATACCACCACTGGGGGCCTGTGATCCAAATGCGCAAGGTAAGCTAGCAGCCTGCTCACATGTTCCCCATATTCAAAGATCCTGTGCTTGCAAAAGAAAATTTTCTGTTTAGGTTTTTCAAAGTGTAAAGTATTAACGAGAAGAGATCATACTTTTACTGATGAAGCAGTGTCTGGAGAGGGGTTTAATTGAAAGGCATGCTCTAGTGATTCCTGATGAGCTTCAGCTTGTCGTAGAGCTGATTTAGAGGACAACTTGTACCTGGAGATACGAGTCGAAAGCAGCATCTTGACGTGTAATTTAAAAGACTCCCATACTGCTCCACAGGGGGCCGAGTCTCTATTGGTATTGAAAAAGAAGAGCCATTCTTGTATTCGTCTATATCGGGGAGAACAGATAGCTAGAAAGGGTTTAGCCCCCACGCCTGGCAGGAGGGGTGAGTCTGCAAGTCAATTATTGTTTAGTATGGAGCATGGTCCGATAAAATGCAAGTTCCAAATGTTTAAATTTGTTCTATGGTCCCTTACTGTTTTCAAAGATTATCATTATTAATATACAGAATTTATATAGCGCCAACAGTTTGCGCAGTGCTTTACAACATGAGGGCAGACAGTACACTTACAATATTAATCAATACAGGAGGGATCGGAGGGCCCTGCTCGTTAGAGCTTACAATCTAGAAGGGAGGGTCAAGTGGAAACAAAAAAGGTAATAACTGTGGGGGATGAGCTGATGGAGAAAATGAAAATACAGTATTTAGGTGTGGGTAGGGTAGGCTTCTTTGAAGAGAAGGGTTTTCAGGGATCATCTAAAAGCTAATAAAGTAGGAGATAAGCGGACAAATTGGGGTAGAGCATTCCTTAGGATTGGAGAGGCTTTGGAATAGTCTTGGAGGCGAGCATGGGAGGAGGTGATGAAGGAAGGTCTTGAGAGGAACAAAGAGAACGAGTAGGTTGGTATTTACAGACTAGGCTAGTGATGTAGCCGAGGGCGAAATTGTGGATGGCTTTGTACATAGTTGTTAGTACAACATATGTGGCTACCTGATGTAGATGGAAAGGGTAGCTGGTGGTTACCCCACCCCCTCTCCTCACATTAATTTCTCGGTACAACCCCCCCATCCCCCCCCCCCCCCCGCTTTTATTCTTCTCTTCTCTTTCCTATTTACCTTGACTAAGTCCTAATATGCAGAGACTATGGGATAAGGGGCTGACTTGGTAGTTGGCTCCTTTTCCAATCCCTCTCAGGTCTTACGAAACAAACAGAAATCAAGTTAGGAATTTTTGCAGAGGCCCTGAATTTTCAGCAGCCCTGATAACAGAAATATCACACACAAAACTGGCAAATGTATTGATATCTCAAGGAGCATTTTAAGCATTCTTATGTCAGGTATGCTATTTGCAATTTTTGCAGGGAGCCTTTTGCTGGCCTCGTCATTTGTAGATCACCATCATTTGTATATCACCATTTTTGGATTACGTTCACTTGCCGTTCACATTAGTAGGTATTATATCTTTTCCTATTTTTTCCCTTTCCCTCTGCTCTCTTCCTTTTTTGTTTGTACCTTTTCTTGGTTTTTGTTTCTCTGTTAGTTTAATCTCTTCACCATATCTATCTCACTTTCTTATTTCATGCTCGTTACCTTGCCACCCTATTATACACCTTTCTCATACACACCGTATATCCCATTTAGGTTTCCCACATGGATGTTCGCATACATTTCACACAAACTGCATCTACCCACTCTGGATTTGCCTATGGCGGTGCCATTGTTCCCGCAGGTCACCCTGGCGCCCGGCCGCGTTGCTCTGCAGCTCTTTTGCGATGCTTGATGCTGTTTTACTGGTTTGCGGATGCAACCTTAATTTAATTCTATATAACTAAACTATTCCTACATATTTCCTCCTACTCCCGTTTTTTTTATTCATATTTTCTTTTTTTCTTATTTTTTTTAGAATTATTCCATGCCGTATGCTCCTGATGAGCGGTTGTAACACCGCAAAACACGTACAGCCTTTAGTTATTACCTTTTCACCTCAATCATGGAATATCAAGATTTATATGATCTTACCTATACCCATCATTATTCATTACAGCTATTTTTTTATCAATATTTTTTATCTATTTACTAAGGTTACTTTGGCCACTTTGGGCCTAACTACAGCATGAAATGTATACACACGCATTTATTGTCATTGCAGCCATTACCTTTTGTACCACCACCCCCTCCCTTTAGAATGTAAGCTCTACGAGCAGGGCCCTCCTGTACCTTTTGTATTGAACTGTACTGTAACTGTGTTGTCCCCCTTATACATTGTAAAGTGCCGCGTAAACTGTTGGCGCTATATAAATCTTGTATAATAATAATAATTTGTGCTTCTTATGAACGTGCATTGGATTATGATTTATTATGTAATTTGTATATAATTACTCCATGGTTTATTGCGTAGAGGCTTGATGCCCAAAGCTTTTTTAGAGGTTTTATGCCCAAAATGTTTTATAACTTACCATGGATTATGCCAAATAAACGAACATTACTTTTTAGTCACTTGACTTACTCCTTTTCTGCTGTGTGCTTCATTTAAAGTCCCACTTGTCTCTTTCCTTCGTTTTGAAGGTAGCATGAAAGTAGAACGAACCATCACCGTAAGAGATTGTATCAGCAATTTCTCAGATTGAGAGGCTGAAAAAGGTTCATCTACTGTTGTTTCCTCCGCAGAGGAATCATTGGTTTGTTTTTCTTCCTGATCGCCTAAGGGTAACGCCTCATCCTGTGGCCACTGTTCCCCTTGCAAAGGTTCTGAAGTGGGAGAGGGGGATCTAGCACGCTTCCTATCCATTTGAATGGAGGATGCAATTAAATCTTCCTTCCAGACCCTGCAGGGTGGAGGAAAGGACATCTTCAGTCACGTATACAGGGGCTGAGATGTGAGAAGCAGTTGCACCATCAATTTGTTCCAATGGCTCACCCTGGCTTGCCATAACTCGTAATTCAGACGAGGAAGACAGCATGGAAATGTGACTGGAGATCCTTTTTGGTCTTTGTGGTGTCTTTTTTAGTAGGCATAGTCCTAAGCATAAAAACAGAGGCACTATACAATTGCACTTAATCGCTGAATATAGTCATGACAACATTTAAAGCTGCTATAAAGTTTAGCCTAGTGCTGGGAAAAAGATGTTCTTCCTGTATCAGGAATGCCAGTTTGCAACCCTCACGTGTCCCACAGCTCTAGTGTCCCTGTGTGCACACTGCTTGTTTCCTCCTCACCAGGAGAGACTGTCCCAGCTGTGGTTTTATTTGTTTTAGCCTGCCGTGTGTCCTCGTGGACGTTCACGGCACCGTGCTTAGGCCCCGCCCCCTCCAAAATCCCACCCTTTTTTCATATAAAATGTGCTCGTGCATGGCGTTTTCGGGTCTACGGACCCAACACGGCGGGGGGAGGGGCGGGGGGGGGGAGGCAGAGACCTGTTTAGCAGCAGGCAAACAAAACAGCATTAAAAATAATACAATAGTAGCAGTATCAGAACAGCGGGACCTCCGCACCCCCAGTGGCGGGGGGCGGTAATGTAAGGGGGGTACAGCACTGATGTCCCCCTAACCCTCCGGTCCCTTCAGGGGGGAGAGAAAGAAAACATTTGGCAGATGTCTTTTACCCGAAAGAAAAAAAGTCCTCTTGCGCACGCTGCTGCGGCCACACACAGACTGACACTGAGCTTTACAGTGAAGACAACAGATTAAGGTATGTGCATAGACTCCCTCTAGTGGAGAATTAAGGCATGACAACATATTTTTCCCTAATAGAGGAATACATAGGTGGACTTTTTAGTTCCTAAGTTTCTTTCCTTACCTTATCCCCGCTGCAGGATTTGCTGAATTAACAGACAATCCAACCTTCAACCTGGATCTGGTCTATGGAGGCTATTTAAATCCAGCATGGATCCCTCCTGGAGCTCCTCAGAGCACATCTTCACTCGAGACCAACACCTTAGACACTAGCAAAAAAAACTGATGTGCTCCTGAAAGGAGGAGGGGTTATATAGGGAGTGAACTTTCTGGATTGGGTATACCAGTGTCCGTCACCTGAAGGTAGCCTATAACCCATTAAGTAATTACTTAAGGCTCTGTGTCCCATGATTTACGATAAAGAAAGTGTATTTTTTCCCAAAAAATTGCATTTGAAAGACTGCTGCGCATATACCGTGTGACATAAAATATTTTAATGACCACCATTTTATGCTCTAGGGTTTCTGTTTTAAAAAAATATATTTAATGTTTGGGGGTTCGAAGTAATTTTCTAGTGAAAAAAAAGTAGATTTTCCCTGCAGGTCCCACACCTGTGATAGCGCTGCAGACTGAGATGCATGGGGGTGCAATTCAGAGTGAATAGCAGCCCCATGCCTCTCGCAAAAGCAGCATGATTTGGGTGTGGGAATCAATGTGATTCCCGCAACAGGAACGCACAGTGCGGTCTAGTGTGAATCAAGTCTAAGCTCTGTTTCTTATTCCTCATCATGGCCATTCTGCTGGTATAATCAGTGAGACCCAGCTGTCATTTTTTTTTTTTTTTTTCAAAAGTAACTTTTATTGAGCATAAAAGAAAAAAGTATATCAACACACGGGGAAATTAGTGCAACGTGCACTACAATTACGGATTAGTCCGATTGACATATATAGCATACGTTGCATTAGTGGCATCACAGTACAGTTGATACATGCAATAAAGTGGTTTGTGATGTGGAGGAGCAAGCTTACATATTAGGGTCTGACAGGTAATAAGGTGGAATATAGCCAAAAAAAGGGAGGGGTGAAGGAGGGGTTAATAAAGTCAGCATAGTAAACAAAAGAATTAGTTCCTTGCATCCCTAGTGGAGGTATCCTCGAGCCATCTATCCCAGATTTTGTGGAACTTATCAGGGCAGCCCCTGTGCATGTAAAGTACTTTTTTGTGTGGTAGAGTAGTGTTAACTTTTCTGATCCATTGTTGTAGAGTGGGAGGGGTCCCCCTCAGCCATGTTTTAGCAATCTGTAGCCTAGCAAGGAATAGTGTTTCTTGCAGAAATGTGTTCAAGTATTTGTCGCCTTCAGAAAGCGAAAGGAGCCCTAGTACACATTGACAGGAGCACAGAGATAATGGGGAGCCCATGCGATCATGCAGGAACTTTACCACCTGGGACCAGAACCCTTGTATTGAGGGGCAGGCCCATAGCAGATGAAAAAAGCAGGCCATGTGATGACCACAATTTGGGCAACTCGGGTTATGGCTGTGTCTGTATTTAGATATGCGGTGTGGGGTTAGATACGATCTGTGGAGGATATATAGATGGGATAGGCGGTCAGAGAGTTTAGGGGAAACTATTTTGCAATTGGCAAGGGCCTCCTCCCAGTCCTCATCGGTCAGGCTGCCCAGGTCCGACTCCCATCGTGACTTCAGCTGGTGAGCAATGGTGTCAGCTGCGGGCCGCATAAGGTATGTATAAAATTGGGAAATCCGTTTTTTTGGAGTCCTTACCCACAACTATATCTACTAGAAGTGGGACTTCGAGGGGTGGGACAGGGCTGCCAAGCTGCGTGTTGAGTGCATGTCGGAGTTGGAGGTAGCGGAAAAACATGTGGTTTAGTAGGGCAAAGTTATTTTTAAGTTTTTAAAATGACTTAACCATCCCGTGGGCTACAACTTGTGACAGGTAGATGACACCCCTGGAAACCCAGAGACCGTGATCAGGGACAGAGGTAAGTTCAGGAAAATTTGGGTTTTCCCACAGGGGAGTGTGAGAATGAGGGGAGGGCGCTTGACCCAGTCGCATAGCAGCTCGCCAGATTTTGCAATGATCTGATAACATTGACCCCCCCCTTACTGGTGTGAATTGAACCGCGGGGCTCATAGAAGAGGATTTGAAAGGGGTGCGAGAGCGGACCGATGGACTGTGGACAGACCATTTGAGAGTAGTGAACCTTCAAGACCTTCCACGACAATCTGTGACGGGAAGAGCCCCATACGAAGGTGTTGAGGATAGATTCTATTGCTTTGAATATACGTAAAGGGAAGATCTATTGGAGACTGCCAAAATATATACAGTAATTTGGGAAGCAGGATCATTTTCACAAGACTAATGCGGCCCATAACCCCTAGGGGAAGCCTGGACCATACCTGTGTTTTAAGTTTTAGTGTATTTAATAGCGGTTCGATGTTAAGAGCTATAAAATCATGGAGTGAGCGGGAGACGTGGATACCTAGGTATTTGATGGTGCTTGCTCTAACAAGTGGGAGAGCTGCCTGTTCGGATGTAGGGACATCTGAGTCCAATGGGAGGATTTATCTGAAGCCCAGAGAATGCCCCGAAGGCTGTAATTACATGTAGAGCTGCCTGAAGTGAAGGACCTGCGTCGGCAAGGTAGAGGAGCATGTCATCAGCATAGAGGCTTATCACCTCTGTCAGACACCCACTACAGAGGCCCTTGATGTCAGGGTGGGACCGAAGTGCTATTGCAAGAGGCTCAACTGCAAAGGCATAGAGCATAGGTGAGATGGGGCAGCCCTGCTGCGTACCACACGATAGCAGAAAGGAGGGAGAGATCCTGCCATTCACCTGAATGCACGCTGTGGGGGCCTGATAAAGTAGCCGGAGCCACTTTATGAATTTTGGGCCAAAGCCGAATCTTCTGAGACATTCCTATAAATCGCTCCATTCCACTGAATCGAACGCTTTGGCAGTGTCCAGGCTGACCACTACTCTGGTGCCAATGTTGCTGTGCTGGGATTGGAGATTCATGTGAAGCCGCCGAAGATTAAAGGCCGTGTTTTTATCCGGCATGAAACCGGTCTGATCGGGATGCATTAGGCTGGAGATCACTTTGTTGAGGCGCAGGGCAAGGATTTTAGCTAGTATCTTGACGTCTAGTTGGAGGAGGGATATAGGCCTATACGATTCAGGGAGTAATGGGTCTTTACCTGGTTTGGGTATGAGGACAATAAGGGCTTCATTCATGGATTTCGGGAGAGTGTCGGTGTCAAATATATGTGTATATAATTTACATAATTTGGGGATTAGAGTGTCGCTGAACTGTTTGTAGAACTGGAGAGGAAGCCCGTCAGAGCCAGGAGCTTTAGATGTAGGGAGTAGGGCCAGAGCTTCTGCGATGCATTCTGCAGTTATGGGTGCTTCCAGTTGGGCAATTTGCGATGGTGAAAGTATGGGGAAGTCTATGGCTTGTAAAAATTCTGTGAGTTCGGCTTGAGAGCGCTGGAAAGTGGAGGAGTATAGTGTTGAGTAGAAAGACCTGAACTCCTCAGCCACCTGATCGGGGTCAGTTATCCTGACCCCAGAGGTCGTCTGAAGAGAGACCACTACCGGGGGTTTGTGATCCAAGTGAGCCATGTAGGCAAGGAGCTTGCCTGCTCTTTCGCCATGTTCGAAAATGCGTTGTTTGCTAAAGAAAATACCTTGTTTGGCCTTTTCAAAGTGCAGTTGATTTGTAAGTCTGGACTGAGTATGTACCAGGGAGGCGTTTGCAGCCGTGGGGTTGTTCTGAAAGGCTTGCTCTAGAGTGTTAAGGTGGTCCTCCACCTGGCGGAGCAGTTGTTTGGAGGTGGCCTTGTGTCGGTTAATGCGCGTGGAGAGGACCATGCAAGCGTGCATTTTAAAAGCCTCCCATATGGATCCAGTCAGGGCAGTGCCATCATTCATGTGGAAGTAATGACCCCACTCACGTTGAAGACCATCCAAGTCTGGGAGGATGGTGAGCCAAAAAGGGTTCAACCTCCAGATTCGGGCAGTGGAGGTAGATGGCAGTCGTAACCTGATCCAATAGTGAGAATGATCGGATAGCACTCTGGCATCGAATCCCACATCCATGAGGTGAGGGAGAAGGAGGGGGAGGCAAGGAAGATGAAATCTATGCAGAACATAGATGATCGTGAGTGAGTAAAGCAGGAGAAGCGTTTTTGTGTCGGGTGTAAACGTCTCCAGGTATCTGTGAGGGCAAATTCTGTGAGGAATTTACCAAACCTGGTGGTGTGGATTGTAAGAGGTGTAGGGTTGTTGGGACTTAACCTATCCAGATGTGGGGCTACAACTGCGTTAAAATCCCCTGCCCAGATTGCTGGTATTGAAGGATACTGGGACTTAAAAGCGACACCCATCTGTAGCATTGCAAATTGGAATGGAGGGGGGATATAAAAAGGCCAGAAGGAGGACCTCCAGTCCCCCTATGGTGACATGCAAAAACAATGACTGGCCCAGGGGGTCCGACTGCAAGGTGTGAAGTTGAAATTGCACTGTTTTAGAAATAAGGACCGCAATCCCACGAGAATTAGAGGTGTGAGGGGCCTGGTACAGCCAGCCCACCCACGGCTTTTTGAGGCACATCTGTTTCTGGCCTGCAAGATGAGTTTCAACAAGGATAGAAATATCCGCTCCTTGGGATTTTAGGTGTGAGAGGACCGCAGTCCGTTAAGCCCTCTCACGAGCGCACCTGCATGAGTGCTAACACAACAGCTTGCTTGCTGAGGAGGCACTTGTAAGAAGAAGGAGCAAACAGAACCAGTGGGGTAATGACAAATAAGAGGTAAGGGACTGCTCTGTGCAACATCACTGCATAGAGCAGGTAAGTGTAAACCTCTTTTCTATTTTAATCAATAACAAAAAAAGCCTGTAGAAACACTTTTACATGGTTTTTGGGATGATAAAAGCATTTCACTTTCCTGACTTGCTGCTTCCCCAACTCTGCTCCCTCATGCTTCAGCATTGGACTGTTCCTTGGCATCACCACATCCATTGTAGGGCTATGGATCGCGCATTGGTCTTGACAACATCAAAAAAGACCTTAAACTGCCAAAGCGCAGGGGTGAAGAGGCGGCAGGGGCAAGAATAGTAACAGAGAGGCCTACAGGAGCAGAGGATCAGGCAAGTAAAATGGCTTTTCCAAAACCTAGACCTAAATGAGCCCTTAACCCTTGCAGTGCAAACACATCTCCAGTGCAAGGGAAGAGTTTTCCTGGGAGTTCAGCAGTAAAATAAATAAATATAAAAGATAGGCAGACCAAGAATTTTGTGCAGCGCTTAATTCTTAAAGTAGGCAGCACTGACATATAGTACATGTCCTACTGACTTGTGTTCCAGCCTGTCTTCAAGCAAAGTTATAGTCCCCCATGGATGACAATGTGGTACTCCAGGTTTTCTTTTTAATCCAGGCAAGCATTTAAAACATAACAGCTTTTACTGTAATAAACAGCTGTATTATGGAGCTGTTCCCCACAGTAACACCTTTTTACCACTAGATGTCATTAGTCTTCCAACTCAATGACAGAATAAATGCTAGCAGGAAAGCATTTAGTGAAAGAGAACCTGTATGTCTCTTCTGCCATAAAAACGTCTGGCTAATCTTCTAGGAATTTTCTTCTGAGTGTACACTGGGACATGCATGATCACATTCTCACATGATGGTACATTCTTGGCATGCCTCGGATGGCAAGATGAATTAACTCTCATTGGCATGCACAAGAGCAAAGTCATCCTGTGTCTGCCAGTCATAATGGCTGAACTGCCATACCTTGAAGAGGAGAATGCAAAGCCATGACAGAGTGACACGGGAAATCTGATTGTATTTGGAATAAACAAAATAGCTAAAAGCAAGTACAAAAAAATAAAAATAAAATACATTTTTGTATTCGCTGCAAAATTCTTTTCTTGGAGTCCATTTTGGCACACAGGAATTCAGACACTGTCTAGTTACAATTCTACTCACAGTAGGATTGGATGCTGGCAAACAAAAAACATTGTAGGCCAGTTCCAGGATAACCCCTCTACCCAGCATGGCCCAGTTTTTAGCAGGCAGTACCAAGAACATGAGCACGACGGGTGGGACCTGTGTGCCTCAATAGACCACAATGGACCTCAAGAAAAGGTTTTTGGAAATGCAAAAATCCTTTTTTTGTCTATTAAGGCACACAGCAATTCAGATACTGGCCCTCCAAACATTTCAGTATATGGGTTGTACTTGGAGCGGTTTTGGCAATCAGCATGATATGATTCAGAAAAACAGAGAAAGAACTTCAGTAAAACAAAGAAAGGAAATTCCAAATAAACTTCAACCATTAAAAAAGTTTGAATAAATATAAATTCAGTCTGCGCCTTTCTCATCAGAGTCCTCTCTACATTAGGGGCACCATCTGAGTCCCCCCTTATACAGTGGCCTTGAAAAAGTATTCATACCCCTTAAAATTTACACATTTTGTCACGTTACAACCAAAAACATGACAGACCAACACAAAGTGGCACATAATTGTTAAGTGGAAGGAAAATGATAAATGATTTACAATTTTTTTTTTACAAAATATCTGAAAAGTGTGGGGGGCATTTGTATTCAGCCCTCCTGAGTCAATACTTTGTAGAACCACCTTTCACTGCAATTACAGCTGCGAGTCTTTTTGGGGATGTCTCTACCAGCTTTGCACATCTAGAGAGTGACATTTTTGCTTATTCTTCTTTGCAAAATAGCTCAAGATCTGTCAGATTGGATTGAGAGCGTCTGAACAGCATTTTTCAAGTCTTCCCACAGATTCTCAATTGGATTAAGGTCTGGACTTTAACTGGGCCATTCTAACACATGAATATGCTTTGATCTAAACCATTCCATTGTAGTTCTGGCTGTATGTTTAGAGTCCGTTGTCCTGCTGGAAAGTGACTCTCTGCCCCTGTCTCAAGTCTTTTGCAGACTATAACAGGTTTTCTTCTAAGATTGCCCTGTATTCGGCTCCGTCCATCGTCCCATCAACTCTAACCAGCTTCCCTGTCTCTGCTGAAGAAAAGCATCCCCACAACATGATGCTGCCACCACCATGTTTCACGGTGGGGATGGTGTGTTCAGGATTATGAGCAGTGTTAGTTTTCTGCCACACACAGCATTTTGCTTTTAGGCCAAAAAATTAAAAATTTTGGCCTCATCTGACCAGAGCACCTTCTTCCACATGTTTGTTGTGTCCCCCACATGGCTTCTCGCAAACTGCAAATGGGACTTCTTATGGCTTTCTTTCAACAATGGCTTTCTTCTTGCCACTCTTCCATAAAGGCCAGATTTGTGGAGTGCATGTCTAATAGTTGTCCTGTGGACAGATTCTCCTACCTGAGCTGTGGATCTCTGCAGCTCCTCCAGAGTTACCATGGGTCTCTTGGCTGCTTCTCTGATTAATGCTCTCCTTGTCTGGCCCATCAGTTTAGGTGGACGGCCATGTCTTGCGTAGGTTTGCAGTTGTGCCATACTCTTTCCATTTTCAGATGATGGATTGAACAGTGCTCCGTGAGATGTTCAAAGCTTGAGATATTTTTTTTTTAAACCTAACCCTGCTTTAAATTTCTCCACAACTTTATCCCTGACCTGCCTGATGTGTTCCTTGGTCTTCATGATGCTGTTTGTTCACAAAGGTTCTCTAACAAACCTCTGAGGGCTTCACAGAACAGCTGTATTTATACTAAGATTAAATCACACACAGGTGGACTCTATTTACTAATTAGGTGACTTCTAAAGGCAATTGGTTCCACTAGATTTTAGTTAGGGGGCTGAATACAAATGCATGCCACGCTTTTCAAATATTTATTTGTAAAAAAAAAATGTGAAAACCATTTATCATTTTCCTTCCACTTCACAATTATGTGCCACTTTGTGGTGGTCGATCACATAAAATCCCAATAAAATCTATTTACATATTTGGTTGTAACATGACAAAATGTGGAAGATTTCAATGAGTATGAACGCTTTTTCAAGGCACTGTATCAGTCATCTTTTTATGAGAGTCCACATCAGAATCTCCCTTTACATCAGGGTGCTTATGAGAGTACCCTGCCACCCACAACAATCGGATTGTGGGTTGCATGGGGTCTGCAGGCCATATTATGGAGACTCCTGCTGTAATTAAGTGAAATATTGCTTAATGTTAGCGTGATTCCTGCAAGGATCACATAGACATCATATTAGACCAATGTATGTTTAACTGTTTGTTCTCTTTATCTGTTTTTGTTTCTCTTTTTAAAAACCAATAAAAAGATTTTGGAAAAAAAAGAAATATTGCTTAATGTTGAATGCCAGCCCTGCCTTCTCATGACCTGGCTGGAGGACATCCAGCGTCATCTAGCCCTTCCTCCCCAGTCTTACTGTCCCCAGCTTGCTCCTTTCATTCATTGCATTTTAGTTCTTTCAATCATAGAGGCTCAGCATCACATATGGGCTTTACCTAGAGCAATCTGTATGCAAATGCAGTCTGCTTAATAACACCCACTTATCCAGATAGACATTTCCCCCATGCTGCTGTGCTGCAGTTTGGCTGCAGCATGGGTGCAGCGCAGTGTACTGTGGTTTCCCATAGACTTCTATTTTTTCCCGTGTTTTTGGCACCTTTTCTGAAAGTGCACCAAAGATGCAGCATGCAGGACTTTTGGTGCGCTTTCAGAAACTGAGCCAAAAAACGTGGTACATATTAGAAGTCTATGGAAAGACTGCAATAGGCTGTGCTGCACCCGCACTGTAGCCAAACCAGAGTGCGGCAGTGTGAAAGCGGCCTGACAGCATCTGCAGATCAAAGCTCATCCCTTTGGTCTGCAGATGAAGAAAACATAGTAGATACAAAAGTAACAATATTACTTTGTATCTCTCCATTTCATGTCTGAACTGTGTTAATAAACACTATGAGGTTGATTTACTAAAGTCAAAAATAGTGTGCACTGCAAGTTCAGTTGAGCTAGATCTGACAGGAAGCTCTGAAATGAGGGAATACTCTGCTGATTTCTATCATCCAAATCATGCACAAGCAAAAATGCTGTTTTTTTAATTTTCCTTGCATGTTTCCCTCAGATGCAGAGCAACTGCACTTGCAGCGCACAGACTATTTGCCTTTAGTAAATCAACCCCCGAGTCATTAAGTTCTGACAGCAGCAGCTACTGGAAATGCTGTATTTATAGAGCAACTTGTGGCTTCATTTTAAGAGCTGAGGGACACTGCAGAAGGATTGGGAGTACTACACATGCCCTATACTTTGAAGACTGTTTGGGCATGTGTAGCATGTCCTGTGTCCTCAACTAGTAATATGAATAAACAGACTTATTCAGTAAAACAGTGCAAGAAGCAAAGCATGAATTGCAACATGCAGTACCCATGGCAACCAATCAGCATCCACTTTGTAAAGGTCTGGCCTCTTTAAAGTGAATTTTAATTGAATGCTACAGATAATTGTACTTACAGCATAGCCCACTAAGTCTCACTATGTATTAAATAAGGCCCAAAATATGAGCTGCAACGATGAGGCAATGGCAGTAAAGAGATCTGGGCATTAACAGGAAGAGCGGAGAGTGGAGTTTATTGTAGTGGCTTGGTATGGCATGCTGTCACATGGGTGGTTGTTGCTGTGGTAAGATGCTCAGCGCAGAATCATTTTTTCTACAGAAAGGTTTCAGTTGGTTAAGGAAACTGCATTTCACACACTTGATCTCAATCTGTATGCAGGAGTATATTACGAGAGAAGCTAGGTTAAACATATTGAACACGGGTTAAAAATACCAAGATTGTAAACACCTTCTGGTATGACGATACCAGATTTATAGCAGAAAATGAATAATGTTACACTGTACCCATAGACAAGGTTTCCAATGGTTCAGAACACGTGATGTAAAAGCTGGAACTCGAATGAGCAGTACATGGACAGCATTGGTAGTTCTGAATTGTGGTGTTGGAAGCATGTCTTACGAATACCATTTAGGCCTCAACTTTTGCTTGAGGCTGAGATTACGAGAATATACAACTATGAACCATCATAATTGCAAAAAAATAAAAGACAACTAGAGTCTTTGGAAAACCCATTATGTTGGTAAAGGTTGAATGCAGAAGAAAATGTGGAAGGTCCAACAAGATGCACTGTCACAATACCATCTGTGAATGAACCACTAAACAGATAGTTAATCTATATGGTCTCACTTGATAACTGTTAATGATCACAGAGCAAAGTTTGTGATCAGCAAATAGTAGTTAAATTATTGGTAATACTGTACAAATAACTGTCATGAACTAGATGCAAGCCTATCTGAAACAGAGACACCTTTATCTTCATACTCTGTCTATAAATACTGAGAGGGGAATTTTTCACCCACAGGTTGTATACACCCAATACTTATGTAGATACTGATCATCAGTCGGTACATTTTTGTACTCACTCACCATGTGCTAGTTCTGTGATATTCTCTGTAGCCTCCTCATCAGAATCCCTGTTTGCCATGACCTTGAACCTGTCGCTTTTGTTTTGAAAGTCATGTGGAAGTTTTAAAGCTCGTTCTCTCTCTGCAACCAAATCCAGGTCTTGTTGAGCAAGATGTGCCCTCAGCTGCCTGATCTCAAACTGAAAAAACAGAGAAGAGATGGTAAATATTGGCTCATTTAGAAAACTATAATCTTAATAAGATAAACAGCAAAAGTTTGATTTTTTTGTGCCATTCCAACCATCATACTTTCCTAGACCCAGAGTAGTAGCATGAATACATAAACCAGCATAGAGAATTAGGCAAAGATTTTCTCTAGAAATCTAGTAAAGAAGTATAAAAAAGTTAAAGATTTGGTTGAATCACATTTTGTGCTAATGACCTAAGGTGCTGGCTATGGTAAGAAAAAATAAAATTACTGCCATCTAGTGTTCAAAAATTAAAATGATGGCATTTGCATTTTGCCATCAATTGACTCAAAAGACCAAGTGGTATCACAGCTGCCTAATCATGAGATCTTTTACAGTATATGTGCATCCCACAATTAGTTTTAGCAAATATGTCCTCTGCTGGATGCTTTCAGCATGAAGATCCTGGACATGACAGTGTCAGAAGTTTAGCTTCATAGAACACAATATCAGCCAAGTTTGACTGTCATTTATTCATGTCTCAGGACTGTTACTGCCAGTCTACAGTCTATGAATTTCAGTATTTTATATTTTGTATACCCAAACAGGGATTTTTATCTACTGCATGAAAAAAACCAAAAAAAACACAACAAAACAAACAATCTTGGTGGTATTCATGCTGTACTGGAAAGTTTGGGTTGTGTTATCCAGTGGAGAGCACAGATTTATTTTTTATCAAGAAACGTGTTTAATATCATATGCAGGAGTAAACATTAGAAAGAGGAGGATAGGTATAGAAATGTATTCAGGCTGTACAAAATTAGTTTGATTTTTGTTTTTAACAAGGTTATACTAAGAGAAAATAGTGCAGTTTTGCAAAGTATTGGTAAGACGTAGGAATTTTCATAATTTGAAGAGAAAATAAAGTATGGCATGGAAAAAAAATCTCATCACCTCTCCCAGCCAAGTTATTCTGTGCCTCTCCGTTGACCTGCAAGGCCATGGCCTTTGTGGTTGACATGCCAAGGTAGGGATCTCTGTATTTATATAATGACTCCTTAGAAAACAGAGACACAATTATTGACACTCACTAAGTGATCGCAAAAGCATGCCAGGCAGTAACCTGTGAAGCAAGCCAGGAATAGTGTGCTTAGAATCAAAACTAAAACATCTGCACAAAGTACAGCTGCAATGAAAAGGGAAGGTAGCCTTGTCTGTTCACCTGCTGTGTTGTGAAGAACCGGACGGTCTTCCAATAATTTATAACAAAGAATTTACATTTCATATAGAAAGACTATATTCTTCCAATTATGAGCCAACCTATGCAGCAGAAATGTTTAATTATCTGTGAGAGCTAGAATAAAAGAAAACTTGCTTCTAAGCTTGTTCATCACCACTTATAACATTTTTGTGTTCTACAGGTTCAGTTCAGGAAAATGTGGTGTTTAGTTTTTGACTCCCTTACTTTAAGGTAAACTTTTCCTAAGAGAAACATGGAGGCTGACTTTGTGGATTTCACCATTAAAATACTAGTTGCCCGCTATTACAGTGATCCGTTGGATGTGAATAAATGGGGTTTCTGACCCAGCACAAGTTTGTAACTTTGGAAAGTCTGAGTAAAACCAGAACTCCTGATTTGCATACCTCAGCAGAGGTTTACTTTAAAGCGGAACTTCAGGCAAACCGACAAATACAAAGATAAAAACACGAATCATTTGGCAGGCCAAACATCCCCCATTATACTCGGGCTACTCCTGATTAAGCACTTGTGACTAAATGTGCAGGGTAAGGAGTGGGACAATGTACCCTGACATCACACAACAAGTAAGGGGGAGCACACATTCTGCAATTGGTTGTGAGGGAGTGGTGCACTCCTCCTGTACAATATTAAGTCTTTTACTCCGAGTGCTAGGCGAAGCACTGCAATTGTAAGTGATTTTACTGTATGGATTTATCAGTTTCGAATAAATTGTATAACGCTTCAGTTAACTGGTCATCTCCATTTGGTCTGTTTCCATTGGGGTTATTTCTGTGGTGGTGGAACAGACCCCTGTTTGAACAAAAGAAACACTTGCATATAGATTCACACTGCAAAGAATCTAGGATTGTACACTTATCTTTATTGTTTTACTCTTATAGGAGTGAAAAATCTGGGGATTGGACTGCACTATAGGGTTTCCACAATATGAAGTTTTTACATATGATATATATTTGCACTTATTTCATACTGAGATTATTGTACTCTTATTTTGTTTATTTACTGCACCAATGCATTTTTATATAATTGTACATATACATTCTTTTTAGTCACCATATAGGGCCTTGTTAGAGAAAGTGATGTTTACCTCTGCTGCAATAAATTAAGACCTAAACCTAGTACATATGGGCCGAATGTTGGCTGGCATCGGTCGGTTCAAAAGAAACCAGGTGACATTCGGCCCATGTACGATAGCCGGTCCGACATAAGCCGGCTGTTCAGCCAGCTTCTGTCAAAAGCTCATGGTCGAAAAAAGTCTGCCGACCAGCTCCTGATCGAGGCTCTCAGGCAATGGCTGAGAGGGCTGACTGGAGTGTTCTGGCGGGGGAGCTGTCCCTGTCAGAACACAATAGCTCAGATGGGGAGATCGCTGTACTAACATCGGATTGTTAGCACAGCAGCTCCAATCTGAGCCGTCAGGTTGAACAAATAAAACCAAGCGGGTTGGAAAAAAAAAAAAAAAAAACTAGTAGTGTATACAAGGCTTTATAGGTCTTTCCCCTCCCCACCGGACTGGACAGTGAAGGGAGAAACAGCACACTACTGAACTCATCTTCTCCTGACAGCATGTTTTTTGTGAGCATATGAGCACTACATCACACCTGACTGGCTCCTTGTTCTACTTTTCCCTTTCCAAACCTGAGCTGTAGAGCGGAATGCAAAAACCTGATATCAAGTCAAAATTCAGGTACTCACATTACTTGGACTTAAAATATTAACAATGTTTTTTTTAACTCAATGTAAAAAACTTTTTCCCAAGACCATTGAGGAATACAGCTTGACCATAATAAGCAACCTACTACTGCTATCTACAGGAGGAATGGAAACTAGGCACGTAAACTGAAGGCCAGCTCCCTTGAGGCTACATAATTCCTTCCCACCTACCCAGTTGTGGATAGTACGCCATAAAGAGAATGGTAACATATGAAGCAGTGGCGACCGGTGGTAATTTTTTTTTTGGGGGGGGCAGCAAACAGTAACCCACCACCCCAGTCGATCGGGAGTCGGTCGGGACTGGTGCACCCATTCCATCTATGATGGGCAGCCCTTCTCCCGGCGGCTTCCCTTGCTCGGCAGCTTTCCCCTCCCCTGCTCTCCACGGGCATCGCGGTGGCTTCCGTTTCCTCCCTCCTCCTCGGCGGCCAATCGGGACTCTTTTCTTTTCGGCCAATCGGAAAACGGGTCTCAGACCTGCTTCCGATTGGCCGGATTGAGGATCAGTGCTTCAATAGCGAATATTCATTCACTGTTGTAACATCTCGGTGGGCTCGTAGTGCAATGCTCTGCACCACAAGCCCACACCCTATTTTGAAGCCTATTAGAGCTTCTGGCTCTAATCAGGTGCTTCAAAGAAACACCCCCGCCACTGTATTTCGTGTGCCCGGCGTCCTGAAAGGGGCCAGACGCATGAATAGGGGGTGGCGGCCGTGGATAGAGGGGGCGGCGCTCGGGTGGGCTGGCACTGATATGAAGGGAGGGATGTGTCCTCAATAGACTGAGAAAAGGATTTTTACGGCAAGTACAAAAATTCTTCTTTGTTTTCCATGGAGCTTGATGAGAAACCTATAGATATCCAAAAGCAGTCCAAATTAAGGGTTGTTAAAAAAATAAAAAATAAATGCAGTTTCATGCCCATAGTCTGGTCATAGATGCTCTTTAATGATGTATTAACGTACAGTATATAATGAATATATAATGCTTGCACCACATCTCTCACTGTAAGCACCCAGCAACTGGCATCTACAGAGACTCAACTGACCGCTTGCTCTTGGCACATCTGTGTTAGCCTGTCCAGCTGCTCCTCCTGGATGAGTTTTGCTTTCTCATATTGCTGCACCACAATCTCCATCTCTACTTTCACAGGCAAGATGTAAGCTGCAGAAAACAGGAGAAAAAAAAAGTGTGCGCAGTTTACTAATTGGAATACTTTACAAAAAAATCCATTGTTTAGCCACTTGCGGACCAAGCCTTTTTTGGAACTTTTTGTTTAAATCATTTAAATCACTATTTTTTGCTAGAAAAATACTTCGAACCCTCAAACACACATACAATTATATATATATACACACACAAATATATATATATATATATATATATATATATATATATATATATATATATATATATATATATATATATATATATATATATATATATATATATTTTTTTTATTTTTTTTTTAGCAAAGACCCTAGAGAATAATTATTATTTCACACAGTATTTACGTTGTTGTCTTTAAAACGCAATTTATTTTGGAAAAAATACACTTTATGTTAATGTGAAAAGACACCATAGATAACCCAATTTTTTGATGTAACGCCGAGTAAATAGATACCCAACATGTCACGCTTTAAAACTGCAACAAACTACAGTACTTAAAAGTCTCCATAGGGGATGCTTTAACATTTTTTACAGGTTACCCGCTTAGAGTTACAGAGGAGGTCTAGACCTAGAATTTCTGCTCTCGCTCTAATGTTCACGGCGGTACCTCACATGTGTGGTTTGAACACAGTTTACATATGTTTGCGAGACTTACGTATGTGTTCACTTCTGCAAGCGAGCATGGAGGAATGGGGCGCTTTAAAAATTTTTTTTTTTTTTTTTTATTTATGTTACTTTTAATGTTTACACTATCCATTTGTTTTGTTTGTAAACATTCCTTGAAATAGAAATAAGGACTACAGGTCCTCTTTATTGAGAGATCGGAGTCAAAAAGACCTCAAATCTCTCATTTACCTTTAAAAGCAAAAGCTCCAAAAAACATTTTTTAATTTTTTTCTTAAAAAAAAAAAAAAAAAAAAATGATTTACTATGGGCCGGGAACCGGGAGTGATGTCAGACATTGCCCTGGTCCTCCAAGGGCATAGAGACGAGTGCCAGCCATCTTGGCCTCACTCTTCTCCATCCCAGCTACCGCCAGCATCGAATCACTCCCGGGCTTCACCGATCGGTCAGGTAGGCCTGGAAATGACCGGGAAGGGGTTGGGGGGCAGAGCTGTGGAGAGAGATAAGTGAACAAGAGCACATATCTGTAGTGTTTAGATTTTATGACTGAGGTTTACAAAACACTTTAACTGCTGTACGCTCATTTACAATTATTTATGTCTACAAAAATATTAATAAAAAAGAAATATAAAAATTTCAATGACTGCATATAACTAAAATATGGCAACGGACCACACTTAATCGACTCTTTATTGCTAGTTCTGTATAATAGGTGAACCTGACTCACCATCAATAATTCTCTTTACTCTCCAAATCCTCAGGGAAATGAAGAGACTGATGGCATCCCATGGACTACTTGGTCCATTAGCCACAGTGGATGCAACCATTGGAGCTAGAGAGAGAATAACGACAGCCCCATCCAGTACCTGTCAAACACACAGAAGAACAAGGTCATTAAAAAAAACAAAAAAAAAACGCTTATATTAGGAACACAGAGAATTGCATTTCAACATCATAACAGGTCTGTATTTTGGTGTATCATGAGATCTTTTAATAAAAAATAATTATACTAATCTGAAACCCATGGCAGATTATCAGATAATAATCCTGCTGAATGTATTAGAAAATACTTATTTAGACTATGGATAATACCTGGCAATCCTGCCACGAAGATCACTTTGGAGGCACTTCCACTACAGTGACAACCTCATGTGTCTGTCTTACAATTGTTCTTCTGCATTGTCATCCAGCCACACACTCTTGCAATGGAGACTGCAAGCTACCGTGCAGGACACACATTGCAAAGGCATGGTCCACCCTGGTCTCCATAAGGAACCTGCCCTAAGAAATGATGAGCAGCAGTTGCTGGATGGCATGCATGTGAACAGAGGTGGCTGCAAATAGATTATTTTAGCAGACCAAGTGTTACTCTGTTAGGGTTTATATGCACTTAAACAAGAGAAAGAAGAGCGGAAATACTCACCTCAACCTTATTTTCAATGTAATCCCATATGCCAAGGACGGTTATTCTTAGCACAGTCTAAATAAAAGATTAAAAAAATAGAATATATGAATACAAATAAATGAAAATATAATCTTTTGAATATATTTGCATCTTCATATTTTGCAGCAAGGCAAAACATGTTAAAGTGATTGTAAAGGATCAGATTTTGGTCTTTAAAAAATAACAAACATGTTATACTTACCTGCTCTGTGCAATGGTTTTGCACAGAACAGCCCGGATCCTCCTCTTCTCAAGTCCCCTGAAAGTGCTCCTGGGCAATAAAAGTTCATAAACAATCAATAGTGGTTCAGAAAATAATGTCCATAAACATATGAACGATCTTCCAAAGAGTGATAGGGTCTTCGCACAACACCATGCGTGTCAAGAACCGCTCCCCGTCAGTATTGAACTTACCAAGAGGTATTGCCTTACACTTGCCTTTCAGGGGCGTGGCTGTACGGCAACTAGTAGGAAGATTTTTGTTGAGACGCTCCAGCAGTATCTGCAGTGTGGTGAGAGATCGTCAGATGGATTTTACCTTTGCTGCTAGAGCGCTCTGGTTCACATTTCAATGCATTTTTTTTTCTTTTGTACCATGTAAGTGCAATGGATGAAGGTTTTATATGAATAAATTATCAGTGTTTGACATTATCACACTAGTGGAGCTCTTTTTGTTATCTTCGCCCATGTGTTTGCATCCACCTGTCTACACCAAGTGGAGAAGAGCTGGTCGTTGTTTTAACCCTTTAGGAGGTAACTGCGCTGCTGCCAAACACGCGAGTGTAAGGCAATACCTCTTGGTGAGTTCAATACTGATGGGGAGTGGTTCTTGAGACACGCATGGTGTTGTGCGAAGACCCTATCACTCTTTGGAAGATCGTTCATATGTTTATCGACATTCTTTTCTGCACCACTATTGATTATTGTGGACTGTTACTGCATTTTCTTTTTTTCACCTTTCAGGTGTTTTATATTTTGGATGTGGTATTGTAAATGATCACCTTGTAAAACAACCCATTCAGTTTAAAAGTAGAAAAGAAATGCAAAACATTTTTGTAGATTTGTAAAAAAAAAACAAAAAAAAAAAAAACCACACTTTTTCTGGCCCGCAGCTGCACATACACAGGCTGCCTACGATTGGCAGTGTTCAGTGACAGCTTCCTGGCAGGTACGATCCGAACACGCCTGAGACCATCATTACTGGAGAACTGAACACGGTGTGCTCTCCCGCTTAGTGTGGTCAGTTTTTAATAGGAAAGCAGGGACTGGCAGGACTGCCAGGGATTTCACATAAATGAAGCATACAAAGAGAACAGGATGGTTTTTCGTACACATACATGGTACAGCAGACACATATCAGAAATATGAAATGTTGGGGTAATAAATATTTTAAGTACAGCTGCTGCAAAAGTCTTATTGATCTACTAAAAAGGTAAATAGGTGTTAATTTTGCAAGGGAATTTTCTCTTTGCAAGGTGAATTTTTACCACATTCACTAAGCTAAGAACAAGTGCAAGAAAATACAAATGATTGGATGATGGAAGTCAGAGCCCCACCTTATTCACTAAGCTAAAGAAAACTTCCTTGCAAACTGAACAGCCCATTTGCCTTTACTGCCTCAACCCCTTAGTATCGGTTTCTGATAAAGCAGTCGCAATTTAAAGCAGAACTAAACCCATCAATATACCCGTTTCCCAAAACAGTTCCATTCAAGGCATGCCCTGAATGCTGTCACAGTTGCTTGTGCTCTCAACTCAACTGTCAAGCCACCAAATGGCTTGTGTCAAAACTGATCACATGTGCAAGATGGCAGCTTTTTTGCTTGTAAAGAATAAGGGGGGGTGGGGGTGGGGTGTTTGCTGCACTGCTGCAGACACGCACTGACATGCATTGAGATGTACAAGCAGCACTAGCTGTACATTAACACTGCTGAGGCCATCACTCTCATATACATTCAAATCCTGATGAAGGTGGATTCTGCTACTCCTGAAACACATTGGCTACTAAAAAAGATGATCATTTCGGCATTCTTCTACACTTCCAAGTCTTTACCCATGGTCCCTCAGTGGGTATATGGTAGCCCTATTTTAAAACGGTATTAAACCCAAAACAAAAAAACAAAAATGTAGGTTGACAATCATTAGATGTGGTGGCTGCATTAGTTCTCTTTAAGGCTTTTGTCCCTTCTGTTTTTTACCTGGTGATCTGGCCAGGAACACACCTCCTGTATTAGCGTGCCCTCACTCTGGATAAAGGAGCACGGGGGCACAACAGACAGCAGAACTGTATTCTGGGGAGAGGGGAATGTTAGATGGACTAACAAATTCAGATACACCAACAAACTGAAGCCAATCTCCAGATCACTCGGGTTACAGTAACAATTATTTTCCTTTTGAGATAAAGGTTTTACATAAATAAAAGCTTAACGCTGTAAGCACCCCTGTCACTGGTAAATGGTTTGTCTCAAAACTCTTAACTGATACATTTGCAGGAGAGCTTGTTCTGTTGAAAAACAGACTTACTGGCCAGATCACCAGATAAAAAAGAAAGCAAGCCTAAAGAGGAAAACGAATGCAGCCACCACATCTAAGAATTGGTAAGCTGCAATTTAATATATTTTTGCTTTGGGGTTTAATACCACTTTAAAAGCAGCCTAACAGCCATACAGACACTACTAAACCTACAGGTCTCAGTGTCATTAGTACCAAAAAGTTTCCAGCTCAGATGTAGCACCTCTCCCACCAAACCCTTCTAAAGAATCATATTATGGATGATTATGATATGTAAAGGTGCAGAAGAACATCGTAACCAGATTAGATTGATTTACTGAAGTCAGAACAATGAACCAAAAAAAATAACCAGGAGGTATTTTGTCCTTAATGTCATCATCTTTTTTTAAACCTTTAAGTGATTTATAGGGATAAAATGAAGTCAACCAGTTTCTGGTTGAGGTACAATCTTGCGTCTCTGGATGAACCTGGATGTGTCCAGCCGACATCTGTTGGGGGAAATGCCAATCAGAGTTGGAAAACCTGTGTTGACTGCTTCTCTTCTCTTCCTGCTCTTCTCCTCACAAGTGACAAACTAGAAAGGTTGGTAAGAGGAACCTTACAAAACGTAGAGTCCGCTGCAGACAGCTTGCTCAGGGGATAGTTGGATTACAACTGCCTGAGCAACCTACCACCGGTGCAAGTTTATCACCACTTAAACTGGAATGTCATTGCATATCTATACTGTTTTTGGAGCTAAATACATGGTTTTGATGTTTCTGCACTGTGAGTACCATTCCATAACAAGAACCAAAAGTAATAATTTTAACATTGCTTTTATTATCATCCATTTTTTTTTTTACATAGCACTTAGATTTTCCAATCGCTTATAGTGTTTGGGAGGTGAACCTAGACAAATAAAACATTAAGAAAAAACTGGTGTGAAGGCTCTGTTTTAAAGAGCTTTCAACCCTAAAAGTTGGTGGTTCTAAAGAATGAAGGTTTTTGACCTTCATGCATTCTATGCATGAAGGTCAAAAACCTTCAGTGTGCAACCGACCCTAATACTTATCTAAGCCTGATTTTGATCCAAGAATGTGCACAAGAGCTGAGGCTCTCACAGGTCCCTCTCTTTCCTCATTGGCTGTGATGCAGCAGCAGGAGCCATTGGATCCCACTGCTGTCAATCACAGCCAGTGAGGAGGGAGTGGGCCTAAGTCCCGCTCTCTGTGTCGTATGAACACAGCAGGGCTCAGGAGCAAGCATGCATGAGTTCCCCCACAGCAAGTGGCTTGCTATGTGGGCACTCAGAAGGGTGGAGGGGCATAGGAGTGCTGGCAGGGGACCCAAGAAGAGTAGGACTGGGGCTGGTCTGTGTAAAATCGCTGCACAGAGAGATAGTAAGTATAACAGGTTTGTTATTGTAGAAAAAAATTGCCTTTACAAACATTTTAGATAAAAATTAAAGAAGAAATAGTATACAGAAAATAACAAAACCTTATTAGCTATAGTGATTATTTAATTGTCCTACCTCCACAAAGAACATCGACAAGATAGACAGGCTTATCCAGTGGATGATCCCTGAACATTGTGTTGCATTTGAGACTAAAAAAATATAAATAAAATTACAAAAATGATGAAAGGCTATAACAGCTTTGTCAGAAAACCTTAACTTTCCTTTCAGGATCAACATTTTCTATGACACTATACCACAAATTACTCTCACAAGTGTGGGAAAAAAACTATATGGTGTTGCAAAGGTAAGGAGTACAAAGAAAAATGCATGGTGCCTACAGTGAAACATGGTGGTGGCAGTGTTCTTCTGTGGGACTGCATGAGTGAGGCTGGTGTCAGGGGGGGGGCTGCATTTCATTGATGGTGTCATGAATTCACAGATCTTCTGCTCTATATTAAAAGAGAAGATGCTACTATCAAAAAGGAGGTCGTTCTTGAAGAATGGAAAAAGATAGATGTTGCAATATGTCACCAACTTGGTCATTCCATGCCTAGAAGACTTGGTGCTGTCCTTACAAATCATAGAGGTCATACAAAATACTCGATGTAGTAGTTTTTGTTGTGGGGTGTATTCATTTTTGCATCAACTAATTTGAGTAAAACTGAAGGTTTTGTAATCCAAGTTATATTAACCTTAGTTTTGTCAAAATTTTGGAAATTGTTCTTGTGGATATTGATTAAAATCTTATTTTTGAAAAGGGGAGTACTCATTTATGCTGAGCACTGTATTTTCCTCAAAACTATTAACAATCTCTACTCCACAACAAACAGTTGATGTAGATCAGCCACTGTGCTACAGGGAAATAACACAGTGGACCTCCATCAGCTGTTGCATGGGCAATATTTAGGCAATCTACAAAAAAAACTAAATCATATCACTTTGTTCCCAAACAATGATGATCACAAGATGAGCCTCAACTGTGTATGGAGATTTCAGCTTGAGCCGCTGAGCTCTATAAACAGGCATTTTGACAACAGAGCATCTAATAGGGCGTACACACGGTCGGACTTTGTTCGGACATTCCGACAACAAAATCCTAGGATTTTTTCCGACGGATGTTGGCTCAAACTTGTTTTGTCTACACACGGTCGCACAAAGTTGTCGGAAAATCCGATCGTTCTAAACGCGGTGACGTAAAACACGTACGTCGGGACTATAAACGGGGCAGTGGCCAATAGCTTTCATCTCTTTATTTATTCTGAGCATGCGTGGCACTTTGTCCGTCGGATTTGTGTACACACGATCGGAATTTCCGACAACGGATTTTGTTGTTGGAAAATTTTATCTCCTGCTCTCAAAACTTTGGGTGTCGAAAAATCCGATGGAAAATGTCCGATGGAGCCCAATTTCCAACAACACGCTCCGATCGGACATTTTCCATCGGAAAATCCGACCGTGTGTACGGGGCATAAGAATACAAAGGTAAATGTGAAATTACTTGACCAGTGTTTCTCAACCTTTTTTCAGTCAAGGCACCCTTTAAAGTTATGCACAACCTTGAAGCACCTCATTCTAAAATGTTAAAAACTAAACAAAGCACCAACATCCACATATCCACATACCTAGGACACCCAAGGTTAGAGGCGATTTATCCTCCTAAAGCATACACAGGTACCAATTACTATTCTAGCGTTTCTCCTCTACCTCAGTTTCTCTCCCTCACTCAGCAATGTGACCCCAGTGATGGCGGAAAGGGGCAGGGGACGGGCAACAAAGTATGCTGTGCAGGGACCTTCTCCTTATCAACCAGTCATTGGTTGTTAGGATGTCAGCGTCTAGAAGGTTGTAATGGTGCACAATGAAAACATGTGGCTTTGTGTAACCTTAAAGGCAGGCTTCATCCACCCGCTGGCTTGTATACAGTTTTTTAGGCTATTTTCCAAGGCACCCCTGAAGAAACCTGAAGGCTTCCCTGGTTGAAAAAGGCTGGGCTAGACTCTAGAGCAACAACTTCTGTCTGATAATAAACATACAATATGTATATGAATAATTTCATATGTACTTGTCAAAAACAAGCTTACAATAGTATTTTAATCCTGATCATAAGAAATCAACAATATATAGAACCTCTAAACTTTCCCTTTACTATCAGGAGCATTATTATACATCGAAGATAAGCAGTAACACAGGAAATGTATTTTGAGTTGGAACTCACACTGAAGCAGTTTGGTGTCTATCAGCAGTTCCACTGTCATTAGGACCACCACAAGAATGACGCAGGCCACCAAAAAGCTGTTCACTCCCGCACTCAGCAGAAACACTTGCCACACCGTAGCTCTCTTTCCACAGCATGGCTTCAGCCAGCTTGACCTACAGAGAAAATTAAACATAGGGATCAAAATTACATTACAGTGTTCTTTTTTAGGGGAAGACACCAGTTTAAAAAAGGGATCTGTCAGGATTAATTCTTTTTTTTTTTACAATTTTATACACTCATTTAATAGCACTTAGCAGGCGTCAGACTCCCGCAGTCGGCAGAGTCATAATCACATTGATGCACTTTATAAATTTGTGGTGTTTGTTTTTCTTTTTTTTCCCCCTAAAGCATGGCCATAACAAGTGTTACTAAAAGTGAAGCTACCCTAGAAATAGTATCTACAAGTTGAAAAAAAAACAAAAAAAACAAAACATTCCACCAGAGGCTATCGATATGGGGGGGGGGGGGGGGATGGTGCTTTACATAGCTTCTGGAAAACATCCCAGTACCCTCCTGCCTCAGTATTCCTGAGGCTGAGGTAAGGGTGCAGTTCAGCTTTATGGGCCAGTTCACACCACAGAAATGCAGTCTGGATGTGTTCCAGATGCTTTTCTGCATGCAAGTTTTTGATGCTTTCCAGTGAGTTTTTGGTGTGTTAAATGCAGTCCAGTGCATCCCCCCCCCCCCCCCCCCCCCCCCATTTTCTTAATCTTAGAGAAGGACATGTGTGTTCCAGTGCATTTTACAGTATTTCAGTACAGTCCAGTGCAGGAAAAATGCAGCATGTTCTTTTTGAAACTGAAACGCACTGGAACTGCAAGCACTGGTGTGAACTATGCTATTGAAAACCATATAACCTACTTTCCATGCGTTTTTGATGCAGAAAAAAACCCCGCACTGAACCGCATGTGGTGTGAACTGGCCCTAATAGAGAAATTTCAACATAAGACCCTCACAGTATGGCTGTATGGGTAATAATTACACACATCTGGGCTCTTACACTTTCTGCATTCAAAAGTAACCAAGCTGCATTAGTTAATTTTTTTATGATGAATTTCTCATCAAAACAGTCAAGTCACAAATCATATTGAATGATCATAAAAAAAAAAAAAATAATAATATGAGAAGCACAGTCATTACATATATTATTTATATTTGTGTAATGCTATTCTCCCTTGAGGCCGGAAGTGCTTCACCTGCTGTCAGATAGATGGGATAGGCAGCCATCCTGGGCACCCTCAGTAGAATGTCATACTAGGGCCACTTTTAGACAGGATCCCATTAACCTTGCAGCACGTCACTGGAGTGTGGGGGGAAACTGGAGCATTAAAGCGGAGTTCCACCCTGAAAATTTCTTTCATAATCAGACTCCTCTAAACCTATAAAAAAATATTTGGTGGAAACATTTTTTTAAACTTACCAGAATCGCCCTGTTGCTATGTAGTCCTTTTAATCTGTCACTTCCTGGTCTGCGGTCACTTCCTCCCTCACCTGTGCTCCTAGGAAATGATGACATAATTTCTCAGGAGTCTGTGGGCAGTACTGTGATCAAAAAATCGCGTTATTTCCTGACAGGAAATGACGCGATTTAGTGCGGATCACAGCACTGAGATGTTGCCATAACAACGGGGCGGGACCTTCCTCCGTCGCTACCTTTTGTTATGGCAACTTTAGAAACAATCGGCGCTACGGCCGCTGGTGAATCGCGCATGCGCTAGATCGAGAGGTGCATGCTGGTTACTCAGCATGCACCTCTCCTAAGCTTATCCCGGAAGAGTTATTGATTGGGCTTACCATGCCCACAATCATGATGGCAACAGCCACACCAGGAGGGACAAACTTGTGAGTGTTAAATTTCTTACCAATATCCAATATTAACCATGTATAATCGTTTTTTTTATTTAATAATAAATTATGCTAGGATCAATAAAATAAAAAATAAAAAATAAAAAAGTGTCCGGAACTCTGCCTTAAGACACAAGCACAGAGAGAACATACAAACTACTGACTGGAACTTGAACTGAGAAGTGACAGAAGGCAGAAGCTCTAACCACTAAGCCACTGTGCAATAATGAATATACCAAATGCTGTCATGTAAATATTTCGTGAATTACCTCCATGTGTCTAGTTCTTTTTAAATTAATCATTTGTAGAATCAAGATTTAAAATCAAGTTTTGAATAAATACAGCAGTACATACTGTGGATTTGCCATGCTGATATACAAATAGTTGTCACATTCATAATTCAGATGCTAGCTGTTCCTCAAACTAGAGAAAATGCCTCTTTGGAAGTCATCTGCAAAGCAGAAAGAAAAGCAAGTTAGTATATCTACATTGTAGCACCTGCCATAGTAAAAGTATGTCCCATAAGTCATGGGCAGGAACTAGTATACACAATCGAATAACATCGACCAGTGGTAGGCAACCTTAAAGGAGATGGAGATCTACCTGAACAACATTGGAGAAGTCAAAGATCACCGGGCACAGTGTCGCCAACTTACACCCGATTTAAACCTCCAATAGTTGTACTACCATGTCGCAATTGCATGCATTGCACAGCAATCTTGGGTTTAAATCAGGTGGTGAGGAGGCAACATAGTGCCTCCTCACCACCTGTCAAACACACGCAGATCGCTTCTCAGAAGAGCAACAGTGCCTGCTGCACTTGTGAATGAGCCCTTGCATTTGGCAGCTGCCCCTATAGGGCTCATTCACAACAGTAGTTGGCGGAGGAGGTGGTAAAACCCTGTGATTAAGTAGTGGTTTTTCTACTCCCAACCCCTACCTACTTTAGCTGTTGAGGCAGCAGCCAAATGTGTCCACATGCCGCAGCAGGAATTAAGCCCCTGTTGTTTTTAGTGGGTGCTACTGCCTGCCAATCCAGAACCACTGAGATAAATGGGGCCATTCTGGAAGCCCCCCGCAACTGCAGGCTTTTACAGGGTCCAAGGGGTTAAAGCAGGTGGTGAGAAAGTAACACAATGCAGCCTGCTTTAAACCTTGTTTACTGTACTGCACAAGGTTGCAGGGCACTTGCAGAGTGGCCTCATTTACTTGAATGGGTGCTACACCCACCAACATGACAGGGCATATAGCTCCTGCTGCTGCTGCAATATGTGTGTCTGCACTGTGGGTACAGCTCAGTGCATCTGCAAATTTCCTGGGTTAGCTGTGCTTTGCCATAGACTTCTATTATATTATGCACTTTCTGAAAGCGCACCAAAAATCCTGCATTCAGGAGTTTTGTTGCACTTTCAGAAAGTGCACCAAACCTGTAGGATATAAAAGAAGTCTATGGCCAAGCGCAGCAAACCTACAACAAACCCACAGGTACACTGCACCCCTGGTGTGGGTAATCAGCAGCGCATCCATGTGAAAGCAGCCCTATACTATTATGCCCACTCTGGAGACTGCTAGCCGGGATACGAGATGGAGTGCAGTATGTATTACTCCGCATGGAACAGGAGCCAGCACTACAAAAGAGGCATCGGCTTATGCGGCTCTACTACAGCTCCAACATTAAAAGTAGTCCCTCTGCATTGCATTCTGCTTGATGCTCTGGGATGTCGGATCAGCAAGCCCAGACCGCAAACTACCAGACACCTGGCCGCAATCTATGGGTTGCTGACCCCTGAAAAAAAAAAAAAACATCATCTTTAGAGGACATGCAATGCAAAGCACATGTATGCAAAGCACACTTCAGATATCTAAAAGGGCTGCAACCCAAAGCAAAGACTGTCCATGTTCCATAACAAAAAAAAAAACATTAGAAGTGACAAAAAGGGGGTTTTGGGGCCTTTTCAATAGAAATAAGCAAAAGGCTAAATGCATGACATTGGAAACTGACTTGCTCAAAAGGAAAGAAATAAAATAAAATTTACACACACACACACACACACACACACACACACACACACAGCATGGGTTGTTACAGACATGTGGGGAAAATTGAATGTCAATAGCACCTTTATAAATATATTTACCTAGAAAAATGGTGACGTGTTTAATACTTATTTTACGTGTGTGTGTGTGTGTATGAAAATGTCCCAATGTCCGATGTCATGTGACTCGTTAGTGTTACAAGGTATCAGGTGTGTTAAATTTGGTGTTATCGCTCTCACTCTCTCATACTGGTCACTGGAAGTTAAACATGGCATCTCATGGCAAAGAACTCTGAGGATCTGAAAAGAAGAATTGTTGCTCTACATAAAGATGGCAAACTTTGGCATCCCAGATGTTTTGGAACTACATTTCCCAAGATGCTCATGCACTTTGCAATGTAGTAGAGCATCATGGGAAATGTAGTTCCAAAACAGCTGGGGTGCCAAGGATCACCATTATTGGCCTAGGCTATAAAAAGATTGCCAAGACCCTGAAACGGAGCTGCAGCATGGTGACCAAGACCATACAGCGGTTTAACAGGACAGGTTCCACTCAGAACAGGCCTCACCATGGTCGACCAAAGAAGTTGAGCACATGTGCTCAGCGCCAAATCCAGAGTTTGTCTCTGGGAAAAAGATGTATGAGTGCTGCCAGCATTACGGCAGATGTTGAAGGGGTGGGGGTGGGGGTGGGGGGTCAGCCTGTTAGTGCTCAGACCATACGCCGCACACTGCATCAAATTGGTCTGCATGGTTGTCGTCCCAGAAGGAAGCCTCTTCTAAAGATGATGCACAAGCAGACTAAGGACATTGATTATTGGAACCATGTTCTGTTGTCTGATGAGACCAAGATAACCTTATTTGGTTCAGATGGTGTCAAGCGTGTGTGGCGGTAACCAGCTGAGGAGTACAAAGACAAGTTTGTCTTGCCTACAGTCAATCATTGTGGTGGTCTGGGGTTGCATGAGTGCTGCCGGCAACTGGGGTGCTACAGTTCATTGAGGGAACCATGAATGCCAACATGCACTGTGACATACTGAAGCAGAGCATGATCTCCTCCCTTAAAACTTGAATCTATTTTTAGATCTTGGTCTAAACAGTTCGATCAATTTTTAGAACCTGGATCTATTTTTAGATCTTGGTCTAAACAGTTCGATCCATTTTTAGAACTTGAATCTATTTTTAGAACCTGGATCTAATTTTAGATCTTGGTCTAAACAGTTCGATCTATTTTTAGATCTTGGTCTAAACAGTTTGAACCATTTTTAGATCTTGGATCTATTTTTAGATCTTGGATCTATTTTTAGATCTTGGTCTAATCTTGGTCTAAACTTGGATCTAAACAGTTCGATCTATTTTTAGAACTTGGTCTAAACAGTTCGAAAATAGGTTCTAAAATATATTCTAAAAATAGATCCAGGTTCTAAAAATAGATCCAAGTTCTAAAAATAGATCCAGGTTCTAAAAATAGATCCAGGTTCTAAAAAAAGATCCAACTGTTTAGACCAAGTACTAAAAATTGATCCAGGTTCTAAAAATAGATCCAGGTTCCAGGTTCTAAAAATAGATCCATTTCAATCTATTTTTAGATTGAAATGGATCTATTTTTTCGTACCTGGATCCATTTTTAGAACTTGGTCTAAACAGTGGGATCCATTTTTAGAACTTGGTCTAAACAGTTTGAACTATTTTTAGAACTTGGATTTTTAGAACCTGGATCTATTTTTAGATCTTGGTCTAAACAGTCTGATCTATTTTTAGAACTTGGATCTATTTTTAGAACTTGGATCTATTTTTAGAACTTGGATCTATTTTTAGAACTTGGATCTATTTTTAGAACTTGGATCTATTTTTAGAACTTGGATCTATTTTTAGAACTTGGATCTTTTTTTAGAACTTGGATCTTTTTTTAGAACTTGGATCTTTTTTTAGAACTTGGATCTTTTTTTAGAACTTGGATCTTTTTTTAGAACTTGGATCTTTTTTTAGAACTTGGATCTTTTTTTAGAACTTAGATCTTTTTTTAGAACTTGGATCTTTTTTTAGAACTTGGATCTTTTTTTAGAACTTTAATATATTTTAGAACCTATTTTCGAACTGTTTAGACCAAGTTCTAAAAATAGATCGAACTGTTTAGATCCAAGTTTAGACAAAGATTAGACCAAGATCTAAAAATAGATCCAAGTTCTAAAAATGGATCAAACTGTTTAGACCAAGATCTAAAAATAGATCCAAGTTTAGACCAAGATCTAAAAATAGATCCAAGTTCTAAAAATAGATCCACGTTCTAAACCTGGATCTATTTTTCGATCTTGGTCTAAACAGTTCAATCTATTTTTAGAACTTGGATCTATTTTTATGATCTATTTTTAGAACTTGGATGCAAGTTCTAAAAATGGATCCAAGTTCTAAAAATAGATCGAACTGTTTAGACCAAAATCTAAAAATAGATCCAGGTTTAGAACGTGGATCTATTTTTAGAACTTGGATCTATTTTTAGATCTTGGTCTAAAATAAAATAGGTTCTAAAATATATTCTAAAAATAGATCAAAGTTCTAAAAATAGATCAAAGTTCTAAAAATAGATCAAAGTTCTAAAAATAGGATCAAAGTTCTAAAAATAGATCCCACTGTTTAGACCAAGTACTAAAAATAGATCCAATTTCTAAAAATAGATCCAAGTTCTAAAAATAGATCCAGAGCCTAAAAATTAATCGAACGGTTTAGACCAAGATCTAAAAATAGATCCAGGTTCTAAAAATAGATCCTAGATCTAAAAATAGATCTATTTGGACCTATTTTTAGAACCTGGATCTATTTTTAGACCCTGGACCTATTTTTAGAACCTGGACCTATTTTTAGAACCTGGACCTATTTTTAGAACCTGGACCTATTTTTAGATCTTGGTCTAAATAGTTTGATCTATTATTAGAACTTGGATTTGTAGATCTATTTCTAGAACTTGGATGCATTTTTAGATCTTGTTCTAAACAGTTCGAACTATTTTTAGAACCTGGATCTATTTTTAGATCTTGGATCTATTTTTAGAACCTGGTCTAAACAGTTCAATCTGCTTTTAGAACTTGGATCTATTTTTGGAACCTGGATCTATTTTTAGAACCTGGATCTATTTTTAGAACCTGGATCTATTTTTAGAACCTGGATCTATTTTTAGAACCTGGATCTATTTTTAGAACCTGGATCTATTTTTAGAACTTGGTCTAAACAGTTCGATCTATTTTCAGAACTTGGATTTTTAGAACTTGGATCTATTTTTAGAATATAAAGGAAGAATTGCGCTAGGTGCGTGATAAATAAAAAACATGTAAATTACTTAAACTGTGAAGGATATCCTGCTGCTAGGCACTATAACCCCGATATAGGGCACAGAGAGATAAATGTATAAATAAGAGTGCAGCTCCGAATAATAGACCAATATTACAAAGTGAATATAATGTGTATGTTTACACTAATGTGTATGTTTACACTAATGTACAGTCAGGTCCATAAATATTGGGACATCGACACAATTCTAATCTTTTTGCCTCTATACACCACCACAATGGATTTAAAATGAAATGAACAAGATGTGCTTTAACTGCAGACTTTCAGCTTTAATTTGAGGATATTTACATCCAAATCAGGTGAATGGTGTAGGAATTACAACAGTTTGTATATGTGCCTCCCACTTTTTAAAGGGACCAAAAGTAATGGGACAATTGGCTGCTCAGCTGTTCCATGGCCAGGTGTGTGTTATTCCCTCATTATCCCATTTGCAAGGAGCAGATAAAAAGGTCCAGAGTTCATTTCAAGTGTGCTATTTGCATTTGGAATCTGTTGGTGTCAACTCTCAATATGAGATCCAAAGAGCTGTCACTATCAGTGAAGAAAGCCATCATTAGGCTGAAAAAAACAAAACAAACCCATCAGAGGGATAGCAAAAACATTAGGTGTGGCCAAATCAACTGTTCGGAACATCCTTAAAAAGAAAGAACACACCAGTGAGCTCAGCAACACCAAAAGACCCGGAAGACCACGGAAAATAACTGTGGCGGATGACCGAAGAATTCTTTCCCTGGCGAAGAAAACACCCTTCACAACAGTTGGCCAGATCAAGAACACTCTCCATGAGGTAGGTGTAGGTGTGTCAAAGTCAACAATCAAGAGAAGACTTCACCAGAGTGATTACAGAGGGTTCACCACAAGATGTAAACCATTGGTGAGCTTCAAAAACAGTAAGGCCAGATTGGAGTTTGCCAAACAACATCTAAAAAAGCCTTCACAGTTCTGGAACAAAATCCTATGGACAGATGAGACCAAGATCAACTTGTACCAGAGTGATGAGAAGAGTATGGAGAAGGAAAGGAACTGCTCATGAGCCAAAGCATACCACCTCATCAGTGAAGCATGGTGGTGGTAGTGTCATGGCGTGGGCATATATGGCTGCCAATGGAACTGGTTCTCTTGTATTTATTGATTATGTGATTGCTGACAAATGCAGCAGGATGAATTCTAATGTGTTTCGGGCAATATTATCTGCTCATATTCAGCAAAATGCTTCAGAAGTCATTGGACGGCGCTTCACAGTGCAGATGAACAATGACCCGAAACATACTGCGAAAGCAACTAAAGAGCTTTTTAAGAGAAAGAAGTGGAATGTTATGCAATGGCCAAGTCAATTACCTGACCTGAATCCGATTGAGCATGCATTTCACTTCCTGAAGACAAAACTGAAGGGAAAATGCCCCAAGAACAAGCAGGAACTGAAGACAGTTGCAGTAGAGGCCGGGCAGAGCATCACCAGGGATGAAACCCAGCGTCTGGTGATGTCTATACGTTCCAGACTTCAGGCTGTAATAGACTGCAACCAATTTTTTAAAAAGTGAAAGTTTGATGGATGATTGTTAATCTGTCCCATTACTTTTGGTCCCTTAAAAAGTGGGAGGCACATATACAAACTGTTGTAATTCCTACACTGTTCACCTGATTTGGATGTAAATGCCTTCAAATTAAAGCTGAAAGTCTGCAATTAAAGTCTTTTTCGTTTCATTTCGAATCCATTGTGGTGGTGTATAGAGCCAAAAAGATTAGAATTGTGTCGATGTCCCAATATTTATGGACCTGACTGTATATATAATTAATCATAATAAAAAACATCCAGTGAAAAGGTAGCCCATATGCAATTGTTGTGTTGGAAAAAATATGTGCATAATAAAACACAAAATGTGACAACAAAAAAGTTCATAAGTGAAGGTGTCCCAACGAAAGAATTCCAGTACAGGATCTCGGGTCTGTGTTCTCCACCACTTGTGCTGTCTGTCATCTTTCAATAAATAATGGAGGCTTACCAGAAAGCCTGCGACCGCCCTTCTTAGGGGGGGTCAAATCAGGCTTAGTAGAAACGGCAGGGACACTGTTGAGGACTCACTTCCCTCATGGGTGACCAGCTGGCATCAATAAGGAATACCGTCCATAGCACACTCACACTTCCACTCTGGAACTAGATTCCTGTATAGGACTGGGGAGCAGCTTCTTCTGAGTGTGGCTATTCATCGGCGTGCAGCTCCTGTCCCCTCAGTTATCCATCGGTGTGCAGCACCTGTCTTCTGTGAGTGTGCTATGGAAGGTATTCCTTATTGACGCCAGCTGGTCACCCGTGAGGGAAGCGAGTCTTCAACAGTGTCCCTGCCGTTTCTATTAAGCCTGATTTGAACCCCCTGAGAAGGGCGGTAGTAGGCTTTCTGGTAAGCCTCCATAATTTATTGAAAGGTGACAGGCAGCACAAGTGGTGGAGAACACAGACACGGGGTCCTGTACTGGAATTCTTTCGTTGGGACACCTTCACTTGTGAACTTTTTTGTTTTCACATTTTGTGTTTTATTATGCACATATTTTTTCCAATACAATAATTAGGTATGGACTACCTTTTCACTGGATGTTTTTTATTATGATTAATTATATATACTTATTAGTGTAAACATACACATTATATTCACTTTGTAATATTGGTCCATTATCCGGCGCTGCACTCTTATTTATACATCTATTTTTAGAACCTGGATCTATTTTTAGATCTTGGTCTAAACAGTTGGAACTATTTTTAGAAGCTGGATCTATTTTTAGAACTTGGTCTAAACAGTTCGATCTATTTTTAGAACCTGGATCTATTTTTAGATCTTGGTCTAAACAGTCTGATCTATTTTTAGAACTTGGATTTTTAGAACCTGGATCTATTTTTAGAACCTGGATCCATTTTTAGAACTTGGTCTAAACAGTTGGATCTATTTTTAGAACTTGAACCTATTTTTAGAACTTGGTCTAAACAGTTCGATCTATTTTCAGAACCTGGATCTATTTTCAGAACCTGGATCTATTTTCAGAACCTGGATCTATTTTCAGAACCTGGATCTATTTTCAGAACCTGGATCTATTTTCAGAACCTGGATCTATTTTCAGAACCTGGATCTATTTTCAGAACCTGGATCTATTTTCAGAACCTGGATCTATTTTCAGAACCTGGATCTATTTTCAGAACCTGGATCTATTTTCAGAACCTGGATCTATTTTCAGAACCTGGATCTATTTTCAGATCTAATATCCAATTTTTAGATCTAGGATCCAATTTTTAGATCTAGGATCCAACCCTAGATCCAATATCTATTTTTAGATCCTAGATCTAAATCTAGATGGCTAGAGATGACATACTAGTGGAAATGGTGGACCCCTGTGTCCTGTGATGTACTCCAAGAAAAAGATTTTACAGGTAAGCTGTTATAAAAATCAATCCCATTTTTCCTAGATTGAGATGATGTATTATAACAGCTTACTTGTAAAATCCTTTTCTTGGAGTACATCACGGGACACAGAGGTCCCGCCCCTCTTTCTGGGGTTAAAGTATATGGCTTTGCTACAAAACTGAGGTACTCCTGGTAGGAGGAGGGGTTATATAGGGAGTGAACTTCCTGTATTGGGTATACCAGTGTCCATCACCTGAAGGTGCCTATATACCCACATAGTGATTACTATGGTGCTCTGTGTCCCGTGATGTACTCCAAGAAAAGGATTTTACAGGTAAGCTTTTATAAAAATCCTATTTTTCCTAGATTGAGATGATGTATTATAAGTCTGCTGCAGGCAGAATAAACATTTCCCCAGTCTTATTTAGATTGCAATATTGTAACTTTTTAGCCAGTCACAAGATGAGAGGTAGCCATGGGAGGCTGATCTGTGTCAGACATTTGTGAACATGGCCAGGAAGTGTGTGTGTGTGTGTGTGTATATATATATATATATACACACACACATACATACACATACACACACAGTTCCTGGCCATGTTCACAAATGTCTGACACAGATCAGCCTCCCATGGCTACCTTTCATCTTGTGACTGGCTAAAAAGTTACACTATTGCAATCTAAATAAGACTGGGGAAATGTTTATTCTGCCTGCAGCAGACTTATAATACATCATCTCAATCTAGGAAAAATAGGATTTTTATAACAGCTTACCTGTAAAATACTTTTCTTGGAGACACTGAGCACCATAGTAATCACTATGTGGGTATATAAGCACCTTCAGGTGATGGACACTGGTATACCCAATACAGGAAGTTCACTCCCTATATAACCCCTCCTACTTCCAGGAGTACCTCAGTTTTGTAGCAAAGCAATATACTTTAACCCCAGAAAGAGGGGCGGGACACCTCTGTGTCCCCTGATGTACTCCAAGAAAAGGATTTTACAGGTAAGCCGTTATAAAAATCCTATTTTCTTTATTGTACATCAGGGGACACAGAGCACCATAGTAATCTCTATGTGGGACGTCCCATAGCAATGCTATTTTGGGGGAGGGGGGGCGAGACAACCCGTAGGGCACCCCCAGACTTGAAGACCTATACTGCTGCCTGCAGCACACTGATCCCAAAAGCGATATCCTCATGCCTTCTTACATCCACCTGATAAAACTTGGTAAATGTATGTACTGAAGACCAAGTTGCGGCCTTACAGATCTGAGCCATGGAGGCCTGGTGAAGCACAGCCCAGGAAGCACTAACCGCCCTGGTAGAGTGCGCTTTGGCTTGAAAAGGAGGAATCTTACCCCTTAAATCATAAGTCTGAATTATAACTTGCCAAATCCACTTAGCGACAGTGGATTTCGATGTTGCCTGTCCTTTCTTTAGGACCCTCTGGCAGTAGAAATAAGACAACAGTCTTCCAGCTCTGAGCCATCGTCTTTAAATAGACTTTGACTGCTCTCACCACATCAAGGCAATGTAGTGACTTCTCTTCTTTGGAACATGGTTTTGGAAAAAACGATGACAGGACAATATCTTGGTTCAGGTGGAAACCTGAGACCACTTTTGACAGAAAACCTGGACGAGGGCGAAACACCACTCTGTCCTCATGAATAATCAAGTATGGCTCTTTACAAGTAAGAGCAGCCAATTCCAAAATCCTCCTTGCTGAGGATATAGCAACCAAGAACACCAACTTCCTTGTCAGAAGGACTAAGGGAATATGCTGTATTGGTTCAAATGGCTGTTTTTGTAACACTGACAAAACTAAGTTCAAGTACCAAGGGCTCAAAGGTGATTTAACTGGTGGATTAAGCCACATCACCCCTTGCATAAAGCCCCAGACTAAAAAAAGTGAAGCAAGCGGTCTTTGAAATAAGATCAATAAAGCTGAGACTTGGCCCTTATTAGTACTTAAGGCCAATTTCATCTCTACCCCCAATTTTGGAAAGGCAAGAATTCTGCCTATGATATAATTCTGCCTAGGATACTACTTGGATTCACACCAGGAAACATAAGCCCTCCAGACTCTATAATATATAGTTCTGGAAGTTGGCTTCCTTGCATTAATCAAGGTAGAGATAACTGACCCGGAAAGCCCATGTTTTTTTCAGAATGTGGGTTTCAATAGCCAAGCCGTTAAATTTAGCGTTCGTAAGGTAGGATGGAATATCAGCTGCTGTAAGAGCAGGTTTGGCCGTAGTGAAAGGGACCATGGATCCTCCACTGCCATCTTTACGATTTCTGCATACCAGGACCTTCTGGGCCATGCTGGGGCTACCAGAATTACTGGCTTTCTTTCCAGCTTGATCCTGCAAAGAAGGCTTGGCAGCAACTGAATAGGGGGGAAATGCATAAATCAGTGAGAACTGATCCCACGGGGTCACCAACACATCTGTTCCGCATGCGAGTGGATCCCTTGTACTGGACAAAGTTGACTGACTTCATGTTGAATCTGGATGCCAAAAGATCTACGTCCGGAGTCCCCCATCTTTGGCAAACAGCCCGAAAAATGTCGGGGTGAAGGGACCATTACCCCGGGAATAACTACTGGCGACTCAGGTAGTCTGCCTGCCAATTCTCTACTCCTGGAATGAAGACTGCCGACAGGCACGGAACATTCCTTTCTGCCCAAGTTAGAATATGGTTCACCTCTCTCTGCACTGCGTGACTCTTGGTGCCCCCTCCTGGTTATTGATATAGGCCACAGCTGTGGCATTGTCCGATTGGATCCTGACAGGACAACCTCGTAACCTGAAAGTCCAGGCCTTCAGAGCCAGACGCACTGCCCAAATCTTTAGGATGTTGATGGGTAAGGCTCTTTCAGTTCTTGACCACTGTCCCTGAGCAGTTGTCTTCTCTAGCACTGCTTGGGGACAGCAGCATTGGCAAGTCTAAAACTTGAATCCTTTTGTTCCAAGCAGACAGGATACTGTTTTGCAACAAATGGAACTGGGCATAGGGAACCGCTTCGAATGAGACAACCCAGACTTTCCAGGTAACTGGTTGTAATGCGCATGCTTTGCTCCATACAAGCCACCGACTTGTCAATTACCAATAGATCGTCTAGGTACGCCAAGACTGTTATGCCCTGTGCCCTTAATCTGGCTCGAGGTGGGGCGAGCACTTTTGTAAACACCCGGGGTGTTGTAGCTAGACCGAAGGGAAAGGCTACAAACTGAAAATGCTGCCATTCTACCTTGAACCGCAGAAACCTTCTCCTCCTTGTAGGATAGAAACCACTGACCTGATCGACTACATGCGAAAGGAGCGGATTTTAAGGAACTGATTTAGATTCTTTAGATGTAGAATGGGTCTGACATCTCCATTCGGTTTTGGTACCAAAAAGAGGTTTGAATAAAACCTCAAACCTTGCTCTTCTGTGGGGATTTGTATTATCACCCCCCGAGCCAGTAATCGGTCTAGTGCCAGAAACAGAAATTGCCTTTTCCCTGGATCTTTGGGAACGTTTGACCTCAGATAACGAGATGGTGGAAACTCCCGGAATTCTGGTTTGTATCCTAGAGACACCGTGGAGATGACCCATCTGTCCTGAATCTCCTCTTGCCAGACTTCTGAGTATTGCAGAAGTCTCCGACCCACTCTGGCTAATCTTCCTTCTAGGCCCTGCAGGGCGGAGGAAAATGCATCTTCAGTCACGTATACAGGGACTGAGATGTGAGAAGCAGCTGTACCACCGATTGGTTCCAATGATTCACCCTGGCTTGCCCCATCTGGTATTTCAGGAGAGGATAACAGTGTGGAGGCACTACTGGAGTTCCCAGCGCCTGGGGGTGGAATTTTTGGTACCTTCTTTGTGGTGTCTTTTTTGGAAGCCATAGTGCTAAGCACAAAAGCAGAGGCACTAAGTAAATGCACTACTTGCTGAGCAATAGTCTAGCAAAAAACAATGCCCTTAAAAAGTTCAGCTTTGGTGCTGAGTATAAATGTATTTCCTGTACTAGAAACGCCTGTATGCATTTGCCTTACGTGCCCCCAGTGCTCCTATGTCCTGTGTGCCAGACTCCAGCTCTTAGCTGAGAAGAGTCTGTCTCTCTACATCCCCAGCGCCTGCGCTATGTGCTCCTCGTGGACTTACTTCCTGCACATGGCTCCACGCCTTAAGCCACGCCCCCTCCCTCATTAACACGTTCCCCCGTTTAAAACTAGCCATATTTTGCTCGCGGATGGCATTTAGATCAGAGCAGACCCAGCGAGAGGGGAGGGAAGGGAGGGCTGGGGAGGCGGAAAGTTTAAAACTTATGGGCTTCTGTGGGGAATAAACTGCCAACATAGGGAAGCCCCTTAGTCCCCCCAGGGGGGAAAAGAGAACATGCTGTTGAAAAGACTTTGTTCTGGATGAGGAATCCCCCCTGGCCACTGAGACCACACACCACAGGCCATTACAGGCAAAACCTTGTGCATCGTATACGAGGCCCGGGTACCATCCACCTTGGCCTCAGTGGCACTTTGGATGGATCCGGTCTATGGAGGCTGTTTAAATCCAGCAAGGATCCCTCCAGTGGAACTCTTCAGAGCACATCTTAACTCTTGACCAACACCTTAGACACTGGAGAAAAAACTGAGGTACTACTGGTAGAAGGAGGGATTATATAGGGAGTGAACTTCCTGTATTGGGTATACCAGTGTCCATCACCTGAAGCTGCCTATATACCCACATAGTGGTTACTATGGTGCTCTGTGTCCCGTGATGTATGAAATAAATTTTTATCATTTTTTTATTGAACTTTATTGTAATTAAATTTTTTGCTATACAGCACCAGGGACTTGACTGTAATAAAATGCATCCCATGTCCGGCTAGATGATGCATAGTGTAGGATTATTTTCCCAACTGCCAGAGGGTAGTCTGCACAGAGCTGATCTTTCTGCGCTACTGGACTTAAGTCCAGTACACACAAGCTAAATATGGGGCAGCATCGGCCAGGTCAATGGAAACCTGCCGACATTCGGCCCATGTGTATGGCAGCCAGTCCAATAGAAGACAGACATTCAGCCAGCTTCTGTTGAAGGGTCATGACCAAACAAGGTCTGCCGACCTGCTTCCGATCAGCACTCTCAGCCGATGGCTGAGAGCACTGACCGTAGTGTTCTGGCGGGGGCCGTCCGCCTGTCAGAACACAATAGCTCAGTAGGAGAGATCGCTTTACTAACATTGGATTGTTAGTACAGTGGCTCTGACCTGAGCTGTCAGTGTGTACAGGGCTAGTAGTGTAGTTGGGGCTTTACATCAGCTGCTGCTAGTGTGAAAGAGTTGCACTGCTCACCACCCCTTCGGTCTGCTTCCTCTTATAGTACTTTTAGTATTCTTTCCCTGATTGCAAATTATTCTGTGATTGGAGAAGGCAGATTCTGTCATTTATCTTTCCATCGTCCAAATACAGAGTGCTCTGCAGTGCCACTTTAAAATTCTAGGCATCCCAAGCATTGCTTTGATGCATATTTTGCCTTTGGTCAGATACCTACCTAAGGTACTGCACATCTGGAGGGAGGTAGATTGTCTATCTTCATAACACCTGCAATGATTGAGGGACTATTGCAGTCAAACCTTCCCATGAAGGCATCCGTTTCAGGTAAGTGCACTGTCCTGTCATGAAGGAACAAAGTAACAACATGCAATTAGATTTGCTAAAATTCTCACATTATTAATCATAACTAAATTCATGTTCCAATTAAAAGTGCTATGCCAAAAAACAAAAAAAGGAAAAATGTATATATCATATTTACACAGAGTACCAGAATAATAATGGATTTTGTCGTCTATCCTGTGCCTAAGTGTACATTGTACACAATTAAGAATTAGCAGATATTGGCTGTTAAAAGAATGGAACTCTGAATACAACTGGATCTATGGAATTTCCTCCAAATAGCTCTCAGCACACAATGTATGCCTTTACATCAATCAGCTTCAAGCATTTGAGAACAATGGCTGCTTTTTTTTCCCCCACTGAACTGAACCCATGTCAAATGATTAAGGTTTTTAAATTTATGTGATAGAGGACATTTAGGAGGCACAGTCCCCTTGATGCGTACAAAAACAGCTTGACTAAAGTACTGCCGGATCTTTTAGGAACATTTACCCAACACGGTTCTATTCATTTTGTGTAAAAAAGCACATTCTGGAGGTATAGCTGCTTTAGAATGAGGGCAGGAATAATGTACCTTGGAAGATCACAAGGTGAGACCCTCAAAATTCTCACCAATTTTGAAAGTCCTTTATTTGTTTAAACGGATATAGCAACTTGAAAGAGAAGAGCAAAACAGAGCGTACTTGGATAGTGCAAAGGTCTCTCAATAAATAGTGATAAAACTTGCATTTACAAATACCGTAATTTGGATGAGGCATAAAACCAGGAGAACCGAGTCACAGGGACCTTTACTTTGTCCACTTTCACTAGGCCACTGACATGGGAAATGGGTAGGAGCAAAGATGAAAACTTTATGGAAGGAACACGATCCACCACAGTATACTCCCAAGGGAAACTGCCATGGTCTGTGTGTAAGATAAGTGGCTAGGTGCTGCTCACCCACTTTGATATATGCATATAAGGTGTCCGTTTATGAAGCAGTGAAATCTATTCACTGCTTCATTCTCCGGCATTCACAGTGAAGATTTTTCTCCTCTGTGTGCAGTTTATGAAGCGGTGTAGATCACTTCACCTTTGGAGGAGTGAAGAGATCTACAAATGCTTCAAATAGTGGAGAACGGCCCCTGATACTGGAATCTCGTGAGACTTTACGAGATTACAGTACCAAATGTCAGTTTATCAAGCAGTGATAAATTATCACCGCTCAATGGCGCGTGGATTAATGTTAATAAAATAATGTGTCCCCCTACATTATACACATATGTATACACACACACACACTATATATACATGTATATACACACACATGATATATATATACATATACACATTATATGTATATATGTATAAATATGTATACACATAAATATGACAGGGGGACATGCTTACAGTGTTGGGGGGTCTGAACGAGGCATAAGGAAGTTAAAAATCTTCCTCCTTCCCCCTCAGATCCCCCCAGATTCTCTCTTCACTCCCCGATTCACCACCTCTGAGCTGGTGAACCTGGGAGTGTGAATTCTGACACAGATCGCCAGTGAAGCGGTGAGATCACCGCTTCATAAACTGGCCATTACTGTGTCATTCAATGAGGATTCTCCGTGTGTAGAGATAATCGGCGGGAGAACAAGTTCAAACATGTTCTCCCCTGATTATCACTGTTTCATAAACTGTTTATGGACTGTGATCAGCGGCGATCCTCGGGATCACTGCTGATCACTGCTTCATAAACGGACACCTCTATCCGAAATCCATTGACTTCTCTGCTGCAAGACCCACGAGAGGCTAAGTAACAACAGCATTTTATTGTCATTGTTCCAATGGAGCGCAGTCCTCCTTTCTCAGGACACAAGATGGCAAAGGGACAGAAAATGTATCCTGAAACAGTGAAGGTACTTTCCTTTCTAGGATAGATCGACTTACTTCTATGGAGGATTTGTAGTGCCTCTCTCCAATGTTTGCCCAGTGCCCCTTCCAAAAGCTTTGCTCCTACTATTCCCTTATACCGTTAACAGCAAGAGTTGACATAGCAATGGTTGCTGTGACCTGGTACTCCATGGTAGGAGGTTTCTCCTGATTTTATGCCCTCAACCAATTTATCGTTTAATCCAATGATCAAAGCTCCTGATTGCTTCACCTGTCATATAGGGAGGCACAGCGGCCGAGAGCTCTGCTCAGTGATGTAGAACATGCACTCTGCTCAGGCTCAGCACCACCGAGTAGTCTCAGTCACTGTGTCTGCCTGTATGACAAGTGCAGTGGGTCCTTAATGCTGAGCCTATAGTTTTACTGGACACTATGGCCTCAGTGAGGTCCCCCACAGTGCCTTGATGGCCATTCCAGCATCGGTGCCTCCCCCTATAATGTCTCCATGAAGACTCCAGCCTCTGCCCTCCCCAAACCACAGCACCTTTATGAACACTCTGGCCTTAAAAAACCCTCTGCTGTGCCTCCATGGACACTCCAACCTCAGTTTGTCTCCCCCTGCCTCCTGCTATACCTCTATGGACACTTCAGTCTCAGTGCCTTGCCTCACAGCGCCATGGACAATTGAGTCTGAGTGCCTCCCCCTACAGTGCCACCATGGACACTCTGGCCTCAATACCATCCCCCCACCCGAGGCTACAGAGCTTGAAACTATAACAAGTTTTTACCTGGTTACTAGTGTAGCATGGTACATTTGCAGATTACGGTTATCATGACAAGCCTACATAGTTGCTAAGGTTTTTGCCAACCCATCCAAGTTCTACAGGAAGTCATGCTAATGTAAAAAAATGAATTGAAACAATCCCACAATTAGACTGAGGGGTGTAAAAGGTTTTCTGGTCTGACCTTTCATATATGAGCCCTAGAATATCCTCGCCATTCTAACAATTAGTGACCTGCTCTCACTGCGGTCCTATAGCTTTTCCACATGTCCTAAACATTTTCCAAATGTGTCAAACAGCCCATCTTCATCAGTGAGATTTGTATGAATATTTCCCAGAACTATTAAAGTGTATCTAGAGAACTTTCTTCTTTAGTATTGATGGGAGTTGGTGAAGGGTTAGAAGGTCTGTCAGGTTTTTATTGCTGTCTGTGTCTCCAATGGGGAGATTTATCCTCTCTATTTGCCATGATGACCATTATCACCTAGAGAGAAAGTAATTGAAAATAAAAAACGTGAGATGTCACTAAAAATGTTATAGAGGGGAAAATGTCCAATGTAATGTAAGGTCTGCACAAGTGAATATGCAATGATTCATTGTCCTCATTGTACATAACTTTAGTCAAATTAAAGGAGCTTATACAATCAGGTTGCCGTGTGTATGGCCACCCCCAAGGCTCACCATACATGTTAAAATCTGACTATACAATTTTTGTATAATTAACTTTAAAGCTATCAAAATATATGTATTATGAGTAACTACCTATACCATACAATCAATCTGTATTCAGTAAGGCAGGATCTTGTACTATAAAAAGTTGGTAAATCTAAAGGAAATTGTACAATCAGATTGTAACGTGTGTGCTGAGCTTTAAGGCTCCTTCACATGGGCGGCTAGAGGGTGATAAAAACAGGTGGCTGACCAGCCTGTTAAATTCTGTCATTGCAGCTGGATAAGGCTGTACACACGCCGCAGCTGAGAGGTTGTGCTTTTAGCCATTTGGCTTGCAGAGCATGACAGTTGTCACCACCTATTGAAGAAGAGCTTGTGTCTCCCAAAAAATTAAAAGTCAGCAGCTACAAATACTGTAGCTGATGACTTTTAATATAAGGACACTTAGGCTCCATGCACACTGGAGCTCATAAATGGCCGTTTGTTGGCGTTTGGGCGTTTTTTTTTTTGTTTTTTTTAACAGCCCATAAACTCCACTCTATGTTATCCTGCACACATTGAAGTTTTTGAACTTTTATCAGCAGTAAAGTTTATGGGCTGTTTTCTGAACGTCATTAACCACTTCCTGCCCGCCGTATGCAGAATGATGGCCGGGAAGTGGTTCTGTTATCCTGACTGGGCGTCATATGATGTCCAGCAGGGTAACATGCCGGGGCGCGCAGCGCAGCGTGTCAGTCTGACACCCCGCATCTCCGATTGTGATAAGAAGCCTCTGTCAGAGGCTTCTTACCACGTGATCAGCTGTGACCAATCACAGCGTGAACCAGGAACTGCCGGTAAATGGCATTCCTCGGTTCTCGCTAACAGGGAGAGCCGATCGGCGCCTCTCCCTGTCAGAGGGGAGGGTCTGTGCTGATAATCAGCACATTGATTATCAGCACAGCCCCCTCAGATGTGCAAATAAGCTATCAATCAGTGCCCAGCATTCCCCCAATAAAAAAGCCTTCAAGTGCCCACCACTGTGCCAATCAGTGCACAGCGATAACACCTGTCAGTAATAAATCAGTACCTCATAATCAGTGCTGCCCATCAGTACCACCTATCAGTGCTGCCCGTCAGTACCACCTATCAGTGCCGCCTGTCAGTGCCCATTACAGCCTCCTGTCAGTGCTGCATATCAAAGCCGCCTATTAGTGCCCATCAGTGCCCATCAATTCTACATATCAGTGCCTCCTCATCAGTGAAGGGGAAAACAAAATTTTATGACAAAAACTAAGAAGAACTTTTTTTTTTCAAAAATTTTGGTCGTTTTTAAGTTTATCAAAAAATAAAAACCCCAGAAGAGATCAAAAACCACCAAAAGAAATCTATTTGTGGGAAGAAAATGATAACATTTTTGTTTGGGTACAGTGTTGTATGACCGCGCAATTTTCATTCAAATTGTGACGGCGCTTAAAGCTGAAAATTGTCCTAGGCAGGAAGGGGCGAAAGTGCCTGGTATTGAAGTGCTTAAATTGCATTCAGGAGTCGTTTTACTGACCACGAAAAATGCCAAACACTCATAAACGCTGTTTAATGGCGATAAACGTTCAAAAACGTGGCTCACCGAGGTTTAATGTTTTTGACCCATTGAAAAAAACGCTAAAAAAACGCTATTGCAAAAACATTAAAAAACCATTGAGAGACTCACTGCAAAGCTACTGGCGTCTGCACCCGAGCCAATTCTTCAAATGTCTTCAGGTGCAGGAACCGGCATTGTAAGGAAAACCGCTAACTAAGCTTTTTGGCTTCACAGCTGGTTTCCTACTCCACATGTGCGTGTCACACTGTGCTTTGTGAAGGGTCCCGCTGTCTTCTGGGACCTGTGTGTGTACCAGGAGGCTGCAGGGGGAAGGAGGAGGGGGCCGAACATGCTATTAGATTGCTGCGGCGATCTGAGCCAGAAGTGGGAGCGGGTGCCTGTCAAAACCAGGTACCCACCCCCCTCCAAAAAGTGCCAAATGTGGCGGGGGGAGGGGGGTTGTGCAAACAAGCGGAGCTTCCCCTTTTGGGTGGAGGTTCGCCTTAAGGTCAATCAATAACGAGTCAAATGCTTGGATTGCAGTGTGGTATTTTAATGAAAAATCCCCCTTGGGTGGGGGTAGGAAGAAGAGTCAGTGGGTGGCAAGATCACCTCCTGTACCACTTGGCAGGTGCTGCTCTACCGCCCTTTGAAAAGGGCAGAGGAATTTCCCTTACTTTGGGGCAGCTTGCCCTCAGCATTTGACAGGCAGGGAGGAGATGTTGTATTTCCTCCTCACCAGCTGCTTTAACACCTTGACCTCCACACTAGTGTGCTGCAACCACACGCCGGTACGGGACGTTTGCAAGGAGCCCCATTCACTGGAATGGGTTGCGCTCAGCAGGCATAGTGACAGGGGCTTGGATTCCTGCTGTGGCCCCAGAGCAAAACATCCCAGACACACCATGTGTAAACCCCAACTAGAGGGGGGGGGTCAGTGCAGGAAAAACGTGGTTCAACCTCAGGATTTTACTGCCCTTCAAGCACCTTACAATCTTCTACAATCAACTTCAGATTTATCAAAACGATGTCACCTGGACACCTACCTCATCTATCCAATCAGTCAGGACTAGCTAGGTGTTGGTAGATTGTAATGTGTGTGGGGATGTTCATGGATAATGAGAGGTCTCCTCTCTTCTATGTGATGTGTCCTATCACAGGCCGGATGTCCTCGTCCTCCTCCCTGACACTCTCTGCCCCAGGCCACGTTCCCCACCCTCCTATAGTACTTGCCCGGAGACATACTGGTGCAGTCACTGTCCCCTATGGCTGTACACAGTCCTGCCATCCTCCCATTATCACACCGGCCCGCTCCTCCTCCACTTTCTCTCCCAACGTCTCCTTGGAAACCACCACTCCGCCACAGGACCGCAGCCGAGCCCAGACCACGTGATCAGGTGTCCTAGCCACTGGTTGAACGTTCCGGCGGTCAGCTGACCTGCGTCTACCTTAGTGACGTAAGAACGCGCTGCTGAGTTCAGCTCAGGTAATGGAGCTCCGAGTGGCGTGAGGTGGTGCTGTGGCGGCCATGTTGGATGTGGGCGATTCTTCTCACAGTTTAGGCGGAGATAAGCTACTTGTTCTATTAGTGATCAGTGACAGGTGCCGGTGTAATCGGTATTACCAGACACTGGACGGGGGAAGCATGGAGGATTAATGCACAGCATCAATACTGGTGGAGCTCTGGGACAATGTGTACATAATAGTGTGACTGTCAAAAGATTCATTTTTAACTACTTCAATACTTGGCACTTTCACCCCATTCCTACCCAGGCCATTTTTCAGCTTTCAGCGCTCTCACACTTTGAAAGACAATTGTGTGGTCCTGCAACATTGTAACCATGTGACATTTTTATCATTTTCTTCCAAAAACAGAGCTTTCTTTTGGTGGTATTTAATCACTGCTGGGTTTATTTTTTCCTAAAAAAAATAATAAATAAAACGACTGAAAATTTTGAAAAAAATAAAAGTTTTTCTTTGTTTCTGTCAGTAAATTTTGTAAATAAGTAATTTTTCTCCTTCACTGATGGGAGCTGATGAGGCGGCACCGATGGGCATTGATGAGGTGGCACTGATGAGGAGGCACAAATATGCCGCACTTAAAGGGGGCACTGATGGGTGGCACTGGTGGGCACAGATAGACGGCACTGATGGGTGGCACTGGTGGGCATGGATAGACGGCACTGATGGGTGGCACTGGTGGGCACGGATAGACGGCACTGATGGGTGGCACTGGTGGGCACGGATAGACGGCACTGATGGGTGGCACTGGTGGGCACGGATAGACGGCACTGATGGGTGGCACTGGTGGGCACGGATAGACGGCACTGATGGGTGGCACTGGTGGGCACGGATAGACGGCACTGATGGGTGGCATTAATGGGCAGCAGTGATAGGTATTGATGGGCAGCAGTGATAGCCAGCACTGACTGGCATCACTAATGGGTACTGATTGCTTACATTTGTAGGCACTGTTTGCTGGCACTGGTGGGCATACTGCTGGCACTGTGGGTGCTTTATTGCAATCAGGGCACAGATTTATCAGTGCTCTGATTACATGCCTAGATGTCCTCTGTTAGGAGATGCCGCTGATCGGCTCTCCTCTCCTCACACTCTGTCAGTAAACATCTCTGTGTTTACATGTGACCGGCTGTGATTGGACACAGCCGATCACATGGTTAAAGAGCTGCGGCTCTTTACAGAGATCGGGGTTGCGCCGTGTCCTAGCAACACGGAGCAGCCGCGCTGCATGCCCCCGGGGAGCGTGCGAGAGTGGCCGCTCTGGGCGCCATCATATGACATCCACCCAGAACGGGAGCTGCCCCGCCGTCATTTGACGGTGGGCAGGCGGCAAGTGGTTAATGCAGGAAATGGATTAACCGCTTGCAGTGTTGCCAACTGTCACTATTTTTACTGGTAGCCAGTAAAAAAAATGGGCACATTCCTCCTGCCAATGACAGGAAATGATTGCCAGTAAAATTTATAGCTATGAGCTGCGCATGCACAATTCCGGTCTGGAGGCAGCCAAGACCATTGGAGTACCGGTGTTCCCTCAGATTAGGCAACCCGTCAGATTTCGTAACGAAAGTGAGGTTCTGCCACAGCCATCTTGCATAGCTCCAAACTGTCCCTGATTTGGAACAATGTCCCTCTGTCCCTCTTTCCCTCTCATTTGTCCCTCATTTTGGTCTGATCTATAGAGTTGTATATAAAATGCACTTTTTATCTTTCAAAAAGTGTTTCCCAGTGCTAAACCTTTCATCCAATTTCTAAATTGTTGCATTTGTAAATTCCAAAATCCAATATTAAGGAATAGTAGTAATAGAAGAAGCACTTTTGGGTTTAACCAATTATTATTTTTTGCACAGTTCTCCTTTAAGGGGACATGGCAGGGGGGGGGGGTGTCCTATGCCTACATTATTTTGTTAATAGTTGTCCCATCTCAAAAAGTTGGGAGGTATGCATCTTGGTACACTCGCACTCGCCCACACTAAGCCTACAGTCTGAAGTCGCCAAGCGGACATCTTTTTACACCCACCGAAATCTCACACTCATTTTTACCAGTAAACTGAGGTTATATAGTGAAATTCAGTATTTAGAAATCCATGACACTGTTGGTCACTGTTAATGTTGAATTTTAAAAGCAGAGGCAAGCCTGCTGATCTCACACATTTGCTAATCTGCCAGAAGACCGCTGCTTTTAAAATTCAACATCAAAACAGTGTCACAGACCTCTAAAACCTGTATTGCACGATATATAAGCTCAGTTTACTGGTAAAAATAGGTTTGAAATGCAAGACTTCGTGGGTGTAAAAAGATGTCCGCTTGGCGACTTCAGACTGTAGGCTTACTGCGGCTGAGTGCGGGGTGTACCAAGATGGCTGTGACAGAACGTCACTTCCGTTACAAGTTTTTGACAGGTCACCCAATCTGACCGAACACCTGCTATAGTGTGTTCGGGCAGCAGCGCTGTAAAGGGGGGGGGGGGGGGTTGGGTCTGGCAGAGGCGGTGCCTGAGCATGTTCTGTTGTTCTGTGATGTTCTATATTTTCTGAAGGCAGAGACCCTGGATAATAAAATGGTGGCGCAGTTGCCAATTTTTTGTAACACAGTATATGCGTAGCTATTTATAAAATAGGTGCTTTTACATTTTTTTGTATTTTTATTTATTTTATAATTAATTTTTTGAGCACAAATAATAGCACATTGATTTTTTCCTTAATTTAACTGTCCCCTGTGTGATAGCATTGTGCAGCTGAAAGGTCCTTTCAATGGAGACATAAGGGGTCGATTTGGCCCCTGATGTCTCCCATGCCCTCCAAAGCAACTAACCAAGCACAGATCATGATTACCTACTTGCCTGGTTGTAGCAAGCCCCCTTTGTGATAGCATTGGACAGGTGACTGGTCCTAGGTAATAGGCCCCCAATGTCTCCCCTGCCCTCCATTGCAGCTAATCAAACACAGATTGTACTGCACTGCTCTAAAAAATTCAGCACTTTACAATGGTCCTGGGCTCCCCAAAGGAACAGGAGAGACTGGAAACCACTGCAGGCGCTGCTGGCAGAGATGGAGACCCATAAATGTGCTCTAGGCTGCTCTAGAGCCACGCAGATCACTTTTACCTTAAAGCCCTTCAACTTTAACACCTTGACTATCAGGGTACTTATAAATGTACCTTGGTAGAGAAGGGTTTAAAGGTATAGTTCACCCTGTCATGATCTTCACTGACCATAAAAATCTAAAGTATCTTAGGCCTGCAAAATGCTTGAAACCTTGTAAGGTCACATAGGTCTATTTTTCTTCAGATTCACCATACACATCATTTACCGTCCAGGATCCAAGAATAGAAAAGCAGATGCATTGTCTCACATGTTCCCAGAAATCCCTAAGTCTGCATATACCAGGTACTATTTTGTCCCCCTCCTCCCAAATTTCTTGTTGTTGTAATTCAACCTGACTTAACAGTATCTATTGAGCAGGCTTTCATACAGTGCCCTGAGCTTGAGAATATCTCTGTGAGAAGCCAAAATCTTTGTGCCCCTGGAAATATGGCCATGTGTCCTTAAAACCTTTCATGACCACCAGTTAGCCTTAGACATGTGCAATTTGTTTTGGTCTGAATATAAATTCAGACAAATTTTTGGTTATTCGGAGATTTGGATTTATCCGAATCCCCAAATTAAATAGTAACAAATTTAGTTGAAATTCATTTAATTTAGTTTCGTATATTCTTTTTCTAACGAATTCCAAATTTTCGGAACGATTCTAATTCAGACAGGTTGAAAAATTATTAGCCGATTCGAATTCTGTGTGAAGAATAGCTGGTTGTTAAGGAGCGGGCCCGGGAAGTTGACCACCTCATCCTTAACAACCAATGACTCATTAGCTGTCAGCGGGCTTCCCCACAATGTTTTTATGTTGTGTTTTTATTTACTTTTGACACTTTTTTGGTGACTGAGTAGGGGTGCTATGTAACTATGTACCTCATACTCATTCACATGGGCGGGGGGTGTACGACTGGGATTTTCCAGATTCCAATAAGCCCCCTGTCCGCAGACCCCCACAACCACGGGTCAGGGTTGTGGGGAAGAGGCCCTCCAAATGTTGAGGGCATGTGGCCTGGTATGGTTCGGGAGGGGGGCGCTTGCTTGTTCCCCCCACCCTTTCCTGGACTGCCAGGCTGCATGCTCGGACATTGGCTAAGAGCACTAATCGGGAGCCACTTGGCTGCTGGTTTTCCAGCATGCTCGTTCAACATAAGCCAGCCAAATGGCCGGCTTCTGTCAGATCGGCTGCCATACACACGGGCCGAATGTTGGCCGGTTTAATAAATAATAATAATAATAATAATAATGCCGCCCAACATTCGGCTAGGGTTTTCCCTTTTTCTTCAAGACAAATCTAAACACTTTAGTAGCAAATTTTTTTTTGTTTAGTATACACTTTAGGATAACAGACCTGGGACACCTTTGGGTGCTCCAAAGAATAGTAATGCAGCAGACATAGTGCCCCTGTCACATACCTTACAGCGGAGTCTGAAATGCTGAGGGAGGCCTCTCGCACGGTTCCGGTCCTGACACCCCTGGTAGTGAGGACAGAGAGTGCCGGGGCACGGAAGGGTGCAGGTGCCTGCGGCTGGAAAACTGGAACTAGGAGATTCAGGGTCCTCCAGGAGAAGATGGGAAGACTGATCTGTTTAGTAGAAGCCAGGCAGGTAGGTGTGGGTTGATGAATAACTGCAACGTCGGGACAGGCAAAGGTTGGCAACTGGCTGGCAGCGAGGTATCCAAAACAGGAGGCAAGTTTGTGGTCAAGGTCAGGCAGAGGTCGGCAACGGGCAGGCAGAGAGGTACAAAGTCAGGAGGCAGAGCCATAGTAGAGAGTCCAAGCCAGGGTCGGTATAATCAGCAGAGGTGGGTGACAGACAAGGGAAATCCAGAAGAGTAGTCAAGGAAGCCGGGTAGTCAGGAGCAAGGTAACAGGTCACACAGGAATCAAGAACTTAGGAACTAGCTGAAGACGATCCAGCACTAGTGTCAGGTAAAGACTTTGTTTATATATGGCGTGAACGGCGGGATTGGTGGACATGAATGTGCGTGCGTGAGAACGTACACCCGCTCGTATGGTTGTGCGGGTGCGCGCACACGTTCGTACGGGTGCGTGGGTGTGCATGTTCGATCCGGAACTCGCTCGCCTCTGTCGGGGACACCGCGCATGGCAGTTAGTCACTGCTGCACGGAGACGGAAACTGTGAGTTCTCTGACATTGCCCCCTCCTTAACTGCAGATTCCGGATGCCTCTTGAAACCGAACCCCCTGAGCGGGAGCGATGAAAGGCCCGTATGAGTCTCTGGGCATGAAGATTTGTTTCGGGTTCCCAAGAATTCTCTTCTGGGCCAAAGCCTCTCCATTTGATCAAATATTGATTCTGCCCTTGTCGTTTCCTATAGTCCAAAATGGCTTCAATCTCAAATTCCTCTTCCCCATACACAACTATAGCCTCAGGGGGTCCTACCTCCCGATCCGGAAAGGAATTTGGTACATCGACCTTGAGAAGTGAAGCATGGAAAACAGGGTGGATCCTGAATGAATTTGGGAGTTCCAGTTCATAGGCGACTGAATTGATTCTCTTCTTGACTGGGAAGGGCCCTAAGTATCTGGGTCCCAGTTTCTTAGAAGGGCATGCCAATTTCAGGTTTTTAGTAGCCAGCCACACATGATCACCAACCTTTAAATCCAATTCTCCCCTTCTTTTCTTGTCGAAGATTTTTTTATTATCTTCCTGCGCCTTAGAGATAGTTTCTTTAAGCAACTGATTGTTTGAGGCAAAGAAATTGAGTCTGTCCTGGACAGCGGGTACAGGAGAGTCTGGTACGAGTACTGGCAGAAAGGAGGGGTGAAACCCGTAGTTGGAGAAGAATAGGGACTGGTTTGTGGTAGAGTGCGTAGAATTGTTGAATGCGAATTCCGCCAAGGGCAGCAATGAAGCCCAATCTTCCTGAGAAAAAGAAGAGAAGCAACGTAGGTACTGTTCCAACGTTTAGTTAGTGTGTTCAGTCTGCCCGTTGGTCTCGGGGTGATATGCTGAAGAAAAGGTCAGTTTGATGCCTAGTGCCTCACACAATGATTTCCAAAATTTAGATGTGAATTGTACTCCACGATCCGAAACAATGTCACTGGGAATTCCGTGAAGTCTAACAAGTTCAAAAATTCTGTCAGTCTTGGTTGCTGGCGGAGTCCCTTTCATGGGAATAAAATGTGCCATTTTGGAAAAACGGTCAACTACCACGAAGACTGATGAAAATCACTCAGAAGGGGGAAGCTCGACAATGAAGTCCATTGCAATTTTATCCCAAGGTCTTTCAGGGATGGGCAGTGGTCTCAATAGTCCCCATGCTTTATTGTTGCTACTCTTATTCCTAAGGCAGGTCAAGCAAGAGTTTACATAATTCCTACAGTCCTTCGCAAGGTTGGGCCACCAAAAATGCCTTTGAATTAGGTCCATGGTCTTGTGACCCCCAAAGTGGCCCGCTAAGGGATAGTTATGGCAGACCCGTAGGATGGTGGTATGTAGATCTTGAGGGACAAAAATCTTATTTCCTTGCCAGAAGACCCCGTCTTTTTCTTGGAGGTTAGTTCCTGGGGGTATCAATGTCCTTAAAGATGCCTTACGGATTTGTGATATAACACTAGATTGGGTTAGTAAGAAATTTCCAGCTTGCAGGATCGTATCTGGTGGAGAAGAAACCTCAGCCTCAGTGAACATGCGGGATAAGGCATCAGGTTTGATGTTTTTAGACCCTGGCCGGTAGGTCAAATGAAAATTGAAACGGGAAAAGAAGAGAGCCCATCTTGCCTGTCTGGGTCTGAGCCGCTTGGCAGTCCTGAGATACTCGAGGTTTTTATGATCTGTGAAGATTAAGATGGGATGTGCTGCTCCCTCCAGGAGATACCGCCATTCTTCCAAGGCTGCTTTTATCGCAAAGAGCTCTCGGTCCCCAACGTCATAATTTCTCTTTGATGCACCTAATTTCTTGGAAAAGAAAGCCACAGGGTGCATTAAGGATTTGTGCCCCTGGCGCTGGGACAGGATGGCCCCCAAAAATGCTCTCTGATGCATCCACTTCCAGGGTATAAGGCAAGGCAGGATCAGGTTGTTTCAACATCGGGGCGGAGGTAAATAGTTCTTTTAATTTGTCAAATGCAACTTGGGCTGCTGTGGTCCATTGAAAATGGCTTTGCTTCCTTGTGAGGTGTGTGATGGGTGCTATAATACTGGAGAAGTTTTTAATAAATTTTCTGTAAAAGTTAGAGAATCCAATAAAATGTTGCACTCCTTTTTTATCGGTTGGGGTGTGGCCAGGACATGATGGCTGAGACCTTCTGAGGATCCATTGCCACACCCCCAGTTGATATTACCAAGCCGGGAAAGTAAATGGTCTGGCGTTCAAACTCACATTTCTCGGCTTTGGCGAAAAGTCAGTTTTGTCTCTATCTCTGAAGAACTTGTCTCACATGGTCACAATGTGTTTCTAGGGAGTTAGAGAATATCAGAATATCATCCAAGTAGACAATTACGAATGAGTCCAGAAAGTCTCTAAAAATGTTGTTCACAAAATGTTGGAAGGTAGCTGGTGCATTACAGAGTCTAAATGGCATAACTAGGTACTCGAAATGGCTGAAGCGTGTCCGGAAAGCTGTCTTCCACTCATCCCCCTCACGGATTCGAATCAAATTATAGGCACCTCGCAAATCCAGCTTTGTGAATATCCGGGCCGAGGAAAGTCTCTGAAACAGTTCTGGGATCAATGGGAGAGGATAGCGATTCTTAATCGTTATTTTATTTAAGTCTCTGTAGTCCACACATGGGCGGAGGGAATGATCTTTCTTCTCGACGAAGAATATTCTAGCACCGGCTGGAGAAGAGGAATGTTGGATGAAACCTTTTTTAAGGTTTTCGTCAATGTACTCCTTAAGGACCAAGAGTTCGGGTTCCGACAGAGGAAAGATCCTTCCAAACGGAATTTCTACCCCCGGTAGCAGTTCAATTGGGCAATCATAAACCCGGTGGGGAGGAAGAGTGTCTGCTTTCTGTTTGTCAAACACATCCAGGAAACTATGGTACACAGATGGAACCAGTTCTTGGGGTTCTGATGTAGATTTTAGACAGCCGATGACTGGGGTTACATGGTGGAGGACCTTAAGGCAGTTCTGGAGACAATAGATAGACTGGAACACTACTTCACCCGTAACCCAATTGATTTGAGGATTATGGGCTTGCAGCCACGGCATTCCCAGAATAATTGGAAATAATGGGGATGAGATGACGTCCAGGCACTGTAGTTCCTGATGGTTGGGTAGTATGCTGGCGGGCAGTGGTTGGGTTTTGTGAGTAATAGGCCCGGATTTAATATTTGACCCATCTGCTAGCCGTATAGAGAGTTGTCGTTGCTTGGGTGTTAACGGGATGTTATGTTGCAGGGCAAAGGCACGATCTATGAAGCAGCTGCAAGTGCCAGAATCAATTATGGCCTGGACCCAGAGTGTTCCTTCTGGAAGCTGCAAGGAAACAGGAACAGCAATGTGAGCAGATCTGGTTACAGGTAGTGCACTAGGTTCATGAAGCAGAGAGTTAGACTTACGGGTCTTATTCGGGCACATATTTGCGTAGTGGCCAGCTTCCCCACAATAGAGGCAGAGGTTGTTCTGGCGTCGACGCTGTTTTTCTTCGGGTGGCAGTGGTGAACGGAGCATCCCCCTCACGGATTCGATGCAGTCCTATCTGCATTGGCTCCGGAGCTTCGGAGGTGGCGGCAGGTACATGGGAGGCGGACATAGGAGGGTTGCTAGGAACTTTGGGCAACATCCACATGGGCCGAATCAGACTGGTTCTTTCAGATCTCCGTTCTCATAGACGACGGTCTATCTGGATGGACAACTGGATCAGGTCCTCCAAAGAGTCTGGAAGTCCAACACGGGCCAACTCATCTTTCAGTGCCTCAGAGAGTCCGATGCGGAACTGGAACTGAGGGCGGCGTCGTTCCACTGAGTATCGGAACTCCATCGCCTAAAGTCTGTTACGTAATCTTCCACTGGCCTACGTCCTTGCTGGAGGGCATGAAGACTGGCCTCTGCGGTGGTAGCACGTTGAGGGTCGTCATACAATTTGGCCATTTCATTCAGAAAATAGTCCATAGTGTCTAATAGCGGACTGGCCTGCTCCAGTAAGCGGTGAGCCCAGGTTTGGGGTTCCCCCTGGATTAGTGAGACGATGAACCCCACCTTGGTGCTCTCCAAAGAGAAGGTATGGGGCTGTAGCAAGAAGTATAGCTGGCAGGCATTTTTAAAGGCACGGAACTTGCTGCGATCTCCCAAAAACCTCTCTGGAGTGGGGACTCGAGGCCCTGGGGGTGGCACCATTATTGCAGGTGCTGATGCTGAAGCCGCTGGGCTGGGAGGCCGAGATGCTGTAGCCGCCTGGTGAGTTGAGGGATTTGGAGACAATGACTCCACTCTTTGCTTAAGTTGCTGGTAGTCATCTTGTAGGCCCTGGACTGCCTGGGTAAGGGCCGAAATCTGTTGGCACAGAGCGTCTAAAGGTGAAGTTCCCCTTTCAGACTCCATCTGGCTGGATTGTACTGTCATGTACCTTACAGCGGAGTCTGAAATGCTGAGGGAGGACTCTCGCACGGTTCCGGTCCTGACACCCCTGGTAGTGAGGACAGGGAGTGCCGGGGCACGGAAGGGTGCAGGTTCCTGCGGCTGGAAAACTGGAACTAGGAGATTCAGGATCCTCCAGGAGAAGATGGGAAATCTGATCACCAGAACTGTTTAGTAGAAGCTGGGCAGGTAGGTGTGGGTTCAAGAATAACTGCAACGTCGGGACAGGCAAAGGTTGGCAACTGGCTGGCAGCGAGGTATCCAAAACAGGAGGCAAGTTCGTGGTCAAGGTCAGGCAGAGGTCGGCAACGGGCAGGCAGAGAGGTACAAAGTCAGGAGGCAGAGCCGTAGTAGAGTCCAAGCCAGGATCGGTATAATCAGCAGAGGTGGGTGACAGACAAGGGAAATCCAGAAGAGTAGTCGAGGAAGCCGGGTAGTCAGGAGCAAGGTAACAGGTCACACGGGAATCAAGAACTTAGGAACTAGCTGAAGACGATCCAGCACTAGTGTCAGGTAAAGACTTTGTTTATATATGGAGCTGAACGCCGGGATTGGTGGACGTGAACATGCGTGCGTGAGAACGTACACCCGCTCGTATGGTTGTGCAGGTGCGCGCACACATTCGTACGGGTGCGTGGGTGTGCACGTTCGATCCGGAACTCGCTCGCCTCTGTCAGGGACACAGCGCGTGACCGTTAGTCACTGCTGCACGGAGACGAAAACTGTGAGTTCTCTGACAGCCCCCCTCACCCTCCTGCAAGGCCCTGTTCCAAGCCACATTCATGTCTGAATAATGTGTCCGGGTTTCAGGGGGACTAATACACAGACGCATGATTCAAAACCAGGACTGTCCAGGTGAATCCCGGACAGATGGAAACCCTACATTCGGCCCATGTGTACTAGGCTTTACAGTGTGGTAAACTGCCTTTTTCAGATTAGGGTGCAGGCAGTCGGTACTGGTGAATTTAGACTGAATGTAACTTTAAAATAGACCTTTTAGCAAAAGTAGCATAAATGTCCCATTTTCTTCCTCCCTCCCCCAATACAAGAAAAGGCCACTTTTTTTCTCTTTTACTTTGATCTTCCCCTTTTGTTTGGGTCCCCAACAGATGCCAGACCCAGGGATGTCTACTAGGCAATCCCCCTCACCTTCCATGTTCCCCAATTCAAACTTAAATATTTTCATAACCAACCAGAGCTGAACATATATGTTTATACAACCAGAGCAGATGTTGGACAATCTGAGCAATTTCCCGGGGTCCCAACATTTTTAAGGGCTCCCAGAAGCTTCCCCTCTAAACTGAATCTCCCTGCCACATGTTGTTCTGCACCATTACAGCAGCAGTATCATATCTGCTTCTTTACACTCTTTTTGTATGTTGGAATTGCAAAGGTTTTGTTATGACCAGACAAGAACGTGCTATATCATATGACCTAACGAGTGCTGATTAGTATTGTATTATTCTTGGAAAGAAAGCTAAGCAACTCATTACCTTTTTCCTGTACCCATGTGATGATGATATTATTCAACAGGTCCTGCCATTGGGGTTGATGTTGGGAAATGCTATTTGGAGCTGTTAAAGGAAGTGCTGAGTCACAGCTACTTGTCTCCTTGAACTTATTTGTCTTCTGTACTTTGTAGAGGTAGAAGTGGATTAAACTGGGTTGTTGTGGATAACAAATTAACACATGACATGAAGCTAAACAGTAATAACAAACATAGTGCATCCAAAAGAAAAAAAGGGTAACATGAAAGGTTATTGGTTTCTCTGAGCATATTCACTTTTTGTCTTGCTTTGGCTGATATAGTTTAGTTTACAGGTTGATAAAAAAAAAAGATCTCCATAGGTAGGAATAATGGGATAAGCTGTGATTCTCCTCTCTGGCAATCAGTGCAATGACCTGAGTTGTTTTACCCTTATTGAGAATTTTTTAGATTCAGGTCTGGATTCAGGACAACTTATTGGTTGCTGTAGTTAGTAAATAACATCGATTCCTAGTACTGAGATACTTTAATCCCAAAGAGAGAAGTGGTTTGTCTTGTAATCACCCCAGTTAAGGTGCTCTTATATGACATAAGATGACAGTCGCCACATACAGCACTGAAATGAATAGTGGCCTCATGTCTATGTAACATCTGCATGAGCAGGCAAGTTACAAAAAGGTTGCTTTGATCATTTTTGTTTTCCCTGTGTTAAGCTGGCACGGCTCTTTGCTTCATCCCCTCCCATCTCCCTAGAAGATACTAGCCTCTGCAGCACAAAGCACACAACTCTACAGAGCGCTCTATGTCATTCTTTTAAACTGAGAATAGTGAGATCCTACCAGAATGATCAACTGCCACACAGGGCCGTCTTTTCGCATGGGCACGCTGGGCAGTTGCCCGGGGGCCCCACTTGCATGAGAGGGCTCCACCGGCCCAGTGTCCCCAAAAAGCCCCGGGTCTCGTATTTTTCATTAGCCCCGAGTGTAAACATCCAGTAATTGGTGGGCAAGCTGGGGGCGTGCGGCTGCAGTGAGAGTGGAGCTGTCAAATCTAAGCACTAATGTCAGGGATGGGCTGACAGCTCCAGGGCCGTACAACAGGGGGGCGGGGGGAGGTCTGCCCCAGGTGCCACACAGTGGGGGGGTGTCGGTGGCCAGGTGGCATTTCTATGGGGGTGCGGTCTGCACCCAGGTCGGGTGACACTGTCTGACAGAATCCAGAGGGCATCCCTGGCTCTGGCTGCTCTGTTTAGTAGTTTTTTTGGCAGCTGGAACACCCCCAGCGCCGTGGCCAAAATAGTATGGTCTGATTACTGTTTCCCCCTGTTAGCTCCACCTACCACTGCTGAGCAGCCAAGCTGAATGTGTCATCATTTAGCGCGGGGGGCGGCTGCTGTTACACACTGTGTCCACACAGTCTTCCGGAGTCTGGACCTCCCCAGCTGAAGATGAGAGCCCGAGGTGAGCTGGTGATAGGGGGTGTGTGTAGGTTGTGAGAAAAGGCTGGAGGAGTGTTTGTGTCTGCCCTGCCACCCTGACTGTCCTGGTCTGACAGAGAAGGAGGGGTAATTGCTGTGTCCACCATCACCCAGGTCTAGGAAGCTGACCTGATAAGGGGGGGTTGCAGAATCCAGACATGTGCTATATACAGGTTGCAGAATCCACACATGTGCTATGTACAGGTTGCAGAATCCACACCTGTGCTATGTACAGGTTGCAGAATCCACACACGTGCTATGTACAGGTTGCAGAATCCACACATGTGCTATGTACAAGTTGCAGAATCCACACATGTGCTATATACAGGTTGCAGAATCCACACGTGCTATATACAGGTTGCAGAATCCAGGCATGTGCTATATACAGGTTGCAGAATCTAGGCGTGTGCTATGTACACGTTGCAGAATCCAGACATGTGCTATGTACAGGTTGCAGAATCCAGACATGTGCTATGTATAGGTTGCATAATCCAGTTGTTACAGCGCGGCCGCCAAACACAGACCCAGCCAGCTCCGTGATACACAGGAGGAGATGCCCCCTGTGTGTGTGTGTTAGCAGGCGATGGTGAGTCTGTATTAATTGGCACAGTGATGCTGCATTCATGGGCACAGTGAGGGTGCAATTGTGGGCACAGTGAGACTGCATTTATGGGCACAGTGAGGCTGTAATGGTGGGCACAGTGAGGCTGTATTCATGGGCACAGTAAGGCTGCAATGGTGGGCACAGTGAGGCTGCATTCACGGGCACAGTGAGGCTGCATTCACGGGCACATTGAGGCTGCAATGGTGGGTACAGTGAGGCTGCAATGGTGGGTACAGTGAGGCTGCAATGGTGGGCACAGTGAGGCTGCATTCACGGGCACAGTGAGGCTGCAATGGTGGGCACAGTGAGGCTGCATTTACGGGCTCAGTGAGGCTGCAATGGTGGGCACAGTGAGGCTGCATTTATGGACACAGTGAGGCTGCATTTGATAGGCACAGTGAGGCTGTGTTCACAGGCACAGTGAGGCTGCGTTCACGGGCACAGTAAAGCTACATTTGATGGGCAATTATGAGTGATTGTGTAGACAGGGCCCCAGTGCACTGTATTGCCCGGGGGCCTATAATGCTCTTAAGATGGCACTGCTGCCACATAAGATCTACTGGCTGCCTGAGTGTTCCAATGCTTATGCTATTTGTCATGAATCTGCAGTAATGTTTCATGCCCTGACTGTCTGCTTGCCTCTCTGGTCTGTGTATCAGTTTGAGCAGACTGTGCTGTCACACCTGTGTGTTTAAGTAATCTTCGCTCAGCATGGCTCCACCCCAGCCTCTAACAGGAAATGCTATTTTACCCCATGCACTGCAAGCCAGCCTTGCCCGAGCAACAGTTGTGTGAAGGCTTCCCTGAGTGATTCTTGCCATGTGCTCTATGTTTGATTCCCGTGTAACGACTTTGGCTTGTTCTTCTGACCATCCCTGTCTGCTTGTTGCACCGATCTTTGGCTTGTCCTCCTGACTATTCCTTGTTGCCCTGGACTGCTGCTTCCTCTCCATCTACCAGAGCCAGCCGTGGGCGTGGGCTCGGAGACCCTGGGGGTCGCGACCTGGAGTCAACTGCAGCCAAGTCCATCCTCACCATCAGAGGCCCTGGTGAAAACCTGCTGGCTCTTATGCCCCGTACACACGGTCGGACTTTGTTTGGACATTCCGACAACAAAATCCTAGGATTTTTTCCGACGGATGTTGGCTCAAACTTATCTTGCATACACACGGTCACACAAAGTTGTCGGAAAATCCGATCGTTCTGAACGCGGTGACGTAAAACACGTACGTCGGGACTATAAACGGGGCAGTGGCCAATAGCTTTCATCTCTTTATTTATTCTGAGCATGCATGGCACTTTGTCCGTCGGATTTGTGTACACACGATCGGAATTTCCGACAACGGATTTTGTTGTCGGAAAATTTTATAGCCTGCTCTCAAACTTTGTGTGTCGGAAAATCCGATGGAAAATGTGTGATGGAGCCCACACACGGTCGGAATTTCCGACAACGAGGTCCTATCACACATTTTCCGTTGGAAAATCCGACCGTGTGTATGGGGCATAAGACTCCACGCCCTGGGGAATATTATGCTCTAGCTCCCTGTCCAGGACCATGGCTGTGACCCTGTGTAGCTGCTTCTCAGAACCATCAACCCTCAGCAGTCAACCATTGGGACCACAACCTCCACGGTGCACTCCTAGTCATTTGCTCCCGCAGGTGACCTGACACTAATGTTTCACAGTAAACCTTTGTCACAAGAAAAACTAAGGCCGCCAGTGCTGGCTTCATTCTGAAAATGCTAGTTTCCTGACTATCTGCCTTCAAAGCGGTTGTATACCCCAATGGGTGATTTTTACCTATAGGTATGCCTATAATAAGTCTTACCTGTAGGTAAAAATAATATCTTATAAACGTGCACCATTTAGAAGATATTCACCCTGAATTCAGCCGCTGACGTCAGTGGCACATGCGCTCTGAAGGTCCGGCATATCGTGCCGGAACTTCAGAGCTTCTTGCCAGAACCAAGGGGTTTCTGTGCGCATGTGTGGGAGTGACGCAATCGCCGCTCCAGCCACTCACAGCGCCGGAGTCCATAAACCTATAAGAAATGCTGGGAGAACATGTCAGCCCCCTCAGCGGTGACTGTGCGCCGCTGCGGGGGCTTCGTTCTAAGGTAAGTATTTAATAATGCGCTAGTATGCAATGATTTAGCGGTTTACTACCGCTTTAATACACCCTGAGTCACTGCCTCAGAACAAGTAAGCAGATAAGAAAAGTCAGTCTAAAGTCAGAAGTCTTCATCTTCATAAGTCTAGGTTAGTGTCTCAAAGCACTGAAGTGAAAGGGTTAACAAGATGGCCATTTTACACCTGTAGAATGAGAAGCTGGCATTTCTTGCTTCCATGCTTCTATAAGAAAAGGTTTCCTTTAATGTGGCCACTGTGCCCATCAAACGCAGCTACTGTGCCCATCAAACGCAGCCACTGTGCCCATCAAACGCAGCCACTGTAACCATAAATTGCCACCACTGTGCCACCAAACACAGGTACCGTACCCATCAATTGCTGCCAGTGTGCCCATCAATTGCTGCTACTGTGCCTTGCTGCCAGTGTGCCCATCAATTGCTGCCAGTGTGCCCATCAACTGCTGCTACTGTGCCCCATCAATTGCCGCTACTGTGCCCCATCAAATGCTGCCAGTGTGCATTGCCCGGGAGTCTGGACTTGCCTGTCTCGCAGCGGGTCACAGTGGCGTCTTCCACGTCCACGCTCCTCGATATCTCCGGTCTTCTCTATCAGGCGTCCAATCACAGCGCCTGTTTTTTTCAGCCAATCAGGTGATTTTGTAATCGTTATTACGAAAGACCCCTACAAGGCCATACTAGAAAATGTACTACCCCTACTACGATATGTAAAAAATAAATTACAAGTGCAGTCAAAACTGCTCCTCTATGTAGCAGGCAGAATAAACTTAATAAAATACATTTTTCTGCCTAAGTGCCTGTACATACCAACCCATATGTTAATAATGGTCTCAAAATCCAAAATTGAAACTGCCCACTAAGTGTAGATTCATACTAATGCGTTTTTCAATGCATTTTGAATTTAGCAGAAATGCAGGGAATTTTTTTTAACATGGGTTCCTATGGAACACGTTCACATTAATGCATTTTTGTGCCTCTGCATTTTTGGAAAGGGTCTGGGACTTTTTTCCTGCAAAATGCAACATTTTGCATGTAATAGACTTCAATGTACTGAAAGTACTGCGTTTTTACAGCGATTTTGATGCGATTTGCGTTTTTGAATTTGTGGGGGGTTTTTTTGCTGCACATTCACTGTAAATAACTGGTTGCATACATTCACTGTAAATAACTGGTTGCTAAGAAGGGGGCCGGGAAGCCACCGCCATGTCCTCAACAACCAATGAATCATCAGCTTCCCGCTGACAGACAGCTGAATGTAAAAGTAGCAATTTCACGGGGCATGATGGGTCTGTGACGTCATCCAATGGCCACGCCCCATAGTTATCTAAGAAATGCTTGACATCGGCGCGGACAGATCAGCGGGACACAGCCGCGGAGGGGGGTTGGCGGCGGGAGCAAGGGAAAAAGAACTCCGGACAAAGAAGACAGGGGAAAGAAGAAGACCAGAATAAGAAGCGGGAGAAGAAGAAGACCGGAGGAAGAAGGAAAAGCCTGAAGGAAGAAGCGGGAGAAGGAGAAGACCGGAGGAAGAGAAAGACCGCAGGAAGAAGCAGGAGAAGCCCAGAGGAGGAAGAAGCGGGGAAGAAGAAGACATTTTTAAAAAAAAGGAGTTGTCAAAAACTGTCTATTGTCTTTTGTCACACTACACTACTTTTTTTTGGTGAATGGGTAGGGGTGCAATGTACCCAATACCCATTGACATAGGGGGGAGGCCGGGATCTGGGGGCCCCTAAAGGGGGCTTCCAGATTCCGATAAGCCCCCCATCCGCAGACCCCGACAACCAATGACCAGGGTTGTCAGGAAGACAACATGGAGGCAGGGTGCTTTGGGGTGGGGGAGGGCGCAGAGCACCCCCTGCCCCAAAGCACCCACCCCCATGTTGAGGGCATGCGGACTGGTATGGTTCGGGAGGGGGGGGGCTCGTTCTTCCCCTCCCTTTCCTTTACCTGTTGATTCTGCCAGTCTTTTCTCTCTGTGGGATGTTCTCTTACAGGGTGACCCCAGCTTCCAATGCTGCAGTACGGGTGTCTCCCTCCTATGTGATCTACAGGCAGCTGTGCTCTTATCTATTCTGCAGCAGCCATTTCCCCTGGTGGTGTATTTACAACTGCTCTGACCATTTAGCAGCTGAGACGGGGATTTCCTATTACTGTAATTTGACCTCGCAGGAAAATTTGACCCGTAACAGGAAGTTGAAAGGTATTGAATCTACTGGTAGGATCCACTGGTAATGTTACAGAGGGAACAATGCTGTGTTCATGCTATTGACAGACAGCATCATCTATGTTATTTTTTTTTGCCCATAGTTCCATTTGCCATTTGGCAAAATATTAAACTTTGCCGCAATCACTCCTCTCACCCCTACCCATCGCATGGAAGCAAATATTTTCTAGTCTAAATCAGATTAATGAGAATTACACCCACTAATTAACCAGATATTAGTGACATGAATAAAACAGGATTTAATGCATACAGGATTAAGTATTACAGATGACCGGCAACTTTTGAGTCCTGTTCTTTACAATTACTGGCCAGTGGAGGAGACCTGATAAAAGCAAACAGGAGTAACTGTCTGTTACTTTCTAACCAATTTCTGAGAAACACACTAACTATGGTTAGTAATCTTCCGTCTTTTTCTTCACTCACAAAACCTAAAGTGCCTTGCAGGCTCGCAAACCTCTCAGCTTTGACTCTCCCTTCCAGCTGTAGCAAACAGGCAGGACTTATAAAAATAAACATTGTTGTGTTAATGCTATTGATAGAGTGAATTTTTTATTGTCATTTTTTATTTTGACCATAATTCCACTGCGGGCCGGTTTGCAGCACCACGCCATTGATCTTAATGGGTAAGTTTGACAGGGGGTGCCGCCAGACAACCTCTGCAGCCAAGGTTAAAAATGGCTCCACCGTGAAACAAAGCATCAATGCCATGGCATGTGAACAGCCCTGTTAGGCTGTAATAGTAAGATTCAGGTGGGTGGCCGGGGGGCAGTAAAAACACTTTTATTTATTGAAGTCTTGTGGCCTCTGAACAGTCCTCTCCACAGAACCCTTTCATCTATGTAGAATGTTATGCTACAACTAGTAATATATATAATATAGCTCAGATGGAATGCTATTCTACCAATCTTTACTATCTCTTACTCCGTTGCCACTTCCTTCTCTGGAAAACCTTATCTACTGTGGACTACAAGTGTTAATTCCCAGCTTCTACTTACCAGATAGGTCAAGTCTCATCACAACCATCATATATGACCACTATACTTTGCTGTTACCTCAGGAGTTCCTATACTTTCTAGGTTAATTGCTCGTACTATTATATAGGCAATTCCTTGGGCTCCTGGTTGACTGACAAGATTATTGGACTAAAAGTCCAAGGTTTATCCATTCATGAGAGTTTGAAGTGTCACCTGAGTTGGATGGGAAGTGGGGATGTGGTGTCTGTTACTGTGCAAAAAGAATGCGGGGCCAGATAAGCCGGATCCCGCCTAGCTAACCAGAATTTAAAGGCTCAGTATGGGAGACAACAATTAGGTACAAATATAGATTTTATTGTAAAAGATTTATAAAAACAAAGGCATACAAGCCTAAAATAGATCCATCAATAATTGTATATACAATCTCTACTAAGGTACCGGAAGACCATATTTGTAGGTATCAAAGCATAGCATCACAAGTGAAACTGTGTGCTTCTGGTAACCCAATCTGCCAGGTCAACGTTTCGCCAATAACACCGCTTCTTCAGGACACGATAGGGAAAGATAGAGCAACACCAAATATGTTTGTACAGAAAGATAAAATATATGAAAGACTACATATAATGTACTGCATTAACCACAATGAACATATTAAAAAATGCTTACGATATTGCAGTGGATCGTATGGGTACAGCAGAGTACTGACTGGGAGCGGGCACAGGGGCACCAAGGCCCGAAAAGAGGTGGCAGGGATCGTCATGGACAGAGATATTAAAGCGAGGCCTGAAAATCAATATGTCCCTTAGTGTACATCTCACTTAGGTATCCTAATATACATATATAGCCACAGGGCTGTACATAAGCGGGGTAGTGTGCAAATAAACAATTTACTATATAGTCACATTTTCAAGTATAACACCTGCACTTGGTCACCAATAGTGGTCCCATAGGGCCATTTGTGAAGCGATATATCATAGAAGGTCAACTGGGGCTCCTGATCCAGCCAAGAAATAAACATATCTATGGCCATAAAAAGGATATATATGGCTAGTAGAGGGTACTCAAAATGTTACACATGGAAGGGAACATAAGCACATTGCATATATCCTTTAACAGGCAATAGAACTGTGTCAGTACCTACTATAGATGTAATATCCCACAAAGCTGTTCAAAATAGGTAGCCACACAAAGTTTCCGCCAGGGTATGCTAATAGTAAAAGAAGTGCAGCAACTTAAACTTAGCTAGCATCATGAGCAGAGTGCATGTATTTCTTCCATCACAAGTGTCCAAAATTGAGCATATCCGACGCTCACCCTGTATCAAGAGCCACTGTAATCTCCCGCCCGCCAGACTGCCATTGCACCCACTGCCTGCACGCCCTAATATACCCTAATATATATAAACTGTACTATTTTAAAATATATACACAAAGCAATGGTGCCAGAACTGTCACATTACAAAATGTTAGAGAAATTTAAAGGTACATACAGACCAACACAGTAAATACATGTCTGTTATAGAAATACATACCACCATCTATAAAAATGGTTTGAAGCTTATACTATCATTCATGCCTGGTGGGGTAGTTGCTCTGAGGTTGCAGATCCATCTTCATTCACGTTGCAGAATGATCTTATCCCAATCTCCCCCTCTAGGGTTGGGTACGATATGCTCCAAAGCTGCAAATTTAATTACTGTGGGGTCATTTTTATGATTAAGGCTGATGTGTCTACCTGTAGGAGTAGATAATTTGTTGTATCTGCCATAATACACATGGTCTTTAATTCTCCGCCAGAATTGGCGTTTAGTTTTTCCGACATAGAACATGCCGCAGAACACAGAACATGATGCATACAATTCCCACAGCCTGGCAGTTTACATGGTGACGAATCCGATGCAAACTGCCATCTGGTAGATAAAAGGCCTGGTTGTCATAAATCCACTCACAGTAATTACAATCTCTTATTGGCCCTGCATTCTTTTTGCATTGCACATTGTGGATGTGGCTCTAGCCAAAAATTTTTTTTTGTGTTTGTTACTTTATTTTCTGTCAATACTCTTCAATGTGTTTTGCTAGTTCTTGCCTATTTGGCCTCTATTTAAACACTTACGCAGTGGAACTATGGTCCACGACTTTGTTTAATTTACTTATATATATATGTTTATGTTTGTATCATTCTTTTGTGTGGTGCTCAATAAAATATATAAAAAATAAAAAAACACAGCTCAGCAACCTGTTTTTACCACCCCCTGCCACCTGTATGAAGCCCTAAATGCAGAGTTGATGTACAGTATATATATATATATATATATATATATATATATTAAAGCAAATTGCACAGTAAAACACAGGGTCTAGTTCTGCACTTGGTTTATATAATGTGTGTGCTATTGTGCATTCTGAAATGAGGGCCCCACCTTTTTTTTTTTTGGCAACTAGCTGGAAGACCACAGATGCGAGACTGGAGGTGAGATCTCTCAGTGTGGAAAAAAAGCAATATTTATTATCCACTTCCTATAACAGGCGAAGCAACAGCAAAAGTGGCAGTTACAGTTTCAGGAAGTCCCCGTCCCACCTGTTAATGCCATTCCAACACCTTCCATTGGCCCTTTAAAGGGTTCTTAATGACAGGAGGTGGAGTTCCTGAACATGGGCCCACTGTGATTGGTTGTTACAGTGGTCACATGATCCTCTGCAACCGGTTCCTGATCATTAATAGTTACTGGGAGTTGTCAATGACAGCTTGGTCAGTGTGCTGGGAGCACACAGTAAACATGCTCTTAGCACACAACAGCAGTGCCCCATGGACAAGTATTCGTGATACATGGGCGTACTGCTTCATATGAGCATTGGGCTGTCAGCAGGTGGTTAATCAACCAGCATTGAGTGTAGACTAAAGCTGATTAGATGAAAGCACAGCTACATGAAGTTCACACAGGAGAGTGACTATGCTCCTGTTACATTGGTAGCTGGTGGTCATCCTATTAAAAATGGTCTCAGTGAGAACAGAATTTGGCAGGACCAATAGGTATTTATTAAATATTTATTCACACTGATAAAACACAGCTTTACTATTTAAGTTTACAAACACTTGAAAGTGAACTGCAGACAGTTTAGTTAGTACTATGTAAAACTTTTCATTACAATAGATAGCATTAATTGTGATATAGTTGTACAGTTCAGAAGAGTTTAATTTATTGTGACCCCAAATAAACAGCAGAAAGGAATAAAAAAAATAAGATTTGCAGTTTTTCTTGGAATACAGAAATACTTAGAAAAGATAGCACAGTATATTCCTTCAAAGAATGAAGAGATAACAAGCCTTTCCCTTGACTAGATACAAGTGAGCATGACAGCTGTCCCTGATATGCTAACACAAAAATATACACTTCTAAAGCCGCGTACACACGATCGGACTTTACGGCAGACTTTGCCCGGCGGACAGGATTTCGTCGGACAATTCGATCGTGTGTGGGCTCCAGCGGACTTTGTTTTCTCAAAAGTTGGACGGACTTAGATTTGAAACATGTTTTAAATCTATCCGTCCAACTCGAGTCCGGTCGAAAAGTCCACTCATCTGTATGCTAGTTCGACGGACAAAAAGCCACGCTAGGGCAGCTATTGGCTACTGGCTATGAACTTCCTTGTTTTAGTCCGGTCGTACGTCATAACGTACGAATTTGACGGACTTTGGTGGATTGTGTGTAGGCAAGTCCGTTCATTTGGAAAGTCCGTCATAAAGTCCGTCGAAAAGTCCGCCAGGCAAAGTCTGCTGTAAAGTCCGCTCGTGTGTACGCGGCATTAGACATCATTTAGCATTGAGAATAAAGATTATATTCATGTAGGCTTAAAGGGTTAGTTCACATTTTCAGAAGAATGGATAGGTGAACTAACATCCTACAGGCTTACACCATTTACCCCCCCTCCCCGGTCCCACTATACTTACCTCAGTGGGTGATAAGTTTTCAGTATCCACACAGCCAGTGCAGCGGTATGGGAATGTGAAATCCTTGCCCTTCTTCCCCTACTTTTAGCAAGGCTTCCAGGATAGATTAGCGCAATACTCTGCGCTGGCGCTGACCCATCAAAATTGCTCTGATCCATCCTGAAACCCTGCTTGGAGAAGAACAGGGATTTAGAATTACTCGAAAACTGCAGCGGTTTTGTGGGTACTGACAGCTCATCTCCCACGGAGGTAAGTACAACAGGGACCAGTGAGTAGGGAAGGTGTAGGATGTTAATTCACTTTTCCATGCTTTCAGAAAAAAACGAACTTACACTTTAAAATTGGAGGTAAACTTTGTAATACTCTAGGATTGTGGTATCCCAGCACACTTTCAACCTTTTCTGGAAGTTTTTATATTTTTGGTCAAAGGGTAGATACATTATCATGCCTGTCCTGGCTGAACTGAGCAAAAAATGTAATCAATCTATCAAATCTTTGTCAAAATAGGCCACATTCTGCATACAGGTTCCAAGGCTGTCACATAGGCTCAATTCACAATGCTTCAACACAGTCTAGAACCCTCTGGGGGAATAAGGGGAATTAACAAAGACTCTCATGTGCCCAATTTCTATATGCGTACTTAATTAGCGTTCCCTGGGACAAATAATAAAGTGACACATTTGTAAATTTGTTCCATGGAGTTGGTGTGCCAGATTTGAGGTAATCTTCCACTAGGATCATCCTAAATTTTCTCCTTCTCCCCTGCCTGTATTGCTGCACCTCGCTAGCTGTCCACCCTAATCCCCCTCTCCTCTTCTTGTTGCAGTGCTGATTGCCTCTTTCTGTCCCTCCTCACTATAGTTTTTACACTACTATAATAATGGTGGATATTTTAGAACTTTTTACATTAGAACATTGGCGCAAGTGCATTATTATTTTGGCAAACAACACCAGACATTATAGAAATTTTCACATAGTGCTTTTAATGTCATTTTGCCTGGTTGGTAGAACACCAAACAGAAATGGTCTTATAACATGGTTAATTTGGTACACATAAAATGTAAAAATATTACACCATAAGACTGATACATTTTACTTTGTTAATTCCTTTCTCTATGATAAGTCATGTGACAGTAATGAGAAAATCTCAATGAAGCTGGAGATAACTCTAAACGTTCTGGATATATGGATCCTTATACTGGTGTGTTAATATTGGGCCTAGATTTCCGAAACTCTTCAGACACCCTCTGACACCAGAATGAAAACTGTATATTGATCAATGTTCCAGTCCAGCTGTATTTACGAAATGCACAGTAACATACTGCTTTAGAATATTCTACAAGAGTGTTGTTTTTTTTTATTCCCCAAATGAATGGGCTGTCTTAATGCAATGGACATTACCTTATGAAATACTACATATTACCACGAGTAGTAATGCAAAGCAAAAGATTGGTATAGTGGGAAGGCACCCTGGATAATTTATTAAATCAAAACTAAACTGAGGACAACAGGAACCATCAGAAACTCCAATACTAAAAAATTCCAGATAGACTTCAGATAAACATTATTATGTATTGTCACAGTATATACTGAAATTACCATTAATTCCAACTATGTATTCATTAAGATCATTCATATATTTTTCATAATTTCTGATTGGCTGTGAGTTGGCGCCAGTTTCCACCGTGCTTCATCTTGGATAGGACAGCAACCAACTGCTGGTAGTGTGTTAGCCTTCGTCATATTGTGCCCAACTCCTTTCCAAAGGCCTTCCCATGACATCCCTGGCCATCAGCCTTTATATTCAAAAGAAAGGAATGTGCACGCAAAGTTGTAGTTCCCACATTTTACTGTAGTACTTGAAAGAAGACATTGAAACACCACATCACGTGAACATAGTATGTGGTGTCACTCGGCATACTTCACCAATCACATATAGTTGATGGTCCGCAGCAGTCACATTTGAAAGCCATACATTGCACATTGCTACTAAGCCATCTTCCCTGATATTGCTCTCCTCTCCTTAGGAGCACCATATTGTTGGAACCCAGCTCACTGCCATCACTCAGGCTTGATGCATCCAGCTCACGACTCCTTTAATGTAATTCCAGAGATAGGACTGCTGCAGCTGCTCCTCTAGTTGGGTACACTTGACTCAGGTGTCACTAGAAGATCCAGGGGCATTAATATGCCCCCAGAAAACACTGGCCCTTCCTAAAAAGCCTTTTACATTCTCATTTCTAGTCCAGTTAGACCATGTTTAGTGAGACAGGATGACTACAGCTGGCTCTTCTGGGTATTGAACTATCTCACCCAGAGACATCTTTCCCATGACGGGTCTTAGATGTGCTACATCTGCATAGTTGTGGGTGTTTGCCTCACATGCCCCGACTGCATTAGGCTCTTACTATCCAGGCATATATATGGGCACTAACTCCACCCATTACATCACTACAGGAAGGCTTTGTCTAAAAGGGACCTAAAACCCAATTATTCCCTGTTACCACACATTATTTTGGGACAGAGCCACCTACTGTAAGACTGGCTAACTACATCTGCTTACACTCCCCTCCTTTACCTATGGTATGTCCTTGTGCCATGAGGAGAACCAACTCTCAGGAAGATGGCTTGCATAAACCTTAAGAGCAATATAGTAGTAAAGTACAACATAAAACAACACTAACCATAACTCAAGATATAATAGTCCATGCTGGCACAGGTTAGGTGCTGGCTCACAAGCTGTGGCAGCGTGGGCCCCCTCTTCCAATTACCCCTCTCCCAACGCAGCACCCTTAGGGGCATTCCACAAAGCCCCTGGCCAGTCCTTAGGCTCCTCCTCTTTGACTGGGGACTCTGTCACTGCCTCCGCATTCAGTGGTTCCACATGCCATGGCATGGGACCAATTCTGGCTTCCCCCCTGGCAATGAGGAATCCTTGTCTGTAGGAGGTTGCATGGCATTCTCCATAGGCATTAGCTGTGCAGTAAACTCATCTCTTGGTGAATTCTCCTGTATGGGCTTTCGACAGAGCTCAGCCCTGCTGGTATTAAGGGAATACTCAACCCTGCTGTCCTTGGAGGAGCCTTGGTGGGGAACATCATCCTCCTGCACCATCAGGTCTGCAGAGCCTGTATGACGATCCACCGCTGGCTTCAATTTAGAGCTGTCTTTCTCAGCAACTAGACAGGATGCTTCATCTGCCATGGCATTCACCTCTCACAAGATGCCTCCCCGACTGGCAGGATCTCAAAAAAATAATGCCCAACATTCTCACAGTGAGCCCAAGATGTTTAAACCGCTGTTAAGTGCACCACAGTCTGATCATACTGGAACCAGGGGTTCAACTGTCCCAGTGCAGCACAACGCCATACCTTGTGGGAGCATAACTTGCAGGCCAGTGTCCAGAGTAATATCCTTGATGACAGGAGCAGTGAAGCGGGGATGAGCCATCCATCCTGCGGCATATGGATAAGGCTGCATGGTGGAGAAATTGTAGTGCTAATGTCGTTCACACTCCACTGTGAGCAACGTGTTGTTCTCCATTCACGCTGCCCGATCTCCTTCCTGTAACTTCAGACTAATGTCAGGTCTCTGCACTTGGCACAGCGGTGTGTCCTATCCCGCTGACTACACCAGAATTGTATTTATCCTTGGTATTGGACTATTTCACCCCGGGACATCAACCCCATGCCGGGCCTTAGCTGTGCTGAGTACATCTGAATAGGTGTGTGGTGTTTGCCACCCATGCCCAAATTGCACCAGGCTCCTCCCATGCTAGCATATATATGGGCACTAACTCCATCCATTACAGTGTCTTGAAAAAGTATTTATACCACTTGAAATTTTACACATTTTGTTATGTTACAACCAAAAATGTAAATGTATTTTATTGGGATTTTATCGATAGACCAACACAAAGTGGCACATAATTGTGATTGTAAAGTGGAAGGAAAATGATAAATGATTTTCAAAACACATAAATATCTGAACAGTGTGGCATGAATTCGTATTCAGCCCCCCTGAGTCAATACTTAGAGGAACCAACTTTCACTGCAATTACAGCTGCAAGTCTTTTTGGGTATGTCTCTACCAGCTTTGTACATCTATAGAGTGAAATGTTTGCCCATTCTTCTTTGCAAAATAGCTCAGGCTCTGTCAGATTGGATGGAGAGCATCTGTGAAGAGCAATTTCCAAGTCTTGCCACAGATTCCCAAATGGATTTACGGTAGGTCTGGACTTTGACCGGGCCATTCTAACACATGAATATGCTTTTGATCCAAACCATTCCATTGTAGCTCTGGCAGTATGCTTAGGGTCGTTATCCTGCTGGAAGGAAAAACCACCGCAACAGTCTCAAGCCTTTTGCAGACTCTAATGCCCCGTACACACGGTCGGATTTTCCTACAGAAAATGTGTGATAGGACCTTGTTGTCAGAAATTCCGACCGTGTGTAGGCTCCATCACACATTTTCCATCGGGATTTCCGACACACAAAGTTTGAGAGCAGGCTATAAAATTTTCCGACAACAAAATCCGTTGTCGGAATTTCTGATCGTGTGTACACAAATCCGACGGACAAAGTGCCACGCATGCTCAGAATAAATAAAGAGATGAAAGCTATTGGCTACTGCCCCGTTTATAGTCCCGACGTACGTGTTTTACGTCACCGCGTTCAGTACGATCGGATTTTCCGACAACTTTGTGTGACCGTGTGTATGCAAGACAAGTTTGAGCCAACATCCGTCGGAAAAAATCCTAGGATTTTGTTGTCGGAATGTCCGAACAAAGTCCGACCGTGTGTAGGGGGCATAACAGGTTTTCTTCTAAGATTGCCCTGTATTTGGCTTGATCCATCTTCCCATCAACTCTGACTAGCTTCCCTGTCCCTGCTGAAGTAAAGCTTTCCCACAACATGATGCTGCCACCACCATGTTTCACGGTGGGGATGGTGTGTTCAGGGTGATGTGCAGTGTTAGTTTGACGCCACACATAGTGTTTTGCTTTTAGGCCAAAAAGTTCAATTTTGGTCTCATCTGACCAGAGCACCTTCTTCCACATGTTTGCTGTGTCTCCCACATGGCTTCTCACAAACTGCTAACGGGACTTCTTATGGCTTTCTTTCAACAATGTCTTTCTTCTTGCCACTCTTCAATAAAGACCAGATTTGTGGGGTGCATGACTAATAGTTGTCCTATGAAAGAAATTCTATCAGAAGAACCTTACTGTCCAAGTGTTATACAGATGCCAAACCCCAGTAAATGTAGACAAAAAGAAAGTGGTTTGGGGGGGACTTTAGAGGCACCAGAAGACACTTTGAATTATAGTAAATGTAAAAAAGAATTTTATTGGTACAAACATATTAAAATTAATGTAAAGATAAAACATAATTACATACAAGAGAATTTCATATCTACAGCAAAAATTGTAATTTATATGCCCTTCTCTGGTTCGACATATCGTCAAAACAGTACCCCTACGCGTTTTGACTAAAATAAGTCTTCTTCAGGGAGTTCTTTGTTGAGGAGTACAATGAAAAGACACTACAAGGCAAAGGTCAATTAGTGACTTACTCTACAAAATTATATATGAAAGCATGTAAATCCAACACCAAACATATTGGTATCCACTTATGATCTTTCTACACATACATTGTAAGATATATCCATATGTTTGGTGTTAGATTTACATGCTTTCATATATAACTTTGTAGAGTAAGTCACTAATTGACCTTTGTCTTGTAGTGTCTTTTCACTGTACTCCTCAACAAAGAATCCCTTGAAGAAGACTTCTTTTAGTTGAAATACGTAGGGGTACTGTTGTGACGATATGTCGAATCAGAGAAAGACATATACGTTACCATTTTTGCTGTAAATAGGAAATTCTTCTGTATGTAATTATGTTTTATCTTTACATTCATTTTAATATAATATAATACACTGTTCTGCATTTTTTCTGCACTGTTTGCACACCAGATGTGAAGCATTTTTTCAGTTTTTTATGGACTTTACGTTGTGTTTTTTTCACTTATGATAGGTCTATGTTTGTGAGCTCTTTATTTATGTATTTTTATTAATTTTAATATGTTTGTACCAAAAAAATATTTTTTTACAATTACTATAATTAAAAGTGTTTTCTGGTGCATCTAAAGTCTCCCCAATCCACTTAGTTTTTGTCAATAGTTGTCCTGTGGACAGATTCTTCCACCTAAGCTGTGGATCTCTGCCACTCCTCCAGAGTTACCATGGGCGTCTTGGCTGCTTCTCTGATTAATGCTCTCCTTGCCCAGCCTGGCAGTTTATGTGGACAGCCATGTCTTAGTAGGTTTGCAGTTGTGCCATACTCTTTCCATTTTTGGATGATGGGTTGAACAGTGCTCCGTGAAATGTTCAAAGCTTGGGATATTTTTTATAGCCTTTACTGCTTTAAACTTCTCCACTAAGATTCTCTAACAAACCTCACAGGGCTTCACAAAACAGCTGTATTTATACTGAGATTAAATTACACACAGATGGACTCTATTTACTAATTAGGTGACTTCTGAAGGCAATTGGTTCCACTAGATTTTAGTTAGGGGGTATCGGAGTAAAGGAGGCTGAATACAAATGCAGGCCACACTTTTCAAATATTTATTTGTAAAAAAATATTGAAAACCAATTCATCATTTTCCTTCCACCTCACAATTATGTGCCACTTTGTGTTGGTCTATCAGATACAATCCCAATAAAATCCATTTACGTTTTTGGTTGTAACATGCCATTTAAAATGTGGAAAGTTTCAAGGGGTATGAATACTTTTTCAAGACACTGTACATAACTACAGGAAGGCTTTGTCTAAAGGGGACCTAACACCCAATCACATTATTTTGGGACAGAGCCACCTCGTGGCAAACTGACTAACAACACCTGCCTACATGCTTCTTTGATGTCAGCCATCAATAAAATTGTGCACTGTAACTGTTCATCTATGAGTGGGTGGGTCAGAGCTATTTACATGTTACTGCTTTGCACAGTGCCATAAATGTTACTGTGTGAACTTGTTTAAAGGAGGAGAGAACAAAGCATCGTCTATTCACAGGCTGGAGAAGGTCCTTGATCAAGCTATTCTGTAGTGTTGCACCAATACCACTTTTTTTATGACTGAGTATGAGTACTGATACTTTTTTTCAAGTACTCGCTGATACCGATTACTGATACTTTTTTTTAATGTCATGTGACAGTGGCACTAATATGCAGCATTGATGAGGCATGGACTGTGTCAGTCGTTTTTTATTATATCTCTTGTTACAATTTTATTTATTTATTTATTTTTTTCATTTTATTATTTCTTGCAAAATAACATTGACATTGTTTTTTTTTAGCATTTTTTCAATTTTACATTAAAATATTTATTTATTACAATGTTTCCTTTTTTATATATTTTTTATTCAACCTTGTGAGATGTCACCAAAGCCCCTGGCGACCGGCTAAACTTACCCCTGACATCTTCCCTTTGAGACATGGAAAGGGACTGAGGACACAGATTCCCCAGTCCCTTTCTCAGCAGCCTCAGCTGATGAATGGACAGGAGACAGCAGCTCCTCTCTCCACTGATAAACTGAAGCATCGTAAACACAGTTTACGATGCTCAGTTATGAATGGACAGAGTCAGTGATCACTGACTCTGTGCATTCAGAAAAGGAAGGACCCGGTAAATTACATATTTACCGGTTCCTTCCTCCGCTTTCCATCCTGAAAGATCTGGGACGGGGGGGGGGGGTGAAGGTGGATGGGGGGGAACAGAGGCGCACACTGAGGGGGACCGGAGGAGGACAGAGGGGGGAGACCAGAGAAGGATGGGGGGGACTGGAGGAGGATGGGGGGACCGGAGGAGGACAACAGACAGAAGGAAAAACGTACCTTTCCTCTGCTTCCAGAGTGCCTAGGCAAAGATAAGGTGGCCATCCTTCCAGAGAATTCCCGCAGAATGCTGGGTAGTCCAAATCTTGTGAGAAGGTGATCGTGCACTTTGCAGAATAGTGCAGCATTTTAGCAAGATAGGAAGAACTCGCTAAATAAGCGAACCTTCGTTTTTTTCATGGGAACATTGGAAGATAAAATCTCTCTTTATGCAGACGACACTTTATTGTATCTAGGGGACACAATGGCAAACAATATGTCCCTTGCAGAACAGTTTGGTAGACTCTCAGGGTTTGCTATCAGTTGGACTAAGTTTGTGTTGACGCCTTTGGCTGAGATTATTCATCCACTTCCCAACTTTGCCCAACAAATTTAAGTGGTTCAAGCCTTCAAATATTTGGGAGTTGTGATAACACCTAACCCTAAGACCTACCTGGATTTGAACCACCAGCCTATTCTGCTCTCACTTAGGTCAAGATGGTATGGGCCCCACAAATACTTATGCACTCCATAATTCTCCCTTGTGGATACCCCGTAAATGGTTCACCTGTATGGATACCCAATTTAGGAAGCTTATTTGGAAAAAGCAATCTGCTAGAATAAAACTCACTATGCTGGAGTATGGTTAGGATCAGAGAGGCTTGGCAGTCTCAAACTCTAGGACTTATATCATAGCTGCCAAACTCCAACATCTTACTGGGTGGGATTTGGAGCATAGAATGGACTATATAGTAGGTAGATTTTTTTCTTTCCCCTGATATAGAATTAGCAGTAATCTTTTTATTCTCTTCACTAAAGCTATCACAACTATTTCTATTGCATCAAGCATATAGGACTCTGGCTCAATTGTTTAGGTGGGGGAGAAGAGACTTTCCCCTGTGTCCCAAATGTAACAGAGACGAGTGGGATTTAATACATATCTTCTAGAGAGGTCTGAAGTTAACCACATATTGGAATGATGTTATCAATAAACAATATCAGGGATATTTACTAATATCATACCTCAAATCCCTGTAGTATACCTCCTAGGAGTTATAAACCAGGAACTTTTTACACCCACTAGCTTTATTGCAGTGTTGCAACTCCTCTTCATTGCCCATAAACTGAAAGCATGTTTTTGACTATCACTTCATGCCCCTACGAGGAAAAAGTGGATTGAACAGGTGAACTGTACTTTAATACATGAAAAACTAACCTATCAACAGTGTAACTCAAATGAAAATTTATGTCTCCAAAGAAGTGTATGTCTATAAGGCAATGCTGGTTACATACTCCTTGGCTAGTTCCCCCTCAACTGATTCTCCATAGACTTCTTCAGATGTAATTTCCCATATGCCCTGCGGTGACAAGCTTAGATACCAGATGATAATTGAGGAAAGAAACAGCAGCTGGGAACCCTATTTCCAGACTTGTGGGTTTGTTCCTGGATAGCTCAAGATATCTGTCCTTTCTTGCACATGATGACAATTGTGACTTGCCAGTTTGTGTAAATGGAGTTTGGTTTTCTTGTAAAAAAAAAAATGGAGTTTGGTAAATGTTTAACAAAAAAAAATAAAAAATACTTTGTAGATATTGAGCACCCGTCACACATGTCAGTAAGAATATTACTATGTTATCAATGACAAGATGCCTGATATGATATGTGCACTATGTGCATTATGTTCAATAGAAAAGTACCTGAATAAAAAAAAAAAAAAAAAAAGTCGACCTTGCTCTCAAGTAGGACAAGATGTTGCCTTCAGTGCACAGAGCTAACCTGCGTACTCTGTAGACACACACAACTGGGCTTAGCCAGCTCCCCCCACTTCCTCCTCACTGCATTTGATTGACAGCTGCAGGAGCTATTGGCTACAGTCCCTGTATGAAGAGAAAGAGAGGGAAGAGGAGATGCAGCCGTATACAGCACTGGATCTCTTCTACCTATCTCAGATTGAAAGATATAAAACATTTTTTACCTTAAAGTGGTTCTAAAGGCAGAAGTTTTTATTTTTTTTTAATGCATTCTATGCATTAAGATGAAAACCTTCTGTGTGCAGCTCTCCCCTCAGCCCCTCTAATACTTACCTGAGCCCCATCCCGATCCAGAGGCTGTCTGGGACTCTCCAACCTGATTGGCTCCCGCTGCTGTCAATCAAAGTCAGTAAGCCAATGAGGAGAGAGAGGGGGTGGGACGGAGCTGTGGCTCTGTGTCTGAATGGACACACAGTGCAGCAGCTTGGCTCAGGTGCTCCCATAGCAAGCTGCTTGCTGTGGGGGCACTCAGCAGGAGGGAGGGGCCAAAAGTGCCGGTGAGGGACCCCAGAAGAGGATTGGGGCGGCTCTGTGCAAAACCACTACACAGAGCAGGTAAGTATAACCTGTTTGTTATTTTTAAACAAAAAAAAGACTTTAATATCACTTTAATGCAAGGATTGTAGTTTTAGTATCACTTTAATGTGACTTTATAAACCCGTCAGTGACCAGTATTTACAACATGATCCATAACTCCTCAGTGTTCAGTCTCCGGAGTATGTGTATTAACCACTCAGAGATCAGTCTCCTTTGAACCAGGAAAAGATTCTATATGTTTAGAGTCAAATATATTTTTTTATTAAATTTGCAAGGTTATACAATGCCATTCAACATTTGGCAAAACGTTTTACATAGCAGATAGCATGGTAAAGGTCAGTCTGCCTGTGTAACAAACTATTCATATAAAACAGTATAGCATATAGAAATGGATAAGTATTAGTTTGGCATAATTTCAATACCATGAATAATAAAGTAACCATGTTATATAACAACTAGAAATTGTTAGTTTCAACGTCTGCAACATATATCATAAGAGGAAGGGGAAGAAGAGGATGGTGAGGTAAAAAGAGAGAGAAAGAAGAGGAAAGAGGGTAGGGAACAGGTAAGGATGGGGGGGTAAAGTCGAGCGGGCCCTGGGGCAACACACTGGGAGTTCTGGGTAGAGTTTGTTGAGTTAGATGGCGTTAGTAAGTTTTTAAGGGCATTTGAGGTGGAGTAATCAATCCAAATTAGCCATAAAGTTTTGAATTTATCAAAAGTGTCATTGTCTAGGGCTATCATCTGCTCCATTCGCATGATATCGTTAACAATAGAATCCCAAGAGGACAACGGTGGCGTGGTAGTGGTTTTCCAGTAGAGTGGTATGAGTTGCCTAGTTGCTGAAAGAAAGAAGCGAAGCAGGGTTCGTTTCTGAGAGGGTAAGATTCTATATGTTTAGCTCTGTGAAGATATGCATTTACCTTTTGTTTTAGCAAACATGCATTAAATGAGGACTTCTTTAGTCCCCTTGGCTCCCTTGCTATAAGACGAATGTCTTTTCTAATTCTTTTTGCTTTTTTTATTGATTTATTTATTCCTTTTTTTTGTTTTAATATACTATAAAATGGGGCAGGTACATTGCAAAATGTAATGTTTATGTAACTGAACCTCTGGAGGAAATGTTATTCTTTTTTTAGAACATTGCATTTTTTGCCACCTGTATTGTTTAGTAGTTGCAATTTAAAGAAACATTTGTGTTTTTTATTTTCAGAATTTCCCTATTCTTGATTTCTTTACTTATATTATTATACTGGTAATGATTTGAAAAACTCTTCTGTGTCTAACTTGTGAATATATATGGTATATCTAACTATATGTGTATGTATATATGGTATATCTAACTATATGTGTATGTATATATGGTATATCTAACTATATGTGTATGTACAGTATAGGGACTGTCATATTTGCTTCTTACATACACAGGCTCTGCTTTGTTTTTGCAGTACTACACAGTACTGTAGTTGTACTTTACTGCAACTTATCACAATACAAGTCTTTGAGTCAGTTGATGTATGAAAACTATGCACAGCCTGTATAGCTGGTATCATATCTCAAGAATTGTTAGTCAAGGAGGTTGAATAGAGCTGAGATAAAGATACAGCTCCCTCCAGTGGCTTATCTACAAATCCCTAAATTTAATACAATAAAACATAGGAAGTGCAAGTTTTTGTTTTTTTTTCCAAGTCATATAAAAATTATTTTAAGATAAACAATGCAATAATTTCTTAAAATATATGCTCACTAAAAATACAGTATATGCTCCCATAAAGGTACTATACACTTATGTAGAAAAACATGTACTGTGTAGCATGGTCCCCATAGCTATATTGCCAAACACATCTCTATTCTTACTGTTGGGTTTATACTGTGAGGTTGAATTAATAAAGCAGTAGAGCACGTGCAGTTTGCAAAGTGAATTTTACTTAGTTTAGTGAATGAAGTGACGCTACTGTAAGTCAACATTCACTTTGCAAAGAATATCTAATAACATGCAAGGAAAAAAAAAAAAGATTTCTCCTTGGGCCATAGTGTGCCGATGGTGGAGCCCTGTCCCTGAGGACCTCTTCACTGCTCACCAAGGGTGAAGCCAAGAGAGGTCTGATCCCTTTGAGAATAATGCTTATTTGGTCCATCTTTGGATAAGTACATCAAGGAGATCACAAGGGATAGGAGTATTCCCCCCCCCCCCCCCCTCCAGAAAGAGAAGGCTTCCGCTTTTGAGGGTAGTCTTTCTATTTCTGAGGCGGGAAAAATTTAATTTGATACGCCCTGTCGAGAATGTTCATGCCCCGGGACAAACTGCTGCTTCTCTGCTCTTGTGCCTCCTCGATTAATGCCTGCATGAGGATCTAATGGTATCTTCTTTTGAGGCAGTGCCAACTGCCCATGTTTCCTTTCAGACTGCTGCAACTCAACATGGCAACGTGGGACAAACAGACTTAGTCCTTAGATTGTACCATGCATCTGACCTGCAAGACCACACTCTCCCTGGCATGGTAAATATACAGCCCAATGTGGAAAGTTCTCATGACAGATGCCAGCCTGTTGGGTTAGGGAGGAGTCTTGGATGCCCTATTGCTGCAGGCTACTTGGTCCTCAGGGCTAGGGAGATATAAAATTTGGATCTTCTGGCATCCAGATGCAACAATAAATGAGACAGGTTTGTTGCCAGGTCCACAGATTATCAGGCCTTTACAGTGTATACCCTGGTGACTCTGTAGAATCAATTTCACTTAATCTATGCTTTTCTGCCTCTCCAGTTTCTTTTTTATCTGCTCCACAGGATAGAGATGTAGGGTATTCTAGTGATTCTTATCTCATCGGACTGGCCCAGGATTCAGGATGATGTGGTACGCGAACATACTCAAACTCCTGGCAGATTCTCTGTAGGCTCTTCTGGATTGCCTGGACATTCTGTCCCTAGGGCCCGTCCCCCATCCTGCTTCTCAGTCACTGGCATGAATGGCATTGCTGTCCTGAGAAGCAGGCCTTTTGGATTTGGTTATCTCTATTTCCTTGAAGCTTAGCAAGTCAACCTCTCTCAAAATCTACCATCATACATGAGAAACCTTTTTTTTTTATAGTGTCTTGTCCTTCTTCCATTCTCCTCTAGACCAGCATCTGATAACAGCAAAGGGACCGTTGCCCTCCCATTCCTTACTCAAGTCATTTGTGCAGGGTGTTGCGCCCATCTCTACCCCCTACATTCCCTTCTGACTTCATGGGATATTATGCTTTCAGCCCTTCAGAGGTTGCCTTTCTAACCTTTTAGGGATATTCCCTTATCTGACTTTACTTGCAAGGTGGCCTTTCATGTTGCTATCACCTCTCTGTAGAATGCCTATGAGTGAGATTCTCCCTGTACAGAGGCTTTCTTAGTTTTACACAAAGACAAGGTTGTCTTGAGGCTTACCTTGAAGCCTCTTTTGTCCCTAAGGTGTTTTCCTCCTTCAACATCAACCAGATCCGTTTCCAAAACATCCCAAGGAAAGTTCTCTCCACTGTCTTGACATGGTATGTGCTGTGAGAGTCTACCTCTCAGCTACAGGCTCTTTTCGGCAATTAGATTCCCTCTTTTGGCATCTTGATAGGCAGTGGCAGGATGATGAAATTTCTTTGCATATACACAACTGTTTGTTCATCCTGGCATCGAGGCGCGCCTGGAAGGTACACTGAGCTGCACATATGCAGCTTAGTGTACATTCTAAAGAAGATGGCAAACAGGAAGGTAAGTTTGTTTTATTGTAGACGAGACAGGGCATGTCTCTTCTAAAATAAAGAGTCTGCTTGCTCAGAATTTTTGCTGTTTAACTTTAGTTCTGCAAAGGAAAAAGATATGCAACCAATCAGAATTCATCTTTCAGCAGATTAGAGTAATTTTAGTGTTGTATTTGTTCATGTGGCTGAATAGGCAATGCATGGTTTTCATTGCTATCTGCCTTACTAAATAAAACATTAAAAAAAATGACTAAATGACCCGTGGCTGTGGTATTTATAATTGTCTTATGATCCTCTAGTTAGAAAGTAAAATATGGTTTGTCGAATAAACTATACCAGTTAAAAAAAAAATCTTATAGCAGCCCCAGAGAATATTGTGCGCCTTTTCTAATAATATCGCATATGAAATTATGCAATCAGCAAAATTCCAGTGATGCAACACAGCTTGAGGGAAGCATAAGTGAGGATATAAAAAGCAGTGAAAATGTGCCAGGACAAAGAGAGCACAATGCAGTAATAGTAAACTGAACACACAAACAAAAAATATTTAAGAAGAGATAGTAGAAACGGTGAACAGGGAGAGACTCAGCCCAGGGGAGGAGCAGCTGTTTCTGGCTGCAGAAGCTCTATATCCAATCTAGGATTGCATGGGTTGGCACAGACATTGCACTGAGCAGTGACAGGCGAGAAGCTCTACTATATTTCCCGTACATGCGAGAATACTGTAAGTAACTAAACACACCAGCTGTATGTGCCAGTACTATATGCCTGAGGTTAGCAGTGTAATCCACGTGGATGAGATAAATATGGAAATGCTTAACAGTATTTCTTTTTTTGAGAGGGCCTGTATATAACTACAAGCTATGCTGTCTTTTTACATTGCTTGTATGTTATCTTATGATAATATAGTCTTTAAATTATTGTGCTGTTTATACTGATTTAGAACACATATATTTGTATCTAACATTTTACCACTGGATATTTGTATTATAGATTAGAAATCCTGTGTTTATCATTTTGTTCTTTTTGTTCTTGGAATCTGGTAGAACACAACTTTACTAGTGCATTTATAAAATGTAGGAAGTGTAAGTATGTATGACTGTACATGCTGCTGATATCTAAGCATCCTAACATGTACAAGTATACAGGTTTAGGAGTCCGGACTGCACTCGGCATGATTGTTCTGGATAAATGACCCCAAAGTGTTGAAGCCAAAGACAACCAGGCAACTAACATTTTTAGATAAAGGTCAGTAGTGGCATTCTATATATGTCTGCAACCACCTGCAGAGAAAAATGTGCTGCCTCTCACAAGATGTGTGTGAGTACCATTAATCCTAATGGCACCCCCACGCAGTGGAAACCACAATGCACGGTGCGTTTTCCCTGCGGCTGCGTTTTCTGAAAAGGCGCAGGCACCTTTTCCCTGTGTTTTCTGTGGATACAGCAGCCTGTTCATATATGTGAACCAAGCCTTCAAGTCAGTTCACTAAAATATATGAGTTATTAGAACACCTCTGCATATTGTATACTTTAAATTCAGTACACAAAGATAAATGCCATCAATCTTTAATTTTCCAAAGGAAACATTTATATCTGTTCCCTATCTTTTCAAAAAATCATTATTTTAGCTCAAGTTTTATGTTATCACCATCTTAGACACCTCATTTTCCTTTCCTCCCTATTAGTACTACCCTGAAGCTGGTGTTATTTTAAATTCGAATTCTACCCTGTACAAAGAGTGTACATCAGGTAGGCATATTTGTTTTTACAAAAGACTATCTAATTTAGCCCCTTTCAACCAGGGTGCCCAGGCACCATGGGGTGCCTTGAGGTTATTTCAGGGGTGCCTTGGCAAAATGCCTAAAAACTGGCCAAAAATTGTATACAAGCCGGCATGTGGATGAAGGCTGCCTTTTAGTTACACTAATGCCACGTACACACTGTCGGAATTTCCGATAACAAATGTTCGATGTGAGCTTGTTTTTGGAAATTCCAATCATGTGTACGCGGCATTAGTCACAGGTTTTCATAGTGCACCATTACAACCTTCTAGCTGCCAGCGTCCTAACGACCAATGGCGTCATAAGTTGATAAGGAGGATGTCAGTCGCCTGCATAGCATCCTTGTTTGGCCATCCCCTGCCCCTCTCCATCAGCGATAGGGTCATATTAGCTGAGTGATGAGGAAACATTGGAATACTAGTCAGTACCAGTTTGAAAATGTGTATTTGCTTTGGAAGAATAAATCACCTCTAACGTTGGGTGTTCTACTTGGACACGTGGATGTTGCTACATTATTAGAATTACATCTTTTACATTTTAGAATGTGGTGTCTGGAGACTGTCCATAATTTTTAAAGGGTGCTTTGAGATTGTCCATGATTTTTAAAGGGTGACTTGACTCAAAAAAGGTTGAGAAACACTGATCTGCTGGGATCCCCGTCACACCTTAGATGCTTCTTTCCATGTGTGCCAGCATATCTTTAGGGAAGGGTTCCTTCCTTGGGCCTAAATTTGGAGACAGAGAACTATACTGCACCATAACATATACCAGAAATCTAGAACTTTTCTTTTAAGGGGTGCTTACATATGTGCTAAGCTTTCTGAATTGGCGTTTACATGGAATTTTTTATAACAGTTGGTAAAATAACAATGAGATTTATAACAGTGCTAGTAGTGGTAAAATACCACTACATGCAGAGCAAGTTAAATAAAGCCTTTCATGCATATTTATGAATTAAAATTTAAAAGGTATGAGGTAGATAAAGTGTGGTATTAAGTAAACCTTTAATTACCATGAGGATTCCGGAGAGGCTGAAGCAGTACAATGAAGCAATGAAGACACCTGACCATGCCAGAACATATCTTTACATATCTCATTCAGCAATGTTGACACCATGAACCTAAACAGCTAAAATTTTTTTTTTTTTGCATAGGAGTCTCCAAAGCATTGTATTCATGTTCAGTGGATCATGGGTGCAATGCCTCTTCCCCCTGCTCTATTTCTGTACAAAGGTACAGGCTTTCAGTTACTGAGCTGGAGGAAGTATCATTAGACTATGAGTGCAGTAATCACTGCACTTGTGTTCCAACGAGAACTACAATCCATCTGCCGCAGTGGCATTAGGGACTTGTGGTTCATTAACTTAAAAATCTCTGGGAATGAATGATGCTGTGCAGACAAAGCCGTGGCAATTTTCAAAATAGACGGCTGCTGCAGGGAAGGAGAACCCCTGCAGGCTGTTAAGGGGGGTGTTTTGGGGGTGGGGGTCCATTTGAACCATGATACATTTTACACTCGAAATATGGGTGTGACATGTAACATGGTGCAAAAGGTGAAGTTAGCCATTAAGTTTAGCATCCTCCCTCTCAGGTTTCTATTGGACAGTAAGGTTATCCATCACAGTTATGGTTCACTAGAAGCAGCAGGAAATGAAGGGTCAACCTTAAACACTTTCAAGAAGTGATGAAACTGGCTTCTTATTGCAGCAATAGATGTGGGGCAGCAACCAGAACTGTCAGTGTGAAGTTACAGTAGGTGCCTTGTACTCCTGTAGCCAGTTCAACATGTTAATGACACTGTAGAAATAGAAAGAAAGAGCCCAGGCCGCCACACACCACCTGAGAAGTTAGCAGGTAAAAGCAACCTCATCTCGATTCATCCAGGCCGTGCCTACTAACTACTCGGGCCGGGTGAGGTGTGCGGTGGCCGGGCTTTTATTTAAATTTATACAGTGTGCTTTAGATCTGGACAAACCTCTCCCATGCCTGCACCCTCACTAGTCAGCAGCATTGAACATCCTGTACCTCGTCAGTCTGTGTGGGGGCCCCTAAGCTCATAGCCCATATTTATGAGATGGATTTCCTTTACACTAAAATAATTACATCATTCTCTTGCACCAATATAAGGGTGTCAGGGAATTTCTGTGAGACATCTGGCACGCAGGCATGCGCATAGTATTTCCCATAGAATGGTAACCAGATGTGCTCATGTGCACAAGCTTGTGCATGCACGTGGGAATGCATCCATGGTTGCTGCTGAAGCCAGATAGCCTATTTACAGGATGCTCCTATTCATGCTCAGTGCTGTTCTTACTCACCTGACCCTGAATTATGCTTGCTCTTCTGCCCACCAGTTTCTGACCTCTGCTTTACGCTTGACTACATTTCTGCCTATGCTTCTGTACCTCATTGCCCGCTCTCTGCTGACCCTGTGATCACGCTTCTGCTTCCGATTTGGCTATATGTTGCTTCTAGTGCCTACCCTGGCTGTCATCTACATCAGCTCCAATGGTCGCAGCACTTTGCTGTCGTAAGCTTGCTGGGAACTCTTACAATCCACAAGTCCAGAACCTCCAGTGCATGCAAAGTACCCATTTAACCTTGACTGGTCCATCCTGCATGGCTTCTGTTTCTGATTCAGTGTCCTGTCAGACCATCCAGGCTCGCATCTCCTACTGCAAGTTCTACTATCAACACTTGCCGGCCCTCATGTTCCTCGTGTTCCTCCTGTCCCTCTGCACCATCTGTTCCACTTTCATTGGGGCCTGGGCTGGAGATACATAAGAGGGCAACCTCATCATTTCAATCTCCTACCAGGTAGGTGACAAAGGGCTTACAATGGGAAGGCAAAAGCAATTTGATTCTGCTTAGACTGAGTTTAGAAGCAAGTCAAAAGCATCTGAAAGTGATCTAAAATTCAAGCTGACTACAGTGCCTTGAAAAAGTATTCATACCACTTGAAATTTTCCACATTTTGTCATGTTACAACCAAAAACGTAAATGTATTTTATTGGGATTTTATGTGATAGACAGACACAAAGTTGCACATAATTGTGAAGTGGAAGGAAAATAATAAATGGTTTTCAAATTTTTTTACAAAAAAATATCTGAAAAGTGTGGCGTGCATTTGTATTCAGCCCCCCTGAGTCAATACTTTGTAGAAACACCTTTCACTGCAATTACAGCTACAAGTCTTTTTGGGGATGTCTCTACCAGCTTTGCACATCTAAAGAGTGACATTTGTGCCCATTCTTCTTTGCAAAATAGCTCAAGCTCTGTCAGATTGGATAGATTGTCTGTGGACAGCAATTTTCAAGCCTTGCCACAGATTCTCAATTGCATTTAAGTCTGGACTTTGACTAGGCCATTCTAACACATGAATAGGCTTTGATCTAAACTATTCCATTGTAGCTCTGGCTGTATGTTTAGGGTCATTGTCAGGTTCTCTTCTAAGATTGCCCTGTATTTGGCTGCATCCCTCTTCCCATCAACTCTGACAAGCTTCCCTGTCCCTGCTGAAGAAAAGCATCCCCACAACATGATGCTGCCACCTCCATGTTTCACGGTGGGGATGGTGTGTTCAGGGTGATGTGCAGTGTTAGTTTTCCACCATACATAGCGATTTGCTTTTAGGCCAAAAAGTTCCATTTTGGTCTCATCTGACCAGAGCAGCTTCTTCCACATGTTTTCTGTGTCCCCCACATGGCTTCTCACAAACTGCAAACTGGACTTCTTATGGCTTTCTTCCAACAATGGCTTTCTTCTTACCACTCTTCCATAAGGACCAGATTTGTGGAGTGCACAACTAATAGTTGTCCTGTGGACAGATTCTCCCACCTGAGATGTGGATCTCTGCAGCTCCTCCAGAGCTACCATGGGCCTCTTGGCTGCTTCTCTGATTAATGCTCTCCTTGCCCGGCCTGTCAGTTTTGGTATGATGGATTGAACAGTGCTCCATTAGATGTTCAAAGCTTGGGATATTTTTTATAACCTAACCCTGCTTTAAACTTCTCCACAACTTTATCCCTGACCTGTCTGGTGTGTTCCTTGTTCTTCATGATGCTGTTTGTTCACTAATGTTCTCTAACAAACCTTGTAGGGCTTCACAGAACAGCTGAATTGTTGCAGAGGTTAAATTAAACAGAGGTGGACTCTATTTACTAATTAGGTAACTTCTGAAGGCAATTGGTTCCACTAGATTTTAGTTAGGGGGTATCAGAGTAAAGGGGGCTGAATACAAATGCATGTTTTGAAAACCATTTATCATTTTCCTTCACATTCACCTTCACAATTATGTGCCACATTGTGTTGGTCTATCACATAAAATCCCAATTAAGTACTTTTATATTTTTGGTTGTAACATGACAAAATGTGGAAAATTTCAAGGGAGGGGTATGAATACTTTTTCAAGGCACTGTATACCTTAAAGAATACTGCATATGTCAGGGGCATAACTACAAATCATGGGGCCCCATAGCAAAATGTTCCCTACTGGCACTGATCTTAACATAAAGTATGTCTATTAAAGCTACGGAACTTTTTAATAAGACAGTTAAGAAAGTAGTAATTACTTGCTAGCTGCAATATCCTGTACCATAAAAATGTGTTGCCCCGCGCTTACGGAATTAAATGAAAAGAACTGCTGCCTCTACCTAAACAACCACCTAAATGGAATGTAAATATAATGGAAAAAAAAGGAAGGTAGGTGTGGCGCTGTTTTGGGGTGCAATATTACATGCCCCTATGTGACACTCTCTATGTCATGCTGTTTATATAAAAATGTAATTAGGAGGCATGTGCTTGGTGCAAATCCAAAACTGTGCAGGTGCTGACAATGCACTTAACAAGAAAAAATAAATATAATGACAAGTGCTCTATAAATTGTGCCTTTTAATGCGCATGAGCATCTATTCATACACCAAAAAAAAAAAAAAAAGATATATATATATATATATATATATATATATATATATATGTATGTACTGTAATCAAGAACAATCCATAATGCATTTACTGAGAATACATAAAAACCTCTAAGTGACTGGTGCTCTTAAAATCATGCCTCAGTGATGCTCATATGCATCAATTTCATACAAAGAGATATATATATAAGTATTGTAAAAATAGTCCATATGTCATTCCAAAGAAACGTTTTAAAAATGAAAAATAAAAATATAAAATGAAAAAAGTGAAAATGTGACAGGTGCTCTTCAAATTTGTGCTCCTTATGGATCCCCTATAGGAAATACACTCACCCCACGCAGGGGTATCTCGCTTTCACAGTATCTGCCACTGTGTAGCAATCATGAGACTTTGTTTCCGCTGCATCAGCTGAATGTTTCCATGCTTGCGGTATAAGGTATGTATCCTTTAGATCTCTCTCCGTATCTCCCACCAACTGCAATCAACATGTGGCCTGGAGCTGACTTTTTTCGGTCCGCTCCAGGCCACATGTTGATTGCAGTTTCTGCAATTTATAGAGCACTTGTCATTATATTTATTTTTTCTTGTTAAGTGCATTGTTAGCACCTGCACAGTTTTGGATTTGCACCAAGCACATGACACTTTTAATTTAATTTTTATATAAATCACATAGGGGCATGTAATATTGCCCTTATTTTCCAATATCCCGTACCAGCCAAACAGATTTTATTACAGTGTAATCAATTTGGTGAAAGGGGAAATGTGATTGGCTGCTGTGCATTGCTGCAGGTTGTGGCAAGAGTTGTGGATAGGGAACTGTACCTGCAGAGTGAGTCTTCCCAGGACCACCATGGGAGGAGGTAGGCTCAGGTTTGCACCATAAGAGTGAGGAGAAAGGGAAATCCATGGTTGCTGGCTGCTTAGTTCCTCTTTGAAATGCTGATAGTGTGCTTGGTGCCCAGGGACTGAAACTGTGTACATCATTGCTGTGGAAGAGGGGAGGGAAAGCTTGAAACTGGTGTTCATAAAGGCTGAGAGTTCTCATAGCTGGGTGGACCAAAGAGGAGGTGCAGGGGAGATCAGCACCAGTGGAGCTGGAACTAACAAACTACGAAAGATAAGAAATGTATGCTCTATATTTACCATCTGCATGTCATTTACTACAGTTCACATGACACCCTCTCTCCTTGATCTGTGCTGATTTTATATGCATGTCTCTTATGTTAATGGCTTTAAGGATCTGCTGAAACTTTGCTGACATTGAGTTCTCTAGTTCTCTGAAAAACTATGTAGAAGATTTGTGATTGTTCTGAGGGTGGATGAATTGTTCCAGTATTAACATTCCCAGGTAATCCACATGTAAATCATACCGTACATATAACACCCTGCCACCTAAATCTATAATTAATTTGCATTGATTTTAAATGAACAACTCCTATTTCTTTAGCTTTAGAGATTTGCTGAGACTTTGATGTCATCATTGAAGGCTATATTTTAATTCCTGTGAATATACTGTTCTCAATTTTCAAGCATCATCCATACTCTAGTTTGGACATTCTGCAGAAGATTTGTGATTGCTTACAGGGTGGATGAGTTATTGTAGTAATTACCGCTTGCATGTTAACCTGCATTTTATTGATATGCTTCATAAGCCTATATACCGCCCTCCCTCCTAAGCCTACAATTGATTTACCCTAAAAACTCCCCATAAGGGTCATTTCATTGTGGGTGGCTAATACCCAGAGTCTACTGGCCAAAAAAGAAACTTTACTGAAAGCAGGAAAGTCATTACAATGCTCTACAGTAAGTATGTAAAATTACAAGAGGGGAGAGGGGAAGGGGGGGGAAAAGATGAGAGGGAAAGGGAAAGGGGGATGTAGGAGAATAAGGAGGTAGAAGGGGGGGGGTGGGGAAAGGTGGGGAGGGTGGGGGAAAAGAGGGACAGGGGAGGGGGGAAAGAGAAAGGAAAACGGGGAAGGGGAAGAGGGGAGGGTAAGGATGGGGTAAGGGGGAGGGAGAGGGGACGCATGCGCAGTGCGGTGCACCCGCTGGCGGCCCTTGCGTGACATCAGACGGCAATTGTATGGCATTCACCTGCCTATATATAGCGCCTTTACACCACACTACATTGCCAGACACTCCAAGGGTAGCCATGTTAGAAATTTGCTATACATAAGGTAAAGCTCCATATGAAACTCCTTTCCTTCATCTCCTATCCTCTGGTATATTACCATAGTCCTTATTATTTTTTGTCTCCCAGTTTACTTCTTTAATTATAATTATTTTTATATTTCTTCACTTGCTGCCGCCTGTGTTGGTAACTTTACCCCCCATATTTGAGAGGGGGCAGGTGATCTGCAGCAGGCATTGGTCACCTTTGTATATAAGATGACCTATCTCTCTTTATACTAGTTTATTATATGAACTATGTTCTTTTTTTATCCTTGCCTTCAAATCTCGATTCATACAGCTTTGCCCCTCCAAAAATTTCCTCCAAAAAATCCATTTATTTTACCCTGCAGTTATTCTTTATACATCTCCCTGACAGATTCTGGTCCGCAAATCCTGGCATCTTTTGGTTTCTCTTTATTCATTGTCCTTATTAATGTAAGTAAGCTCTTCCCTTTCCTGTTATATATTAATCACTCCACACCAGCTTGTTTAGTTTAGCACCTTCTGTTGATGATCCTTATCTGTCTCTCAGACCCCCATTTTCTCATCCACTACCTTCCACACTCATCACCCTCCACTCACATCTCATCTTTCCACTCTAACACCCACTTTCCTTTTCTTCCCCAACCTCAACCCACATCCCCTTCTTCTCTTTCCTTTCCCAGTTCCCTCCCTTCCTTCTTTCCCTCCCCGTCCCCTCTCCCTCCCCCTTACCCCATCCTTACCTTCCCCTCTTCCCCCTTCTCTTCCCCCCCTTCCCCCTGTCCCCCTTTTCCCCCACCCTCCCCACCTTTCCTCACCCCCCCCTTTTTCCTTCCCCCCCTTCTACCTCCTTTTACTCCTATATCCCTCTTTCCCTCTCATCTCCCCCCACTCCTTCTCTCCCCTCCCCATTGTCATTTTTCTTTTTTGTACCTTCTCTCCTCTTATCCCATCCCTTGTGTTCCCTCCTCTTTTTCATTCACCTTACCCATCATTTTTTAAGTAGAACATACATTTTTACTTCAATCATCACCCACACTTGTATCACTTCTCTGGCTAGATTCCAGCTAAAAAGCTCTTCTGGGCCTCCTTCGGCACCTTTTATGTGCACTACTCAGTGAGGGTTTTCCTTGTTTCGACATTGAGTCGCAGGCATAAGATCTTCATATGGGTGAGCGTTTGATGATGGGTCTGGTGGTCAACAGTATACCCTACTATACTTTTACTTTATTATTTTATTATGTTGTATTATACTTCAAGTCAATGTAATGCTTTTTTGTTCTGTTCTATGCAGTGTTACATCCAATTGTTTTTTAAAACATCCCCTGATGAGCCCAGAGTGGCGAAACATGTCGGGACAATCACTCTAACGCTACTACCGAGTGATTATATTTTATCATTTGTTTTAAATTCTAAGATGTATTGAACATGTCCGCATAATTTATATTGAAACCTTTAATTATGTTTTGTATGTAACAATAAAAAAATAATAATAACAATAAAAATCTTGTAATTTTACATACTTACTCGAGAGCATTGTAATGACTTTCCTTCTTTGTTGGCACCCCTAAAAATTCCGCCAAATAATTTTCCTTGTTTACATTTACATACAGGGATGTTGGTGCCTTTTGTCTGTCATTGGCACCCACCCATATTACCACTTTACTGAAAGCACTGGCAGCAATTTTGTCTGATTTTATTGGAGCTAATCTCCTGTATATAGCCCAAGAAAGAAACATTTTATATAAAAAAGTTTTGATCAGACATAATAGATTGAACTTGCCAATAAAGAAAAAAAATGAAAAAAAAAACCTGAGGGAATCCCACAAAAAGGGTTCAAATTATGGCTTTATGGATAGGACACGAATGGTGAGCTAGGATTATATGGAGAAAAGCCATATATAACCAACTTAAAAACTATTTATGGAAAGTGTAGAAAAAGAGATGGAAACGATAAAAGAAAGTTGTCAGTCATTTCTAAGAATAAAGTTAAGGGCAGAAAAACAAATCTCTGCTCTAGAAGACCAAATTGTCCAGTATGAAAGTATTTAAATCAATAAAAGGGATATCACTCTTAAATACAGCACTGTAGTGATAAATCATACATAAAAAATGAACATAATATATATATATATATATATATATACAGTATCTCACAATTTTGTAAATATTTTATTATATCTTTTCATGTGACAACACTGAAGAAATTACACTTTGCTACAATGTAAACTAGTGAGTGTATAGCTTTGTATAACAGTGTAAATTTGCTGTCCCCTCAAAATAACTCAACACACAGCCATTAATGTCTAAACCACTGGCAACAAAAGTGAGTACACCCCTAAGTGAAAATGTCCAAATTGGGCCCAAAGTGTCAATATTTATGTGGCCACCATTATTTTCCAGCACTGCCTTAACCCTCCTGGGCATGGAGTTCACCAGAGCTTCACAGGTTGCCACTGGAGTCTTCCACTCCTCTATGACGACATCACGGAGCTGGTGGATGTTAGAGACCTTGTGCTCTTCCACCTTCTGTTTGAGGATGCCCCACAGATGCTCAATAGGGTTTAGGTCTGGAAACATGCTTGGCCAGTCCATCACCTTTACCCTCAGCTTCTTTAGCAAGGCAGTGGTCATCTTGGAGGTGTGTTTGAGGTCGTTATCATGTTGAAATACTGTCCTACGGCCCAGTCTCTGCAGGGAGGGGATCATGTTCTGCTTCAGTATGTCACAGTACATGTTGGCATTCATGGTTCCCTCAATAAACTATAGCTCCCCAGTCCCGGCAGCACTCATGCAGCCCCAGACCATGACTCTCCCACACCAGGCAAGACACACTTGTCTTTGTACTTCTCACCTGGTTGCCGCCACACATGATTGACACCATCTGAACAAAATAATTTTATCTTGATCTCATCAGACCGCAGGACTTGGTTCCAGTAATCTATGTCCTTAGTCTGCTTGTTTTCAGCAAACTATTTACTTTCTGTTTTCTTGTGCTTCAAGAGCCTTCCTTCTGGCATTACAGCCATGCAGGCCAATTAGATTCAGTGTGCGGTGTGTGGTCTGAGCACTGACAGGCCACCCCCCACCCCTTCAACCTCTGCAGCAATGCTGGCAGCACTCATACGTCTATTTCCCAAAGACAACCTCTGGATATGATGCTGAGCATATGCACTCAACTTCTTTAATCGACCACGCCGAGGCCTGTTATGAGTGGAACCAGTCTTGTTAAACTGCTGTATGGTCTTGGGAACCGTGCTTCAGCTCAGTTTCAGGGTCTTGGCAATCTTCTTATAGCCCAGGTCATCTTTATGTAGAGCAACAATTCTTTTTTTTAGATGTTCAGAGAGTTCTTTGCCATGAGGTGCCATGTTGAACTTCCAGAGACCAGTATGAGAGAGTGAAAGAGATAACACCAAATTTAATACACCTGCTCCCCATTCACAACTGAGACCTTGTAACACTAACGAGTCACATGACACCGGGGAGGGAAAATGGCTAATTGTGCCAAATTTGGACATTTTCACTTAGGGGTGTACTCACTTTTGTTGCCAGCGGTTTAGACATTAATGGCTGTGTTGAGTTTTTTTGAGAGGACAGCAAATTTACACTGTTATACAAGCTGCACATTCACTACTTTACATTGCAGCAAAGAGTAATTTCTTCAGTCTTGTCACAGGAAAAGATATAATAAAATATTTACAACAATGTGAGGGGTGTACTCACTTTTGTGAGATACTGTGTGTATATATCTATCTATATATATATATCTATCTATATATATAGATAGATATATAGATATCTATACTGTATATATGCAATGTTAATGAACCTAGGTCTCTGCAATCAAATGTGAGAGTCACTCTTTCACAAATGAACTATCACCAGTACAAAACATTTTCAATCCATCCAAAACTAATAGACAACTAATATTCAAAGTGCTTCTTCATGCAAAACCTCAATATCTTTGTGTAATCTCAAAATCCACCTCTTTGATAGACAGGCACTCACCAGGTTAAATTGTCTCTCTTTTTCAAAGATTGGTTGATAAAACTCTTAGCTGCAGTAATCCAATCAGAATATAGAAATCCTCCTCTTCTTCTTGCTCCATAGCATTTGTATCATAAGATCATGGAAAAAACAATGTGGCACACATCGTGTGATATTGCTTAAATCCAGCGTTTATTTAAAACAAGTAGGCATACTCACAAGCAAACACATGAAACAAATCGCAAATGTAAGTCAGTACATGGGCTGCCTAAGGATCCCTTCTTCCACTGTTCACACACTTCTAGCCAGCTTCCCTGCCTCTCAGTATTTCTCCCTGGGTTCCTGCCTCACAGATTCATTTCCGATTGCCACCAGGCCATGTCCAGGTTAATTTCGCCATCAATATGACTTCACATCCAGACGCATTTCGTCATCAATATGACTTTATCAGGAGTATGAAAGTGTACTTGCAAAATTACAAAAAGAGAACACTTAGACGTTAAGGTTGATGATGTGGAAAACAGATCAAGACTGGATAAAATTAAGCGAGGCTGCATGCCAGAGTCCATGGCAGGCATGAAACTGGAGAAATTTGTCAATACTACAATGACTAAGCTATTGGTCGTGGAAAAAAAGGAAATATCCATAATAAAGGACTGCACAGAATAGGCCATCCAATGAAAAAACCTAGGACAGTCATCTTTAGCAGTCATTTTTGAGGTGTCATAATTAATATTATTTTAAGATTTCTCAGCTGAAGTTGTTAAAAAAAAGGAGACAGTTTGCTCAATTCTGTAAATGCATGGAAGAAAAGAATGGTTTACTTTGTTAAACTCATTTTCAAACTGGGCTAAGGTCTAGCATTTTTTGGGAAGAGCAGAGGATTGATTTGGAGGGATAGGAGATGAAATTTAGAGGTGTAATCTAGAATGTTGGTGGATTAATCACAGCAGAAGCCGATCTGCAGGTGCCGGACACTGGATGTCCGCCAGCACGCGCCGTTCGTCAGGCAGAGACTCAGAATGGAGCTCTTCCTACAAGGCAGATCTCAGTTCTGACAGGGGGGAAGGGATGGATTTTTTCTCCCTGCAAAGCAGGGAACAAAATCCATCACTTCCCCTGGTAAAAACAGCACATACAGTACACAAAAACACTGGCTAGGCACACGGTTAACCCTTTGTTAAGTGTCAATTAGTGTCCGATTGTCCACCGCAATATTGCAGTCCTGCTATAAGTCGCTACCATTACTAGTTAAAAAAAAATGAATAAATAGAAATTCCATAAATATATACCATAGTTTGTAGACACTATAACGTTTGCGTAAACCAATCAATATACGCTTATTGGGATTTTTTGTACCAAAAACATGTAGCAGAATACATATTGGCCTAAATTTAAAAAAGAAATTAGATCTTTACTTTTTTTATTGGATATATTTTATAGAAGAAAGTGTAAAAAATATAGTTTTTCTTAAAAATTGTCAGCCTTTTTTTGTTTATATAAAACCACAGTGGTTATCAAATACCACCAAAAGAAAGCTCTATTTGTGGGGAAAAAATACATGTTATTTGGGTACAGCATTGTATGACTGTGCAATTGTCAGTTAACTACATAAGGACCGGAAGGCTTTGCCCCCTGAATGACCAGGCCATTTTTTGCGATACGGCACTGCATCGCTCTAACTGACAATTGCGTGGTCGTGAGACTCTGTACCCAAACAAAATTTGTGTGCTTTTTTTTTCCACAAATAGAGCTTTCTTTTGGTGGTATTTGGTCAACTCTGCGGATTTTATTTTTTGCGCTATAAACAAACAAAGCACGACAATTTTGAAAAAAACAAACAATTTTTTAATCTTTTTGCTATAATGAATATAAAAAATATATAAAAAAACACATTTATTCATCAGTTTAGGCTGATATATATTCCTCTACATATTTTTGGTAAAATAAAATGCAATAAGCATATATTGATTGGTTTGCACAAAAGTTATTGGGTCTACAAACTATGGGATAAATTTAGGGACTTTTATTTTTTATTGTTTTTACTAGTAATGGCGGTGATCTGCCACTGTCCACTTGCTGTGCCCCTGGCTACGCCAACCTGTACCTGGGGGAATGGGAGCAAAACATGTTTGAGGGTGAGGATCTCTCTATGTACCTGTGCCACGTCATTATGTGGCACAGGTACATCGATCACATCTTTGTCCTCTGGGATGGACCAACCAATTTGTTGGATGAATTCTTGATTGCCTTGAACTGTAATGAGTTTAATTTAAAATTTACCATGTTATCCAATTTCTAATCGCTTTCCTAGATGTTGAAATTTACAAAGATTCCAGTAATTTACTATCATGAAAACTTTTTTAGGAAACCTACTGTGGGTAATACTATTCTACATTCATCGAGTTTACACCCTAGACCATTGGTCAACTCATTTCCCTACAGTCAGTACCTGAGAATTAAACGCATTGTAGTGTTGGGTTCTGATGACAGGTCTCCCTATCTTTTGCTTACCAAGGATTGAACCATTATTTAACCATCTGTTCCTGAATCATTTCTTGGGACTATTACCTGAGCGCTGCACTTTTACTATATATACATTTTTATTGACTTTCTTCAATATTGTGCTGGCTGCTAATGTTTTATTGAATATATTGTTATCTGAAATTTTAGCGCAACATAGTTTATTTTTATTTGTGCTGTGAATTTCTGACCTTAACACGTTGTAAGAAAAGGGGGGAGGGGTGGGGGTGGAAGTTGCATGAGTGACCGGTTTCCTGTGGTCTTGTAGGATGAGGTATGGATATGTATTAATGGAGTAACATTTTACCATTGAAGCCTTCAAGATATTAGTTTTGAGTAGAATTTATCTTTACCTGTATCTCTCATCATCAAGTTCTAGTATCAAGTAAATGCATAATTATATTTTCTGTTCTGAATCATAGTTTAATTGCAAATTCTACAAACTTAGTAAGTACTTATTCTATTGTTTTGTATTTTCCAGATTTTGTTTTCCAATAGATTGTGTTCACACCAAGACCAAGATTTCTGTCAGCATAATATGACAACAGGTACTTTCATATGTTAATATTTCATAGATAAGGTTGAGAATCTGTCTACCAGAAATGGGTGATTTGCTAAAGCATGTACTGTAAGTTTTATGTCAAACCATTAAACATGTGTTTAGTGGAAAAAATGAATTCATTTTAATAATCCCCAAAATGTACCCATGATTTGTGGTATTTGATTGCACTTAAATATACAAATATATCATTTGTTTTCTACGGTATGCAGTTAAAACATTGACCGTCTCTATGGAAAATGTTGAATTAAATGTGATGAGAAGGTTGGATTGTTTTTAACTAATGTTATACTAGATTCCTTAAGGGCACCGACCTGCTGAAACAGACAATTAAAGTTTGTTTCAACTTTTGCAGCCAAATTGGGATAACACCATCTTTATATTTGATATGTTCCATTTCACTTAGCAAAAAACATTTAGGAATTTCAGCTTACATTTTAGATGTGCTTTTCTGGAAACTCCAGCACTAAAAAACATTCTTAGGTCTCATTGTTTATGTGGGCTAGTGTCATGTACCTGGTCAGAGGCCGGAGTACTGAGAGGGCTCCCCTTGCAGCTGAGTGCAGAGCACCCCTGAAGGGGGTACAGGGAATGCAGTGCCCAAAGAAGCATGGGTTTCCAGCTCTGGTAGTCTGAAGAGCTGGTCACTGGATGGAAGCAGGATGCACTGTAAGGCAGGTGTCCTTCAGCAGTCCCAGGCATACTTGGTAGCAGGGCAAACAGGAAACAGCACCAGAAGCCAGGCCAGGGCTCGTGCATGGTATATCAGTCAGGAGCAGAGGCAGACAGCAGGAACTGGATAGCAGCAGAGTCGATGATACAAGCCAGGGTCATACACAGGTGATCAGGCAGCAGCGGAGTCAGTAGTTCAAGCCAGGGGTCAGAGCCAGGAATGGAGATAAAAACACACAGAGGTACACAAACACAAGGGTGCTGACGATAATCCAGCAATCTGTTGAGCAAAGCAGCAGTCTTTTATAGGCAAGTGGGCACCAACATCTATCATGTTCTGCATGTGTCACTGCACACGCGCGTGTGCCAATTCGCCATACATGCGCCAATGCACATGGAAGTGCGCGCGATGTGGTCATGCCGAGTATTGCCAGTTCTCCTTTAGTCGTTTTCCTGACAGCTAGGGAAATGTGTGCCATAATCAACCCTGTCTGTACTGTGCTAGCAAATCTCTATTATCAGTTGTAAACTAGCTCCGGAACACTGTCTGTCCTAACAAAGGGTTATAGATCTAGAACAGTGGTCTCCAAACTGTGGCCCGTAGGCCAGATGTTGCCCTTTGCTTGCCTTTATCCAGCCCTTGGGGCACTATCCCTTTCACTGATACGAGACACTATTCTGCCATCTGACACCTACAATGAAGCACCATTTCTTCCACTGACACCACTAATGGGGCACTATTCTTCCCTATGATACCAACGACGGGGCAGTATTCCTCCCCCTAATACCAGATGTTTACTCCCACTGATAACAGGACAATTTCCACTCCTGCTGGCCAAAGTCCGGTCCTCCTGGAGTCTGAAGGACAATAAACTGGCCCTTTGTTTAGAATGTTTGGAGACTCCTGATCTAGAAGCTTGCCCTCTTCATTGTATGGTAATGAGAGGGGGCTCTTCCGGTCAAACTGAACTTTTTCTGAAATGTGCAAATAGCTATTCCTAGATGATCTGTATAGATTTTGGAATCAAATTTCAGACATCCCTGTAGTAGGGTATTTATCTTTGGTGAAGTACCTTTGGAATTTAAAATATTTAAAAAAGCCAAAAACTTTTTTTTTGTTCTGGATAAGTTTTTATTGCTCTCTATGGAAAAACTTTGTTTTGCTGAACATTATAATTGTTGTCACCAAAACAAGAGGTGATGAAAAATCTTTCCTTTCCAAGGGGGGTACCTGTTCTGATGACAGTTGTCTAAAATGGGAATTTCCTTCACTTTGTATCGATATGCTCTCACTTCATATTGCTAAAGAAACCTCCCAGACAGGACACAGAGAGTAAAAAAGTTTTCCCTACATACCCTAAGATCATAAAGGGATGCTGGGGTTGCAGTATGGTCTATGTATGGTCTACCTAAGACAGACCCTTTCAGAAAATGCTGGGAAGGCCTACATCAATATCTACAAAGCAGAAACGTGCAATTTATATAGCTGTTACATTTTTGTAATGGTATATTGATTATATTTCACAAAACATAAAAAACTAAAGGAACCATCATTTTTTACAAGCAATCTGACTGGAGAAAAATATCTCCTCCCCCTGAAATATATGATATAGAGCCAAGTACACATGTGTTCTGTGACCAAGGTCTAAAGTAGCACATAGACTAAACGTTGTGTATTAATACTGCTTGGACCTTAGTAGAAGGGGGTATACCCCAACAGCTTGTTCTAAAAAATTGAATGTTAGTGCAAATAAAAAAGTATCATGAATAGCAATTGTTTTGGTTGTCATGTCCAAGAAATTTCAGCAGGATTTAATAACAAGCATTTATCAAGATCTGCCCACGTATGACGGCCCTTTATCCTATATTTCATGTAAACTGCTCCATTGTAAAGTGGCAAGTAATTACGTCACTATTGCTGTAAATAAATCCTAAGCAGGCACACCCTATCTTAGCGCACACTGGTTCATTTGAATAACATGATGTAACCCTTAACCGATGTTACCTTGATACGTTACAGGAGTTCATGCATGGTCATGTTGCAACAGGAAATCCTATGCAAAATTCTATGAGCATGCAGTTTTGAAATTTTATATCTGAAGGTAAATTTCCATATTGTGATGAAGTGTCAGCGTGTTGCAACAAGAGAGCACAGAAAGCGTCAGGATTGCAGGAGTTACTCAGTGCTCATAATTTGTTTTCACAATTGTCGTTAGCTTTTCATTTATTTAATGAACAGCAGAGCTCATCTTTTATAAGTTAAAGTTTAATAAGCTAAAGGACCACTTTAACAAAAAACGTATTTGGTAACTGTATGTAGTTATCACCTAAAAGCAAGTATTCAGTATTATGATATGGTGTTTTATCCAAACTACAACAATAAAATACATTTTATTGTGGATACAAGATTAATTTGTCTGCTCCTACCAAAAAAAGTCCAACAATACAGGGAGCCTCTGCAACAAAGGCATTTTGTGACCTTTTTTTTCTCAACTCTTATGCCCCGTACACACGGTCGGACATTGATCGGACATTCCGACAACAAAACCCATGGATTTTTTCCGACGGATGTTGGCTCAAACTTGTCTTGCATACACACGGTCACACAAAGTTGTCGGAAAATCCGATCATTCTGAACGCGGTGATGTAAAACACGTACGTCGGGACTATAAATGGGGCAGTAGCCAATAGCTATCTCTTTATTTATTCTGAGCATGTGTGCCACTTTGTGTATCGGATTTGTGTACACACGATCGGGAAATTCCGACAACGGATTTTGTTGTCGGAAAATTTTATATCCTGCTCTCAAACTTTGTGTGTCGGAAAATCCGATGGAAAATGTGTGATGGAGCCCACACACGGTCGGAATTTCCAACAACAAGGTCCTATCACACATTTTCTGTCGGAAAATCCGACCGTGTATACGGGGCATTATCCTGCTAACTGCTACCAACCACTCCTGATATAACCTGCCTCGAGGAACTTAGCTATGGTTCTCCCTAAGCAATGATTGTGACCATCCACTGACAGAAACATTTGTATGGAGACAAATATTCTCCATATACTTGAAGACAGTTTGCTTACTATTCTAAATTCTACAGTGACTTGAAAAAGCATTCCTACCCCTTGAAAGTTTCCACATTTTGTCATGTTACAACAAAACGTAAATGTATTTTATTGGGATTTTATGTGATAGACCAACACAAAGTGGCACATAATTGTGAAGTGGAAGGAAAATGAAAAAAATGGGTTTTCAAAATGGTTTACTAATAAATATGTGAAAAGTGTGACGTGCATTTGTATTGAGCCCCCCTGAGTCAATATTTTATAGAACCACCTTTCACTGCAATTACAGATGCAAGTCTTTTTGGATATGTCTCTACCAGCTTTGCACATCTAGATTGACATGTTTGCCCATCAAGCTCTGTCAGATTGCATAGAGAGCATCTGTGAACAGCAATTTTCAAGTCTTGCCACAGATTCTCTCAGATTCTCTCTGATTCAGGAACTGATTCTGGGATTTAGGTCTGGACTTTGACTGGGCCATTCTAATGCCGCGTACACACGGTCGGACTTTTCGTCTACAAAAGTCCAACGGACGCTGACGGACTAAAGCTGGCTGGTAATCCGATCGTGTGTGGGCTTCTCCGGACTTTCAACGTACTTTTTTAGCCTCAAATCCGACGTACTTTAGATTTGAAACATGCTTCAAATCTTTACGTCGTAACTACGACGGACCCCGAAATCCGCTCGTCTGTGTGCTAGTCCGACGGACAAAAACCCACGCTAGGGCAGCTATTGGCTACTGGCTATGAACTTCCTTATTTTAGTCTGGTGTACGTCATCACGTACGAATCCATCGGACTTTTGTGTGGTCGTGTGTAGGCAAGTCCGTTCGTTAGAAAGTCTGCCACAAGTCCGCCGCAAGTCTGCCGAAAGTCCTCCGGAAGTCTGTTGGACAGGCTGTCGGACTTTTGTAGCTGAAAAGTCCGACCGTGTGTACGCGGCATAACACATGAAAATGCTTTGATCTAAACCATTCCATTATAGCTCTGGCTGTATGTTTAGGGTAGTCATCCTGCTGGAAGGTGATCCTCCGCCCCAGTCTCAAGTCTTTTGCAGGCTCTAACAGGTTTTCTTCTAAGATTGCCCTGTATTTGGCTCCATCCATCTTCCCATCAACTCTGACCAGCTTTAAACTTCTCCACAAATTTATCTCTGACATGTCTGGTGTGTTCCTTGGCCTTCATGATGCTGTTTGTTAAATAAGGTTCTCTAACAAACCTCTGAGGGCTTCACAGAATAGCTGTATTTATACTGAGATTAAATTACACACAGGTGGACTCTATTTACTAATTAGGTGACTTCTGAAATAATTAGAGTAAAGGGGAGTAAATACAAATGCATGTCCCACTTTTCAGATATTTATTTAAAAAAAATGTGAAAACCATTTATTATTTTCCTTCTACTTTACAATTATGTGCCACTTTGTGTTGGTCTATCACATAAAATCCCAATAAAATAAATTTACGTTTTTGGTTGTGACATGACAAAATGTGGAAAATTTCAAGGGGTATGAATACTTTTTAAAGGCACTGTATATCTTTTCCTATTAGTGGTTGTAAAAAGACAAAGAAACTACACGTAAGATGGCTCGCCCCACCTCAGCGTGATCCTTCAATTTCTCATTAGATATTGTGAGAAATAGGTCATTTTAGACATATAAAACAGTATGAATTTATAGGTTCCTATGCTATTTGGCCATAGAGGGTGGAGAGGAAACTGAGAAAAGTCCCATGCAGATACGTTGAAACAGGCTCGAGAGTCAAACACTGGGATACGAACTTACACACAAACACCTAGATCTCCTGTTCAATGATGGTGATGTGATGTCCCGTTCCGGCTACACGACCCCAACTTAAGTTACTAGTTTTTTTGGGTTAATGGGTTTTATGGGACTCAGGTGCTCCTTAATGATCCGGGGGGCACGGAGTGGGGGGTAGGGATGTTCATTGGTGTTTGTGGTTGGTTACCTATGCTAACCCCATTTTATTTACAGGTTCTGGTTGGTCTATTATGGCATGTATTTTTTCATACATACATAGGTATTATATGTAATGCTGGATAATGCACGGCTATGAATACGTGACCTGCGTTTGCAGCTGGGTATATATATAATTTTTCTACATTATCTTTAGATTGTTCTTTATTTCTGCAGTAGGGCATAGGGTTATTGTGGCTCGCAAGACCTTTTCTCTCTTATTATATGTAATGCTGTTCTGCATATTGCCGGGGTGCGTGTCCCCAGTACAACCGGGTGTGGGTCTTTCTCCCTCCCGGGGAACTGGAGCCAGGCATCCTTATCAAGGGAGGGCCCCCCTGTTATTGTTGTATCACTGCCATGGCTGGATGTTTAGTGGTGTCGTGGAATGTACGGGGCTTAAACTGTGAAACACTCTCTAGTGTTTGACTATTTGCGTAAGCTCCGCCCACAGGTGTGTATCCTACAGGAAACGCATCTTGTTGGCTCCCGCATTCTCAGTTTGAAGTGGGCATGGGTTGGTACTCACTACCATGCGCCATATTCCAATTATGCCAGGGGGGTAAGTGTGCTAGTCCACAAATCCCTGCATTTCCAACTGCTGAATGTCCATCTAGACCCAGGGGGTAGGTATGTTCTCCTATATTCTCTGATTGAGGAGATCCCTGTTATTATTGTGGGAATCTACCTGCCTCCTCCGGCAGACGTAGGTGTACTTCATGCTCTGATGCAACAAGTCACGCTATATAATGTAGAGAATGTCCTATTTATAGGCGATTTTAATATGACCCCAAGTAGGGAACTGGACAGGATGCAGACTGCTGGTCCCCAGCAACAGGACCTTGCCCACTGGGCATCCACTTTTCATATGACAGATGTTTGGCGCCACTTCCATCCCACTGATAGGGAATTTACTTTCCTCTCCACCACACACCGAACTATGTCTCGCATTGATCTGGCGTATGCCTCCCCTAACCTTATGCGGAGGGTGGTCTCTGCGGAGATCCTCTCACGAGGTATCTCAGATCATGCCCCGGTGTCTGTGACCATACAACTTTCTCCGATGGTGGGCGATTATGGAACTGGAGATCCAAGAGGAGCTGCCGGAGACATAATGTGGTTTTTGGATAAATAATGCAGACTCTGCTGGACCTCTGGTGCAATGGGATGCTTTTAAGGCCTGGCTTAGAGGTGAATACATGACTCGCATATCTGCGAAAAAGAGACGGTCTGCACAGTCTCTGAGGCTACTAGAGGAACAGGCTAATCTGAAGGAGGCGGAGTATGTGCGATCTCCTGACCAGACTCATTATGTGCCCTGGCAGGACGTCCTGCAGGAGTTGTCTCTTTGTAGGGTTGAGCTTACTAAGAAATCTATGCTAGCTAGCGCCCAAAGGGTGTTCGAATTTGGAGATAAGAATGGTAGATTGTTGGCCTGGCTTGCCAGGGGACAACACACTGTGACTCGCATTGGTAGGCTGAAAGACCTGGACGGCAGTCTATTGACGGCTCCAGCGGCTATTAGTACAAGATTTCTTGAATTTTACAAGACTTTATATTCCTCTAGAGCTGATTTCAATCACTCACAGTTGATCCAGTATCTAGACCAGGTCACCCTCCCCTCTTTAGAGCCCAGAAAATGTGCTGAACTGGAGAAGGATATTTCCTCAGTAGATGTACAGGAGGCCCTGGGATCCATGCAGCAGGGGAAGGCCCCGGGACCAGATGGAATACGCATTGAATTTTATTCTGTATACCAAGAACTCTTAGCACCTAGATTTACTTCATTACTACAGCAATCTCTTACTTTAGACGCTCTGCCTGAATCATTTTCTGATGCGATTGTGGTGTTGGTGCCCAAACCCGGTAAGGACCCTGAAGAATGTGCCTCTTACCGACCTATTTCCCTCATTAACGCGGATGCCAAACTACTGGCAAAAATTTTGGCCAGGAAACTTGGGAAGGTGATAGAGGACCTTGTGCATGTGGATCAAACTGGGTTCATGCCGGGGAAGGGTACCGATATCAATATACGCATCCTGAACCTGGCTGCCACCCATGATAATGAGGGAACAAGAGACATAGCCTCTCTCGACGCGGAGAGAAGGCTTTTGACTCCGTTGAATGGGAGTATTTATGGGAGGTACTAAGGAAATTCGGAGTAGGACCCAGGTTCCTTCACTGTCTAGGTTTGTTATACAGGGCCCCCAGGGCAAGGATTAGAGTAAATGACTCCCTTTCAGATGTTTTTCTCCTCCGGAGGGGGACCAGGCAGGGATTCTACTGTCCCCCAGTTCATTTGCTCTGGCCTTAGAACCCCTGGCGACACTGGTTCGTGAATCTAGTCGTATTGTGGGATTGCTGGTTGGCCCTCTGGAGGAGAAGATATCCCTATACGCCGACGACACCCTACTATATTTACATGATGCGGATTCTTCGCTGCAGACGGCCCTGGAAATTTTTGATGAGTTCGGACGCTTCTCAGGGATCCGTATCAATTGGTCTAAATCTGTACTCTTTTCCCTAGATGCGAGAGCCAGGGACCTAGCGACCCAACCTGTATTGAAGTGGGCGGAGGAATTCACATACCTAGGAATCAGAATATCGCGAGATCCTCTGTCCTTTCAGCGCCTTAATCTACAGCCTATAGTCGCACGCCTTAAAGACCACTGCTGCAAGTGGGCCAATCTTCCCCTTAATTTGCTAGGGCGCATAAATGTATTGAAAATGATTTATCTACCTAAGTTTAATTATATCTTTCGGAACTGCCCTACATGGATACCCCAGGCATTTTTTAAAGAAATAGACGGCTGCATCGGATCCTTTTTATGGCGGGGATCTTCCCCTCGGATAGCCAGATCGACTCTTCAGCTCCCTGTTAGTTGTGGGGGCCTGGCCTTACCTAACCTGCTGGTGTATTATTGGGCGGCCATGTTAGCCACGGTTAGGTGGTGGTTTGAACAGTCTAGGACCGATGCAGTGATCGTTTGGAAGTGCCTATGGTGGGTTCCCTTAAGGAGCTCAGTAATCTGGTGTATCGTGGAGCCTCCTCCAGTCCTGTCCTCTCGGGTCCCACTAAGACCACTTTACGCATATAGGGGGTGGCTAGAAGACGATTTTTGTCTCCTAATAGGTGGTCCCCCTACTCTCCGTTATGGGGAAATCCTACCCTCCCACATTTTAGGACAATCCCTGACCCACAATTATGGGCCCGTTATGGAATTAAACTTCTGAAGGATGTTGTCTCCTCCGGGGCCATGGTTTCCTTTCAAGACCTAGTAGGGAGACGTTGCCTTCCTGCAGGGATGCTGTTTCGCTATCAGTTGCGGCACGCGTTTCGTGCTCAGTTCCCGACACCACCTGACCTCGAGACGGATGTGGTCGAGGAAGTATTGGAGCAGGAATCCCTGAATAAGCCCCTTTCAGTACTATATTTGACGTTACTTCGTACAGACTCAAAAAAATTGGATGTACTGTGGGACAAATGGAGGGCTGATATCCCATCCCTAGATAGAGAGACTTGGGAGGAATGTTTTGAGAATAGCTCCCAACTGGTGATATCCTCTAGGGACAAATTAATACAAACTAAATTTCTGCATAGGATTTATTTCACGCCTCAGAGACTGCACAGAATTTACCCACAGAGGTCCCTGAACTGCCCTAGATGCCAATCTCCAGATAGCACCTATATACACATGTTCTGGTTATGTCCTAGACTCTGCCGCTATTGGGCTGCTACCTTTTTTTTTTTTAACATGAAATTTGGGCCGCTATCTTTGAATTTATTAATGTGCGTCTCCAGCTGGAGCTGCCCCTAACGGCAGAGTTGGCCCTACTGGGTATACAAGAGGATGACCAAAGACCTCGGTATACTAAACTTCTGCTTTCATTGCTGCTCTTTTATGCCAAAAAAGAGATCCTGCTTAAGTGGACTTCCCCCCTGCCACCTACGATGAGGTCATGGGAAAACTCAGTTAATGCTATTCTACCAATGTATAAACTAACCTATATGAGTAGTGGCTGTCCTCAGAAATTTGAGAAGGTCTGGCAGCCATGGACCGACCCCTTGTGATTTGTAACGTCCTTTTTGTTATCCTTGCCTTATCTGTTTGTGATGTACTGTATATGACTGGGCTCTGTGCTTCGGCATCCATCCCCCCCCCCCCATTTATGACACTTGATGATGGATAACTCCTTATGTGCCTGCCCTTTGTAATGTATGCCTACAATGTCCTATTGTTTTACTGCATACTGAGTATCGCATATATATTGTTCTTCCATTGATGTATCCACTGCAATAATTTCATGACTTATAATGTATTGTGATCCATTTTTTCAATAAAGACCAACCTTGTTGTTAAAAGAAAAGGGGATGCTACACCATAGTAAACATGGCCCCCCTCCCACCTTTTTTGGAACTGGGGTTGTACTTTGCCAGCTTTTTGTTGCTCTGTTCCAACATTTTTGAGACATGTTGCTGCCATCAATTTCAAAATTACCTTATTCTTTTCTTAAAATGTTATATTTTCTCAGTTTAAACTATTGATATGTTTTCTATTTTTTATTATGAATAAAATTTGGGTTTATGAGATTTGCTAATTACAAGGCACGATATGTTGTTTAGGCCAAAGGACAGCAGTAATAAAGTGGGCTAGTTAACATCATATAATGATTTATGTATGGAAGAGTTACATATCCCTAGCTATTCGGGAAATGTTTTGCTCTTCTAAATTAAAAAATTGAGATATCTAACAAATAGGGAGGTTCCCAAGGCAGCTGATTTACAACGGTGATTTAAATGTAGAGAAATGTTTTCTATCAGCCTGAAGCCTAATTTGTAAATCTCCCTTCAGTGGTCAGAAATAATGTTGTGCCTGTTTAGAATGGGGCGTATTTTGAAACCCTCACAAGTAAGTAACATATTCATGTATTAAAGCAACATCCTAACAGTTTTAACTGGGTAGGTTAATATTATGCTCACAAGTACTAAAATGTTTCCTTTCGGAAATGCGTTGCTGGCTAAAGTTCAGCCTAGCTCGATCAGTAGTAGATGTAAAAATCATTAATGGAGACATTGTGAAAAGGTAAATTGGAGACAGGAAGAGGTGGACTTTCATGCGTAAAATGTGGTTTTAAATAAACAAGAGATGACAGCATTCTGAGTGTGACTGATGGTGATCACATGATTTACACCTTGCATTTCAGGTCATGGAGTACCCTGTGCAGAGAAAGAACAGAAGGGTTTCTGTATGAATGGAGGCATATGTTATAGCATAGGACCTAATCAACTGTGCAGGTGAGTAACTATGTGTCTGTATAAGCTAAACCAGACAGAAACTAAAAAAACCATATCAGATATATGAAGAATTTGTGGAGTTTTTGAAGTGATTGGTTATAGGTTATAATGACTGCAGATCATTATTATTCCTTTATCTCTGAACAGCAATCCTGAAATTATATAATAAATAAGGACGCAGACTAGCAATTAAGTTGTGTCTTCTGATTTACTGGCCTGTATATATGTGCAGGTCATGCATGATTGCTAACCCCCTTGATCTCTGTGATAATTGCTGGTACAAAAACAGCTTAGTGTGTCGTAGATACTGTTTTAGAAACTTGTCACCAAGTAGTGCAACAAATGATAGAACCTGCAAAAAAAAATCATGTACTTGTTGGTGTTGGTATGGTATGTTAATCTTTTGCTATAACAAAACCGTCACAAGCATCTCTCCTGAGAAGTGGTGGAGTTTGGTGTAGTTTTATGGTGGCCATATACACTTTCATTTTTTTTATCCAATCCATGTGCCATTTAATGATCAAAACAATGGAATCCACAAACAATCAAATAGCTATAACTTCCCTTCTCATCCATTTAGATTCATTTTTGATCAAATTTGATCAAACTGAGTCGATCCGTTGATCACCCAGGGTGGAATATTATTGTGCATCAGTCAGTAGCACTGAGATACTTTGCTCATGAATACGATCATATTTTTATCAATGAGATTATAAAATTGCATGGTGGAAACAAAGGTGGAATCGTAAGTTATATTCATATCTTAACTATCCCCGTGTGGGACATTTCAATTGAATAGGTTGTCGACTATAAATCTATTTTGGTGGTTTCAGCGGGGGGCATCGGTAGTTTCAAGAAATTATTAGAAAAGCACCTGAACAACCACAACATACAGGGATATAGAATGTAATACTGACATATAATCATACACATAGGTTGGACTTGTGTCTTTTTTCAACCTCACCTACTATGTAACTATGTATGTAACTATGATTATTCCCATCCAAAGAGATAAGAAAATAAATTGATAATTTATCAAAGTGTGTATTGCCACCATTAGGATGATATTAACTGGGCAATTCTGCCACTAGAGACAAATCAGTGACAGTGTTACTAAAAAAGGCTGCTTGTCTGTCCTTATGGAATCGGTCCCTTTGTAGAGAGAGGCAATGAGGCGTCTCTGTGGTTGACCCACACACTGCTAACTCGATTACTAGCTACAGAGGTAGCAATTCCATAGAAATAAATGGGCAGCCTCTTGGCGATCCTACCACTGGCGATTTCGAGAAATTGCTAGCAGCAGAGTCGCCTGTCTGACATCAGCCTTAAGCTAGTAAACACCATTCAACACAAAATCCCCATATGTAACCTAATATGTTTGAGACTTTCTTGCTGAATATACAAACCAAGTCTGTTTCCATTGATAAAAGTATATTATTAAGTAAGGATTCCATTACTATATTGTTCATAATTTACAGTTCAACGTAGAATTTAAATACATGTAAACCCTAATGAAAGCACTGTCTAGCTCAATCAGCTGGCAGGTATTTTTTTTTTTTTAATAAAATACTGTTTCTTTTTTGTTTATTGACGGACACAGCTTCTCATTCTCGTCCATTGGGTTTATAGCGCCACCCACAGTAGAACACTAACTTGGCACCACCTTTGGGCAGTCCTAGCTGGTATAAACTCCTTCTTAGCTATAGTCAAATCAGTTATTTCTGCCTATTGTTTAGGAGTAAGTACCTAGCTCCCTGCTGGAACGTGTGGTTCCATAGCTTTTTTTTTTTTTTTACTTTCCTGGGATTTCTGCCTGTGGAGATCTTCAATCAACAACGAGGCAGGATAATAATGCAGACCTTTAGCTACAAGCTGGGTCAGCTGCGACAGCTCCATTTGGGACCGGGACAGCCGAAGAGTTAAACACCTCCCTGGACATCCATGTCACAGCACTACCCTGGCTGTCTAGGGAAGATCACCTGCATACTCCATGGGAATGGTAAGTAGTGCTCCCCCTCTCCCTTCCAAGTGTAGAGTGGGACGGGGAGCTCCTAGGGATAGCTGGTGCTGCGGGGTTCTTCTCCTCCCATCTAGGTCCTACGTTGCTGCTGGGTTATCTCCTGGGCCATGATGGCCATTTTCTTGTAGGCCGCTGGTGGCCATCTTGTGATGGACTGAACTGCTTGGTCACTTGAGCTTTGGGAGAGGGGCGGGAATGCAGCGGCCATTTTCGTGGAGCCATGAGGCGGTGGCCATCTTAGCCACCTCTGTTTTTCTTATTAGCTCACTGGAGCTTTCCCCAGAATTTCTGTCTTCTCAGGTGTGCACTGCATGTGGCCTCCTGGATCTGGTCCTCCTGCGGTGGGACTGCTGCTCCTTTCTTCAGGGCCTGGGCAGTGGCGAGTCCTACTGGGGTATCCCTTCTCTTTGCTGGCCTTGTGGAGTGTCTGGTCATTCCTTTGCAACTGGTGGGCTTCCATGGTGGTGCCTTCTTGGTGGGTTTCCTCCCTTCATGGAGTCTTCTCAGGATCACACCTCACCACCTGATCCCCTCCTAGAGGCAGCGGATTCCTCAGGGACTTCTGTTCCCCTTTCCTGCTTCTTTGGCCTTGTTGGCTCATGAATCTGACACTTCCGCTGCGGGCACGGTCCTGCCTAAAGAACATGATGATGCAATACCCAACCCTTCTGACAGTGAGGACGAGTCCTCCACTGCAGCTGTCACACATTGTGGAAGCACTTATTTCTTTAGAGTGAGATTTCTTAAAAATGGAAGATGCCTCTAGGGCTGCCGAGGAAGTGGCTGCTCCCTTTGGTACACACAAGCAACCTCACTCAGCTAAGGTGCTTCCCTATCCCACCTATTTTGACAAATTTATCTGCAAGGATTGTGAATGACCAAATGGCCCTTTTGTGGTCCCGAAACGTTTTGAATACATTATCCCTTCGATACATCCTTTCTGAAAAAGTGGACCACTCTACCTGTTGTGGATCCTCCCGTTTCAAGGTTGAACAAAGCAACCATGATGCCGGTGGAGGAATCCCCTTCCTTTAAGGATCCGGTTAACAGGAAGGTGGAACTGGTCACTCGCATTATGTTTATTGTTGCCAGTTTGGCTCTACAGCTGGTTTTGGCCATGACCCTGGTATCTCAGACACTCACTGAATGGGCTAAGCTCCTTCAGCATTGCCTGGGTGGGGAGCAAGTTCGTTTGACCTACATGAAACTGAAAGACCAGTGGGTCGAGGGTTTTAAGTACGTGTGTGATACATCCTTGAATGTGGTTCCTTTGCTTTCCAAGCTCTCTGCCTTTGCAGTGGTGCTTCAGTGGTGCTGTGGCTCAAGTGTTGGTCTACAGACCAGACAACTAAAAAGGCTCTCATGGATATATCCTTTCAGGGTGAACACCTTTTGGAGCTACCCTGAACCTTTCTTCCACAGTCCAGAAGGGGGAAGAAACCACTTTAGATTTTTCATACTTCTGGATCTGTAGACAAAGCCAACAAACCCTTAAAGGCCCCCACAGGAGGTGCCTAGCAGCCCTGAGCTACCAAGCCTATCAAGCCAGTGGACAAGTCCTCCTCAGCATGAAGGCTTGTCCCCACCTGTTTCCAGGGTGGGGGGTCATCTTTGCTGTTTTACAGCTCTGTGGACCTCCCAACTTTCCGAAAAGTGGGTCCACAAACTGATTTTGTCTGGTTATAAAATAGTTAATTCCTATCCACCAGAGAGGTTATTTCATTCCTATCTTCATCTCTCCACGTCTGGTCTGCAGGCTCTCTCCGGGGTGGTGCAGAATCTGCTGCTCCAGGGGGTGATTGCTCCGGTTCCGACTTTGGAAAGGTTTCAGGGATTTTACTCCAACCTGTTTACTGTTCCAAAGAATGAAGGAAAGGTTCATCCAATCCTGGATCTCAAGGCCCTGAATTGCTTTGTGAGAGTGCAGAAGTTCATAATGGAATCCATCCAGTCCATGGTAGCCTTCGTTCATCAGGGGGATTTCCTGGCCTCTAAAGACATAATGAATGTGTACCTGCATATTCCCATTTGAGCCAGGCACCTATGCTTTTCTGTAGGAGAGGCACATTATCAGTTTGTGGCACTGCCCTTTGGTCTTGCCTCCACTCCTCAGGTTTTCACCAAGGTGCTGGCTCCAGTTCTGGACATTACTGAGAATGGCTTTGATTGGTTATCTGGATGACCTGCTTCTGTGGGCGGAGACTCACTCAGCACTGATGGATGATGTGGTGATCATGATCTGCACTTTACAAGAGTTCCTGACCAGGAAGCTGGAATATCTGGGTCTAACTCTCAACTCGGCGCAAGCCAAGGTATTCCTTCCATTGAACAAGCTCTCAAAGTTTTAATCAGCGTTTCGACTACTGCTGTTCCGCAGATGGTTCTCTCTCTGCTCTTGCGTGCAGGTTCTGATGGTGTCTACTTTTGAGGCAGTCTTGTACACGCACTTCCACACGTGTATCCTGCAGAAGGAAATCTTGTCCAAGTGGGACAAGTTCGCCAAAGAATTGGATGCCCAGATCTGCTTAGGTCAAAAGACCAGAGTATAGCTGATTTGGTGACTTTTGGTCTCCTGCCCTTCAGAAGAGAAAGTTGTTTCTTCCCTTTCGTTGGACGGTGATCACGACAGGCCCCAGCCTGTCTGGCTGGGAGGGAGTCCTGGGGTCAAGCTCGGCCTGAATTCACTGGATGCTAGAGGAATCTCGACTGCCAATCAATGTTCTGGAACTTTGGGCGATCAAGCTATGGAACAGTAAACAGAGTTTCTTTGGGCACACCCAGTAAGGCGCTGGAGACTTCATGCATTCTCTGGTTGGTGGAAAGTCACGAGCCGGCTCTATCTGCCTTGCACATTCCAGGTGTGGAAAATTGGCATGCAGACTACCTCAGCCGTCAGATGTTGGATCAAGAAGAGTGGTCTCTGCATGTGGACGTGTTTCATCAGATTTGTCTGCAGTGGGGCACACTGGACATGGACCTTGTAGCGTCTCTTTTCAACAGGAAGGTCTGAGGTTTGTTGCAATGGATCCCTTGGCTGAAGCAACAGAAGCCTTGGTTGCGCCATGGAGCAGGTATGGTCTCATTTATGTGTTTCCTCCTCTCAAGCTTCCACCCTACTTACCGCACAGGATAGGGGCCAAAGCAATTCTGGTCATTCTGGTACATATGGATTGGCCTCGCCGACCCTGGTACGCTGATGTGTTGTGGCTGGTCATGAATGTCCCCTGGCGACTGCCTATCAGGGAATATTTTCTGTCTCAAGGGCTAATCTTCCACACTGCTTTACTGTTGCTGGCTTTTGACGGCTTGGCTACTGAAAGCCAGGTTCTGAGGGACAGGAGAGTGTTAGGCCCCTTTCACACGGGCACCGTCAGTTTAGCCACGTTAAAAACGTATCAGTTCTTATCCGTTGCTTCATCCGTCTTCCACGTTCATCTCCGTTTTCATCCGTTAATATACACGTTTACATCCGTTTTCATCTGTTTACAGCAGTTTCTTTGCATTTAAGGAAATTACCTAGAAAGCCTTGCTCCACCCATCCTACATTGCCATGCGTGAACAATTTGCTGACTACTTTCTATTTCCATCAGGAGAAGTTTCATGGCAGTATATATATATATATATATATATATATATATATATATATATATATATATATATATATATATATATATATATATATATATATATAAATAAATATAATGCAGTGCAAATTTAAAATTTAATTCATTAATTTGGGTATTTCATTGTGTTTTGATAGCATAAAAAGACACAAAAGCACATGATATGTTCAAAACAGTTTTAGTATTCTGCATAACCCTTTTAAAATAAAAGTTTTTTTCACTTTGTTTTTTATTTGTCAAAGTATGAACTTTGAATTATTTCTTCAAAACGGATCTTAACTGATCGGACGTTGACGGACATTGTCAGTTAACGTCAGTTAATATCCGTTTTGACGGATCTGGACGTAGCTTTGTACATAAAAAAAAACAGATAAAAACGGAAGCGGAGGTAATGGTGATGGTAATGGATGGTCATCCGTTTGCCCATAGGAATGTATTGTCGTCCGTCGACAGATGGAAGAAAAATGGATAGACGGTCCGTCCGTGTGAAAGGGGCCGTAGTGTTTGGTAAGCCCTACCATGCTAAAAGCACGAAAATCTACCTCTAGGAAGATATACCATCGTACTTGGAAGGCCTACATATTGTGGTGTGAGGCTGCAAATGTCCAGCCATGTTCTTTCTCGGTGGCTCCGATTTTGACCTTTCTTCAACCTGTTGTTGAGCAAAAGCTGGCCTTAGGTGCCATTAAGGGCCAGGTATTTGCCCTGGTGATTTTCTTTCAATGTCCCCTGGCCATGCATTCTTTGATTTGTACTTTCATCCAAGGGGTTCAATGTGTGGCACCTCCTGTGTGCACTTGTTGCCGCCGAAGGGAGTTAACCTTGCTTCTCTTGGTCCTTCAGAAGTCTCCTTTGAGAATCATAGGGATATCCACTTGCTTACTCTCTCTCAGAAGGTAGCTATTTTTGGTGGCTATCATTTCTGCAAGCAGAGTGTCGAAGCTGGCGCCATTGTCATGTAGGTCTCCTTATTTGGTTCTACACAAGGATAAGGTGGTTCTCCTTCTGTGCCCCTCCTTTCTTGAAAAGGTGGGGTCTGATTTTCATTTGAATGAGGACATTGTCCTGCCCTCTTTAAGTTCACATCCTTAAAATTCTAAGGAAATTGCGTTGCATTCCTTGAATGTGTTCCGTGCAATTTGGGTGTATCGGTTTGCTACAGAGTCGTTTAGGAGATCGGATTCTCTTTTTGTGATCACGGACGGGCCAAGGAAGTGTCTGGCTGCCTCCTCTGCCACCATTTCTGTGGATTAGGCAGATGGTGGTTCAGGCTTATACCATTAAGGGTCAGGTTCCGCCCTACCTTGTTACGGAACATTCTTCCAGGGAGCTCAGTGCCTCTTGGGCTTTTCAACATCAGTCATCTGTGTCTCAAATTTTAAGGTGGCTAATTAGTTGTCTATGCACACCTTCACTAAGTTTTACAAAGTGGATGTTCTTGCGTCTTCAGATGCTTGTTTTGGCCGCAAAATGTTGCAGGTGGCTGTTTGAGGTTTCTTTTCCCTCCGGGGGGCTATTTTTTTCGGTTAGGCTCGTGTTTTCCTGTTTGAGCTCCTGTTGGCATGTTTGGCTTTGGTTTTTCCCACTCCTCACCTTTGGCACTGCTTTGAGTCGTCCCTACTGTCGAGAATACAGTGACAAGGAAAAGTCTGTGAAATGGGTTTTCTGCAGTAATTTGCCATAAAATGTGATCTGATCCTCATCTAAGTCACAACAATAGACAAACACAATGTGCTCAAGATGATAACACACACCCAGAATCCTCAATAAGGTAAAGAAGAACCCATATACATAAGTCTTTGAACAGGCAGAGTGTCCATGGCAGAACACCACAGAGGAAGTCACTGCTCTTGAAAAAAAACATTGGTGTTTACCTGAAGTTTGCCAAAGACCTTTGCAAACCAAAATGTTACTGGGGAAATATTTTGTGGAATGCTGAAACAAAAGTTGAATTGTTCAGGAAATCGACTCAGCACTAAGTGTGGCACAAAAAGCTTACCAAAAATGAAGTATGTTGAAGGGAACTGGGCCTGGACCACTTGCCATCATTGAAGAGAAAATGAATATACATGTTTACCAAAATATCCTGCAGGAAAATGTCAGGGTGGCTGCACGCCAGCTGAAGCTTAGTAGAAGTTGGGTGATGCTGCAGGACAAATACCCTAAGTATCAAAGTAAATCCACCACAGACTAACTTCAGAAAAAGAAAATGCACATTTTGGAGTGGCCCAGTCAGAGCTCAGACCTTATCCCCATAGAGATGCTGTGGAATGACCTCAAGAGAGCTGTTTACACTATACATCCTACAAATGTGCCTGAATGGAAGCAGTTTTGTAAAGCGGAATGGTCAAAAATTCCTCCTGAGCGTTGTGCAGGTCTGACCTAGAGCTACCAAAAGCACTTTATGGTAAATTACAGCAAAAACCCAGTTAACCAATGCGTGCACATACTTTTTCTTGCCACTGTAAGAAGCTGTGTCCGTCAATGAACTAAAGATAAAACTGAATTTTTGTTACCATAAAATCCCTTTCTCTGGGTGAAACAGCACCACCCCCCTTTGATTATTTTCTGTTTTATTTGTACTGATTTGTTACTATCTGGTTTGCCTATAGTAGAGAGTCTTCATTCTGTGTCCTACCTCAGTTCAGCTGATCTCCTGAAACCCCTTCCTATCAACATTATGACACTCCAGTAGTGGCTGCATGGAATATCTCTGGGTGGATTCCCTAATAGTGACAACCTTTTTTTTTTTTTTTTTTGTAATAATGTAGTTATTGGAGATATACACCTAATGTGCATTTAGTGGTCATTTTATGTAATATTTCATATTTGTTTTTCAGATGTATTAACAATTACACAGGGGAACGCTGTGAAGGTATCCTTTTGGCTAGTGTGGAAAGAGAGCCCCAAAGTGACTTTTCCATAAATTTTCTGGTATTAGGATTTTTTTTGGGCCTCCTATTTTTAGGTTTCATCTATTTTTGTTGCAGGTAAGCTAATGCTTCAGTAGCAACTCTAGACAGTTGTGTCTAAAATTGAAATCTATATTTGTTTTAAAAATATAATGAAAAATTAATTCTTTGAAATGCAATAATCACAATTTTAAATATATATATATATATTTTTTTTTACAAATGTCGTGTTATCCATTTAAGCCATTCATGACAGTTAAAGCGTTTGTTACCCTAAAAAAAAAAAAAAAAATGATCCTGTTGCCTTTACCTTCTTGCTGCCGGGTCCGTACATCATACAGACCTGACAGAGGGGGGGGTATTACACCTAATCCTGAGGCTGCAGCCACCAGAATTGTGTATGAAATTGACAGGCAGGCTGCTGCCTGTCAGGTGAGAGCATTAGTTTGTAGGGGGCTTTAGTAGCGTCCCCTATACAAAATATAGGGTGCTGAAGTTTGACGCCCATGTGGGCGCAACAAAAATTTAAGGTTTGGCATGTTGGGTATCTCTTTGCTCGGTGCAACCTCAACTTTTATATTTTAACGAATATGTGGGTAATTTAATGCGTTTGTGTGCCCTAAAATTCACGTTTGTGTGTTTTTTAATGAAAATTTGCGGTAATATCGTGTGACATAAAAAAATTGGAACTACCACAATTTTATTCTCTAGGGTATCTGCTTTCAGAAAATATATTTGTGGGGTTTATGTAATCTTCAGGCCTAAAATGATTTTTAAATGTGCAAAAAAATGGCTCTGGCAGCTAAGGGGTTAAAGCATGTTATACAGCACAGTGCTTGTGCTGTGTAACTTGGCCCCCTGTAACACCTGGCTGATCCTGCCTGGCTATACCCCCCCCCCCCTGTAAACTGACCATGGTATATCATGGCTGCTGAGCCCTGACACCATCATCATTTTCCTTCCCTTAGGCCCCATTCACACTAGCGCGTTTTTGATGCATTTTGCAGAAATGCACGGGAATTTTTTAACATGGGTTCCTATGGAACATGTTCACATCAATGCTTTTTTGTATCTCTGCGTTTTTGGAAAGGGTCGGGGACTTTTTTTCATGCAAAATGCAGCGTTTTGCATGTAATGGATTTCAATGGACAAGCATCAAAAACGCAAGTGCACCTTTTTTGCAGCGTTTTTGCCGTTTTTTTTTTTTTTTAATTTTTTTTAAATTTTTTTTTAGACTGTAAAAAAAAAAAAACTGTAAAAAAAAACGCAAAACACAAATCGCGGCAAAAACGCGGCTCAAAAACGTGGCAAGCATGAAAAAAAAACCTCCAAAAACGCTCAAAAGCAACATGCATAGGTGTGAATCGAGCCTTAGTCATCCGCAGCCCTGCTCTGCTGTGTCCTCCTCCCCCTCCCTGCCTGTCAGCTCTGTCCACTCAACAATCCTCCCCTCCTGGTGCAATCGTATCTATACTACAATTGTATACAATTATGTTACAATTACCCCCCAAAAAAAAAATCTTCTGTTCCTTTAAAGCATTATAAAAATACCACAGCGCTTCTGTAGTGTCATTTGTCCCATGCTATGTTGTAAAATACCTGGTTGATCCTGCCTGTTCCTGTGTTCCCCTCTATGTACTGACCACGGTAATCCTGCCTGCTGATCAATGATACTGTGGATGGTTTACATGCCTCTGTCATCCCTCTGTGTGCTCACAGTCTCTCCCCCTCACTCCCTGTCATTTCTGTGTGTGAGAGCCGATCTCCTCCCCAATCCTCCTGCCGCTACTTCCTGTGGTTGTAAAGTCAAATTTACAAATAACTGGCATCCCCTCTGTTGTAGTAAGATGTAAAGTACTCTGTGTCAGATTTTCTAAAATATCTATCAGATTCTATAATCCTAAATACTTTCTTGCACAGCGCCACTGTGCGGTCACGTGATCTCCCTCTGCTGGCTGACATCAGAGGGTAATCTCAGCCCCCGAAGCTGCTTACATCAGGAAGGAGAGCGGAGGGAGGTCATGTGCAAAAAGGTATTTAGGATTATAAAAAAAAAAATACTGACACACAGTACTTTATATCTTCCTACAGAAGAGGGGATGCCAGTTATTTGTAAATCTGACTTTACAACCACTTTAAGACGCTTTACTAAAAAAGCGATAAATGGTGTCTGGTCATACAGGCAAGATATGAGTGACTATATATAGATTTTTTTTTTTTTTTGCACACTTGGGCAAACCTATGGAGGAAGGAGGGGGCATCCAGATATTCTAAATGGCAGCCTAATACAAATGAAAATAGAAGTTGTCTAAAAAAAAATAATAAAAAAAATATACAATGTGGCTACTTTCCCCCAAAAATGGCAGGCCAGCAGCATGTGTAACTGGTAAAACGGCAATTAGTTTACACTTTTGCTCTTAAATTCATTAGATCATGGTTGACCCATGTGTTTCAGAATGCTGTCAGCTGTTTGAAAAGGTACTAGGTGGGACATGTTTAACTAGCTGTTAGAGCGTGCACATTGTGATATGATAAACTTCCACTATTCTTCTACACACCACATGAGAATTATTTCTGCATCATATTTAATAATTGAAGTCAATATTACTTCTTTAATAAATGATCCCTATAGGGCCTCTTGACAATCAAATCTAACTTTGTTTTGGCCATTTAGTAATCTAATTCTACTGCTTTCTGAAACTTTGCAGAAGAAAATTAAAGAATCGAAGTGAAGAAGGTCCATAAGTATGTCAATAATGGCAAGATCTAGATAACCCAAGGTATACAGCACCATTCTAGTGTTAATCTCCTTTAGGGCCAGTTCACACCATAAAAATGCAGTCTCGATGTGTTTCGAATGCATTTCTGCATGCACATATTTGAGGCGTTTCCGGTGCATTTCTGATGCTTTCCTGTGCATTTTTTACCCCACTTTTTTCCTTCACCTTAAATGGGGACATGTGCCTTCCGCTGCGTTTTTGATGTGTTTTACCGCGTTCCAGTACAGAAAAAATGCAGTATGTTTTTTTGTTTTTGTTTTTTTTTGGAACTGGAAAGCACTGGTGTGAACTATGCCATTGGAAACCATATAACCTACTCTCCATACGTTTCTGATGCAGAACAAAAGCGCACTGGACTGCATGTGGTGTGAACCGACCCTTAAACTGTATTTCTAATACTAATGTCTGAAGTACTGTATTAATTTGAAAACATATCTTCCAGAAAGTACCACTGTTAATCTTTATTTTAGGAAACAGAAGATTGCTGCTTTCCTGAAAACTCTGCCCTCGAGGAGGAATTTACTACAAATAGTAAAATGATTTGTAAAAACACAAACACTTTCGTGGCTCTCAAAGATTTGGGGTCTAGTCTCTTTAGTAGGCTTTGCTCTTACATGGTTTGGGAAACTATCTTGAAACTTTTTATGCATACACTAGATCTCATTACATGAATGAAAACTGCTTTGCCGTACTAAAAGCCGGTAATATGTAATAATTCCAGGTTTAATCTGCTATGGTTTTGCAAGTATCTGATGTACACCCCAACATGAAGAAAACAGCAGGTAGCTAATAAGAGCTGGGCTCAGTCTAGTGTTAACCTAGATGGGATTGCGATGAAGAGAGAGGATGCATTAGATTCTAAAGCGTATGACTTATACATAAAAATACCACAGCAGTAACTAAGATCATAGGTTACTGTTCCAGAGATTTATTTATGAGCTAGCAAGAAATCAGTGGTCTCACAAACAGACCAGCTATGACTGTAGATCTGCTAAGTCAGGCATGTAGGAAATATGGAAGTGTAGTTAACAGGGTCTTTCTAAACCCACCATATATATTAATCACTGTATGAGGGATGTAAAATCTCTCTTTATTTACCATCACTTCCTATCCCCAGAGGTTGTGAGTGGAAAGCTCCAACAAGAGCAATAAAAATGCGACAGAAGATCCATGCGCCACACCCTTTTGTCCAAAAAAAAAAAAAAAAAAAAAAAAAAGGAAGAAGATTTGACTGGAGTTGGCCTTTAAATATGACTTTGGAGATCTTAGTGTCTGGACTGCTTTGCAACTTTTCTGTTGACTTTGTATTACAATTTATAGTTTAATGCCATATTGTACTTCCAGTTGCTGTTATAGTCTTGTTGTTGATATTATATAATCAGAAATTGATAATGATTTCTCAAATGCCTTTTATTCCAGTTATCTTTCCAAGGTTTGCAATGTGGCTGTAATTAAAACACTTCTAAGAAAAACTTGTTTTATGATTTTTTTTTTTTTTTTTTTAATCTCACAAGCATGTTGTAGTTATAGGAAGCCTTAGTGTGTCGATGACATCAGCTTGGCATCAGTTTGAGATGCTTCTGAGCTTATTCAGAATTCAGGCAGGTGCATTTGACTTGTAAGTCAACATTTTCCCAACGCTGTTTTAAGCTGGTTTTGAACTACCATAGATTTGTGTGAAGTGATCAAAAGCCTGTTGATATTACTACTATACTATTACTAACAGTTTGCCATCAGCATATTTTACATCAAATGCAATTCACTAAGGAAAAATTATCCATGCTACAAATTCATCAATTAGTAGTGATTCAATCATGAAAACCAAATGTTACAACAATGCTACAAAAAAAACCTGTAATTTATAGGTTTCATTCAGTTTAATGCAAAAGACTAAAACAATTGAACAAAATTAAAGAGGATGACCGTAATAAAAGAAACACAGCATAATGTTTTGGCTACTATAAAACAGCAGGCACAGCTTGTTTACGTTGGCACAAAACATTGGGTATGGTTCACCTCACAACAGACCCCATCCACAACCCCCCTCACACAGACTGTGCTGACCACTTAGAAACCGTGTGGTCAGTACTTGCAGCACTGTACGGAAAGGAGAGGGAGCAGCGGGTATTTCAAATCTCCAGACCGTTGGACAGCTTGCAAGAGCCTTCACAGTTCAGGATCATGGGAGGCAAGTACAGTGGGGACTGGGGAAGGGGGTCCAGTGTTTGATCACCTTTACAGATTTTCTGTAAAAAGGTAAAAAAAAAAAAAACTTTAAGAAAAATTAGCACAGGAAGATGGAGATGTCAAACCAGTCAGTCATTGTCCACGTCATTTTTGTAGTACACATTATAACAAAAACCTCACATAGCCTCTCTCAACCTTTTTACTTCAGAGGAACCCTTAAAATCATTTAAGGTTTTGGAGAACAATTGCTAAAACCAATTTATTGTGTGTCAGTGGAAAAAATGTCCCTTACGTTGATGGATAGTGAAAAAGACGCGCGCGCGCCCCCCCCCCCAAAGTAGTGGTCAGTATGCCACTTCTGCAGATAGCTATAGATCATGCTGCTGACTCAGCCTTGTGTTCTTGGCCCCAAACGTTAGTCACCATCAAATGGGGGCGGTCAATCAGCCACAGCTTAAGGAACACCTAGCAACTCTAGAGGAACCCTAGTCTTCCACGGAACCTTTGCGGAGAATGGCTGCCTTTTTATAGGGAATGGAATATTTGAGATGGGGACATAATCCTGAAAAAAATTCACTAGCGGAAGCATACAGATAACTGTAAAAAAAAAAATCTATAAGATTTGTGATGATGCTTCGCAGTCTTTAAGCTTATATCACTGTAGATCTTGCTAAACAAGTCCACTCACCCCTGTCACTTTCTGGTGGTTACATTTTGAACTGGAGATGTTTAAGATAATATTTAAATTGCCACCATTCACAGACTACATTAATGGAAATAAAAAGGACAAGAGGGCATACAAAATGTGAGTTTTATATACATTGATCAATTCATTGACAGATCAGCATATGCACAAAAATTAAGTAAATCACCAAAATGATTATGCAAACACAAATGGGTATGATAAAACTGTATTTCCAAAGAACAAAAAAGTTACAATTGTTCAGGTTAGTTTGCAGCACAAAGCAAAGTGGAACAGTAAAAGCATGACACAGCTAGTGCAATCAGCCAGATGATTTTCCAACTCAGGTCATTGGGACTAGGGATCAAAGCCTTACTATAAAAGCATAGACAGTGCTAAATTTGGTCAGATTGTCTATACTGTGTAATGAAACTGAGCCGGACTGTCCTACCGAACTTACCTTGCCTCTCACTTCTGATTATGGCAAGCCAAAACAAAGACATTTCAAGTAAAATATATTTATTGATTTTGTAAATCCATAACTGGATTAAAAGGTGATCAGCTTTAATGTTAATATGTACTTACATAACTGAGAAGACTGCATATGTAATCCTACAAGCATAAAAAAAAAAAAAAAAAAAAAAAGACAGACTGCTAACCTTTTTAAATAAATGAATTCTAAGAAGAAATCACTGCCATGGTATACTGACCACATAAATTTTACAATTAAATTATGGAATACAAAACAATATTTTCCATGTGTAAAAATGCAGAAACATGACAATTATCTAAGGCAGGTAAAATCCAGCTGATGTTAGCGGCAACACATATTCTCACTTCCTCCAGTGTATTTAAAAAGGTCCAAATATTTGGGCGTTGTAAATTACTGCTACTTTATACAAGATATTATATTTGGGGAGAACCAAGATTTATTTTAACCTCTGCAAACCAATGATTGATGGCTATCTTACACAAAAGGTAAAAGTAAACTCTAGAAGCATATTACAGAAGTGGTTAATGGCAGAATAATGTATTCAGCTATTGGAAAACAAAAACGTGAATCTAAACACTGCTTGCTCTAACATATCAACCTTGACAAATCACTTTAGAAGCAATTCCGCATGTCGGAGCCCTAAGAGGACTCAATTTTCTGGTGGAAGGAAAGAAAATCCCTTGATCCCCCCCCCCCCCTCAACACGAACTGCCTCTCACAGCGCTATTGTGTTCTGCTGTTGAGGGGGCGCAGGGAGACATCACAGCTGGCAAACCACAATTACTGCTAGAGGCTATAGCTGCAGGCAGTAATCGAATGTAAAAAATGTGAAAGGCTGGTTGTACCCAAGTCAATTAATGGGTCAACTCTGGTACAATTAGCCTGCCTATACATGGTTCAAATCTCAGCCGGTCCCTGCTGAACGGGCCAAAATTTGATCCATGTATGGCTGGCTTTAAGGTGAACCTATGGGAGCCATCACTGTTGATTCGGTTCTGAGTCTGTCATCTCAATCCTGCCATTGCTATCTAGTGAGTCATTGGGGTTGAACTAAAGACAAATATGTTGTTCACTTGCAAGGGAATTTTTACTTTGCAAAATTCAATTTGTAAAGAAAGCACAATTTCATGCAAGGAAAAAAAATAAATAAAAAAAACAAAACAAAAAAACAAACAAAAAACAAACAAAAAAAAAAACACAGCATCTTTGCTTGAACGATTGGATAATGTAAATTTGCAGAGCTTCACCTCATTTACTAAGTTAGGGGGAAACATCCCTTGCAAATTGAACAGCCTATTTGCTTTTAGTATCATTACAGTTTAGGGTCTTACTGGTTAGTGAAGCAAGGATTAAGATGATAGCTCTAGACCCTGTACCTCGACAACAAAGCATTAATAGCATCTCCTAGACGTCTACCTTTAACACATTCTTTTTAGAGAATACTGGAGATAAATTATAGGAAGAATGTGTAAAGCCAGACGCAAGAAAACCAAAAGAGTAAAAGTGTAATGTCATTAATAGCAAACAATCAGATTTATAGGATATCTAAAAGGTTCGCTTTTAAAAAACAAAAAACCAAAAAAAAACCAAACATGCCATACTTACCTCCTCTGTGTAGTTGGTTTTTGCACAGAGTGGCCCCGATCCTCCTCTTCTGGGCTCCTGGCTTCTCCTCTCTTCGAGTGCCCCATTGGAGAGCCGCTCTCCCTCATGCGGTCGTGCTCCCGTGTCCTGCTGCTGCGTCTATTGACAGATAGCAGGACTCGGGCAGTCCCCACGTCAATGGATTTGATTGACCGCAGCGGGAGCCAATGGCTGCGCTGCTATCAATCTATCCAATTAGAACCCGAGACACGGGCTGGGGCTGGTGGGCTCATGCGCGTCGCTGGAAGGATCGGATTCAGGTAAGTAAAAGGGGGGCTCTTGGGGGCAGCAGAGGATTTACAACCCCTTTAATGATTTATCTAATGTGAAATGCTACAAGCTATTCAATTTGACTAAAGTGGCAAAGTAAACTAAAAAAGAAACGGGCCAAAGCATGAATGGATCCTACATGCATGTAGGATCCATTCATGCTCTGGCCCGTTTCTTTTTTAGTTCACTTTGCCACTTTAGTCATCTTTGTAGCTTCCCCCCCCCCCTCACAGCGCAACTACCATCTTCCCCCACTTTTGTCTCATTTGTCCTGCTTTGGATCAGTACTTAGGTGTTGCAGCAGTGTCCTTTTAGCGTAGGCCGCCCCGACAGCGCAGGAGTTTCCACTTTCACATAAGCTATTCAATTTGTCTCTGAAAGTTATTGTGCTACATTCTCTGCACACAAAAACCCCTATCTGAGGATCTACTTAATCCCAAAGCGTTAGTAAGCATTTCAATTCTAAATCATCGGTTTTGAATTTCTCACACACAGAGGTGGTTTTTTTATATTTTTTTTGGGGGGGGGGGGGGGATAGGTGCTCTTTACTTTATTTCCCTATCTCTACCTCTCTCTAATCATTACTTATGCCATTATATATTTTTAGAAGCAATTTAGTTGTTATCTGATATACTGTACATATAGTCATACACTCTGAGAAAAATGGTGCCAGCTTAATTCTATTAAAGCAATAAAGGCATCACATTTATTAAAGCCACTGAAGGAGGATTTTTAGAACTCGACAAAGGAACCATTTCTTCATTTGAGGCAGTATCACATGTGGTGACTGGAAAACATTAGCCCACATTGCTGGCAGTAATGTAGAGAACCCTGATGTATAGGTTTGGTAACAGAATTTCATAATCCATCTGCTACTTCTGTTGGGAACAGTGGGCACTATTTTGATGGTCCAAAGTGAATCAGTGTCATCACTGTTGTGTATCCATGTAAAAGGTTGTCCTTTTCACCATTACATTCTCGCAGTGTAAAACTTCCGCTCACTACCCGGTCACAGCCAATCTCGCCATTGCCGAAGAAACCAAGCAAAGGCACATTGGGAAAGTGCTTCCGAAAAGAGTCGGCTTCAACATTTTTCTTCTTGTAGTGCTGCTCTCCTCGGCCAACACATGCAAACATAAGCCCCACGCTGTTTTCTGTGGGTATATTGGCTGCTTTCAGACGCTGCATAGCAGAGTCTACAGTCTTTTCATCATAGACATCTTGGTCCAGTAGAACTGTGGCTCCTTGGATTTGCTGTCCACTCAGTGCCAGGCCAACAACACCAATACAGTCTGTTCCCTGAGTATTTCTAAAATGTAGAGTGGACAATTTGTGTGGTTTGGTTATATTTAAGCAAACATTCATTTTTAATTACATTTGCCTACTCAACCTCTTACAAGCAAACAAGTCTAGAGGCATGAAACTAAAATAAAAAAAGGAGAATTGGATGTGAAAATCTTTTTAACAAGTTGTGAACACTGGGCATGCACTATCCTATTACTCAGGGTATCTGACAGCGTTAATAAACACTGTTCAGTAGGATATATACATATGTGTATATATCTATATATATACACACACACACTATATATATATATATATATATATATATATATATATATATATATATATATATATATATATATATATATATATATATATATATATATATATATATATATATATATATATATATATATATATATATATATATATATATATATATATAATATATATATATATATAATATATATATATAATATATATATATATATATATATATATATATATATATATATATATATATAATATATATATCACATACATATACACACACGCCGTGTTTTTGAGTGTTTGACAGGATAAGGATTTAATATTTTAACCTTTTTTGTAATAACTCTGCATTGCTCTTCATCAGTCATAATTTCTTATCGTACATCACGGGACACAGAGCCATAGTAGTTTCTATGTGGGTTATAGGCCACCTTCAGGTGATTGACACTGGCAGGGCCTAAGACAAAAAAGTGCACTCCCTATATAACCCATCCCACTACTGGGAGTATCTCAATTTTTTTGCCAGTGTCTAAGGTGTTGGTCACGAGTGAAGATGTGCTGTGCTGAGCTCCACTAGAGCAATCCTTACTGGGGCTAGCTATGCAACCGGATCCATTCAAAGTGCCTTTTTTGGGCCAAATTGAATGGTACCCGGGCCTCGTGTCCGAAGAAACAAGGTTTTGCTTGTAAACACTTCTCTTTTTAGAGAGCTGGACCCCTGGATCCAGTAATTTTGGTTTTAAGGCCATAAAGTTTTACTGGAGGTGGTGCCATTACAGGTCCAGGATTGTGGGTTTCCCCAAGGATCCCCGGCTCCTGAAGGTTTGTTAACGGAACCCACCGTGAAGGGTGAAGATTGGGTTTGTTGGTTTTACCACAGAAAGCCCTGCGGCGGGAAAGGTAAGTGGAGTTTTCTAAGAACTTTTTGAATTTTCTTATGAAATGTCTCCTTTAGTTAGTAAATGTTGTCATGCCTATGTGTCACCACTAGGGGCTATATGGAGCACATACCTTCTTATGCTTCCTCAAGAGACACACTGTGTCCGGAGCAGCAGGCTTCCTTTCTCTCCAGCCAGCAGCAGACCTCCGGTAAGTCGGGGGGGGGTCTTTTCTCTTCTCCTGACACCCCCCCCACCTGTGCTGTATTCTCCCCCTCTTCACGAGGAAGAGCATCGGGAGAAAGAACGAAAAATGAATAAAAAAAACGTATAGTACGCCGCTACTACTTTTTGAAAAAAAAAAAAAAAAAAAAAAAGGAGAGGAAGGGGGCCGTGGGCAACGGGGGGAGCTTAGCGCGGCATTGGCGTCCTCCAACGTCCAGCGCGGGTTTGTGTTTTTTTAAAGCACCATTATTACTGCTGTAAGCTGGTGGAGGGATGCAAGAGCGAAGAGGGGCATGAGAGAGGTTGGTGTTACAAGCATTCTTTTTGACACATTTACTATTGCATCAGGCTGAGCATTAATAGCAGCGGCAGTGGCTGACTATTGCTCAAGCAATGGATGCGATTTCTTCTGCAGTACCTCTGCTTTGTGCATTGGGCTATGTTCAGAAGGGGGGGTTGAAACACTCCCAAAAAAAGGAGCTAAAAGGGTCTCCCTCAAGCTCTAGAAAACCTACTCTACAAATGGCATCCTCCCCTGAGAAGGGGTGGCTGGTCAGAGTGAGCATCGGGACCATTAAATATTTGCAACTGTTTTCAACACTGCAGCCCCTGTTCATTTTACTCACTGCAGCGTTCACAATTTCTTGCTGAATGATCCACTCCACATTAATGTACCCTTATCTGAATGTTTGGGTTCGCTAAAGCCTCCTCAAGCTGCGCATGCTTTTTCCTGTACATTCTTTGTTGGAAAAGTTTTTTTTGTACCTGGAAGATCACCCAGATAAGCATTATTTTCCTTCTAAAAGTTTTTCACACTTTATCCTATGGTAGAGAAAATTCACTAAGTGGGGTATATCAGCAATTAACGCTACTATATCCTTCGTGAGTAAGTTTGACTTGTGTGGCAGACAATACTCAAATACTAAGAGGGCTTTCACACCGAGCTGTGGAGAGCGTCGGCGGTAAAGCGGTGCTATTTTTAGCGCCGCTTACCGTCGTTTTAGCGGCGCTATTCGGCTGTTAGCGGGGAGGTTTTAACCCCCCCGCTTGCGGCCGAAAAGGGGTTAAATCCGCCCACAAAACACCGCCAGAGCGACGTTTTGCCAGGGGTATCGCAGCGCTGTCCCATTGATTTCAATGGGGAGCAGCGGTAAACACACCGCTCCTTCACCGCTCCAAAGAAGCTGCTGGCAGGACTTTTCCTGACGTCCTGCCAGCGCACCGCTCCTGTGAAAGCCCACGGGCTTTCACACTGGAGACAATGGAGCAGCTGTTTGAGGGCTGATTGCAGGCGCTATTTTTAACGCTATAGCGCCTGCAAAATGCCCTTGGTGTGAAAGGGGTCTTAGGGATCCAATGGATAAAAGGTTGGAATTCCTATTAAAAGAGAAAAAAAAAAAACTTTTTTCTGGAAGGTTGAGTGTCTCAGCCTGTGCTGACAGTAATTGGTTAATCATTGAGAAACCAGTTTAAAAACAGGTGTTCAAGGTTATCCTGCTCAGCAGATCCAGGAGGCAGCTTTACGTTAGCAATAGTTGCTATGACTGACTCTATCCTTTAGGCCTTGCGCCCTTCGCTAAGCGTCATGCAAGAATCTCCTGGCTAGTCTTCATTTTTGTGGAAAAACAGCTATCCGGGGATATTTTGGATGATATATCCAAAGAATTTCTAGTTAGAAAGATACCCCCTTTTGCCATTTAAGTGAAGGAGTAAATGTATTTTTTATTTCAAAGCTCCTTCTGTGCCTGGGGCATTAGCCTCCAGGCAGTCGAGACAGCTTCCGCTGCCAGGTTAAAAGGGTAATCCTCAGGGTTAACCCCAGGGACAAAAGAGGTCTTGGGGGAGCAAACCTACAAGGTACTGAAGCCTCCTTATGAGGAGGTGCCCCCGCTTGCTTAATTAGGGAGAATTTTTTCTGCGGTTCTCAGGGATCTGGCAGAAGGAGTGTCAAGACGAATGGGGGACTTCCTCAATAGCTCCAAACTTACAGACTGGAGTTCCAAGAGTTTCCGTCTCCTCGTTTTCTCAGATCAAACATTCCTAAGGAGCCAGAGAAAAAGAATTCTCTCTCTCAAGCATTGGACAATCTTTTGGCAAAAAACTGTTCATGATGGCACCCCATGTAAGAGCAGAGGTTGGGGTTTGGTAAAATCCAAATGGACATTCTGGATCTCAAAAGATCTAAAATTCAATTTCTGAATATAATCTTTTTTTTGCATGAAGTCAATCCAATCTGTTATCTCCATCCTACAAGGAGGAGAACTTCTGGCGTCAATCGACGTCAAAGATGCATATCTCCATATGCCCTTTTCCTCGCTCACTAGTAAAATCTTCTTTCAAAGTGGAAAATCTTCATTTTCAGTGTGTAGCTCTGCTTTCCGATCTAGCTGCTGCACCTCGAGTACAAAGGTTCTGGCTCCTTTTCTAGCCAGATTGAGGGCCCAAGGTATAACGAATATGGTTTACCTAGTCTCATTTGTTCATGTTAGAGCAGTCGGTAGCCCGCTTAGACCCAAGTATGGTCACCAAATTCGACTACCTGGAATATCTAGGTCAGATTCTCAACCTAGGAGGAATCTTCTTTAAAACCATGAAGAAAATACTTGGGTCTGATCATAGGTACATCCAGAAAAGGGTGTTCGTACCCCAGGCTAAGATCAGCGCCATAAAAGGAACTGATTTAGGTAGTCGAAGCAAGATGATTTTCTCCTATTCAACTTTGCATAAGGTTGTCGGGAAAGATGGTGGCTTCATTCGAGGCCAATCCTTATGCTCAGTCTCATTCTAGACTGCTGCAAAACAGTATCCTATTGGCTTGAAACAAAGAGTTCAAGCTCTACATTCCCAATGTGTGACTCCAAAGCCTACGGCAACATCACCCTGATAGCGCTCAATCTCGTCTGATCTTGGAGGCCAAGCAGGGTAGAGTCCGGTTAGTACCTGGATGAAAAACCACCTGGAAATACCAGGTGCTGTAGGCTGGGTGCGCCAGAGCCTCAGTTTATGGTTAACATCCAAAAATCTGCAAAGGGGAAAATCCTTCCTTCAGTTACCTGGGAAATACATATGCCAACCTTGTTTTGTTTAGGTTGGGGGACAGTCCTGAAAGAGGCAGCTGTCCAAAAGTGGCCCAGATCAGAAATGGCCTTGCCCATTAGCATTTTAAAAATTTAGGCAGAGCACTCGGTCCTGAGGGCCTGAACGTTCATCTGAACGTTCAGTTTAAGGTATTGTCCTGCTAGGATTCAATCTGTTTATGCCACAGCAATGGCCTACATTAATCACAAAGGGGGCACTACTTGGTCTTCAGCCCATACATTTACCAAATTCTATCAAATAAATGTAAAAGGTTATGAGGATATCGCCCTTTGGGCGCAGTGTGCTGCAGTATAAGTCCTCTAGTCTCTTATTGCCCTACTTTTGTTGTGTCTCCCTCCCTACAGTTGGCATTGCTATGGGACATCCCACATAGTAACTACTATGGCTCTGTGTCCTGTGATGCAGGATAAGAAAATAGGATTTTTAAAACAGCTTACCTGTAAAATCCTTTTCTTTGAAGTACATCACAGGACACAGAGGTCCCTCCCTACTTTGGTATACACATGTATTGTTTTGCTACAAAACCGAGATACTCCCAGTAGTGGGAGGGGTTATATAGGCAGTGCACTTTTTTGTCTTAGGTCGTGCCAGTGTCCATCACCTGAAGGTGGCCTATAACCCACATAGTAACTACTATGGCTCTGTGTCCCGTGATGTACTTCAAAGAAAAGGATTTTACAGGTAAGCGGTTTAAAAATCCTATTTTTAATGTAATTTTAAATAGGACCAACAATAGAACAACATTTATATGTTTTCTCTCTTCAGGCAAGCCTATTCCACCTCTATCCAGCAACTGAAATTTTGGTTTCTCCATCTTCTCATTCCTCACAGTTATTACTTTTTGTAATCTCCTTGTCTTTAAATTGTATTGTAACTACATTATCTCCCTTTATTTAGTAAAGCACTGCACAAAAGGCTGGCACACAATACATTCTGTATAATAATATAAAAAGGTGGCTACTGGCACAAATTAAGAATTGTGTAAATTTAGTTCATATATTAGTGTTGAGATTGCTCTTGAATAGCACCCTTGGATACAACTATGCACATCAGAAATTACACCTGAACCAAATGACATTCATTTAAATGGCTGCCTACTGTCAACATTTTTCTACTATGCTGAAATGGGTGCAGAATGACATCCATGCAATTGGGTTAAAGCATTTGTTAACCCCCCCAAAAATATGCTGATCCTGTCCCTTTAATGTGAAAGCTGCAGCTTGGTGCTTTTGGTTTTTGCATTACTTCTGTGTATCTCTTATAATACCCGTTTGCTCATGCCAGCTCCTGTCTTCCCCCCTGAGAACAGACCACAATTATCATGGCTGCTGAGCCAAGATACCATGGTCTAAAGGTGTGCTTGCGTCATCCGCAGGTCTCCTCTCTCCTCTGTGTCTGTTTTCAGCTCCCCCCTCCTCCCCCTCCCTCTTCCTGTCAACATCGTAGTCATGAGTCATAAAACAATCGTTGTGAAACACGCCTTGTCCTGCCTCACCCTACCCCTCTCCTCCCCTATCCTCTTGTAAAGACTTTGAGACCTTTCACACTGAAAGCGCCCCGGCGTTGGCAGTAAAGCGCTGCTGCAGTGGCAGTATGGCGGCAATACCCATTGATTTCACTGGGCAGGGGCGCTATAGGAGCGGTGTATTCACCGCACATACAGCGCTGCAAAAAGCTGCTTGCAGGACTTTGACACGCCCTGCCAGAGCAGCGCCCCAGTGTGAAAGGACTCGGGCTTTCACACTGGGTTTGCAGCCAGGGCTTTTTTCAGGCACTATGCAGGCGCTATTTTTAGCGCTGTAGCACCTGAAAAACGCATGTAAGGGGTCTTAGTCTATTGCAATGTTTACCTGAAGCTACTCCTTCCCTTACTGGTAGTAACTCTGTAATAATTAAGGGAGAAAGCAGCTTGCAGATTAGTCTTGGATGGTTTTTCAATAGTTAATCATTTTGTACAATTAAAATAAACTATATACTTATACATACAGCTTTTTATAGATATTATATTATAAAGTGACTGTTCGCAGATTACCTGATTCTAGACTGTATTACTTGTCATATACAAGGACATCCTGGAAATATATCATTTAAAGCAATCATGTTGAATAGATCTAATAGATCATGCAAATATAACCACAGTGGGTTTATATTTGTATGATGCAGACACCCACAGTATGTGATTCGCACAGGAATCATACCTCATTCCTGTGCACATCACATGCAATGTCTGTGTGGTTCCATTTCAGCCATACAGTTTGTATGGCTGCAATATACACCAAAACGGTGCTGGACCCTTCATTTCCTCCACACCCATGCAATGTGATTGTGTCAGACTGCTTTTTTCGATCTGTTTGAGCCCTGGTTCACACTGAACCAATCCTGGAAATGCAGCACATCCTGTGTGTTTTCACACAGCAACACACTGTGTACATCAGTTATGTGACAGGGTGAAAGATCACAGTTTCCTCTTCTGACGTATCTTACATACCTCAGAAGAAACCTGGGTACCTCCTACTTGGCTCTCTCTGCTCTGGACAGCAAGGAAGGAGGGGATATGTGACTGAGTTTATAACACCTAGTTACAAGGTATTTGAACTAGGAAAAAAAAAAAACAAAAACACATGCTGCAATGCTTAGGTAAGCATTTAAATGTGTGTCAGAGCATTTTATAGCAACTGGGTTAAAAACCACTTTAAGGCTAGAAAATGATGCTACTACTGCCAAAAAAAGTTAACTTCTATATGATAATTCAACCAGGTGTACTTACGTCTGTGAGGAAAATGATGAAAGGTACTCAACCTGGCCCCCCGCAATGATAATACTTTTCTCATTTAGAGGGTTTAAGACTTGATGTAAGAAGCGAGTTGCTCCATGTCTCCATGTGTTGTATCCAAAGATCAGGACCACACGTAGGTCTGGATTATTCTTAAGACCTGTAAACCACAATTAAGAAACTCATGATACTTGAAAGTAATAAACTATAATGCTGTAATCAGCCTAAACCCTTTTACTGTCCGGTCTGTACATGGTGTGGACCTGACAGTGGGCAGTTTTACATACACTCCTGATGGCTGCAGCCGCTGGGAGAGCGTGTATATTTGACAAGCCAACGGCCAGCTGTCATCAAAAAATCATAAGACAGATGACCCCTATGTGATGAAAAAATAAAAATAGTTTTTTTAAACTGTGAAAAATTAAAAGTTACACCAAAGCACATAAAATTCCCCCTAAAAAATGTTTGAGTTCCCCCCACATATGAACGTTAGCGCACATGTCAAGGGCACTTATGCAAGAAAACATTAATTGTGCTACATATACACACACCTCTTCTTTTATATTTATTTTATAAAAAATTGGGTAATCGTGTGCCCTAAAATTAAACTTTAGTGTATTTTTAATTGAAATGTTTCATTTCATAAACCTTTGTGCTAATATTATGTAACATAAAACATTGGAACTACCACTACTTTATTCTCTAGGGTGTTTGTTTGCAGAAAATATATAATGTTTTGGAAGTTTTATGCAATCTTCAGGGCTAAAACTATTTTATAATCACGTGTGCAAAAAAATGCAAGAAAAAAGGTTCTGGAAGCGAAAAAATTAAAGCAATACTTACATTTCAGGCGAGCAGAGTCAAATCTTCATTCTCTTGAAGAATCAAGGGTGCTGGTGCTATCCAACACTCATGGAGATATAGATATATATATATATATATATATATATATATATATATATATATATATATATATATATATATATATATATATATATATATATATATATATATATATATATATATTTGTATTTTTGCTGTGTACAATTTTTAAAAGAGATCGGAATAAATATTTTTACTTAATCAGCTGCAGTAGCGGATGGGAGGGAGCACCGATGAGTGTGAAATGGAAGCCAGCAGGTGACATCATGGCTTTGTGAATCCAGCACTGTTGTCAAGCACTCCCTGAAACTGAGGAGCTGCAGCTTCTGCATCACATGACCGCAAAAAACGTATTTAAAAAAAAAAAAAAAAAAAAAAGGGTATATACACATATTTCTCTTACAAATGATATGCGACACAGGTTATTGGAGTGGGGAAGGCAACAATTTTAGCCCTTACTTCCACTTTAACCCACACTGATAAGGATATATATATCTATAATATAAATATTAACACACACAGTATATTTTATATGCGCAAGATGACAGCAGTAAGTTATCTCAGGTCCCTATTTGTGCATTGTACTAAACAATATCAGCTCACCAGCCTCCTCAAGTTTGCTCTCATCAAACACTTTACACTTGGAGTCTTTAAAGAACTGAAATTTTTGGATTTTAACTCCAGTGATTTTGGGGAACAGAAGTGCAAAGCCAGACTCTCCATCTTCCATCTCCACTGGCTGATTATTTGTGGATCCTATGGGAGTAACTGATTAACAAAAAAAGAAAAAAAGTGGGAAATTAGAACTGTAGTGACTTCACATCAAATATTTTATCCAATATGAAGCATACATGTATCAATAATCTTTTCAACTGATTTTGCAGTCAAGGAAAACAATCAGAAGGTTAATACATTCTAATAATAATAATCAGGGATTACATTTGATTCTGGCTTTCTTTTTTGTAAACCTTCAACATAGAAATAAATTAGCATTTGTGTTGCATCAAGTGATGGTTTTAGCCATAAGATTGATTAAAACAATGGGATCAAATGACTAGTTGTATGAAAAAAAAAAAAGATCTGCCTTTGATACAGTTGACCACCCCGTCCTCCTCAAAAAACACAATTTGCTTGGTCTCCATGGCTGCACTCTGTTGGTTCAAATCTTACCCATCTCATCTTCAGTGTCACTTACAACTCCATTTCCTCCTCTCCAACTCCTCTTACCGTTGGGGTCCCCCAAGGTTCTGTACTAGGACCTCTACTATTCTCAATCTACACATTCTCCCATGGCTTCCACTATCATTTATATGCTGATGACACCCAAATCTATCTCTCTGCCCCTCAGCTCACCCCATCAATCTCCTCACACATCACTGATTTACTAACAGACATATCAGCCTGGATGTCAAACCACTTCCTCAAACTGAATCCGAATCTGAATCTAAAACCGAGCTCTCAATATTTCCTCTCCCACGTGCCCCTTCCCCTGACTTCTGTCAATATCAATGGCACATCTATCAGTCCGTCCCTACATGCCAGGGTGCCAGGGGTAACCTCAGACTCTAAACTGTCCTTTCATGCCCACATCCAATCCCTGTCGAAATCATGCCGCCTTAGCCTCCGCAACATTTACAGATAATGCCCCTTTTTAACTAATGGCACCACAAAGCTTCTAATTCACCCCCTGGTTATCTCTCGACTCGACTACTGGCAACTCCCTCTTCATTGGTTTACCTTTACATAGACTATCCCCCCTTCAGTCCATAATGAATCCTGCTGCAAGACTCATCCACCTTACAAACCATACAGTGTCCTCCACCCCTCTCTGCCAATCCCTCCACTGGCTTCCACTCACCCAATGAATAAAATTCAAAGTGCTAACAATAATTTACAAAGCCATCCATAACTCTGCCACCAGCTACATCACTAACCTAGTCCCAAAATACCAACCAAGCCACTCTTTGGTGCTTCCAAGACCTTCTGCTCTCTAGCTCCCTTGTCACCTCCAGAGCTTCTCCCATTCTTTGGAACTCCCTATCCCAATCTGTCCGACTATCTCCTAATCTATCCATCTTTAGACAATCCCTGAAAACCCTTCAGCTCATCCCCCACAGCTATTACCTTTTGTAGCAATTGACCCTTCCTTTTTAGATTGTAAGCTCTGGGACGAAGCAAGCGGCCGTTGAAATAATTAATACTGAATAGGCCGAGACCGGGCCCTTGATGGTACTCAAGGCCAGCTTCATTTCTAATCCCATTTGTAGAAAGTCAAAAATTCTACTTATGACATATTTTCTGGGATGCCAAGCCCTGGATACACACTAGGAGATCTAAGCTTTCCAGACTCTTATGATAAATCATTCTGGAAGCTGGCTTTCTTGCATTGATTAAGATACAAATCACAGGAATTGAAAGCCCACGATTCTACAGAACGTGGGTTTCAATAGCCAGACCTTCAAATTTAGCGTTTGTAAGGCAGGATGGAACACTGGACCTTGGGATAGCAGGTCTGGACGTGACGGTAGGGTTCACGGAGGACCTACTGCCATCTTACTATTTCTGCATACCAAGCACTGCTGGGCCACCAGAAGTACCAACTTCCTTCCGTGCCTGATCCTGCGAAGAAGTCGTGGCAGTAGCAGAATAGGAGGAAATGTATAAATCTGGGAGAAATGATGCCATGGAGTCACCAACGCATCTGTCCCGCATGCAAGAGGATCCCTTATTCTTGACACAAAGTTATCAATCTTGTAGTTGAACCTGGATGCAAAGAGGTCTACATCCGGAACCCCCCATCTCTGGCATATGGCCAAGAAGACATCGGGGTGAGGAGACCATTCCTCTGGGAATAACTGCCGGCGGCTTCAAGTAGTCCGCCTGCCAGTCCTCTACTTCCGAAATGAAGATTGCCGATATGCACGCACATGCTTCTGCCCAGATTAAGATCTGGTTTACTTCTCCTTGGGCTGCACGACTCCTGGTGCCTCCCTGGTGATTGATATAAGCCACTGCTGTGGCATTCGGACTGGATCCTGACAGGGAAACCCTGTAACCTGAGTGTCCAGGCCCTTAGGGCTAGATACGCCGCACAGATCTCTAGAATGTTGATGGGTAAGGTCCTTTCTGTCTTGGACCATCTCCCCTGGACAGACGACTGTTCCAGTACTTTTCCCCAACCCAAAAAAGACTGGCATTTGTTGTTACCACTGTCCAGGCAACTGGAAAAAAGGATTTTCCCTTTTGCAGATTTTCGGGTATCAACCACCAACTGAGGCTCTGACGCACTGTAGTAGACAGACACATCAAGAATCCAATGCCTGAACCTCCTTGTTTCCAGGCAAACAGGATACTGTTTTGCAGCAGTCTCGAATGAAACTGAACATAGGGAACTGCTTTGAATGAAGCCACCATGTTCCCCAGTAGCCTCATACAAAGGCGAATCCTGACTACTTGAATCAGTTCCTTTATGGTACTGATCTTTGCCTGGGGTAAAATACCCTCTTCTGGGCTGTATCTATGACCAGACCGAATTACTCTAGTCTTCTCACAGGTTTCAAAGAAGACTTCTCTGAGTTAAGGAGCCAACCTAGGTATTGCAGGTAGTTGACTGTGGTGACCAAGCTGTGGTCCAAGCAGGCTACCGAGCGGTCTATCAAGAGTCGGTCGTCTAGGTATGCTATTACCGTTATACCTAGGCCCTTAATCTGGCCAGCGGAGGGGCCAAGATTTTGTAAACACCCGATGTGCAGTAGCTAGCCTGAAAGGCAGAGCTATAAACTGAAAGTGGCGTTCTACTTTGAAACGCAGGTACTTTTTATGAGCAGGAAAAGTACATGCAGGTATGTGTCCTTGATGTCTATTGACGCCAGAAATTCTCCTTCTTGTAGAATGGACACTACCGATTGGATCGATTCCATGCGAAAGGATCGTATCTTTAGGAATCGTTTTAGATCCTTGAGATCTAAAATGGGTCTGACACCTCCATTTGGTTTTTGGAACCCTGAAAAGGTTGAATAAAACCCCAATCCCTGCTTTTGCGTGGGAAACAACCACGACAATAGTCACTCCACTGCTGGAAGAGAGACTTGAGGAAACAAGGAGAGGGGAATACTCGGAACTCTAGTTTAACCTAGAGTTAATGTGGACATCACCCATCTGTCCTGGAAATCCTCCTGCCAGAGCCTTAAGAACTGTAGCAGTCCTCCCCCCCACCCGAGCGAGCGGGGGCACTCCTTTATAAAGAGGCTTTAGCGTCTTGTCTAGTAGGCTTCCTCCCACAGGACTTCTTTTGTCCCTGGGTCGACTCTGAGATTTATTTCTTGAGCCTCACGGAGGAGGCCATCGCGACTGCCTGGAGGCTGTTGCTCTTGGTACTGGAAACAGAGCCTGTTTAAAAAGAGGGACGTATACCAAATCCTTTCCGAACAGCCTTGCACCCAGAAGGGGAATTCCAGAAAGAAGCTCCTGACATGGTGATTCGGCTGAAATTTTTCAACCATAAGATTCTGCGCATATGTACCAACCCAAGCGCAAAGCGAAAAGGTTTGGATGATAGAATCTCTGATTGCGTCAACAGCAAACACAAAACTGCTGGTAGGTTAGCAAACCCCCGGGCTTGCTGTTCAGGTAAAACTTTGAGGACCTGTTTAATATGGTCTCTTAAGTATTGACAGACTGATTGCTGCCACTGCAGGTGGAGCTATTAGGACCTTGCCAAGAGAAAAACACCTTTCAACAGGAATTCCAATTATTTATCAGTTGGATCCCTAGGTATCTGAGCGTTGTCGACAACACAAGCCAGACTTATTTACGGAGGAATGGCGGGGTCAACTGCCGGTATACCCCCCCATCTTAGTAAATTTTCCCTCCATAGGATAAAGTGTTGCAAAACTTTTTTAGGGGGAAAAAAATGTTTATCTGGGTGATCCCACTCAGAATAAATAAGCTTTTTCAGTAACCTTAAACAGAAAAGCATGTGTAGTCTGAGGAGGCTTCAGTGAACCCAAACCAATGAGGGCTCTTTACCTGACTCAGATACAGGCAACTTAAATGTGGAGCGGACTAATTCAGCCAAAATTCTAACACCTTCTCATCCTGAGAAGCTGCAAAGGGCCCTTCTCCACTTGATTCCTCAGAAGAGGAATCATCAGTCCCATCCCGATCCTCTGAGAGGGATTCCTCTTCTTTTTCCCCAGAGTTCCTCAACTTGAGGGTCCTGGGTAACAGAGGAGGACCTAGTGCGTTTTCTTCCACTGAGTGAAGATGCAATTAAGCCCATTTAGACTTTCCTCTAATCCATTAATGGTTGAGGAAAAAACCTCCTGCGTAATGTATACAGGGGCTGAAGTGCCAGAAGCAGATGCAGCCCCTGACCCCGACGGCTCTCCCTGGCCAGCAATCCCAGGTCCTTCGGGGGGGGGGGGGCAGGAGGTGCTGCAGAAGGGGGGTCCTCAGAGCCTGAGAGAGATCCCCTAGAGCCTCTGGTTTTTGGGGTATTTGTACCTCTTTTACCCATAGTGCAAAGCAACAAGGTGGAGGTATCACACAAATGAAACACTGACTGCTGAGCGATGTAGTACAGCAACTGCCACTGCTACCAATGCCCAGTCTAGTCTAGTGTTTCTAAGTAAATGCTGCCTGGGAGAATGCCTGTGTCCCACCTTACATGCGACCGTCAGCTCTGTATCCCTCCATAGGCTGTGTGCACCTGGAAAAGTGTGCTCTTTATAGCCTGTGCAGCCAGCGATGTGGGCGTCTAAGCACGCCGAACGTCGCGCTAATGCTCCGCCCCTCCCTCCTCCGACCACCCCTCCCGCCCCCCTCCTCGGTTTTTTACAAAAACGTGCGCTTTCCCGCACGAGCCAATCCTCCGGGACAAGCATGGAGGGGAGGCTGGGATGGAGGAGGAAAAGAGAGAGGCTGGCAGATGAGGAACCTGCCAATAGTCGTGGCGGCGGCGGTAGCGAAAAATACTACCGCTTTTCAGTCCACCCCGGTCCCCCTAAACCTCGGGGGGGGGAATATCCCTGAGGAAAGAGCCCCCCATCCCATCCTACCTGGAGCTCGGCTGGAGGAGCTGTACACCGTGGACACAGACAGACATATCAAGCATGAGAAGGTATGTGCTCTTGGCAGCCCCCGGTGGCGACATTAGGCATAGCATACATTTACTTAAAGGAGAAACCTACTAGAATTAAAAAATTCTGAGGAATCTCCCTTACCTTATCCAGCTGCAGGGTTCTGTTATACAGACCCAATCTTCACCTCTCACGGTGGGCACCGTTTGGAAAACCTTCAGAGACAGGGGCCCCCTAGAAAAGGAGGATCCGCAGTTCTGGGCCCGTAAAGCTAGAAAAACCAAATACTGGATCCCAGGGTCCAGCTCTCTAAAAAGAGAAGCGTTACAGGTAAGACCTCGTTTCTGAGGACACAAGGCCCGGGTACCATCCAATTCGGCATAGAAAGGACACCTTGAAATGGATCCGGTTCGCATGGCTTGCCCCAGTATAGGATATAGGATATTCCCTTTGGAGCTCAGCACAGCACATCTTTACACGTGACCAACACCTAAGACACTGGCGAAAAAACTGAGGTATCCCCAGTAAGGGGAGGGGTTATATAGGGGGTTGAACTTCCTGTCTAGGGTGTGACCAGTGTCCAATCACCTAGTGATACCCTATAACCCATCAGTGATTACTGAGGCTCTGTGTCCTGTGATGTACTAGAAAGAAATTACATTTTCATAAAGTCTGCAGTTTTTATGATGGCGATTTGTATATACTCCAGAATGTTATGGAGAGTGCCCAGTTCACACTGGTGCCCTGCATTGCAAATCACATGCGATATATGTGCGATGCAAATTCAGCCATACGGATTGTATGTCTGAATTCGCATCACATTCGGACCAAAGTCAGGCAGGACCCTTTTTCCGCACCAGAATCGGATTGCATAGGTGTTCGAACCCACGCGATCCCATTCATGTCCGAACTGACAGTTCGCACTACGATATGCGTACCGACCTGGGGGTGTCATTAACTTTGCGCGATTCAGGTGTGATGTGGGAACCCGCACTGGATTCGCATCGCACCAGTGTGAACCGACCCCAAGTCCCATAAAAAAACATTCCCACTGCATTGGTGAAGAAGGCTTCAGGGCGCCCAAGAAAGTCCAGCAAGTGCCAGTGCAACTGCGGGATCAGGGCACCACCAGTGCAGATCTTGCTCAAGAATGGTAGCAGGCAGGAGTGAGTGCATCTACACGCTCTGTAAGGAGAAGGCTTTTGGAGGATGACCTGGTGTCAAGAAGGGCAGCAAAAAAGCTACTTCTATCCAGGAAAAACCATCAGGGACAGACTGATATTCTGCAAAAGGTACAGGGATTGGAATGCTGAGGACTGGAGTAAAGTATTTTTCTCTAATGAATCCCTTTTCTAATTGTTTGGGGCATCTGGAAAAAACCTTGTCCGGAGAAGAAAAGGTGAGATCTACCATCGGTCCTGTGTCATGCCAACAGTAAGACATCCCGAGACCATTCATGTGTGGGGTTGCCTCACTCAAAACTTTGCCTAAGAATGCAGCCATGTTTAAAAAAATGGTACAAAAACATCCTCAGAGAGCAACTTCTCCCAACCATCCAAGAACAGTTTGGTAACAAACAATGCCTTTTCCAGCATGATGGAGCACCTTGCCATAAGGCAATGGCGCCGCTTTCAAAAAATCCCTAGTATTCCAAAACGCCGATTTCGGCGTTTTAAATACTTTTAAGTGCAAGGGAGAAATTTGGGGTCTTATAGTCCCCAGCTCCCTCCATAAAGAGTACCTGTCACTGACTATTACTGTTACAAGGGATGTTTACATTCCTTGTGGCAGCAATAAAAAAGATCAGAATTTAATTTTTTTTTAAAGAGAGTGTAAAAAATAAAAACATGCTTGCGTGTAGAAGCGAACGCATACGTAAATCGCGCCTGGAAATGTAAACGGTGCTCAAACCACACATGTAAGGTATCACCGTGATTTTTAGAGCGGGAGCAATAATTCTAGCACAGGATCTCCTCTAACTAAACTGGTAACCTGTAGACATTTTTAAAACGTTGCCTATGGAGATTTTGAAGTACCGTAGTTTGTTGCCATTCCACTAGTGTGCGCAATTTCAAAGCATGACATGTTAGGTCTCTATTACTCAGCATAACATCATCTTTCACATTATCCAAAAAAAGTTGGCTAACTTTATGGTTTTGTTTCTTTTTTACAAAAATATTGCGTCTGAAAGACCGCTGCGCAAATTCCAACGATCGGCATTAAAACATATATAAAACTTGTTAGCAACAAATGTCAGAAAAAGGCTTAGGCATTAAGGAAGAAAGAAAAAAAACAAAAAAAAAAACAAAACACCAAACTCACAAAAAGAAATCTACTGGAGATACAACCTGCCCTGAGTTTATATTACCTACAATTCCTGGTGTAGCAAGTCCAACAATTTGACATTCACTAGGTAGAAGCTTCTCCAAGGCAGTTGCCATTTCTGAACCAGGTTTCTTTTTTGCTGGGAAAAAGAGAAAAAAACAACTTTAGCAGAAGTCAGTAGACATGCAGAATGAATAGGTAATACAAATCAAAGGACAAACAAGAGGGTGCAGCATAATGAGGTTACCAAAATCCAGTCCCAGACCATTTTTATTTTGTGCATAGTCATCTACCCACAAAAACAATATCTGTGTGTTTAACTGCATTTTGTGAATAAGTGTAATAATTATAGCTTTGTCTTTTTCATTTTAAAACTCCAAAAGACCAGCTGTGTTTTGCTTAACCATATATTTTAAATACTTACAAGTGAGATATCTTGCAGCACAAATGAAAGTGACCTGACTAATCTTATAACTAGTCTTTTTAAACTAGATTGTTGTATGCTCGGATTATATTTATCACTCTGATCACGTATCTCATTGTCCATGTCATTTGATTTTTCCGTCTTTAGCCGCATTGTGGAGACTTTCTCTTAGTCCCTGTAGGCAGGGCACGCCTATGAGAATTGGATGTGACTTTCCCCACATCCAATTTGTATGACAGGAGATTATGACCAGCTCTCTCTATGGAGCTGGTTCACATATCTCAGTTGCAGATTGCACATGTAAGCCGTGCGTCTTTGGCTCCGTCTCAGGGTCGAATTCAGGCAAAAATTCGGCTCCGATTTGTCCCTGAAACGGAGAACAGGGATCCACCGGACCCCTCCTGCGAGCCGCATCAGTCAGAGGTGTGAACCCAGACTCAATGCCTGTACAAGTAAAGGGGACAGCATTGGTCACGGAGTCCAAGAAGGCATGTACAGCAAATATATTATCAGAAGTCTAATCATTCCCCACTCTATTTTCAGCTGTGCCTGTGGCCCAGCAATATCCAATACTTTCCTTATCAAAATGAAGAAAACATTTTAACTTGAGTCTTGTTTACACTTTGCTTGTAAGGGAGGTGTTTGGTCGGTGATTCTGACTCTTGTCATCCCCTAAACAGGTCTAAGTGTGTGCACCAAGCCAGCCAGCAGCCCCTGACTGAATATCATACACATGTTACCAAGAACTAGGATGAACTAGACTCATTCACCTTACCAACCGCTCACTGTCTGCTACCCCTCTCTGCCAATTCCTCCACTTGCTTCTTCTCACCCAACTAATTCATGTTAAAATACTAACAACTTACAAAGCCATCCACAACTTGGCCCCCAGCTACATCACTAACCTAATCTCAAAATACCAACCTAATTGTTCTCTTTGTTCCTCCCAAGACCTCCTCTCTAGTTCCCTTGTCACCCCCTACCATACTCACTCTCCTCTTCAGAGAGGCCTATCCTGCCCCCACCTATCAACTGTACTTTTATTTTTCTCCATTAGCTCATCCCCCACAGTTATTATCTTTTGTATCACTTGAACCTCCCTCTTAGATTGTAAAGTCTAATGAGCAGGGCCCTCTGATTCCTATTGCATTAAATGGTATTGTAACTGTACTGTCTGCCCTTATAATTGTAAAAAGCTGCGCAAACTGCTAGCACTATATAAATCCTATATAATAATAATAATAATAATAATAATAAAAAGTTGATATAAAAACTTGAAAAAAAAAAAAAAAAAACACCAAAAAAGTCAACAACGTAGACCCATGTCCTGTGGAGGTATACACTATTGTATGGACTAGAGCAATGTTGTACAACATATAGCATGCAGGTATACTATCTATAGCTCCAGGGTATCAACTTTTTGGTGGCAGGAGCTGATATTATGGCAGTTTAGTGCAGTAATGTACGATTCCTGAACAGCGTGCAGGGAAATGACTAGCCCAGCTTCTGATCAGTACTGGAATTCCTAGGTGCCCTATGTGTGCCCTGGAAAAACATCACAGGTCACATGTACATGGGTGCATGCCAGTCTAACAATGCTTTCTTTCTGGTGATATAATTGTATCTAGTAACATTTGCAGGCTCTTAAAAACAAAGTTAGTGTTGTAATCTGGCTTTAATGTTCCACATCAAATGTATTCAGATGTTCTAAACAGCATTGACATGTGGGCTTGTGCTCCAGGTCCCTGCAACTGTGTACATACTGCATTTTTAATGTGGGACTCAATGGGAAAGGCTGGACAAGCTTGACATAGGGGGTTATTTAAGAAAGGCAAATCCAGGGGTAGCTCTGAAATGAGGGGTAGCTCTGAAATGAGGGGTAGCTCTGAAATGAGGGGTAGCTCTGTTGATTTTATCATCCAATCATGTGCAAGCTAAAATGCTGTTTTTTTATTTTCCTTGCATGTCTCCCTCGGATCTACAGCGACTGCACTTCCAAGTGCACTTGTAGTGCAAAGTGGATTTGCCTTTCATAAATAACCCCCATAGAGTTACTATGAGCAGCCATGCACTAACAAACGTCTAAATGTATTTTACACCATATTACCTTTCTTTGGTCCACAGTTTCCCCCTTGGTCATTAAGTGACCCAAAGTCTGTGAAGTACAGAAACATTTCTGGAATAATATATATTTTCTACAAGAGAGAGGACATATTAAACATTTAGTTATATCCAAGCATAAAATGCATATGGCAGATTTACAGTACAATCATATTTAAAAAGGAGAGTTTCAACAAAAAAGTGGGAAAGGATCCATTTACATCTTGACTGATGGTGAACTCTATGTTTAAGATGTCAACCAATCTCTCTACTAAATGCAATGGACACCTTCCTATGCTCCGATATAGTCACAAAAAAGTCTGTACAACTTTCTGCTCACCTCCAAGAACAAAGCGATCGTCTGGCTACATAGTTGGCATCATATGCTAAACCCTGGTGCAAGCTGGCTACTAAATTGAACCTCTGGCTGCATAATAAAAAACAAAGTCTATCCACCTATCAGACACCAGATTTACTTACTCATGTATAAAACGGTGTTTAAAACCAAATCTGCTTGTGTTGTCAAAAGCACCAAAATGGAATTGGTTGCTGTGGATGACATGATGCTTTCAGACACCTGAGAGCCACTGGGTGGAACTGGCAGACTTGTAGTCCTAACACAACCTAGACATGAACAGCTTAGAAGCAAGTGAGTACCAACAAAATGGAGTCTGCTTGTTATACTAGCCATCAGAGACATCTTTGTTTTCTTGCTGTTAATACCTGTGACGCTGATAAGGGGGGTACCCGCTTTCTAGAATATTTAAAAAAATATATATATCTACAAAAAAAACACAGTACTACTATGTTATACACTGATCTGTAGACAAAATAAAGTAACACAAAAAGCAGGATATACAGGATGTATGGTTTTATTTGTCATTAAAGCGAAGTTCCACCCAAAAGTGGAACTTCCGCTTTAAGGTTTCCTCCCCAGCTCCTGTTTGCGAAACAGAGCTTTTGGGGAGGAGGGGGGGGGAGCAAGTACACGGTTTTGCCAGGTACCTGCTCCCACTTCCATTTCGGAAGCTCCCCCTCCCAAAGTTTTCTGGGACACAACATGTCCTAGAAGACTTCAGGACCAGTCACAGAGCACAGTGCCACTTGCGCAGTGGCCACCCGGCTGTGAAGGCGCAAGCTGTCACAGCTGGGTGCCCATAGCAGAGATGCCGGCGCCGCCAAAGGAAGACACGGGGAGAACACAATGCAGGTGAGTGCATCTCTGGATCGTGGGACAGGTGAGTGGCTGTTTATTAAAAGTCAGCAACTATTTTGTAGTTGCTGACTTTTAATAAACAAAAATATGACTGGAACTCCGCTTTAATAAACAGGTACACATCAATAGAAATTCTATATAAAAAAGTAATACACATCTTAACCAAACAGAAATAAAATCATCTGACGCTGTAAAAAACACAAATATAATACAAAGGGTTAGGCAATGCAGAGGCTAAATTCACCTTTAGAACATGTTACAACCGTATTTATGGTGTAACATGTTTCAGCAACCATCCCCCCCTCACCCCCCTCTTCTGACAGTGGATGGGGATTCCTCCCCCCACAGCTGCTGTCACTGTGAAAAATCGAAGTGGCTGTGGGGGCTACACCCGAGACCTGTGAATTAAGAAACTACTGTTGTAGGCTGCTGTCTTCCACCATGGCAGACAGCTTGTAGTTCGCAACAGACTACAAGTGAACTGATCACTATTCTAACGGAAAGCCCTACAAGAAAGCTGCAGGAAAAACTAATAAATGCATTTTTTTCCCCTACAAAATCATATGCATTAATTATTATTTTGTCCCTAAAGATGAACTTAGCCTCCAAACCTTTTGACTTCTTTATTATTTTTCTTGCACATGTTTGGGTGTTCTTAGGAAAGTGAATTTTCACTCCATTCACTAAGCTAAGTGTAAATTCCAATGCAAAGTGAACAGCCTATTTTCCTTTAGTAAATCAACCCCGCTATATTGCCTTTTCATTTTACTTATTCTATTACCCACTCTCATTGGATAAAAGCAACGTCCTTAACAGCATTTACTGCAATAAGGAGTCGTTTGCTATTATCTTCATGTCCTGATCTTCATTACTCTTACATCTGGGTTCTGTTTCTTCTGGTTTCACTTTTTAGATGGCTTATTCTATGACTGACACTCTACACTACCAGAGCAGGGGTCTCCAAACTGTGGCCCGGGGGCCAGATGCGGTCCTTGGGGCATTCTTCATCCCACTGATACCAACAATGGAGCACTATTTCTCCCAATGACACCAACAATGGGGCACTATTCCTCCCCTAATACCAAAGATGGGGTACTGTTTACTCCCACTGATGCCAGGAAAAAAAAAAATCTATTCCTGCTGGCCACAGTCCAGCCCCCTAAAGTTTGAAGGACAGTAAACTGACCCTTCGTTTAGAAAGTTTAAAGTCCCCTGCTCTAAAGCATTGTTATGTCATGTTCTCAATTTTTTTACGGTATGTCTGGAAGTTTATGTTTTTTAATGTATGTACACTGAAATGTTTTATCTTATTCATAAAAAAAAAAAAAAAAAAAAAATGTAATATAAAAAAAGAAAATTGCAATGCAAATGAAAAGCATAGTCCACCTTTCTGACTATATTTCAGGTTACAGCTATTTTTAGGGTGTAACATGAAACATGTTCACACTCCCCAGCTATCCTTCCCCCTCAAACCACCCCTGCACAACCATATCATTCATTCACAGGGATCTGTGAATAAGATAATTACAAGTCCCATCTGGCTCTTTGGCTGAGGGACTCGTACAGCTCAAGGGAGCACAAGTACAGTGATGTCACCGCACTGGTAGTCCATTGTTCACTTCTTCCAGCCCCATAACAGAAGGTCTATAGCTCTGTATGAACCTGGGGCTAGAGGAAGAGTCAGTAGGAGCCTGTGCACTGCACCTGCAAAGCTCTCCAATGCTAAAAAGTTTAATAAATGCACTTTTTTTTTATTATTATTCTGGGTGCATTTATTACATTTTTTAAAATGGTGGCCTGTGCCTTTAGATTGGATTAAAGTGTCATACCTCAAGTTCTTCTGTCACAGCATGGACCAGAGAATGACCACCCAAATCCATGCTTCCTGCTCCAATGGAGGATATCCAGGTTATTTTTTGCCTTGCTTTCAGCTTTCGACAAGCACAAACCCTCCACAGTCTGCAAACACTGAGACCAAAAATAGCGAATTAAATGAAATATATCAAAACAAGACATGATCACTATGTTTTCTTCATGAAAACAAATCGCCTTTCCATTCCAATCTGCAGCAATCTGATTTTCTACAAATTCACATTTATCCTTTAACCCTAAAAAGTCCTTTCCATTGATCTCGGCCTCCTCCAAATCCCTTTTATTTGTCTTTGGCTGCTGTGATTGGATTTCCTGTAAGAGGGTGGCTAGGTTTATTCTCCATCACCCTAATGTATGTAGAAATGTGACCACCCTCTCTTGTTCTCCCACTGAGATGAACTATAGGCTGTATAGTAGAGCTGCACGATTAATTGTTAAGAATCATTATCGCAATTTTTTTCCCCGTTGCCATCTTGACAGAGTATTTCCCGATTCTTTCTATGCAGAGAATTCCCTCTGCTCTGCTAAAGCCGACAGCTGTCAAAAGAAAGGAGAAAAAAAAACAAACAAAAACAAAAAAAATTCTGCCAAGAATCACAACATTCTTTAGCAGTGGAACTTAAAGCGGGATTCCAGCCAGCTAATTTTTTTTTTAAAGTCAGCAGCTACAAACACTGTAGCTGCTGACTTTAAATAAGTAGACTTACCTGTCCTGGGTGCCCGCGATGTCGGCCGCCCGAGGCCGACCCGTCCCTCGGGTTCCGGCACCGCCATCCTAAGTAAGGGAAACAGGCAGTGGAGCCTTGCGGCTTCACTGCCAGTTTCCTACTGCGCACGCGCGAGCGGCGTGGCGCTTTGTGAATGGGACGTGATGTGTTGTGGGACACACACAGTTCCCACCATAGCACACCGTGCCCCATTCCCCAGAAGGCAACGCGGGGAGGAGAAGACTGAAGATCACTGCGGTGTAGGAAGAGGCAGATTAGGAAGACTGCCTAGCAACAGCCATTTCACGTAAGTAAAAACATTTTTTTTTCTTCATTTTTTTGTGCAATTTTTTTTTTCAGGGTGGACCTCCACTTTAAGTATAAACATTAGAGGTCGACCGATATATCGGCCGATATTTGGCTTTTTTACTTAATCGGCATTAGCCGATTGTGCTGATAAAAAAAGCCGATTATAACTTCAGCAGGACTTGCAAATGACTTCTGTAATAGAAGTCAATGCAAGTTACCTGACGTTATCTGTGGAAAGACTTCTCTCCTCCCTGGGCAGCCTGCTAAGTCTGATAAGAAGATACATTTGTATCTCTTCAGCTTCTTTTATCAATAGACTGAACTCTGTGTGTAGAAGCTCTCAGTTTAACCATTTAAAGACTAAATCTTTTCTGACACTTGTTAAAATCATTTTTTTTTTTTGCTAGAAAATTACTTAGAACCCCCAAACACACACACACACATACATATATACTTTTTGTAGAGACCCTAGAGAATAAAATGGTGGTTGTTGCAATATTTTATGTCACACTGTATTTGCAGCAGTCATTCAAATGCATTTTTTTTGGGAAAAAAATTACACTTTAATGAATTATAATAATAAAAATAAACCAGTAAAGTTAGCCCAATTTTTTTTTTTTTTTTTGTATAATGTGAAAGATTTTACGACATGAGAATCGTGATCTTTTTATTCTAAGCAAAAAAATAGTGATTCTCATTTTAGCCAGAATCGTGCAGCTCTACTGTATAGTGTGCATAGAGCAATGTACAGGCCCACAACTAATGGGCACTGCTTGTTCAAACAAAATGAAGTGAGGGGGGGAGGAGAGGTTTAGTAGCTCACATAGGACATTACAAGGATGCAGAAAAACACAGTAAAAAATGTTTTATGAAAAATCGATTACAGGGCTAATAAAGTGGAACTCCACACATAAGTGGAGTTCCCCCCATGCCCTCAGTCCTCTAGGACACATCACACGTCCCAGAAGACTGCGGGACCATTTACAAAGTGCAGCGTGGCTCTTGCATGCGTAGTGGGAAGCCGGCTGTGAAGCCAAAGGCAGCATAGTCGGCTGCCCACAGTTACGATGCCTGCACCAGGAACCTGGAGGCTGGTGAACAACTGGCTCGGGTGAGGACAGCGCTGGATCCCTGGATAGGTAAGTGTCCTTATATTAATAGTCAGCAGCTACATGATTTGTAGCTGCTGACTGAGGGTTTAGTTCCACTGTAATTGGAATTACATTAAAAAGTCTGAATGATAACAATGGCACCCAGCCCCGCCCACAATGGGTGAAATACATGAAGTCAAAGGGCCCTTCCCATAATAGAAGCACACACCAGGCCGCTCTCAGTAGCGTTTTGCTGGGCAGGAAGCTCATCACTCTCTCCACCACCTCGGCCAGGCTGCTGAGGACGTAGTGTCCCTGATTCTCCAGGCTGTTGTGGCTCCTGGGCCCATTGCTGTCCCCCATATCGCCATACAGATCCAATTCCATCTCCGACATTTTTAATAAGCCTTTCACTTCCGCCGGAACTGGCGTCATTCAGCGGCTCGTTGCCGTGGAAACCTCGTAAGCCGTAGCCAGGCCGCTGACGTCGCCGCCATGTTTGATCAGGGAAGAGCTCCGTAGGGAGGGAGTTGTAAAGCGCATGTCTGCTGTACAAGGAGCTGGAATGATAGTGAAAGCGCAAAAGAGGCATTGAGTGAGTTGATACGGTGCTTGGAAGGAAATTGTTTTATGTGTAAACATACTATGCACTCTCCAGAGTATCTGCATAACACAAAACTTTTCATCAAGATTCTACAGTGTGCCTTATGTCAACCAATGCTAAAAAGTGGGAAGGTGTGAAACAAATGAAACATCAGTAAAAGGGAACGTATAAAAAAAAACTGACTGAGCGGGCAGGATCTTTTAATTTTAATCTTTTATTTTTTGATAGAAAAAAATGAAAAAAGACCGAAAATTTTGAAAAAAAAGTTTTTCTTAGTTTCTGTTCTAAAATTTTGTAAATAAGTAATTTTTCTCCTTCACTGATGCACACTGATGATGCTTCACTGATAGGCTGCACTGATGAGGAGGCATTAATATGCAGCACTGATGGGCACTTATAGGCAGCACTGAAAGGCTATTGTTGCGACGTGTGCCATAGATGCATAGTTACCAACTGTCCTGGATTTCCCGGGACATTCCCGGGATTTAGACTCTATTCCCGATTTTATTGTTTTCCGGGAAATGTCCCGAGAAATCCGGTTCTTCACGGATTTTCTACGCCGCCGCCAGCCGCCGCTAGAGGTCCGCAGGCGCCATTTTTAAGAAGACCAGGAAGACGGTTGGGGGGCTGGATGGAGCTCCTGCGTCGCTGCCCGCCCTCCTTGCCGTTCCGCCTCGCTCCGCCTACCCCCCCGCCCGCTGCCGGTCTGTTATGGAAAGGGGCGGGGGTTCTAATGTAACCATGCAGCCGGCAGAGGGAGACAGTATTGTGTATACCCCCTCCTACTAGGACACTTGAGGTAAGGGGGGGGCTCCATTGGGGACATCTGATGTAAGGGGGGAGCACCGCTGGGGGCATCTGATGTAAGGGAGGCTCCACTGGGGCCCCCTGATGTGAGGGGGGCTCCGCTGGGGACTCCTGATGTGAGGGGGGCTCCGCTGGGGACACCTGATGTGAGGGGGGCTCCGCTGGAGACACCTGATGTGAGGGGGGGCTCCGCTGGGGCTCCTGATGTGAGGAGGGGCTCCGCTGAGGACTCCTGATGTGAGGGGGGCTCCGCTGAGGACTCCTGATGTGAGGGGGGCTGCACTGGGGACTCCTGATGTGAGGGGGGCTCCGCTGGGGACACCTGATGTGAGGGGGGCTCCGCTGGGGACACCTGATGTGAGGGGGCTCCGCTGGGGACTCCTGATGTGAGGGGGGCTCCTCTGGGGACTCCTGATGTGAGGGGGGGCTCCGCTGGGGACTCCTGATGTGAGGGGGGTTCCGCTGGGGACTCCTGATGTGAGGGGGTCTCCTGATGTGAGGGGGGCTCCGCTGGGGACTTCTGATGTGAGGGGGGCTCCGCTGGGGACACCTGATGCAAGGGGGGCTCCGCTGGGGATACCTGATGTAAAGGGGGGCACCGCTGGGGATACCTGATGTGAGGGGGGCTCCGCTGGGGACTCCTGGTGTGAGGGGGGCTCCGCTGGGGACTCCTGGTGTGAGGGGGGCTCCACTGGGGACACCTGATGTGAGGGGGGCTCCACTGGGGACACCTGATGTGAGGGGGGCTCCGCTGGGGACTCCTGATGTGAGGGGGGCTCCGCTGGGGACACCTGATGTGAGGGGGGCTCCGCTGGAGACACCTGATGTGAGGGGGGGCTCCTGATGTGAGGAGGGGCTCCGCTGAGGACTCCTGATGTGAGGGGGGCTCTGCTGAGGACTCCTGATGTGAGGGGGGCTGCACTGGGGACTCCTGATGTGAGGGGGGCTCCACTGGGGACACCTGATGTGAGGGGGGCTCCGCTGGGGACTCCTGATGTGAGGGGGGGCTCCGCTGGGGACTCCTGATGTGAGGGGGGTTCCGCTGGTGGAGGGGGGGTTCCGCTGGGGACTCCTGATGTGAGGGGGTCTCCTGATGTGAGGGGGGCTCCGCTGGGGACTCCTGATGTGAGGGGGGCTCCGCTGGGGACACCTGATGCAAGGGGCACACTGGGGCAGTTTGCAGGCGTTATTGCGCTAAAAATACCGCCTGCAAACCGCCCCTAAACAGCCTCCGCTTTCTTGTAAAAAAAAAAAAAAAAAACAGCCTCCGCTGTTTGTTCAGTGTGAAAGCCCGAGGGCTTTCACACTGAAGCGGTGCGCTGGCAGGATGGTAAAAAAAAGTCCTGCAAGCTGCATCTTTGGAGCGGTGAAGGAGCGGTGTATTCACCACTCCTGCCCTTTAAAATCAATGGGACAGCGCGGCTATACCGTGGTAATACCGCAGCTATAGCCGCGCTGTACGAGGGGTTTTAACCCTTTTTCGGCCGCCAGCGGGGGGTTAAAACCGCACCGCTAGCGGCCGAATACCGCGGTGAAACAGCGCTAAAAATAGCGCTGTTTTACCACCGACGCCCTCTACCGCCCCAGTGTGAAAGGGGCCTAACCTTCCTCCATTTCAGCACCTTTTCTCTCCTTTAGGCCATGCTACCCCTCTGCGGGTGGCTGTGTTGGTTACGGAGTACCTAATATTCCCACATTTTTGACACTTTTTTGTTTCCCCTCCTAGGTATCTTTAAACTTAAACCACCTGGAACAGCCATGTAGAGCTTCCCCACCTTTTACAGTATCTCACAAACGTGAGTACACCCCTCACATTTTTGTAAATATTTTATTATATCTTTTCATGTGACAATACTGAAGAAATTACACTTTGCTACAATGTAAAGTAGTGAGTGTACAGCTTGTATAACAGTGTAAATTTGCTGCCCCCTCAAAATAACTTAACACACAGCCATTAATGTCTAAACCGCTGGCAACAAAAGTGAGTACACCCCTAAATGAAAATGTCCAAATTGGGCCCAATTAGCCATTTTCCTTTCCTGATGTCATGTGACTCATTAGTGTTACAAGGTCTCAGGTGTGAATGGGGAGCAGGTGTGTTAAATTTGGTGTTATCACTCTCACCCTCTCATACTGGTCACTGGAAGTTCAACTTGGCACCTCATGGTAAAGAACTCTCTGAAGATCTGAAAAAAAAAAGAATTGTTGCTCTACTTAAAGACGGTCTAGGCTATAAGAAGATTGCCAAGACCCTGAAACTGACCTGCAGCACGGTGGCCAAGACCATAAAACGGTTTAACAGGACAGGTTCCACTCAGAATGGAACAGGCCTTGCCATGGTCGACCACGTGCACGTGCTCAGCGTCATATCCAGATATTGTCTTTGGGAAATAGACGTATTGCTGCAGAGGTTGAAGGGGTGGGGGGTCAGCCTGTAAGTGCTCAGACCATACAGCGCATACTGCATCAAATTGGTCTGCATGGCTGTCGTCGCAGAAGGAAGCCTCTTCTAAAGCCTGCAAACAGTTTGCTGAAGACAAGCAGACTAAGGACATGGATTACTGGAACCATGTCCTGTAGTCTGATGGGACCAAGATAAATTTATTTTGTTTGAAGAAAAAACTTGCAGGAGAAATCCTAAGCTGCCCCTATAGGAGTGGGATTTTTAAGGGAGACCGTAATATCTGTATAACGAGGTAAGCACAAATACATTTAAGGTTCTTTAAAAATAAGTTTATTAATACAAAAAATATAATGTATAGTATAAAATCACAAGGTTTACATAATACATAGTTTGTGAAAGATACTTGAATGTACTATTTGCTTGGATATGCAGAGGGCCAACATGTTTCGCAGTTTCCTGCTTCTTCAAGGGCATCGCATGCATCTATACATTCATCTAGATTATATAAAACAACATTAGAACTATAATTTATTAAATACAAGGTCAATACGTTTTTCCTAAGAAACATGTAAGTGCTTACCCACTCAGAGATAGCAAGTGCTTTAACATGAGGAGACATACATGGCGGAAACCTGTGCCAGGGCCCAGTTTAACAAGGTCAAGATCATTACAAGGTCATTACCCTGTGGAAGCCAGATTCATAAGGGTTGGATAGTGGGATGTCGGATCACGCAATGGCCCAAGTATCAGGGAACTATTGCCAGTGCCAAAATTCTGGGAATTTAGAAATTAAAAATAGCGATAATAATCATTGTTTATTTAGCATAAGTAGGTCAGTAGTAAAGTACTGATGTATCTGACCCGTTAACTAACTATGCCCATACTTTTACAATAGTCACAAATGGTCCTTTAGTGTGGATCACCGGTGACCCGGCCCGGGCCACCCGTGGCACCCAGTGAAAATAATTGTATTACATAAGGACTGATCAATTGTGTCCAAATCTAAAGGATAATAATGGTAATAAAATTGACACTTAGTGAACAAGTTGAAAATGCAATTGTATCCACAGAAACTAGTATCTCCTGGTGTATGATACTGATAATGAGCCATCTATGTGACAAGGAGAAGAAGGCACCAAAAATTGGATCATAATAGCCTATATAGTATAAAGATACATAAAGTGTGTTGCAATACATAGCTATGGTTTCCGGGCAAGCCCATACTCCTGCGTTCTGATCTTTTGTTGTTGTGGACAATTAGCCCACAACAGCAATACCTAGCATGCCAAACACGACTAGTAGATACATCAGATAGCATGTACATTATGATATAGCTCAAGCTATATGTATATGTATTTTATGTAGTATCACTTTATGTATCTTTATACTATATAGGCTATTATAATCCAATTTTTGGTGCCTTCTTCTCCCTGTCACATAGATGGCTCATTATCAGTATCATACACCGGGAGATACTAGTTTCTGTGGATACAATTGCATTTTCAACTAGTTCGCTAAGTGTCAATTTTATTACCATTATTATCCTTTAGATTTGGACACAATTGACCAGTCCTTATGTAATACAATGACGGCTCCTTAGCTGAAACATGTCGGGTGGACCCCTCACGATCGTAGCTATTTGATATTTGAGCTCTGTTTCGTTCTTCCAAATGTGAGTTTGTTTTTTTATTTTAATAAACTAGTGTTTTAAAACGTTATTACGCTATGTGAGTTTTGTTTGCTCCTTGCATGGCATATGAAACTACACGTTTGGCTTATGCTGGATTACCTATGGGAGAGGAAGCCGTGCGGACCCCCCCTTTTTCTTTCCACCATCTGTTGATGACATCTGACAAGACGCATTTCCCAGAACCAGTGATTATTATGCTTTTTTGACTTGTCTGGCGTACGCCATTTCAGGTCAATTTTTTCCGGTAAGCCTCCTCTACTCCTGGTGTTGGCCCCGGCACTGATATACAATCTATGCACACTTGTGGTTTCCCTTCTGTCCACTCGCCAGATTTGGTGCAACTTCTGCCCACTCGCCAGATTTGGTGCGACTAAAATTCTGTGAATACCATATGGCCATGCATCACCCCCTTTGAACTCTGTTGATGTTTTCTTCACTATTTTTCTACACATTTTTTATGGACTTTTAAAGTTTTATGTTTTTTATGTTATGTGTCTGGCTCATGGAACCAGCACGGGTTTCTACTAATCACTGGCACATCTGATGATTAAGCATTATTGTGTATTTACTTTATATGTGATCAACATTGATTAATTATTTGACACTATCCATTTTATGATCATACATTTTTTGGTAGTATTCACTATTTTTATATGTCTTTATTGTAATACACACGGCTGTGGATGTGATATATAGCGCCACACTTTTGTTTCTTTTGTTTTTGTTTTTTTAATACAATTATTTTCACTGGGTGCCATGGGTGGCCCGGGCCGGGTCACCGGTGATCCACACTAAAGGACCATTTGTGACTATTGTAAAAGTATGGGCATAGTTAGTTAACGGGTCAGATACATCAGTACTTTACTACTGACCTACTTATGCTAAATAAACAATGATTATTATCGCTATTTTTAATTTCTAAATTCCTAGATTATTGGCTCTGGCAATAGTTCCCTGATACTTGGGCCATTGCATGTTCCGACATCCGACATCCCACTATCCAACCCTTATGGATCTGGCTTCCACAGGGTAATGATCTCGATCGGCTGACCTTGTTAAACTGGGCCCTGGCACAGGTTTCCGCCATGTATGTCTCCTCATGTTAAAGCACTTGCTATCTCTGAGTGGGTAAGCACTTACATGTTTCTTAGGAAAAACTTATTGACCTTGTATTTAATAAATTATGGTTCTAATGTTGTTTTATATAATCTAGATGAATGTATAGATGCATGCGACGCCCTTGAAGAAGCAGGAAACTGCGAAACATGTTGGCCCTCTGCATATCCAAGCATCTTGCGAAATAGTACATTCAAGTATCTTTCACTATGTATTATGTAAACCTTGTGATTTTATACTATACATTATATTTTTTGTATTTAAAAATAAGTTTATTAAGAACCTTAAATGTATTCGTGCTTACCTCGTTATACAGATATTACGGTCTCCCTTAAAAACCCCACTCCTATAGGGGCAGCTTAGGCTTTCTCCTGCAAGTTTTTTCTTCTATACATACCAGGGATTGGAGACACTTATCTGTATTTGGAAATGATCCAACAATATCTATCCTTGCATAAAATTTATTTGGTTCAGATGGTGTCAAGTGTGTGTGGCGGCAACCAGGTGAGGAGTACAAAGACAAGTGTGCCTTGCCTGCAGTCAAGCATGGTGGTGGGAGTGCCATGGTCTGGGGCTACATGAGATCTCCCGGCACTGGGAAGCTACAGTTCATTGAGGGAACCATGAATGCCAACATGTACTGTGACATACTGAAGAAGAGCATGACCCCCTCCCTTCAGAGACTGGACTGCAGGGCAGTATTCCAACATGATAAGGACCCCAAACACACCTCCAAGCAGTGGCGGCCCGTCCATAGGAGGCGCCCAGGTGCCGCCCCCCCCTCCTGTAGTCACCAAAAAAAATAAGAATAAAATAAAAAACAAATTTTTTTTTTAAACGGCCCCTTTAAGAAAAAAAAAATGTCCTTAAACTAAGTGCACTGTGTTCGGGCGCCGGACACAGTGCACTATGGGAAGCGCCACGTCAATGCAATCATGAGATTGCAGATGCAGCGCTTCATTGGCGGGGTTAGGAGCTGCTTTGCGGCGCAAACCATCACGCCGAGCAGTATCGAGGGGCTCCACTGGGGACACAGATGTAAGGAGGGGCTCCGCTGGGGACACATGTAAGGAGGGGCTCTGCTGACGGGGACCCAGATGTAAGGAGGGACTTCGCTGATGGGGACACAGATGTAAGGAGGAACTCCGCTGGGGGCACCTGATATAAGGAGGGACTTCGCTGGGGGCACCTGATGTAAGGAGGGACTCCGCTGGGGACACCTGATGTAAGGACGGACTCCGCTGGGGGCACTTGATGTAAGGACAGACTCCGCTGAGGGCACCCTATTGTAAGGACGGACACCGCTGGGGGCACCTGATGTAAGTACGGACTCCGCTAGGAGCACCTGATGTAAGGAAGAACTCAGCTGGGGGCACCTGATGTAAAGATGGACTCCACTGGGGATACCTGATTGTATCTGGTGGCAGGCGACGTGGCAAGTGACATGCTCAGGGCTCCCACTGATTCTGCATTATGGTGAGTTGAATGATTTCATTTTATATTACAATGTAATAATAGAAATAATGCGCTTCAATCATCCTGACGCCATAACACCAGGTGTTTGGAGTATCTTTATCTGCTGATTGTTAAACTTTCTAGAATACACATATTTCTATTGTTGTGTAGGATCTGGGCCTGCTGTCCCTCCCTCTCCCTCGTTCATCTCAGAAGCTAACCACACCACCTTAGAGCCGAGCCCACTATTTCACTGAAACACGCCCATTTTCACCAAGTGGGAGGGGTCAAAAAGGAAGGGTGGGGTCTGGCGCCCCCCCATCCTAAAACTTCACCAGCCGCCACTGCCTCCAAGACAACCACAGCTTTGCTAAAGAAACTGAGGGTAAGGCTGATGGACTGCCATGCATGTCTCCAGACCTAAACCCTATTGAGCATCTGTGGGGCATCCTCAAACGAAAGGTGGAGGAGCGCAAGGTCTCTAACATCCACCAGCTCCATGATGCCATCCTGGAGGAGTGGAATAGGACTCCAGTGGCAACCTGTGAAGCTCTGGTGAACTCCATGCCCAAGAGGGTTAAAGCAGTGCTGGAAAATAATGGAGGCCACACAAAATATTGACACTTTGGGCCCAATTTGGACATTTTCACTTAGGGGTATACTCACTTTTGTTGCCAGTGGTTTAGACATTAATGGCTGTCTGTTGAATTATTTTGAGGGGACAGCAAATTTACACTGTTATACAAGCTGCACACTCACTTTTCATTGAAGCAAAGTGTCATTTCTTCAGTGTTGTCACATGAAAAGATATAATAAAATATTTACAGAAATGCGAGGGGTATACTCACTTTTGTGAGATACTGTACATCCTATACTTGGGATGTAGTTCACTCTTGGAGTGGTATGTGCCTTGTATTCCTTCTTTTAATGCTGTGCCCTTTTTTGATTTTTCCCCCTCACCAATCCCTCCAGTCCTGCAGGCTTGGGTCCTCCCCTCTATGGCTGCACTTTTATGCCTTGGACACCCTGGCTCCTGGCCTCAGTCACTTTAGCTCACCTCCTTCCCTTCACCATGGCTAATGCACCCCTGCTGATCTATTCCCAAAACATACATGGGTTCAACTCCCCTATCAAAAGGTTAAATGTTTTCCACCATCTTAAATCTAGCTTAATTAATATTGTGTGCCTACAAGAGACCAGGTTTTCCTACTATTCTTTCCGGAAGTTTCTCTCCCAGTACTATCCCACCTTTTATTTGGCTTCAGCTCCTGAGAAACCCCAGGGCGTGCTTGGATAGGGCTGTGGGATGTTGATAGCATTCCATCGTAATCTATTATTTTCCTGCACAAAGGAAATCATTGATCCCACTGGAAGATACTTAATACTTCAGGGAACCCTCAATGGCCATGAGGTTGCCGTGGTAATTTATTATGCCCCCAACCGATTCCAAAATAAGTTATTTTCCCACCTCCTTAAGTTGGTCCCCCAGTACAGCAAAGGTGTATTGATCCTCATGGGGGACTTGAATGTTGTTTTGGACTCATCTGTGGATAGACGACATGCCCCTGGTGCCGCTCCTTCACATTACTCTAACTTGGAAGCCCAAATGCAGAGGCTTCTCCAGGCCCATGGCCTTATGGATGCTTGGAGGGAGCTCCATCCCATCAGCTGGGATTTCACGTTTTATTCCAACCCCCACAACAGTTTCTGCAGGGTTGACCATGTCTTTGTGTCCTTGTGTTGCTTATTGCTAGAAGACAAAATCTTCATCCTAGCCTCCCCCTGGTCTGACCCCATTAGCAAAAGATTGCCGCTCCAATCTCTCAAATCCATATCAAGACACCCGCCTTAATAGAACTCACAGGTGCTGGCTCTGCACAAGCTTGAGGAAAGAAAAAGATCATAGTTACATAGTTGGTAAGGTTGAATAAAGACACCAGTCCATTGAGTTCAACCTGAGCGAGTGTGGGTGCATTTCTACAATTATCCCTATTTTTTTATTTAAGGTACCCATATAGCGCCATAGTGTCAATTTTTTTTTTTTTACGCAGCGCTCCACACATATATCGCACACTCACATCGGTCCCTACCCTCAAGAAGCCCACAATCCAAGGTCCCTAACATTCATATACTAGGGCCAATTTTGGACAGAAGCCAATTAACCTACTGGCATGTCTTTGGAGGAAACTGGAGTACCTGGAGGAAACCCACGCAGGCACAGGGAGAACATGCAAACTCCAGGCAGGTAGTGTCGTGTTTGGGATTTTAACCAGCGACCCTGCTAGGCGAGAGTGCTATTCACTGCACCACTGTGCTGCCCAAGATCGTGGACGGCCACCCATCATAGAAGGCATCTTTATTGATATGAAGAAATAAAATCCAAATGCAGTCACCTCATGTACAGCGAGCAACAGGAAAAATAGCCAACATGTTTCAAGCCCCATCATGGCGCTTATTCATAGCTGAATATGAATAAGCGCCATGATGGGGCGGGAAACATGTTAGCCATTTTTCCTGTTCCTCCCTGTACATGAGGTGACTGCATTTGGATTTTATTTCTTCATATCAATAAAGATGCCTTCTATGGTGTGTGGCTGTCCAGGATCTTTTTCTTTCTTCTGGTCTGACCCCATTGTTTTTATTTTCAGTCTTGGGACTAACCCACCCTACTTTTCAGTGACGGCTCAAGGAGTTCCTCCTCACATCACAGGATATGTGCCTTAATATCCATTCTCGCATCCAAACCTTCTTCATGGACAACACTGGATCCATAACTGCTGCAATCTCTCTATGGGAAGCTCATAATGCTACCCTTTCAGGCCACCTTATTCAACTTGAATCTGCTAGGAAACAGGCAACAGAACAGAGATAGAAGGGGTTTGCCTTACAGCTTGCTTAAATGGATGACCCATGGAAGTCTCACCCCACGACCTCCAACCAGAAAACATGTGACTCCCTTACTGCAGAACTTTACCTCCTAGCCTCTGAAAAAGCTCTCAGATGGACCAAGCATACATTTTACACTTGTGCAAGTACGATGTTAGCCAGGAAACTGTACACAGTAGAATGCTTACATAAACTAATCCCCTTACGTACCAGTAATAGGAACCTCAACTCAAACCCTGTCAAAATTACCTCTTTTGCCAACTTTCTGTCCTTACTGTATGACAAACTGACCCCTTAATCTCTGCTGACCTTGCAGATCAATCATTCTGAGACCTTCACCTCCCCCCTCTCATTAAGGGTGCCCGCGAGGCGATCTTTTGACACCTCACCTGGTGGCTTACTTCAACAGCCTGAAACGCGGCTCCCTGCCCCCCCCCCCCCCCGATTTGTTAAGGGTGCATATCACAAATCTGCCAAGATGCATTTGATCCCCAAGCCTTCAGACTGATTTCCTTATTGAATGAGTTGAATGAGGATATGAAACTCTTGGAGAAAATCCTAGGCACCCGTATTAACAAGTATTTACACTCCCTACCAAGTAGGCTTTGTTCCATGGCCGTGGGGGGAGGGGGCAACATTCCTAGGGTTATCCACCTGATTCATTTGCTGAACCATAGTAAGATCCTGGGCTTTCTCCTCTCACTTGACATCTACAAAGCCTTTGATTTCCTCTCATGGGATTACATTATGTCCTGGAATAATGGGGTTTTGGTGAATCGATCCTTATGTAGATTTCAGCTCTACAGTATATTCTTCTCCCTCCACCAATGTTAACCACTTCAATACAGGGTACTTAGACACCTTCCTGCCCAGACCAATTTTCAGCTTTCAGCGCTGTCGCAGTTTGAATGACAATTGCGCGGTCATTCTACACTGTGCCCAAACTAATTTTTTATCATTTTGTTCCCACAAATAGAGCTTTCTTTTGGTGGTATTTGATCACTTCTGCGGTTTTTATATTTTGCTAAACAAATAAAAAAAGACCGAAAATTTTGAAAAAAATAAAAGTTTTGCTTTTGTTTCTGTTAAAAAAAATGTAAATAAGTAAGTTTTCTCTTTCACTGATGGGCACTGATACGGCGGCACCAATGAGCGGGCACTGGTAGGCGGCACTGATGGGTGACACTCATATGCAGCGCTGATGGGCATTGATAGGCGACACTGATGGGCAATGAAAGGTGGCACTGCTGGGCACTGATAGGGTGGCGCTGATAGGCGGCACTGCTGGGCATCCCTGGCAGGCGATTGAAGTGGGCACTGACTGGCAGCTGCCTGGGCACACAGTGGCATTTCCCTGGTGGTCTAGGGGCATACCTGGTGGTCCAGTGTGGATTGCTTCCCTGGTGGTCCTGGGCGGCTTCCCTGGTGGTCCTGGGTAGGATCCGAGGGGGGGGGGTTGTGCTGATAAACAATCAGCACAGACCCCCCCTGTCAGGAGAGCAGCCGATCGGCTCTCCTCTACTTGTGTCTGTCAGACGCGAGTGGGGAAAAGCCGATCACCGGCTCTTTCTATTTACATCGTGATCAGCCGTGATTGGACACGGCTGATCACATGGTAAAGAGTCTCCGTCGGAGACTCTACCTATATCGGTGTTGCAGGGTGTCAGACTGACACCCCGCAACAACGATCGCCGTGATGCGCGCCCCCAGGGGCACGCAGCGGCTCGATATTCCTGATCACGTCATATGATGTCCGATCAGGAATATCAAACCACTTTGCCGCTTGCCCGTCATTCTGTAATAGGGCGGGCGGCAAGTGGTTAAATATGTTGAACACCTCCCCACTCCCTTCCCTGTTTATCGAGGTACCAGGCAGGGGTGCCCCCTATTCCCTTTTTTTATTTATACCAGCTGTAGCGCTCAGAGACAACCCCAACGTCTCCGGTATCAAGTACGCAGGTATGCATTATAACTGTTGCAAACTGTCACCTCCCTTATGCAATCATGGCAGTTTCCTGTTGTGGATCAGTTATATACATTTAGCTATGACTATATTTCCCAAAATTCTATACTAATTTCAAACCCTGTTCATCCAAGTCCCCTCCTTATACTTACACCTACTGCAAAATAGGATTCTTCCCTTTATTTGGGCCTATAAGCTTCCCAGAGTCCCACGTTCCACTCTCTAAACAAAGACTATGAGGAGGGTTTGGGGTCCCTAACATGGTGAAAGTACATGGCAGTGCAAATCTCCCAACTAACCTTGCTCCATGCAACTACAGTACTGATGTTCCGTTTTGGGTGCCCTTGAAACTCCCCAATTGCAAGCCAATTTAAGTGTCAGCCCTGCTGTGGCTTCCCCACAGATTTCGTCCTCCCTCACATGTCCGCTTATGCTACACAGCCTGAGACTTTGGGACTTAGTCAATTACTCAGGCAAGCTCAAGTCCCTCCTTCTCCCTCTTTTCGACAACCCTCTATTCCCACCAGGTTTTGAACAACAGGACTCATTTTCTTGGTTGTCATCTTGCGGATTTACACAGGTCCACCACCTTCTTATGTCCAGCACCTTTCCATTCTGGCCCTCAATCCAGGAGACTACTGAAGCACCACCTGCAGTTTTTTTGTTATGCTCAACTCCGTCATTGGGTGATCTCTCGAAGACACAATTCCACTTATCGTTTTTCAAAAACAGCTTTTGAACATACCTGCTTACACTCCCCCAGCATCATCTCAATGCTTTACTCCCCTCTCAATACTATCGACACTCCCCAACGGGATTTAAAAGAGGTGGAAGTGGAACGAGACCTAGCAACCTCTATTGACCTTAAGGAGTGGAGCAAAGCCTGGTCTTCCATAGTAAATTATTCTTTTAACACTGCTACCTTAGATTCTCCTAATGCCGCGTACACACGAGCGGACTTCTCGTCTGCCTGAACTTCGAAGGCCTTTTCGACAGAGTTCCAACGAAACTGACTTGCCTAGACACAATCACACCAAAGTCTGATCGTTTCCAACGTGATGACGTACAACCGGACTAGAATAAGGAAGTTCATAGCCAGTAGCCAATAGCTGCCCTTGCGCCTTTTTTTGTCCGTCGGACTAGCATACAGACGAACTGATTTTTCGATCGGACTGGGGTCCGTCAGAAAGAATTGAAACGTTCTATTTCTAGGTCTGTCGGAATTTGACAGAAAAGGTCCGATGAAGCCCACACACAATCGGAATGTCCAACTGAATTGTTTCGTCTGACCTTTTCTGCTGGACAGTCCGCTTGTGTGTATGCGGCATTAGATGGTATTGGGTCCCGGTCCAGTTAGCAGGTTCAAACCCATTACACAGCGATAGGGGCTTAAGGGGCTGCAGCCAATGCAGAGATGTTATTCATATTTGGTGGTACTGTCAACGTTTAATGGGGTTCTGGTCCAGGGTTTTCAGGCGCCTTTATACTTTATTTCATGTGGCAATCGCTAAGGATGCTAACCTGGCTTTTTACATTACCCAATCCAAGGCTTATTCTATAAACAAAAGCTTGCAACTTACCTGTTCATTGCTACCAAACATGCCATAGCCAGGGGCTGGAAGAAACCTTGTTTTGTTTGTTGAGGTGAAGCACCACCCCGATGGTTAATGAAAAGATGACCAGTATTTTACACGATTCCCACTTCAAGTTTCTTAAAGTGTTAGCACCTTGGTGGTCATATGCTCTTCCCCATCCTGCATCTGACTAGTCTGATTCACCTATGATTGACTTCATCTATACCCCAGCCTGCAGGAACCCTTCCTGCCCCCCCCCCCCCTTTGTATTTCTTTCTTTTGGCAATCATTTTTTTTTCCTGTCCTCAATCTGTCTGTCCTCAGTATGCCCCTAGGTCTTTGAATTCAGGCAATTCATAGACCTATAGCTCACACCAGAAGGTCATCCATTTGATATGTTGTATTATAAAATTATGTTACATGATATTTTAGCTATGTTTCTACTAGGGTTGTCCCGATACCGATACTAGTATCGGTATCGGCACCGATACCAAGCATTTGCCCAAGTACTTGTACTCGGGCAAATGCTCCCGATGCTTCCGCCGATACCTTGACTGTCAGCGGTGATGGACGTGTGGGGGAGTTACAAGCTTCTCCCCCCGCGGCTTTCAGCTGCTTAGTGACATACAGCAGTGATCGGTGCTTGTAATTCCCCCACACGCGATCACCGCTGACTGTCACCTCCTCCTCCTTAGTCCTCCTCCGTTCCTCTGTCCCCCTTCCCTGTCCTGCTCCATTGCTGTGTCCCCCTCCGTTCCTCTGTCTCCCCCCCGCTGTCCTCCTTCTTTGATCTGTCCCCCTCCGCTGTCCTCCTTCGTTCCTCTGTCCCCCCCGCTGTCCTCCTTCTTTGCTCTGTCCCCCTGCGTTCCTCTGTCCCCCTCCGCTGTCCCCATGCGTTCCTCTGTCCCCCTCCGCTGTCCCCATGCGTTCCTCTGTCCCCCTCCGCTGTCCCCATGCGTTCCTCTGTCCCCCTCCGCTGTCCCCATGCGTTCCTCTGTCCCCCTCCGCTGTCCCCATCCGTTCCGGCTTTCAGTTGTCCCCCTCTCTCTTCCTCTGTCTCCTCCGTTCTGCTGTCTCTCTCCGCTGTGTGTATGGAGAGAGTCAGCTGACTCTTTCCATTCACATAACTGAAACATTGTAATCTCCTGTGATTACAATGTGTCAGTTTATGAATGGAGAGGAGCCGTTGTCTTCTCTCCATTCATTCTCAGTGCAGCTGACGCTGCAGAGAAAGGGACTGGGGAATCTCTATCCTCAGTCTATTTCTCTGTCTCAAGGGGGGAGATATCAGAGGTCTGTTAAGACCCCTGATATCTTACCAAAGCCCCCCAACAGGGCTGATTAAAAAAAAAACAAAAAAAAACACACACACATAGTGCAATAAAGAATAAAAAAAAAAAAAAAAATTGTAAAAAATAATAAATGTAAATGAAAAAAACAAAAACACACACACAGACACCGTTCACTATACCCCCCCCCCCCCTCAAAAAAAAAAAAAAAAAAAAAAAAAACTGTCACGTGACATAAAAAAAAAGTATCGGTAATCGGTATCGGCGAGTACTTGAAAAAAAGTATCGGTACTTGTACTCGGTCCTAAAAAAGTGGTATCGGGACAACCCTAGTTTCTACCATATAGTCTTTTGTGGTGATCCCGTGTAGATGACCAGTTGTTTTGTCATACTCGAGATCATGAATAAAAATGATTGTAACAAATCATATACACTTTGAAATAGCAAATGTGAAAGGTAGTGGGTGCATGCGTAACAGTGTAGACAGTATTTTGAAAAGTTGAATAACATGGCCACATGACCATATGGTGTGGACCGTTGGCCTAAACGACTCAGAACACCCAAGCATAATACAGTACATAAAAGGAAAGAGTTGGCCAGAGAGGAAGATGAGGAGGGCAGAAGTGCAGTTAGAAGAAGAAAGAAGCGCAAGCAGAAGAGAATCCCACAGGCTCAGTTATTAGTCAACTAGAGGATTACAGGTTGCCTAAACTGGCTCGATGTAAAGTGGGAAAAGATAGCCAAGGTTCACATTCTTTCAGAAATTAGGAGTAGGAGTTGTGCAAAATTCTCAACATCATTTATGGTATCCGTTTTTAAGCTCTTTGGTTGGTATTCAGTGATGACACATCTGAGATGTAAGTGCACATCATAAATAATGAAGATATGTATACGACTATGTATTAAAATTTATAACAGTATGCTACATCATTTCTTTATACACTGCTCAAAAAAATGAAAGGAACACTTTTTAATCAGAGTATAGCATTAAGTCAATTAAACTTCTGGGTTATTGATCTGGTCAGTTAAGTAGCAGAGGGGGTTGTTGATTGTATTAACACCAAAGCAGCTGAAACAGATTAACAGGTACACTAGATGGGCAACAATGAGACAACCTCAAACAGGAATGAATGGTTTTACAGGTGGAAGCCACAGACATTTTTTCCCTTACTCAGGCAGTTACTCTAGAAAAGCTGGACAGGGCTGTAGAAGGTCCTTAGCCCAACAGCAGAACCAGTATCTGCTCCTTTGTGCAAGGAAGAACAGGATTAGCACTGCCAGAGCCCTACAAAATGACCTCCAGCAGGCCACTGGTGCGATACAATTTAAAGGCTGCGCTGCTAGTGCAAATACATGATCATATTAACTGAAAATACCATAATTATGAATGAACACAAGTGAATTGTTTCATAACAAAAAAAAAAAAAAAAATGCACATAAATCGCATGCAAAAAAAAAAGAATCGCATGCAAAAAAAATGAGTGGAACATTCAGTAAACAAAAACGATTAAGTAGAGTCCATTTAGTCATAGATTGAAATGAACTGTAGGTCTTGTGGGTGTAGAAAATGGTTGGATAGAGGGAGAAAGACACCCTTCCTTCAAGTGATATAAAGATTATCTCCGTAGGGAGCGTGATGTTAAAATAGAGAGAAGATCCTCCACCTCAAGTAAGGTAAGCCCCTTACCAGATCCAAAGATCTCCTGTCACAGAGATCATGCACACATGTGGCTGTGTTCCCCAGCCACTGGGTCTCTGTCAGTGCGCAGATCGGAAGCCACCTCTCCAGGAAATCAATCCAAACGTGATTTATCCGCTCACAGACCATGGATAAATAGGAAAGAAATGCTCCATAGCGTAATACAGTTAAAATCCACTTTAATTTATAAAAGAAAAGCACTTACAATTTGTGCAGTAAAGATCGCTTATAAAAACATGTAGCGCCGGCCGGCTTCAGCTGCTGCCCGTTTCTTCCGGGTTCAGCGTGGTATGGTGGTGACGTCAGCACGCCGCTCCTCCCTACGCCGTTTCGACAAATCTGTCGTCTTCCTGGGGTGCGATGTCTCTGACCAATCAGAAACAGACTCCATGAGGGTGGCCTGAGGGCCCGATGTCCTCTAGTGGGCCCTGTCCTCACTGCTCGGCACCAAGGAGCTTGATTGGCATTTGCCATTGAACACCAGAATTGGCAGATCCACCATGGTCGCGCCATGCTTTTCACAGATGAGAGCAGGTTCACCCGGAGCACATGCGACAGACGTAAAAGTGTCTGGAGAAGCTGTGGAGAACGTTATGCTGCCTGTTACATCAATCAGCATGACCGGTTTGGTGGTGGGTCAGTGATGGTCTGGGTAGGCATATCCATGGAGGGATGCACAGACCTATACAGGCTAGACAATGAAACCCTGACTGCCATTAGGTATCGGGATGAAATACTTGAACCCACTGTCAGACCCTACACTGGTGCAGTGGGTCCTGGGTTCCTCCTGGTGCACAATGCCCAGCCTCATGTGGCGAGAGTATGTAGCCAGTTCTTGGGGGGATAAAGGAATTTATACTATTGAATGGCCCCCAAGCTTGCCTGATCTAAATCCAATAAGACACCTCTGGGGCCATGATGTGTCGGGTACATCCAACGCCACCAGGCTGCATCTCAAGTGTGTTCAGCAGCTCAGTGAGGCCCTGGTTCAGATCTGGGAGGAAATACCCCAGGACACCATCTGTCGTCTCATTAGGAGCAGGCCCCGACATTGTCAGGCATGCATACAAGAACGTGAGGGCCATACAAACTACAATATGATTTGCTTCAAAGAAATTTCAGAAAAATGGTCTAGCCTGCTGCATCATTTGCTCTTTGATTTTCGGGGTGTCTTTGAATTCAGCCCTCTGTGGGTTGATCATTTTCATTAACGATGTGGCATCCTTTCAAAAGTTCCTAACACATTACGCAGGCCACATCAGTATAGATATCCAGGATGATTATATATATATATATATATATATATATATATATATATATATATATATATATATATATATATATATATATATATTTTCCCCATTGCGATCTGATGTATTTTCAAAGCGTTCCTTTAATTTTTTTTTTTTCTGCAGTGTAGACTGATATACCCCCTCCCCTGAGGATTTGTAAAGAAATCAAAACGTGGAGTTCATAGTGTGAAGACATTCAAATATTCAATGTGTATATATGATTAACCCCTGCAAGTTGGTATACGGGTATCACAATGATCTAGTGTGCCTCATTTGTGAGCTATACCACTTTACCAGAACAGCTGTTTTTATTAAGTGTACATTTTAAACTTGTACAAATAAAATATACAAACTTTTTTTCCCCATAAAATGGGTTATAGGCCACCTTTAGGTAAATGGACACTGATATAACCAAAAAGGAAACAGGAAGCGCCCCTCCCTATATAACCCTTTCCATACTGGGAGTATCTCAGTTTTTGTAGCAAAGCAATATATACACATATCCCAATAAGAGGGGAGGGACCTCTGTGTCCTGTGATGTACTCCAAGAAAAGGATTTTTACAGGTAAGCTGTTATAAAAATCCTATTTTCTTTATCGTACATCACGGGACACAGAGCACCATAGTAACAACTATATGGGATGTCCCAAAGTAATGGCACCTGAGGGGAGGGAGACACAAAGCAAAACAGCCGCCACCAGGCGTGAGGACCCTATACTGCTGCCTGCAGCACACTGCACCCGAAGGTGGTGTCCTCCTGCCACCTTACATCCATTTTATAAAATCTTGTGAATGTATGAACTGACAACCAAGTAGCTGCCTTGCAAACCTGAGCCACGGAGACTTTGTGATGCACTGCCCTTGTAGAGTGCGCTTTAATCTGAAAGGGAGGAACCTTTCTTTTTAGGCCATAGGCCTGACTAATCACCTGACGAATCCACTTAGCAATAGTAGAGTGCGATGCTGCCTGACCCTTTCTAGAGCCTTCCGGCAACACAAACAAAACATCAGTTTTCCGTATCTGAGCAGTCATTTTCAGATAGGCTTTAATTGCTCTCACTACATCGAGAGAATGTAAAAAACTTCTTCTATAGAACGAGGTTCTAGGAAAAAGGAAGCTAAGGAAACCACTCAATTCAGATGAAAACTAGACACTACCTTTGGCAAAAAGTTTGGGTGCGACATAGCACCACCTTATACTTGTAAATGATTAAGGCCCCTTTCACACTGGGGCTATTGCGCTAAAAATAGCGCTTGCAAACCGACCCGAAACAGCCACTGCTCTCTCGAATGTGAAAGCCCAGAGGGCTTTCACACTGGAGTGGTGCGCTAGCAGGACGGGAAAAAAAGTCCTGCTAGCAGCATCTTTGGAGCGGTGTATACACCGTTCCTGCCCATTGAAATCAATGGGACAGTGCAGCTATACCGTCGGCAAAGCACCTCTGCAGATTTGTAACCCTTTCTCGGCCGCTAGCGGGGAGTAGAAAATGGTCCTGGATGCCAGCTTTCATTCAGGGCGGTTACTACTGAACCTAAAAGCCCGATTCTTCAGAATGTGGGCTTCAATAGCCAGGCACACCGTTAAATTTAGCGTTTGTAAGGCAGGATGGAATACTGGTCCCTGCGACATTAGTTCCGGACGAGGTGGAAGAGTCCAAGATTCTTCTACTGCCATTCTCACGATCCCTGCATTCCAGGGCCTTCTGGGCCATGCCGGGGCTACTAAGATTACCGGCTTTCCTTCTTCCCTGATCCTGTGACGCAGCCGCGGTAGCAGCTAAACTGGAGGGAATGCATAAATCAGTGAAAACTGATCCCATGGGGTCACTAACGCATCTATTCCGAGTGCAAGTGGATCCCTTGTTTCTCGCCACAAAGTTGTCCAACTTCCTGTTGAACCTGGACGCTAATAGATCTACGTCCGGGGTACTCCATCTCTAGCATATGGCCTAAAATAACTTGGGATGTAAAGACTATTCTCCCGGCAACAACTGTTGACGGCACAGAAAATCTGCTTGCCAATTTTCCACTTCTAGAATGTAAACTGCAGATAGCCTGCGTGTCTTCTGGTGCTTCCTTGGTGATGGATATAGGCCACTGCTGTGGCATTGTCGGATTGCATCCTGACAGGAGCATTCCACAACCTGAACGTCCAGGCTATTAGAGCCAGACGAACTGCCCGAATCTATTATTGATGGGCAAGGTCTTCTCGGACTCTGACCACTTCCTTGAATAGTGGTCTCTTTCTAGAACTGCTCCCCAGCCCCATAGGCTGGCATCTGTAGTTACTACTTTCCAGGAAACTGGAATGAAGGATTTCCCTTTCTGCAAATTCCTGGTTATCAACCAGCAGTTGAGACTCCGGCATACTTTTGGAGCCAGACTCGTTGGATAATCCAAGGCTTGGAGCGGTTTGTTCCAAGCAGACAGAATACTGTGTTGTAACAGTCTTGAATGGAACTGGGTATAGGGAACTGCTTCGAAGGAAGCTACCATCTTCCCTATTAATCTCATGCAAAGGCGAATGGAAGGACCCTTCTTTGCCTTGACTGCCTGGACCAGCGAAGTTGCGAAGTTTGAGAAAGGTTCTTCAGACGCTGAATCCTTTCAAGAGGAGTCACCTGAATTTCCTTCCCTCAAAAGGTACCCCAGTATCATCTGGCCATTGTTGTTCCAATGTTAGAGGGTCAATCATAGAAGGAGACCTGCCGCGTTTTCTCACCTCCTGGGAGGACGCAAGCAAATTAGCTATTTTTCCCTCCAGACCAGCCATAGCCAAATGGTCCTTAGTGTCGTATGCAGGGGCTGGAATGTTGGGGGTAGCCACCAAGCCTGTGCAAGATGGCTCAGATTCACCAGATGCTGCAGGTCTTTTAGGGGAGGATGGGAGTGCAACTAAGAGCGTCAGGCTCGGTCCACAGCGGCTTTACGCTGCCCCCGTTGAATTACCCCCCTTGTGGGAAGACATAGTCCTAAGCACAAAAAAGCAAGAGGTACTAAAAAAAAAGTGCATCTAGGGCCGCACTTTAGTCTAGCAATTACACAATATGCTGCTATAAATGCTCAGACTCAATGCCGAGTAAACGTGCCCCTTGGAATGCCTGTATCCACACACCCATACAGCTTACATACCCTTGTGCGCTCTGTGTCCCTCCATCAGCCAACCAGACACTCTGAGTGTAAAGCTTTTAAGCTGCGAACCTTGCGCCTGTGCCGTGTCTCACATGCACATTGGCGGCGTCTAAGCCACACACCCTGCGGATTTGGGCTCCGCCCCCTTTTAAAAAAAAAAGATCCTTTTCCCGCCGGTACTGTGTGAGGACAAATCGACGGGCGGGGGTCTCAGCAGGGGGAACCTGACCACCTGAGATGGATGGATGGTCCCTCCAAACCCCTGCTGATGGCTGACAGAGCAGGAGATATAGCACTGCTGACACCTGAGCACAACACAGGGGAAGCACGGAATGTTGGAAGCCAGGTGTGTAGCTTTTACACCCTCTAGTGGCAAAACACATACTCATATCAGAAAGATCAAGTGAATCATATATACACTTCCTGTCTTTATGACTTACCTGATCCTTGCTGCAGGACTGCTGGAAATTATTACAGACAAATCCAGCCTTCACCCATCACTGCGAGCCGTGTCATGCCAGACCTTCAAGGACCGGGTCCCCTCCCTTGGACCTGTACAGCACTACTATCGGAAAACTCTTTGGCTGTATTAACATGACCAAGGTGCCAGGTCCCTGGGTCCAGCTCTCAAAAGAGAAGCATTACAGGCAAAAAAACTTGTTTCTTCCTCCACGAGGCCCGGGTACCATCCACTTGGCTTTCAAGCACTTTAGATGAATCCGTTTGTATAGTCCCTTGATCCCGTTAGGGATTACTCAGAGGAGCTTCCTTAGCACGTCATCAACTGTGACCAACACCACGAGTGCTGAACCTGTGACCCTCCAGCTGCTGCAGAACTACAAGTCCCATAGGGTATTGCAAGGCAGACAGTTACAAGCATGATTCCCAAAAGCAGGGGCATGATGGGACTTGTAGTTCTGGAGGGCCACAGGTTGCCTTAGACACTGGCAAAAAAACGGAGATACTCCCGGTATGGGAGGGGTTATATAGGGAGGGGCACTTCCCGTTTCCTTTTTGATTATACCAGTGTCCATTCACCTAAAGGTGGCCTATAACCCATATAGTTATTACTATGGTGCTCTGTGTCCTGTGATGTACGATAAAAAAAGACTTATTCTGTTGAGTCTGAGTTAAGGACTACACCATAGGGTTTTATTTAGTGAGAAAAAGGTTGCACCCTCAGAAGCTTATTGGCTAAGCAGATAATACATAATGTCATACATACCACCTTTGTAACTATTTGGTTGTTTTCTTGCAGAGCCACAAATAAGAGAAGGATGGCAGCTTTAACCACTGTTGCAGCATTCAGAGCTTTGCAGAAACCCACAAATAAGCATGGAAAAGTTGAGCAGCCATATAGTATACCTGTAGGTTTGGGAGGGCAAAACCTTCTAATAGTGGTAAGTGTTAGGTATCTCTGAAGATTCTGGCTAGTTAATTTCCCTATAGGAAAGTATTATTTATAGAGTCAATAACTTTAAATTTACTTTTTTGGATATAGAATGGCGAGTTACCCAGCATGTATAGAAATAGCGCTAAAAAAAAATAAAAAAAAAAATATATATATATATATGATATGGACCAGTAGATTTAAGGGCAAAACTGATGACATTTTAAGGGACAGGCGTTAGGTAGGTTACAGACGGATTTCTGGTCCAAGGGGAGGATTATAGATTTTACCCAGTTTATCTGGAATCCAGAGAACATACTGAAATGTATCAGTTGCAGTAGGTTGTTCAGGGAGTTATGGGAGTCCAAGAGGTAAATTAACATGTCAGCATAAAGTGACATTTTTTTTTTTCTTCTAGGCCGTTTACAAAGAGGCCCTTCACATTTGTATCTGACTTTATAAATTCTGACTGTTCTATTGTAAATTTGAATAAAAGTGGTGATAGGGCATCCTTTTCTCATACTTCTAAAGATGGATTATAAAAAAAAAAACCCATCATCTACAAACCTGATGTGACATGTATGTTAGTAAATCTTCTGAAGTTGAGGTCTGTGGATTTGCAAGAGATGAAGCTAGCTTGATCTCGATCCATAACAGTACAGAATATTTTGTGCAGTTGTGTCAATAAAATGTTTAGGTTACAATTTAGAATAGCTATGCGTCTTAAATAGGAGCAGAGGGTAGGGTCCCTGGTTGGTTCGTATATGAAGACAATACTGCATTGGCTTTGGTCATTGACTGAGGCAAAACCTGCTCATTAAAGCAAAGGAGGAATAGAGACCTAAAGCCGATCTCCAGGTCTCATTTAAATTTCGTTTTTACTCTGTGAATGAATAGAACGCTTCCTCTGATTGGTTGAGGCAGAGTTTGACACAGCATTAGTCCAGCCAATTCTATTCATGCTTAAAATATAAACTCCTTAGACTCCCAAAGCTTCATGAGAATGGCTTAGCAGCACTCAGCCCAACTATTATGTTCTGGGAGCAGGACAGGAAGTTCTTGTTCCACTGCCAAAACACAGAGCTGAGTACTGTTGGTAGCTGAGGCTACATACCGTTTATACAGCATACACAGCCTCTGCAAATGTTAGTGAAGTAAATAGTTAGTTTGGGCCAACTTGGCTCAAACAAACCAAGGTTAACTGTAATATGGTGATAAGAGAGAAGGCAAGTTTTGTTGCATACTATAAAAACGGAAGATATAAAAAAAAAAAAAAAAAAAAACCATCAATGACTTCAGTAGCACCAGCAGCCTGCTGTACTTTTGGTGTGAGGACCTTGGGTATTGATTTGGACTGTTATAATCGGGCACATAGTGCCAATACCCTGACATTCTTGTCACCCTGCTGATCTATCTTTAACCTCCCTGGCGGTATGATTATTTCAGATTTTTGCGTCTCAAAGCGGTACAATTATTTTGCATAGAAATTTGGCGTTTTATATTGTAGGCCTGTAATTCTTAGCAATAACACACTTAAATCTGTCCACGAAGAGTCTAGTAAATATTCCGGGTATGATGAAGTTTGAAACACAAAATCATAAATAATATAATAAATAGTTATAAAAAAATAATAATAAATTTCCCCACAATTCACTATCGCTCAATTCAGCAAGTGTTCTAATTTACCATCGCTGTTTTCTAGCTGGTCTAAAACCACTTTTGACATAAAGGGACACTTTTTGGTTGCTATGGACAATCTCCAATTTCCAGGCAGAAAGAACAGCATATATCATATAAAACTGCATACAGGGCACTGGACAAAAAGGATGGGGAATGATTCCATATAGTAATGTAATTTGTAAGATTACAGTGTACTGTATGCATTATGAATTTTCACTTTCTTTTAATTTGCCGCCAGGCTCCGTCCCCCATGCATCACAACGCTCGCAGGGGACGGATCCCAGCACACAGGACATCGGGGCAGAGGACACAGCGGGGGGACATGATAAGCAATACTGCACCAGAATCCTGAGATGTAATCCCGAGTGTGGCTTGGGGTTACCGCTAATAGTGCTGAAATTTAACCCCGAGCCACACTTGTGAATACTGCCAATGAGGTTAAAGGTCATGTTTCGTTGTGTGATGCAAATGGAGACTGCACCGAGCAACCAGCTACTTGAATATGTCGGCAGTGGGATTAGTAGCATGGGTAATACAAGCCTTTTGCTCCAATTTCAGCAGGTTGTGTAAGGCCTTTATAGTGCAGATGTAACTTCTCCATATACAGTATGCACTTCCCAAATGCATAACATGTCAGTGAAATGGAAATGACAATTTTAGGGTGTGTCTCAAGGCTCTAAATCCAGGGGGATTCCAGGGGGCTTAGAGAGAGTTCTAGTGGAGAGCAGTCTGAGGCCAAGTGGGAGATAGCATGCAGAAAGATTATCTGGCAACAAATTTAGGTTGTCAGATGTCAAGTATGTATGAGAGGCCGAGTTCCACATAGAGCAGCATGAGAAGGCTTAGACTGAGGAGGTGCTTCCACCTACAAATCCAAATCTTAAAAAGGCAGTTGAGAAGGTAGTTTTGGGGAACGGGGAGGAGATCTATTTGGGTCCAGGCACAGCATTTAAATCTCCTTTAAACAAAAATAATTTTTGCAGGGCAGTGAATGGATAGAATCAAAATGATGTAAATAGAAATTGTGGAAGGCAGATGACGTATAAATTCACCTTCACATATTCCTGGAGGCCAAATTATGAGTACCACCAATATATGTTATTTAGGGCCCAGGACCAAACCATACAATAAGGGTTTTATTGATTATAACAGACTACAACAGCCCCCTCTTCCTGGAATATGTGAAGTAGGTAGAATGAAGGGCTATATGAACCCAGGGGCGTTACAAAGACACGACAACCTCCCATTTCACATATTAAAACATCAGGGGCCCTAAGCCTCCCCAATATTCCACAGCACTATTTTAAACTAAGATCATATAATAAAACTGTATATAGGATAGGATAGAAAGTATATAGGATATAGAACATTATGATGTGGCACTTGCAGGTGCTGCTGTAGAAACACTCAACTAAATAAAACAAGACCCATGTGAACATATGCCCTGCTATCTCCACACTAAAAATCAAACCAAACTGTGCTGGAGCAGCTTATATCCCTAATCATCAAACTATAAAATATAAACTAATACAACTTTCTGCAGTCCTTGCTCACAATTTTTGTGACAATAGGCCTTTAAAGAGCAACCCCGATTATACTCCCCGTATCAGCAGTCTTTATCCACTTCAGCTAGGAAAAAAAATAAGTTCCAAATGCAGAAGGGGGTGGGGTGGTCAAAGCAGAACTTCGTTAGGTGAAGTGAAGTTCTGCTTTAAGGAAACAAGCAAAAAAAAATGGAAGGCATGTTGGAAGGGGTTATGCGGGTCTGGGTTTCAGCTTTCCTTTTTTCAATGTTCAGACACCTAAGAATTAGTCAATCCTGCGATGTACAGTATATTAAGACTACTTTCACACCTGAGGTGCTTAACAGGCTCTATAGCCCTAAAAATAGCGTCTGCAAAGCACCTCTCCTGTTGCTCCCACTGGAACAGTGCACTTACGGGATGTAAGTTAAAAAAAAAAAAAAAGGTCCTGCAAGCAGCATCTTTGAGGCACTTTAAGAGCATTATATACACCGCTCCTAAAGCACCCCTGCCTATTGAAATCAATGGGCAGCGCCTGCAAAGCGCCATGGCAGTAGCACTTTTAACCCTTTATTTGTCCGCTAGCAGGGGTTAAAAGCACTGATAAAAATAGCAGTGCTTTGCCACCGACACCCCCACACCAGTGTGAAAGTGCCCTAAAAGAAAAAGTTAAACTTAACTATTCAGTGGCCAAGAAGTTCAGACTTCATACTGTTCAAGAACTACTTCTGCCAAACCCTTCCTAGTGTGTAAGATACCACATCCTCAGCTGCAGTCCTTTCCACCGGTCACTACATCACTTTTTTTTGTTCTGTTGCAACTTGGCAGCTTGCAGAACCAGACTGTGCAGTGGGGAGCAGGCACCCAACACTCCCTAAAGAGTCTGATACCAACAATAGAGGTAGCCGCTGAACAGTGAGGATGTCTAGAATACCAGCAATATAAACTGTCCTGAAGATATTTTTTTTTCACTCAAAAATTGGAACTTCCCTTTAGGAGGCAATCCTGTCTATTGCTAAAATGCCTATTAAAAATGACTTACGACAAAGGATGTAGTAGTTTGAAAGTTACAATGAAATTAAAAAAAAATAAAAAAAAATAAAAAATAAAAAAACACACTTACAAAAGCTGCTCTATATACATAATACTCATAGGTTAATGAGGGAATCCAGAGCTTGCACTTCATTCATTCACACTGAGAAAGAATGGAGGCTGCCACTGCGGACACTTGCCTAGTTGTCAAGTTGATACAACAGCATTCTTACTTTTAGAGTCACTGGGGTTAATTTACTACAAAGCAAATAATCTGTTCACTTTGCAAGGGCATTTTCATAGCTTAGTTAATGAGCTGCTGTCTTTCATCAACCAATCATTTGGAAGCAAACACTTTGTTTACTTTGCAAGGTAATCTGTGTTTTTGTCTTTAATACAATCAACCCCTTTGAAGTTAGAAAAACCAAATGAATACAGCTAATGAGCTTGGACTTTCCTAATCGGGTTTGTTCTAGATCAGTTCTGAAAGCATTTGATGTGAAATGATTGCCAAACGTCTCGGATGTTTGACCTTAGCAGAGGCACCAGACAGGGCGGTCCTTTATCCCCACTATTGTATGCCCTTGCGGCGGAACCCCTTGCGATATCCATCCAAGCAAATCCAGAGATTAAAGGACTGAGAATGGGGTCCTTAATTGAAAAAAAATCAGTATGTATGCAGATGACACGCTGTTATATTTAGCAGACTCAGGCCCATCTTTACACACCGCACCTCACATGATCGAACAATTCAGAACATTTTCAGGATTGAAAATAAATTGGGATAAGTCCCAAATTCTACTAATCGATAGCTTCCCACCCCCAGAATCCCAAGCCAGACTACCACTACAGAGAGTTGTTGTCATTAAATACCTGGGGATCCATATATCCAGATCCCCTACAGACTACATATCCCTTAATATAGACCATCTCCTTTCCCTGGTTAAAACTAAAGTACGAATATGATCCCAACTCCCACTTGGAACCTGGGGCCGCATAAATTTAATTAAAATGATCCTACTCCCTAAAATACTGTATGTCCTATGGCATACTCCAGTTTACTTACCTCTGAAACATTTCAAATCTCTGGAGTCCCTTCTCAAGCCCTTTGTGTGGGGAACTAACAGACACAAACTGGCATGGCAAACTCTCAAGAACCCAACTGACCTTGGTGGCACAGCTCTCCATGACTTTAACCTATATTACATCGCATCACAATTGTCACAGCACTTTCACTTAGATAAAACAAATAGGAGCGTGAGAAATCTCTCGCTATGTCCAACATGGGCACAACACACCAAGGACTCGATATACGCAATGGCATCGGGTTCGGGAGGGTTGGAACCAGGGGAAAATAGACAAACCATGCTATACCACTATAGGAAAATATGGGACTTAGCCGCATCCAAACTTGAAAACCCACAATTCAATGACTACACGCTGATATGGCACAACAAGAACCTTCCCGAATTCAACAAAATTCATGACAAAAGGTACATGGTCCAGGCAGGGAATATTCTACCTGCATCACATACTAAAAGATGGGCACCTTAAAACTTTCAATTCACTTAAAGAATTCACAATTCAAAATCGAATGTTCTTTAGATTTCTACAACTCCGCCATGCGACACAATCGCAATTTTCTGACTCTGTCCCAAACCCTACACCCAATGTCATTATGGCAGTAATTAAGAACCCCGATCCCCACAAACTGATTTCAGCATTTTACAACATGCTCTCAACCCCCATCTCTACTAAAATAGCATACGACCTGAAACCCAGATGGGAAAGAGAGGTGGGACCAATAGAGGATGAGGAGTGGGAGGAGGCACTGGAGTCTTGTAAGGCAGTATCCCCCAAACTATCGGATCGACTGTCGCAACTCTACATTCTGCACAGGGCATACCTCACACCCCTTAGAATGGCAAGATACAAACGCACCCAATCTACCACATGCCTGATGTGTGGAAAAGAGACAGGCACTTTCTTCCACTTGATCTGGACATGTCCCAAGATTCAAGGCTTGTGGAAACAAATCGTGACATTTCTACACGATACAATGGGTTCACCCCTAGCATTAGACCCAAAACAATGCCTTCTTGGCATAATACCAGATACAATTGATAATTATACAAAAATATTTCTTCACAAGACGCTGTTCGCAGCAAGAAAAATCATAGCTAAAAAATGGATGAGACAAACGCCTCCCAAAATAGTAGAATGGAAAATAGAAGTGAATAATACCCTGCCGTATAAGAAATGCATATATATTAACAGAGGCTGCCCCAACAAATACAACAAGATATGGGATCGCTGGCTCCAGGAATCTGATACATGTGTATAATAAAACCAAATTGGCTTGAAATGAATACTTGAACACACGCCTCAATATGTAGTCTCTATGTACTAAATGTATACTGTACTTGTAGAATATACTCACATGACGAAAATAATGTACCAGATATCTTAATTACAGACTGTATAACACTCAATGTATCAGTTATACTAAGTTTATATGTAAAAGCATGTATGCACCAGTTGAATAATAAAAACCTTTGTTCAACGTAAAAAAAAAAAAAAAAAAAAAAAAAAAAAAGACTGCCAAACATTTTCCAGAAGTCAGCAATGATGGCCCTTTTCTCTCAGTACAAGTTTCCTTTATCCCTGCAACATTGGTCCTTGATTTACTAGAATATAGTCATTCCATGGTTTCATTGTTTACCCCCACAAAAAAGTAGGTACAGGCAAAAATCTGTTCGGTCTTCTTGCAAGTTCTGAAGCACCACAACTGCTTGCCTGTATGGGAAGTACGGGTACACAGATACTCCGACAGATCTGCAGGAGACCTGCATCTCACAAGTGATCGCTGGTGCAATGCTTTACAGGCTCCAAATAAATGCACTTTTCTTTTTACCTGCAAAAGTGAACGTATCCTTAAAAAAAAGCACATGGAAAATTATATAAATACGGGCAAAGCTTCTAACCTTTTTATGCTGATTACAGCCATGGTTTTTCTAGGTGAAATATTTATTTATATTAAAATATATATCACTGAGATAGGGTGAACTTTGTATAGTTAAGTAGGTATTGAGTGAATTTTCCCCACGAATGCTTTATTCACAAAAAGGTATGGAGTCAGCCTTATAGACATTAAGCAAATCTCTACAAATTGAAAGTCCAATACAAAAAGGAATTTTCAAAACCTTGCTTAAAAAACAAAAAACAAACAAAAAAAAAAAACACATGAGAGGCTTTCACCTAGTACCATTTAATGCATAACCACTTTCCAGTTTCAGTCCTGTAAAAAAAAAAAAAAATAATAATCTGACATTTTTCAAACGCCATTTGTTTTTATTTGAGGAATGCTAAAAGATTGTTAAACAAGCAAATGGGAAATAATTCAGAACTCAGATTCAACAGGTTAAATCTTAAAATGGTTTAATCATAAACTTGATGCAAGTTTACAGATTACTGTACATTGCCAAATAAGTTTGCAATGAAAAAAAAAAATCAAAAAGAAAAAAAAAGAAAAAAAGAAAAAGCATGCCAAGTCAGCAACCTTCTAAACTCTTAAGTCAATACCATACCAGTTTGCTGGTTCCTGCCTTTTGTGTGTGGTTCTATGAAAATGTTAAACAAGGGCCTTGTGAAAAACAATTATACAGGCACTAAATATAAATTGAACATTGGGGTGTGTGTAGGGGAGAGAGGGTGTTTCTAGTCAAAACTCTGAAAGATATATAAATTTTCAGAGAAGCTGGAGATTCACAAAACGTCATGGGTTGGACCCAAAAAATAGGACAGAACAGTATTGATGGGAGCTGTGTGTCATTAAAAGTTAAGGCCAGAACAGGATTTTGAACCAACTTTCTCTGCATACCAACCTTTCAAGAGGTAAAAGGTATACAAGTTACAGGGCATGTAATTATCCTAAAAGGCCCAGTATAAACTCTCATGGTAAAATGCTGAGAAATAAACCTGGGTACAAGAACATAGAAGGTAACCTACAACCAGCTATATTGTATAGCAGACACACATGGATGCAAGCTTTAGTAGACAATGGTTCTATTCTAACCTTTCACAGCTTTAGATCTGAAATGTCAGCAACTACCAGAGGGAGTGTTTTTCCCTTGAATATGTATACAATTGTTACAGAGCAATGGGAAATTAAAAATTTTGCTCTAGGTGTAAAAATAGAGGAAATGTTGACTTAGTTCACCCTGTTAAACACAAAAAGGCATCAGATCAAGCAAAACCTCAGCTTTAACCCTTACTATTCAATAGGAGTAACGCTTACTTACAAACTAAACATATTTGGCAGGAAAAGAAAAAAAAAGAAAAAAAAAAAAGGGGGGGGGGGCTGACAAGTGTTTTCTTCAATGTCACAATGTCTTAAAAGCCCACTGTGCTTGGTAACCCAAGTTCTACGGAATTATACAATTCAAAAAATGATGCATCTTTATTCAAAAATGTACACACAGTTGCCTAATCTTATGTGCCAATTCTTAGTTCACAGAATTCAATTGCAACAACCCGTTAATAAAAATGCAATGCTAGGAAAAACAAAAACAAAAAAAACAAAAAGAACAACTTAGTATTCAATGATTTCAAGCCTCAAACTGATGTTATTAGGAAGGAAGAGGGGGGTGTGAGGGTGACCAAATACAATTTTAGTCTGACAATTTAGCATTTGCCTGAATTTAGTCTTACCGGGAGGACTTCACCAAAGTGAACAACGTACAGCATAGGATCAGGCAAAAATGATGGCAGCGTAAACCATGTTTAATTCAAACCATGCTGGTTTCCAATAAGGGAACTATAATAAAACATAGCTTTGTAACCATTTTCAAACACGGAATTGAAGATGTTGAGAGAAAAAAAAAAACACAGTAGGATGTTTTCTAATTTTTTTGCAATGTTTTAGCAATTCAATGTAGCTGTTAGGAAGGCCCAGTAGTCTTTTACATCGTATATCACCCAGACCAGGAGGCATACATGTTTCATGGCTTTTGCAAACTATACCCTCCCTTGCAAATTTGGCAATTTGTTTCCAAATTTAATTTTAGATCGAGAGCCCAAATAATTTTTTACCCATTTCTTAAAACATCTGTTTTAAACATATGAAACATTAGTTTGGCTTTAAATGATACTATACAAAAAGTAATTTATTTTTGCAGAGCAAATTCTGCAAAACAAAACAAAAACACATGAACAAAATGAAGTGAAAGCAATTTACAAGTCTAATAAAAGAGGAATGGATGCACTAAGCTAGATCATCTGATTTAAATAGGATGATAAAATATCTGGAGTGGCCTCTTCAGTAAAAGGCAGCTGCTCTCAGTCCCAGAGAAGCAGATGTGGTCTAATATACAGGTCTGACAGTTCCGTTATCTAATAGCTAACATATGCTGTACAGAGGACCCAAGGGCAATATTGGATCTGTGTTGGAAAGAAGTACAAAATAAGAGTTTGTTTAAATCTTGGTCCAGGGTGAGTTTGGAGTTACCCATCTTCTTTTGGAGGAGTGTACCAGCCTAAAAGAAAAAAAAAACAGAAAAAGTAAATGCAACAATGCTATTCAATAATGAAAACAGAATTTCAGCCATATGCTGAGAGCTAGGGGCACATACCAGATTTAAAATGACACCCCCCAACCGAGGAAAAGAAGGAAAAAATAAAAATAAATAAGTAAGCAGCTGCTACATTCTCTATGAAACTCACCAACCCCATGTTTCTTCAGAAGCTGCAGAATTCAGATTGGCCACAATAAGGGCTCAGATCTGTCTGCACAATTTGTGTGATGAATTATGGCACCTGCCAAATTTGGCCCTAGTGTGTGCATGTACACAAGTTAGTTAGGGACCTTAGATTGGAAAAGCACCCTGAGGGCATGGACTGATAAAAATGGACAATAATAAGGGAAGCACTGTGTAAAGCACCACAAATACTGTAACTTTAAATAAATTATCATCAAAAGGGCAGATGCTTTACTATAGCATTCTAAGTGAAAGGATAATCATTCTTTTTATGTGTGGAGGGCAATGTGCTCATTATCCATCATACACATACATGGCTTGGCTGACAAGAGATGGTTGAATATTTGCAGACAAACTCTTAAGCCCAGTACACACAGGCCGAAAGTCAGTCGACATCGGCCAGTTCTATAAAAACCCACCATTTTTCGGCCTGTGTGTATGGCAGCCGGCTTCCACGGGACGTGCATGCTGGCTCCCGATCAGCCCTGACCTGAGTGTTATGGCTGGGGAAGGGGGTGTCCCTTGTCAGAACACATTAGCACAGCAGGGGAGATCGCAGTACCAACAATCGGATTGTTCGTATAGCGGCTCCGATCGGAGCTCTGAGTTTTTTCTCTGAGACCTGCTGGGTTAAAGGAAAAAAATAATAAATTAATAATAAAAAAACCCACACTATTGGTGTGTACCAGGCTTAAGTGTGACTAACCACCACGCCTGTTGCCTCCACTTGCCTCACACCCCTTCCATATACATCCAATTGATTAGTCTTTTCATGCAGAAGACCTCAAGGGTCTGATACTTATTCTTTGGATTTTTTTGATTATTAAACACTTTAATGAATATTACTATAAAACCCTTTATGTGAATATTTTATGTTCTCTCCTTAAGCCAGAAGATGCGCTGGTCAACTTTTCATATATTCAGCTATTTCAGTTGTGCTAAAAGAAGCCTGTTTATGTACCTCTCTTCCTTAGTCCAAGGTTTCAGTCCATAATCAATATACTGATTATACTGCAGGTTTTTAACCACTTGACAACTGGGCACTTAAACCCCCTTCCTAACCAGACCAATTTTCAGCTTTTGGTGCTCTCACATTTTGAATGACAATTACTCAGTCATACAATACTGTACCCATATGAAATGTTTGTTCTTTTTTTCACACAAATAGAGCTTTCTTTTGGTGGTATTTAATCACCGTTGGTTTTTTTTTTTTTGCACTATAAAAGAAAAAGACTGAAAATTCGGTAAAAAAATGTTTTCTTTGTTTCAGTTACAAAATTTAGCAAATTCATAATTTTGCTTTGTAAATTTTCGCCAAAATTTATACTGCTACATATCTTTGGTAAAAAGAAGTACAAATTGGTGTATATTATTTGGTCTTTGTGAAAGTTATAGAGTCCAAAAGCTATGGTGCCAATATCTGAAAATTGATCACACTTGAAGTACTGAAGGCCTATCGAATTTCTTGAGACCCTAACATGCCAGAAAAGTACAAATACCCCCCAAATGACCCCTTTTTGGAAAGAAGACATTCCAAGGTATTTAGAAAGATGCATGGTGAGTTTTTTGAAGTCGTCATTTTTTACCACAATTCTTTGCAAAATCAACATTTTTTTTTAACTTTTTCACAAAATTGTCATATTAGCAGGTTATATCTCACACACAGCATATGCATACCACAAATTACACCCTAAAACACATTCTGCTATTACTTCCGAGTATGGCGATACCACATGTGTAAGACTTTTACACAGCGTGGCTACATAGAGAGGCCCAACATGCAGGGAGCACCTTCAGACGTTCTGGAGCACCCAGGCCAATTCTGAAATTTCTCTCCTACATGTAAATATCATCATTTATTTGCTAGAAAATTACATAGAACCCCAAAACATTATATATATATATTTTTTTTAGCAAAGGCTCTAGAGAATACAATGGCGGTTGTTGCAACTTTTTATCTCGCACGGTATTTGCGCAGCAATTTTTTGAACGCTTTTTTTTGGGGAGAAAAAAAAACAAACAGGTTTGTGCTTTAAAAAAAAAAAAAAGTAAAGTTAGCCCAATGTTTTTGCATAATGTGAAAGATGAAGTTACGCTGAGAGAATAGATACCCAACATATCACCCTTCAAAATTGCACCCGCTCGTGGAATGGCGCCAAACTTCACTACTTAAAAATCCCCATAGGCAACGCTTTAAAATTTTTTACTGGTTACATGTTTTGAGTTACAGAGGAGGTCTAGGGCCAAACTTATTGCTCTCGCTCTAATGTTTGCAGCGATACCTCACATGTGTGGTTTGAACACCGTTTTTATATGTGGGCAGGACTTACGTGTGCGTTCGCTTCTGCATGTGAGCACACGGACAGGGGCGCTTTAAAAATTTTTTTTTCCTTTTTATTGTTCATTTTACTTTTTTAGTTTGACACTTTTTTCCCAAAAAACATTTTTTTAAACACTTTTATTCCTCTTACAAAGAATGTAAACATCCCTTGTAATAGGAATATGGCATGACAGGTCCTCTTTACAGTGAGATATGGGGTCAATAAGACCCCACATCTCACCTCTAGGCTGGGAAGCCCGAAATAAAAAAAAAAAAAAATCCTGGCTTCAATCGTAGCGGTGAGTCTGTAGAAGCACCGGAGGGCGGCGAGAAGGGGAGAACGATCAAGCAGAACAGCTGCTATGATCATTCTTATGGTGTAGGGAATTGCCGGCTGAAAAAGCGGATATCTGAATGATTCCTGTAGCTGCAGGCATCATTCAGATATCCCCGCACAAAGTCAAGGACGTCAGATGATGGCCAGCGGGAGTTGGTTAAAACGCATTTTTTTGTTTAACACAAAGTTGTCCATTTATACAATATTTATAACACATATCATTTACACATACCAAAAATGACACCCCAAAATAGATTCTCCTACTCCTCCTGAGTACGGTGATATCAACATGTGGGAGACTTCCACAGCCTGGCCATATACAGAGTCCGAGTACGGCGGGGTGTGGCAGAGCATGGCGGGGTATGGCAGAGTAGTGCAGAGTATTGCAGCGTATTAGAGTATGGAGGGATGGCTGAGCATGGATGGATGGATGCGACTGTATTAGTCACAGAGCAGCACTGTGGGCACTACAGATCCAGCCCACAGCGCTGCTGCCATCCGCTCTCTCCTCTGACACTGTACCGATCAGTAAACAGAGGGGGGAGAGAGGAACCGGTGTCATGACATGTCATTTGACGGAGCGATCAGCGGCCTTTTATCGTGATGTGCCGGGTCCTCTGGACCCGGCGGTCATAGATGTTCTCTGGTGCGCGCCCCAGGAGGCGCGCGAGAGCGGGATTCTGGAAGGACGTCCATGGACGCCCTCCCAGAAAAAGATGACCGCGCTGTAGCAGTCTTACGGCTATGGCCCGGTCGGCAAGTGGTCAATATGGCAAAATGGCCAAGAAAAAAAGGGCACACTAAAAATTGACCCAGAAACATTTAGTTTCCTTTTATGCTTGCACATTTTTCCTAAGAGGCAGATAAGTTATAAAGTCCCTTTTTTTTCTAAATCAGAGCAATACCATTCTTTTCGTGGATCTGTACAAGGGATTTGTAGGATTGCTGTGCTCGAGCAAGGTTATACTGATTCTAAGAGAAAAAAAAAAAAAAAGAAAAAAAGTTAGATAGATTATAATTTTATGTGAACATACACACCATTTACATACAGAAAATAAAGACCCACCTTGTTGGCTCCAAATTGCACACGTGCTTTTCCTTTTACCAGGGTAGCATTGATTTGCATGATAACAGATTCTATTGAATAGGCACTGCTCCAGCCCTAAAGAGACACAAGGGCATATATCATCAACCAAAATTACAAGCCTGTCACAATTTGCCCAACGATGACAGAAAAATAATGTATCTGTGCAATGAACTTTCAAAAAAGGAAGTCCAATAAGCACTGCTTAGAATCCCTTGCTTACTTGTACTAAGCCATTTAGGGACAGCGTGACAATTCAGGAGCTGAATTGCAATACATGCAGGGAAATAAAGTAAGTACATGATCAAAAAAAAAAAAAAAAAAGGAAGAGGAAATAAAAAATTAATTGTACCAGCATATGAATAAAAACGTGACCGTAAAAAAAAAATTTAAAAAATTGTGCAATTAAGAAATAAGTTATTGGCAAGTGATGCCATATGGAAACAGGAGGTCCAGAGGGAAATAGTAATTTACGTTGCCTACCTGTTTAGTAAGAAGCTCCATACAGAGGGCACCTCCACCCAGCACATACCTAAAATAGGAAAGAATAGAAAAACAAATATTTATATAAAATCGCTATCTTTGCTCGTCATTATCCAAGTTGTAAACAGATGTAAACCGTTTTTATTTTTTCACTTCTAGCAGGCATGACTCACATATAGATCTTTTACAGCGTATTATGTTATACCTAGTGCTCCTGTGGTATATCTGCATCAAAGATTAATTAGCTTACTTTGGCTGTATGGTCCACTCTACGGCTACAATGACTCCAACCTTAATCTTGATATTTTTTTTTTTTTTTTTTAAACAAGAGGACAGATCAATTTCTACACTATATGAAAGACTTGCATGTTAACTATCTGAAATCCTTTACAAAATATGGAAATTCCAATTAAAATAGAAAGGAAGAAAAGTTTTGTGGTTATATCACACAGGTACTGTTGTACACTTAGGACCCATACACTTCTGTAAGGGCCCTTTCACACTGGGGCGGTTTGCAGGCGCTATTGCGCTAATAATTGCGCCTGCAAACCGACCCAAAAGTGCCGCTGCTTTGATTCCAGTGTGAAAGCCCGAGGGCTTTCACACTGGAGCGGTGCGCTAGCAGGACGGGAAAAAAAGTCCTGCTAGCAGCATCTTTGGAGCGGTGAAGGAGCGGAGTGTATACCGCCCCTGCCCATTGAAATCAATGCAGAGGCGCTTTGCGGTGGTTTTTAACCCTTTTCTCGGCTGCTAGCGGGGGTAAAACCGCCCCGCTAGCGGCCGAATACCCACGGTAAAGTGCCGCTAACAATAGCAATGCTTTACCGCCGACGCCCCAGTGTGAAAGGGCCCTAATGCAGGCATGCACAAACATCTCATTGCTGAACAGAGGCCAAACAGGAGATGTCACTATTGTGCTGCAACAAGAGAGAAATTTCCCAGGGTCTTAAAGAGCTTCAGCATGGCACCCACTGCTAGTATCCTGAAAATACTAGATGCCAGGCTGTCTGACTTTCATAGTCAGAATTACTATTCCAAAACAGGCATTCATATTAAACTTAAAAAGCTGACCTGCATATTTTTTTATCAGGTCTTTGTCTCCAAATGTATTCAAGCCAGTGGAAGAGGTCATTAATAGCAGATTACATATTCCTAGGTACAGGGTTTTTTTTTAAAACAGAAAGGGGGATCACACCCTGTCTCTCTCCACCCAAAGACTAAAATCCCTTTTGGTATGATGAAGAAACTGAAAGCATGTTAGTCTTTAACCGCTTTACCCCCTTCCTGACCAGAGCACTTTTGGGATTTGGCACTGCGTCGCTTTAACTGACAATTGCGAGGTTGTGTGACGTTGCACCCAAACAAAATTGACGTCTTTTTTTCCCCCACAAATAGAGCTTTCATTTGGTGGCATATGATAAACTCTGCGGTCTTTATTTTTTTTTGCGCTGTAAAACAAAAAAAGCGATAATGTTGGGGGAAAAAAGAAAATTTTTTTTTTTACATTTTGCTATAATAAATATCCCCCAAAAATATAGGAGAAAAATTAGTTTTTTTATCAGTTTAGGCCGATATGTATTCTACGTTTTTTTACCAAAAATATCGCAATAAGCTTATAATGATTGCTTTGCACAAAAGTTATAGTCTACAAAATAGGGGATAGTTTTCTGGCATTTTTATTATTAATTTTTTTATTAGTAATGGCGGCGATCTGCGATTTTTATCGTGACTGCGACATTATGGCGGACATTATTTTGGGACCATTGTCATTTATACAGCGATCAGTGCTATAAAAATGCACCGATTACTGTGTAAATGACACTGGCAGGGAAGGGGTTAAACACTAGGGGGCGATCAAGGGGTTAAGTGTGTCCTAGGGAGTGATTCTAATTGTGTGGGGGGGGGGGTGGGCTTCCACTCACATGACAGCGATCACTGCTCCCAGTGACAGGGAGCGGTGATCTTTGTCATGTCAAAGGCAGAACAGGGAAAAGCCTTGTTTACATAGGCACTTCCCCTTTCTGTGGCTCTGTGACACTGGCCAACACAGGGTACGCGGGTCCCACGATCACGCTGTACGCTGCGGGCGCACGCGAGCTAGCCCCGCCATTTTGCCTACCGCTGCCATTGTGCCAATGTGTATCGGCGTGCAGCGGTCGGCAAGTTGTTAAAGTGCAATAACGTTAATGTAGCCACCACGAAGTGGTAAGCTGCAATATAAGAATCTTTGTTTAGATATTCTTTAACCACTTCTGGAACGCCCGCAAGGTACTGCGGACTGGCGGCCTGCACAAAGGGACTTTCTGTCTACGGCACTGCCTACTTCCAGGTTTAGGACACGAGCATCTCAGCTGGCACCCGCTGTGACTGTACACAGCAGAAGCCTGTCAGATGATTCACAGCCAGGACCTGCTGATTGGTTGCGTACAAAACAGAGCTTTGTAGAAAAAGAACGATCTCAGTTTCTTATCTCGCAGGGATGAGAAACTTAGAGATCTAGTAGTAAAAGCAGCACACTCTACACAGTCAGACACACATTTAACCACTTCAGCTCCAAAAGGTTCACAGCCCCTCATGACCAGGCCATTTTTTGCGATACGGCACTGCGTTACTTTTAGACCCCTTTCACACTGAGGCGCTATAGCACTAAAAATGGCGCTGGTAAAGCGCCTCTCCTCACTCCAATGTGAAAGCCTGAGGGCTTTCACACTGGAGCAGTGCGCTGGCAGGACCTCAAAAAAAGTCCTGCACGCAGCTTCTTTGAGGCGCTTGAGGAGCGGTGTACACACCGCTCCTCAATCGCCCCTGCCCATTAAAATCAATGGGCAGCGTCTCTTTGCCAGCGGTTTTAACCCTTCCAGCTGCTAAAAAATGTCCCGTCCCCCCCCCCCCCCCACAAATAGAGCTTACTTTTGGTGGTATTTGATCACCTTTTGCACGCGCTGGGCCTATGAAGCAATCAAAGCCTAACCTCTGATTCAAATGCCAACCACCAGCCCAATGATCCAAAAAAGTTCCATCAGTATTAGTTTAAGCACAGTACTTTCAGACAACACAAGTTGCCTGCACTTCAGATATCTCAAAGTTGAACTGCTGGCCTCGCTGAGCGAAAAAAAAAAAAAAAAAAAAAAAAAGTACTGTATTCATGTTTTAGTGCACTGTGCCCACGTTGCAGTGGTATGAACCAGGAACATAGGAAACCATGCATTTTGCCTTGTCCATGCAGTAGGACTATGCTGGAATAGCCGCACAACGCAGTCCCACCGCATTTGGCGTGAAATCTACCCTTAAGCATTTTTAGGCAGATAAGTGAAAATTGTGTTCAATTCTATGATTTCTGGGTTTTTAGCAACAAAATCAGAACTAGACAAAAAGATAAAAAAACAAGCAATACAGTTTGATAATCAAAAGTAAAGCCATACTTTGTCTGAATACTCACCCTCCAGAGAGTACTGGTGACACCACTCTCACAAAAGGAGGATCAAAAGGAAAATTATCCTGTGGTAGAAAACAAATACTAAATATAAAATGGACCAAACCTTACATATATGAGGTATCAAACACCACTTGAAGACCAGGCCTTTTCTAGAACTTTGTGTAAACGCTTAAATCAGTATTTTTTTGCTAGAAAATTACTTAGAATATATACAGTGTGTATATATATATTTATATTTATATTTTAGCAGAGACCCTATAGAATAAAATGGCTATCATAGCAATATTTTATGTCCCAGTGTTTGCACAGCGGCCTTTGCAGTCTTTCAAACACTTTTTTTTTTTTTTTTTTTTTTTTTAGAAAAAATACACTTTAACGAATTAAAAAGAAAAACAAACAAAAAAACACCCACGATATTTTATTCATCCCAATGTATTTGTATAATGTGAAATACGATATTACGCCTAGTAAATAGATACCCAACATTTCATGCATTAAAATTGCACACGCTTAAAGAATGGTGACAAACTACAGTACTTTAAAAAAATCACCATAGGTAAAGCTTTAAAAAGGTTTAGAGGTTACCAGTTTAGAGTTACGGGAGGTGGTCTTGCGCTGGAATCATTTCTCTCGCTCGCGGCGATACATCACGTGTGGTTTAAACACGGTCTACATATGCTTGCACGACTTGCGTATGCTTCTGCGCACAAGTACAGAGGGATGGGGTGCTAAAATTTTTCTTTTAATTTATCTTTACGCTGTCTTTTTTTTTTTTTAATCACTTTTTATTCTATAACAAGGAATGTAAACATCCTCTGTAATAGAAAGGAGGATGAAAGGTCTGTTACCCTTTAAAAAGCAAAACAAAAAAAAATAAAGAAAAATTGGCCCGGGAACCAGAAGTGACATCAGCTGTCGCTTGGTCCTCCAAGGGCATAGAGACAAGTGGCGGCCATCTTGGCCTCACTTTGCTCCATACCCAGCTAATGGTCAGATCGCTCCCAGGCTTCACCGATCCGTTAGGTAAGCCCAGGAACGGGGGGGTGCACCACTCCCGCCACTTCTAAAAGTGATCCCGCATCATATCCGCCCATGAGATCACTTATCTTCCAGAGAATCTTAACCATAGCAGAAAATAAATAAAAAAAAATACTGGGGTTATGGCAGCTAGCTTAACAGCTGCTGTAACACCGGTATTTAACATTAAAGTAATGACGTATTACTATGGGCTAGTCATCAAGAGGTTCAACACCATTTTCTGTTATACCTATGAACCATAAAACAGACTTGGTGTAAGGCTCAAGTCAAAAATAACACCAGGCTTCTATATACATGCTTTACCTTAAAGGAGAAATTCAGTAAAATGCCATCTATGCCTTCCTTTTCTTTTAAGACCAAGAGGTCACTATGTAATGGGCTGTCCGGATCAACCCTACAAAAAAGAAGAAAAAAAAAATCCCCTATAAAATTAGTGATTAGCAACTGCAAACATCTTCAAAATACGACAATATGGATCTCAATGTGCAATGCTGATAAAAAAAATATTTAAAATGTACACTTATTAGCAATAATTTATTGCCACGACTGGAATGCATGCATTTATAAATTATAAAGAAAAAGCAAAAAACTATGGATATTGCCATGTCAGCCAATCAGAAGTTTGGCACCAGGAAACATCTCCACGTTCATAAAGTTAACTGGATTGCTGAAAGGAGGATAATGAGGGAAATTGCAACATTGTTACTACAGTCATTTTAAGAGACATTTATAGTAAATTTATGTTTTCAATATCCCTACTCATATCGAGTAGTCAATAAATCCAACTGTTACAAGTCTACATAACTTTTCTTTCATAATGATCTACATTGTTGCTCAAACTTGCACTGGCTCCAATTATTAAAATATTTATTTTACAACATGTCCGAATGCTAAAGTTGCATCCAATTAGGAAGGTTAGAGAGTCCAACGAAAAGTTAAGGAAAACTCTTACTTAAGCAGCTTAACATGCCACTCGTACAGGCTGTCGTTTACAAGTTCCACGGAATAAATTCCTGGGAAAAAAGAAAAAAAGTTAGAGGATTCAGTAAATACAGTTACTTTATAATGCTCAAATAACACCTTAACCCTTACTGTAGGTTTTTGCTTTAATATGTACTTGGACACCTGCACAGCAAATGGTGACAGAGGACACCTGGGATGAAGCATATGAACAGATATAGAGGAAGAGACAGATTATATAAAGAAACATGAAGAAATTGGTCACCAATACACCTGGACAATAGTGATAATGATAGAAAAAAAGGTGCTCAACATTGCTGGGCTTCAATTTACCTGGCTGTCAATCTGACACTGGTTTAAAATACCTGCACTCACTAATGTTGAATAAATACAGAGAATGCACTTCTGACTTCACCTGCTGCATGTTTGTTTATGGTCAGTGATGCAAAGTAGTCAAGCCAGAGAAAGTAGTTTGTGATTGTAAAGCCTTACTTTACAATTTTTTTTTTTTTTTTAAGTAACAAAAAAAACTTGACATACTTACCTGCTATATGCAATGGTTTTTCCCCGATTCTCTGCTGGTGCTCTTGGCTCCTCCCCCCGCCAAGTGTCCACCATGGCTAGATGATTGCTATGGGGGCATTAGTGTGGGCTCACTTTCAAGCTCGCTCAGCAAGGTCAAACACAGCGGCCTGGCTCCTGCCCCCACCTCCATGGCTGTCATTCACAGCAGCGGGAGCCAATGGCTCCTGTTGCTGTCTGAGCCCAGGAGGGAGAGAGCCAAGAGTCGCTGCTCTCATGCACATTGCTGGATCAAGATTGGTCTCAAGTATATAAAGAGGAGGGGGGGGTATGTGGGCTGCATTTAGAAGTTTTTTTTACCTTAATGCAGAGAATGCATTAAGGTAAAAAAACCTTCAGCCTTTAGAATCACTTAAAAAATTGTCCACACTCCAGTACATGAAAAGTCCTAAATAGAAAGGCAGACATGCTTTTGGGTAAAGGTGGGACTTGCCATAGGATGGAATGGTAGTCAACCAGCATTTGCAAATGTAGTGCTATAGCTACATAATGAAGTTTAAAGAGGAAGTAAACGCTGTTTTTTTCTTACTTGCAAAGTAAAGGCATAAACGAAGCCCGTCTTCACCACTGGAGGCTGTACGTCTTCACGCGTCTACCTTCTGGGTCCAAGTACTCCAGCCGTGTGATCAAGAAATCTTTCTGGATCTAACTGACCTTGGCTTGGTATCAAGAGATCCCCAAATTTTACAATTCCTAAGTAATTGAACAGTACCGACTGGCATATTCAAGGCTTTAGATATCTTTTTTATATCCTTTTCCATCTTTGTAACATTTCATTACCTTGTTACGCAGGTCTTTTGACTGTTCTTTTCTACCTCCTGAGCCATGGCTCAGTGTCTAGCCTGCTTATTGCATCCATGTGAGAGCCAACAAACTGACTATTTATACACACCAATTGTGATTTAAAAAGCCACAAATGTGGGAAATTAACCTTTAATTGCCATTTTAACATGTGTGTGCGCGCCACATTCAGTGTCTGTACCAAGGCCAAACATTCCAGGGTATGTAAACTTTTTAAATCATAACAAAAATCACCCAAATGGCCCTGATAAAAAAAAAAAAAAAGAAGATCCAAAAAAAACTATGCGATAATAAATGGCTTCAAACGATTGCTATCCTTTAATAAAAGTTTTTTTGCCATGATCGGGTCGTATTTTCAATATTAATGCCAAAATTTCACAATTTCTGCCAGGGTATGCAAACTTTTGAGGACAACTGTACTTGACTTTTCAAACTAAGGGACTCCAAATGCATGTCAAGTCAGCCCTTTTTCTAGTGCTGCCTTCCACTTAACATGCATTTGTACCCATTTTCTGCTGAAGAAGCTTCTTATTAAACTTCCCTTTAAAAGTTTGTTTCTACGTGCATACAAACGCCATGCCAACACTAACATGCGTAAACATAAAAAAATTAGGACTACATCATCCTTTATTCTTAAAAAAAAAAAAAAACACCACATGAGAGTGTGTGTATATTAGTGTCCAAAGACCAGGTATTTTTTGGGGGACTGGAGAACCACAAATTAGTTAGAGTGAGCCCAGCTACGCAGTAAGAGCTAAAGTCATCCAAATATTCCATCCTTCACCATTCACCCAGATTGGGTTTGTTGAATAGGAATTGTATTGCTAACTACTGCTTCTTTAGATAAATATGCAACATCAGTTTGGATTTAAATAATCTTGCCCATACATATCAATGTATTTAAAACAAATAGTTTCTACAGTAATCATAGTATAAGGGGCAGACATAATTATTACATATGAAGGCTTTGCATCCTTGCACTGTAGTACAGTAAAGTAGTTGAGTAATACTGGTCCTTAATACAAACCTATGCATCTCACTAGTCCCCCTAAAATACCCATGAAATTACATCTAAACAGTTAAATATTAAAAAAAAAGGTTATTTTTTTTATTTGTTTTAAAACATGTTATACTTACCTGCTCTCTGCATTTGTTTTGCACAGAGCAGCCCCGGTCGTCCTATTCTTGGGTATCGCTCCAAGTATACCCATAGCAAGCCGCTTGCTATGGTGGCACTCGTGCATGCTCTCTCCCAAGCACTGCTCTGTGTGTTAATAAGAGACAGAGCAGGGCTCGGCATCACCCCCACACTCCCTTTCACTTGCTTTAATTGACAGTACCAGGAGTCAATGGCTCCTGCTGCTGTATCCGAGCCAATGAAAAGTGAGAGCCTTGTGCACATCGCTGGATTGAGATTAAGTTCAGGTAAGCATTTAGGGGGGGTTGCGGGGGAAGCTGCATGCAGAAAGTTTTTACCTTACTGCATAGAATGCACTAAGATAAAAAACCTTCCATCTTTACAACCACTTTAAGGAGGAAAAAATGATTGCAGTAGCAAAGCACACTCTAGACGGCTTTTTAACACTGCAACAAAAATATGAAAAAGCAAGCTTATAAAAAAATGGGAGAGTGGCAACATAATTGCAGTGGCACCTAATGGCTTTTTAAGCAAGCTACAGTAAGTTGTATTAGCTTTTGTGGACTTTTTAGGCTTCATGTACACTGCTGCTGGTAAACGATCAATCAAGTTGAATCGTTCAGGAGAGGTTTTAAAACATCCTATGTACATGAAGCCTAACAGCAGTCAAGACATACATGACTAATGAGGGACTCGATTAGAGTGTTAAAGAAAGCAATTCCAAAGATTTGCCAAATTAAAGGCAGAGAACAAAAAAGGGACAAACCTGTTTTATAACTCTGTGATCTGTATATATCCCTGAGCTCTTTCATAAGACGGTCAGAAGCTTGTACGGATCCAGACACTGCACCCTAATGCAAGGGAAAAAAAAAAAAAGTAGTTAAATTTGATATGATTCACCTCTTCAAAAATTACTCAAGAGATCTTATCTCAGTAAAAAAAACTTTTGAGACAGGGAAAAAAGCAAAGCTACAGTGTCTGCATTAACTGAAAAAAAAATATATGTATCAAATGTTACCATAATCATCTTGTACGAGCTTGACACCATTTAACCACTTGCTGACCAAGCCATAGCCAAATGACGGCTACAGCACAGTCGACTAGTTCTGGGAGGGCATAGAATGACGTCTTGCCGAAATCATGCTTTCTGCGCCCCCCCCCCCCCGGGAGGATCCGTGGTCGGACCCGGCGCATAATAGATCGGGGTACAGGGCCGATGACAGCTGCCTTTTACCTCGTGATCGCTCCATCCAATGAATGAGCGATCACTTGTCAACAAACCCGCACGACCGGTTCAGCTCTCTCCCTTCAGCGATCGGTACAGCATGATAAGAGGGAGCCAGTGCAGCAGCGCAAGTGGACTGGATCCGAAGTGCTCACAGCACTGATTTGTGCTCTCCTGTGCATCACAAATGTGTAATAGGTAGTCAGGAAATTAGATGTGGAATTGACGTCCCTAGAACACCTGATGGTGCTCTCTGCATGTTGGGCCTCTGTATGTGGCCAGGCTGTGTAAAAGTCTCACATGTGGCATCGCCATACTAGTAGAATGTGGGTATTGCCATACTAGGAGTAGCTGAATGTGTTTTGGGGTGTAATTGTTGCTATGTACATGCCATGTGTTAGAAATATCTTATAAATTGACAACTTTGTATAAAAAAAATAAAAATAAAAATACATTTTCATTGTCTTCCCACATTTTGCAAAAAATATGTGGGGGGGGGGGGGGGAAATGTTCAAAAGACTCTGCCTCCTAGATTATGTGTTGGGGTGTTTGCTTTCCAAAATGGGCAATTTTTTTGGACATTTCCATTGTCCTGCTGCTCCAGGGCCTTCAAAAAGTGTAATAGGTAGTCAAGAAATTAAATGTGTAATTTTTGCCCCTAGAACATCTGACGGTGCTCCTTGTATGTTGGGCCTCTATATGTGGCCAGGCTGTGAAAGTCTCACACATGTGATATTGCCATACTGAGGAGGAGTAGCAGAATGTGTTTCAGGGTGTAGTTGCAAGTATGCATATGACATGTTAGAGATATAATCTGTTAATGTCAATTTTGTGAAAAAAAAAATAATGATCTTAAATTTTGCAAAGAATTGTGGGAAAAAAATTACAACTTAAAAAACCAAAAAAACAAACAAACAAAAAAACCCAGTCACTATGCCCCTTACTAAATACCTTGGAATGTCTACTTTTCGAAAATGGAGTCATTTGGGGGTATTTTGTACTGTCCTGGTTTGTTAGTGTCTCAAACAAACAATGAGATAGGCTGTCAGTACATCAGGTGTAATCTATTTTTAATGATTGGCATCATAGCTTGTAGACTAATGCCTCGTTTCCACTGAGCGGATCGGTTCGGTACGCTATTTTGGGTGTTTCCATTAGGAAAGCGGCCCATACAACCGAACCAAACCATTCCATTCAGGGTCCTGCTTCAGATGTGGGGCCATAGAAAATGGAACGGTTCAGTTAGGGCGGAGCTACGATACATTCCACTGATTGGCTGACAGAAAACCCTCTGCTGTGCTATGCCGAGGCATTTTTTCTAAACCCTGTATGGCCCCTTGTGGTCCCGCTTGCAGTGGAAACGCTCACCAGAATAGACCCGACCATTCTAGGCCATTCAAACTGTACCGACCCGAACCGCTCGGTGGAAATGAGGCATTACTTTCAAATAAGACCAAATATACACCGATTTGGGTTATTTTTTACCAAAGACATAGCAGTATAAACATTTTGCCAAAATTTATGAAGAAAAAAAATAATTACAAAATTTGCTACATTTTATAAAAAAATAAAACCTTTACCAAATTTTTGGACATTCTTTTTTAAATTTAGCCCAAGTTCTCTGAGCTGCGGGAATGAAGCTGTGCAAATTCAGCTGATCTCGCACAATTTCAGTCCTGCAAGCCAGTCCCAATTTCTGCACAGATGTCAATGGAAATCGCACCCAAAAAAAAAAAAAAAAAACCCCCAAAAAATTAGTGCAGAAACGACTTTTTGAAATCAGTGCGGCGCTGCAAATGCAGCATCGCACTGATTAGGACGGTGCCATTGCCAGCAATTCCCGCCGATTTGACATGTCAAAACGCACCAATGTGAACCAGAGCTTATAGCACAAAAAAAAATAAAAAACCCAGTGGTGATTAAATACCACCAAAAAGAAAACTCCATTTGTGTGAAAAAAGAACAAAAAATTCATATGGGTACAGTGTTGCATGACTGAGTAATTGTCATTCCAAGTGAGAGCACTGAAAAGAGGAAAACTGGCCTCGTTAGGAAGGGGGTACAAGTGCCCAGTGAGCAAGCGGTTAATGGCCTCATGCACACTGAGCGTTAAAAATGCCGCTTTAAGGCTGTTGCACACGGGAGTAAAAAATGCAGAGTTTTTTTTTACTAATCTGAAATGACATGCATTGTTGTCTATGGGGCACACAGCTGAGTAAAGATCAGTAATACAGGATTGAGTAGAGAGCAGTAAAAACAAAAATAGAAAAATTTACATTTGAGTGCAGTAATTCACACGCATGTTTGCTCGTTTAACGCATTCATGCCCAAGGGTAATACAAATGTTAATGCCCAAGCACAATTCTGCAACTTTAACTGTTAAAACTGCTAGTAAAATTGTACCTACCGTCACAACTACTTTGTGTATCGGGGTGGATTGAGCTTGATTATACCTAGTTTTGTTTCAGGACAAAATTGGGCTTTTTGGTGGTAAAGAGTAACGGCCATCTCTCTTTTTTTTATCATCAAAAGAAAAACTGGCCCAAAAAAGTAAAAAAAAAAAAAAATTCTCTTCAATTTAGCTGTGTAATTCTTGCGGTTATCATAATTTACCACCAAAGAACCAAAAAATAAATTCTCCTGCTCCTGGCGATCGCAGCGATATCACATACATGTATTGGTGGTAGTTTGTACCCATAGTATAGCCCAGAAACAATGGTGCACTTTTTTTTTTTTTTTTAAGACAAGATTAAAAGGAAAAACACCACACTTAAATTCTACCCAAAATATGCAGACTATGACGTTGGCCCCCGACCTTAACACCAAGGCACCTTTTCACACAATAAGCCAGCTCGGATCTGACTGTTTTTCAGGCAGATCTGAGCGGGCCACCCATTGACTTGTATGGGCTGGCGGATGTCAGCAGAGATGTGTCCGCTGACACCCGCCTGCCACCTGATCAAATCTGCTCAAAACAGACGTATGGCAATACATTTCGCCATCCGTCCAGCAGATCGGATAAAAATTGACAGGCGGATCAGTTTTCTTCCGATCTGGCATAGAGGACAGCAGGGCTCTGAAAGGTCCATCCCTGCACAGCGAGCAGAGACGGTCCTGTCATCCGTCGGCTCAGCGCGGATCAACGGAGCCATCTCCCGCTGAGCTGGCGGAGCAGTCCGCCCTGTGTGAAAGGGGCCTAACCCTGACAAACCTTGTTACTCTTTATTTTTTCTTTTTACACACTTTGGTTTGTTTGTATTTTCTGCTTCTTGCAGCAGAGGGAAATGTAATGTATTTTTCTCTCCATTCAGAAGAGGACGTAAACACAGGGCAGGCTCACAGTGACTGATCACGGTGACAGCCAATCACAACCATCTGGTGACCCGAAACCGAGAGTTCCGGGTCCCGATCATTAGTACGAGACTCGGGGCTCTAGTGGGAGACCGGTCTCTGCCTGGAGTGTGTGGTGCGGTGCACTCCCAGCACAAAGGAAATACACATATGCAGCCACAAGAGGGAAAAAAACAAAACACTTTCGTGAGGCCGCATATATGTGTGTGGTCGGCGGGAAGCGGTTAATGTTTATGAGAGTATGAGAGTATATAACAATACTAGCCATGAAGAAAAATTTTACTAGTCTATACGCTTGCACACCTTTACTCGCCTATACTTAACATTACTCAGGTCTTTACAGTTTTTGGCCCCTTGCACACGTGCATCATGAGTAATCAAAAACCAGTAAATTATAATGCCCTTGTGCAAGGGGCCCTTACCTGCGTTTGGCATTTTTTTCTGCCTCTGAACGCCCCACCACATTAGCCTATGTGTCCATGCACAATAGGCGTTTAGTGGTAGGGGCATTTAGCAGAAAAATAGATTCCCACTGCCAGCATGCACGTTAACGCTAGACCCCTCAAGCACTTCTAGCCAAATGATATAAACGCCCAAGTGCTGACATGTCTAAATTTGTTTATATGCAGCAAGTGTTTTTTCTGCCAAAGTGCTGCTGGCATGAGGAAAGGCGGAGAGCTGGGCAAATGCCCTTGTGTGCATGAGGCCTAAACCGGAGAAATCTAAGAGACTGTCACATTCACAGCAGTGCAAGCATGAATAAGAGCCGTACATTTGTTGAGGTCTATGGTTTGCATCAACATGATTGTGTTGTGTTCCTTTAAAAAAAAAAAAAAAAAAAAAAAAAAGGACCTTTGTACATTTACTAAGTATTAGCTTTTTTATAATCGTAGATGGTAAACAATTTACTAGATACAAAAGGGAGAGATAAGCTCATATTCTTTGGCAGTCATCAACTCAGACCAGTGTTTACATGGGAGGTCCACACACCTGCTTCTTTCAAAGTCTTCATTATTTCTAGGCTGCAAAGCACCTGTGTCTACCCCACTACAGAACACCCTTGTTTTCATTCATGATCTGGAAATAAGGCTAAACTTTTAAAGGGGCTACCTATTTGTAGAAGACTAGGATCCTCAATATTTATTATCAGCTAAGGGACATTACAAGCTGAGAACTTTATTAAAAAGGTAGTTATAATCCCTGTTTATGATTCTAGCTAAAGGTGATGGCTATCCGCCCATCTAAAATTATAGCAAAACTTGTGCACCCAGACCTATCAGGATTTATTCCCGATAGGTCTATTGCTAATAAATATCCATAGATTATACATTAATCTCCAGATCCCACCACATAACGTTGGCAATAGAACCATCTTAAAAAATATAATGGTCCACAAGGTCCGTGCACTCACACTTGAGGTTCCATCACTGCGCCAGGCACACACTAAATGAAAGAAGCTGCCACTTTAAATAAAACAGATATAAAAAGCATTTACATATACATTAAAGTAAATAGTGGCGCTGATAACTAAACCATAAATGTTAATAAAAAGCACCCAGTGTCAAGTGTTTAGTGACTAACAAGCTGAGGATAAATAATATAAAATATAGTCCGCGACTAGACAGTCCATACGCAAGACATTATTCCAGACGATGTTGTGCACACAAACGTCTTCAAAATCTTCCACCACACTATGTGCACTTGGTGTTTCCACCCCTTTGGATATGCACTCACCAGATGAAGATGCCTTGCACTCTCCAGATGAAGATGCCTTGCACTCTCATGCTCAGCAAATCAGCATCAACCCTCACAGGGTTAAATCATTCAACGATATCCAATCGTGAGACTAGATGTAAAACTCTCCACATATAACAAAGCAAAGTGCTCCAATAGTGTAGTAACGTTAATAAATTATTAAATAACAAGCTTCAAACATTGCACTCACATAGGAACAAGTAAATAAGAACATGTATGTATCCACTTGCAACAGCAAGAACTGGCAACATATGGTCACAGAGGACCCAGGGTGTGGTATCCGAATCTCACCCATACAAGATTGTGAACCTCGGAGCGTCACACGTCACAAAATGGTACCTGGCTGTACGGCAACCAACGCATTTCGTCATCATGACTTACTCATGGGATCTATTAATTATCATCAGTTTGTTAGTCACTAAACACTTGTCACTGGGTGTTTTTGACATTTATGGTTTAGTCATCAGTGCCACTATTTACTTTAATTTACATGGTAAATGCTTTTTATAACAGAACCATCTTGTCTTTAGATGCCGTTAAGGCATCTGATAGAGTGGAATAGAGATCTCTGGCATGTCCTGGATACATTTTATTGGGTCAAGAATTACATGGGTTAAGCTGTTATATCAACGTAAACAGCCCATCTTAGAATGATTTAATACTCTATCTACACTATACACTATTTATATTGAGTAGAGGTACTAGGCAGGGATGTCAGCTTTCTTTTATTTGCCTTGGCTTTAGAGCAGTTGGCGGCAGCTATACAGGGTGATCCACAAATAGTGCGATTGTGGAGAGGCGAGACAGAGGAAAATTTGCCATTATACACAGATGACGCTTTGGTATTTTTGGGCCATATTACTGCATCTCTAGAATGTTTGATGTCCCTTATTAAATTATTTGGGCTGTATTCAGGTTTAAAATGAAAATCTGTAATAAGTCTACTCTCCTGCCAATTGAGCCTCTTAGGGATTCCTTGCTGTCAAGGGCTTCTCAGATAAAATGTGGTAGAAACATTTGTGTATTTAGGAATCACCATGCATTGTGATATCTCCAAGTATGTAGAGTCAAATATTAACCCACTAATTATTAAATAAAACAGAAAGCCACAAGTTGGTGTAAACCACCACTTTCAATAGTGGGGAGGATAAACCTCATTTTAATGATATGGGTGCCACAACTGATATTAGGTTTTACATAATGGTTCAATGTGGCTTCCCATGTCTTTTTTTGAACAATTGAACACGATTTTGTATGGTTATTTGGAAAAAAGGGCAACTCGCATATTAATCTAGAAACATTGCAGGAAGCCAAAGAGAATGGTGGGCTGGCTGTTCCCAATCCATTTTTATATCATCTGTCCCCACAGCTAGAAAATTTAACGGGGAAGGATGAGTATTTGAGCATCAAGCCAATTAGAAAATCATCTACGATACTTTTAGGTAAAAAGTTGATAGATCGTTTAGAGGCAGGTGAATTTAGAATAGGTATGCAATACCCCATATTCGTCATTAAGGAGAAGGTAATAAATAGGATTAAAGATCATTTTCAGAACAGGTATACTTATTACACCCAAATATTTCAGAATTTTTATTACCTGGAGTTAATAAAATTGCAAGGATTTAATTATTGGTCACAGAGAGGTCTAGTGTACATCCTGCAGTTATACAATAGTCAAGTTTTGAAAGATTCACACTTTGCAGGAGGAATTTGTCTTGCCATCAAAAATAGGATTTTTCCTACAGCTTGCCTTTAAAATCCTTTTCTTTGAGTACATCACAGGACACAGAGCAGCTAAAAGTAATTACTGTGTTATAAGCCACCTATAGGTGAATGGACACTGGCACTCCCAAAAGACAGGAAGACCCCCCCCCTCTATATATCCCCTCCCATACAGGAAGTACCTCAGTTTTAAAGCAAGCAATTCCCAAAAGAGGGGAGGGACCTCGGTGTCCCATGATGTACTCCAAGAAAAGGATTTTAAATCCTATTTTCTTTATTGTACATCACGGGACACAGAGCAGCTATAGTAATTACTATCTGGGATGTCCCAAAGCAATGTCCCTGAGGGGAGGGAGACACCATCATCATATTAACTGCCACCAAAGAAGGACCTACTCTGTGATTTGTAATACGCTGAGGCCAAAGGCAGTATCTTCTACGTGATTGACATCGACCTGGTAAAAACCCTGTACATGTATAAACAAAAGACCAAATAGTGGTCTTGTACACCTGGGACACCGACACCCAATGATGGATGGCCCAAGATACTCCCACACCGGAGTAGAGAAGCTCTCTCCCACACCGGAGTAGAGAAGCTCTCTCCAGAAAAAAAAAAAAAAAAAGAGCTTTTTTTGCCATTTAAACTATAGGCATCATTGATAAACTGTCAGATCCACTGCTAAATATTCGTCCTGGATGCCGCCTGCCCTTCCTGGGCTCTTCTGGCAGCACAATCTAGGATTTCTGACTTGTGCCGACAACTCAAGTAGACCCCGAGCGTCTGAACTACCTCTAGAGTAGGTAGCAATCTTTTTCCTGCCGACTGTGGATTAGGAGAAAAATAAAAAAGGCAACACACGGTCCTGATTCAAGTGAAAACTAGAAACCACTTTAGGCAATTAAAAAAGAAAAAAAAAAAAAAGAAAAAAGGATGACGACGCGGCATCACTTTATGATGCGAGACTAAGAATGGCTCCTTGCATGAAAGAGCCGCCAACTCGGACACTCCTCTTTGTGAAGTGATAGCAACCAAAGAAGCCACCTTCTAAGATAAAAGGACCTTTTGAAGCATTTTTTAGGTTGTCGCACAGGCTTCTTCATTGTCTCTTGTCAGGGCCCAGGCTGGTTTCAAGTCTCTCAGCATTGACATCACTTCCGAGTCCTTCTCTCCTCGTGGATGACGCCAGTTCCTACAGCGTTCCAGTGTCTCATCCTGCTGCGGACTGTGATCGATCCAGTGAGTCACACATCCATCAGTCTGAAGAATTCCGTCCGCCGTGACCCCTTCCAATGCTGTATTTACAACTTTCATGATGTGCCCATTTTATTCCTCCATCTTGTAAGTGTTTTTGGGATATTAAACAGGTTTTCCTTCTACACTTAGAGGTGCCTTTTGTTTGTTTATGTTTTAAGATAAAAGGACCAACAGAATCCCCCGACTGGTTCAAAAAGTAGCCTCTGTAAGGACAGAAGATCAATTCAAGTACCAAGGACACAAGAATGGCCTGAAAGGTGGGACTGTCCAAGTTACACGCTGTATGTGGTATGAAACAAGGAGTGAGAAACAACAGCCCCTAGGAAAAAAAATGGCTAGGGACGAGCTCTGACCCTTAATGGTACTTAAGGCCAAACTCCTCCAAAGAAAATCTCCCACCCACACATTTCTGTGCCACTTCCTGGCTTCACTCCAGGCAAAAAAATATTTTCAAGTCCTGTAATTTAAGTTCCCCAAAGCTGGCTTCCAGGGGCTCAACAGTGCGGAGATACAGGACCCAAGACCATCAGGTCCCGCTGGACTGGGAGTATCCAAGGAGCAACAACCGCAGGACTCGCTATGTCTGTGTACCGAGCCCTGCTGGGCTAATTCGACCAACACTAATATCAGCGTTACCACCTTACGGATTCTTCGCAAAAGATGTGGCAATAAGGGAGAACCAGACCTTAAGTTGCGACCAGTACATGTACCCCTATTGGCAGTGGGACTCTTGTCCTGGACACACCTGTCCGAAACGACTGAACCTGGAATCTAGTAGATTCCCCTGCAGAGTTCCACTTGCTACTATACTATACCTGGAATATGTATTGGCGATAGAGACAGCACTTGTACTGTCTCAGACAGAATGTGGTACAGCTCCCCGAGTCACATGACCTCTGGTGCCGCCCTGGTGGTTGATATATATGCCTGCAGAGACATTTTTAGATTGAACCTACAACAGGTTTGTCCTATAATCCAGAGCAAGGCATACTGGCCAAAAATTCCAAGCTATTGGACAGTATTCTCTCCTGTGGAGACCAAGCCCACTGAACTGTAGCCAACCTCAAGTCAACTTAGAGAGACTGGCATCAGTGGTTATTTTCCAAAATTCCTAAAAAAGGAAAAATATCAAGCACCAATTTTTGCTCTGCAACACCCTGCAAACAGAGCCTTCTGGCAATGCCTGGATCTTCAAGTTCCAGACAGAGAATGAACCTCTACCAAGACCTGGAGTAGGGCTGTATGTAGAGAACGTGCTTGGACCTAAACATTGCTTCCTCCTGTAGAGATATATCGAAAGAAACCCCTGGAATTGACTGCTTCCTGAGCAAAGACTGAGGTAAAGAGTAATGAGGTGTCTTCAGCAAGCCCCCCACTGGGACAGGACGCTTTGTGAACGCTCCGGGAGCTGTGGCCAACCCAAAGGGAAGATTTAAAATAAATTAAAAAAAAAAAAGTCTTTCCACTGCAATTACAGAAATCTTTGGTGAGCCTGGAAACAAACCGCCACATAAAGATGTGCATTTACAGATGAATATGGACCCCGAAATCTACCTCTTGCAGAGAGATAATCACTGACCAGTCTAACCTATCTGAAAGAAAGAGAAGGATGTTCAGCTGCTTGAGATCTTCAAGATAGACCTCATGTCCCTATTTGGCTTTGGAATTGCTACCATTTGTTTCACAATAATGATCCCATAACTTCTGCTCCAAGAGCAAATGCAAGGCAAAAGACCGACGACTCTGACAGACGAAGACAGTCCCAAGAGGTGCACTTAACCTACCAGGTTTCTGCTGGCTAAAGATGGAACAAACCACCTCAGAGACTGCCCTAAGATTTTCTGGCCTGAGATACTCTCAAAATACAGCAGCCTCAGATGCCTCCCTCACCCAGGCGGGGAAAGCTTACAGCATCTGGTATCCCCGGGCAGTCTCCCATCTATATACTAACCAGGCTTGATCCAGTTTAGGCTTCGATCAACCGAGATCAGGCATGATAAAAGGTGATGCGTCTGTAGGCTGACAGAAAATGAATGTGACAGGAAACACTGCAATGCCAATCATCACAGTGGCTCAGATGCACCCGACACCACTGTCCATCAGGAGATGTGGACACCGCCGGATCCCTGAACCTGAGAGCGGAGCGCCAGCTTCCCCCCGGCTGCCTCTCTTTTCTGGAACCATTTAACTGGTATAAACAGGTAAATAATGCAGCAACTACATTATCCAACATAATGTACAGTCCTCCCAAGGATGCAGGCCTAAAACAATGTTGGTTTACCTCTATACAACCCCTTAGGTATGCAAACATGCAGGTATACAAGTATTCTTGCAATTCATTCATGTATGCAGTACAAGGCCAATAAGCACACACGCATGTCCCCTCTGGCGAGCAAGCACCCAGGCAAATAAGCCCATATGCATGTAGTCCTATGCAAATAAGCACATATGTATGTAGCCCAGAACACAAGTACTTCTGTATACAGCTTAATGTAAATAAACATACGTAGGCAGTACAAATGAAAACATGCCAGCATGTGTTTAAGCAATAAGCATCTATGGAAGCATGCGGTTATGGAAGCATGTGCCTAAACTATTCATTTAGGCAAAATATGAAAGCGTGCGCTGTACACACGCATTCATGCAACAGGTGCCCATGGTAACAAACATTTTCGCAATAAGCAAGCATGCGTTCATGAAACATGTTTATGCAACATTACGCAACACTTATCTATGCAGATATGCACCACCATGCCTCCTTGTGCCACCATGCACCACCATGCCTCCTTGTGCCACCATGCCTCCTTGTGCAACCATGAACCACCATGCCTCCTTGTGCAACCATGAACCACCATGCCTCCTTGTGCAACCATGAACCACCATGCATCCTTGTGCAACCATATATATTTATGCGAATATGTAAAAACATGCATCTTCAGCAACTGTGCATTTTACAAAAAGAAAGGGGGGATGGGGGCACAATTACCCCAGGGACTTTTAAAGGTGCATATGTATTAAGGTAATGAGAGTAAAGAGGTATGTATGCAAAGTCTATCCATATAAAAATTTATTTAATACATATTAGCAAAAATTCATGCATTAAAAACAGGTTTCACAGTGACCACATTTGGCTTTACAAGAATAATGACAGAGAAAAAGACTTAGTAGATACCACTCTACATGTTTCGCTCTTTTTTTGGAGCTTCATCAGGAGTTCTGGTAAATATGTGGTATACTAAGAATGAGAAACACAAAGTAAATATCATATATTGTGACAATTATAGATAAAATTACAAATAGAGATTACACGGATAGAATATTTACTGCATACATAAATAGCAAAATGCATCTACGAGTCTACATAGAGGTATTGGAAACATAACCAGTTAATCAATGAAAAATGAAATAAATTCAACACAAAAGGATAAATAATAGTGTAATTATAATGAAGACTATCTTACCAAGCCAAATGAGTACATAAAAGGTAAAACAAATGTTGTAGTTTATGTGAACGCGATAAATAGCAGGATTTGAAAATCCAGGTGTCAGACAGAAAATTATTACCTTGAGTTGAATCAAATATAAATTGCTGAAAGGCTATCAAAGCCTTCAAAAGGGTTCATTTTGCGCTTAGGCTTTGATAGCCTTTCAGCAATTTATATTTGATTCAACTCAAGGTAATAATTTTCTGTCTGACCCCTGGATTTTCAAATCCTGAGTGTCTTGCAGACCATTGTTTGTATTTTGTATTTTTTATTTACCACATTTTATTTTTAATTTCCAGTAAGGATATATTTATACTTGGCCCCTCTGTGACCAACATTTTGGGAGGCCTGGGCAGGAGAGATTCATCCAATTTCGTGAATGCTATTCATCGCATAAAGGTAAAACAAAACAAATGTTGTAGTTTATGTACTCATTTGGCTTGGTAAGATAGTCTTCATTATAATTACACTATTATTTATCCTTTTGTGTTGAATTTATTTATTTCATTTTTCATTGATTAACTGGTTAGGTTTCCAATACCTCTATGTAGACTCGTAGATGCATTTTGCTATTTATGTATGCAGTAAATATTCTATCCGTGTAATCTCTATTTGTAATTTTATCTATAATTGTCACAATATATGATATTTACTTTGTGTCTCTCATTCTTAGTATACCACATATTTACCAGAAGCTCCAAAAAAAAAAGCTAAACATGTCGAGTGGTATCTACTAAGTGGTTTTCTATGTCATTATTCTTGTGAAACCTGTTTTTAATGAATGAATTTTTGCTTATATGTATTAAATAAATACATTTTTATATGGATAGACTTTACATACATACCTCTTTACTCTCATTACCTTAATACTTATGCACCTTTAAAAGTCCCTGGGGTAATTGTGCCCCATCCCCCCTTTCTTTTGTGTACTTTCTTATGGGATGTGGTCCTAATGGCTGATTGTTTCTGTCCCCTATATATAAAACTGTGCATTTTAGTTTGCATGCAAGCTCCTGCTTAACTGCAGTTGGCCCCATACTAGTCCTGCAAGATTTGGCCAAGCATATATGCACTATACTGGAGATAAAGCTCCTTAAAATGCACCAATGCTCATGTTTTTTCAAACGTGTATATTTAAACATGCATTTAAACAAGTTTGCAAGCATGTATACTACGCTGCACCTGCCTACAGAGCAGCAACAACACTTTAAAAGTAAACTGCTAACCATCCAGGGGTGTATCGACTCAAAGTTGTACAGTCCCCCCGGATAAGCAGTAAATATGAAGCATATAATCATGCCTTGTCTGTCACACAGTTCTCCCATAGTAAGTACTCACACTTTGTTAGTATCCATGGGCTGATATGTCTCCAGAGGCCTACTGAACCTGTTGCCACATGGCTACCCTACCCTATATATAAAAATAGGCCATACTGAGCCTGTGCCCTCTAGTAGCTGGAGGAGAAACAGCAGCCCACATGAGTAAGAAGTAAATAGCATAATTAAACAGCAGCTCCCAGTGGCCACCGGGAGAACAGACAGTCATAACTCTTTTTGAAAAAAAGAAACTACAAACAAATGCAGATTTACTATTCCTGCTGCAGGACTCTGAACATAACAGGAGTCCAATCTTCAACCATCACAGTGAGCTTTGTCATAAGAGACCTTCAGAGACTGGGTCCCCTCTTAATCTGAGGTCCACTCTCCTGGACCTGTATAGCACCCTGCAGGAAAGCACCTTGGTCAGAACAAACAATGCGCAGGGTCCAGCGCCATCAGGCTGCATTACAGGCAAACCTTGAGGAATCTTCTCTCCTTCCAATAAAGATTGGGTACCATCCATTTTCGCTTTTTCGAATGGATCCGATTGAAGTCCATGATTCTTAATAAACCGTCCAGACCTCCAAGTATGCTCCAAGAGCACATGTATCACATCAGTGACAACCACCTTGCAGACACTGGCGAAAAAAAAAAACTGGAGGTACTTCCTGTATGGGAGGGGTTATAAAGAGGGGGGGACTTCCTGTTTTTTGGGTGTGTCAGTGTCCATTCACTTATACGTGGCATATAACCCAGATAGTTAATTACTACAGCTGCTCTGTGTTTTGTGATGTACGATAAAGAAAATAGGATTTTTTATAACAGTTTACCTGTATAATCCTTTTCTTTCGATGGACATCACGGGACACAGAGGTCCCGCCCCTCTTCTAATACACTATATCGCTAGGCTACAAAACTGAGGTATCCCTGCAAGGGGAGGGATTATATAGGGAGTTGAACTTCCTGTTTAGGGTCTGACCAGTGTCTAATTACCTAGAGATACCTATATAACCATCAGTAATTACTGAGGCTCTGTGTCCCGTGATGTCCAACGAAAGAAAAGGATTTTACAGGTAAGCCGTTATAGAAAATCCTATTTTCTTTATCGTACATCACAACAGCTTACCTGTAAAATCCTTTTCTTTCGTTGGACATCACGGGACACAGAGCCTCAGGGATTTGGAGTCTACAGTGCATTCACAGAATCACCCTTTCCTCTGAGCTACTTGTCTCGCTGTGCTGACGCGCCCCCCCCCCCATCGTTTTTCGAAAAATGCGCGCTTCCAGCGCAAGCCGACTCTCCGGGACAGCATGGAGGGAAGGCTGGGGGAGGGGAGAGGAAGGAGAGAGGCCGGTAGTAATGGGGCCTGCACGTGGCAATGGCGGCGGCAAATGTGCGGTGTACAACCGCCCTTACAGACCACCTGTGGTCTCCACCTAGTCTGAAGGGAGATATCCCTAAGGAGAGCCACCCATCCCATCCTACCTTAGCCGGCCGGAGGAGCTTGTGCAGCGTGGAAACACTGAGACCGACATCAGCATGAGAAGGTATGTGCTCTTAGCAGCCCCCGGTGGCGACAATAGGCATAGCATGCATTTACCTTAAAGGAGAAAACCTACTAGAATTAAAAAAAATTCTGTGGAATCTCCCTTACCTTATCCAGCCGCAGGGTTCTGTTATACAGACCCAATCTTCACCTCTCACGGTGGGCTCCGTTTGAAAAAAACCTTCAGAGACTGGGGCGCCCTACGAATAGGGGGATCCACAGTTCTGGCCTGTAAAGCACCCGGCCAGGAATAAGGATAGAAAAACATTTTCTGATATGCGGGGTCCAGCTCTCTAAAAAGAGAAGCGTTACAGGTAAAACCTCGTTTCTTCAGGCACGAGGCCCGGGTACCATCCAATTCGGCCTAGAAAAGACACTTTGAAATGGATCCGGTTCGCCTGGCTTGCCCCCTAGGATATAGGATAATCCCTTTGGAGCTCAGCACAAGACATCTTTACACGTCTATCACCTAAGTCACTGGCGTAAAAACAGAGGTATCCCTGCAAGGGGAGGGATTATATAGGGGGTAGAACTTCCTGTTTATGGTGTAACCAGTGTACAATCACCTAGTGATACCTATATAACCATCAGTAATTACTGAGGCTCTGTGTCCCGTGATGTTCGAGAAAGAAAAGATATTTCCTATATTTACAGCTCCGTGATGCTATTCAAAAAACAGTCAAGATTGACCCCTTTAGATTAGGGTTTAGATTACACCCACAATTTATAACCAAAGTCTAGTAGCAACTTCTAAGCGGGGACAAATAAAGCTGTATAGTGCTTTGTTACAGAAAATTTGAAAAATCATATTGGCAAACAGACAGTAGCCCCTCCTTAGTGATGAGGAATGGTCCAATCTTCTTAATAATGCAGGGCAAGTATCTTTCTGCATCTCAGAGACTTACCCAACTTTTTATCATACATCATGCATATAATAACCCTCAGAAACTTTACCAAACTTTATTGAAAAAGTAATAAAGTTGAAAGCGTAGTTACAAAAACAGTGAGGTACATACATATAAAATACACCAAAATGAGCTACCAACAAAAGGATCAATCATAAAATAGTAAACAAAACAATTAGAATGAGCCATGTAAGCCAGGTAAAATAGAAAGTGGATCAAGATCTATTAAAAGTTGACTAACGTAAGGGTAGTTATTCAGTTCTTAGGGTGTGTCAAGTAACTCTCCAGTATACCCTGGAGTCAGCACATCCTCTGTAGTTATAGATCAGACTGATCAACAGCTAGGAGTCTGGGTTCATAGTATAGGGCAGGATAAAGAAGAGAAAATAGGGGGCGAGGGGAAAGGGAGAGGGGGCAGTAACTAAGCAGAGAGAATATGGACTTGTGTCAGGGGCCGATTGAAGGGAGATGCAAGTAACCCTGACTTCCAAAGAGCCAAGTAGTAGCCAAATATTCAAAGCCGCCAGGTCTACACCCTCTAAGGGCTCTGTTCCCAATGCCTTAAATTTTATCTCTTAAAGGGAAAATCCCCCCAGTCAGGGAGAGGAAAAAAAAAAAAAAGTTTGCGATCTAGGGTCACAACTGAAGTGATCTTGCGCCGCCGCCACCCCCCCCCCCCCCCCCTTCCAAACTTCTGGGAGCACTTTTGACTCATAGGTTAATTTGTACAGAGGTGGCACCGAATCCATCAGCTGGTGCCATTGGGCCACTGTGGGGGAGGGGGGGGGGGAAATTACCTTCCTGGCATAAAAACATAGAACAGTCCTTTCTTATGGGTAGGATTGAGCCACTGAGTCCCCAATTTCCAGGAGAAGCACCTTGGGATCCAATGTCAGAGTTCTGCGATCATGTTCATCTCAAGTACCACCACCTTCCAAAATTCCTGGATAAGCGAGCACTCCCAGATAACATGAAAGTGTGTCCCAACTGCCTGTTGACATTTAGGGCATATCTCTGAATGTGTGGGAAATATTGTAGAGACGCTAAGGGGTGTAGTAGGCCCTATAAATAAATTTAAGTTGGATAAATCTATCTCTAGAGGAGATTATCATAGAGATATATTCCTGTAGTCCTGTGTCCCAGTCTTCCTCCTTGAGGATAGGAATATTCTCCTTCCAGGAGAGAAATAGGCGGGGGGCCTCATTTGTCTCACCACCGTGATGCAAAAATTTATCGAAGACAGGATTCTAGCTGCATTATGGAAGGTTATAAACCTTTCAACTAAATGAATCCGTGAGTGTAGACCAAATGCAGAATGCAACGTAAGGAAAGGGAGCAGACTTCCAGCTGACAGAATTTGCTGTATGGTCACAAACCCATATTTCGCCAAACACTAGGGTCAGGAATGGATCTGAGGTGTGATAATTTGAGATTACCCCACAACTGGGTGTGTAATGAGACCGTGTCACTTTTATTTTTTTTTTTTTTTAAACAGCCTGTCACCTGCTCCCATACCCGAACAGTAGTCCGCATGGGGGTCTTCAGTTGCGGATTAGCTCTTGTAGCCCTATAGCTCAGAAATTTTTAAAGTGCCATAAGTGGGATACCACCTTATGCCCCACGATGTGAAAAGGGATGTTGGTACATTTGTGCATATGATGTGGAGATGTCCCAAGCTGGTTAGCTATTAGACCTTAGTCCTGGATACTGTTAAAGTTTTGAGAACTAATGTTCTGATGGAGTCTAGATATGTCTATTGCGGTAGTTGGATGGAGAGTTTTATATCCCTCGGATGTGTATGGCAATTATCCATTTGCTGTATATAGCGCAAGAAATGGATTCCCATGGCTCCCCCCCCCCCCCCCAACTTATTCTTTGTGAGTAAAATCAGGAAATTAAGTCATACAAAGAGAACATGTGGTTTATCAACACAGAGGATGCCTAGATAAATTTATAAAACTCTGAAGTAAAATGGTTACACACTCCAGAGTTGATCCTGCCACAATTATTTAGAGATAGGTTGTTCGGGTATAGCACATAACAGACTTTCCTATTTTTTTTTTTTTAATTTTTTGGTTATTGTGGGAGGGAATAATAAAATGCACAAGCAGATGAGGGTTCAAGTCTATGGAAACTAATAGATGGATTTTTATTTTTAAAGATCACACATTAAAAAGGGGTGGCAAGATATATATTACACAAGGAGGTTTCAATGCTCATTTAATACCAAATGGAATATGGGAAGTTGTGGGGGATCTCTCAAATATTGAGTCATAAATGTATGGTAGATTTATAAAATTAGTAAGTTATAAGGATTTTTAGAAGGTTTATGTATTTATAACTAGATTTATAATTAAAGTATTGGACTGTATGTTAATGGAATGGCTAACCATTAAGATAACTGGAGACAAGCCTTTTGTTCAATAAACTGTGTGAATTTATTGTGTAAAAAGGTACCTTAGCTCCTCGAACAAATTTCAATAACAAAAACACATTTTATATAAGGGCTGCAGTTTTATACATTTTGACATCCAATAATTTGTTACTCACATTTAGGTGGTCCTGCCTTTGATTCTTTCGGATCTTTTCCAAGATGGCAAGATTTTCTTTTTCAATGCCTTCATCCTCTGACTTCTTGCCATCGACTGGCTCTTCCTCCTTCATGTCATAATGATCAAGATCTTCAATATCCTAAAAATAAAAAAATAAAAAATAAACCACAGCATAAAGGAAATATGATGATATTTCCAAATCAAGGGCCCAAGTACACCATCACATTGTGGTACTATCAACTTTGCATTGCATCCCCAACCATTAAACTAAACCACAATCTAAGTAATGTGCTTGCACTGGAAAACAAAAAGTAGAAGGTCCCACATTTTCATGCGTTAAGGTGTGTTACAGCCTATTCATTTTGAATGGACTGCCTAAAAGCAACAGGCCCCGACACACAAAAATAAAACACTGCATTATGGTGTGAATATGCTCTTTTACTGAGCAATACTATCCCAAAATATGGATGTGCACTGGAAAATACAATAGAATAAAAAAAACACTATTAACTAGGCACACACTGAGGTTAAAAAAAGTAGCTGAGAACATACAATGTTATAGACACTTTCTAATACAATTATAACTATGCAGGTTATTTAATTGGTTGTGTCACGTGACCATGCCCCCTCATTTTCCCGATAGTGGGGAGTGGGTTTACAGGACACTGTACAGACATGGTGTGCTTGTCCGGGCCTAGAGGCAGTGTGTGCCAGAGGCAGGCTGTGATGTAGAGGGGGTGTGTGCTTTCAGGATTGGATGATGAGCCAAAGGCAAGTAGAGATGGTAGGAACAAGCAACTGGTTGTCCTTTACAGGGACCCTAAGAAATAAAAAAGAACATCCATTAGCTTAAACTAGTTGTAAAGGCAAAAGGTTTTTTTTATCTTAATGCATTCTATACATTAAGCTAAAAAAAACCTTGTGTGTAGCAGCCACTCCAGCACCCCCTAATTACTTATCTGAGCCCCATCTTTCTCCAGCGATGTCCACGAATGTCTAAGCAGTCTAGGACACTCCTCCCGATTGTCTGATACACCGCAGCGGAGCCATTGGCTCCTGCGGTAATCAAAGTCAGTCAGCAAGCCAGCCAATCGAGAGAGAAAGGGGTGGGGCTCCGTGTCTGAATGGACACCCGGAGCTATGACTCGGCTCGGGTGCCCCATAGGAAGCTGCTGACTGTGGGGGGCATGCGATAGGAGGGAGGGGCGAGGAGCAGCAAAGAGGGACCCAAGACGAGGAGGATCCAGGCTGCTCTGAGCAAAACCAACTGCACAGGAGGAGGCAAGTTTCACACGTTTGTTTTTTTAAAAGACTTTACAATCACTTTAAGGGCTCATTCATAGCATGTGCAGACACCTGCATTTTTCTGCACCTGTCATGTACATGTCTCTGTAAGGGCACAAAAGAAAAAACGGTTTTCTGTGTGCCCTCTTCAGACCACAATGCTAGTGCCATGTGCGTGTGGTGCGAAGAGGGCACATGAACAACAGGTTCCCTTGTGCCTTTGAAGAGGTGTTCATTAGAAAAAAAAAAAAGGGCCTTTGCACATGGTGTGAACAAGCCTGTCAAGATAATGAAGCTGACAGACTCAAACAGCTAACATCAACACAATGGGGGAGATTTATTAAAGCTAGAGTGCAAAATCTGATGAAGATCTGCATAGAAACCAATAAGCTTGCAGGTTTTATTGTTGAAGCCTAATTGAACAAAGCTGAAGTTAGAAGCTGATTGTCTACCATGCACAGCTGTACCAGATTCTGAGTGCTCCAGTTTTAGTAAATCTCCCAATGGAAGAAAATCTCCTTGAGATGACCTGGAGCAGGATAATGGGATGAAGTGCAATGTCCTGGTAAAGGTTAAAGGAGGAAACCATCTTGGGCAGAAAAGAAGCCCTATGCCTCAAAACAATTTTATCTCTTTGTAAAATCTAGAAGATTCTGCAGACAAGATGGCAATAGGAAAGAGAACCTTGTGCATAAATGTTAAGAGGAAATCTTTCTCAGGGGTTTTTGAAGAGCCAAGAGAACCAGGTAGAGATCCCAAGGGGTCACAGGTGGAACCATTTGAGCTATACCCTGTACAAAGGCATTTACCAAAGAAAAAATGGCAAGCAGTCTTTATAAGAGGACCAGTAGAGCCAAGTCAAATGCCAATCCAGATCAGATTGGAAAAAAGTCAGGATGCACCATATGGAGTATTACCTCGGATGAAACTTCCTTGACTTGCACCTTGTGAAGTATAATGTCCAGGCGTGATGGTAGACCTTCCGAGAGGTGGATTTTCCACCTTTGAGGAGCAGAAAATAGAAAAGCTGATATTTCACCATTCTTTAAGGCCTAGCTTCAATAACCAGGTTGTTAAAGCCAGACCTAAGCAGGGTGGTAAACTGGTCTATGGGACAAAAGATCCAGGCTGCTTGGAAAAGTCCAGAGAGTCTATCAAAAGTCTGATGAGTTCCGAGTACCATATTCACAGGGGTACCACATGGGCTAGTTTGGTGCAATGAGCATCACTGGAATGCCCTGCTCCTTGATGGAGCTGAACTGATTCCATGGAATCACAAAAATCATCCACTGCACTGGGTAGAGGGTTCTTGGACCTGAAGACAAAATTTCCTCAGCCTGTTGAATCTGGAAGCCAGGAGGTTCATGTCTGGTGTTCCCCACCTGTGACAAAAAGAGTCTTAAAAATATCTCCGGGTGGAGAAATTCCTACGAGTCCAGACCTTGTCAACTGAGGAAGTCCACCTGCCCATTTCCCATGCCAGAATCCGAACAGCTTTTTTGCTAGCCACATCACATGTGATTCTACCCTGATGGTTGATGCATGCAACAGCTGTGGTGTTGTCTGACACAATCCTAATCTGATGACCTTGCAGACGTTGGGTCCAGGGTTCAAGAGACAACCAAATTCTTTTTAGCTCTAGTATGCGAATTCAGAGTTTTCTCCAATGACCTAAGTCATCTGCACTGACAGGGTGTCTAGGATTCCACCCCAGCCTGTGAGGCTGGCATCAATCATGAGTCAACCCCATTCTGGATGGCAAATACATTGATAGGTCCAGAGGCTGTACCTTCTTATCAAAACTAAACCAGAATGTTGAGCTGCAACAGTCAACAGTGGAATTTGGCACATGGGACTGCCTTGAAGGAGGCAACAATCAAACCCCAAGCTAGTCCAAACTTTACTTCACTAGCTGTTGCAGCAGCTAGGAACGCTGTAGAATGTACATGCAGTTTCAACTACATACAGTATACAGCGATGCCAATATCATCTGACCACTGTAACCAATCACAGCAGGTCACATGACAGTTGTAAACAATGAATGGCTTCCTTTCAAGCCATCCATTGTGTACAATTGTGTTGCTAGTTGTGATTGGTCACAGTGATCACATGGTACAGAGTGGGCCTATCACAGCCCATCTGTGCTATGTAATCAGCTGTGGCAAATCACAACTAATCACAACAAAAACTGCATGAATCCATTTCATTCAGTAAAATGTTTGCTTATAGCAATGATATTCATTGCTATATGAAAAAACAACAACAAAAAAAAAAACAAACAAAAAATAAAAAACACTTTTTCCACCATACAGTCACCAGACAGTGTCCCTGATCACTGCCACACCAGTTATATGATACTGCACTGGTGACCGTAAAAAATAAAAAAATAAAAGTTATTAATTTTCTTCATTTTCCTAAAAATGACAAAAATGTACAACTTCAAAAAACTTGCAATGCCTCTAAATACCCTGGACTGTCTACTTTTCCAAAAAAAAAAAAAAAAATGGGTGATTTGGCGGATGTTTGTACTGTGCTTACATTTTCAGGCGTCAAGAAACGATAGTCCGTCAGTACATCAGGATTGATCAATTTTCAGATATGCACCATAGTTTGTGGACTGTATAAACTTTCCTACAGACTAAATAATATACCCCGGTTCAGGTTATTTTCACCAAAGAAGTGTAAAAACAAATACCACCAAAAGAAAAAAAAAAAAAAACTAGTTGTGTGAACAAATTATAAAAATTTAGTTTGGGTAGCGTTGCATGATCGCGCAGTTGTCATTAAAATCGCTGAAAGCTGAAAATTGGCCTGTGCAAGAAGGGGGTAAAAGTGCCCAGTATTGAAGTGGTTAAGTGGGGTTTATTTCATTTGCCCTACAATCATCTCATTTAGAATGCCCTCCACCAGGCATTTTTCACCCAAAACAGGTTGAAAAAAAACAAAAAAAACAAACACAGATACGATTTTAATATCTCAAAAACCAAATACATACAACTACACTTTCGATTTGTAGTTCTTTTAACAGTGCGACACGTTTGTAAAGTAAAATATATATATATATATATATATATATATATATATATATATATATATATATATATATATATATATATATATATATATATATATATATATATATCACATCCATTGCTACTTTATTGTTATCGCAATGGAAGGAGTGGTTTTCACTTTTCAGCAGATGGAGCGAGACTCTGTTAACCACTTAAGGACTAGCCTCGTGACTAGCCTCGTTTTGGATTTTAGGTGTTTACATGTTTAAAACAGGTTTTTCTGCTAGAAAATTACTTCGAACCCCCAAACATTATATATGGTTTTTCTTCTAACACCTTAGAGAATAAAATGGCGGTCGTTGCAATACCTTTTTTTGCACCGTATTTGCGCAGCGGTCTTAAAAGCACACTTTTTTTGGAAAAAAATTCACTTTTTTCAATAAAAAAAATAAGTCAACAGTAAAGTTAGCCCAATTTTTTTAATATTGTGAAATCTAATGTTACGCAAAGTAAATTGATACCCAACATGTCACGCTTGAAAAATTGCGCACGCTCGTGGAATGGCGTCAAACTTTTACCCTCAAAAATCTCCATAGGCGACGTATAAAAAAATTCTACAGGTTGCATATTTTGTGGTACAGAGGAGGTCTAGAATTATTGCTCTCGCTCTACCGGTCACTGCGATACCTCACATGTGTGGTTTGACCACCGTTTTCATATGCGGGCGCTACTCGCGTATGCGTTTGCTTCTGCGCGCGAGCTCGTCGGGACGGGGTGGTGTGTTTAAAATTTTTTTTTTTATTATTTATTTTACAATATTTTATTAATTTTTACACGGTTTAAAAAAAAAAAAAAAAAAATGGTATCACTTTTATTCCTATTACAAGGAATGTAAACATCCCTTGTAATAGAAAAAAGCATGGCAGGACCTCTTAAATATGAGATCTGGGGTCAAAAAGACCTCATATTTACAGAAAAAAAAAAAAAAAAAAAAAAGTAATTTAGAAAAATGACATTTGAAAAAAATGTGCCTTTAAGATGCGTGGGCGGAAGTGACGTTTTGACGTCGCTTCCGCCCAGCAGTGTCATGAAGACAAGTGGGTGCCATCTTAGCCTCACTCGTCTCCAGACACACCACAGGGAAGGACGCGATCGCCTCCGCCGCTACCGACGGCTCCGGTAAGCGGCGGAGGGCACCGGATCGCGGCGGGAGGGCCCTCTCCCGCCACCGATAAAAGTGATCTTACGGCGAATCCGCCGCAGGGACCACTTTTATCTGAAAGCCGACCGCCGCGCGAAAACGGGGATACCGGGGTTATGGCAGCTAGCTGCTGCCATAACAACGATATCCCCGTTCAAAGTTTGGACGTACATAGGCGTGCGGCGGTCCTTAAGTGGTTAAAATTTGGCCATATTATTGACCAGTTGTAGAGAGTTTTAGTAATTAGTATACTCCATCGATATTTAGAAATGTGAGTTAGCCTTAGGACCTGTGGCTACAATAAGCGGAGAAATAATCATCTATTTATTCATGGTTTAAATCGGTCTAATTATCTAACCCTCGGGATATTGCCGCATCTCTGGTTTATTCATTTACTTTTAATCTCGCTCCTTTGAGAAAGTTTTGGATACAAGGTATCTCAAGCTGAATCATATACTGACTAATCTTTATATAAATAAAAGGAATAATATCTTTGGGTAACATAGTCTACACTGACATGAATCTATCCATATATAAGAAATGAAGTATATACCCTACTGTATGTTAGGATTCATAATTTATATTCACACGCGAGTTCCTTGCATTAACTTTAGGTCCCCATTACTGTAAATATTTGTGCCAATAGGAAGTCTAGCCTGACACTATCCTGCACAATGTTGAAAGTTGGGGGACGAGGTATGTTAGACTGATTAAGTCCAATTACTTGTTGCTTCAGTTTTACAGCAGGAGGAGGAAGACTGTAGCCCGAATTCTGCCATTATTTTTCATTTAAGCGTTACGCTTGTAAAGTAAACTTTTTTGGTGCATATCTGTTCAGACATATAATTTGCCCATTTATAACGGAAGGAGGGAGACTTTGTACCCAAAATTCCATTTCTATTTTCCGATTGAGTGTTACACTCGTTGAATATACTTTTCCTGTGAACTTTAGTGTATACACTTCACATTTATTGCTACTTTACTGCTATTGTTACGTGGATGGGATATGAATATGTAAAATATGCAAAGTTAGTTACAATATGTTTTTTCTGCTGTTGCTATAAATGGAGGAAGCATTTTAGTTTTCCTTGGATAAATAGTATAGGAATTTTCATATTGTACATCCATTTTTAAATCTGAATTTGAATCCAAAATTTAAATACACGTTGATAGAGATAGACAGACAGATAGATATTATAATCATGCCTTCCATACACGTGTACATTCTAGTTGTTGGGGATTTGGGGCTGTGCGATTCCATACAGGTGTGTCCTTTTTAACCCATTAGTGTTTATTGATTTAATAAATTGCCACCAGTTCTCTTATTGGTTGTTTTTTTACTCTTCTGATCTATATATTTGTAAATCACATTTATTCACACTTTAGCTATGAGTAAGCATCTTTGCATGTGATAATAAATAGAAAAACTGCACTTAGGATAAGCTTATATGGTAAGAGAATAGGTTGCTGCCTCCCCTCAACTGAGCACTCACATGGAGTATTCCGATAGCGTAATATAGAGTGAAAAAATGGGGTGGTTGGTGCTACCTGGAAAAAACCTAAATACTGCTGTATAATAGGAAAAACCCACAGGGGTATTTTAATGCAATAGACTGTTACACACCAGTGCCTATAACATCTAAAAGATGTGAGATATTATTTCACAATGGTTAAGGTGGGATAGATGTGCAAAACCCCTAGATCCCTAGGCTGAAGTTTTGGGTGTGTAATGGTATGTGGTAGAGGAAAGATTGGGAAGTATATAAGTTGACTGCATAAGTACAATTCTGTAGACAAAAAGACCTCAATATACATGTACCAGTATATGTTGTCACGTCTATATAAATAAATAAATGGATCAAACAATCAGCCAAGCGGGCACAATACAAATCAGACAGTGAGGCTTAAGGCCAAAGTATGCTGTAATATGCAAATCAGATGATTCGTATGCAATAGTCCCATAGGCATTCATCTGCATCAAACTAGATCATCAGGGTGACTTTAGTGCTTAAAGATGTTTCCAGGTGACTTCTGTGCTCCCCCTTCAGACTTCCTACTCACCGGATCCAAGCACCCCTACAGGGGTAATAGGCATGTAGTGCTTTATATGGAGATCACTGCTCCCTGGTGTCTGCGGTGGATGTCCCGGTTGGTTAGTAGATGCTGTTATGCCCTCATACACCAAAAAATGAAAAAAGAGCTCCCATAGTGTAGTAGGATCAAATAACTTCCGTTTATTTCATTAAAAACATATGCAAGGAACAAACATCCAGATGCCGTATGTTCCTAACCGGTTATACACATGGGAAAGGATAACACCAGTTCCCAACAGGTAGAAAACAGAGAAAAAGCCGTGTTTACAAGTGAGTGGAACGCAGTTGGAGCGCATAGCTGCCGGCATCCCCCATCTTGGTACACGTTTTGTTTTTATCGGCTTTTTATCTGTTTTCTACCTGTTGGGAACTGGTGTTATCCTTTCCCATGTGTATAACCGGTTAGGAACATACGGCATCTGGACGTTTGTTCCTTGCATATGTTTTTAATGAAATAAACGGAAGTTATTTGATCCTACTACACTATGGGAGCTCTTTTTTCATTTTTTGGTGTATGAGGGCATAACAGCATCTACTAACCAACCGGGACATCCACCGCAGACACCAGGGAGCAGTGATCTCCATATAAAGCACTACATGCCTATTACCCCTGTAGGGGTGCTTGGATCCGGTGAGTAGGAAGTCTGAAGGGGGAGCACAGAAGTCACCTGGAAACATCTTTAAGCACTAAAAAGTCACCCTGATGATCTAGTTTGATGCAGATAAATGCCTATGGGACTATTACATACCAATCTGATTTGCATATTACAGCATACTTTGGCCTTAAGCCTCACTGTCTGATTTGTATTGTGCCCGCTTGGCTGATTGTTTGCGTTTGATCCATTTATTTATTTTTAAAGACTGGACAGCATATACTGGTACATATATTGAGGTCTTTTTGTCTACAGAATTGTACTTATACAGTCAACTTATATACTTACCAGTCTTTCCTCTACCACATACCATTACACACCCAAAACTTCAGCCTAGGGATCTAGGGGTTTTGTACATCTATCCCACCCTAACCATTGTGAAATAATATCTCGCATCTTTTAGATAGTATAGGCACTGGTGTGTAACAGTCTATTGCATTAAAATACCCCCTGTGGGTTTTTCCTATTATACAGCAGTATTTAGGTTTTTTCCAGGTAGCGCCAATCACCCCATTTTTTCACTCTATATCTTTGCATGTGAAACGCATTAGCTACTGCTATCTCCTGACTGTATTCGATGACTCTTGTTGGTTTTTTTTATAAGATGATCGTTTTCAGAGTTCAGCAGTCCGGGATTTCCTTGTTCACACTTTTGATGCTACAACCTTTTTCACTGCAACCAATGTCTGCATTTATAAATCAACTGTCAGACTTTTAAGTGCCAGTTCACACCATAGAAATGCAGTCCGGATGCATTCCAGATGCTTTTCTGCATGCGCATTTTTGGTGAGGTCCAGTGCATTTTCCCCCTCTTTTTCTTAAAGCAGAGTTCATATGTGTAGCTGCTGACTTTTCATTTGAGGGGAAGGTGGAACTCCGCTTTAACAAGGACATGTGTGTTCCAGTGCGTTTTACCATGTTCTAGTACAGTCCAGAACAGAACGCAGCATGTTCTACTTTTCTTCTGGAACGCACTGAAGCTGACTGCAATGGTGAGAACCAAGCCATTGAAAAAAACATATACCTACTATCCATGCATTTTTCATGCAGAACCCCCCCCCCCCACACACACACACACACACACACACACACACACACACACACACACACACACACACACACACACACACACACACACACACACACACACACACACACACACACCATGTGGTGTGAACTGGCCCTAAATTAAATTAAAGTGATCACTGCAGAAGATGAACACCACTTCTCTCCATCCCATCTCCACTCATTAAAAGCTACAAAAAGTGCTGTTTCATCCACCCACCTCTTCATCTTTACAAGACAAAGGTCAGCAGAAGAAAATACAATGTACAGTGGCGGACCAAGCATTACAAGCACCTGGAAGCGTGTTGGATTCTGAAGTATCTTTGGCCATCATAAGAGGCGCTTTGGAGATATTCACACTAAATTTTACCACAGTTTATATTTCTTACCTCTCCCATGTCTTCCTCCTCTTCCTCTTCAGATGTGACTTCCTCTGTTGTGCCATTCTGCAAAAAAGGTCACAAAAACTGAGCAAGTTTTTTAAGCTGGCACACAAAGAGCAAAAATCGGTAAAAAAAAAAAAGTTAAAAATCCTGTAGCTCACACAGTACTTTCTGTAATAATTATTTTGCAAAGCGTTGGCAAAAAATAAAAATCAATGGATATACACAGCAATGCAAAATCTTTGAGCAGTTGTGGCCATCATTCAAGTTATGGAGGCCTAAACTGCCACCACCCCTTACCAAGGAAACATCTGAACTCCTTGAAAGTAGTTTTCTGCAGTAATTTGCCAAAAAATATCTGATCCTCATCTAAATCACAATAGACAAACGCTTAAGCTGATAAACACAAACCATTCAAATTCTTCTCATCTTTTTTTAATGCTCCCATTAAACATTCAGTGCCGGAGGAAAAAGTGAACCCTTGGAGTTCATAGCTAGTCGAACCCCCTTAGGCAGCAATGACTTCAAGCAAGTGCTTCCAGTAGCTCTGGAACAGACCACCTGCACATAGTTTAGGATGAATTTTTGACCATTCCTCTATAAGAAAACAGAGATTTAGCTCAGACATATCTATAGAATGTCTGGTGTGAACGGCTCAAGGGCATTCCACAGCATCTCTGTGGGGTTAAGGTCTGGGCTCTGACTAGGCCACTCCAATAGTCACATTTTCTTTTCTGAAGCCAGTCTGTGGTGGATTTACTTCAATGCTTGGGGCAATTGTCCTGTTGAATCACCCAATCTCTAATAAGCTTCAGCTAGCGGACAGCTATCCAGACATTATCCTGCAGGATATTCTGGTAAGCTTGGGAATTCATTTTCCCCTCAAATGATGGCAAGTAGTCCAGACCCTGAGGCAGTGAAGCAAGCTCAAATCAAGCTGTGCCTTCCGCCATACTTGACTGTTGGGAATTTGGTAAGCTGCATTTTGTTTGCACAATACATAGTGCTGAGTATTCTTCCAAAACAATTTGACTTATCTCATTTCATCAGTCCACAAAACATTTTCCCAGTAGTGTTGCAGTTTGCCAATGTATTCCGGCAAACTTCAAATGGGCAGTATTTTTTTTTGGAGTGTAGCAGCTTCCCTCTGTGGTGTTCTGCCATGGATACTCTGCCTTTACAAAGGGTTACGCAAGGAAGACTCATGTAATGGGATTATTGTCAGTACCAGTGATGTCTTCAAGCATTTAGCTGTTACTTGTGGGTGGTTCTTTAAGAGGATTCTGCATTGGTGCCCAGTCAAGATGATTTCCAAGGCCACACTGTGTAGCCACAGTACTAAACAATCAACTGATGGATGCCTAAACACAGACTGCCTTGTTTTCCTTTCCAGCCCTATGCAGATCAACTACTCTTGATTCTAAGTCTTCTGTCTTTGTGAGGCATGGTTCACATCAGCGGATGCTTCTTATGAACAGCAATCTTAAAGTGTTTAAGTGTCTTTGCAAAGTAGCTCTAAAGCACACCTCCAAACTCCTGTCATAATTGGACTCCAGGTGTGCAAACTACTGACACCAATTAGCTTTTATTGAAGTCATTAGTCTATGGGTTTACTTTTTTCCTCCAGCACTGAACGTTTAATAAGCATGTTTAATAAAGACAAGAAATTAGAATTGCTTGCGTGTTTGCAAATTTTATGACAAATTACTCCAGAAAATCAGTTAATTCCAGGAGGTTCACATATTTTCTTGCCACTGTATAGAAATGCTACAGGGAACAGTCAGGGACTGGACAGAATACAGTAGATGGTCAGATTAGACATGCTGCAAGAGACACAGCGTAGAGATATGCAACACAAGACTGCCGATTCAGCCCCTTTACAAACCAATGTTCTGGCTCTTGACTGGCCACACTTTTTCTCATTTGTGCAGTATATTGCTACCACTAGACCTCTTTAGTCAGCTTAAAGTAGAGATCCAATCTATAAATTAAACTTGCTCCCACCCCCATTCTAAGCCTATTCCAACTACCCTGCAAAAGGAAAAATGTCTATGCCTCCCTGTGCCGAGAGATCTGGTCACATGATCAGCTCCCAGCACCTGATCCACAACCTTGTTGCACAATGTCCACACGCCATGATCAACTTAGATGCACAATGCTTGCATGTCAAATAACCTACCTGCCATTAGGCCTCCTCGCACTACTGAACTAAGCCCGTTAGCACCATTTTGTTGACTCGCCCATCACCCCTCGCAAGAATACTATGATCACTGGTAAAATATTAAAATCACCCTGCATTACCATCCTGTCACTGCTCCACCCAACCTCTTAATACTGCCAACTGTCCTCTTTCTGGAATGTGCATATTTTTGCCAGTATAGCATGATTTGCCTTGCTATTCTAATTATACACATCCTCACAATCCCTCTAGTTATACAGATCACGGATGATTGCATAAACATTTTCCTTACATCCTTTGATTTTACAGTTTTTAGACTTGGGTGGCTATAAGGCACATTAAAGCCAGTCAGAAAGCTGCAGATCTGCCCACTCAGTCACTCACACTTGCAACAGGAATACTATATCAAACTCAATCCTTAGGGTAAGCTGAAAGTGATTTCTGGGCTGAACACCGCTGCAGTATTGTAGCGCATAGATTGTGCAAAAAGTCTTCAATCAAGAAAACAACTGAAAAAAACAAATGTCCACAGATGGTAAACATAACAGTGGTAAAACTTATAAGTCTCTCAATAGAGGTGAGTAAAATCTTGTGCGTGAATAGAGAACAAATAACATGGAATGTCCCACTGAAAACAATACGTAGATGTGAGACGGCAGATGTTATAACACGGGTAATTCATCAGATCATCACCAGGCTGTATCTCACAACTGTATGCGACTTAATGAAGATGGTGTGTAAGAAACTCTTACCAGATACAATGGACTCCCTTGTCAGCGACAGGGAGTCACTCAAGCGGGTTGCCTCTCAGGGCCTGTAAACGGACATCACAGCTCTGCGAATCTTCTGGGTCAAACTCTGCGCGGATCTCCCGAGGCCGCCAGGTGGGTCCTCCCAAAGGATGGCCAAGGTGCGGATCAGAGGGAATGGTGCGTCACGTAAAAAAACTGAAGTGAAGGCTGGTTGAATCTCTCAGTGGATATGTGGAGAAAAAATAAACAGGCTCCACATAGTGTAGATGAGCAAAGTGGGATTTTTATTGCTAAAAAAGCCAGGTAACAATAAAATGTGATCACAGGGTATAAAAACAAAGATGGGCAACAAGGAGGACGCTTCCAGCATCCTCCTTGTTGCCCATCTTTGTTTTTATACCCTGTGATCACATTTTATTGTTACCTGGCTTTTTTAGCAATAAAAATCCCACTTTGCTCATCTACACTATGTGGAGCCTGTTTATTTTTTCTCCACATATCCACTGAGAGATTCAACCAGCCTTCACTTCAGTTTTTTTACGTGACGCACCATTCCCTCTGATCCGCACCTTGGCCATCCTTTGGGAGGACCCACCTGGCGGCCTCGGGAGATCCGCGCAGAGTTTGACCCAGAAGATTCGCAGAGCTGTGATGTCCATTTACAGGCCCTGAGAGGCAACCCGCTCGAGTGACTCCCTGTCGCTGACAAGGGAGTCCATTGTATCTGGTAAGAGTTTCTTACACACCATCTTCATTAAGTCGCATACAGTTGTGAGATACAGCCTGGTGATGATCTGATGAATTACCCGTGTTATAACATCTGCCGTCTCACATCTACGTATTGTTTTCAGTGGGACATTCCATGTTATTTGTTCTCTATTCACGCACAAGATTTTACTCACCTCTATTGAGAGACTTATAAGTTTTACCACTGTTATGTTTACCATCTGTGGACATTTGTTTTTTTCAGTTGTTTTCTTGATTGAAGACTTTTTGCACAATCTATGCGCTACATTTTACTTTTACATGATTCTTTGGTTACTGTCACCCTGTATGTAGCTGCTCCGCACCATATATTTTTAAATTTAGCGCAGTGTATACTTCTATTACCGCTGCAGTATTTCCTGAATAGCATTAGCAGCTGAATGTATGCATTTGCATTCTACGACCTCTTTAACCAGCTCTCTCCCCTGAATACTGGGAGGCTACACAAGTGGTAATGTTCACATGTAGTCAAAAAATGAAAAAGCGCATGCCTCAACTGAGAAACCAGGGCTTCAACTGAATTGGACAATTTTACAAAGATAACAATGCTTTTGTTAAAAAAATAAATAAAATCTGCAGATTAGGGCTGCAACTATTTTCATATTAGTTGGCCGATTTTTTTTTTTTTTTATTTAATCGAAACAGACAGTTTTGGGGATTTTCAGACAGAATTGTAATATGATGTATGACAGACTCCCTTGTCATAGTATGGGCAGGCGGCTTGATAAAAGCTCCCTGCGCCTGCTGTCACTTATGCTGACTATACAAAAACAATGTCTTCCTTCAAAAAAAAATAAAAATAAATAATAATAATAAAAAAAAATTGGATTTTTATAACAGCTTACCTGTAAAATCCTTTTCTTGGAGTACATCATGGGACACCAAGCCTTAAGTAATTACTTAATGGTTATGAGCCACCTTCAGGTGTTGACACTGGTATACCCAATACAGGAAGTTGACAACCCTATATAATCCCTCCTCCTTCCAGGAGTACCTCAGTTTTTGTAGCCAAGCAATATACTTAAAAACCCCATAAAAGGAGAGGAAAAGGATTTTACAGGTAAGCCGTTATAAAAATCCTATTTTCTTTATCGTACTTCATGGGACACAGGGCCTTAATTACTTAATAGGACCTCCCATAGCAATGCTACTTGAGGGGAGGGAGACACAACCCGTAGGGCACCCCCAGACCAGAGGACTTGTACTGCTGCCTGCAGCACACGGCGCCCAAAGGCGATATTCTCTTACCTTCTTACATCCACCTGATAAAATGTTATGAATGTATGCACTGAAGACCAAGTTGCAGCCTTGCAGATCTGAGCCTTGGAGGCCTGGTGACGCACTGCCCAAGAAGTACTAACCGCTCTGGTAAAGTGCGCCTTGACTTAAAAAGGGGGAATCTTACCCCTTAAATCATAAGTTTGAATTATAACTTGCCAAATGCACTTAACAGTGGATTTCAACGCTGCCTGTCCTTTCTTAGGACCTTCTGGCAGAATAAATAAGACATCAATCTTACGAATCCAAGCAGTTGCCTTTAAATAGCTTTTTACTGCTCTCACCACATCAAGACAATGTAGTGACTTTTCTTCCCTGGAACATGGTTTTGGAAAAAACGATGGCAGGACAATATCTTGGTTCAGATGAAAGCCTGAAACCACTTTTGGCAAAAAACCTGGATGAGGGTGCAACACCACTCTGTCCTCATGAATAATCAAATGGCTCTTTACAAGAAAGAGCAGCTAATTCCGAAACCTATACATAGCAACCAAAAACACCAGCTTCCTTGTCAAAAGGACTAAGTGAATATGCTGTATAGGTTCAAATGGCTGTTTTTGTAAACACAGACAAAACTAAATTCAAGTCCCAAGGGCTCAAGGGTGATTTGACTGGCAGATTAATCCGCATCACCCCTTGCATAAAACCCCAGACTAAAGAATGCGTAGCAAGCGGTCTTTGAAATAAAATCGATAAGGCCGAGACTTGGCCCTTAAAGAGGAAGTAAACCCCGATGGGTTTTACTTCCTCTTTGTTTCCCTGCAAAGGTAAAGCATAATGGGCTACTATGCATCGTATTGAAGCCCATTATGTGTCACTTACCTGACACAGGAGCCTGCGATGTTACCGCTGTCCCCTCTTCCACGAAGTGTCAATCTTCCTTTCTGGGTATCGCGGCTCCGGCGCTGTGATTGGCCGGAGCCGCAATGACGTCGCTCCCGAGCATGCGCTGCCACTATCGCCATTAGAAACGACACGCTCAGTGTGCCTGCGCGCCGTAGACATCGGTGCCTGTCTTTTGCAAATATCTCCTAAACCTTATAGGTTTAGGAGATATTTCTTGCACCTACAGGTAAGCCTTAATCTAGGCTTACCTGTAGGTAAAAGTGGTCTATAAGGGTTTACAACCACTTTAATAGTACTCAGGGCCAACTTCATCTCTACACCTAATTGTAGAAAGGCAAGAATTCTGCCTATGATATATCTCCGAGGGTGCCAACCTTTGGATTCACACCAGGAAACATAAGCCTTCCAAACGCCATAATATATATAGTTCTGGAAGCTGGTTTCCTTGCAGGAATCAAAGTTGAGATAACTGACCTGGAAGCCCACATTTCTTCAGGATGTAGGTTTCAATAGCCAGGTCGTTAAATTTTGCGTTCGTAAAGTTCGATGGAATATCGGCCCCTATGAGAGCAGATCTGGCCTTAGTGGGAGGGGCCATGGACCCTCCACTGTCATCCTTACGATTTCTGCGTACCATGACCTTCTGGGCCATGCTGGTGCTACCAGAATTATAGCTTTCTTTCCAGCTTGATCCTGCAAAGAAGTCGTGGCAGTAACTGAATAGGGGGGAAATGCAAAAATCAGTGAGAATTGATCTAACGGGGGTCACCAACGCATCTGTTCCACGTGCGAGTGGATCCCTTGTCCTGGACACAAAGTTGAACAACTTCATGCTGAATCTGGACGCTAGAAGATCTATGCCCAGAGTCCCCCATCTTTGGCAAACAGCCCCAAAAATGTCAGGGTGAAGAGACCATACCCCCGGGAAAAACTGCTGGCGACTTAAGTAGTCCGTCTGCCAATTCTCTACTCCCGGAATGAAGACTGCCAATAGGCACGGAACATTCCTTTCTGCCCAAGTTAGAATATGGTTCACCTCTCTCTGAGCTGAGAGACTCTTGGTGCCCCCCCTTGGTGATTGATATACGCCACAGCCGTGGCATTGTCGGATTGGATCCTGACAGGACAATTCTTTAACCTGGAAGTCCAGGTTTCCAGAGCCAGATGCACTCCCCAAATCTCTAGGATGTTGATGGGCAAGGCTCTTTCGGTTCTTGATCACTGTCCCTGGACAGTCGTCTTCTCTAGTACTGCTCCCCAGCCTAAAAGGCTGGCATCTGTCATTACCACTTTCAAGATAATTGGCCCGAAGGACTTTCGATTCTGGGTTAGAAAACACCGACTGAGGCTTAGGGACACCCTTGGGGACAGCCGCATTGGCAAGTCCAAAGCTTGGATCGTTTTGTTCCAACTGGAACTAGGCATAGGGAACTGCTTCGAATGAAGCTACCATCTTCCCCAACAACCTCATGCAAAGGTGAATTGAGGCATTTCTTTTCGACCTGACCATCCGCTCCAGCTCTTGTATGGAGCTGATCTTTGCCAGAGGCAAGAACACCCTTTTCTGGGCTGTGTCTATGATCAGGCCTAAATATTCCAGCCTTCTTAGCGGTTTTGAGGACTTCTCTAGGTTGAGAATCCAACCCAGATTTTCCAGGTAACTGCTTGTAATGCGTACACACTTGCATCAAGCGAGCCACTGACTGGTCTATTAACAGAAGGTCGTCCAGGTTAGGGCTGGGAAAAAAAAAAAAAAAAAATCGATTTGAATCTTGAATCGAGTTGAGAGGTCAAATCGATTCAAATTTTCAGCAAAATCGATTTATTTTTTTTCCCAGGACCGGCACTGACACCGCGCCGGTCCTGAGGAGCTGCGGGCAGGAGTTTTTAGGTGAGGCCGCGGCTTCAGCCTAGTCCGCGAGGCCGGAGTCCGTGGCCTTGCCTAAAAACTCCTGCCCGCAGCTCCTCAGGACCGGCGCGGTGTCCAACAAAAAACAAAAGCCTCAATGTACAAATCGTAATCGTTTTTTTTTCGCAGATTTTTTTTTGGGGAGAAAATCGCCCAGCTCTAGTCCAGGTATGCCAAGACTGTTATGCCCTGCGCCCTTAACCTGGCTAGAGGTGGGGCCAGTACTTTTGTGAACACCCGGGGTGCTGTAGCTAGCCCAAAGGGCAAAGCTACTAATGGAAAGTGCTGATCTACTTCGAACCGCAGAAACCTCTGGTGAGCAGAAAATATAGGGGACATGCAGATTTCTGATGTTGATGGATGCCAGAAGTTCTCCTTGTAGGATGGAAACTACTGACTTGATTGACTCCAAGCGAAAGGAGTGGATCTTAAGGAACTGATTTAGATTCCTTAGATCTAGAATGGGTCTGACAGCCCCATTTGGCTTTGGTACCGTAAACAGGTTTGAATAAAATCCCGAACCTTGCTCTTGTGTGGGAATCTGTATGATCACCCCCTGAGCCAATAACCGGTCTAGTGCTTGAAACCTTTTCCCTGGATCCATGGGAACGTTTGATCTCAGAAAATGAGACGGTGGAAACTCCCAGAATTCTGGTTTGTATCTTAGAGACACCATGGAGAGAACTCATCTGTCTTGAATTTCCCTTTGCCAGACTTCTGAGTATTTCAGAAGTCTTCCCCCCACTCTGGTGAGGGGGGACGCCTCTTCATGATGAGGCTTTTGTATTCTGCTTTGCAGATTTGCAGCCCCAGGTTCAGACCCAACTAAATCATAAAAAACAATAATGAATGACATAAAATATGAGTCTGCCTATATCTAATCCTCAAAAGGAACTAAACATGAGTAAAGGCATATCTACTGTAGGAAAGAGATAAAAAACATCCCAGATAGTAATTGAAACATGGATTGACCGCATAATCTTGATTAAAAAATAATGACATATAAAAAGGATAAACAAATAAAATATAAAATAAGATAAATATCTTCCAGACCGCAAGGGTTAAACGTGGAGTGGGATATAAACTGTTTTATTAACAATGCATGAAGTGATATCTTATTTTATATTTTATTTTTTTATCCTTTATATGTCATTTTTTAAATCAAGATTATGCGGTCAATCCAGGTTTCAATTACTATCTGGGATGTTTTTTTATCTCTTTCCTCCAGTAGATATGCCTTTACTCATGTTTAGTTCTTTTGAGGATTAGATATAGGCAGACTTATATTTTATGTCATTCATTATTGTTTTTTATGATTTAGTTGCGGCAGGTGTATCGGTTGTGCCCTTATTCCTTCCTGTGTAGAGCTTCATCCATAAATCTCCTTTATCTCCACAAGATGGCGATCTCCCTTTTTGTCACTTCCTGGTTATGCATAGGTTTACCATTAACAGCCAGAAGTCAATATGGCTTTTTTTGGACTCATTCCTATTATATACATTATATTTGCCAGTAGTCAAAATGGCGCCCTCTATGTATTTATAAGCCCAGACGTGATGACCTGTCACCCGGCCAATCCCCAGACGTCCTATCGTGACGAAACGCGTAGGGAGGAGCCTACGACGGTGACGTCATCACGTTCTCGGATGGGTTTGAATACAGGAAGTGAATCGTGGTACACGGAGACGCCGCCGCTCTGCTTGATATTTCATATGCTGCATACCCCCTGCAATATTGTAAGTGTGATTCCTTCGTTTTACTATTAAATCTTTTTTATCATACAATATTGCGCTATGGAAGTGTTCTCTTTTGTATTTCCGGTTTTGATGGATTGTTAGAACCACTGATCCTGCATTGTACCCCTGGTTTTGGGAGACCATAATCCCTATGCAGGGCGAGACTGCCGTAATAGCAGTCATCGCCGTTCGGTAAGCAGATTCTACTCACACACGTCTTGGTGGATCATTTTTAGGCACCCTTATTATATCTCTTCCTGGATGGGTGTTCTTTTTTTATTTGTGGATTTATCAAGAACTTTTGGACTTCTTTAATACTTTTTTTCACATGCACTTGTGATTTAAGTTTTTGTTTATCATTGATTGAATTGTAATTTGTTTGCTCACTGATTGTTTTCATGTCACTTGGTGAGGTCTATTTTTATTTTTATTTTATATATTATATTAGCGCTGCACTTTATCGTCAAATAGTCGCTCCCCATGAAAAGGGAAACTAGCCAGAAACTTTTTACAAGGTGCTTCAGCTGCCCAATTCTTTAACCAAAGGGTTCTATGCATGTGTATTAGCACAAGGCGGGACCCGCCTGGTGAATAGAATCTTTCATAGCGTCTATAGCAAAACATAATGCCTTTGGTAGTTCGGCCAAATCACGGCCTGTTGTGCAGGGACCTCTTTAGGAGCAACTGTAAACTGGTCCTTTAAGGACTGACAGATGCCTATTGCGGCGACTGCAGGTTGAATAACAGTCCCTGCCAAGGGTAAAGAGGATTTTAAACAGGAATTCCAAGTTTTTATCTGTTGGATCTTTAAGCATTTGCGCATTGTCTACTGGACAAGTCAAACTCTTATACACATTGGAAATCGCAGCGTCAACAGCTGGAACTATCCATCTTTTGGTGAATTTTTCCTCCATGGGATAGAGAACTGAGAATCTCTTTGGAGGGAGAAAATGCTTATCCGGATCCCATTCGGCATAAATAAGCTTCTCTAATGCGTGGACAGGAAATGCATGCTAAAGGTTGTGAAGGTTTCAAAGAGCCCAAGGAAGAAACCGGACTTTCAGATGACTCTGTTAGGGGTAGCATGAAAGTGGAGCGAACCATCTCTGTGTAAGTAGATGTACCTCAGATTGTGAAGCTGAATTATCAACTGTTTACTCCGCAGAGGGATAATCGGTTTGCTCTTCCTCTCGATCGTCTGAGGGTAATACCTCATCCTGTCCGCACTGTTCCCTTGGTAAAGGGTTTGAAGTGGGAGAGAGGAATCTAGCACACTTCCTAGCTCCCTGAATGGAGGAGGCGATTTAAGCTGCTAATCTTCCTTCTAAGCCTTGCAGGGCAGAGGAAAATGCATCTTCAGTCACGTATACAGGAGCTGAAGTGTGAAAAGCAGTTACACCACCAATCGGTACCAAAGACTCACCCAGGATGGCCATGTCAGGTATCTCCGGAGAGGATGACAGTGTGGAGGCATGACTGGAGTTCCCAGCGCCAGGGGGTGGAACTTTTGGTGCCTTAGTAGTAACCTTGGAAGCCATGGTGCAAAGCACAGAAGCAGAGGCACTCTAAGAATGTACTATTTACTGCAATAGTAAGAAAAAAATAATGGCAACACAGATTAAACTAATGCTAAACAATACTGTCTTTTCCTGTACTGAGAATGCCTGTGTACACCTCTCACATGCTCCAGCGCTCCTGTGTACTGTGGCAGCTCTCCTTCCACTGCTCTGTAGACACATAGTGGTAAGATCGTCAGCTTTAATCACCCCCCCCCCCTCTCAGGTGTAAACCCAATTACCTGTGCGCTTCACAAGGACACCGAGTCCACACACAGCGCCGTCCGCTTTATCTACGCCCCCTTTTCTCGACCCGCCCCCCTCCTCATTCAAGGTAAAACAGCGGCACTCTACAGGTCTGAGACACAGACCAGGGAGGAAAGAAGGCTGCAGCCGTCATGCGGCGTTCCTATGAGAAGGGCTCTGTCTATAAAAAAAACTAAAGCATGTAAATGTTTCTTTTTAAGAAAGCCGCCCCGCACCCCTCGATGTTGGGGGGGCGGGGGACCTGAGGGGGGTTCTTAGCAGTCTGAGGCCATTATAAGTGTGCTGTTTTCTATGAAAATGTCACACTGCCCACTGCTTACAGGATGCATATTGTACCTTCACAGTACCTGTACCAGCCACTCAGTTTCCCTCAGTTTTTGGGGGAGAGGACTAAAGAACCCCCCTCCAGCTGCTAGGACCTGTATAGCACCTCTCAGGACAACTTTAGGTAATGTAGCAAGACAAAAAAAAAAAAAAAGTCCTGGTTCCTAGGGTCCAGCCCTCAAAGAGAAGTGTTACAGGCAGCAGAACCTCGTTCTTCTATGCGAGGCCTGGGTACCATCCTGTGGCCACAGTGGTGTGGATGAATCCAGTTGTGGAGGTTTTTTAAATCCAGCATGGATCCCTCCTGGAGCTCCACAGCACACATTTTCACTCGTGACCAACACCTTAGACACTGGCAAAAAAACTGAGGTACTGTATTGGGTATACCAGTGTCAACACCTGAAGGTAGCCCATAACCCATTAAGTAATTACTTAAGGCTCTGTGTTCCATGATGTACAATAAAGAAATTCATTTTAAGAACATTCGTTCGATTTTCTAATCGTTAGTGGGGTCAAATAGACATTTGTTCTCCACCACAGTGTTGGGAAAATGCAAAGGAGCAGAATAGAAAACTTCTTGGTCACGTGAATATTCTCGTCCGAAAAGAGATATGTGTATGGCCAGCCTAAGGCTCGGTTCACACCTATGCAGTTTGCTTTTGATCAGTTTCTGCTGTGACTTTTGCTGTGCGTATTTGCACACACGATTTTGCGCCGACTCGCATTTTTTTGGGCAAATTTGTTGTTGGGTAGATTGAAAAATGCAAATTGCAGCAAAAAACGCACCACATGCTTTTCTGCAGCTTCTTCACAGAAGTCTATTAAAACCAAAAAAAAAAAAAAAAAATCACAGTTTTACATTGAAATAAAATCCTTGACCCTTTGCAAATATGCAGTGGCTGAAAAAAAGCATAGATGTGAACGTGTCCCATAGGAAACCATGTTAAATGAACTGTAGTGAGTTTCTGCAAACCGCACTAAAAAACGTATAGGTGGGAACCAGGCCTAAAGGCATTTAGAAGCAGCAGCATGCTTTTTTTAAAATCACCTGTCATAATGGGGGGGGGGGGACACAACTACACTACTATAAAGGGGCTCATTAATACTGTGAAAGTAAAAAAAAAAAAAAAATTATATATATATATTGGAAGGGAGATAGAAATCTTTTATATTAAAGTTTTCATGTATGTATATATATATATATATATATATATATATATATATATATATATATATATATATATATATATATATATATATATATATATATATATATAAAATGCACAATACTGGTAAAAGTTTACCTTAATGTAATTCGTTGTAATGCCTTTTATTACCTCCAGTCTATTAGCCTCCACCTTCTCTGGGTTCAGACGCTGATCTTGCCTGCACAGTCTTTTAATTTTTTTTTTTCTTTAAGCAAACATGTTATACTTAACTGCTCTGTGTAATTGTTTTGCACAGAGCAGCCCTGATTCTCCTTTTCTGGGCTCCCCCACTGGCACTTCTGGCTCCTCCTGCCTTCAGCGTGCCCCTATAGCAAACCGCAAAGTAGTGTATAGAGCAGTGTTTCTCAACTCCAGTCCTCAAGGCGCCCCAACAGGACATGTTTTCAGGCTTGCCATTATTTTGCACAGGTGATTTGATCAATTTCACTGCCTTAGTAATTACCACAGCTGTTTCATCTGAGGGAAATTCTGAAAACATGACATGTTGGGGCACATTGAGGACTGGAGTTGAGGAACACCGGTATAGAGTGCCCCTATAACAAGCCGCAAAGTATAGTATAGAGCGCCCCTATAGCCAGGTAAAAAAAAAACAAAAAAAAAAAAACAAACACAACTTTTGCCTTTAGAACCGACTTCCTGCCAGGACTACATGTCCCATGAGGCATTGCACCCCACATTCACACGTTCTCAGGCACTTACTGACATGCATGTATGGTGTACTGAGCTGTATGTATGCTTCACTGCATTTCCTGATATGTAAACAAATACAATCTGTATGCAGGACAACTAATCGGCTGACTGATTAATAAACAAATAGTTGTGAACTATTTTCATAATTGATTAGTTGTTTCGGCCCTACTGCAGATTATAGGAAACTGCTAGCAGTGACCAAAGTAAGGACTTAGAATCCTCTAAATGACACTGAATAGGCAAAAGATATCAAATTGCATATACTATATTAAAGTATGGTGCAGAGAGTGTTGGTTACATATTTCAAAATTATGTACAAAGTTTCCACAGCACTGACTTTTCCTTTTGAACTAGGATTAATTATTACATGTCCTTTTGCCAAGACCTATTCGATGTGTCCAAGAAACTATAAAGAATACCTGTCCTGTAGGCAGAGGCTGATCCAGCATTTCCACATCAGGATGCTGTGGGAGGTTGTACAATCTGCACAGGTCACAAATCAATCGCTTCAGTTGCTGCAAGAGCTACAGAGAAGAACAAAAGAACACAAATAAGCAATCTATATGTTGCCAAAAGTTTTTCTGTAATGCAGATCAGCTATTCATTTCACTGCCTGCGTTTTGGGTAATACAGACAGCATTTCCCAGTACCCCCACAATTGCCTGCTCCTGCAACTGGCTTATTACCTACAACAGATGTCTGCATGGTGCTTTGGATCAAGGTACAGGTGGCAATTTCAATGAATTCCGAAAAGTTTTTTTATCCTAAGTGTTTGTGACATTACACAAACATGCAAGAAAGGCAAAAACACTTATTGATTTAGATATCCAATTAGATAGAAAGGTCTAATGAGCAGGCCCCTCTTGTATTTTGTGGTATTGTAACTGTACTGTCTCCCTATATATTGTAAATCATTGCACAAACTGTTGGCACTATAAATCCTGACCACCACCACTACTTGGCAATGCTTAAGCAACAAATGCAAGTAACAATATGCAATAAAGTTTGCCAGTATCTAATATTCAAAAAAACAAAAATAAAAAATAGTGGATGCCCCAATAAAATGGGTGCTATTCTTCAAAAAAGGAACAAATACATGGAAACAAAATAAATATAATAATATATATATATATATTTATTATTTTTTTTTTTTTTTTGGCGGGATTACCACCACCTCCAGTAAAACCTTTTTATTTTTTTTTAAACAAAAATTTCTATTTTGTAGACGCTATAAATTTTACGCAAACCAATATACGCTTATTGGGGTGTTTGTTTTTTTTTTTTGGAAATTCAAAACAGTTGGTGTTAATGATGTTGTATGATGGCTTACTACAAGTTGGCAAGCGATAATGAAACTCACCAATGTGTTGCTCTTTTTAATGTCTTCCAAGCGTTCCAAAACTGAAGTCAGATTTGGGTCATCTGATTCTACAAACCATATTGGTGCAGAGGAAGGGTAGGACTCCTATATAGAAAACAAAAATAGTCAGTGTGAATACATTTTTTAAAGGATTAAATAGGGTTGTCCCGATACCACTTTTTTAGGACCGAGTACAAGTACCGATACTTTTTTTCAAGTACTCGCCGATACCGATTACCGATACTTTTTTTTAATGTCACGTGACAGTGTTTTTTTTTTCATTTATTTTATTTTTTTTAACAGTGCTTGCTTTTTTTGGGGGGGGGTGAACGTTGTATGTGTGTGTTATTTTTTTTTTTTTACAATTTTTATTTTTTACAATAATATTTCTTTTATTCTTTATTGTTTTTTTTTTTTTTTTTTTAATCAGCCCTTTTGGGGGGCTTTGGTGAGATATCAGGGGTCTTAACAGAGCTCTGATATCTCCCCCTTGAGACAGAGAAAGAGACAGAGGATAGAGATTCCCCAGTCCCTTTCTCTGCAGCGTCAGCTGCACTGACAATGAATGGAGAGAAGACCGCAGCTTCTCTCCATTCATAAACTGCCACATCGTAATCACAGAAGATTACAATGTTTCAGTTATGTGAATGGACAGAGTCAGCTGACTCTATCCATACACAAAGGAAGGAGGAGGGGGAGGACGGAGGAACTGAGGGGGAGAACGGAGGGGACAGATAAGAGCAGAACGGAGGGGACAGATAAGAGCAGAACGGAGGGGACAGATAAGAGCAGAACGGAGGGGACAGATAAGAGCAGAACGGAGGGGACAGATAAGAGCAGAACGGAGGGGACAGATAAGAGCAGAACGGAGGGGACAGATAAGAGCAGAACGGAGGGGACAGCTGAGAGGGACAGAGGAAAGGAGGGGGCATGGAGGAGGATGCAGTGACAGTCAGCTGTGAGCGATCACCGCTGTGTGTCACTAAGCAGCTGAAAGCTGGCGGGGGGAGAATCTTGTAACTCCCCCATGCGCCGATCACAGCTGACAGTCAAGGTATCGGGGGAGGCATCGGGAGCATTTGCCCGAGTACAAGTACTTGGGCAAATGCTCGGTATCGGTGCCGATACCGATACTAGTATCGGTATCGGGACAACCCTAGGATTAAAAGCTAAACACATGTGTACTAAACCTACAGTGGGTATAGAAAAGAATGACCCGCTTTAAAATAAATCACATTTTGTAGCTTTGCAGTCTGAAATGAAGACAATTTTTTTTCAGCTTTATCTACTCAGTGCAACTTATAACATCCAAGTGAAAGAGAACACAAACATGTCAGATTAAAAAAAAATAAAAAAAATAAAACAGAATCAGAGTTGGAAAAAGGATCACCGCCCCCTCCTAAAAATGACTTTTAAACTCAAATCAGGTGTAGCCAATCACCTTCTCAATGGCACAAAGCCAATTGAATTTTACCTGCTCAGCTGTGGTCATTTTGATTAGCTCAGCATGAAAAAAAATAAATAATAAAAGCTTTCCTGGAGCATTTTAGTCCCTGCTAGTGCAACAGAAGCAAACAACTATGGGTGGCAAAGCACTGTCAAAAGATCTCTGGGATATTGTTGTGTACAGGCAGATGAATACTAAAAAAAAAAAAAAAAAAAAAAAAAAAGGCTCCATCAATGCCTAGAAGCACAGCGATGTCTATTAAGTATAACAGACCCTCCCTGGACCAGGACGTCGTTCCACACTGATGAAAGAGCCAGGAGAAAACTGGTCAGAGAGGCTACTAAGAGGCCTACAGCAACTCTGAAGCAGTTGCAGGAATTTATGACAGAATGGTTATTGTGTGCAAATGAGAGAAAGAAAGAAAGAAAGAAAGAAAGAAAGAAAGAAAGAAAGAAAGAAAGAAAGAAAGAAAGAAAGAAAGAAAGAAAGAAAGAAAGAAAGAAAGAAAGAAAGAAAGAAAGAAAGAAAGAAAGAAAGAAAGAAAGAAAGAAAGAAAGAAAGAAAGAAAGAAAGAAAGAAAGAAAGAAAGAAAGAAAGAAAGAAAGAAAGAAAGAAAGAAAGAAAGAAAAAGAAAGAAAGAAAGAAAAAGAAAGAAAGAAAGAAAAGAAAGAAAAGAAAGAAAAGAAAGAAAAAGAAAGAAATCCTGTTATGGGGAAGTTTCTCTGCAGAAGAGGCTGGAGCACTTGTCAGGATAGAAGGAAAAATGAATGGGGCAAAATACCATCAAAATTCTTAAAGGGAAAATCTGCAGTCCTCTGCCAGAAAGTGGTCAATTGGAAGGTTTACCTTTCAACATGACAATAACCCAAACCACACAGCAAAAAATTACCACAGTGGTTGAAGGAGAAAGATCTGAATGTCCTTGCGTGGCTTAGTTAGAGCCCAGACTTAAACCACATTGAAAATCTGTGGAATGACTTGAAGACTGCAGTCCACAAACAGTCACCAAATTTAAATGAACTTGAGCAGTACTGCAAAGAAGAGTAGGCAAAGTCTAGATGTGAAAAGTTAGTGGAGAGTTTAACCCAACAGACTAAAAAGGCTGTCAATTCAAAGTAAAAAGGTGGTTCAACCAAATACAGACACAAGGGCATGATCTTTTTCAACTCAGTGATTCAGTTTTTGAATATTTCTGACATATTAGTGTTATATATTTCACTTGGATGTTATAAGTTGCACTTACATATGGATAAAACAAAAAAACGGTCTTCATTTCAGGCTGCAAAGCAACAAAATGTTATTTTAACCACTTGCCCACCGGGCGAATTCCAGCACTCCTCTCCTACATGTAAAAATCTATTTTTTTGCTAGTAAATTACTCAGAACCCCCCAAACTTTTTTTTTCTAGCAGACCATTCAGAACAAAATGCAACTTTTTTGTCACACGGTATTTGCGCAGCAATTTTTCCAACGCAATTTTTTTGGGGGAACAAGATACAAAAAAAAAACAGTAGTTAGCCCAATTTTTTTGTATAAATGTGACAGATGAGGATACACTGAGTAAATAGATACCTCACATGTAACACTTTAAAATTGCACACACTTGTGGTATGGCGCCAAGCTTCAGTACTTACACATCTCCATAGGCGATGCTCTAAAATTTTTTACAGGTTACATGTTTAGCATTACAGAGGCGGTCAAATGCTAGAATTATTGCTCTCACTCCATTGTAAGCAGTGATGTCTCACATGTGTGGTTTGAACATTTTTACATATGGTGGCGCAACTTACGAATGCAGTTGCTTCTGCGTGCAAGTTTAAGGGGACGCTTTAATTTTTATTTACACTTTCCTTTTAAAAATAAAAAAAAATTTTGATCACCTCTAGGCAGGAAAGGCTGAGAAAAATAAATAATTCTCTATCCCAGCCGTTCCTGCCGAGTCCCCTGGTTTGTTTATTTCCGCCGGCCCGGACGTGACGTCATAACATCGGGCCTGGGCCTCTGAGAGTCAGAGATTGCCGGGGAAAAATTGTCCCTCGGAAATCTCTATGGCCAACTTCCGCCAGCGGTGGATTCCGTCTGCGGTTCAGAAGAAGCACCTGAGGGCGGTGGGAGAAGTCCCCTCCCGCTGCCTGTAAGAATGATCAAGCGGCTAAACAGCCGCTATGATTGTTCTTAGGGTGAAAGGAATCGCCGGCAGAAAAAAAGATTGATATCTGAATGATGCCTGTAGCTGCAGGCTCATTCAGACATCAGCACTGCAAGCCCAGGACATCATGACGGCCAGCAAGTGGTTATAAGGGGGGGGGGGGGGGGGCGATTCTTTTCTATACCCACTGTATGTTTCAATGCCTCATTAGCCTCCAAACACCACATCTAGTACCCAACAGTTTCTTCTGCATTGCTTCACTTCTAAAAAGGCAGCCAAAAACCTGTATACCCTAATAGTGTTTACAAAGCCAAGGAATCATTCCATGGACAGCAAACTGGTCAAGCATTATGCTGCATAACATTCTAATGTGACAAAGTCAAACGTCTAAAGGCGAACAAACGAAATTGAGTAAACATTTTCGTCCAAAGAATTATCGTATGATTTTCGTATAGTGTGTACACAACTTTCGACAGCCGGTTCAAAATTTTTATCCGAAAATTGCCGAAGGGACAAAAACTCCAAAATTTCTCGTACAGGAACAGAATGAACAATTTTCTTACAAGAAAAAAAAAACAAACAAAAAAAAAGACACAAAATATTGCACATGATCAGAAACAAAAATAAATAAATAAAACCCCCCCCGAGAGATCGCTGTACTAACACAAGCAATCTCCATGCTGTGCTATTGTATTCCAATAAGAGGACTGTCTCAGCAGAACACACTGATCAGCGCTGGCAGCCAGTACTGATTGGATGCTGGTTTTCCAGGATGCCTGCGCAACAGGAGCTGATCGAAATACAAACTTTGAGAACAGAGAGCTGTACACATGAGTTGGTCGATTCCTGCTGAAGCGACTGTTTTTGGCCCGCATGCATCCAGCTTAAACTGACTAGTGTAAATCATTATTCTTATCATTCAGCGGGTGTGGTGCTAAAGCATGACAGTGTTTTAACAAGATAATGATTGCTCATGAATTTGCAGTTAATCATAAGAAAATTAAGACACAAGTGTCCTATTCATACTGCAATAGTGAGTAAAGGTGTTCACTTACTGTAGTAAAAAGATTGCAAGTACATTTTTGTGATATCTGTCAAGAACTGGACCAAAATCAGCCTACAATGGGCATTGACAGGTAAAACCAAATAAACTACAAATAAATATCTGAAAAGTGTGGTTTGCATTTGTATTCAACCCCCCTGAGCCAATGCTTCGTAGAACCACCTTTCCAGGTTGGTTACAATTTTTTTTTTTTTTAAGCGATTTTTTTGATTATTACATTTTAATAAAATGCTTTTCGAGTAAAAATCTAAAAATTTAAAATTTATCTTAAAATAGAAAACTAACTTAGTTTATTCAGCATGCAACAGTGCTTAGTAATGCAGCATGAGGCTCTATACTTTGCAATATATACATTTTTGGTAAACTCATTCAAAGAATCCAAGCTCTGCAAGCTGAGATAACATGCACTGCATTAATGCATTCACAGAATTTCACAGTAACCATGAGATAAAACAAAGTTCAGAAATATGCCTTTATCCCATGGTTTTGCAAAACTATGTACACTACAAACTGTATGATTGAGTTGGTTCTGATATCGCTGTTTTACTAACCTGACAGCTTATTATTTTAAATAGGAAACCTTCGTTTTGTTTGCAAATATTAAGGATTCTAACTACCAGCGAGAATAGGCCCTTACATTTAAAGAGCACCTGTCAGATCCATCATGGCAGCGCCTGTTTACAAGCATCCACTCACCTGCTGCCACCACGTCCCTCGCCTTGTTGTGTCACTGCCACATCCCCAGCCATCCCATTAAAGATAATGGGACTGTCCGTGAGTCAACAGCGGGTCAGGGGAGGAGCCGCTGCGGGACAGAGATGATCTTTGGAATTTAAAAATAGAGTGGATTTTAAATCAAGCCTTTTTACTAGTGATTTAAATCGAATCCACCCTGCACCTTTTGCTGCAATTACAGCTGCAAGTCTTTTTGGCTACCAACTTTGCACATCTAGAGTGAATTTTTTGCCCAGTCTTCTTTGCAAAATAGCTCAAGCTGTGTCAGATTGGATGGAGAGCGTCTGAACAGCAATTTTCAAGTCTTGCACAGATTCTCGATTGGATTTAGGTCTGGACTTTGACTGGGCCATTCTAACACGAATATGTTTTGATCTAAACCAGGGATATGCAATTAGCGGACCTCCAGCTGTTGCAAAACTACAAGTCCCATCATGCCTCTGCCTCTGGGTATCATGCTTGTGGCTGTCAGAGTCTTACTATGCCTCATGGGGATTTGTAGTTCTGCAACAGCTGGAGGTCCGCTAATTGCATATCCCTGATCTAAACCATTCCATTGTAGCTTTGGCTGCATGTTTGAGTTTGTTGTCCTGCTGGAAGGTGAACCTCCGCCCCAGACTTTTGCAGAATCGAACAGGTTTTCTAGGATTGCCTTGTATTTTGCTCCATCCATCTTCCCATCAACTCTGACCAGCTGCCCAGGCTGTCCTTGCTGAAGAAAAAGCATCCCCACAACATGATGTTGCCACAACCATGTTTCACGGTGGAGATGGTGTGTTCAGGGTGATGTGCAGTTTTAATTTTCTGCCACATATAGCGTTTTGCCTTTTGGCCAAAAAGTTGACTTTTGGTCTCATCTGACCAGAGCACCTCCTTCCACATGTTTGCTGTGTCCCCCAGGTGGCTTCTCGCAAACTTCCATCAGGACTTATTATGGTTTTTAAACAATGGCTTTCTTCTTGTCACTCTTCCATAAAGACCAGCTTTGTGGAGTGCACCACTAACAGTTGTCCTGTGGACAGATTCTCCCACCTGAGCTGTGGATCCCTGCAGCTCTTCCAGAGCTACCATGGGCCTCTTAGCTGCTTCTCTGATGAATACTCCCCTTGCGTGGCCTGTCAGTTTAGGTGGATGGCCATGTCTTGGTAGGTTTGCAGTTATGCTATACTTTCCATTTTCGGATGATGGATTGAACAGTGCTCCGTGAGATGTTCAAAGCGTAGGATTTTTTTTTTTTAAATAACCTAATCCTGCTTTAAAGGTTAGGGTCCAAACACTGAACCTTGGGGTATGCCATCAATAACCTTAGAGCAGAATTTGAATCAGTCACTACTCTCTGAATACAGTCTTTTAGCCAGTTTTCTATCCATGTACAAACTGAACCCTGGAAGCCTGTAGATTTTAACTTGCAAATTAGCCATGTATGAAATGCTTTTACAAAAGGCCAGATATCACCACTCACTTGTCTTAAGTTTTTCTTACTTATATATTTAAAAAAACAAAACAAAAAAAAAAAACACACAGATTTGCTTGCCAACTCTGGTATTTTGTCAATCTATGCCATTTATTGCTTAAAATATTGTTGTTTTCAAGCAGAAACTATTCTGTGTGGTCTTTTATTAAACGCTCTGGTATCTTCCCAACTATAGAAGTGAAACTAAGCAGTCTGTAGCAAATTGGTAAACGTTTCGATCTTCTTAAATTCAGGCACCACAATACCCTGGTGTCAGGCATGTGGTATCGAGCCAGGCATTAACCACTTGCCGCCCACCATTAAATGACGGCTCATGTTCTGGTGGACGTCATATGCCGCGCGCGGCCATGTTGCTAGGACACGGCGTGACCCCGATCTCTGTAAAGAGCCGCGGCCCTTTAACCACGTGATCGGCTGCGTCCAAACACAGCAGGACACATGTAAATGCGGAGATGCCGGTAATCGGTGCTCCTCGCCTCACACTGACAGAATGCGAGGAGAGGAGAGCCGATCAGCGGGATCTCCTCAGAGGACTCAGCGGCATATTAGTGCCTTATCAGTGAAGGAGAAAAATTACTTATTTACAAAATGTACTGACAGAAAAGAAAAGTAAAGTAAAAGTAAAGAAAAGAAAAGAAAAGAACTCAAATTTTCGTTTTTTTTCCCCCTTGGACAAACTAAAAAACCCAGGAGGTGATTAAATACCACCAAAAAGAAAGCTCTATTTGTGTGAAGAAAATGATAAAAATTTCACATGGTTACAGTGTAGCATGACCACACAATTGTCATGCAAAGTGTGACAGCGCTAAAAGCTGAAAAATGGCCTGGGCAAGAAGGGGGTGTAAGTGCCCAGTATTGAGGTAGTTAACCACTTCAATACCAGGCACTTAGACACCTTCCTGCCCAGACCAATTTTCAGCTTTCAGCGCTGTCGCAATTTGAATGACAAATTGCACGGACATGCTACACTGTACTCAAACAAATTTTTTATCATTTTGTTCCCACAAATAGAGCTTTCTTTCGGTGGCATTTGATCACCTCTGTGTTTTTTATTTTTTGCGCAACAAATAAAAAAAAAGACCGAAAATTTTGAAAAAAAAACAAACAGGTTTTTCTTTGTTTCTGTTAAAAATCTTTGTAAATAAGTACGTTTTCTACTGACATGAGGGGCACTGACATGACGGGCACTGACACGCACTCATAGGTGGCACTGATGGACACTGATTGGTGGCATTGCTGGGCATCACTGAAATATAATGGTGCCAGTCAGTGCCCATTTGTGGGCACCGATTGGCACAGATCTGGCATAATTTGCACATGTGGATGGCCATGGGGTATATACCTGGCCATCCACATGTTGCCCGCTTCCCTGGTGGTCTAGTGCGGGTATCCGTGGGGGGGCTGCGCTGATAAACAATCAGCGCAAACCCCCGTCAGGAGAGCCGCCGATCGGCTCTCCTCTACTCGCGTCTGTCAGACGCAAGTAAGGAAAAGCCGATCAACGGCTCTTCCTATTGACATAGTGATAACCCGTGATTGGACACGGCTAATCACGTGGTAAAGAGCCTCCGCTGGAGGCTCTTTACCACGATCGCTGGAGCAGTGTGTCAGACTGAGACACCGCTCCACCGATCACCGCGATGCACGCCCCCACGGGCGCGCGGCGGCACGTTATCCTGCTGGACGTCATATGACGCCCAGTCAGGATAACAACCACTTCCCGGACATCAATCTGCTATAGGCCGGGCGGGAAGTGGTTAAAGAGTATCTGCAAATTAGACAATGGCTTTGAAATAGAGCTGAACACCAATTTAGAGACATTGGGGTTCTTTTGTGGCTAGGTCAATACTATCCCCATTATGGCCTTGAGCCCCTCCTTTGTGTACACAGAGCTTAAGGGAAATTATTTTTTTTGTCCCCAGTAACCAACGTGAATCTATCTGGTAAAGGGCTTACATGCTTAGACCTGACGTTTTTACAATTAATATATTGTAAAAATTTGAGGGTTAATTTTTGTGGCCTTGATCTTTTTACATATTCTTTATAACTTTCAGTTCAAAACTTTATTATGTTTTTAGCATAGGAAGAGGTAACAGCAAATGCTTATAATGATAATACAAAAAAGATGCGGCGCTAAGGACAAATAAAGTGAAATATAAAATTGATACAATAATCAAAATATTAGTGCAAGTTAAATAATAACATAATAACATAAATATTAGTGCAAGTTATATAATAACATAATCCAATGTCCCAAAATTAAATAGGATGGACAGATAAAATCCAAAAGGCAAAAAAAAGGGGAGATTCCGTGATGAATCAAGAAAGAGTGCAAAAGAGGGGGCCACAACAGAGATGAGGGTGCAGTAGAGAGAATCTTCTGTAGTTCCTCACACCCGAGGTGAAATATCAAATATGCTCACCAGATCCCGTTGACCGCCATAACAGCGGTCAAAAACAGCACAGGGAATTTTGGGGCTCCCCACAACCTCAGCTCAATAGTACCGATGGGCGACAGATGGTATCTCTTTTCAGTTTGCTCACTGCCCACTTCACTAATCCAGATCCCTGGCTGATCTCTTTGCACAGCACCAGCATCAGTCCATAGAAGCAACACTCATTTTGCATGTGACGTCACATGCACATGTGACGTACCATCTGTCGCCCATCGGTACTATTGAGCTGAGGTTGTGGGGAGCCCCAAAATTCCCTGTGCTGTTTTTGACCGCTGTTATGGCGGTCAACGGGATCTGGTGAGCATATTTGATATTTCACCTCGGGTGTGAGGAACTACAGAAGATTCTCTCTACTGCACCCTCATCTCTGTTGTGGCCCCCTCTTTTGCACTCTCTTGATTCATCACGGAATCTCCCCCTTTTTTTTGCCTTTTGGATTTTATCTGTCCATCCTATTAATTTTGGGACATTGGATTATGTTATTATATAACTTGCACTAATATTTATGTTATTATGTTATTATTTAACTTGCACTAATATTTTGATTATTGTATCAATTTTATATTTCACTTTATTTGTCCTTAGCGCCGCATCTTTTTTGTATTATTATTTATGGTGGGATTTGGAGACTAGATCTCGATGCAGGCTGCTTAGTTTTCACTACACTGTATTTTCGGTTTACCTTAAGCGCAGCTTTTATTTTTGTTTTTGCTAGCACTTTTAAATGCTTATAATGGTTTGTAACTTTTAAATGATAGTGTGCTTTTATTTTTAAATGCCCTTTTCTTTTTACAGCTTTTTGAACTTTCGATGTGAGCCACAGGATTTTTAGCCTTTTAAAAACTTTTTGCAGATTAAAATATATTTTGCAGTCTGTTCTTGAACTCCTTCACGCCAACATAATGCAAATATGGCCTTCGGCTTTAAGGAGTTGTACCGGGGTGATGCAGCTGCACGCATCACCCCAGTATAGTTTTTTTGTTTTCTTTTTTTTTTTTTTTAGAGCCGACGGTTGAAAACGGCTTTGATCGAGTCACGGATCTAGTAACCCGAAAGCGATGTCATGACATCACTTCCGGGTTACGGAAAGTAAAGTAAAAAGGGACAGCGCAAAATAAATTTTTAAAGCGCCCGATCGCTCCGTGCTCACGTGCAGAAGGGAGCGCATACGCAAATGTAAACTGTGTTCAAACCACACGTGTGGTATTGCCACAATCGTGCGTGCGAGAGCAATAATTCTAGCATAAGACCTCCTCTGTACCTATAAACTGGTAACCTCTAGAAATCACCTATAGAGATTTTTAAGTACCGTCGTTTGTCGCCATTCCATGTGTGCGCAATTTTAAAGGCATGACCTGTAACTCAGAGTAAAAAAAAAAAAACACAACCTTGTGCTAACTTTACATTTTTTTTTTTAATTCGTGAAAGTATTTCTTCCAAAAAAATTGGATTTGAAAGACCGCTGCGCAAATAGTGCGACAACATATTGCAACAGTCGCCATTTTATTCCCTAGGGTGTATGTGTATATAATATAATATATAATATTCTATTTGGTGGTTCTAAGTAATTTCTAGCAAAAAAAATGGATTTTAAGTTGTAAGCAAGTGTCAGAAAAAGGCTTAGGCATGAAGGGGTTAATGACAATTCCTCCCAGTTGTAAGCTGGGTACACAAGGGTCAAATCAGCAGGAACTGTCCAAATTTTAATCTGTGTTCAACAGAAGCCGAACATTAGACCAGCTTCTGTCAAACTGTGGACAGCTGAGGCCGCCCACCTCAGCCAATGAGAGTAAGGCTTATACTCAAAGAATGGGATGTGGGATGGGAATTTCTTGTTCTGCTATTGAAACAGCCCTACAGCCACTGCAGGTGTTGGTAAAGAAAATCAGTTCATTTGGAGCAGTTTGGGCAAAACAAACTATTTAAACTTCACTAAAAGCTGGAGATCAGCTTTAAATTGCATATACAGTAAACCATGCAGTTAGGGCCGAAACAACTAATCGATTAATCGACAACTAATCGATTATGAAATTAGTAATCGATTAATCGGCCAGTAACATAATGGGGTTAAAAAAGCTAAAATTAGCCCTATATAGTACAAAAAGAGCAAATCTCTACTGTAAATATTACTTTCACTGTTGCACAGTAAAAAAACGAAGGGCTATTTTTTTATTTTTTAACTCCATTATGTTACTAAATGTCTTAGGCATGGTTCCCACCCATGTGATTTTTGGTGCTTTTTACAGAAATGCACTACAGTTTAACGTTTACATCTATGCTTTTTTCAGCTGCTGTGTATTTGGAAAGGGTCAAGGACCTTTTTTAATACAAAACGGTACAAAACGGTTTTTTGGTTCAATATACTTCAACGGCGAAGCTGCAGAAAAGCATATAATATTACAGTTCTGTTTGAAAATCTGCAAAAAAAAATTTGATCTGAGTCTGATGATATTTACCAGATTCAACCTCTAATAATATATAGAGTATATCTCTTCTGGCTGTTATTCTCAGAGAGGATTAAAGATTTTACTCCCTAAACCATATAGTTGGTTATTTATATTTACGGTACCCCTGCATATAAAGATATTTAGGAATAAATTGCCTTTTTTTAAACTTTACATATTAACTTAATTATACACCACACTTTCCCTTAAAGTTATTAACCGATTAATCAAAACAATAATCGGCCAACTAATCGATTATGAAAATAATCGTTAGTTGCAGCCCTACATGCAGTATCCCTAAATATTTCACAAAGCAAACAGACCTCATTGACATGGGCATACATCAGTGCAGAGGGCTGTCTTTGCCTAAGTGGGTTGCAGAAGTGTTTCATACATCCAGGTGCAGGCAGTCCATTCATGTCTATTGGGATGCAGTGGTAGCCACAGACCATGGTCCCATTTGACAGCAGTGCGAGGGTGTGCCCCCGAACGTAGATGGTGTGTGTATGGGGACACGCACCTGCAAGGCTGACAACTTGGGACCAGTGTTGTAATGGCAGAAGTGGTTAAAGGGCAATGGTAATATATAAGCACCAGGTACAGTAGACCGTCTTGTATATAGACATTTGCAGTGCAACGCGTTTTATGCATTTACCTTGTAGTTTTCCCCATGATTTTCAAATATACAGTTAAGATAGAAGTAAACTCTTGGCACCAGGAAAGACCAGTACCAGTTGAAATCCCTGAAAACACAGCAAAGCAACTACGTAAAGCTTTCACGGAATAGGACTGATTTTTTGCTGGCCATTGTGAGCTAGGCAACGTCTCGATACAGATTCTCCACAGAAAAGTACAGTGAATGAGCATTGCCAACCAAGGACCAGTTTTAATTTTGGCAGCAAATTTTGATTTAGTTTAAGTCTTTTGACTAAAATGCCATTTTAGTTTGAGTCCCGTTTTAGTGGTATTTAGCTGACTAAAACCTAATGGGTTTAGTTAAATTGTAATACATTTAAGAATTTCTCTAGAATCTCCAAACTTATATACTCCCTGGGAGTAAAAAAAAAAAAAAAAAAAATTCTAATTTGTTATTTATAGTATTAAGATTTAAACAAACTCAGATACAGAATTAGTGGCTCTGGATGGTCTGTGGAGATCTGTAATACACAGTGCTCTGGACAGTGCTCTGTCTGAGGAGGCCTGTAATGCACACAGTGCCGGATGGTGGTCTGAGGGATGGCCTGTAATGCACAGTACCCTGGATGCTGGTGGTCAGAGGAAGCCAGTAATAAACACAGTGCTCTGGATGGACGGTGGTCTGTGAGAAGCCTTCAGGCCTGTAATTGTAATGTGCACACAGTGAGTGCTCTCTGCTCCGTGGAAACCAGACGTTAGTTCACGAGGGTAAAATTTCCCTGCCTCACATTTTCTTTTGTAAACGAAAACTGAATTGATCTTTGTCCTAGTTTTCGTCAGTGGACGAAAATGTGGTTTACCTTTAGTTTTCGTCATTGTAAAAACGCCGCTGGCGGAAATTTTGATGAAAACATTTGACGAAATGAACACTGCCCCAGGACAGGAAGTGCGTTAATGGCAAAATCCTTAGGTGGGAAAAAAAAAAAGGGAGAAAGACATTTCAGGGCCTCAAGAGATGATAGGCCGTCAGTGCATCAGGTGTGATCAATTATCAATGACTATAACTTTCACACAGACCAAATAATATATACAGTACTTATTTGGGTTATTTTTACCAGACATGCAGCAGTATAAATTTTGGCCCACATTTATGAACAAAAATTTCTTATTTGCTAAATTTTACCATAGAAAAACTTAAAAAAAAGTTTTCCAAAATTTTTGCACTTTTTTTCACTTATGTCGCAAAAAATAAAAACCCCAGTGGTGATTAAATACCACCAAAAGAAAGCTATTTGTGTGAAAAAAAAAATTGTTTGGGTACAGTGTTGCATGACTGAGTAATTGGCAAAGTGCGAGGGCACTGAAAGCTGAAAATTGGTTTGGGCAGGAAGGGTGTATAAGTGCCCTGCATTGAAGAGGTTAACTGGGATTATAAAGATGAAACAATCAGCGCCACAAGTAAAAAAAACGTGCACAGCTGCTAAACATTCCAAGTGGTACACCACACGAATTTCAAAATGGATAGTAAATAAATAAATGCAGCGCTATGTGTAAAATTATAAAGTGCAAATCTCTAAAATAAATAAATCCTACATATAAATGAATAGTCCATAAATTGAAAAAAATGAAGAAATAAAACATGAAAAACTCTTCTTGTGATCAGTGTATCCACACAATTCCACCACAGTGATGGTTCGTCCTCAAAAGGAGTGCACACCACCACCAGTAAAAATGTGCGATCACATCCCAGATGAGTCAAAACTCATATGCGGATCTCCCCACGAGCTCTTTGCTCTCACTTCCTCTTCCCAATCAATGGTGGTTAATCCAGGTGGCTTTTTTCTTAATGGTAACTCAGCTCATTAATATCCAAAGAAGCGGATCATCTCCCAGCTTGGCTCAAGATTCCATGAGTTCAGGGCATGTAAATAATAAGTATAGAGACCATAGTGTTCTCCGTATGCAAATTTATTCAAAGCCCCCAAAACAGAAAAGTTGCACTTACAAGATAAAAACTTTTAAAATCACATAAAAGCCTCCAGAGTAGCACCACCGTGTCCACATACACAGTGCCTGGCTGGACGTGACCCTATATATACACATAGACATATGAAGTAAGCTGTGTATACCGTATTTATCGGCGTATAACACGCACTTTTTTCCCCTTAAAACCAGGGGAAAATCGCAGGTGCGTGTTATACGCCGATCCCCTGCGATCCCGACCTGTCAGATTTGTAAATGGCGCCGCCGGCGCCGAAATACACAGAGCCGGCGCTATCCGAACCTACTCAGCTAGGTTCGGATAGCTCCGCTCGGGACTACGAGTGGAGCCGAAAATGAACGAGAGACGCCGGAAAGAGCCGAGGACCGGCACTGTGTATTTCGGCGCCATTTTCAAATCGCGGTCGGCGATTTTGAAGCCCAGAATGGCTGGGATCACTGGGGAAGGCTGCACTGGGGAAGTCTGCACTGACAAGGCTGCACTGGGGAAGGCTGCACTGAGAAGGCTGCAATGATGGGCATTTAAATGCAAGTTTTTTTTCCCTTCAACTTCCCTCCTAAAAGTTTTTTTTCCTTAAAATTCCCTCCTAAATTGGGGTGCGTGTTATACGCCGATAACTACGGTATTTAAAATTTGAATAGTAATTTTAAATCAATTTAGTCCCGTAACATATAGATAATTTTGGTGGTTTATAATAAATATGGTATTTTTAAACATAAATTATGTAATTTTAGATTGTTCGTATAGGTAGTTGTTTTGTATGTACCGTATATACTCGAGTATAAGTCGAATTTTTCAGCACATTTTTTAGTGCTGAAAGTGCCCCCCTCGACTTATACTCGAGTCAAGCACTTTTCTGCAGCAAAAAATTTCATTTTCCGAACCGACTTTGGGGCCCCGTATCTCAGGGCCACTTGGTGCTAGGAACTCCAAATTTGGTGTGCAAACCCAGTGGACCTGGTACCACAACATATCCAAAGCTGAAGTTTTTAGTACTAAGTGGCCCCGAGATACGGGGCCCCAAAATCGGTTCAGAAAATGTCATTCTCTGCTGCAGAAAAGTGCTTGACATTTTCTGAACCGAGTTTGAGGCCCCATATCTCAGGGTCACTTGGTGCTAAGAACCCCAAATTTAGTGTGCAAACCCAGTGGAACTGGTAACACAACATATCCAAAGCTGAAGTTCCTAGCACTAAGGGGCCCTGAGATACAGGGCCCCCAAACTGGTTTGGAAAATGTCATTTTCTGCTGTAGAAAAGTGCTTGACATTTTCTGAACTGATTTTTGGGGCCCTGTATCTCGGGGCCACTTGGTGCTAGAAACCCCAGCTTTGGTAATGTTATGGTGCTAGTTCCACTGGGTTTTCACACCAAATTTGGGGTTCTTAGCACTAAGTGGCCCTGAGATACAGGGCCCCAAATTCGGTCAACTGTGTCCATCTGCTGCAATGTCATTTCGGGACCCTTTGGGTTCAGAGACCCCAAATTTTGGCTGCAGCTAGGGGGCATCTAGGAACCCTTAACTACCGAGTTTGAACTTCAGGGGACCTATGGCTGCAAATGGGCACAGTGAGGCTGCAAATGGGCATTGTTGACCCTCTTTTCCACTTACAGTAGCTGTGCATTTCTCACCCTCGTCTTATACTCGGGTCAATACGTTTTTCCCATTTTTTTGTGGTAAATTAGGGCCTCGACTTATACTCGAGTATATACGGTAATTATGCTTAGCTTATGATAGATTGTAACCGGAGATTGTCAAGTAGGTCGGCGGGTGCTTAGAAAGGTTTAGTTCTTACAGCAAGAGACACACTTCCTGATCTTGGTATTTGTGTGTCCTGGAGACACAGGCAGAGGGAGGTTCTTTCTGCACCGTAGACTGAGCTGTGGCGATGCCCGGAGGGTTGCTATAGCAACGATACACTACAAATTAGCTTAGAGGGATCAGCACACCCATCTGAGGAAGGCCAGTGATTGGCCGATACGCATCTAGAAGGGAGGAGCTGATGGTCACGTCCAGCCAGGCACTGTGTATGTGGACACGGCGGTGCTACTCTGGAGGTTATGTGATTTTAAACTTTTTTATCTTGTAAGTGCTACTTGTCTGTTTGGGGGCTTTGAATAAATTTGTATACAGAGAACACTATGGTCTCTATACTTATTATTTACATGTCTTGAACTCATGGAATCTTGAGCCAAGCTGGGAGATGAACCGCTTCTTTGGATATTAATGAGCTGAGTTACCATTAAGAAAAGAGCCATCTGGATTACCCACCATTGATTGGGAAGAGGAAGCGAGAGCAAAGAGCTCATGGGGAGATCTGCATATGAGTTTTGACTCATATGGGAGGTGAGCGCGCATATTTACTGGTGGTGGTGTGCACTCCTTTTGAGGTTAACTGGGATTATTGAAGAAAGTGTAGTGTAGGGCCAGTGTGTCCTGTCCACTGTCTAGCTTTTTGCACTACAGTAACAGCCAGTTATATTTTTTCTGTTTTGGGAAGCCATTTAAAGGGTTGTAAACCCACCTTGAAAAAAACAAATAAAAAAACAACTAACACCTGCAAGACAAAGGCATAATGAGCTAGTATGCATAGTATACTAGCTCATTATGTAATACCTAAGATCAAAGCCCTTGCTGCGGTGCCTGTACACAGCACCAGCCGGCGTCATCACTCCCGGGGGTTACTTCCGGGCATCGCGGCTCCAGCGCGGTGATTGGCCAGAGCCGCGATGACGTCACTCCTGCTCATGCACGCGGGAGCCGCCGTAACGGCACACTCACTGACGCAAACTGCACATATGTGCCATTGCTTCAGTGCGCATGTGCCGATGACTTCGGCACATGCAAATACAGGGGAGATCTCCTAAATAACGTTCAGGTTTAGGAGAAATCCTGGGTAGCTACATGCAAGCCTTATTATAGGCTTACCTGTAGCAAAAAGTGATCTGTAAGGGTTTACAATCACTTTAAGAAGTTGTTTTTGAAGCACTTTATTTTTCCCAGTTGTTTACTTTTAGACCTCGTTCAACACAACATGGTGCACTGCAGACAGATGCCAATTTTGCCAATTTTGAAATCTGTGTGCGTTTTTCTCTCTCATCAGTTTCTAGGCAGGTATGGTGTGAAGAACGAGCCCTTAACGATTAATTTTAAACATTATCATGTTCAGTTTCTACATGATTTTTGAATAAAATTGGTGCTATTTCTGAAAAGTTTTAATGTACAAAATATCGGCCAATAATACCGGCCATCGGCAGGAGAGTTGACCGAAATAGCAGTATCGCAAAAACGAAAAAAAATCGGTCGATCCCTATAATAAACCTTGTTAGAATAAATATTTCGACAGAATCCAGGTCCAATGTTTGTTTATCTTTTCTCTGCAATCATATACTTAGTTTTGTTTTTAGTGTCTCAACCAGAAAAATTCATACGTTTTTGGCGAGCCAGCCAGGAGTAGACGAAGTATCCGGAACAGCACTTTGTTTGGAACCATGGGGAACACAGACCCTAAATGCTAACTAGGTAAGCTGCCCTGAAGCTTGCTTATATTATTGCCTTTTTGTATCAGTTTGATCTCAAGGAAACCAGACCCACTTTTGGAACTTTCCGGTTAGGCAACTATGTTTGAATGCGTTTGTCTCCATCTTCACAGGCTGGACTGAGTATGGATAGGGTTAATCCTCAGCAGTTACCCAGGTATCCCTGAAGTTTCTACATAGGGAAGAGGCACATGGTAAGGTCAGAAAAAAAAACCCTCATAGAAAAGATGACTATATCTTATGCAAGCATTTTGTCTATTCTCAAACTCCTATCCACATAGATAAGTGGAGACTACGCTTGTAAATCTGCAACTATTGTACTACTATACTATTTGGTTTAGAGGCAAGATGGTATAGGCACCAAACATAAAAAGACTGGCCAATTATTAGGGCATTAAATTTAAGGAAATGAAGGGCAAGAGAACATCAGAAAATGCCCACCTCAAGAGGAGCACTATAGAACGTATGAACATAAGGTACAGTTCTGCCTGTACTGAACAGGGTGGATTTGATTTAAATCACTAGTAAAAAGGCTTGATTCAGATCATAATTTTTAATCATCTGTCACGCAGCGGCTTCTCCTCTGACCCGCTGTTGACTCACCAACAGTCCCATTCACGTTAAATGGGATGGCAGGTGATGGGGCAGTGACACAAGGTGAGCGACGTGGCAGCAGGTGAGTGGATGCCCACTAACAGGCGCTGCCACAATGGATCTGAAATGACAGGTGCTCTTTAAATGTAAGGACTTATTCTTGCTGGTAGTTAGAACCTTTAATATTTGCAAATAGAATGAAGGTTTCCCATTTAGAATAATAAGCCGTCAGGTTAGTAAAACAGCGATATCAGAAGCGATTCAATCATACAGTTTGTAATGTACATAGATTTGCAAAACAATGGGATAAATATTCAATATGCCTGAACTTTGTTTTATCTCATGGTTACTGTGAAATTGTGTGAATGCATCAATGCTATCTCAGCTTGCATTCATTGAAGGAGTTTACCAAAAATGCAAATACTGCATAATATACAGGCTCATGCTAAATAAACTAAATTATTAATGTATCTTAAATATAAAACCTTGTAGAACTGCACGATTCTGGCTAAAATGAGAATCATGATTTTTTTTGCTTAGAAGATCACGATTTTCGCTGTATAACATCTTTCACAAAAAAAAAAAAAAAAAAAAAAAAAGCTATGCTAACTTCACTGTTTAGTTTTTTTTTTAACTGCATTTGAAAAACCGCTGTGCAAAAACAGTGCGACATAAAATATTGCAACAACCACCATTTTATTCTCTAGGGCAGGGATCTCAAACTGGCAGCCCTCCAGCTGTTGCAGAACTACAAGTCCCATCAATTGTAGTTCTGCAACAGCTGGAGGACCACCAGTTTGAGACCCCTGCTCTAGGGTCTCTGCAAAAAAAAATCTCATTTTTTATTTATTTATTTATATATATATATATATATATATATATATATATATATATATATATATATATATATATATATATATATATATATATATATATTCAAGCAGAAAATGCTTTTTTTTTTACTTGTAAGAAACAAATGTCAGAAAAGGTTTGGTCTTTAAATGGTTAAACTTCCCTCATCTACACCTTTCCTTTGATAAAAGAATGAAAAGATACTTGTTTCTACTTATGTTGTAATAAAACTTGGCAGCTGCCTGGATTTTTTTTTTTCCAGCTGTGAGAACTCTGCACATGTCGTTTTGAAGATCGGGAAGGGAAAAAGATTGCGATTTGATTCTTAACAATTAATCGTGCAGCTCTACTATCTTGATGGATTTTTATTAAAAATAAAATTTGATAAGAAATAAAATGATTTAAATAATAATAATAAAAAAAAAAAAACATGGGGGGGGGGGGGTGGGTTGCATGCGCGAGGCTCGACATGGCGGACGCAACCCACTAGAGCTCCGCACTCCCCGCTGCATCTGCATGAATCTAATCCGGACCTGATCCACTCTGCACACCTGCCCTCCTTGCAATCACCTCCTGGAAAAACACTCAACGCGCACTCCAGGCATACTTACGATGGTTCTGACCGGCCATCGAGGAAAGAATAAACCCAAGCCTATCAAAGAGGCATTAGCCCGTGCCACCACCAAGATGATGACGAAGACCGCGGCTCAGCAAAGCAAAATATTACAGCGCACACATGCAAAAAAGACATTTACCTCCAGCAGGGCTAGTTTAAAACACCTAGACAATCTAAAAAGTATTATCAAAAAATATGGGAATTTGGTCACACCATATTGCTATATGGTGCCAAGCCCACTTACTGCGACCGTGGCTCAGCAACACACAGCTTGCCCTTGTTCTGCTGAGAAAGTTCCCCTCGGTGGATAAGGACCCCCTTGTACTGCGCAGGCACAGCGCTTGCGCCGTACGAGCCGGCGGAAATAGCTGAATAGTTGTAAATCAGCTGTACACGGCACCTGTAAGAGGGCCCCTCGCTTCGCTCGCCACACTTCGGGCATGGCTTCGCTTGGCACTTTTTTATACTACCTCTAGGTCCACTTGGATGGTGGGGCTTGAACCTGGACTCAGGGTGCAGGCACCCCGTGTACAGCTGACTGAAGGTTTTCAGCTTCGGCCATTTTCAGCGGCTCCTTAGTCGTTAGTACTGTGCCTGCGCAGTACAGGGGGGTCCTTATCCGCCGGGGAAACTTTCTCGGCAAGACACCCTGCCAGATCGGGACTCACGGACACAGATGACGAGGCCGATGCAGGGTTCAATCTCAGCGGGTCTCCTGTCATACCACAATCAGGTATGTCTCAGAAAGACTTCCTTAAACACATGGAAGCAATGCTGCAGAAGGCCCCTAAAGTCACCTCTGATCAGATCACCAAAAGGCTCTCCCGTGAGATAAGGGAGCTGGGCCAGCATACAGCCGACCTTGAAACCAGGGTAGATGACATGGAGCTCACACTGCAGGAACATGCCCAGGAGCACGAGGTGCTCAGAGAGAAAAACATGCTCCTCTCCCGCTTGGAAGATGCTGAAAATCGTTCAAGCAGATCCAATCTGAGACTCTGCTGCATCCCTGAATCCGTAATTATCTGACCTCTTACCACTGTCTTATTCCAGGAGCTTGCCCCATCTATCCCAATTGAGCATTTGGAATTTGACGGCGGGTTAGGGCCTTGTGACATTGTCAAACTACATTTCTTTCACACTAAAGAGCAGATCCTTTCCCCTCACCATAGCCAAATGCCAGGCATACCAGCTTTTCTCTGACCTAGCTCCCCTCACTATAGCCAAATGCCATGCCATAAAGCCCCAGCATCAACTCAAGTACACATGGCGGTTCCCGTTTGCCCTGCAGTTTACCCATTGAGGCCAACAGCACTCCTGCACTTCACCCGAAGCCCTACAACGCCTCCTGAAATCCCTATAATTGGCAGCTCCTGCCCAGAGATCTAAGACCTCATTACTCCGAATACCTGACCACTCATCCCTATTCCACCACTCTGAATCGTGCCCCCCTGGGCCCATCCTGCATTTGGAAGGGGGCTCCATCATGTGTATCTGCCACCAGTTCCAGAGACCCTTCAGCATTCACACCTGCACCACTCTCCGTTGCTCAACGAACAGTTTTCTGGTTGTATTCCAAGAGAGGGGCCCTGGCCTTGCCCCTTTTTTAAGTGGGCCCCATACAGCCAGGACGTAGTTGCCTACGCCCCACTGTGAACTATCACCACTGGATAGGCGGAAGGCCTACGTCGTTCCTACAACCCCATCTGGGCTGCTTTGGTTCAGGTTCTATGCATAATTTGTTTAATCGCCTTGTTTTGTTTTTCTTGTTCAGTTTCATTCTTAAAACGCGTTAAACTGTTTCGTGTAGCTTATAATCCCATCACTGCAGACTTCATGTTCTACATTTAGGCTGTACTGTTGGGCTGTGTATCCATCCATAGTTTGTGGGCGCCTGCGCAGCCTAACATAGCTTGTACCCCGAGCACCTACCTCAGGGTTCTGCATATGGGACAAGTTATGTCAATGTTATACCAGTAAATGTTGCGATTGCTTACATATCATCTCATGGATAGCTGATGTATGTGTATGTTTTTCTTTAGCTTACCCCGGATGCAGCAGGGAGCAGACACTGCGCCCCCCCCCTTTTTCGTGTGCCCACACTCCATGGCCACTGGCTGTCTGGGGAGTCTGCACACTTCCTGGTTGGGCAACAAAGTCCAACCACTTTGGTATACCTCACTACCCAGTTTGCCTTACAGAATTTCCTCCCTACTCCTAGAAACCCTTCATGTCTTCTGTCTTTTCTGTTACTTCTCTCTTTCTTCGCAAGGTCGATGGGTTCTTGAGGGCCCAATGTCCCCTTCCGCTGACCACTCCCAGTTTTCCAATTGGCCCCCCATAAACATACTGTCCCTAAACATTAAGTGACTTACCTCCCCTCACAAGCGGGTTAAAGCCTTTCAGACGTTCGCTTCCTTGAATGCGGGTGTAGTAGCTCTCCAGGAGACCCACTACCCACAAATTCTTCAGCTCCCATTACCCCCCAAGTATTCACTGCCTCTGCCGCCACCAAGCATAGAGGTGTAATGCTGGCCTTCCATCACACTTTACCATTCACCTCTCTTCCCAAGATCAAAGACCCTGAGGGCCGCTATATCATTCTAGTTGGTCTACTACACGATGTTGAAACATTCGTATCATATTATGCCCCAAATGTTAACCCCAATCCTTTCTTCACTCACATTCTACAGGTCATTATAACTCACTGTAGAGGAACTTTATGTGCGGGGACTCTAATCAAGTGCTCCACTCACATCTAGATAAATCTCCCCATGCCCTGGAGTCGCACTCCCCCTTCCCTAAAGCTCCGTAAGCAGCTCCAACAAGCTTCCCTGCTTGACACCTGGAGAGAATGTAACCACTCAAAAAAGAATTACACATTCTACTCCTACACGCATAAGTCCTTTACTAGAATAGACCATATTTTATCCCGGTGGCATCCTCGCCGATCTTGCTGAGCTCCCGTATTCATCCTATCCCGTGATCCGACCACTGTGCAGTTATCACCTATGTCTCGTCCCTGTTCCCCCAATCCAGGGATCAGACATAGTGCATAAACGATGCGCATTTAACCAATAAATTCTACTGCTTTGACATACAGCTTACCCTCAAAAGAAAACCTTTTACACAACGCCACCCCGTATATCTCACCAGTCCACCTGTGGGAAGCACACAAGACGGTGATCCATAGAACCTGCATTTCGGTTTCTACACATCTTCATGGAGATAAAAAAAAAAAAAAAAAAAACACTAAAAATTACAGCAACTAAAATCAGATTACCATCACCACTTCCTACAATTTCAAGCATCCCCTACTGAAACCAACAGGCTCCAACTGGAAAAGTTTAGGGCTGAGCTGGAGGACCTGCTCTTGGCCGAGTCAGCGGACAAGGCCATTCGTAGGTCCAACTACACAATTTATACCAAGGCCAACAAGCCAGACACATTTCTAGCCTCACGTCTTCGCCGGCCGGAGCAGGTTAAGTGGTGGAGGGAGCCTTTGCGACCTCCTTCGCAGCTCTTCTTCCTCTTTCTCTGTCTTGACTGCTTCCTCCTCTTTCCCCCTCCCTTCTAACCCCTTTTCTCAAGTTCCTTATTGGTAGCATGATATTTTGGTATAACATATTAGTCTTACCAACATCAGGATTACCACATGGTATCTCTCCCTTGAGCTTAATTCACTGCTGTTCTAAACCTCTCTGTATCCCAAACGCCAATAAAGTTTTGTTGGAATTCCTTATTCATTGTCAACAATGCATCGGTTAATTGAAAACAATGAATACCTTTTGTCATGCTTTTTGATATGTTACCGAGTGCTTTCATGCTGGAGCTGTACGCTTGCAGGATGGGGAAAAAAAGTCCTGCAAGCCGCATCTTTGGGGCGCTGCATACACCGTTTTGCGGGTACTTTTAGAGAGAGACCTGATCACTAGGAACAGCCGATTTCTCTCTCCACCCATCAGAACGGGGATCCGCCTTGTTAACATAGGCAGATACCTGTTCTACTTATGAGGAGCGATCGAAGGCGGCCATCGCGGCCGCCAAGGCATGCACATTGGCCCCCCAAATCTATTACACGAAACAACGTACAGGTACATTGTTTCCCGCAATATAGCCGCCCTGCCACAGTATGTGGGCGGTCTTAAAGTGGTTAATTGGCAAAAGTTAGTGTCTAAAAACTATGGTATACTGTAGGGCTGACAACCAATCGATTAATCGACAACTAATCGATTATGAAATTAAATCGATTAAATCGGCCCGTAACATAATGGGGTTAAAAAAAAAACAAACAAAAAAAAAAAAAACCTAAAAAACGAGCCCTTTATAGTACAAAAAGAGCAAATAATCGCTACTGTAGATGTTACTTTCACAGTTCTACAGAAAAAAATTAACCCCTTACAGTAGTAATTATCTGGGGGTTTTTTTGTACTATAAAGGGCTAATTTTAGTTTTTTTAAACCCATTATGTTACTAAACGTCTTAGACCTGGTTCACATCTATGTGTTTTTTTGGTGCTTTTTTTTGCAGAAGTGCACTGCAGTTCATTAACATGGTCTCCCATTGGACACGTTCACATCTATGCTTTTCAGCCGCTGCGTATATGTAAAGGGTCAGGGACTTTTTTTTTTTTAACGCAAAAACGGTGCTTTTTTGGTTCAATATACTTCAATGGAGAAGCTGCAGAAAAGCATTTGCATGTTTTTTTGCAGCAATTTGTGTTTTTTAATCTGCCCAACAACAAATTGGCCAAAAAAGAAAAAAATGCAAAAATGCGAATCGCCGCAAAATTACATGCGCAAAAATCAAAACGCACAGCAAAAAGCACTGCAGAAAACAGATCAAAAGCAAACTGCCTAGGCGGGTAGCGAGCCTTATTCTGGTCACACGGATCAATTTTCAGACGAGAATATTCAGACGAAAGATCTTTGTACATTCGCTGAATGACAGAATGTTGTTTGAAATTTTCACTTGTTTTTAACATTCTGTTTTTAAAATGTAATTTCTGAACGAAAACCACATACACTGTCTGAAAATTCCTTTGACCAAGAAGTTTCTATTTCCAAATTTTCCCGTCACTGTGGTTGAAAATGGTCGACTTGACCCCCACTAACGATTAGAAAATCTAACGAACGTTCTTAAACTGAAATTTTTTTGAAGGAAGACATTTGAGTCTGATAATATTTATCAGATTCACCCTTTAATAGTATGTACAGTATCTCTCTTCTTACAGTTTATACAGTATATCTCCTCTAATAGTATATACAGTATATCTCTTCTGTCTGTTATTCTCAGAGTGGATTCAATATTTTGCTCCCTAACCATATAGTTGGTTATTTATATTTACCACAGCATAGAGATATTTAAGAATAAATAGCCCTTTTTTTTTAAAGCTTTACATATTAACTAAATTATACGCCACACTTTTTTTTTTTTTTTTTTAAGGTTATTAACCGATTAAACGAAACAATATTCGGCCAACTAATCGATCATGAAAATAATCGTTAGTTGCAGCCCTAGTATACTGTATATTAACGTTGCACGCATACTGATATTAAGCATTTGCACATGTACTTGTAAAAATAAGTATCAGTAATTGGTATCGGTCTTAAAAACTTGGTATTGGTGCAATACATATACAGTTGTGCTCATAAGTTCACATACCCTGGCAGAATTTGATTTCTTGGCCATTTTTCAGAGAATATTAATGATGACACAAACATTTTTCACTCATGGTTAACGTTTGGCTGAAGCCATTTATTATCAAATCAACTGTGTTTACTCTTTTTAAAATCATAATGACAACAGAAACTACCCAAATGACCCTGATCATAAGTTTACATACCCTGGTGATTTTGGTCTGATAACATGCACACAAGTTGACACAAAGGGGTTTGAATGGCTATTAAAAAGGTAACCATCTTCACCTGTGATCTGTTTGCTTGTAATTAGTGTGCGTGTGTATAAAAGGTCAATGCATTCCTGGACTCCTGACAGACCCTTGCTTCTTACATCCAGTGCTGCACAGATGTTTCTGGATTCTGAGTCATGGGGAAAGCAAAAGAATTGTCAAAGGATCTGCGGGAAAAGGTAGTTGAACTTTACATAAAACAGGAAAAGGCATATAAAAGAGTTATCCAAGGAATTGAGAAGGCCAATCAGCAGTGTTCAAACTCTAATCAAGAAGTGGAAAATGAGGGGTTCTGTTGAAACCAAATCACGATCAGGTAGACCAACTAAAATTTCAGCCACAACTGCCAGGAAAAAATTGTTCGGGATGCAAAAGAAAAACCCACAAAATAACTTCAGGTGAAATACAGGACTCTCCAAAAACATGTGGTGTGGCTGTTTCAAGATGCATAATAAAGGAGGCACTTAAAGTGAAGTTCCACCCAAAAACAGAACTTCCACTTTTTGGAATCCTCCCCCCCTCCGGTGTCACATTTGGCACCTTTCAGGGGGGGAGGAGGGAGCAGATCCCTGTCTAATACAGGCATTTGCTCCCACTTCCTGGCATAGATCACTGCTGTGATCTACGCCACTTCCGGCGCCTACTGTGTCCTTCCCCGCTGTCTTCTGGGAGACACACAGGTCACAGAAGACAGCAGGGACCAGTGAGGACGCTCAGCGTGACTCGCGCATGTGCAGAAGGGAACCAGGAAGTGAAGCCGTGCGGCTTCACTTCCCGATACCCTTACGAAGGATAGCGGCGGCAGCAGCCAAGAGCCGACTGACAGATCGGCTTCGGCTGCCGACATTGCGGGCTCCCTGGACAGGTAAGTGTGCATATATTAAAATTCAGCAGCTGCAGTATTTGTAGCTGCTGGCTTTTTTTTTTTTTTTCGGCGGATCTCCGCTTTAAAGAAAGATGGGCTGCATGGTAGTCGCCAGAAGAAAGCCATTACTACGCAAAATGCCACAAAGTATGCCACTTACAATACGCCAAACAGTACAGACAAGCCTCAAACCTTCTGGCACAAAGTCATTTGGAGAGATAAGACCAAAATTTAGCTTTTTGGCCACAACCATAAATGCTACATTTGGAGAGGAGTCAACAAGGCCTATGATGAAAGGCACAGAGGTGGATCGCTGATGTTTTGGGGATGCGTGAGCTACAAAAGGCACAGGAAATTTGGTCAAAATTGATGGCAAGATGAATGCAGTAGGTTATCAAAAAATACTGCAGGAACATTTGCATTCATCAGCCAGGAAGCTGTGCATGGGACATACTTGGTTATTCCAACATGACAATAAACCAGAACACAAGGCCAATGACAGGTCAACTTGGCTACAGCAGAATAGAGTTAAGGTTCTGGAGTGGTCATCTCAGTCTCCTGACCTCAATATCATTGAGCCACTCTGGGAATATCTCAAAAGTGCAGTTCATGCAAGACAGCACAAGAATTTACAGGAACTGGAGGCTTTTTGCCAAGAGGAATGGGCAGCTTTACCATCTGAGAAGATAAAGAGCCTCATCCACAAATACCACAAAAGACTTCAAGCTGTCATTGATGTTAAAGGCGGCAATACTCGGTATTAAGGACTGGGGTATGTAAACTTTTGATCAGGGTCATTTGGGTAGTTTCTGTTGCCATTATAATTTAAAAAGTAAACACAGTTGATTAATAAATGGCTTCAGCCAAACACTAACCATGAGTGAAAGAAATGTTTTTGTGTTATCAAATGCTCTGAAAAATGGCCAAGAAATCAAATTCTGCCAGGGTATGTAAACTTATGAGCACAACTGTACATACTGGAATTTATGCAGCTATAGATGCTATACTGTAATGGTGGTGATCAGCAACTTATAGTGGGATTGTGATAGGGTGGCAGACAATCTGACGCTAACAGACACTGGCTGGGATGGTCATTAACTGACACAGATTTCACTAGGCTTCACTTCCCGATTCCCTTACCGAAGATGGCGGCGCCTCAACCCGAGGGACAGATCAGCTTCGGACATCGCGGGCACCCTGGACAGGCAAGTGTCCATACTTTAAAAGTCAGCAGCATTTGTGTATGTATGTATGTATGTATGTATGTATGTATGTATGTATGTATAAGTTTGAGGGTTCCAAGTTATTTTCTAGCAAAAAAAAAATAAACACTACTTTTTACATGTGGGAGAGAAGAGTCAGAACAGGCCTTCTTCTAGTGCAGGGATATGCAATTAGCGGACCTCCAGCTGTTGCAAAACTACAAGTGCCATCATGCCTCTGCCTCTGGATGTCAAGCTTGTGGCTGTCAAAGTCTTGCTATGCCTCATGGGACTTGTAGTTCTGCAACAGCTGGAAGTCGGCTAATTGCATATTCCTATTCTAGTGGTTAGTTTGATGGGTTTAGTTCAGTCTTAGGAATTTGTGCCATTGCCATAGCAACAGGTTCTTAAAGTAACACTATGGCCAAAAAGCAAAGATGACATATTGATACAGTCTGTCACTAGCTTTTTTTTTTTTAAAGATATTTTTATTATTAATTTTATAAATCAATAGTACAAAACAAGCACAACAAACATCCACTTAGTATGCTCGGTCAGTCATTGGTAAACAGCAATAACATGTAGCTCATATAAACAGAGATAGACATTGGTACATCTGCGAATATTGTACGCAATAACTCATACAAGCAATTCGTCTGTACATAACTGTACCAATAGTTTGCATAAATTATATATTATTATTATCCTGGCGCGACCTGTAAACCCCCCAGCTACATATCTTACAAAGTGAGGGTCAGAGGGCTAGCAAGCCATCTGTCCCAGAGCTTATGAAATGTTTTTGTCCGTTTTCTTAGTTCGAAAGTGAGTCTATACAGTGGTATCACATCATTGATCAGTTTTAGCCATAGAGATTTCAAGGGTGTTGATACACCCTTCCATGACAACAGGATGGTCTTTCTGACATAAAAGTATAGGATTCGTAGTAGTCTTTTGGCCTGTGTGGATATCTGTAAGTCTCCAAAAATCCCCAATAGACCATTTTTTGGGTGGATAATATTGGGAAGGCCCAGAGCTGAGGAAATAAAGGAGCCCACTTCCACCCAGAAGTCCTGAACCACCGGGCAGTTCCAGAAGCAGTGCATAAAATCTGCACTCCCTCCGCAACCGCGGAAGCACTCATCAGAGGTCTTCAGTCCCATTTTGTGTAATCTGGCCGGGGTAAGATGAGAGTGGTGAAAAAATTTAATCTGTATAACTCTATCTCTAGATGAGATGACTGTCGCTTTATATGTGTCTCTAAATTCAGTCCAGTCTTCCTCAGTAAATGAGATGTTCATAGATGCCCATTTGTCCTGTGCTTTACTAAATCGGGGGTTAACGTCCGTCATTAGGGCCTCATAGTAGGTTGAAATAAGCTTATTGGGGTCTGGTTGTCTTAGTAGTTTCTCTAGCGGGGGCAAATTAATGGGATTCTTCAAGGAGCCAAACTGAGCTCGTATAGCATGCCTAAGTTGATAGTAGTAAAGTAAATAGGAGCGTGGTAAGTCGAAGTCCAGTCTCAGTTGTTGAAAGGTTTTAAACCCCTGGGCATCATACAGATGACATAAGTATTTTATTCCCTTAGAGTACCATCTCTGAGTGTCCGGCAATGAGTGTAGTTCCTGCAGAGTAGGGTTAAACCACAGGGGATTGTTTGGAGATGTGGACCAGGAAGATTTACATATTTTTGTAGTGATATATCGAAAAAGTAAAAAAGAAGTTGCTAGCATGGAGGTGCCCGGTCGACTTGGAACCCCACCTCTATAAACAATGTTATGTAGTGTTTCCATGGAAGACGCAATGGCTCCCTCGGTGGTAGTACATGCGTTTGCCGGGACCGGGCACAGCCAATCATGCACATGCACTAACTGTGATGCTAAGTAATAAAGAAAGAAGTTTGGAAACGCCAACCCCGCCATATGTGACGGCAGCCGTAACGTCTCCAGTGCCACCCTGGGGGTCCCCCCACTCCACAGGAACGTTGTACAGAGCGCATCTATCCTTTTAAAAACAGATCTGGGGATTTTGCAAGGGGAGTTAGCTAGTACATATAGTAGTTTTGGTAAGTAGATCATTTTAAGGAGGTTTGCTCTTCCCATGAGATCCAGGGGTAAGTCCATCCACTGTTTAGTTTGTTCCTGTAATCTATTCAGTATGGGGTCTAAGTTATTAGTAATGTAAGTGGACAGGGGCGACTGTACCAACACCCCAAGGTATCGAAAGGAAGTCACTACCTGTAGGTTGGAGTCCGGGTGAATCTGGGAGACCGCCTCTGAATCCAAGGGGAATAGGCTGGACTTGTCCCAGTTCACCCGGAATCCAGAAAAATCCCCAAATCTATTAATCTCAGCCAGTAGCGACCGAAGTGATGCACCAGTGTCTGCCAGATACACCAAAGTGTCATCTGCATACAGCGAAATGCGTTCCTCAATGGTAGCTATAGGCAGGCCTTTGATGGAGGAGGATGTACGTATCCTAGCCGCCAGTGGCTCCATAGCCAAGGCGAATAGAAGCGGGGATAAAGGACATCCTTGCCTCGTGCCCCTGGTAATGGAGAATGATTTAGTGATGGAGGAATTAACGCGCACTCGGGCCTGGGGGGATGTGTAAAGCAGCCTAATCCATGCCACCACGCGAGGACCGAAACCATACACCTGCAACACACGGAAGAGATATGGCCACTCCACACTATCAAATGCTTTGCATGTGTCCAACGACACAATGGCACGGGTAGGGGGACATTCATGAGGGTATTGCAAGTTTTGGAATAGTCTGCGGATATTCATTCTTGTGGACCGTCCAGGTATAAAACCCCCTTGGTCGCTATTAACCAGGGACGTAACTACAGTATTTAAGCGATTTGCAAGCACTTTTGCTAGGATCTTAACATCCACATTTATGAGGGATATTGGGCGGTATGATTCACATTTAAGTGGATCCTTGCGGGGTTTCAGCAGGAGCACGATCAAGGCCTCTCGCATGGTGGGAGGAAGGATACCAGCATCCAAAGCCTTATTAAATGTGCGTAGCAGAAATGGGCACAGTAATTCCTTGAATTGTGAATACCATTCAGTGGGATAACCATCTAGCCCAGGAGTTTTGTGGGCTGGCATTTGAGTAATGGCTACTGCAATTTCTTCAACCGAGATGGGAGCGTCTAACATTTCCCTTTCCTCAGTGGAAATGGAGGGGAGAGATATGTCAGCGAGGTATTCGTTTAGCTGGGGCTCAGTGTACTCAGCTCTAGAAGTGTAAAGTTCTGTGTAGAAATTTAGAAAAGTCTCCATAATATCCCCAGGGGCCTCACTCATTTGGCCTGTCTTAGTATAGATACGAGGGATAGATACTGGGGGGTGGTCAGGCCTCGCCAGATATGCTAAGAGGCGCCCGGCCTTGTTGCCATGCTCAAATGATTTCTGTGCCGTGTGTAACAATTTCTTTTTTGTAAGGTCTAACAGACGTATTTCATACTCCCTACGTTTCAATAGCCATGTTTCTCTTTTGTCTGGAGTTGGATCAGAGGTATATACCGACTCCGCTTGTACCATGGCAGTTTCAAGTTCTGCCGTATGTTGTTGGTTATTTTTTCTCAAGACTCCAGTGATGGACATAAAGGTGCCCCTCAATGAGGCCTTGAAGGCCTCCCACTCTATAGAGGGATCCACTGTCCCTACATTGTCTCTCCAGAATTCCTTGATACCTTGTTTACATGTTCCCTGTACCACCTCATCCTCCAGCCAATAAGAATTTAACCTCCAAATGGAGGGGGTAGATCCTGGAAGGATGGTGAGGTCCACAGAAAGGGGCGCATGGTCTGAAACCCCCCTAGGTAAATAGGAAGTTGCAGCGACAAAGGGGAGGGTGTCTGCTGGGGCAAAGGCCATATCAATTCGAGACATGGTGTGAAATGAGTCTGAATGACAAGAGAACTGACTATCATCTGGATGTTTCCAACGCCATAGTTCAGTAAGGTTATAAACCTGCATCCAGTTCAAAAGGGAGGGAAAGGGTCTACCCCCACCCCCCAAGCGATCCACGGCCGGGTCTAGTACAGCATTAAAATCACCGATGTAGAGGAGAGGTCCGGGGGGTCTATCCAATAAGTGCAATGACAATTTCAATAATACCTCCACCGAAAAGGGTGGAGGAATATAGAGGTTAACAATAGTAAACGTTATTGAGGAGATTTGTAGAGTAAGCACAACATATCTCCCGTTTGGATCTGTCTTGACTTGTAAAGTTTCTGCTGGGAGGGATTTTGCCACTAAGATGGAGACTCCTCTAGAGTAATTTGTGTGTGTAGCATGATAACCCCGAGCCAGCCATGGACGCTTAAGGGCCCTCACCTTCGTGTCAGTTAGGTGGGTTTCCTGTAGACATATTACATGAGGGCGACATTTCTTTAGGACTGAGAAAACGAGAGCTCTTTTCTGGGGGGCATTTAAACCTCTAGTATTCCATGATACTATTTTTAGGGACCTCGACATTGTATGCCAAACAATATATCATGTTCATAAGGATACATGTGCACATACTCATCTAGTACCTCACAGGCCGCGCCAGGCCACATGCATTCAATGATATGTATAACACATTTCAAATATCTATGTTTACCTGAGCCTGTATCGTCAGTATACAGGCCCGAGTAAGCCCACAAGTCGATCCGAGCAGTAACTATATAAATTGTAAAAAAGAGAAAAAAAGAGAAAAAAAAATAAGAAAAAGTACCAAAGAGCACAAAAAGGTGCAAACCGTGTTTGAAAAACCCGTAACCCCCGCCCCGCTCGGCCATCCCCAACTTAACGAGCCTTGGATCCCAAAACCCAAACAGACCCCTTCTACCCCGTAAAAAGGGGGGAAGAAAGTGTTATTGAGGGTCTAACTATTCCGTGGTCACACCACTATCCGGTGGGGAGGTAACGTGGAGATCAGTGTGGCTCCCAACTGATATTGAAAAAAAAAAAAAAAATAAAGTTATGTCCTGATTCAGGAACAGTCCTTCACACTAGTAAATGGAAGAAAAAGGAAGTTGAAATGCCGGATCAAGCGAAAATGCCAAGGACCGTTGTAGGATTATAGATCTTTCTTCCTTCTTCTCTCTCTTTTTCCTTTCATTACAAGGCCTCAGGTATAGGTGAGTAGTCCCATATGCTGACGCAGGCCTATGGTGAATAGGGGACTGCATGGTGTCATCCAGGAAGAGTTCAGCCAAGGGGAACATTACACAGGGGAAGCTGTCAGTGTCCTCTGCGCCTGCCTGCGGGCCCATAGCGATCATTTAGCCAAGCCATAGCTTCTTTAGGGTTGGAGTAAAAGTGAGCTTTACCATCGAATATGATGCGGAGCTTGGCAGGGAACAGCATGGCATATTTCAATCCTTCCTCACGTAAACGACTCTTCACTGCTGAGAATGATATGCGCTGGCGCTGCACCTCAGCAGAGAAGTCAGGATAAATAGAGATACTGTTGCCGTTGTATTTAAGCGGACCTTTCTCTCTTGCTATTCGTAAAATGGCCATTTTATCCTGGAAATTAAGGATGCGGGCAATGATTGAGCGTGGAGGTGCTCCCTCTGGGGGAGGACGTGGGGGTGTGCGGTGTGCTCTCTCAATCACATATGAAAATGATGGCGCATCAGTGCCAAAAATATCCCGCAGCCAGGAGTACAGGAATTTTTCAGGGTGAGAGCCCTCCGCGCGTTCAGGGAATCCAACAAAACGTAAATTGTTCCTTCTAGAACGATTTTCCAAATCGTCGATTTTGGCGCGAAGGGCTGCTAGTTCCCCAGTATTATCTCTCACTTTAACAGTTAGGGGGTGCATAGTGTCCTCCACGGAGCTAATACGTTCCTCCATATCCCCAGCTCTGTCACGCAGGTTTTGGACATCCTGTTTGAGGAGTGAGAAATCCATTCTTATGGAGGCTATTTGAGTAGTGAGGGAGGCCTTACAATCTTGTATAGCCAGCATAATAGTGGCTAGGGTTGGTTCAGCAGGGGGATTTAGCTCTCCATCATCATCTGTGAATTGCTGGGGGTCTTGGGCTGTCTGGGGGTCTTGTGATATCTGGGAGACAGACTGTGTACGGAAGATAGCAGGAGTAGAGGCACTCACCCCACTAGCAGAGCTCCGGTCATCAGACATATTCGCCTGCAGCATGGTTGCCTGAGATGTTTGTGTCCCGGCGCCATCTTGCCTCCGGAATCCCGCCAGACGGTCCGACGTGGATGGGGGCCAAGCCGGCCCGTATTTCACCATGGTAGCCAGCCTGCTTCGTGCCCACTGCCGTGGGGAACAAATTGAGACCTTCGGCGAGGAGATAGGACTCAGGATGCCTGTAGGATGGTTGTTGAGAGCCGGAGCGCTGTGACTATGCGACCGCTCGCTCCACCATCAAGCCACGCCCCCGTCTGTCACTAGCTTTAACAGCAGACCCTTCTGTACACGTTTTACTACCTGGTGATCCTGTCAGCAAGTTTTTGCATTTGATTGAATTTTAAATTTTATTTATGTAAAAATCTTTATCCCAAAAAACAAACTATTGCTGCAAGTAACTGCGTTAGTTGGAATTAGGCCTGTCATTGTTAGTTACCAATGTAAAATCCATCTCAGGCTAGGTTAACACAAATGCAGGCATCGCAACGATTTGCACCGCATTGCTGTGCAGATCACATGCAATGTCTGTGCAATGCAAATTCAGCCACACAGTTTATATGGCTGAATTCGCATCACATTCAGGCCAAAAAAAATTGTACAGGATCTTTTTTTTATAGTGGTGCAATTTCAGCCGCCGAAAAATAAAAAATTTTTTAAAAACTCAAGTGTATCCTGCATTTTCGGTACCGGCACCAAAAATTTCCTTTTGGTGCACCCCTAATTTTATTGGTCCGCACTGGAATCGAATCACATGGGTATTTACAACCATGCAATCCGATTCCTGTACTATTTCACAGTTTTCACTGAGATCTGCAAACCGATCTTGTGGCGTTTGTAACTTTACATTGACACCTGTAGCAGTTCGCAGCTGTCAGTGTGAACTGTCTGCGATTCAGGTGAGATGTGGGAACCCAGCCTAGATTTACTAAATCATCCAACATTACCCTCTCCATTAATTAACAATGTTGCCCAACCAAGAGTGACTATGTTGCTCCTCCACAGATGCAGCAGAGGAGTGAATGTAGCCACCCTAAGGCATCAGGGGTTTCCTGGCCGATCACCAGATAAAAAGCTGAGTTAGACTTACTGGTAACTCCTTTTCTGAGAGTCTTCCAGGACAGCCCATGAGACATAGGGCTCCTCCTACCATGACAGGAAACACGTTACCCGCACCGGATAAAAGGGCGGTCCTCCAGGCCCCATGTCAGTCTTCTCAAGAACCACAGGACGTCCCTGAAAAACATATGCATAATACACATATAAACTTCAGACAAAAACCGGTTGAGAATCCGGCTGTCCTGGAAGACTCTCAGAAAAGGAGTTACCGATAAGTCGAACTCAGCTTTTCTCCAAGAGTCTTCCAGGACAGCCCATGAGACGATGAGCCAGAATTTACCAGTCACGGGTGGGACAACTGCCTGAAGGACCTTACGACCAAACGCCTGCTCCTGAGCAGGAGATCCAAGCGATAATGTTTAATGAAGGTCGAATAACTGAACCATGTGAGGTGAGGCACCAGACCTCTCAGCCCAAGACGCAGATAAGGCGCTTGTTGAGTACGCAGTGACAAAAAGGCGGAGGAACTGAACTTCTCTAATTTTGTAAGTTTCAGAGATAGCTTGCCTTATCTATCTAGCCAATGTGGCTTTAGATGAACTCTTTCCCGTGTGCTCCAGGAAAAAAGAAAAAAAAAAAAAAAACCCAACACACAACAACTTTTCTTGGTCACCCTGTGGCAAACTAGAAAAGGTTGGCAGTACAATATCCTGAGATCTGTGGAAGGTGCTGGCCACCTTAGGCAAAAAAACTGGATCAGTTCTCAAAACAACTCGATCCTCAAAAATTGTGAGGAAAAGCTCCCTCACTGATAGGGCCTGTAACTCACTTACCCTACGAGCTGAGGTAATTGCTACAAGAAAAATTGTTTTTAATGTAAGTAACTTAAATGAAATATCCTCTAGGGGCTCAAAAGGAAATTCTACCAGAGTTTGAAGCACCAGGGACAGGTCCCAGGTTGGACAACTTCTCACCACTACTGGCCTGGCCCTAGAAATTGATTTGAAAAATCTGGCTATAGTGGGATTTTCCAGGAGAGTAAACTGGAGAAAGACACTGATAGCTGCCGCCTGTACCTTCAATGTACTAACTGAAAGTCCTTTGTCGACACCCTCTTGAAAAAAAATCCAAAATTAAAGAAACATCATGAGTTAATCTTTGATTTTCAGATAACCATGAGTTACATTTTTTCCAAACCTTGGAATATATGGCTCTAGAGTCTTGACTACTTTGTCAAAGAACCCCTGGGCGCTTAGTATCTTTTCTTCAGATACCAAGCCATCAAGCTTAAGGAAACCACCTGTGGGTGTGACACTGGACCCTGCGATAGTAAGTCTTCTCTCTTCAGAAGACTCAGTGGAGGCTCCAAGACCAGAGTCTGTAGCAGGGAAAACCATGGCCTCTTGGACCAGAAAGGGGCGATTAGGATAAGATCTGTTTCTTCTAGAAGAAACTTCCGGAATAAGTCTGATGGGCGAGAAGGTGTAACAGAGGCCGAATGGCCACGGATTCGCCAGAGCTTCTATCCCCAATGATTAATATGCTGGGTTCAGAGAAAAGAATTTCTATCTTGCGATTGTTCTGATTTACGAACAGATCCGCTTCGGGACATCCCCATCTGTCGAGATCCGCAAAGACTTCGGGATGAAGGGACCAATTGTCTCGAACTACCCGGTAGCGGCTGAGATAATCTGCCAGACAGTTTTGTGTCCCTTTCAGGTGCACTGCTGTAATTGAGGCTATATTGGCGGATAGAATCTGGAGATTGTGACCACGATTTCCGTCTGAAATGTCTGCAAGGCTCTCTGAACTGCTAGAAGCTCTCTCTGATTCGATGAAGCTCTTGCTTCCCTCGAGTACCATTCTCCCTGTGCCACTGTGTTGCTGAGGTGGGCTCCCCATCCCCAGGAACTTGCATCTGTAGTGATCCTTTGGGATATAGTAATGGACCATGGTAGACCTCCTTAGGTGCAGGTTTGTCGTCCACCACCACAAGCTTCTTTTTACCCTGGTGGGTAACAAGACCCTTGATTCCAAGGAACTTGCGTCTCCGTCCCAGTTCCTTAAAAGAAACAGCTGTAATGGACTTTGATTAAATCTTGCCCATAGCACTGCCCACTGCTCTTGAAACCTCTCTCAGCGAGACCGACTGATTGGTCTGCAAGGCTGACATTGTTTGCATCATTTTTGAGACATTCTCCTGTGGGAGAAAAACTTTCTGGTCTACTGAGCAAAAGTCGTACACCAGATAGGTCACCTTCTGGGCCGGAATTAAGGAAGACCTCTGTTTATTAACCAGCCTAGGGATTGAAGGAAGTCCTGTACAGTCTGGAGATCCGCTATTAACTTTTGGTATGACTCTGCCACCACTAGGAGGTCGTCCAGGTAAGGGATAATAGTCATCACCTTTAACCTTAGCGGAGCCAGCGCCTCCCCCAACACTTTTGTAAAATTGCGTGGGGCTGAGGAGAGACCGAAGGGGAGGGCTTGAAACTGAAAGTGCCAAATCTCTGTTCCCATCTTGACTGCTAGTCTCAAGAATCTTTGGAAGGCTGGATGGATAGGGATGTGCAGATAAGCATCTCTCAAATCCAAAGTGGCCACGAAGCAATTTGGGTAAAGCAGGTTTTTGATTATGAACACCATCTCCATACGAAAGTGCTTGTATTTGATTGAACGGTTTAGAGACCGAAGGTTCAGGATAAGCCGATACTTTCCTGATGGTTTTCTGATGACAAATATATGGGGATAAAACCCCTTGCCCTGATCTGACCAGGGAAAAGGAATCAGGGATCAGAACTTTTAGATCTAACAAGTCTCCAATTTGGAGACGCAGAGCCTTCGCTTTTTCCCGATCTTGGGGTGGGAGGGTGACCAATCGCTCTGGTGGATGGCAAGAAAATTCCAGCCTGTACCCATTGGTCAGGATGAAAGGACTGGAGGTGACTGCTGGCCATTGTGGGAGAAAGGCCCTCAATCTTCCTCCCATTTGGAGACCCGAGTCACTGTAGCTTGGGTTGTTGAGAAGGATTAACCCTTTCAAGACTAAGCCTATTTTTGAAATTTGGTGTTTACAAGTTAAAATCCGTATTTTTTGCTAGAAAATTACTTAGAACCCCCAAACATTATGTATATTTTTTTAGCAGAGAATCTAGAGAATAAAATGGAGATTGTGGCAATATTTTATATCACACGGTATTTGTGCAGCGGTGTTTTAAACGCAAATTTTTGGAAAAGGGACACTTTCATGAATTTTTAAAAATCCAAACAGTAAAGTTACCCCAATTTTTTTGTATAATGTGAAAGATGTTACGCCGAGCAAATAGATACCAAACATGTCACGCTTTATAATTGCACGCACTCGAGGAATGGCGACAAACTATGGTACCTAAGAATTTCCATATGCGATGCTTTAAATTTTTTTTACAGTTACCAGGTTAGAGTTACAGAGGAGGTCTAGTGATAGAATTATTGCTCTCGCTCTGATGATCGCGGCGATACCTCACATGTGTGATTTGAACACCGTTTACATATGCGTGCGAGACTTCCGAATGCGTTTTCTTTGCTGCGCGAGCTCGCAGGGACGCTTTAAAAAAAAATTTTTTACTTATTTATTTTATTTTTAAATTCATAAGTTGTGTTTAAAAAAAAAATAAAAATGTTTTGATGACTTTTATTGCTGTCACAAGGAATGTAAACAACCCTTGTGACAGTAATAGGTGGTGACAGGTACTCTTTATGGAGAGATCGGGGGTCTAAAAGACCCCCCATCCCTCCTTTACACTTCAAAGCATTCAGATCGCCGATTCTGAATACTGTGTACTTTTTAAAAACCGGCGCCATTGGCAGCCGAGTAAACGGGAAGTGACGTCATGACGTCGCTTCCGCGTTTACAATTTGAAGGATGGAACGAAGCCGCCCACAGCTTCGTTTCAGCCCGCCCAGAGCCGCCGGAGGCATTGGATTGGTCACCGAGCCTCCGGATCGACCGGGAGGCCCAGTAAGAGCGGCGGGAGGTGGGGATGTCCCCTCCCACTGCTCCGGTATAACAGCCAAGCGGCTTTTAGCCGCATCGGTTGTTATACATGGATAGCCAATTGCCGGCTCTAAACAACGGTACCGGGATGATGCCTGCAGCTGCGGGCATCATCCCGGTATAACCCCCGAAAGCCAAATACGCATATCTGCGTACGGTCGGCGGGAAGGGGTTAAACAAGACGCCCCCTCTACCTCTGCCTTTGTGCCCTCTCCAATGTTTTCTGGGCCTCATGTCCTTCTCGCTAGGACCTTGCTGCCTACTTTGGCCACGAAAAAAAAAAAAAAAAAAAAAACACAACTTGCTGGCTGTTGGGTTTTTCTTTTCCTTTGGAAAAGCCTTTTTCCTATCGGCTGTGCATTCCAGTGCCTCCTGCAGTCCTGGGCCAAAAAGATGATCACCTGTTAAGGGAAGCCCACATAGGCACAACTTTGAGGCAGCATCACCTGACCAGGTTTTAAGCCATAGGCTTCTTCTGGTTGAATTCACTAAGGCCAAAGTCCTGGCTGACATGCTTACCAACTCTGCGGAAGAATCAGCTAAAAACCCCACTGCACGAAAAAGGAGAGGGAAAGACTTCAAAATCTGCTCTCTAAAAAAGGTACCTGCCAACAAATGTGTTTGTATTTGTGCCAACCATAATTCCAAATTTCTAGCTACACATGGGAATCTTAAAGCAGCTTTGGCCTTCACAACAGCTGAATCCCAAGCTCTGTGGAGAAGGATATCCCCTCTTGTCCATCGGGTCCATAAGCGTGCCCATATCGTCAAACGCTAGGTCTGAGTTTTTTGAAACCTCTGAAAGAGGTGCGTCTAAATTAGGATTTTTGTTCCACAGCTGAGCTGTGTCCTCATCAAATGGAAACCTTCTTTTTAGGTTACCAGAAAAGAAAGGTTTTCTCTCTGGATTTTCCCACTCCAGTTTGATAGTATCAAGAAGGGAACTATGCACTGGAAAAACTCTAGACTTTTTCTTATGTAAAACCTTGTACATAAGATCATGTTTAGATATTTGTACCTCCTCCTCTTCCAACTCAAGTGTTGTATAGATAGCCTTTATTAAGTCATCCACATCTTCTAAAGATAACTTAAACCTTGAGACCCTTGTGGATTCTCTATCCCTGGGCCCTATATCTGACCCAGATTCGACCGGAGAAGAACGGGTAGATCTGGCTTCAGCCTCAGAGTCCTCACTCTCCGCCTGCTGTGGAGCGCTACTGACTGAAGCCCTAATTGGAGACGGACCCTCTGCTGGAGCCTGAAGCTTGTCAATTAGTTTTAAATGGAGCTAAAAGTAGACGCAAGCTAATCTCTAACAGAAGTCCACATTTTCTGACAGGAGGCTACCGGGTCTTCCCTTACCAGGCCTTCTGTACAGGTGCGGCAAACTGCTTTGCTCCATGAGGAGCTCAATTTGTTTCCGCAAACCGCACATTTCCTTTTTGGTGGTTGCGCTTGGCCCTTGTCCTGGGTCTTGGTCTGCAAGACAAAATAAATGACCCACAATGTAACTATAAGCCACCCATCACTCCGTAACACCTCATGCAGGAGGGAGGAAATGTGTCCCCTTACACCCAAGTCAACAGAGGGGGGAGGTAACAAAAACTCCAGGCTTACCTGTGAGGTGCTGGTGTCGGGGACTGCATCCACTGCCTGTGCAGGTACCGCAGAAGGATCCATCCTGCCCCTGTGGTCGTCCACAGCCTCTGCTGCTTCTCACCATCAAAACACCAGCAGCCAGTGTCCCCTGTTAGCGCCTTTTATAGAGACCGGAACCCGCGTCTCCGGCGCCCGATGATGATGTCATATGCCCTGGAAGTGACCCTTGCTGGTTACTTCCTGTGGGACAACTTGGAGCACCATAGCTCCGCGGCTTCCTCTTTCCCCTGCACATACAAGCCACGCTGTCAGCGGGGAAAGGATACTGCCGTGCTGCTATGCACCGCACTATGGGACCCGACATCACCCCGGTCCTGGCCCTCTCCAGGCACTGAGAACAGGAGACAGCAGCACAGCCAACTTCCCCAGCAGAGATGCCGCTTCTGGCAGAGGAGAAAGGTTTGTGACAAACCTCAAACAGCCATTAGAGCCCCTGCTCATGAGACCTAGGGGACCAGGTTCCAAGAACAGCAGCCACAGGTACTCTTTATTGAGAGATCTGGGGTGGCGCTGTTTACATCCAGGAAACCGGGAGGGACATCGCTTTCCATTTCCTGTACCACAGAGGTCATCGGGGACCTTCCAATCCTCCAAAACCTCGATGGTAAGCTGACAGAATCACCAAATTTTACCCTATTCATGACTGGGGCATTTTTGCCATTTAGCACTGCGCTACTTACACAATAGAGCTTTCTTTTGATGGAAAATGAAATGAAAAAAAACTGAACATAAAAAAAAAAATTTAATTCAAAATTATAGATAGATAGATAGATAGATAGATAGATAGATAGATAGATAGATAGATAGATAGATAGATATAAATTTGTGATCAGCAACTTATAGTGGGACTGTGATAGCGTGGAAAGCAATCTGACACTAACTGGGGGGTACACTAATTGAAATCAATACTGACACGTGTACAGTGATTAGTGCAAATATTGTACACTGTCACTGTACTAATGATACTGGCCAGGAAGGGGTAAACCTCTAAGGGCAATCAAAAGGGTTTAATGTGTGCCTAACAATGTTTACTGTGTTTTATGTGCTGCTTTTCCTATGCGATCTTGCCGTTTTCCCTGCTTTGCGGGAAATTAAAAAAAAACAAAAAAACAGCAAGATCAACTGTCAGTGTCCCCTGAATGACAGAGCCAATCAGCGGGTCCCAGCGATCAATCATTGTCCGGGAGCTGCTAATCATCTTGTGCTGTAACAAATCAGAGCAGAGTCATGACCACAGGTGCATGTCCCCTACCTGGAAGCACTGATCATGTATCATACGTGATTCAATGCAGAGTGGCTGCCTGCAGCAGTATATCTGCTGTGGGGGCACTCGGCAAGCAATTAAAGTGGAGTTCCAAACATTTAAAAGTCAGCAGCACAAAGTGTAACTGCTGACTTTGATTAATCAGACACTTACCTGTACCAGGATCCAGCAATGCAGGCACATGAAGCCCAGCTCCTCTCCGTGGCGCCGGCATTCTAACTGAGCGCCCAGCTGTGCTTTTTTTTTTTATGTCTGCAAATGCACCTCTATGTTAGCCTATGTGGCCATGCGCAGTGTCTACAGACAAAATAAATGTATTCCAACAGATAAATGCCATAAACAAACTAAAAGGAGGCATTTTTCTCTGCCTACACAGATGGGCGCACACTGTGCATGCGCAAGCCGCGCTGTGAATGGCGGGCAATCTTCTGGGACCTGCGACGTGTTCCCAGAAAATTTCAGAGAGCGGGGAGAGGTGCTTTGAGAGCTGGGTGCCTGTAAAAACCAAAATGTGGCATGTCAGGGGGTCACCAACACTTAAAGTGGAAGTTCCATTTTTGGGTGGAACCCCGCTTTAAAGTGGTTCTAAAGGCAGGTTTTTTTTTTTTTACCTTAATGCATTCTATGACCAGCTACCCCCCAGCCTCCATGTTTGAATTGTTGACACCAGGACCTAAAAAAAAGATCAAATGCATGCTTTGCCTCCCCCTACTAAAAACACTTTCCCCAACACCATTCTTGATCCAGCTCTGTCCCCGCTGACAGCCCTGCTCTGCTCTCTTCACGCCATTAGCTCCTACTGCTGTCAGTCAAAACGAGGAGCAGGGACACAGCCCAGCTTGGGAGCACACCTACATGAGTGTCCCCATAGCAAGAAGCTTGCTATTGGGGACTTGGAGAAGATGAGGAGCCTAGGGCCTGCAGGGGACCCCAGAAGAGAGGAGGTTCGGGGCTGCTCTGTGTAATACTATTGCACGGTGCAGGCAAATATGTGCCATATACACACACATATACGTGTGAGTGAGAGAGTGAAAGAGAGATAGATATACATTTTAAATGCTGCTTAGACAGGCGTTTAGCCTTTTTTTATGTCTGCAAATGCACCTCTATGTTAGCCTATGTGGTCATTCGCACAGTGTCTACAGACAACATAAATGCATTCTGAATGCAGCTTTTGAGCATAATTTGCACATGTATGTGCATGTAGCACTAACTCATGGTGGAGCTGCTGATTTAAAGCGGGCTGTTACCGTCACCTTTTTTACCTGTAATTTCACCAGTACCGGGTCTAGGGTTCCATTGAGCTCACTACCAGACAGTGTAGGCACCAGTCACTTGAGTATTCTTTTTCAATGCTTTAAATGGGAGATAACTGGAAGAAGTAGCAGGAAAGAGGAAGAAAACGAGTTGCAGGGAAGTTCAAATACCTTTTCTTGGTGTAGCACTAAGGAATTGAAATCTTAACCACTTGCCAACCGCCCTATAGCCAAATGACGGCTGCAGGGCGGCTGGATAACTCTGGGATCACGTCATATGACGTGATTCCAGAAAACCGCTCCCGCGCGCCCCCTGGGGCGCGCACACGGGAACGTCCGTGACCGCCGGGTCCAGAGGACCCGGCGCATCACGGATCACGGTAAACGGCCGCTGATCGCGGCCGTTTACCATGTGATCGCTCCGTCAAATGTCATGACGCCGGTTCCTCCCTCCCCTCTCTGTACCGATCGGTACAGAGGGGGAGAGATTGGATGTGAGCCGCGCTGTGGGCTGGATGTGTAGTGCCCACAGCGCAGCTCAGTGACATGTCCAGTCACATCCATCCCCCCATGCTCAGCCATCCCCCCCCTATAACCCTGTGCAATACTCTGCAACCCTGTGCAATACTCTGCAATGATCCTGTGCACTACTCTGCAATACTCCGCCATGCCCCGACATGCCGACATGCCCCGCGATACCCAGCCATGCTCAGCCATACTCGGCCATGCTCGGCTGTACTCGGCCTCTGTATGTGGCCAGGCTGTGGAAGTCTCACACATGTGGTATCGCCGTACTCAGGAGGAGGAGGAGAATCTATTTTGGGGTGTCATTTTTGGTATGTCGTCATACGACGTCCTTGACTTTGTGCGGGGATATCTGAATGATGGGTGCAGCTACAGGCATTATTCAGATATCATCATCTTTTTCAGCCGGCGATTCCCTACACCATAAGAACGATCATAGCGGCTGTTCCACTGCTTGATCATTCTTACGGGAGGCGAGAGGGGACGCCCCCCCCCCTCTCGCCGCCCTCAGGTGCTTCTACCGACTCACCGCTACGATCGAAGCCAGGATCTTTTTTTTTTTTTTTTTTTTTTTTTATTTTTTTTTTTTTTTATTTCAGGCTTCCCAGCCTAGAGGTGAGATGTGGGGTCTTATTGACCCCATATCTCACTGTAAAGAGGACCTGTCATGCCATATTCCTATTACAGGGGATGTTTACATTCCTTGTAATAGAAATAAAAGTGATCAAAAAATTTATTTTTTTGGAAAAAAGCCTCAAACTAAAATAAATAACGTAAAATGAATAAAAAAAAAAAATTTCCCTGTGTCCTCGCAGTCAGAAGCGAACGCATACGTAAGTCCCGCCCACATATGAAAATGGTGTTCAAACCACACATGTGAGGTATCGCTGCGATCGGTAGAGCGAGAGCAATAATTTTGGCCCTAGACCTCCTCTGTAACTCACAACATGTAACCCGTAAAATTTTTTAAAGCGTCTCCTATGGGGATTTTTAAGTAGCGAAGTTTGGCGCCATTCCACGAGCGTGTGCAATTTTGAAGGGTGACATGTTAGGTATCTATTTACTCGGCATAACTTCATTATTCACATTATGTAAAAACATTGGGCTAACTTTACTGTTTTGTTTTTTTTGAAAGCATAAAACTGTTTTTTTTTCAAACAAAACGTGTTCGAAAAATTGCTGCGCAAATACAGTGCGAGATAAAAAGTTGCAACGACCGCCATTGTATTCTCTAGGGTCTTTGCTAAAAAAAATATATATAATGTTTTGGGGTTCTATGTAATTTTCTAGCAAATAAATGATGATTTTTACATGTAGGAGCAAAGTGTCAGAATTGGCCTGGGTGCTCCAGAATGCCTGAAGGTGCTCCCCTGCATGTTGGGCCTCTGTATGTGGCCACGCTGTGTAATGCCGCGTACACACGGTCGGACTTTTCAGCTACAAAAGTCCGACAGACTTTCGACGGACTTTCTAACGAACAGACTTGCCTACACACGATCACACAAAAGTCAGTCGAATTCTTACGTGATGACGTACACCGGACTAAAATAAGGAAGTTCATAGCCAGTAGCCAATAGCTGCCCTAGCGTGGGTTTTTGTCCGTCGGACTAGCATACAGACGAGCGGATTTTTCGACCGGACTCGAGTCCGTCGGAAAGATTTGAAGCATGTTTCAAATCTAAAGTACGTCGGATTTGAGGCTAAAAAAGTCAGTTGAAAGTCCGGAGAAGCCCACACACGATCGGATTACCAGCCAGCTTTAGTCCGTCAGCGTCCGTTGGACTTTTGTAGACGAAAAGTCCGACCGTGTGTACGCGGCTTAAAAGTCTCACACATGTGGTATCGCCATACTCGGGAGTAATAGCAGAATATGTTTTGGGGTGTAATTTGTGGTATGCATATGCTGTGTGTGAGAAATAACCTGCTAATATGACAATTTTGTGAAAAAAAAAAAAAAAAAAAAAAAAAAATCTTGATTTTGCAAAGAATTGTGGGAAAAAATGACAACTTCAAAAAACTCACCATGCATCTTTCTAAATACCTTGGAATGTCTTCTTTCCAAAAAGGGGTCATTTGGGGGGTATTTGTACTTTTCTGGCATGTTAGGGTCTCAAGAAATTAGATAGGCCGTCAGTACTTCAGGTGTGATCAATTTTCAGAGATTGGCACCATAGCTTGTGGACTCTATAACTTTCACAAAGACCAAATAATATACACCGATTTGGGTTATTTTTACCAAAGATATGTAGCGGTATACATTTTGGCCAAAATATATGAAGAAGAAATTACTAATTTGCAAAATTTTATAACAGAAACGAAGAAAAATGCATTTTTTTTTACAGAATTTTCTGTCTTTTTCCTTTTATAGCGCAAAAAATAAAGAACCCAACGGTGATTAAATACCACCAAAAGAAAGCTCTATTTGTGTGAAAAAAAGGACAAAAAATTCATTTGGGTACAGTGTTGCATGACTGAGTAATTGTCATTCAAAGTGTGAGAGCACCAAAAGCTGAAAATTGGTCTGGTTAGGAAGGGGGTTTAAGTGCCCAGTGGTCAAGTGGTTAAGGATGAATATACTTTCCTCTCAGGGTTAAATCTTTGCCCGCCCGGATAGGTCTCTCTCACCAACCTAGCAGCCGGTACGCAGCACGAACAAAAAGTCTCTGCCACAGACTTGAGTGAAATAAAACCCGTACGATCCTCTGCCACAGGATGTAGTGGTTTACGATGAACAGTAAACACAGTACCAGAACCTTTAAGCCGACCCGGCAGTACTTGTGCGGTAGGGTAGTTTAGGATACGTCCTCCAATCGAGTCACCAGGCCCTTCTCAAGACCAGTCTTGCATGGTTTATTCTTTCCAAGATGGGTCCTCCCCTGGATCTTCCCGATTGTCCGGCTTCTTCCCACAGCACAGACAGCACAGGACCATCCCAGCGATAGCAGGCCCCAGACAGGCTTCTGAGTATACCCGCCCGGCTGTAGCAACGCAAGCCTCCAGGCTGGAGGGCTACGAAGTAGAACTCACTGACACATACCTCTAGGCCAGGAGGGCCACGAGGCGGAACGACCCCAAAACATGGCGTCTGTCCCATAAATACCCTCTCCCAGAATGCAACTTGTAGGACCACCTATACCTTCAGCATGTTGCTTTTCCAACACCGACCAATGGTGACAACGACACCCACAGGCACAGTGCGAAACTACACGCAACACAGCCAAACTGGAACAGAGGCAAATCTGACAATAAACTAAATCTGAACTATATATAGAGCAGATGACCCACTAAATTTACCTATAAGCGGTAGATTGAAAAATCTACCAGCACTACATGCATAAATGTATTCCAATAGATAAATGCCATAAACAAACTTAAAAAAAAAAAAAAAAAAAAAAAAAGGAGGCATTTTTCTCTGCCAAGTTGACAAAAAAAAAGTAAGAATTTGAGTATAAGGCTGTGTACACAAGGTCTTATTACAGAGGTACACCCACGCTTATTTTCCTCCTTATTTAGCACTTTTTGGGGGGGGGGGGGCACAGGTACCTGGTTTTGATAGGTAGCTGCTCACACTTCCGGCTGACTTTGCCGTGGAGAACTCATCCAGAATTTTGGCCTCCCTTCCTCCCCCCCGCTGCCGGCCCATTTACAGAGCATTTTGCGCACGCGCAGCCTGCTGTGAAGCCCCAAGACTTTACTACTGGAGATGGTGGCGGCAGTACCCGAGAGCCGATTGAAAAATCATCGACACCACTGGATTTGTGGACAGGTAAGTGTCCTAATATTAAATGTCAGCAGCTACAGTATTTGTTGCTGCTGACCTGGAGCTCCTCTAACAGCAGCCCAAGCATCATGCACCAAATCGCATCGCCTGGGACTTTTTTTCTCTATTTCAGCATGTAGAGCAGCCCAATGAAATGAATCGCGCGCGCGCGCACACACACACACACACACACACACACACACACACACACACACACACACACGTGAATTTGGCATAGAATAGTAAAGAGAGAAAAGGAAAGCAGCGTCCAGGTGTGAGGACTGTGATATACAGCAGTGGTCATCAACCCCGTCCTCAGGGCCCACTAACAGGCCAGGTTTTATGTATTACCTTGGGGAGATGCAGACTAGAATACTGCAATCACTGAGCAGCAAATGATATCACCTGTGATGTATTTCAGTTCTCTTGCAAACCTGGCCTGTTAGTGGGCCCTGAGGACAGGGTTGATGACTACTGATATAAAGGACGTGTGTGGCTCACATACACTTTACATGGGGAGCCCTGCACTGGTCAGCTGACTTGTGTTATGGTGAGAGGCAGACATGGCGCCCCCAGAGGACTTTCCGTGCAGTGCTCCGAGTCCCCCATAGACAAGACTATCCCCGGCCTACCCTCCAAGCACGTAGTCCCCCCAGGCAGGCAGTGCTCCCCCCAGTGGCAGAGCTGAGGTATGCAGTCCATCCTGTGAGGCCTATCCTCGCTCCTCACACTCACCGTGATGTTGCAGTGGATGGTGAGGGCCCCTCCGGTGCTCTGGATGAACACACAGTGCAGCTCGTCCAGTCTCCAGCTGATGATCCGGAACCTCTCGTGCTCCTTCCCGAAGATAGACTCGAGGAGTCGCAGCTCGGCCTTTAGCCCAGAGACCGACATCTTGGCCTCATTTCCGCCCGGCGGAGGCCCGAGGAGACAGCGGGGTCATGCCCGGGGCCCGAGCTCTCCGCCCGGCCTGTACATAAGATGGCGACGGCCTGGCTTTGTGTGTACGGAGCTACGCTACCGAGGGCCACGGATCGGGAGGCTTCCGGCGCAGTGACGTCACGAACGGGGGCACTACCGAGAGGAAGCACACACTTGCGCACTGTTGATAAACCGCCGCTGGCTAGTGCGCGTGCGTCCAGTGAATGGCAGCCTGGCCAGGACCTTGCGCAGGCGCGGGGAGGGTTCCTGTGAGTTGAGCTCCTTCCAGAGTTACCTCATGCACTTCACAGTGTCCCATGAGGAAGAGGGATACCTTTTATTATTACATAATATTTCTGTAAAGCACACACCCTTTTAACACTAATTGCGGAAAATTAAAGCATAAGAACAGTCACTGAGTCCATTAACCGCTTGCAGCCTGAGGCATGTTTTAAATTTGGCACATACATAGTAAAACAAGCATTTTATAGCTAAAAAAAACTACTTAGAACCCACAGATATTCTTTATTTTCTGAAAACAGGCCCTGGAGAATAAAATGGTGGTTGGTGCAATTTCTTTATGCCATTGCACATCCTCAGAGCATATATCCCAACATTTTGAGATGGGAATGAGGGACATCTACTAGCAAATGTATGTAGGCATAGGACACGCCCCCTGCCACACCCCCTTAAAGGAGAATTACCCCAAAAAAAGGGTTAATTAAATCCACAAGGACTTTTTTTTACTACTTCTATTCCTTTATATTGGCTTTTAAAATGTACAAATGCAGCAATTTAGAATTTGGATGAAAGGTTTAGCACTGGGAAAAACTTTTTGATAGATAAAAAGTGCATTTTATATACAACTATATAGATCAGACCAAAATGAGGGACAAATGAGGTGGAATGAGGGAAAGAGGGACATTGGTCCAAATCAGGGACAGTCCCTCCAAATCAGGGGCAGTTGGGAGCTATGCCAGAGCCCTCTAGTGTTTTTTAGAGCCATTTAAAGCGGAGGTCCGTCCACACCTAGAAAAATTAAATGTCAGCAGCTACAAATACTACAGCTGTTGACTTTTAATATATGGACACTTACCTGTCCAGGGAGCCCACGATGTCGGCACCGATCTTCAGATTGACTGTTGGGTGCAGCCGCCGCCATTGCCGGTAAGGGAACCCTACGAAGCGCACTGCGCTTTCCAATTTGCCCGGCAGCAGAGGAAGGAGGAGGGGGCCGAACTTCCAATAGAACAGTGTCATGGCCCCGTCTCCCGGAAGTGGGGAAGGGGACCTGTCAAAAACAGGTTCCTATTCCTCCCTCCCCCTATAAGGTGCCAAATGCCAAATGTGACACAGGAGGGAGGAGACAAACAAGTGGTGGAACTTCGTTTTAAATAAACACTAGAGGCCCCTGAGGATGTGCGATTATGTGAAATGCGTTGGGAGGAGCTAATTTTGTGATGTCGCACTGCCAATCAGGCGGCGGTGGCGATTGATGTACGTGATTAAACAGCTTGCAATTGACAATTCTTCATATTAATGATGTGAGGTTTTCAACCACTTCCATACCGCAGTTCGTCATATGACATCCTGGGCTTTCAGTGGGGATATCGGAATGATGCCTGCTGCTGCAGGCGTCATTCAGATATAATCTTTTTCAGCCGGAAATTTCCTGCACCGTAAAAACAATCATATCGGCAGTTCAGCAGTTTGATTGTTTTTACAAGGGGACGTCCCTCCCGCTGCCCTCTGGTACTTCTACCGGCTCTCCCGTGCAATCGGCAAGTTGGAGAAGGATTCTGCCGGCGGCAAACCGGACGTCACTGGAGGGTGACGTCCCTCCCTCCGGGGCTTCTACCGGCTCCCCTGTGCGATCGGCGAGCTGGAGAAAGAATCGGTCTCTGTCATCTTTCTGACTCTCAGAGGCCGGGCGTGACGTTGTTACGTCACGTCTGGCCCAGGCAGTTGTAAACACTGCCGTGTATTCGGCTGGAAAGCCAGTGATCTTTTGGTTTTTTTTTAATCTCTTTTTTAATTTTATATTTTAATTTTTTTTTTTTTTTACACCTTCCCTTTAAATTTTTTTTATGATCGCTTGTATTCCTGTAAACATCCTTTGTAATTGGAATAGTTCATGTCGGGTCCTCTTTATAGAGAAATGTGGTCTATAAGACCCCACACCTCTCCTCAACGTAGGTCGCGTCTGCTTATGTAAACGATGTTCAAACAAGGACATTTGAGGTATCGCCGCAAACGTTAGAGTGAGAACAATAATTCTATCACAAGACCTCCTCTGTAACGCTAAACAGGTAACCTGTACAAAAATGTAAAGCGTAGCCTATGGAGATTTTTAGGTACCAAAGTTTTGCGCCATTCCACAAGTGTATGCAATTTTAAAGCATGACATGCTAGGTATCTATTTACTCTGTGTAACATTATCTATCACATTATACAAAAAAATTGGGCTAACTTTACTGGGTTTTTTTTTTTAATTCATGAAAATGCGCAAATACCATGTGACATAAAAAATTGCAATTAGCGCCATTTTATTCCCCAGGGTCTCTGCTAAAAAATATATATATATATATATATATATATATATATATATATATATATATATATATATATATATAATGTTTGGGAGTAATTTTCTAGCAAAAAAAAACAAAACAATCATTTTTACATGTAGGAGAGGAATGGATTTTGCGCAGTATGGAAGTGTGCATGTGTGCATTCTGTACTTTTATGATATACGCTACTATTACAAACTACACTATGATGCCTCATTTTGTTGTTGCTGGTATCATTATGAATGCAAGTGCAAACACTGCCCCCAGTAGAGAGGAGGATTGAAGGAAGACCAGACCAGCCTATGAGTGAACAAAGTTAATAGTGGAATAAGCGTATACTGCTGCTTTATCCGTAGGCAGCATAATGTTGTGGTAAGTGTTCAATCTCTCTCTATGGTCCATATAGGGGAAGGACACGTACAGCTGGGGTCGCCTATTTGAGTTTGGTGAACGAAGTCACACAGATCATAAAGAGGACTGTTTATTTTATTTTATTTGCACATTAGAACTCTTATAATTTGGTAGATACCTGTGAAATGACTCACAATATATCACAGTGGAGTTACATTTGATGGATTTTTAAATATGTAATAGTTTGTTTAACACTCTATTTCTGAGTGCTGCAATTTAACCACCTCAATACTGGACACTTTCACCCTCTTCCTGCCCAGGCCAATTATCAGCTTTTAGTGCTGTCGCACTTTGATTGATAGATACTCAGTCATGCAACACTTTACCCTTATGCAATTTTTTACATTTTTTTAGGGCTGCGGAAATTAACGATTAATTCCTCGAATAATCATTAATTTTTTTGATCTATCAAAATGTTTTTGATTGGTAGGCTGCATGCCCTGGGGCCGCTTTGGGCCAAGCTGTGGCTGCAGCAAAGCGCTCCGCTCCCTCCTCCTCCTCCTCCACTATATGTCATACACAGTCTGTGGGCATCTCCCGCTGTGTGTCCCGGAGCTGAGTGTGAAAACTTTGGCCGCGCAGTGAGAAAAGTCCCGGCCTCCTCCTGGATCAGCTCGTGTGATAGACGCAGTGTTCTGTCTATCACACGAGCTGATCTAGGAGGAGGGTGGGACTTTTCTCACAGCGAGGCCAAAGTTTTCACACTCAGCTCCGAGACACACAGCGGGAGATGCCCACAGACTGTGTAATCCAGGCACAGGCACTGACTACAGTGAGGCTGCGATTATGGGCACGGTGAGACTGCATTATGGGCACGGTTAGACTGCATTATGGGCACAGTGAGGCTGCCATTATGGGCACAGCGAAGCTGCGATTATGGACACGGTGAGACAGCATAATGGGCACGGTGAGACAACATTATGGGCACGGTGAGACAGCATTATGGGCACGGTGAGGCTGTGATTATGGGCACGGTGAGGCTGCGATTATGGGCACGGTGAGACTGCATTATGGGAACGGTGAGGCTGCGATTATGGGCACGGTAAGTCTGAGATTATGGGCACGGTGAGACTGCAATATGGGCATGGTAAGGCCGTGATCATGGGCACGGTGAGGCTGTGATTATGGGCATGGTAAGGCTGAGATTATGGGCACGGTGAGGCTGAGTTTATGACGTGTGACGTCCTAGCCATGCCCCGCTATGTCCAGCTTCGGCCGTTGTCATAACAACGGTGCTAAATCAGCTAAAAGTAGTTGGATCTGTATGTGCGTTATAATTAATCAAAATTAGTCGATTAATCGATTAAAAAAAACGATTCATCGAACATGAAAATTTTAATCAGTAACGGCCCTACATTTTTTTTTAGACAAATAGAGCTTTCTTTTGGTGGTAATTAATCACCACTGGGTTTTTTACTTTTTGCGCTATAAACGCTAGTTTTTAGTGGCACTTTACCGTTGTTTTAGCTGCGCTTTTCCTAGTATTGATCCTAGTATTATTTTTTTATTGTAAAAGTGATAACTTTTATAGCTCTCAAAGCCCCCCACTTCCACCCACAGTGGTTCCCTGGCTCCCCTGTTCCACTGGGGAGCCTGGGATCGTGTCACGTGTCTCTGATTACACTGTGTGATGGCTGTTATTGGACACAGCCATCATGTGCTTGGGAGAGCCAATCACAGTGCCCATGTCCTGATCTGTGACTTGCTTTGTCCGAGGGTCACAGCCATCACAGAAACGTCCCACTGTGCAGCCCTGGTTCTGACTGGATGTATGGGTACACCCAGTCAGAACGACGAAGCTCCCGGGTGGTAAGAAGTTAAAGGGGTTGTAAACCCTTACGTGTTTTCCCCTTAATGCATTCTATACATTAAGGTGAAAAACCTCCTGTCATGCAGCAGCCCTCCGGGCCCCCCTTTTACTTACCTGAGCTCCGTAATTCCCGTGACAGCAATGAGCACACCAGATCCAGCTGGTGTCTCGTGTCCTGATTGGATAGATTGATAGCAGCGCAGCCATTGGCTCCCGCTGCTGTCAATCAAAACCAATGACGCGGGGGCGGGGCAGAGTCCTGCTGTCTGTGTCAATAGACGCAGCAGCAGGATTCGAGGGCACGCCCGCACAGGTATCCTGAAGGAGATCGCTTCTCCGACGGGACACTCGAGAAGAGGAGGAGCCACTGGCGCCACTGAGGGACCTTAGAAAAGGAGGATCAGGGCCACTCTGTACAAAACCAACTGCACAGAGGAGGTAAGCATGATATGTTTGTTATTTAAAAAAAAAAAAAATACGAGGGTTTAGTAACCCTTTGACTTTGACTCTTTATGGAGACATCAGGGTTAGACCTTTGATTTCTCCCCTGCCCTCCAAAGTAATTAACCAAGCACAGATTGTGCTTAGTTAAATTCTTCCCTGGCTGTAACAGCCACTGAATGACAGCTCTGAAGGCAGAAGTGTTGAAATCCTCATCGCTTCCAGGTTAATTTGTCATAGAGGAGATTGAGGAATGGATGCTCCTCCCTGTCTTCTATGGGCAGCCATCCCGACTGTTTACCATGATCACAGGCTCCCCGATGGAACAGAGGAGCCAGAGAACCACTCTTCGGCAGCACTGCCAATTAATTTCAATGGGCAGGGCGTTTTGGGAGCAGTGTATCTACCACTCCCAAACCGCCCCAAAGATGCTGCTTGCAGGAGTTTTCAGAACGTCATGCAAGCGCACCCAGGCCCGGATTTACTCCCTTTGCCGCCCCAAGGCCGGGTCCTTCAATGCCGCCCCCCCCCCCCCACACACACACACACACACCACGTCCTTTATCGATGACTTCTACAATAGATCAATTAAAAACATATCTCCACACATGAGAACACTGAAAACAACTGGCTTTAATTGTACAGACTAAAAATACTTCAGGGTAAGCGCGCGAGGGGTAAGGATTTTTCGCAGGCAAATTTTCAAGGCAATGGCTGGTGTTAGTGCTTCAATCATCCCTGGCACCATGGTTGTTATGGTGTCAGGAAGATTGAAACACATTATTTCTATCATTACATTGTAATATAAACTGAAATAGTTCAACTCACCATAATGCAGAATCATTGGGAGCCCTGAGCGTGTCACTTGCCACCATCTCTTGTCACTTGCCATCATGCCTGCCACCAGATGGGGATGTCACTTGCCACGCTTCCTGCCGCCAGATGGGGATGTCACTTGCCACACTGCCTGCCGCCAGATGGGGATGTCACTTGCCACGCTGCCTGCCACCAGATGGGGATATCACTTGCCACGCTGCCTGCCACCAGATGGGGATGTCACTTGCCACGCTGCCTGCCACCAGATGGGGATGTCACTTGCCACGCTGCCTGCCACCAGATGGGGATATCACTTGCCACGCTGCCTGCCACCAGATGGGGATGTCACTTTCCACACTGCCTGCCACCAGATGGGGATGTCACTTGCCACGCTGCCTGCCACCAGATGAGGATGTCACTTGCCACGCTGCCTGCCGCCAGATGGGGATGTCACTTGCCACGCTGCCTGCCACCAGATGGGGATGTCACTTGCCACGCTGCCTGCCACCAGATGGGGATGTCACTTGCCACGCTGCCTGCCACCAGATGGGGATGTCACTTGCCACCAGATTGGGATGTCACTTGCCTTCAGATGGGGATGTCACTTGCCACCAGATTGGGATGTCACTTGCCACCAGATGGGGATGTCACTTGCCACCAGATGGGGATGTCACTTGCCACCAGATGGGGATGTCACTTGCCACCAGATGTAGATGTCACTTGCCACCAGATTGGGATGTCACTTGCCACCAGATTGGGATGTCCCTTGCCATGCTGCCTGCCACCAGAAGGAGGAGGGCGGAACAGCGGTGCGGGCAATGAGAGATGTCATCTTTCTCCCTCGCCGCCGCACCGCTGACATTACTTGCTATTTTTTCAAAAATGGCGCTGGGCGGCGCAAGTATGCTACTGCGCATGCGCCGCCCGGCGCATGTACGCTACTGCGCATGCGCCGCCCGGCCGAGCGCTTACGAGCTTTCCCGAGCCCGGCCGGCTTCGGAACGGCGCATGCGCTGTTTCGTGGCCGGCTCGCGGCCATCTTTCTATGGGCACTGGTGCCCATAATAGACTGCAGCACGAAAGGGGGGGCGGCCGCGAAGTTGCTGCAGGAGCGGCGCCGCCCCTACACCACTGCCGCCCCGAGGCCTGGCCTCGGTGGCCTTGTGGCTAATCCGGCCCTGCATGCAATGCAGACATGCTGCAATTGTGCAACAAACTTGTGAAGCCTGGCAAGTATAGCAATAGTTTAGCAAGCCATATTCAAACTTGCAGCACAATTGCTATCTGGGTGTAGACCAGGTGGTGTACCTCTATGTCGCCTGGGACATTTGCACTGGCGCACCCCCTGGGGAGTGCAGCGTGCCACTTCTGGGACCGCTATGCCCACCACAGCGGAATACATTTTGGCCTAAATTTATGAAGAAATTTGATTTTATTGGATATGTTTTATAACAGAAAGTAGGTTGTGTAGGTCACACCGGTCAGGGCGAGACCTACACGACAACCCGGAAGTGACGTTTGCGCTCCACTGTCCACTACCACCTACCAGGAAGATAGTGTGGTGTCTGTAGGGAAACACACATCCTATCCTGGGCGGCTGGACATGGTGACAGCGCCCTCTGGGCTTATTTATCTGCTTGTTTTACTGGGTTACAATGTACGTAGTTAGGATTAAGGGGACCGCTGCTGTATAGGGGATTTTTACATTACATTTTACATTAATAAACAGGATTACGCTATGTTGGTGTTACTCTTGTGTTTTATGGTGTATATGGAGCCCCTTTACCAGTGGATCCTGCTGATGATGAGGACTTAGTATTGAAGTGGATGCTGAATACCTTACTCAATGCTCTTTTATTAGCGGCTTCTGGTGAGTTTAACCCCCTGGGGGAGTGTGCATCACGTGGTGGAATACGTTTTCTTTCTGGTGAAAGGTGCACGCTTGGACATCAGTGATTCTACACCTATAAAAGTCTTGAACTGTCTTCATTATTGCCTTCTACATAGAGACTTACATTTGTGTTTTTGGTCACATACTGGGACACATTTTTTGTGGCTTTTATTTTTAGCACTGTTCTGAGTATTTAATGATCAAGCGTTTGATTGCTAGACTTTTATACTACTGTATTTATGACATGTTACATATTGCTGTGAATGTTGGCATTTGAGCAATAATTACAGGATCATCATTTACCCATTTACCGTTAACTCTAAACTGATAACCTGCAAAGGCCTTTAACGTGACACCTATGGAACGCCTAATATTCCAAGGTTTGTCCAAATGCAGATTGGAAGAAAGTAATGCCACCAGATTGGGATGTCCCTTGCCATGCTGCCTGCCACCAGAAGGAGGAGGGCGGAACAGCGGTGCGGGCAATGAGAGATGTCATCTTTCTCCCTCGCCGCCGCACCGCTGACATTACTTGCTATTTTTTCAAAAATGGCGCTGGGCGGCGCAAGTATGCTACTGCGCATGCGCCGCCCGGCGCAAGTACGCTACTGCGCATGCGCCGCCCGGCCGAGCGCTTACGAGCTTTCCCGAGCCCGGCCGGCTTCGGAACGGCGCATGCGCTGTTTCGTGGCCGGCTCGCGGCCATCTTTCTATGGGCACTGGTGCCCATAATAGACTGCAGCACGAAAGGGGGGGCGGCCGCGAAGTCGCTGCAGGAGCGGCGCCGCCCCTACACCACTGCCGCCCCGAGGCCTGGCCTCGGTGGCCTTGTGGCTAATCCGGCCCTGAGCGCACCGCCACAGTGTGAAAAGTCACACAGAAATCAGTGGGAAGCCAGTTTTCAAACGTTAGTTAGAGGCTATTTCTAGTGCTAAAATGCCTGAAAACTGCCTCGGTGTGAAAGGGTAGGCGAGTCACATTTCCTCCATGTTCCCCTCCTTGTTGAACACCAAGTGTGGGTCACATAGCAGGCCTACCCTGGGGTGTGTTCTCCTGGGCTACGCTAGGCACGTAGAACAGGTCACTACGTTACACGTGGGGTACCTTTGCTTGAACAGCTAACTGAATTCTAGTTAACCCTCTTCATGTTAACATGTACCACTACAGTCACTGTTGCATTAGAAGAGCTACGCAGAGCCAATGCCCTCTCCACCTATCCAGCGGATCATGCTCTGCTTCAATATGTCACAGTACATGTTGTCATTCATGGTTCCCTCAATGAGCTGTAGCTCCCCAGTGTCGGCAGCACTCATGCAGCCCCAGGCCATGACACTCCCACCACCATGCTTGATTGTAGGCAAGACACACTTGACTTTGTACCCCTCACCTGGTTGCCACCACACACGCTTAACACCATCAGAACCAAATAACTTTATCTTGGTCTCATCAGATAACAGGACATGGTTTCAGTAATCCATGTCCTTAATCTGCTTGTCTTCAGCAAACTGTTTGTGGGCTTTCATGTGCATCATCTTTAGAAGAGGCTTCCTTCTGGGATAACAGCAATGCAGACCAATTTGATGCAGTGTGCGGCATATGGTCTGAGCACTGACAGGCTGCCCTCCCACCCCTTCAATCCCTGCAGCAATGCTGGCAGCACTCATGTGCACTCAACTTCTTTGGTCGACCATGGCGAGGCCTGTTCTGAATGGAACCTGTCCTGTTAAACCAGGAGTCCTGTTAAACCTGAGCTGCAGCTCAGTTTCAGGGTCTTGGCAATGTTACTTATAGCCTAGGCCATCTTTATTGTAGAGCAACAATTCTTTTTTTTCAGATCCTCAGAGAGTTCTTTGCCATGAGATGCCATGTTGAACTTCCAGTGATCATTATGAGAGAGTGAGAGCGATAACACCAAGTTTAACACACCTGCTCCCCATTCACACCTGAAACCTTGTAACACTAACGAGCCACATGACATCGGGGAGGGAAAATGGCTAATTGGACCCAATTTGGACATTTTCACTTAGGGGTGTACTCACTTTTGTTCCCAGCAGTTTAGACTGGTTGTGTGTTGAGTTATTTTGAGGGGACAGCAAATTTACACTGTTATACAAGCTGTACACTCACTACTTTACATTGTAGCAAAGTGTCATTTCTTCAGTGTTGTCACATGAAAGGATATAATAAAATATTTACAAAAATGTGAGGGGTGTACTCACTTTTGTGAGATACTGTACACAGTTTAAAGATCTTTCAGTCTGTGTGTTTATATATTTTGGGATAATTTTTGGCCTAATTCTTTGACTGTTAAACGGTTTGTGAATGTCACATGACCACCATCAAATGGAACATTAGTTGGGCAGGTCCCCATCCCCCGGTGTTCCTCCTGGGATAAGTGGCACTGATAGCCAAGACCAGTACCTGTGTGGTCAGATCAGCATTGTATGTCCAATAATCCACAAATATGGATTTAGCCCAACCCTAGCTGCTGGTCCAATGTGATGTCATTTAGGGGTATTTTAGCAGGTGAATATGAGCACTTCCCCCACTGGAAGTGCCTTTGTAATCAATTACAGTAGCACTGGCATTTGTTCTGACATCAGTTTGAGATGTTTCAGTGATCATTCAGAATTCATTGACAGGTGCACTTTACCTCCTCCTGACCTGCTTTTACCTGTGTTTTATGCAGATTTTGCATTCCAATAGACTTGCATAGGTATGGAAAACCTACTTGACCAAGCAAAAGCCTCTCAACATAGGAGCTTAGGGTCCATTCACACCAGCCGTTGTGTTGGTGGAATCAAAAGAGGAAGTGGTCTGGTTTACAGGGCAGGTCTTAAACACGAAGGGTGTGGCCTTGACAGGAAGGGGTGGGTCATGTTTAAATTAGGGGGTGCACAAGTTTAGTCAGGCCTAGGGCAGCACAAAACCTAAATACACCACTGGTTGGGAGGTATGGTTTAGGTATAGCAATTTTTACATAGGCACATTGGTCCAGCTTGGACCAATGTAAGTATATATATGCCAAATCTGTGGGATTCCCATGGAAGCTGAAAATCACTCTAGTAGACACCATTACTACAGCTTCCAGGTCCCATGGTGAACGGCTGCCCTGCTTCGCTGTTAACGCTGGAGGCCCTTCGCCTGGCATGTGTGTTTCCTCAAGGAATTCAAAGTGTTCGCTGATTGGACAAGGTGGAGAGGTGGGGTGGCAATATCACAATCTCTACCTTATCCATTCAGAGAACACTGAGCACCCCTGCTCGGCATGGGACCTGGAAGCTAGTGGAGATCATTAAAATTGCTGTTATTATACTGTTGCCAACTACAGCAATTTCCAGGTTCTAAGGGGATCCCACAAGTATGGCACACATATACTTACATGAATCTATGCTGAACCAAAGTAACTATGCAAAAACTGTCATACTTAAACAGCTTTAACATCCATGGTTCATATGTGTTTTTTGTAGCGTTAGCTGAGTGCTTTGTCATGTGTCAATATGTGTCAGCATTTCCTTCCATGCATTTTTTACGTGTGTTTCTTTAATTTAGAATTTGAAGTGAATAGGGCTAAGAGCCATAAATACCAGTTGCCAACACATTCAGGCCCAGTTCACACCTATGCGAATTGGATGCGGCTTACACAAAGGACCTTAGTTAACGTGGTATTATTTTATGGTAGGAAGGCAATCCTTTTGCATTGGAAGAAGCCACATGCTCCTCATCCTTCCTTTTGGAAGGGATTGGTAAATGCCATGATGCCGCTATATAGGGCAACCTATATTTCCATGGGCTGTACAAATAAAATTTAATAAAGTATGACAGGCATGGATTGATTCAACTTCTGCAGTGGGATAACTAACTACATGTTTTTATAAGGGGAAATAAAATGTTTCATTTATGGTGACAGATCGTTTGTGGAACCACAACCTGTATTTAAAGAGGAGTTCCCATTTTAAAAACAAAATTAAAAGTCAGCAGCTACAAATACTACAGCTGCTGACTTTTAATAATTGGACACTTACTTGTCTCACGGTCCAGCGATGCGGGGGATAGAGGCTCTGCTCGTCTCCCCCTCCGTTCGGCGGCGCCAGCATTGCATCTGTGGGTGCCGGCTGTGGCTTCACAGCCAGGCACCCACTGCACATGCGCGAGCGGCGCTGCGAGCCGTGAGCCGTGATTGGCCGCTCAGTCATCTGTTGGACCTGTAATGTGTCTCAGATGATTGACAAGAGGGAGGGGGCAGAGCTGAGCCCTTCCTGCGCCGAGGGGAAGTGATGTCACCAGCCCAGGCACTGAACGAGGCAGACTATGAGGGACCCCCTAGCAACAGCCATTTAGAGGTGAGTAAAAAAAAAAATGTTTTTCCAAATGTTTTTTTAAATTTTTTTTAGGAACATTCATGCTTTTTTTTTTTCGTTGGAACACCACTTTAAGCACTGACTGCTAATCCTAACGTTACATGTCTCTATTCCTGTGGGTAATTTCTGGTGCATATCCCATCCTAGTGTACCGTGGTTCGAATGGCTGGAGCAAGCTGGTGTGCGGGTTTGAGAGGGAGGTGGGGGGTTATAGAAATGTTTTTACCTCTTATATAGTTAGTGTTATTGTTTTGTTTAATATAGTGGTTTCTCTGTTTGTACGATGGCCCTGCGTGGCCAGTTGCGTAGCATGGATATTGTGCCTGCGCTATTCTACTGTACTTGTTATGTAAAAGTCTTAATAAAAAGAACTAAAGAAAAAAATAATCTGGAACCCTGAGCAGATTGTCTTTTTTTCCCCTGTGGGGATGGATCTGCAAGCTGAAAGGAGGGGGGCTGTCTGTCCCTGGGAGCTCTTTGGATTGAATATTGGACTACCTTGCTGGAGGCTGTACTTATGAACGAATTGAGGGCCAGGAACCCTCTTTATAGCCTCTTTACCTCTACTAAGGCTGATTCATGGTCCCCAGCCTTGAGCCATGGTCTATCCAAGTCTGCCTTTGCTTGTATACATTCAGTTTTATGGTCCCCAGCCATGAACCGTGGGTTATTTAACTCCACCTTTACTAGTGCTATTGCTGCTAAGTAAGAGGTGTCCTCTGCTAGCAATATATTTTTTGAAGTATCCTGCAGTACCCTAACTTCCTGCCTTGATTTCAATGGGCTGGGGCGCTTTGCTAGTCGTTTGGCAGCGCTGCCCCATTGTGTATACACCGCTCCTACAGCTGTCCTGCAAGCGCACCGCTCCAGTGTGAAAGCACTCGGGCTTTCACACTGGATAGACAGGAGAGGCTCTTTACAGGCGCTATGCGGGCGCTATTTTTAGCGCTGTAGCACCTGTAAAGCGCCTCAATGTGAAAGCAGTCTTATGCCGCGTACACGCGATTGGATTTTCTGATGGGAAATGTTGAATGTGAGACGTCGCTGAGGACGTCTATGACAAAATGCGTACGACGGCGCCACACACGCTACGTCATTTCCTGGTATAGGCAGTTGGAACGCAGGTGGAACGCAGCGCGCTGCTGCTGTCTCCAACAAAGATCACTAAGCGTTCGCTGTACTAACAGGCCGATATAGCTACCACTAGCTGGCCTTATCACATTACGGCTCTATGGACGGCTTTCTGGGCACATGTAATAGGCATCCCAGGATATATATTTTTAAACTTTATTTCAACTTTTTAATTTTTTATTAATTTTTTATTTTTGTAACCAGTTGTTGTACAATTCTTTTTTTATAATAAACAAACTAATTTACTACACTATGGGAGCCCACATCTTTTTTCCTCTATGAGGAACTTATCACAGATTACATCAGAAAGCACCTGGAGAAAGGAGGGATACCCCAGGCACTTGAACAACTAGGATGGTGGAGCAACCGTAGTGGTTATAACTACAAGCGCATTACCCCTGTGGGGGTGAGTGGATCTGGTGAGTGGGGATCCTGGAGGGGGAGCACAAAGTCACAAGCGGATTTCCTGAAAACACCTAAAGTCACCATTTCTGTGTTACTCATTCTGAGTGAAGATTCAGTATATTACACAGACCACTAGCTGCACACATTTTATGAACACTTTCTTTCTTTTAAGCAAAAACATTTTTTATTTTTTTTTTAACGTATATTTCTTATATACTCACCAAGGTTTTTCGCAAACACCCAAATCACTATATGTGTGCTAATCACTTTGATTTAAATATATTAAGCTCTAATATACTACTCACTTTTAGATATATATATGTTTTCTTATTAACCATACCAGCGGAATCACGATATTTGAGTGGGGTTTGCTTACTGCTCATTCTATTCATAGCAGACTACCATTCTCATGTATCTGTGTGATTAGTTCGGACCTTCTAATTGGGTCATGTTTGATTCAGTGATTAGTATTAACAAGCACTGTTTATGCACTTGGAGCATTTTTGATCACTATATTCACTTGTGTTGTAATAAGAGTTTGCACACACATTATTTATTTAATATTGTTTGGTATACCCCACCATTGTAGGTATACACCACTAACTGGCCACTTATACGCAAACTAGGGAGCGCCACCACCCCCTTTCACTATACTCTTACACTTATAGACCCCCTCTGGGAGCTATATTAGGGGAGGCAGCATACCTGGTAAGGATCCTAAGCACAGTCACTCATTATATATATTTCTATCTTGGATGTGAGCTTGTTGGCTGAAAGTCGGACCGTGTGTATGCTCCATTGAACATTTGTTGTCGGTTAGCAGGTTCTCAAATTTTCCGCCAACAAATTTTTGTTGTCGGACTTTCCAATCGTGTGTACACAAGTCTGTCACCCAAAAGTCCATGCATGCTCGGAATAAAGTACGAGCCGGAAGTTTTCAGTCTTGTAAAACTAGCATTTTGGAGATATCACGTACGTCTTGTACGTCACTACGGTCGTAATTGTTGGCCAACATTTTCACGCTAAAAAAAGCGCCTGAAAAGCTCAAAAAAACCTATTTCCATTAAAATCAATGAATGATTTCACACTGGAGCTGCGCACTGGCAGGGCGGTGAAAAAACGCCCCTCTCCATTAAAATGAATAGAAAGCTCTTCAAAAGCGCCTGAAAAGTTCTTCAAAAGTGCCTGAAAAGCTCTTCAAAATTGCTCAGTGTGTTACTGGCAGTTTAGAAGCACCTCAGTGTGAAAAGGGCCTTATGCCTCGTACACACAACCGGTTTGTGGCCAACAAAACCGTGGAATTTTGTCCGAAGGGTGTTGGCTCAAACTTGTCTTGCATATACACGGTCACACAAATGTTGGCTAACAATTACGAACTTAGTGACTTTCTAGACGTACTACATGATTTTTCAGCTCTTTAGCGCCACCCTTTGGGCTCCTTCTGCTAATTTCATGTTAGTAGAAGTTTGGTGAGTGTTGATTCGCAATTTTCTATTCACGTTTTTCATTTAGCGCTTTTCAGTTTGTTTCTGAATGACCTTGGAGTTATTGCTTTGACATTTTTTTGTTTCAATAATGATTTGATATGGTATATTTTCTATATTTTGGGATGCATAGAATGCACCTTTTGGTTAAGTTTTATTGGCAGATAACATGTCTAATTTTTTATTTTATTTTAATGCACAATAAAAAAAATTGTGTAGAATAATACTTGGCTATGTGTTTTACTTCAAATGACAGTTTGGGAGTAGGCAGTTACATTTAAAAAAATACAATGTAAAATTGACAAGGGACACCAACATATTTGTATCTTTGATCTTATAAACTAGGGGATAATGGTGTGGTAACTTGCACAAATTAAAAAAAACATAATAAATATAACATAATACATAATAACATAATAATATTATTCTTGCTATCACTAGTGTAGCACTAACTCATGGTGGAGCTACTGGTTTAAGCGGGTCTGTTAAGCTTCCCTCTGTTTCACCGGCACCGGGTCTAGGGGTTCCGTTGAGTTTACTTCTGGACGACACACGCACCAACACTGGAGTACATTTGCAATGCTTTATTAAACAAACGACTTAGGAAGTAGCAGGAAAGAGGTAGAAAGGAAACTCGCAGAAGAAACTCACATATTCTCTGAAAGGGTTCTCTTGACAAAATGTCCTGGTAGGATTCAAATACTATTTGAAATGCGCTCCCCTTGTGGGACACACTCCTTGCTCGTCTGAATAGGCCTCTCTCACCAGTCTAGCAGCCAGTACGCAGCACAAATCAAAGTCTCTGTCACAAACTTGTTTGGGAATAAAATCCATACGATCCTCTGCCACAGGACATATAGATTTGCGGTAGTGAAAGTCAGTCACAGTGCTTGAACCTTTAAGCCGAGCCGGCAACACTATGCTGTATAGTTACTTTTGGATGCGTCCTCCAACCGAGTCACCAGGCCCCTCTATAGACCAGCATGCGGCGTGATCTCTCCAAGACGGGTCCTCCCCGGGGATCTCCTCAGTTGTCCAGCTTCGTCACACAGGACCGACAGCTCAGGACCATTGCTCGGCCGCGGTGGCAGGCTCCAGACCTCTGCGCTGCAACATCGTGGGCCTCCCGGACGGAGGACCACGAGGTAGCTCCTTAACGCATACCTGTCGGCCAGGAGGGCCAGCAGGTGGCTGTAAAACGAACCCCAAAATATGGCATTTGTCCCATAAATACCCTCGCCCAGAATGCAACTCGGAGGACCACCTCCACCGAGCGTGCCTCCATACGCTTCAACACATTGCTCTTCCAACCCTGACCAGTGGTAACAGCGACACCCACCGGTCAGTACGGAAACACCCGCAACGTCAGCCAAGCTGGAACAGAGGCGAACTTTTAACCTTCCTAACACACAATTTACTAAATTTACCTAACATGCGGTATATTGCAAATCTACCAGCGCTACACTAGAAAAAAAAGCCTTTGAAAATATGTTTGCAATAACTCCATCAGTATCACCAGCAAAGCAGCTTCATTATTATCCCATTAAAGAAGAAGAGAATTGTGCGCTGCATTTGGACATAATTTGCCACGTCACAAATGTTAATTCTCCATTACAAACGCTAATTTGCAAGACTGACCGTTTTGCTTCTGAACATGTGTGTTTATACTTTGGACTTTTGTCCGACGGACTTGTGTACACACAATCGGAAAATCCGACAACATACATTTGTTGGCGGAAAATTTGAAAAACATGCTAGCCAACATTTGTTGGCGGAAAGACCAACAACAATTGTCCGATGGAGCATACACACGGTCGGATTTTCCGCCAACAGGCTAACATCCAACATTTCCTGTCGGAAAGTCCGATCGTGTGTACGGGGCTTTAAAGTGTGTATGACGTCTAAAGCCTTGTACACACGGTCAGATTATTGGACGAATTTTCCTCAGTTTTTTGTTTGATGCTAGTCTCAAATCGAAACTGTGAAGAGGGTACTCACCATCAAAATTTTCTGATGACAGAATTCAACGTCAGAAGTGACGTAATGTGTTGAATTGTTTTGTATGTGTTCTTTCATTTCTGAGAATGCCTAGTCTTGCTCTTCAGATTTTTTTTTTTTTGTGTCAGAAAACCATACTAATGAAAAAAAAAGCCTGCACATCCAGTTTTTATCTGCCAAAAATTTCGTAATGGGCTGTCAAAAGCAGCATACTAACAATCAGAAAATCAGCAGATCGTTCATCGGACAAAATTTTTTTTTATATTTTCTGACTGTGTGTACAGGTCTTTAGGCCCATACACAAGATACGAAAATCAGATGGGAAAATTCGTACCACGAGTTGTCTGACGATTTTCAGATCGTTATTCCTGTGCTTTCGACAGCCGATTTCACTTTTTCGTCAGACAAATGCTGGATGAGCAGACTAGTAAATTTTTGATGAAGGACAGCTTAACGTCCGATTTTCAGATGGTCAGTACAGATATCGTCACATAAAAATTTAAAGTACAAACACGCATGATCGGAATCAAGGAACGAGCCAGAAGAGTTTGGTCTTGTAAACTACCGTTCGTAATCTAGAATTAACATTCATGACATGGCAATTGATGAAATGTCGAAATGCAGCGCACATTCTCATCTTCTTTAATGGGATAATAACCAAGCTACTTTGCTGGTGATACTGATGTAGTTATGCCAAACATATTTTAAAAGGCATTTATTTTGTAGCGATATAAATAATATTAATATTATGGTTGCTGTTTGATTTTTTGGGGCAAGTTACCACAACACCATTATCCCTGAGTTTTTAAGATCAAAGATACAACTTTGTTGGTGTCCCTTGTTAATTTTCCATTGTGTTATTTTTAATGTAACTGCCTACTCCCAAACTGTCATTTGAAGAAAAACACATAGCCAAGTATTATTCTACACAATTTTTTTATTGTGCACAAAAAAAACAACAGAAATTAAATTATAGATGCTACCTGCCATCCAAATAAAAATAACTTAACAAAAAAGTGCATTCCAAAAAACAAAGAAAATATAACAAAACAAAACATTACCAAAAAAATACACAAACTAATATAAATTAGAAAGGGGGGTAGGGGCAGGGGCAGACTGATAACTCATGGGGCTCCCGGGCAATAGGAGATTATGGGGCCCCCAGGCAATCAGAGATTATGGGGCCACACAGTATACACACACACAGTATACAATCACACAGTATACACATACATGTACACACAGTATACACAGACAGGGGGGGCGTGGCCTGGACATGGCTGAATAGAGAAGTGAGTTGTGTGAGCTCCCGGCCATCTCCCCTCATCTCAGCTAATTCAGCCGTTTTATGCAAGCTATGCAATCGTCCAAGAAGAGAACCGGGAAGAAGAGTGGTAAACAACCCAAAATAACCCCACAGCAGCCCTCTCCTAACGAGTTAAGGAGGCGATTTCAGCTCTCCCTTCTCGGCTCACCGGAACTTAAGATGGCGGCACCACGAGGAGAACATGCAGGGAGACAGACAGCGAGCGGATCTGTGTCACCGCAGGGAGATACACAGGCGGACGTTTATGCTGGATTCCCTCCGGATCTCCGCTCTGGCCTCGGTGAGTCCTCCCAACCCTTTCTTCAAACCCCCAGAGGAGATGAGGAGCTGCGCTCCATATTGCTAGCACTACCCACTAAAGCTGACATTACAGCTCTCATAGCGACAGTAGAAGCCTCACACAGGAAAGAGATGAAAGCTGTAAAGGCAGATGTACGCGCCATAACCACCAGATTAGAGGCAGGAGAGAGCTCTTTAGTGACATTGGAACATCGCATGTCAGCAATAGAAAGCAAACAGGAGACGCAAACGGAGGCACTACAAGAACAAGCATTGAGGCTGGAGGAAATGGAGGATCGGAGTCGCAGGAACAATTTGCGACTCATGGGACTTCCAGAGGCTACGGGACCGGAAGATTTGGCGGATACAGCAGTGGCCATCTTCCGCAGCCTTCCAGGGATTGACTTACCGGACCGCATCGAAATAGACAGGATCCACAGGGCCTTAGGCCCTAAACCTACTGACCCTCTGAGACCCAGAGATGTGGTCTGCAGAATCCACCACTATATTCATTAAGAACAGATTCTGCGGAAGGCCTGGGAGGCGGAAGATCCGGAACTAAACTGGGCTACAGTTAAAATCCTTCCAGACCTCTCGCGTGCAACCTTGCAGAGGCGTGCGATAATGAAACCCCTTCTTGACTTGGCCAGGCGAAAAGGAGCGACATATCGATGGGGTTATCCTCTGTCTGCCACATTTAGAAAAAACCAAAGGTCTTTCACTCTACGCAAACCAGACGCACTACCAGCCTTATTCACCTTCCTGGATGCAGAGCCAATAGCTGTACCAGACTGGCTAGGCCCTCTTCCGAGACCATCCGGACGACCTGCTGTGCCAAACATGGGACAGAACTTCCAGCCTAGACAGCAAAGAAACCGCCGTCAATCCAGGGCTCCTTCTCAAGAGGACGCACGTGAGTCATGAAACATAAACAGCCCTTATAAAGTTTGGGAATTCCCTTTCCCTTTTTCTTCCTGGTCCAAAGCAACAGTGACCGAGTTATTTGTTCTTTTACGGTTGGAATGTATTGGTTAAACCTTCACTATAAGGAGCACTAATTTGCCCACGCGACACAGAAATGTGGACCCTTGGGGTATCAAACGGGAGGACAACTGATCCTGCGGGACACTCAGAGGAGTCCATACTCTATGCTGCTTTTAAAGTGACTCACAGATCAAGATGGAGACTGCACCTTCGAGAAGCGAACATTATGCAGAAACCACAATGACAAGAGACTGGTGTCCTAGTCTGAGGAACCATTGTGTTGGTAAGCAAAGATGATAACTTTTACTACTTAAAGATGTGTTTAAACCTATGGGACTGCCTGCTGCCACCCTGACGGTCCACAGTTTGCTGCTCCGACATCGGTAATGGAAAAGAGGCATTCATGGGATGCCTATGAACACTCACCCTTATACAAATATCGGTGACAAAATGGCTTACAGAACCTGTATGGTGTGGTTCTATGGGAGAGCGTTTCGGCTTCTTTTTGGTGGAGTGACGGGATGCCTGCCCTGTAACCATAAAGTGATACCTCATGTAGGATTATCACTCTTTAGGATAAAATATATATCAGCACAAAGAAAGGTTTAAATGTGTTAGATAACTTCTTAATCCTAATCTCAGGGGACAAAAAGCTAATCAGCCAAACCAACAGGAGATGGTGTGAGGTGACTGCCACTAGATGGCGTGAGGGGAATTTAACCCAGGTTAATATATATATATATATATATTTTTAAGTTTATTTGAGGTTTTAATCTTGTTTATACTCTGCAATATTACAAAGAAATGACCACAAGGGTTATCCGTTTAGTATTATAGAACTTCAGAGGTTCAAAGGTCAAATGAAATGCATAGCTTTTTTCATGATTAATTATGTTAGACATGCTGGGGTGGGGGGATGGGCGGGAGGCTCTGTTCTCTGAGCCTTGTCCTACCTTGCTCCCAACTAGGCTAGCATATACTTGTGGGGGGCAAAGTTTGTGTCCCTTAGGAGTTATATGCAGAAATAACATCCCCTTAATTTAGGGGGAAATATCATAGACAGGACACTAGGTCTTATCTGTGCTTGGTAATTTTTTGTTTACTTTCCTTTTTCTAACTTTTCTCTTTGATCTCTATACTTATCTATCTAGATCCATGTGATGTCCCTTAATGTAAAAGGACTTAACATACCTGAGAAAAGACGTATGTTGCTAGATGACTTAAAACGAAACCATACAGATATAGCTTTCCTCCAAGAGACACATTTTAGGACTAACAGATTGCCATACTTACAAAATAGACACTTCCCGACAGCCTTCCACTCTATGAATCCGGACTCCAAATCTAAAGGTGTCTCTATCCTCATTTCAAGCAAGATTCCCTGGCAACACCAGAGTTCCTTGATAGACCCGACAGGAAGATATGTCTTCCTCAAAGGCACAATTGGAACTATAAAAGTAACGCTTGCAACCATGTATGCCCCTAATGAACAACAAGCCACATTTCTGCAAGAGACACTAGAGAAGCTACGAGACTTTAGAGAAGGACAATTGATCCTAGGAGGAGACTTTAATACCCCCTTGATCCCCTCAGTAGACACGTCGTCAGGTAAAACATCAGTGCCACCGAACCAACTTAAACGGATAGCTAAAACACTCCACGACTCACAACTAATAGACGTATGGCGTTTACAACACTCAGGAGAGAAAGACTTCTCATTTTATTCCCACATACATCAACTCTACACCAGAATAGACTATTTCATGATTCCACATTCACAACTTCACGCTGTTGAACAAACATCAATTGGCAACAGGACATGGTCAGACCATGCACCAATTTTTTTAAGTTACCGCTTATCAGACACTCACTCGCCCAGACATCATTTCTGGCGACTTAATGAAAGCCTCCTACAAATACCGGAAGTACTGGCAGATGTGACTAAAACTCTAAATCTCTATTTCCAAGAGAATGGCCAAGCAGACTGTGACCCAGGGATACTGTGGGAGGCCCATAAGGTAGTTCTGAGAGGTACCCTTATTTCACATGGAGCCCGCATTAAAAAAGAAAGAAATAAAAAGCTTTCCTAACTCTTACAGGAACTGGCCACTTTAGAAGCCAGACACAAACACGCCCCTACTCGAGCATCAGAAACACAGTTATCGACCATTAGACGACAAATCACAGACATCCTACAGTATAGAGCAAAGGCGGCCCTACAAAGCGCTCGAACAAAGACTTACGAGTTCGGGGATAAATGTGGAAAACTTTTAGCTAAAACGGTCAGAAGCCATAATCAGTCGACCTATATCCCTCACATTACCACATCGGGCGGTAAAAAAGCATCCCTACCTACACATATAACTGAGGAATTCCGGCAGTTTTACTCCAAATTGTACAATCTGTCACAGGGAACCCCCCCCAATGCAATGATTGAGGAATACATTCGATCTTCCCAAATGTCAACCCTTGCCCAGGAGCTTAGAGAAGAACTGGACTCACCCATAACCATGACAGAAATTCAGAATGTCATAAAGACAATGAAACCAGGTAAAGCCCCAGGCCCAGATGGCTATACGTTACAATATTACAAAACCTTTTTGCCGATTCTGGGGTCTCGTATGGTTACACTATATAACAAGATTGGAACGGGGGCAGTTTTTGCAAGGGAAACTTTGGGTGCTCATATCTCGATAATTCATAAAGAGGGGAAAGACCCAACAGCATGCGTTAGCTACAGACCCATATCTCTGTTGAACCTAGACCTTAAGATCTTCACTAAAGTTCTTGCTGTCAGGTTGGCGCAACATCTCCAGAATCCTATTCACCTAGACCAGGTTGGTTTTATACCCTCTAGGGAGGCTAGAGACAGTACTACGAAAGTGCTGAATCTGCTATATATCTCTAGATCCAAGAAGACCCCTTGTGTCCTTATTAATACGGACGCAGAAAAGGCCTTCGACCGTGTCAGTTGGCCTTTTATGAATGCGGTACTCAGACACATAAACTATCAAATTTAAAAATTAACTTTTTAAAATCAGAAGCCATGGGTATATCTATACCAACCACCGATCTCACAAATTTACAATCAAGCTTTCGGTTTAGCTGGACCACTTCTGCCCTGACCTATCTGGGCACGAAGATACCACCGTATCCGGCACTGATATATGACAGTAACTTCCCCCCCTTATTAACGAGAGTCCGATTATTATTGGAAGAATGGAATAGGGGTCTACACTCTTGGTTTGGGAGGTGTAACCTAATTAAAATGTGTGTACTGTCCAAGTTCCTGTACCTGTTTCAAGCCCTGCCAATCAAAATACCCCCTACATACTTCAGATGTGTCCAGACTCTCTTCACTTGTTTTGTTTGGGCAAATAAGAAACCGTGCATTCCCAGAGAACAATTATCCAGGCCTAAACACCACGGAGGGATAGCACTTCCGGACATCCGGAAATATTATTTCGCAACACATTTAAGCAGGGTAATAGATTGGAATAGGAACAAGGACCATAAATTATGGACACAAATTGAGCAACATCAGACGTACCTCTAGAATCAGCATTATGGTGCTATGATTCACTTCCACTAGAACTGAAATCCCACCCCTTTATAGGTAACACCATACGGCAATGTCTCCACCCCACTTTACAAACTGCAGTACCGACCACAGAATCCCCCATGACCCCGATTTTGGGAAATCCAAAATTCCCCCCGGGAATGTCACCTGGACAGTTCCAGACATTGAGAAACTCTGGATGCACTAGAGCTTTGCGGTTTGTGACGCAAGACAGATGGCCATCCATGACAGAATTAATAGACCCAGCCGGTTTGTTTAAACTTACATTCTGGAATGCAGTCAAAATCCACCATTTTCTTCAAACAATCCCAAACCCGCAATCCTACACTAGACCCCTGACGACGTTCGAGGATATATGCTCAGACACAGAACCGATCAAACAGTTACTATCCCAGATGTACACCCTATTGAACACACCTGTACAAACGCCCGATCTACCATGTATTACAAAATGCGAAAAAGACCTTCAATGTACTTTCACAGCAGTCCAGAAACAAAATATGATAGTTCTTTCCCTTAAATCCTCTGCACTAAAATACACGAGACAAATTTCAAGATCTTGACCAGGTGGTATTTAACACCTAGTCGCTTGCATTCTATGTTTACTGAATCATCAAAATACAGTTGGAGATGCCAGAGGGAGGTGGGAACGATTCTACATGTGTTTTGGTCCTGTCCTCACTTGACAAATTTCTGGACTGCTGTCCGTTCCATTTCTCAGAAGTTCACTGAATTTCAGATTCCGAATGACCCAGCATTTTTTTTACTACATGTATCCTCTATCCCGCTAAAAGCCTATAAAAAATCTATACTAAGACACCTAACGAATGCAGCGAAATCCTGCATACCCACATTATGGAAACAACAAGCTCCCCCTACCATATCACTGTGGTTACGGAAAGTGGAAGACATAAATAAACTGGAAGACCTAATTCTGACATCACAAAATAGACAAACAACTTACCAAAAAACATGGGCACTGTGGAATATGTTTAAATATTCAGAGGAAGGTAGGGTCCTATTTGGAAACCCGAATTAATTAATAGACCCAATATATGTAACGGGTGGCACACAAACTAAAGACCCCAATTGATCATTATGACATCCTGACGACCTCCCCTTTCCCCTCCCAGTTCCCTCCCCAACTTTCCTTACCTCTCTCTCTTCATTCTTTTCTTCTATCTGTTTTTTCTTTATTTTATTTTGTAGTACTATACTTAGGTTGCAGTCTCTTGATTGATACACATTAATAGGCATATTAAATATTGGTATAACGTGGAATAATTTAGTTGATGATCAATTTCTATACCCACAGTAATTAAAAAGGATAGGAGGTAACAGTAACGGGAGATATATATGTACCATTAACCACTTGACGACCGCCTCACGCCGATGTACGTCGGCAAAGTGGCACGGACAGGCAAAATCACGTACAGGGTACGTGATTTGCCTTCCGCGGGTGGGGGGTCCGATCGGACCCCCCCCCGGTGCCCGAGGCGGTCGTCTTTTGTCCAGCGGCGATCGGTGATGAGGGGGAGACCATCCGTTCGTGGCCCCCCCCTCGCGATCGCCGCCAGCCAATGGAATCATTCCTTTGCTGCTGTATGCTAAACAGCAGCAAAGGAAATGATGTCATCTCTCCTCGGCTCGGTAATTTCCGTTCCGGCCCGAGGAGAGAAGACTTCACTGTGAGTGCACCAAACACTACACACACAGTAGAACATGCCAGGCACACAAATCACCCCGATCCCCCCCCGATCGCCCCCCGATCCCCCCCCAATCACCCCCCCCCCCCTGTCACAAACTGACACCAGCAGTTTTTTTTTTTTTTTTCTGATTACTGCATAGTGTCAGTTTGTGACAGTTACAGTGTTGGTACAGTTAGTATTACCCCCCTTTAGGTCTAGGATACCCCCCTAACCCCCCCTAATAAAGTTTTAACCCCTTGATCACCCCCTGTCACCAGTGTCGCTAAGCGATCATTTTTCTGATCGCTGTATTAGTGTCGCTGGTGACGCTAGTTAGTGAGGTAAAGATTTAGGTTCGCCGCCAGCGTTTTATAGCGTCAGGGACCCCCATATACTACCTAATAAATGTTTTAACCCCTTGATTGCCCCCTAGTTAACCCTTTCACCACTGATCACCGTATAACCGTTACGGTTGACGCTGGTTAGTTTGTTTATTTTTTATAGTGTCAGGGCACCCGCCGTTTATTACCGAATAAAGGTTTAGCCCCCCGATCGCCCGGCGGTGATATGCGTCGCCCCAGGCAGCGTCAGATTAGCGCCAGTACCGCTAACACCCACGCACGCAGCATGCGCCTCCCTTAGTGGTATAGTATCTGTACGGATCAATATCTGATCCAATCAGATCTATACTAGCGTCCCCAGCAGTTTAGGGTTCCCGAAAACGCAGTGTTAGCGGGATCAGCCCAGATACCTGCTAGCGCCTGCGTTTTGTGCCTCCGCCCGGCCCAGCCCAGCCCACCCAAGTGCAGTATCGATCGATCACTGTCACTTACAAAACACTAAACGCATAACTGCAGCGTTCGCAGAGTCAGGCCTGATCCCTGCGATCGCTAACAGTTTTTTTGGTAGCATTTTGGTGAACTGGCAAGCACCAGCCCCAGGCGTCAGGTTAGCGCCAGTACCGCTAACACCCACGCACGCAGCATACGCCTCCCTTAGTGGTATAGTATCTGAACGAATCAATATCTGATCCGATCAGATCTATACTAGCGTCCCCAGCAGTTTAGGGTTCCCAAAAACGCAGTGTTAGCGGGATCAGCCCAGATACCTGCTAGCACCTGCGTTTTGCCCCTCCGCCCAGGCGAGCCCAGCCCACCCAAGTGCAGTATCGATCGATCACTGACACTTACAAAACACTAAACGCATAACTGCAGCGTTCACAGAGTCAGGCCTGATCCCTGCGATCGCTAACAGTTTTTTTGGTAGTATTTTGGTGAACTGGCAAGCACCAGCCCCAGGCAGCGTCAGATTAGCGCCAGTACCGCTAACACCCACGCACGCACCGTACACCTCCCTTAGTGGTATAGTATCTGATCGCATCAATATCTGATCCGATCAGATCTATACTAGCGTCACCAGCAGTTTAGGGTTCCCAAAAACGCAGTGTTAGCGGGATCAGCCCAGATACCTGCTAGCACCTGCGTTTTGCCCCTCCGCCCGGCCCGGCCCAGCCCACCCAAGTGCAGTATCGATCGATCACTGTCACTTACAAAACACTAAACGCATAACTGCAGCGTTCGCAGAGTCAGGCCTGATCCCTGCAATCGCTAACAGTTTTTTGGTAGCGTTTTGGTGAACTGGCAAGCGCCAGCGGCCTAGTACACCCCGGTCGTAGTCAAACCAGCACTGCAGTAACACGTGGTGACGTGGCGAGTCCCATAAGTGCAGTTCAAGCTGGTGAGGTGGCAAGCACAAGTAGTGTCCCGCTGCCACCAAAAAGACAAACACAGGCCCATCGTGCCCATAGTGCCCTTCCTGCTGCATTCGCCAATCCTAATTGGGAACCCACCGCTTCTGCAGCGCCCGTACTTCCCCCATTCACATCCCCAACCAAATGCAGTCGGCTGCATGAGAGGCATTTTTATGTCCTCCCGAGTACCCCTACCCAACGAACCCCCCAAAAAAGATGTCGTGTCTGCAGCAAGCGCGGATATAGGCGTGACACCCGCTATTATTGTCCCTCCTGTCCTGACAATCCTGGTCTTTGCATTGGTGAATGTTTTGAACGCTACCATTCACTAGTTGAGTATTAGCGTAGGGTACAGCATTGCACAGACTAGGCGCCATTTCACAGGGTCTCCCAAGATGCCATCGCATTTTGAGAGACCCGAACCTGGAACCGGTTACCGTTATAAAAGTTAGTTACAAAAAAAGTGTAAAAAAAAAAAAAAATATGAAATAAAAAAAAATAGTTGTTGTTTTATTGTTCTCTCTCTCTCTATTCCCTCTCTCTATTGTTCTGCTCTTTTTTACTGTATTCTATTCTGCAATGTTTTATTGTTATTGTTATTGTTATTATGTTTTATCATGTTTGTTTTTCAGGTGTGTAATTATTTACACTTTACTGTGCTTTATTGTTAACCATTGTTAACCATTTTTTTGTCTTCAGGTACGCCATTCACGACTTTGAGTGGTTATACCAGAATGATGCCTGCAGGTTTAGGTATCATCTTGGTATCATTCTTTTCAGCCAGCGGTCGGCTTTCATGTAAAAGCAATCCTAGCGGCTAATTAGCCTCTAGACTGCTTTTACAAGCCGTGGGAGGGAATGCCCCCCCCCCACCGTCTTCCGTGTTTTTCTCTGGCTCTCCTGTCTCAACAGGGAACCTGAGAATGCAGCCGGTGATTCAGCCAGCTGACCATAGAGCTGATCAGAGACCAGAGTGGCTCCAAACATCTCTATGGCCTAAGAAACCGGAAGCTACGAGTATTTCATGACTTAGATTTCGCCGGATGTAAATAGCGCCATTGGGAAATTGGGGAAGCATTTTATCACACCGATCTTGGTGTGGTCAGATGCTTTGAGGGCAGAGGAGAGATCTAGGGTCTAATAGACCACAATTTTTTCAAAAAAGAGTACCTGTCGCTACCTATTGCTATCATAGGGGATATTTACATTCCCCGAGATAACAATAAAAATGATTAAAAAAAAAATATGAAAGGAACAGTTTAAAAGTAAGATTAAAAAAGCAAAAAAATAATAAAGAAAAAAAAAACAAAAAAAAAACCACCCCTGTCGCCCCCTGCTCTCGCGCTAAGGCGAACGCAAGCGGCGGTCTGTCGTCAAACGTAAACAGCAATTGCACCATGCATGTGAGGTATCACCGCGAAGGCCAGATCGAGTGCAGTAATTTTTCCAGTAGACCTCCTCTGTAAATCTAAAGTGGTAACCTGTAAAGGCTTTTGAAGGCTTTTAAACATGTATTTATTTTGTTGCCACTGCACGTTTGTGCACAATTTTAAAGCATGTCATGTTTGGTATCCATGTACTCGGCCTAAGATCATCTTTTTTATTTCATCAAACATTTGGGCAATATAGCGTGTTTTAGTGCATTAAAATTAAAAAAAGTGTGTTTTTTCCCCAAAAAATGCGTTTGAAAAATCGCTGCGCAATTACTGTGTGAAAAAAAAAAATGAAACACCCACCATTTTAATCTGTAGGGCATTTGCTTTAAAAAAATATATAATGTTTGGGGGTTCAAAGTAATTTTTTTGCAAAAAAAAAAAAACTTTTTCATGTAAACAATAAGTGTCAGAAAGGGCTTTGTCTTCAAGTGGTTAGAAGAGTGGGTGATGTGTGACATAAGCTTCTAAATGTTGTGCATAAAATGCCAGGACAGTTCAAAACCCCCCCAAATGACCCCATTTTGGAAAGTAGACACCCCAAGCTATTTGCTGAGAGGCATGTCGAGTCCATGGAATATTTTATATTGCGACACAAGTTGCGGGAAAGAGACAAATTTTTTTTTTTTTTTTTGCACAAAGTTGTCACTAAATGATATATTGCTCAAACATGCCATGGAAATATGTGAAATTACACCCCAAAATACATTCTGCTGCTTCTCCTGAGTACGGGGATACCACATGTGTGAGACTTTTTGGGAGCCTAGCCGCGTACGGGACCCCGAAAACCAAGCACCGCCTTCAGGCTTTCTAAGGGCGTGAATTTTTGATTTCACTCTTCACTGCCTATCACAGTTTCGGAGGCCATGGAATGCCCAGGTGGCACAAAACCCCCCCAAATGACCCCATTTTGGAAAGTACACACCCCAAGCTATTTGCTGAGTGGTATAGTGAGTATTTTGCAGACCTCACTTTTTGTCACAAAGTTTTGAAAATTGAAAAAAGAAAAAAAAAATGTTTTTTCTTGTCTTTCTTCATTTTCAAAAACAAATGAGAGCTGCAAAATACTCATCATGCCTTTCAGCAAATAGCTTGGGGTGTCTACTTTCCAAAATGGGGTCATTTGGGGGGGTTTTGTGCCCCCTGGGCATTCCATGGCCTCCGAAACTGTGATAGGCAGTAAAGAGTGAAATCAAAAATTTTCACCCTTAGAAATCCTGAAGGCAGTGATTGGTTTTCGGGGCCCCGTACGCGGCTAGGCTCCCAAAAAGTCCCACACATGTGGTATCCCCATACTCAGGAGAAGCAGCTAAATGTATTTTGGGGTGCAATTCCACATATGCCCATGGCCTGTGTGAGCAATATATCATTTAGTGACAACTTTATGGAAAAAAAAAAAAAAAAAAAAAAAAAGTGTCACTTTCCCGCAACTTGTGTCAAAATATAAAATATTCCATGGACTCAATATGCCTCTCAGCAAATAGCTTGGGGTGTCTACTTTCCAAAATGGGGTCATTTTGGGGGGTTTTGTGCCACCTGGGCATTCCATGGCCTCCGAAACTGTGATAGGCAGTGAAGAGTGAAAGCAAAAATTTACACCCTTAGAAATCCTGAAGGCGGTGATTGGTTTTCGGGGCCCCGTACGCGGCTAGGCTCCCAAAAAGTCCCACACATGTGGTATCCCCATACTCAGGAGAAGCAGCTAAATGTATTTTGGGGTGCAATTCCACATAGGCCCATGGCCTGTGTGAGCAATATATCATTTAGTGACGACTTTTTGTAAATATTTATTTATTTTTTTTTTTTTTGTCATTTTTCAATCACTTGGGACAAAAAAAATAAATATTCAATGGGTTCAACATGCCTCTCAGCAATTTCCTTGGGGTGTCTACTTTCCAAAATGGGGTCATTTGGGGGGGTTTTGTACTGCCCTGCCATTTTAGCACCTCAAGAAATGACATAGGCAGTCATAAACTAAAAGCTGTGTAAATTCCAGAAAATGTACCCTAGTTTGTAGACGCTATAACTTTTGCGCAAACCAATAAATATACGCTTATTGACATTTTTTTTACCAAAGACATGTGGCCGAATACATTTTGGCCTAAATGTATGACTAAAATTTAGTTTATTGGATTTTTTTTATAACAAAAAGTAGAAAATATCATTTTTTTTCAAAATTTTCGGTCTTTTTCCGTTTATAGCGCAAAAAATAAAAACCGCAGAGGTGATCAAATACCATCAAAAGAAAGCTCTATTTGTGGGAAGAAAAGGACGCAAATTTCGTTTGGGTACAGCATTGCATGACCGCGCAATTAGCAGTTAAAGCGACGCAGTGCCAAATTGGAAAAAGACCTCTGGTCCTTAGGCAGCATAATGGTCCGGGGCTCAAGTGGTTAATAACACTATGGGACAAAGTTTTCCTATTATTATTTCTGTAAGATGTTGATGTATCATTATGTTATATTATCGGGAGGCTGCGACATTCTTCCCCCCCTTTTTATTGTTTGTATTTCCGGGCTTTGCCCAAATTTTTGGAAAAAATTAATAAAATATATATTTGAAAAAAAAAACAAAAAAACAAACAAAAAAAAACCCCACAGATTTATACATACTGTCCCTGGTTTTACTGAGTCTGGCAACCCTGATGGGGCCCCCTAATGGCCCAGGGCCCTCGGGCAGTGCCCGAGTGGCTCAATGGTCAGTCCGCCCCTGGGTAGGGGTGATAATCCCCAGACCAGCGTGGTTGTTGGGGTTGTGGCTGGTATTGCCACTGACCGGCATAATAATAGCACAATAATAGCACGTTCTCTCCTCTTATTCCGTAACATGGCTGGTTGACGAACGATCGATCAGGAACGATCTGAAAATTGCGAATCAACGCTCAACAAACCTCTACTAACACGAAATTAGCAGAAGAGACCCAAAGGGTGGCGCTCGAGGAATTAACTTCCACTTTATACTCTCGTAGTACGTCACTACGCCTGTGTTTTTCAAACTACAAATTGCGGATAGTTAGCATGCTAGACAAAATCCTGCACACACGCTTTTGATAAAAATCGGTCATACGACAATCGAACCGTGTGTGCGAGGCTTTAGACTGATTACTGAGCCAGAGTGCATGGACTGTTGCTGAGTACTTGGCTGCCTCTGCACTGCCTGGTGTTCTTGTTTCTGGTACAATTAACTGCTTTGGTGGAGATGAGCCTAACCGACCAAGCACTTGAGATTTGATTGTGGACTGTGGAGCCTGATCTCGTCTGGGGCCACATGTTAATCATTTATCTTTATTATGGGGAACCAGGACACATGCATCTTAGCATATGCGCTTAAACACAACTATAGATGGTCCCTTAAAGAAGAAGTATCACTATAATTCTTAAATCCATGCGGAATCCCCCAAGGGACCTAGTATATGGGGAACTTGGTCCAGTTCTAATTGTGCCTTTGTTGCAAAGTTAGCATGGACATGAGCTTGCCCCATGTTTCATTGATCCAGGGATGGAGGCACATATCACCAAATGTATGCCTCATTTAAAGTCCCATTTTTTCCCCTTCCCCCTTTTTACGCACTGTCCAACCATGCTGCAAAGAAACAATTTTTTTTTGATTATGTGTTACTCACAGAGAGTAGAGTAGAGAGGTTGGTGATGGACAGCGTATACAAAGGAGAGGGACATGAATCTCAAGGTCTGTGCCTCCTCTGTTCCTCTGTTCTGCATTGTAACTGAGGAAAGAGTACTGGAGGGGCAGAGCAGAGAGCGATGACTGAAGTCACCGCTCTCTGCTCTGGGAAAACTTTGAACTGAGTGATCAGTGGTCACGTGATCACTGAATTCTCAGTTTTAGAGTTGGTGCGGGACAGCTGCAGCATCACACTGATGCTGCTGCATGGAGGTGAATATCTACAGTATGTTTATTTTTGTAGTACCTTAAACTTCTCCTTTAACAGCAACTAATGACTTAATCCCTGACCAAACATCATATGTTCACGTCCATCAGATGCCTTCCAAGATATAGCTCTTCTCAAGGTTTTGGAAATTCCCTTTATAACTCATAAACAAGTTCATAGGTCATGGGACCATGACTGTACTATTTCTCCTCATAAACATGTCTGCCAAGTATCAGACATGTCCAGACATATACCTTTAGTAAACTCATTATAAGGACATCCCTAAAATGGCCAACACATCCCTAAATTGGCTGGCACAGTTAGAAAATTGTGGCTGACCAGGTGACTCAGCATTGATCATCGTAAATTTCATATCCACCAGAACATATGCATTGATGCATACTGTGTTGAACAACTTTGGTGTGTGTTATGTTTTTGAAAGACTCCATTTGATTTTACTTAAATGGCTAGTTGAAGTACTTAGACTATCACCAACCCATACCTATTAAATGCATATTTGAAGTTGAAGAACTCACATAATCATAAGCAGTGGCGGCCCATCCATGCAGGGCGCAAGGGCACTCCCTCCCCAATCTACATGCGGCGCACCAGACGCATGGATTTGTATGGGTTTTTTTTAAACAAGTGATTACAGCCTGAGGCTTTAATTGTCTTCAAAAAAGTGTGGGCTTGGGGTGCAAAGCACTGCGCCCGGAGCTCACCCACTTGTGTGAAAATAGCGAATTAATATTTGCTATTGTCTTCTTGATTATCCTTCCGGCCAATAAGGAAGCCCTGATTGACCAGGGAGTCTTAGGACTCCCTGGCCAATCGTGTCTCAGGACACACTTCCTGTTCGGCCGGGAGGAGAATGTCTCTCTGTGTGCTGCAGATGCACGGCCTGTCCGACCGGGAGAAGCAGCCAGAGCGGCCCTGGCTCTTCCTTCCCCCTGCCTCCTAAGGTAAGCATCCGATTGCATTCACGTCCATATCCCACACGGGGGAGGGGGGGTGTGGTGAATTGCCGCTGTCCATCTCCCATGGGGTTGGGAAATCGGCGCAGTCAGTCTCCCGCTTGGGTAGGGTGGACGTCCGTCTGCCAGGGGGAGTATTAGTTTACCGTCCCCCAAAATATTGGGCACCAGCCACCACTGATCATAATTAAGCATGCCACAGTTTGTAAATCTTTGTCCCACTGTTTATTTTTAATACCCTATGACACTACTGGTTGACACTTGCTGCCAAAAAATTTAGCTGCTCCCCTTTCCTGACCCTGATGACCTGTGAGGTCTGGACTGAAAAAATTCACAGATCTTGCAGGTGAGAGTGAGGTGGCGCCCTTCTGCAGTGGATGTCTTCAGCTGTACTCTGGGGAGCTGGCGAGAGGGCTTTCCGCCCATGACTGACTTTGCTAACAGAGACTGGTCCGCTGAGAGCAGGACACCGAAATGCACTCTACTTACATCACATCTATACCAAGCCTAAACTGTACCCCTACCAACTCTATACCACAGCTACACTGAACTGTTCCTGCATCTGACCCACCTCTACCCAATGCCTGTCCAAGATCCATGCTGGATCTGTGCATACCTCCCCTATAATATATCTTAACTGCATACAGGTTCAGCAGGACTATCGCTTAGTGCACTAATGCTTCTTAACCACTTCAGTATTAGATAAGCACCTGAACGACCACAACATATAGGGATAGACAAGGTAATACTGACATATAATCACACACATAGGTTTGACTTGATGGACTTGTGTCATTTTCAACCTCACCTACTATGTAACTATGTAATACAGGGCACTTTCACCCCCTTCCTGCCCAGGCCAATTTTCAGCTTTCAGCGCTCTCACACTTTGAATGACACGCAACACTGTACCCAAACAACATTTTTATCATTTTTTTCCCACAAATAGAGCTTTCTTTTGGTGGAATAGAATAGAATAGAAAAAAAAAGAATAGAATAGAAAATAATGTAACAGAAAGTAAAAGAATAGAATATAATAGAGTAAACCAGATCAAAATAGAATAGAAAATAAAAGAACAGAATAGACTAGAATATAATCACCACTGGGATTTTTATTTTTTGCGTTACAAATAAAAAAAAGACTGAAATTTTTTTTAGTTTCTGATACAAAACTTTGTAAAAAAAAAATACAGGGCTTAAAATGAATCACAATTTTTGTGTGTTTTTTATTATTTCCAAATGATCCTAATTTGAGCCCAAAAAATGTGATATGTGTACCAACATAAGAAATAAAAATGTCATTCCTAAAAATCAGAGGGTAACATCACTATTCTACACTCACACACCAAGACCCACCAAATATCACAGAATAATCAAGAAGAATAACTCCTGACTATTGTAATTCCACCACCTATATGTCCAAAGAAACTCAGGGCCTTATATAAATTATGTCTAAATGTAGTATTTATTTGTAGGAGGGTTCCACCACCATTGCAAATAGTGTTATATGCTTTCCATGGGCAAGGACTCTAATTAGCCTTAACATTTACCCACCACCACTAATTGCAGCCTCTTACCAAGCCAAGACCCACAAAATGACAGCTATTTAGCTCACAGCATGCTGACAGTAATCAGCCATAACCAGCCCTCAAAACAGATGGCATGTGCCAGAAACAGGTTGTTCACTGGCTCTCTGGCCTTCCACAGTACATCTGCATTGATTAACTTCTTGCACCCCTGGGATTTAGGACTGTTTTATACCACAGAGATGCAGCCTAAAAGCATGTGACAGCACAGTGACTCACAGGCTAGCACGTCTGCCTAGCAGCAATGGGTTTCTGGGTTTGAATCCCAATCCTGCTACCTGGCTAGAGGCTTGTATGTTGTGCTGTAAAAGTCTCTTTTTCACCAGTGATGACATTTTTGATAGGTTTAACATAATGGAACCCCAAGAAATCACATTATAATTCAAGCAAGTGTGGGTTTGCTCCAAATCTAGAACTGGTGTGTTTTGGCCCAAATATGGATGTCTAAGTCTGGTGTGATGCTGCGCACATATTTTAATGTTGTATGCTTATGATAAATGATAAATGCACTTTGTCACAATTTGTGTGAAGCACCCCTCACAAAGTTGTCATTTCCTGTTTCGGACTCTCCACATGCCCAACAATGTACAAGTTTGATTTGGAGATTTTTGAGAGCAGAGCCATGGACATGTGTTTTTTTTTAGCTTTACCCTGCACAGATATCAATGCTAAGTAGGAATGAGCCGAATACCCCCCTGTTCGGTTTGCACCAGAACATGCGAACAGGCAAAAAATTTGTTCGAACACGCGAACACCATTAAAGTCTATGAGATACGAACATGAATAATCAAAAGTGCTAATTTTAAAGGCTTATATGCAAGTTTTTTCAGGAGCAGTGATTTTAATAATGCTTAATGTGAAACAATAAAAGTGTAATATCCCTTTAAATTTCGTACCTGGGGGGTGTCTATAGTATGCCTGTAAAGGGGCGCATGTTTCCCGTGTTTAGGACAGTTTGACAGCAAAATAACATTTCAAATGAAAAAAAAGTCATTAAAAACTACTCGCGGCTATTAATGAATTGCCGGTCCGACAATACACATAAAAGTTCATTGATAAAAACGGCATGGGAATTCCCCACAGGGGAACCCTGAACCAAAATTTTTAAAAAAATGACGTGAGGGGTCCCCCTAAATTCCATATTAGGCCCTTCAGGTCTGGTATGGATATTAAGGGGAACCCCGGGTAAAAAAAAAAAATGGCGCGGGGTCCCCCTCAAAATCTATACTAGACCTTTCAGGTCTGGTATGGATTTTAAGGGGATCCCCACGCCAAAATGAAAAAAAAAATGGCGTGGGGTCTTCCCAAAAATCCATACCAGACCCTTATCTTAGCACGCAACCTGGCAGGCCGCAGGAAAAGAGGGGGGACGAGAGAGCGCCCCCTCTGAACTGTACCAGGCCACATGCCCTCAACATTGGGAGGGTGCTTTGGGGTAGACCTTTCTTCTAGGCCGCTCCGCATCCAGCATGATAGGAGGCTCCCGCTGTGTGACGCTTCTCCTCTTCTGATGGTTCTTAAATAATGGAGGGCAGGGCCACCTGGTGACCCCACCCCCCTCTGAGGCACGGGGACTTCCCTGTGGCATTCCCCATGACATCAGAGGGGGGCGGACAGGGAAGTCACCGTTTCATACCAGACCCTTATCCGAGCACGCAACCTGGCAGGCTGCAGGAAAATAGGGGGGGACGAGAGAGCGCCCCCCCCCTGAACCGTACCAGGCCACATGCCCTCAACATTGGGAGGGTGCTTTGGGGTAGCCCCCCAAAACACCTTGTCCCCTTGTTGAAGGGAACAAGGGCCTCATCCCCACAACCCTTGCCCAGTGGTTGTAGGGGTCTGCGGGCGGGGGGCTTATCAGAATCTGGAAGCCCCCTTTAACAAGGGGACCCCCAGATCCCGGCCCTCCCCCCTGTGTGAAATGGTAAGGGGGTACAAAAGTACCCCTACCATTTCACAGAAAAAGTCTCAAAAATGTTAAAAATGACAAGAGACCGTTTTTGACAATTCCTTTATTTAAATGCTTCTTCTTTCTTCTATCTTCCTTCGGTTTCTTCCTCCATCTTCTTCTTCTGGTACTTCTGGTTCTTCTTGTTCTTCCTCCGGTGTTCTCGTCCGGGATCTTCCTCCGCGGCATCTTCTTCCCTTCGCGACGTCTTCTTCCCTTCGTCTTCTGGGCCGCTCCGCATCCAGCATGATGTCACGGGGAATGCCACAGGGAAGTCCCCGTGCGTCAGAGGGGGGCAGGGTCACCGGGTGGCCCCGCCCTCCGTTATTTAAGAACCGTCAGAAGAGGAGAAGAGTCACACAGCAGGAGCCTCCCATCCCATCATGCTGGATGCGGAGCGGCCCAGAAGATGAAGGGAAGAAGACGCCGGCACCGCGGAGGAAGATGCCGGACGAGAACACCGGAGGAAGAACCAGAAGAAGAAGAAGATGGAGGAAGAAACCAAAGGAAGATAGAAGAAAGAAGATTGAAGAAAGAAGAAGCATTTAAATAAAGGAATTGTCAAAAACTGTCTCTTGTCATTTTTTTTTTCATTTAAAGAGTTTTTTATTGAGTACACCGGGTAGGGCAAAACAAGACCAACATTGACAGTTTGTACATTGAAGGCAGAACGATACATAGACCAAAAACACAGCATCAATATACTATATGAAGGTGACACGTCTGCTGGCACCATAAATAGCGCCAGCTCACCCACAATAACCATAAAGTACTACAATGTACATTAAAAAGGCAATATGCTCGCCCCAAGTCAGGTGCACCCACACAAGTTTTTCAAGTAGTAAAGAGGACATAACAGTACGGAAAACTGAAGACAGGAAAGAAGACATGAACAAGGTAAGAACCGATAAGATAAGGCATGTTTAAAAGAGAGAAAGGGGTGGAAGATCAGTAAGGGGAGGGGGAGGGGGTTGGCGAGAGAAAAAAAAAAAAAAAACAAACCCCAACCCACATGCTCTGTCACTGTAGCTCTACTGAGGGGGTCACAAAGGTGTTGTAATCCTGAGAGAATCGGAAATCATGCCAGTAATACCAGGTTTTGTTGAATTTTTCCTTCTTACGTTGTAATGCAGCCGTCAATTGTTCCATCAGGTTAATTTCATTCACCACAGCTATCCACTGTCCAACTGACGGGGGATCTGAGCATTTCCATTTTTGCGGAATGCATATTTTAGCGGCGTTTAGAAGGTGTATTAAGAGGGACTTCTTATACCGACGTCTCGACATCGGGGTAAGGTGGAGCAGGCATTGAGCTGGATCATCTGCTAATGTAATGTCCGTCAATCTATGAGTTATGCGCCTAATGTCTTCCCAAAAAGGACGAACCCGGGGACATGTCCAGAAAATGTGCAGTAATGATCCGTCGGGGTGCTGGCAACACCAGCAGGAAGAAGGAACTGAAGGGTAGATTTTGTGGAGAAGCTTGGGCACTCTATACCAGCGAGTCATTATCTTAAACCCAACCTCCTGGAACCTGCTCGCAATTGAGGAGCGGTGTGCAAAGTATAAAATTTGTTCTCTCTCTTCCTCCGAGAAGGCTCGACTCAGGTCATTCTCCCATTTCCATAAATATTGAGGTATAAAGCCGTCCTGAGGGTCGACTAGAATCCCATACATTAAGGACAATAGATGACGGAGGGGAGTAGGATCCAGGTAGAGCCTCTCAAAATCGGACGTGGAATAACTAGTGGATGGCACGAACTTCGAGGAGGTAAGGAAGTGTCTGATCTGCGTTGCTCTCCATCTATCTAATGGTGGCGATAGCATTGCTTGTATTTCCTCGATGGTGCGCCATCGACCCTCATGATGAAAGTCTTGAAACCTAAATCTGTTAATTATCAGAAATTCCCTAAACCTCCTCCCCGATAGACTACATGGGAACTCCTGAGCGCCAATTACCGGTGACAAAGGTGATGGAATGTGGGAGACCAATGTGACACATCCCGTTTTTGCTGCCACCGACACCGTAGTCCCAATCAAAGGGTGGGATTTCAGGGGAACTGGCAGGGCTGAAGTCTGCCACATCAAGGTTGGGAGCGGGAGAGGTGTCATTGCCTGCTCTACCCCCACCCACTCCTTCTCTGAGGCATGCTTGGCCCAGTCTAGGGCTCTAGTTAGATGAACCGCCTGGTAATATTTAAACGGGTCTGGGAACCCCAAGCCGCCCTGGTCTTTTGGTAAGGACAGGATATGATGAGACAGTCTTTTTACTTTGTAGCCCCATAAGAAATTCAAAAATTCCCCTCTGACAGAGCGAAGGAAGTGATTTGGGACCGTTATTGGCAATGTTTGGAGGAGATATAATAATTTTGGCAAAACCGCCATCTTTAAAATACTGTTCCTTCCGAACCAGGAGAAAGTATTCTTGTGCCAGCGCTGGAGATCTCGACGTAGAGAGGCAAGCCAGGGGACGTAATTCTCTTGGAAGACTGCTGGCACTGAGGGTGTAAGGTAAACTCCCAGATATTTCATTTTTTGGCGTGCCCATGAGAAGGGGAAATTCTGTTGAATAATGTTGAGAGTCTCCTTGGGTAAATTAATGTTTAGCGCCTCTGATTTGTGCACATTAATTTTATAATTAGAAAGAGCAGAGTATGTCTTGAGCGCCTGTAGTAAATTGGGGATTGAAGTGACGGGACTTGTCACAAAAAATAATAAATCATCGGCGTAAGCCGCAACTTTATGCTGTGTGTTGCCGGTGCTAACGCCCTTTATATTTTGGTCATTCCTAATGTGAGCTAGCAGGGGTTCTAGTACCAATATAAATATTAAAGGCGACAGTGGGCATCCCTGTCTTGTCCCGTTGCTCAAGGGAAAGGGGGCTGAAATTGCTTCATTTGCTCGGACTGCTGCTGAGGGTTGGGAGTAGATTGCCTCTATCCATTGACACATATGGGGCCCTAGGCCAAGGTGCTTCAGCGTGCGTTTCATAAAGATCCAGTTGACCCGGTCGAAGGCTTTCTCCGCGTCAGCTGAAATCAGCAGCATTGGAGTTTTCCTGGACCGGGTCAAGTGGATAAGATTCAAGGCCCTAATCGTATCATCCCTGGCTTCCCTAGTTGGGACAAAACCTACTTGATCGTAATGGATTAATTTGGGGACAAAGGAGATCAGGCGGTTAGCTAATATTTTGGTAAATATCTTGAGGTCCGTATTCAATAAAGATATTGGGCGGTAGTTTGCACAGTCTGTCGCATCTCTACCCTCTTTAGGGATCAGGACTATGTGAGCAAATAAGGAGTCCCTAGGGAGTGGGGTTCCGTCCAGGAGCGCATTGTAGGCCTGCACAAAACGCGGCACCAAGTGCGATGCAAACGTCTGATAATAAAGCAGGGGAAAACCATCGGGTCCCGGTGCTTTGCGAGCTTCCATACCTTTGATGGCTTTGAGCACTTCTTGTTCTGTAATATGGCCTTCCATTTCCTCCCTCTCCTGAGACGTCAACGTGGGAACACCTGAAGTGAGCAGGTATTCGTCTATTAACGAGTTGTGAGTCTGCGATGTAGACTCTGTTGCCGTAGGGGTCAAATTGTAAAGTTTCTCGTAATAACTGCGAAAGCAGTTGGCAATCTCTTGTGATTTGAAGATTTTTTGGCCCGAAGGAGACGTCAGAGAGGGGATATAGGAACGTGTCGTGGTCTCACGTAATGCACGGGCTAGGGGTCTGCCGGGTTTACCTCCAAATTCATAAAATAGTCTCCGTGAGTACATGAATTTGGTTTTTGCTTTAGCCATCAGGAGAGAGTTAAGGGAGTCACGTAAGTTCTGTAGATCTACGGCAACGTCTCGGGCTAGAGATAGTTTATGTTGCTTTTCCAGGACCCCAATGCGCTCCAAGAGAGAGTCCACCTCCCTTTGACTGTCTTTCTTGACTTTAGCTCCCAATTTTATAAGTACTCCCCTGACTACACATTTGTGTGCCTCCCATAACAAGCAAGGCGAGGACACCGAAGCTGTATTGGTTGCAAAATAAGCTTTAATCTCCTCCTCCACCATTTTTGCATATGGTGGCTGCTGGATCAAGCTCTCATTTAACCGCCATGACCCTGGTTGATGTGGCCGCCCCCCTCCCAACATGAGTGTCAGTAGAATTGGTGCGTCATCTGAGATGGATCTCACCCCTATACTGCTGGAGGACACTAAAGGAAGGGCCGATTGGTGTATTAGAAAGTAATCCAGTCTCGAGTAAGAGTTATGGGGAGACGAAAAAAAGGTATAGTCCCTAGTGTCACTGTGTGTGATCCTCCACGCGTCCACCAAGTGAACAGCTGTCAAGGCTTTCTTAATCCGACGAAGGGCCGCATACGACAGATGTGAGGAACCCGTGGAGGTGTCCAACAGGGGGTCCAAGGCTACGTTTAGGTCTCCTCCCAAAATCACCTGTCCCTCTGCAAAGTCAGTCAGTTTGTCCAAGCAGTCCTCAATAAAGCCCACCTGACCTATGTTGGGGGCGTAGATGTTGGCTAGTGTAACAACCTGCCCATAGATTGAACCCTTCACAAAGATGTAGCGTCCCAGATTGTCACTGAAGACAGCTGTCATCGACCAAGCCACATTTTTAGAGATGAGAACACTTACCCCCCGAGATTTAGAGTCTGGGGAGCAGCCGTGGTAAACAAAAGGGTACCTGAAGTTCCCAAATTTTGTGGGTTTTGAAGCCTTAAAATGAGTCTCCTGGAGGAAGGCTACGTGGGCACGATTTCTCCAAATCTCACCCAGCACCTGCGACCTCTTCTCTGGGATATTCAGCCCGTGGGCATTCAGGGAGAGCATGGTAACTTTTGGCATGTTGATGAACGAAGTATTCCCTGAAAAAATAAAAAAAAAAAAAGGGGGGGGGGAGAAGGGAGGAGAGAGAAAGAGAGAGGGGAAGGGGAAGGAAAAGGAGAAAGAGAAAGAAATAGAGGAAGAGAGAGAGAAAGGTAGATAAGTAAACCACCTGTCAGGAACACTCCCTCAAGGGTGGTAGCACAAATTCACAACGATATATACACTTGTACCTGAAAGATCTGGTAAACACAAGACTAATATATGGTCTCCACCTAAAAACGCAGGTGGAGAACGGGCCTATGTGGGGGAAGTGTTGACCGTGGCGGACCCGATTACACACATGGGCCTCCCCGGGCCAAGGTGAAGTGACAGTAAGTCACGGGGACCTTAAACATAGCGATCTGGCCAGGGCCTGAAGCTATCCACTGAACCACTCCCCGCAAGTATAAAAATGAGGAATATAAAAGAAACTGAATGCACAGTTGTTTAAGGACCGACCGGATCCCCGGGACCCAAATACCAACCGTTTGAGTGGGATTGGGTTTGCGGTTGTCATATAAGATGCAGGGAGCAGTGCAGTGGCCGCTTGTGGCAGGGTAACTTATAGAAGAACGGAGCTAAAAAAATACAGCAGAAAACAGCTTAATGTATTTGTAACCTTAATATGTTATGAAATGCCCCCAAAACCTCCCTTATCGGGCCACCCAACCATGGGAACTGGGGTGAAAGGGGCAAGTCCTTATATGCCATCCCGTTGGCAGAGAAACCTGGAAGAGGATGAGCTGGAGACAAAGTACAAAGCCGCCCCATATCAACTGAAGGTCAATCAGAGCTCGCCCATCCCTCCGCTTAGACATATAACTCTGGATCATTGGGTGTCCTGGACCGGTAAGGTTAAAGTTAGCCATGATGTAACCAGCGGGAGCAAAGTTTCATAACCGAGGGTTATAGGCTATAGGTAGAACCGTGTAATGTCATCTTTGGAAGTTCACAGGGCACTTGATGGTTGTCACAGTTCCAGATCAGAAGGGTGGATGTGAGCCTGACCAGAGACCGCACCTCTGGAGCGAGACTTTCTGCGCCTTTGGGGCAAGGGATTGGATATCTGTGGAGCTGGTTAATCAAGGAGGACATCCAACCAATTGGGTACGGGGATCGGGTCAGACCCCAAGAACAGAAAGAGTTCAGGGAGTTGGTCCGGTGACCTCAGGGTAAAATGGCGATTTTCCTTCTTCACTTGCACATAAAATGGGAAGCCCCAGGTATATGTAGCTCCAGATTCGCGTATAGCATTTAGGAGGGGTCTAACTGCTCTGCGCATCCCTAGGGTAGCACGGGACAGATCTGGCAGGAGTTGAATAGAGGCGCCATCAAAGTCAATAGGACCCCTGTGCCAAGCCTTCCGGAGGATCAGATCTTTCTCTTTATAGTAATGGACGCGACACAAAACATCCCTTGGGCGTCCGCTAGCAGGGGTCATGCCCGGAGACACTCTGTGTACTCTGTCCAACTCAATCTCTGTGGTTGGGGCTCTATCAAGGTAGAAGTTAAAAATGGACGTAATAGTCACAGCAAGGTCCCCGGGAGCCGTGGCTTCCGGTAAACCCCTGATCCTAATGTTATTCCTCCTGCTCCTGTTCTCGATATCTTCTGACCTTAGTCGGACTTGGAGGAGTTGGGATCTATGGTGGGACACCATGGATTCCAAAGCAGTGATGCGGGTCTCCTGTAGAGCTTGATCTGAGGCAATAGCAGTGACCCTATTATCAGTGTGGGTGACCTGCGCCCGAAGATCCTCCACCTCTCTCTTGAGGGAGGATTCAATCCGTTGAGCCCAGTGATCTAGCTCCTGTCTAGTGGGGAGAGTGGCTAAGCTGTGTTGAATCTGCTTCAGGGCTTCTAAAGGGAGTAGCTCTTCAGTGCCGTGCCTGTCTTCAGCGGCGGCATGTGAGGGAGACAGGCTTAGGCTTGGTGAGGGGATCGGAGAACAGTCTCTCACCTCATCTGTGGGCGCCTCCGGTGAAGCAGTGAGGCTTGATCGTGGGGAAGGTCTGTTCGTCACTGCGCGGCTTGTGGTCGGAGGTGCCGGCGCCATGTTGGCTGCGGCCGATTCCACGAGGACCGGTGTTTCTGGGTCCCGGGAACCAAAGTAGCGGGTGATTACCGCCGATGTTCGGGGCCGCGGGACGCTCTGGGTCCTCCTCCTTCTGGGCATCATTCGGGTGACTGTCTCATCTAGTGAAACGGCCGCAGGGATAGCCCCGTGTGTCGGGAGCTCAGGAATCAGCGTCCGAACTCCGCCATGGCCAGCCACGCTCCCTCTTGTCATTTTTAACATTTTTGACACTTTTTTGTGAAATGGTAGGGGTACTTTTGTACCCCCTTACCATTTCACACAGGGTGGAGGGTCGGGATCTGGGGGTCCCCTTGTTAAAGGGGGCTTCCAGATTCCGATAAGCCCCCCTCCCGCAGACCCCCACAACCACCGGGCAAGGGTTGTGGGGATGAGGCCCTTGTCCCCATCAACATGGGGACAAGGTGTTTTGGGGGTCTACCCCAAAGCACCCTCCTAATGTTGAGGGTATGTGGCCTGGTACGGTTCAGGGGGGGGCGCTCTCTGGTCCCCCCCTCTTTTCCTGCAGCCTGCCAGGTTGTGTGCTCAGATAAGGGTCTGGTATGGATTTTTGGGGAGACCCCACGCCATTTAAAAAAAATTTTTGGCACGGGGTTCCCCTTAAAATCCATACCAGACCTGAAGGGTCAGGTATAGATTTTGAGGGGGACCCCACGCCATTTTTAAAAAAAATTTTGGCCGGGGATCCCCTGATAACCATACCAGACCTCAAGGGCCTGGTATGGAATTTAGGGGGACCCCCCACATCAATTTAAAAAAAAATTTGGTTCAGGGTTCCCCTGTGGGGAATTCCCATGCCGTTTTTATCAATGAACTTTTATGTGTATTGTCGGACCGGCAATTCATTAATAGCTGCAAGTAGTTTTGAATGATTTTTTTTCCTTTGAAATGTCATTTTGCTGTCAGACTGTTCTAAACACTGGAAACATGTGCCCCTTTACAGGCATACTATAGACACCCCCCAGGTACGAAATTTAAAAGGATATTACATTTTTATTGTTTCACTTTAAGCATTATTAAAATCACTGCTCCTGAAAAAACAGCCGTTTTTAAAACTTTTTTTTGCATTGATCCATGTCCCCTGGGGCAGGACCCAGGTCCCCAAACACTTTTTATGACAATAACTTGCAGATAAGCCTTTAAAATTAGCACTTTTGATTTCTCCCATAGACTTTTAAAGGGTGTTCCGCGGCTTTCGAATTTGCCGCGAACACCCCAAATTGTTCGCTGTTAAGCTAACTCGAACTCGAAGCTCATCCCTAATGCTGAGGCATTTTTTCATTTGTAACGAGTGTGTATTCCTAATGAACAGGTGTGAGCACTTGATGCCTACATGAAGAGACAGAATCAGTTGCACTGGTGGGTGTGTCCTTTACTGGTTGGGTGGAAGTGTGCTAGCAAGCTTAGCTAGGTTATTTACCATTTCAATACCAGGCACTTTCACCCCTTCCCGCCTAGGAAAATTTTAAGCTTTCAGCGCTGTCGCACTTTGAATGACAATTGCGCGGTCATGCTACACTGTACCCAAACTAAATTTTTATCATTTTGTTCCCACAAATAGAGCTTTCTTTTGGTGGTGTTTGATCACCTCTACGGTTTTTATTTTTTGCAAAACAAACTAAAAAACGTGAACATTAAAAAAAAAGTTTTTCTTTGTTTCGGTTTTAAATGTTTGTTTTCGCCTTCACTGACGGGCATTGATGAGGCGTTACTGATGGGCACTGATGAGGGGGCACTGATGGGTTGGCGCTGATACAGTGGCAGCGATGAGCATTGATGAGGAGGCACTGATATGTAGAATTGATGGGTACTGATAGGCGGCACTGATATGCAGCGCTGATGGGCACCAATAGGCGGCACTGATATGCAGCACTGATAGGCACTGATAGGCAGCACTGATGGGCACTGATAGGTGGCACTGATGGGCACTGATAGGCAGTAATGATTGGCACTGACAGGTGGCACTGAAGTGCATCACTGATGTGCAGCTCTAATGGTGAGGTACTGATGAGGTAGTGACAGGTTTTACTGCTGGGCACTGATTGGCACTGTGATGGGCACTGACTGGTACTGTGGTGGGCACTAATTGGCATTGATATGGGCACTGATTGGCACTGATCTGGGCACTGTCATCTGTTTTTTTATGGGGCACTGACTGGCAGCTTATGGGCAGTGACTGGCAGCTGTGGTAGCACATCTGATGGGGCTGTGCTGATAATCAATGCGCGATGACCGCCGGCCACACGTGATCGCGGGCACGAGAGACAGACTGGGCATTTGTGTGTGTAAATGGTCTGGATTTTAAAGGGAAACCCACACCAAATTATTTTTTTAAAATGGTATGGGCCCCCCAAAATCCATACCAGACCCTTATCCGAGCATGCAGCCTGGCGGGTCAGGAAGGGAGGAGATGAGCGAGTGCCCCCCCTCCTGAACCATACCAGGCCACATGCCCTCAACATGGGGAGGGTGCTTTGGGTTCCCTCCCAAAGCACCTTGTCCCCATGTTGTTGGGAACAAGGGCCTCTTCCCGACAACCCTGGCCGATGGTTTCGGGGTTTGCGGGTGGGGGGCTTATTAGAATCTGGAAGCCCCTTTAACAAGTGGGCCCTCAGATCCCGCCCTCCCTATGTGAATGAGTAGGGGGTACCCCTACTCATTCACCAAAAAATTAGTGTAGTCCTTTATTAAAAATGTCTTCTTCCCCCCACTTTTTCCTTCCTCTTCCTCTTGTCTCCCTTCGGCTTCTTCTTCCCTGCTTCTTCCTCTGGTCTTCTTCTTCCTTCGGTCTTCCTCCGGCTTCTTCTTCCGGTCTTCTTCTTCTTCTTCCTCCTCCTCCGCTCCCTCTCCTCTGATGCTGCTGCCCGCCAATCTATCCGCTTCCTTGGCGCACATGTCATATATAACTATGGGGCGTGGCCACCGGATGGCATCATCCGGAGACCCCATCCCCTTGTGACATCACGGACCCATCATGCCCTGAGCAGTGAAGTCACAAGGGGCGGGTCTCTGAATGATGTCATCCGCCCCATTGCATCATCAGAGGAGGTTTGTTTTTTTAATCTTCAGCGTGTCGGCCGAGGCGGAGGAAGAAAAAAAAGACCAGAAGAAGAAGAAGCGGGGGAAGAAGAAGCCGAAGGAAGAAGGAGAAGACCAGAGGAAGAAGCAGGGATGGAGAAGCCAGAGGTGGACCGGAGGAAGAAGAAGGAAAAAGGGGGGGAAGAAGAAGACATTTTTAATAAAGGACTTGTCAAAAAATGGCTATTGTCTTTTGTCACATTACACTACTTTTTTGGTGAATGGATAGGGGTACGATACTCATTCACATGGGGGGGGCGGGATCTGGGGGCCCCCTTGTTAAAGGGGGCTTCCAGATTCTGATAAGCCCCCCTGCCCACTGACCCCGACAAACACTTGTCCCCAGCAACATGGGGAAAAGGTGCTTTGGGGGGGACCCCAAAGCACCCTCCCCATGTTGAGGGCATGTGGCCTGGTACGGTTCAGGAGGGGGCGCTCGCTCACCCCCCTCTTTTCCTAACCTCCAGGCTACTTGCTCGGATAAGAGTCTGGTATGGATTTTGGGGGGGGGGACCCCATATCCAATTGTTTTTTAATGTTGGCGTGAAGGGCTTGGTATGGACTGGGGGGGGGGGGCGTACACTGTTTTCTGTTTTTTTCATTTTTTTAATGTATATTGTCTGGAGCCGGCAATACATTACAGTCGTGAGCAAGTTTAAATTACATCTTTTCCTCTAGAAATTTCATTATTGCTACGGCATGTTCTATACATTGCACAGATGTGCCACTTTAGACTACAGCCCCCCCCCCCCCCCCGGCGCGATATTTTTTTTTTTATTATTATTTCACTTCAAAGCAGAGTTCCGGCGAAAAAAAAACTAATTAAAAGTCAGCAGCTACAAATACTGCAGCTGCTGACTTTTAATATATGGACACTTACCTGCCCAGGGCGCCCGCGATGTCCTCATCCGAAGCCGATCTGCCCCTCGGCTCCCGGGTGGAGGCGCCGGCATCTTTGGTAAGGGAATCAGGAAGTGAAGCCTTGCGGCGAGTCACGCTGCGCAATCTCACTGGTCCCTGCTGTCTTCTGGAACCTGTGTGTCTCCCAGATGACAGCGGGGAGGACGGGAAGACATGGCGTAGATAGCCGCAGATACTGCGCCGATCTATGCCTAGAAGTGGGAGCAAATGCCTGGATTATACAGGTATCTGCTTCCCCTCCCCCCTATAAGGTGCCAAATGTGACACCGGAGGGGAGGAGGAATCCGAAAAAAGCGGAAGTTCCATTTTTGGGTGGAACTCCGCTTTAAGCATCATTAAAATCACTGCTTCTTTAAAAACGATTGTTTTTAAAAACTTTTTTTTGCATTGATACATGTCCCCCAGGTCCGCATACACTTTTTATTGCAAATAACTTGCTTACAAGCCTTTAATGAGGACTTTTGATCTTGTAGAGCCCCATTGATTTCAACTATTCCTGCATATGCTGATTTGACAGTAAATGTGTGTTTTTTTTTAATGCTTTGTTTATTTTTTATTTAAAAGGGTGACGCCAACACCCCCCCCCCCCCCCTTTACTGGTGATCTTTGATTTCCTACATGTTGCCTAGGTAGATCTCAACCTCTGAAAGGTTGCCTACCCCTTCTTTAAACTAAAAGAACCGAGTGATTCATTGTTTCTTTTCATTTAGGGGCTAAGCTATGTTGTGATAAACTTGGCAGACTGCCTTTTTTTTTCTTTTTGACAGCTGTCAGCTGTGAGCAGAGAACGGCTCATCACTGAATCGTGGAAATGTCGGATTAATATCGCAAGTAGGGTTGAATCGAGATTGCGATTTATTACCGATTAATCGTGCACCTCTACTGTACGGGCAAGCAGATACAGTGCACATAAATATAGTGCACAATAAATGCTTGAATTATCCTCATCCTTACACTAGGTATCCATGGAAAAATTATATTACACAAAACCAGTCCATGGTGCCAAAAAGGTTGGGGACTGCTACTATATAGCTCTTCTCTTGTAGTAGATAAAACCCAGAAGGAAGGTAAGTATATTTTTAAATATATTTTTTATACGGCATCACTCCTATTCATTGTGTATAATTTATATTTTGTGCTGTCAAGATGCAAACTCGAAATTTCAACTATTTCAGACCGCAAGTCTTCTTAGTGAGATACCTGGGATCCTGGATACCAGGTTGCTTGTCACTGCTGCCTCGTTTTTCCCATGAAACTACTTCAACTTCCAAATAATATATCAAACTCAGGATGCCTAATGACTATGGTTGCTTCTTAAATGTTTTGCAATCTTGTGTACTAAACTTGGATTCCTGTACGGATAGATCTACTGCCATGCTCCTTGCATCTGCTGCCATCCTTTGTACTGATTTTGTATGCATTACCAATTAGTCTTTTGACTTGTTCCCTGTTTCCTACAAATGTGTACAGTGCTTCAATTTCATGTTGCCTATTACAAAGGTGAATAGAATACTTTCCTGTTTTCTGTTTACTGCTACAAATATTAGACATTGATAAGAATACCGGCAATAGGGATGTGGCAGAGGCACTATTGAATGTTACATAGCTATTCTTTGCAAAAAGACCACTAGATGACAAGGGTGAATATTTACTGTATTTTTGGCTCCATAAGATGCACTCCCCCCCCCCCCAAAATGGGGGAAAATGTATCTGCATCTTATGGAGCAAATACTGACCAGGCCCCCCCTGTCGCCGCCACCGCCATGTTACAATAAGGGGCCACCGGCATAGCGTCCGTTTTCTGCAAGCGCCGGGCGATCTCCAGCTGGGCCTGTCACTCAGCCACAGACAGAAGACAGAGCAACCGAATAGAGTATGGGCGTGGCGGCCGCTCCCGCTGCTCTGTCTTCTATCTGAGTGACAGGCAGATGCATACAGGAATGTCAGTCTGTGCGAGGTGGAGGTGGAGGTGGCACTGGTAAGGCTGCATTTCATGGCACTGGTCAGTCTGCATTTTATGGGAACAGTTCAGGCTGCATTTTATGGGCACAGGTCAGGCTGCTTTTTTTTGGAACAGGTCAGGCTGCATTTTATTGGTACAGGTCAGGCTGCATTTCATGGGCACCGGTAAGGCTGCATTTAATTGGCACTGGTAAGGCTGAATTTCATGGGTACCAATAAAGCTGCATTTAATTGGCACTGGTAAGGCTGCATTTAATTGGCACTGGTCAGGCTGCATTTTATGGGCACTGGTAAATATTTTAGTACACCATTTGGATCAGAATATATTTTTTCTTGTTTTATTCCTCTAAAACCTAGGTGTGTCTTATGGTCAGGTGTGACTTATGGAGTGAAAAATGCGGTAAGTACGCATGGACAAGAGAAATAAATACTGGCATGGCAAAAATCAAGAAGATTGGGTAAAAGTTACCTGTGCATTTTTGAGAGGCCCCCCTTGGTAAAATATAATATATTGACTCTGACAGAGGTATCTCTAGATCAGATGGTCCACAAGAAAATTAGGGTGGTCCCCAGGGGTTCTGCCGCAAATCAACATTGTGGCAGATGTATGCTGCCCAATGTCCCAGTGTTGTTCTCAATGGGCACTGACAGTCAATACTGGTAGCATGTATTGATACTCGATGCCCCCTCTGTAGTTCTGACTCCTGTGAATTCAGAGGGAGGCGCCGGGAGTAGTGCAGATAGTGGGAGGTGAACAAGGAGGGGACTTTCAATGGCAGTGCTGATCACAGACTGTGGGAGGGAGCACAGAGCTCAAGCACAGGATAAGGAGGTGAGATCCAATAATGAACAAGGGGAGCAGAGAGCCGGAGCATTGTGTGTATAAGGCAGCAGTGTGATCCAGGAGGAGAAGGGCAGAGAGCCGGAGCATTGTGTGTATAAGGCCTAGATTGTAAGCTCTAACAAGCAGGGCCCTCTGATTCCTCCTGTATTGAATTGAATTGTATTGTACTTGTACTGTCTGCCCTAATGTTGTAAAGCGCTGCGTAAACTGTCGGCGCTATATAAATCCTGTATAATAATAATAATAATAATAATAAGGCAGCAGTGTGATCCAGGGGAAGCGGGCAGAGGGCTGGGGCATCGTGTTTATAAGGCAGCAATGTGATGCAGAGTGGGGAAGGACAGAGAGCTGGAGGATTGTGTGTATAAGAATTCAAAATTGTGAGGTTAGTGATCCGTGAGACCTGAAAGGTTGGCGGCCACTGATCTAGGGAACAAACCCACTGGAAAAAAAATCTCCTATTAAGACGCAATAGTACTTTAAAATTGCAAAAAGGGAAACTTTACACTGACCATAAACATCAGGGAGAACAATGCTTCCGTGCACGGACTCCTAGGTTTGTATCCAGAGACACCATAACTCCAACTTAACAGGAGAGCCTAACTACCCAGCTTCTGAACTCATGAGGACTCAAACATACCTAGAGAGACAAGTGGTTCCTAGAACAATCTAAGGAGAAGCTAAGACTCCCATCCCTCCTAAACCTTACCCTTCCTTTTTTCTTTATCTGTTTTTCCCCAAATTATCAATCCCCTAATATCAAACCGTAAAAATGTACTGCTTAAAGCAGAGTTCCACCCAAAAGTGAAACTTCCTCTTATCTGTCTCCTACCCCCCTCCGGTGCCAGATTTGGTACCTTTCAAGGGGAGGGGGGAACGGGTACCTGTTTTTGACAGGATGGAAGTTTGGCCCCCCTCCTCCTTCCTCTGCTGCCGGGCGAATTAGAAAGCGCAGCACGCTTAGCGCATGTGCAGTAGGGAACCGGAGGGCTTCACTGATGGTTTACTTACCAGGAATGGCAGCGGCAGCAGCTGACAGCTGATCCGAAAATCGACTGCGGTGCTGACATTGCGGAAACCCTGGACAAGTTAGTGTCCTGATATTAAAAGTCAGCAGCTACAGTATTTGTGTGTGTGTGTGTGTGTGTGTGGGGGGGGGGGGGTGGGGTAGAACACCTCTTTAATCCCCAAAACAAAAATAAAATAAGAAGAATAGCTGGAATGAAGGTAGCATTCTATTCTATTTTTAATCAATCTACTCAGAGATGTAGTCCTGTATACAGGTTTATCAGACAACCTGATAGGTTGGTATATGTGATCCAGTTATTTTAGTTTCTATTCCACTTTCATAAATGTACAGTATGTCATATACTTAGAATCAGATATGTGAACCAGACATATGTTAATCCTTCTGGTAGGCTAGGTTCACATCTATGTGGTTGCAGCTGATGCAGTTTTACAGCATGCTTTGCGGTACGTTTTGTGTTTTTGAGCCTGCGATTTTAAAGCGTTTTTGTATGAGGTTTTCATGCTTTTTCTCCTTAACCACTTCAGCCCCGGAAGGTTTTACCCCCTTCCTGACCAGAGCACTTTTTACAATTCGGCACTGCGTCGCTTTAACTGTTAATTGCGCGGTCATGCAATGGTGTACCCAAACGAAATTTGCGTCCTTTTCTTCCCACAAATAGAGCTTTCTTTTGATGGTATTTGATCACCTCTGCCGTTTTTATTTTTTGCGCTATAAACGGAAAAAGACCGAAAATTTTGAAAAAAAATGATATTTTCTACTTTTTGTTATAAAAAAAATCCAATAAATTCAATTTTAGTCATACATTTAGGCCAAAATGTATTCGGCCACATGTCTTTGGTAAAAAAAATGTCAATAAGCGTATATTTATTGGTTTGCGCAAAAGTTATAGTGTCTACAAACTAGGGTACATTTTCTGGAATTTACACAGCTTTTATTTTATGACTGCCTATGTCATTTCATGAGGTGCTAAAATGTCAGGGCAGTACAAAACCCCCACAAATGACCCCATTTTGGAAAGTAGACACCCCAAGGAAATTGCTGAGAGGCATGTTGAACCCATTGAATATTTTTTTTTTTGTCCCAAGTGATTGAATAATGACAAAAAAAAAAAAAAAAAAAAAAATTACAAAAAGTTGTCACTAAATGATATATTTCTCACACAGGCCATGCGCATATGTGGAATTGCACCCCAAAATACATTTAGCTGCTTCTCCTGAGTACGGGGATACCACATGTGTCGGACTTTTTGGGAGCCTAGCCGCGTACGGGGCCCCGAAAACCAAGCACCGCCTTCAGGATTTCAAAGGGCATAAATTTTTGATTTCACACCTCACTACCTATCACAGTTTTGAAGGCCATAAAATGCCAAGATGGCACAAAACCCCCCCAAATGACCCCATTTTGGAAAGTAGACACCCCAAGCTATTTGCTGAGAGGCATGTCGAGTCCATGGAATATTTTATTTTTTGACACAAGTTGCGGGAATGTGACAATTTTTTTTTTTTTTGCACAAAGTTGTCACTAAATGATATATTGCTCACACAGGCCATGGGCATATGTGGAATTGCACCCCAAAATACATTTAGCTGCTTCTCCTGAGTACGGGGATACCACATGTGTGGGACTTTTTGGGAGCCTAGCCGCGTACGGGGCCCCGAAAACCAAGCACCACCTTCAGGATTTCAAAGGGCATAAATTTTTGATTTCACACCTCACTACCTATCACAGTTTTGAAGGCCATAAAATGCCAAGATGGCACAAAACCCCCCCAAATGACCCCATTTTGGAAAGTAGACACCCCAAGCTATTTGCTGAGAGGCATGTTGAGTCCATGGAATATTTTATATTTTGACACAAGTTGCGGAAAAATGACCATTTTTTTTTTTTTTTTTTTTTTTTGCACAAAGTTGTCACTAAATGATATATTGCTCAAACATGCCATGGGCAAATGTGGAATTACACCCCAAAATACATTCTGCTGCTTCTCCTGAGTACGGGGATACCACATGTGTGGGACTTTTTGGGAGCCTAACCGCGTACGAGGCCCTGAAAACCAAGCACCGCCTTCAGGATTTCTAAGGGCATAAATTTTTGATTTCACTCCTCACTACCTATCACGGTTTTGAAGGCCATAAAATGCCAAGATGGCACAAAACCCCCCCAAATGACCCCATTTTGGAATGTAGACACCCCAAGCTATTTGCTGAGAGGCATGTTGAGTCCATGGAATATTTTATTTTTTAACACAAGTTGCGGGAATGTGACAATTTTTTTTTTTTTTTGCACAAAATTGTCACTAAATGATATATTGCTCACACAGGCCATGGGCATATGTGGAATTGCACCCCAAAATACATTTAGCTGCTTCTCCTGAGTACGGGGATACCACATGTGTGGGACTTTTTGGGAGCCTAGCCGCGTACGGGGCCCCGAAAACCAAGCACCGCCTTCAGGATTTCTAAGGGCATAAATTCTTGATTTCACTCCTTACTACCTATCACAGTTTTGAAGGCCATAAAATCCCAAGATGGCACAAAACCCCCCCAAATGACCCCATTTTGGAAAGTAGACACCCCAAGCTATTTGCTGAGAGGCATGTTGAGTCCATGGAATATTTTATATTTTGACACAAGTTGCGGGAAAGTGACAATTTTTTTTTTTTTTTTTGCACAAAGTTGTCACTAAATGATATATTGCTCAAACATGCCATGGGCATATGTGGAATTACACCCCAAAATACATTCTGCTACTTCTCCTGAGTATGGGGATACCACATGAGTGGCACTTTTTGGGAGCCTAGCTTCATACGGGCCCCAAAATCCAATCACCGCCTTCAGGATTTCTAAGAGCGTTAATTTTTGATTTTACTCCTCACTACCCATCACAGTTTTGAAGGCCATAAAATGCCAAGATAGCACAAAACCCCCCAAAATGACCCCATTTTGGAAAGTAGACACCCCAAGCTATTTGCTGAGAGGCATGGTGAGTATTTTGCAGCTCTCATTTGTTTTTGAAAATGAAGAAAGACAATAAAAACATATTTTTTTTTTCTTTTTTCAATTTTCAAAACTTTGTGACAAAAAGTGAGGTCTGCAAAATACTCACTATACCTCTCAGCAAATAGCTTGGGGTGTCTACTTTCCAAAATGGGGTCATTTGGGGGGGGGGTTTGTGCCACCTGGGCATTCCATGGCCTCCGAAACTGTGATAGGCAGTGAAGAGTGAAATCAAAAATTTACGCCCTTAGAAAGCCTGAAGGCGGTGCTTGGTTTTCGGGGTCCCGTGCGCGGCTAGGCTCCCAAAAAGTCTCACACATGTGGTATCCCCGTACTCAGGAGAAGCAGCAGAATGTATTTTGGGGTGTAATTTCACATATTCCCATGGCATGTTTGAGCAATATATCATTTAGTGACAACTTTGTGCAAAAAAAAAAAAAAAAAATTGTCTTTTTCCCGCAACTTGTGTCACAATATAAAATATTCCATGGACTCGACATGCCTCTCAGCAAATAGCTTGGGGTGTCTACTTTCCAAAATGGGGTCATTTGGGGGGGTTTTGAACTGTCCTGGCATTTTATGCACAACATTTAGAAGCTTATGTCACACATTACCCACTCTTCTAAGCACTTGAAGACAAAGCCCTTTCTGACACTTGTTGTTTACATAAAAAAATAATTTTTTTTTGCAAGAAAATTACTTTGAACCCCCAAACATTATATATTTTTTTAAAGCAAATGCCCTACAGATTAAAATGGTGGGTGTTTCATTTTTTTTTTTCACACAGTATTTGCGCAGCGATTTTTCAAACGCATTTTTTGGGGAAAAAACACACTTATTAAAATTTTAATGCACTAAAACACACTATATTGCCCAAATGTTTGATGAAATAAAAAAGATGATCTTAGGCCGAGTACATGGATACCAAACATGACAGGCTTTTAAATTGCGCACAAACGTGCAGTGGCGAAAAACTAAATACATTTTAAAAAGCCTTTAAAAGCCTTTACAGGTTACCACTTTAGATTTACAGAGGAGGTCTACTGCTAAAATTACTGCCCTCGATCTGACCTTCGCGGCGATACCTCACATGCATGGGGCAATTGCTGTTTACATTTGACGCCAGACCGACGCTTGCGTTCGCCTTTGCGCGAGAGCAGGGGGGGACAGGGGTGCATTTTTTTTTTTTTTTTTTTTTTATTAATTTTTTGATTTTTTATCTTATTTTTAAACTGTTCCTTTCATTTTTATTTTTTTTTAATCTTTTTTATTGTTATCTCAGGGAATGTAAATATCCCCTATGATAGCAATAGGTAGTGACAGGTACTCTTTTTTGAAAAAATTGGGGTCTATTAGACCCTAGATCTCTCCTCTGCCCTCAAAGTATCTGACCACACCAAGATCGGTGTGATAAAATGCTTTCCCAATTTCCCAATGGCGCCGTTTACATCCGGCGAAATCTAAGTCATGAAATGCTCGTAGCTTCCGGTTTCTTAGGCCATAGAGATGATTGGAGCCATTCTGGTCTCTGATCAGCTCTATGGTCAGCTGGCCGAATCACCGGCTGCATTCTCAGGTTCCCTGTTGGGACAGGAGAGCCAGAGAAAAACATGGAAGACGGTGGGGGGGGGGGAATCCCTCCCACTGCTTGTAAAAGCAGTCTAGAGGCTAATTAGCCGCTAGGATTGCTTTTACATGAAAGCCGACCGCTGGCTGAAAAGAATGATACCAAGATGATACCTAAACCTGCAGGCATCATTCTGGTATAACCACTCAAAGTCCAGCAACATACCAGTACGTTGCTGGTCCTTGTATTGTAAACTTTTTTTTCATGCAGCCTGTGGGCTGAACGAAAAAAAGATGCCCACCATTAGAATACCTCCCTTCATCCGCCCACTTCTAATGATGGGCATACATGCACCATTTATATATGCCGAAGCATGGGGGCATCCTCCCGCAAAAGGCAGGAGCAAATTGCTCCTCCACCCACTACTGCCCCCACGCTTCGGCATATATGCTGAAGTATGGAACTGTGGTGGTGAAATCACCTCCGACAGCGCTGGAGTCACGGCTTTATATATCGTGGGAGCAAACGCTGTTGCTGTCAAGATAAATAAATCCGCGCTGCAACTGAATGGCGTACCTGCTAAGCAAAAAAACAAAGTAACATTACAGTATAACAGTAATACTTACCATACCTGCAAAGCAAATACAAAAAAAACATAGTAAAAAATAAAACATTTAACGCAACCTGTGCCTACCTAAAATATATATATGCCGAAGCATGGGGGCATCCTCCCGCAAAAGGCAGGAGCAAATTGCTCCTCCACCCACTACTGCCCCCACGCTTCGGCATATATGCTGAAGTATGGAACTGTGGTGGTGAAATCACCTCCGACAGCGCTGGAGTCACGGCTTTATATATCGTGGGAGCAAACGCTGTTGCTGTCAAGATAAATAAATCCGCGCTGCAACTGAATGGCGTACCTGCTAAGCAAATGATGGTTAACAAAAAAACAAAGTAACATTACAGTATAACAGTATACCTTACCATACCTGCAAAGCAAATACAAAAAAAACATAGTAAAAAATAAAACATTTAACGCAACCTGTGCCTACCTAAAATATATATATGCCGAAGCATGGGGGCATCCTCCCGCAAAAGGCAGGAGCAAATTGCTCCTCCACCCACTACTGCCCCCACGCTTCGGCATATATGCTGAAGTATGGAACTGTGGTGGTGAAATCACCTCCGACAGCGCTGGAGTCACGGCTTTATATATCGTGGGAGCAAACGCTGTTGCTGTCAAGATAAATAAATCCGCTCTGCAGCTGAATGGCGTACCTGAAAACAAAAAAGTGGTTAACAATAAAAAAGTATAAAAAAATTGCATACCTATAAAGCAAACATGATAAAAACATAACAATAAAACATTGCAGTATAGAATACAATAAAAAAGAGCAGAACAATAGAGAGAGAATAGAGAGAGAGAACAATAAAACGACAACTATTTTTGGTTTTTTTATTTTATATTTTTTTTGTATTTTTATTTTTTTTTTTTTTTGTATTTTTTTTTTTTTTTTTAACACTTTTTTTTAGTAACTTTAACTTTTAACTGTAACTGTACCAGGTTTGGGTCTCTCAAAATGCGATGGCATCTTGGGAGACCCTGTGTTAGTGTGCCTAGTCTGTGCCGTGCTGAACCCTACGCTAATACTCCACTAGTGTATGGTAGCGTTCAAAACATTCACCAATGCATAGACCAGGGTTGTCAGGACAGGAGGGACAACAATACCGGGTGTCACGCCTAAATCCGCGCTTGCTGCAGACACGACATCTTTTTTGGGGGGCTCGTTGGGTAGGGGTACTCTGGAGGACATAAGGAAAATGCCTCCCATGCAGCCGGCTTACTGCATTTGGATTGGGAAGGTGAGGTGGAGCACCATCTGGAAACAGAAGGGCTCTGACGATCTCTTCCTGGAATTTAAGGAAGGATCCAGTCCGTCCTGAAGCTCTGTATAGCACATGAGCATTCAGCAAAGCCAATTGAAATAAGTAAACAGACACTTTTTTGTACCAGCGTCTGGCCTTACGGGCAACTAAGTACGGCGCCAACAACTGGTCGTTGAGGTCCACCCCTCCCATATTAAGGTTGTATTCGTGGACACAGAGGGGTTTCTCCACAACACCAGTCGCCGTAGTAATTTGGGTCGTCGTGTCTGCATGAAGGGAGGTAAGAACGAAAACATTCTTATTGTCCCTCCACTTCATAGCGAGCAAATTATTATACTGCAAGCAGGCTCTCTCCCCCAGCCTAAGACGGGACTCTACAAGCCGCTGGGGAAAGCCCCGGCGATTAGGTCGCACAGTGCCACATGCTCCAATCTGATGATCAAACAAGTGACTAAAAAGTGGCACGCTCGTATAATAATTGTCCACGTACAAGTGGTACCCCTTTCCGAATAAGGGTGACACCAAGTCCCACACTATCTTGCCAGCGCTTCCTATGTAGTCAGGGCAGTTTATCGGCTCTACGTGACTATCTTTTCCCTCGTAAACCATAAATCTACATGTATAGCCTGTGGCCCTGTCACAGAGCTTATACATCTTGACCCCGTATCTGGCACGCTTGCTGGGAAGGTACTGTTTGAATGACAAGCGGCCAGAAAACTTAATCAGGGACTCATCAACGCAGACAACTTGATGGGGGGTAAACAAGTCTGCAAAACGTTGGTTGAAGTGGTTTACGAGGGGCCGAATTTTGTAGAGCCGATCGTATGCAGGGTCTCCACGAGGACGACAGAGTTCATTGTCGTTGAAGTGCATGAACCGCAAAATCTGCTCGTATCGTGCCCTGGTCATGGAGGCAGAGAACACGGGCATATGGTGAATTGGGTCAGTGGACCAATATGACCGCAACTCACTCTTTTTGGTTATGCCCATGAGGAGGGAAAGGCCCAGAAAGGTCTTAAATTCGGAGACCGTAATTGGTCTCCAATCTCTGGCAAGGGTGGACTGGGGAATAGTGGCGATGTGTTGACCAGCGTACAAATTGCTTTGGTCCACAATAGATCTATAGAGATCTTCGGTGAAAAACAGCGAATAAAAATCCAGTGGCGTAAAGTCAACTGTTTCCACCTGAATTCCGGGTTGGCCAGTGAAAGGGGGAAGTACGGGTGCTGCAGAAGTGGAAGGTTCCCAATTCGGATTGGCGAATGCAGCAGGAAGGGCACTATGGGCACGACGGGCCTGTGTTCGTCTTCTTCTTGGTGGCAGCGGGACACTACTTGTGCTTGCCACCTCGCCAGCTTGAACTGCACTTATGGGACTCGCCACGTCACCACGTGATACTGCAGTGCTGGATGTACGACCAGGGTGTACTAGGCCGCTGGTGCTTGCCAGTTCACCAGAAGGAGTAGCGGCACTAGTACTTCTCTGCTCCATACGAGAGCCCTGCGGTTCTTGCACTTCAAGGACAGAATAAGTTCGGGGTCTGGTACGCCTGACCCTAGCAGGGACCACAACTCCGTCGTCAGAGCTATCTGTCATGGAGCCGCTGTCCTCTACAGGTTCGTATTCTGAGCCTGAACTTGACAGATGAGTGACTTCCTCTTCACTATCTGTCATACTCAGAATCCTGTAGGCCTCTTCACTAGTGTACCTTGGATTTGCCATTTTGGCCTCTAAATTTAGGGGTACACTAGTGAGACTCACAGGCAAAAAAGCTCCCGACTGTTAGCGACTGTATCAAAACGCTACCAAAAAACTGTTAGCGATCGCAGGGATCAGGCCTGACTCTGCGACCGCTGCAGTTATGTGTGCTTAGTGTTTTGTAAGTGTCAGTTATCGATCGATACTGCACTTGGGTGGGCTGGGCTGGGCTGGGCGCAGGGGCAAAACGCAGGTGCTAGCAGGTATCTGGGCTGATCCCGCTAACACTGTGTTTCAGGGAACCCTAAACTGCTGGGGAGTATAGATCTGATCGGATCAGATATCGATCCGTTCAGATACTATAGCACTAAGGGAGGTGTATGCTGCGTGCGTGGGTTTTAGCGGTACTAGCGCTAACCTGACGCTGCCTGGGGCGACGCAGACCTTATCAGATCCTAAAAACTTAACTTCTATCACCGCCGGGCAATTAGGGGGTTAAACCTTTATAAGGTAATAAACGGCGGGTGCCCTAAAACTATAATAAACTATAATAAACTGTAATAAACTATAATAAACTACAAAAAACAAACTATCTAACCAGCGTCACCCGTAACACTTATACGGTGATCGCTGGTGAAAGGGTTAACTAGGGGGCAATCAGGAGGTTAAAACCTTTAGCAGGTAGTATATGGGGGTCCCTGTCGCTATAAAACACTGACAGCAAACCTATATACTCACCTCCCTAACTAGCGTCACCTGTGTCACTAATACAGCGATCAGAAAAACGATCGCTTAGCAACACTGGTGACGGGGGGTAATCAAGGGGTTAACTTTTATTAGGGGGGGTTAGGGGGTACCCTGGACCTAAGGGGGGGTACCCTAGACCTAAAGGGGGCTAACCTAACTGCCCTAACACTTATAACTGACAAACTGACACCAATGCAAAAAAAAACAAAACACTGCTATTGGTGTCAGAGTGACAGGGGGTACAGGGGGGTGATCGGGGGGTGATCGGGGGGTGACAGGGGGGTGAAAAGTGTGCCTGCGTGTTCTACTGTTAGTGTAGTGTTGGTGCACTTACTTGGATGTCTTCTCTCCTCTGCGCCGGACGAAAAGACCGGCTCGAGGAGAGATGACATCACTTCCTTTCCCTCTGTTTACATTACAGAGGGAAAGGAAGCGTTTTCATTCGCCGGGAGCGATCGGGAGGGGGTGGCCATCAATGGATGGCCTCCCCCTCACCTCCCATCGCCCGCGAACGAGAGCCGACCGTCTATGGCACCGGGGGGGGTCCGATCGGACCCCCCACCCGCGGGAGGCAGATCACGTATGGGTACGTGATTTTGCCTGCCCGTGCCATTCTGTCGCAGTATATATGCGGTAGGCGGTCGGCAAGTGGTTAACAATCTGTGAATAGCTGGTTGTTAAGGAGCAGACGGCCACCGCATCCTTGAAGCAGTAGTAGTGATCATTTTTACCTACAGGTAAGCCTATAATAAATGTACAGTGGGTTGCTCTCTATAGCTATATGTTAAGCAAATGAAGTACAATAAAGTGAAAATAAAAGCAGGATCCGGCTGCTGCCAGCAATCTATAGCTTATCCTTAGCTAATTGTGATATACGAACGTACAGTGGAATAGTGCTGCGCTGCCAAAAAATGCAAAGTGCTAAGTTGTCTTACACATGTAGCACGGTCCCCTTGAGGACTGCTTGGATTTAGCTGCTCATCTGCATCACCATGACCCTGTGAACCTTCCAACCCACCTGACACTCTGGGTTCAGACATCTTTCCACAAACAACTTTAAATGACACATCACAAAACCTAGTTCTGGAACAGCCCAGACTCGGTAGAGGAATTCCCCCAAAGACAGCTTAAGAATAGGGATGGGCTGAATGGGCCCCTGTTCGGTTCGCACCAGAACCTTCGAACACCGTGAAAGTTCGGACCTGAATAACTAACTCCATTAAAGTCAATTGGACCCGAACGTCAAAAATCAAAAGTGCCCATTTTGAAGGCTTATATGCAAGAAATTGGGCATACAATGGTTATAGGGGTCCGGGTCCTGCCCTGGGGGACATGTATCAATAAAAAACAAGTTTTTGAAAAACATAATTTTTAAATGAGCAGTGATTTTTTGATTTTTAAAGTTAAAGCATAAAAATTAAAAATTCCTTCCAATATAGTGCCTGGGTGGGTCCCCTTAGTCTACCTGTAAAGTGGCAGATCTGTACCATGTCCAGAATCTGCCGCAGCAATAATTGCATTTATAAAGCCAAAAAAATGACATTTTCCCTGTAAGCTGCCTTTATTTTGCTCAGCAACAGCTGGGGAGGCAGTGTGTATGATGAGTCCACAATGTAGTGCACTGGGAACAAGATTAGAGATTTTTTGGATACATTCTGGTGTCACTTTGACTTTGGAAAGAAGTAAAATTTGTGTGTAAAATTTGATCTTTGGGTGTCGTGACGCCTCCCCACCGTAACCCTATAGAGGTACTCTTGATAAAAGCAAGAATTAGCCTTGCTGTAAAAGAATTGAAATGATATGCACCTGTCAAACAGGTGCTGAAAAATTGGTGTTTGGGTGTTAATTGTGCCCATGAAACCATATATACCAAATGAAATAATTGAACACCCCCAAAGCTAGGCAGCCTCGAAGTCCTGCAGAGATTCCACATACCAAAAAGACTTAATCAGTGACATCGGCATCAGGGGCTTCATAGCTGGTAATACAGGACTGATTCATTTTTATAAAAGTCAAACGGTCCATGGAGTCTGTGGACAGACGCGTTCTATGATCAGTAACAAAACATCCTGGAGCACTGAATGCCCATTCTAAAAGCACGCTGGATGCAGGGCAGCCCAACAACTCAATAGCATACTGGGCAAGTTCTGGCCAGTGGTCTATTCCCATGACCTGGTAAGTCAGTGGATCATCAGCTGGAAAGCTCTCCATCTCTGTTTTAGCCCCGAGGTAATTGGCCATCATGTGATGCAGATGTTGCCGATGGGATGTGGAATCTGACAGCCCTGGTCGCCATATACTAAAAAAATTTAGAAATGCCTCACTTAGGTTTCTCCTCACTCACTTCTGCAACGCTCCTCTCTTGACCAACAGAAGACTCACAACTATGTTTTCCACTACACTGTAACTTACTGGAGTCAGGAAAAACGTTCAATAAAATCCTCTTTAACGTGTCCTCAAGAGATTTTATCTTCTGCACTCTCTGTGGGGACGGGATGAGTTCTGAGACCTTCCCCTTATAATGGTGGTCAAGGAGGGTAGCCAACCAGTAATCATCCTTCTCCTTTATACCGTGTATTCTTGGGTCCTTTCGCAGGCTTTGAAGCATGAGGTTGCCTATGCGCCTCAAATTTGCCAAGGCTTACGAAACAGACTCCTCGGGGTCACTCAGGATGACAGCATCTGGAACTACCTCCTCCCAGCCATGTACTACTTCCAAGGGTCCTGGGGTTGGAAAGCCATTGCTTACAGATTGATGCATGTCTTCCTCTTCTTCGAAGCCTATGAAAGTGCAACATAGGTAGAGAAACCCGGGTCTTCCTCTCAGAATACGCTTCCTTACTGTTCCCCACTGAAGTTTGAGGGGGGTTGGGTTGTCTTCAAAGGGGGAAACCCATAGCCAATCCAGGGTTAGTTCTTCTTCGTCACTCTCCTCATCTGGAGGCATGGATTCATGGTCCCAATCAACCCTGGGCCTCAGCATAGGAGTCTGATAGGCCTTGTGGCAAGGGGATGGAGGCACTTTAACAGTATATATATAGGATATAGGAAGCAAGTGATTCCGATGCCAAGTTTTTAGGGGGCCAGTCTGGCCTTTAGGCCAAATCTGATATACGGGAAGCCCAGGTAATCGTTTGCAGACAATGTAGGGCTGCGAGTGTCACCGATCAGCCAGCTTATGCTTCCCGGGCACTCCTAGGTTGCGCAACAACACCCGATCTCCAGGTTGCAGGTCTTGAACCCTTACTTTGAGATCAAAGTTTTTCTTGTTTCTTTGCTCTCTGGCAGTAGATGCTTCCCTAGCTTTTTCATATGCAGTCTTTAAATTCTTTCGAAGTCTGTCGACATACCCTCGGTAAGAGGCCTGGAATGTGTGATCTAACGATGTTCCAAAAGCCAAATCCACCGGCAAGCGAGCTTCCCTGCCAAACATCAACCAATAAGGGGAGTATCCAGTAGAGTCATTTGCTGTGCTATTGTAAGCACAAACCACTGCAGCAATGTGGTCTCTCCAATGTTGTTTCTTCTCTAAAGGAAGGGTTCCTAACATGTTCAACAAAGTACAAAGTTCTGGACTTTTTAATACTCAAGAGTTCACACAATCTTCAGATTAGCTTACTCTCAATATCCCAACCTTGGTCTGAGTGTAGATGATGAGGCAGTCCATAATGAATGAAAAACTTCTCTACTAGGATCTTTGCTACAGTACTAGCTTGTTGATCCCAGCTGCTGGCACTGATCATAATCTCATAAGTGCATAAATATATAAAAACAAATAAAATGTTGCGCTATATTAAGATTACTTATGTGATATGACACATATAAAATGCATGAATATCTTTGTTCAAACCATGCATGATTTTAAACATAATAACATATAATATATAAAATGTCCATTGTGCTGGCAAATTAAAACAATAACAGATGAAAAGTGCCACACTATATTGAAATAACCAATGTGATTTGACACATATAAATAAAGTGCATGAATGACTTGTGCAAAACGTGCATAATATCAAACATATTAAATAATATAATTATTATTATTATTATTCAGGATTTATATAGCGCCGACAGTTTACGCAGCGCTTTACAACATTAGGGCAGACAATACAAGTACAATACAGTTCAATACAGGAGGAATCAGAGGGCCCTGCTCGTTAGAGCTTACAATCTAGGAGGGAGGGTCAAGTTATACAAAAGGGTAATAGCTGTGGGGGATGAGCTAATGGAGAAAATAGTGCAGTTATTAGATGGAGGCAGGATAGGCTTCTCTGAAGAGGAAGGTTTTCAGGGATCACCTAAAAGTGGATAAATTTGGAGACAGTCTGACAGATTGGGGTAGGGAATTCCAGAGGATGGGCGAGGCTCGGGAGAAGTCCCGGAGGCGGATATGGGAGGAGGTGATGAGGGAGCTAGAGAGCAGGAGGTCTTGGGAGGAACGGAGATGGCGATTAGGTTGGTATTTTGAGACTAGGTTAGTGATGTAGCTGGGGGCAGAGTTGTGGATGGCTTAATATAATAAAAAATGTCCATTGTGCTGCAAAGCAAAATCCTGCGATGGTGCTTCAAAGTTGACAAGATGACAACAAACTTGTGCTCCCCCCCCCCCGTGTGAATCTGCTCACCTCACCGCGTTTGACTGCACACCTAAGTTTGGTCAAAAAACGCCTGTGAACCACCCCTGGGTTTTATGTGAATGAAGCTCTTTGGGATCCTGAGATGTCCAGCAGTAAGTTTCCCCGTCCATATATAAAAATAAAGTCTAAATGGTGTTTTATCGTTTAAAAACATATTTTATTTAAAAAACATTAATCTGGTTACTCACATCTTCCAGGTGCTGAAGCGCACCACTCTATAGCAGATAGAAGAAAAAAACGATGAGATAGCTTGTCCGTTCGCAGGATTCAGACCCGCTGCCTACTGCACCGTCTTGTCCCCCTCCCCAGAGGTTTGTCAATCTGTGAAAAGTTCTTCACTAATCTTCTATAGTAGGAGCAGAAACCCAAAAATTACCTCAACTCAGTGACGGTGCTTGGGCGGGGCCAGGAGGTAACGGCCTCCAACTTCTGAGGGTCAGTAGCTACTCCCTCGGCTGAGACCACATGTCCAAGATATGTGACTGAAGTCTGATAGAATTGACACATCTCTAACGACAACTTCAGCCCTTTGGTGTCTAATCGGAAAACTTTGTCCAATTGAGCTTCATGCTCCTCAAACGTTTTGCCAAAGATGATGATGTCATCCAGATACACCAGCACTTCTATCAAGTTCACGTCTCCCACGGAGTTCTCTATCAGTCTCTGAAAGGTGGCAGGGGCCCCTGTTAGCCCCTGTGGCATTCGGTCGAATTAGAAGAATTTGGGGATACTGATGAATGCCATCTTCTCCCAGTCCTCCGGATGCATGAGTATCTGATAATATCCACTCTTAAGATCCAGGACACTGAACCATTTAGCTCCTGATAAGCTTTGCAGGGCCTCTTCTATGCGAAGGGTCGTGTACTGATCTGGAATAGTCCTCCTATTCAAAGTTCGGTAGTCAATACACATCCGGAGGGACTCATTTTTCTTTCTCACAACCACAATAGGAGAGGCATAAGGGCTCCTGGATTCCATAATGACCCCCGACCTCTTCAGTTCAGCCAACTACTCTCGAAGGTCCTCCAGGTGACACAGAGGGATTTGTCCAGCTCTCTCCTGGAAAGGCTTATCTTCACTTAGCCGGATTCGGTGTTGGGCACTCCTGGCACAACCCACATCAAAGTCATTCTTGGAGAACATTTTCTCCCATCAAGCTAATTGAGCTTTGATTCCCTCTTCCCATCTGGGAGACACATTTGGGCCCTGGATAGTGGTCTCTCTTCCACTTTTCATTCTGGGTTAAGTCGTCCCCTGTCATTGGGGTGGCAGCACTCACTTTCCCAATCACCATAAGGGGCTTCAGACTGATTGGATGGCTGGTGACATTCCTCACACTGACAGGAATTCGGCCCCCACTTCTCAGTAAGGACCTAGTGGGTAGCAATTCTAAGCAATTCTATCCCGTTATCTTCCTCCTATGGGTCAGCTTCTAGCACCACATAAGGACCCAGTTGGTCCCATGACAACTTAACAGTGGCTTTCATGCAGGTTCTTTCTCCAGGCTGCAGTACCTTTTCTTGGGTGTCTAATCACCACAGTCTTCCTACCCCTTCTGCGAGGGCCTTCTTCTCCTGCACCGCTTGCTGAAAGACTTGCAGCAAGTGAGGATGGATCTTCCCTACAAGGGGCACCCTTCAAAGGCATGAGTAGTCTCCTCACAAGATTTGTGTTGGTGCCTATCAGCAAGGGATTGCGGCCTGCCCCAGGAGGTCAGGGACAGACAACAGCCAGAGTGTCGAAAGTCTCCGGCCTTCCAGTCAAGGAAGTATCAAAGGTTATCTTGATGGGTATAGAACCGTCATATGGGCACTTTTGTGTTCCTATAACCCAGATCTCTAACGCTTCAAGTTTACACAGGGGAATGTGCCTTGAGTAATTGTGATAGAAATTCTGATACAACGTCACCTGAGCTCCGGTATCCAGCAAGGCTTGAGTATAGATGCCCTCTACTTGTATCGAGACTATAGGAGAATGCCCTACCAGGTCCTTTGGCAGAATTCCAGCTGGTGACTCTATAGTTTGGGCCCTGATCAGCCTCTTTGGAGACAGTAGAGTCTGTTTAACAACTCGCTCAGGAGGATGTGCATTGATTTATCGTGACTGTTTTCTCTTCCCTGGGGGGCCTTGTTTTCTTTTTAGCAGGCAAGGGAGGGGAAGGGGTGGCAAGTGACTTTTGTCCTCTTTTCTTCTTGGATGCTTTCTTAACTTTGGAGCGCAGTTTACCCACGGGACTCTCAACTAGCTCCTTCACTGAGGTTCCCTTAAGTTTCCCACTGGCTTTTGGAAAAGCAACTTCTGTAAGGCTTTCAAAACTTCTGTGACCAATTGTGGGCTGATTCAAGCTTTGGGGCACTCAGCCCGGAAATGTCCAACTTCTCCACATCCATAACATTTCTTTTCTTGCTCTTTGGAAAACTTTGGCCTGCCTTGCTGAGATCCTTGTTCCTGGACCTTGGCTTGGGTCTCCCCTCCCTTTTCCTGTACATTGATATGTAAATAAACCAGTTTGAGGGTTTTTTTTGAGCTGGGCATGCAACAGGAAGTCCTTCTCAGTATTTTATGTATCCACAGGAAGTTGTTGGGGGGGAGCTTGGGGTCCTATCACACAAGCACATAAAATTTGTGCTTGGAAGGACAATGGGAAAATACTGGCGTTTGAAAGTGTTTTAAATATCTCCCAGCTGTCTTTTTAGTTTTATACTGTAATACAGTTTTCGGTAGAGAGCAAACAGGAGGCATCCATGTTATCGAGGTACAGAGAGAAGCCGCAGTGTTTTGTAAAAGAAAGCTAGATTCGTCTGGCGACGCAGTATACGGTCGTACAGCGCAATGCGCTTGTGTATGCATACACTGTGAGGGGTAGAGACTTAATTCGGGGGTTGATCTGTGGTTGTTGGCAAATCATTTGGCATAGTTAATAGTTGGTTGTTAAAAGAGTGGTACTCTGTAGTTCTGTGCCAAAAGTGTTGGGGCAACAAGCCATAGAGTTGATGCCTCGTTTTAGGGTTTCTAGTTGAGTGACTAATAGTGGTAATTGTCCGTCAATCCACTGTGTATGAAGGCACTGGGCGGTGGTCTCTGAAATGGGTGCAAGGGTTTCCCTGGACGCAGGGGTATGGTGGTAAGCCGATTCGAATCGCCATGGGCAATGGCAGTCCGTGCAAGGGAAGGAATGCGAGGCTTCCCACAGTCAAACGGATGCACAGAGCATGGAGTCTAGTTCTGAGGAAAAGGTCATTAAACCCCAGAAAGATTGACATAGGTGGTCCAAGGATACTATTTTGAGTATCCCTCTGGAGTTGATGTAGCACGACTGCGGCTTCAGAAATCTGTAATGTTGAGTGAGTTGATGGATGCGTAGTACACGTTTGTGTGATTAAAAATATACAGGCCTGTTTTTGAACTTTGTGTGGCTGGTCCATGCAAAGATTTCGAAATTCTCTTGTGCTTTTCAAATTGTATAATTTTTCTATTGCTAAAAGAGTGAAGGTAGCATTCCATCTGGTCGTTTTTATTTTTTTTTTCCTTTTCGTTTTTGGGAACTATGAAATATCTCCCTCACATTTGTATCTAAATGTTTGTCTCATTGTTTGTATGTAGTAACATGTTTGAACCTACCGCGACAGCCCTCTTGCGTGTCGCGGCTGTTGCATTTTAGTAAAAACGTGAAAGTAAGATTTACAGAGGGTTTCGTTATTATCGTTTTTGTGGAATGTCAAGTGACAATTTGCCAATGTACACGAATGTTGTATTGTTTACCATTCTTTGAAGGATAGAGTAATAACTTTTGTTTATAAGTATCTTTTCAGGTCCAAAGAGTTTCTGAAAGTGTGTGTACAGGTGTATAAGAAGGTAAAAGTATCATAGGCTATTTCACTGTTTTATTCTGCACCATTCTAAACCCTGCATGTCTTCCTCCAGTTTGTAATGAGGAGGGAAGAAAAGGGGGGATGATAGTGGTGAGAATGACAATTTTTCAAACCAATAATACTAACCTTTGTAATTCTAACCAAGTTTGTGCCAAGACTGTCTTTCTTTGATAGAATTTGAAACAGCAAGCAGCAGTCTGGTGAAGTAGGCTCCCATCCCAGATGCTAAGAACATTTTTGTCACTGGTTCCAGGTATTAAACCCCAGATGGTAAGCCACGCACAGTTTATGCAGTGACCACAGTCCCGATGTCTGGGTTATTGTCATATGAGGTTTGTTTGGAGGTCAACCAAAAACAGAATTGTACTTTGATCATTAGCTGTCACCTACATTCTCAGCTGATGGGGTAGGTGCAATCACTGTAACATGTATTTCAAAAGGTCCACCACAGGGTTCACGAGTCCATCCTGGACCCTGACACAATAACCAGTTTCCATTCTTTCCAACCAGGTGACTGGGTCATTGTAAAGAAGCTTGAGGGATGAGACCACGCCAGCCACTGCAAGAAGCGGATCAACCACAAGGAGTAGAGGAGTATCTTAATTTATTTATATTTTTTTGTTTAATAAATTTTAGCAAGGGTAACGATGAAAAGCATCCAAACTAGCTAAGAAAGAGAACAGGACACATGGTCGGGTATTAGTGCCCCATCGTTGACGGCGGTACATGCTATATGTGACGTTCATATTGGTGTGAGGAGTTTTGACAGACTAGTAAAATCAACAGACACTTGTCAATAGAACTTACCAAAACAGGGTAAAATTAGTTATAATTTTAACAATAGCTCTGGTTCTTGCCAGCTTTGGTATCGAGATAACTAGGTAGCCCACAATTGTGCTTCAACTGTAGTTTGGTATTAATGCGGATCTACAGCTTATAAGGTATTTCCCATAAGGCAAGAGGTTCATGTGTGCTGGTGAAACTCGTCCCAGCATCCTATGTCGCGGCCGATCGTGAGGATCTGATGGCGCGAGAGAAGGTAAGAATGGCAGGGACAGCTGGAAGGGAATTGCTTGTACACGGTGGGGGCTTGAGCTTATGAAATGCTTGAACAATTTCTCATCCATTGAGGATGGGATGGTTTCATGTAACTGTTGAAGCTACATGGAAGTTCCCACAGTCCAAGGGGGTTTCTGGGAATTCATAAGTAAAGATTGTTATATCTGGATCGGGGATAGTAGTGACAAAGTTCAGGCCCATATGGATAAGGTTTAGGTCCCTACAAGGCGAAGCCAGAGCTATAGCTAGTGAAGGTTGGAATCCTTTTTAAGGGTTTGGGAATCGTTAGGGATTTAATTTTTATTTTGCAGCGGATTATAGTGAAGGAAGTAGGGGTATATATACTCATGTTGTTTTTGTTTCTATTCCTTCTATATGCCATGATGAGGTGCTCCTGTTGCCTGATTGGATGCGTAACCAGAGCCTGAGCAGATAACCACATCTTCCCTGATGAGATGCCCCGGAGCCTGACCCACGTACAAGACACAGAGGATCCCAGACCGACCAGCGACTACTACAGCTCACCATGTCATCTCCAACAGAGTCTACATGTCAAGCCATGTTTTACTTTTTATGGACTACGAAGAAGATCAGGATTCATCGAGGGACACATGGGAATCATATGACAAGAGGAGGGACTGTTGTGGAAAATGTTATGAAGATGTATATTAATGTATTGTCATAAGAGTCTCCCAGTGTCTGTTCTCTCGCAGCCCGCTCTAAAGAGCTGACTGGGGCAGACTGACACTGGTTGAGATCTGTTAGGTAGTGGAAAACTTCCTGTTGTTTGGGCAAAGGTGTTTGCGGAGAGAGGACATGTCCGCCAGCAAAGGGCCCCTGTGCAATGCACAGAACGATCGTCTGGTGGGGGTGTGTTCGCTCTGCAAAGACATTATCGGTTTAGCGGTTGTTTGCTCTTGCCTGATCAACAAATTTGGGGTGCCATGACGTACACCTGCAGATAAACTCCCATCCGCAGGAACGGTAGTCATTGGTTGTTGTATAAACTCATATCCTTGTTTGGTCATATGCTTGTTTGGTCAGATCCTGTGAGGTCATATCCTGTGAAGGAAGTGATTGGCTGTTGGGGCCAGGGCTTCCTGTTTGTGATTGCTTTTGTTGTCTTTGAATAAAGAGCCAGGACACTGCTTGGCAGGCAGTCTTGCTGGGAGAGTGATGCTGAGCTGAGAACGTAAGGATGTGTTGATGTCTGTTTTTCTGGGGAATGGGCTACGGCAGAGGGAAGACATATGATCAGAAGGTAAGATCCATTTATATCATTAGACGAAATTGTTATTATTATTATTAGAAACCGAAGATTTGGATGTGTGCTCTGCGTACAACCAAATTTCACTGTCAATGGCAACCAGAATCATCACATCAACGCTGTGAGAGTGAGTGGTGTCTCCCTGGAAAGTCGCAAGCCAGAGTGGAGGTGGTGAGACTAATGGGGATCGCTTTAGTATGCTACGAGTTGTACAATGTTTGATACAAGATGTGTAACATGTGAGTGGATTGGATATTTGTCAGGTCACCTGAGTCCAGGTGATAGATGCACCCCGTTGGTGTCTGGAGTGCACCCCAAAGTAGTGGACCCTATGGCTGACTGCTGCGGATGGAGATCTAGGTGATACAAGAGAGCAGGTACTCTGTAGTACCAACACGGATGACACTGGGAGCTAGAGCATGAGATTTCCCAGGGCGCGGAATCTAAGAGTCAGGGGTGTTCATCAGAGGCCCCTAGTGGTGAGGATGGATTTAGCTGCAGTCTTGTTCCAGGTCGCAACCCCTAGGGCCTCCCAGCTCATGGTAGACTACAGGGAGGTAGAGAGGAAGCAACAGATTTCGTCAACAAAGGATATTCAGGAGATAACCTAAGGTCAGGCCAACAAGCAGGCAAGGATAGTAAGGAAATAGCCAAAGGTCGGGGCAACAAGCAAGTAAGGATAGTCAAGAACAAGCCAAGATCGGTAACTGGAATCAGACGTAGAACACACAGCAAGTAGCACACGGAAGCCAAACACACAATATTGATCAGCAGGGCTGGCCTGCAGTGCACAGGTTAACTACCGGGAGTTTCCTGGTGGACCGATGGCTCAGTGGGCCGGTTTCTCTAACAGAGAACTCAGAGCTTGACTGCCTGGGAGCTGGGGGGGGGGGGCGAGCACCACCGGCGGGCAGGGTTGATCGGGAGCCGTTCTCCCAGCGATCACTCCGGGGAAGAGAGCATGGAGGAAGAGGAGAGTCGCGGGATCACAGAGCGAGATAGCTTGCTGTTTCAGCGTACATTACATTCGACTCCACTCTGCTCACCGTCATACACAGCCCAGCCTCCTCCTGGCCCCACATCTGTGATAGACAGAATGCGGGTCCAATATTGGGATGCTTTCTGTCTATCACAGGAGCGGGGTCAGTAGGAGGTGGGGCTGTGGATGACGGCTGTTCCTGCGTGCTATACTGCTCTGTAATTCCGTGGCTCTCCTCTTCCCCCAGTCATGATCCGGCCACCCTCTCTCTTCCTCTGCCCAGGTGAGGCTGCAATGGTGGACACAGTGAGGCTGCAAAGGTGGGCACAGTAAGGCTTCAATGGTGGGCACAGTGAGGCTGCAATGATGGGCACAGTGAGGCTGCAATGGTGGGCACAGGTGAGGCTGCAATGGTGGCCACAGATGAGGCTGCATTGATGGCCACTGTCGAGCCTGCATTGATAGCCCTAAAAATAGCATCTGCAAAGCACCTTCAAAGCACCTGTAAAGCGCCTCTCCTCTCACTCCAGTGTGAAAGCCCGAGTGCTTTCACACTGGAGCGGTGCGCAGGCAGGACACTCAAAAAAGTCCTGCAAGCAGCATCTTTGAGGCGCTATAGGAGCGGTGTATACACTGCTCCTAAAGCACCCCTGCCCATTGAATTTATTGGGCAGCGTCACCGAATCGCCGGCCACCGAATCGCCGGCAAAGTGCCGCTGCAGCGGCACCTTGCAGGAGCTTTTAACCCTTTTTCGCCCATTAGCGGGGGTTAAAAGCGCCCTGCTAGCGGCCGTAAAGTGCCACAAAAACAACCGCCCGACCCAGTGTGAAAGTGCCCTAACAGCTGACTTTTCAGCGTATTGGCCCAACCATGAGATTGGTGGGCAACAGGATTTGGTGAGTTGCCATCTGATGGAAGCGGGTCGGATGTGACACACAGCTGTGGTGGATCTTTTTTGGTGATTTATCCTAACAGGACATCAACTGGGATTCATTATTTTTTTATGGAACTATTATTTGTTAAAGAGGACTGTTATTGTACTTCTTTTTTGCACTATTTTTCTATTATTTAGCATGGAGCACTGAATTGATTTGGTGTCAACACTGCGCTACTGTGGATTCACATATATGTGTCTATTATACATGTTTGTACTTCACTTTTTTTGATATCTAAATTGGCTATTGCATTCATTCTAAATATATTTTCCTCATGGTATACAGTAATCTGTCAGCAGGTGGCAGGAGAGTAATAGAAGTACGAATTTTAGAGATCAGACTCTGACTTTTAATAATTTGGTAAATGAAATAAAATCCTATAAGTCTACTGTCATATAAAAAGGGGTTGTCATGCTACTCTAGGTCATTGTACGTAAAACCATTAAGGAAGCCTTTCCAATGCTTAATAGCTTAGCTGTACCTCCTTCTGTTTTTGTGATGACACTTGTCATGTATTCCTAATTTTTCTACTTTACTTGAAGGTAGGCTCTGCTGCCTTATGCTAAATGAATGTTGGTAATTTCTACATCCTGATCCTGATTGCAAACTACTGCTTTTACCTGAAACCACATGCAGCTGTTGGTGTTGAGGGGAGAGGATGTGTCAATGTAGGGAAATCAATTGACACGGGTGACCAACTCTGAGAAATGTTCTTGATGTGTTGATGAGGTTTTACTTGGACATTCTGCATTTAATTAAACTGCCTATACTGTAATATGACAAATTACAGTTTGCATAGGAGTGGGTTTGTTGTTTACTATACCCTATAAATTCTCTGCACAGCAAATGGTAATTTAGCGGTAATCACAGCGTAAAGTTAACATTGTAGTAAAATGCTGGCATATTGTTGACATGTGCAATTCCAAAGCACCCTGTGCAAAAAACAGATTGGGGTCCTGTTGGTCCTCCTTAAAGGGATCACCATGTTGTATGTCTACCCTTTCACATACAATAAAGCAAAAATGTATGCTGACATTTGTGGTGTGACTTCTCTTTCCAATGTAGGTATTAAATATGATTACATTCTATATATAAAGTTTGATATATGGGTTTTCATTCTAAAGCTTTCTCTACTAAGATGGGAACATGCCATGGACGGCCTCTATCTCCTGTATTTTAATGTATTATCCATTGAATCTTCAGCCATTGTAATTTGTTCCTTTCAGTGTATCAAGGTGGTTTATACTCTTCACCAATTATGTGGCCTTTATGCCCTACTGTCTACATTTTCCCTGACCTCCAGCCTCATGGTTAAAATAACGTAATATTTGTGTTGCATTTTCCATCTTTTTTGTTTACAAACTTTTTTATTGAGTACAAATAGTTGTTAACATATGCCATGAAAAATATATTACATAAGGTTTACAAATAGGGAAGATTATCACATAGTATACATTAATTGAGAAAAATTCTTTGTGAAGGTTGACCAGCATGTTAGCAATAATATTGTTGAATACCAACTTTACTATCTTAAATAAAAAGTATTAAAGTTCAGAGTTGAAGAAATGATTGGAGTGATTAAACTATGGATTCTATTTTTTGTCATATAAATGATTAGTATTATGTAAGGTGTGAAATATTTTTTCCCTAAGATTTATATTGTTAATTCTAGTTTTCAGATGTGCTAGGGGAACCAATGGGGATTTCCAATGGTATGCTATCAACCCATGTATTGCTACACAAATTGTGTGGATCAGTTTCATTTGATGGATAGGTAGCCCAGGAATCGAGGAGAATAATAGGCAGTTGTGGGAAGTGAGTTTTATGATATTATCTGAGATTTTAGATTCAAAATTTTCTAGTTGCTTCCATACTGTATATTCGAGATCTTCTCACAGTCCCAGAAAATATGAGAAAATGACCCTGTGGATATGCAACCTCTGAAGCAAGACAGGAGTGTTGTGGGGAAAATGGCATGAATTTTTACTGGGGTGTAATACCATGATCTTGTGCATTTATGCATGTTATTTATACAGCCATTCCAGTTTTTTGAGATATTACACTCATGCTCCCATTTGTGCATATAGGGGACTGTATCTTGTATATCATTGTTAACTAGGTTTTTTCATCTTTTTGTTGCATCTCACTACAGCCTCTTTGTGACCACTTGCTATCTAATTACATACACTTTAGTGATGACTAACATTATAGCATTTATTAGGGTAAGTTACCTGATGGTGATAACATTGGACTGTGTGACAGAATGAGGACACTGGAGCACAATTGGAAGACAAAGACAGAACGTTATTACTCCATAATCGGAAGTGTCTGGACAAGCATATTCATGACAAGATCATCAAGTACTATTTAAAGGAGAAGAAGAAGAACTATTTAAAGAAGAACTATGTAAAGCTCATTTGGCTGTACTTCTCCTGGGGATCACAGGAGTGCAGTACATTCTGTACTCCTGTGACCTGTTCTCAGCAGACAGCGGGCTGAAGCCTGCTTTTGGCTGACGTTACAGGGACGGTCCAGTTAGGGGAAAAATCTGAACCATATGGTCGGGATACACCCAGGAGCCTGGACAGGCACCTGGCTCAGCCTCTCAGTGAGCCGCTGAGAGCTGGAGCCAGCTGCTCCCGCCCCCTCCACAGCCCAGACCTCCAGTGAGTCTTTTGATCTCTCAGCAGTGTTTGATCGCTCAGTTCTCAGCCTTAGAGATGGCAGAGGACAGATGCGGCATCGGTAAGTATGAGTTCTCAAAAAAAATAAACCCCAAACTTCTCTTTCAATGAAAGATTCAGGTGTACTCTTATCAGCGGAAGCTCGCTTCCTATCTATTTCTGTCAGCCAGAAGAACAATTGTGCAAGCCTGGAAAAAACATCTGTCCTTTTCCAGGGGGTGAGAGATCCCATGACCACGTTGATGCTTAACGAACAGATTTCAAGCATCTGCAATGACTCTCATGCTAAGTTCCTCAAAATCTGGGAACCATGGCTGTTATATGCCTTTCCTGCTCTCCCCCCGGCCAGTTTGGGCCGCCTGCCCTGAGCCCTTACCTTCTCCACTTCTTTCGGACTCTAACCTTCTGGCCCTCCCTTCTCCCCTGGACTTCCCTATCCTTTCTCTGGCTCCCTACTCGGTAGATGCGCAAGTTCCTTTGCTTTAGCTTCACCTTTGCACCTAACTTCCATCTGGTTTCCGCTATTTTTTTTATTTTTTAGATCTGTATAGGCTGTATATTGCACCACCGCATGGATATTGAAGAGCCCAGGGGATGCCGCATTGTTATGGGCAGGGCCGGATTAACATAGGGGCTAGTGGAGCTGCAGCTCCAGGCCCCTCCCTCAATATAGGCCCATGCCAGTGGCTTATCAATATCTGTGTGCCTTCCTGAAGGAAGAGGAGCCCTCTGTGCATTGCACACATGGAGGAGACAAGTGTTAGTCACTGCAGCCGAGTCCTGTCTCTGCTGATGCCTGACTCCTATCACAGGATCTGTTACACTCACACAGATCCTCAGTGTCTGGGAGCTGTCTGGGGGAGGGGCGCTGATGTTGTCCTAACCAGCAGGAGCCCGGGAGGAAGGACATCCCCCATGCTGTTGAGATAAGGTTAGTAAATTTGTTAGGGAGGTGTTGTATAATTATTGTGCTGGGGGACAGACTGCTGCTTCCCCCCATGTAATGTGCTCTCTTGTGCCCAGTGCCCACTGCCCACCATGTCATGTGCTGTGCATTGCAGTGCCCACCATACAATGTGCTGTGCCCACCATGTCATGTGCTGTGCCTTGCAGTGCCCACTATGTAATGTGCAGTGCCCACCATGTCATGTGCATTGCAGTGCCCCTATGCAATGTGCTGTGCCCACTATGTCATGTGCTGTGCATTGCAGTGCCCCCTATGTCATGTACTGTGCCCACCATGCCATGTGCTGTGCATTGCATTGCTCTTCATGTGATGTGCAGTGCCCACTACATTGTGTTGTGCCTTGCAGTGCCCACCATGTAATGTGCAGTGCCCACCATGTCGTGCTGTGCCTTGCAGTGTCCACCATGTCATGTTCTGTGCCCACCATGTAACGTGCAGTGCCCTTCATGTCATGTGATGTGCCATGCAGTGCCCGTCATGTCATGTACTGTGCCATGCAGTGCCCGTCATGTAATGTGCAGTGCCCACCATGTCATGTGATGTGCCATCCAGTGCCCACCATGTCACGTGCAATGCCCGCCATGTAATGTGCAGTGCCCACCATGTCATGTGCTGTGCCTTGCAATGCCCTCTATGTAATTTTCAGTGTCCACCATATCATGTGCTGTGCCATGCAGTGATCCCACCATGTAATGTGCAGTGCCCACCACGTAATGTAAAAAGAACAGAAGAGACGCCTCCAGATTAGAGCCAGTTACATTTAAAATATGTACAGGTGCATAAATCCACTTACATGTAATAAAAGAGATTTCCAGCACAATGTCCTCTTAGTGTGGTGTCCGTGCAGCGCTTTTTAGCCTGTTTTCAGCAAATCCATGTGTGAGGAATCCTGTGCAGCAGGATTTCCTGAACGATCTGTGGAAGCTGGGACCGAGGCTTGACTCTGGTCAGCGGTGGAACGTAGGCGTTGGGCGTAGTGAGGTCATGGGCAGTAGCGGCAATGTTTCGGAGCATGCGCTCTGTATAGACAAACAGGCGCGCTCCTTCTTCAAACTTAGGGGATATGGGCTGTGTACAGCCTTATAAGTGCATCAGTTTGCTGCCATCTAGTGGATGCAGTGAGTAATGTGCTGTGCCATGCAGTGCCCACCATGTCATGTGCAGTTCCCACCATGTCATGTGCTGTGCCCACCCTGCCATGTGTTGTGCCCAGCATGTAGTGTGTTGTGCCCACTGTGTAATGTGCTGTGCTGTTCAGCAGTGCCCACCATGTCATGTGCCGTTCCTAAAATGTATTGTGCAGTTGCATTGCCCAGCATGAAATGTGTTATGCCATGCAGTGCCCACCATGTAATATGTTGTGCCCACCATGTAATGTGCTGTGCCATTCAGTGCCCACCATGTAATGCGCTGTGCCCACCACGTCATGTGCTGTGCCATGCAGTGCCCACCATGTAATGCGCTATACCCACCATGTAATGTGCTGTGCCATGCAGTGCCCACCATGTCATGTGCAGTGCCCACCATGTAAATTGCTGTGCAGTGCCCACCATGTCATGTACTGTGTTGTGCCCACCATGTCATGTGATGCGCCATGCAGTGCCTACCATGTAATGTGCTGTACCCACCATGTAATGTACTGTACATTGTCCACCATGCATGTGCCGTGCAGTACTCACAATGGAATGCGCTAGGCAGAGTTCACCATGTCATGTGCGGTATCCACCATTTAATGTGCTGTACTCACAATGTAATGTGCTGTAGACATGTGCGCTGTCAATAAATTAGTTCAGTTTCATTCTGTTCCGTTTTGTATTAGCCGTTAATTCGTATTTCGGAAATCGTGTCCGAATTTCATTTTGGATTCGTACGAAATACGAATTTTCGTTAGGTTCCTTAACTTTTCGTAACAATTACGAACGTTCGTTATGATGAATTTAAAAAGCAAAAAATAACTTTCTCAATATGGCAGTCGTCGGACTCATTATGCTCATTATGAGGGGCTCCCACCATCCCTGTGCTGTGCTGAATTCCTCCAGGGGCTGTACCCCTGCTGTGCTCATTATGAGGGGCTCCCACCATCCCTGTGCTGTGCTGAATTCCTCCTGGGACTGTACCCCTCCTGTGCTCATTATGAGGGGCTTCCACTATCCCTGTGCTGTGCTCATTATGAGGGGCTCCCTCCATCCCTGTGGTGTGCTGACTTCCTCCTGGGGCTGTACCCCTGCTGTGCTCATTATGAGGGGCTCCCACCATCCCTGTGCTGTGCTGACTTCCTCCTGGGGCTGTACCCCTGCTGTGCTCATTATGAGGGGCCTCCACTATCCCTGTGCTGTGCTCATTATGAGGGGCTCCCACCATCCCTGTGCTGTGCTGACTTCCTGGGTTTGTACCCCTGCTGTGCTCATTATGAGGGCCTCCCACCATCCCTGTGCTGTGCTGACTTCCTCCTGGAGCTGTACCCCTGCTGTGCTCATTATGAGGGGCTCCCACCATCCCTGTGCTGTGCTGACTTCCTGGGTTTGTACCCCTGCTGTGCTCATTATGAAGGGCTCCCACCTACCCTGTGCTGTGCTCATTATGAGGGGCTCCCATCATCCCTGTGCTGTGCTGACTTCCTCCTGGGGCTGTACCCCTGCTGTGCTCATTATGAGGGCCTCCCACCATCCCTGTGCTGTGCTGACTTCCTCCTGGGGCTGTACCCCTGCTGTGCTCATTATGAGGGGCTCCCCCCATCCCAGTGCTGTGCAGACTTCCTGGGTTTTTAACTTCATCATAACGTAACGAATAATCGTAATTATTATGACAATATTTAAACGATATTAATGAACATTCTTATTTTGTCTGATTCTGAATCTCCCATCGACTACCAGTACCAGTCTCCCACTCCCTTATTAAAAAAGGTAATTTTCCCAACCCTTACTCAGCAGCAGAAGAAAACCTCTGATTGGTCAACAAAACACCAGTCACGTTTCCGTTGTAATGGAATTTGGATCCGAAATTCCTCAACGAAATTTCGTATTTCGTATGTTCAGAAATGAGTTTATGTCTAATGTGCTGTGCTGTGTCTTGCAGTGCCCACCATGTCATGTGGTGTCATGCAGTGCCCACCTTGTTATGTGCTGCGCAGTGCCCTGTGTAGTACCCATCATATAATATGCTGTGCCCACCATATAATGTGCTGTGCAGTGCCCACTTGTAATGTGCAGTGCCCACCATGAAATGTGTCCAGCTGTGCCCACCATGTCATGTGCTGTGCCCACCATATAAGGTCCTGTGCCCACCGTGTGCATGTGCTGTGTTGTGCCTACCATGCAAAGTGCTGTGTTGTGCAGTGCCAACCATGTCATGTGCTGTGTCCACCATATAATGTAGTACGCCTACCTTGTAATGTGCTGTATTGGGCAGTGCCAACCGTGTAATGTGCTGTGCCCGCCATGTAATGTGCTGTGCTTTGCCCACCAATAAATGTGCTGTATCCATGTATCCACCATGTAATGTGTTGTGCCAACCATGTAATGTACTGTTCTATCCACCCCACCCCTGTGTAATGTACTATGCTGTGCCCCCCCACAGACTCACTTTCAGCCCCTCACCCCCTCTCTCTCTCATCCCCTCTCTTTCACCCTGTTCTCTCTCTCACCCCTTTCATCCCCCATTCTCTCTCTCTCCCGCCCCCTACAACCCCCTCTTTCCTACCACCCTCTCTCTCTTTCACCCTCTCTCTATTCCCCTTTTTCTCACCCCTCTCTCTCTCTCTCGTCTCTTCTCTCTCACCCCCTCTCTCTCTCATTCACCCCCTTTCTCTCTCTTTCCCCCTCCCTCTCATCCCCTCTCTTTCAACCCCCTATCTCGCTATCACCCCCCTCTTTCTCTCTCTCGTCCCCTCCCTCTCACCCCCTCTCTCTCTCATTCACCCCCTTTCTCACTCTTTTCCCCTCCCTCTCATCCCCTCTCTTTCAGCCCCCTATCTCGCTACGCTATCAACCCCCCCCCCCCCCCACTCTCTTTCTCAACCACTCTCTCACACCCCTCTCTGTCTTTAATTTAATTTAACAAAAAAAAAGTGCATTTTCATTTTATTTATATTCATAAAAAGGCCCACCAAAATCCTTAGCACCAGGCCCATGATGCTCTTAATCTGGACCTGGTTATGGGGAACTTCTCCAGGACCCTTTGGTCCTTTTGGCTTCATGAACAAGCCTATTTACTGCTGGTGTGTTAGCTCTGTTCCTTTTTGTTTTTTGCCTTAATTTTGCCTTTCTTGATAAAGGCTGTGTTTGCATCTGTGCATGAATTTGTGTGCACATCCACCATGGCCTAAAACACAGCAGAACTAAGAAAAATGACTGAGTGTTCATTTGTTTGTGTGACTGGTGATCAGACCTACATCCTGTTATTCCGTGTTTGACTTGGCTTGCCGCCTGACTTTGGTTTATCCTTATCTCCTGTTGCTGACCTTGGTTTATGTCCTGACTACACTCTATGCCTGTGGATTTTGTTCTTCTTTTGCCTGTTTGATATTGACCCCAGCCTGGCTTCAGACCCTGCTCCTACCTTCTGAATTGATACCTCTGCTGCTTGGTTGTTGCTGACACTGGCTCATCTTGACTACAGCTTTGATTGCTGCATCTGCGAGTTCCTGTGCTCCTTCTGCGTGCCTGCATTCTACACACATTCACAGTCTGAGCGTCTACAGCATCCAAGCATTATTTAGACTGTCTTCTATCCAACGACAGGATCAGGACCTACCTTAGGCACCCATGCCACTACCTGTATTGCTACACCTTAACCCTGGACCAACACGCTTCCAGTATTCTTAATAAGTGACTTGGTTACAAATATAGAAAGTTCACCTTAAGCCTCATGATGCCAGGTCCAGCAGAAACGCAGGTAAAAAAAATGAGGTAGAGTCCACTCTGGATTACAGGCAAGTGGAGAACGAGCAGCACGTGCTAATTACAGATCGTTCTACCTAGGCTGTGTGATGATACAAAAGCTCTCTATGGTGTCCCCAGGCCTGTGACACACTTTCTCAACTCTAACGCATCTCAGTCTGCATGTAAGAAACCATCACTTATCTGCTGTTTAAAAACGCATTGCTCAGTCTCCTCAGAGACTCTCAAAAATTGCCAGTGCTGACTGTATTTCAAGTCATCATGGTGGGGTATTGGGAATAGTTTTCAATTAGCAATAATCACACCTCTGATGGGCCTCATTGGCTCCAACTCCAGCCCTCTCATTGACTAGGCCTCTATCAGGTACATGAAAAAAAGCCAGTCTTCGGTAAAATTGCTACATACTAAATAAAACAGGCCACCACCCCAATTTATAACTAGCCTTTAAAGCAAGGTGCACATGGGAGGACTTTGCACAGCTCAAAACAAGAGGTTTCCCAGCACACTTACCAGCTTGCCTGCAAACAAAAAGAAATAGTGTCATGTGGACGTCGCATTGCCTCATCAATGCCTTTCTGTAAAGTGCGGTCCTAACTCTATTCTTTGAGAATCCCCATGCTGGAGCATATACTGTATAGCTCTGAGACTCTCAAAGTTTGGAGTTTAGCTAGCCATATACTGATTAGAATTTAGCTAGTCCAGCAAGGACTGGGCACATTTCAAACAGTCTATAACCATCCCTGTTCAATAGAAGTTGAGCATTTAAAGCGGAGGTTCACACAAAAATTGAACCTCCGCTTTTCTGAACCCTCCCCCCCTCCGGTGTTACATTTGGCACCTTTCAGGGGGGAGGGGGGTGTAGATACCTGTCTAAAACAGGTATTTGCACCCACTTCCGGGCATAGACTCCCACAAATTCTTGTTTTGTTTGACTTGTGCAAAGCCCTTCTATGTGTACCTTGCTTTGAAGGCTAGTTATACAGTATCTCACAAAAGTGAGTACACCCCTCACATTTTTGTAAATATTTTATTATATCCTTTCATGTGACAACACTGAAAAAATGACATTTTGCTACAATGTAAAGTAGTGAGTGTACAGCTCTAAAACAGTGTAAAATTTGCTGTCCTGTCCCGCCGCGTTGTCTGCTGGGACACACACGGGTCCCAGAGACAGCACGGACCATTCAGATTGCGCGCATGTGCAGTAGGGAACTGGGAAGTGAAGCCGCAAGGCTTCATTTCCTGATTGCCATACCGAAGATGGAGGCGGCAGCATCCGAGGACTGAGGGATGGTTCGGCCTCGGATGCCGACAGCGCTGGACCCTGTGACAGGTAAGTGTCCATAATTTAAAAGTCAGCAGCTGCAGTATTTGTAGCTGCTGACTTTTGAATTTTTTTTTTCCGCGATACTCCCTCTTTAACCACTTGCCGCCCGCCATATAGCAGAATGACGGCGGCAAAGTGGTTTCAATATCCTGACTGGGCGTCATATGACGTCCGCAGGATATTGAGCCGCTGCGCGCCCCCGGGGGCGCGCATCGCGGCGATCGTTGTTGCGGGGTGTCAGTCTGACACCCTCAACACCGATCTAGGTAAAGAGTCTCTGACGGAGACTCTTTACCATGTGATCAGCCGTGTCCAATCACAGCTGATCACAATGCGAGTAGAGGAGAGCCGATCGGCTGCTCTCCTGACAGGGGGGATCTGTGCTGATTGTTTATCAGCACAGCCCCCCCTCGGATCCTACCCAGGACCACCAGGGAAGCTGCCCAGGACCACCAGGGAAGCCGCCCAGGACCACCAGGGAAATCAGCTACACTGGACCACCAGGTATGCCCCCTAGACCTCCAGGGAAATCCTCATCAGTGCAAAGGCAGCTGCCAATCAATGCCCAGGCAGCTGCCAGTCAGTGCCCACTCCAATGCCTACCACTGCCAGTGCCACCAGGGATGCCTATCAGTGCCGCATATCAGTGCCGCGCATCAGTGCCCATCAGTGCCACGTATCAGTGCCCATCAGTGCCGCTTATCAGTGCCCAGCAGTGCCACCTATCAGTGCCCATCAGTGCCACCCATAAGAACCCATGTTTGCAGCCCTTCAGTGCCCATCAGTGTTGCCTATCAGTGCCCATCAGTGCCCACCAGTACCACCCAGTGCCACCCATGAGTGCTCATCAGTGCCGCCCATTAATGCCCATCAGTGCTGCATATCAGTGCCACCCATTAGTGCCGCCTACCAGTGCCCATCAGGGCCGCATATCAGTGCCTATCATCAGTGCCCGTTAGTGCCCGCTCACTGGTGCCACCTCATCGCTGCCGCCTTATCAGTACCTGTCAGTGCCACCTTATCAGTGCCCATCAGTGAAAGAGAAAACTTACTTATATACAAAATTTTTAAACAGAAACAAAAGCAAAACTTGTATTTTTGTTCAAAATTTTCGGTCTTTTTTTATTTGTTTCGCAAAAAATAAAAACCGCAGAAGTGATCAAATACCACCAAAAGAAAACTCTATTTGTGGGAACAAAATGATAAAAATTTAGTTTGGGTACAGTGTAGTATGACCGCGCAATTGTCATTCAAACTGCGACATCATTGAAAGCTGAAAATTGGTCTGGGCAGGAAGGTGTATAAGTGCCCGGTATTGAAGTGGTTAAGTGGTTTCTGTTGAATGAACAAGTTGGAAAAGTTTTGGCAATTAGCAGCTCGGCTGCTGAAGCCACTGATCTGTGTATTCTGACAGCGGTCCAAAATAGTTGATTTTTTTTTTTTTAAATATGCTGGCTAGCTGGTAAGTGTGCTGCGAAAATTCTTGTTTTGTTTGACTTGTGCAAAGCTCTTCTATGTGTACCTTGCTTTGAAGGCTAGTTATACAGTATCTCACAAAAGTGAGCACACCCCTCACATTTTTGTAAATATTTTATTATATCCTTTCATGTGACAACACTGAAGAAATGACACTTTGCTACAATGTAAAGTAGTGAGTGTACAGCTTGTATAACAGTGTAAATTTGCTGTCCCCTCAAATTAACTCAACACACAGCCATTAATGTCTAAACTACTGGCAACAAAAGTGAGTACATCCCTAAGTGAAAATGTCCAAAATTGGATCCAAAGTGTCAATAATTTGTGTAGCCACCATTATTTTCCAGCACTGCCTTAACCCTCTTGGGCATGGACCAGGAGCGGACTGACCGGTCGGGCAGTTCGGCCGTGGTCTGAGGGCCCAGGATCAGTAGGGGGCCCCATGAGAGACTTCACATATGTTACAGAGAGCGGAGCTGAGAAGGCAGTGGCAGCACTCAGAGGCGCTGATGTTGGGGGCCTGGCCAGCCGGCAGCTTCAAGTTTTTGAGGTCAGATTTTTTTTTTCAACCGCAACCTTCGGCGCTGGCTCCTTGCATTGCGGCTCACTACAGTAACTTATAAAACACAGAAGACCGGCTTCTGAGTTATAAGTGACAGCCATCCCAGTGGCACACTCAAAGTCCTCCCTGCTCTCCCTGCATATTCAACAGAGGAGGGGGTGGGACAAGCAGGGGGCGAGGCGGAAACACAGCTCTATCCTTAGAGCCCGCAGCATCAGAAGATGCCGCAGCAACAGCCTGACCTGTAAGTCCATTTGTTCCTGTGGGACAGTGGGGCGGTATGTCCTAGACAGGGAGGAGAGGAGAAGTCTGTGCTGGAAAAGGAGGAGAGAAAAGATCTGTACTGCGTGGGGGGGGGAGGAGCAAAAATTTTGCGGGGGGGGGCTCCTAGGGGGTTTCTGGGAGATATGCACACCTGCACTCTGTACATAGCATAATCATCAACCTTTCACTCTTGTACGTAGCGCAATTTCGAACGCTGTCCTCTGTACGTAGTGCAATCTTGAACATTGTCCTCTGTACGTAATCCTGAACCCTGTCCTCTGTACGTAGCGCAATCCTGAACCCTGTCATCTGTACGTAGCGCAATCCTAAACCCTGTCATCTGTATGTAGCGCAATCCTGAACCCTGTCATCTGTACGTAGCGCAATCCTGAACCCTGTCCTCTATACGTAGCGCAATCCTGAACCCTGTCCTCTATACGTAGCGCAATCCTGAACCCTGTCCTCTATAGGTAGTGCAATCCTGAACACTGTCATCTGTACGTAACGCAATCCTGATCCCTGTCCTCTGTACGTAGTGCAATCCTGAACCCTGTCCTCTGTACGTAACGCAATCCTGAACCCTGTCCTCTATACATAATGCAATACTGAACGCTGTCCTCTGTATGTAGTTCAATCCTGAACCCTGTCTTCTGTACGTAATGCAATCCTGAACCCTGTCCTCTGTATGTAGCGCAATCCTGAATGCTGTCCTCTGTACGTAGCACAATCCTGATCCCTGTCCTCTGTACGTAGCGCACCAGGGAGGCAGCCAGCCACAGAGGACACGAGAGCCAGCCAGCCACAGAGGATGTGGAAGCCAGCCAACCACAGAGGACGTGGAAGCCAATAGCGCATAGCGAAATCCTGAACACTGTCCTCTGTACACAGCGCAAACCTGAACGCTGTCCTCTGTACATAGTGAAATCCTGAACGCTGTCCTCTGTACGTAGCGGAATCCTGAACCCTGTCCTCTGTAAGTAGCGCAATCCTGAACGCTGTCCTCTGTAAGTAGCGTAATCCTGAGCGCTGTCCTCTGTATGTAGCGCAATCCTGAACCCTGTCCTCTGTACGTAGCGCAATCCTGAACCCTGTCCTCTGTACATAGAGCAAACCTAAACCTTGTCCTCTGTACATAGCGCAATCCTGAATGCTGTCCTCTGTACATAGTGCAATCCTGAACCTTGTCCTCTGTACATAGCGCAATCCTGAACGCTGTCCTCTGTACATAGTGCAATCCTGAATGCTGTCCTTTGTACATAGCGCACTCCAGAATGCTGTCCTCTGTACATAGCTCAACTCTGAACCCTGTCATCTGTACATAGCGCAATCCTGAACCCTGTCCTCTGTACGTATTGCAATCCTGAACTCTGTCCTCTGTACGTAGCATCATCCTGAACCCTGCACTCTGTATGTAGCAGAATCCTGAACCCTGCACTCTGCATGTAGCAGAATCCTGAACCCTGCACTCTGCACGTAGCTCAATCTTGAATCTTGCACTCTGTTCACAGCACAATCCTGAACCCTGCACTCTGTACGTAGCACAATTCTGAACCCTTTATTGCGTATGCAGTGCACTCCTGAGCCCTGCACTCTGTACACTGCACACTCTGTACAAAGCGAAGTGTACAAAACAGTGCCTTAGACAGCAGAAGAGGACACACCAGTCAGCCACAGCAGGGCCAAGGTGCCAGCCAGCCAGCCACCCAAGCCGGTAACCCACCCACAGCAGGGCCAGGGTGCCAGCCACCCATGGTGACCCACCCACAGCAGGGCCAGGGTGCCAACCAGCCACCCACAGTGACGACCCACACCAGGGAGCCAGCCAGCCACAGAGGACACGGAAGCCAGCCAGCCACAGAGGATGCGGGAGCCAGCCAGCCACAGAGGATGCAGGAGCCAGCCGTGCCACAGAGGACGTGGGAGCCAATAGCGCATAGTGCAATCCTGAATGCTGTCCTCTGTATGTAGTGCAATCCTGAACACTGTCCTCTGTACGTAGCGCAGTCCTGAACCCTGTCCTCTGTAAGTAGCGCAATCCTGAACGCTGTCCTCTATAAGTAGCGCAATCCTGAACGCTGTCCTCTGTATGTAGCGCAATCCTGAACCATGTCCTCTGTACGTAGCACAATCCTGAATGCTGTCCTCTGTACGTAGTGCAATCCTGATCCCTGTCCTCTGTACGTAGCACAATCCTTAACCGTGTGCTTTGTACGTAGCACAATCCTGAATGCTGTCCTCTGTATGTAGCGCAATCCTGAACCATGTCCTCTGTATGTAGCGCAACCCTGAATGCTGTCTTCTGTACGTAGCGCTATCCTGAACTCTATCCTCTGTACATAGCGCAATCCTGAACCCTGTCCTCTGTACATAGCGCAATCCTGAATGCTGTCCTCTGCACATAGCGCAATCCTGAACTCTGTCCTCTGTACATAGTGCAATCCTGAACCCTGTTCTCTGTACGTAGCGCAATTCTGAGCCCTGCACTCTGCACGTAGCGCAATCCTGAACCCTGTCCTCTGTACATAGCACAATCCTGAACCCTGTCCTGTGTACATAGCGCACTCCATAATGCTGTCCTCTGTACATAGCTCAATCCCGAACCCTGTCATCTGTACGTAGCGCAATTTTGACCCCTGTCCTTTGTACGTAGCGCAATCCTGAACTCTGTCCTCTGTACATAGAAGAATCCTGAACCCTGCACTCTGCACGTAGCAGAATCCTGAAACCTGCAAAGTGTACAAAACAGTGCCTTAGACAGCAGAAGAGGAGAGGACACCCCAGCCGGCCACAGCAGGGCCAAGGTGCCAGCCAGCCACCCACGGTGACCCACCCACACCAGGGAGGCAGCCAGCCACAGAGGACACGAGAGCCAGCCACAGAGGATGTGGAAGCCAGCCAACCACAGAGGATGTGGAAGCCAATAGCGCATAGCGAAATCCTGAACACTGTCCTCTGTACACAGCGCAATCCTGAACGCTGTCCTCTGTACATAGTGAAATCCTGAACGCTGTCCTCTGTACGTAGCGGAATCCTGAACCCTGTCCTCTGTAAGTAGCGCAATCCTGAACGCTGTCCTCTGTAAGTAGCGTAATCCTGAGCGCTGTCCTCTGTACGTAGCGCAATCCTGAACCCTGTCCTCTGTACGTCGCGCAATCCTGATCCCTGTCCTCTGTATATAGCACAATCCTGAACCCTGTCCTCTGTAATAGGCGCAATCTTGAAGGCTATCCTCTGTACATCCTGTCCTCTGTACGTAGTGCAATCCTGAACCCTGCACTCTGCACGTAGCAGAATCCTGAACTCTGCACTCTGTACGTAGCACAATCCTAAACATGCACTCTGTATGTAGTGCACTCCTGACCCTGCACTCTGAATGTAGTGAACTCCTGGGCTCTGCACATAGCATACCCCTTAACCCTGAACTCTGTACATAGCACAATTCTGAACCCTGTATTGCATATGCAGTGCACTCCTGGGCCCTGCACTCTGTACACTCGCTACACGGTGCCAATTTTATTTCTACTTTGTGAGAGGTTGGGGCAGGGCTGAGAGTCATGGCACAAGGAGGGGGTCCTGTGAGGACCAGAGTGAATGAAGGTGTACATTCTGTTAGAAAGAGGCCCCCTCCAGGTCCCATTATACTCCTTTGTAGTCTCTAAAGGACACTCTTAGAGAGAGACCCCCCTCCAGGTCCCATTGAAAAAAAAGGCAAAATGTAGGGATGGGGGTCAGAGCCGTGTCATGAGCAGGGCCAGGGCTGGGTCATGGGCAGGGCCTGACAGGGGGCCCTGCTTTATTTGGTCCGGGGGTCCTGAGTGTTGTCAGTCCACCCCTGGCATGAAGTTCACCAGAGCTTCACAGGTTGCCACTGGAGTCCTCTTCCACTCCTCCATGACGACATCACAGAGCTCGTGGATATTGGAGACCTTGCGCTCCTCGACCTTCCCTTTGAGGATGCCCTACAGATGCTCAATAGGGTTTAGATCTGGAGACAAGCTTGGCCAGTCCATCACCTTTACCCTCAGCTTTTTTAGCAAAGCAGTGGTCGTCTTGGAGGTGTGTTTGGGGCCGTTATCATGTTGGAATACTGCCCTGCGACCCAATTTCCCAAGGGAGGGGATTATGCTTCTACTCACCTGGTTGCCGCCACACACGCTTGACACCATCTGAACCAAATACGTTTATCTTGGTCTCATCAGACCACAGGACATGGTTCCAGTAATCCATGTCCTTAGTCCACTTGTCTCCAGCAAACTGTTTGCAGGCTTTCTTGTGCATCATCTTTAAAAGAGGCTTCCTTCTGGAATGACAGCCATGCAGACCAATTTGATGCAGTGTGCGGCGTATGGTCTGAGCACTGACAGGCTGACCCCCCCTTCAACCTCTGCAGCAATGCTGGCAGCACTCATTTGTCTATTTCCCAAAGACAACCTTTGGATATGGTCTTTGTCAAAAATTGGTAAGACCAAACTGTGTGGACTGCACAGAGAGAACCAAAATGCATGTAAGTGAATAAATTGTTTATTAAGATGAGTGATATATAAGTACACAACACCTCCAATACCAAACAGTGACAATTAACCCAACACTGACATACGAAAAACAAATAGTATAAAAAACTACCTGTGGAATACCATAATCAAGACCGTAAGCCAGGCCAGGGTCATACATAGAGGATCAGCAGATAAACAAGGGCAGTTCCAGAATCACAAACGTAAGCCAAGCCAGGGTCATACACAGGGAATCAGCAGATGGGGAAGGTGAATGGGAATCAGGGCACAAGGCAAGGATGGGAGGGAACTGGAACACAGGAGGGACAGGATCAGGACAGGCTCGGGATGGGGATCAGATACAAACTCAGGATCGGGTACAGATTCAGGTCACAGGCTAGCAGGTCAGGGCGCAAGGATGATACCAAGGCAAACATGTGAGTGCTTGCAGGTATTTATATGTATGCCTGTGATTAGCTTCAAGTCACACCTGAACGCAGGAGGTGCTGTCTGCTCCACACTGCCGGGAAACACCCGCTGGCGGACACCAGTACTACAGCCCAAGGATCCAATAGTGCCATCAGCAGGTGAATCCCACCACTACAGATCCTGGGTTTTGGAAGACACCGGCTGGCGGACACTGGTACTGCGATCCAAGAGACCGACAGCGCCACCAAAGGGAGAACCCTTTCCTGACAGTCTTGGCCACAGTGCTGCAGCTCAGTTTCAGGGTCTTATAGCCTTTATGTAGAGCAACAATTCTTTTTTTCAGATCCTCAGAGAGTTCTTTGCCATGAGGTGCCATGTTGAACTTCCAGTGACCAGTATGAAAGAATGAGAGTGATAACACCAAATTTAACACACCTGCTCCCTATTCACACCTGAGACCTTGTAACACTAACGAGTCACATGACACCGGGGAGGAAAAATGGCTAATTGGGCCCAATTTGGACATTTTCACTTAGAGGTGTACTCACTTTTGCTGCCAGCGGTTTAGACATTAATGGCTGTGTGTTGAGTTATTTTGAGGGGACAGCAAATTTACACTGTTATACAAGCTGTACACTCACTACTTTACATTGTAGCAAAGTGTCATTTCTTCAGTGTTGTCACATGAAAAGATATAATAAAACATTTACAAAAACATGAGGGGAGTACTCACTTTTGTGAGATACTGTAAATTGGGGCAGTTGCCTTTTTTTGTATAGCTTGTTGAAAATCATACGGGGACACATAGGATGCAATAAAGCAGCACTAAAAGATGTAAACTGAAAGTGCTGGGATAAGCATTTGATTAAATAGCTTATCAAGGAATATTTATTTTATTGTGCTTAATGTGTTGAGATTCGGACATCACTATTGTATTAAAACTAGTGCGAGAATATCTGTTGTCCGATGCATGTTGTACGGAGTACTTGTGTCAGACAACACCTGCACACACAATAGCTTTTGTACATTAGAACATCCTTGTTTTTTATTAATATTGTATTATAGTAGTATAAATATTAATTAAAAGATTAATATTTGAATATTTTTCTTCTTAGCACTGCCTTTATCCAATGTGTCTTAGTGCTGTACCCCTGGGTAAAGCTGCAAGTGCCACTTCTGTAGGCATCAAGTGTTGATCTTATCTACTATGTCTTAACAGTGACAAATGCTGCATAAGCCAACGGCATACATCTCCTTTACCCATACTAAGCAAACGGGTGCTTCTATCTACTTGCAGCACTGCCTAGTGTGTAGTACGGGATGCTACTTATTGCTTTGAGTTATAAAAGAACTATTTAATCTCTCTTAGACATAAGCAGTCATTTGATAGTGTACTTAACCACTTCAATACCGGGCACTTTTACCCCCTTTCCTGCCCAGGCCAATTTTCAGCTTTCTGCACTTCGCATTTTGAATGACAATTGTGCGGTCATGCAACACTGTACCCAAACTAAATTTTTATAATTTTTTTGAGACAGATAGAGCTTTCTTTTGGTGGTTGTTAATCACCACTAAGTTTTTTTTTGCTAAACAAATGAAAAAAGACCGAAAATTTTGACCAAAAAAAATGTCTTTCTTTGTTTCTGTTACAAAATTTTGTAAATAAGTAATTTTTATCCTTTACTGATGTGAGCTAATGAGGCTGCACTGATGGGCACTGATGAGGCGGCACTAATATTCAGCACTGATGGACACTAATAGGCAGCACTGATGGGCAGCCTTTATGGACACTGATAAGCGGCAATGATGAGCACTGATAGGTGGCACTGATGGGTGGCACTGATGGGCACTGATAGACGGCACTGATAGGCGGCACGGATGAGGAGGCACTGACAGGCCTCACTGATGGGCACTGAAAGGCAGCACTGATGGGCATCACTGGTGGGCACTGGTGGGCATCGCTGATGGGACTGCACTGATAATCATTGCATTAATTATCAGTGCAGTCCCCCTTTCAGGAAAGCTGCTTATTGGCTCTCCTCTGCTCACGCGCTGTCAGCGTGAGTAGAGGAATGCCGATGACAGGTACTTCCTATTTACACTGTGATCAGCTGTGATTGGACACAGCCGATCACATGGTAAAGAGCCTACGTCTTTACAGTGATTGGAGATACGGTGTGTCTGAGCGACACATCCCACCACCGATCGCCGCGATCTGTGACAAGTGGCAAGTTGTAAAGGACGTCCTATGATGCCCAATCACAACAAGGAAACCACCGCCCGGCCGTCATTTTTCTATAGACTGGGAGGGATGTGGTTAAAAGTGGAACTTCACTTTCTCTGTCAACATTGACTATTTTAATCGTTATGCTGCTAGCATTTGTAAATAGATAGGAAAGAATATCATATTTACTTGTTTTAAACTTTTTTTTTTACATTTCTTCAGTTACTTCCTGGTTTCCAGGCTTAGCAAATTATGTCATGCATCCCAGGAGTCTTCAGGAGGGATGAAGGGGTTTTCTCAGCTATGCACACTCTCCTGCCTGCATATCTAAGCTAAGGGCATATGGATTCCAGGAAGTAAATGCTACATGAATCATCTGCCCTTACTTAAGATGGCCGCTGCCAGAAATGCTAGGGTGTGGTTTTCAACGTGATTTCTCAGCAAAATAAAGCATGGAGACATGGATGGGTGGGTGGGTTTGCTTTAAATATTAAAAATAAATGAAATAGTGTTTTTGATTTATGGTGCTCAGATACAGTGTAGTTCCACTTTAATCGCCAATTGTCACAGGTAAACAGCTTCATCCAGTGGGTTCACTAAACAGCATAAAGACACCCAAAGTAACTTTAATACAGATAAGGTAGGCTTAAAGCACTTTCAGCATCTTTATTCATTTACTGAGTATGCAGCTTCCTTATCTTTTAATCCTTGCCTATGTTCCAGTTTAAGCAGTTGTATGCCTGCTGTCTAAGGTTTCCTGCTTCAGCCTAGGTTCACATATGTGCGATGCGGGAACCAGCATGATTACAGTTCCGGTCCCCGCATCGCATCTCTCCCACAGGCAGTTCACACTGCCCTCTGCGGACCGCTGTGGGTGTCAATACAATGTTAATGACACCCCCAGATCATTTCACAGATCGCAGTGCAAACTGAACTCGCACATGAATCAGATTGCATGGGTGAGAACACCCATGCGATCCTATTCTAGTGCGGGGGAAAAAAAAAGTCCCTGCACTATTTTCGTGCAAATCCAATATAATAGTATGGCTGAACTCGCACTGCACAGACATTGCTTGTGATCGGCACCTGCGGTGCGGGTGCGAATCACGATGTCTGAGATCGCACATAGGTGAACCTAGGCTCAGGGTGGCTCCTTTCTCTTGCAGCATCATATGAAGCCACCCTTGTACCCTTTAGGCTACTTATCTGAATACACAATACGGTGGTACCATGCAACACTCGTATCTGTCAGCTTTCTGCTTATTATTCAGCCTCAGTACTTTCTAGTGGTGCTGTGTACCCCCCAACAGAGTGTCATATACCCCTAGAGACATGCATACCGCACGTTGATAACCTCAGTGAATGGCAGTACCCAAACAATGCATCCTTACCTAAGCTAAAACCAGTGAAGCATTTAATGGATGCTGTGGAAGTGCTGATGTTTGCAAGCACTAATGGTTCAGTAGCCGATAATAGTAAACCAGGCATGAATTAAATCTGGCACAGTCACTGCTCTTCCAGGACAGTTTTGACATAACAAATGAAACAAGCACATCAACTATACAAGAATCTGATTTAATAAAAGTGCCTTATGATTGAATAATTTAATGACAATGTCTTGGTATTGTGTTTGTATATACACATGTGTATATATATATATAATTCCTTTTTTTTTTTCATTTTTAAACTAATGTTTACACATTATTTACATGTTAAAATATGCCTAGAACACAGGAATAACAGCATCTAGATCTTGTGATTTAGTGCCACTGAACACAGCATGCAAGATTTAGTGGAGCTGTCCAAGTGCCTGGCTTGTATTGGATTTAGTTGAGTCACAATCTAATCTGGAGAATTGAATACAAAAGATAATTTATTTCATGTGCTGCACTGCCTTTGTGGACAACATTAAACACATCAGAGGAGCAGCCATAAATAACTGGATCCCATAGCAAAACCATTACAAGGTTTTCTAGCTCCCTTTATTTCCCTTTAAAGAACTGCAAGGATCAAAACCTCAAATTCTCAAATAGTAAACTTTACCTTAATACCTTAAAGTACTATTAAATCCCAAAACCAAACATTTATTATATTGCAGCTTACCAGTTCTTCGATGTGATGGCTGCATTGGTTTCTTTTTTTAGACTTTATATCTTCTGTTTTTCATCTGTTGAGTAGGAGAGTCTGTTCTTTCTCAAAAGAAAACACTCTCCAGCAGAATTTATCAGTTACCATGAGACAAACCATTTAACACTAGCAAGGGTGCTTACAATAATCTGCTTTTATTTACTTATGTAAAACCTTTATCCCAAAAGGATAAAAACACTAACTGCTTATAAAGTATTAGCTGGAGTTTGTGGCTTTAATTTGGTAGTGTATTTATATCTGCTAGTCAGATAAGTAAAATATTCAGAAATATGGAAGCCATGGAAAAGAAGAAAAATTACATTTTTGAAAAATGTTAAAAATTCAATGTGAAGTAGTTTTACAAATCAAAACTCATTTTGTTATACTGGTGTGTTGCGTTTGATATAAAATATATTATATGAATGATTTTTCTATCAGATTTGAACAATTTGTTTAGTAGTTTGTCTTGGAGACAGACATAATACTTTTTTAAGGGGATACTTAAAGAAATGCTGTTGGATAATATAGAAACAATGGACTATTTTATTTCAGTTGACAGTTAGATGTTATTTATTACTCTGTAACCTGGGAAAATAGCTTGGCTATTATTATTATTATTATACAGGATTTATATAGCGCCGACAGTTCACGCAGCGCATTACAACATTAGGGCAGACAGTACAAGTACAATACAATTCAATACAGGAGGAATCAGAGGCCCTGCTCTTTAGAGCTTACAATCTAGGAGGGAGGGTCAAATTATACAAAAGGGTAATAGCTGTGGGGGATGAGCTAAAGGAGAAAATAGTGCAGTTGTTAGATGGAGGCAGGATAGACTTCTCTGAAGAGGAAAGTTTTCAGGGATCGCCTAAAAGTGGATAAATTTGGAGACAGTCTGACAGATTGGGGTAGGGAATTCCAGAGGATGGGCAAGGCTTGGGAGAAGTCCTGGAGGCGGATATGGGAGGAGGTGATGAGGGAGCTAGAGAGCAGGAGGTCTTGGGAGGAACGGAGATGGCGATTAGGTTGGTATTTTGAGACTAGGCTAGTGATGTAGCTGGGGGCAGAGTTGTGGATGGCTTTGTAACTTATTGTTAGTATTTTGAATTTATTTGTTGGGTGAGTGGTAGCCAATGGAGGGATTGGCAGAGAGGGGTAGCAGACACTGAGCGGTTTGTAATATGGATGAGTCTGGCAGCAGCATTCATGATGGATTGAAGGGGGGATAGACTATTTAAAGGTAAGCCAATGAGGAGGGAGTTGCAGTAGTCGAGGCGAGAGATAACCAGGGAGTGAATCAGGAGCTTTGTGGTTTCATTGGTTAGAAAGGGACGTAGTTTAGAGATGTTGCGGAAGTTGACGCGGCAAGCTTTGGAAAGTGATTGGATGTGGGGCAGAAAGGAGAGTTCAGAGTCCAGGATAACACCTAGCACCCTGACATGTGGGGACGGGTGGGTGGTTTTGCCATTGCTCTTGACAGAGAAGTCAGGGAAAGAGGCACATGGGGGAGGAAATAATATAAGCTTGGTTTTGGACAAGTTGAGTATTCTGACATATATATATATAACCTTAGCCATGTATGATACCAGAGTGCCATCTTGAAATAGAATTTAAGAATGTTTCTCCCATTAAGCTCAGTTTTCCAAAAAGGGGCCACACCCATGTGGGGATGGTATAGTTGGAGCAGTCTGTTGTTCAGTAACTGTGGTAAACAACCTGACATAAAATGGTTGTCAGGCATAAGCTGGACAGGACTCCATAATGGCCGCAGGAAAGTCTGTAGGAGAAGCTATACCTGAAGACGCTTTCGTCTGATCTCCAGAAACTGCTAATAGAAGCTTGGGCCCTCGTTGTCAAGGACATCATGAAAACACAGTTAAGTAACATTTAAGCATATTTCTACTGTTTGCAGACCATAGTTTCTGCTTATTTGCTAGGCATCTTGCTTGTTATAGCTGTTAGTCTTGTATTGTATTCCTAGTTTGTATGTACAGCATTTTTGTATAGTAAAAGCACATTTATACATTGCAGAGGTCTGAGCTTTCTTGCTTATACCACAAAGTAACCTTACAAAACATAACTGGGAAGGTGAAATGCAGTTTATATAAAGTACTAGGCATGAAATAAAAGTACAGCTTATTCAGTAAATACATTAAACTAGTTTTTAAAATGTTAATTTTTTTATTACAAATGGAATAACAAGGATTGTATATGTTAAGAACATTTCAACTATACATGAAAACAGGTAAGCACCCCCTTTCCCTCATAATAATTTAAAAGCTTCCAGCCAATATGCTTTTTCAGTTATTAACAATGCTGATCTAGAAGCATATATTGCTCTTTCAAGAGCTTGATCAATTTTCTCCTGATCTTCCTGTGTAATTTTCTCTATAAATGAAGGGATTGTGTATATTTGGGAGGCTGTGGTTTGTAACACTCCCTCACTTAAAGATGCTGCTGGTGAAGAAACACTTTGTGATGATCCAGAAGCAGCAGAAAGAGTTCCGGAAGTGGAATTCTGGAGGATTAAGCTACTCGAATTTTCATTATGGTCAGTGGGGGCTGGTGCTCAATATTTGGGGGGGGGGGGCAGCAAACAAACCTGCTCCCCCCCCCCCACGGGAGATGGAAGGAGGCAATCAGTGCTCTGCGCCCCAAGGGCCACCTTTTTTTTAAGCCAATTAGAGCTTCAGGCTCTAATCTACCAGGGACCATGAATCAGACTGAGACAGAAGTATAGTAAAATCACACTTGTTTAATAATAATAATAATAAGGTAAACAGAGAAAGCGTAGTCAAAACAAGCCAGAGTTCAGTAACCGGATCGAGTAGTCGGCCAAGCAAATGTCAGAGAGCCAGAGATAAACGAAGTAGTACAGAATGCAGGATCAGGAGCCAGAAGGAACGTCAGCCGAGCAAGTCTTCAACAGGAACGTAGGAGAAAGTCTCTGTGATGTTGACAAAGGCGAAGGCAGAGATCAAGTGAGCTGGACGACTTTAAGTAGACAGGACTGAGGAGCAGAATCAACAACAGCTGGGTAACTGTGGAGAGAGATGGGAGCTGGCAATTAGCCGACAGCTGAGCGGCCAGCTCAGAGAAGGAAGGGCTGAGCCTAGCCCTGACATAATCATATGCTTCAGAAAAAAAACATTAAAATCCATACTTCCAGCACCCTGAATGTAGATTTGGGGCCGGGCGCATGGATTAGGGTGACGGTGTATGGACGGGCCGCCACTGATTATGGCCCTTACATTTCATTCCATAAAGTATTTTTTAATGTCTTTAGAGCACCTCTGGCATGCCAGGATGTGTTTTGTCATCCTTGTAGCATTTGGAAAAGAATATTTCTTCTCACAATATTTGCAAATTGCAATTTCAGTAGAAATTGCACTGTGGAAATGTTTATAAACTCTAGTTTTTGGTCTCACCATTTCACTGTGAGCAGGAAAAGAAAAAACAATCTACGGACCAGACTATAGGTAAACATTATGCTGTGATGATGAAGAACATTAATATAAATCACTTGAATGTTAAAAAGATAAACTATTTTGTCAGACAAATTCACCATCTTATCTGTCTATTAAGGTCTGAGGGGACAGAAACTATCATCTACTCTATCCCAGCAATCACCCAACTGTAGAAGGTACAAGATGGAGCCCGCAAGCAAACTAAACAGGAGGCTTTCTCCTGTAGTGCCCCTAGTGGCAGAAATGCATATTTCTCTTGTTTGAGAACTGCATTGAGAAGAACACTGTTACTTGAACTGTATTCCAGGATTTGCTTGTCTTCAGCTGAGAGAACTTGCAATAATTTAACACTTTACATAAAGTCTCAAAAATGTATCATTAAGGTATTCATATAGTTTGAATACCATGTCATTGATATATTAATTATAAGAGAACATATTCCACATTTCTATTTTTTTCCAATTGTTCCTGAAAAAAACAAAACATGGTTTTGTTCAGTTCTTTCCGGGTCTTTTCAGTTTCAGTTTTAGTTTTTCAGTTCTTTCCGGGTCTTCCTATCTCTACTGCTAGTACATATAACACTCCCCTCCCCCCAGACTGACAATGCTGCTATCCAAAGGTGCACCTGTGCTCCTTCATGCAGAGATTGGGGCACTCTAATACAGGAAGTGTGTTACTGGCCAGATCTCCAGGTGAAACCAGAGGGAAAAAAAGCCTAAAAAAGAAAACGAACACAGCCACCATATCTAATAATTTGTAAGCTGCAAAATATTTTGGGTTTAAATATGTGTTAAACCCTTGTTTTACCTATAAAATATACCAAAAAGTTGTGTACTGCTGGCTAGATATATTATACACTTCACACTTGTGTGACAAACGCTCCGACATTGGGAGCACATGTCGCATGACGTATGGAAATTAATGTTTCCCTATGAGAGTCGTCTTAACTGGTCTGACACAAGTTGGTCCGACTTTGAAAAAGGTTCCTGCACTACTTTGGTCCGACTTTGATCCTACTTCACCCCATTGAATATCATTGAAGTTGGAGCAAAGTCGGATTCACGGTTTTAACTGATCTGACTTGTGCTCTGATGATCTTGAAGGGGAACCCCAGCCAAAATAAAAAAAAAACAGCATGGGTTCCCCGTCAAGACCAAAACAAAACAGTGTGGGGTCCCCCCCAAAATCCATACCAGACCCTTATCCGAGCATGCAGCCCGACAGGTAAGGAAAGGGATGGGAACGAGCGAGTGCCCAACCCTCCTGAACCATACCAGGCCACATGCCCTCAACATGGGGGAGTTGGTGCTTTGGGGCTTATAAAGACATGGGGCGGGGCCATCTGGTGATGTCATCCCCTTATGATGTCACCACCCCTGGGCGGTGACGTCACAAGGGGACGGGCCTCCGTATGACATCATTGGATTGCCCCGCCATTCACATCGGAATCTGGGGGCCCCCTTGTTATATTGTTCCGATTTTACCAAAGATATGTCGCAGTATAAATTTTGGCCAAAATTTAGGAAGAAAAATGACTAATTTGCTAAATTTTATAACAGAAACTAAGAAAAGTTCATTTTTTAACTAAATTTTCGGTCTTTTTATTTATAGCGCAAAAAATAAAAAACGCAGTAGTGATTAAACACCACCAAAAGAAATCTCTATTTGTGTGAAAAAAAGGGCATACATTTTATATGGGTACAGTGTTGCATGACTGAGTAACTGTCATTGAAAATCTGAGAGCACTGAAAGCTAAAAATTTGTCTGATTGGGAAGGGGCTTTACGTGCCCAGTGAGCAAGTGATTAAAACCGTTTACAGGTTACCAGTTTAGAGTTACAGAGGAGGTCTAGGGCTAAAATTATTGCTCTTGCTATAAAGTTTGTGGTGATACCTCACATGTGTCGGGTAAACACCGTTTACATCAGGGGTGTCCAAACTTTTTTCAAAGAGGGCCAGATTTGATGAAGTGAACATGCGTGATGGCCAACCATTTTGCCTGACATTCTTTGAACAATTAAAATCCGGTCTAAGTGTGTTCGTCCAAGCACTAATATTTCCCAACAAGAATTCTCTCGCCTTTGTGGCTGTGTGTGGTGAAGAGATGAGCTCAGGCGTGTTATCTGGATATATATATCTTTTGTGGCCCCCAATGAATCTCCGAGAACCGCTCAGGACTAAGGCTAAGCTCGGGCTTATTTGGATATAACGTATTTATGGGCGTATAACACGCACCTTTACTTTAAGAGGGAAGTTTCAGTAAAAAACGTAAATTTTAAATAAGGAACTGTAAAGCAAAATAAGGGTAAGTGCCCATCAATGCAGCCTACTCAGTGCCCATCTGCAGCCTCACCATTGCCATGAATGCAGCCTCACCATTGCCATGAATGCAGCCTCTGAATGCAGCCCCACCATTGACATAAATGCAGCCTCACCATTGCCATGAATGCAGCCTTACCAATGCAATCAATGCAGCCTCACTATTGCCATGAATGCAGTCTCACATGTGCCATGAATGCAGCCCCACACGTGCCATGAATGGAGCCTCACATGTGTCATTAATGCAGCCTCACCATTGCCATGAATGCAGCCTCACCATTGCCATGAATGCAGCCTTACCATTGCAATCAATGCAGCCTTACCATTTCCATGAATGCAGCCTTACCATTGTCATCAGTGCAGCCTGATCAATGCCCATCTGCATCCTCGGAGGGGTGAGGGAGGGGGGCGGGACGAGCGCCAACAGATTATATATAGTAGAATCTCCTGTTTACTCGGCGGCCTCTTTAATACAAAAGTCCCGCCTCCTATGATGGACAGAACAGTCGTCCAATGGCAGCCCAGGAGACGGGACTTCCTATTACAGACGCTGCCGAGTAAACAGGAGATTCTCCTGTATATAATCTGATGGCACTCGTCCCGCCACCTCCCTGTCCCCTCCGAGGCAGCACCGATAAAGACGGTATATATCTTTTGTGGCCCTGGGGGCCAAAAAAGGTATATATATCCAAATACCAGGGGGTCAGTATTAAACTGGAGTGCGGGCCACAAATTGGACACACCTGGTTTACATATATGCGCGTAACCTAAGTATGCGCTCGCCACTGCACGCAAGCGCTGGGGGACAGGGGTATTTAAATTTTTTTTTTAAATTATTTTTATTTTATTATTTATCCCCCTCCTCCCGCTGCCCACTAGCGACTCTGGGTTTTCTTGTGCAATCGAGGAGCTCGGCATTCAATCCGGCGGTGCCGCCAGATTATCATAGAGCTGCCCGTGGACCAGACGGTCCCCGGCAATGTCTATGGTCCTGGGAGGCCAGAAGCAACGGCATTACGTCAACTCCTGTTTTGGCAGATGTAAAGACTGGCATTTTTTTTTCTAGAAAGTATGAGATCAATGTTTTTTCTTTTTTTTATCTCATGCTTTCCAGGGTAGAGGAGAGACCTGGGGTCTTGTTAATTAGCCGCTAGGATTGCTTTTACATGGTAGGGAATCGCTGGCTGAAAAAAAAGATACCGGGATAATGCCTGGAGCTGCAGCTATCTTCCTGGTATAACCACTTAAAGTCCATGAGGTCATATGATGTCATACGAGTTGGAAGTGGTTAAAAATTGTGTTAGTAGTTTGAAAACAGAATTTGAACTAAAATGTGCTCATTCAGAGGCAGCTCTGCTTACTGAAACGTCTAGCCTTCCTGAGAATCTGTGTAATAGCTATCCCTGGATCTTGCAGTATATCTCACGTTGCCCCTACCTCCATGTCCAAAAATGATTTGGCTGTTTTTTCTATGCCCTAGTTATTTTAATTTGCAGTTTGACATTCCAGTGAGCACAACACCATGGTGTCATGGTGAATGTGAAGTCTATAGACTCCCTAAGCTCCAACATTCTCTTTGTGTATTAGCAACCCCCAGAATTTTAAGCAGATCCAATAGTGCAACCCCTAACTCCAGCACACATGATTTGGCTGCTTTTCTGAATGTGTAAATTACTTTAATTTGTAATTTGATTTTGCAAAGCAGACAAGAAGTATGGCAGTAGTAATAGCAAAAGCAAAACCCATAGGTTTTCTGAGGAGCCGTATACCAACTGTTTAATGCAGTGGCGGCCCGTGCATGAAGGACGCACGGGCGCTGGCCCCTCTCTCCTGCCACCCCTCTATCACCAATAGAAAGATTCTTGCATTGCATAAATCTATCTATGGCCGCCGCTGCCACCCCCTATTTAGGCGCCCGGTCCCTTTTCGGGTGCAGGGCGCCTGAATTACACCAGCAGTGGGTGTTTTTTAAGCACCTGGTTAGAGCCATAGGCTCTAATATGCGTCAAAAAAGGTGACCTGCGAGCACCAGGCTGGGCGCTCGCAGGTCACTCAGCTGTGTTAGAGAAGCGAATGACTATTCGCTTTCCTAACACTAAACCGCCTCCCCACCAATCAGGTGCTTGGATCTGTTACCTGTCACCTGATTGGCTGAAATGGCAAGCGCCCCTATTGGATGCCTATCAGGAGGATAGGACGGGAGATGAGGATGGAAGGAGATGCATGAAGGACCCCATTCGTCGCCGTCACCCGCTGCCCCACCAAGGGTAAGTGCCAGGCAGACGGCGAGCGGCCAGAGGTCACACTGGGGGCATTCAAGGGCACACTGACAGCCTTTAATGGGCACACTGGCAGCATTTGATGGGCACACTGGCAGCATATGATGGGTACACTGGCAGCGTTTGATGGCACAGTGGCAGCCTTTGATGGGCACAGTGGCAGCGTTTGGCACAGTGGCTGCATTTGATGGGCACAGTGGCAGCATTTGATGGCACAGTGGCAGCGTTTGATGGCACAGTGACAGTGTTTAATGGGCTCAGTGGCGTTGTTTAATGGGCACAGTGGCAGCGTTTGGCACAGTGGCTGCAATTTATGGCACAGTGGCAGCGTTTGATGGCACAGTGGCAGCGTTTGATGGGCACAGTGGCAGCGTTTGATGGCACAGTGGCTGCAATTATAGGCACAGTGGAAGCATTTGATGGCACAGTGGCAGCATTTGATGGCACAGTGGCAGCGTTTGATGGCACAGTGGCAGCGTTTGATGGGCACAGTGGCTGCGTTTGATGGCACAGTGGCTGCAACTCATGATTTTTTTTCAAAAATTTTTTGCGCCCCACCAAAAATTTTGAGCACCAGCAGCCACTAATTTAATGACTACCCCAGATCTCCTTAAACGTTCCTATCTCCAGCACCCATGAATTCTGGATGTATTTCCTTAGTGCATACAGTATGTGACGTCCATCTGAAGTATAATTTTTTTGCTTTTAAGTTATTTGTTGTCATGTTCTGAGAATGTTTGCATCTTTCAAGTTAGCCAAAATGTAAAGAGAGAGAGCACAACATTAAATAATATATATTTTTTTGGTGTGTGTGTGTTTTATAAGAGTGGAGGACCCACGGCTTTAGTATTTTTCCTTGATATCTGCTTGTACACTGTGCAATTGTAATTCCTTCTTCCATGAAAATTTTCAATAAAAAGATTGAAAATTAAACAATGATTTTAATTATTTACACAGTGCAGTTAAAGCAATTCACAGTTCTCTCTACACCCATATATTGCCTGATCTGAGGGTCCACATTGTGTTCTTAAGTACAGAGACCTAATTTATTATTATAATAAAAGGGCACTTTTTTGTGTTTCTTTTTTGAGAAGTTACACACAATATCATGCATTGTCCACATATATATATTTCAGTCTGAAAACACAGAAAGTTAAATTGGCTCTTTTATCCAGTTGTAACTATAGTCAAGAGTGACCATTCCAAGCATTGCAGGGGTGTCCACCCATCTATTACATGCTTGTTGAAACTTTTGAAGTTTGATGCAAAGTGCAACTTTTTCTATTGTAGCGCTATTCTTTTCTCTCTCTCTGCGGCTACTGAGGTATAATGGCGTCACCTGTATAGTATTTAAGAGCAGAGTCTTCATAATCAGTGTGATCAGGACATGATCTCTGACAAGCACAGTGCCTCCACTCAATTGGGGCTTGTGAATAGCAAGTAAAATCCCAAATAAGAAATATATCTCTACATAAACAGTAATCCACACAGCATTGTATTTGAAAGTCCATGTATTGAAGAAATAACATTCAGTGAACCATCCAAAATAAGGAATTTTCCAAACAGGAACATGAAATCATTAACAGTCTCTATGTATGTCTTGGTGAAGTGAAGCTGCAGCACTTACACAGTCTGTTCTCTCTTAGCAGGAATTCACTCTTCCCCTTCTGCCACATGTCCCTCTCTCCATCCACTTACCCACAAAACCTCTGCTCTTCTTGATGACCTCATCCTTGGTGAGAGAGAGCACAGCAGTCATATTGGAAAAGGGCAAACAAACACTGCATAACAAGAGTATACACTTGGTAAATGGACAAAGAAATTATCACATCACTACATTCTCCTCCTGCTGAAAATCCTTCCGACCTGACAAGGATATACACTCAAAACAACAAAACATAGCAAAAATTAACATTGTTGTCGCCTTCTGCAGACCACTTCTCCAGAAACAATCTATTACAGAGATTAGCTGCAAAGGAAATATGGTTAGTAACAAATAGGCATCATGCTAACCAGTCTAGAATGAGCTGCAATCATGCCCATCAGAACATGAGGTTGTACATAGTTCTGTACAGCATAGCAGGGTCTTCCCAAGGTGTCATAAGTAAACACTGGTGGAGGTCGTCGAACACAATCTCCTCTCCTCAAGCCCTCAGGCATTAGTCCAGATAACTCTGGGACAGCACTAGTGGGAAAACGTGCTGTTCCAAGCATGCCTGGAACTGTAGGCACAAAGTTTTGGGCTGTTGGTTCAAAAACAGGGTTCAGACCTCCCCTCTGAGGAAGGCCCCCATCAGTAATAGGTGAAGGAGCCTGTACAGGAGATTCTGGTGGAAGTGTAAACCAGTGGCAAAAACCATGAAATCAGACCGAGACAGAAGTACAGTTAAATCACACGTGTTTAATAATAAAAGTAAAAAGAACAAACGTAGTCAAAACATAGCCAAAGTATAGTAACCGGAACGGATAGTCAGCCAAGCAGAAGTCAGGGATCAAAATAGTGGAACAGCAAGCAGGATCTTGTGCCAGAACGGATGTCAGCAAAGCCAATCTTTAAAGAGGAGCGCAGGAGATAGTTTCTTGTGATGTGACCAAGGCAGAGGCAGAGCTCCTCTGGACTTAAGTAGGCTGGACTGATTAAGCTTAAGTAGGCAGGACTGATCATCAACAGCTGGGTAACTGTGGAGAGAGATGGGAGCTGGCAATTAGCTGACAGCTGAGCGGCCAGCTCAGAGAAGGAAGGGCTTAGCCCAGCCCTGACAGTACCCCCTCCTCAACGACCCCTCCCCCGCGGAGGACCAACCAGGCTTGAGGGGGAAACATCTATGGAAATCACGGAGGAGGACAGGGGCATGTACGTCTGAGGATGAGACCCAAGAGCGTTCCTCTGGACCGTACCCTTTCCAATGCACCAAGTACTGTATGCGCCCATAGAAACTACGGGAGTCAACAATGGACTGTACTTCATACTCCTCATGGTTCTCAACCTGTACAGGGTGAGGATGTGGCAACAAGGTGGTAAAGTGGTTGCAGACCAAAGGTTTTAATAAGGAGACATGAAATACATTTAAAATAGGCATATTAAAAGGAAGGTCTAATGTGTAAGCCACTGGGTTAATCCTGCGAAGAATACAGAAAGGCCCAATAAACCAAGGTGGGAACTTCAGTGAGGGAACACGAAGTCGGAGGTTGCGAGATGACAGCCAGACCCTGTCCCCAACCTGGTAGGAAGGTGCAGGCAGGCGTCTGCAGTCAGCATGGAGTCTGTACCTATCGTTAAACAAACGTGTAATCAAACATGCGTTTTCAGTGATTATGCAAACATATAATCAAACACATCACCTTTCATAGGTAATAAGGATGTTCATCCGAAAAATGTGATGGTGATTCGAAAAAACATGAGTGAAAATAAACAACAAAATATAAGCGCAGTGTCTACACACATGAATCATCTAATTAGAATAATATATATCACCCTACATCACAGCAGTGTATAGTAGTATATAAAGGAATAAAGTCCATACATAAAAAACTCTAGCGATAACGCTGTGCAAACTGTGGCACTGATGAGATCCTGTAGTGATTGTTACAATTGGTGGGCAAGCTTCCTGCATACAGATTTCATATAGAAATAGTAAGGTGGATGCGCTTACCAGAAGGGATGGACACTCTCACCGTACGGCGGGGTGTCATAAGGGCTTGTGGATCCAGATGATCCTATGGGTGTTCACTGGAAACTCGGTGAGGCGTGCCAATGGACAGTACCGAAAACTGCATACACAGCGACTTCAGAGACGGAAACTGCATACACAGCGACTTCAGCGACTTCAGAGACGAGGTAGACTGTAGGTCATCGGATGGATGGATGGATTCACCTCTCCCAATACGCTAGTGGCCGAAAGGATGTAGTTCTCACCACGTTACAATGTCATCCACATAGGGAAAAAAAAGGGAATCTCCACATGGTGCATGAACCGATAAAAGCAGGTTTATTTGAAATCATCAGCGGTACAGCAGACGTTTCACAAGCATCAGATAAAAAAAGTTGAACAAGTGATCACAAGTTAGCGTGGTAACAGAGTAACAGCAGTCAGCAACCCGACATGTTTCGGACGATTGTCCATCTACAGGGGCATATAGCTAGATATCTGAAACCACGCTGTACATATAGCCATAATAATACATCTAATATTAATCAGCTGTGTGACTCTTGTCTCATGGCCGTTACTCGGCCAATCAGAGACAGGCAACCGTGTCTACCATAACACAGCTGTGTAAAGCACTTCCCAAACTTCCTCTCAGCCAATCAAAGACCGGCATCAAGTGCCTGTCATCCCACAGGACACATGACCACCGCGGGTCACGTGACACCTCCGGCCAATCACCGCTTCTCGGGCCGGATCATGTGACTTTCCCAGAAAGGATTCTGGTTAATGGAGGCTACAGGGATATAATCATCTAGTGCACTCAATGATGATGTCATCGCACGGCCACGGCTGCACTCCAAACCTCTCTTACAGTTCAACCAACTGAGAGAGGGGGTATAGGGCAGGAGGAGGACTAATTCCACCTGACTGTCTCCAATCTATGTCATTGCACAAGCCGGATCAGCGCTCCTCTCCTGGTTACTTCCTGTGTCACCAGAAGCACCAATGGATTACTAATAGGCACAGGGGACACCAATGACAATAAAAATAATACTAAAATTGCTATAAAAAATATTGAAAATAATAAAAATTGTAAGGCTGAGCACCGCAACCATTTGAATGGCTCTCTTTTACAGAAACATAGATGATCTTAGTTAAGTAAATATGTCAACCTTACAGTACATTCATATATATATCAAGATAACCCGTTGTTTCCAGATCACCCCTCAACAGGAAACAACAAGTAATCCGTGGACATTTCATTATCACTATTTCTAAAATGTCCAAGGTCTATGGTTATAAAATGAAAAAGGAAAGGAAAAAAGGAAAAAATAAAAAATAAAAAAACCTCAATATTAGATCTTATAAACCAACCCACAAACTTCCATATTTATAAGACCCTATGGAGGACTTGTCGGCCGACCCAGGAGGTAAACCCAACCCGGGATCGTACGAACAAGAACTGTAAATACCACCGAAAACCTATGTAAGGACTTTAAGACTTATTGATAAATGCATTCACATCCCATTCAACGTTTAACCCATAAGGGGAATAGCTCTTTAACTGGAAGATCCAGAAGGTTTCCAGCTTAGACACTCCCCTCATGTGTGGACCACCCCTCCAGTGTGGAACAAACCTGTCTATAATCTGAAATTTAGTACCTCTGGGGTCTCTATCGTGGAACTGAAGGAAATGGCGAGGTACGCTGTGGTTGGTACGCCCCAGTTTGATGGCAGTACTGAATGTTCTAATTGTCCGTCCTACATATTGTTTATTACATGAACATGTAATAAGATACACTATGTAACATGTAGCACACGTCACAAAGTGTTTCAGATGGTAAATGGTTGAAGTCACTGTGGATTGGAATGTCTCAGATTTTTTTCTCAAGAGATTGTGCGCCCATACGTTGTACCTCTTGCAGGGATGGTAACCCTTCGTTTCAGGAAAGAATGAAGGTTTAACAGGGGCCTCAATCACATTATGTGTAATACGGTTTCTTAGGGAGGGAGCTCCTCTAAACGTAACACTGGCTCTACGGGGCAGGACCGGGCCCAAAATGGGATCGTTTGTCAGAACATCCCAATGACGGTTCAAGATACGTTTTATACATTTATGCTGGACCGAGAATTGTGTAAATAGCGACCATTTAAACTGGTCATCTGGAAGAAGTTTTGGTTTTTCCATGATGAGTGTCTCTCGATCAGTAGACAATATTCTACTAATCTCCAGGTCAATCATAGATGATTGGTAGCCCTTTTCAATAAAGCGTTCTTTTAAGAACTGAGCTTGTTTGGTAAAGTCAAGGGGATTAGTGCAGTTTCTACGAATACGCAGTAGTTGACTGTGTGGGACCGAATCCAGCCATGGACCGTAATGGCAGCTATCTGTAGAGATATAACCGTTTCTGTCCGTAGGTTTGAAAAACGTGCTGGTGACGATCTGACGGTCCGCTATAGAAATCTCCAAGTCCATAAAATGAATAGAGGTTGTGCTCAGTTCGTATGTGAGAACTATACCCCTATCATTGTTATTAAGGGTCGTCATGAAATCGTGGAGGGTTTCCTCGTCTCCTTTCCATAGGAGGAGGATGTCGTCTATATACCTGGCCCAAAGACAAACCTCTGGTCGCCGTAATGGATAGACGACATCCTCCTCCCACAGAGCCATAAATAGGTTGGCGAGGCTGGGGGCAAATTTTGCCCCCATTGCAACGCCCTTCCTCTGCAAGAAAAATTGATTGTCATACCAAAAATAGTTTGATTGTGTGGCAAAACGGAGGAGGTCCATAACAAAAGATTGCTGTCTTGGTGGAATGTTCTTACTTATTGACAGGTAATGCTTTACAGCAGCCAATCCCAGTGAGTGTGGAATGCAGGTGTACAGACTGGTAACGCCCGCCGTAACCAAGATGAGATCATCATGGTAATCGATGGATTTGAGGCGACGAATAGTGTCACCCGTATCTTTGAGATATGACAGGACGTTACGGACTAGAGGCTGGAGGAAGAAGTCTATATAGCGGCCAATCCTAGAAGTTATAGAATCTATGCCACTTATAATGGGTCTCCCTGGGGGCCTGGTTTTACATTTTTTGTATTTTCGGGAGGTAGTACATCACTGGTATCCGGGGGCCTACCGGAACCAGGAATTCCTTTTCCTTTTTATTTAAAATACTGTCGAAACCCTGAATCTACTAAGTCTGTTAAACGTTTTTTGAAAACTCTAGTAGGGTCTTGGGTGAGGGCCGTATATGTTTTGTCATCGCTCAAAATGTGACACATTTCCAAATGGTAATCCTTTTTGTCAAGGATTTATGTATGGACTTTATTCCTTTATATACTACTATACACTGCTGTGCTGTAGGATGATATATATTATTCTAATTAGATGATTCATGTGTGTAGACACTGCACTTATATTTTGTTGTTTATTTAAAGGACCAGTTTATGGAGGTACTCAAGCTCACTCCAGATCATTTTTTTTTCGAATCACCATCACATTTTTTCGGATGAACATCCTTATTACCTATGAAAGGTGATATGTTTCATTATATGTTTGTATAATCACTGAAAACGCATGTTTGATTACACGTTTGTTTAACCACAGAAAAACGCATGGTTAATGACACTTAGCACTGCAATTATTTATTTATCACATTTTGTATACGGTTATCATACTGGTGATGCTGGCTGCTGATTTACACTTTTAAGAGAAAAATCTTTTTAGTAGCGCAACAATACTTTTCTTTCCGTCTGTACCTATCATTAGCATGACGCAAAGCCTCCTGGACTTGTGCCCAAGTGGAACGAAGACCACGGAGATGCCCCTCTAATGCAGGAATACTCTGTGGAACAAACGAGTCAGTTAACATGGAAGGCTGGAAACCATAATTCGCCATAAACGGGGACAATCGGGAAGCAGAATTCAAGGCACTGTTGTGAGCAAACTCTGCCCACAGTAATAGGTCTGACCAGTTGTTATGATGGTCAGAAATATAACAACGTAAGAATTGCTCCAAGAACTGATTGGCTCGTTCTGCAGCCCCATTAGACTGCGGGTGATACGCAGAGGAGAAGGCAAGCTGAATTCCCAACTGTGCACAAAAGGCTCGCCAGAACCGGGACACAAATTGACTACCCCTGTCCGAGACAATCACCTTGGGTAGCCCATGTAAGCGAAAGATCTCCCGAGCAAAAATGGAAGCCAGTTCCTTAGAAGTGGGCAACTTCTTAAATGGAATACAATGACACATCTTTGAGAACCGGTCAACCACCATAAGGATAACAGTGTTGTCTTGGGAGTTGGGTAACTCCACAATGAAATCCATAGACAGGTGGGTCCAGGGCCTCTCTCCATTGAGTATGGGTTGTAGGAGGCCCAATGTAAGGTGTCGTGGAGTCTTACTCTGAGCACACACGGAACAGGCAGCTATGAAGGCAGTTACATCAGCACGTAGACTAGGCCACCAGAATTGTTGAGAAATGGCCCAAACAAGTTGATTCTTCCCAGGGTGGTCAGCTGCCTTGGGAGAATGGTCACAAAGTTTCTCAGGAGGAGCATGGACCTGAGCAGCAAGAATTTAGTCATCCAAAGGAGAAATGAGACTGGTGCGAACCGTAGCCAGAATACGATCAGGAGGAATCACAGCCACAAGCTGGAAAGTAGCCACAAGGATGCATAGCGCTCTCAGAGGTAGGACGTTGAGACAGAAGGGCGCCAACTCCAGTCTCAGATGCATGAACCTCAAGGATAAAAGGTAACATAGGATCAGGATGTGCCAACACAGGAGCAGAAACAAAGGCAGCCTTGAGACTCTCAAAGTCCTTAATGGACTCTGGAGACCAACTCTGTGGGTTACCGTCCCTTCTGGTCATATCAGTCAGGGGCTTGACCAGAGCCGAGAAGTTACGAATAAACTTCCGATTATAGTTGTCAATGCCCAGGAAATGCTGCAGAGGGTGTAAACCCATGGGTCGGGGCCACTGTAGGACTGCCAAAAGTTTCTCTGGGCCCATTGAAAAACCAGCAGTGGAAATGACATAGCCCAGGAATTTAATCTGTTCATGATCGAACTCGCACTTGTCCAGTTTACAATAGAGATTGTTCTCTCTTAGTTTCTGAAGCACACTACAGACATCTGTATGGTGGCTCTCCAGGGACTTGGAAAATATGAGGATATCATCGAGATAAACCACCACACATAACTGCAACAAATCTCGGAGGACATCATTAATAAATTCCGGGAAAACTGCCGGGGTGTTACAAAGGCCAAAAGGCATTACGAGGTATTTATAATGGCCTGTTCTGGTATTAAACGCAGTTTTTCACTCATTGTCCTCCTTAATCCTCACATTGTATGCCCCTCTCAAATCAAACTTCGTGAAAACCGTTGTTCCCTTGAGGCGGTCAAATAACTCTGTAATCAATGGAGTCGGATAGGCACTCTTAATCGTGAAACGATTGAGACCCCTATAATCAATACAAGGTCTCAGTTCATCACTCCTCTTCTTCACAAAGAAGAAACCAGCACCAACAGGAGATGAGGATTTGTGGATGAAACCTCGAGAAAGTGCGTCTGCAACGTACTCCTTCATGGCCTTATCCTCCAAGACCGACAAAGTGTAAACCCGGCCACAATGGGGGTATGGCACCAGGTTGAAGGTCAATTGCGCAATCATATGGCCGGTGTGGAGGCAAACTACCGACTTGACCTTTGTCAAAGACATCGCTAAAATTGCAGTACTCCTCTGGCAGGGAGGAGAGTGAAGAGGTGCACAGGACCTTGGCTACCTTCTGGAAACATGTCTCACTGCATTGTGGTGACCAGGAGAGAACCTCAGCACGGAGCCAATCAAAAGAGGTGTTGTGCCTCTGTAACCAAGGATAACCAATAACCAGTGGAAACTTAGGTGAGGAAATAACTTGGAATTGGATTATCTCATGGTGAAGAGCCCCTACGGCCATGGACAATAGAACCATCTCATGAGTCACATGAGCAGGCTGTAGAGGTCTCCCATCAAGAGCCTTAATGGCAAGTGGAGTGTCACACAGCTGCAGTGGAATTGAGTGCTTCAATACAAAGGCAGCATCAATGAACAGGCCTGCAGTCGATTAGAGCCTGTATCTCAATGGACGACTCAGCCCAAGAAAGGGTGACTGAAACCAGGGGCTTGTTCTTCTGGATAACTGGGGACGAAACAACGCCACCTAAGGTCTGACCGTGACAGGACTTCAAGGTTCGGGCGTTCCCTGGACGGGTAGGACAAGACTTCAAAAAGTAAATAAAGGCACAATCTCTCCCTCCTCCTAAAGACTCTCTCATCCGCAAAGAGACGCGTGAAGCCCAAGTGCATGGGTTCATCTTCACTGACCGACTCAGTACCAGGAGGCATGGGAGGTGAGGGAGGCACGGGTGAGACTGCAAAGCTCAGAGGCAAACGTACAGGTGGCTTTGTGTTGCTCAGCGGATCATCACGGATGTGAAAGGACCCTTAGGTTTGGTAAGAGCATATGTTTACAGAGGCCCTTCCCCCTCCATTGATATGTAAATAAACCAGATGGATAGGTTTTGGAGCTGAGCAGAGGAAATTGGTGTATGCAGGAAATGGGTGGGAGGGGCTTGGGGAGAGTTGGAAAGAAACATGTGTTTGGACAAGAGAGAGATGGTTTTTGGGAGGAAAGAGGAAGACATGGCTTCCGGAAGCTGGATAACTTTGGAGACGCTTTTGTGAGTTGGACTCTGAGCAAGGAACTATGAAGGACATCTTGACCCCTAAGTTGAGTAACTGTTTGGTTTACTTAAGGTGTACATATTGTACATGCTTATATTTGTAGGCATATTTTGTAAGCTATAAGTTGTGTTGTATTGTGCATCCTACAGTTTGTATGTGCAGATTTTTCCCTGTTTAGTAAAGCATTGATACACTTCAGAAGTCTAAGCTTTCTTGGTTTTACATCAAGAACTTAATAGATAGATGGAAAGCATTACAATGGAGGCTCGTTGATTTGTGCTAAAATTTCAACTGAAGCAGATCTGTTTTCTGTGGTGTGTTTTGTTGCTTATGTTGGGGGAAGATGCTGCGTACACTGTTTAGGAAGAGTAAGGCTGCAAAGGTTTCTGGTGTCCAGGAGGACTTGAAGGCGTGCACCCTTCCTATCTGGGCCAGAAATAGTCAGTGGATGTCTGTTGCAAAGGAGCTGGCTGGATATGCTTCTCTTTTGAACAGAGCTTGGGGGGATGGAGTCTCTTATCTTTCCTCAGATTTTAGTCTCAAAAGTTTTGGGTTCAGTAAGGGAGAGATGCGGGCAGTTGCTATGTTTGGTTTGCACTTCCTGCATGCTCTACATATTGAATCTGAAAAGAGGGAAACGGCAGAATTAGAAAGAGATTTACTGAAGGAGCAGCTTGCAGTAGCATCCAAGCGTTTGGAAGAAACTGCAAGCAAGGCAAAAGATTTAGAAAGGAGGGTAATCAAAGTTAAACCTGCAGTGGCTTCGAAGTGTGTTCAAACTCCTGTAGGCCGAGCTGAAGATTTGAATGAGCGGTGTGCAGCCCTCGTGAACAAGTCTAATGATGCTCTAACAAAGGACAAAGGCCCAAAGCCTGTAAGCAGAAGTAGGACATGTGCCACTGTTACTTATCATAACCGGGAAGCAGAGGATTTGATCAGCTTAAATGACAGAGTTGATTCAGGTAAGGAAAGGCAAGGCCTATGATCTCCAGGAGACACATGTGGATTGATTTACTTAAGGTGGGGGTCCCTAGAGAGGAAATAGATGGGATTTTTACACCAGCATTATTTAAGAAGTGGAAGCAAATGGTTGGGAATGGTAGATTCAATCACATTAAAGCGGGGGTCCACCTATCTATCGTTTTTTTTTTTTTTGGAGTTCATTCACAAACTTTTCTTCTCATGATTATCTACTCACATGTTCTGTGTAATAAGTCCGCCTGTGTCCGATTTTGTTGTAAAGAATAACTTATAAAATTCACTGAAGGCGGTTTCCATCTTCATTGTGGGCATTTGAAGCCCACAAGCATGTATTTCCTGGATGCAGTGAATGCTGTGCTCCCAGCATTCACCGAGATGTTGTGATGACGCTGTTGCACAATGCATGCTGGGAAGCCTGAGACTAGCTCCCAGGGGACTGTGGGAGGTCTGGGAGAGGCTAGAAACACGCCTACTCCCATGGGAGGAAAACCAGGAAGTGCTAAGAAGATTAGAAAAAAAAAGGTAATTACGGCGATTTAAATTTTTTTACACAGCATGTCAGCATCTAGGCAAGGAAGAGAATGCATAGAGATAATGTTCAAAATTTGGGTGGAACCCCGCTTTAAGTGTTTCTGTTGCCATAAAATGGGGTATTTTGCAAAAATGTGCCATGCTGTGAAGACTGGACAACAGCAGGCCTTTGTGCTTCCCAGGACAGCACGGAGAGACATGCAAGTTTATTTGTTACATTGGAAGTCAATACCTTTCCGTGAAAGTGTTTCAAGGCAACAGTGGGCACCCTACAATAGTTTTGCAGTTAGAAATGGGCAGAGAAATGTGAGCAGTGAACTATGTTTTTGACACATTTGGAAGGAACATATAATCTGCTTTGTCTCTTGCAGGTATTGAGCATCGAGAGGTGGAGCAGGTAGAGCAGATGACCATGCTGGATGGGAGGAGGCAGAGCAGAAGAGAGCCTAAGGAAGATGCGGATGATTTCCTGATGGTGGCTGAATTGGAGTGGACTTTCATCTGAGCATTTCCTTATGACCAAGAAGACAAAAGACTTTCGTCTAGGACCTTCTTTACAAGCTGCCAAAAGACATTTTTAACCCTGCTCAAAAGTAATTGTTCAGCCTTCCAGGGACAAACAAATCGTCTGACCGCCCAGGTTTACTTAGCACCATTAGTGAGGGTACCCAACATGTTCAACAAGGTGCAATTGAAACGTTCAGGGAGAGCATCACCCTCTGGATGATAAGGTGTGGTGCGGCTCTTGTCGATGTTAAGCAATGTTAACAGCTCTTTAATTAGGCGACTTTCAAAGTCCCGCCCCCGGTCAGAGTGAAGTCGATTTGGCAATCCATAATGAACAAAAAACTTTTCCCACAACACTTTAGCTACAGTTACTGCTTTCTGATCTTTGGTGGGATAGGCTTGAGCATATCGAGTATAGTGATCAGTCACAATCAAAACATTTCCCACATCACTGCTGTCATTGTCAATACACAAAAAGTTCATGCACACTAAATCCATTGGACCACGACTTTTCAAGTGTTCCATGGAAGCAGCTCGAGTAGGCAAAGTTTTATGTTGCAGACATCTCACACAACGGCGGCAATAGTCCACAACAGATTCTCTCATTCGTGGCCTAAAGAAAGGTTCTTGGATAAGTCCGTAGCTTTTTTCAACTCCTAGATGTCCACGTTGGTCATGCAAACTTCTCAAAACAGATTTTCTGTAGACTTAAGGGAGCACTAGCTGTCTCCTTCCAGGATGATCATGGAACAAATGTACCCTGTAGAAAAGTCCATCAATTTTTTCGAGTTTATCCCATTCTTTAAGATAGTAGGTACTCTGCTCAGGTAGGAGTTTTCTCATGTAATTAGGATCTTTGCGGAAAACTGATTTTCTAACATTTCTGATTACTGGATCTCTCTTTTGTAGAAGGATCATATCTTTCTCTTGCAGCTGGATGTTTTCTGGTACCCCTAAAGCGGTGGGCCAGCAATACATGCTTGGGGTACACTCTTCACCAGCTCCCAAGGAGTCAATAACTCGTAAGTCAGAGAAAACAATACTGTCTCCTTGTATAGCAGCTGTAGCACAGTAGGCAGACACAACAGGCCCCCAGATACTTCCTCCCATTCACTTTCTTCTAAGTTGGCAACCCAGGACGCCTAGAGAGAGCCTCAGCCCCAATATTTTTGGGCCCTGGCTTGTGAGAGTGAATTGGTATTTAGACAAGGCAGCAAGCCACCTATGACCAGTGGCATCCAGCTTAGCTGTAGTCAAAACATAAGTGAGGGGGTTGTTGCCAGTTCTCACCTTAAACTGAGCCCCATACAAGTAATCATGCAGGCTTTCAACAATAACCCACTTCAGGGCAAGAAATACCCCTTTTTGTGAACAGGATAATTATTTTCTGCTGGGCTTAGACTGCGACTAATATAAGCAACAGGCCTTAGTCCCCCTGGGTACTCCTGATGTAGGACTCCTCCTAATCTATCATAGCTGGCATCTACATGCAGAATGTATGGCTTTTGTTGATCTGCATAAGCCAACACTGGTGCTTCTGTAAGACTTTTCTTAAGCTGTAGAAAAGCGTCCTCTCACTGAAAGGAATTTTGCTGGTTGTGTCAATGCCAGGGTTTTTTTGAACGAGTCATTAAGAGGCCGTGCAGTCTTGGAATAGCCTCTAATGAAGCAGCGATAATAGCCACAAAACCCCAAGAAGGACCTCAGTTCTTTCAGATTTGTGGGACGGGGCCAGGTTACCACAGCCTCCACTTTAGCAAGATCAGTTGCTACCCCTTCTGCAGATACGATGTGACCCACAAAGTTTGCTGAAGAGCGCTCAAACTTTTTTTTTTTTTTAAAGTTTTTATTTTGCACAAGAGAATAATCATACAGAACATCGGATAGGTGTTACATCAACATTATTGAGCAGCAAACACACATCAGTGCAAATATCAGTGCAAATATCGTTCTTCCCTAACTGAGCCATTCGGATCTCCGTCCCTATCCTGCAATGTAGTGTAGTAGCTTTTTTTTTTTTTTCAAACATTAAACAACCAGTAATTAAGAAACAAAAAACAATAGGAAAAGGATAAGACTACCTCCTCCCCCCCACCCCCCGGGAGAGAAAAGCAACCGTGCCTCTCTACTCCAAAGGGACAGAATCCCACCCATAAAAAAGGTAAAAAACAACCCGGGACATCAGCATTCGGTTTTTATGATTAATAGGGCAAGAGAAACCAAACCCATCCGCATTGTATATAGTATGCTCACTATCTTCCCTCTTGACTGGACACCGTGCACTTTAAAGTGAAAACACTCTTAATCCCATCCAATAGTCTATGGCCCCTCTTCCTCCAGCATGTTCGTAGAGTCCGAAGAGTGCTAAAACTTACATTTGTCCAGAGAGAGTTTCAGACCTTCTCAGACGATCTAGCACTTTAAACAGTCTCTGGTCATGCTCCTCCAGAGTGGAGTCAAAAACAATTATGTCATCTAAGTAGACAATACATTGAGTGGGACTAAGTTCTCCCAGTGTCCGATCCATTAGAAGCTGGAAGGTTGCAGGTACACCACTAATGCCCCGAGGCATGCGAGCAAACTGGAGAAACCCCAGGGGGCAGATAAAAGCTGTCTTTTCTTGATCTTCCTCACTCATTGGTACTTGGTAATAACCGGATCTTAAGTCCATTACTGTAAACCATTTGCTGCCTTGCAGGGCATCAAGAGTTTCCTCAATGCGAGGTAGCAAGGGACCCTTTGCTGATTTAGAGTTCTATAATCAACACATATTCGTACTCCACCATTTTTCTTTCTGACCACCACTATTGGGGATGCATACAGGCTTTTAGACTTTTAGACTTAACAATGATGTTTTGATCTTTCATTGTGCAAGCACTCTCAAACATCATCCAGATCTTTAAAAGGTATGCGCCTGGGTCTTTCTCTAAATGGGGTGCTATCTGTTAGGCGAATACTGTGCTGAATACTAGACATGTGCATTCGTTTTCGTCCGAATGCATTTTTGTCCGAATTTCAGGTATTTTCATTATCGTTTTAACAAACGATAACAAAAGTGCAGAATCCGAAAAACGAAAAATCTGACATAAACAAATGCTTTATTTTCGTTGCTACAACAGTTCGATATAGATAGGAGATTCGACATGATGATGACAATAACAATCTGTGTCCATCAAACCTGTGGTCGAATGTGCCTAACCTTAACTCTATTAGTTCAAGATTATTCTACATAGAGAGAAAAGATTCGACGTAGGGGAGAAAAGATTCGACGTAGGGGAGAAAAGATTCGACGTAGGGTAGAAAAGATGAATAAAAATAACGATGATGATGAATGTTATTGGCTGATTGTAACCAAAGAGGAGGAGCAGTAAAATAGCTAGAACTAAGTACACACGTACTTTGGCTTATGGTGTCTGTTGAATGTTCTAAGAAGATTTGACGGAGCAGGTAAACTATACGGCGTCGTACAGTTTAGCTGCTCCGTCGAATCTTCTTTGAACATTCGACAGAGACTATAAGCCTTCAATGACAGATTCGAACCTAATTTGGATTTTCGGACTAATGCAATTTTTAACGAAAAACAAAATAAATAAAAATGAATTTCGGGAGTAACTAAATAAATGTATTTTTCGGACGAAAACGAAATTCCGAAACAAAATATTTCAGTGTGCACATGTCTACTGAATACTTTTAGCACACCCAATATCCATGTCATCAGTTGAGAAAACATCATCGTATTCCATCAGCTGCTCTCCTAGTGCTTATTTGTGTTCTGCAGGACTATCGGCATCATTCAGGTGAAAGCCTAATTTGGTTTCTTTCTCCTCGACCTTGGCAGGGTAGGAGCTAATGGTTTCCACTGGGTAACAATAAGCTACCTCTTTCCAGGCTGGTATTATAATTGGGTATGTGGTAATGTCCCGAACAGTAACAACATCCATTCTTGGACATTTTAAACAATAGTCTTTCCTTTCTGGTACTCCCAGCCATTCTTTGCAGCCTCTTTTGTATCAGTCTCTAGCAGGAAAAAGTCACCGGTTGTACTTGGTCAAATTTCCACATAAACCCACAACACTCTCACTCCCCCAGCTGGAAGCTCTATGGGATGCCAAGGATTTCCCACACACCCTCCAGGAAGATCAGGAGCAAAGGTTTGGCAGATATTTTTAAGCTCTGGAGCAACAGGCAGTGAAGGTAGAGTTGGGGCTGAAAACCATATGAAAGCAGCCTCAACGGCTTCCACATTGGAGCCTACAATCATAGGAGCATACTCGTTACCCCCAGGTGGAGGGCACACATAAGCAATGACTTTAAGTGATTGATCCTCATCAGCTATCACACCAGGAATGCAAAGCTCAACTTCTAGACAACCATCCATAAAAACAGGATTTTCTCCCACACCATAAACAGGCATAGTGTCCACAGGTTGCAAAGGGAGGTGGTTCAAGTGTTGCTTATAGAAGGGCCTTGTATGTGATAGTCAACTGAGAACCAGAATCAAACAGAGCAGTAGTCGATATATCATTAACAAATTGAAAGTACATCTGCGGCCTATCTCATGTAGTTTGGTAAACATTTGTTTTCTTGATCTTCCCTGTTTTCTTTTGTACACATGTCCAGCTTTACTGTGAATTTCAGAACTGTCAGCCAGCAGTGGACACTGACGAACTGTGTGGCCTGCTTGTCCACAGCGGAAACATTTAATGTGAAAGAGAGGCTTATCACTGGAGGTTTTATCAGCAGATTGAGCTCTAGGCTAATTTTTGTGCTCCACCAAAGAACTCTGTTTAACTTTGCTCTGAGAAGAGGTACTAAAACGAATATCAGATTTCTGTTTCTTTACTTCAGTCATAGTTTCAGTGAAAGTAAAGTCTCTCTCTCTCTCAAAACAACTCTTAGGACCGGAGACATTGGGTGATGTGGCAGTAGCCCCTTTATTATTTGAGCAGTCCTTAATTTTTCAACATCTGTAGGAGAGATTACCTTTTCAGTGAGCAATCTACCTAGAAGCACTTCTAGCTTCCTCAAAAACACAGAAACCTCCTCTTCCTCTTTATGCTCTTGTCTGTTTAAAATCAGCAAGCATCTGATCAGGGTTACGGTGCAGTCCATAAGCATCTGTCAAAACATCAATATATTCTTGAGCACTGGTACTCACATGAGAGTCCTTGTAATCTCTAATGATAATGGATGCTGGTGGTCTTAAACTTTCCATGATGCGCCGTTTTTTCTTTTCCTCTGAGCAGGTCCATTCATCTATCACTTGTGCAAAATCTTTCCACACCTTAAAGCTTTCTTCACCAGCAGGGACAGGGAGCACCCCTGAAAAAGCCTTTCATTTGCGATAAGAATCAGCATGTAAATTCTGAGCAATGACTTCAGTGACTTTTAACAGCAGGAGCTCAATATTTGGTTCCTGCTTAGCGGCTGTAGCAGTCAACATTATGATGAAGCAGTTGTATTCAATGGTTCACACTTTACAGGCAGGGCTGGTAACTTCCGCCTTACTGGAGGTGAGATCACTGGAAATACTACAGCACAACCAATTACTTCAGCCCCTTTTGGATATATGCAAAAGGGCCCTTAAACTGGATTTAAATCCACCACACTGAGACAGAGATAATGGGTATATACAGTATCTCACAAAGTGAGTACATCCCTCACATTTTTGTAAATATTTTATTATATCTTTTCATGTGACAACACTGAAGAAATTACACTTTGCTACAATGTAAAGTAGTGAGTTTACAGCTTGTATAACAGTGTAAATTTGCTGATCCCTCAAAATAACTCAACACACAGCCATTAATGTCTAAACCGCTGGCAACAAAAGTGAGTACACCCCTAAGTGAAAATGTACAAATTGGGCCCAATTAGCCATTTTCCCTCCCCGGTGTCATGTGACTCATTGGTGTTACAAGGTCTCAGGTGTGAATGGGAAGCAGGTGTGTTAAATTTGGTGTTATCGCTCTCACTCTCTCATACTGGTCACTGGAAGTTCAACATGGCACCTCATGGCAAAGAACTCTCTGAGGATCTGAAAAAAAGAATTGTTGCTCTACATAAAGATGGCCTAGGCTATAAGAAGATTGCCAAGACCTTGAAACTGAGCTGCAGCACGGTGGCCAAGACCATACAGTGGTTTAACAGGACAGGTTCCACTCAGAACAGGCCTTGCCAAAGAAGTTGAGTGCATGTGCTCAGCGTCATAGCCAGTGGTTGTCTTTGGGAAATAGACATATGAGTGCTGCCAGTATTGCTGCAGAGGTTGAAGGGGTGGGGGGTCAGCCTGTCAGTGCTCAGACCATATGCCGCACACTGCATCAAATTGGTCTACATGGCTGTCGTCCCAGAAGGAAGCCTCTTCCAAAGAAGATGCACAAGAAAGCCGGCAAACAGTTTGCTGAAGACAAGCAGACTAAGGACATGGATAACTGGAACCATGCCCTGTGGTTCGATGAAACCAAGATAAACTTATTTGGTTCAGATGGTGTCAAGCGTGTGTGGCGGCAACCAGGTGAGGAGTACAAAGACAAGTGTGTCTTGCCTACAGTCAAGCATGGTGGTGGGAGTGTCATGGTCTGGGGCTGTATGAGTGCTGCCGGCACTGGGGAGCTACGGTTCATTGAGGGAATCATGAATGCCAACATGTACTGTGATATACTTAAGCAGAGCATGATCCCCTCCCTTCAGAGACTGGGCCGCAGGGCAGTATTCCAACATGATAACGACCCCAAACACACCTCAAAGACGACCACTGCCTTGCTAAAGAAGCTGAGGGTAAAGGTGATGGACTGGCCCAGCATGTCTCCAGACCTAAACCCTATTGAGCATCTGAGGGGCATTCTCAAATTGAAGGTGGAGGAGCGCAAGGTCTCTAACATCCACTAGCTCCGTCATGTCATCATAGAGGAGTGGAAGAGGACTCCAGTGGCAACCTGTAAAGCTCTGGTGAACTCCATGCCCAAGAGGGTTAAGACAGTGCTGGAAAATAATGGTGGCCACACAAAATATTGACACTTTGGGCCCAATTTGGACATTTTGACTTAGAGGTGTACTCACTTTTGTTGGCAGCGGTTTAGACATTAATGGCTGTGTGTTGAGTTATTTTGAGGGGACAGCAAATTTACAATGCTATACACTCACTACTTTACATTGTAGAAAGGTGTCATTTCTTCAGTGTTGTCACATGAAAAAATATAATAAAATATTTACAAAAATGTGAGGGGTGTACTCAATTTTGTGAGATACTGTAGTTCATAACTCTCATCTTCCTCTCTTTTATCCACAAGAGCAGCAGACTGCAAGGTTTCATTTGCTTGTAGCGCCTCCTGCAGTCTATGGGTGCTCACAGTGATAGGTACATACGAAATAGCAAATGTCCTTTCAGGTGGCAGTCCCTCTTCCAGGGCCCACTAACTCACAGCTTCTGTTGATAACAATGACATGGTCATTCCTTAATGTCCTGATCCAAGATATTTATCTCAGAAGTGCCTCCAAATGTAGTGCTATTCTTTTCTCTCTCTGCCGCTACTGAGGTATGATGGCGTCACCTGTATAGTATTTAGAAGCAGAATGATCAGGACAAGATCTCTAACAAGCGCAGTGCCTCCACTCAATTGGGGCTTGTGAATAGCAAGTGAAATCCCAATTGAGAAATATATCTCCACATAGACAGTAATCCACACAGCATTGTATTTGAAAGTCCATGTATCGAAGAAATAACATTCAGTGAACCACCCAACATAAGGGATTTTCCAAACAGGAACATGAAATCATTAACAGTCTCTATGTACTGTATGTCTCAGTGAGGTGAAGCTGCAGTACTTACACAGTCTGTTGTCTCTTAGCAGGAATTCACTCTTCTCCTTCTGCCACATGTCCCTCTCTCCATCCACTTACCCACAAAACCTCTGCTCTTCTTGATGACCTCATCCTTAGTAAAAGAGAGAGAGCACAGCAGCCATATTGGAAAAGGGCAAACAAACACCTCATAACAAAAGTATACACTTGGTAAATGGGCAAATAAATGATCACATCACTACACTATTAAAACCATGGCATGTTTTCTGGTCAGCAGCAGTATGCCAGATTCACAACTATTTACAATGAAGACCATTTTTAGGGAAGTCAATCTCTAAGACTGCAGGCACATACAGACGAGGCGATGTTTAACTCCCAAAAACAACAAGGTCACTTTTTTTGAGGCACTCAAGCTCAAGACTGCAGGCATCTCCAAACGAGGCAGTGCTGGACCTCAAAGGATAATTCCAAACAAGCTCAATCTAATTTAGTTTTATTTTTGTGGTAAGCATCTGCAGACACATCCAATGAGGTGATATTTTTCCTGATTTAGTATTTACCTACTTACCTTTTGTAGGGTTCCTTCTCCATCCCAGCTGTATATCAGATGTAATACAGAAACAGTGCAGGAAAAGTGTACAGAGAGTATGCAGAGTATGATCCATGTACAATGACATAGGTAACTTTGTAATGTTCTATTATCACTGGCACTTTTTCTAAATAATCATAGGGTTGTTTTTAAAATGGACCCATTTTAAAAAAGTAAACATGTGCTATCTTACAAAATTCTTATAAAATCTTTAAAATTATGTGATAGGGAATATATAAGATGGCCTATGCATTTACTTACCTTCTGCATTGCATTTCCTGACATGTAACTGTGTCTAAACACTTTTATTCTGCATAGCGTAATAACTGTATATCTGCAGTATCAGATCATCTAAGGCACTCATGTCTATGACTACTAGTTTCACAAGATTTAGAGTAAGATTTTATAACTCTCTTGTGCTTGCTCACTGTTCTCCTGCCTGGAGAGGATGATGTGTCAAATGACCCGCAGTGCAGACATTTTTCTGCTTCTCCTTATCTAGAGTGTGCCTGTGTTTTCTACATTTCTCCTGCTGCTTTTTCATAATTACCCCACCAGTCATCAGGGCAGAGCTCTGACTCAAAGAAGCCTACTCCTCTACCAAGCTGGCTATCTTCACACAGTGCAGGACCAGACATGGTAAATCAATAATTGGTAAGAATCAGCTGCAGAGAGCCTATAGTCAATACTACTAAGTAGTCTTTTCCCTTCTGTTGCTTTTTTTTTTAACATAGCTTCCACAGTACAGGTCCTCTTTAACATACAGCACACATGGGCCAGTGTCTTGGGCAACTTATTAGAGGGGGCAGCACCAAGCCTAAAAATGTACAAAATGATAACAATATTCTGATTTTGTTTTCATTTTTCTGTTCATCTCTGGTAAACTATAAGGGCCTGGACTTGAACCTGGGACCTCTGCTGTGTCTAGCAGTGACTCTTCTCGCTGAGCTACCTTAAATGCTGAGCAGCTCCCTGTCTGATCCACTGGACAACCCTGCCTTCTTCCTTGTCTGCTGAACCTTGACCTGTTTGCTCCTCCCATGAACATCCTGTTTTAAGCCATGTCTCTACACTTCCTGTTTGTCAGAATATTGTGCTCTCTCCAGCCGATATTGCGCTCTTGTCTTCCCTGCTGCTGTCCATATTTTTGCTACCACTTATAACGGAACTTTGGCTTGTTCCTTGATTATGCTTTTGCCTGATCCGAACCTGCGACCACTTGTTACAGACCCTTGGCTTGTTTACAGACTATGCTTCTGTTTGATACTTACCTGCTATATACGTTACTGAACCCCGGTTGGGGTGATCCTGAGGACTGACCTGGTACTAACACGCAGCAAAACCCATCTCGACCCACCGGAGTTCTGGTGAGCACCGGTTAGTACATAGTTTCAGCACCACAGGTGAGCCGAATCAGCCAGTCACCAGGGTGATCTGCTTGTATACCTATCCTGCTGGTCAGTGGGAGTCTCCCTACTGCTATAGCTACTGGTATTCGAGCCTGACCCCTGATCGTGACATAAACTCAGTATAATAACTATGGGCTTAAAGGGTCAGGGAGATGTTAGGAGGAGTCAGAAGACTCTTCATAGTCCAAAAAACACATTTAGAGAAGCTTCTCTTCAATCTTTCTTATTGTTGTATTATGTAGGAAAATACAGAGATGTATTTAGTAGAGGTGGCAAGGAATAATTCAAATAGCATCTACTAACCAGCTTTTGGTGAATGTACATCTATCAAATACTCAGTACTTTGCAGCAAGCTAAAAAAGTTGATGGCAATCAATCAAAGACTACTTCTTATGTTATATAACTTCAGAAAAAAATATGATTGGCTGGTGTGGGTTACTGTACTTTGCAGTCTTTGCACTAGTTTTATTAAAAAAAAGCCTGCAGATGAAAATTTTACCTTAAAAAAGCTGACTTCTTATTGGTTTGCTATATTGCTGTTATTCTGTTATATTAAGGTCAACCAAATGAGAACAACCTGCATAAATATGCAGGACCAAAGAAGCACAACAATTGTTATAGATGAACAACCTAACGCCATTCCATTGCGTAGCCAGTTCCATTAATGTTTTAGCTTTTGAGTATATAAAAGAGATTTACACACATAAATTATTAATCAGCATTTACAGCAAGTCGGCCTCAAAAAATGTTTTAATAATTCATGTTTAGGAAAGAGAACTTCCCTTCTACATAGTACTGGATTGATCCTTGTGAGTTTAAACTGTATTTGACTATGGAAAACCCTATTCTTCTCATGCAACTCCTGTGCTCAACACATGTACAGCATGCTCCGTACACGTGACGTGACTAGTCAGAGACATCCCGGACACGTGAATGCTTCGAAAGTTATATACACAGCTACAAGATGCTCTCCCCTCTCTGGAAACCAAAATTTCTGATGATCCCGGAGGTATAGTGGGCTTTTTTATAGTGCTGTTTATATAATCAGATCTATTTTAAAACCATACAAAACAATACAATCTGGTGTGCGCTGAAGGCAAAATGGGTAAGATCTTCTATCCTCTGACATGATGGGATTCTATGTGTGAAAAGCCTTAATATCAGGCTATGTACCACATATGTTTCAATGAATAAACGAAATAAAAAAAATGGCTGTATATAAAAGACTCACCGTAAATGGGGCGTCTGATCATGTTTTAGCCTGAAAATTTGCTCATGTTTTACAGTTGGGGCTCGGCTACCGTAAAATTGTTTAAAAAATGGATTCTTAGCACTTTCCTGACAAAAGGTATTAGACACACTCGAATGACTATGACGGGAATGGAGTTAATTTAAAAGACAGATGATTTTCAGATATCCTGCAGTATTCATTCATCCTTATATTTACCATGGGTCTTTCTACAGTAACAGGATATCATCTGATTGAGACACATTCACTAGTCTTCCTTTCATTCCCACTTACCCAAATAGAAATACCCTACAATGTTTTATTGTTTTAGTCCACACGTAAATCTATGTCACTGTGATACTTACAGCCCTATTCAGTGACCTTATTATGCCATGGTCATACTTCCACTCTAGTCACTTGTCAAGTCATCTGAACTCAGATTAGTCCCTCAAGTTTGTCCCTTCACTCCCTATAATAACAATTATGTGTTCATCCAGAAGGATGACAACACATTGGTGAAGCATTTGATCTGGACTCAAATGTTAGTTAACAGAACAGAGTGAAATAATGTTATCTTGTTGCAGTTGTTTTATTGCTGTGGAAGATAAGGCCTAATCATCATCATGATCTCATATCCAGACTTTGCTGAGTCAGTTGCACAGTTTGTTTTTATCTACAGATGCCCCTTACCTGCGGCTGCCGGTTGAAATTTTTTTTTTGGGGGGGGGGGGGGGGGCGTCAAACAGTATGCTACCCCCCTGGTTGGTCAGTAGCACTTACCCCATCACCAGCGGCTTCCCCTGCTCGGTGGCCTCCCGTTTTCCTGCTCATCATGGGTCATCACACGTGGCGGCAGCTTCCGTTTCCTCTCTCCTCCTCGGCCAATCAGGAGTCTTCTCTTTTTGGCCAATCGGAAAACGGGTCTTATACTCGCTTCTGATTGGCCTGATTGAGGATCAGTGCTTCAACAGCGAATATTCATTCACTGTTGTAACACACCTGGGTGGGATCAGAGCGCATTCTTTGCGACCCGAGCCCACCCTATGTTGAAGCCTATTAGAGCCGCTGGCTCTAATCAGGTGCTTAAAAAAAACCTGGCCGCTGTAAATCATGCACGCGGTGCCATGCGCCCGGCCATAGATAGATTCATGCTATACTCGCTTCTGATTGGCCTGATTGGCCTGATTGGCCTCCCTGATGAAAGCAGAATGTAAAAAAAAAAAAAATGCCAGCAAAAAAAAAAAAAATTGTAAAAAAAAACTGCATGGAGTTACCCCCGGGTCCATACCAGAACCTTCGGGTCTAGTATGGATTCGGAGGGGACCTCCCCACAGCAAAATTTTAAAAAATGGCGTGGGGTCCCCCCCAAAACCCCTACTAGACCCTGCTGCCCGGCTCTTGTATTTTGTTAACATTTCACTGTTTTTTTGGTAAATGGGTAGGGGTATGATGTAACCGATACTCATTCACATGGGGCCCCTTGTTAATGGGGGCTTCCAGATTCCAATAAGCCCCCGCCCGCAGACCCCGACAACCCCCAACCAGGGTTGTTGGGAAGAGGCCTTAGTCCTCATCAACATAGGGTCTAAGTGCTTTGGGGTGGGGAGGGCAGTCCCTCACGTTGACGGCATGTGGCCTGGTATGGTTCCGGAGGGGGCGCTTGCTCGTACCCTCCCTTTCCTCACCTACCCGGCGGCATGCTCGGATAAGCGATAAGCGTCTAGTATGAATTTTGAGGGGACCACACGCCATTTTTTTTTTTACATTTTGGCATGGGGGGGGGGCCTTCCACATCCATACCCTAAGGGTCTGGTATGGACCTGGGGGGAACCCCACACTGTTTTTTTTGTGATTATTTTTTCCGCCAAGTTTTTTTTTTTACATTCAGCTTTCAGGGAAAGTCTGCTGACAGCTGATGACTCATTGGTTAGGTTGTTAAGGATGCAGCGGCTGCTTCCCGGCCCCCTCCTTAGCAACCAGCTATATACAGTGTTTTAAATGGAAGAATAAAAACTGCAAAAGGCAAAATACATCAAAAATCGCATCACAAACACAACACTTGCATTTCTGGTGTGACTCTATTGAAGTCTATTACACGCAAAACACGGAAAAAAAGCCCCCGACCCCTTCCAAAAACGCACTAGCGGCAAAACCAAAACCCATAGATGTGAACCTGTACCATAGGAAACCATGTTAAATGGACTGTAGTGCATTTCTGCAAACTGCAAAACGTACTAAAAACGCATAGATGTGAACCTAGGGTTACCTAGAGACTTTCCAAAGTTCATCTGTTTAATCCATTATGAAGAAAATTTAAATAAAAAGTTAATCATATTTAAACCATGTTTTCAGGATTGCGTTGGAAGGTAATTAAGTGATTGTTCATGTTGCCTTGAATTTCAATATAATTTTATATAATTAACCATATGGTAGTTAAAAAAAACCACAAACCTTCATGTACTTTAGAATGCAAGCTCCACGAGCAAGGCCCTCCTGTCCCTTCTGTATTGAATTGTATTGTAATTGTGCTGTCCACCCTCTACATTGTAAAGCACTGCACAATCTGTTGATGCTATATAAATCCAGTATACTACTACTACTACTACTACTAAAAATATACTAGTACTAGGAAATAACTTTTAAAATATCCAGGGCAAAAATCACCATTGACCTTTGACAATCTGAAATTCGCACTTGTCAGTAAAAAGAAAAAAAATACTGCTCCAAGTCCACCATGGGTGCCAGCACAGCTCTTCAGTTTATCTGCACTCACAATCTGTAATCCAAGATGAGCAAATATCACACAAATTTTTGGCAAGAAAAAATACACTTGATTGATTTAAATGATCAAATTGCATTCCCACCTGGGATCTTGGGAACTGTGAAGTATTTTGCCCACTGTCAAGCCCACAATGGGCAAAAGATGTCAAAGTGTGAGGATTCCACTGCTGAATACTAGTGTGCATTGTTTGCTCGTCTTTACACTTGCTTGATATGTAACAGGTACTGGAATTCTGAATTCTATATATTTTGTATACAAGGAAATTAATATAGGAAACCCACAGAAATCATAACATCATTTGATAAAAAAGACAATACAGCAAATAATGTGGAAACTAAAGTGCACCCACATACCTGCTAGAGTGTAAGCCAACTCACATTTCAGCTTCTATTGTTTAATGGGTTGGAATAGAACCAGTCTGACATTAAAACCTGAGGATGAAAGCTTTGCTTCTGCCTCCCAGACATCCTGAGGCTTCTGGGCAGTAAATGGGACTTGTTTCAAGGGAGCATAGATGGTAAAAGTACATGTTAAGTTAAGTTTATTTAGTACAAAATCTAGAATATGTTCCACAAAGGAAATTATATTTATATCTATTTATAGCCTTTTTTACATGCCTTGCTCAGTGACATGAAGTATTACCCAAGTCTGAAATAAGCTAAATTATAATGAAACAATATTAACTGTTTGTTGCATATGCCAAGTAGGGTTGCCACCTGGTTAATCCCGGACAGTTCGGGTTTCACCTGGATAGTCCACACTGGACTATGGCTTCCCAGCAGGGTTGCTGGCTCCAGTTTTATAAGCCAAGAGTATCTATTACACTCTCTTTCACACTGTCCAAAGCCAGCACTAACAATCTCCCCCCCCCCACGCCCACGTACGAGAGAGGGCTCAATCTACTCCTCTTCCTCCTACCCCTCTGTGTCTGCCCACACTCCAATACCCAGTGCTGTGCCTCAGAAAAGGAAAGTGGGGGCCGGAAATTTGAAGTCCAGATGCTTCAGATACATCTAGATGAGAGGTACTGACTGCCAAGGGGTGAGTGAGCTCCCCATCCATCCCTGTCTGTGACTGAAGTCTCCCCCCCTTCGCTCTCCTGACTCTGAGTGAATACTCTAAGGTAAATAAGGGTTCTCAGAGCACTCCTTACAGCGGAGTTCTCCTTTACACCAGAGGCCACAGTGTTCCCCCTTACATCAGAGTCCTCTCCGTACATCAGAGTTCTCAGCGTTCCCCCTTAAATCAGGGTTCCTATAGCATCCCTTATGTTGGAGTCCCCAGAGTTCTCCCTTACATCAGAGTTGGCAGAGTCCTCCCTTACAATGTAAGGGAACTCTGCAAGGTCAGATGTAAAAGGAGAACTCTGCAGATTCCGATGTAAAAGGGGAACTCTGCGGTTTCAAATGTAAAAGAGAGACTCTTGTGATTAACTTCATATTATTAGAAATGTTATTTCATTGCAAAATATAGTGATACCTCAGTTTGCGAGTAACGCGGTATACGGTGTTTCGCAAGACAAGCTATATTTTAAAAAAAATTCTGACTTTGATTTGCGAGTGCTGTCTCGCAAGACGAGGGGGACTGAAGCCGCTGGTGTATGTATTACTGTATGTGGCCAGAGGGCCGGGGACCCTGGAGGACTTGGAGACGCTCGGAGATACTCCCAGCTGGTCGGGCGTAACGTGCATCAGAGCGCCTGCGTTTCCAAGCGTCACCAGCGCCCCCGCATCTCTGGCCACATACAGTACTGCATACAACAGAAGGGGTTGTGGAAGGAATCATCTGAGTTTCCATTATTTCTTATGGGGAAACCCGCTTTGATATAAGAGTGCTTTGGATTGTTTCTGGAACAAATTATGCTCGTAATCAAAGGTATTACTGTATATGTATATTTTAGACTATAAAAATCATTTCTGTGTGCTGCTAATGTAATGCCAAGGGACTGTCTTTAGTTCATGTTTTTCATCTCTACAGCTTAATGTCTCACTACATTGTCTTTACAGACATATAAATGCACATTCCATGATGGTGTCCATTTGAAAGGATAGCTTTTCAGGTAAAAACCTAACTGTTTTTTGAGTACCGTTTTACCTAAATATCTTGTTTAACATTTAGCAAGAAAAACATCTGTTATTGTGGATTTGCATATCCCTGGATGCATTAAAGTTGGTGTAAATCAATAAACCAGGATGATTTATGGTTAAAGACAATTCATAAGACATAACTTTTCTTTTGAATATAAGACTGTATTCCACCTGGTAATGTAGTCATATACGTCCACATGGCTATAACTTATTTTTCACCTGTATGGTAATTCAAGTCTGAGACTCTACTAATTTGGGAGTATGATATTAATTCCTATGAACCTCCGTTGCAATGTCTCCACTCAGTTGGGCCTTGTGAATTCAGCTGGGACCCCAAATTGAGTTTAATGCAGACAGTCAAGGAGCCTGTAAAGCGTTGCACTATTGGTCCCTGGATCGTGGATGTAAAACCAGGGTCCTGCAGACTGTCTGTGTAGCTGTCTGCCCGTACCTCTGTTACTGGCATGCATCTACACTCTGACAGGAAGACTCGTTAAACTACTACAGCCCTGGTAGTTTATTGAGAACTACAAGCTGACAGCTGCATAGGCTGTCAGTACTTGCAGTTTCCACAGTCACAGAACATAGTGAATGAATGACGTGGCTGGGAGAGATCCCCTGCTTGCTGTCAAAACGGGGGATCAGTGGGGGGAGGGTGTAAGGGGCCAGTGCATCTGTAAAATGTTACACCCTGAATATGGGTTTAACATGTAACATGTTATTCATGCCTGCAATCTTCTCCATCATAATCTGCATAAAATGTTCCAAAAGTGTAAAAGGCATTCCACTCTGTCACCAGTAGTGTGGTGCAAAACCTCCACATCCTCAATGCACTCACCAGATGGCTAGAATACAATCTGTATAAAATAGCTAATCCTGTATCACCAGATAATCCTCAGTACTCCAACCTCAGACCACAGTATCGATTTTCCAGGCAAAAAAGCTCACACCATGGAGCCCAGAGATAGAGCATAAAGTGCAGTATTTTATTACAATTCAAATGGCCAGTACATCAAATATGCAACGTGGTAAAACACAATACAGAAAACAGTTTAGACTCACTCTGGTGGCTGCTATTCTGAATCACGGAAACGGCGCCATGACGTCAGCACGTAAAGGCCCCTCCCCTATGTGTTTCATGCACACACACCTATTCAGGGGTTGCTTTAGAATTAACCAGTGTGAACAAGATGGTCAAAGACTTCCATGATTTAGTAAGTGCTATCCTTGCTGCCAAGAATATAAATGAGATTAGTATCCTGCTGTGTTTTGGTGCTTCGTCTATGAGTTGGTGCAAAAGAACATGCCAAAGAGATCTTTTAAGGTTGACCTACGTTTGAGGGTGTATAAAGTTATATACAGTACCTTGATCCAAAACCACCTTCAGGCATGTCCACCAGGTGTGGTATTCTAGAGCTTCTTGACCACGTCCCCTGAAACAACTAGATGAAGCACCTGAGGCATAGGAGACTATCCTTGTAGGTACCATGCAGGTACCATGTGCCATTGTAAAAACACTTTATAGTTTGCTTCTATAATTGTTTTATGTTATGACTTAAAGGCATTAATAGCCATTTTATACCATTCATGTGTATCTCGTTCTTCATCCAAATTAGTTTACTTCTGCAAATTGAAGATAAATAAAGTTACTTTGGGCAGCATTCGGCATTTTTTAGTGCTGACTTGTGCCTGAGTTCAGTACTAGACAGATTTAGTAAACACGATTAAAGGTCAGGTGCAAATCCAAACCTCAATTAAGTCAACGCAAGCTGAATCTTAATAAACGGTTCTGGCCATTTTCTGGGCTAATAGGTTGTCAAACAAATGGCATGGGAGGCTGAGCACTGCCCTGGGGGACAGGTACCAAAGCAAAAAAAATAAAAACATTTAATTTGGCAGGTTGCAGTCATTTTACTAAAGCTTAAAGTGTAACAGTAAACATGCAAAAGTGTATTAAATTATGTGCCTGGGGAATGCCTTGACCCAGCCTTTGAAGTGACACATCTGTAATCTGTATACAACCTATTGCAACAACGCTGACATTTACAACGAAAAAAGTGTGTTTAACCACTTGCTGTCTGCGCTATAGCCGAAAGACAGCTGCAGCGCGGACTTATATTGCCGGGAGGGCATCAATGGACATCCTCCCGTGCTTGAGAGGCCTGCGTCCCCTGCAGAGTCTATGAGACTCGGCTGATCACAGATCGGAGTAAGGGGTCGATCCCGACCCCTTACCACGTAATCAGCTGTCAGCCAATGACAGCTGATCATGTGATGTAAACAGAGCCGGTAATTGGCTATTTTTCCTCCTCACGCTGGTAGCGCGAGGAGGAAAAAAAAAAGCCGATCACCGGCGGCTGCGAGAGGGACATAGGTCCACCCACCAGTGCCCACCAGCGCCACCTGCCAGTGCCCACAGTACCACCCATCAGTGCCCACAGTGTCACCTATCAGTGCCCAGAGTGTCACCTATCAGTGCCCACAGTGCTGCCTATCAGTGCCTACAGTGCCGCCTATCATTCACCAATCAGTGCATGACCAGTGCTGCCTATCAATACCACCTACCAGTGCCACCTACCAGTGCCACCTATCAGTGCCCATCAGTGACATCTATCAGTGCCACCCATTAGTGCCACTCAGCAGTGCCACCCATCAGTGCCACCCATCAGGGCCCATCAGTGCCATCTTATCAGTGCCCATCAGTGTCGTCTTATCTGTGTCTATCAGTGTCGCCTTATCTGTGCCAATCAGTGCAGCCCATCAGTGCCCATCAGTGCAGCCCATCAGTGCCCATCAGTGCAGCCTCATCAGCGAATATCAATGAAGGAGAAAAATTACCCGTTTGCAAAATTTTATAACAAACTATGAAACATGGTTTTTTTTCAAAAATTTCTGTCTTTTTTGTTTGTTTAGCAAAACATAAAAAACCCAAGTGGTGATTAAATACCACCAAAAGAAAACTCCAATTTGTGTGAAAAAAATGATAAAAATTTCATTTGAGTACAGTGTACTCAATTGTCATTCAAAGTGAGACAGTGCTCAAAGCTGAAAATTGGTCTAGGCAGGAGGGGGGTTTAAGTGCCCAGTAAACAAGAGGTTAATTTGCTGGCAAAATGACAGCTCCCAGCTCTGTTTGCAAACAAAGTGGCTAGAAATTCCACTCATCTATACCAAACCCTTATCCTGGATGAGGGTCTAATACACACGGTTCGGACTTTTCGACTGGACTGGTCCGACAGACTTTCCAGCGTACTTTCGACGAACTTTTGACGGACTTCCGACGGACTTTGGACTTGCCTACACACGATCACACCAAAGCCTGACGGATTCGTACGTGATGACGTACACCGGACTAAAATAAGGAAGTTGATAGCTAGTAGCCAATACCTGCTCTAGCGTCGGTTTTTGTTCGTCGGACTAGCATACAGACGAGCGGATTTCTGGGTCCGGCGTAGTTACGACGTAAAGATTTGAAGCAAGTTCCAAATCTAAAGTCCGTCAGATTTGCAACTGGAAAGGTCCGCTGAAGGTCCAGTGAAGCCCACACATGATCGGATTGTCCGCCGGCTTTGGTCCGTCGGCGTCCGTCGGACCAGTCCGGTCGAAAAGTCCGACCGTGTGTACTCGGGATTATATACATGTTAACTGGGTTCTCATCTAATTTATACCAGGCCTGTCAGGCCTGGTATGAATTTTAAGTGAGACAATAAAAAAATCAATATCAGACAAAAGACGGAAGGGGGAAAGGGGGAGGTGGATATGAGCATGCACCCTCCAAGACCCATACCAGGCCACATGCTTTCAACTTAGGGGGTTATCTTGCAGAGGGGACCCCCCTGGCAAAGCACCCTGACCCCATGTTGATGACATCCTTATTCCCACTTCCTGGCCCATAGTTGTGGGGGTCTGCAGGTGGGGGGCTCATTGTAATCTTTAAAACTCCTTCAATAAGTGGCACTCAGATAGCACTGCACATGTGAATCAACATGGGTTCCCCCTTAAAACCCCCCCTGCTCTGTGTTTTTTCTATTCCCGCCCCTTTGCTTACATGCCATGGATTCCCAGGCATGTAACTGAATGGGGCTGGTGACAACACTGGTTGTTAAGGACTTGGCGGTGCCTGCATACACTGACATCCTTAACAATTATTGACAACAGGGAGCTGTCATGTATAATAGCAGTGGTAGTACTGTTTATTATACACGACATTTATCTCCCGTCCAATGTGTAAATATTCTGGAGTTCTTTCAAAACACCCGAACAGCCAATGTTCGGCCTGAACTTGTGTTTGGACTGGACATTAAAAATGTACAATTCCTTAAGGTAACATTCTTGGGGGATGCCCTAAACCTGCCCGTGAAGTGGTGGATTTGCACAATGTACTAATGCAATAGCCACATTTAAAAAGAAATTCAATTTATATTACTGATAAATGGCAGTTCCCTAAGGGCTGGGGATACCCTTCACCCTGGTTCACACCAGTGCGATTTTGTCATGCGATTTGACAGTTTCAGGAGTCGCACCCTATTGCCGGCAATGGAGCCATTCAAATTGTTGTGACTCAACTCGCAGCGACTTTGAAAAAGGTTCCTGCACTACTTCTGTGATTTCATTGGGACTTGCATTGTTGCAAGCCGCAGTGAAATCGGAGGCCAAAATCACACGGATCTACGGCTTTGAAATCATGCCGAAGTAGCGTGATTTCAAAGTCGCACTGGTGTGAATCAGGGCTCAACATCTATATCAGATTTGCACCAGAGAAAAAGCAAGAGTGAAAAGTTTGTCATTTTGTTCAGACAGGAATTGTGATTCACACAGCTCAATCAAGAGAAGCATGTAATACTACTGTATTTATTTTAGTTTTGTAGCCTTCTGAACTACCTGCCTTTTCAATGGCCAACACATAAACGTCACTATACCATTGATTAATTGTTTAATGAGTAGACCCCATTCCTGTTTAATGAAGCAATGCCCCTTTCACAGGGGAAAATCAAATCAAGGACAGGGCTATATACCTTCCCAGCAGCCAACATTAGGTGGAGCCTAACTACTGAGATCTTCTGGCTGCTGGGGGACACCCATTGGTGGCCACTGGAACTGTCCCCTTAAGCTTTAGGAACCACAGTGCCAACAGCAGGTGATCTGGGTCCCGACAGTCCTCCTTCCCCCCTTAAGAAGCGGTCTCCAAATACTCCACATTGCCTTTTACCTGAAAGTCTGTGTGAGTGACTTTTGTGCAAAAAAGTGCAAGAAGGTCTCCCATTACCAGTGTCTGAAGAACTTTCCAGTTTTTTAAGTCCTTCAACCTGCTGGATCTGTGGACTAGCTAGGTGTCCCGTCACCAGAATTTGGATGTTGGCTGGGTGCCTCGTAGGCCAGGTCTTTTAGGAGATGCAACACTTGGAGCTTGCAGTTCCACAAAACATCAAACATCCCAATGCTGGGATCCCATGGGCCATCTGAAGGTTTACCACTGGAGTCCTTAACCCATACTGGCACTCTGATGCCAGGGTGTTCCATCGCAACTGGACATTCCACATCTGAGTTACTAGACAGGTTACTAGAAACTGTGTTACATTTTAACAGCCACCAAGGTCTTTCTAAGGCACTGGTTACCCAACTCAGGTCCCCTAATTTACCTGGAGTCGCTGAGATTCAAAATGGAACTCTGCTCTTCCCTAGAAGATCTCTATTACTTGAGCTGTAATAATGAGGGCAGTTATCAAATCCAGAGTGGATTTCTGGCTTCGGACCATCTAACTTCGGCACAGCAAAATCAAAGGGATTCAAATAAAACTCAGGAAAGACAGCAGCAGAAATCTTCGACCAAACGGATAACCCATGCCAGGCATGCAACAAATTAGACCCAACAGCTGGCGAGATCTTAACTCTAGTACCATAGACTGAGCAGTGGGCACCGGATCAGCAGGGGGAGGCCAGGCAACAGGCATAGAATCAGTAAAGCCAGGCTGGGCAGTGGGCGCAAGACCATCAGAGGCAGGCATTGGATCAGGCTGGGCTGGAACTGTAGGCATCGGATCTGGCTATGCTAGAACAGTAGGCATTGATCAGGCTGGGCTGAAACAGTGGGCATCTGACCAGGCTGATAAACGAAAATAGTCGCGCTATTCAAAACTAGTGAACAATCAGCCTGGTCAGATGCCCAGGTCATAATAACCAATAAAATGAAGAGTGATTCATAATACAGAGTCTCTGAAAAATGGCAAATAAAACAAGTTCTATGACGGTAGAGATCCAGAAAGATGGAAAAGATTCTTAAAGCTTCCAAAGCCACCAAGGAAAAGTGATGGAACTCTCCGTTTGGCAATCACCCGAAAGAATGGAGACTCTTACCAGAAGGAGTGAACCTCCTGTTGTTGCGAGGTCACACACGCCTGCAGATATAGCCCTCTGTGGGTTCTGAGATGGGTTTTGGCTATAAGTTGTGTAGTTAGACTCGGGGCATCCTCCTCAATATATGGCCACTGTCTGTCCCCCTTCCTCGAAAGCACAATCTTCCAAGTAAGCACAGAGCATATAGAAGGACAAAGGCTCCAATAGTGCGTTATCGTTTTTCAAAAAAGATGATTTATTATATAAAATCTCTGTTTGGATGTTACAAACATCATAAAAAACACTTGCTGGCAATAAAATTAGAAACACCCGCACTTCCGGGGTCATGTGGGGCATGATGATGTCAACACGTCAACGCGTAGCTCCGCCCAACATGTTTCGTCATACGTAAGGTCTTCCAGGGGCACGGGCGAAGCGCTGAGCCATCAGCTTAAATACACATAGAAAGACAACCAAGCCTCATTTTCACATGCTGGCCATTTCAAAAAGTAAAAAGACATTCAAACCTCACTTTCACCTAGCGGCCATCTTACAGCCTAAATATATGAACTCTCTTCACACACAGGAAGCCAAACCTCAATGTGACTTCCGGTATGTCTACCTATTTTATTAATAGTAGACAGAGGTTATTCTTTTTCTAAATTCATATAGAATACAATAACGGTAATAAGTTAGTTCGCTAAAAAGCAGACTAAAAAAACTGGCATTAATTAATAACCTATTTACGTTGAAATACCCAATAAAAACATAATATTAGCCTATTGTCACTTTGAGATGAGGACCTCTAGTGGACATAAAATACATTATTGTAAATCCAATGAAAATATATGTAAACATAAAAAATGCTATACATATAAAGTTACATGAATAAAAATAAATAAAACTATAAGAAATTATATATAAATGTACAAATGTACATATAAGGAATTGTCAATAAAGGCATTGATTTCAACGTTAGCATTCAGGCTCAAAGGTTCAAGACATTTGACGCGGTATATCTAACTCATTTTGAGTTTGGAAATGGCACGTCTCTTTGGCTCACCTCTCCAGTGTGATTTGAGTTTATCGATAGCTATAAACGATGTACCCTAGGGTTTTTACTATGTACCTCCAAGTAATGCCTGGAAACTGGGTGACCTTTAAAACCTCTCCTTAAATTTCCAATATGCTCATTTAATATTACTTTGAGTGGTCGTATCGTACGCCCTATGTATTCTAATCCGCAAGGACAGGTTAGGAGGTAAACGACATGGGTGGTAGAGCATGTAATGAAGGACTTTATTTGAAATTCCTGAGAAGATTATAGCTATCGATAAACTCAAATAACATTGGAGAGGTGGCTCAAAGAGACGTGCCATTTCCAAACTCGAAATGAGCTGTGCTGGAGTAGCAGGCGTCCTACTCTTATAGGGCTCTAAGCAGATTGTGCTGCTGGTGGGGGAGTAGTGACAGTACTGAGAAGTGGAACAGAAAAGGTAGCGGTAGCAGAAGGAGATTTCTACAGGGGGTTGCCAAGGGCAACAGAGTGGTAGAGGGATCCCACTGGCACACCTGGCTCTTTCTCCTCTCCTCTCTTTGTGCCCCTATAGCAAGCCACTTAAGTACATCATGTCAACATATCTACTTTTATTCATGCAATTAGCAAATATATTTTGAATTAAGTTTACCACAATGTGCTGGTTCTCCATGATGGGAGAAAAGGCCCCCGGGCTTGGAGGGAAGGGCCTGGGGCTCAGATGGAAGGGCCCTGGCCAGAGGTCAGGCGGCCCCTTAATGGTTTCTTGCACCAGGGCCTGAAGGTTCTAGTTAAGCCTCTGAAGCAAACCCATTATAAAAAATTAGGTCTGCTATTCTAATATCCTTCTAAAAAAATGCCTTCTGTTATTCTGTTTTGATGGCTTCAATACTGAGAGTCACTGATATAAAAAAGTAAGCAGTTCAGAAAACATAAAGAATTGGAGCAAGAGACTTAGCATACACATCAGTTTACAAAACATTTTTTAAGGAAAAAGTAATAGCAACCTTGAAGTTTCTCAAATGATTTGTCTTCCACTGTGCATTGTAGTTCCTTGCTCTGGCCCCTACATCAATATTGTGTCCTGTAGAGGTGGGGCAAGTTCATACAACCACAGAACATATATACCATATTTTCCTTGTCAAAAGAAGTTTATTGAGTATACAATGTTATAAAGATACATAAAGTAAGTTTACAAGGATCTATAAAGTAAGCTCATTGTTTTACAGTAGGGTTTATATAGGTAAATATCATGGAATTTCAAATATTAAACATTGGGTTCACGTAAACCTAAATTAAAGATATATATCATTTCCTTAGTTACTTTTGTAGGTATTTAAATGATTTATACCTACTATACATATTGTCTACAAGTAGAGTGTATATAGGTCAAATAAATTCTGATAATGAGCTTTAATCGTAAGGTGGAGAAAAGGAAAGAGAAAGAAGAAAAAGGGTTGAAAGGTAGAGGTATGGTCCACAAGGTTGTCCCGCTCGTCAGTTTAATATTCTTTTTAGTTCTCTTTGAAGCCTTAGAATGGGTGTCTCTGTAAGTCATTTAATCTGTTACCATGGCAACAGGACAGAGTCATTGAAGTTTGACAGGAACTGTTGTTTTATCCAAGGATGCCAAAGTTTTTCAAATTTTGGAATTTGATTTTGATCGATGGCTACCATCTTAGCATGGGACATTGTATTATTCATTCTGTGAATTGTTTCTGCTAGTACCAATGTAGGAGATTTCCATGCCTTGGCCACTGTTTGTTTTGCAGCCGTTATTAGTTGGATCATAAGTTTGAATTGAGAGAGTGTTAACCATTCCGGTTTTAGATTAAGTAAAGTTAAATATGGATCTGGTTGTATTATTTTTTAAAATATTTTAGATGCAATCACGAAGACTTCCTTCCAGAAGGTTTGGATTACTGGGCACGTCCACCATATGTGTAAATATGTGCCTATTTCTGGGCATCCTCGAAAACAAACAGCTGAGGTATTAGGTGAATATTTTGCCACTCTAGCGGGTACAAGGTACCAGCGAGTTAGGACTTTATAATTTGTCTCCAGTGCTAAGATGTTGGGTGAAGATGACTTAGATGTGAGCCATATGTTAGACCAGTCCGTGTCTTCTAAAGTTCGTCCTAGGTCCTCCTCCCACCTCTGAACGTAAGAGGGTCTATTAAGATTTGCTACTCCATATAATTGATTATAAAGTGATGAAATTGTACCTTTAGCAAATGGATCTTTTGTGCAGATTGATTCAAAAATGGATAATTGGGATAATGGTGTATCCCCCTTTAGGAATGGTGTATAGAAATTTTTGATTTGGAGATATCTAAATATCTCAGAGTTTGGTAGATCATATTTTTCTCTAAGCGATGGGAATGAAAGGAATGATTTAGATGCTATGAAGTCATTTAGTGTCTGAATGCCTGATGTTGTCCAAGCTTTAAAAGAATTTGGGTAGATCCATGCCGGATAAAAGGCCGGATTTCTGATAAAAGAAAGGAGAGGATTGTGTGGAGATTGTAACTGATATTTGGTTTTTAGTTTATCCCAGAGAGATAAGAAGTGTTTAGTTATGGGATTATGAATTTTAAAGCGGTCTTTAGGATCAAGCCATAATAAATTTGATATTAATAGAGGGTCATTTTCTGAAACCTCTATAAATACCCATAATGGGATTTCCTGTTTTGCATGGTATTTGGACAGACTGGCCAAATGTGCTGCTCTGTAGTAGTTAGTAAAATTAGGGTATCCCAGGCCTCATTTATTTTTGGGAAGATGTAGTGTGTGTATAGGTATACGTGGTTTAGAAGAGCCCCATATAAACGAAGTTGCTCTTTTTTGTACTATTCTCAAAAAATAGGAAGGAATTGGAATAGGGAGGACTCTGAATAGATAAAGCAATTTGGGTAGAATAGTCATTTTGATTGCATTAATCTTCCCTATCCAGGATAAAGGAAGTTGCGACCATTGTTTTATTAGATTTGTGATCTGTCTTAATACAGGAGGATAATTGGTTGAGAATAAGTCAGAATGAGATGCTGTTAAATGAATTCCAAGATATGGGATTGATTTTTCTGCCCATGTGAATGGGAGTGCAGCCCTAGCCGGGATCAATTCCATGTTTGTGAGTGAAATATTAAGCACTAGGCATTTCTTAGGATTAATCATATATACCATATTTTCAACTTTAAAATAGCTAGGCAAAACAAGTACATTTGCCAGTATACAGTAAATTTTCAATTTTGTATTGTTTCTACAGGGATCCTCAACCATCGACCAGTCCATATTTCATAGCTGAAAGCTATAGACATGGGTTAACAAGGCAGGGACATTTTTAGAAAATGGGTCCTGTTAAAAAATTTAAGTGGGGCTCAGTTAGCCTCAATTACTGCATTGGCTTTTACTAAGCTGGATAATAGCCTTTGCTTTTGCTAATATTCCCAATAGATTTGGTTGCCACCAACTGACTTGCCCTGATTACCTGATTATCTTTGTGAGCTATGTAATGATGAAGTAACTGAAAGTGAAGGGTAGGCATTGGGTGATAGATAGATAGATAGATAGATAGATAGATAGATAGATAGATAGATAGATAGATAGATAGATAGATAATTTGAAGGAAGGAAGGAAGGAAGGAAGGAAGGAAGGAAGGAAGGAAGGAAGGAAGGAAGGAAGGAAGGAAGGAAGATAAATTGTAGGATAGGTAAATCATTTGAAGAATGAATAGATAAATGGATGGATGGAAGGATAAATGCATAGATAGATAGATAGATAGATAGATAGATAGATAGATAGATAGATAGATAGATAGATAGATAGATAGATAGATAGATTATTTTCTTCAGTGAATGATCACCTCCAAGGAATTTTTCATGGATTCAGAAAGTTAACATGAATTCAAGAGATGTGTCAGTAAGGTTACAGGCTCACACATAACACCTCCTTTTTTTTTTTTTTTTATAAATTCTTTTTATTAAGATTTTTGAAAAGATAAAAAGAACCGTTTCCATTCGGGGAGCATCCACATGACACTCCCCCGAATGTACAGCCACGCAGGGCCAGAATTAAGAAAAAGAAAAAACAACAACACCGCTGTCTAACATAACGCATAACACCTCTTATATCATCTTATAGGGAGCGGAGCATATATTCCAGACATAAAACTGCTCATCCTGGCTCAGTGCCATCAGTAGTTTTCAGTTACTTAATGCCGCGTACACACGGTCGGACTTTCCGGCATACTTGGTCCGGCGGACGAGAGTCTGCCGGACAATCCGCCCGTGTGTAGGCTCCGGCGGACTTTTCCGGCTGACTTTTTCCCAAAAGCCCTCCGGACCTAGATTTGAAACATGTTTTAAATCTTTCCGTCGGACTCAGTTTCGGGCGGAAAGTCTGCTCGTCTGTGTGCTGGTCTGCTGGAAAGCCCGCTCGTGTGTATACTGGCCGCAGGGCGCCCCCCTCCCCCAAAGCACCCACCCCCCATGTTGAGGGCATCCAGCCTGGTACGGTTCAGGAGGGGGCGCTCGCTCGTCCCCACCCCCTTTCCTGAATGGCCAGGCTGCGTGCTCGGATCGGGGTCTGGTATGGACTTTAGGGGGGACCACGCCATTTTTTCGGCGTAGGGGTTTCCCTTTATAATCCATACCAGACCTAAGGGCCTGGTATGCACCGCGACGGAGCTCGCAAGGTGTCAATCTCGCCGATAAAAGCGGCAAGATTGACATCCTTTTCTATTCCCATCGCACCTGAGTCACGTTCAAAATGAATGGACTTGTCCGTGTGTGGGCAAGTCCGTTCATTCTGAAAGTCCGCCGTAACTCCGGGGAAAGTCCGTCGGAAAGACGGGCGGACTTAGCCCGCCGCAAAGTCCAGTCGTGTGTGGGCAAGTCTGTCCGTTTTAAAGTCCGGTGCACCTGGCGGACAAAGTCCGTCAGAAAGTGTGCTGGACCAAGTGGGCCAGAAAGCCCGCTCGTGTGTATACTGGCCGCAGGGCGCCCCCCTCCCCCAAAGCACCCACCCCCCATGTTGAGGGCATCCAGCCTGGTACAGTTCAGGAGGGGGCGCTCGCTCGTCCCCACCCCCTTTCCTGAATGGCCAGGCTGCGTGCTCGGATCGGGGTCTGGTATGGACTTTAGGGGGGACTCCACGCCGTTTTTTTGGCGTAGGGGTTTCCCTTTATAATCCATACCAGACCTAAGGGCCTGGTATGCACCGCGACGGAGCTCGCAAGGTGTCAATCTCGCCGATAAAAGCGGCAAGATTGACATCCTTTTCTATTCCCATCGCACCTGAGTCACGTTCAAAATGAACGGACTTGTCCGTGTGTGGGCAAGTCCGTTCATTCTGAAAGTCCGCCGTAACTCCGGGGAAAGTCCGTCGGAAAGACGGGCGGACTTAGCCCGCCGCAAAGTCCGGTCGTGTGTGGGCAAGTCTGTCCGTTTTAAAGTCCGGTGCACCTGGCGGACAAAGTCCGTCAGAAAGTGTGCCGGACCAAGTGGGCCAGAAAGTCCGACCGTGTGTACGCGGCATAAGTCTCCACCCAGATGAACCTAAAACTTACAAAGCAGTAAGTACATCATGTCAAGATATCTACTTTAATTCATGCAATTAGCAAATATATTTTGAATTAAGTTTACCAAAACGTGCTGGTTATAGTCCATATAAAACATGCAGAATTGGATGTAAAACAATTATTCAACCATAAATTCAACTTGCCTGGGTTTAAATTGTTATTTGTAGTATTCTACCCACACTGTAAAATGTTAAGCATAAAGTTTCTGCCTTCTCCTTCATTTATTTTTTTTTACCATGCATCCTTATACAAAGTAGTCACAAAGAATTAGCTGCACAGTATGTAATCCCCCTGCAGCTTTGCTGAAATTTCTCATCTGCAGTGATGCTCATTCTATGTGACTCAGTATCATTCCTTTGGGATAACGGATGAGTGGGAATCCTCAGGGAAATCTTTTCTGTGAGAGACTCTCTGTGTAACAGTTATCTGCGTATGTCTATGTTGCAGCGTGTTAAAATGCTGCATCAGATTGTGGTCTATGTGTATTTTATCAACAATTTGTAGACCTGCCCAGAATGCATGTAATGGATTCTGGTGTTTGAGGCTTCACACTTTGAATACAGTGTTTATAAAAAAAAACATCTTTGTAAATAATAGTCCAACATATGTTTTATACATTTTTGGTCAATTTTCATTAAACACGTATGAAGTTTTGCAAAAATGTTGTTTAGTATGGTCAAAACTAAAGTATGATTTGTAAAAATATTTTTGTTTTAGCCATGAAATCTTGCATATTAATATTATGTAATCTGTACCCAAGAAAAGCCTTTATTTACAGACCTCAGCGAGTTATCATAGCAGTAATGCAATAGAGGGAGGTTCTAAGAGAGCTGCAAAGTAAGCTATTCTCCTCTGCTGTCTGCTTGGCTAACCCACAGTTCTCTTGGAATTCTTTGTCTTAACGTTGTTGTAAAGGCAGAAGGTTTTTTTATCTTAAAGTGTTTGTTAACTCTAAAAAAAAAAAAAATTGATCCTGTTCCTTTGAAGCATGTTATACAGCACAGTGCTGTGCTATGTAATTTGCCCTCCTGTATCAGCTGAAATACCTGGCCAATCCTGCCTGTTGCTGCCCTCCCCCCTGTAAACTGACCATGGTTTATCATGGCTGCTGACCCTGACACTGTGGTTAGTTTACATGCCGCTGTCATCCGCAGCTCTCCTGTCTCTTCTCTGTCCTCTCTCCCCTCCCTGCCTGTCTGCTCCTGTGTCAGTGCCCGCCTGCCCCCCATCTCCTGCTGCTTAAATAACATGTATTGTTTTATATAATCCTTTGTGTCTTGTTATCCTACGTGCTTCTGTGTCTGTGTTTTATTAAAAAAAGCCTGCTATACCTTATTTCACAGCGCCGTGACCAGTCGGCTCTCTTCTCCTCTCGTCCCGACTGACGTCAGTGGGGGAATCTCAGCCCCTCCCACTCTAGCTGTCAGATTGAGAGGAGAGAGAAGCGGCCGGTCACATGAGTGCTGTTTGGCGCTCTGAAATAAGGCACAGCAGGCATTTTTAAAATAAAACACAGACACAGTAGCACCTAGGATAACAAGACAGAGGATTTTATAAAATGTCTCAGTGGGTTAACAACCAATTTAATGCATTATATGCATTAAGATAAAAAGCCTTCTGTGTGCAGCAGCCCCCCTCAGCCCCCTAATACTTACCTGAGCCCCATCTCGATCCAGAAATATTGCACGAGAGACTCCCTTCCTCATTGGCTGAGACAGCAGTGTGGCACCATTGGCTTCTGCTGCTGTCAATCAAAGCCAGTGAGCCAATGAGGGGAGAAAGGGAGCAGGGCCGGGCCAGGGCTCCGTGTCTGAATGGACACAGGGAGTGGTGGGCTAGCTCGGGTGACCCCATAGCAAGCTGCTTGCTGTGGGAGCACTCAACAGGAGAGGGGACCAGGAGTACCAAAGAGGGACCCGAAAAGAGGGGGATCTGGGCTGTGCAAAACCACTACACAGAGCAGGTAAGTATGACATGTTTATTATTTTTAACTATAAAAAAAAATGAGATGTTATTATCACTTTACATTAAATGTTTATTTCTTAAACAAACATTGCATATAGATTAACAAAAAAGATATAAAGCTACAGTTTAAAGCAACTCTTACGTTTTTAAGAGCTTTGGTGACTGAAGAATCACTTTCACGTGTATCGAATGCCTTGTTTTCCACTGTGCGCTGCAGTTCCTTTCGCTGGCCTCTACATCACTATTGTATCCTGTAGAAGCAGGGCAGGTAAATAGAACCACAGCACATGTAGGTGGATGCTGAAAATTCTGCTGGAGGATATAGCTCTTGAAGACACCATAATTTGGACTCGCAGTTCACCTGAGAGGTAAGTATTACATTTTTTTGGAAGGTCTGGCCAAAAACATTTAGGACCCTTAAAGCAAACCAGGAGCATAACTATAGGGGTCTAAGGAGTTGCAATTTCAACCCAGGATTGGTTCCTCTATATGCCACCCCACCACCACTCCTATCCAGGTTACTTGCCTCCTGCTGCCCCCGGGCCCCTGTGTGTTCCCCTCTTTCGCCACCTGCAGCATTGCCGGCTTCCTCCCTCCCCTCTCCAACCGGCTGCTGTGGAGGATGTGTCAGGATGGAGAGCAGGGAAGAGCCCAGTAAATATGTAATTTACTGGTCCTTTCCTTTTCTGATTGGACACAGTGAATGATTGATACTGATTGCTCCTGTGTCCATTGATAACTGAAGCCTAGTAAACTAGGTTTACTAGGCTTCAGTTTGTGAATGAACGGGAAGCTCTGTACAGAGCTATTCCTGTTAATTTATTCTGTGCAGCTGAAGCTGCAGAGATGGAGATTGGAGTGTGCGTCCTCAATCTCCTTTCTCCAGAGGTCTGTTTAGACACCCTGATATTCCTAAAAAAATGTAAAAAATGAAAAATAAATAAAATGGTAAAAATAATAAAACAATAAAATAACAAAAAAAAAATACTGACACCAGTGGTGGAACTACCAGGGTGGCATAGGTCCCACTTGTTACTGGGACCTGACATTCCATCACCGTGGGGGGTCCCAAGACAGTAGGAAGGGGGCCCGCTGCAGAACATGTAACAGGGTCCCGCTGAGGAAACGTAATAAAGGGCCCCACAATGGGAGAAAAGGCCCCCAGGCTTGGAGGGAAGGGTCCTGACCAGAGGTCAGGCGGCCCCTTAATGGTTTCTTGCACCGGGGCCTGAAGGTTCTAGTTAAGCCTCTGAAGCAAACTTATCATAAACTAGAAAAGGTACAATTTCTGGGGAAATTGTGAAAGTGTTCTTGCCTCTACAACTGGAGTGGGCGGAGTAACTGGGTGGGGTGGAGTGGCTTGAGTAACTGTGAAAAGTGTTAAAAAGCTTAATATTTTAAAAAGTATAAATAGTAGTAAAAAAGTTCCATCATTCGCTGAAAGAGCTGAACATTTTTTTCAAAAGTAATTTTTTTTTTCAAAAATGAATTTTTTTTAATCAAAAATCATTTTTTTTTCTTCAAAAATGATTTTTTTTTTCAAAAGTAATTTTTTTTTCAAAGGTAATTTTTTTTTTCAAAAATGAATTTTTTTATTTCAAAAATAATTTTTTTTTCGAAATTATTATTTTTTTTAAAGTAATTTTTTTTTCAAAAATAATTTTTTTTTTTCAAAAATATTTTTTTTTTCAAATATATTTTTTTTTCAAAAATAATTTTTTTTTTAAAAGAAATTTTTTTTTCAAAAATATATTTTTTTTTCTTTTAGAGGGCAGGGACAGTTAACCCTTAGCACCGCATCCCTATTAAATAAATTGTAAAGAAAGAAGGGGGTTGGGGTATAAATACCCCTGGGATTTTTATGGTGCTTTTCAAAATTTCAATAGATCAATATAGAACAAAAAGAGAAGAAAACACTGTATGCAAATTGTCAAACTGACTGTAAGTAATCTTTTGATTGGAAATCTTTAATAGTTTAAGAATATTACAAAACATCATCTAAAAACAAGCACAATCTTGAACAATCATAGTCAGTCAATGAAATATTTTAAAATTAGAAACCACTTTGCGATACCAATCTCAACATGTTTCGCTCAACACATGAGCTTCATCAGGAGTTTTTTGGTACAGATGTGGCATACTATAGGTAAAAGGAAAGGAAAAGAAAAAACAAAATATAATATAAATCAGATGCTTACAAAACATTTAAAGATATAGTTTTCAAAAACGAAGAATACTTTAAGTAGTACTGAAAAAAAAAAACAACTGGTGTATATATATTTGCATACAAGCAGTGTGTATGGGTGAAACTCTCACGTTTCTACAGGTCTATAATAACGACAATCTAAAACAATATAGACAAAAGGTTATAATTATTATATAATGTGTACTTTAGTTTCCAGGTCCACAAAAGGAAAGTACACCAATGTGGACATAGGAAAAACATGGAAAACATGAAAAAGTGGGATTTGCTTACCAAGCCAAAACAGGTTCAAAGATGAATAGTAGACAACATAGATTGTGATCGTATATAAAGTTCCGTGGCTCAAATGCCAATCAAATGCATGCGTCTCACCCGTCTAAGACCTCCCAAAACCATTTTTTGGTCCACAGAGGGGCCCAAGTGTAGAGTAACTGAAAATTAAATATTAACTGAAAATTAAATATTACAAGGGAGTCATGAATTGCTTCTAATTAAACTAATACGGGGGGACAGGGCAGTTGGTAAAGGGAGCAGTGAAAAGTTTGAAAATTACCTTCCAGGTTGAATCAAGGGTAAATGTTCAGGGCTAAGATAGCCGTATGAACAAAAGCATAAAGGAGAGCAACGCTCCAGTTTCACCACAAAGTGGCACTCCAAATTGACAACCCTTAAAAGTCAGATCGCGAGATCCAAGTATACACTGCCCCAGTAAACTACAAGAGACAATACAATAAAACAGCCAATTACTCCAAGGGAACGTACTTATTAGCAGTGTCATTGATTCGGTCATCAACAAGAGATAACCCTTCTTTGATGAACCGCTTAGCTTACCTGAGAGGTGGGGTGGATGTGTATGGAGGGGGAGAGCGGCATATACCTCCCCCTACAGCCTCAGAGCCACTGTCAGGAGATAGCGGCTAATAAGCCGTACTATATAGACCCCTCCATCACGGTGGCGTCTGACGTCACCATCGGGATGCGGACGTATCGTGAGGCCCTCCCTCAGATTACATGTGGCCAATGGGTAGCAAGAGGGCGGAGCCGGATGCCATCCAGGCTCTTTCCCTCCTAGTCGGACGTACGTGCTTCCAGCACTCGTTCCGACGGTATAGGTAGGCGCATGCGCAGGCCGGGAGCGAACGTCATTCGAGCCCCCTTGCCGCGCAGGCGCGCTGCAAACAGGAAGAGATGCTGAACGGCAACAGCCTTCAATGTTAAACATTTACCTGTCAGGGACAGAGCAGGAAAGCGGGCCAAACATTGGGTACATGTCAGCCATATTGACTGAGGGAAAAAGGATGGGAAAGAAAGTGTATATTATGGAAAGAAACATTTAAAAGTGATAAATGTTTCATAAATAAGAAAATGGAGACGCCTATTAGCCGACATATGGGCCTGCAACATGATTTTGACAGTAACAAAATGCATTTTTTTGCGTTGGAACATGTCCCCCCAGGGGAACGTGGGGGTGACTATGATAAAATACTCTTGCAACGTGAGACCCGATGGATTCACACCTTGTCCGCCTTAAAACCTCCAGGCCTCAATGATGCTTTGAGTTTCAAACCATTCCTTTAGTCCATCAGATGTACCTGCCCTTGTCTATCTATTCAATTTATTTTGTTTGGTTTTGTTTATTTTATTTTATTTAAACTTGTCAAGATTGTATGATACACAATTCCAGTACACACTTTTTGTATATTCCATGTACTCTTTGTCTATTCTATGTGGTTATTTCCGGGTTGTTTTCATAAATAGTGGGGTCTCCTTTCCAAGCCAATATTGATTTAGTTTTATTATTTTCTTAAAACAAATTCATTTTTTTGATAAAACGATGTAAATATTTATCGTCTCCCCGCCAATGGAGGTCCTCTCTTTGCCCCTTTTCTTGCTTTGGTCCGCACGGACGCCACGGGCACTTAGGGTGTGGAGTGAGTAATCAATCACCCCCCCCCTGGGGGCCCTAGAGGTTTTAAACTCCCTTTCAAGATGCATGTGTCCGGTGGCCAAACCAGCAAGTTACTCCCTGTCTATTCCAATATAACTTATTCTTTACCCCAATTTTTATATTTATTTTTATTTTTATTTTAATCCTGTAAGTCGGGGCACATGTATCCATATGTGGCAAATCATTGGAATAGAATATCAGACAGGCTTGAATAACTGCTCAGTATTTATGAAACATTTATCACTTTTAAATGTTTCTTTCCATAATATACACTTTCTTTCCCATCCTTTTTCCCTCAGTCAATATGGCTGACATGTACCCAATGTTTGGCCCGCTTTCCTGCTCTGTCCCTGACAGGTAAATGTTTAACATTGAAGGCTGTTGCCGTTCAGCATCTCTTCCTGTTTGCAGCGCGCCTGCGCGGCAAGGGGGCTCGAATGACGTTCGCTCCCGGCCTGCGCATGCGCCTACCTATACCGTCGGAACGAGTGCTGGAAGCACGTACGTCCAACTAGGAGGAAAAGAGCCTGGATGGCATCCGGCTCCGCCCTCTTGCTACCCATTGGCCACATGTAATCTGAGGGAGGGCCTCACGATACGTCCGCATCCCGATGGTGACGTCAGACGCCACCGTGATGGAGGGGTCTATATAGTACGGCTTATTAGCCGCTATCTCCTGACAGTGGCTCTGAGGCTGTAGGGGGAGGTATATGCCGCTCTCCCCCTCCATACACATCCACCCCACCTCTCAGGTAAGCTAAGCGGTTCATCAAAGAAGGGTTATCTCTTGTTGATGACCGAATCAATGACACTGCTAATAAGTACGTTCCCTTGGAGTAATTGGCTGTTTTATTGTATTGTCTCTTGTAGTTTACTGGGGCAGTGTATACTTGGATCTCGCGATCTGACTTTTAAGGGTTGTCAATTTGGAGTGCCACTTTGTGGTGAAACTGGAGCGTTGCTCTCCTTTATGCTTTTGTTCATACGGCTATCTTAGCCCTGAACATTTACCCTTGATTCAACCTGGAAGGTAATTTTCAAACTTTTCACTGCTCCCTTTACCAACTGCCCTGTCCCCCCGTATTAGTTTAATTAGAAGCAATTCATGACTCCCTTGTAATATTTAATTTTCAGTTACGGTAATATTTAATTTTCAGTTACTCTACACTTGGGCCCCTCTGTGGACCAAAAAATGGTTTTGGGAGGTCTTAGACGGGTGAGACGCATGCATTTGATTGGCATTTGAGCCACGGAACTTTATATACGATCACAATCTATGTTGTCTACTATTCATCTTTGAACCTGTTTTGGCTTGGTAAGCAAATCCCACTTTTTCATGTTTTCCATGTTTTTCCTATGTCCACATTGGTGTACTTTCCTTTTGTGGACCTGGAAACTAAAGTACACATTATATAATAATTATAACCTTTTGTCTATATTGTTTTAGATTGTCGTTATTATAGACCTGTAGAAACGTGAGAGTTTCACCCATACACACTGCTTGTATGCAAATATATATACACCAGTTGTTTTTTTTTTCAGTACTACTTAAAGTATTCTTCGTTTTTGAAAACTATATCTTTAAATGTTTTGTAAGCATCTGATTTATATTATATTTTGTTTTTTCTTTTCCTTTCCTTTTACCTATAGTATGCCACATCTGTACCAAAAAACTCCTGATGAAGCTCATGTGTTGAGCGAAACATGTTGAGATTGGTATCGCAAAGTGGTTTCTAATTTTAAAATATTTCATTGACTGACTATGATTGTTCAAGATTGTGCTTGTTTTTAGATGATGTTTTGTAATATTCTTAAACTATTAAAGATTTCCAATCAAAAGATTACTTACAGTCAGTTTGACAATTTGCATACAGTGTTTTCTTCTCTTTATTCTCTTCTCTTATTTTCTTCTCTTTCTATATTGATCTATTGAAATTTTGAAAAGCACCATAAAAATCCCAGGGGTATTTATACCCCAACCCCCTTCTTTCTTTACAATTTTTTTTTTTCAAAAATAATTTTTTTTTTTCAAAAATATTTTTTTTTTCAAAAATATATATTTTTTTTTTTCAAAAATGATTTTTTTTTTTTCAAAAATTATTTTTTTACTTTTTTCAAAAATTTTTTTTTTTTCAAAAATATTTTTTTTTTTACATGGGGCGGTCATAATGTTTTGGCTGATCATGGGGTGGTCATAATGTTTTGGCTGATCATGGGGTTGTCAGCTTTTGTCACTTCCCACTCTAGTTTTGAACATTTCGCCATTCATTCCTATGGGACCAATTTCGCCGCAAAAACGTCATTTCGTGGACCATTCGGCAAAACATTCCACAAAGTAATAACACACCAATCGGGAACAATCCGCTCGTTTCGGTATATTATTTGTCTCTGTAGTGTGAAAACTGTGGGAGGAGTCTACAAGCATTATCAAGTCTAGCAGATGAAGTCACATGCATTTGGAGTGTCTCAGCATCTTGTGTTTACAACCACTGTTTCCTAGCAACGCTCATGCCCTGTTTATGCTTCCCAAATACTGCTTCATCAAAACTGCCCCATCAGAATTACCCCATCAAAACTGCCCCATCATATTCCTCTATTATAAATCAGTACATGGTGTGTCTGTCCCCTCCCCCGGGCTCTGTAATCAGCTGAGATGCTCCAGCCACCTTCCCCCCTGTGTATAACAGAAGCTTTGGTAACCATGGCAACAAAACAAACACTAACAGTACACTCTGATTAATGGCTAAAATTTCCTGAAATGACCTCTAAACAAATGGCCGTATTTTAAAAACTATACATCCTACAGCGAAGATCTTTATATTGTGAGAATCACAAGACCCAGACCTAGATTTTGATGTATAGTATGTCTCTGAAATATTAAAAATGAAGGCACAGTCACAGTTTAGAAATTGCCCTTCAAATTTAGAGGGGGCTAGAGTGTAGTTTTAATGAATGTCAATGGACGGCGTGAGTTGCAAACAAATGGTCATATTGTGAAAACTATCAGGACTATGGCTTAGCCGTGGACATGTTTAGTGGCAGCAGGGATAGCTGAACGTTTTGATATAAGATTTGTGTAGGTGGGCTTGAAAATGAGGGAGTGGCGGCAGTTTAGAAATCATGTTCTGATTTTCCAGCTTTTGTCATCTCCCACTCTAGTTTCCCCATTCATTCCTATGGGACCAATTTCGCCGCAAAAACGACGATATTTCGTGAACCATTCGGCGAAACGTTCCACAAAGTAATAGCACACCATTCGGGAACAATCCGCACGTTTCGGTATATTACTTGTCTATGTAGTGTAAAAACTGTGGGAGGAGTTAGGGTGGTAAATTTGGCTATAATAATAAGAACTAGAAAAGGTACAATTTCTGGGGAAATTGTGAAAGTGTTCTTGCCTCTACAACTGGAGTGGGCGGAGTAACTGGGTGGGGTGGAGTGGCTTGAGTAACTGTGAAAAGTGTTAAAAAGCTTAATATTTTAAAAAGTATAAATAGTAGTAAAAAAGTTCCATCATTCGCTGAAAGAGCTGAACATTTTTTTCAAAAGTAATTTTTTTTTTCAAAAATGAATTTTTTTTAATCAAAAATGATTTTTTTTTCTTCAAAAATGATTTTTTTTTTCAAAAGTAATTTTTTTTTTCAAAGGTAATTTTTTTTTTCAAAAATGAATTTTTTTATTTCAAAAATAATTTTTTTTTCGAAATTATTATTTTTTTTAAAGTAATTTTTTTTTCAAAAATAATTTTTTTTTTTCAAAAATATTTTTTTTTTTCAAACATATTTTTTTTTCAAAAATAATTTTTTTTTTAAAAGAAATTTTTTTTTCAAAAATATTTTTTTTTTTTCAAAAATAATTTTTTTTTTCAAAAATATTTTTTTTTTCAAAAATATATTTTTTTTTTTCAAAAATATTTTTTTTTTTTTCAAAAAATGATTTTTTTTTTTCAAAAATTATTTTTTTACTTTTTTTCAAAAATTTTTTTTTTTTTTCAAAAATATTTTTTTTTTTACATGGGGCGGTCATAATGTTTTGGCTGATCATGGGGTGGTCATAATGTTTTGGCTGATCATGGGGTGGTCATAATGTTTTGGCTGATCATGGGGTTGTCAGCTTTTGTCACTTCCCACTCTAGTTTTGAACATTTCGCCATTCATTCCTATGGGACCAATTTCGCCGCAAAAACGTCATTTCGTGGACCATTCGGCAAAACATTCCACAAAGTAATAACACACCAATCGGGAACAATCCGCTCGTTTCGGTATATTATTTGTCTCTGTAGTGTGAAAACTGTGGGAGGAGTCTACAAGCATTATCAAGTCTAGCAGATGAAGTCACATGCATTTGGAGTGTCTCAGCATCTTGTGTTTACAACCACTGTTTCCTAGCAACGCTCATGCCCTGTTTATGCTTCCCAAATACTGCTTCATCAAAACTGCCCCATCAGAATTACCCCATCAAAACTGCCCCATCATATTCCTCTATTATAAATCAGTACATGGTGTGTCTGTCCCCTCCCCCCGGGCTCTGTAATCAGCTGAGATGCTCCAGCCACCTTCCCCCCTGTGTATAACAGAAGCTTTGGTAACCATGGCAACAAAACAAACACTAACAGTACACTCTGATTAATGGCTAAAATTTCCTGAAATGACCTCTAAACAAATGGCCGTATTTTAAAAACTATACATCCTACAGCAAAGATCTTTATATTGTGAGAATCACAAGACCCAGACCTAGATTTTGATGTATAGTATGTCTCTGAAATATTAAAAATGAAGGCACAGTCGCAGTTTAGAAATTGCCCTTCAAATTTGGAGGGGGCTAGAGTGTAGTTTCAATGAATGTCAATGGACGGCGTGAGTTGCAAACAAATGGTCATATTGTGAAAACTATCAGGACTATGGCTTAGCCGTGGACATGTTTAGTGGCAGCAGGGATAGCTGAACGTTTTGATATAAGATTTGTGTAGGTGGGCTTGAAAATGAGGGAGTGGCGGCAGTTTAGAAATCATGTTCTGATTTTCCAGCTTTTGTCATCTCCCACTCTAGTTTCCCCATTCATTCCTATGGGACCAATTTAGCCGCAAAAACGACGATATTTCGTGAACCATTCGGCGAAACGTTCCACAAAGTAATAGCACACCATTCGGGAACAATCCGCACGTTTCGGTATATTACTTGTCTATGTAGTGTAAAAACTGTGGGAGGAGTTAGGGTGGTAAATTTGGCTATAATAATAAGAACTAGAAAAGGTACAATTTCTGGGGAAATTGTGAAAAGTGTTCTTGCCTCTACAACTGGAGTGGGCGGAGTAACTGGGTGGGGTGGAGTGGCTTGAGTAACTGTGAAAAGTGTTAAAAAGCTTAATATTTTAAAAAGTATAAATAGTAGTAAAAAAGTTCCATCATTCGCTGAAAGAGCTGAACATTTTTTTCAAAGTAATTTTTTTTTTCAAAAAATGAATTTTTTTTAATCAAAAATGATTTTTTTTTCTTCAAAAATGATTTTTTTTTTCAAAAGTAATTTTTTTTTTTCAAAGGTAATTTTTTTTTTCAAAAATGAATTTTTTTATTTCAAAAATAATTTTTTTTTCGAAATTATTATTTTTTTTAAAGTAATTTTTTTTTCAAAAATATTTTTTTTTTTCAAAAATATTTTTTTTTTTCAAATATATTTTTTTTTCAAAAATAATTTTTTTTTAAAAAAATTTTTTTTTCAAAAATTTTTTTTTTTCAAAAATAATTTTTTTTTTTTCAAAAATATTTTTTTTTTCAAAAATGATTTTTTTTTCAAAAATTATTTTTTTACTTTTTAAAAAAATTTTTTTTTTTTTCAAAAATATTTTTTTTTTTACTTGGGGCGGTCATAATGTTTTGGCTGATCATGGGGTGGTCATAATGTTTTGGCTGATCATGGGGTTGTCAGCTTTTGTCACTTCCCACTCTAGTTTTGAACATTTCGCCATTCATTCCTATGGGACCAATTTCGCCGTAAAAACGTCATTTCGTGGACCATTCGGCAAAACATTCCACAAAGTGATAGCACACCAATCGGGAACAATCCGCTCGTTTCGGTATATTATTTGTCTCTGTAGTGTGAAAACTGTGGGAGGAGTCTACAAGCATTATCAAGTCTAGCAGATGAAGTCACATGCATTTGGAGTGTCTCAGCATCTTGTGTTTACAACCACTGTTTCCTAGCAACGCTCATGCCCTGTTTATGCTTCCCAAATACTACTTCATCAAAACTGCCCCATCAGAATTACCCCATCAAAACTGCCCCATCATATTCCTCTATTATAAATCAGTACATGGTGTGTCTGTCCCCTCCCCCGGGCTCTGTAATCAGCTGAGATGCTCCAGCCACCTCCCCCCTGTGTATAACAGAAGCTTTGGTAACCATGGCAACAAAACAAACACTAACAGTGCACTCTGATTAATGGCTAAAATTTCCTGAAATGACCTCTAAACAAATGGCCGTATTTTAAAAACTATACATCCTACAGCGAAGATCTTTATATTGTGAGAATCACAAGACCCTGACCTAGATTTTGATACATAGTATGTCTCTGAAATATTAAAAATGAAGGCACAGTCGCAGTTTAGAAATTGCCCTTCAAATTTGGAGGGGGCTAGAGTGTAGTTTCAATGAATGTCAATGGACGGCGTGAGTTGCAAACAAATGGTCATATTGTGAAAACTATCAGGACTATGGCTTAGCCGTGGACATGTTTAGTGGCAGCAGGGATAGCTGAACGTTTTGATATAAGATTTGTGTAGGTGGGCTTGAAAATGAGGGAGTGGCGGCAGTTTAGAAATCATGTTCTGATTTTCCAGCTTTTGTCATCTCCCACTCTAGTTTCCCCATTCATTCCTATGGGACCAATTTCGCCGCAAAAATGACGATATTTCGTGAACCATTCGGCGAAACGTTCCACAAAGTAATAGCACACCATTCGGGAACATTCCGCACGTTTCGGTATATTACTTGTCTATGTAGTGTAAAAACTGTGGGAGGAGTTAGGGTGGTAAATTTGGCTATAATAAGAATAAGAATAACTAGAAAAGGTACAATTTCTGGGGAAATTGTGAAAGTGTTCTTGCCTCTACAACTGGAGTGGGCGGAGTAACTGGGTGGGGTGGAGTGGCTTGAGTAACTGTGAAAAGTGTTAAAAAGCTTAATATTTTAAAAAGTATAAATAGTAGTAAAAAAGTTCCATCATTCGCTGAAAGAGCTGAACATTTTTTTCAAAAGTAATTTTTTTTTTCAAAAAATGAATTTTTTTTAATCAAAAATGATTTTTTTTTCTTCAAAAATGATTTTTTTTTTCAAAAGTAATTTTTTTTTTCAAAGGTAATTTTTTTTTTCAAAAATGAATTTTTTTATTTCAAAAATAATTTTTTTTCGAAATTATTATTTTTTTTAAAGTAATTTTTTTTTCAAAAATAATTTTTTTTTTTCAAAAATATTTTTTTTTTCAAATATATTTTTTTTTCAAAAATAATTTTTTTTTAAAAAAATTTTTTTTTCAAAAATATTTTTTTTTTCAAAAATAATTTTTTTTTTTTCAAAAATATTTTTTTTTCAAAAATGATTTTTTTTTCAAAAATTATTTTTTTACTTTTTAAAAAAAAATTTTTTTTTTTTCAAAAATATTTTTTTTTTTACTTGGGGCGGTCATAATGTTTTGGCTGATCATGGGGTGGTCATAATGTTTTGGCTGATCATGGGGTTGTCAGCTTTTGTCACTTCCCACTCTAGTTTTGAACATTTCGCCATTCATTCCTATGGGACCAATTTCGCCGTAAAAACGTCATTTCGTGGACCATTCGGCAAAACATTCCACAAAGTAATAACACACCAATCGGGAACAATCCGCTCGTTTCGGTATATTATTTGTCTCTGTAGTGTGAAAACTGTGGGAGGAGTCTACAAGCATTATCAAGTCTAGCAGATGAAGTCACATGCATTTGGAGTGTCTCAGCATCTTGTGTTTACAACCACTGTTTCCTAGCAACGCTCATGCCCTGTTTATGCTTCCCAAATACTACTTCATCAAAACTGCCCCATCAGAATTACCCCATCAAAACTGCCCCATCATATTCCTCTATTATAAATCAGTACATGGTGTGTCTGTCCCCTCCCCCGGGCTCTGTAATCAGCTGAGATGCTCCAGCCACCTTCCCCCCTGTGTATAACAGAAGCTTTGGTAACCATGGCAACAAAACAAACACTAACAGTGCACTCTGATTAATGGCTAAAATTTCCTGAAATGACCTCTAAACAAATGGCCGTATTTTAAAAACTATACATCCTACAGCGAAGATCTTTATATTGTGAGAATCACAAGACCCAGACCTAGATTTTGATGTATAGTATGTCTCTGAAATATTAAAAATGAAGGCACAGTCGCAGTTTAGAAATTGCCCTTCAAATTTGGAGGGGGCTAGAGTGTAGTTTCAATGAATGTCAATGGACGGCGTGAGTTGCAAACAAATGGTCATATTGTGAAAACTATCAGGACTATGGCTTAGCCGTGGACATGTTTAGTGGCAGCAGGGATAGCTGAACGTTTTGATATAAGATTTGTGTAGGTGGGCTTGAAAATGAGGGAGTGGCGGCAGTTTAGAAATCATGTTCTGATTTTCCAGCTTTTGTCATCTCCCACTCTAGTTTCCCCATTCATTCCTATGGGACCAATTTCGCCGCAAAAATGACGATATTTCGTGAACCATTCGGCGAAATGTTCCACAAAATAATAGCACACCATTCGGGAAAAATCCGCACGTTTCGGTATATTACTTGTCTATGTAGTGTAAAAACTGTGGGAGGAGTTAGGGTGGTAAATTTGGCTATAATAAGAATAATAATATATATGTGAGATAACAGTAAGTGGTCTTGCTATGCAAGAACACTTAACTAGAAAAGGTACAATTTCTGGGGAAATTGTGAAAGTGTTCTTGCCTCTACAACTGGAGTGGGCGGAGTAACTGGGTGGGGTGGAGTGGCTTGAGTAACTGTGAAAAGTGTTAAAAAGCTTAATATTTTAAAAAGTATAAATAGTAGTAAAAAAGTTCCATCATTCGCTGAAAGAGCTGAACATTTTTTTCAAAAGTAATTTTTTTTTTCAAAAAATGAATTTTTTTTAATCAAAAATGATTTTTTTTTCTTCAAAAATGATTTTTTTTTTCAAAAGTAATTTTTTTTTTCAAAGGTAATTTTTTTTTTCAAAAATGAATTTTTTTATTTCAAAAATAATTTTTTTTTCAAAATTATTATTTTTTTTAAAGTAATTTTTTTTTCAAAAATAATTTTTTTTTTTCAAAAATATTTTTTTTTCAAATATATTTTTTTTTCAAAAATAATTTTTTTAAAAAAAAATTTTTTTTTCAAAAATATTTTTTTTTTCAAAAATAATTTTTTTTTTTTCAAAAATATTTTTTTTTTCAAAAATTATTTTTTTACTTTTTAAAAAATTTTTTTTTTTTTTTCAAAAATATTTTTTTTTTTACTTGGGGCGGTCATAATGTTTTGGCTGATCATGGGGTGGTCATAATGTTTTGGCTGATCATGGGGTTGTCAGCTTTTGTCACTTCCCACTCTAGTTTTGAACATTTCGCCATTCATTCCTATGGGACCAATTTCGCCGTAAAAACGTCATTTCGTGGACCATTCGGCAAAACATTCCACAAGGTAATAACACACCAATCGGGAACAATCCGCTCGTTTCGGTATATTATTTGTCTCTGTAGTGTGAAAACTGTGGGAGGAGTCTACAAGCATTATCAAGTCTAGCAGATGAAGTCACATGCATTTGGAGTGTCTCAGCATCTTGTGTTTACAACCACTGTTTCCTAGCAACGCTCATGCCCTGTTTATGCTTCCCAAATACTACTTCATCAAAACTGCCCCATCAGAATTACCCCATCAAAACTGCCCCATCATATTCCTCTATTATAAATCAGTACATGGTGTGTCTGTCCCCTCCCCCGGGCTCTGTAATCAGCTGAGATGCTCCAGCCACCTTCCCCCCTGTGTATAACAGAAGCTTTGGTAACCATGGCAACAAAACAAACACTAACAGTGCACTCTGATTAATGGCTAAAATTTCCTGAAATGACCTCTAAACAAATGGCCGTATTTTAAAAACTATACATCCTACAGCGAAGATCTTTATATTGTGAGAATCACAAGACCCAGACCTAGATTTTGATGTATAGTATGTCTCTGAAATATTAAAAATGAAGGCACAGTCACAGTTTAGAAATTGCCCTTCAAATTTGGAGGGGGCTAGAGTGTAGTTTCAATGAATGTCAATGGACGGCGTGAGTTGCAAACAAATGGTCATATTGTGAAAACTATCAGGACTATGGCTTAGCCGTGGACATGTTTAGTGGCAGCAAGGATAGCTGAACGTTTTGATATAAGATTTGTGTAGGTGGGCTTGAAAATGAGGGAGTGGCGGCAGTTTAGAAATCATGTTCTGATTTTCCAGCTTTTGTCATCTCCCACTCTAGTTTCCCCATTCATTCCTATGGGACCAATTTCGCCGCAAAAATGACGATATTTCGTGAACCATTCGGCGAAATGTTCCACAAAATAATAGCACACCATTCGGGAAAAATCCGCACGTTTCGGTATATTACTTGTCTATGTAGTGTAAAAACTGTGGGAGGAGTTAGGGTGGTAAATTTGGCTATAATAAGAATAAGAATAACTAGAAAAGGTACAATTTCTGGGGAAATTGTGAAAGTGTTCTTGCCTCTACAACTGGAGTGGGCGGAGTAACTGGGTGGGGTGGAGTGGCTTGAGTAACTGTGAAAAGTGTTAAAAAGCTTAATATTTTAAAAAGTATAAATAGTAGTAAAAAAGTTCCATCATTCGCTGAAAGAGCTGAACATTTTTTTCAAAAGTAATTTTTTTTTTCAAAAAATGAATTTTTTTTAATCAAAAATGATTTTTTTTTCTTCAAAAATGATTTTTTTTTTCAAAAGTAATTTTTTTTTTCAAAGGTAATTTTTTTTTTCAAAAATGAATTTTTTTATTTCAAAAATAATTTTTTTTCGAAATTATTATTTTTTTTAAAGTAATTTTTTTTTCAAAAATAATTTTTTTTTTTCAAAAATATTTTTTTTTTTCAAATATATTTTTTTTTCAAAAATAATTTTTTTTAAAAAAAATTTTTTTTTCAAAAATATTTTTTTTTTCAAAAATAATTTTTTTTTTTTCAAAAATATTTTTTTTTCAAAAATGATTTTTTTTTTCAAAAATTATTTTTTTACTTTTTAAAAAAAAATTTTTTTTTTTTCAAAAATATTTTTTTTTTACTTGGGGCGGTCATAATGTTTTGGCTGATCATGGGGTGGTCATAATGTTTTGGCTGATCATGGGGTTGTCAGCTTTTGTCACTTCCCACTCTAGTTTTGAACATTTCGCCATTCATTCCTATGGGACCAATTTCGCCGTAAAAACGTCATTTCGTGGACCATTCGGCAAAACATTCCACAAAGTAATAACACACCAATCGGGAACAATCCGCTCGTTTCGGTATATTATTTGTCTCTGTAGTGTGAAAACTGTGGGAGGAGTCTACAAGCATTATCAAGTCTAGCAGATGAAGTCACATGCATTTGGAGTGTCTCAGCATCTTGTGTTTACAACCACTGTTTCCTAGCAACGCTCATGCCCTGTTTATGCTTCCCAAATACTACTTCATCAAAACTGCCCCATCAGAATTACCCCATCAAAACTGCCCCATCATATTCCTCTATTATAAATCAGTACATGGTGTGTCTGTCCCCTCCCCCGGGCTCTGTAATCAGCTGAGATGCTCCAGCCACCTTCCCCCCTGTGTATAACAGAAGCTTTGGTAACCATGGCAACAAAACAAACACTAACAGTGCACTCTGATTAATGGCTAAAATTTCCTGAAATGACCTCTAAACAAATGGCCGTATTTTAAAAACTATACATCCTACAGCGAAGATCTTTATATTGTGAGAATCACAAGACCCAGACCTAGATTTTGATGTATAGTATGTCTCTGAAATATTAAAAATGAAGGCACAGTCGCAGTTTAGAAATTGCCCTTCAAATTTGGAGGGGGCTAGAGTGTAGTTTCAATGAATGTCAATGGACGGCGTGAGTTGCAAACAAATGGTCATATTGTGAAAACTATCAGGACTATGGCTTAGCCGTGGACATGTTTAGTGACAGCAGGGATAGCTGAACGTTTTGATATAAGATTTGTGTAGGTGGGCTTGAAAATGAGGGAGTGGCGGCAGTTTAGAAATCATGTTCTGATTTTCCAGCTTTTGTCATCTCCCACTCTAGTTTCCCCATTCATTCCTATGGGACCAATTTCGCCGCAAAAATGACGATATTTCGTGAACCATTCGGCGAAATGTTCCACAAAATAATAGCACACCATTCGGGGAAAATCCGCACGTTTCGGTATATTACTTGTCTATGTAGTGTAAAAACTGTGGGAGGAGTTAGGGTGGTAAATTTGGCTATAATAAGAATAAGAATAACTAGAAAAGGTACAATTTCTGGGGAAATTGTGAAAGTGTTCTTGCCTCTACAACTGGAGTGGGCGGAGTAACTGGGTGGGGTGGAGTGGCTTGAGTAACTGTGAAAAGTGTTAAAAAGCTTAATATTTTAAAAAGTATAAATAGTAGTAAAAAAGTTCCATCATTCGCTGAAAGAGCTGAACATTTTTTTCAAAAGTAATTTTTTTTTTCAAAAAATGAATTTTTTTTAATCAAAAATGATTTTTTTTTCTTCAAAAATGATTTTTTTTTTCAAAAGTAATTTTTTTTTTCAAAGGTAATTTTTTTTTTCAAAAATGAATTTTTTTATTTCAAAAATAATTTTTTTTTCGAAATTATTTATTTTTTTTAAAGTAATTTTTTTTTCAAAAATAATTTTTTTTTTTCAAAAATATTTTTTTTTTAAATATATTTTTTTTTCAAAAATAATTTTTTTTAAAAAAAAAATTTTTTTTCAAAAATATTTTTTTTTTTCAAAAATAATTTTTTTTTTTTCAAAAATATTTTTTTTTTCAAAAATGATTTTTTTTTTCAAAAATTATTTTTTTACTTTTTAAAAAAATTTTTTTTTTTTTTCAAAAATATTTTTTTTTTTACTTGGGGCGGTCATAATGTTTTGGCTGATCATGGGGTGGTCATAATGTTTTGGCTGATCATGGGGTTGTCAGCTTTTGTCACTTCCCACTCTAGTTTTGAACATTTCGCCATTCATTCCTATGGGACCAATTTCGCCGTAAAAACGTCATTTCGTGGACCATTCGGCAAAACATTCCACAAGGTAATAACACACCAATCGGGAACAATCCGCTCGTTTCGGTATATTATTTGTCTCTGTAGTGTGAAAACTGTGGGAGGAGTCTACAAGCATTATCAAGTCTAGCAGATGAAGTCACATGCATTTGGAGTGTCTCAGCATCTTGTGTTTACAACCACTGTTTCCTAGCAACGCTCATGCCCTGTTTATGCTTCCCAAATACTACTTCATCAAAACTGCCCCATCAGAATTACCCCATCAAAACTGCCCCATCATATTCCTCTATTATAAATCAGTACATGGTGTGTCTGTCCCCTCCCCCGGGCTCTGTAATCAGCTGAGATGCTCCAGCCACCTCCCCCCTGTGTATAACAGAAGCTTTGGTAACCATGGCAACAAAACAAACACTAACAGTGCACTCTGATTAATGGCTAAAATTTCCTGAAATGACCTCTAAACAAATGGCCGTATTTTAAAAACTATACATCCTACAGCGAAGATCTTTATATTGTGAGAATCACAAGACCCAGACCTAGATTTTGATGTATAGTATGTCTCTGAAATATTAAAAATGAAGGCACAGTCGCAGTTTAGAAATTGCCCTTCAAATTTGGAGGGGGCTAGAGTGTAGTTTCAATGAATGTCAATGGACGGCGTGAGTTGCAAACAAATGGTCATATTGTGAAAACTATCAGGACTATGGCTTAGCCGTGGACATGTTTAGTGGCAGCAGGGATAGCTGAACGTTTTGATATAAGATTTGTGTAGGTGGGCTTGAAAATGAGGGAGTGGCGGCAGTTTAGAAATCATGTTCTGATTTTCCAGCTTTTGTCATCTCCCACTCTAGTTTCCCCATTCATTCCTATGGGACCAATTTCGCCGCAAAAATGACGATATTTCGTGAACCATTCGGCGAAATGTTCCACAAAATAATAGCACACCATTCGGGAAAAATCCGCACGTTTCGGTATATTACTTGTCTATGTAGTGTAAAAACTGTGGGAGGAGTTAGGGTGGTAAATTTGGCTATAATAATAAGAATAAGAATAATAATAATATATATGTGAGATAACAGTAAGTGGTCTTGCTATGCAAGAACACTTAACTAGAAAAGGTACAATTTCTGGGGAAATTGTGAAAGTGTTCTTGCCTCTACAACTGGAGTGGGCGGAGTAACTGGGTGGGGTGGAGTGGCTTGAGTAACTGTGAAAAGTGTTAAAAAGCTTAATATTTTAAAAAGTATAAATAGTAGTAAAAAAGTTCCATCATTCGCTGAAAGAGCTGAACATTTTTTTCAAAAGTAATTTTTTTTTTCAAAAAATGAATTTTTTTTAATCAAAAATGATTTTTTTTTCTTCAAAAATGATTTTTTTTTTCAAAAGTAATTTTTTTTTTCAAAGGTAATTTTTTTTTTCAAAAATGAATTTTTTTATTTCAAAAATAATTTTTTTTCGAAATTATTATTTTTTTTAAAGTAATTTTTTTTTCAAAAATATTTTTTTTTTTTCAAATATATTTTTTTTTCAAAAATAATTTTTTTTAAAAAAAATTTTTTTTTCAAAAATTTTTTTTTTCAAAAATAATTTTTTTTTTTTCAAAAATATTTTTTTTTCAAAAATGATTTTTTTTTTCAAAAATTATTTTTTTACTTTTTAAAAAAAAATTTTTTTTTTTTTTAAAAAATATTTTTTTTTTTACTTGGGGCGGTCATAATGTTTTGGCTGATCATGGGGTGGTCATAATGTTTTGGCTGATCATGGGGTTGTCAGCTTTTGTCACTTCCCACTCTAGTTTTGAACATTTCGCCATTCATTCCTATGGGACCAATTTCGCCGTAAAAACGTCATTTCGTGGACCATTCGGCAAAACATTCCACAAAGTAATAACACACCAATCGGGAACAATCCGCTCGTTTCGGTATATTATTTGTCTCTGTAGTGTGAAAACTGTGGGAGGAGTCTACAAGCATTATCAAGTCTAGCAGATGAAGTCACATGCATTTGGAGTGTCTCAGCATCTTGTGTTTACAACCACTGTTTCCTAGCAACGCTCATGCCCTGTTTATGCTTCCCAAATACTACTTCATCAAAACTGCCCCATCAGAATTACCCCATCAAAACTGCCCCATCATATTCCTCTATTATAAATCAGTACATGGTGTGTCTGTCCCCTCCCCCGGGCTCTGTAATCAGCTGAGATGCTCCAGCCACCTTCCCCCCTGTGTATAACAGAAGCTTTGGTAACCATGGCAACAAAACAAACACTAACAGTGCACTCTGATTAATGGCTAAAATTTCCTGAAATGACCTCTAAACAAATGGCCGTATTTTAAAAACTATACATCCTACAGCGAAGATCTTTATATTGTGAGAATCACAAGACCCAGACCTAGATTTTGATGTATAGTATGTCTCTGAAATATTAAAAATGAAGGCACAGTCGCAGTTTAGAAATTGCCCTTCAAATTTGGAGGGGGCTAGAGTGTAGTTTCAATGAATGTCAATGGACGGCGTGAGTTGCAAACAAATGGTCATATTGTGAAAACTATCAGGACTATGGCTTAGCCGTGGACATGTTTAGTGACAGCAGGGATAGCTGAACGTTTTGATATAAGATTTGTGTAGGTGGGCTTGAAAATGAGGGAGTGGCGGCAGTTTAGAAATCATGTTCTGATTTTCCAGCTTTTGTCATCTCCCACTCTAGTTTCCCCATTCATTCCTATGGGACCAATTTCGCCGCAAAAATGACGATATTTCGTGAACCATTCGGCGAAATGTTCCACAAAATAATAGCACACCATTCGGGAAAAATCCGCACGTTTCGGTATATTACTTGTCTATGTAGTGTAAAAACTGTGGGAGGAGTTAGGGTGGTAAATTTGGCTATAATAAGAATAAGAATAACTAGAAAAGGTACAATTTCTGGGGAAATTGTGAAAGTGTTCTTGCCTCTACAACTGGAGTGGGCGGAGTAACTGGGTGGGGTGGAGTGGCTTGAGTAACTGTGAAAAGTGTTAAAAAGCTTAATATTTTAAAAAGTATAAATAGTAGTAAAAAAGTTCCATCATTCGCTGAAAGAGCTGAACATTTTTTTCAAAAGTAATTTTTTTTTTCAAAAAATGAATTTTTTTTAATCAAAAATGATTTTTTTTTCTTCAAAAATGATTTTTTTTTTCAAAAGTAATTTTTTTTTTCAAAGGTAATTTTTTTTTTCAAAAATGAATTTTTTTATTTCAAAAATAATTTATTTTTCGAAATTATTATTTTTTTTAAAGTAATTTTTTTTTCAAAAATAATTTTTTTTTTCAAAAATATTTTTTTTTCAAATATATTTTTTTTTCAAAAATAATTTTTTTAAAAAAAATTTTTTTTTTCAAAAATATTTTTTTTTTTCAAAAATATTTTTTTTTTTTTCAAAAATATATTTTTTTTCAAAAATGATTTTTTTTTTTCAAAAATTATTTTTTTACTTTTTTAAAATTTTTTTTTTTTTTTTTCAAAAATATTTTTTTTTTTACTTGGGGCGGTCATAATGTTTTGGCTGATCATGGGGTGGTCATAATGTTTTGGCTGATCATGGGGTTGTCAGCTTTTGTCACTTCCCACTCTAGTTTTGAACATTTCGCCATTCATTCCTATGGGACCAATTTCGCCGTAAAAACGTAATTTCGTGGACCATTCGGCAAAACATTCCACAAAGTAATAACACACCAATCGGGAACAATCCGCTCGTTTCGGTATATTATTTGTCTCTGTAGTGTGAAAACTGTGGGAGGAGTCTACAAGCATTATCAAGTCTAGCAGATGAAGTCACATGCATTTGGAGTGTCTCAGCATCTTGTGTTTACAACCACTGTTTCCTAGCAACGCTCATGCCCTGTTTATGCTTCCCAAATACTACTTCATCAAAACTGCCCCATCAGAATTACCCCATCAAAACTGCCCCATCATATTCCTCTATTATAAATCAGTACATGGTGTGTCTGTCCCCTCCCCCGGGCTCTGTAATCAGCTGAGATGCTCCAGCCACCTTCCCCCCTGTGTATAACAGAAGCTTTGGTAACCATGGCAACAAAACAAACACTAACAGTGCACTCTGATTAATGGCTAAAATTTCCTGAAATGACCTCTAAACAAATGGCCGTATTTTAAAAACTATACATCCTACAGCGAAGATCTTTATATTGTGAGAATCACAAGACCCAGACCTAGATTTTGATGTATAGTATGTCTCTGAAATATTAAAAATGAAGGCACAGTCGCAGTTTAGAAATTGCCCTTCAAATTTGGAGGGGGCTAGAGTGTAGTTTCAATGAATGTCAATGGACGGCGTGAGTTGCAAACAAATGGTCATATTGTGAAAACTATCAGGACTATGGCTTAGCCGTGGACATGTTTAGTGGCAGCAGGGATAGCTGAACGTTTTGATATAAGATTTGTGTAGGTGGGCTTGAAAATGAGGGAGTGGCGGCAGTTTAGAAATCATGTTCTGATTTTCCAGCTTTTGTCATCTCCCACTCTAGTTTCCCCATTCATTCCTATGGGACCAATTTCGCCGCAAAAATGACGATATTTCGTGAACCATTCGGCGAAATGTTCCACAAAATAATAGCACACCATTCGGGAAAAATCCGCACGTTTCGGTATATTACTTGTCTATGTAGTGTAAAAACTGTGGGAGGAGTTAGGGTGGTAAATTTGGCTATAATAAGAATAAGAATAATAATATATATGTGAGATAACAGTAAGTGGTCTTGCTATGCAAGAACACTTAACTAGAAAAGGTACAATTTCTGGGGAAATTGTGAAAGTGTTCTTGCCTCTACAACTGGAGTGGGCGGAGTAACTGGGTGGGGTGGAGTGGCTTGAGTAACTGTGAAAAGTGTTAAAAAGCTTAATATTTTAAAAAGTATAAATAGTAGTAAAAAAGTTCCATCATTCGCTGAAAGAGCTGAACATTTTTTTCAAAAGTAATTTTTTTTTTCAAAAAATGAATTTTTTTTAATCAAAAATGATTTTTTTTTCTTCAAAAATGATTTTTTTTTTCAAAAGTAATTTTTTTTTTCAAAGGTAATTTTTTTTTTCAAAAATGAATTTTTTTATTTCAAAAATAATTTTTTTTTCGAAATTATTATTTTTTTTAAAGTAATTTTTTTTTCAAAAATATTTTTTTTTTTCAAAAATATTTTTTTTTTTCTAATATATTTTTTTTTCAAAAATAATTTTTTTTTAAAAAAATTTTTTTTTCAAAAATATTTTTTTTTTCAAAAATAATTTTTTTTTTTTCAAAAATATTTTTTTTTTCAAAAATGATTTTTTTTTCAAAAATTATTTTTTTACTTTTTAAAAAATTTTTTTTTTTTTTCAAAAATATTTTTTTTTTTACTTGGGGCGGTCATAATGTTTTGGCTGATCATGGGGTGGTCATAATGTTTTGGCTGATCATGGGGTTGTCAGCTTTTGTCACTTCCCACTCTAGTTTTGAACATTTCGCCATTCATTCCTATGGGACCAATTTCGCCGTAAAAACGTCATTTCGTGGACCATTCGGCAAAACATTCCACAAAGTGATAGCACACCAATCGGGAACAATCCGCTCGTTTCGGTATATTATTTGTCTCTGTAGTGTGAAAACTGTGGGAGGAGTCTACAAGCATTATCAAGTCTAGCAGATGAAGTCACATGCATTTGGAGTGTCTCAGCATCTTGTGTTTACAACCACTGTTTCCTAGCAACGCTCATGCCCTGTTTATGCTTCCCAAATACTACTTCATCAAAACTGCCCCATCAGAATTACCCCATCAAAACTGCCCCATCATATTCCTCTATTATAAATCAGTACATGGTGTGTCTGTCCCCTCCCCCGGGCTCTGTAATCAGCTAAGATGCTCCAGCCACCTCCCCCCTGTGTATAACAGAAGCTTTGGTAACCATGGCAACAAAACAAACACTAACAGTGCACTCTGATTAATGGCTAAAATTTCCTGAAATGACCTCTAAACAAATGGCCGTATTTTAAAAACTATACATCCTACAGCGAAGATCTTTATATTGTGAGAATCACAAGACCCTGACCTAGATTTTGATACATAGTATGTCTCTGAAATATTAAAAATGAAGGCACAGTCGCAGTTTAGAAATTGCCCTTCAAATTTGGAGGGGGCTAGAGTGTAGTTTCAATGAATGTCAATGGACGGCGTGAGTTGCAAACAAATGGTCATATTGTGAAAACTATCAGGACTATGGCTTAGCCGTGGACATGTTTAGTGGCAGCAGGGATAGCTGAACGTTTTGATATAAGATTTGTGTAGGTGGGCTTGAAAATGAGGGAGTGGCGGCAGTTTAGAAATCATGTTCTGATTTTCCAGCTTTTGTCATCTCCCACTCTAGTTTCCCCATTCATTCCTATGGGACCAATTTCGCCGCAAAAATGACGATATTTCGTGAACCATTCGGCGAAACGTTCCACAAAGTAATAGCACACCATTCGGGAACATTCCGCACGTTTCGGTATATTACTTGTCTATGTAGTGTAAAAACTGTGGGAGGAGTTAGGGTGGTAAATTTGGCTATAATAAGAATAATAATATATATGTGAGATAACAGTAAGTGGTCTTGCTATGCAAGAACACTTAATAATAATATATATGTGAGATAACAGTAAGTGGTCTTGCTATGCAAGAACACTTAATAATATATATGTGAGATAACAGTAAGTGGTCTTGCTATGCAAGAACACTTAACTAGAAAAGGTACAATTTCTGGTGAAATTGTGAAAGTGTTCTTGCCTCTACAACTGGAGCAGGCGGAGTAACTGGATGGAGTGGCTTGAGTAACTGTTGTGTGGTTGGAGTGTCTGGAGCTCCTGTGAAAAGCGTTAAAAAGCTTAATATTTTAAAAAGTATAAATAGTAGTAAAAAAGTTGAAGTCTCATCATTAGATGAAAGAGCACAAACATTTTTTTCAAAAATTATGATTTTTTTTTTCAAAAATGATTTTTTTTGCAAAAAAATTTTTTTTCAAAAATGTATTTTTTTTTTTCAAAAATATATTTTTTTTTCAAAAACATATTTTTTTTTTCAAAAATGAATTTTTTTTTTCAAAAATGAATTTTTTTTTTCAAAAATGAATTTTTTTTTTCAAAAATAATTTTTTTTTTTTCAAAAATTTTTTTTTTCAAAAATGAATTTATTTTTTTTACATGGGGCAGTCATAATGTTTTGGCTGATCATGGGGTGGTCATAATGTTTTGGCTGATCATGGGGTTGTCAGCTTTTGTCACCTCTCACTCTAGTTTTGAACATTTCGCCATTCATTCCTATGGGACCAATTTCGCCGCAAAAACGTCATTTCGTGGACCATTCGGTGAAACATTCCACAAAGTAATAGCACACCAATCGGGAACAATCCGCACGTTTCGGTATATTACTTGTCTCTGTAGTGTAAAAACTGTGGGAGGAGTCTACAAGCATTATCAAGTCTAGCAGATGAAGTCACATGCATTTGGGGTGTCTCAGCATCTTGTGTTTACAACCACTGTTTCCTAGCAACGCTCATGCCCTGTTTATGCTTCCCAAATACTGCTTCATCAAAACTGCCCCATCAGAATTACCCCATCAAAACTGCCCCATCATATTCCTCTATTATAAATCAGTACATGGTGTGTCTGTCCCCTCCCCCGGGCTCTGTAATCAGAGCTAACATGCTCCAGCCACCTCCCCCCCTGTGTATAACAGAAGCTTTGGTAACCATGGCAACAAAACAAACACAGTACATGATTAATGGCTAAAATTTCCTGAAATGACCTCTAAACAAATGGCCGTATTTTAAAAACTATACATCCTACAGCGAAGATCTTTATATTGTGAGAATCACAAGACCCAGACCTAGATTTTGATATATAGTATGTCTCTGAAATATTAAAATTGAAGGCACGGTCGCAGTTTAGAAATTGCCCTTCAAATTTGAAGGGGCTAGAGTGTAGTTTCAATGAATGTCAATGGACGGTGTGAGTTGCAAACAAATGGTCATATTGTGAAAACTATCAGGACTATGGCTTAGCCGTGGACATGTTTAGTGGCAGCAGGGATAGCTGAACGTTTTGATATAAGATTCGTGTAGGTGGGCTTGAAAATGAGGGAGTGGCGGCAGTTTAGAAATCATGTTCTGATTTTCCAGCTTTTGTCATCTCCCACTCTAGCTTCCCCATTCATTCCTATGGGACCAATTTCGCCGCAAAAATGACGATATTTCGTGAACCATTCGGCGAAACGTTCCACAAAGTAATAGCACACCATTCGGGAACAATCCGCACGTTTCGGTATATTACTTGTCTCTGTAGTGTAGAAACTGTGGGAGGAGTTAGGGTGGTAAATTTGGCTATAATAATAAGAATAATAACTAGAAAAGGTACAATTTCTGGGGAAATTGTGAAAGTGTTCTTGCCTCTACAACTGGAGTGGGCGGAGTAACTGGGTGGGGTGGAGTGGCTTGAGTAACTGTGAAAAGTGTTAAAAAGCTTAATATTTTAAAAAGTATAAATAGTAGTAAAAAAGTTCCATCATTCGCTGAAAGAGCTGAACATTTTTTTCAAAAGTAATTTTTTTTTTCAAAAAATGAATTTTTTTTAATCAAAAATGATTTTTTTTTCTTCAAAAATGATTTTTTTTTTCAAAAGTAATTTTTTTTTTCAAAGGTAATTTTTTTTTTCAAAAATGAATTTTTTTATTTCAAAAATAATTTATTTTTCGAAATTATTATTTTTTTTAAAGTAATTTTTTTTTCAAAAATAATTTTTTTTTTCAAAAATATTTTTTTTTCAAATATATTTTTTTTTCAAAAATAATTTTTTTTAAAAAAATTTTTTTTTTCAAAAATATTTTTTTTTTTCAAAAATATTTTTTTTTTTTTCAAAAATATTTTTTTTTTCAAAAATGATTTTTTTTTTTCAAAAATTATTTTTTTACTTTTTTAAAAATTTTTTTTTTTTTTTTCAAAAATATTTTTTTTTTTACTTGGGGCGGTCATAATGTTTTGGCTGATCATGGGGTGGTCATAATGTTTTGGCTGATCATGGGGTTGTCAGCTTTTGTCACTTCCCACTCTAGTTTTGAACATTTCGCCATTCATTCCTATGGGACCAATTTCGCCGTAAAAACGTAATTTCGTGGACCATTCGGCAAAACATTCCACAAAGTAATAACACACCAATCGGGAACAATCCGCACGTTTCGGTATATTATTTGTCTCTGTAGTGTGAAAACTGTGGGAGGAGTCTACAAGCATTATCAAGTCTAGCAGATGAAGTCACATGCATTTGGAGTGTCTCAGCATCTTGTGTTTACAACCACTGTTTCCTAGCAACGCTCATGCCCTGTTTATGCTTCCCAAATACTACTTCATCAAAACTGCCCCATCAGAATTACCCCATCAAAACTGCCCCATCATATTCCTCTATTATAAATCAGTACATGGTGTGTCTGTCCCCTCCCCCGGGCTCTGTAATCAGCTGAGATGCTCCAGCCACCTTCCCCCCTGTGTATAACAGAAGCTTTGGTAACCATGGCAACAAAACAAACACTAACAGTGCACTCTGATTAATGGCTAAAATTTCCTGAAATGACCTCTAAACAAATGGCCGTATTTTAAAAACTATACATCCTACAGCGAAGATCTTTATATTGTGAGAATCACAAGACCCAGACCTAGATTTTGATGTATAGTATGTCTCTGAAATATTAAAAATAAAGGCACAGTCGCAGTTTAGAAATTGCCCTTCAAATTTGGAGGGGGCTAGAGTGTAGTTTCAATGAATGTCAATGGACGGCGTGAGTTGCAAACAAATGGTCATATTGTGAAAACTATCAGGACTATGGCTTAGCTGTGGACATGTTTAGTGGCAGCAGGGATAGCTGAACGTTTTGATATAAGATTTGTGTAGGTGGGCTTGAAAATGAGGGAGTGGCGGCAGTTTAGAAATCATGTTCTGATTTTCCAGCTTTTGTCATCTCCCACTCTAGTTTCCCCATTCATTCCTATGGGACCAATTTCGCCGCAAAAATGACGATATTTCGTGAACCATTCGGCGAAATGTTCCACAAAATAATAGCACACCATTCGGGAACAATCCGCACGTTTCGGTATATTACTTGTCTATGTAGTGTAAAAACTGTGGGAGGAGTTAGGGTGGTAAATTTGGCTATAATAAGAATAATAATATATATGTGAGATAACAGTAAGTGGTCTTGCTATGCAAGAACACTTAACTAGAAAAGGTACAATTTCTGGGGAAATTGTGAAAGTGTTCTTGCCTCTACAACTGGAGTGGGCGGAGTAACTGGGTGGGGTGGAGTGGCTTGAGTAACTGTGAAAAGTGTTAAAAAGCTTAATATTTTAAAAAGTATAAATAGTAGTAAAAAAGTTCCATCATTCGCTGAAAGAGCTGAACATTTTTTTCAAAAGTAATTTCTTTTTTCAAAAATGAATTTTTTTTAATCAAAAATGATTTTTTTTTTCTTCAAAAATGATTTTTTTTTTTCAAAAGTAATTTTTTTTTTCAAAGGTAATTTTTTTTTTCAAAAATGAATTTTTTTATTTCAAAAATAATTTTTTTTTCGAAATTATTATTTTTTTTAAAGCAATTTTTTTTTCAAAATTTTTTTTTTTTCAAAAATATTTTTTTTTTTCAAATATATATTTTTTTCAAAAATAATTTTTTTTTTAAAAGAAATTTTTTTTTCAAAAATATTTTTTTTTTTCAAAAATAATTTTTTTTTTTTCAAAAATAATTTTTTTTTCAAAAATATATTTTTTTTTTTCAAAAATGATTTTTTTTTTTCAAAAATTATTTTTTTACTTTTTTCAAAAATTATTTTTTTACTTTTTTCAAAAATTTTTTTTTTTTTTCAAAAATATATTTTTTTTTACATGGGGCGGTCATAATGTTTTGGCTGATCATGGGGTGGTCATAATGTTTTGGCTGATCATGGGGTTGTCAGCTTTTGTCACTTCCCACTCTAGTTTTGAACATTTCGCCATTCATTCCTATGGGACCAATTTCGCCGCAAAAACGTCATTTCGTGGACCATTCGGCAAAACATTCCACAAAGTAATAACACACCAATCGGGAACAATCCGCACGTTTCGGTATATTATTTGTCTCTGTAGTGTGAAAACTGTGGGAGGAGTCTACAAGCATTATCAAGTCTAGCAGATGAAGTCACATGCATTTGGAGTGTCTCAGCATCTTGTGTTTACAACCACTGTTTCCTAGCAACGCTCATGCCCTGTTTATGCTTCCCAAATACTACTTCATCAAAACTGCCCCATCAGAATTACCCCATCAAAACTGCCCCATCATATTCCTCTATTATAAATCAGTACATGGTGTGTCTGTCCCCTCCCCCGGGCTCTGTAATCAGCTGAGATGCTCCAGCCACCTTCCCCCCTGTGTATAACAGAAGCTTTGGTAACCATGGCAACAAAACAAACACTAACAGTGCACTCTGATTAATGGCTAAAATTTCCTGAAATGACCTCTAAACAAATGGCCGTATTTTAAAAACTATACATCCTACAGCGAAGATCTTTATATTGTGAGAATCACAAGACCCAGACCTAGATTTTGATGTATAGTATGTCTCTGAAATATTAAAAATAAAGGCACAGTCGCAGTTTAGAAATTGCCCTTCAAATTTGGAGGGGGCTAGAGTGTAGTTTCAATGAATGTCAATGGACGGCGTGAGTTGCAAACAAATGGTCATATTGTGAAAACTATCAGGACTATGGCTTAGCTGTGGACATGTTTAGTGGCAGCAGGGATAGCTGAACGTTTTGATATAAGATTTGTGTAGGTGGGCTTGAAAATGAGGGAGTGGCGGCAGTTTAGAAATCATGTTCTGATTTTCCAGCTTTTGTCATCTCCCACTCTAGTTTCCCCATTCATTCCTATGGGACCAATTTCGCCGCAAAAATGACGATATTTCGTGAACCATTCGGCGAAATGTTCCACAAAATAATAGCACACCATTCGGGAACAATCCGCACGTTTCGGTATATTACTTGTCTATGTAGTGTAAAAACTGTGGGAGGAGTTAGGGTGGTAAATTTGGCTATAATAAGAATAATAATATATATGTGAGATAACAGTAAGTGGTCTTGCTATGCAAGAACACTTAACTAGAAAAGGTACAATTTCTGGGGAAATTGTGAAAGTGTTCTTGCCTCTACAACTGGAGTGGGCGGAGTAACTGGGTGGGGTGGAGTGGCTTGAGTAACTGTGAAAAGTGTTAAAAAGCTTAATATTTTAAAAAGTATAAATAGTAGTAAAAAAGTTCCATCATTCGCTGAAAGAGCTGAACATTTTTTTCAAAAGTAATTTCTTTTTTCAAAAATGAATTTTTTTTAATCAAAAATGATTTTTTTTTTCTTCAAAAATGATTTTTTTTTTTCAAAAGTAATTTTTTTTTTCAAAGGTAATTTTTTTTTTCAAAAATGAATTTTTTTATTTCAAAAATAATTTTTTTTTCGAAATTATTATTTTTTTTAAAGCAATTTTTTTTTCAAAATTTTTTTTTTTTCAAAAATATTTTTTTTTTTCAAATATATATTTTTTTCAAAAATAATTTTTTTTTTAAAAGAAATTTTTTTTTCAAAAATATTTTTTTTTTTCAAAAATAATTTTTTTTTTTCAAAAATAATTTTTTTTTCAAAAATATATTTTTTTTTTTCAAAAATGATTTTTTTTTTTCAAAAATTATTTTTTTACTTTTTTCAAAAATTATTTTTTTACTTTTTTCAAAAATTTTTTTTTTTTTTCAAAAATATATTTTTTTTTACATGGGGCGGTCATAATGTTTTGGCTGATCATGGGGTGGTCATAATGTTTTGGCTGATCATGGGGTTGTCAGCTTTTGTCACTTCCCACTCTAGTTTTGAACATTTCGCCATTCATTCCTATGGGACCAATTTCGCCGCAAAAACGTCATTTCGTGGACCATTCGGCAAAACATTCCACAAAGTAATAACACACCAATCGGGAACAATCCGCTCGTTTCGGTATATTATTTGTCTCTGTAGTGTGAAAACTGTGGGAGGAGTCTACAAGCATTATCAAGTCTAGCAGATGAAGTCACATGCATTTGGAGTGTCTCAGCATCTTGTGTTTACAACCACTGTTTCCTAGCAACGCTCATGCCCTGTTTATGCTTCCCAAATACTGCTTCATCAAAACTGCCCCATCAGAATTACCCCATCAAAACTGCCCCATCATATTCCTCTATTATAAGTCAGTACATGGTGTGTCTGTCCAGTGGTGTCTCCAGCTTTCAAATTTAGGGAGGGCACATGGGGGGACAGGGACAAAAGTAGGGGGGCAACTATAAAATGTATATATATATATATATATATATATCCTGGGGCCCTTTACTACGACCCCACAACGGGCCCTTTCACATGTTCTGCAGTGAGCTCCCTTCCTACTGTATTGGGGTCCCCCAGGGTGGCAGAAAACAAGAGATATATGTCACCAGCATATCAAGAAAATATAAGGATCCAAAGCAGTGGGAGAACTATCAGGGTTGCAAAGGTTGTCTTGCCTCCGGGCCCTGGTGTTCTGCCACTGTGGGGTTCCCCAGCCTCCTCTTGCTGTCCTGCCCTTGCTATTGACAGCGCTGGTCTGGCATCTCTTGGAATTTACAGGCTGGTCCTCCTGTCCTAAGGACGGGAGAAAGCAGTCTGTTTTTTCAGTAACTGAGAGTCCTGGTGGAGTCCTTCCTGCAACTCGCTCTTCTCCCTGCCAATGAGGATGCAGGTGAAGGAGCAGATCGGGTGGCCGTGGTTGTGTGAACGCTCGCATTATGCAGTGTCAGCGAGCAGGGGAGGGGGGAGGAATCACCCACAGGAGCTGACTGGGGACTCTCTCCCTCTTAGACATTGATTTTTTGTAAAAAAAAAAAAAAAAAAAAAAAAAATTTTTTTTTTTTTTGGGGGGCACATGGTGGGGCACAGCATAATGTTGGGGGGGTCAGGGCCCCCTCTGGCCCCCCCCTAGGGTCGCCATTGTGTCTGTCCCCTCCCCCGGGCTCTGTAATCAGCTGAGATGCTCCAGCCACCTTCCCCCCTGTGTATAACAGAAGCTTTGGTAACCATGGCAACAAAACAAACACTAACAGTAGACTCTGATTAATGGCTAAAATTTCCTGAAATGACCTCTAAACAAATGGCCGTATTTTAAAAACTATACATCCTACAGCGAAGATCTTTATATTGTGAGAATCACAAGACCCAGACCTAGATTTTGATGTATAGTATGTCTCTGAAATATTAAAAATGAAGGCACAGTCGCAGTTTAGAAATTGCCCTTCAAATTTGGAGGGGGCTAGAGTGTAGTTTCAATGAATGTCAATGGACGGCGTGAGTTGCAAACAAATGGTCATATTGTGAAAACTATCAGGACTATGGCTTAGCCGTGGACATGTTTAGTGGCAGCAGGGATAGCTGAACGTTTTGATATAAGATTTGTGTAGGTGGGCTTGAAAATGAGGGAGTGGCGGCAGTTTAGAAATCATGTTCTGATTTTCCAGCTTTTGTCATCTCCCACTCTAGTTTCCCCATTCATTCCTATGGGACCAATTTCGCCGCAAAAATGACGATATTTCGTGAACCATTCGGCGAAATGTTCCACAAAATAATAGCACACCATTCGGGAAAAATCCGCACGTTTCGGTATATTACTTGTCTATGTAGTGTAAAAACTGTGGGAGGAGTTAGGGTGGTAAATTTGGCTATAATAAGAATAAGAATAACTAGAAAAGGTACAATTTCTGGGGAAATTGTGAAAGTGTTCTTGCCTCTACAACTGGAGTGGGCGGAGTAACTGGGTGGGGTGGAGTGGCTTGAGTAACTGTGAAAAGTGTTAAAAAGCTTAATATTTTAAAAAGTATAAATAGTAGTAAAAAAGTTCCATCATTCGCTGAAAGAGCTGAACATTTTTTTCAAAAGTAATTTTTTTTTTCAAAAAATGAATTTTTTTTAATCAAAAATGATTTTTTTTTCTTCAAAAATGATTTTTTTTTTCAAAAGTAATTTTTTTTTTCAAAGGTAATTTTTTTTTTCAAAAATGAATTTTTTTATTTCAAAAATAATTTTTTTTCGAAATTATTATTTTTTTTAAAGTAATTTTTTTTTCAAAAATAATTTTTTTTTTTCAAAAATATTTTTTTTTTTCAAATATATTTTTTTTTCAAAAATAATTTTTTTTAAAAAAAATTTTTTTTTCAAAAATAATTTTTTTTTCAAAAATAATTTTTTTTTTTTCAAAAATATTTTTTTTTCAAAAATGATTTTTTTTTTCAAAAATTATTTTTTTACTTTTTAAAAAAAAATTTTTTTTTTTTTCAAAAAAATTTTTTTTTTTACTTGGGGCGGTCATAATGTTTTGGCTGATCATGGGGTGGTCATAATGTTTTGGCTGATCATGGGGTTGTCAGCTTTTGTCACTTCCCACTCTAGTTTTGAACATTTCGCCATTCATTCCTATGGGACCAATTTCGCCGTAAAAACGTCATTTCGTGGACCATTCGGCAAAACATTCCACAAAGTAATAACACACCAATCGGGAACAATCCGCTCGTTTCGGTATATTATTTGTCTCTGTAGTGTGAAAACTGTGGGAGGAGTCTACAAGCATTATCAAGTCTAGCAGATGAAGTCACATGCATTTGGAGTGTCTCAGCATCTTGTGTTTACAACCACTGTTTCCTAGCAACGCTCATGCCCTGTTTATGCTTCCCAAATACTACTTCATCAAAACTGCCCCATCAGAATTACCCCATCAAAACTGCCCCATCATATTCCTCTATTATAAATCAGTACATGGTGTGTCTGTCCCCTCCCCCGGGCTCTGTAATCAGCTGAGATGCTCCAGCCACCTTCCCCCCTGTGTATAACAGAAGCTTTGGTAACCATGGCAACAAAACAAACACTAACAGTGCACTCTGATTAATGGCTAAAATTTCCTGAAATGACCTCTAAACAAATGGCCGTATTTTAAAAACTATACATCCTACAGCGAAGATCTTTATATTGTGAGAATCACAAGACCCAGACCTAGATTTTGATGTATAGTATGTCTCTGAAATATTAAAAATGAAGGCACAGTCGCAGTTTAGAAATTGCCCTTCAAATTTGGAGGGGGCTAGAGTGTAGTTTCAATGAATGTCAATGGACGGCGTGAGTTGCAAACAAATGGTCATATTGTGAAAACTATCAGGACTATGGCTTAGCCGTGGACATGTTTAGTGACAGCAGGGATAGCTGAACGTTTTGATATAAGATTTGTGTAGGTGGGCTTGAAAATGAGGGAGTGGCGGCAGTTTAGAAATCATGTTCTGATTTTCCAGCTTTTGTCATCTCCCACTCTAGTTTCCCCATTCATTCCTATGGGACCAATTTCGCCGCAAAAATGACGATATTTCGTGAACCATTCGGCGAAATGTTCCACAAAATAATAGCACACCATTCGGGAAAAATCCGCACGTTTCGGTATATTACTTGTCTATGTAGTGTAAAAACTGTGGGAGGAGTTAGGGTGGTAAATTTGGCTATAATAAGAATAAGAATAATAATATATATGTGAGATAACAGTAAGTGGTCTTGCTATGCAAGAACACTTAACTAGAAAAGGTACAATTTCTGGGGAAATTGTGAAAGTGTTCTTGCCTCTACAACTGGAGTGGGCGGAGTAACTGGGTGGGGTGGAGTGGCTTGAGTAACTGTGAAAAGTGTTAAAAAGCTTAATATTTTAAAAAGTATAAATAGTAGTAAAAAAGTTCCATCATTCGCTGAAAGAGCTGAACATTTTTTTCAAAAGTAATTTTTTTTTTCAAAAAATGAATTTTTTTTAATCAAAAATGATTTTTTTTTCTTCAAAAATGATTTTTTTTTTCAAAAGTAATTTTTTTTTTCAAAGGTAATTTTTTTTTTCAAAAATGAATTTTTTTATTTCAAAAATAATTTTTTTTCGAAATTATTATTTTTTTTAAAGTAATTTTTTTTTCAAAAATAATTTTTTTTTTTCAAAAATATTTTTTTTTTCAAATATATTTTTTTTTCAAAAATAATTTTTTTTAAAAAAATTTTTTTTTCAAAAATATTTTTTTTTTCAAAAATAATTTTTTTTTTTTCAAAAATATTTTTTTTTCAAAAATGATTTTTTTTTTCAAAAATTATTTTTTTACTTTTTAAAAAAAAATTTTTTTTTTTTCAAAAATATTTTTTTTTTTACTTGGGGCGGTCATAATGTTTTGGCTGATCATGGGGTGGTCATAATGTTTTGGCTGATCATGGGGTTGTCAGCTTTTGTCACTTCCCACTCTAGTTTTGAACATTTCGCCATTCATTCCTATGGGACCAATTTCGCCGTAAAAACGTCATTTCGTGGACCATTCGGCAAAACATTCCACAAAGTAATAACACACCAATCGGGAACAATCCGCTCGTTTCGGTATATTATTTGTCTCTGTAGTGTGAAAACTGTGGGAGGAGTCTACAAGCATTATCAAGTCTAGCAGATGAAGTCACATGCATTTGGAGTGTCTCAGCATCTTGTGTTTACAACCACTGTTTCCTAGCAACGCTCATGCCCTGTTTATGCTTCCCAAATACTGCTTCATCAAAACTGCCCCATCAGAATTACCCCATCAAAACTGCCCCATCATATTCCTCTATTATAAATCAGTACATGGTGTGTCTGTCCCCTCCCCCGGGCTCTGTAATCAGCTGAGATGCTCCAGCCACCTTCCCCCCTGTGTATAACAGAAGCTTTGGTAACCATGGCAACAAAACAAACACTAACAGTGCACTCTGATTAATGGCTAAAATTTCCTGAAATGACCTCTAAACAAATGGCCGTATTTTAAAAACTATACATCCTACAGTGAAGATCTTTATATTGTGAGAATCACAAGACCCAGACCTAGATTTTGATGTATAGTATGTCTCTGAAATATTAAAAATGAAGGCACAGTCGCAGTTTAGAAATTGCCCTTCAAATTTGGAGGGGGCTAGAGTGTAGTTTCAATGAATGTCAATGGACGGCGTGAGTTGCAAACAAATGGTCATATTGTGAAAACTATCAGGACTATGGCTTAGCCGTGGACATGTTTAGTGACAGCAGGGATAGCTGAACGTTTTGATATAAGATTTGTGTAGGTGGGCTTGAAAATGAGGGAGTGGCGGCAGTTTAGAAATCATGTTCTGATTTTCCAGCTTTTGTCATCTCCCACTCTAGTTTCCCCATTCATTCCTATGGGACCAATTTCGCCGCAAAAATGACGATATTTCGTGAACCATTCGGCGAAATGTTCCACAAAATAATAGCACACCATTCGGGAAAAATCCGCACGTTTCGGTATATTACTTGTCTATGTAGTGTAAAAACTGTGGGAGGAGTTAGGGTGGTAAATTTGGCTATAATAAGAATAAGAATAATAATATATATGTGAGATAACAGTAAGTGGTCTTGCTATGCAAGAACACTTAACTAGAAAAGGTACAATTTCTGGGGAAATTGTGAAAGTGTTCTTGCCTCTACAACTGGAGTGGGCGGAGTAACTGGGTGGAGTGGCTTGAGTAACTGTGAAAAGTGTTAAAAAGCTTAATATTTTAAAAAGTATAAATAGTAGTAAAAAAGTTCCATCATTCGCTGAAAGAGCTGAACATTTTTTTCAAAAGTAATTTTTTTTTTCAAAAATGAATTTTTTTTAATCAAAAATGATTTTTTTTTCTTCAAAAATGATTTTTTTTTCAAAAGTAATTTTTTTTTTCAAAGGTAATTTTTTTTTTCAAAAATGAATTTTTTTATTTCAAAAATAATTTTTTTTTCGAAATTATTTTTTTTTTTAAAGTAATTTTTTTTTCAAAAATAATTTTTTTTTTCAAAAATATTTTTTTTTTCAAATATATTTTTTTTTCAAAAATAATTTTTTTTTTTAAAAGAAATTTTTTTTTCAAAAATATTTTTTTTTTTTTCAAAAATAATTTTTTTTTTTTCAAAAATATTTTTTTTTTCAAAAATATATATTTTTTTTTTCAAAAATGATTTTTTTTTTTCAAAAATTATTTTTTTACTTTTTTCAAAAATTTTTTTTTTTTTCAAAAATATTTTTTTTTTTACATGGGGCGGTCATAATGTTTTGGCTGATCATGGGGTGGTCATAATGTTTTGGCTGATCATGGGGTTGTCAGCTTTTGTCACTTCCCACTCTAGTTTTGAACATTTCGCCATTCATTCCTATGGGACCAATTTCGCCGCAAAAACGTCATTTCGTGGACCATTCGGCAAAACATTCCACAAAGTAATAACACACCAATCGGGAACAATCCGCTCGTTTCGGTATATTATTTGTCTCTGTAGTGTGAAAACTGTGGGAGGAGTCTACAAGCATTATCAAGTCTAGCAGATGAAGTCACATGCATTTGGAGTGTCTCAGCATCTTGTGTTTACAACCACTGTTTCCTAGCAACGCTCATGCCCTGTTTATGCTTCCCAAATACTGCTTCATCAAAACTGCCCCATCAGAATTACCCCATCAAAACTGCCCCATCATATTCCTCTATTATAAATCAGTACATGGTGTGTCTGTCCCCCTCCCCCGGGCTCTGTAATGAGCTGAGATGCTCCAGCCACCTCCCCCCTGTGTATAACAGAAGCTTTGGTAACCATGGCAACAAAACAAACACTAGCAGTACACTCTGATTAATGGCTAAAATTTCCTGAAATGACCTCTAAACAAATGGCCGTATTTTAAAAACTATACATCCTACAGCGAAGATCTTTATATTGTGAGAATCACAAGACCCAGACCTAGATTTTGATGTATAGTATGTCTCTGAAATATTAAAAATGAAGGCACAGTCGCAGTTTAGAAATTGCCCTTCAAATTTGGAGGGGGCTAGAGTGTAGTTTCAATGAATGTCAATGGACGGCGTGAGTTGCAAACAAATGGTCATATTGTGAAAACTATCAGGACTATGGCTTAGCCGTGGACATGTTTAGTGGCAGCAGGGATAGCTGAACGTTTTGATATAAGATTTGTGTAGGTGGGCTTGAAAATGAGGGAGTGGCGGCAGTTTAGAAATCATGTTCTGATTTTCCAGCTTTTGTCATCTCCCACTCTAGTTTCCCCATTCATTCCTATGGGACCAATTTCGCCGCAAAAATGACGATATTTTGTGAACCATTCGGCGAAACGTTCCACAAAATAATAGCACACCATTCGGGAACAATCCGCACGTTTCGGTATATTACTTGTCTATGTAGTGTAAAAACTGTGGGAGGAGTTAGGGTGGTAAATTTGGCTATAATAAGAATAATAATATATATGTGAGATAACAGTAAGTGGTCTTGCTATGCAAGAACACTTAACTAGAAAAGGTACAATTTCTGGGGAAATTGTGAAAGTGTTCTTGCCTCTACAACTGGAGTGGGCGGAGTAACTGGGTGGGGTGGAGTGGCTTGAGTAACTGTGAAAAGTGTTAAAAAGCTTAATATTTTAAAAAGTATAAATAGTAGTAAAAAAGTTCCATCATTCGCTGAAAGAGCTGAACATTTTTTTCAAAAGTAATTTTTTTTTTCAAAAAATGAATTTTTTTTAATCAAAAATGATTTTTTTTTCTTCAAAAATGATTTTTTTTTTCAAAAGTATTTTTTTTTTTCAAAGGTAATTTTTTTTTTCAAAAATGAATTTTTTTATTTCAAAAATAATTTTTTTTTCGAAATTATTATTTTTTTTAAAGTAATTTTTTTTTCAAAAATATTTTTTTTTTTTCAAAAATATTTTTTTTTTCAAATATATTTTTTTTTCAAAAATAATTTTTTTTTAAAAAAAATTTTTTTTTCAAAAATATTTTTTTTTTCAAAAATAATTTTTTTTTTTTCAAAAATATTTTTTTTTTCAAAAATGATTTTTTTTTTCAAAAATTATTTTTTTACTTTTTAAAAAAAAATTTTTTTTTTTTCAAAAATATTTTTTTTTTTACTTGGGGCGGTCATAATGTTTTGGCTGATCATGGGGTGGTCATAATGTTTTGGCTGATCATGGGGTTGTCAGCTTTTGTCACTTCCCACTCTAGTTTTGAACATTTCGCCATTCATTCCTATGGGACCAATTTCGCCGTAAAAATGTCATTTCGTGGACCATTCGGCAAAACATTCCACAAAGTAATAACACACCAATCGGGAACAATCCGCACGTTTCGGTATATTATTTGTCTCTGTAGTGTGAAAACTGTGGGAGGAGTCTACAAGCATTATCAAGTTTAGCAGATGAAGTCACATGCATTTGGAGTGTCTCAGCATCTTGTGTTTACAACCACTGTTTCCTAGCAACGCTCATGCCCTGTTTATGCTTCCCAAATACTACTTCATCAAAACTGCCCCATCAGAATTACCCCATCAAAACTGCCCCATCATATTCCTCTATTATAAATCAGTACATGGTGTGTCTGTCCCCTCCCCCGGGCTCTGTAATCAGCTGAGATGCTCCAGCCACCTTCCCCCCTGTGTATAACAGAAGCTTTGGTAACCATGGCAACAAAACAAACACTAACAGTGCACTCTGATTAATGGCTAAAATTTCCTGAAATGACCTCTAAACAAATGGCCGTATTTTAAAAACTATACATCCTACAGCGAAGATCTTTATATTGTGAGAATCACAAGACCCAGACCTAGATTTTGATACATAGTATGTCTCTGAAATATTAAAAATGAAGGCACAGTCGCAGTTTAGAAATTGCCCTTCAAATTTGGAGGGGGCTAGAGTGTAGTTTCAATGAATGTCAATGGACGGCGTGAGTTGCAAACAAATGGTCATATTGTGAAAACTATCAGGACTATGGCTTAGCCGTGGACATGTTTAGTGGCAGCAGGGATAGCTGAACGTTTTGATATAAGATTTGTGTAGGTGGGCTTGAAAATGAGGGAGTGGCGGCAGTTTAGAAATCATGTTCTGATTTTTCAGCTTTTGTCATCTAACACTCTAGCTTCCCCATTCATTCCTATGGGACCAATTTCGCCGCAAAAACGACGATATTTCGTGAACCATTCGGCGAAACGTTCCACAAAATAATAGCACACCATTCGGGAACAATCCGCACGTTTCGGTATATTACTTGTCTATGTAGTGTAAAAACTGTGGGAGGAGTTAGGGTGGTAAATTTGGCTATAATAATAAGAATAATAATATATATGTGAGATAACAGTAAGTGGTCTTGCTATGCAAGAACACTTAATACTAGAAAAGCTACAATTTCTGGGGAAATTGTGAAAGTGTTCTTGCCTCTACAACTGGAGTGGGCAGAGTAACTGGGTGGAGTGGCTTGAGTAACTGTTGTGTGGTTGGAGTGGCTTGAGTAACTGAAAAGTGTTAAAAAGCTTAATATTTTAAAAAGTATAAATAGTAGTAAAAAAGTTGAAGTCCCATCATTAGCTGAAAGAGCTGAACATTTTTTTCAAAAGTTTTTTTTTTTTTTAAATGAATTATTTTTTCCAAAAATGAATTATTTTTTTCAAAAATGATTTTTTTTTTTAAACATTTTTTTTTTTTCAAAAATAATTTTTTTTCAAAAACTGCCATCAAAACTGCCCCATCAGAATTGTCCCATCAAAACTGCCCCATCATATTGCCACCATCAAAACTGCCCCATCAGAATTGCCCCATTAAAACTGCCCCATCAGAATTGCCCTATCAAAACTGCCCCATCATATTCCTCTATTATAAATTAGTACATGGTGTGTCTGTCCCCTCCCCCGGGCTCTGTATTCAAAGCTGAGATGCTCCAGCCACCTCTCCCCCTGTGTATAACAGAAGCTTTGATAACCATGGCAACAAAAAAAACAGTACACTCTGAATAATGGCTAAAATTTCCTGAAATGACCTCTAAACAAAAAGCTTTTTCCCAAAAACTATACATCCTACAGCGAAGATCTTTATATTGTGAGAATCACAAGACCCAGACCTAGATTTTGATGTATAGTATGTCTCTGAAATATTAAAAATGGAGGCACAGTCGCAGTTTAGAAATTGCCCTTCAAACTTAAAGGGTCTAGAGTGTAGTTTCAATGAATGTCAATGGACGGCGTGAGTTGCAAACAAATGGTCATATTGTGAAAACTATCAGGACTATGGCTTAGCCGTGGACATGTTTAGTGGCAGCAGGGGTAGCTGAACGTTTTGATATAAGATTTGTGTAGGTGGGCTTGAAAATGAGGGAGTGGCGGCAGTTTAGAAATCATGTTCTTATTTTTCAGCTTTTGTCACCTCCCACTCTAGTTTCCCCATTCATTCCTATGGGACCAATGTTGCCGCAAAAACAACGATATTTCGTGAACCATTCGGCAAAACGTTCCACAAAATAATAGCACACCATTCGGGAACAATCCGCATGTTTCGGTATATTACTTGTCTATGTAGTGTAAAAACTGTGGGAGGAGTTAGGGTGGTAAATTTGGCTATAATAATAATAACTAGAAAAGGTACAATTTCTGGGGAAATTGTGAAAGTGTTCTTGCCTCTACAACTGGAGTGGGCGGAGTAACTGGGTGGAGTGGGCGGAGTAACTGTGAAAAGTGTTAAAAAGCTTAATATTTTAAAAAGTATAAATAGTAGTAAAACAGTTAAAGTCCCATCATTAGCTGAAAGAGCTGAACTTTTTTTTCAAAAATGATTTTTTTTTTCAAAAATGATTTTTTTTTAATGATTTTTTTTTTCAAAAATGTTTTTTTTTTATTTTTTCAAAAATATTTATTTTTTCAAAAATATTTATTTTTTCAAAAATATTTTTTTTTTCTTTTTTTTTTTCAAAAAATTTTTTTTTCAAAAATAATTTTTTTAAAAAAAAAAATATATTTTTTTTTCAAAAATAATTTTTTTTTGTTCAAAATTTTTTTTTTTCATGGGGCGGTCATAATGTTTTGGCTGATCATGGGGTGGTCATAATGTTTTGGCTAATCAGGGGGTTGTCAGCTTTTGTCACCTTCCACTCTAGTTTTGAACATTTCGCCATTCATTCCTATGGGACCAATTTCGCCGCAAAAACTACGATATTTCGTGAACCATTCGGTGAAACATTCCACAAAGTAATAGCACACCAATCGGGAACAATCCGCTCGTTTCGGTATATTACTTGTCTCTGTAGTGTAAAAACTGTGGGAGGAGTCTACAAGCATTATCAAGTCTAGCAGATGAAGTCACATGCATTTGGGGTGTCTCAGCATCTTGTGTTTACAACCACTGTTTCCTAGCAACGCTCATGCCCTGTTTATGCTTCCTAAATACTACTTCATCAAAACTGCCCCATCAGAATTACCCCATCAAAACTGCCCCATCATATTCCTCTATTATAAATCAGTACATGGTGTGTCTGTCCCCTCCCCCGGGCTCTGTAATCAGCTGAGATGCTCCAGCCACCTTCCTCCCTGTGTATAACAGAAGCTTTGGTAACCATGGCAACAAAACAAACACTAACAGTACACTCTGATTAATGGCTAAAATTTCCTGAAATGACCTCTAAACAAATGGCCGTATTTTAAAAACTATACATCCTACAGCGAAGATCTTTATATTGTGGGAATCACAAGACCCAGACCTAGATTTTGATATATAGTATGTCTCTGAAATATTAAAAATGGAGGCACAGTCGCAGTTTAGAAATTGCTCTTCAAATTTGAAGGGGGCTAGAGTGTAGTTTCAATGAATGTCAATGGATGGCGTGAGTTGCAAACAAATGGTCATATTGTGAAAACTATCAGGACTATGGCTTAGCCGTGGACATGTTTAGTGGCAGCAGGGATAGCTGAACGTTTTGATATAAGATTTGTGTAGGTGGGCTTGAAAATGAGGGAGTGGCGGCAGTTTAGAAATCATGTTCTGATTTTCCAGCTTTTGTCATCTCCCACTCTAGTTTCCCCATTCATTCCTATGGGACCAATTTCGCCGCAAAAATTACGATATTTTGTGAACCATTCGGCGAAACGTTCCACAAAATAATAGCACACCATTCGGGAACAATCCGCACGTTTCTGTATATTACTTGTCTATGTAGTGTAAAAACTGTGGGAGGAGTTAGGGTGGTAAATTTGGCTATAATAATAAGAATAAGAACTAGAAAAGGTACAATTTCTGGTGAAATTGTGAAAGTGTTCTTGCCTCTACAACTGGAGCAGGCGGAGTAACTGGATGGAGTGGCTTGAGTAACTGTTGTGTGGTTGGAGTGTCTGGAGCTCCTGTGAAAAGCGTTAAAAAGCTTAATATTTTAAAAAGTATAAATAGTAGTAAAAAAGTTGAAGTCTCATCATTAGATGAAAGAGCACAAACATTTTTTTCAAAAATTATGATTTTTTTTTTCAAAAATGATTTTTTTTGCAAAAAAATTTTTTTTCAAAAATGTATTTTTTTTTTCAAAAATATATATTTTTTTTCAAAAATATATTTTTTTTTCAAAAACATATTTTTTTTTTCAAAACTGAATTTTTTTTTTCAAAAATGAATTTTTTTTTTCAAAAATATATATTTTTTTTCAAAAATGAATTTTTTTTTTCAAAAATAATTTTTTTTTTTTCAAAAATTTTTTTTTTCAAAAATGAATTTATTTTTTTTACATGGGGCAGTCATAATGTTTTGGCTGATCATGGGGTGGTCATAATGTTTTGGCTGATCATGGGGTTGTCAGCTTTTGTCACCTCTCACTCTAGTTTTGAACATTTCGCCATTCATTCCTATGGGACCAATTTCGCCGCAAAAACGTCATTTCGTGGACCATTCGGTGAAACATTCCACAAAGTAATAGCACACCAATCGGGAACAATCCGCACGTTTCGGTATATTACTTGTCTCTGTAGTGTAAAAACTGTGGGAGGAGTCTACAAGCATTATCAAGTCTAGCAGATGAAGTCACATGCATTTGGGGTGTCTCAGCATCTTGTGTTTACAACCACTGTTTCCTAGCAACGCTCATGCCCTGTTTATGCTTCCCAAATACTGCTTCATCAAAACTGCCCCATCAGAATTACCCCATCAAAACTGCCCCATCATATTCCTCTATTATAAATCAGTACATGGTGTGTCTGTCCCCTCCCCCGGGCTCTGTAATCAGAGCTAACATGCTCCAGCCACCTCCCCCCCTGTGTATAACAGAAGCTTTGGTAACCATGGCAACAAAACAAACACAGTACATGATTAATGGCTAAAATTTCCTGAAATGACCTCTAAACAAATGGCCGTATTTTAAAAACTATACATCCTACAGCGAAGATCTTTATATTGTGAGAATCACAAGACCCAGACCTAGATTTTGATATATAGTATGTCTCTGAAATATTAAAATTGAAGGCACGGTCGCAGTTTAGAAATTGCCCTTCAAATTTGAAGGGGCTAGAGTGTAGTTTCAATGAATGTCAATGGACGGTGTGAGTTGCAAACAAATGGTCATATTGTGAAAACTATCAGGACTATGGCTTAGCCGTGGACATGTTTAGTGGCAGCAGGGATAGCTGAACGTTTTGATATAAGATTCGTGTAGGTGGGCTTGAAAATGAGGGAGTGGCGGCAGTTTAGAAATCATGTTCTGATTTTCCAGCTTTTGTCATCCCCCACTCTAGCTTCCCCATTCATTCCTATGGGACCAATTTCGCCGCAAAAATGACGATATTTCGTGAACCATTCGGCGAAACGTTCCACAAAGTAATAGCACACCATTCGGGAACAATCCGCACGTTTCGGTATATTACTTGTCTCTGTAGTGTAGAAACTGTGGGAGGAGTTAGGGTGGTAAATTTGGCTATAATAATAAGAATAATAACTAGAAAAGGTACAATTTCTGGGGAAATTGTGAAAGTGTTCTTGCCTCTACAACTGGAGTGGGCGGAGTAACTGGGTGGGGTGGAGTGGCTTGAGTAACTGTGAAAAGTGTTAAAAAGCTTAATATTTTAAAAAGTATAAATAGTAGTAAAAAAGTTCCATCATTCGCTGAAAGAGCTGAACATTTTTTTCAAAAGTAATTTTTTTTTTCAAAAAATGAATTTTTTTTAATCAAAAATGATTTTTTTTTCTTCAAAAATGATTTTTTTTTTCAAAAGTAATTTTTTTTTTCAAAGGTAATTTTTTTTTTCAAAAATGAATTTTTTTATTTCAAAAATAATTTTTTTTCGAAATTATTATTTTTTTTAAAGTAATTTTTTTTTCAAAAATAATTTTTTTTTTTCAAAAATATTTTTTTTTTTCAAATATATTTTTTTTTCAAAAATAATTTTTTTTAAAAAAAATTTTTTTTTCAAAAATAATTTTTTTTTCAAAAATAATTTTTTTTTTTTCAAAAATATTTTTTTTTCAAAAATGATTTTTTTTTTCAAAAATTATTTTTTTACTTTTTAAAAAAAAATTTTTTTTTTTTCAAAAAAATTTTTTTTTTTACTTGGGGCGGTCATAATGTTTTGGCTGATCATGGGGTGGTCATAATGTTTTGGCTGATCATGGGGTTGTCAGCTTTTGTCACTTCCCACTCTAGTTTTGAACATTTCGCCATTCATTCCTATGGGACCAATTTCGCCGTAAAAACGTCATTTCGTGGACCATTCGGCAAAACATTCCACAAAGTAATAACACACCAATCGGGAACAATCCGCTCGTTTCGGTATATTATTTGTCTCTGTAGTGTGAAAACTGTGGGAGGAGTCTACAAGCATTATCAAGTCTAGCAGATGAAGTCACATGCATTTGGAGTGTCTCAGCATCTTGTGTTTACAACCACTGTTTCCTAGCAACGCTCATGCCCTGTTTATGCTTCCCAAATACTACTTCATCAAAACTGCCCCATCAGAATTACCCCATCAAAACTGCCCCATCATATTCCTCTATTATAAATCAGTACATGGTGTGTCTGTCCCCTCCCCCGGGCTCTGTAATCAGCTGAGATGCTCCAGCCACCTTCCCCCCTGTGTATAACAGAAGCTTTGGTAACCATGGCAACAAAACAAACACTAACAGTGCACTCTGATTAATGGCTAAAATTTCCTGAAATGACCTCTAAACAAATGGCCGTATTTTAAAAACTATACATCCTACAGCGAAGATCTTTATATTGTGAGAATCACAAGACCCAGACCTAGATTTTGATGTATAGTATGTCTCTGAAATATTAAAAATGAAGGCACAGTCGCAGTTTAGAAATTGCCCTTCAAATTTGGAGGGGGCTAGAGTGTAGTTTCAATGAATGTCAATGGACGGCGTGAGTTGCAAACAAATGGTCATATTGTGAAAACTATCAGGACTATGGCTTAGCCGTGGACATGTTTAGTGACAGCAGGGATAGCTGAACGTTTTGATATAAGATTTGTGTAGGTGGGCTTGAAAATGAGGGAGTGGCGGCAGTTTAGAAATCATGTTCTGATTTTCCAGCTTTTGTCATCTCCCACTCTAGTTTCCCCATTCATTCCTATGGGACCAATTTCGCCGCAAAAATGACGATATTTCGTGAACCATTCGGCGAAATGTTCCACAAAATAATAGCACACCATTCGGGAAAAATCCGCACGTTTCGGTATATTACTTGTCTATGTAGTGTAAAAACTGTGGGAGGAGTTAGGGTGGTAAATTTGGCTATAATAAGAATAAGAATAATAATATATATGTGAGATAACAGTAAGTGGTCTTGCTATGCAAGAACACTTAACTAGAAAAGGTACAATTTCTGGGGAAATTGTGAAAGTGTTCTTGCCTCTACAACTGGAGTGGGCGGAGTAACTGGGTGGGGTGGAGTGGCTTGAGTAACTGTGAAAAGTGTTAAAAAGCTTAATATTTTAAAAAGTATAAATAGTAGTAAAAAAGTTCCATCATTCGCTGAAAGAGCTGAACATTTTTTTCAAAAGTAATTTTTTTTTTCAAAAAATGAATTTTTTTTAATCAAAAATGATTTTTTTTTCTTCAAAAATGATTTTTTTTTTCAAAAGTAATTTTTTTTTTCAAAGGTAATTTTTTTTTTCAAAAATGAATTTTTTTATTTCAAAAATAATTTTTTTTCGAAATTATTATTTTTTTTAAAGTAATTTTTTTTTCAAAAATAATTTTTTTTTTCAAAAATATTTTTTTTTTCAAATATATTTTTTTTTCAAAAATAATTTTTTTTAAAAAAATTTTTTTTTCAAAAATATTTTTTTTTTCAAAAATAATTTTTTTTTTTTCAAAAATATTTTTTTTTCAAAAATGATTTTTTTTTTCAAAAATTATTTTTTTACTTTTTAAAAAAAAATTTTTTTTTTTTCAAAAATATTTTTTTTTTTACTTGGGGCGGTCATAATGTTTTGGCTGATCATGGGGTGGTCATAATGTTTTGGCTGATCATGGGGTTGTCAGCTTTTGTCACTTCCCACTCTAGTTTTGAACATTTCGCCATTCATTCCTATGGGACCAATTTCGCCGTAAAAACGTCATTTCGTGGACCATTCGGCAAAACATTCCACAAAGTAATAACACACCAATCGGGAACAATCCGCTCGTTTCGGTATATTATTTGTCTCTGTAGTGTGAAAACTGTGGGAGGAGTCTACAAGCATTATCAAGTCTAGCAGATGAAGTCACATGCATTTGGAGTGTCTCAGCATCTTGTGTTTACAACCACTGTTTCCTAGCAACGCTCATGCCCTGTTTATGCTTCCCAAATACTGCTTCATCAAAACTGCCCCATCAGAATTACCCCATCAAAACTGCCCCATCATATTCCTCTATTATAAATCAGTACATGGTGTGTCTGTCCCCTCCCCCGGGCTCTGTAATCAGCTGAGATGCTCCAGCCACCTTCCCCCCTGTGTATAACAGAAGCTTTGGTAACCATGGCAACAAAACAAACACTAACAGTGCACTCTGATTAATGGCTAAAATTTCCTGAAATGACCTCTAAACAAATGGCCGTATTTTAAAAACTATACATCCTACAGTGAAGATCTTTATATTGTGAGAATCACAAGACCCAGACCTAGATTTTGATGTATAGTATGTCTCTGAAATATTAAAAATGAAGGCACAGTCGCAGTTTAGAAATTGCCCTTCAAATTTGGAGGGGGCTAGAGTGTAGTTTCAATGAATGTCAATGGACGGCGTGAGTTGCAAACAAATGGTCATATTGTGAAAACTATCAGGACTATGGCTTAGCCGTGGACATGTTTAGTGACAGCAGGGATAGCTGAACGTTTTGATATAAGATTTGTGTAGGTGGGCTTGAAAATGAGGGAGTGGCGGCAGTTTAGAAATCATGTTCTGATTTTCCAGCTTTTGTCATCTCCCACTCTAGTTTCCCCATTCATTCCTATGGGACCAATTTCGCCGCAAAAATGACGATATTTCGTGAACCATTCGGCGAAATGTTCCACAAAATAATAGCACACCATTCGGGAAAAATCCGCACGTTTCGGTATATTACTTGTCTATGTAGTGTAAAAACTGTGGGAGGAGTTAGGGTGGTAAATTTGGCTATAATAAGAATAAGAATAATAATATATATGTGAGATAACAGTAAGTGGTCTTGCTATGCAAGAACACTTAACTAGAAAAGGTACAATTTCTGGGGAAATTGTGAAAGTGTTCTTGCCTCTACAACTGGAGTGGGCGGAGTAACTGGGTGGGATGGAGTGGCTTGAGTAACTGTGAAAAGTGTTAAAAAGCTTAATATTTTAAAAAGTATAAATAGTAGTAAAAAAGTTCCATCATTCGCTGAAAGAGCTAAACATTTTTTTCAAAAGTAATTTTTTTTTTCAAAAAATGAATTTTTTTTAATCAAAAATGATTTTTTTTTCTTCAAAAATGATTTTTTTTTTCAAAAGTAATTTTTTTTTTCAAAGGTAATTTTTTTTTTCAAAAATGAATTTTTTTATTTCAAAAATAATTTTTTTTTCGAAATTATTATTTTTTTTAAAGTAATTTTTTTTTCAAAAATAATTTTTTTTTTCAAAAATATTTTTTTTTTCAAATATATTTTTTTTTCAAAAATAATTTTTTTAAAAAAAAATTTTTTTTTCAAAAATATTTTTTTTTTCAAAAATAATTTTTTTTTTTCAAAAATATTTTTTTTTTCAAAAATGATTTTTTTTTTCAAAAATTATTTTTTTGCTTTTTAAAAAAAAATTTTTTTTTTTTCAAAAATATTTTTTTTTTTACTTGGGGCGGTCATAATGTTTTGGCTGATCATGGGGTGGTCATAATGTTTTGGCTGATCATGGGGTTGTCAGCTTTTGTCACTTCCCACTCTAGTTTTGAACATTTCGCCATTCATTCCTATGGGACCAATTTCGCCGTAAAAACGTCATTTCGTGGACCATTCGGCAAAACATTCCACAAAGTAATAACACACCAATCGGGAACAATCCGCTCGTTTCGGTATATTATTTGTCTATGTAGTGTGAAAACTGTGGGAGGAGTCTACAAGCATTATCAAGTCTAGCAGATGAAGTCACATGCATTTGGAGTGTCTCAGCATCTTGTGTTTACAACCACTGTTTCCTAGCAACGCTCATGCCCTGTTTATGCTTCCCAAATACTGCTTCATCAAAACTGCCCCATCAGAATTACCCCATCAAAACTGCCCCATCATATTCCTCTATTATAAATCAGTACATGGTGTGTCTGTCCCCTCCCCCGGGCTCTGTAATCAGCTGAGATGCTCCAGCCACCTTCCCCCCTGTGTATAACAGAAGCTTTGGTAACCATGGCAACAAAACAAACACTAACAGTGCACTCTGATTAATGGCTAAAATTTCCTGAAATGACCTCTAAACAAATGGCCGTATTTTAAAAACTATACATCCTACAGCGAAGATCTTTATATTGTGAGAATCACAAGACCCAGACCTAGATTTGATGTATAGTATGTCTCTGAAATATTAAAATTGAAGGCACGGTCGCAGTTTAGAAATTGCCCTTCAAATTTGGAGGGGGCTAGAGTGTAGTTTCAATGAATGTCAATGGACGGTGTGAGTTGCAAACAAATGGTCATATTGTGAAAACTATCAGGACTATGGCTTAGCCGTGGACATGTTTAGTGGCAGCAGGGATAGCTGAATGTTTTGATATAAGATTTGTGTAGGTGGGCTTGAAAATGAGGGAGTGGCGGCAGTTTAGAAATCATGTTCTGATTTTCCAGCTTTTGTCATCTCCCACTCTAGTTTCCCCATTCATTCCTATGGGACCAATTTCGCCGCAAAAATGACGATATTTCGTGAACCATTCGGCGAAATGTTCCACAAAATAATAGCACACCATTCGGGAAAAATCCGCACGTTTCGGTATATTACTTGTCTATGTAGTGTAAAAACTGTGGGAGGAGTTAGGGTGGTAAATTTGGCTATAATAAGAATAAGAATAATAATATATATGTGAGATAACAGTAAGTGGTCTTGCTATGCAAGAACACTTAAATATATATGTGAGATAACAGTAAGTGGTCTTGCTATGCAAGAACACTTAATAATATATATGTGAGATAACAGTAAGTGGTCTTGCTATGCAAGAACACTTAATAATATATATGTGAGATAACAGTAAGTGGTCTTGCTATGCAAGAACACTTAATAATATATATGTGAGATAACAGTAAGTGGTCTTGCTATGCAAGAACACTTAATAATATATATGTGAGATAACAGTAAGTGGTCTTGCTATGCAAGAACACTTAAAAAGTAGGTCTGCTATGCTAATATCCTTCTAAAAAAATGCCTTCTGTTATTCTGTTTTGATGGCTTCAATACTGAGAGTCACTGATATAAAACAAGTAGTTCAGCAAGAGACTTAGCATACCTGTCAGTTTACAAAACATTTTTAAAGGACAAGTAATAGCAACCTTGAGGTTTCTCAAATGATTTGTCTTCCACTGTGCATTGTAGTTCCTTGTTCTGGCCCCTACATCAATATTGTGTCCTGTAGAGGTGGGGCAAGTTCATACAACCACAAAACATAGATACTATATTTTCAACTTTAAAATATCTAGGCAAAACAAGTACATTTGCCAGTATACCGTTCATTTTCAATTTTGTATTGTTTCTACAGGGATCCTCAACCATCGACCAGTCTATATTTCATAGCTGAAAGCTATAGACATGGGTTAACAAGGCAGGGGCATTTTTAGAAAATGGGTCCTGTTAAAAAATTTAAGTGGGGCTCAGTTAGCCTCAATTACTGCATTGGCTTTTACTAAGCTGGATAATAGCCTTTGCTTTTGCTAATATTCCCAATAGATTTGGTTGCCACCAACTGATTTGCCCTGATTACTGGCCAATAAATGTCTATGGAGTTATCTTTGTGAGCTATGTAATGATGAAGTAACTGAAAGTGAAGGGTAGGCATTGGGTCATAGATAGATAGAAAGATAGATAGAAAGATAGATAGAAAGATAGATAGATAGATAGATAGATAGATAGATAGATAGATAGATAGATAGATAGATAGATAGATAGATAGATAGATAGATAGATAGATAGATAGATAGATAGATACATCATTTTCTTCAGTGAATGATCACCTCCAAGGAATTTTTCATGGATTCAGAAAGTTAACATGAATTCAAGAGATGTGTCAGTAAGGTTACAGGCTCTTCTGTCTTCCTTTTCTGTCTCTCTGGCCCTGCAATACATTCTCCATGCTCTAGTAATCACACATAACACCTCCTATATCATCTTATAGGGAACGGATCATATATTCCAGACATAAAACTGCTCATCCTGGCTCAGTGTAATGTAGATAGTTTCAGCATGGCTCCTGGAAGCAGATGGCCAAATAAATAAGAATGCAAATGAAATTGCTGTCGTCTGTTTGTCTCACTCCCATTGAAAGCACTCAGCAATGTGACAGTTTGACACACTTTACTGAATGTACATTATGCCTATATTTAGATTTGGTGCCTAATGTAGGGTACACACTACTAGAAAATCGGGCGAACGATCGTCCGATTTTCCTCATTGTTTCACAGCAAATCGGAACTGTCGAAAGTTGTGTACACACTATACGAAAATCGCACAAAAGTTCTTTGGATGAAAATTCTCGCTAGATTTTCTTGTAGTGTGTGCAAGCCTTAAGAAGTAGTATACCTGTGATAATAGATGTAGGGGCTTATAATTGTTTTTTTTTTATTTTCTGATTTTATTTTGAACAAATAAACAAAAGAAAATGCAAAAGAAACATAATAATTAGATTCACATAACAAACCTAAGTAAAAAAGGAAAACAAAAGCAAACATATTCTAGAAAAACCAAGATGTTATATTTATAAAAAAAAAAGAAGTGACAGGCCATCGTAACCACTTCAGCCCCGGAAGGTTTTCCCCCCTTAATGACCAGACCATTTTTTGCGATACAGCACTGTGTTATTTTTGCTGATAATTGCGCGATCGTATTCAAATAAAATTGATTTCCTTTTTTCCCCACAAATAGAGCTTTCTTTAGGTGGTATTTGATCACCTCTGTGGTTTTTATAAGCGCTAAAAGCAAAAAAGACCGTCGAATTTGAAAAATAAAAAAACAAGAGGAGGAGGAGAGGAGCGGGGCTTCATTCGCCCGCATCGCTGGACCGTGGGACAGATGAGTGTCCGATTATTAAAAGTCAGCAGCTACACTTTTTGTAGTTGCTGACTTTTATATGGGTGGTACTCAGCTTTAAAAGAAGCAGTCTTCTGGGGAGTTTTCCCTGGGTGGGCTCTTTCCTTTCCCAGACTGCCCTGCAGTCAATCACAGTGTCCCTCTGTATCCTGGGCAGTGGGTAAGGCTTTCCTTCAGCAGCTGCAAATGCATACCTGTCACAGTGCCTGTATCCTTTCTCTCCCTGCCTGATCTGTATGGCTGTAGTCTGGAGAGTGCTGCGAACCAGAGCTACATATGGCAAAGGACTTTGCTCTGCATTGTGGTGTTGTGTTAGACTTGCCATCATTGATAGCATTTGGGTTTGGGGGATCAGACTTTTAGAACAGAAGGAAAGTAAACAATCAACATAACTAGACTTTAAGACGTGGCAAAATTTTGGGTAGGAAAATTTGATATTCTTGCCTGAAACAAAGGCTCCACAATGTCAACGTCTGGAGCACATTTCTGTGTGCTACACCTTGCTTTGCAAAAGATAACCAGGGGGTGGCTTCAGGAATGGGGCACTGCTGTTGGAGGACACCACCACGTTCCATTTTGCTTGGTATAGGTTGATTTTGACATGGCCTTAAGAATGGGGTAATGCTGCTAGAGGGCATCACTGTGCTTTATCTTGCTTGTTGACTTGTTAACTTGGGTGAGTGCTGGACTAGCTGGAAAACTACACTGAGTGGAGTTTTTGTAATTCCAAAACAATTACATAAAACAATAACTACAACACTTACAAAAAATTACATAAATGAATTTTAGGCAACTGAACATCCAACATTGCAAATGCTATTTTTTTTAAAAAAATTTTTAATTCTTTTGCAGCCAGCCGGTAGCACTCCAGGCTTCTTATCACATGATGTACACAGGCTCCTTTGGGCCTTTGAGTGTAAATATTCGGCCACAAGATGGAGCTCTCAGATCATTTTCTTATGCATCATATGATTGCAGGGCTTGGCTGTGTAGGTGAAATAATGCCATTTTAGAAAGTTCTATACAGTAAGTGAGTGACCCAAATATAGACATTACCATTCCTGAATAATAAAATTTCAATAATAATCTCACTTATTGAGATTACTTCAGGTTTTTCTATTTCAAGTTGGACCCCAGCATTACCAGTTCAAAGTGAGGGACTGATCACCACGGCCTCAAAATAAATGATACCATTCTGTGCCCCAGGATATAGCATTTTAATTGTTAGTCAAATAGTTATTCTGCTTATATTATGCTTTTACAACTAACTTGTTAAATGCCCGCCCAACTCTCATCAAGCAGCATTAGCAGTCCAGTCCATAAGGAAGTGACTGACCCCCCCCCAAAAATTATACCCTTCGCACCGCCCCAGCAGAATTCTTTTGTATTTTGTTTAGTCAATTATGCAGCTTGGTTTAGGCCCACTACAAAGTTTCTCTTTCTTCCTGAAAGAACAGCACACACACACATCATACCAGCTCAGCAGCACAGTTTCCAGCAGCTTCCAGAACATACCTTCACGGGCCGTTATAGCAGCTTCCAGGACATACCTGCAAGGTCTGCCGAGGGTGCTGATGGGAGTAGGTAGTCCGACATCAGACCTTACTTCTGACATTACAGTACAACCCAACAAAGCAGGATACTGGCACAGGGTACACTTAGGGTGTGTTGCAGCCAGATGACAGTCATGTTAGTGACTTGTAGACTGTTAAAATTAACAGGAATGATGTGACTGAGGGCTCTAGGGTTTGAACAGTTGGTGCAGAGAAGCAGGCATATAATTGACAGGAATAGATAGAAATGACAGCCTGTTCCCCGCCCCAGGGTACATTTTACTTAGTTTTTTGGCCACATACATTGGGGTTACTGGAGAATCTCTTGTCCCCCAACAGGCCAGTTCATCCTGGCTGACAGTTTGACATCAAACTTTTCAGTACAAGGGCCATGTTGTTTATATTAGGATAAACTTCTAGAAGTTAGTGGGCAGAGGCCAAGAGGGTTGATTAGGGTTTCCACCTGTCTGGGATTCACCCGGACAGTTTGGGTTTGGAATCATGCGTCTGCGTTCAGACTGCCTGAAACCTGGACACATTATTCAGACTGGACTATGGCTTCCCAGCAGGATTGCTGGCTGAATTTTTCTAAGCTGAGAGTGTCTGTTAAACTCGCTTTCATGCTGCCCAAAACCAACACTAACACCCCCCCCCCAAACACACACACAGATGGGAGAGGAGAGAGGGCTTGATCTGCAGCTCTTCCTCCCGCCCCTATCCCTCTGTGTCTGCCCACACTCCAATCCCCAGGGCTGTGCCTCAGAAAAGGAAAGTGGAGGCCAGAAATTTGAAGTCCAGTAGCCTCAGATACATCTGGGTAAGAGGTGCTGACTGCCAAGGGGTGAGTGAGCTCACCATCCATCCTTGCCTGTGACTGAAGTCTCTCCCCTTCTCTCTCCTGCCTCTGAGTGAGTAAACTAAGGTAAATGAGGGTTTTTAGAGCACCCCTTACATCAGAGTTCTCCTTTACACCAGAGGCCACAGTGTTCCCCCTTATATCAGTATCCTCTTTGTACATCAGAGTTCTCAGTGTTCCCAGAGCATCCTTTATGTTGGAGTCCCCCGAGTTCTCCCTTACATCAGAGTCTGCAGCGTCCCCCCTTACAGAGAAAGGGAACTCTGCAAGTTCAGATGTAAAAGGGGAACTCTGTGGACTCACTTTAATTAGTACAAATAATGACATGCCTAACTGATACGTGTTATATAGATCCATCGCCTGTACAGGTGCTAGGGGAACGTCAATCAGAGGCAGCTGACAACCTTGATCAATGATTTAATAAAAACATACAAGTATAAAACACATAAAAACAAATATTCACCAAGTGAAACATTCAAACAAAATGAAAGACGGGGAGGGGATGTTTTTCGGTTGTTATATTGGAGGGAAGTGTTTTGGATTTTACATCTCCAGACTCTTTTTCCCCTGGGACTCAATTTTGAGTGGGTTATGAGTCATTTCTATGAATGAGTCTGAACAACAATTCCCTCCTTCATCTGAAGAGCTCAGACTGGCTGTTTTTCTTCTTTTTTGCTCCTCTTCTCTGCTCTGGTTTTTCCATTTTTTATATCCATTGCCAGCTCTTGGTCCCCTGGATCAGTATTCGTTTCCAAACACATCTATCTTACCTTGGTCCTACATCCCTGTCCTACATGCGATGGGTGGGTACAGGTAACTGGTACTTTCACCATTCTATAGGGTTGTTGGGATTTTAGCATACTTTCTCCAACTTTTACCACCCAACTGTGGATGTGACATTTTTGTTGGCCATATGTGGCTTTATACATGCCCAGGATGGGTAAAGGTAACTGATATATTTACCACCCTATGGGGTTGATGGGACTCTAGTATATTTTCCTCAATTTTTACCGCTCACCTGTGGATGTGATATTTTTGGCCTTGTGCGACTTTACATATATATTCAGAGTTGTCACATGGTACATGGTTCCACATGCAACATTCAGTGTTATCTGTAGTGTAGCTGTAGTCATAGATCATGAACTTTTCTGGTTTGTCAGTGTTTACCCGATGTTTTTTTTTTTTTGTTGAAAACGTGATATTTATCATCTTGCATGTATTCACTTTTTATGATTTGTCTGTTTTCTTCTATTGATTCTTTCATTGTTTTCATTGCACATTTCTGTTGCGTGAAACGCGTCTACCTTGATCTCGGCTGGTGTCCTCTAGTGTCATTTTGGATATTTTGATATTCCAATAAACTTTACTTGGAGCCCATGTGAGGTGCAGTCGTTTCTTATTTTGACCCCCTACATTAGAGTTGTCCCTATCAAAGTCTCCCTTACCTCAGAGTCTCCCTTACTCGACAGTCCCCAATAGCACCTCCACTTACATCACAATCCCCTTTACAGCCGAGTTCCCACCAGAGTCCATCTTATCTCAGAGGGCCAGATAGAATTTTACAGCAGACTACATTTGGTCCACAGTCCATAGTTTGGAGATTCTGGATAAGATGCTTGCAATGAAAAACAAAATAGGGCCTATTCACAAAAACTGTCCCTATTATCCAATTAGTATCTTTGTTTAAGTTTATAGATTTCATAGAGAATAAAAACAATCATTGGATTGGTCATGAAGAGCAACACCCCTGCTACTGCTACCTTTGTTTTTTTTTTAATAGGCAAGGTCAATGAAATATTGTTTTTTTCTAACAAGGTTTTATGAGTTTACTATTCACACCTATTATATTGTCAACCTTTGAAAAAATTCAAAATTCAAAATTGTTTATTCTCTCGGGCCTGATTCTATTTACATCTACCCCAATACATATTCAGCTTGAACAATGCAGTTAATGCAGCTTAGTATTTGGAAAGCACACTCTAAATTTTGCACAGTTTCCATCAGGTTCTATCAAGTCCCTTGGAGATCCTTCACTCACTCTCGATAACGAGTTCTGTCTCTGTGAGCTTTAAAGGCTCTATTTTATAGCTTGGCTTTCACAGACAACACATGGTCTATGTTCATAAATCTAATACTCGGAAGCACAAATTGGATCTTTATTACATTAACTAGGTTTTCCTCCTGCTGCAGCCCCTGTGAGATTTCATTATAAAACCTTGCCAATGAGAAACATATTTGCTTGCAAATATACTGTGATGGTATCGGAACTAGAAGTCGGATCAATTTAATATAAATATACCCATATGTACTGTACACAATCTGTACCAGATCTATAGAAGTTAAGAAATTCAAAATTATAATAGCCATTACGAACTCAGAACATTCAATGCAGAACATGAAAGTTAATATGGACTTGTCCAAGTTTTGACCAATAGAGGTTATACTGCAGTGCCTTGAAAAAGTATTCATACCCCTTGAACTTTTCCACATTTCGTTATGTTACAACCAAAAACATAAATGTATTTTATTGGGATTTTATGTGATAGACCAACACAAAATGGCACATAATTGTGAGGTGGAAGGAAAATGATAAATGGTTTTCAACATTTTTTACAAATAAATATGTGAAAAGTGTGGCGTGCATTTGTATTCTGCCCCCTTTAATCTGATACCCCTAACTAAAATCTAGTGGAACCAATTGCCTTCAGAAGTCACCTAATTAGTAAATAGAGTCCACCTCTCTGTAATTTAATCTCAGTATAAAAACAGCAATTCTGTGAAGCCCTCAGCAGTTTGTTAGAGAACCTTAGTGAACAAACAGCATCGTGAAGGCCAAGTAACACACCAGACAGGTCAGGAATAAAGTTGTGGAGAAGTTTAAAGCAGGGTTAGGTTCTAAAATTTATCCCAAGCTTTGAACATCTTACAAAGCACTGTTAAATCCATCATCTGAAAATGGAAATAGAATGGCACAACTGCAAACCTACCAAGACATGGCCATCCACTTAAACTGACAGGCCGGGCAAGGAGAGCATTAATCAGAGAAGCAGCCAAGAGGCCCATGGTAATTCTGGAGGAGCTGCAGAGATCCACAGCTCAGGTGGGAGAATCTGTCCACAGGACAACTATTAGACATGCACTCTACAAATCTGGCCTTTATGGAAGAGTGGCAAGAAGAAAGCCATTGTTGAAAGAAAGCCATAAGAAGTCCCATTTGCAGTTTGCGAGAAGCCATGTGGGGGACACAACAAACATGTGGAAGAAGGTGCTCTGGTCAGATGAGACCACATTTGAACTTTTTGGCCTAAAAGCAAAACGCTAACACTAACGCTAAAACTAACACTGCACATCACCCTGAACACACCATCCCCACTGTGAAACATGGTGGTGGCAGCATCATGTTGTGGGGATGCTTTTTGGCAGAGGTTCACCTTGCAGCAGGACAATGACCCTAAACATACAGCCAGAGCTACAATTGAATGGTTTAGATCAAAGCATATTCATGTGTTAGAATGGCCCAGTCAAAGTCCAGACCTGAATCCAATTGAGAATCTGTGGCAAGACTTGAAAATTGCTGTTCACAGACATTCTACATCCAATCTGACAGAGCTTGAGCTATTTTGAAAAGAAGAATGGGCAACAATGTCACTCTCTAGATGTGTAAGCTGGAAGAGAAATCCCTAAAAAGAATTGCAGCTGTAATTGCAGCAAAAGGTGGTTCTACAAAGTATTGACTGAATATAAATGCACGCCACACTGTTCACATATTTATTTGGAAAACCATTTATCATTTTCCTTCCACTTAAAAAATATGTGCCACTTTGTGTTGGTCTATCACATAAAATCCAAATAAAGTACATTTAAGTTTTTGGTTGTGACATGACAAAATGTGGAAAATTTCAAGGGGTGTGAATACTTTTTCAAGGCACTGTAATTCAGATTTAAATGCTATATTGTTAAAACCCCAGGCAAACAGCTGAACACACACAGAGGAAATACATATAGGGAGCTGTTTTCCTACATTTCTGTCCATTTGGTAAGATGTTAAGGGCTCGTTTACACCAGGGGAGCTGGGTAGCTTTGCCCAGCATAGTCCCAATGCAAGACAAGGCAGAAAGCTTTGTTCCCTTTAAGGGAAGTTCACATTGATGTGCGCTTAAAAAAACCCAAAAAAAACACATACAGAACTTTTTTCAGTAGATCAGGTTGTTACACAAACTACTATATTACAATGCTGCTGTGCAAAAACTTGTGAAATTTCTATAAAGTTCCAAAAAACAAAACAAAACAAAAAACAGTGCTATATACTGGCATATTGGTACTGTTCACTGCAAGAACACACCAGCAGACAGAGCAATCAGTGCAGCTTACCAATGTGAATGAGCCCTTACACCAGGGGTCCTCAAACTTTTTAGACAGGGGGCCAGTTCACGGTCCCTCAGACTGTTGGGGGGCCGCACTATAGTATAAAAAAAATATGAACTAATTCCTAAATTCCTATGCACACATCTTTTTTGTAGTGCAAAAGAATAAAAGAATGAATAATAAATAATAATATATATAGGGGATGAACAGGGGGACAGTGGGATGGACAGAGGGGTGGACAGGGGGACAGAGGGGGGGGGGGGCAGTGGGATGGACAGGGGGACAGTGGGATGGACAGGGGGACAGTGGGATGGACAGAGGGGTGGACAGAGGGGTGGACAGAGGGACATAGGGGTGGACAGGGGGACAGAGGGATGGACAGAGGGGTGGACAGGGGGACAGAGGGATGGACAGGGTGACAGAGGGATGGACAGGGGGACAGAGGGATGGACAGGGGGACAGAGGGATGGACAGTGGGGCAGAGGGGTGGACAGGGGGACAGTGGGATGGACAGAGGGGTGGACAGGGGAACAGAGGGGTGGACAGGGGGACAGGGGAACAGAGAGGTGGACAGGGGGACAGAGGGGTGGACAGGTGGACAGAGGGGTGGACAGGGGGACAGTGGGGTGGACAGGGAGACAGTGGGATGGACAGGGGGACAGTGGGGTGGACAGGGGGACAGAGGGATGGACAGTGGGACAGAGGGGGGGACAGGGGGACAGTGGGGTGGACAGGGGGACAGAGGGGTGGACAGGGGGACAGAGGGGTGGACAGTGGGGTGGACAGGGGGACAGTGGGATGGACAGGGGGACAGTGGGATGGACAGGGGGACAGTGGGGTGGACAGGGGGACAGTGGGGTGGACAGGGGGACAGAGGGATGGACAGGGGGACAGAGGGGGGGACAGTGGGGTGGACAGGGGGACAGAGGGGTGGACAGGGGGACAGTGGGATGGACAGGGGGACAGAGGGGTGGACAGGGGGACAGAGAGGTGTACAGGGGGACAGTGGGGTGGACAGAGGGGTGGACAGGGGGACAGTGGGGTGGACAGGGGGACAGAGGGGTGGACAGGGGGACAGTGGGATGGACAGTGGGGTGGACAGGGGGACAGAGGGGTGGACAGGGGGACAGAGGGGTGGACAGGGGGACGGTGGGATGGACAGGGGGACAGAGGGGGGGACAGGGGGACGGTGGGGTGGACAGGGGGACAGAGGGGTGAACAGGGGGACAGAGGGGTGGACAGGGGGACAGTGGGGTGGACAGGGGGACAGAGGGGTGGACAGAGGGACAGTGGGGTAGACAGAGGGGTGGACAGGGGGACAGAGGGGTGGACAGGGGGACAGTGGGGTAGACAGAGGGGTGGACAGGGGGACAGTGGGGTAGACAGAGGGGTGGACAGGGGGACAGTGGGGTGGACAGGGGGACAGAGAGGTGGACAGGGGGACAGAGGTGTGGACAGGGAGACAGTGGGGTGGACAGGGGGACAGAGGGGGGGACAGTGGGATGGACAGGGATCCTTACTTGTTAGCAGGCTGTTGCCTGAAGCCTCCGCTCTCGCTGTCACCCTCCGCGCCTCCTGTCTGCGTGAGGAAGACGTGAATCCGCGCGGGACTGTGCTGGAAACTACACTTCCCAGCATGCAGCGCGGCACACGGAGCCCTCCATTACAGGGGTGGGGGAGGCGGCTTGAGCGGAGCGGATATGCTCCCTGCTGAAGCAGAGTGGACCTGCCCAAGCCAGGCCAACCTGGCCCCGGCCCGAGCCTGGCCTGTCGGGAATCCGGCCCTGGGTGGGGTGGACCGGATAAATGTCCTCGGCGGGCCGCATGTGGCCCGCGGGCCGTAGTTTGAGGACCCCTGCCTTACACAGATCTGCCACATAGCCCTGTCCAGCAAGTAGGAGGGGCTTAGCTTTCTCTGGTTCAGTTTCATTTCCACTTACAGGTCCATTAACCACCCCCACCCTGTGACTGGACAGTGAATGGAGAAGCAGCACGTTAATAAGACTATCTCTCTGATACTCCCTGTCTCTTCCGATCAGCATTTTTTTTTTGCACTGAAGAACACCTGATAAGCTTCTTGTGCTCCTTCCCCCGCTCCCCCCTCACCCATGCACTTTGAGCTCTGCTGTACAGTAGACTGCAAGTATATGATATCAACCATATTCAAACTACTGCATTAAAATTGCATTCAATAATGTATTATGATTACATTATGTATATTTGTTTGTACTTTTTATACATGCCTGGAGTTCGGTTTTAACACAAAAGGACTATAATCAGAACAACAAAAGGTGCTCCAACAGTATACACACATCTATCTGTTTCACCATTTTAGGGGTAACCATACATGTTACAATCTAACTATACAACCTTTGTACAATTAACGCTTAAGTTACCAAAACGTAATATGAGAACCTACCTACTGTAAACTATCCAATCAATTTGTATCCATTCAGGCAGGGCCTTGAGCTGCATGTACAGTTGTTGTATATCTAAAAGGGACAGTACAATCAGATTGTAACATGTGTGATGAGCTTAAGAGAAACTTTAGGCAAACACATAAATACACAACTGTACTGTATATTTACTCCATTACCTGCAAACATTACCTGTAATTTTGGCAAGCCATGCTTGTTAAACTTTGACTATTGCTAGTCATAAGATCACGCTACTTCATGGTTTAGAATTCTTAGCTAATGTTTAATATATAGAGGTGATCATGATAATTCACTGTCCAGTAAGGAAACCGGAGGTGGACACAATTGCTGAACCAGAAAGTTTCACCTGTCTGGCTTTGTCGTGTGGACCATATGCCATATGTGTAAATCACATGCCTGGCTCTACAGAATTGCAACTTCTTAAGGAAGGTTTTTATGGATTTTGCAGGGTGATTTGGAAGACCGCCAAGAGCAGTTGTTAGAGCTGAAGGATGGAGCTAGAGGATGGGAATCATCTGGTAGTCGCGAAGAATGTTTCCTTGAGGGTGTTCATTACCCACAGCAGGCTCAAAAGGAGAAGTATTCTTGAGCAGTACACCACCCCACAGATAGAAGATGATCTACAATGCCTGTCAGGGGTGAAGTGGTTCAGTGTTTTGGACCTAATGAATGGATATTATCAGATCCCCATGCTCTCAGACGATCGAGAGAAGACAGCCTTAATCAGAAGCTCCAGCAATGTTCCAATGACTAATGAAGCAGACAATGGGAGACATAAACCTGATAGGTACTATTGTACTTCAATGACATCATGGTTACGCCCAGTCATTTCCAACAAAAGACCAATGAGCATCTTGGTGGAGAAATTCTTTCACTATGGATTGCCCCAACAAGCATCTGTTATGTCTCATGGAGGGTACATAGATTGTGTCCAAAAGAACCTAAATGTGGCTTACGGGAAGGCCCAAGCTGCATCAGATGCCGAAGGGCAGCGGAACAAAAGGAACTTCGACTTGAAAGTCCAAGACTTACATTTAGGTGATCCGGGTGCTTCTGAGAAATTTGGGTGACCCTTTGAAGCACAAATTAGCTGACTGGTGGAAATTTAAATTCTACATTCTAAATTCTAGCAACTATCTGATTTGACAGTGTACCAGATCCACCCAGGGGGAAAACAGGTCCACTGAAAGTCTGGCACTGTAATTATCTTATACCTCTTGGAGAAGCTGTTTGAATGCCTTAACAGACTGATCCATCCTCTATCCAAACATCCTCTTGAAACCGGGACCTGTAACACGATCACAGTCTTCTCCACCAGGTGTGGGGAAGGGGAAAGAAGACAGTGAGGAAGAAAATGTCTGCATAGACTGGTTGTGGCCATCCATGTCCATAGATGCCACTCCATCTACCTTCTTTACAGAGATAAATCCGGGAGCCTGAATTCATACCTCAGACTTTTGGAGAAGAAAAACAGAAGAAGCCTGTTATTCTGTTAGGCAAGGAGGAAGGAGAGATTCCTCAGCTACCTCCTGAACTTGTTAGAGAGCTCCCTGTAGAAGGAGTAACTGAACCAAAGGAGCAAAGTGACAAAAGGTCGATACACCCCCAAAAAGACTGATCTATGACTCCCTATGCCCTTTTGGAAGAGACTGTGTTCACAGCCAGAAGGTCCTAAGAGATGCCAGTTCTTTCCGCTACAGCTTTGGTGGAAAGTGACTCTGGCCCATCTCCTGACACATCTTGGTAGGAAGTTCCACTATCTGTGGCATATAGTCAAGACAGTTGTTCAAATCCAGGTACATGGTGGAAGGTTTCTCTGTCTATTTCTCATGTAAACTTGTGTTATTTGGTCCTTTGCCAATGTTAATCTTAATGTTTATTACTTCCCTACTGTGTTATCTCATTTGTTGTGGACACTTTATTCTCTTTCTGAGCCCAGTACTTTCCTTGGAAACCAAAGACTTTTGGTGAAGGGAGTATACCAAACTGGTGGCAGAAGGGTAATATCATGAACTTGACTGACAGTATACTGTTTACATTGCTGCTCTTCATACTTAGGGAAAGGCTGCTGCTACAGGACATGTAGCAGTGTTACGCCTGCTCTCCATCCACTAGGGGGTGCACTGAGGATGTGTGCTACTAGAGACTGGGAAAAAATGGGGATGTTTGTGGGAGGTGTAGTTTCTACAGACTGAGTTGGCTTCAGACTCTAAGAGCAGGGTAAAGTCCCGTAGGACGTAACACGTATGGGACGAGGAGTCGTGATCTGTGATGTCACTCGCTGCTATCCAAATGATCCGAATGAGCTGATCTGGTGTTCAGCGTTGTACACTACTTTTATGCTGTGAACAAGAGGAAATTCTTGTGTTTTAATGTATCAAAGCGTGAATATTTTTTTACCAAATGGAGAGCACTTAGATTCTTTCATTTTTTAACCTGATCGTGTCGGATGTGAGCATCAGGACATCGAGACCATTTGCACCTGGCATTGCTCATCCCCCGATTGTGGGAACAAGTGTTTATTGACCATCTAGTTGGTTCAGGGGTCAGTGAGCGAGCAATCTGTGTGCTGGTGGTGGGCTCATTCGACTAAGGTGTCTGTGCATCTGAAACTCTCTCACAGGGAAAATATTACTATTAGGGGACATTTCCTATTGGGCTTTGGACTTAAAAACAATATGCTGAGGTTTAATTGTCATATGTGAGTCCATCATTACAAAGTAAGGCAGATAAACAATACATGGAATATAACTACACTAATACCTAGTTAAAAACAACAAAAACATTTGAAAGTGTACAGTGTCTTTAACCGCTTCCCACCCGCCGGCCGTGGATGGCACAGCTCTCGTTCTGGGTGGACGTCATATGACGGCCTCCCAGAACGACCGCTCTCTTGCACCCATGGGGGCGCGCATCGCAGTGATCGGTGGTGCGGTGTGTCAGATCTCGGCTAAGAGCCTCTGACATGTCCAATCACAGCTGATCGTGATGTAAACAGGAAGAGCCGTTAATCAGCTTTTCCTCACTCGCGTCTGACAGACACGAGTAGAGGAGAGCCGATTGGCTGCTCTCCTGATGGGGGGATCTGTGCTGATTGTTTATCAGCACATCCCCCCCTCAAATGCCCACCCAGGACCACCAGGATGCCGCCAGGACCACCAGGGATGGCCACCACACTGGACCACCAGGTATGCCACCCTAGACAACCAGGCAAATGCCAATCAGTGCCCAGGCAGCTGCCAATCAGTGCCCATCCCCAATGCCTGCCAGTGCCAGTGCCATAAGTGATGCCAAACAATGCCATCTATCTGTGCTGCATATCAGTGCCCAGTGCCACATATCAGTGCCCAGCAGTGCCGCCTATCAGTGCACAGCAGTGCCGCATATCAGTGCCACCCATAAGTACCCATCAGTGCAGCCTATCACTGCCCATCAGTGCCCACCAGTGCCACCCATGAGTGCCCATCAATGCTGCCTAATAATGCCCATCAGTGCTGCATATGAGTTCCACCCATCAGTGCTGCCTACCAGTGCCCATCGTTGGTGCCGCCTTATCAATGCCGGTCAGTGCCGCCTTATCAGTGCCCATCAGTAGAGGAGAAAACTTACTTATTTACAACATTTTATAACAGAAACAAAAGAAAAACTTTTATTTCTTCAAAATTTTAGATCTTTTATTTGTTTAGCAAAAAATAAAAAATGCAGAGGTGATCAAATACCACCAAAAGAAAGCTCTATTTGTTGGAACAAAATGATAAAAATTCGGTTTGGGTACAGTGTAACATGACAATTGTCATTTAAACAGCGACAGTGATGAAAGATGAAAATTGGCTTGGGCAGAAAGGGGATGTAAGTGCCCTGTATTGAGGTGGGTAAAATACCTTTTTTTATCATTTTAATTATATTACAGCTCAAAAATACCTTTTTTTTAATCATTTTAATTATATTACAGCTCACTGTACATTAATTTGATTGTCACTGAGAAAAATGCTCCTTACATTTGTGGTTGTTGGGAAGAATTCCCCCCTCCCTTCTTACAGATAGCTAAAAATATTGTTGTCAGTGGTTACTTGTCTGAGAGGCAGAAATTGCTCATGAAACCAATAGCAACCTCTGGTGGAACCCTGTTTGAGAAAGGATAGCCTAAAACCTATTTAGCCTTGTGCCTGGTGTTTTCTAGCAGAATCTTGTGCCCTCCAGGCCCCAGCAGATATCTCATTTACCCCTTGCCTTTTATGCAGCACATATTAAGAGAATTAGGACTAGATACGCTTCATTGTTTAGTTCAGAGAATAGTGCAAGTGGAAGCTTGTCAACTGTAACAAGAAGGAAGCGTCATGTTTTGCTGTAATTGATGACAAATGCACTACAAAATCTCAGTGTGTGTTCGGAATGCACGGAGAAATAGTGATGTTTATGTTTACGATAATCACAGCTTTTAGCTTATTACTCAAATATATTAGCAAAGACAGGATTAGCAGAAGGTGGCTTGTGGGCATAAGGAAACTCTTCTTCCTAAAAAGTGTCATTTGTCAACAGAAAATTTCTATCAATACTGTGTACTTTGCAAATGTGGAAGTATTGATGCATGCAAGATACGCAGATAAATATTTACCATACTGAGGAAATAAGTCCAGTGAAGGTCATGGCCTTAGGATGACCTTTCATCATGACAAATGATGGGATAGGCTTCTGGTTTATTGATTCTGTTCTGGCCATATTTCTAAGGAATTCCATTAGTGTTTATAGAGTTAAGTCAAGTGTGGAGCTGGGTCCTAGCATTATATATATAAAGCTAATGCCTGGTACACACCATGAGATTATCGGACGAGTGATCGTTGTTTTTATTTGTTTGCATGCTAGTCTCATATCGAAAAGAAAGAGTTTACTAAAGTTACGAAAATTCTCGCATATCAGAATAAAAATTCGGAAGTTACATAGTTAGGTTGAAAAAAGACACAAGTCAAACTAGTTCAACCAATAAAAGGGAACAAAAAAAAATCATGCAATCCCATAGACACAAACCTATACGCTATACCCATAGTTGATCCAGAGGAAGGCAAAAAGCCCCAGCAAAGCATGATCCAATTTGCTCCAGCAGGGGAAAAAATTATTTCCTGATCCCCCAAGAGGCAATCGGTTATTCCCTAGATCAACTTTACCTATAAATGTTAGTATCCAGTTATATTATGTACAATCTACTGAGCTGGCCAGAACCAGCTCTTGAGGTTGTCTATTCCACATTTTCACAGCTCTTACTGTGAAGAAACCTTTCTATATTTGGAGATGAAATCTCTTTTCCTATAGATATAAATAGTGCCCCCTTGTCCTCTGTGATGACCTTAAAGTAAATAACTCAACACCAAGTCCATTATATGGACCACTTATGTATTTATACATGTTGACCATACCCCCCTTAATCTCCTATATTTTTCGTACGATTTTCTGAATGTGTGTAGGGGCCATAAGGTAAAAATTTCCAGCTCTATAATTAGTTGGGTATTGAAAGTATAAGTGGTCAAGACCTGTGCTTACATTATGGGCCCTAAAGACCTACAACAAAAGTTTTATATCGTCTTGGGCTGAATTATGTGTAAAATTGATCATTATTTTCTTTTATGGTTGGTGTGGCCATTTAAAGGATGGTCAAAGCCTCTTGCACAATTCCCGTCCAAGCACTCCTAGTAATGGAGACAGGGACTGCCAGGGCAAAGAAAGAACAAAGGTGCTAGGAAGCTGGAGCTGTGGACTTGATATTGGAAATACAGGCATCCTCCCCGTGGCAGTATGAAGGTCACAAGTGGTCTTCGGCAGCAGGTCTTCGGCAGCCATCAATAGGTACAGGATCAAGATCAGATTTAAGGTTGAGAATAGACAGGAGTCAGCAATGAGCTGGAAGGCGAGGTACCAAGTCAGGAGACAGAATCGGAGCCCAGGCCGGGTCGAGAGCACAGATGAGATATCTCAGCAAAGAACAAAAAGAAGCACACCGCTCCAGGCAAAATCAGGTGCAGGATGGATTACAGGTGCAGACCTCGGCTCACCACCGTGGAAGACGAACAAGCAAGCTATCGCTTGTGAAACGTCCACCATTGCCTGTATCTGTCTGACCCTTTTTGACAATAAAGATGACATTGAGATATTTTGGAGTTCCAGTGTGCAACCAATTCCTTGTTTTGGAGAGCACAGATGAGCAGCAGACGTAAAAGAAAGGAGCAATCTGAAGAGAAGTGTCAGGGGTAGCCGGGTCAGTAAAAAAGTTAGCAGGTTTCAGAAACTCAGAACACAGGAATCAGAGCTGAAAACAATCCAACAATGAGGCTAGGCAGACCTCAGGTTTAAATAGGCCTATAAGCACCAGAAATTGTGGGTGCGCCCATAAGCGCTGAAGTCTGTGTATGCTTATGCGTGTGAAAATGAGTGCCTGCTGCATGGGAATTAGCACTTGCTGCACAAGATCCCTTAAAGGAGCTGTCACAGGCTCTCATCAAGAGTGCTCAACTATACCCGCCCTTTTTTTTTCCAGCTCTTTCATTCATGAAAGCCATTACTACAGCTTCTATGGATGAAGCAGGATCTATGAATGGAGGTGGGTGGACCTTTCAATCATCCACCTGTCCTCCATTCATAGATCCTGTTTTAGTCATAGAAGCTGTAGTAATGGCTTTTATGAATGGTAGAGCTGGGCAGAAAGGGGACAGCATGACAAGGTTGCGTCACTGGTCACGTGACAGACCCTGAGGAAGTCACGTGGCCAGTGATGCAAAGTGTCAGGCGGAGCCAGTGATGTCACTTCCGAGTGTCTCCAAAACACTGAAGTTGCTGTTTTTAGGATCGCTGCAGACTCTGTTTTATTTCATGCTGTATACAAGACTACCTACATGTGAGTGCAACTTTTTAATGTTGTAATAAAGCAATTTTACTATACATATTGCGGTATGAAAGGATTTCTTTTTTTTTTTGAGAAATGCTTGTGACCTTTGAGGAGACAGGGAGCTGACAGTTTGAACTGCATGGTGGATGACTAAAAACCAGTTCTTATATCTGTGCTTACTGACCTTTATGGTCAATATTGAAGGTGAGCGAGCACTGCACCTGGAGGGGATTTGGTGTTTGGAAGCACCTTTCTGGATATTCATTATTTTGATTTAAGTTTGAAATTTGGACTGTGTTTAAGCACTTTTTCTCACTGGATGGACACTTTATTTACAAGTTTGAGATCAAGGTATTTACTGGATGAATTTACAACACAAAAATTACTCAAGAATATATATATAAAAATACATACAAAATTTTATAAACATTTATAAATATGAACGTGATGAAAACACGACTGTGACTACAGTAAATCATTGTCAATAATAGGATGTTTGCGCACACCTATGGCTATGACTGTATTGTTTGCATTGGTTTTATGAAATTGTTCATTTTATAATACATTTTGTATATATTTTTATATATATTTTTGAGTAATTTTTGCATTGTAAAGCACCCATATAGTCCCATATCTCCAAACAAATTTTCTCTCTATTTCTAAGGGGATGTTGGTGCCCGATTATTTGTAGATTTTGATGCCGGTTTCTGTTCATATGTTTGACCATAGTTTATATGTTTGTTTACATACTATTAATATATATTGTTTGTATATGATATATGAAGGTTGATTAATTCTAGCACTTTTTAAGTTTTGTAACCTTACTGACATTAGGGTTATTTAAAGGAACAGCGCACCATTTTTTTGTTTTTTTATTTATCTTTTGTAAGTGATTGAGTACACTTTAAGGGGTGGTAGCGGCAGAAAGACACATTCAACACATTTATTTATAGTTACCTAGCAAAGCATGAGCTTACCCTCTTATTTAGTCATAGACTGGAGACACCATGTGTTAGTCTTCTGGAAATGACCATTTATACAGAACCTTTACATATCAATGCTTCCACATTTGTGCTCCCTACAGCCCCCCTAAAGATTGCCTGTGCCACATTTGATATTTCTTCCAACAAGATTCATTATAAAAGACCCAAGGAAAAAAAGGGATGGACAAAAAAAGAAGATAGCATGAAAATAATTATCCAAACCACTTTACTACTAAAAGCCAGTCTAAAGAATATTTGTCCTTCACTAGCTTGAGTTAGCACCAAAACACAGATTACTAAATGCAGGGGACCTGAGGGTTTCACAGTAAGTGCCTAAAGCCGCAGGTTGGGCAGCAGGCATCTAGTAGGGGAGGTACTATTAAAAGAAATCCAACTTAAGTACAGAATTCAATATGTCTGTGAAGATTCTCATTTATAAAGGTCATAATATACAGTATCTAGTAGTAGTTTGTCACATTCAACTGGACTTTTCCATTAGTTTTTTAGCTCATCCAAATAACTTCTTCATTAGAACTGAAGAAATGGCTCTGATAAACTACAAAACGTCTTCAAGATTACAGAACAAGTCCAGGTGAGTGTAACTATCTACTATTAGATACAGAATGCTATAATTAATATGCAACCTCGGAGGATATTTATTCATAAAGTACCTTTTTTCTAAAAGTATTCTTTGAAAGAAAAAAAAATGCCCCACAAATGTCTGACATACAGTATAACAGGAGTTTAAGCTTGCCTAAGATCATGTCCTGATTCTCTTTATTGTGCACATAAAACTAGTTAGCCATCACTTACAGCAATGATTAATGCACCTCCAGGTTTACAAGGGGTTTTGTGCTGTTTCTAAACTGAGGAGCCTTCTCAACATGAAGGCGAATAAAATAATAAAATCAGTAATAAAACATTTTAGACAAAGGCATTGACCCTTCACAATTATATTACAAGAAGTGCTTATCCTGCTGTGTGTGTGCCATTGGAAAGATTTCCTTTTATTTCTTGTTCTGGTGACCACACATGAAATTTTGACAAAACCTGATTTTCTAACCCTAACTTAGTTTACCCAAAATGAAAAAAAAAATCCAAGCAGGAGTCCCCCTTTGGCAAAATTTCCTTTTGTTGAAACAGTTAAAACCCACTCCCCCCTTACCCGCCTCTACGCTGTTGATATATCTCAGACTACCATTATTATCTATGGTTGGTCCCCAGCGTGAATTGAGTGTAAATAGAAGGAGCTTTGAGCACTAGAGTGTAGAAATACTGAACTGGCCCAAGGCATGCCCCGCAGTGTAAACTATATATACTGCACTGAGGTAACCTCTTTTGTAAATGTTACTATTGCAAAAGTCAGGTCCTTCTAGTTTTTTTAAGCACAATTGAAGTTATTTATTTCCCTTTTTTAAACTCTGTTTATTGATCTCAAATAGTTGCACATAAAAACAAATAAATATATGCATATATGTTAACAATTTCAGTAGGTCTGCATTTGGGGCATATGCACGTGCTTCACGCACGTGCCAGCCTATACCCACGTACAGCTGCAATTTGTAATTCCTGCCATTGGGCTGATGTATTCCACAGAGAAGTTATTAAGAAGGTTCTGGATGCTCATGCACACTGTAAGCCCCCTTGTGGCTTTGTGCATGAGCCCTAATCGTATAAAAAACCTCTGAGTACAAATATTTTTTGTAAAATAAAGGAATGGAACAGTGACAGCCTCTTGTGTCCTTTAGTTACATACTGTACATACATTCAAAAGCACATTGCCAAGAAGTTTACATATACTGAGGAAGGTAATTATAACTTTAAGAAGAGGAGGATGGACTCATTCATGTAATATGTATGACATGGGGCAATCCCTAGGCTTTTTGCCACCTGAGGCGAAGTGTAAAATGGTGACCCTTCCAGCTGTCATTAAAGCCATGCACACTGATAGCTATAGACAAACCACTTCATTACATGTTTTCACCCACTTTTACTTTTCATACGATCAACGATCTATCATGATTAAACAGATAACTTGGAGCAATAAGTCAATCCTGAGATGAGGTTGTACACACAAAACCATAACCTCCCAGCTCTGGAACTTGAGAAATACCTTGTGAAAGTGAACACATTTGGCATGTCATGCATATGGGCATGGATAAATTGTGCTGAATATTGATTGGGGCTTCAAGGAGCATGGTTAGACAAAGTCTGATCCTACATATTTTATACACTGTGCAGTCTACTAGCCTTGTACCCACAAAATGCTCCATAATTACTGTACTATTAGTGAAAGTCTAACTTACTTCACCACGCAGAGTCTGTATAGAGCTAGAGCCAGGTGTTGGAACAAGCACTCCAGCACTGGACTACAGGCCAGATTTGTGGGAATGCTGGTATTGTGTTAAAATTCTGGAACAGTCCCGCAGAATCCAGGATGGTTTGGGTGCAATGCATACCTTAGACTAACTTTGGCTGTTTAGAAAACTCCTCTTCTTAACAGAACATCATGCTGGTCAGACCCCACACATCCATCATCCTGATCTAACTAAGCCATCCTCTCTCTGCCCTGTGTGCCTGATGATGGCAGTGTCTAGGAAGGGGAAAGGGGTCCTTTTTACTTGTGTCTTTACTCAGCAGCCTGACCCTCAGTGCAAATCCCCATCTGGAGAGCTGGGGTCACCAGGGTGGAAATGGAGAAGGAGGGAGAAGTGGAGGGCAGGACTGATGTGTGTTAACAGCTCTAGCCTTTGGAGAATCCTTTACTCACATATAGCTCCTTTCCACCAACCCAAATGTGGGCAAAAATGAGTGTGGCTTTACAGTGTCTGGCTTGATATGTTACACATTTCCTCCTATGCTTTGCTATGTTATACATACAATAGGGTCCAGGGGTTCACTGAAGATGAAGTGGAAGTAAAATAAGTTCCATCACTGGTAGCAGTATAAGTAAAATAAGATTATATGTCGGTGTCAATGGGTATTAATAGCATGTAAAGCACTGAGTACAGAGGCCAGGTGTGCATGAAAGTGTAACATAGAGATTACAGAGGGTCTGAGTATATACTACACAGAGTGCAGGAGTCATAAGTAAACAAACATCAGGTGTACAGGGTAGGAGTTGCAGTAAGTTGGTGAGCACATTAATGACTTGCAGCCAGAAGTCATATATAATCTGACATACCCAAATGAGGTGCATGAAATCGACAGTACTTGGGGTTCATTACATCATACACAGTTGGGTATGGCCATACAGTGCGTCCCATTTTGTACGGGTGAACAGGAGATAGATAGATAGATATGTTTGGTGTATAATATTCTATTGATGTATTCTATTGTAATTGCTGGTGAGACTAAGATTATTATTATTTAATTAATATTCAACATTGTATTACAAGGAAGACCTACTTTATGGTCCCTATCAGGAAAAAAAAACTTCAGTGGACATTTAAACATCTGCACTAAGTTTCTAATGTGTATCTAAAATATATCAGCTACCGACTGACTGCCCCAGCTAAGACAGACTATATTATACAGTAATATAATATAATTTATGTTCGTGGCCCTATGACCAAGACAGATATGGATCACATAAACACGCGACAAGACTTACAACACAAAAAGACCTGAAGTGTGGCTTGGTGGTCTGGTCAGTATGCCAAGAAAAGGGGGCATACCCAAGATAACTAACGGGTAGTTTATGGAGAAAGAAGTGCTGAGAAGTGCTCTTAAACAAGGAAGGGCGGGAGGGTATTGCGCACTGGAACCAAAAAAGAGCATGGGCTAGTGGGCTGGTTAAATACCCTCCTGGCTCCTCCTATAATTTCAGGCCACCATACTGGCCTTCTTATTTATGGTTGTGGCCCTATGACTGAGACAGATATGGATCACATAAACACGTGTCAAGACTTACAACATAAATAGACCTGAAATGTGGCTTGGTGGTCTGGTCAGTATAAAGAACAAATATAAATGCAGCGCTCGTGGCTAATCAAAACAAAAAGTGAATCTATTGCCGCTGCTGTAAGAAAAGTACTAATACTTGGATATAAAACAAACGCATACAGCGCTGGCAAAATAAAATAAATGCTACAACCATAGATGTGACACTATATAAAAAGTGCACTGTGCAATGATCCTATAATCATGAATCCATACACTCTATGAATAAAGTGCTAAATATATAGGATTAATATATAAAAATAAGTGCTGACAAAAGACAATTGCTAATAAAGTGACAGTGATTAGTCCCGGATATATAAAAACAATAATAAATTATGTGCTAAAAAATATAAATTGATAATACAATAACAGTGATTAGTCCCAGATAGGTGCCAAAAGCTAAACTACTGTACAAGACTAAATGCAAACGAGAAGATCTGGACAGCCGCACTCCAAGAAGTAATAATCCAAGTTTCTTTATTTTAAAATCAGGAACACATCAGATACAGGACATCATAGACAGAGTGTACAGATCATAGGCTAACGCGTTTCACACTTGTCCAAGTGCTTACTCATAGCTAATAAAATAAAGAAACTTGGATTATTACTTCCAGGAGTGCGGCTGTCCAGATCTTCTCGTTTGCACATATACTGTACAAGACTCTTGGTAGCGGCCCCACTGGAAAATAGCATCTCTTCAACCTATGCTGACAGTCAGTCACCTGAAGTACTGCAGTTAGATGACTCTGATGTAATGCAATATGGATGGCTTAAAATCGTGGTATGTGGGATAAAGGCTTGGAGGCGTAGACCATCGAATCAAACCCAAAAAGACAAGGAAAAACAATATAGTGAAGTATTGTGAAGAAAGAGATCACTTGCGCATCACAGCGCTACTCACAAGATACATGGTTGCAATCAGGCATATCAGAAAAACTCCCGCGATCGCCGCAGTAAGCGTGCGTTCCACGGGAACAGGAAGAAGCGTCACTGGTTGAACGTGAGCCGGATGTTGCGTCGATGCGTTTCGCCCCTCCTCCGGGGCGTCATCAAAGACATAATATATAATCTATGGTCAAGACTGAGACAGATATGGATCACATAAACACGTGTCAAGACTTACAACATAAATAGACCTGAAGTGTGGCTTGGTGGTCTGGTCAGTATGCCAAGAAAGGGGGGCAAAAGACTCAGATAGGAGAAACACTCTTTATTGATTCTTGTGGTTATTGAGCCAGCTTGGTGAAGGCTTGTGCCATTTCTGCCTGAGGGTTTGGGATATTTGTGTCAAAGCAAGCGGACTTCCATCGGCCTAGTTTCTTGATTACGTGGTCTGGTACTCCATGCTGGGATGCGGCTGAAGCTGCTCCAATCCAGAAGGATGACTGGGGTTGAAGCCCAAGTTGCTTAGGAGGATCCTGACATGTCTGATAAACTGGCTGCCACTCAGGGGGCTGGTCAGAAAGGGTAGAAACGGGCTAGCATCAGATTGGCTGGGTGGATGTGACAGTAGCCGGTGGAGCACTGTCACTGGGCACCAGGCGGTGTTAGTCTGAAACAGGTTGATGTAAACCCTGTGGCCAGTTTGTTGAGTTTTGGAGACTGTAAGATGAAGGGTGTAATGGTTTGAAAGCGAGTCAGGTGGCGTCGGAGCAGTGTCTGACTGCCGGAGCCATTGACGACAAATTCACTAGGTCATAGGAAACCGTAGATGACTAGACTGGGCAAAGCCCCAAACGGAGAATGAGTAAGGATTTCGGACATGTCCCTGAAGATGGCACTTGTGATAGGTAGGGGTTTGCCACTAGCTACAGGCTGGTGGTTCTGTATGCCTCCTAGGAGGGACCTGACTGCATGGGTCATGAATACTGACAGTTTACTGGGGTCCTGTAAGGACAGAAGATGCTGGATGCTGGCTGGGTATCGCCTGATGGTATTGGGATAAAGGGCCAGCTGCTCGTGGCAATATGATATAAAGGCTAGGACCTGGCTAACATCACCCATTGCTGCTCCGGGGCAAGAGGCCAAAAACTTGCGGTAAATATTAGCTCTCAGTGTGTAACATGTAAGGCGTTATATACATTGTATCGATCGCCGCCAATCCTTTGCACCAGGATGGTGATTCATCTATACAATTGTATAAATCAAGGTATCAGATATGGCTTTAATGCTTTTTATGTATTGTTTGCACATGTATATTATTGACATTTTGTAATAAAATTTATACTTTTATACTATTGGTTTGATCTGTCTATTAACGACCCCAAGGGGTTCCTCACCGTACCTTCGGGTACCAGGTGTTTTTTCTATGTTTGCTATAATTGGGTCAGACAGACCAATCAATTTCACACACAGTCCCATCCCTCCCTGTATGTTTTGATTCTTCATGTTTGGGTTTACCGCCCACAAATACCCTTAATTCGAGTTTTAGGACTGTTTGTGTATATTAATTAGGGAAGGTTTAGGTGTGGCGCTATTCCTATTATGGAGACCTAATAAAGATGCTTGAAGTGTTATAAATGGAGTCAAAAAACTTCAAAGAATATTATATATATGTGATAATAGATTCATGAAATAAATGGGTGCTGAAAGTGTGTACTTACTGCAAAGTATAGTTTTAAGCTGCCCTTTAGAGGTGAATAGAGAAAAACGTTTAATTGAATGATGGGTGCTAGTGTGTTGCACCCTCTGCACTGTGCAGAGTTGCAATAAAAAGGATGTGCTAAAATTGTTATATTTACTGCAAAATGCAGTTTATAATGCTTTTATGATGAAAAAAAGGGGGACTTTGTTTAAGGTAATAAGTGCTTGTGTGTTGCACCCTCTGAGTGCCAGAAAGAAAGTGGTTAAAACCAAGTCCTAGTGTTAGTGATGTGTATGAGGGTAATAATCCTCCGTTTTCGTCCACTAATTTGTTGTTCCTTATATATGCAAAGAACATGTGTGTTTGACCCTCTGTTGAAGCGTCCCAATAGAATAAACATACAATGATGAAACAGATATAAAAAACAATATATATATATATATATATATATATATATATATATATATATATATATGTATCCCACTGTAAAAGAAGGATGTGCAAAAACAAACTGTAAATATTAGTCCATTAATCCAATAATAAACAAAGTGACTCCTGCTCTGTGTCCAGTGCCTTACAGAGTTAATGCTGTATATAATACTAGGTGACATTGGTGCCGATGTTCTTATCCGTGCCTGTAATATGATTGCACTCACCAGATGGCCTTACCCCCCAGGGATACTGCGCGGTCACAGTATAAACCACTGTGTAGCACTCTGGAACCAGCTGGACCACCTATGAATTGCTCGTGGCGTTCCGCCGGGTTATCACATAGAAAAGAGAGGAGTGCCCATAGCGTGATGATAAATTGTTTATTTGTAAAAAAAGTATGAAAATATACTCACATTTTGATTAAAAATCACATGCAAAGAGTTTAAATGAAGCAGGAGCTGAGTAAACAAACATTTACGGCCCTGACTGGAAGTGACGCAAAGACGTACTATAACTCCGTCCTACGCGTTTCGTCACTCAAGACGTCATCTGTTTGTGTATATAACCATTTTTTTTATTATAAATTCATATTTCACGCATTTATTGTAACTGTTCAGCTATTTTTAGCAGTAATTTTGCATGTATGTCCCTGTTTTGTCCACTGTGTCCCAGTGATTATTTTATTTCATCCATAAATTAGGGGGTTAATATCCTGCCAATTTAGTCAATATGGCAGCATATCTTGGGGAGGATTGGAATAATTTGATGTCTAGGTCTCTTAAAGACCCAGACATCCTATTTATTTATTTTTATTATAATTGTTATTTTTATTAAAAAAATATTTTTTTTAAATTTTTTTTTAACCGGGGGAGATAAAGTCCAACCTGGTGCAGGATGACCTCAGGGAGAAAGACAGAGACAAGATGAGTAGCCCTCATGCCACTGGAGAAGAATGGCCGCTGCTGTATGAGGTTGTGCGAGACGATATTGCATGGTTGCAAGCAGGGGCGTTGCTAGGTCTACAAAAGATCTGGGGCTAGAGCCCATAGCAGCATAGTAAAGAAAGTCATACGCTTGGGCGGGCATACACATGTATATACAGTAATATACGTGTGTGTGTAATATATATCCCCAGAAAGCCCCCCCCTTAAATCAGAGTCCCCAGAGAGCCCCCCACTTGCATCAGAGTTCCCAGAGAGCCCCCCTTACATTAGGGTCTCCAGAGAGCCTTCCCCTTAAATCAGGGTCCCCATAGAGCCTCCCCCTTAAATCAGGGTCTCCAGAGAGCCTCCCCCTTAAAATCAGGGTCCCCAGAGAGCCCCCCACTTACATCAGGGTCCCCAGAGAGCCTCCCCTCCCCTTGGGGACCCCTGCAGAGACTCGGGGCTATGGGCCCCAGATTCGGGGCTATAGCCCCAAAAGCCACCCCCTAGCAACGCCCCTGGTTGCAAGGGTCTTGATGAGTATGAAGTTTGTTTAGAGACGATATTGCGTGTTTGCAAGGGTCTCAGTCTGATTTGCTGAGACGCTATTGCGTGGTCACAAGGGTCTCAATCTGGTTTGCTGAGATGATATTGCATGGTTGCAAGGGTCTCGATGAGTATTTAGGTCTGTTTAGAGATGATATTGCATGTTTGCAAGGGTCTCAGACTGGTTTGCTGAGACGATATTGCGTGGTCGCAAGGGTCTCAGTCTGGTTTGCTGAGACGATATTGCGTGGTTGAAAGGGTCTCGATGAGTATGAGGCTGTTTGAGACAATATTACGTTTGCAAGGGTCTGAACAAGAGTGTCGGGCTGCTGAGGTGATTTGCTTGGCTCTAAGGGTCACAACAGGTGTCAGGTTGCTGAGACGAGATTGCGGGGTCTCAAATGAGTGTCTGGCTGCTGAGACGATGTTGCATGGTTGCAAGGGCCTCAATAGGTGGGCCAGGATTGCGTGGTGGCAAAGGTTTTTTGAGGTTGTTGAGACGGTATTGTGTTTGCAAGGGTGTCAAGAAGAGTGTCAGGCTGTGGAGACGATTTGCATGGTAGCAAGGGTCTCAACAGGTGTCAGGTTGCTGGGCCGAGATTGCGTGGTGGCAAAGGTTTTTTTTTGTTTCTTTTTTTTTTTTGAGTGAGAGGTTTGCTGAGACGATATTGCAATTTTGCAAGGGGTCGCAACAAGAGTTTAAGGCTGCTGAGATGGTTTTACATGGCTGCAAAGGTCTCAATGAATGAGAGCTGGGTTACTGAGAGTAGGATAGAAACGCCTGGCTTGTTTGGCGGCTTACCGCACCCCCTAAGCAGGGAGTATAAGGAATAAGGACAACGTCCGTTCGATTTGTAGGTTCCGTAGGGGGAAATTAACGAATGACAAGGGAGACAACAAATGGTAACGAATTGATACGACATAAAGAATGTGGTAACAAATCTTACCTGTGACAGTGAGACATGCCAGTGAGTTTGCGGGGACTGTGGCGGGAGTGCAAAGTATCGGGAAGGTGTGGCATGAAGCCATGCATGAGGCAAAACAACAAAAGTTTGGTGTAGTAAAATAGATGTGAGAAGAAGTGCGTACGGATAATTCGTAAGTTTCCCTGCGGGAACCGAACACATGGTAGGGGCGACACCGTGAGTGGCCACGATCTGACATGACAAAACACGGTAGCGAATCCTACCTGCGACAGTGACCGTGTGACTAAGTTCGCATCGGACTGAAGCGGGTGTGCAACACATCCGAAGAGTGTGGTGTGGCGCCGTGGATGACGCACACAAAATAACTTTGGTTTGGTAAATAAATGTGAGAAGAACCGTGTACAAATGATTCGTAAGTTCCGCTGAGGGAACTAAAACACACGGCATGGGGGATACAATGAATGGCAACGTTAGAAATTATGCAATGTGTCTCATATGAATCGGTTGTAAAGAGAAATGACTCTGATACGAATCGGTTGTAAAATGTATGAAATTAATCTGACACGAATCAGTAGTAAGGAGTATTAAATGAATCTGATAGGAATTCGTTGTAGAGTGTATGCCACCCCTTACTCTGAAACCTGACACATACCAACCACCCAGCCCCCCAGGCTAATCAAAGTGTAGACAAGGCACCAGGTGGGTCTAATTACCACCTCAATCAGCCACAGAACCCGTACAAACAATACATGCTCATCTCCAAATAAATGAGGCGGCAACCCCATGGACAGTCAATCCTATAAGCAGTGAAGCCTATGTTGAGTGATATCAGACAACGACCGACAGCGGCTCGGAGGCTTGGATCTACAAATGAATTGTATGATTGTCGATGGGCTGACAAAACAAGGCAGAAGGAGCCTATGAATGTACTACGCCTGTACCAAATGATGTTGGGATATGAGCGACAACAACTTGGAGGCAGGCTTTTAACAAAAGGGATGTGGGATAGGAAGCATAACGAATTGCGTTACAAGATTGCGCATAATACGAAAAGGTTTGAATCCTGCCTGCAACAGTGAACGGGAACCGCCGACGAAGACCACGAACGGAGAAGCCGCAACGCAGTTGCGAACTAATGCACAAACTCACGAACACGAGGTGCGTTGGGAAAAGTCGGCCTAGTGACGTGTAGGGCTGGTTAAATGCCCTCCGGGCTCCTCCCATGAATTCAGGCTACCATACTGGCCTTCCTATATATAAAAAGCTTTACCCCGGCTATATTTTATTCCTTCCCATAGGCACTTCAAAAAGTTCCCTGGAATTAAGTAATAAGGATTCTATACTTGACATGCACACTGAAGTACAATACAGAACTGCATGTTTTTTTTATAACTAAACGGCTGATTGACTTGACATGACATTTTCATTAACCATATTTCTCAAGCTTGCTAGTGTATTCCTCTGTAGAGTTTTACCATTTTGGCCAGTATTACAAAGAGGTGAGAGAAAAATGCACAGATAATATTTACCCAGGTGTACAATACATACATGGGATGTCATACTGGCTTCACTGACAAAAGTGTCACCTATCGAAAATTGTCAGGATCATGACATGTGAGTTTTCAAAGCAATATGAGGCAGCATAAAATATTACAGTGATGTACAATAGTTAGTGTAGAATTACATGTGCAAATAAACACCAATTGAGTAACATACAGTATCACCATGCTTGATTGAGTTACCTTTAAACTGATAAGGTGTAAAGGTTTTTACAGTGGGACCTATTGGCACTTTTTTCACCATGTTGCAGGCTCATGCAAGACTTGACATATGTGGTATTCATCTATTTGACACAGTTCCTTCTTTTACACTTTCCAAAATGTGAAAATTGTATTCTGTTGGATATATTTTTCCATAGATAAAACTGAACTGTTTATCGATTAGAAACTGTATCAGACCTTTATTGCAGTCTCTGATTTTCCCTCTATTAAAAAAGTGCATTATTACTGTTCTGCTTCTGCTGTTGATTTCCTTTCACTTCCCACTGGTGACAACACTGTCACTCATAAAGGAAGGGGAGCACAGATAACATACCATGTCCAAAACAAAAACAAAAAATTTTTAGTTCAAGATCCACTTTAATAGATGTAGAGGACCAGTGGTGGCCCATCCATACGGGGCGCAGGGGCCCCTGCCCTCCTAATCAATGCGCCAGGCCCCTAATTTTTTTACAACATGATAACATTTCCTCAAATGTGATACTGGGCAAAGTAAAGTGGACACTTTGCAAAGTGTTCACATATATTGAGCCATTAGGGTTAGGTAAGGCGGCCCATAGATGAGTCTTTTTTTTTTTTCGTTCAACCAGCAGGTGGATGGAGGAATCCTTCCCGCTGAACTAATGTATTCTGACAGCGGGGAGACTCCCCCGCCATCAAAATACACTGATCAGTGCTGCCGACTATATACCTGTGGCGCAAAATAAAACTGATTAACCACTTGCCGCCCGCCAAAACACAGATGTACGTCGGCAGAATGGCACAGGCAGGCAAATGGGCATACCTGTACTTCCCTTTAAATTTGCTGCCTATTGCCGCCTATATGCAAGTTCTTTCCATGCCCTTTTGTTTTGATATTTTGTTAAAAACAATGTATTCTTAATTTTTTTTTCCAATTCAATGCCGATTTGCATGTTTATTCATGTCTATGTATTGTTTTTGAATACGTTCATGAGATCTCTATTTAAACTGTTTTTTTCACTTATAGTATAGAAAGAGTCACACCATCAATCTCCTGAAGAAACTCTGTCGAGTGAAACATGTCGAGAGTGGTAGTGCTTAGTTTTATATAGCTTCATTTATTCCATGTACAAATTTTGATACGGATGTAATTTTCCTTCTCACATTTTACTTCTTTATTAATAAAATAAATTTAATTTTACTATGACCTGATGAGCTCTTTTCTCTCTACCTAACACTGTTAAAGTCCAGAGCTTTGTCACCTCTATGCCCCTCTTTGTATGTAAACAAGGCATTTCCCCGTTCTGCCTAGTGACTTAACAGGGATCTACTGCTTCCATCGGGAGCAGTGATCGCTGTCATGTCAGTGGAAGCCCACTCCCCCCACAGTTAGAACACCTCCCTAGGATACATTTAACCCCTTAATTGCCCCCTAGTGTTTAATCCCTTGCCTGCCAGTGTCATTTACACTGTGATCAGTGCATTTTTATAGCACTGATCGCTGTATAAATGACAATGGTCCCAAAATGGTGTCAAAAATGTCCCATGTGTCCGCCATAAAGTCACAATAAAAATCGCAGATCGCCGACATTACTAAAAAAAATAAAAAAAAATAAAAATGCTATAAATTTATTCCCTATTGTGTAGACGCTATAACTTTTGCACAAACCAATCAATATACACTTATAGCAATTTTTTTTTTTTTACCACATATCGGCCTAAACTGAGAAAAAAAAAATAGTTTTTTTATATATTTTTGGGGATATTTATTATAGGAAAATGTAAAAAATATTGCTTTTTTTTCAAAATTGAAGCTCTTTTTTCGTTTATAGCACAAAAAATAAAAACCGCAGAGGTGATCAAATACCACCCAAAGAAACCTCTATTTGTGCGAAAAAAGGGATGTCAATTTTGTTTCGGTGCAACGTCGTATGACCGCGCAATTGTCAGTTAAAGCGACGCAGTGCCGTACCGCAAAAGGTGCTCTGGTCAGGAAGGGGGTAAATACTTCCGGGGATGAAGTGGTTAAATGAGTAAAATCAGACAAGTCGATTGTACAGAAATCAATTGGTAGATCATCTTTTGTACAACTTCCCTGCCTATACATGGTTTAAAACTTGGCTGGTCCCTGCTGTACAGGCTGAATTTTGATCCATGTGTGGCCAGCTTTTGAATTATCTGTTGTTAGTACTAGTGTTATACAAGGTTTATATTGCGCCAACACTTTGCATAGTGCTTTACAAAGTATACTGTTGTCTCATAGACATTGAACAGTTACAATACATTACAATACAAAAGTAAATTTAACTCATATCATAATATTATAATATTCTCTCAAAAATATTCACAAACAGATACTACTTCAGTGGGATTTGTTTTCTTTGTGCATACAATGGGTATTTACTAATTAAAAGTGATATCTCATAATTGTTATATTATCTCAAAAAGTGTTTTTATCAGCTCCTTTTCCAGCCATCCTCATTTACCACTGAACAGTATTAAGGGGGGATAAACGTATAGCTTATAATGCATAATAATGATACTACTGCATATGTGTTGGGCTCCATGCACAGACAGGGCGAATCAAAGCCCATCTGTACCGTGTGTATAGCTCTGGGCAATCACAGCTAATCACAACAAAACAAACTGAATTAATTGATTTCATTCAGTAAAATGCTTGCTTATAGCAATGAAATTCACTGCTATGAGCAATCATATTGTGTAAAAAAAAAAAAAAAAAAAATATCCCAATCACTTCCCCAGAGTAGTACAGTGTTACTGTTGTAATACTGTATTGCTCTGGTCACAGTGTGTTAGATACAAAATCGTAAAAAAAAAAAAAAAAAAAAGAAACAAACAAAATTATTACAATTTTTTTTTTTACATACTGTCACTAGTCAGTGTCCCTGATCACTGCCAATGCCAGTTATATGATAATGCCCAACTGCACTGGTGACAGTATGTAAAAAAAATAATTGTGAATTTTTTTTTAATGTCAATTTTCCAAATAATTTTGGAAAAAAAATACAACTTCAAAACTCTCACCGTGCCTCTTAGTAAATGCAATGACCTGTCTTCTTTCCAAAAAGGGGTAATTTGGGGTATTTGTACTGTTCTGGTATTTTCGATCCCCAAGTACATCAGGAATGATCAATTTTCATATATATATACCATGGTTTGTGGGCTTTATAACCTTCTTAAGACTAAATAAATAAACTAGATAATAAACACTGATTTGGGTCACTTTCACCAAAGAAATGTAACAGAATACATTTTGACCTAAATTTATGAAGAAAGATTATTTATTTGCAAAATTTTATAGCAGAAACGAAGAAAAACTTGTTTTTTTTGTAGAATTTTCCAACTTTTTTTATTTATTTAGTAAAGAATAAAAAAAAAGTGGTGTTTAAATACCACCAAAAAAGCTCTATTTGTGTAAAAAAAAGGATAAACATTTCTTATTGGTACAGTGTTGCATGACCACGTAATTGTCATTCAAAGTGTGAGAGCACTGAAAGCTAAAAAACGGCTTGGGCAGGAAGTGGGTGAATGTGCCAGGTCCTTTCCAGGATAAAGGACATCACTATCCTGCCTAGGGGAGTCTCGGACCATGCTCCAGTCTCCCTGCAGCTTGGGTTATTGTGCCCACCAACGGAGGGCCTGTGGCGACTCTCTAGGTTCTGGTTGTCCGACTCGAGGATGGATATGCCATGTAAGGCTGATATGATATCCTTCTGGAACTCATGGGACAGACCTGTCCCCATCCCCATCACCTGGGATGCATTTAGGGCATGTACGAGGAGTAGTTTTCAAGAGCATATTGGGAACCTCCGCAAAGGGGCTCGCAGAGAATTACAGTAGGCTGAGGGTAAGCCTAAAGCTCTGGAGACTGTCTACATTTGGGAGCGCACACCTCAGACATACTCCTTGCTTCAGGAGGTCTTGAGGGATGTGTCCCTAATCCGTATCTCCACTACTAAAATAAACCTGCTCCATCAGAGCCAAAGAATATTTGAACAAGGAGAGAGGAGTGGTCGCTTATTGGCCTTTTTGTCAAGGGAACACTCCTCCCTGGTGTCCATATCCCGAATTCAGTCTACTAATGGGGAGATTCTAACAGACCCTACTCACATCAACACCCGGTTTGCCACCTATTACCAGGAACTTTATAGCTCCAGGGTGCAGTTTGCCGAACGGGAGATGCGTGAGTAACTGGAACAAGTAGACTTGCCATGCCTTACAGATACCGCCAGGGGGAGGTTGGATAGCCCCCTGACCCTTAAAGAGATCCAAACGGAGGTTAAATTTCTGCAGAGTGGGAAGACGCCGGGCCCGGATGGGGAACCGGAGGAATTTTTTCAAACAATATGCGGATGATCTCCTGCCCACCTACCGTGAGGTGCTTATGAAGGCACTCGAAGGTGGTGAATTACCCCCTTCTATGTCTGAGGCAGTGGCAGTCGTCCTCCCTAAGCCTGACAAGAACCCTGAATTGTGCTCCTCTTTTTGGCCAATATCTATCTTAAATGTTGATTTAAAAATATTTTCTAAAGTACTAGCCGGACGCTTGAACTCTGTAATCACAGCTTTAATCCACCCTGATCAATCTGGGTTCATGACGAGCAGAGGGACAGATATAAACATACGCAGACTGCTGACGCACATGGACAGGGCACCGAAGGACAGCCTGGGGGTAGGGGTATCCTTCCTTGGATGCCAAGAAAGCATTTGACTCGGTTGAATGGGAGTTCCTCTGGGCTGTCCTTCAGAAATTTGGGTTTGGGCCAGTCTTTATTAAATGGTTACGCATGATGTATGCCTCTCCCAGAGCTTGGGTGCGTACTAACAACTCACTCTCACAGGCCTTCCCGCTAGGCAGGGGTATCAGGCAGGGGTGCCAGCTTTCACCTGGGTTGTTTGCTCTGGCAGTGGAGCCCCTAGATTCACGGATCTGAGCTGAGCCTGCGGTCCGAGGAATCCGAGTGGGAGTGGTGGAGGAGAAAATATCCTTATATGCAGATGACACTATCCTGTATTTAACCGCTTCAGTCCCGGAAGATTTTACCCCCTTCCTGACCAGAGCACTTTTTGCGATTCGGTACTGCGTCGCTTTAACTGACAATTGCACGATCGTGTGACGTGGCTCTCAAACAGAATTGAGGTCCTTTTTTCCCACAAATAGAACTTTCTTTTGGTGGTATTTGATTGCCTCTGCAATTTTTATTTTTTGCGCTATAAACAAAATAAGAGCGACAATTTAAAAAAAAAACGCATTATTTTTTACATTTTGCTATAATAAATATCCCCCAAAAATATATGAAAAAACATTTTTTTTCCTCAGTTTAGGCCAATGCGTATACTTCTACATATTTTTGGTAAAAAAAAATCGCAATAAGCGTTTATTGATTGGTTTGTGCAAAAGTTATAGCGTTTACAAAATCGGGCATAGTTTTATGGCATTTTTATTAATATTTTTTTTTTACTAGTAATGGCGGCGATCAGCAATTTTTATTGTGACTGCGACATTATGGCAGACATGTTGGACATTTTTGACACATTTTTGGGGCTGTCATTTATACAGCGATCAGTGCTATAAAAATGCACTGATTCCTGTGTAAATAACATTGGCAGTGAAGGGGTTAACCACTAGGGGGCCAGGAGGGGTTAAGTCAGTACTAGGGAGTGATTACTAACTGTAGGGGGGATGGGCTAGCTGTGACACTACACTGATCTCTGCTCCCGATGACAGGGAGCAGAAATCAGCGAGACTGCCACTAGGCAGAATGGGGAGATGCTATTTACATCAGCATCTCCCCGTTCGTCCTCTCCGTGAGGCGATCGCGGGTATCCCCGCGGCGATCGAGTCCGCGGTACTCGCGACCCGACTCACGGAGCTCCCGGCCGGCACAATGGCGCGGCAGGGAATTCAAATGGACGTACCTGTAAGCCCATTTGCCCAGCCGTGCCATTCTGCCGACGTACATCGGCGTGTGCCGGTCGGGAAGGGGTTAAATGATGTCTTCACCTCACTCCCAGTAGCCCTACAGCTAATCAATGAGTTTGGGTCATATTCGGGAGTTAGAGTAAACTGGGATAAATTCCTAATCTACCCCTTGAACTCCTCCAGACCTAGGCCACCCATGCAGAATCCGCTTGTCTGGGTGGACAACCTTAAATATCTGGGGATACGTATGGGTGGGCCGGACTCTGGGTATATAGATTTCAATCTGAAACCCCTGCTGGCGAAGTTTTCGAAACGTTGCACAGATTGGAGGTCGCTTTCCCTAACCCCAGTTGGCAGAGTAAATTATCTTCCTCCCAAAATTCTTGTACTTTTTTTAGAAACAGCCCACTCTTGATCCCAGAGTCATTCTTTAACAAACTAAAATCCATAGTCACCATCTTCATATGGCTAGGCAAGGTGCCAAGACTAGCACTGTCCACACTGCAGTTGTTGGTGGAACAGGGCGGGTTAGCCCTCCCCAACTTTCAACAATACTACTGGGCGGCCGTCCTAGTGACAGCCCGGGTGGTTTTCACAGCCCAGGGACAACCCGGCAGTGACCTTGGAGGTAGCAATCGTGGGATCATATGCCGCACTTAGTAATTTAGTGTTTTGTGGAGTTAACCTCCCTGACGGTAATCCTGAGTGTGGCTCAGGGTATATTTTCAGTACCAAAAGTGGTAACCCCTAGCCACACTCGGGATTGCATCGCAGGATCCAGGAAGAGGTTACTTACCTTGTTCCCAGGATCCTGCGTTGTCTCCCCGCTCTGTGTGCAAGCGGTCCTCCACCGGATCTATTACGGTGCCGAGCTCCGTTCCCTGCGAGCATTGCGAACGGCGCCAAATTCAAAAAGTAAAAAACACAATACATATACAGTACACTGTAATCTTACTGTAGCAATTAATTTCACCTCCCTTTTGTCCCTAGTGGTTTGTCCAGTGCCCTGCATGCAGTTTTATATTATAAATACTGTTCTTTCTGCCTGGAAACTGGAGATTGTCCATAGCAACCAAAAAGTGTCCCTTTATTTCAAAAGTGGTTTTAGACCAGCTAGAAAACAGCGATAATTAGAACACTTGCAGAATTGAGCGATAGTGATTTGTGGGGAAATTCGTCATCAAACTTGGAAAGTAATGACAGTGACAATTCTGCAACTGAGCAAATTTCAGTGTTTTTGATTTGATTACATTATTGAATATTTTTTTATTATTATATTATTATTATTTGTTAATTATTTATAGTTATTTATTATATTATATTTTATGATTTCGTGTTTCAAACTTTATCATACCCGGGCTGTCTACTAGACTCTTGTTTGGACAGATTTAAGTGTGTTATTGCTAAGAATTACAGGCCTACAATATAAAACGCCAAATTTCCATGCAAAACAATTGTACCGTTTGAGCATCAAAAAATCTGAAATAATCATACCGCCAGGGAGGTTAAAGCCCACCCTGAATTGACAACTTTAATGCGTACAACAATTTCGGTCTGGCACCGGGCTTAGGATGGTTTACCGTTCCCTTGAAACTATCTCTCCCCACTCACCTTTGTGGGGCAACCCCAATCTTCCCCATATGCGTAGTGTGCCAGACCTGCAGGTATGGGCATCTAGGGGCGTAGTGGGGTTAAAGCACCTAGTGACAGGGGGCAGGTTGAGCACATTCCCTTAAGACGACGTATAACCTTCCCAACTGGATGTTCTTCAGATTTCTGCAGGTAAAACATGCCTTTCAACATCAGTTTTTCAGTGGTGTCACCATCAATTCGGACCCGGTGGAATGATTGTTGACCGCCAAAGTCCTGATAGGCCCCTTGTCCGCATTATACTTTCACCGCTCGGAATCCCTACCCACTAAATTAACTAAAATCTTTACAAAATGGAAGAATGATTTACCATCTTTCACGGAGGAGGACTGGGATAACTATATGTAAATAATGTTTCTATAACCACCTTAGCAATGTGTTGTAAAACTAACATGTGAATATTGACTTTGAATAAAGTTTAACTTTGTTTAAAAAAAAAAAGAAGTGGTTAGGTCAGTGTGCATGGACCCTTTTGAGTCCAAACTAACAATTTAAACGTTATGGAAAAAGAAAATGCTGAGATATGGCCAGAGTGGAAGTCAGTTGAATACTGTATTGTCATCTGTTTTTTTTTCTGGCTGCGGAAATGATAAAATACCTATTTTAGTATAGTATGGCATACAATGTGAATATTTACAGTGGATATAAAAAGTTTACACATCCCTGTTAAAATGTCAGGTTTTTTTCTGTAAAAAAATGAGACAAAGATAAATAATTTCAGATTTTATTCCACCTTTAAAGTGACCTATAAACTGTACAACTCAGTTGAACAACAAACTGAAAACTTTTAGGTGGAGGGAAGTAAAAATAAAAAAAACTAAAATAATATGGTTGCACTGCGGCCCCCCCACCCCAAAGCACCTTGTCCCCACGTTGATGAGGACAAGGGCTTCTTCCCGACAACCATGGCCGTTGGTTGTCGGGGTCTGCGGGCGGGGGGCTTATCGGAATCCGGGAGCCCCCTTTTATAAGGGGACCCCCCAGATCCCGGCCCCCCCACCCTATGTGAATGAGTATGGGGTACATCGTACCCCTATCCATTCACCTAGGGAAAAAAAGTGTCAATAAATAAAACACACTACACAGGTTTTTAAAGTAATTTATTAAGCAGCTCCGGGGGTCTTCTTCCAACTTCTCCGGCCTCTTCTCCTGGAATCCGGTTGTTCTGCCGGTGTTCGGCCTCTTCTCCCGGTGTTCGGCCTCTTCTCCCGGTGTCCGGTTCTTCTGCCGGGCTCCTTCGCTATGTTCTGCCGCTCTTTTGCTAGCGGTGGCCCGGTCTTCTGCGCTGTCTTCTCCCCTCTTCTTCCGATGTTGACACAACGCTCTCTCCCGCTGTAATGCAGTGTGGGAGCTGCGCAACCATTTATATAGGCATGGGGCGTGGTCACCGGGTGATGTCACCTGGTGACCCCGCCCCCTTATGATGCCACAGTCCCTGCGCATGCTGGGACTGTGACGTCATAAGGGGGCGGGGTCACCGCCTATATAAGTCATTGCGCAGCTCGCACACTGCATTACAGCTGGAGAGAGCGTCGTGTCAACATTGGAAGAAGAGAAGAGGAGAGAAGACGGCGCAGAAGACCGGGCCACCGCTAGCAAAAGAGCGGCAGAAGAGCCTGGCAGAAGAACCGGATACCTGGAACTAAAGGGTCAAGCCCAACCCCTGAAAAACAACCCCACACCATAATCCCCCCTCCACCAAAGGATTTGGACCAGTGCACAAAGCAAGGTCCATAAAGACATGGATGAGCGAGTTTGGGTTGGAGGAACTTGACTGGCCTGCACCAGTTACAGGTCCTGACCTGTCCTAACCTCAACCTGTATGTATTCACCCCCTTTGTTATGAAGCCCATAAAAAGCTCTGGTGCAACCAATTACCTTCAGAAGTCACATAATTAGTGAAATGATGTCCACCTGTGTGCAATCTAAGTGTCACATGATCTGTCATTACATATACACACCTTTTTGAAAGGCCCCAGAGGCTGCAACACCTAATCAAGATGCACCACTAACCAAACACTGCCATGAAGACCAAGAAACTCTCCAAACAAGTAAGAGACAATGTTGTTGAGAAGTACAAGTCTGGTTTAGGTTATAAAACAATATACAAATCTTTGATGATCCCTAGGAGCACCATCAAATCTATCATAACCAAATGGAAGGAACACGGCACAACAACAAACCTGCCAAGAGACAGCCGCACACCAAAACTCACAGACCGGGCAAGGAGGGCATTAATCAGAGAGGCAGCACAAAGACCTAAGTTAACCCTGGAGGAGCTGCAGAGTTCCACAGCAGAGACTGGAGTATCTGTACATAGGATGAAAATAAGCCATACGCTCCATAGAGATGGGCTTTATGGCAGAGTGGCCTGAAGAAAGCCATTACTTTCAGCAAAAAACAAAATGGCACGTTTTGAATTTGCAAAAAGGCACGTGGGAGACTCCCAAAATGTGTGGATGAAGGTGCTCTGGTCTGATGAGACTAAAATTGAACTTTTTGGCCATTAAAGAAAACGCTATGTCTGGCGCAAACACATTACATCACCCAAAGAACACCATCCCCACAGTGAAACATGGTGGTGGCAGCTCATGCTGTGGGGATGTTTTTCAGCAGTCGGGACTGGGAAACTGGTCAGAGTTGAGGTAAAGATGGTTGGTGCTAAATACAGGGATATTCTTGAGCAAAACCTGTACCACTCTGTGTGTGATTTGTGGCTAGGACGGAGGTTCACCTTCCAGCAGGACAATGACCCCAAACACACTGCTAATGCTAAAGCAACACTTGAGTGGTTTAAGGGGAAACATGTAAATGGGTTGGAATGGCCTAGTCAAAGCTCAGACCTTAATCCAATAGAAAATCTGTGGTCAGACTTAAAGATTGCTGTTCACAAGCGCAAACCATCCAACTTGAAGGAACTGGAGCAGTTTTGCAAGGAGGAATGGGCAAAAATCCCAGTGGTAAGATGTGGCAAACTCATAGAGACTTATCCAAAGGGACTTGGAGCCGTGATAGCCCCAACGGGTAGCTCTACAAAGTGTTGACTTTAGGAGGGTGAATAGTTATGCACATTGACTTTTTCTGTTATTTTGTCCTATTTGTTGTTTGCTTCACAATAAAAAAAAAACATCTTCAAAGTTGTGGGCATGTTCTGTAAATTAAATGATGCAAATCCTCAAACAATCCATGTTAATTCCAGGTTGTGAGGCAACAAAACATGAAAAATACCAAGTGGGGTGAATCCTTTTGCAAGGCACTGTATAGTGTTTATATGTAAAAATTGTATCTTATATATTATATATAGTAATTATGTAACTTATACTATTGTATCGATTAATTCCAGATCATAACAGTGATTCCTACACTTGTTATCAACTCTCACCAGTTTATATTTTGTAGATTGAAAAAGACCATGAGATCATGTTTGGGACTTATAAGATCTTGAGATCATGTTAGGGACTTACTGCATAAGATCTTGAGATCATGTTAGGGACTTACTGTATAAGATCATGAGATCATGTTTGGGACTAAAAATATAAGATCATGTTTGGGACATTATAAGATCATGAGATCATGTTTCGGACTAAAAATATAAGATCACGTTCGGGACATTATAAGATCATGAGATCATGTTTGGGACATTATAAGATCATGAGAGGGACATTATACGCTCTATACATTTAGTGCAGGAAATTTTACTGTAGAGAGAGTGGTGCATATTGCTCCTTATAAGGTCAGCAGGACAGAAGTAATGAGCTTACAGAAGCAATGTTCTCATATTCTCAGCCATGCACTATTAACCACCTTGATCACAGATGCTCCAAGTGCCTTCAACCATTGCTGGTTTTACAGCTAATAATGTGCAGCAGACATGAAGAATGGTGAGAACTTCCGACCATTAAAACACACAGTGCTAAATTGCTGTGCCGTCTAAAGTCTGGAATCCCAGGAGACATCCATATGTACTATTGCTCGGCATATTCCTATGTAAAGTCCATTATTATTGCGCTGCCTCCTTGCCATCTCACATGGTATGTCCAGCTTTCCTCCTAATTAGCAGGACATCGCTTTATGCACACTGCTCATTCATTGCATCCGACCTACCCTGCAGGTGCGAACATAGAGGAGGACAACTTACCTGCAAGTGTGTGTTGTGTACTACCCTCCTCCTCCTCGCCTTCCCCCCGCTCCTGAGCGCTGCATTCCCCGCTCCAGGAAAACTTTACCAGCTGTTCTAATAATCACACTCGGGCTGAGTGTTGTTGGATGAGCATCCTCAGCCTTCCACCTGTCCCCGTCCCATTCCAGCGCCTTGTACCCGACCCAGCCTTGATCCCTGTCCCCGACCTGCTCCAGCTGTCCCCGACCCAGCCCTGATCCCTGTTCCCGACCTGTATAGGAGCCTCTCCCCGACCCAGCCCTGATCCCTGTCCCCGACTTGTACTGGAGCCTGTCCCCGATCCAACCCTGATCCCTGTCCCCGACCTGCTCCAGCGCTCTGTCCCCGACCCAGCCCTGATCCCTGTCCCCGACTTGTACTGGAGCCTGTCCCCGACCCAGCCCTGATCCCTGTCCCCGACCTGCTCCAGCGCTCTGTCCCCGACCCAGCCCCGATCCCTGTCCCCGACTTGTACTGGAGCCTGTCCCCGACCCAGCCCTGATCCCTGTCCCCGACCTGCTCCAGCGCTCTGTCCCCGACCCAGCCCCTTGCTCCTCCAGTACATGAAGAGCACCCAGCCATCGCACAGGACATACCATGGGGGATCTGAGCTCTCTGCTTCTCCTCTCTGCCCTCTTCCTATGGGACTGTGAGTAAACACTTCCTATATTCCATGTTCTGATTGTTGGCATCACTGTGTAGGGCATCATCTTATATATATTTCTAAGTGCATTGACAACACTGGTTATACAGATCCACACACTCACCCTGATACTTTTTATGTATTTGACATTTTATGACATGTGTATCATTTGTTGGTTTATATGCATGCTCAGTTCAATTAGTTCAGCTTCATTTACAGAACTATATACATATTATCTCCAGAGAAGTGCAGACAAGGAACAGGATGGGGGTCAGTGATGCAGAAGAATATATTGCAAGGCTTCTATTTGCTGTTCTGTATAGTTAAGGTCATCTCAGTACAAAATTTTCCTAACACAATGCCAAAAAAAAACGGGCACTGTGCTGTTGTGTATGTGAGAATTAAAGGATAAACACTTTATTTCCCACAATTATGCAATTAAAAAGAGCTATAATCTGATTATAAAAAACATCACACTGCACTGTCATGACTATATTATCCTGTATCAATGTGCTATGCAGGGTTAAATAAATAATAATAAAAAATATGTACAGTATTGTTCAATAGATTTACAAGTCAATACCATCACCTATATGTATTTTCTATATAATCCACATTCTGCATGATATATACTGTATGTGTACATTCGTTTGCTGCTTGTCACAATGCTTTGTCAGGTATATACAATTTGGTTGTCTATTTTATATAATATAAACTATGAAAAGTCGTTTTGTGGATTTAATACCCGTCCCTTACATTAAAGGTGTATCTGCAGTTATACACATACATATGTAATATGGTCAGTTTAGACAGGTTTGGTATCTGACAGGTACCAAATCTTAAGATTTATAGTCAGCTATAAGTCTTATATAAATCAATCTGTATTATTTATCATACAAATATACTCTATGTCAGACTTTAGTAACCTTATTAATATGGAGAATCCTTAAAAAAATTCAGGTCTTGGGGATCTTTTGCTAATGATTGTTATATGTACAGCTCTCAAGACATTACCATGAACAGAAGGTTGTAGATATAAGAAATAGGAATCAGGTGTACTTGGAGTATTTGACACCCAGGGCTGTTGGACATGACAAAATAATTTCAGCAATGATAATGAAACAAGTAATAATGATGGCCAGAAAAGCAGACAGTGAAAACTGTAGTGCACCTTAACATTCGTGGTCAGTAGAGTCCCCCTAGTACATTGGCTGTCGGTGGGAGGAAAATAGCTTACATTGGTGGTTAGTGGAAAGAATGTTCCTTACATTAGTGGTCAACTGAAAGAATTCTCCTTACATTGGTGGTCAGTGGAAAGAATGTTTTTTACATTGGTGGTTAGTGAAAAAAATGTTCCTTACATTAGTGGTCAATGGAAAGAATGTTCCTTACATTAGTGGTCAGTGGTAGTAATGTTCTTTACATTGGTGGTCAACTGAAAGAATGCTCCTAACATTGGTGGTCAGTGGGAGTAATGTCCCTTACCTAGATAGTCAGTAGAAAGAATGTTCCCTACATTAGTGGTCAGTGGAAAGAATGTTACATTGGTGGTCAGTGGGAGTAATGTACCTTACCTAGGTAGTCAGTAGAAAGAATGTTCCCTACATTAGTGGTCAGTGGAAAGAATTTTCCTTACATTGGTGGTTGTCAGTAAAAAGAATGTTCCTTGCATTTGCATTAGTGGTCAGTGGGAGGAATGTTCCTTACATTGGTGGTCAACAGATAGAATGCTCCTTACATTGGTGGTCAGTTGAAAGAATGTTCCGTATGTTAGTGGTCAGTGGGGAGAATGTTTCCTACATTGGTGGTCAATGGAAAGAATGTTCCTTAGATTGGTGGTCAGTGGAAAGAATGTTCCTTACATGGGTGGTCAGTGGGAGCAATATCCCTTAGCTGGGTAGTCAGTGGAAAGAATGTTCCTTACATTGGAGGTACAAATAAAGAATAAAGTTCCTTTGTTTTAAATATGATGTTACATTGGTGGTCAACTGAAAGAATGCTCCTTACATTGGTGGTCAGTGGAAAGAATGTTCCTTACATTGGTGGTCAGTGGAAAGAATGTTCCTTAAATTTGTGGTTAGTAGGAAGAATGTTCCTTACATTAGTGGTCAATGGAAAGAATGTTCCTTACATTAGTGATCGGTGGGAGGAATGTTCTTTACATTGGTGGTCAACTGAAAGAATGCTCCTAACATTGGTGGTCAGTGGGAGTAATGTCCCTTACCTAGGTAGTCAGTAGAAAGAATGTTCCCTACATTAGTGGTCAGTGGAAAGAATGTTACATTGGTGGTCAGTGGGAGTAATGTCCCTTACCTAGGTAGTCAGTAGAAAGAATGTTCCCTACGTTAGTGGTCAGTAGAAAGAATATTCCTTACATTGGTGGTTGTCAGTGAAAAGAATGTTCCTTGCATTAGTGGTCAGTGGGAGGAATGTTCCTTACACTGGCGGTCAGTGGGAGGAATGTTCCTTACATTGGTGGTCAGTGGGAGGAATGTTCCTTACATTGGTGGTCAACTGATAGAATGCTCCTTACATTGGTGGTCAGTGGAAATAATGTTCCGTATGTTAGTGGTCAGTGGGGAGAATGTTCCTTACATTGGTGGTCAATGGAAAGAATGTTCCTTAGATTGGTGGTCAGTGGAAAGAATGTTCCTTACATGGGTGGTCAGTGGGAGCAATGTCCCTTACCTGGGTAGTCAGTGGAAAGAATGTTCCTTACATTGGTGGTACAATTAAAGAATAAAGTTCCTTTGTTTTAAATATGATGTTATATGTTTATTATTATAGGAGTAACAAGCTTACCCATTATACATCTATACTCTTTTTCAGTATTGGGGTGGTATGCATAAGAAGGTTAATATTGTGGTGTTTACCAACATAGGGGATGACTTATGCATTAATCTTTGCACCTGACACTTCCAGAATGACTCTTGCTTTACAGTCCAATGACAACACATAATAAACGCAATGTTGCAGTCCCGCTAAAAAAATCGCTGATCACCGCCATTACTAGTGAAAAAAAAAAATTATAATAAAAATGCCATAAATGTATCCCCTATTTTGTAGACACTATAACATTTGTACACTTATTGCGATTTGTTTTACCAAAAATATGTAGAAGAAATTTTTTTTTTTTAAATTTTGGGGATATTTATTATAGCAAAAAGTTAAAAATATTGTTTTTTTTTTTTTTCAAAACTGTCGCTCTTTTTTTGTTTATAGCGCATTTTGTGGGAAAAAAAGGACATCATTTTCGTTTGGGTACAACGTCGCACGACCGCACAATTGTCAGTTTAATTGACGCAGTGCCGTACCACAAAAAATGGCCTGGTCAGGAAGTAGGTAAATCCTTCCGAGGCTGAAGTGGTCAAAGAGCTTACAATCTAAGGTCTCTACCCCACATGCATACATACACATATAAAGACCAGTTTGTGATTGGAGAGTGGGAGGAAGCTCACGCAAGCATGAGGACAACACGAAAACTTAAAGTATAACTAAGGGCAAAAGTTTTACGTTTTGGATTGGATGGAGGGGGATTATAGTGCTTGTGAGGTTTTCCTTGCTGTCTGTGATTCACCCTCTTTATTTGTCCTGTTTATCATTATCACCGAGAGTGAAAGTAAAAGAAAATCCTCAAGTTTTGGGTTGCCACTAGAAGGGAGGGGAAATTTTCCAATTGGGACACTAGTTTTGGTGACGCAGGGATTCCCTCTTTTTGGAGGGATTGATTCACTCTCACTTCCTGTTATGGCCACAGGACAGCAAGTGAAGGAGCTTACAATCTAAGGTCCTCACCTCATGTGTGAGAAAATAAAAAATACATTATTATTATATTATATATTATTATTATTTATTTATATAACAAAAAAATTATTGGGATTTCAAAGTGAACACATCTTCAACATTTCACTAGGATTCATGTAGACAGTGAAGACCCTTTATTCCTTTAGTAAATGAACCCCAGTAGCTTGCTTCCATGTTCTCACCTGCCCCGGAAAGGGGGAAAATGACGGACTGCTAGAAGAGAAATAAAAAATGTTCTTCATTCAGCCATTTAGACTCACATTGGGGTCCCCTACCCCTAGGGTCTATCTACTGCCAACATCCCACAACTGGCCCTGCCTGTACAGGTACACTTTCTTAAGCCTGGTGCACACTGTGAGTTTTCGCTGGGTTGAATGAAAAAAAAGCGGTCAGCTCTGGTCGGAGCAGTTGTACTAACTATGCAATGTTAGTATAGCGATTTCCCCCCCGCTGAGCTGTTGTGTTCTGATAGGCCCCCCCCCCCCTCCCCCGCCAGAACACTCCGATCAACAATCTCTGCCATTGGCTGAGAGCGCTGATTGGGAGTCGGTCGACTGCTGGTTTTCCAGCATGTTTGTCCGACATAAGCTTGCCAAACGTCCGGCTTCTGTCGGACAGGGTGGCAAATACATGGGCCAAATGTCAGCTTTAAGTAGTATCATGGCTCCACTCTAACATTCCTAGTTCCTAATGCGAACACTTCTATTGGAGATGAACTCTGCGATACGGAAGTTGGATAAGTGAAGATCATCATTGGGATGATGTGGCATCATTTCCTGGGAAGGTTGGACCCAGGGCTGTCTTAATAGCATCATGGGCCCCAATTTATGCACCTACTTTTAAGAATGAAAGTATAAATAGTTGATATAATTAAACATATATTTATTAGTACTTTCAATAGAATCAATTTGAAACAATAAGAAAACATGCCATGAATCAAAATCGAATCAACACAAAGGGCACAGTACGGAGGAGGGAGGCAGATGGGTACAGTACAGGAGGAGGGCAGGAGGGAACAGTATAGAGTAAGCAGGAAGGCACAGTACATAGGGGCAGGAGGGCAGAGTACAGGGAGTTAAGAGGGCACAGTACGGGGGAGAGGGGGGCAGGAGGGAACAATACGGGGGGGGGGCAGGAGGGCACAGTACAGGGGGTGCAGGAGTGTACAGTATGGGGAGGCAGGAAGACACAGTACAGGGGGGTTGCAGGGCACAGCAAAGGGGGCAGAAGGGCACAGTATGAGCAGGTTTGATGATACAGTATGGGGGGAGGGACAGGAGGGCACATTATAGGGGGCAGTAATGTATAATACAGATACAGTCTCCTCAAGCAGAGCAGGATAGGGAAGCTTTTGTCACAGATCTTCCTTAACCCCTCCATAGTGCCAGGAGAGCGATGGAAACTGCAGGAGGAAAGAAGCAGGGAGAGATGTCATTCTGATTGAAGATTTAGCCCAGTGACAGGCTGCCCAGGGGTGCCCATGCATTAAGACAACCATGGATGGACCGAATGTCGTATATACATTAATCTGCCTAATGTATGAAAGTCAAGGTGACAATCTGCAGTATCAGAGCCCTAGCTCTTAAATACTTTGACTTCTAGATGTATTTATAGCTAGTATAAAGAGAATCACAGGGCAGTGCCAGAGGATGCTAGAAATACATTGGTGAATAACCACAAAAGCCGTAAATAAAGAGCAGCCAATGTACAGCAGTCAATAGGATAAAAGTCATGGAAAGTAAATCAATGTGTGAGATCAACAAATTACAGACCTTATTAATCATCTGATGGTGACGACTGTTTTATGTTGTGCCATAAGATTCAGGGCCCGTTTATTTCCTGTTCACGTTAGTGCAAATTATCCTGCATCTGCCATCAGGCTGCAATGCACGACAATGGAAATCACATGTCAGTTTTTTAAAAGTGCCCTCCACTGCAGCACTAAGATGGGATCGGACACTATATTTCTTCTGGAGAAGTTGTACACAAGCACATTGCAACAAATGCATTAAAACAGTGTAAATAGACCCTCAGAATTTCATTCTCCAACTATCACTTTCCAGTGCAGGTTGGAATCTGATAGGTGGATGCAGTGCCAGAACAAGGTCATCTAGAGCCCATGCCAAATTGCGCCCACCCCACCTCTCCCCTAAGATATATTAGCATTATGTGTTAGCGAAAATCCCTTCCCCTCCCAAAAAAAAGCACTAATCTTTATGCTCACCCCCTAAAAATTCCCCCACCTCCCAGTACAAATCTACCCCCTGCTGAAATCCCCCCTCTCAGCACAAAACTTTGTCCCCCCATCCACCCCCCTTAAAAAAGTCCCCCTCCTATCACAAATCCTCTACCCCCTATATTTCCCCACCAAGCACAACACCCCCCCCCCGCTCCAAAATCCCCCCCCCCTTCCAGCACCAATTTACCTCCCCAATCCTTGCACAAATCCCCCCCACAAATTTCCCCTTCCAGCACAAATACCCCCCTATCATCCCTACTAGCACAACAACCCCCCCCCCCCACAAAAAATATTTCCCCTCTGCCATATCACTTTTATAGCAAAAAACAAAAACAAATCCCCTCCCCTCAATCTCCTTGTGCCCCCCCCCTCCCTCCACACACACCACCTCACATGATACCACAGTGCTCAGGGCAGCTGTCCCTCCTACCCACTCCTTGTCCCGGCCCTGGGTGGATGCAAATCAAATACATTCCTTATTCAAGACAAAATAATTGGGACTGATATATGGTTTAACATTAGGCTGTTTATCTAACTAGTTCACACAACAAATGGAATATAAGCAGAAATGAGCCGAGGTGAGTACAAGTAATGTGAACCTGCAGGAAGCAACATCTGTGCCCCATACTTGCCCCATAGCTGAAAGTAATGGGTATTTGTAGAGCGCCTGTCTCCCAATCCTGACACCAGGGAAGTTACATAAGGTTTAGGAAGGCGCTTTATGGTGCCTGCTGGGCACTGTAATGCCCTGTACACACGACCGGTTTTGCCGTCGGAATAAACTCTGAAGGTTTTTATGACGGAGTTCTGATGGAATTCCGCTCAAGCTATCTTGCATACACACAGTCACACCAAATTACGACCATCCAGAATGCGGTGACGTACAACACGTACGACGGGACTAGACAAAGGAGGTTCAATAGCCAGTAGCCAATAGCTTCCGTCTCATACTTGCTTCAGAGCATGCGTCGTTTTTGGTGCGTCGGAACAGCATACAGACGAGCATTTTTTCCGATAGTAATTTGTTCCGTTGGAAAAATATAGAACATGTTCTCTATCTAAGTCCGTCTACGCATACTGTAGCTGCTGACTTTTAACATTAGGACACTTACCTGTCCTGGAGTCCAGCGAAGTTGGCACCGTAGCGGATGCTTACATCGGCTAGTCGGGTGCTGCCGCCGCCATTGCTGGTAAGGGAACCCAGCAGTGTAGCCTTTCGGCTTCACAGCCTGGTCCCTACTGCGCATGCGCGAAGCACGCTGCACTCTCTCACTGGCCTGGCAGAAAGGGAGGGAGGAGGGAGGAGGAGGGAGGCCGAGCTTCTGATGTACTTTGTCGTGGCCCAGGCTCCCCGAAGAGGGGACAGGGTACCTGCCCCCCCTCCCCCCGAAAGGTGCCATATGTGGCACCAGATGGGGAGGGGATAGAATCAGATAAGCGGAAGTTACACTTTTGGGTGGAACTCCACTTTAAAAATGGGGTAGAACTGATTTGTCCACTGTATATTAGTCAATATAAATTTAAAAGGTTCTACATGTGATCTGTACTTTGCTTAAATCTGCCATACAAGATTGATTAATTTTAATTTGAATCCTTATCAGAGGCATAACTAGAGCCTTCAGGGCCCTGGTGCAGGAAACCATTAAGGGCCCCCCGACCCCCGTTCTGGGCCCTTCCCTGCAAGCCTAGTGGCAGAAAACCAGGGCCCAGGTACAAGTGTGAACTTTTCTACCCTAGTAGTTCCGCCACTGGTGTCAGTAGGTTCTTATTTTTGTTATTTTATTTTTCTATTATTTTTTTATGTTATTTAATTTTTTTTACAATTTTATTTCTTATTATTTTTTTGCAATATTTTAGGGGCCCCTTTGAGGGGCTTTGGTGAAGTATCAGGGGTCTAAATTGGCCTGTGATGTTTCACCTTTAAGACAGAGAAAGGAGAGGAACAAGACAAAAGAAAAAAAAAGTGCACATCTCATAGTGCAGTACCATGAGATATAATCATGAAAACCGATAAAATATTACACTCACAAACAACGAGAGAGGGGATGCGGTGGGAAGCAAGTTTCTGGAGCTGATGTGAAGTCCATGCAAGGGACGTTTGGCTACCCGCCTTGGCCATAGGCTGGGGAGAAGCGATGGCTACTGCTTGAGATACCAACGCTGCAGGAAAAGATGACAGGAGCCGCCGGGGTCCAGGAACCATCCAGAAAACCACCTGTAGTACACTGAAAATGCTCCTCTGGTAACAGAAACGCGTTTCAAAGCAATTTAGCTTCTTTATTAACATAGCCCTCAACCTCTCTCTCTGCAGCCTCAGCTGCACAGAATGAATGGACAGGAATAACTCTGTACAGAGCTTCCCATTCATTCACAAACTGAGACTAGGGCAGGAGAGCAACAGGAGGGCACCAGGACCTGGACAGGAGGGAAACTGAGGCAGAGAGAGGAGGAGAAGCAGTATTTTGGTATTCTGCAGCGGGAAAATGGAGGGGTTCGCTTTCTCTACATGCCACCCCCCGCCGTGTACAGGGGAGCTGCAAATGCCCCCTGGAGCATGGGGCAGAATCACAATTTCCCATGAGATCTTTGTAGTTAGGCCGCTGTTCCTCACTCTATGCAAATTATTTGCTTGTATGTTTGTGTGTATGGAGGACCACCTAGGGTTGCCACCTCATCCCTTTAAACCTGAACACATAATAATTACACAGGTTCTGTGGCTGATTAAGGTGGTAATTAAACTTACTTGGTGCCTTATCTGCATTAAATTAGCCTCAAAATCTGTGTAAATCATATGTGTTTGGGTTTAAAGGGATGAGGTGGCAACCCTAGGATCACCCCTTAAATATATTGCAGCTACTATATACTATTTACTATATACTGTACAGTCCATAAAGCAGCATTTTAAATAGCAATGTGTTTGTAAGCAGTCAAGTGTGTTTTGGATTAATAGTGGCCATACATGCTTTGATAAAAGATCAATTTAATTTTTGATCCATCACTCAATCTATAGCCGACAGCCCATTCATGAATATAACACACACGAAGAAGTGGTTTTAGATCATTAATTGGAAGATACCATGGTGAGCTATTGATCTCATGTTTGTTTCCATCGGGCAATCTCATAATCTCATAATCAATTGAAATCATGAACAAAGCATCTCAGTGCTGCTGAATGATGCAATACTATCGATAGTTTTCCGCGCTCGCTGATCGAATTTAATTGAGTCTAAATAGATCAGAAGGGAAGATATGCCTGTTCGATGTTTACCAATTTGAACATTTTGATCAGATCAGACATCAATCGGATAGTAAAGCCAAAGTGCGTACGTCCACCAATATTTTCCTGTGCTGCTACTCAGCTGAATTCTGAGTCACTTCTCGGCAGTTGATTGCAGTAGTCTGCTATATCAGTGTGTTACTGTAATAATTGTAATTGATACAGTAATGTTGTAATAAATGGTGAGAAAAGTTATAGTTAAACTCCATATGCTCTGTATGCTTAGTTTATTTGCATACATAGACATTGTAATAAAGTCAGAAAAGCATGTGACATTCATCACAATGCTGACATCTAGTGGTAAGTTTGATTTGGCAATGACTCTACGAGCTACGAATAACTGAATGTCACAAGCTGCATTATCCAAACATGCAGATTAAATTTGGCATAGTCACTCTAGACAGCCTATTTTACTAAATAGAAATCTGGTACTATGGACAGTAGCTAAAGTGTTGGTTTCTTCACCAAAATATTTCCCATCCAAAGAAGGGATAGATACTGTACATTTGTATAGCAGCCTTTCTTATTATTGTTGTTTTCATGGAGAAACCCTTAAAATCTATAGCTATAGATCTATAGCTTACGGCACATTAAATGTTGTAGGTTTATTGTTAAATAAAATGATACAAGCTGTTTTTTTAGTAATCTAATTACATGGAAGAATAATAATAATGTCCAGTAAATGAAACACAGAAAGTAAAAACTGTAGTGTCCCTTTAAAATGGTGTAGAATAGAAAGGCTTGTATACCATGTTCTTACATTGGTGGTCAGTGTAGAAGTAACACCCTTTCATTCTGGTCATTTGAAAAGTACTATATTATATAGTTGGTCACTGTAGAAATGCCACTCTTCTTTGGGATCTGTGGAAAAGAACCATCTTTTATTGTTGGATAGTGCAGAGGTACCACTCTTACTTTGGGGTCAGTGGAAAAGATCCATCGTACTTTCCTGGACAGTGTAGAAGTGTCACCCTTACTTTGGGTCAGTGGAAAAGAACAATGTTACATTTGTGGTCAGTGTAGAGTTGCCACCCTTATTTTAGGGATGGTGGAAATGAGCCATCTTACATTGGTGGTATCACGTTCTAGGATCAGGCTCGAAGGCCAATGGCTGTAACAGTAGAGAGGTTCATGAGTAGTCAGCAGGAAATATACCAGCAGATCCTCCTTGCAGATGATGTGGGTTAGCCCAAGGTGCAGGTTCTAAGTGTTAGCTGGTATTTACCAGAGCTCCTGATGGTGGAGATGGATTTTGCTAAATGCTAGTACCATGTTGTATTCCTCAGGATCACCCCACCAGGAGTTGAGCAAGCCAGGGTCCGGTAACAGATATAGCAGGTAGGGTTCAAGCAGCAGTGTAGTCAGTAAACAAGTGAAAGGTCAGTAAGTAGTAGCTGGATGAGATCAGATAGAAGCCTAGTCAATGAACATGCCAAGGGTCGATAATGATTGGTAGCAAAGATAAAGATAACAGCAGGTATGCAAAGAGTTAGATATTGGCTGCACAGTAATCTGTCAAAAAGGGAGTGTAAAGGCTTGTCTTAAATCAGGAAGTTCATGGGAAGAGCAAACGATTCAAGGTTCACTGGAAGCAAGAAACAAAGCAAGGTTGTCCAAGGAATCAGGCAAGGAGCTGTCCAGCATCCCTAGTGGCACAGCGACCAGAGCCACAGCCAGACACTCCAGAGGACAGTGTAGAAGAGCCACCCTTACTTTAGGGTCAATTGAAAAGTGCCATATTACATTGGTTATCAGTGTAGATTTACCACCCTTACTTTGGGGTCAGTGGAAAAGTATCTGGATCCTGACAGGTGGTCAGTGTAAAAGTGCACCTGTTGCACTGGTGTTTACTGCTTAGTGCTCAAGGAACCCCAAGCAACCTATGGAAGATCCCTAGGGTTCCATGGAACCCTGGTTGAGAAAGGCTGCTCTGGAGGCATCCACTCATTCTCCTGCAGACATTGCTATTCTATTTTTAACCCCATACATTATCAGTGCTATAAACAGGGAGGTGAGGTCTGATCATTATTCTCTATAAGCCAGTCTGCTATAGTCACCCTACCTCAGTACAAGCCCCTGCCACTGTTAGAGATATAGTAAACACTGAAAAAAATATACTCACAAACAGTTAAGACGTACAGCATAATAAGCCTCCATTTCAGGGCACAGTGGATAGTGGGACCCAGGGTAGTGCTACATCTAGGAGATGCCACCCGGGATCCAAAAAGGGGTTACACGTTTTGAGGGTAAACCCTCTTTATCAGAGTCAAGCTTTTGGCTCTGACGAAGAGGGTTTACCCTCGAAACATGTAAGCCGTTTTTGGATCCTGGGTGGCATCTCCTTGGTGTAGGACTACCCTGGGTCCCACTATCCACTGCACCAGGAGATGGTGGCTTATTATGCTGTATATCTTCACTGTCTGTGAGTATGTTTTAAACCTTTGTTTAATAAAGCACCCCTGGAATCATGCACTAGGCTGGTGCGCCCTCTGTTGTTCGTTTTCTTGCAGTTGTTATCAGACTACCGCAGTCAATAGAGGGCAGCAAGGCTTGGCATTTCCCTTGATGTTGTTTGAAAAGGAGGCAAGTGCTAATTGACCTTAGTCCACCACACTTATGCGCAGGAAGTATTATATAATTTCAGCTCTAAAACACTGCATTGGCCGTGAGCTGGAATGGGGTAACAGAGTTATTGTATAAGAGGGTTCTATACTCTATATAGTTTTAAGCAGCACAGTCTAGGAAAAGTTAAGTATTGGTTTTATATAGCAAAGTAAATGTATCCATTTACTGTACCTCTTTTTCTCGCAGAGGGATAAACACTAATATACAGACCATGGTGATTGATAACATTGCCCAAAAATTTGCCAGGACAGGTGAGAGGAAAAAAAAATGGCAGTGCACATTGTGCTTCTTTCTGCCTGGCAGGACTTTTCACAAGAGATAGGGGACACGGGGCAATTTGTCAACTACAGCAGGGCTGATACTGAATCAACAGGGGAATTTCCTCATGGGCGGAGAGCTTTTTTCCTCTGAACAAGGAGAGAAAGAAATGGCTGCAGACCCTCGTCCATCCAACAGATTTATTGAATATACAGGAACTCGCATCACGCTGGCTCGGTAAGTTCTCCCATTTAACTTTTATATTGTTTGGACACTGCAGTGATGTCTCAGCATGACACACCACAGGACACCAGTCACGCTTTTAGATTAGTGAAAGACAACCCATTGCAAGCAAATATACATGCTACTTTACACAGCAAAGTTGAAGATACTGTAGGCTCGTTGAGGTTGCTTTTCCGGAAACTAGAAAATAGCATGGTAAAAGAAACAAAAGCTTACTGGGACTCCAGCTCTTTATCTAAATATTTAACCCTTGAACGCATTCTTAGAGGCCTCAGAATTAAAAAGTATCCAACTTTTGAGCTGTTTGATGAATCCCTTAAAATGCAATGGACTGACACTTTGTCCCCCTGCTCTTTCGCTCTGATGAGCATTATTGTGGCTTCCACAAAGAAAGAAATGGAGGCATTGCAAGATGAAATATTGGAGCTACAACAAGCCATCAGACCATTGCAAAGTGCACTGGAATTTACAGACCTTGACAAACGTCTAAATGACATGTTAAATCATCTGGAATAAAAAAGAAAAGATGAGACAAAATCGATTTTGACACAAATAATTTATACATATGGAAGTGAAGGCGTTCATGGCATGGCCCCTTAACACCAGCCGGTGTCTCCAGCATACATGTCAGTTTCTCAGATATGGAAATCAAAGTATTTAATGAAATTTTAGCAGCCTCAGACTCGGATGTATCACCTTTTCGTGTACCCCTTTCAAATCGTCAGGGAAAGGCTAGTGGAGTCCCCCCCCCCCAAAAAAAATGGACCTACCCGGTGCAAAACCCACAAGAAAAGTTGTAACAAGCATGGAGGAAAACACACCGCTGAAATAAAAGAAAAAAAATTGAGGAAGGCAAGAGATATCCCTCTCGATCACAGCCACAGAGGAAATGAGAGACACTTAATCTTTCTGACAGAGTGCTTACCCATCATGAAACCTCCATTTTGTCAATAGACACTAGACACTTCGATCTATTTGATACAATTCTTGATGTTAAAATGTTTGTGAGAAATCTCACTATTGAAAAACACTATTATGCAGCAAAAAATGATATTGGCACAGACTTGTCTACCCCAAAAGACACTAATGCAATCAGGTTTGATGTTTAAAGAGTTATGTGCCATTAGAGACTTGGAAGACTTAGCCCAAGGCAACATCTCTCGCTAACTGATGGAAGGGGGTGATTGTCCGGCCAGACCAGCATTCATCAAAATTAGATCTGAATTTTATTCGGTTAACTCTCGCAAGCCTGATATGGGTCAATTTCAGAGATTGGTTGAGTGAGATTTCACTGTATTGGATCATCAGGCCACTATGGGTCTGCTGCCCTGGTGGGACAACATCTCTTGGAGTGAGCGATTGGCCTTAAAAAGTCTAGAAGAAAATAAGTCCATGATCATCATTTGAAATTCCGACAAGGGAGGCATGATAGTCGTCATGAATGTGGGATCCTATTTGGATGAAACTACAACCACAAATACATGAGACCTAAAGGAGATCACACAAGAAAAAATAAATCTATATTGACAGAACTAATCAACAGGGGTTTTAGGTTGGGCATTTTTAATAAGAAGGAAATGGAGTCATTCATTCTGGAATACCCCACCATCCCCACGCTCTATCGTTTACCTAAAACTCATAAGGGTCTACAACTCCTACAGGGTAGACCCATAATTTCGGGGATCGGCTCCCTAAATCAGAGACTGGGACAATGGCTGGATAGGTATTTACAACCATTGTTAGTGCAACTTCCAGGGTATCTGAAAGACACCAATCACTTACTTCAACTCATGAGAGACTTCACATGGGAGACAGATTTTTCATAGATCACTTGTGATGTCACGATTCAGTACTCCTCGATTGCCCGTCATCTGGCCATAGAGGCGGTTTCCTTTTATTTAGAGTCTTGTACGGATCTGATACCTGTACATCGCATGTATATGCTGGAAATATTAGAGTATTTACTATCTCACAATTATTTTGTATTCGATGATGTGTTTTACCTCCAAGGATGCGGGGCTGCGATGGGAGCCAAGTTTTCTCCCTCTCTAGCCAACCTCTGCATGGGCTGGTGGGAGTGGTCCCGCATCTTTGGAGGTGAGAACCCGTTTAGACCATACATCAAACTCTATCTTAGGTACATTGATGACCCTCTTTTGGTGGTGGATAAGGGGGTGGAAACATTTGAGTCCTGTTTTAGAGTATATAAATGTTAACAACAAAAACGTATCCTTTACAGGCATGGCAGATAGCAGAGAGTTGTTATCTGGATGTGTGCCTTACAGGAGAAGGGTCAAACATTGAGACTGCCCTCTATAGGAAACCCCTCTTGGGTAACACATTACTCTTGGTCCAATCAGGGCATCCTAAACATACCATCAAGTGTATCCCCGTAGGACAGTTTTTGCGCATCAGACGCATTTGCAGCAGCAAAACAAAATTTGAGTTGGAGGCTGCTTTGCTTTATAAATGCTTCCTAGCCCGGGGGTTCCCTCGATGGATGTTAGAGGGGGATTTATAAATAGCAAGGAGTAAAAAGAGGGAAAATCTGTTAAGTCAGAAGAAGAAAAAAGAAGATCTGTATCATAGTAAACTCACCCTTTCTACTACATTCAGCGCAGAATTCATCCAGGTCAGGGATATCATTAATAAATATCTACCTATCCTGAATACAGATAAAACCTGTGCTGACATTCTAAGACATGGAGTCAGTATAGTGTCTAGAAGAGCACCCACAGTGGGTCAGTCTTTATCTGCAAGTTTTTTTTTTATCTCCAGCAAACAAGTGCAGTCGTTAGCTTGGCTGCACTTTAAAGGGAATTATAAATGTGGAGCCCATGATTGCTCATGCTGTGGTCACATTCTGGGGGGCAACACATTTCAGGCCACAGCCACTTAAAAAGAACTTGAGATTTCATCATTTTAAAACTGCAACACTAGGTATGTGGTCTACCTAATCATGTGTGACCTGTACCACCTACAATATAAGGGCAGGACCACAAGACGGTTGAGGGATCGTTTCTACGAACACGTATACAGTGTACAGAAAAATAAAACCACAAATGTAGCCAGACATTTTAGGGGGTTTCATGCTGGGTACACCTCTGCCATGAAAGTCCAGGTCATTGAAAAGATCTGCACCCCCAAGAGAGGTGGAGATATTTTTCGTACCCTATGCCGCAAGGCAGTGTTCTGGATCTTTCTGCTCCAGACTCGCATTCCCTCTGGTTTAAACTTTGAATAAAAAATAAAGTGATAATTCAGTTTGACTGTGACTTCCCACTCAGGTCCTCAACATACTGGCCATTTGCCTATATGTGTCTGTCAGGGGTTGGTGATTGTCCAGGTAGAGAAATGGATTAGTGGAAAAGCCATATTATATCATTTTCTCCTACCTTGGTTTTTAATTTAGAATTTTTTCTAATTTATTTAAATATTTATTTATTTATGTTATTAATTTAGATTTTGGCCAGTTCTGCATATCCCCAGACAGAGTATTTGTGTCTATACTCTTATTGCTTTTCAGATATTTTGCATCATACTGTATGTATTTCATTGTGATTCTTTTTCATCACTTGATGAAATACATGTGTTAAGGTCTTACCTTTATAAGTATTTCTATTTTATCGTGCTAGCTTTCTACTTATCCACTGAAGTGATTTGTAACTATATTCATGTTTGGAATGTTTTTATTTGTGTATCTGCTTGTCAAGATGTTCCGGAAACTAATTATAACACCAGGCACCTGGCACCTGTGGGAGTACTCTCTATTTAGATGTTTGGTTGTTCAGTTTTCCCTTAGATTTTGATGAAGCACAACGTCTGTGTGAAACGCGTCACCTCGCCTGTCTGTGTTGTGTTCCTGGTGGCAGTTCCATCAATAAATGGATGAAGGTGTGCAGCCATTTCTTTCTCTCCTTCCTTTCCGCCGGGGCTAGCACCCAGCCATTCCACCTCTGTGGATCATTACACTCACCTGGAGCAGCGGCTTGTTCTTTTTGTTCCTGCTTTTTTCCTCTAGCAGACGTGTTCAGTTTTAATGTGTACGCCTGTCTCTTGGATACTTAAGGCTCCAAAAACACTATCATAGAGGGTTGGCGTTTTCCAAAAACATTGGACTTATATTGTGTTTTTCTATTTTGTGCATGACTGTGAAAAAGTTAGAACTTCTGTTTTTTTTTTTCATAGCTATCTGTGTAACCACTGGGGAGATCTCCACCTATTAACTGTTCCTGTGACACTAGAACAAGAAATAGAGAAAACAGGTGTATCCAGGGCAAGAGAGCATAGGCAGTGATAAAAAACTGATATCGTTTCTAAAACTTCTCCACTGTACTAAAAAGTGTTTTACTGCCATCTCTGTTTTTATTGAAAAAAATTTCCATCATTTTTTAACCAGTGACACCCCATCTTTGGGACAGGAAGTGAGAGGAAACATTCCCAGGGACACCTGAACAGCAGTAAAACCTTGACAGGGGTTCTAACCCTTCCATGCTATATCCAACACTAAAAATACTGTATAATGAATTATGTTTTTATAGTGTGAGTTATTTTCCACCCTGCATCTGATCATTTTTTCTACATTTCTGGTTTGCTGTACATGCTAAAAAGACTCATGGCATTGCCTTCCTCCTGTATTGAATTGTATTGTAACTGTACTGTCTGCCCTTATGTTGTAAAGCGCTGCGCAAACTGTTGGCGCTATATAAATCCCGTATTATATTAATAATAATAATAATGGCATGGAGGGGAAGGAGGCAAACTACTGTAGGAATTAAGTACAGGCTCTAAAGGCTCCTCACATATTGGAAACAGCCTCCAAAACATTCCTATCATGGCCAAATCTCAAGTCTTTCTCACAAGAAAAGCTTTATGCCTAACTGAACTTTCAGTTTAAATACCGTATATACTCGAGTATAAGTCGTTCCGAGTATAAGTCGAGGCCCTAATTTACCACAAAAAAATGGGAAAAACTTATTGACCCGAGTATAAGACGAGGGTGAGAAATGCACAGCTACTGTAAGTGGAAAAGAGGGTCAACAATGCCCATTTGCAGCATCACTGTGCCCATTTGCATGCCTCACTGTGCCCATTTGCAGCCATAGGTCCCCTGAACTTCAAACTCAGTAGTTAAGGGTTCCTAGATGCCCCCTAACTGCAGCAAAAATTTGGGGTCTCTGAACCCAAAGGGTCCCGAAATGACATTGCTGCAGATGGACACAGTTGACCGAATTTGGGGCCCCGTATCATGGGGCCACTTAGTGCTAAGAACCCCAAATTTGGTGTGCAAACCCAGTGGAACTAGCAGCATAAAATTTCCAAAGCTGGGGTTTCTAGCACCAAGTGGCCCCGAGATACAGGGCCCCAAAAATCAGTTCAGAAAATGTCAAGCACTTTTCTGCAGCAGAGAATGACATTTTCCGAACCGATTTTGGGGCCCCTTATCTCGGGGCCACTTGGTGCTAGGAACTACAGCTTTGGATATGTTATGGTACCAGTTCCAGTGGGTTTGTACACCAAATTTGGGGTTCCTAGCACCAGGTGACCCTGAGATATGTGGCCCCAAAATCGGTTCAGAAGATGTCAAGCACTTTTCTGCAGCAGAGAATGACATTTTCCGAACCAATTTTGGGGCCCTGTATCTCGGGGCCACTTAGGGCTAGGAACTTCAGCTTTGGATATGTTGTGGAATCAGTTCCACTGGGTTTGCACACCAACTTTGGGGTTCCTAGCATTAAGTGGCCCTGAGATACGGGGCCCCAAATTCGGTTCGGAAAATGAAATTTTTTGCTGCAGAAAAGTGCTTGACTCGAGTATAAGTCGAGGGGGGCACATTCATTCAAAAAAATGTGCTGAAAAATTCGACTTATACTCGAGTATATACGGTAATTCAAATACATTTTACAAATGGCGTGCAAAATGTTACAGATTTTTTTTTTCTAGAAAGCAGCCACGGTCTGAGTAGAAAAGCCTGTCCCATGCCAGAATGCTGCAGAGAATGACTCTTGCTCTCTGTGTAGAAGCAGTGGCCTCTCTGCAGAGGTCTGGCAAAGGAAAATCTGTCCAATCAGCAGGGGGCATGACCTCTGCTGATTAAAGAGCTCTATCTTTGACCAAACTGTTGATACTCAGGCAGAATGTTAATTTGGGCTTTCAGCACTTAATGCTCATTCACATGTTTTAGTGTGTATCATAGGCAGGAGGTGTGCCTGGGCACACCTTAATCGCTATGTGCAGTGCCGATTCCCCCTATTGCCCAGGTGTCCTCTAGTGTTGTGCCCCCCCACCGTCAGTGCTGCTGGGTTCCCTCCTCTCCTCTCCCTCTGGCTGCTGGGGGGGATGTTTCAGGATGAAGAAGTGTCTAGTCAATATGGCATTTACCATCCCTTCCTTTTCTAAATGAACACAGTAAACACACTTACTCACTGCGTTCATTCATAACGGAAGCATAGTAAACTGTGTGTACTATGCTTCAATCTGTGAATGAACAGGAAGCCGCTCAGCACAGAGCACTTCCCATTCGTTCACTGTTCAGTGCAGCTGAGGCTGCAGAGAAAGGTGTGTTTGAGCTTTGGGGTGCACACCCTAATGCAACAGGCTGCACACACCTATGGCGTGCAGGCTAGTGTTTGATGTGTATAGGCAGTAGGTGATAGTTTAGGGGGGGTGATGCCTTGCATTGTTAAAGCACAAAGTTTCCCCTGTTCTTTTTTAACTTTATTGAAATATCAAAAATGAAATTTCATTAAAGCGTATGTATAGCAGATCCGCTAAAGTGCAATATCTGACAGTGACTTCTTGTGAGCTGCCATGCATTGCTAAAATGACAGCATGTCTACATTTTATGCAACGCACTGCAACCCACCTCAAAGCCACATTTTGGGGCGAACAGGGCACATATATAAAACAACCGGAAAAATCGCATTGATCTGTACAGATTAATGCAGGTCACCAGATACGGTGTGAATGAGCCTTAACTGCGGAAGCTTGCCTGTGCATTCCTATTGGCTGTTGGAGCTGTATCAATGGGAATATGTGGAATGGAGTTTAGCACCAACCTGGAAACTTTTCAGACCTTTGCTTGTTAGAACATCCAGCGTGTTTCTGTAAGTGTTCTCTAGGTGCCTGCACTTTAGATCTGCACCAGTTCATCCCTCTTCCCGAGAGAGTCATTAAAGGGAATCTGTCAGGAAAGGAATACAGGAATTGCCATTTCTACTTTTAAAATTGCAAGCTGCGGGATTGTCATCCTTATCTTTGCTTCACTATTTAGGGAGTCACTGACCCAAAACTGCATATGTGTAGTAGATGTCCAAATACCATACCTCCCCACTTTTTGAGATGGGAATGAGGGACACCTATCAGCAAAAGTATGCAGGCATAGGACACACCCCTTGCCACACCCCCTTAAAGGAGAATTGTACAAAAAACAAGATTGGTTAAACCCACAAGTGCTTTTTTTTACCACTACTATTCCTTTATATTGGCTTTTGGTATTTACAAATGCAGTAATTTAGAAATCAGATGAAAGGTTTAGCACTGGGAAACACTTTAAGATAGATAAAAAGTGCATTTTATATACATCTATATAGATCAGACCAAAATGAGGGACAAATGAGGAGGAAAGAGGGACAGAGGGACATTGCTCCAAATCAGGGACAGTCCCTCGAAATCAGGGACAGTTGGGAGGTATGAAATACCAGATAAAAGGTTGTCCCAGAACAGCGCCCCCTCCTGGATAGTGAAGGAGGGACAGGGATGACAGGTCTGGAGCCTATATCGTCAACAGGTTCCTTATAGACTATTAACTGGAAGTGGTAAATTTCCTCCTAAGATGAGCCTGCATAAGACAACTATTTTATTTGAAGCTGTTATTTTTCTTGAAGTGACTGATGTAATGTTTATGGTTTGAACTCTCATTATCTAGATAGCAGAGCAGCAGATTCAGAAGAGAGACTGATGAACACCCTTTTGAGGGAAGACAAATATAATAAACTCATCCGTCCTGCTTATAACAATACACAGCTGGTCATCATCCATCTCCAGTTGTCTCTGGCTCAGCTGATAAGTGTGGTAAGATGATTTTCAATTGTTATAAAGAGCCAAATACATGTTGGTTTATGGAAAATTGTTTTTCACAGTATTCATGGATAAATGATCATTTAAAATTATCTGCATCCTTACAAAATGTAATCCCATACTGAAAGGCTGACAATTTTAACATGCAGTGAAAGGTCTCTTTGCTGGGCTTTGCTTGTCCCCAAGTCTCTCGCTAGTTGTATGTATCATCAATGCAAAATCAGGCAGAGAAAAAATTACGTAAAGCAGGGCAGGGACAAGGGGTGGACAGGAGGGGCAATTGCCCTGGGTGCAGTGAAGCAAAGCGGCAATAAATGGATGCAGGGTGGTAACCCCTTCTATGGCATGTATTAATAATGGGGGAGGGGGTGCAATTCTGCATCCTTGCCCTGGGCTTTGGATGCCCTGTCCCAGTACTGGCAGTGACATCATCACTGTTCTGTACATAGCCTGTGCAGAGAGCAGAGCTGTGGGAGGGGCCCAGCAGGTCCACCCACTTCAGGCTGCCTGCAGATAACTACAGGAGGGGGCGGAGAAAAGACCAGTCACCCTGCATGAGAGAGAGAAGCACTGACTGGTCTTTATTACAAGAAGCTCTTCAGGCAAAATTTCACACTGGATTACTGCACAGATCTAGAAGAAATAAACAGAGCACACCAAGATTCAAGTAGGAGTACACAAAGGTCTTGTATTAAAACAATATTTGCTTATAAGCTTTATTTGTCAAGTCTGTAGAAGGTGTATACCACCTGTAAGGAAACACAGGCAGTAATACAGCTACTGTGGTGATATATCCCTCAATTTCAGAGAATATTATATGATTATTTTTGCAAATATTATTGCGTCTCATTTTAACTAGTGATTCCTAATCTGTATTCCTTTAAATTAAGATAAAACGTATGTCAAGTGCGCTCAGAATGTCAGGACCAGGCAGATAGTGTCTTTATTGCATGGATGAAGTGGTCTTCAAACACTTAGGGCTGCACTCAAAGAGGGAAGCAATCTCTAATAGAAAACAAATAATAATAAAAAAAAAAGGCGCCTCTAAGTGCAGAATTAAATATCCCCAAACAAGATTAAAAACACTTACAGGATCAAGGATAACAAGAGGCATAACATGGATATATGAAGCAGGTGATCCGGCATCAGGAGGTCCCAGTGTATCACAGCTTTCCAGGGATAACGATATGCAGCAGCAGAAGGTCCCAGGATAACCAGCAGGTGAACACCCCAGGCTCTGGGAACACTGGTGAAGCAATCACATCGTCTGAGTCAGCGTGGAGCATGAATCCTGGAAATGACGTTAGCGGGAGGGGACAACAACCCTTGACCCAATGACCTTGGCTTGAAGAAGGAACCAATCAGTAATTCCGAAACACGTCCCATTTTGATGACATATTTCCTGCTTGCGGTCCATGCTGGTTGTTGTCCCCTCCCGCTGACGTCATTTTCGGGACTCATGCTCCACGCTGATTTAGACGACGCGATTGCTTCACCAGTGTTCCCAGAGCCTGGGGTGTTCACCTGCTGGTTATCCTGGGACCTTCTGCTGCTGCATATCGTTATCCCTGGAAAGCTGTGATACACTGGGACCTCCTGATGCCGGATCACCTGCTTCATACATCCATGTTATGCCTCTTCTTATCCTTGATTCTGTGTTTTTAATCTTGTTTGGGGATATTAAAAGTTTTAATTCTGCACTTAGAGGCGCCTTTTTTTCTTTTATTCCTTTAAATTAAACCTGTGCTAAAACAATATTTTGGCTGGTGTTATCAACTTTTCTTTTTAAAAATGCTTTATACTTGTCAGTTATGCTGCTCCAGAACTTTCTGAACCATTGATATAATACAATTTTTTTTTTAGCATTGGATAGCATAGAGATGGTTAGAGTGCCTGTTTTTATTGCTTTCTGTGCCCCGCTGGAAAGATTCCGCCTCTCTGATTGTCTTGGTGACCATTCTTACTGGGACAGAAAGTAATGGGAAATCCAACATTTTTATGGTTGTTACTGGAACAGGGGAAACTTCTCTAACAGGAAAATCTGTTCCCCTTACAACGACATTTCCGTATTTATGGAGAAATTTTGTCTTCCGTTGTGTCCCTGGAACAGGAAATCAAGGGAATTTTCCCCAATAGGACACGGACAGTAATAAAAAAATAAACTGACAGTGGTCTTACCTATTCTCTCTTCAATCCAAAAAAATCATGGTTTTAGATCTTGCATACTGCATACTTTAGGACAGTGGCGGCCCCATTCCTTAGGGGTGCACGGGCGCCGCCCACCTATCCATGCATCTGTCTTCCTGATCTACATACAGGCTATGGATTCCAATGGGGTGGGGAGTTTTAAGCACGTGATTAGAGGCTCTAATAGGCCCCTGATCCCACCCAGTTGTGTGATGATAGCTCATGAATATTCACTATTTTCACACTAAATCTCCTCCCCACCAATCAGGAAGCAGGTCATGAGACCCGTTTCCCAATTGATCAAAACGTCGGGCGATCCTATTGGACGCCTAGAACCTAGGAGGAGGAGAGAGGAGACACACATTGGCTTGCACAGCGGAATCCGCCGTGCCGGAGGAGATGACACCGTAGCTGCTGCCCGCAGCCCGCCACCTAGATGGGGTAAGTGCCAGCCAAACCCAGCAGACAGCAGGTGTGGGGGATAGTGTCCCCACCGGCCACCCGGTGGACGGTGGTTGTTTGCTGCCCCTCCCCCCAAAAAACACCAGCCGCCACTGCTTTCTGCTTTAGGAGCATATAATTTACCATAGAATATTTTACCCTTGCTTGTTAACCAAAGATTTGATGTGGATCTTTAAAGTGAACCTGTGCCCAAACTATGGCCATTCAATTAAAATAAAAAGAAAAGAAAGTGCTACGCTGACCTGTACTAATTATTGTTTCCCTGTGTATTTCCACATATATATACACTCTAGAACATATCTATAGCCAAATAAATATATAAAGTGCTCTAGTGACAAACTAATTATCAATAAAGTGACTCTGTGCAACAGTATAGCAAGTGTGTCCTTGTGTCCATTCAGGTGTTCCCCCCTTCTGTATATGCGCTCACCTTGGAGCGTGTGACCTTGCAGTTAAGCTTGGTCAAAACATGCAAATGAACCACCTCTGGGTTCAGTGTTTGTACTGGGATCCTGGACTGGTTGCTGGCAAGTTTTCCACATGCATATAATAAGAGAGACTAGATAGTGTGATATTGTTTAAACTCTATTTATTATTAATATTAATATTAATATTATTATTAAACATTAACCCCCTTATATATGGTACTCACATTTCGTGGGTGCTACAGTGCATCACTCTTTACAAGACCATATGGAACGCTGTGTCTGCTGAACTACTGTGTCCTTTACTTGCTAAGACCGATCCACTGCCTCATGCACCGTCCTGTCCCCTCCCCAAGGTGAGCACATATATAGAAGGGGGGAGCACCTGAATGGACACAAGGACACACTTGCTATCACCAGTTTTTTTTTTGGATTTGATTTTTTTGAATGGACTTTATCAGTGGCGGTGCATCCATAAAGCGGAGGGCCCCCTCCTCTCTCCTGTCACCTCTCTCTCACCATAGATAGATTCATGCATTGCATGAATCTATCTACGGTCACCGCTGCCGCCCCCATTCAGGTGTCCGACCTCTTGCCGGGCGCCGGGCACCTGAATTACAGCGGCGGGGTGTTTTTTAAAAGCGCCTGATTAGAGCCGCAGGCTCTAATAGGCATCCTGATTAGAGCTGTATGCTTTAATAGTTTTCCAAAATCGTAAACAGGGGGCGCAATGCTGTGCGTTCGCTGTTTACTCAGTGTTGTGAAAGCGAATAAATCGCTTTCCTAACACTGACCCGCCTTTTAACCAATCAGGTGCTTGGGTATGGTTACCTGTCACTTGATTGGATCAAACAACAGGTGCTGTGATTGAACACCTGATAGAAAGGACCGGAGACATTGATGAGCGTGGATGTGGAGGAAGCCACCGTGACCTGCTGCGAGACAGGTAAGTCCCGACTCCCAGGCGTGCACACTGACAGCATTTGATGGGGCACAGTAGAGGCAATTGATGGGCACAGTGGCAGCAATTGATGGGCACACTGGCAGTAATTGATGGGCACAGTAGCTGCTTTTGAGGGCACAGTGGCGACAATTTATGGGTACAGTGGCTGTGTTTGATGGCACAGTGGCTGCGCTTGATGGGCACAGTGACTGCGCTTGATGGGCACAGTGGCTGCGTTTTATGGCACAGTGACTGCGCTTGATGGGCACAGTGGCTGCGCTTGATGGGCACAGTGGCTGCCCTTGATGGGCACAGTGGCTGCGCTTGATGGGCACAGTGGCAGCATTTAATGGGCACAGTGGCTTCAATTGAAGGTTTTTTTTTCAGGTTGTTTGCGCCCCCCCAAAAATTTTGAGCACCAGCCGCCACTGGACTTTATATATAATTTTATATCATTGCATGTTTTCACATGAACTTGACAAGATAGCATTTTGCACATACTCACTTTTAGTGCACTGGAACATGTTTGTGTAGACAATTTGAGCACTTATATAATGGACTTTCTTTTATGACAGATGATGATATTATAGGACTATGATAATATCATAAGATATTATTTTACATGTTGCATAATACTGTTGCACTGAGTCACATTATTTATAATTGGTTTGTCACTAGAGCACTTTATATATTTATTTATTTGGCTATAAATATATTCTAGAGTGTATATATATATATGTGGAAATACACATGGAAACAATAATTAGTAACAAGTCAGCGCAGCACTTTGTTTTATTTTTATGCTGATTGCACGATCTTATGGGACGTGATCAGTGCTAGCAGCTTTCCACACAATATATGTTTATGGTAGCTCACAAGATTCTCAGTACTTAGATTATGGCCATTCAATTTTTTGCATATTATTAACATACAGTAAAAGAGCTTTCAGACAAGTTCCCACTCAACTATCTACTTTTAATGTGAAGTTATTCATTTTCAAAGATCACAACAAAGATTCTGAAGTTGGGTTTCAGTTGGTTATAAACAGCTTAAAAACACGTACTGTTTGATTGCATTTGAAGGCTGGCATGCTACAAAGATCTTCTCTCTTGGAAAAACACAATGGGGTTGATTTACTAAAATTGGAGAGTGCAAAATGTGGTGCAGCTGTGCAATCAGCTTATAACTTCAGCTTGTTCAATTAAGCCTGGAATCTGATTGGTTTCTATGCAGATCTGTGGCATAATAATGGGCATAATGGGCATAATAAAACATAGCAGTCTGTCACAGCAATCTTTGTTTTTCTAAGTCCCATAGTTTTCTTACCTGTTGATCCTGCCAGTAAATCTGTTATTTTTCAATTTTCTTTTAAAGCCCAAGCTGTGCAACAAAAATGGCAGTTAGGGGGTTGAGGCAAACCATATAACACTGACAGGGGTGAATACAATGATAGGCTTTTATTCTTGTAGTTAACATCCATTCAGTTTATTCCATTTTTTTTCTGTAACTGCTCAAAAATTGTTAGCTGGGGTTAGGCTTTAATTTGGTAATGTAATTGTAATCTAAATGTACTAGTCCATCTACTTTCTCCTAAGGTTGGCATTGCAGCTGTGCAAGGGTGGCTTTGCTGCTCCTCCATAGATTGAGCTGAGGAGTGGGTGTAGCCCTCCAAAGACAGAAAGTGTATTACTGGCTAGATCACCAGATAACAACAAAGGAAAAAAGCCTGAAAAGGTATAGAAAAGGAATGCAGCCACCAGATTTAAGGATTAGCAAGCTGCAATATCTGAAATTTTTGTTTATGGTCTTAGATCCACTTGAATTTCTTCATAGTGCTTATAGATACAGAGATAAATGAGGACTTGTTTTTGTGATTTTATTGCTTCTTCTGAATAAATAAATGCTTTAATATGTACAATATAGGGACAGGTTTATGCTGCTCACCAAGTCCCATTAAAACACCAAAGAAGCGGGATTTATAATTAAAAAGGTCCAAAATGTTTTTATTTGTAAATATTAAAAGCCAAAAAATTGTAGTGCAGAATTAAAACAATACAATTGATGCGGTTACAGTAAATACATAATAATTACAAAATGAATGGTTGGGCCCTGTGCCCCTTGTGGGGAGTTTGAGTTGGGCCCACGGCTCCCGATCCTCTTGGACTTCTGGTGTCTCATGGTGGCAACTTTCCTTGTTTTTAAATGATGCAGCTATTTAGGATATGAATATACAGTATCTCACAAAAGTGAGTACACCCCTCACATGTTTGTAAATCTTTTATTATATCTTATGTGACAACACTGCAGAAATGACACTTTGCTTCAATGTAAAGTACTGAGTGTATAGCTTGTATAACCGTGTAAATTTGCTGTCCCCTCAAAATAACTCAGAACACAGCCATTAATGTCTAAACCGCTGGCAACAAAAGTGAGTACACCCCTAAGTGAAAATGTCCACATTGGGCCCAAAGTGTCAATATTTTGTGTAGCCACCATTATTTTCCAGCACTGCCTTAACCCTCTTGGGCATGGAGCTCACCAGAGCTTCACAGGTTGCCACTGGAGTCCTCTTCCACTCCTCCATGACGACATCACGGAGCTGGTGCATGTTAGAGACCTTGCGCTCCTCCACCTTCCATTTGAGGATGCCCCACAAATGCTCAATAGGGTTTAGGTCTGGAGACATGCTTGGCCAGTCCATCACCTTTACCCTCAGCTGCTTTAGCAAGGCAGTGGTCGTCTTGGAGGTGTGTTTGGGGTCCTTATCATGTTGGAATACTGCGCTGAGGCCCAGTCTCCGAAGGGAGGGGATCGTGCTCTGCTTCAGTATGTCACAGGACATGTTAGTATTCATGGTTCCCTCAATGAACTGTAGCTCCCCAGTGTCGGCAGCACTCATGCAGCCCCAGACTATGACACTCCCACCACCATGCTTGAGTGTAGGCAAGACACACTTGTCTTTGTACTCCTCACCTGGTTGCCGCCACACACGATTGACAACATCTGAACCAAATAAGTTTATCTTGGTCTCATCAGACCACAGGACATGGTTCCAGTAATCCATGTCCTTAGTTGCTTGTCTTCAGCAAACTGTTTGCAGGCTTTCTTGTGCATCATCTTTAGAAGAGGCTTCCTTCTGGGAAGACAGCCATGCAGACCAATTTGATGCGGCATATGGTCTGAGCACTGACAGGCTGACCCCCCACCCCTTCAACCTCTGCAGCAATGCTGGCAGCACTCATACGTCTATTTCCCAAAGACAACCTCTGGATATGATGCTGAGCATGTGCACTCAACTTCTTTGGTCGACCATGGCGAGGCCTGTTCTGAGTGGAACCTGTCCTGTTAAACTGCTGTATGTTCTTGGTCACTGTGCTGCAGCTCAGTTTCAGGGTCTTGGCAATCTTCTTATAGCCTAGACCAGGGGTAGGCAACCTTTTGAGCACAGTGTGCCGAAAAATGTTTTAAAAGAAATTGAGAGTGCCGATTTTATACCAAAAAACCGTCAACTTCACACTCTCAATCACGAAAAGGACTTTTTATAAAGTAAATGCTGTAAACTACTTTAGTAGTGAGAAATGAACACCTTACACTCTCTCGCCTCAGATCACTGTCCCCCCTGCAAATCTGTTTCACCACTGTTCTGCACATCTGCCCCACCACTGTACCCCCCTGCTCATCTGCCCCACCATTGTAACCCCCTGCACATCTGCTCCACCACTGCAACCCCCTGCACATCTGCCCCACCACTGTAACCCCCTGCACATCTGCCACACCACTGTACATCTGCTCCACCACTGTACCCACCTGCTCATCTGCTCCACCACTGCAACCCCCCTGCTTATCTGCCCCACCACTGTAACCTCCTGTACATCTGCCCCACCACTGTACCCCCTGCTTATCTGCCCCACCATTGTAACCCCCTGCACATCTGCCCCACCACTGTACTAACCTGCACATCTGCCCCACCACTGTACTCCCTGCACATCTGCCCCGCCACTGTACTAACATGCACATCTGCCCCACCTCTGTACCCCCCCACTCATCTGTCCCACCCCTGTAACCCCCTGTACATCTGCCCCACCACTCTACTACCCTGCACATCTGCCCAACCTCTGTACCCCCCTGCTCATTTGTCCCACCACTGTAACCTGCTGTACATCTGCCCCACCACTGTACCACCCTGCTCTTCTGTCCCATGACTGTAACTCCCTGCTCATCTGCCCCACCAATATTCCCCCTTTCTCATCTGCCGCACCACTGTACCTCCATGCACATCTTCTCCGCCACTCAACCATCTTCTCATCTGTCCTAACACTGAACTTATCTGCTCATCCGCCCCACCACTGTAACCCCCTTTTTCATCTACCCCACTAAACTGGACCTCCTGCACATCTGTCCCACCTCTGTTCCCACTGCTCCTCTGCCCCACCGCTGAAACCCCCTGCTCATCTGTCCCACCAATGTACCTCTTTTCTCCTCTGTCCCAACAGTGAACCCCCTGCTCATCTGCCCCTACACTGAATCACCTTCTCATCTGTCCTAACACTGAACCCATCTGCTCATTTGCCGCACCACTGTAGCATGCTTTCTCATCTGCCCCACCAATGTACCTCCTGGACATCTGTCTCACCTCTTTCCCCCCCCCTGCTTTTCTGCCCCACCTCTGTTCCCCCTGCTCTCCTGCCCCACCAATGTTCCCCCTGCTCCACCACTGTAATCCCCTGCTCATCTGCCCCATCAATACACCTCCTTTTACATCTGACCGACTTCTCTACCCCCTGCTTTTCTGCCCCAACACTGAACCCCCCTGCTCATCTGTCCCAACACTGAACACCCCGGCTCATCTGGCCCAACGCTGAACCCCCCTGCTTATCTGCCCCAACACTGTAACCCCCTGCTCATCTGCCCCACTGCTGAACCCATTTCTCATCTCTTCCACCACTGTACATCCCTGCACATCTGCCTCACCGCTGTACCCTCCTTCTCTTCTGTTCCACCTCTGAACCCCTCTGCTTATTTTCCCCACTGCTGTACCCTCCTGTTCATCTGCTCCACCACTATACCCTCTTGATATGATATGCGTTATATGCAGAGTGGTGAAAGGAAGCAGAGATGAGAAGGAAGTGTCACCAGCACACCAGGATCTCCAAAATTGGGTCCAAAACTTTAATCACATAGTATCAAAAAAATAAATAGAAGCAATGTTCTGGAGCCATGCAGGACCCCTTCATCAGGTTACCCTTCATGTGACAGTCACATGCCTGATGAAAGGGTCCTGCGTGGCTCCGAAACGTTGCTTCTATTTATTTTTTTGATACTATGTGATTAAAGTTTTGGACCCAATTTTGGAGATCCTGGTGTGCTGGTGACACTTCCTTCTCATGATTGCAGTCGGTTCCAGCCGTTGGTCATTTCAGCACCCAATCTAAGATACAGCCGTTTGTGCAGGAACATGTGCGTTGGGAGTATTACATTGGAGGAAGCAGAGATGAGACACATCTACCTGTCCTGGCACACTCATCCTGCTGATTTACCTCTCGCATCCAGTCCACGTGTTTGTTTGTGATGTCACATACAAGCATCTGGAATGGGTGCACAATGATGAGCTCAGGTCAGGGGAATTTTCTGAAAGCAGTGGGCCTGTATGCAAGATCATAAGTTGGGCCCCCGCATCTGAGAAAAAGTGGTCGGGTGTGATTTTCATTGCCCTGAATACTGGCTGTGGCTTAAAGGAACACAGAGTGCAGGGGTTCAGTAGTAAGTGATGCAAAGGTTCAGGAATAATTTCAACAAAGTTCCCAGAAGCTCAACAGTAATTCCACAAACTGTCACCTGATTGTGGTTTTCTCGATCACAGTGAAATCCCTTCAATACGAGATTGGTAGTGGCCAGGGCAGGACTTAGGGTGGTGGGGGCCCCTGGGCTTGAGTCACTTTTGGGCCCTACCTTCTATACATTACCATATTTATCGGCGTATAACACGCGTCGGCGTATAGCACACACCCCAAGTTTAGCAGGGAATTTTAAGGAAAAACACTTTTAGGAGGGAAGTTTAAGGAAAAAACTTACATTTAAATGCCCATTAATGCAGCCTTGCACAACGTCCATCTGCAGCCTTGTCCAGTGTCATTGCAGCCTTGTCAGTGTAGCCTTGTCATTTGCAGCCTTGTCATTTGCAGCCTTGTCATTGCAGTCTTGAAGTTTAAAAATGGTGCGCCGATATACAGAGTCCTGTGTATCTCGGCGGCTCTCAGGGTCCTCTCGGCGGCTCTCGGGTCCTCTTGCAGTCTCGAGCGGAGCCGAGAGTAGCCGAGTGTTTGGGTACAGCATCACACAACTGCGCAATTGTCAGTTAAATTGACGCAGTGCCCTATCGCAAAAAAAAATGATTGAAGTGCAATATTTCTATTATTACATTGTTCTATAAAATAAAATAGTTCAACTCACCATAAGCAGAATCAATCGGAGCCTGAGCGTGTCACTTGCCAACGTCACCTGCCTTCAGATGCGGATTGTCACTTGCCACACATTACGGATTGTCACTTGTCACGTCACTTGTCAGCGGATGGAGGGTGTCACTTGTCAGCGGATGCAGGGTGTCACTTATCAGCGGATGCAGGGTGTCACTTGCCACGTCACTTGTCAGCGATGCAGGGTGTCACTTGTCAGCAGATGCAGGGTGTCACTTGTCAGCGGATGCAGGGTGTCACTTGTCACGTCACTTGTCAGCGGATGCAGGGTGTCACTTGCCACGTCACTTGTCAGCGATGCAGGGTGTCACTTGTCAGCGGATGCAGGGTGTCACTTGTCAGTGGATGCAGGGTGTCACTTGTCACGTCACTTGTCAGCGGATGCAGGGTGTCATTTGTCAGCGATGCAGGGTGTCACTTGTCAGCGGATGCAGGGTGTCACTTGTCAGCGATGCAGGGTGTCACTTGTCAGCGGATGCAGGGTGTCACTTGTCAGCGGATGCAGGGTGTCACTTGTCACGTCACTTGTCAGCGGATCCAGGGTGTCACTTGTCAGCGGATCCAGGGTGTCACTTGTCAGCGGATGCAGTGTGTCACTTGTCACATCACTTGTCAGCGGATGCAGGGTGTCACTTGTCAGTGGATGCAGGGTGTCACTTGTCACGTCACTTGTCAGCGGATGCAGGGTGTTATTTGTCAGCGGATGCAGGGTGTCACTTGCCACCGGGTCGAAGGGGACCCCGTCAGGTAGGATGTACGGTGGCCCCATGATTTCTAACATTCAGGGGGGCGGCAAAATCCCGCCCGCTAGCAAGCCCGTTTCACCGGCACCGCTGCTTATTTCACGGCGACCGATCGGGCTTGTGTACTCCCACTTCCTGGTAGCGGTGGAACGCCCCATAGGGCGGACGTGATGTAAGAAATGATGCAAGACATAGGAGGCAACGCGGCCATCATTTCTGGCTGATGACATCATGTCTGCGCTATGGTGCGTTCCACCGCTATCAGGAGGTGGAAGTAAACACAAGCCTGATCGGTCGCCGTGAAATAAGCAGCGGTACCGATGAAACGGGCTAGCTAGCAGGGGGGTGTTTGCCGTGGATCTGGCCCTGCCCGCGGGGCCCCCTATTGGACGGGGCCCATGGGCTTGAGCCCAGTCAAGCCCAATTGTAAGTCCGGCCCTGGTAGTGGCAACCAAGCGAGTCATTTTCCTCCAGATTGTGGACGGGGCTAGCAGGACTGTGATTGGCTTTAGCAGTGGCCAAGACAGTCCTCCTCCTGAAAACAGGGACCGTGCCCCCCCCCCAGCAGAACTGCACTCAATCTCTTTCCCATCACAAAAGCTGATGATCGCAGCTACAGCAAAGTTTTCCATCGTTTACAATGTGTGGGGGCACAGTCCCTCCCCCTCAGTGCAGGTGCGGCGTGGGGAACACTGAAATTGGAATGCATTAGTGTCTCACTGACACTTCCCTGCACTGCTCTGCTGATGAGGAGGGAATCGAGTCCCAGCAAAAGATGCTTTGAGTGCCGCTTGCGCCGGGGGTTGCCTACCCCTGGCCTAGGCAATATTTATGTAGACCAACAAATTTACATTGTTACATTGTAGCAAAATGTCATTTCTTCAGTGTTGTCACATGAAAAGATATAATAAAATATTTACAAAAATGTGAGGGGTGTATCCATATGTTACTATTGTGTAATTATAACCACCTACCCCTGAAGAAGAGGATCCATGTAATCTCTTGAAACAGGTTGGGTATTAATCTTATCTTGGTTTTACCATTGACAGAGAACTGTGGTTATTCATTTTGTAATCATTATGTATTTATGTATTTACTATAACCACATCAATTGTACCATTTTAAATCTGCACCACAATTTTTTGGCTTTTTAATAATATTTACAAATAAAGCATTTTTTGGACCTTTTTAATGATAAATCCTACTTCTTTGGAATGTATGCCCTAAAAATTCCCACTAGAGGGTTTTTCTGTAGATTGGTTAACTGTCTCCTAGTCCCTTTGACAGCAATCAACACATCAAAGTCCCAGCAAAAGGGAAGAATTCTAGAAAGCAACCAAAGCCTCCCATTGATATATAATAGACTTCACTGGATCACACTGACCCAAGCTTAGTACCCACAATAAAGGAACTGCTATAGGCAAAAGCAAGGAAAAGAGGTGTAATTTAAATTATCTTCCACTTATCCGTGAATAGTTATTATCTACACATCATGGAAAAGGCACTCTTACTAGTCTTACTACACTTTTGAAAGTATGGCACCCTGTACTGTTGGGAGAGCACAGTATGAAGACCTTGTGTCCTTGAAAAGCATTGCTATTATGTTATTTAGATGGTAGTTTTCTGGGAACAGACTGACCTGATCTTATAATTCATTTGTGAGTTAACCTGGTTATATTGGCTTCTAGTAAATGCTCCTCTCTGTAACAGATCATATCTGTTTACTGTCATGTTTTCTACTTTGCTGTTCTTTGTTGGCTGTCACTGATTGTTACATTCTTGGCTTTACAAGTGACAGAAATCATTTGATAACCACATGAAGAATGCTTAAAATAGAGTTTCTGTGTCACTGAGACAAAACCCCTGCAGCTTTCTTATACAAAGTAACGATTTCTGACATTTTCACCCAATGGGATGAAATGATCTGAAGGGTGGGTTGAAGTGTAAAGATTGACTTTCTGAAAACTTACCTCTGTATATCATCTACCCCCCAAAAAAATCAGTAAATGGACTTCACAATCTTGTATTTATTATTAGAGAACATTTCTATTAAAAGAGAATTACATTTTTTAACCACTTCAATACAGGGCACTTAGACACCTTCCTGCCCAGACCAATTTTCAGCTTTCAGTTCTGTTGCAGTTTGAATGACAATTGCGCGGTCATACAACACTGTACCCAAACTAAATTTTTATCATTTTGTTCCCACAAATAGAGCTTTCTTTTGGCGGATATTTGATCACCTCTGCAGTTTTTATTTTTTGCTAAACAAAAAAAGTTTTGCTTTTGTTTCTGTTAAAAAAAATTGTAATTAAGTAAGTTTTCTCTTTCACTGATGGGCACTGATACGGCGGCACCGCTGAGGTGGCACCAATGAACGGGCACTGACGGGCACTGACAATGGGCACTGATATGTGGCACTGATGGGCACTGGTAGGCGGCACTGATGGGTGGCACTCATATGCAGCACTGATGGGCATTGATAGGCGGCACTGATGGGCACTAATGGGTGGCACTGGTTGGCACTGGTTGGCACTGATGGGCACTGATAGGCAACACTGATAGGCAATGAAAGGCGGCACTGCTGAGCACTAAGAGGGTGGCGCTGATAGGCGGCACTGATAGGCGGCACTGCTGGGCACTGCTGGGCACTGATAGGCGGCACTGCTGGGCACTGATGGGCACTGATACGTGGCACTGATGGGCACTGATACACGGCACTGATATGAGGCACTGATGGGCATCCCTGGTGGCACTGGCAGTGGTAGGCATTGAAGTGGGCACTGATTGGCAGCTGCCTGGGCACACAGTGGCATTTCCGTGGGGGTCTAGGGGCATACCTGGTGGTCCAGTGTGGATGGCTTCCCTGGTGGTCCTGGGCGGTTCCCTGGTGGTCCTGGGTAGGATCCGAGAGGGGCTGTGCTGATAAACAATCAGCAAAGACCCCCCCCTGTCGGGAGAGCAGCCGATTGGCTCTCCTCTAATCGCGTCTGTCAGACGCGAGTGAGGAAAAGCCGATCACCGGCTCTTTCTATTTACATCATGATCTGTGATTGGACACGGTTGATCACGTAGTAAAGAGTCTCCGTCGGAGACTCTTTACCTAGATCGATGTTGCAGGGTGTCAGACTGACACCCCGCAACAACGATCGCCGCGATGCGCGCCCCCGGGGCACACAGCGGCTCGATATTCCTGATCACGTCATATGACTTCCGGTCAGGAATATCAAACCACTTTGCCGCTGTCATTTGATAATAGGGCGGGCAGTAAGTGGTTAAAGTAGTGCCAATACCTTTACCTCCATTACTTGCAATAGAAGAAAACTAATATATATCCAAGTGCCATCCCTAAAACGGATGTATGGCCAAAGCTTTTTAGCCTAACGTCTCTTCTGGGTCATAGGAGTGCACTTACTTAGGCTCTCCTGTGATCCAGAATCATTCACTTATACAGTGCCTTGAAAAAGTATTCATTATCCTTGAAATGTTCCACATTTTGTCATGTTACAACCAAAATTAAATGGATCTTATTTGAGATTTTATGTGATAGACCAAAACCAACTGGCACATAATTATAAAGTGGAAGAAAAATGATAAATGGTTTTCAAATTTCTTTTACAAATAAGTATCTGAAAAGTGTGGAGTGCATTTGTATTCAGCCCCCTTAAATTAATACTTTGTAGAACCACCTTTCGCTGCAATTACAGCTGCAAGTCTTTTTGGGGATGTCTCTACCAGCTTTGCACATCTAAAGAGTGACATTTTTGCCCATTCTTCTTTGCAAAATAGCTCAAGCTCTGTCAAATTGGATGGAGAGCGTATAAACAGCAATTTTCAAGTCTTGCCACAGATTCTCAATTGGACTTTAACTAGGCCATTCTAACGCATGAATATGCTTTGATCTAAACCATTCCATTGTAGATCTTGCTGCATGTTTTTTTTTTTTAACAAGAAAATCTTGCTGCATGTTTAGGATTGTTGTCCTGCTGGAAGGTGCTCCTCCGCCCCAGTCGCAAGTTTTTGCAGACTTTAACAAGTATTCTTCTAAGATTGCCCTGTATTTGTCTCCATCCATTTTCCCATCAACTCTGATCAGCTTCCCTGTCCCTGTTGAAGAAAAGCATCCCCACAACATCATGCTGCCACCACCATGTTTCACGGTGGGAATGGTGTGTTCAGGGTGATGTGCAGTGTTAGTTTTCCGTCACACATAGCATTTTGCTTTTACGCCAAAAAGTTCAATTTTGGTCTCATCTGACCAGAGCACCTTCTTCCACATGTTTGTGTGTCCCCGACACGGCTTCTCGCAAACTGCAAACAGGACTTCTTAGGGATTTCTTTCAACAATGGCTTTCTCCTTGCCACTCTTCCATAAAGACCAGATTTGTGAAGTGCACGACTAATAGTTGTCCTGTGGACAGATTCTCCCATCTGAGTTGTGGATCTCTGCAGCTCCTCCAGAGTTACCATGGGCCTCTTGGCTGCTTCTCTGATTAATGCTCTCCTTGCCTTGCCTGTCAGTTTAGGCGGACAGCCATGCTTGGTAGGTTTGCAGTTGTGCCATACTCTTTCCATTGTCCAATGATGGATTGAACAATGAGATGTCCGAAGACTGGGATATTTTTTTATAACCTAACCCTGCTTTAAACTTCTCCACAACTTTATCCCTGACCTGTCTGGTGTGTTCCTTGGCCTTCATGATGCTGTTTGTTTACGAAGGTTCTCTAATAAACCTCTGCGGGCTTCACAAAACAGCTGTATTTATACTGAGATTAAATTACACGCAGGTGGACTCTACTAATTAGGTGACTTCTGAAGGCAATTGGTTCCACTAGATTTTAGTTAGGAGTATCAGAGTAAAGGGGGTTGAATACAAATGTACGCCACACATTTTTTAGATATGTATTTGTAAAAAATTTTGAAAAGCGTTTATCATTTTCCTTCCACTTCACAATCATGTGCCACTTTGTGTTGGTCAATCACATAAAATCCCAATAAAATCCATTTACGTTTTTGGTTGTAACATGAAAAAATGTGGAAAATTTCAAATTTTCAGATTTTTGACCGAAAAAGTCCGCTGCGGGTCAGATGGAGCCCACACATGATTAGATTGTCCGCCGGATTCGGTCCGTCAGACCAGTCCACTCGTGTGTACACGGCATTATGTTGTCAAAAGTTGTACAGATTGCTAAATCAGGTTAGGGAATCTCCAAACAAGACATTCAGATGAGATAGTAGACCCAGATCTTTGTAAAATATAAGTAGGTAGGTGCTTTATTCATACACTGCAGTGGAGAGACACAACACACACCGATATTCAGCACTACCAGGCCGAATGAAGAAGGAAGTGTCTCTGACTTAAAAACATCAAGTTTAACAATATATACTTTATGAATATGCATAAGCACTAGGCGTGTTATAGGTGCGATCGTATAGTTTAGTCCAATCAGCATTCATATCTTCTTAGTAGCAAGGGAACAGTTAAATAGGTGGATACATCATGTGACTGATAGAAAGCGAAAGAAAACATGGGCGCCACCATGACGGTACTGGATCAGACCAGCTAGGTAAGACTGTCCATTTCTCGGAGCAAAAAGGAGGTAAACTGTTGCTTCTTATCTGTCGGTAAAGGTCATCATAGACTGAAAACTCTGCGTCTAAGAAGAAGCAAGAAAGTGTATTACAAATTCTTAAAGTGATAGTCATATATATATATATATATATATATATTCAACATTATCAGACCCCTATAATTCTACTCAGGTACATAATCTGCACAATCAGCAAACTTTCTATAGGAGGACATCCTCTGAATCCATTTATTGAAGTAGGTCCTGGATTACTGCACGACTCTCAAACACAGATTACAGTATACGGACTCCATTACAGGATATATGCATTAGGTTACCATTGCATTGTTACTACTGTAATTATATCCACTGATTTATTTTCCGACTAATAAGAGAGCAGAGAGAGCCCACTGTTAGTATAATGTAGAGATTTACAAGGTAGTTGGGGAAATGTGCACTTTATAAAAACAGTGACGTGCTTTCAAATGTAATTATGAGGTCTATTTGATTCTGTGTGCATTACAGTCATTATTGAATTAAGGCACATAATGTTCTCTAGCTACATGCAGCTGTGTAACTCTAAATTGGAATATATATTTTTTTTGTACTACTGGTTTCTGTATAAGTGATGTGGATATCATACCCAAATGTAAGAGACCTTTGAGGGGAGTAGAAAATGTTTGTTTTTTTTGGAACATTTGTAATAGCATATTAAAATTATGATTTTGAGCCTTTGGGAAACCCTTTCTGGGAAATGTGTGAAAATTAGAAATTTACAGAAAATAAGTGCAAAACGTGATTATAAAGGGTTGATTTACTGTTTACATTGCATTGGAATTTTCCCTTAGCTAAGTGAATGAGGTAAAGCTCCACTGACTCTATTCAAATCACATAAAAGCAAAAATACTGTTTATGTTGTTTTCTTTGCACATGATTTAAAAATTCAAAAGTGAATTTTCACCACCTTCGCTAAGCTAAGAGACGAATTTCTTGCAAAGTGAACAGCCTTGCTTTATATTACATTAGCCTATTTCTTTAGAGTGTGCACCCCAAAGCTCAAACACATATACGTGAGTGTGCATGTGTGTATATATACTGACGGTGTCAGTAGAGCAATGGACAGTGTCAGTAGGGCAGAGATTGGTGTCAGTAAGGCAGTGGCTGATGTCAGTAGTTTTTATTTTCATTATTTTATTTTTTATTATTTTTTACAATTTTATTTCTTTTATTATTTTTTTTTTCTTAGGAGCCCCATTATGGGGCTTTGGTGAAATACCAGGGGTCTAAACAGTGGGAACCTGCACCACACGGGGTGATTAGGGTGTGCCCAGGCACACCTAGCACACCCTATGCGCACGCCTATGGCTGGTAAGGATTTATCAAGAAACAGAATGAGATGCCAATCTATCATGAATCCAGCTACCCATTATTTACTATGACTGTACCTGTATAGCTGGCCATATACGTATAGATTTGTAACAGAATACTCCATCCAAATTGTTAGTCCCCGCTCCCTGCCAGACACATTCAGCTGGCAGAATACCTAAAGAGTCCCTGCATCACATTGGATGCAGACCATAGGTGTGTTCCTCAAAGCTCAAACACACATTCCTTTCTATGGAGCCTCAGCTGCACTGTACAGTGAATGAATGGGAAGTGCCTTGTGCTGAGCGGCTTCCTGTTCATTCACAAAATGAGGCATAGTAAATACAGTTTACTATGCTTCAATTATGAAAACACCGTGAGTGAGTGTGTTCACTGTGCTCATTTAGAATAGGAAGGCTCTGGTAGATGACATATTTACCAGCCCCTTACCCCACTCCCCATCCTAAAACATCCCCCCGCAGCAGTTGGGGGTAGAGAAGAGAAGCCAGCAGCACTGAGGCGGGGGGGGGGGCAACACGGAGGAAGGGGGAATTGGCACTGCATGTAGTGATCAGGGTGTGCCAGGCACACCTGGCACACCCCCTCCGCACCCCTATTATGCAGACGCTGGTAGGTCAGCAATTTTTCGACAGGCTTCTTCAACAAAAGTGAATTGAACAAATAATTTTGTCAAATGGAGTGGATCTATCAGGGCTATACACTGCTTGAATTGTGGCTGAAATGTGAGCTGTGTATGGCCAGCTTTATTATAGACAGCTTATAGTGACAGCTCTGCAACTGTGTGTGGTTTATGTAGCATCATACTTGTGACTGGTATCAGTTTAAAGCCTCATTCACATGGGAGTACTTTTCTGTATGCCTATGCGAAGGGTCGTCTTTGCCCGCACAGGATGCACAGGTGTTTTGTGCTTTCGCACACAGGCATGTCTATTCATGTCTATTGGGATAAATAGGCTGCACGGATACATCTGCTGGTCCCAGTCTGACAGTTGTGAGGATGCGGGTGCGTGTCCCTGAAGCACATGGTTTGCATTTGAGGACATGCTCCTGCCTAAACTGGGAGCAGCAGCTGTTTCTGTGCAGCCACTGTGTACCAAACAGACATGTATGGGACACCTATGTATACCTCCCAACTTTTTGAAATGGGAACAAGGGACACCTATCAGCAAAAGTATGCAGGCCTAGGACACACCCCTTGCCACACCCCCTTAAAGGAAAATTACACAAAAAAACCAAGATTTGTTAAACCCACAAGTGCTTTTTTTTACCACTACTATTCCTTTATATTGGCTTTTGAGATTAACAAATACAGCAATTTAGAAATCAGATGAAAGGTTTAGCGCTGGAAAACACTTTTTGATAGATAAAAAGTGCATTTTATATAAAACTATATAGATCATATCAAAATGAGGGACAAATGAGGAGGAATGAGGGACAGAGGGAAATTGCTCCAAATCAGGGACAGTCCCTCGAAATCAGGGACAGTTGGGAGCTATGCCTATGCATCTCACGTGGGCAAAGATGGCCCTTTGCACGGGTGTGCGGGTAGGTACACCTATATGAGTCCTATAAGGGTAATGTTTTATATTGGAACCACACACTGAACAGGACATAAGCACAGCCAGAGGCATGTGGAGCTCTGGCTCACTGTAAAAGCCTGTGTACATCTAGGCTACATTCAAACGTGAGAGGTGTGGGGAATTTTTGTTGCATTTTAGGTATGTTTGTGATGCGATAGCAGTCATTCTTCTTAGTGCCGGTTCACACAGGGACGACTTGTCAGGCAACCTAGCCGCCTGACAAGTCGCCTCCCGTTCTGTACTACGGAACCGTTCTAATAGGAGCGACGCAAGTTGCTCCGATTTAGAAAAAGGTTCCTGTAGTATTTTGGGGGCGACTTGCATTGACTTCTATACAGAAGTCGTTTTGCAAGTCGCCGCTGAAGTCGTGTGCAGGTCGCCTCTGTGAGGCGACCTGCAAGTCGTGCCGCCCCTGTGTGAGCCGGCACTTAATGGTGCTTTTTGTTGGAATCCATTCCAGAGATGCAGAAAGTAGCAACACGCTAAAACATACCTCCCAACTTTTTGAGATGGGAATGAGGGACACCTATCAGCAAAAGTATGCAGGAACAGGACACACCCCTTGCTACGCCCCCTTAAAGGAGACTTGTACAAAAAAAACAAGATTTGTTAAACCCACACGTGCTTTTTTTTACCACTACTATTCCTTCATATTGGCTTTTGGAATTTACAAATGCAGCAATTTAGAAATCAGATGAAAGGTTTAGCGCTGGAAAACACTTTTTGATAGATAAAAAGTGCATTTTATATACATCTATATAGATCAGATCAAAATGAGGGACAAATGAGGAGGAATAAGGGACAGAGAGACATTGCTCCAAATCAGGGACAGTCCCTCGAAATCAGGGACAGTTGGGAGCTATGACTAAAAGACGAGGTGTGATGACTCCAAACCACTTCAATACCACATATAGTCAAATGACGTCCTTGACTTTGTGCAGGGATATCTGAATGATGCCTGCAGCTACAGGCATGAGTGTGCACAATTTTAAAGTGTGACATTTTAGGTATCTATTTACTAACATGATCTTTCACATTATACAAAAAAAATTGGGCTAACTTTACTGTTTTGTTATTTTTTAATTCATTAAACCTGTTTTTTCCCCAAAAAAAGGCGTTTGAAAAATTATTGCGCAAATACCGTGCAAGATAAAAAGTTGCAATGACCGCCATTTTATTCCCTAGGGTGTCTGCTTAAAAACATATATAATGTTTGGGGGTTCTGAGTAGTTTTCTAGCAAAAAAATGATGATTTTTACATGTAGAAGAGAAGTGGCAGAATAGGCCCATTATTGAAGTGGTTTCAGCTTCAACCCATAAATGTTACTTCCTCAATATAATGTGGACAGCTATACACTAATGGTGTAATAAAACTGGGAAGGAGTAGGGTCTCTTTGCCTCTATGATTATTGGAAATTATGGCTATGCTTTTTACAGCTGACTATTGTACATTTAGTGCGCATTTCTAAATTTCTTTGCACTATTAAAGACGATTTACTAAAGAAGTGTAGGCAGTTCACTTAGTAAAGTGACCTTTCACTGTGCAAGAGAATATTCACATAGCTAGTGAATGAGGTAATGTCATCCAATTTTGCAAAAAGCAAAAAATCCTGTGGCCCCATTCACTTGAATATGCAAGCAGTATTGTTGCGGGAGGATCATTTTTGCCTGCAGTATGTGAACCCCACCCTTTGCTGTCATTGCAGCTTAAGGGGGAGTGGTTTGGGGGACTTTAAAAATGTGCCTCAGCTGCCTATTTTTACTGCCCCTCCAACCGCAAGTGTAACCAAGCCTTAGTAGTAAATTTACCCCACTGTTCTGGTAATTCATATAAAGTACCGACTGACAAATATACAAGATGGAGCTGGTAATAACTGATGATGTATTTAGTTTGTGTTTTTCTGCTTTTTTATAGAATGAACGGGAACAAATTATGACAACTAATGTGTGGCTCAATCAGGCAAGTACAAATTATTTTCACATCGCACAGTATTTATTTTTAGTTTTTTAAAGAATCCATTCATCGGTTAACTAGATTTTTAAAACTTACTTATCCATTCTGCTTCTCTCAAATTGTGGCTATTTAAAGACATGGGGAAATTTTTCCTTTATTGTAAATACATCTAAATTAAAAGCATTATGACAGGTGAACTTCAAATGTGACCGTGCATGAAAGAAACATAACATTTACAGTTTTTTGTTCTGAACATAGGAAATAGATATGTACAAAAACACAACATTCCTTTTTAACGTGTTTCAAATGTAAAAAGGGGAACTGATTGTGTCCAGAAAGTCCAGAAGGAACATGGCATGTTTGCGCTATTAATCAGGGCGCTAAGAAACAAAACTAAAAATTCAATGAAATGATTTCATTTTTTTTAAGAACAATGAATAGATTATTTTTCACACTGTTTTAATACTCTTTAATCTCCATTTGAAAATAAAAAAAAGTTCTGTATCACATCTATAGGAGTGGGTGGACTACCGGCTGACCTGGAACCCAGCAGACTATGACGGCATAAGGAAACTTCGTATCCCCTCACGAAAGATTTGGCTACCCGACCTCGTACTCTATAATAAGTAGATTATTTATCTTCTTTACACATTTTATAAAATGCGTCCAGTATGTATGATGATAAAGACCAATCTGCAATATGGTGTTTCTTCAAATGTTGGGACACGTTTCACTTAGAAATCAATGACAATCTGTAACACTACAGCATCTTAGCAGAATACACCTTCCACACTACACAAGACACTAAACTGATCATGACCAGACCTTAAAACAATTTAGATTTTTAGATTTTTTTTAGGAAAAGTTTATTAGGTAGTTTTTTTAGGTGGTGGGGTATAGTTTTTGGTATAAACTGTATACATAGTAGATGTACAATCCTTGTCATAAAAAATCATTTAATATTTCAAACACCCAAGATACAGAATTTCTACAGTATTCTAGGTTTTTAAAGAGGGAGTAGAGCAGAATTTGTTTCCTTGCAGATATTAAAGGGGAATAAAACAATTTTAACGAGCCCCTTAGGAGGTTTATGCAATTATGTGCTATTATGAACATTATAACAGACCTACCTCTCAAAAGAAGCCCTCCAGCCAGTGGCGTATCATCCATGGGTGCAATGTGTGCACTGCACACGAGCCCCGATGGAGGGGGGGCCCACTGTACTCCGATAGACACTGCACTGATGAGACATGTGTCAGTCGCTACAGCTGCACCTGTCACTAAGTACATACACCGCCCCTAAGTTTATACACCGGCAGCCTGGATTCTCCTCACTCCATCTCTCCCAGCACTTTTGCTCAGTGTGCTCCAGTGCTGTAAAAAGATATCTATGGGGTGGAGGCAGAGCTGCCGGATGAGAGCTCATTGCCTGAGTTCCTGCTGGGAGGGATGCCAGCGGCAGGAGTTCATTCTGAGCAAAGTGGAAGGAGAATCCAGCCCGATGGTGTATCAACTTAGCGACGCTGTATGTATTTAGTGACAGGAGGATGTGTGTGGGGAGGTAATTTGACGGGGTTTTAGTAAGGTGTCAGGGGGGACTTGTGTGCAGGGATTTGAGGTGAGGGACTGAAATGGCAGGGAAGGGCAGGGACTCTATTTAACCACCCCCCTTTAAGCCACACCCAATATTTAGCATACTTTAAGCCACACCCACTTTCCCACATGCTACTTTTTTTTCTCAATGCCTAGGGTCCACTTTTGATCTTGAACATGGGCCCACTGATTTTATGATACACCCCTGCCTCCAGAGCTTTCATCTTCTCCCGGTCTCCTATTTGGGTTTGCTCTGTTCAGCCCCTACAATGGGCATGATGATGGCACTCCCACGTCAATTCATCAGGACACAGAGCGGTGCCATAAGTGTACTCTGAAATGTGCATGCATAGTGTACATTACCACTGATAGGCTGGAACCGAAGTGATCAATAGTCACAAATATCCTGTCTGTCAGCATTTTTAAAAAATGTGTTTAATTCCGTTCTAAGGCTCATATACTAAAGGAGTTGAACATTCACTATTAGTTATCCAGTCATGTGAAGATGTACATTATTTAATTTTTTAGGCCCAAACCAAAATAGAAAAAATATTTACAAAGCTTCTAAACTATGCCATTTGGTACCTGAAACACTTTCCAAATTAAGCAGTGTAACATGTATTGCCATGTAAAGAATCCTCCCATGATAATAGATAGTTAAGTGTAAAGCTTTAGGTGGATGCTTTATGGGGTCCCTTTACCTACAGATAATGTTAAAAAAAAAAAATTTAAGGAAAATTGGAGTATAGTTTCAGTGAACACATACCGTTGTATCTTTAATCATTATTGCAGTGGTAATCAATTTTTACATATACCCTGTGCCCTTGTGTGCCATTTTGTAAACTTAGCGTTAAGTAGCTAAAGTAGTAGTAACAGAAATGGGGGTTTTATTTAAAGCTACTCTCCAGGTAGCCCCAAACCCCTTCTAATTTCTGTAATAATAATAAAAAAAATCTCTCTTATGCCGCGTACACACGAGCAGACTTTTCAGCATCAAAGGTCTGATGGTCTTTCCAGTGGACTTTTGACAGAGCTACGATGGACTTTCAAATGACCAGACTTGCCCACACAGTTGGTTTGAACGTGATGACATACGAAGGGACTAGAATAAGGAAGTTCACAGCCAGTAGCCAATAGCTGCCCTTGCGTCCTTTTTTGTCCGTCGGACTAGCATACAGATGAACGGCTTTACTCACATACCACCCTGGCCAAAAGTTTTGAGAATGATACAAATATAAATTTTCACAAAGTCTGCTGCTTCAGTGTTTTTAGATCTTTTTGTCAGATGTTACTATGGTATACTGAAGTATAATTACAGGCAATTGATAAGTATCAAAAGCTTTTATTGACAATTACATTAAGTTTATGCAAAGAGTCAATATTTACAGTGTTGACCCTTCTTTTTTAAGACCTCTGCAATTCGCCCTGGCATGCTGTCAATCAACTTCTGGGCCACATCCCGACTGATGGCAGCCCATTCTTGCATAATCAATACTTGGAGTTTGTCAGAATTTGTGGGGGTTTCTTTGTTCACCCGCATCTGAAGGATTAACCACAAGTTCTCAATGGGATTAAGGTCTGGGGAGTTTCCTGGCCATGGACCCAAAATTTTGATGTTTTGTTCCCCAAGCAACTTAGTTATCACTTTTGCCCCATGGCAAGGTGCTCCATCATGCTGGAAAAGGCATTGTTCGGCACCAGACTGTTCTTGGATGGTTGGGAGAAGTTGCTCAAGAGGATGTTTTTGTACCATTCTTTATTCATGGCTGTGTTTGTAGGCAAAATTGTGAGTGAGCCCACTCCCTTGGCTGAGAGGCAACCCCACACATGAATGGTCTCAAGATGCTTTACTGTTGGCATGACACAGGACTGATGGTAGCGCTCACCTTTTCTTCTCCATACAAGGTTTTTTTTTTGGATGCCCCAAACAATTGGAAAGGGGATTCATCAGAGAAAATGACTTTACCCCAGTCCTCAGCAGTCCAATCCCTGTACCTTTTGCAGAATATCAGTCTGTCCCTGATGTTTTTCTTGGAGAGAAGTGCCTTCTTTGCTGCCCTTCTTGACACCAGGGCATCCTCCTAAAAGTCTTGGCCTCACTGTGTGTGCAGATGCACTTACACCTGTCTGCTGCCAGTCCTGAGCAAGTTCTGCACTGGTGATGCCCCGATCCCCCAGCTGAATCAACTGTAGGAGATGGTCCTAGTGCTTGCTGGACTTTCTTGGGCGTCCTGAAGCCTTCTTTCCAACAATTGAACCTCTCTGCTTGAAGTTCTTGATGATCCAATTTAGGTGCAATCTTAGTAGCAACAATATCCTTGTCTGTGAATCCATTTTTGTGCAAAGCAATGATGACTGCACGCATTTCCTTGCAGGTAGCCATAGTTAACAGAGGAAGAGCAATGATTTCAATCACCATACTCTTTTTAAAGCTTCCAGTCCGTTATTCTAACTCAATCAGCATTACAGATTGATTTCCAGCCTTGTCCTTGTCAACACTGACGCCTGTGTTAATGAGAGAATCACTGACATGATGCCAGCTGGTCCCTTTGTGGCAAGGCTGAAATGCAGTGGAAATGTTTTTTTTGGGGATTAAAGCCATTTCCCAGGAGCACAGATGAGGGAGGAAGTGATACAGAGCTCCGCGGACCCGGAAGTGGCAGATTAGGAGCCACTACATAGCAACAGGGAGTTTCTGGTGAGTAATAAAAAATTTAATTGGCATTTCAGCATTCAGAGAGAACTAAATTAATAACACCAACTTAAGGAGACCATCTGCCATAGGCTTATCTTCATTGCCCTGCACCTGAAAATAACTTTAGAGTGGGATACAAACAATGGACCTAGGTGAGAAGTGCTCCAGCAGGTATTAAAAAATGGATGGGAAATGAGTGGGATGATAGAGTGGGAGGATTTGTATACTTTGCATGGAGATCAGCTTTACCTTACTTTAAAATGTTTTAAAGTAAATACAAATTAAAAAGGAAAAAATCCCATCAAAGCTTAAAATGTCTATATTGTGTATTTACTTGCAGGTTGTAAGCCTATATAGAGAAAATATTTCTAAGCATAATCGTATTCTGGTTACAAAGTAGGCTTTTCAGACAATAAGATAAAAGGGAAGGGAGGCCATGGACAGGATACAACAAATCTAATAAAATTATTTTATGGGAAGTAAAAATGTCATAACTGTGGAGCAAGAATATAATAGAATTTGAGTGGGTGTGAGAAAAAGATGATGACTTTCATCACATTTTATAAATGCAACTTTTCTGAACTGTAGCCTCTTAACTATACAGTGAGGACAGTGAGAAGCCAGAGGGAAGCTGAGCTATAGAGATATCTGTATTACATGCAGAAGCTGTTATTTTTCAATATTGAATTAAAGCAATATTAAACCCAAGAACAAAAGAGTAATATATTGCAGCTTACCAATCCTTAAATGTGGTGGCTCCATTCATTTTCTTTTTTAGGCTTTTTAACCTTCAATTTCACCTGGCATTTCAGCCAGTAACACACTTCCTATCTTAGGGTATCTCCACTATTTAAAATGTTAACACACTAGAGATATAAACTATATTACCAAAATTATATGGACGCCTGTTTTTACACGCACATGAACTTTATTGGCATCCCAGTCTTAGTCCATAGGGATCAATATTGAGTTGGCCCACCCTTTGCAGCTATAACAACTTCAACTCTTCTGGGAAGGCTGTCCACAAGGTTTAGGAGTGTGTCTATGGGAATGTTTGACCATTCTTCCAAAAGTGCATTTATGAGGTCAGGCACTGATGTGCACAAGAAGGCCTGGCTCGCAGTCTCTGCTCTAATTCATCCCAAAGGTGTTCTATCAGGTTGAGGTTAGGACTCTGTGCAAGCCGGTCAAGTTCCTCCACCCAGAACTTGCTTATCCATGTCTTTATGGACCTTGTTTGTGCACTGGTGTTCAGTCATGTTGGAGCAGGAAGGGGTCATCCCCAAACAGTTCCCACAAAGTTGGGAGCGTAACATTGTCCAAAATGTCTTGGTATGGTGGGCCAAGCCCAACCCCTGAAAAACAACCCCACACCATAATCCCCCTTTTATCAAATGATTTGGACCAGTGCACAAAGCAAGGTCCATAAAGACATAGATGAGTGAGTTTGAGGTGTAAGAACTTGACTGGCCTGCACAGAGTCCTGACCTCAACCCGATAGAACACCTTTGGGATGAATTGGAGCAGAGACTGCGAGCCATGCCTTCTCATCCACATCAGTGCCTAACCTCACAAATGTGCTTCTGGAAGAATGGTCAAACATTTCCATAGACACACCCCTAAACCTTGTGGACAGCCTTCCCAGAAGAATTGAAGCTGTTATAGCTGCAAAGGGTGGGCCAACTCAATATTGAACCCTACGAACTAAGACTGGGATGCCATTAAAGTTCATTCATGCATGTAAAGGCAGGCGTCCCAATACTTTTGGTAATATAGTGTATATCCTTCAATTGAGTAGCAGTTGAAAAATCTTTGCAGCCCCAGCAGAGGAAAACATAAATTATAAGGTCAGCGCTAGCAATCAATATTCTTCCCACCACAGTCCACAAAATGTCCTTCTAGAGATTTTCAAATCCTTGTTGTCCAATAAAAAGCATGTATTCTACACCATCCTCTCTATTCTTGGGTCTAAAAGTACTCCAATCAACAAGATAATCAATCTCAGAAAGAAAAAAAAGGCTATATAGTGTAGTATGTCTGACTCAACATATACTGTACATAAACTATATTCTTATATGGTGCTCATATCAAAAGAAAGTGTCACACTGTCTTCATATTCCACACATAAGTATTTACCTTTACCTACCAAATGTCAAAAATCAGCCTTTCACATAACTCCAGTAAATTCTCTTCTTATAGTGCCTTGAGAAAGTATTCATACCCTTTGAATTTTCCACATTTTGTTATGTTACAACCAAAAACGTAAGTGTATTTTATTGGGATTTTATGTGATAGACCAACACAAAGAGGCACATAATTGTGAAGTGGATGAAAAATGATAAATGGTTTTAAATTTTATTTTACAAATAATTATCTGAAAAGTGTGCTGTACATTTGTATTCAGCACCCCCCCCCCGCAGTCAATACTTTGTAGAACCGCCTTTCACTGCAATTACGGCTACAAGTCTTTTTGGGGATGTCTCTACAAGCTTTGCACATCTAGAGCATGACATTTTTGCCCATTCTTCTTTGCAAAATAGTTTAAGCTTTGTCAGACTGGACGGAGAGCGTCTGTGAACAGATTCTCAATGGGATTTAGGTCTGGTCTTTGACGGGGCCATTCTAACACATGAATATGCTTTGATCTAAACCATTCAATTGTAGCTCTGGCTGTATGTTTAGGGTCGTTGTCCTGCTGGACGGTGAACCTCCGCCCAGGGCCGATCCTAGGGTCAGAGATGCCCGGGTGCAGAAATATTTCTGGCGCCCCCACATGGGCGTGGTCATCTTACTAACTCCTCCCCTTTACAAATGTTTCTATGGCAACGAGTCAATGGCACAGCATCTGAGGATAATACTCAACAACTTATCACAGGGAATTCTAAACGTTTGAATTTACAATTGTTTCAATAAGCCTAAACTGCCAACCACATCCTGAATTTTACCAGCATTGACTAATCACACCTCTACTACTTAGCAATGTAGGGATTTGGAAACAAGAAATAAAGAACTTGAATGCAGTAAAAGTCTGCAGCTCCCATTAGCTCCGTCAACATTTTTAACGCGATCGAGGAAAATGAAATAATCCTTTCAAAGGACGTATTAGCACTTAAATCATCCTGACACCATGCTTGATATGGTGTCAGGATGATTTAATCCCATTATTTCTATTACTACATTGTAATATATAATGAAATAATTTAACTCACCATAATGCAGAATTGGTGGGAACCCTGAGCTTGTCACTTGCCACCAGATGCAGCGTGTCACTTGCCACGATTGCCTCCCATCAGATGCAGCGGATGGAGAACCACGGGATCTGAACTGGAGGGTCGGGACCCTGGCCTTCTGGTCTGGATTGGGGCGGATCTAGCTCCAGACAGTTATTCGGGAGAGAACGCTTACTTCCCTCTTTAGCAGGGGGGAGTGGTTAGTACTTCCCGAATGTAATTAGGAGGGAGTGATGGGAGCGACGGCAGAGCCTGATAATAGACTCTTTCCGGCTTCCTGATCTCCATATCCTTTCTGCCTGTGGTGGGGTCTGCTGTGGTCTGGGCTGGGGGTTAGGGCTTTTTCGAAAAGTCAGTGGTGAATGTGCCCCTGAAGTGGCAGTTCAGGGGTGCCGTATAGTCACGGTGTGTAAGCACTTGATTTTATGGCACCATGGTCACTTCACCACAACACACGTTTTTCGCACCTGCCTCTTGGGCCGGGCCTTTTGGCCAGGACCAGGGGAAATTTTTATGCCTGGCCGGAGGGCCGGCCATTGTATAGCACAATGGCCATTTTCACTCTACCATCTCACTATCTTCCCCACTCTTTCTTTTACCCCTGTTTGTCACTTTTTTGTCTTTTTTTGGTTGTCTTTGTATACACGTTTTGTCACTGTGTGGCGAGTAGGGTGTGGGTCCTCGGGCCTACTCTGAAAGTCTTGGGAGGGGGTGGACATAGGCCTTTTGGCTTGGTTCGCCCTCTCCTTTGAGGGGTCTCTGTTCGGGAGAGCCCCTCTGTACTTGGGTTGGTCTGCTTCGGCAGTCCTTCCAGTTGTGGGGGTTCGCCTGGTTTCGGCCGGATGGACCCTTTGTCTGAGTACCTCAGTCCCTGTCTGGAGCCTAACGCCCCGGGGGATCAGGGTAAGGTCCTTCCCTAGTGGAGGACTCTGTACACCCGTTGCACGTTTTTGTGTTTCACTCTCTATGTGTGGGCACTTTTTTTTGGCACCGGGTGGAAGTTTTTGAGGTGTGTTTTGCACGCCACTGGCTTTTCGATAAAGTCAGCGTGTCACTTGCCACCATTGCCTGTCACCAGATGCAGCCTGTCACTTGCCACCATTGCCTGCCACTTGCCATTATTGCATGTTACCAGATGCAGCCTGTCACTTGCCACCATTGCCTGCCACTTGCCACCATTGCCTGTCACCAGATGCTGCCTGTAACTTGCCACCATTGCCTGTCACCAGATGCAGCCTGTCACTTGCCACCATTGCCTACCACAAGATACAACGTGTTACTTGCCACTACATGTCCCATGATCCTCTTTTCTCCTGCTTTTTGCTTGTTTTTTTCTCCTGGCCAAGGGTGAGGAAACATAGTGGATGGCTGTCCTGGCAAGCGCCTCTTCCGATAACAGCAACATGAGGAGGAGAGGGAGGGGGGAAAGAAGAGCCCGCAGCTGCTCTCTCTCCACACAGAGACACAGTTGCTCCAATCTCCTATTCTGCTGCCCACTGATAGAAGGAGGGAGGGGGAATGGGCAGGAAACAGAGCCCCTCTTCTGACAGTGGCGCCTTGCGCGGGGGGGGGGCAGCACAGTTTCTCCTCCTCTGACCCGCTCTCCGCTCCTATCAATTACCTGAGCTTCGGTGACCCCCCCTCTGCCTCAGCTTGTGGTGCGCCCTGAGCACCCGCCCAGGATTGACCCTGCCTCCGCCTCAGTCGCAAGTCTTTTGCAGACTCTAACAGGTTTTCTTCTTTTTCTTCTACGATTGCCCTGTATTTGACTCCATCCATCTTCCCATCATCTCTAACCAGCTTCCCTGTCCCTGCTGAAGAAAAGCATCCCCACAACATCATGCTGCCACCACCATGTTTCACAGTGGGGATGGTGTGTTCAGGATGGTGTGCAGTGGCAGTTTTTTGCACACATAGCATTTTTCTTTTAGGACAAAAAGTTAAATTTTGGTCTCATCTGACCAGAGCACCGTCTTCCACATGTTTGCTGTGTCCCCCACATGGCTTCTCGTAAACTGCAAATTGGACTTCTTATGGCTTTCTTTCAACAGTGGCTTTCTTCTTACCACTCTTCCATAAAGGCCAGATTTGTGGAGTGCATGACTAATAGTTGTCCTGTGGACAGATTCTCCCACCTAAGCTGTGGATCTCTGCAGCTCCTCCAGAGTTACCACGGGTCTCTTGGCTGCTTTTCTGAATAATGCTCTCCTTGCCCGACCTGTCAGTTTAGGTGGACGGCCATGTCTTGGTTGGTTTGCAGTTGTGCCATTCTCTTTCCATTTTCGGATGATGGATTGAACAGTGCTTTGGGAGATGTTCAAAGCTTGGGATATTTTTTTTATAACCTAACCCTGCTTTAAACTTCTCCACAACTTTATCCCTGACCTGTCTGGTTTTCCTTTGCCTTCATGATGCTGTTTATTAACTAAGGTTTTCTAACAAACCTCTGAGGGCTTCACAGAACAGCTGTATTTATACTGAGGTTAAATTACACACAGATGGACTCTATTTACTAATTAGATAACTTCTGAAGGCAATTGGTTCCACCAGATTTTAGTTATGGGTATCAGAGTAAAGGGGGCTGAATACAGATGCACGCCGCACTTTTCAGATATTTTTTGGTAAAAAAATGTGAAAACCATTTATCATTTTTCTTCTACTTCACAATTATGTGCCACTTTGTGTTGGTCTATCACATAAAATCTCAATAAAATACATTTACGTTTTTGGTTGTAACGTGACAAAATGTGGAAAATTTCAAGGGGGATGAATACTTTTCCAAGGCACTGTATGTGCTTGTATTCTCACTGGAAAGGTTCTCCTCACTCTCCTCCCAATGGGTGTAATATGCTCCTAAAAAGGAACCGTAAAATACTTTTTCAAAGAAACTATAATCTGTCCTACTCACATAAAATGCGTTTATAAACGTGTATGTCCCTGTGAACCCAGTCATAATTCCATGACTTGTATTGAGATCCACCACTCACTCCATGCACCTTACCAAATATCAAAAATTTTAATGCAGAATCAACCAATCTTCTGTGATGAATATCCCTTCCCCTCAATTCCAGGTATATGCATGAAAAAACCTCAGAAAACACAAATAGAATATATAGTGCGATAGTGCTTTAAACTATAATATGTGTAATGGTACCATATCCACTCACATTAGCATGCAAAACCATTTGCTTCCTTAAAATCACAGTGAATTGTGTTTCCAAGCCCACTAATCACCATATAGTCACTCCATGAACCTTATCAAATGCTGTAATATAAGCACTTTTTTCCACAAAATCTTGCCATCAACAGTCCTCCAGGTCCTCCATTTCTCAATATCAGGAATCCCCATACAAAGATATCAAAATGGGCCCATAGTGCAGCAATATCTCTTAAAACCAAACACTTGGGCACATAATAAAACAAATGCAGCCACCACATCTATGAATTGGTAAGCTGCAATATATTAAAATGTTTGTTTTTGGGTTTAATACCACTTTAAACTGAAGGATGTTTCCTTGGTTTGAAATAATTGTAATCTGCCTCCTTGTTATTTCCGAAAAACATCTTTTAAACAAACTGGTAAACACAGAGAGGGAATTTAATACTACCCTGATTAATTAATTCTATGTATCATATTTGTAATTAATGCCTTGTGCCTGTGTATTATCTGTGTTATGAATTGTGGTCTGGCTCTCCTTTTGTGTTATCTATCATTTTCTCTGATATGTGTTATTCATTTTTGTCAGTGCTGACGGTACATACGAAGTTTCCCTGTTCACCAATGCAATCGTGCAAAACAATGGCAGCATCTATTGGCTGCCACCTGCCATTTACAAGAGCGCATGCAAGATAGAAGTCAAACATTTCCCATTCGACCAACAGAACTGCACTTTGAAATTCCGTTCGTGGACTTATGATTATACAGAGATTGACCTCGTTCTTAGTTCGGCTTCGGCCAGTATGGATGACTTTACACCAAGTGGTGAATGGGATATCATAAAACTGCCAGGAAGGAGAACAGTCAACCCACTTGATCCAAAATATGTTGATGTAACTTATGATTTCATCATCAAAAGAAAGCCTCTCTTCTATACTATCAACTTGATCATACCTTGCATTCTTATTACTTCATTGGCAATACTTGTGTTTTATCTTCCATCAGACTGTGGACAAAAGATGACCTTGTGTATATCGGTGTTACTAGCTTTGACTGTATTTCTGCTTTTAATTTCTAAGATTGTTCCACCGACTTCCCTTGATGTCCCCCTTATTGGAAAGTACCTGATGTTCACCATGGTTCTGGTAACATTTTCTATTGTCACTAGTGTCTGCGTCCTTAATGTCCATCATAGGTCTCCTAGTACACACACAATGCCGGTTTGGGTAAAGAACTGTTTTCTGGAAAAACTCCCAATGTTCCTTTTCATGAGACGTCCAGAGAATAACACATGCAGTCAGAAACTCCGCAGTTACCAGAGGAACACCCAAGTGGAGTCATGTAGGAACTCTGGCTGCTTTGTAAATGCTGCTACTGCAAAGACATATGATCAGAGACTTAATGATCAACCTTCCAATGAGCAGCATAGAAACCAAGAATTCAGATACAGGCACTCAAAAAAGTTCTCTCCGCAAGTTCAAGAAGCAATGGAGGGTGTAAGCTTCATAGCCGACCACATGAAGAGTGATGATGAAGACCAAAGTGTAAGAGCCATCTTTATGTGTGTGGAGCCAATCTTGCATTTGTACAATGTGCTTGTGTTGTAGCAAAGGACAGGATTTGATTTATGACAGCCCTATTATATGCCAGGATAGGCATACTAACCAGATTAAAGTGAACCTGTCAACCATTTTAAATTTTGAAAAGTAAATATTCTACGCAATAAAAGGTTCCACAGGTAGCCTAATCAGATAAAATTGGTGGTAGAAGGCATCACATCCAGAATGCTAACTTCATATACTAACCAAAAGGAAACACTTTGAAGGCACCACACAGAGAGATTCAAATTTCTTTAAAAACATTCATCATTTATTTAAATGGCCATTAAATGTATTACTTTTGACAAAACACAAAACCCCATAGGAACACAGGGTCTTGTTATTGTGGTTTTTACCTCAGCTAATTCACTTTATGGTTTATGCGGAGTGAAAAGGCTAATAACAAAACCACGTGTTCTTATGGGTTTTTGAGTTTTGTTCAAAGTAAACCATGGAGTGAAAACACTGATGTAAAACCACAATAACAAGACTCTGTGTTCTTACAGGTTTTTGTGATTTGTCATAAGTAAAATATATTGATGGCTATTTAAAGAAATTTGAACCTCTCTGTGTGATATCTTAAAAATTCATGTTTCCTCTTGATTAGTATATGATGTTATGTTCCGCAAATAGCCTGCTATTAGGTTTAATAATCGGAAAACCCTCTCCTGTACACCTCAGATTTAGTTTGTCTTTGTTACTAGAACCCTGAAATCTGGGTTAGAGTGACACTAAACTCTGTTTTGAAAAAAAAAGTATTCTATTCTAGTATGCATTCTTAAAGCATATGTGAACCCTTACCTTGTAAAACAATATATTTAATTTACAATAGAAAGGCAAGGTAAAGTATTTGTGTGCATATACACAGGGGTGTAGCTAAGAGTTCAACCCCCCCCCCCCCAGAGCATAAGTAGTAATGTTATGTGTTATGTGTGCTTCAACTGCATCGCCGCACTCGGCCTGCACTGACTCACGCACGCTGATGTTGGGTGCTGCCTAAGCCTGCTGTTACACCGTCCGACCACCGGGGTGCACTCAGCTTAGGCTGAAGGAGGCTCTGTCAGCAGGGAGGGGCGGGGCCGGGAGCTCCATTGATGTTCTGACCCTGTCCTGACCAGTGCCCCGCCCCATGTAGCCTGTATGTGTTTGGAGGCTCGGAGCAGAGAGGGAGCGCTGGGAGTGCCTACCCTGTATATCTGACAGCCTGGCCATGGACCACTTAGAGCCCCGTCCCCTACCGCGGAAAGCCCCGGACCTCTGAGAGCGGGAGGTGAGCCGGCCAGGTAGGTCTTTCTGGCAATAGTCACACTCTGCCTGTAGAGATGAGTCTCGCTGTTATGCTATGTCATTCCCTATAGTTGCATCCTCAGTCTCTGGTCATTTCCTCTAGTTGCATCCACAGTCTCTGGTCATTTCCTCTAGTCGCATCCGCAGTCTCTGGTCATTTCCTGTAGTCACAACCGCAGTCGCTGGTTATCTCCTGTAAGCCATCTGCAGTCTCTGATTATCTGTGCATTTGGCTTGTGGCTCTGGCAAATGTGACATCAAGAGCAAGTTTAATGGCAGCACCATGAAACTAAGCATTGATGCCATGGCAATGTGTAGTCAACGATGTAGCTGCTATGTTCATTTAGAGGTAGGTGGTCAAGGGGTGGTTCTGTTTAATCATCCCCTTTGAGTCCTCGTTCACATTGACTTTGAAATAATGCATCTACATCTGAAATCGCATGATTTCAAAGCTGCATGTGAGCGTGACTTCAGGTGCGACTTGGAAGATATCTGTGCGGCTTCATGTACAGATGTCTATGCAAGTCGCACCTGAAATCACCATAAGTAGTGCAGGAAGTACTTTTTCAAATCAGTGCAGCATTTGAACATGGCCATTGCCAGCAATAGGGTGTCAGGTCAAATCGCACAAGTTGCTCCAATGTGAACGGGGGCTTAGGCCATTCCTTTACCCAATCTAGTCATGCCCACTACTCTCTGCGGCATGCTCAACAGAATTTGTTTTTCAACTGTATCCCAAGAGGGCTGGTATTTTGTCACACTGCTGTAATCTCTAGCAACCAATCATTGAGCGGTAATGATAAGCAGTAATCTATCACTACCAATCAGTGAGCAGTAATGTGCAGTAACCTCTAGCAGCCAATCAGCAAGCAGAAATGATGTGCAGTAACCTCTAGCAACTAATCAGTGAGCCATAACGTGTGCTGTAACCTTTAGCAGCCAGTCAGTGAGCAGTAATGACACACTGTAACCTCTGGCAACCAATCACAATCGCTGCCTGATCTGCCGCAGTAAAACGATTTTGAAAATGTTTGCTCAAGGTCCATTTAATTCTAAAAGGGTCCTGGCTCTCGATGCTCCGCCTTCGCACCTCGGTGACTCCAGGCTCCTTTATATGAGATCATGTCTTCTTGACTTGTCCAACCGCAGCCACCAGGACAGGAGGCGGCACTTAGCAGAGTGGGAGCGACTGGCACCTATCCTCTCATCGGTCCTCTCTATTTACATTGGTTCCGCCTCCTTGCAGTGCCGCTTTCCACCTTTGACTGTCACTTGGGTGAGGAGCTGGACCCTCAAGGGTTTTGTTAGCCACTAGCCTGCCACGTGGATGTAGATGTGGATGATGTTCTGAAGTGCTATTGGCTGCTGCTGCTGTCCGTTGACCCAGTCTACCCCGGGTCACTAGGTGTGTCCCTCTTTCCCTTGTGTCCTCCTTAGTCAGGCTAGCTTAGAACTGCAGTGCTGCAGAATTTATTCCAGTCGTTCTACTGGTATCTGAGATTGTGGCAACTGCTGGCAAAGTTGGTGATTGAGGCGTTGGACTGAGTCTTCCATAATTGCTGTTGTGTTAGCCTGTTAGGCACATGTAGCTATTTGGGAATATTGCTGTGATTCTGCCCGCCACCGCACCGTGATTCCAAATCACACTGCAATGCTGGCAAAACACAGCCCATGTGTTTGTGGTCCATTCATTTTTACTGGCACCACAATGTGGTGTTTTTTTGCTGTGAATGTTGAGCGATTTATCACACAACAAGCATCCAAAACCACACTGTGTTTTGGTACCAGTAAAAATGAATGGAACACAAACACGTGTGCTGCCTTTTGCCAGCATTGCAGTGTGATTTGGAATTGCGGACAGAATCACAGCGATTCTGCCCACGATCCCAAATCGCTACATGTGAACAGTCAGGGTTTAACAGGCTAACACAACAGCAATTATGGAACACTCAGCCTCAGCATATTTTATAGGTACAAGGAAGACCAGGTTTTGTTTAACTGTGTCCCTTAAGACCCCTCCACTGTCATATTTGGCCACACCCACTTTTTTGCAGCAGAGCCCTGCAAGTGCTGCAGGACACTGCTTCCTTGTCATGCCCCTCATTCTCAAGCTCAAAAGTTTATAGGTACATTCGTTCTGTATGTATGGACTCTGCACCGTACCACTTCTCTTGTCTAGTATCCTGGGTTAACAAAAAATCAGTGAGTGTGCTGCCTTCCACAAGATGGTGCCCTTTGCACCTGCCCAGTAAGATTGGCTATTACAGTGCACCACCCTGTTATAGGCAGTCCAATGGCAGAGAGCACTGATTCGTCAGGTTTTTTTCGTTTTTCGTTCAGCTAGTACCAGGCCTTAGACTGGACAATAGCCAGCCTCACTGGGCAATGTTCATAAAAACTGGAAGAAGGCAAAACTGAAATCCGGTTTGATTTTCAAGAGGATCTGAGAAAATAGAATTAAGGATGTGATTGCTTACTACGAGCAGCACATAGCTTTTCCTTTTTCCAGTCTTTATGAATTTGGCGCAATTTGTTTTGTTTAAAACTACTTTTACTTGGTACTTGCTGCTGACTGAACCCCCCCCCCCCCCCCCGAGCAAAAAATTATCTACGGCCCTGCATATATATTATATTGCCAAAAGTATTGGGACACCTGCCGTTACATGCACATGAACTTTAATGACATCCCAGACTTCAATATTGAGTTGGCCCACCCTTTGCAGCTTTAACATCTTAAACTCCACAAGGTTTAGGAGTGTGTCTATGGGAATGTTTGACCATTCTTCCAGAAGCACATTCATGAGGTCAGGCACTGATGTTGGACAAGAAGGCCTGGCTTGCAGTCTCCGCTCTAACTCATGCCAAAGGTGTTCTATTAGGTTGAGGTCAGGACTCTGTCAAGTTCCTCCACCCCAATCTTGCTCATCCATGTCTTTGTTAACCTTGGTTTGTGCACTGGTCCAAATCATTTGGTGGAAGGGGGATTATGGTTTGGGGTTGTTTTTCAGGGTTTGGGCTTGGCCCCTTAGTTCCAGTGAAGGTTTGTGTCTGACCTCACAAATGCTCTTCTGGAAGAATGGTCAAACATTCCCATAGACACACTCCTAAATCTTGTAAACAGCCTTCCCAGAAGAGTTGAAGCTGTTATAGCTGCAAAGGGTGGGCCAATTCAATATTGAACCCTACGGACTACGACTGGGGTGCCATTAAATGGGTTGTTAATGGTTGTCAATCAAATCCAGTGACATGGGAGCCGGGGGCGGGCCAAGTCCTGCTGTCTGTGTCAATGGACGCAGCAGTGGGACTCGCGCGCCCGCACGGGTGTCCCCATGGAAAGCGGCTCTCCGTGGGGGCACCCAATAAAGAGGAGGGGCCAGGAGTGCCGCCGAGGCACCCCAGAAAAGGATGATCGGGGCTGCTCTGTGCAAAACCCTTGCACAGAGCAGGTAAGTATAACATGTTTGTCATTTAAAAAAAAACAAAAAAGGAACCTTTACAATCACTTTAAAGTTAATGTGCGCGTAAAGGCAGGCATCACAATACTTTTGGTGATATATATTTATGTAGCACAGACCCAAGACTGGTCTGGCTGTTAGGTCCCAGGTTCCAGTTCCATTTTCCACATGTCACCCAGGCACTCTGTAGTTCACAGTCACTTGAGTCAAAGAACAGGCTGTACATGTCTTTTTGCATTTATTTGCCTAAAAGAACTGGGATAGGGTGAGGGTGAGCTTTGGAATACTGCAATAAACTTCAAACAAAAAAGTAGTAGAGTAAGCTAAGACTGACCTACTCATTCAGTGTGAGGGCACCCCCCTTAAAGTGAAGGAAAACTAGTACTAAAAGGGGACTCCCTAACAGGGATATAGTCCTGGATCTACTGAGAAAAAGCACTCCTAAATGCAGCAAAAGAAAGTCCCCAAGTCCAAGAGGCTAGTACTCATTGGGGTTCATTTACTAAAACTGGAACGTGCAGAATCTGTTGCAACTGTGCCTAATAGCCAATCAGCTTCTAACTTAAGAATGTTCAGTTAGGCTTTGACAATAAAACCTAGAAAGCTGATTGGTTTCTATGCAGAACTGCACTAGATTCTGTGTGCACCGCACCACTTTTAGTAGATCAACCCCACTATGTCCTGAATACTGTGTTGCCACCTGTAGTATCGGTCAATTTCTGTACTTGAATTGCCTGTGTCCAGGATCCTTAGTTGAGTTTTCTGCAAATATTCAAAAGGCTGGGCTAGAGGTCCCCCAGCCAAAGCAGAAGCAGGGACCCCAAAGAAGGATTCTTGCAGCTGCAGGTAAACTCCAGGGATGCCACAGCCCTCAGGCCTCTGTTCTGGGTCCTCCCCTATTTATACCCCTCTCAGCCCCCTGCTGGTCATGCATTCCCCTGACCAGGGCTTGGCTTAGGAGGCATGAATATGCGGGCCGGAGTCTATGTTCTTCCACGTTGAACACAGAGGTGGCAAGAATATTAGATCTAAGCATTTATTCGTTTTTCTTTTAGTTTTGAATGGTTTTTTTTTTTCACGTTTTTGGGAAGAAGAGTGAATTGTGTTGATATACTTGGATATTAAGAGACTTTTTCTTTTTGGTACACATATTGTGTTTTATGTATTTTATATTATCACTTTACCGATGATGATTGCGCTTTACTAAATACAGTATATACTATATGTGTTCTTCCACTCACTATATCCCATAACTCATTGATATGCAGGGGAAAATAACTGAGCCTGCACCAGCAAAACCCAGAACAGACACTATTAAAGTGGTTCTAAAGGTTGAAGGTTTTTTACCTTCATGCATTCTATGCATGAAGGTAAAAACCCTTCAGTATGCAGCTCCCTCTTAATATTTTCCCAAGCCCAATCACGATCCAGTGATGGGCATTAGAGTGGCTACTATCCCGGGTCTCTGCCTCCTGATTGGTTAAAAGAAAGCAGCAGGAGTCCTTGGCTCCTGCTGCTGTCAATCACAGCTCACAGCCAGTGAGGAGGGAGTGCTGAGCGGAGCCGAGCCCCGTTCTGTGTGTCTTGTTGACACACAGAGCCAAGCTCGGGAGCGAGCACACACAAGTGTCCCTCTAGCAAGCAGCAATTATTGCTTTCCTTGGGAGGCCAAAAACTCAGTTTAACACGAAAAGCCTACTGGGGCTATATACAGTATCTCACAGAAGTGAGTACACCGCTCACATTTTTGTAAATATTTTATTATATCTTTTCATGTGACAACACTGAAGAAATTACACTTTGCTCCAATGTAAAGTAGTGAGTGTACAGCTTGTTTAACAGTATAAAATTTCTGCCCCCTTAAAATAACTTTACACACAGCCATTATTGTTTAAACTCCTGGCAACAAAAGTGAGTACACCCCTAAGTAAAAATGTCCAAATTGGGCCCAATTAGCCATTTTCTCTCCCCGTGTCATGTGACTCATTAGTGTTACAAGGTCTCAAGTGTGAATTGGGAGCAGGTGTGTTAAATTTGGTGTTATCGCTCTCACTCTCTCATACTGGTTACTGGAAGTTCAACATGGCACCTCATGGCAAAGAACTCTCTGAGGATCTGAAAAAAAGAATTGTTGCTCTACATAAAGATGGCCTAGGCTATAAGAAGATTGCCAAGACCCTGAAACTGAGCTGCAGCATGGTGGCCAAGACCATACAGTGGTTTTACAGGACAGGTTCCACTCAGAACAGGCCTCGCCATGGTCAACCAAAGAAGTTGAGTGCACCAGCTCAGCGTCATATCCAGGGGTTGTCTTTGGGAAATAGACGTATGAGTGCTGCCAGCATTGCTGCAGAGGTTGAAGGGGTGGGGGGTCAGCCCGTCAGTGCTTCAACCATATGCCGCACACTGCATCAAATTGGTTTGCATGGCTGTCATCCCAGAAGGAAGCCTTTTCTAAAGATGATGCACAAGAAAGCCCACAGTTTGCTGAAGACAAGCAGACTAAGGACATTGATTACTGGAACCATGTCCTGTGTTCTGATGAGACCAAGATAAACTTATTTGGTTCAGATGGTGTCAAGTTTGTGTGGCGGCAACCAGGTGAGGAGTACAAAGACAAGTGTGTCTTACCTACAGTCAAGCATGGTGGTTAGAGTGTCATGGTCTGGGGCTGCATGAGTGCTGCCGGCACTGGGGAGCTACAGTTCATTGAGGGAAATAATAATGCCAACGTGTACTGTCACATACTGAAGCAGAGCATGATCCCCTCCCTTCGATCCTAAACACACCTCCAAGACGACCACTGCCTTGCTAAAGAAGCTGAGGGTAAAGGTTATGGACTGTCCAAGCATGTCTCCAGACCTAAACCCTATTGAGCATCTGTGGGGCATCCTCAAATGGAAGGTGGAGGAGCACAAGGTCTCTAACATCCACCAGCTCTGTGATGTCGTCATGGAGGAGTGGAAGAGGACTCCAGTGGCAACCTGTGAAGCTCTGGTGAACTCCATGCCCAAGAGGGTTAAGGCAGTGCTGGAAAATAATGGTGGCCACATAAAATATTGACACTTTGGGCCCAATTTGGACATTTTTACTTAGGGGTGTACTCACTTTTGTTGCCAGTGGTTTAGACATTAATGGCTGTGTGTTGAGATATTTTGAGGGGACAGCAAATGTACACTGTTATACAAGCTGTACACTCACTACTTTACATTGCAAAGTGTAATTTCTTCAGTGTTGTCACATGAAACGATATATAAAATATTTACAAAAATGTGAGGGGTGTACTCACTTTTGTGAGATACTGTATCTCAGCTGCATAAGGGGCTTAGAGAGGTGTGCTTGAGATTGCGGGGGGAGGGGAGGGAATGGAAGCATGTCAGCAGGAGGGAGAAAAAGAACACTGATCTTCCCATTTAAGAGCTGTGAAAGGGATTGTGTCAGCATAAGTCTGATCATTGGAGGAGAGGTAGACTGTGCTACCAGTGCACCCAGAAAACTGACCGGGCTGGGAAGGATCTGCTTCTGTGCCTAAGGTCAGGTTTGAAATAGGAAAGCAGGATCACCAGATATTTCACACAAAGTAAGTAATACAAAGACAACAGGGTAAATTTAATACAAGTACTTGGTACAACAGACACATATCAATCAATATGAAATGTTGGGGTAACATGATCTTTAAAATAGAAGTATGGCCGTAGATTTTTTGTTCAAAATTCTCTTCTGGGTCACAGGAGTGCACTTACTTTTGCTCTCCTGTGATCCAGAAACAGCCGACAGGAGGCTAAAGCTCACTGTTGGCTGACATCAGAGAGCTGTTCCAGGCTATGGAAGGATCCCAACCATACTGTCGGGATCCACCCAGCTGCGGGGTACTCCATTGAGTGCTGAAGGTGGGATAGTCACCGCTCTTTACCTCAAGACTTTCTGTTAGAGTGTGGATGCATGGGCTAGCACAAAGGAGTTATTAAACAAAGAGACAACAACAAATCTTTCTTTAACCATTTATTAATTTGGTAATAAATATTGGCCATGGTGTTGTTCAAGGGTAACCTGTCAATGTTTAAATAAATACAAATAAATATGAAGCCATCTTGGCTATATAACCATCAGAATTTATACGGTGTCCATCCAGACAATGCTGGACGACTATTCCCCACTGAACAACCCATGACTAATGCATTAAATAAAGGGGTGGGGGGGTGGGAGTCCCGGTCCTGCTCCACACGGTCTGGCGGTAACGGCCGGACGGCCCTCTTTTATCACCTCCGAAATTCGCGGGCTTAAGGGGCCCGCCAGATTGCACCAATCAGCTGCTTGTTGCTACCCTGCGGAGGCTGCTGCCCACCAATTGCCATCCTGAAATACAGAACAGGGAACATGCATTCCCCTTTGGCTCTCCCATGTTGGTCCTGCATATTGCATGGACCTTTCATGGGCTAGCACAAAGGAGTTATTAAACAAAGAGACAACAACAAATCTTTCTTTAACCATTTATTAATTTGGTAATAAATATTGGCCATGGTGTTGTTCAAGGGTAACCTGTCAATGTTTAAATAAATACAAATAAATATGAAGCCATCTTGGCTATATAACCATCAGAATTTATACGGTGTCCATCCAGACAATGCTGGACGACTATTCCCCACCGACCGAGGCCAGGAGAGCAGCTGCTGGCTGAGGTCCCCCCAACACCATGGCATTCTCAATCAAACTTTGCAGACCCATATTGAAAATATCTATACCAATGTCTGATAGGTGCACCAAATCTTCCCTAAATAATCCTGGAATAAAACCCTCCAACTCTAAGTGGCGGAAGGACAAACTCCCAGATGATGCAAGGAAATTATGAATGGTCCTATTCAAACGTCTCCTAATTTTATCCACATAAAAGAAATTACCCCAGGGGGACCAAAGGAGCCTAGGGACCATTTCAGAAAAGGCCAAAATAGAACGAGGAAATAGCAGCTTGATGGCACAAAAATCGTTTTTCATCTCGCAAAGCAAATCCCACGTCCTAACCTTGCCAATATCGTTCGCTCCCAAATGAATAACCAAAACCACCGGGGCGGGCCAAATAGAAGATAAATAAAGTAAATGGTCTCTAAGATTACGCCATCTCAGACCCCTAACACCAGACCACAAAATCTTAAATTTGTTAAAGTCCAGACCTAAATTGCTGGAATAGCTCCTGGATGCAGCCAGCCTTTCAGCCCAATAAACGTAGGAGTGGCCTACAATCCAAATAATGTATTTAGGAGGATCTGAAAAATAAAAATTAGACAATTAACAATTCAGGGCGAACATAAAGCTTATACCTATTACTAACCCATCTGCCAACCCTCTTTTGACTTTCAGGAGGGAAACCCAATAGGTTAGCCATAGTGGCAGCCCCAATTCTAAAGGAGTGTGATGAGAAATTCAAACCTGCTAGATTAAGGCGCTTAATGCATGAGGAAAGCACAGCAGAAAACTGATATCTGGTCAAAGGAGACAAGTCCTGATGGATAAAGAAAGAACCGTCAAAGCAGGGTCTAATCGCTATATAATTGGCCATGTGGGCGACAGGGCAAAGCAACAGGTTGGGAGAGGAGGCCAGAGATAACCACTTACCATTACCCAACTCAAAAGTTTTGGACCTGCAAAGAAAAAGCCGTAAACCATCCGGTTGCATGGACACATGAGAAAACAACAGAAAAGAAGAAGATGATTTGTTTGGAGCCGTAAACTCACCCACCCGCAGGGCACCGAAAAGGGTCACCGAAAATGCTGCCCTGAAAAGCAGGAGTTCAAAACTAGAAAAACAAACATCCTCTAAAACTGACATTAGTCTGATTAATAAAGAAACTGAAATAGGGCGCCTAGCATCCTTTGTAGGTGAGGACTTCCGAAATCCTTTAAGGATCTGACTGACCGAGAAAAAAGAGGTCAAGGCAGGTCTGCCAGAAAATTTAAGAAAAAAGGAAACCCCGGCTAAAATCTTACTAACTGAGGCAGGGCCGAGCTGGGCCTGCATCAGGTATGACACAAAAGCCAAAGCGATATAATCATTAACGTCTAAAACATCCACCACCATGTCAGAGCAAAAAGAGCACCATCTGGACCAGGCTAGGTTATAGTCTTGCCATGTCTTCTGTGCTACCGAATTCTGGAGATGAGCAGTTATCAGTCCCAAATCAAGCCCCAGAGGCAATCTGGGCAAGGGGTGCCGTGTCGATCCGCTGATGGAACCAACTCCCGGAATCTGTGAAACTGCAAACGAGAAAGAGCGTCAGCTATTGTATTATCTATACCTGCAATGTGGCGAGCTTTCAACCAGATATTGAAACGCATACAGTGCAAAACTAAAAAACGTAAGAGTTTGATAACTGGCTCTGACTTGGATGACAATGTGTTGATAGCAAAAAGTACTCCTTTGTTATCTGTATGAACCATTACTCTGCGATTCATGAAGTTATCTTTCCAGATTACCACAGAAACTACCACAGGAAACAACTCGAGGAGGACTATATTATGCAGAATTTCTGGAAGCCGCCAACTGGGATGCCATTCGGCGGCACACCAGAGGCCATTCAGGAAGGCTCCAAATCCGGATGAACCAGCGGCATCTGTAAAGAAATTCAGCTTAAAATCGTCTATAAAAGGATGCTGCCATGCCGTAGACCCATTAAAATTACAAAGAAAAGAATCCCATATTCTTAAGTCTTCTTTGACATTTGCAGAAATGCAAACATGAGAGTAAGGATTCTTCAAACCCCTCGTAGCCAAAGCAAAGCGCCTAGAAAAAATTCTGGCAATAGGAATGACCCGAGCTGCAAACGCGAAAAGACCTAATAGGGATTGAGCCTCTTTCAACAACACCTTTCGTTTGGATAAAAACAACGAGATCATTACTCTCATACGGAACAACTTTTCTCTGGGTAGCCTAAACTCCATCAGTGATGAGTCTATGATAATCCCCAGGAATTCAATAGTAGTTGACGGAAATAAAGTTTTCTCATGTGCAATTGGAATCCCAAAGGAATCACAGATATCAAAGAAAGAGTTTAATGATTCAAGACATAACTGTGAGTCCCTTGGGCCAATAAAAAGGAAATCATCTAAGTAATGTAACAGCCCCCCATTAGGGGCACCTTCCGACAAAACCCAATGTAAAAATGTAGCGAAAGCCTCAAAATAAAACATGATAAGGAGAAGCCCATGGGCAAGCATTTGTCAAAATAAAACTTGTTTTGGAAATGAAAACCCAGGGAATTGAAACCTTGCGGGTGCACGGGTAGCAGACGGAAAGCAGATTTGATGTCTGCCTTAGCTAACAACGCCCCCTGTCCAAAACGCCTCAAAAGCATTAGAGCTTCATCAAAAGAGGAGTAAGAAACAGGGGCAAGGGTTTCTGAAACCTCGTCATTAAGTGAATTGTCAGCTGGGAAGGACAAATGGTGGATAAGTCTGAAAGTACCCTGCTCCTTCTTGGGGACAATGCCCAAAGGAGAAAGACGGAAATTAGAAAATGGTGGACTGCGGAAAGGGCCAGCTACCCGGCCTTCACTAACTTCTTTATCTATTTTTTCTTGAACAATGACAGGGTGCCTCCTAGCAGACAGTAAGTTCTTTACAAAAACGCAACCCGGCCCAGAAAATGAGGGAACCAAGAAACCAACCTGGAAACCGTCAATTAGGAGCCGTGCCATCGTGCGATCTGGGTAGAGATCTAACCACGGTCGCATTCTTAACAAACTCACTGGAGTCATGGCTTTTGCCACCAGTGTCCCTGGATAAGGATGGGAGGGAAGTTGCTGATGATTTCCGAAAGCACCTATTCGCTGGGTGGGCCCCATTGCAATAGGTGCACTCGTGTTTATACCTACAGTTTGACAGGAATTTACACTGCCCTTCATTAAAAGCGAAACAGAACCCTTTGCGAAAGGCATTCTGTGGGGGAAATGTTCGAGGTGTAAATGAGGGCTTCTGCGGCAGCATTAGGTTCAGCCACAAGCCGACATCCTTACAACCCCATTTTAAAGATGGATGAACCGCCAATTTCTGTCTGAAATTTTCATCATAGGTAAACCATGAGGTACCACCAAAATGACGAAAAGCTTCCGCAATTATGTCCACGTGCTGAAATAAGCCTGAACATTTATCTGGGGATTGTTCGCCCAGCACCGCTGCATAAATGCAGAAAGCTTGCAACCAATTTTGAAAAGTTTTGGGCACAGAACGTCTCCTATCTTCCTCAGAGCGGTCCTCTGCCTTCCTTTCAAACTTAGGTACCAAATCCTTGGAAGCGGGCAATAGTGACAATAAATCTACAAATTCCCCCCTCCAAATCTTCCCTTTAACAGCGTCAGGCAAATGAAAACCTAACGGTGAAATTTCACACGGCATAGGGATTTTAAAGGAGGACTCCGCCACTACAGGGTGGATGGCGCACTGAGAAGGGTTAATAGAATGAGGTATTTGTAAAGGTTTTTGCACTGGTGCACTTGTATTGGTAGCAAAGGGCACCTCCAACAAATTGCGCCATATAGGGCTGACATCATTCAGACTATGCTGTGACATACCATCATTTGTATTCATAGCACCAGATAGCTGTGCCCCTTGTAAAGCATCATTAACAGTGACATGCAAAGCACCAGAGCACTGTGCACCTAATGCTGTACCAACATTAGCACCAACTGTGTGTGCCCCTTTAATTTCTCTCACAATACTAGCTAACGTATCAGCCAAACTATTTATATCAGTGACATTACTAAAAGTGCGAGTCTCACCCATAGGCAGACTCCTTGTCTGCTCATTGCTTGCTGCAACAGCTGGCTGAGCTCTTTCCTGACGTGGGGGGGTCTTCATATAGGGGGCACTGCGGGCTCGCCCTCTGCCAGCATGGCACTGTAAAGCCTCTTCTCTGTCTTTCTTCTTCGCCCTCTTCGGCTGTCGGCGCGGACTGCGCATGTCTGCTGCGGACTCCTCCATTTTCTCCTGGGCTGTGCTAAAAGACGGCTCGGGCGGAGCTTCGGACTGACCAGCCTCCAGGCAGTGAAGGAGCCACTCCTCCCCTCCGGCACTCTCCGCCTTCTCAATTAGGCGACGAAGAAGGCTCTCTCTTCCCACAGGCGAACGGTCCATCCTTGCGCTGCGGTGTGAGTCCCGGTCCTGCTCCACACGGTCTGGCGGTAACGGCCGGACGGCCCTCTTTTATCACCTCCGAAATTCGCGGGCTTAAGGGGCCCGCCAGATTGCACCAATCAGCTGCTTGTTGCTACCCTGCGGAGGCTGCTGCCCACCAATTGCCATCCTGAAATACAGAACAGGGAACATGCATTCCCCTTTGGCTCTCCCATGTTGGTCCTGCATATTGCATGGACCTTTCATTCTTTATTCATAGTGTGTCTGTATATAGGAATGTAGCCACCCTCTCTTTCTCACTATAGCTACTTTCACACTAGGGCGGGCGTTGGCGGTAAAGCGGCGCTATATTTAGAGCCGCTTTACCGTCGTTTTAGCGGCGCTATTTGGTCTCTAGCGGGGCGGTTTTAACCGCCGCTAGTGGACGAAAAAAGGTTAAAACCTGCCGTTTGCGGTGCTGTCCCATTGTTTTCAAGGAAAGGAACGCTTTAGGAATGGCGTATGCACCACTTTTTTGACCGTCCTGCAAGTGCACCGCTCCAGTGTGAAAGCACTTCGGGCTCTTTCAGGGCACTTTGCAAGCGCTATTTTTAGCACTATAGCGCCTGCAAAGCGCCTCAGTGTGAAAGTAGCCTATAGATAGACTATGGACTGTGGGATTTGTAGTGTGCATAGAGCAGTACACATGACCGCAACTAACATGCGTTGTTTGTTTTAAACAAATAGAAGTGAGGGGGAAAACGGAGCTAGCATAGAATGTAACAATGAGGTCAGAAAAGCACCGTAAGAAACCATTTCATGAAAAATATATTACAGGGCCATTATTCGGTGGATGTGGATGAATTATTTTTGGAGAATGAGGATATCGTTTAGTGTCACTTCAAGCCAGAGCACCTGTCTGTTCTTATAGGATAGGGGAATGGCAGTTGGGCAGGAGTTACTTCTGAAATCAAAGACCTATATTAAAGTGGTTGTAAAGGCAGAAAATTTTTTACATTCTGCATGCAGCTCCCCCCGCAGTCCCCCCCAAATACAAACCTGAGCCCGATCTCGATCCAGCGATGTGCTTGAGAGCTGAGGCACTCTTGGTTCTCTCACTCCTCATTGGTTCAGATACAGCAGCAGGAGCCATTTGCTCCCGCTGTTGTCATCCAGAGCCAGTGACAAGGAGCTAGGGGCTGAGCCGAGCCCCGTTCTGTGTGTCTCATGGACACACAGAGCAGGGCTTGGGAGCGAGCATGCACGAGTGCCCCCATAGCAAGTGTCTTGCTTTGGGGGCACTAGACGGGGGATGAAGCCCAGAGTCCCGGCTGGGCACCCGAGAAAGGGAGGATTGGGGCTGCTCTGTGCAATACGATTGCATGTAAGTAGCAGAGCAGGTAAGTATGACATGTTTGTTATTTTAATTAAAAAAGCCAAGCTTTACAATCACTTTAATTTTAAATATCCAGTCATGTGACAAACCCGTTTCATTTTCACATTACCATGTACACAAATTGATTTTTAAAGTGCACACATGTGCACATCACTAATGTTACTAATTATACTCTATAATGCACATCACTAATTTTACTAATAGTACTCTAATGCACATCACTAATGTTACTAATTATACTCTATAATGCACATCACTAATGTTGCTAATTATACTCTATAATGCACATCACTAATGTTACTAATTATACTCTATAATGCACATCACTAATGTTTCTACTGTAGTAAAGTAGACCCTAGATCATTAGACTTCACTCAATAATAAATCGTACTCTAAATCAGCTCCCTGTGAGTTCATAGCAGGCATTACTTACTATTTCTGAACCTATGCAAGCTTTTCTACTTTTAGGCACTTTTAGGGCTGACACCTAACAACAGAGACCCGTTTCTCTTTGTGGTTATTGAGGATACCATTAACATTTTACTGATGGATACAGACAGCACAGTAATTATACCTTAAGTACCTTTTTCACTTTAACCACTTCGTCTCTAGAGTCATTTTTGCTTTTTTTTGCACTCATGGTAAAATCTGCAGTTTTGGCTATAAAACCCCCAGAACATTATATACATTATATATTACAAAATAAAAGATAAAGAAGATTATAGTAATATATACCAAATATGTCACACTTCAAAACTGCGTGCACCTGTTAAATGGTGAAAAATGATGGCACTCCAATTAGTAATAGGTGAAGCTTTAAAGTTCATTTACATGGGCAGAAAATACGCTACATTTGGATGTGTACAGCAGATAGCTTTGTATGTATCTAAATGCAGCACTATAGTAATCAATGAGATCATAAACACAGCTGTGTCTACATACACAAATGTGCGCTGCGTCTAGCCACACACAGATAAAAGTAGGGCACAGCTGTAGATTTTACATGAGTAGATCTCCAGATTTCACGCACATATTCACATAAACGTATATAAATGCACATAAACGTCAGTTCTCTAGGCATGTATTTTACGCAGGATCTTCTAGCTCTACCTGCAAAAGCATTTCTTTCATGCAGAAAATATGTGTATGTCCAAGTGAATAAACCCTTAGAGGCCTTTACAACTCAGTTTAGCGTAAACAGTAAATGATGGCCTTAGAATTATTGCTCTGACTCTGACATGTGTGCCGGTACATAACATGCTAACTGTGTGGACCCATTTGCATTTGCAGGGTGACGGAGCTGCTTTTCATTTTTTTAAATTATTATTTTAATTTCATTTTATGAAAATGATATTTTTTATGAGCTTGTTTTTAAACAGTTCGCTCTTTGGATGCACCACACACATCCAAAGAGGAAAACTATCTTATCACCTTTGTAGTGTGCACCCCTGAAAGGACCCGCTGATCTGCCCTATGTTCCTTTTCCATATTGGTGCAGTAACAGCCAAGCACACAGCAACAGACACTCTTCTGGCTCAATAAACAGTCTAGGGGTTGCCTTTTTAAGGTTTATTGCTGAATAACTCAGATAGGGCGTAGGAAGCTGTGAGATACTTACTGAATGGTGAGTAATAAATGTAGGTCACTCGTCACTGTAATACTACTACTTCTCATGACATTTCCTTTAGCAAAGACTCAGTAAATGGACAGCACCTGAGACACCTTTAGAAATATCCCAGGCTAGGCAAGCACTAGTATTGAGATGCCAGAATTGACAATAGCAACATTCACTAGGATTTCCTCATTTAGGTCTGTACTCACAATGTCCCTGGATACTTGGATTCCTCCCTTTAATACCAGAAAGACATTTCCCCATGGATTTTCCAGACTGGATAATCAGCAAAATCCCTTGCTTAGCATCAGAGATGGTTTTTTTTTTAGCAGAAACAGCCCTCCTCCAGCTCTGCTACAGCTGGAACCTCAATGAGCACAGGTAGAATTTTTAGCTGGGATGCCCAGAAAGTCAGCAGCCCTTCCAGCTGGGAACTTCTGCTGGACAAGGACCAAGCTGCCTCAAGCCCCATACTATTTATGCACTCTGCAGCCACCTACTGGGCACCCTCCCCAAGGGATTGGCTGAGACCACATAAATCTTCAGACTGCTGATTTGCATTGTCCCATCTCACTACATTCTGGAATCCACCAGAAGACAGGGGAGAGCAATCAAGCCTGCACTGTACAGTACAGCCCAAAGCAATCACGCACTGCTCCACTAGTTACAGTGGAGCCAAAATTTAGTAATTTTGCCTAGCTTTCCTAGCAGCCTATCTAGGAGGGTGATACACATTAAAGGAAAAGTATAGTGCATTTTCTTTGAGCAAACATTATTATTATACAGGATTTATATAGTGCCAACAGTGTGTGCAGCGCTCTACAACATGTAGGCAGACAGTACAGGTACAATACAATTCAATACTAGTGGAATCAGAGGACCCTGCTTGTTAGAACTTACAATCTAAAAGGGAGGGTCATGTGATACAAAAGGTAATACCTGTGGGGAATGAGCTGATGGAGAAAATAAAAGTACAGTTGCCAGGTGGGCTTCTCTGCAGAGAAAGGTTTTCAGGGATTGCCTAAAAGTGGACAGTTTATGAGATAGTCGGACAGATTGGAGTAGGGAATTCCATAGGATGAGAGAGGCTCAGGAGAAGTCCTGGAGGTGAGCATGGGTGGAGGTGACAAGGTAAGAAGGAGGTCAGGGGAGGAACAAAGAGAGCGATTTGGTTGGTATTTGGAGACTAGGTTAGTGATGTAGCTGGAGGCAGAGTTGTGGATGGCTTTGTAAGTTATTGTTTGTATTTTGAATGTAATTTGTTATAACAGAGTTTTAGGAAAGTGCTCTCAGTAGCTCAGTGCATTTACACTGACTGTCTTTTAACTGTTGAGATATGATATTGGCCACCCAGGGAGTGCATTGTTTTCACTGAGCCATCTGACCAATAGAGATTGATTTGCTAAAGACAAATGGATTGGTCACTTTAAAAGATAATTTGCATTTTGGAAGGCAATTTTCCCTTACCTTAGCAAATACGATGAAAATTCACTTTACAAAGAGCACCCAATCACACATAATCAAATTTAAAAAAAAAGTATTTTTGCTTGCACGTGGCTGGATGATGGAAGGCAACATAGCTTCACCTCATTTACTTAGCTAAGGGCACATTCCACTGGGAAGTACAAATTCCCTTGCAAAGTGAACAGCCTATTTGCCTTCAGTAAATCAACTACCTTTTGGCACTGCAAAGCCAAAAGCAGAGCACTGCAAATGTACTTATCAATTACATAGTTACATAGTTACATAGTAGGTGAGGTTGAAAAAAGACACAAGTCCATCAAGTCCAACCTATGTGTGTGATTATGTGTCAGCATTACATTATATATCACTGTATGTTGCGGTCATTCAGGTGATTATCTAATAGTTTCTTGAAGCTATCAATGCTCCCCGCTGAGACCACCGCCTGTGGAAGGGAATTCCACATCCTTGCCGCTCTTACAGTAAAGAACCCTCTACGTAGTTTAAGGTTAAACCTCTTTTCTTCTAATTGTAATGAGTGGCCACGAGTCTTATTAAACTCTCTTCTGCGAAAAAGTTTTATCCCTATTGTGGGGTCACCAGTACAGTATTTGTAAATTGAAATCATATCCCCTCTCAAGCGTCTCTTCTCCAGAGAGAATAAGTTCAGTGCTCGCAACCTTTCCTCATAACTAAGATCCTCCAGACCCTTTATTAGCTTTGTTGCCCTTCTTTGTACTCGCTCCATTTCCAGTACATCCCTCCTGAGGACTGGTGCCCAGAACAGGACAGCATACTCCAGGTGCGGCCGGACCAGAGTCTTGTAGAGTGGGAGAATTATCGTTTTAACTCTGGAGTTGATACCCCTTTTAATGCATGCCAATATTCTGTTTGCTTTATTAGCAGCAGCTTGGCATTGCATGCCATTGCTGAGCCTATCATCTACTAGGACCCCCAGGTCCTTTTCCATCCTAGATTCCCCCAGAGGTTCTCCCCCCAGTGTATAGATTGCATTCATATTTTTGCCACCCAAATGCATTATTTTACATTTTTCTACATTGAACCTCATTTGCCATGTAGTTGCCCACCCCATTAATTTGTTCAGGTCTTTTTGCAAGATTTCCACATCCTGCGGAGAAGTTATTGCCCTGCTTAGCTTAGTATCGTCTGCAAATACAGAGATTGAACTGTTTATCCGATCCTCCAGATCGTTTATGAACAAATTAAATAGGATTGGTCCCAGCACAGAACCCTGGGGACCCCACTACCCACCCTTGACCATTCTGAGTACTCCCCATTTATCACCATCCTCTGAACTCGCCCTTGTAGCCAGTTTTCAATCCATGTACTCACCCTATGGTCCATGCCAACGGACCTTATTTTGTACAGTAAACGTTCATGGGGAACTGTGTCAAATGCTTTTGCAAAATCCAGATACATCACGTCTACGGGCCTTGCTTTATCTAGATGGTAACTCACCTCCTCATAGAAGGTTATTAATTGAGAAAATTATTCATAGAAAATGTTTTTTTTTTTTATGATCACATATTGATACATGTTTTACCACTTACTGATCATTTACTTTTCGAATCTAAAACGCTTTGAAGAGACTATGCATTGCTATTATTTTCTCATTGGTCAGAAATGTATCTAATAATCTTAACATCTGTGTTAACCACAGTGAAAATCTCTCGACCAATGTGTGTCCAGGGGGCAACTTAAAGTAGGCGCGCTCAGTCAGGGGTGTATGCAATAAAGAAAGCTTATGAAGACTAGCCCAAAATAGCACATACCTCCTTTCTTTAGTGAGGAACAGAGATACCCTCCCCTACCCTTCTCCTACTTTACTGCACAGCTATTGCAGCTGTTAATATTATTAATGTAATTTATTAGTACTCCCTGTGTAGCATTTAAATACATTTTATAGATCCATAAAACGTTTTCCAATATGTGCATATTCTAGATTTAGGAAGGCGTTTTACATTTCCTAGTGACTTGATGCCAAGTCTTAGGACTACATTGGATGAAGGATTTTATTCTTATGCAACTGAGCTACTTAAAGCAGTAGTAAACCACAAAAAAAAAAAAAAACTTCTCCCTGCAAATCAATGTCATAATGTTCATTATGAAAGACTTACCTGAAAACCAAGCCCTTCAGCGGCACATTATCACTGCTGACAGGGCTTCCATCTTCACCCAATCTGACTGGCTGTTTGACTGGCCGAGCCACAATGACGTAACTCCTGTGCATGCGTGCAGGAGTCACGGCCGTGGCACGGCTCTCTCCAAGGATGGATGGCATGCTGTCCTTCGAGAGAGCAATGCTCATGCCCTGCTGACATCATAGGTGCTGCTAAAGTAAATACCTTCTCAATGGTGAACAAGAGCAATCTCAAGGTATGTACTGAGCAGCTGCCATAACCTGCACTGAAATTAGAGTGAGGAAGCAGAGACAGAAAGCTACACAAGAAAATTGTAAAGAAAATATGAGGAAGAGGAGAAAGTGTGTAAGTAGGGGGGTGTCCAGCTGGTTGATCTATCCCGACCAATAATTGAATAAATAAATAAAAGTGGAGATGAAGAAGTGGAAAAATGTATCCAGGTGTACCATAATTCCAAACAATTTGGGTTGTGTTCATGGAGGCAGGCAACAAGCTCTTCCTTCCTCATAATGTGGTTAAAACGGTAGTAAACCGCAGTTAAAGAAAAAAAGAATCCCCTGCAAGGCAATGCTATAGTACATTATGAGAGACTTACCTTAAAACGAAGCCCTCCAGCGTTGCGCTGTCACAGCTGAGAGGGCTTCTATCTTCACCTGTCTTCCTTCCTGGTTCAAGGCCTCTGGCTATATGAGTGGCCAGGGGCACGATGATGACATCACTCCCGCGCATGAGCGTGGGAGCTGCCGTTTACAATAAGAGCTCTACCAAAGCTCTACCATCAGAGCGCTTGCGCCGGTGACATCACCAGCTGCATGCATGCTGTGCAAGTTTAGGAGATATCCACAGTACCTACAGGTAAGTCTTATTACAGGCTTACTTGTAGGTAAAAGATGAAAAAGTGAGTTTACTAACACTTTAAGTTCTGCTACCCACTGTTTAGCCATAATTTTTATTAAAATAAATCTATGCTTAAAATGTTAATTTACAGAAATGTTAACACTCTTGACTGCTAAGGTGCAATGGGCCTAGGTCCCAATTAACGTAACACAATGGGATCAAATCCCTCACCACCCTTGCCTTTTACCCCATTAAATATGACACTTACAACCATTAGGTTAGAAAGGGCAAGGCACAGCTTTATTAAATTCCAACACATAACATGTGAACATATTTAACCAGTGCCAGTCACAGTCGTACTGTGAGCACTCAACTACAAGAGGGAACTGGGGCCTGTCCCTACCATAAGCGCTGGACAGACAGCCTACTTCCAAATTTCCATCAAGGGCATAGCCCATTACAGCAACTTTAACTGCTGGCAAATTCAAGAAAACTGCAGCAAGCTGTGACATACCATAACAGAGAAAAAAGGGGGCGGGTGGGTGGGCAGCTCTTTCAACTGACTCTTCCGAAAGACCCAGAATTCCCTGGGGCACACGTTCCCTGAGCTCAGGCCCATCCCACCCCCCCATGTTTCAAGCAATTGTTCCCCTTGTCAGGCACCTAGCCATGCCCCCATCAGTCAAGGCTCTCTTTCGCTAGGGAGGGGGCTCAAGAGGACTTTATTCTGCGATTGATATACAGACAGAGATAGAAGGGCTAAAATACTTACTAGAATGACTGCTCCAAGTGTTCTCTTGCCAGGTAGGCTCCAAGTCAGACACATTTCTGCCCATCCCCCAGGAGCAATCCTGTATGTGACAACCCGGAGCTCCACAGAGCATGGGGAAAACCTGTCCATTTGGCAATTCTGGCTACGAGGATTCAACATCCTCCATTCTTAGGGCATGTAGCCCACCCTCTTATCCTTCTCCTATATAATGTGTATATTTCCAGGGCCAATGCACAGAGCGAGTAATTATAACATGTTTGTTATCTAAAAAAATTATAACTTTACAATCAACTTTAAAAATGCACAAAACTGCATAATGCGTTCATTTCAATAGGCCTGCTTAACAAGCATAAATGCACAAATTGCTACACATTCTATGCTTTAAATATGCACTAAGCTGCAGCACACAGATATTTTATATTCCATTTATGAATGAAATTGCTTCTTGAAATATATTTTCATGCATAAAAAAGCATGCTTTTTACTACAGGAAAGTGGAAAAGTATGAACTCTACTGCATTAGCTTAGCATGTTATTCATTTTGGTTAGTCTTCTTTTGTCACGTAAATATGGAGAACAAGGATCTATCTGCATGTTTGGGAGTTAATTGGCAAGGGGAGGTCTGGGAAGTTTGGTCTGGGAGGTGAACAGAACCAACTAGCTCTATAATGGTAGGTACAGTTTCCTTGGAACTAAAGAGAGTGCACATAAAGTCAAACTCGGTGCCACTGTGATTGGTAGACATGGTAAAGGGTGGGTGTTGTCTTAAAAAGCACATTTATTGTAGCATACTGTTCTGTAAAAAAAAACATGGTCTCACTGTAAATACCAGATAAAATACCATGCTATAATCCAAATAATCCATATACTTCAACTCCCATAAAGACACGAGCAGGACACATTTCAAAGTTGTGTATTCCTCCAGCACTGACTTCCTTGTAGCACACTGCATATCATCTCAGAGCCACAAAGTAGAAATGATTGATGATGGTAAATTTACCTTTGTGATCACAAGTCTGAACATGGCCCATGATGTAGCTATATAATGTCTGGCAACTGTACCTATCTGCAGGTCCTGTTCTGAATGTGGCAGTATGTCCACTCAGGATCACCAGCCCAATATCTACTACAATATTTGCACTAGCCTGGGTAGAAAATGTCCTCAAAGCCTCTTCTGTAATTGCCATTCCTACACTTGTGACAGGGTAGCATAAGCTTCTCTGCTGGGCTGATTCGGTTGATTCTGGGAGGAATACGATGTGATTTAAGTTTAAATGACAACCTTGAAAGTGAATGCTTATTGGTTAGGTTACTACACAGTTCCAATTGTTAAAGAGAAGTAAAGTTTGAGCTACTGAGCTCAGTAACAGTCAGATGTTTTTTTCAAAAGATGCAGCTTAGAATAGACAGGTACATTTGTAAAAAGGGACCTAGAGTTTGGCTGTCTAGAAATGAAAATACAAAAAATGCAATGGTTCACTTTTGCCTGTCTACAAGAAATTGTATCTGTTAGTTCTGATAATTATAAATAAAAGCAACTCTATAGTACCCGGAAAGACAAACACTGTAACTAAAATGAATATTGTACAATTATGTATTATTATTCAGACCACTTTGGTGAATGTCACTTGTATCATATTATTTTTTTCCAGATAATTGAAGATTGGAAGTACGTTGCCATGGTTGTGGACAGACTCTTTCTTTGGATATTTATCATTGTTTGCGTTGTGGGAACAGTTGGACTCTTCATGCAGCCACTACTACAAAACCATATTCCATCTGGAAGTCATTAGTGAAAAGAAAGCTGCAGAACATTACTGTAATTTTGACAATGCTTCCTAATTTGTATCTTTACTGAAGTCCAAAGGATAACAGATTTTTTTATATATTTTGTTTTATAAGTGCATTTATGGAAAGGTCAGGGAACTGCTTTTCCGCACAGCTTATTCTGGAATGCTTGGACTTACTTTGCATTTTTAGCCAATATCCAACTTTTTATGGTAAAGTATAATGACTAGCTCAGTAAACTAAATAAAAAAAAAAACAGTTTTTTAGTAAAATGTACATTTTATGAGTTGAAGATGAACAATAGCGAAATAAAGAAGCTTTATGCCTTTTATACACATTGTTTGGAGCCTGAACATTCTGAAGAGCCATGTCATGGAAGTGTGGTTATTATAAAATTAAAGTAAATCTTGTACACATTTATTTTACATTAGGTATCTAAATGTCTTGTGTACAGTACACAATCATTAAATACATCAGTATGTATCAGTACATAACTGTAGGTTGTCATCCCTGACAATTGCTATTGCTTGCATCAGTGGCTTCTAAGTCACTGACACAGAGCAAACATGTGGCTAGTAAAATCAGATTTATTTGTTTGACTGTAGAAAAGTTCTATAAAAAGTTACAGTGAAACAAAAAGACAAATCATCAAAAGATCGTATCACAAATCATACACAGTGTACAAAGAATGTCATAAAAAGAGATATATTACCTGTACAAGCCTTGCAGACTGTTAAAAAAATCAGGCAGGTTGAATTTTGTTTTAGTTTATACCAGCAGCAGTCTAAACATATCAAACCTTTGAGGAGAAGGGAGGGGAGGGAGAAGGAACGGAGATGGTCAAGTGGGAATCTATTCATGCTGACCAAATTTTGTCATATTTGGCAGGGCAGCCTCTACTCATGTGTGTTAGCTTGTACATAAAAAGTGGGGAGTTAATCACCAAGCACCAAATATTATAGGATGGCGGGGAGGAGAGTTTCCACTTAAGGAGAACTTCTAGCATAGTAAGATGCATAAGAGAGTAGTAATTTAGAATGTTTTTGAATAAGAAGAGCATCATAAAGGCCCAGCAATAGAACAAGGAGATCATGTAATACAGGTACAGTAGATGAAGTTCTTTTTGCATTCTATTCATGATTTAAACCCAATAAGCAAGAACTGCTGGACAACTCCATACCATATGATTAAAGGTGCCAGTGGCATTTGTGGCAAAGCGGGGAGAGCGTTGGGTAAATGCAATGCAACTGTTGGAGTGTATAAAAGATTCTATGTGAAAATTTCAGTTGGGTAAGTTTGTCCTTTGCGAAAACCATGAGTTTAGCATACTGGGCCACCACATCTTCCTATTTGTCTTGTGAAAGAATAGGGATATTGTTCTTTAACTTCTGCAACAAAGAAGAGGTCTTAGATTCATGATAAGTTATAAGATGGGTGTAAACTGAACAGAGGGGTTTAGGTCAGAAGCTCTCAATAGAGGCTCTAGAGGATATTGCTGAAGGGTGGGTTTCTGGGGAAACTGGGCCATAATACAATGCCTAAGACTGGGTTCACAAGTGTGCAGCTGCGGTTTGCAGTCCGGGGTCCGGTGCATTTCTATTCACAGGTTCAGGTGCAGCTCAGGTGCAAATTTTTGCCTGAATTTGCACCTGACCTAGACCCAAAAACATACAGGACCCATTTTGAAACCTGGCGGCAGCTGCCCCGGACATGTGTGAACCAGCTCCATTGAGAGCCGATCACATTGATGCAGTATAAAACGCATCCAATTCACATATACTGTATCTCACAAAAGTGAGTACACCCCTCACATTTTTGTAAATATTTTATTATATCTTTTCATGTGGCAACACTGAAGAAATTACACTTTGCTACAATGTAAAGTAGTGAGTGTACAGCTTGTATAACAGTGTAAATTTGCTGTCCCCTCAAAATAACTCAACACACAGCCTTTAATGTCTAAACCGCTGGCAACAAAAGCGAGTACACCCCTAAGTGAAAATGTCCAAATTGGGCCCAATTAGCCATTTTGCTCCCTGGTGTCATGTGACTCAGTAGGTCTCAAGTGTAAATGGGAAGCAGGTGTGTTAAATTTGGTGATATCGCTCTCACTCTCTCATACTGGTCTCTGGAAGTTCAACATGGCACCTCAAGGCAGAGAACTCTCTACAGATCTGAAAAAAAAATTGTTGCTCTACATAAAGATGGCCTAGGCTATAAGAAGATTGCCCAGACCCTGAAAGCCTCTTATAAAGATGATTCACAAGAAAGCTCCCAAGCAGTTTGCTGAAGATAAACAGACTAAGGACATGGATTACTGGAACCATGTCCTGTGGTCTGATAAGACCAAGATAAACATATTTGATTCAGATGGTGTCAAGCGTGTGTGGCGGCAACCAGGTTAGGAGTATAAAGACAATTGTGTCTTGCCTACAGTCAAGCATGGTGGTGGGAGTGTCATGGTCTGGGGCTGCATGAGTGCTGCCTGCACTGGGGAGCTACAGTTCATTGAGGGAACCACGAATGCCAACATGTACTGTGACATACTGAAGCAGGGCATGATCACCTCTTTCGGAGACTGAGCTGCAGGGCGGTATTCCAACATGATAGCGACCCCAAACACATCTCCAATACGACCACTGCCTTGCTAAAGAAGCTGAGGGTAAATGTGATGGACTAGCCAAGCATGTCTCCAGACCTAAACCCTATTGAGCATTTGTGGGGCATCCTCAAATGGTAGGTGGAGGAGCGCAAGGTCTTCAGCTCTGTAATGTGGTCATGGGGGAGTGGAAGAGGACTCCAGTAGCAACCTGTGAAGCTCTGGTGAAAATAAAAATGTCCACACCAAATATTGACACTGTGGGCACAATTTGGACATTTTCACTTAGCAGTGTACTCACTTTTGTTGCCAGTGGTTTAGACATTAATGGCTCTGTGTTGAGTTATTTTAAGGGGACAGCAAATTTACACTGTTATACAAGCTGTACACTCATTACTTTACATTGTAGCAAAGTGTAATTTCTTCTGTTTTGTCACATGAAAAGATAAAATAAAATACTTACAAAAATCTGAGGGTGCACTTTTGTGAGATACTGTATGTGAAATCAGCCTTAGTTGCATATTCCTCCTTCAATAAATCAAAGGTGCAGAACTCACTTTCCAGAAAAAGGTAATTGAGCATCTGAATGTGCACTCTATTCAAGGCAACAGGATCAGGAACACTATTACGGTAAGGGAGCATAAGGTTGTCCCAAAGAGGGTATGAGGAGACTGTACCTCAAGTACAATCAGATTTAAGTTGGAGCTAATGATCTGTGTAGTTGTATTTAACAGTGACTCAGAAAGTGTTTTAGCCATTGGTTGATCATGACAGGCAACTAGTAGTTCTCTTATAGCAGGTTTTGCTAAAGAATAGGTATCACAAAGTGTCTACTATTATCTTTAATAAAACCTTTTGCTGTGCCAAGCAGGTTTCTCTCTGCTAGAAAGAACTAAACCTTCCTGACTTAGGTCCCCTACCCAGTGACGAATCCCTTAATATAAACTGATTTGAAATCTTTGGCCCTTTCATGGTAATGATATCTATAGGCTAAATAAAGTGTACCCCACAAAATGTGCCATGGTGAAACAATCATTGGTGGGCTTAAAGAAAGGTGGGTGTTCCTAAAGAACATGGTTTATCATAACACATCTTTTCACATCTTCAAGCCTCAGCTTCCTTTGGCTCTTGGTCTTCAGTAAGATGAAATCCCAGAGCCACAAAGGAAGTCAGTGTTCTCATTCTCGATATCTGAACAGTAAAAACATCTACATTCTGTCCAACAGCCCAACACATCATATTCGTACTGGACCAGGCAAGTCAACTCCTTGTATATACAAAGTTGCTCTGCACTAAAAATGAAACTAAAACAAATGCCAGACACTCATACTAAGCTGCTGTGCTATATTTTTAATTTATACATGGTAAATATTAAAGAAATAGTGTATACCCCTAAAAAAACTACTACCGATTAAAATGCACAAGGTTTTATAAATTGGTAGAAGTTTCTAGCTCTGTGCAATATTTTTTTAAATGTTTACAGTCCACCACTAGGTTGGTGGTTGTGGCATAGCTTTGAGGGTATAGCTTATCCCCAGTCAGGAAAGTTGAAACCATACTAACAGAGTCAACCTAGCATCAGCCACATGCAAAGATTTCCTGGTTACTAAATGCAAGAGACGATATCATATTATGTTGGGCTTTAAAGAGAAATTCCAAACAGTATAAAAAAACAACCAGTGAAAAACCAGAACATGCCTACATATAAAATTACATATTACCCTCAATCACCATAATATTTGCAGTCTAACAATAGTTAAGTGGATGTGACTTAGCATTGAGGGTTTATAGGAAAGTTAAAACCATACTAACTAAATATCAGATATTACTCACAATCAGCATAAATGGAATACTCTGTAATTCTTGGTATCCACAACACACACATACCACTTCACAGGGTCAGTAGGACAGTAGAAATGTGCTTCCCAAATCCTGTGCTGTGTAACTATCTCTCTCTACATTTCATCGCCAATGGTCCCATTCAAACTTGCAGGTGAGGTTTGAGGCTTACTGTTCGCTTTGAGAAATATGTTAGTATTTTTTTTTTTTTAATATCTTTATTTAGCCAAACAGTTTACAATTTTTGACATTATTACAGTAAAAACATTAAAGAGAAAAGCACATACATCACATAGATGGTGGTTATTCCGTATGACATTGATCTGATACTACCATCCTGTAAACATACCATCTAAATACAACCTAGCAATCAACCATACGACCCTATCATACACCCCATGCATAACCCACCAACAGACAAAAACAGGTGAAAAAAATATTTTCCTGCCCAAATATATTTACGTTTTAAAAAGGCATTCCCCTCATTCATCTCTAAGAAGCGTTCAGATCAGTGGTTTTTAACCTGGGGGTCAAATCACAATTTTCCAGGGGTCACAGAATCCTAGGCTGTTCCTGAAGCCCGCACTGCTCTCCCAGCCTTTTCGCAGCCGTCCAGCAGGGCTGTCCCTGGAGCCCGCGGCCGCCCACTCAGCCTCTTCGCAGCTGCCCATTCAGTTCACGACATGGGTGGAGGGCAGAAACTAGAGGTTAGCTGACTGGTGATGAATGTGAAGTGGGAGGGGCTGGAGGAGACCCTATCTCCTGATTTCGGCATAGGTGTCACTGCTGCGAGACACCAAGAAGTCGGAGACACAGTGAGTAACACTACCTGTGATTAGAGTTGCCATTAAAAGTCCCCACTACAGTTCTCAGATCAGCAGATGACCTAGATCAAGAGCACCTAAGATGGCTGATCAGAACTCCCTACAGCATTGCCACTCATCCCAACTACCCGCCAGCATTCCCCCCACCCTCCCACCAAGGAGTAAGAGAAGGAATACAAATAGAGAATACATGAAAGGGAGAGGAAAGGATGGGGGGGGACAAAGAAAAAGGGAGAGAAAGAATAAGAGAAAGAACAAGAAATACAGCTAGAGAGAGGGATGGGGGAAAAAAACAAGAAAATAGGATAGATAAAAGGGAAAGAAAGGAGAACAAAGAGAAAGATTGGTACATCCTAAAATGTACCAAAAGTGGTTTTAATACTGTACGAGTGGAAGGGACTCAGGGAACGCTAAATATCCGTGGGTTAGGGGCGCAAATTACTTGTCTTGCCGTGGGTGCTGACAACCCACGCTACGAAAATAATTTTACTGTTAGGGGTCCCCACTACTTGGGAAATTTTATCAAGGGGTCACGGCACTAGAAAGGTTGAGAACCACTGGTTTAGATGGAATATAAACTAATGTATTTCCTTTAATCTGGAAAGGCACCCACCCACACTTTCTAAATCTGCTCTGCAAACATGCAATTGATATGGGTGGCCTAGCTTTTCCCAATGAATTTAACTACTTTCTTCTCAGCTCACTTTAATGCACAATTATGTTGTTTATTCAGATAATACTGCTACTCAGGCTGCAGCCACAGTATCGGGTTCACTTGAACTAATGCACAACCTCGTTTATCGTACTTCCCTTCATACATAAGCAAACTTTCCCAGTAGATGTTTCAGTCTTCTCTTGGCACAAAGCCAAGTTACTACTGGTTGGAAATTTAGACCGTGTCTCATTCAGATGCCTTATGGGATTCAATCCCAATTTTACGTGCATTACATAATTACCCTAATACCAGCTGGTGGGCTGCCAATGAGATAAAGTACTTGACAGAACCTTTATTACAATGGCATGCTTATTGATTTTCAGATGCTTAAATTGGAGAAACATATATTGAGGAAAATGTTTTTAAAATATTTTTTGCTTAGTCATGCCGTAAAGATGCAATTTAGTTCACTGAAAGTATTGTTTGGATGATTTTCTCCATGACTCTACTCAGCTGAAAGTTGTATCCGATTTCTACAGTCTCCTGCAAAGAGTTAGCCCTCAATCTTCTGACAACTCCTTCAAGAAGTGGATTTGCTATATTCGTACACTATCCTCAGACATGTTGTATGAAATCACTGGCTGTTGGTTAAGTGATATCATCAATACAACCAATAAATTGATTCAATTTAGATTGATCCACTGCTTATATTATACTTTTCATCAACTTAAATAAGGCTTATTGCCTCACTCAGAATGCCCAAGATCTCATCTCTATCATCTTAGATAATATGTTCCATTTCCTCTGGTCATGCCCCATGTTGGAACATTACTGGGCTGACAGTCACAAAATTGTCAGCATGTCTAGGAATGTTACCACCTGGAGATATTTCTCTTGGGATATACTACTAAATTTATCATCACCTCTGCTGCTAGAACATGCTTTTAAGTGTATACTTTTATGCTAGTAAAGCAATTTTACTCCAGTGGAGGGACACCAATCCCCCCTCCAGAGCCACTTGTTTCAACCTAGAAAATTAAGTTCTACCAATGTGCAAATTAACATAACAGACTAGATTAAAGTAATTGTAAATGATCACCTTGTAAAACAACCCATTCAGTTTAAAATAGAAATTCAAGGCAAAACATTTTTGCATAGATATAAAAAAAAATTATAGATACCGTGTTTCCCTTTTTTTAATCACATTCCCTCTGTTCTCAGTTACATAAGACCTGAGGAGAGGAGAAGCAGCAGCAGCACAAGGTGCTTCCCAGTGAATGGATGTGCAGCAGGGGCGTGTCAAGACAAGTCTGATCATTGGAGGAGAGTAAACTGAGTTCTCAGCATAGCTACAGAACTGACTATCGTGTGTTCTCCTGCTTAGTGTGGTCAGTTTTTAATAGGAAAGCAAGGGGACTAGCAGGAACAACAGCGATTTCACACAAAGGAAGCAATACAAAGAGAACAGGATATTTTCACATACAAGTACATCGTACAGCAGGCACATATCAGGAATATGAAGTGTTGGGGTAACAAACACTTTAAGTCCTGCTAAATTCATACACATTTTTGGTCCATGGATGAACTAGTTGAATTTGCACTCTCTTCCTGACTCTTCATAGATTCAGCCATCAACTTTTTGTATGAACTGTCATTTTTCTCACTGGAAGGTTCCTGATATAGAGATGATGTGAGGAATTACCTGTAGCCACTAAACTCCTGTGTGTAAAAATGTGTAAATACATAAATGGATCCCTAACTGTTAGTGTACAACAGCTTCATTTTGTGATTTTAAAATGCAAATAAAAATAAGCTCCTTAAAAATACTGTCACCAGGACTGAGTGTGGGAGAAGGTATGAAATTTTGAGCTGTTATCAGGACAACAATAGAGGAGAAATAGAGGAGAAACTTTGGAATGAGGACACTTGTTCCAGTAGCATCTGTCACCCTTCCCTCACTTTGAGAGATTGCCTCATATTTCCTGTGATGTTTACACCACAGGAAATAAAGGGAAAACTCTATAACAGGACATAGATGGCAAAAAAAACCTAACAATTATATTCAATTTTGGCGGGAATAGTTCAGTGAATAATTAAAGAGGAAGTAAACCCTAGTGGGTTTTACTTCCTCTTTATTTCCCTGCAAAGGTAAAGTATAATGGGCTACTATGCATCGCATAGTAGCCCATTATGTGTCACTTACCTGACACCGAAGCCCACGCTGTCGCTATTGTCCCCACGAGCAGGGAGCTTCCATCTTCGCCCATCTTCCTTCTGGGGTTGCGAACTTCGGCTCTGTGACTGGCCGGAGTTGTGTGACGTCATTCCCACGCATGCACGCGGGAGCGGCCAGTCACGGCATGACCCCTATTAGAAACAGCACGGTGTGCCCTTTTTAAAGGGCGCATACGCCGATGACATCAGCGCATGCGCAGTAGTCATCGACGCTCGTCATTTTAGTAAATATCTCTTAGACCGTGGAGGTTTAGGAGATATTTCAAGCACCTACAGGTAAGCCTTAATATAGGCTTACCTGTAGGTAAAATTGGTTGTACAGGGTGTACAACCACTTTAATTTCTCTGCCTTTTCGTTAAGATCAAGTGAAGTATCTGTTCTTATCAGTGTCCAATCGCTCCACCATCATTCTGGCCTTTTAGTAGGAATAGCTAACTGTATAGTGCCTCTGCTGGTATGATGGGGGTTCAGAGGTACCTTCCCGATAGGCAAGGAAACTGAATGAGCATGCACCACATAAGATGTGGGTTGGGAGTACTCTCTTGGCGTGGAGGGTTATGAGGGACCCAGTAGCTCCTGATTTGAACAGTGCTACTTGGTCTGGTCATGGGCTAGGGAGGTAGAGAACCTGTGGTATCTGTGCCTCCTGGGAGTTGATCACCCCAAGTGTGCTCTTAGTAGCACTATGGGCCTGGAAAACCCACTGTGAATGAGCACATGGTAACTTCACCACTCGTGTTTTCTGCACTGTGCTTCTTTGGGCTAGGCCTTTTGGCTAAGTGCGGGGCAATTCTTGCTACCAGGCCGCAAGGCCTAGCCAATGACCTCTGCACTAACACTTATTTAATTAATTAATTTGTATCCACAATTTTGTCACTTTGCACTTTTGTCTTTGTATCTTTTACTTGGATGGAGGGTATAAGGCCTCAAGCCTACTCTGAATTTTAGGGGGAGGATGTGTGGCCATCAGATTCATTCCTTCTCTTAATGGGGGGGGTCTCTCTTCGGGAGAGCCCCTAACCTAGTGCTCGGTGAAAAGATTCGGCTGACTATGAGGACAGTGGTCCTCCAGGCCTTTTGGCTAAGTGGACCAAGTTGTGCCTTGCCCCTGTCAGGAGCTGTGTTTGTGCCCTAGGGGAATCAGGGTAGAGTCCTAGTTCTTCAGGAGATAAACTAGAGAGACACCCTTAAGTGCACTTTTTTGTGTGTGTTTTTCACATGCACTTTTTTTTTTTGCACACCGTCACAGGTTAAAAAAAAAAAAAGGTCAGTTAACAATTCACAAAGCACAAGGAATTCTGTGAATAGTTAAGGGAAGAATAGGGGCAGATAAATGACATTGTGGCTTCCAGGAGGTGGAAGATTAGTGTGGGCTGTGATATTCTGCTGAATAAACGTGTAAATTTACAAGAATAAGCGGTGAGATACACATCATTAGAGGTACATATTTTTTTTTACATAACAGTAAGTTTTTAAAATAATAATTATGTGTAAAACCTTCCGCGCTTTTCAAAAATTTTGTCCACAGCACCTCACTAAACCAAAAATATATATGTACAGTATCTCACAAAAGTGAGTACACCCCTCACATTTTTGTAAATATTTTATTATATCTTTTCATGTGACAACACTGAATAAATTACACTTTGCTACAATGTAAAGTAGTGAGTGTACAGCTCGAAATAACAGTGTAAATTTTCTGTCCCCTCAAAATAACTCAACACACAGCCAGTAATGTCCTAACCGCTCGCAACAAAGTGAGTACACCCTTAAGTGAAAATGTCCAAATTGGCCCAAAGTGTCAATATTTTGTGTGGCCACCGTTATTTTCCAGCACTGCCCTAACCCTCTTGGGCATGGAGTTCAGCAGAGCTTCACAAGTTGCCACTGGAGTCCTCTTCCACTCCTCCATGACGACATCACGAAGCTGGTGGATGTTAGAGACCTTGCACACCTCCACCTTCCATTTGAGGATGCCCCACAGATGCTCAATAGGGTTTAGGTCCTGGAGAAATGCTTGGCTAGTCCATCACCTTTACCCTCAGCTTCTTTAGCAAGGCAGTGGTCATCTTGGAGGAGTGTTTGGGGTCGTTATGATGTTGGAATACTGCCCTGCGGCCCAGTCTCCGAAGGGAGGGGATCATGCTCTGCTTCTGTATGTCACAGTACATGTTGCCATTCACGGTTCCCTTAGGGAACTGTAGCTCCCCAGTGCCAGCAGCACTCATGCAGCACCAGACCATGACACTCCCACCACCATGCTTGACTGTAGGCAAGACACACTTGTCTTTGTACTCCTCACCTGGTTGCCGCCACACACGCTTGACACCATCTGAACCAAATAAGTTTATCTTGGTCTCATCAGACCACAGGGCATGGTTCCAGTAATAGATGTCTTTAGTCTGCTTGTCTTCAGCAAACTGTTTACAGGCTTTCTTGTGCATCATCTTTAAATGAGGCTTCCTTCTAGGACAACAGCCATGCAGACCAATTTGATGCATCTGAGCACTGAGCACAGACAGGCTGACTCCCCCATCCCTTCAACCTCTGCAGCAAAGCTGCCAGCACTCATATGTCTAATTACCAAAGACAACCTCTGGATATGACGCTGAGCACCTGCACTCAGTTTCTTTGGTCAACCATGGCGAGGCCTGTTCTGAGTGGAATCTGTCCTGTTAAACTGCTGTATGGTCTTGGCCACGTGTTGCAGCTCAGTTTAAGGGTCTTAGCAATCTTCTTATAGCCTAGGCCAGGGGTAGGCAACCTCAGCCCTCCAGCTGTGGTGAAACTACAAGTCCCATGAGACATTGCACGACCCTGACAATCACAGGAATGACTCCTAGAGGCAGAGGCATGATGGGATTTCATCACAGCTGGAGTGCCAAGGTTGCCTACCCCTGGCCTATGCCATGTTTATGTAGAGCAACAGTTCTTTTTTTCAGATCCTCAGAGAGTTCTTTGCCATGAGGTGCCATGTTGAACTTCCAGTGACCAGTATGAGAGAGTGAGAGCGAATTTAACACACCTGCTCCCCATTCACACCTGAGACCTTGTAACACAAATGAGTCACATGACACCGGGGAGCGAAAATGGCTAATTGGGCCCAATTTGAACATTTTCACTTGGGGGTGTACTCACTTTTGCTGCCAGCGGTTTAGACATTAATGGCTGTGTGTTGAGTTATTTTGAGGGACAGCAAATTTACACTGTTATGCAAGCTGTACACTTACTACTTTATATTGTAGTAAAGTGCCATTTCTTCAGTGTTGCTACGTGAAAAGATATAATAAAATATTTACAAAAATGTAGTTACCACAAAAGTAGAAAAAACCCTCAAAATAACAGAAGCTGCTGACACAAAAATGCATACATCCACCTATGCAAATGCAAATTGACAAACCAAACTGTGAATAGTGCAGTGCAATCCTTCAATATACAGTATGTGTATAAACTACTCTGGTTTAGGCTCTAAACCTTTAGCTTAAACCTGAACCTAAACCTTTGAAAAAGCCCATTGGGCGCAATGCGTGAGGTAAGCAGGCACATAATCACGCTGGGCGGAGAAGTGAATGCTGAGATTTTTGCTTAGATATGCTGTCTGTTCACTTCTGAAATTTTTGTGTATCGGAAATTTAAATAAAATATTGTTACAAGCGATCTGCACTATGGTATCTTCCTCCTGCTTTCTATATGAGTGACACCAGGCTGAGAGTTGAGGATCGTGACTGTTCAGCTGGTGGAGCAGTGTCACTATTAGACTGTTAAAGTGCATACTAACCTCCCTTAATCCGAGAGGTCTATCCAAGCATGTGAGAGGACACTCAAAGGTGGGGTGAAGGGCACTGTGGTAGATAAGTGAAGTAATCTATGGTGTACAGGATTGGACATTCACCGAAATTGTATACAGGCGGTCCCTGGGTTACAAACAACTCCTACTTACAAATAGAAGGAGACAACAGGAAGTGAGAGGAAATCTACACCTAGGAAGGGAAATTGACTCCTGGAAGAGTTATTCATAGAAAAAGGTGTCTCCACTGAAGCTTTATCACCAATCCTTGTTTCCACAACAACCCAAAACTTTCAAAATCCAATTGTCACAGGGACAGAAAGTGAGGTGAAATCTTCTGAACAGGGGCAAAGACAGCAAAGCAAATGGTACAGGAGTGTTAATCCTTCCCTATGCTATCCAAAAAACTTATTAAAATAATTTTTTGGGCTGAAGCTACACTTAAAAGGTGTGCCTTTTCTGACTTATAAACAAATTCAATTTAAGAACAAACCCACAGACCCTATCTTGTTTGTCTGCCTGTACTTCTTTCTTTATGGACTATTTAGATTGCTATTTTTATTTTATTTTTTGTTTATTTTTTGAATTGTATGAGATTTTATTGATGGTTCACATGTGAAGGATAGCACTGCACTATTCAGAGTTTAGTAAGTGTTTAAAGCCATTCTCCTGGCTGTTAAGCCTCGTACACATGATCAGATTTTCCGCAGACAAAATCTCGGAGTTTTGTCCTAAGGCGTGTGCCTGGATTTTGTCTTGCATAGAAATGGCAAGGAATTGTTGGCCAACAAACACGAACGTACTGATGTACTACATGGTTTTGCAGCTCTTTAGCGCCAGCCTTTGGGCTCCTTCTACTAACTTCATGTTAGTAGAAGTTTGGTGAGTGTTGATTCGCACTTTTCATTTCGCGCTTTTCATTTCAAGCTTTTCAGATTGCGCTTTTCAGTTCGTTCCTGAATGGCCGCTCGTCAACCAGACATCTTGCGGAATCAGAGTAGATAACGTGTTATTTATTATTGGCCTTGGAGTTATTGCTTTGACCGAAGTCCAGTCCAGGAACAGGAGGAGGAGGAGTTCTTGGACCAAAAATTGGTTGCTTTATTAATCGTGAACAATTATGTCATATGCCTTTGCTGCGGGAGTTCCAGGAAAATAATCCGGATGATTTTCGGAATTATCTCCAGATGACGGACCCCTGCTTTCACCAACTCTTGGCATTGTTGACCCCCTATATTAAGAAGCAGGACACATGCATGAGGCTTTTATTTTATTTTTTGGTTGAATAATGATTTGATTTGGTATATTTTCTATATTTTTGGATGCACTTTTTGGTTAAGTTCTATTGGTAGATAGCATGTCTAATTTTACTTTTTTCTTTTTTTAAAGCATAATAAAAAAATTGTGTAGAATAATACTTGGCTATGTGTTTTACTTCAGTTTGGGAGTAGGCAGTTACGTTTAAAAAAATACAATGTAAAATTGACAAGGGACACCAACATAGTTGTATCTTTGATCCTAAAAACTACGGGATAATGGTGTTGTGGTAATTTGCCCAAATAAAAAAAAAAAGCATAATAATATTATTCTTGATATCACTAGGAAAAAAAAGCCTTTGAAAATTTGTATGCAATAACTCCATCAGTATCACCAGCAAAGCAGCTTCATTGTTATCCCAATAAAAAAGAAGTGAATTGTACATTTGGAGATTCATAATTTGCCACGTCACAAATATTAATTCTCCATTATGAACACTAGTTTACAAGACCGATCGCTTCTGGCTCGTCCTTGCTTCTGAGCATGCGTGTTTGTACTTTGGACTTTTGTCCGACGGACTTGTGTACACACGCTTAGAAAATCCGACAACAGACATTTGTCCGGGGAAAATTTTAAAACTTGCTATCCAACATTTGTCCACGGAAAATCCGACATTTGTCAAATGGAGCATACAAACAGTCGGATTTTCCACCAACAGCCCATCATCACACATTTCCCGATAAAATTTAAAAGAAAAAACTGCGCTTGGAAAAAAAATTTTTTTGTATATGGCAAACTGCGGTTACAAGTGAGGCACACCACAATAAAATTTGTAACAAACAAACCGCGCTAAAAACAAAAATTATAGTGAAAATCAACACTGTGAAGTATAGTCCCATGTGCAAAAAAAGTCCCTTATAAAATAAGAATAGATCTTGTCATAAATGAGTGACGTGATATTCCTCCAGAGTAAATGTGTGATGAAAAAGACACAAATCTGGAACCCTTAGTACGGTAATGTGCTTACCAGAAGTAAGCCAAATCGGGGCAAGTGGCTTAAACCCAGCCTGGGCCTTGAGATGATCAGTCCAGGGGAGGCAGGATAAACACGCTCGTCCCGTGTGTACAGTCCACAGAGTTTAGCAAAAAATATAAAAAACAAACATAGTGTAATACTGATACGTAAAACACCTCAAAAACAAAAAAGGTGCAACACTCAATCCTAACCCAAAACAATCATATGTGATCATAAGAATCCAGTGTAAGAGATAAAAAACCAAAAACCGTGAATGACACCCAGATCTGCTTACCAGAAAAAGGAGAAAAAATAGGCATGTAATGATCACCCAGGGAAAGACATGAGTCCTCTAGGTGCAGCAAATCATACGTACAAACTGCTTACCAGATAGAAAAACCAAGTGAGCGGGGTAGATGGGATAAACAGATGTATCGAGTCTCAAACGAGCTCCTATGGGGAACGGTAAGGATACGTCCTGCCACAGTAGGATCCAGGCTCAGGTGCACATATGATAGAAAAGGAGCCAATAGCATAATACTGTATAATACTAGGTTTATTAAAATTAAAGTAGCACTTACACGAACTTGAAAGGTTAAAAGCGAAAGTAAAAACGGAGCCGGCCGGCAATTCAGACACTCTCCCATCCTCACTATGGCAACGTGGTGACGTCAGCACGTCCCTCCCAGACGCGTTTCGTCATACGTTGACGTTCTCAATGGGGAATGCTATTGGCTTCTTTTCTATCATATGTGCGCCTGAGCCTGGATCCTACTGTGGCAGGACGTATCCTTACCGTTCCCCATAGGAGCTTGTTTGAGACCCGATACATCTGTTTATCCCATCTAGAGATCTGGTAAGCAGGATCTCCTGAAGGTTTGCTGCTGCTTTCTACCTGGTGTTTTTTTCATGCATGGTGATTAATCTCTGGCTTGATTTACCCCGCTCACTTGGTTTTTCTATCTGGTAAGCAGTTTGTACGTATGATTTGCTGCACCTAGAGGACTCATGTCTTTCCCTGGGTGATCATTACATGCCTATTTTTTCGCCTTTTTCTGGTAAGCAGATGTGGGTGTCATTCACGGTTTTTGGTGTATTTTTTTGTTTCTTTTCATTCCAATATTTATATTTTGCATGTTTGTCTGACACTTATACAATCACCCCCAGTTGTTATCTCTTACACTGGATTCTTATGATCACATATGATTTTTTTGGGTTAAGATTGAGTGTTGCACCTTTTTTGTTTTTGAGGTGTTTTACGTATCAATATTACACTATGTTTGTTTTTTATATTTTTTGCTAAACTCTGTGGATTGTACACACGGGACGAGCGTGTTTATCCTGCCTCCCCTGGACTGATCATCTCAAGGCCCAGGCTGGGTTTAAGCCACTTGCCCCGATTTGGCTTACTTCTGGTAAGCACATTACCGTACTAAGGGTTCCAGATTTGTGTCTTTTTCATCACACATTTACTCTGGAGGAATATCACGTCACTCATTTATGACAAGATCTATTCTTATTTTATAAGGGACTTTTTTTGCACATGGGACTATACTTCACAGTGTTGATTTTCACTATAATTTTTGTTTTTAGCGCGGTTTCTTTGTTACAAAAATCACACATTTCCCGTTGGAAAATCCGATCGTGTGTAGGAGGCATAACACTTATGCCCCGTACACACGGTCGGACATTGTTCAGACATTCCGACAACAAAATCCTAGGATTTTTTCCGACGAATGTTGGCTCAAACTTGTCTTGCATACACACGGTCACACAAGGTTTTCGGAAAATTCGATCATTCTGAACGCGGTGACGTAAAACACGTAGGTTGGGACTATAAACGGGGCAGTAGCCAATAGCTTTCATCTCTTTATTTATTCTGAGCATGCGTGACACTTTGTGCGTCGGATTTGTGTACACACGATCGAATTTCCGACAACGGATTTTGTTGTCGGAAAATTTTATAGCCTGCTCTCAAACTTTGTGTGTCGGAAAATGTGTGATGGAGCCCACACACGGTCGGAATTTCTGACAACAAGGTCCTAGCACACATTTTCCGTCGGAATATCCGACCGTGTGTACAGGGCATTACAAATCTGCAGCAACTGCGTGATGCTACTGTGTCAATATGGACCAAAATCTCTGAGGAATGATTTCGACACCTTGTTGATGTATCAACCTTGCTGATTTCATCTGCCTTGTGTGCGCCAATGTGCCCTGGGTCTTTCCCAGTTCTAGCAACACCCCTGTGAACAGCTTTATTGTTTTGTCACACAGTTCATATTTGTTTGATTAAATTACTATTATTTTTTTTAATTGTAATAAGCTATATTATAGCTATATAAAAGTATACTAATATACCCGAAATGTAGTTAGATTCATCTTTTCATGTTTCCAGGGTGACTCTGCAACTAATTTGAATTTACCATTTTTCCCTTGGCTGCTTTAAGTTACTGTCATGGAACAGATGGAGTGGGTCTGCATAATATATAGGTGTAATCTGTGGAATTGGTATACGATACTAAACAGCTCCCACAGGAGACATTTGAATACATCTGTTGAATAATTACAGATTCCATAAAAAGTTTTATGTTATAAAGCAAAACACTACATCTGAAAGTACAGTAGATTCTTCTTAATTTCAGAATTATTTTTAACTGTCATTGATGAGCCAACAATGCAACAAAAAACATCTGTTTATACAGTGGACCATTCATTTGCTGTTTTTAGCTCCTGCATTCCATTGTCTAGTCCTTTCCCAGGAACATCTTATTAACGTAAAGCAGAGGTCGCCCACCCCTGCTAAAAGCCAGAAGCTACACATACTGCAGTTGCTTACTTTTAATAACAGGACACTTACCTGTCCTGGAGTCCAGCTGATGTTTTCATCTGCTGTCAGGTGCTGCTGCCACCATTACTGGAAAGGAAATCCTACAGTGTAGCATTACGGCATCACGATGGGTCCCTACTGCGCATGTGCGAGGCACTGCTGCGCTCTCCTACTGGCCCGGCGGCGGGGGGGAAGGAGGAGGGAGGAGGAGGGAGCCGAGCTGCTGACATAATTTGCCGTGGCCCGGTCTCCTGGAAGTGTGGATAGGGCACCTGTCAAAGACTCCCCCTCCCACCCGAAAGGTGCCAAATGTGGGGGGAGGAGACAAATAAGCGGAAGTTCCACTTTTGGGTGGAACTCCGCTTTAAGTGTCAAAAATTATGCCAGGGTATTTATCTAACTTTATTTTGCCAAAATTAAATTACATAAAAGTTGTATGAATGTCACCTAAGCAGGTAAACACTGTAGCCATTTTTAAATGGATTTTGCACCAAGCAACAGATAACATATAAGGGCAGCATAGCTGCATGCACTTTATGATGTCAAAAGAAAGAAGCTAAAAAAAGACATTATGAGGTAGATAAAGGAAAAAAGACTGTGCACTTTGCAAATGCAGTTGCACTCTGCAAGTGCAGTTGCTCCAGAGCTTAGTAAATGAGGTAAGGCTCCACTTTGCAAAGAATACCCAATCACGTGCAAGGAAAATAAAAAAAATGAATTTTTGCTTACACACGATTGGATAATGGAAGTCAGCTGAACTTCTGCTCATTTACTAAGCTCTGGAGCAACTGCTCCTGCAGAGTGCAAATGTACTTTGCAAAGTGCACCGTCTATTTGCCTTTAGTTGATTAACCCTGATACCTTTCCCATAGTGAAGAAATATATTTACTTTCAGAGTCACTTAGAGGTAAAAACCAGAGAAGCTATGAAAGTATAACATTCATTGCTAAAAGACTCCCCCTAAAATGTTTCCTTGGTTTGGGCAATCTCTGATGTCTTCTTTTAACTTCTTGTTTAAGAATTACAAGAAACCATGTTGAAAATGTCCAGCTGTGTGTTTTAAGGCTACTTTCACACTGATTTTTCATGCGCTAAAGGGCTAAAAATAGCGCCTGTAAAGTGCCTAAAAAAACGCCTCCCCAAAAAGATTGCTGTTGGTATTTAGCTGAAAAGTCACTTTGGGATTTTTACAGACTTAGAAAAACTGCGTTGAGCATAGAGGGCTAATTTCAGTGCTGACCAGGATAAACAGAAGCTTAGAATTTACACTACTAAGACAGCTAAACAAATTCTTCTTACTGCATAGCCTGTAAAGGAGAATCTGTGGCTGATGACAATGAATCTGAAGTCTCCCGTATGTCTAAAGCAGGAGCGGCCGTTCCATAAGGGGCGCAGGGGCGCCGCCCCCCTAGTTTAAATGCAGGGATGCATGCGCTGCACCAGACTCATAAAAGTCTATGAGGTTTTTTTTCAAGCCACATGATTAGAGCCGGAGGCCGGAGTTTAGCACCAGCCTCACTGGTCCGACGTCAGCTCTTCCTAATTGGAAATATCACAGGGGGTGCATTGTCAGTGTCAACAGCAACCTCTGCAATCCTTAAAATACACAGTGATGGATGTGTGTTATCTTCACATATAGTTTCTAGTTCATGCAATTTTAACTTAAAGTGATTGTAAACGTTCATTTTTAAAAAAATAACAAACATGTCATCTGTGCAATGGTTTTGCACAGAGACGCCATGATATTCCTCTTCCGGTGTCCCTTGCCGGCGATGTTGGATCCTCCTGCCAAGTGCACCCATAGCAAGCTATGGGGTACTTGTTGGGGTTCGCTACAGAGCTGCAGCCTGTGTGTCCGTTGATGTACAGAGCACTGCTCATCCCCACCCCTTGCTCCCTCCTCACTGGCTGTGATTGACAGTAGTGGGAGCCAATGGCTCCCGCTGCTGTGTCTGAGCCAATGAGGAGCAACATGAATGTATAAAACCAAAACTTATATTACATTTACATAAAGGAAGAGTTTAAAAAAATATTTTTGCTGCCTGTGCTCAGCTGGGGGGATTTTACTTCCTGTTCTGGAGACCCAATGACGCAAAAGAAATGAAAGGTAATCTTTAAAGTAAACCAAATTCCTATTTATGAGAATTGGCACAGGTGCAGGTATCTCCAATGGAGGATTTTCCATCACTCTCGTTCTACAATTCTACAATTTTTTATTTTTTGTCACTTTCTGTCTTGGTGACAATGGTTACCAGGACAAATAGAGGGATACATCTCACCAGCAGGACACAGACAGCAATACAAATTTGACCAATGGTCCAACACCCTTCCCTACTTTATCTAACACTCAACACATTCCAGCTTTATCTAAAACTGAAAAAAAAAAATAATTAGAATACATTTTGTTTTCTTAAAATTAATTTGAAGATGAGAAAAAAGGAGAGAAGCAATCAAAAAAGGGCAGGAACAATAGCCGTGCACAGTAGTCCAGCTGAGGTTGGGACTTGTGGCTTCGTCAGAGCTCCCAGCAGACTTGCAGCAGGAACACTCAGCAGGGCGCAGAACTGCAACCGTATACAGCCAGGCAGACACTCAAACGGGTCGGGAAGCCAGGATCAGAGAAAGAAGCGTGGTCACAGGATTAGTCAGAGTCATCAACAGGCAGGCAGCGAGGTACAAAATCAAGAGCAGAGCCGAAGTAAGGAACAAGCCAGGTCAGGAACAGGTAACAAAACAAAAGCCGTATTTGAGATGAGGTCAGGAGTAAGCCGGGTCTGCAACGAAGGGAACACACTGGAATTACACAGGACACAGGGAACAGCTGTAGACGAGTCAGCACTTGAGATAGGCAGGAGCATCCTTAAATAGTGTGTCTGGTACCAACATGCACCGTGCGCACGCCCAGGTGCGCATTCAATGCATGCCTGATTGCCATGCTGTGAAGATGTATGCACGCATGCGCATTTCTATTAGCCAGACGACTCACAGGAATTCTTTGAGACTTTCTCAGGCTTTGATGATCAGCCTCCAAGGCTCGGAGAGTGGAAATCCCCAAACACTCCTCCACTGTGGCAGAGGTACCACTCTCACTCACACATGCGGGTGTAAAGATATCAGAGACTTCCTGCACAGACTATTGACTCTCCTTCTGTTTTGTAGGCTTGTTCTATTCTTCTACTGATGGTAAAAGCAATTGTTTGTTGCACAATTTAGAAATGTTCCATCACCTTTTAACAGAAATAGAAGATAGGGTCTTTGTGACTTTCATCCGCTATCAGTAGCAGTTTGGCATTTGTGTTCCTCATTACTATCAATATATTTATCTTATTTTACAAGATGGACAATCATAAATTCTATTGGTCTACAAAATCTTTCCAAGTCTCTTTCTTTCTTATTTTATTTCTTTGTTTTTGTTTTTTTAATTTCTGACTAAGCAGAGATTTGTTTCAGCAATCCCTCTGTAGTGTTTGTAAAAAAGAAAAGAAAACAATGAGCACTCAATATGCAAGTGAAAAGGAAAGCAGCTAGCACACATCACATATGTTCACAATAAAAAATGAATGTCAAAATCGATATATCAACATATATAGTGTTCTAATAAATAGTGTTCAATTACATCATCCAAATGTGCAAGTCCATTCAAATAGTCCACACTAAGATTCCCAAGAGCAGGTGAGTATTCCCACTCTCAACCACACAGTGCTTTTGTACAGTAGCAAAAGTGCATATTCAATCCATATCCAATGTTGCAAATCCTCCATAACATTGCAGTCACCAGTAGACTAATAGTAATTAGCCTGTGTGTATAATCCACCCTTTCAGTGCAATCTGCGGTGATTTACAGTAAAGGCAGATTAATTATGCTGACCTTTGTGAGAGCAAGCCCTGCGTATTTGTTGTTGTATGACTGTTATTCTCGTAGAAAAGCTGGGAAATTTATCCTTGGGCTGGATCACGGATGGCGTGTGCTTTATTACCTTCATTAAATAAAAGGTCAGAAACATCCTGTAGCCATTGAAACTGTGTCCCTCCTTCATGTAAAATGCATTTTTCCTCTGTATGACATGGTCTGTGTGGCATCTGGATATAAATGCTACTATAAGTATACACTAAATAAACTTTCTGCTTCACAGTTGTGTCAGAACTCCAGCTAAAACATATTTCTTCTGGTTTTGGTAGAATAGGCAAGGATTTAATTTTTTGGCAGACATTTTTTTTGTTCCGTGGTCCTGTTCATGTTCCCATTCATGTGAAAATACAAGTGTGCCCCATTGAAATTGTTGATCTTTTCAACATATTTGAACAGGCAAACATTACATTTCATTCAAACAGTTCCTACAGATAAGGTGATCGAATCGAAGAAAAACACAAGCAGATTTTTACTTTCGACCATTTATTCAGCAAAAATATCAATAATTCTAATGGTGTGCTGTGGAAAACGGTAACTGGATCCCTGACCTTTAGAAGTTGGTATTGCCCACTTTAGCAGAAATTACTTGTAGGAATTTTGGATAACTGTCCACCAGTCATCACTGTCATCACTCACTCCTACGTTTAAACTTCCTTCATTGCCTTCATTTAATTTGGTCAAACTAATTTTACTGTGTGTGTGTTGAGGGTGGAAATTCAAATCAGGGCTTTGACCAGGCTTATCCATAACCCTCAATTTCTTCCTTTTTTTTTTTTTTTTTTGAGCCAGTGTGCTTAGTATCCTTGTCATATTGAAAGATCCACTTTCAGTTCAATACTTTGATATGATGCAGATGTCATAGTTGCAAGGTGCCCACCCCCTGAATCTGCCCAGGCCCTGAAGCAAACCATACTACTTCCACCACCACCACCACCACCACAATGCTTCATTGTAGATATAAGCTTAGGTCTTTGTCTATAAGTTCATTTGAATGTGACTGTATCACTATTTCAGCAGGAATTGTTACATTTACAAATGCATATATTTTTTATCCATACACAATACAGTACATCAACGTTGTATCCTGGCCTAGGCCGACAAGGCCCAGGCCTAGGGCAGCACTTTGCAGGGGGGCAGCATGGAAAAAGTCCCCGCCGACTTGTGCTACACTGATAGTATAGCACCAGTCTTATGGGGCGAACTGGGCTGAGAGGCAAATTAGGCTAGTGCCCCCATAAAGCGGCTGCACTGCTTCCGGTATGCGATCGGCTGGCATTCTGCAACTGTGGGGGCGGCGTTTCTAATTTTGACTGTCCTATCATCCTGGACCACAAACCTTCCTCACTGTGCTATATGTTTTCTGCTGCACCATTGGCATGGTTATCTTCTTAGTCCTCTCCATAAAATTATCAGAAATTTGTGCTTAAAGTCGAACTATAGGCACTTTTTTTTTCCATTTTGGATAGAGTAAGGGAGGGTTATAACCCCTGTCAGTTTATTTTTTTACCATCCCTGTCCCATTGCAGAGATTTCCCTTCACTTCCTGCCCCATAGCCAACACGACGGCTCGCAGATCACAGTGGGGAGACATCACAGGATCCAGGGGACAAGGTAAGTAACCTTTACATGGATCCTGCGATGCGATCCCAAGTCTGGCTCTGGGTTACCGCTTTTGGTACTGAAATCCCCAGGGAGGTTAAATAAAATGATGTGGTTTTATATAAGTGATACGGCTGATTTTTTGAATGGGAACTTTGTGGTGATACTAGATATAAATTTTCACTGGCTAGCACACACATTGGTGCAGTTCCTTTTTTGGTTTATATTTTAATACATGAATTTCAATATATGAACAGGTTTTTTTGCAGATTTGTCAGAAACCATGAATCAGACCGAGACAGAAGTACAATTAAATCACACTTGTTTATTAATAAAAATAAAAAGGTAAACAGAGTAAGCATAGTCAAAGCATAGCCAGAGTTCAGTAACCGGATCGGGAAATCAGCCAGGTCAGAAGTCAGGGATCCAAGTGGAACAGCAAGTAGGCAAAGGAGCCAGAAGGGATGTCAGCAAAGCCAGTCTTTAAAAAGGAACGCAGAAGATGGTTTCTTGTGATGTGACCAAGGCGAAGGCAGAGATGAAGTGAACTGGACAGCTTTTAGTAGGCAGGTCAGATAAGCAGGATCAGGAACAGCTGGGTAACTGTGGAGAGAGATGAGAGTTGGCAATTAGCTGACAGCTGAGCGGCCAGCTCAGAGAAGGAAGGGCTGAGCCAGCCCTGACAGGATTGCAATATGGGAAGGAGGGTGGGGTACAGAATCAGTATCCCCAAAACATGGATAGTCTCAAACACCAGAGGAGGCTTTAATTTCTTCTTAATCTCTCATCTCTCTCTGTATCCCCTACACACAGACTATGCTGGCTGGACACTTAACAGAGCTATGGCTCCTTGGCATTTTGGGTTCAAGTGGTGTCTCAATCTTCATGTTCCAATGCCAGACCAAAGCGACTTTTCTTGTGGGGGACAGTAGCAGCTTTTTTTCTCTGGGCCAGAAACTCTTTAGACTCCAGCACCTAGCAACTACAGGAATACCTTCCAGGAGGGAGACCCATGCTTCCTTTCAAACCCTGGACATTTAGACCTAGGGAGAAAGAGAGTTCTTTCAGGAACAGGAAGTTCAGGAGTCCCAAATATTTAACAGATCTTCCAGCATGCATCACCAAAAAAGAACTCTGTAGCACACCTTGCTGGACTCAAACAGCAAGTGGCAAAGAAAATAGTCCTCATTCACTAGGATTCTTAGCAGCTTTTGTGTGCTGAGATATAAAATCCCCAATGCTTTCTAGTGCCTGGGAAGCCATACAGCCTCCAATACAAGTGAAGGGCTGTGCACTGATGGTTTCTACACCACTGTTTTACCCATGCATGTGCATACGATGCTTCTTCACAAACGCAAAAGTGTCACATTCATAAAGAACATGCCTTACATACATGTGCACAGTAAATGCTGATGCAGAAGCCATTGATGTTTACATGATCATGGATGCAAACAGTCATTCATTCTATGCTTAGAGATTACTTCAATTTAGGTACTGATAAGCTGAGTGCAGCCCATTGCTTCCTACAGAGTCATAAAATATAAGGGGAAGTTGCAAAAATGTCTCTACACATATACAGTCTGTTTACCCCTTGTAACTTGGGGTACAGGTAGGCGGTACAAAGCTCCCTGGGATAAGCAGTCTTTCAGGCAAAGATACCAAATCCAGTGAGGTAGTGACAAACAGTGCGGTGTTTATTGGTAATATATACAAGTCTATATACAGGTGCTGTACAATGTTTCAGAAAACAAACAGAACAAAAATAGTCAAACAAGACCTGCCCCAGGGTTTGCAGATTATGGGTCAGAGTATACGCACTACTACGCAATCTTTTTAATATCACTATAAAGCGGGACCCTTTTGAGGCCCTTTTATGGAAACCGATTACAGAACAGCACATATTTTTACTGCAACAAAATTGACCATAGCAAGGGCCTGGAAAACTCCGAACCTTAGCTTTGAAGCAGTTAAAGACAGTGTGAATGATATCATGATAAATGAGAAACTTACGGCCATATTGTTGGACACACATGATAAGTTCCTCAGGATATGGCAACCCTGGGTGACTCATAAACGTCCATCAAGATTTGACCTATCGCTTCTTTCCCTAAAACGAGCCTCCGTCCCCCCCACCCCGGGGTCCTCCCCTCCTTTCCCACCCCCCTCTTCTCCCACTTTCAATTTCTCGTTCCTTCTTCTCATTCAGGCCCTTGGGCTTAATGCTACAGAGATTGGATATTTAATGTAACAAAAAATTATTACATACAAAGGTATGTTATCCTCTTTGAAGTTATTCAATTTAATCTGATTTTATTTCTGGTTCTTTTTTTTTTTTTTCATGCAATGTTACGTATTACAACAACATCTCGCTATGCATCCTTTAGTTATTCATGAGTGTTTGCAAACATAATATTCTGTGCTTACATTATACTGCTATGCCAGTAAACGCGAGATGAAGACATTCCTTAGTATGTCGCCTGGCCTCGGCTTTGAACTGCCTGAGACCAGGCTTAAATCCTTGAACATTAGTTCTACCTGCTGGATACCGGCAGTCTTATACCTGTTAATTCATGATGTATCCATCACTGTTTTGTACTATTCTGTTGATATATATTTTCAATAAAACCCTTTGTACAAGAAAAATAGTCAAACAAAAACCTAGCCATGTCTCGGCACTAACTACACAATATATACAGGGCCTAACTACCAGGCTGAGCAAGCCTACAGCTTGTCAGCTTCCACAGATACAGCTTAACAGCTTTTTACCAACCTTTTGCTCTCACAGACCAGTGTTGTCTGTATTTCCCAGGCAGAGAGCGAAAGCTGTCTGTCACAGGTTGGCCTGGAGAATTTCCTCCATGTTTAGTCACATTAGGGAAGGCCTTTTAAGTAGTAACTTACTACAGCTGGTCGCAGCCTCCACCATATGTAACCTGGGGGACAGGTAGGCAGTACAAAGGTCCCTGGGATGAGCAGTCTTTCAGGCACAGATACTAAATCCAGTGAGGTAGTGAAAACAGTGCAGTGTTTATTGGTGATATATACAAGTCTATATACAGGTGCTGTACAGTGTTTTAGAAAACAAACAGAACAAAAATAGTCAAACAAAAACCTAGCCGTGTCTCGACACTAACTACACGATATATACAAGCCCTAACTACCAGGCTGAGCAACCCTACAGGTTGTCAGCTTCCACAGATACAGCTTGACAGCTTTTTACCCTCCTTTTGCTCTCACAGACCAGTGTTGTCTGTGATTCCCAGGCAGAAAGTGAAGGCTGTCTGTCACAGGTGAGTTTAAATTGGCCTGGGGGGAGAGGACCAAGATTCAAACTGGATCGTGGATCAGAGATCCCTGAACATGTATGAGAGGAGCCTGGGAGACGTATAAATCCTGAACAAGACTTTTCCTGGCTCTCTCTGGGATGCTCTGCTACACCCTGTACTTTACCTTTCACTATAGAACACCTCTCTCCCAAAGAAGCATTAAGCAAAATACAATGAGATAAAGAGCTCCTTCACGGCCAACATTTATTGTTCACTATATGACATGCATCGTATGTTATTTTTGGAATTTGGGAGGTTCTTTTTATAGTCGTTCCTGGGTTGGATCAACTATATAATATTATGCTGGAGATGGACTTCTAACGGGTTCATTCATAGGGGTCATACACTTTGTATTTTTTTACTATTATGTGATATTTTTTGTTCCTTTTTTAACATGACCAACCTAATTACTGGTTAAGTTGTAACAATAAAAATTGGATTTAAATAATGTTAAAATGTTTATATATTACAAAATAAATGTGGCACCTTTTAAAAATCTACATTTTGTAATACATAAACTTAATATATTGAGTATTGATGATTCTTTGAGAGATAATACACATCAAAAATCCCACACATTTCCTCTGGTGTTGTTGTTTAATACTATCAGGATGTGGTGGTAAATTTCTTTATTTTATAACCCTGACATTGAAATATACATGCCTATACTGTCAAATTAGAAGCTTATTTCAGGGGTTGATTTGCTGTTTAGCATGTAAAGCCTATAGCATGCATTACCATAGCCAGTAAAATTAGCTCCACCATGCTTCACATCCAGTGTTTTATATCCTCCTTGGGACCCTCATTATATGGAGATGCCTCTACTGAGACCACCCAAAGATTCGCCTCTCAACTGAAGGTGTAGGTGAAGAGAAGCACTGACAATTTTAAGAAATTTTGCTTATCCACATGTGTTACAGGTCAATCTAGACCACACACTTATTTCCAATTTACCCATTGTGTACACATTGGGCAACATTATTGTGCATTATATTTTATATCACTGTGGGTTTTTTCCACCCTTTACATAGAATCAGCACACCTTTACACTATCAATCTCAACTGAACGTAACAGATTACATCATATGTAAGAATTTGGGGACTTCAACACTGACTGCAATTCCTAATTTAAACCGATAGGTTCTGTAGCTCTAAAATACATGCTATACGTAAAAGCATAGACTATACATTTCTGAAAACATGTGCTACTTTTATAGTTATACATTTGAGTTAGTGTCTGAGAGCATCCTGTGGTTTAGGCTTTACTTTATGTATATGTGTTGTGGTTTTTCAAAGCAGTTGAGAATTGAGAAAGCAGTGCTGTGTGCATTATGCAGCTATACATTACTTATGCTTTAGGAATTAACTTTTTAAACTATTAATTATTGTATGTCTCTAATAGGTTGTAGGAGCAGCATTCTCACCACATACAGTATGTGTAATTATGAAATTATAACAGATTTAAAGTTATGTTTTGCTGACTCTGCAGTGTGTGTGTATGAGAGATCTGTAAGTGATTTTAATTGGTTTATAAGTAATCTTAATTGCTTGAGTATTGCAATCATCAATTTAATGTATACAGTATATTTACCTATGACGTACAGGAAAACTATAAGTACCACTTCCTATTTTCCCAGAACATCTGATAAGCTTCATTAGTGAACTTAAACTGCAGATGGCCACATGAAAAAAAAAACAAAAAAAATGCGTTGGATGCCTATTAAGGCAATTGGAAGGTCTCTTGCCAAAATGCCACCAAATATAGTGGTGTTGTATGGCATAGTTTTTATTTAACATTGCTCTTTCTCCCTGTCATGGTACAGATTGCACTTATGCAGTGGATGAACTTTATCTTTTACTAGCTGGGTCCCTTATTGTACTAACAGATATGCTCTTGTTCCACCAGAGCAGCTGACCACTCTAGATGGGATATGATTTTTTACAGGGCCCGCTGTCCACGACAGAATATCATATCATAACATTTAGCCAAGTTCTGCAATAGTTTGAGTGTGTTTTATCTGCAGATGTGGGACTATTTGATTGTTCAATGCTCAAACAGAAATGCAAAATAAGTGTAGGGATCATATTATACTCTTTGAATTTGATGTTGTTTATTAATTACCACAGAGTTAATTGGTTATAGACAGGTACTTCCTGTCCTTGCTAGCTGGGTCAGAAACCCCAATTGGAGGATTGTGATATCTTACATAAAGGGGAGTTTCCAGGAATTAGACACAGAACTGAGCCACATCGACCTTACAACTTCTAGGTTTTATTGTCAAAGCCTAATTGAACAAGCTGAAGTTAGAAACTGATTGGTTACTATGCATAGCTGCACCAGATTCTGTGTGCACCAGTTTTAGTAAATCTCCCCCATAGTATCTCGTCTTATTATTAATATTTCACATTACATGCACAGTGTCAAATAGCTAGGTCTGTGCTACTGTATGTGTGTAGTGGTCACCTTTCAGTATATTAGTAAGTGAACCTGTCGATTGCAATAGCGTTTGTATGCAACTCGTAAAATTCTAGTTAACCCTGCCCTTTACTGTGACTCTTGTTCCCTACTATAGCTCCAACTTTACAAGTAGTCCCTCTGCATTGCACTCTGTTTGGTGCTATGAGATGGTGGGTCAAAAAGCCCAAACCGCAATCTACCAGTCATCTGGCTGCGATCTACTGGTTGCTGACCCCCGGATTAGGGGAAAAGTGGAGAGCTTATCCTTGAGCACAACATCCCTACCTCGTTAGTACTGAAAAAGCCTCTACCTAACTCTGGTTCCCATCCTACCAGCCTTTCTGATCCCACTTCACAAACAGCCTGAAGGAGCCAGTCACATGTTCAGGTAAGTAATAGGCACCAACAATTAGCATTTACTGCAGATTTTGGAGCATGGTATAATGCTGATTGTTGGTGTAGTGAAACATGCATATTGCATGTTGCAAATGTCCTAAGCACTCTTACATGGAAACAAGATCCCAAGCACATTTAACCTCAGGTGGGGTTCTTTACCTTGTAAAAGGATGGGCGCCAGACACTATAGTGAGCTCAGTACATGAAGATTGCAATATGGGATACAGAATCAGGATATCCCCAAAACATGGATGCCTCAAACACCAGACAAGGCTCTAATTTCTTCTTAATCTCTCATCTCTCTCTATATCTCCTAAACACAGACTATGATGGCTGGACACTTGCAGAACTGTGGCTCATTGGCTTTTGGAGTTCAAGAGGTATCTCAATCTTTATGTTCCAAGGCTGGACAAAATTGACTTTTCTTGTGGGGGATAGTAGCAACTTATTTCCTCTGGGCCAGAAACTCTTTAGACTCCAGCACCTAGCATCTTCAGGAATACCTCCTAGGAGGGGAGACTCGTGCTTCCTTTCAAACCCTAAGCGTTTGGACCTAGGAAGAAAGACAGTTCGTTCAGGAACAGGAAGAGTCCCAAATATTTAACAGATCTCCCAGCATGCATCACCCCCCCCCCCTCCAAGCCTACTGATTGGCTAGGCAAATAAACATTTATAACACAGGAAAAGAACTCTCTAGCACACCTTGCTAGACTCAAACAGCAATTGGCAAAGGGAATAGGCTTAATTCCCTAGGATTCTTAGCAGCTTCTGTGTGCTGAGGTGTAAAATCCCAGATGCTTTCTGGCGCCTGGAGAGCCACACAGTCTCAAATGCAGGGATTGCTTCTATACCACTGTTTTACCCATGCATGTGCTTACGATGCTTCTTCACAAAAGCTAGAGTGTCACGTTCATGAAGAAGTGCCTTAATTGCATGTGCACAGTAAACGCTGATGCAGAAGCCATCGATGTTTACATGACCATGGATGAATACAGTCATTCATTCTATGCTTAGAGATTACTTCTGCTCAGGTACCGATAAGCTGAGCGCAGCCCCCTGCTTCCTACAGAATCATAAAAAAAGGGAATGTAGCGATATTACATCCCTACACATATGCAGACTGTTTACCCCTTACTTTACCTTTCACTATAGAACACCCCTCTCCTGAAGAAGCATTAAGTGAAACATGTTGAAATAAAGAGCTCCTCCACAGCCAACATTTTTTCTTCACTATATGACATGTATCATATGTTATTGTTTGGAATTTCGGAGGTTATGATTATAGCCCTTCCTGGGTTAGATTAACTATATCATATTGGGTTTGTTCATAGGGGTCATACACTCTGTATTTTTTTTACTATTATGCTGTATTTTCTTGTTCCTTTTTTAACATGTCCAGCTTAATTACTGGTTAAGTTGTAACAATAGAAATTGGATTTAAATAGGTTTATATATTACAAAATTGTCAGGGCTGGGCTCAGCCCTTCCTTCTCTAGGCTGGCCGCTCAGCTGTCGGCTAATTGCCAGCTCCTTTCTCTCCACAGTGACTCAGCTGTTGATGATCTGCTCGTCAGTCCTGCCTACTTAAAGCTGTCCAGCTCACTTCATCTCTGCCTTCGCCTTTGGTCACATCTCTGAGACTGTCTCCTGCGTTCCTGTTGAAGACTTGCTTGGCTGACGCCCCTTCTGGCTCCTGATCCTGCTTGCTGTGCTTCTACGTTGATCTCTGGCTCTCTGACATTGGCATTGGCTGACTACCCGATCTGATTACTGAACTCTGGCTATGTATTGACTACGCTTACTCTGTTTACCTTTCTATTACTATTAAACAAATGTGATTAACTGTACTTCTGTCTCGGTCTGATTCATGGTTTCTGACAAAAATATATGCAGTGCCTATCAAATAAATACATTTTGTAATTCATAAACTTAATATAAAAGTGCTTAATAAAAATGTAAAAAATCATGCGTCTAAAATATAAAAACATCTATAAATCAGTTCATTAAAGAGGAAGTAAACCCTGGTGGGTTTTACTTCCTCTTTATTTCCCTGCAAAGCGTAATGGGCTACTATGCATCGCATTATGTGTCACTTACCTGAAACCCGAAGACCGCGATGTCTCTGTTGTCCCCACTAGCAGGGAGCGTCCAGCTTCGCCCCTCTTCCTTTTGGGGCTGCGAACTCCGGCTCTGTGACTGGCTGAAGTAGCATGCCGCCAGTCACGGCATGACCCCTATTAGAAACGGCTCAAGGTGCCCTTTCTAAAGAGCGCATGCGCCGTAGCCAACGGCGCTTGGCTTTTTAGTAAATATCCCCTAAACGGTGAAGGTTTAGGAGATATTTCAAGCACCTACAGGTAAGCCTTAATATAGGCTTACCTAGAGGTAAAAGTGGTTGTACAGGGTGTACAACCACTTTAAGGTGAAACAAATCATCCACAAATATATAAATATTGAAAACAATGTGACATCCAAGTCTTTGATCCGCAAACAGTGGAAATGGGGCATTGCGGATCCAGGATTTTAGTAAGCACTTTTAAGTTAGGTTTATGCATTACATAATGTATTTATTTGGTAGGCACTGCATATATTTTGTAATTTGTTTGAAACTGACATATGTATATTTATTCTTTGCTAGCTGCTCTCTCTCTCTCTCTCTCTCTCTCTCTCTCTTCTCTATATATATATATATATACTGTATACCTTTTTCCATTAGCTCAGACTGAATTTTATTTGTTTCTATATTTATGTATTGATGATTGTTTGAGAGATAATACACATCAAACATCCCACACATTTCTTTTGGTGAGGAATAGGGATGGGCCGAACGCACCCCGGTTCGGTTTGCACCAGAACATGCGAACAGACCAAAAATTAGTGCGAACATGCGAACCCTATTAAAGTCTATGGGACATGAAAAATGAAAAGTGCTCATTTTAAAGGCTTATATGCAAGTTATTGCAATAAAAAGTATATGGGGGCCCGGGTACTGCCCCAGGGGACATGTATCAATGGAAAAAAAAAGTTTTTAAAACAACCGTTTTTGCAGGAACAGTGATTTTAATAATTCCTAAAGTGAAACAATAAAAATGAAATTGTCCTTTAAATATCGTGTCTGGGGGGGTCCCCTTAATCTGTCTGTAAAATGGCACATCTGTCTGCGCCGCAGCAAAATTACATTTCTAAAGGAAAAAATGGGTCCTGGCAGTATAGATAAAAATCAAGGAAAAAATCAGCGTGGGCCCCCCCCCAGTCCATACCAGGCCTTTCGGGTCTAGTATGGATATTAAGGGGAACTCCACACCAAAATGTAGAAAACAAAAACAGCGTGGGTCCCCCCCCAAAATCCATACCAGGCCCTTGGGGTCTGGTATGGATTTTATGGGGAACTCCACGCCAAAATTAAAAAAAATTGCGTGTGGTCCCCCCCAAAAATACATAACAGACCCTTATCCGAGCAAGCAGGAGCGAGTGCCCCCCCTCCTGAACCATACCAGGCCGCTTGCTCTTTTTTTTTTTTTTTTAAATTCCTTTATTTTGTTGTACAGAAGGCATGGATACAATGTCCAGTATGACAGGTCGTACATTTCATACATTAACATGTTAAGGATACAGTAGATTGAAACCATAGACCTAAATCAGGTTGACCACCAAACAAGTGGGGTAATACATGTGTGTTCCAGCCAACTATGTATTATTTCTGAATGTAATAAATCAAGGTAGCCTACATAAGGGCCTCCTTGCATGAACTGCGAACATATCTTTAACAGTATTGGTATATAATATAATACTTAAAATATTTTACTACAGATATGTTTAGTGCTAAACGAACAAATGTTTCCAGCTCACCGTGAATAATATGTTTTCAATAATTCGTTAACGCCATCACCACGGCTACTTGGTGAGCTTATCAGAACAAAGTAACAGAGAAAGAGGGGAACAGTAGGGAATCAGGGGGAAAGCGGGGAAGGAGAGACAGGAGGACAGGGGAGAGGGGGGAGATGAGGTCAAGGAAAGGGAGATAGACGGGTATGGCTGCGACACCGCCCCCCCACCAGATCCACCTGCCGGACCCCAGAGGGGCATATACAGGTGCCTGTTTTAGCAGTAACCACGGGGACGCCCCTTCAAGTAGATTGGGTTTGTGCTTGTACCAACTCCTGTAGATATGTGTCAGTACCAACAAAATATCTCCAGGGTCTCCACTTGTCCATAAATTGTTCCTCCTTGTTTTGTAGAGTTGCAGTCAGTTCCTCCATCTGTAGAATACAGTTTACTTTCGAATACCACAGGATCTTAGTAGGTGGGTGGGGATCTCGCCATAGTACGGGGATACAGGCTCTCGCTGCGTTCAGGAGTTGCATTGTCAAAGTTTTCTTGTATTTACTAATGGGTCTAGTGGTTAGGTGTAGGAGGCATGCAGCTGGGTTGTCTTTAAGTTCGACCGAGGTCAAGCTTTGAATGGTCGAAGTCACCTCCTCCCAAAAGGGTCTCAGGACCGGACACGACCAAAAGACATGGAGCATATTTCCCACTTCTGTGCCACACCTCCAACACCTATCCGAGAGCGTAGGGTTCATTTTGTGTAACATATATGGGACTCTATACCACCTGGTCAGGATTTTGTATCCCGATTCTTGATAGTGACTTGCCATCGAGGACTTGTGAGCCAAGGCCAAGATCTTCTCTTGTTGTTGTGTAGTAAACTGTGTCTCTAGATCTCTTTCCCACTTCAATAGAAACTCTGGTGCCTTGTCCTCTCCCTGAGTAGTGAGGAGGTTATATAAAAATGAGAGTGCGTGCCTTATCGGTTCCCCTGATTTACACAGAGATTCCAGGGGAGTGTGACCCCGCGGGACATAGGGAGCTTTCTGAAGAGTCTGCAGGAAATGTCTAAGCTGGATGGTACTGAGACTGTCTAACGGAGGTTCTGTGAGTCTAGAGACTGTGGAAGAAGATGGGAGTTCCCCCTGGGGCCAAACCTCCCCCAGGGATTGTTTCTCAGAGGTGATTAATTGTCTCAGTCTACGACTTGTAAGTCCGGGGGGAAAGTCTGGGTTACCGATGATAGGGGTCAGGGGGGAAGGTGGCCGCTTGCTCTTAACATGGGGAGGGTGCTTTGGAGTCCCCCCCAAATCACCCTGTCCCCATGTTGATTAGGACAAGGGCCTCGTCCCCACAACCCTGGCCCAGTGGTTGTGGGGGTCTGCAGGCGGGGACTTATCGGAATCTGGAAGCCCCCTTTAACAAGGGGGTCCCCAGATCCCAGCCCCCCCCCCCATGTGAATGGGTACCCCCTAGCCATTCACCAAAAATGTGTCAAAAAGTAAAAACCACAAAAGACATTTTTTGACAATTAACCACTTCCATACCAGGCACTTTCCCCCTTTCCTGCCCAGGACAATTTTTAGCTTTCAGCGCTATCGCACTTTGAATGACAATTGACCGTGCAACACTGTACCCAAACTACATTTTTGTAATTTTCTTCCCACAAATAGAGCTTTCTTTTGGTGGTATTTCATCACCTCTGCAGTTTTTAATTTTTGCGCTATAAATTAAAAAAGACTGACAATTAAACATAAAAAACTGATGGGCACTGATAGGCGGTACTGATAGGCGGCACTGATAGGCGACACTGACGGCACTGATAGCCGGCACTGATGGACACTGATAAGTGGCACTAGATAGGCAGCACTGATGAGGAGCTACTGACAGGTATTACTGATTGAGCACTGATTGGCACTTTTTTGAGCACTGATTGGCACTGTTGTGGGCACTGATCGGCACTGTTATGGGCACTGACAGGCGTTTATTATGGGGACAGGCTGTCGGGTGTTGGGCACTGTTTGTCAGCTCATGGGCACCTTTTGATGGGGGCTGTGCTGATAATCAATGTGCTAATTTTCAGCACAGACCCCCCCCGACAGGGAGAGCTACCAATCAACTCTCCCTGTCAGCGTAAACAGAGGAAAGCCATCTACCGGCACTTCCTGGTTCACGCGATGATCAGCTGTGTTTGGTCACAACTGATCACATGGTAAGAAGCCTCTGTCAGAGGCTTCCTACCGCAATCCGAGTTACGGTGTGTCAGACTAACACACAGCACCTCCAATCACCACGCTGCGCGCCCCCGTAGGCGCACACCGGCTGTGTTATCCTGGGCACGTCATATGACGTCCGGTCAGGATATCAGAACCACTTTGACGCTGTCATTCTGCTATATGGCGGGCGGCAAGTGGTTAAAAAATAAAAAGTGTCCCGCAATGTAAATCTATCGTCAATCACGCTGCCAGACGGACCTGAAAAAAAAACCAAAAAAAACAAAAGTACTCCGCCTTACTGTGACAGCTGTTATATAAGCAAGGGTGGGGCGAGACAGCAGTCGGCAGGATGCCTCCCATTGAGGCAGAACTTTTTTTTTTAAATTTTTCGGGTGTGTTGGGCGGCGTGATTGAAGATACATGGACACCGCGGGACACTTTATTTTCTTTTTTTAAATAAATGAACTGTCAAAAACTGTGTATTGTGGTTTTTACTTTTTGACACTTTGGGGGGGGGGGGGCTGGTATAGACCTGGGGGGGCGACCCATGCCCATGCCATTTTTTTCTTAATTCTGTCATAGGGTTCCTCTTAACCACTTCAATACACTGTATTATATACTGTACGCTGACTGCACTGTATATACAGTATCTCACAAAAGTGAGTACACCCCTCACATTTTTGTAAATATTTTATTATATCTTTTCATGTGACAACACTGAAGAGATTACACTTTATGTAAAATAGTGAGTGTACAGTTTGTATAACAGTGTCAATTTGCTGTCCCCCCAAAATAACTCAACACACAGCCAATAATGTCTAAACCGCTGGTAACAAAAGTGAGTACACCCCTAAGTGAAAATGTCCAAACTGGTCCCAAAGTGTCAATATTTTGTGTGGCCACCATTATTTTCCAGCACTGCCTTAACCCTCTTGGGCATGGAGTTCACCAGAGACTCACAGTTTGCCACTGAAGTCCTCTTCCGCTCCTCCATGACAACATCATGGAGCTGGTGGATGTTAGAGACCTTGTGCTCCTCCACCTTCCATTTGAGGATGCCCCACAGATGTTTAATAGGGTTTAGGTCTGGAGACATGCTTGGCCAGTCCATCACCTTTAACCTCAGCTTCTTTAGCAAGGCAGTGGTCGTCTTGTAGGTATGTTTGGGGTCGTTATCATGTTGGAATACTGCCCTGCGGCCCAGTCTCCGAAGGGAGGTGATCATGCTCTGCTTCAGTATGTCACAGTACATGTTGGCATTCATGGTTCCCTCAATGAAGTGTAGCTCCCCAGTGCCGGCAGCACTCATGCAGCCCCAGACCATGACACTCACACCACCATACTTGACTGTAGGCAAGACACACTTGTCTTTGTACTCATCATCTGGTAGACACCATCTGAACCAAATAAGTTTATCTTGGTCTCATCAGACCACAGGACATGGTTCCAGTAATCCATGTCCTTAGTCTGCTTGTCTTCAGCAAATTGTTTGCAGGCTTTCTTGTGCATCATCTTTAGAAGAGGCTTCCTCCTGGGACGACAGCCATGCAGATCAATTTGATGCAGTGTGCGGTGTATGGTCTGAGCACTGACAGGCTGACCCCCACCCCTTCAACCTTTGCAGCAATGCTGGCAGCACTCATACGTTTATTTCCCAAAGACAACCTCTGGATATGATGCTGAGCACGTGCACTCAACTTCTTTGGTCGACCATGGTGAGGATGTTCTGAGTGGAATCTGTCCTGTTAAACCGCTGTATGGTCTTGGCCACCATGCTGCAGCTCAGTTTCAGCGTCTTGGCAAACTTCTTATAGCCTAGGCCATCTTTATGTAGAGCAACAATTCTTTTTTTCAGATCCACAGAGAGTTCTTTGCCATGAGGTGCCATGTTGAACTTCCAGTGACCAGTATGAGAGAGTGAGAGCGATAACACCAAATTTAAAGGGGTTGTAAAGGTTTGTGTTTTTCCACCTTAATGCATCCTATGCATTAAGGTGAAAAAACACCTGGCAATGATGGCCCCCCAGCCCCACGTTTACTTACCTGAGCCCATTCACCTGCTGTGCACGTCCCCTGGCGTCCCCTTCTCCACGGAGTCTGTCCGTTGATTGGATAGATAGGATAGATTGATAGCAGCGCAGCCATTGGCTCGCGCTGCTGTCAATCACATCCAATAACGCAGCCGCCGGGGGGGCCGGACCGAGTCATACACTCTGTGTCTATGGACGCAGCGTGTATGACAGGGAGCGTGCCCGCAAGCTAACCCCCTCGGGATAGAGCTTCCCAGAGGGGGGTTAGCTATTGTGGGGAAAGGCACCCTGCCTTTGACCAATCATGGCTCTCACAGCATAGCGCGCTGTGATTGGCCAAAGAATGCAAGTCAGGTGCATGCTTTGGCCAATCATCAGTCCCCAAAGCACTGCGATCTCGCAGTGCATTATGGGGCATTCCTCGAATTTGCCGCAAACGCCCTATAATGTTCGGTATTCGCTGAACGGGCGAACATCGGGACCATCCCTAGTGGGAAACATGTGTTGCTGTTTAATACTATCAGGATGTGGTAAATTCCTTTATTTTATCCCCTGGCATTGAAGTAAACATCCCTGGACTGTCAAATTTGACGGTTATTTCAGAGGTAGAGATGCTGTTGTTTAGCATGTAAAGCCTATAGCATGCATTACCACACCCAGTAGAATTAGATCCCCCATGCTTCACATGCAGTGTTTTATATCCTCCTTGGGACCCTCAATATGTTGAGACGCCTCTACTGAGACCACCCAAAGATTTGCCTCTTAACTGAACCTAAAAGATTACATCATGTGGAAGAATTTGGAGACTTTAACACTGACTGCAATACCTTATTTAAACCGATAGATTCTGTAGCACTATAATACATGCTATACGCAGGGCCGGATTTCCCACAAGGCCACCGAGGCCAGGCCTCGGGGCGGCAGTAGTGCAGGGGCGGCGCCGCTGCACTAACATCATTCGGAGCTCTGTATGAGCAGGGCGGGGATGAGGATAAACAAGCTGTTCTGACTAGAAAGGAGAGCAGGGGGCGGAGTCTGTGGGCAGCTGCGGGAGGAGCGTCTTCTCCCCCAGGCAGCAAGACTTGTATGGAGTGGAGATCAAGGATAACTATTCCCCTCTAACTCCGGCGCACCACAGCCTCTGGAACCTGTCACAGTGACACAGTGAGAGCGTGGAAAGCCAGCTAGCTTGTGCAGGAGTCGGGCTGTGTTCGGTCTCCAGTGTCTTCCTAACCCCTCCCTCACTGCACTGCTTGTCCAATTCAATACTCCGCCTCCCATTTGTGCCCACCCACACTCCAGCCACATGCATGCAATGCACTGTACTGTGCTGTGAGAGGAGTTCTGTTTTCAAACAATAGCTGCCACAGCCCTGGGGGAGACCAGCCTGAATGGGAGAGCATAATTGGTGAGTGAGACCCCCAGAATAACCACCCTCTCTGTTCCCACCCCTTTGTGCTATGCACCTTTTTCCTCCCCCCCTCTCTTCCTTATGATCATCACCTTCTCTCTCTCTCCCCTAGGCTAGAGCCTAGCCTGCCTGTATACCGTCCTAGCCTGCCTGTATACCGTCCTAGCCTGCCTGTATACCATCCTGGCCTGCCTGTATACCGTCCTAGCCTGCCTGTATATCGTCCTAGCCTGCCTGTATACCATCCTGGTCTGCCTGTATACCGTCCTAGCCTGCCTGTATATCGTCCTAGCCTGCCTGTATACCATCCTGGCCTGCCTGTATACCGTCCTAGCCTGCCTGTATATCATCCTAGCCTGCCTGTATACCGTCCTGGCCTGCCTGTATACCGTCCTAGCCTGCCTGTATACCGTCCTAGCCTGCCTGTATATCACCCTAGCCTGCCTGTATACCGTCCTAGCCTGCCTGTATACCGTCCTAGCCTGCCTGTATACCGTCCTAGCCTGCCTGTATACTGTCCTAGCCTGCCTGTATATTGCCCTGCCTATGTACCATCCTAGCCTGCCTGTATACTGTCCTAGCCTGCCTGTATACCGTCCTAGCCTGCCTGTATATCGTCCTGGCCTGCCTGTATACCATCCTAGCCTGCCTGTATACCGTCCTAGCCTGCCTGTATATTGTCCTAGCCTGCCTGTATATTGTCCTAGCCTGCCTGTATACCGTCCTAGCCTGCCTGTATACCGTCCTAGCCTGCCTGTATACCGTCCTAGCCTGCCTGTATACCGTCCTAGCCTGCCTGTATACAGTCCTTGCCTGCCTGTATACCGTCTTTGCCTTCCTGTATATAGTCCTAGCCTGCCTGTATACCGTCCTAGCCTGCCTGTATTCCATCCTAGCCTGCCTGTATACCTGTATATAGAGGGGGGGGTATATAGAGATGATAGATGGGTGTATATAGAGATGATAGATGGGTGTATATAGAGATGATAGATGGGTGTATATAGAGACAATAGAGGGGAGTATATAGAGACGATAGAGGGGTGTATATAGAGATGATAGAGGGGGGAGTATATAGAGATGATAGAGGGGGGAGTATATAATGGAGATATGTTATTGTCTATTGTAGTCATCGATAAAGGACGAGAATGATGGTGTGTGTGTGTGTGTGTGTGTGTGGGGCGGCATTGAAGGACCCGGCCTTGGGGCGGCAAAGGGAGTAAATCCGGGCCTGGCTATACGTAAAAGCATAGATTATACATTTCTGAAAATGTGCTGTTTTTAGTTATTCATTTGAGTTAGTGCCTAAGAGCATCTTGTGGTTTAGGCTTTACTTTATGTATATGTGTTGTGGTTTTTCAAAGCAGTTGAGAATTGAGAAAGCAGTGCTGTGTGCATTATGCAGCTATACATACCCAATTCCTTAAGGATGCACTTGTTAACTATCAATTATTGTATGTCTCTAATAGGTTGTAGGAGCAGTATTCTCACCACATACAGTATGAGTAATTATGAAATGATAACAGATTTAAAGTTATGTTTTGCTGACTCTGCAGTGTGTGTGTATGAGAGATCTGTAAGCTATTTTAATTGCTTGAGTATTGCAATCATCAATTTTATGTCTACAGTATATTTACCTATGAGGTACAGGAAAACTAAAAGTACCACTTCCTATTTTCCCAGAACATTTGATTAGCTTCATTAGCGAACATAAACTGCAGATGGCCACATGAAAAAAAAACAAAAAACGGGTTGGACGCCTATTAAGACAGTTGGAAGATCTCTTGCCAAAATGCCACCAAATATGGTGGTGTTGTATGGCATAGTTTTTAACATTGCTCTTTCTCCCATTAATGATACACATTGCACTTATGCAGTGGATGAACATTCTCTTTCACAAGCTGGGTCCCTTCTTGTACTAACAGATACAATATGCTCTAGTTCCACAAGAACAGTTCACCACTCTACATGGGGTATGACTTTTACAGTGCCCACTGTCCACTTCAGAATGTCATGGCATTTAGCCAATTTCTGCAACAGTTTGAGTGTGTTTTAGCTGAAAATGTGGGACTATATGATTGTCAATGCTCCAACAGAAAGAACAAAATAAGTGTAGGAATCTTCTGTATTCTACTTTCTGAATTTGTTGTTGTTTGTTAATTACCACAGAGTTAGGCTCCTTTCACACTTGTGCAACTTGAAAGTCGCACAATTCTGCAGTCGCAATTTTCATGCAATTGTCACGCTATTTCAGGGAATGCCTCAGTAAACTTGAGGTCTATGGACAGGGCTGGACTGGGACAAAAAGTTGGCCCTGGACTTCATCCAGAATGGTCCACTTTAATTGTGAGTCCCCCTTGCATCAGAGTGTCCCCGCTTGCATCAGAAAGCCCCCCATTGCAGAGAGTCCCCTTTGCATCAGAGTGTCCCCCATCAGTGTCCCCCCTTGCATCAGAGAGTCCCCCTTGCATCAGAGTGTCCCCCATCAGGATGTTCCCCATTCACTTAAGAGAGCCACCCTTGTATCAGAGAGCCCAACATCAGAGTGTCCATCCTTGCGTCAGAGAGCCCCCCTTGCATCAGAGAGTCCCCCTTGCATCAGAGTGTCCCCTTTGCATCAGAGTGTCCCCCTTGCATCAGAGAGCCCCCCTTGCATCAGAGTGTCCCCCCTTGCATCAGAGAGTCCCCCTTGCATCAGAGAGTCCCCCATCAGAGTGCCCCCCCTTGCATCAGAGAGCCCCCCCTTGCATCAGAGAGTCCCCCTTGCATCAGAGTGTCCCCATCAGAGTGTCCCCCCTTGCATCAGAGAGCCCCCTTGCATTAGAGAGTCCCCCTTGCATCAGAGTGTACCCCCTTGCATCAGAGAGTCTCCCTTGCATCAGAGAGTCCCCCACAAGAGTGTCCAGCCCTTGCATCAGAGAGCCCCCCTTGTATCAGAGAGTCCCTCTTGCATCAGAGAGTCCCCCTTGCATCAGAGTGTCCCCCCTTGCATCAGAGTGTCCCCCCTTTCATCAGAGAGCCTCCCTTGCATCAGAGAGTCTCCCTTGCATCAGAGTGTCCCCCCTTGCATCATAGAGTCCCCCTTGGCATCAGAGAACCCCCCTTTGCATCAGAGAGTCCCCCTTGCATCACCGAGTCCCCCATCAGAGTGTCCCCCCTGGCATCAGGGAGCCCCCCTTGCATCAGAGAGTCCCCCATCAGAGTGTCCCCCCTGGCATCAGAGAGCCCCCCTTGCATCAGAGTGTCCCCTCTTGCATCTGAGAGCTCTCTTGCATCAGAGTGTCCCCCCTTGCATCAGAGAGCTCCCCTTGCATCAGAGAGCCCCCCTTTCATTAGAGAGTCCCCCATTTCATCAGACAGCCCTACTTGCATCAGAGAGCCCCCCTAGCACATTTTGTGGGGCGTGGCCGGATGTGAGCAAGGCAGCAAGCGTTTCTCAGAGGCTCCGTTTATCCTGTGCTAATCCGTGACTTTGGAGCATTCAATCTGCCATTCCAACCTAACTATCCTGTATGGGAAGCAGTCAGGAGCAAAAGGATGCATTCCTCGTCCTCCAAGAAGAAGCAGAAAGCCACGAACGAGCAGCGCCATACCCGCTCCATGAAGGACGGAACGAAAGACTCCGCCCCCTCCATCTTGCCTGCACGGATCACAGCAAAGCACGCCACGATGACATCAGGGAAGATGGCGACGGACAGAGACGCTGCTGAGATGGAGATAGCTGAGATGGAGATAGCTGAGGATCAAGCGGAGGAGCCTCAGGGGGCTGTGGATACGGATGCTATAAGACCGATCCTAGAAGCCATAAACACTAGTAAGTCTGAACTTATGGGTAGAATTGATCACCTATCATCCGAATGCACCCTGATAAGGCATGATCTTGACAAGATCCGGGGGCGGCTTAATACGGTGGAAACGAGGGTCTCTGATGTGGAAGATATCACTCACTCTCAGGGGGCAAATTTAGCTGAACTGAAAGACATGGTGCTCTCCTTGCAGCACAGAGCAATAGATGCCGAAGACAGACAGAGGAGAAATAATATCAGAGTGGTGGGCCTACCTGAGGGGGCAGAAGGGGATAAGCCTGTCCTATTTGCTGAAAGTTTTTTCAAACAAATTCTGTCGCTGAAAGATTTGCCCCACCACATATGTTGTTGAGAGAGCACACAGAGTACCCACAGGTCGCAGACCGCCAGGAGCGTTCCCTAGGCCCCTGCTGGTCCGGTTTCTGAACTATAGAGACCGTGACATGATTTTGGCCAAGTCCAGGCAAATACCGGAGCTGAAATATGAAAATGCAAGAGTAATGTTTTTTCCGGACTTTTTCGGCGGCTACCCAGCAACAACGTAGGTCCTTTAATGACATACGCAAGCGACTGAGAGATAAAGAGATCCAATACAGTATGCTATACCCGAGCAAGCTCAGGATTCAATATAAGGGCAGCGTGAAATTTTTTGAAGATCCTGGAGAGGCCAGCGACTGGCTAGACAAGGAACTATCTTAAATCTACTTTGAACTGATTTCAATCTTACTTGGACCGAATGTTGCACCTGTTGTGCGTTGTTTTATGGCAAAGGTTCATACCCTAATTACTCAGGAAACCGTGTAATACAGAGAACGATAATTTGCAGCTATTAATGTCTGCACAGCGGAAGGCCTTAAGATCATTCTTCATATGCCCGAGAGTCTCAACACAGAGCCAAGATTAAGATGGGTAAGAGGCCTGCGGGACTAAGCACCTAACTGTGCGCGAGGACCACATGCAGATGCGACGGAGTTGATCTGAGTCTACAGCTTAAGCCAATACCCATTGACCTCAGATGGAGGACGTCTCCAGTGAAGATCTCTACATATCCGCAAGGGAGGAAGGCTCTTTCCGCAACATGTGCTGAGGTACTTTTTCGGTTGTTAAATTATTTTTTCTCTTGGTTTTTTTTTTTATCTTATTCTACATCCTTTTTTTTCTGGATGCTCTAATGAGAAATTTTTTGAGCTGGAGCGAAGAGGAAACAAGAGGATTCGACATCGAGCTGCAGAACTGTTGATCGCAATGACCAGATCCCACAAGAAGTTTTTTTATTGTTTTTTTTGGGATGAAGCTACATACCAGTACTGTTTTTGAGTTTCTTTGGGGACTTTTTTCTGGTATAATAGTAAGGGGGAAGGTATATCTGTCACAGCCCAAAGGTCTGAATTTTTCATGAGGTATGGAGATCTATTAATGTTTTTGAGTATGGGTAACACCGTTGGGGGGGGAAGAATGGGTTCCCTGATTCCCCACTATTGGTACTATGGACAGGAAAAGTCATGACGGATAAAATTAATATAGTGTCCTGGAACGTCAGGGGTCTCAATAACAAGTTCAAGAGGGCCTCAGTCTTTCACTATTTAAAACACTATAAACCTCACCTAGTTGTTCTCCAGGAAACCCATTTAGAGGGTAGTAAAGTGTTGGCCTTACGTAAACAGTGGATCCAAAAAGCTGTTCACTCCACATACTCCACGTTTGCGAGGGGAGTGTCCATTCTCATTAGTAGATCTGTTCCTTGCACTATTCATCACGTAGTTACAGATCCAGAGGGAAGATATGCTGCAGTGATAATGGACATTCTTAACAGTCAAATGTTGTTAATAACTGTATACGTACCTCCACCTTTTCAGGTTCAATTTCTGTATGACATGGTGACCAGATTGGCACAATTTTTACATTTACCCCTGGTGGTGTTGGGGGATTTCAATGCGGTGCTAGATGCAGCATTGGACTCCTCCAACCTAGGCAGGACAAGCTCTACCGATTTAAGGAATTGGGCCTCCACGGTCGGAGTGGAGGAGATGTGGCGGTGGAAGCATCCGACAGATAGATGCTTCTCTCACATATCGACAGCACATGGCTCCTCAGCGAGAATTGACTTGGCTTTTGGTAATAACCTCATGTTACAATATGTGTCTAGTATTGACTACCTGGCAGGGGGTCTGTCGGATCATATTTCCCTCCTTCTCACTCTGGCCGTAAGTCCGGGGGGGGGAGAGGGGGGGCTGGCGCTTATCTCCCGGATGGTTGCAGCACGAACAGGTTGCTGCCCAGCTGGAAGGGGCGACTAAAAATTACTGGATGTCCAATGTTGATGCAGCAGAGCCTCCAGTGGTCTGGGACGCCTTCAAGGCGGTAGTCAGAGGGGAATCCATATCGGCCATTAAGACAGCCAGGATAAATGAGAACGAGGAATATAACACTCTGCAACAGGAAGAGAGAGAACAGGCCAGGGCACATGCGGAAGCCCCATCAAGGGAATCGTATGAATCCCTACTGGAGGTTAGACGACGTCTATCACTGCAGGTTAAAGGACAGACTAAATCAGTGGAATCTCAGAAAACACATAAAATTTTCGCCGAGGGAGACAAAAATGGGAAGCTCCTGGCCATGCTGGTGGCGGATCACCCTCCGATGGCACACGTCCCGGTTATTAAAGATGGGAGTGGGGCGCAGGTTAGTGATCCGGTACTTATCATGCAGGAGTTTGTGGATTTTTTCTTGCTGCTGTATTCTCCCATTCCTCCCTATGACATGGCGGAATTGGACAATGTAATGCGGAATCTACCGATACCTAGATTATCGGAGGAAGACTGCAACTTACTAGAGGTCAAAATAACAGTTAGAGAAATAGAGGCTGCAATATGCGCATTTCCGCCCAACAAGGCCCCAGGGCCAGATGGTATACCTGCTGAGTTCTACAGGGCAAACATTGAACAATTAGCCGGTAGATTCAATTGGCTATTGGAACATTGTCTAGAGCACTCCTCCCTACCTGATTCAATGATGGAAGCATACATGATTCTCCTGCCAAAACCCGGGAAGGACCTGACAGAATGTGCATCGTACCGTCCTATAGCCCTACTAAACACAGACCTAAAAATCTTAACCAAGTGAGTGCAGCCCATTGCTTCCTACAGAAACATTTAAAAAAAAGAGGATGTAGCAAAAATATTACATATCTACACATATACAATCTGTTTACCCCTGTACTTTACATTTCACTATAGAACACCCCTCTCCTAAAGAAGCATTAAGCGAAACATAATGAGATAAAGAGCTCCTCCACAACCAACATTTTTTGTTCACTATATGACGTGCATCGTATGCTATTGTTTGGAACTTGGGAGGTTATGATTATAGTCGTTCCTGGATTGGAGGGTCTATGTCATATTTTGCTGTGGATGGCCTTTTTTTTTTTACTATAATGTGGTATTTTCTTGTTCCTTTTTTAACATGACCAACTTAATTACTGGTTAAATTGTAACAATAAAAATTGGATTTAAATATGTTTATATATTATCAAATATATGCAACACTTATCAAATAAATACATTTTTTAATATATAAACTTAATATAAAAGTGCTTAATAAAAAATTAAAAAATCATGTGTCTTAAATATAAAAACATCCATAAATCCATAAATCAGCTCATTAAGGTACAACAAATCATCCACAAATATATAAATAGTGAAAACAATGTGACATTCAAGTCCTGGACATTCAACAGTGTAAATTGGACATTGCGGATCCAGGATTTGGTTGTCACATTGTTTTTCACTCTTTATATATTGGTGGATGATTTGTTGTATCTTAACAAACTGATTTATGGATGTTTTGGTATTTATTTATTACACTTTATTTATGGCACATGATTTTTTAGAATTTTTATTAAGCACTTTTATATTAGCTTTATGTATTACATAATGTATTTATTTGGTAGGCGCTGCATATATTTTGTAATTTGTTTGAAATTGACATATGTTGTGTATTGTATATTGGTTCTTTGCTAGCTGCTCTCTCTCTCTCCCACATATTTCCATTGGTGTGGAAAATATGTTGCTGTTTAATACTATCAGGATGTGGTGGTAAATTCCTTTTTTTTTATGCCCCTGGCATTGAAGTAAACATCTCTAGATTGTTAAATTAGAAGGGTATTTCAGGGGTTGATTTTCTGTTGTTTATAATGTAAAACCTATAGCATGCATTACCATAGCCAGTAAAATTAGCTTCACCATGCATCACAACCAGTGCTTTATATCCTCCTTGGGACTCTCATATGGAGATGCCTCTACTGAGACCACCCTAAAATTTGCCTCTCAACTGAACGTAACAGATTACATCATATGTAAGAATTTGGGGACTTCTACACTGTCTGCAATAAGTAATTTAAACCGATTCTGTAGCTCTATAATACATGCTATACGTAAAAGCATAGATTATAAATTCCTAAAAACATGTGCTACTTTTATAATTATTCATTTGAGTTAGTGCCTGAGAGCATCCTGTGGTTTAGGCTTTACTTTATGTATATGTGTTGTGGTTTTTCAAAGCAGTTGAGAATTGAGAAAGCAGTGCTGTGTGCATTATGCAGCTATACATACCTAATGCTTAAGGATTCACTTTTTAATTATCAATTATTGTATGTCTCTAATAGGTTGTAGGAGCAGCATTCTCACCACATACAGTATGAGTAATTATGAAATTATAACAGATTAAAAGCTATGTTTTGCTGACTCTGCAGTGTGTGTGTATGAGAGATCTGTAAGTGATTTTAATTGGTTTGTAAGTGATTTTAATTGCTTGAGTATTGCAATCATCAATTTAATGTCTACAGTATATTTACCTATGAGGTACAGGAAAACTATAAGTACCACTTCCTATTTTCCCAGAACATCTGATTAGCTTCATTAGTAAATAGAAACTGCAGATGGCCACATGAAAAAAAACAAAAAACGGGTTGGACGCCTATCAAGACAATTGGAAGATTTCTTGCCAAAATGCCACCAAATATTGTGGTGTTGTATGGCATAGTTTTTAACATTGCTCTTTCTCCCTGTCATGGTACACATTGCACTTATGCAGTGGATGAACATTCTCTTTCACAAGCTGGGTCCCTTCTTGTACTAACAGATACAATATGCTCTTGTTCCACTAGAACAGTTCACCACTCTACATGGGGTATGACTTTTACAGTGCCCACTGTCCACTACAGAATGTCATAGCATTTAGCCAATTTCTGCAACAGTTTGAGTGTGTTTTAGCTGCAAATGTGGGACTATTTAATTGTCAATGCTCCAACAGAAATGCAAAATAAGTGTAGGGATCTTCTGTATTCTACTTTCTAAATTTGTTGTTGTTTACCACAGAGTTAATTGGTTATAGACAGGTACTTCCTGTTACTGCTAGCTGAGTCAGAAACCCCAGTTGGAGTACTGTGATATCTTATATAAAGGGGAGTTTCCAGGAAGTAGACACAGAACTGAGTCACATCGGCCTTGCACACACAGGAGCTGCTGCTACTGTATTTCACCCAGACCAGAAGCAGACACAATTAGGCAAGCATTCCTATGTTTCTAATAGTTTAACTGCAGCTAACCACAGCCTACTGAATGTGTGACAGATATACTTGGGGAGATTTGCTAAAACTGGTGCACACAGAATCTGGTGCAGTTGTGCATAGTTACCATTCAGCTTTCAGATTTTTTTTGACAAAGCCTAATTGAGCAAGCTGAAGTTACAATCAGATTGGTTACTATGCATAGCTGCACCAGATTCTGTGTGCACAAGTGTTAGTAAATCTCCCCCACAGTATCTCTGCCCTATTGTTATTAATTCACATGACATGCACAGTACCAAATAGCTAGGTCTGTGCTAGTGTATGTGTGTAGTGGGTCACCTTTCAGTATTTTAGTTAATTAAGTGAACCTGTTAATTGCAATAGAGTTTATATGCAACTCTTGATATTCTAGTTAACCTTGTCCCTTACTGTGGCTCTTGATCCCTACTACAGCTCCAACTTTACAAGTAGTGCATCTGCATAGCACTCTGTTTGATGCTCTGGGATGGCGGGTCAGTAAGTCCAGACCACGATCTTCCAGTCACCTGCTGTGATCTAATGGTCGATCACAATCAACTGGTTGCTGACCCCCAGATTAGAGGAAAAGTAGAGAGCTTACCCTTAAGCATAACATCCCATTCTTGTTGATACAGAAAAAGCCTCTACCTCTCTCTGGTTCTCATCCTGTCAGCCTTTTTGATCCCACTCCACAAACAGCCTGAAGGAGCCAGCCACATGTTCAGGTAAGTAATGGGCACCAACAATTAGAATTTATTACAGATTTTGGAGCATGGTATAATGCTGATTGTTGGCACTGTATAGCATACATACATTGCTGTATAAGCTACTCTTTCACGTTGACATCTCTGTGGGAACTGTTATACAGCTGTAGTGCTATTACTACTGATCTTTAATAAAGTTTGACTTCCATATAACAAATAGCCATATTACGAATGCCCTAAGCACTCTTACATGTGAACAAGATCCCAAGCACATTTAATTTCAGGTGGGGTTCTTTACCTTGATGAATGGTGGCCTTTACCTTCATATATTCTTGAGGTTAGACTGGGGTTCTTGGTCACTCTGTGCCCCTAATAAACACAGGGTTACTTACATATGGGAGGGGTTGGGGGAGCTGGACAAGGAGCTTCCGGTTCTCTCCAAGGTAACCTGAGTTTCCCAAACCCCCCGCCCAAAGTGACCCCCTTTACAGGTGCCAGTCACTTTAGTAAGCTGAATACATGAACAGGTTTATTGCAGATTGCAATATGGGAAGGAGGGTGGGGTACAGAATCAGGATATCCCCATAATATGAATGTCTCAAACACCAGATTAGGCTCTAATTTCTTCTTAATCTCTCATCTCTCTCTGTGGCTCCTACACACAGACTATGCTGGCTGGAAACTTACACAGCTATGGCTCCTGGCTATTGGGGTTCAAGAGGTATCTCAAACTTTATGTTCCAAGGCTGGACAAAATTGACTTGTCTGGTGGGGAACAGTAGCAGCTTATTTCCTCTGGGCCAGAAACGCTTTAAACGCCAGCACCTAACATCTTCGGGAATACCTCCCAGGAGGAGAGACTCAAGCTTCCTTTCCAACCCTAGACATTTGGATCTAAGGAGAAAGACAGATCTTTCAGGAGCAGGAAGAGTCCCAAATATTTAACAGATCTCCCAGCATGCATCACCATCCCCCCCCCCAAGCCACTGATTGGCTAGGTAAATAAACATTCACAACACAGGACTCAAACAGCAAGTGGCAAAGAAAATAGGCCTCATTCACTAGGATTCTTTGCAGTTTCTGTGTGCTGAGGTATACAATCCCCAATGCTTTCTGGTGCCCAGGGAGCCACATGGCCTCCAATGCAAGTGAAGGGCTGTGCACTGATGGCTTCTACACCACTGTTTTACCCGTGCATGTGCATGTGCATACGATGCTGCTTCACAAATGCAAAAGTGTCACGCTCATGAAGAAGTGCCTTAATTGCATGTGCACAGTAAACACTGATGCAGAAGCCATTGATGTTTACACGACCATGGATCAATACAGCCATTCATTCTATGCTTAGTGATTACTTCAGCATAGGTATCGATAAGCTGAGTGCAGCCCATTGCTTCCTACAGAAACATTAAAAAAAAGAGGATGTGGCAAAAATATTACATCCCTACACATATACAATCTGTTTACCCCTGTACTTTACATTTCACTATAGAACAACCCTCTCCTGAAGAAGCATTAAGCGAAACACAATGAGATAAAGAGCTCCTCCACAACCAACATTTTTTGTTCATTATATGACATGCATCGTATGTTATTGTTTGGAATTTGGGAGGTTATGATTATAGTCGTTCCTGGGTTGGAGGGTCTATGTCATATTTTGCTGTGGATGGCCTTTTTTTTTACTATAATGTGGTATTTTCTTGTTCCTTTTTTAACATGACCAACGTAATTACTGGTTAAATTGTAACAATAAAAATTGGATCTAAATATGCTTATATAATATAAAATATATGCAGCGCCTATCAAATAAATACATTTTGTAATACATAAACTTAATATAAAAGTGCTTAATAAAAATGTAAAAAAATCATGTGTCTTAAATATAAAAACATCCATAAATCCATAAATCAGTTCATTAAGGTGCAAAATCATCCACAAATATATAAATAGTGAAAACAATGTGACATTCAAGTCCCGGATCCACAAACAGTGGAAATTGGGCATTGCAGATCCAGGATTTGGTTGTCACATTGTTTTTCACTCTTTATATATTGGTGGATGATTTGTTGCATCTTAACAAACTGATTTATGGATGTTTTGGTATTTATTTATTACGCTTTATTTATGGCACATGATTTTTTTAGAATTTTTATTAACCACTTCAATACCAGGCATTTATACACCTTCCTGCCCAGACCAATTTTCAGCTTTCAGCGCTGTCGCAGTTTGAATGACAATTGTGTGGTCATCCATCACTGTACCCAAACTAAATTCTTATCATTTTGTTCCCACAAATAGAGCTTTCTTTTGGTGGTATTTGCTCACCTCTGCGTTTTTTATTTTTTGCTAAACAAATAAAAAGAGACCGAAAATTTTGAAAAAAATAAAAGTTTTGCTTTTGTTTCTGTTATAAAATTTTGTAAATAAGTAATTTTTCTCTTTCACTGATGGGCACTGATAAGGCGGCACTGACAGGCACTGATAAGGCGGCACAGATGAGGTGTCACCAGTGAGCGGGCACTGATGGCCACTGATGATGGGCACTGATATGCGGAACTGATGGGCACTGGTAGGCGGCACTGATGGGTGGCACTGATATGCAGCACTGATGGGCACTGATAGGCGGCACTGATGGGCACTCATGGGTGGCACTGGGTGGCACTGATGGGCACTGATAGGCGACACTGATGGGCACTGAAAGGCTGCAAAGATGGGTTCCTTATGGGTGTCACTGATAGGCGGCACTGCTGGGCACTGATAGGCGGCACTGCTGGGCACAGATGGGCACTGATAGGCGGCACTGCTGGGCACTGATGGGCATTGATACGTGGCACTGATGGGCACTTATACGCGACACTGATATGAGGCACTGATAGGCATCCCTGGTGGCACTGGCAGTGGTAGGCATTGTGAGTGGGCACTGATTGGCAGCTGCCTAGGCATTGATTGGCAGCTGCCTGGGCACAAATTAGTATTTCCCTGGGGGTCTAGGTCCAGTGTGGATTGCCATCCTGATGGTCCTGGGCGGCATGATGGTGGTCCTGGGCGGGATCCGAGGGGGGGCTGTGCAGATAAACAATCAGCACAGACCCCCCTGTCAGGAGAGCAGCCGATCGGCTCTCCTCTACTCGCGTCTGTCAGACGCGAGTGAGGAAAAGCCGATCACCGGCTCTTCCTATTTACATCGTGATCAGCCGTGATTGGACACGGCTGATCACGTGGTAAAGAGTTTCTCAGACTGACACACCGCAACAATGATCGCCGTGATGCACGCCCCCGGGGGCGCGTAGCGGCTTAATATCCAGATCATGTCATATGACGTCCGGTCAGGATATTGAAACCACTTTGCCGCCGTAATTCTGCTATATGGCGGGCGTCAAGTGGTTAAACACTTTTATATTAGCTTTGTGTATTACATAATGTATTTATTTGGTAGGCGCTGCATATATTTTGTAATTTGTTTGAAATTGACATATGTTGTGTATTGTATATTGGTTCTTTTGCTAGATGATATATATATATTGTATATTTTTTTTCCATTAGCGCAGACTGTGTTTTATTTGTTTTTAATATGTTTGTATTTTGATGATTCATTGAGAGATAATACACATCCAAAAATCCTACACATTTCCATTGGTGTGGAACATATGTTGTTGTTTAATACTATCAGGATGTGGTGGTAAATTCCTTTTTTTTATACCCCTGGCATTGAAGTAAACATCCCTATACTGTCAAATTAGACAGTTATTTCAGGAGTCAATTTTCTGTTGTTTAGCATGTAAAGCCTATAGCATGCATTACCATAGCCAGTAAAATTAGCTCCACCATGCTTCACATCCGGTGTTTTATATCCTCCTTGGGACCCTCATTATATATGTAGCTCTATAATACATGCTATATGTAAAAGCATAGATTATAAATTCCTGAAAACATGCTACTTTTATAATTATTCATTTGAGTTAGTGCCTGAGAGCATCCTGTGGTTTAGCAGTTGAGAATTGAGAAAGCAGTGCTGTGTGCATTATGCAGCTATACATACCTAATGCTTTAAGGATTCACTTTTTAACTATCAATTATTGTATGTCTCTGATAGGTTGTAAGAGCAGTATTTTCACCACATACAGTATGAGTAATTATGAAATTATAACAGATTAAAAGCTATGTTTTGCTGACTCTGCAGTGTGTGTGTATGAGAGATCTGTAAGTGATCTTAATTGGTTTGTAAGTGATTTTAATTGCTTTAGTATTGCAATCATCAATTTAATGTCTACAGTATATTTACCTATGAGGTACAGGAAAACTATAAGTACCACTTCCTATTTCCCAGAAAATCTGATTAGCTTCATTAGTGAACAGAAACTGCAGATGGCCACATGAACAAAAAAAAAAAACCCAATTGGAAGACTGTGATATCTTATATAAAGTGGAGTTTCCAGGAAGTAGACAGAACTGAGCCACATTGGCCTTGCACACACAGGAGCTGCTGCTACTGTATTTCACCCAGACCAGAAACAGAGACTATTAAGCAAGCATTCTTATGTTTCTAATAGTTTAACTGCAGCTGCTCACAGCCTATTGAATGTGTGACAGACATACTTGGGGAGTTTTACTAAAACTGGTGCACACAGAATCTGGTGCAGCTGTGCATATTTACCAATCAGCTTCTAGGTTTTTTGACAAAGCCTAACTGAACAAGCTGAAGTTAAAATCAGATTGGTTACTATGCATAGCTGCACCAGATTGTGTGTGCACAAGTGTTAGTAAATCTCCCCCACAATATCTCTGTCCTATTGTTATTAATTCGCATGACATGCACAGTGCCACATAGCTAGGTCTGTGCTACTGTATGTGTATAGTGATGTAGTGGTCACCTTTCACTGCTCCAATGCTTTCTGGTGCCCGGGAGCCAGACAGCCCCCAATGCAAGTGAAGGGCTTTGCACTGATGGTTTCTACACCACTGTTTTACCCATGCATGTGCATATGATGCTTCCCTTCGAACGCAAAAGTGTCACATTCATGCCTTACTTGCATGTGCACAGTAAACGCTGATGCAGAAGCCACTGATGTTTACATGACCATGGATGCATACAGCCATTCATTTCAAAAATATTACATCCCTACACATATACAATCTCTTTACCCCTGTGCTTTACCTTTCACTATAGAACACCCCGTAACTGTAAACACTGACAGGGGAAGTGATGTCATCTCTCCTGGTGTCGGTCTTTTCCGTTCCAGACCGAGAGGAGAGAGCATCTAAAAATGGGTTGCACAACACTACACCAGGTCACATAGGCACAAAATTCACCCCCGATCACCCCCCCCCCATTAACCCTTTCACCACCTGTCACTGTGTCACCCAGTACAGCAATCAGATTTTTTTTTTGATCGCTGTACTAGTGTCATTAGTGACAAAAATCTGTGTTAGGGTAATTAGTCTTAGGCCCAGATAGGTCTAGGGACCCCCCCCTAACCCGCCCAATAAAGGTTTAACCCCTTGATTACCCCCTGTCACATGTGATCACAATATAAGTGTGACGGGTGGAGCAGTTTAGCTAGTTTATTTTTTAAAGCGTCAGGGCACTTGCCGTATTTTACCCCATAAAGGTTTAACCGTCTGATGGGTGATCAAAGTTAGGTTTTAGCATCAGATAGGGTCTGCGTCACCCCAGGCAGCGTCGGATTAGTGCCAGTAGCGCTAACACCCACGCAAGCACCATACACCTCCCTTAGTAGTATAGTCTCTGAACGGATCGATATCTCATCTGATCAGATCTATACTAGCGTCCCCAGCAGTTTAGGGTTCCCAAAAACGCAGTGTTAGCGGGATCAGCCCAGATACCTGCTAGCACCTGCGTTTAACCCCTCCGCCCAGCCCAGCCCACCCAAGTGCAGTATCAATCGATCACTGTCACTTACAAAACACATAACTGCAGCGTTCGCAGAGTCAGGCCTGATCCCTACGAATGCTAACAGTTTTTTTGGTAACATTTGAAGCAGTCGCTGACAGTCAGGAGCTTTTTTACCTGTGAGTCTCACTAGTGTACCAGTAAATTTAGAGACCAAAATGTCAAATCAAAGGTACACTAGCGAAGAGGCCTACACGTTTCTGAGTATGACAGATAGGGAAGAAGAAGTCACTCATCTGTCAGATTCAGGCTCAGAAAATGAACCTGTAGACAGCAGCGGCACCCTGACAGACAGCTCTGATGACGGAATTGTGGTCCCTGCCAAGGTCAGGCGTACCAGACCCCAATCTTCTTCTGCTGTCGTTGAGGTGCAAGAACCACAGGTCCCTCATATGGAGCAGAGAGCCAGCCGCTATTCCTTCTGGTGAACTGGCAAGCACCAGCGACCTAGTACATCCTGGTCATACATCCAGCACTGCAGTAACACTTGATGACGTGGCGAGTCCCATAAGTGCAGTTCAAGCTGGTGAGGTGGCAAGCACGAGTAGTGTCCTGCTGCCACCAAGAAGACAAACACAGGCCCGTCGAGCCCATAGTGCCCTTCCTGCTGTATTCGCCAATCCTAATTGGGGACCCACCACTTCTGCAGCACCTGTACTTCCCCCATTCACTGGACAACCCGGAATTCATGGGGAAAAAGTTGATTTTACGTCACTCGATTTTTATTCGCTGTTTTTCACCAAAGATCTCTATAGACCTATTGTGGACCAAAGCAATTTGCATGCTGGTCAATTCATCACCGCTAATCCCCAGCTGACCCTTGCCAGAGATTCGAAACCAATTACGGTTTCCGAATTTAAGAGCTTTCTGGGACTATCCCTCCTCATGTGGGCATAACTAAAAAGAGTGAGTTGCGGTCATATTGGTCCACTGACCCAATTCACCATATGCCTATGTTCTCTGCCTCTATGGCCAGGACATGATACGAGCAGATCTTGTGGTTCATGCACTTCAATGACAATGAACTCTGTCGTCCTCGGGGTGACCCTGGATTTGATCGGCTCTACAAAATTTGGCCCCTCGTAAACCACTTGAACCAACATTTTACAGCCTTGTTTACTCCCGATCAAGTTGTCTGCGTTGATGAGTCCCTGATTAAGTTTTCTGGCCGCCTGTCTATCAAACAGTATCTTCCCAGCAAGCGTGCCAGATACGGGGTCAAGATGTATAAGCTCTGTGACAGGGCCACAGGCTATACATATAGTTTTATGGTTTACGAGGGAAGAGATAGTCACGTAGAGCAGGAGAACTGCCCAGACTACATAGCAAGCGCTGGTAAGATAATGTGGGTGTCACACTTATTTAGAGAGGGGTACAACTTGTACATGGACAATTATTACACGAGCGTGCCACTTTTTAGTCACCTTTTTGATTATGGAATTGGCGCATGTGGCACCATGCGATCTAATCGCCGGGGCTTCCCCCAAGGACTTGTAGAATCCCGACTTAGACGGGGGGAGAGAGTCTGCTTGAATTGTAATAATTTGTTAGCAGTGAAGTGGAGGGATTCACTGAATATTTTCGTTCTGTCCTCGCTTCACGAAGACACGGCAGTCCAAATTCCTTAAGGCGACTGGTGTTGATGAGAAACCCCTCTGTGTCCACAAATACAACATTAACATGGGAGGGGTGGACCTCAACGACCAGTTGTTGGTGCCGTACCTAATTGCCTATAAGGCCAGATGCTGGTAAAAAAAGTGTCTATTTATTTCAATTGGCTTTGCTGAATGCTTTTGTGCTATACAAAGCTTCAGGACAGGCTGGATCCTTCCTTAAATTCCAGGAAGAGATCATCAAAGCCCTTCTGTTTCCAGACGGTGCTCTTGCCCAACTTCCCAATCCAAATGCAGTGAACAGACTGCATGAGAGGCATTTTCCTTTTGTCCTCCCTGGTACCCCTACCCAAAGAGACCCCCAAAAAGATGTAGTGTCTGCAGCAAACGCGGATTTAGGTGTGACACCCGTTTTTATTGTCCCTCCTGTCCTGACCAACCTAGTCTCTGCATTGGTGAATGTTTCAAATGCTACCAGACACTAGTGGAGTTTTAGCATAGGGTACAGCACCACACAGTCCTAGACACACTAACACAGGGTCTCAGGGTCTCGAAAGATGTGATGGCCATCACATTTTGAGAAACCCTAATCTGCAACGTTCAGTTTACAGTTTTTTTTACAGTTTTTATAAAAGTGAAAAAAAAAAACACAAAAAAATAAAAAATCCAAAAATAGTTGTGTTTGTATTTTCCTTCTCTCTCTCTATTGTTCTCTCTCTTATGTTCGCTCTCTACTGTCCGCTCTACTGTTCGCTCACTATTGTTCTATATCTATCGTTCTCTCCCTGTTTTATTTTTACTATGTTTTATTGTATTTGCTTTGCAGGTATGGTACGTTAAACTGTAATGTTTGTTTTAATGTTAACCATCATTTGCTTAGCAGGTACGCCATTCAGCTGCAACACAGGTTTATTTATCTTGACAGCAACAGCGTTTGCTCCCACGATACATAAAGCTGTGACTCCAGAGCTGTCGAAGGTGATTTCACCACCACAGTTAAAAAAAATAGTGCATGTAGGCCCATCATTAGATGTGGATGAAGGGCGGTATTCTAATGGTGGGCATACCCACCGATCAATCTCTTTTTTTCGTTCAGCCCAACAAGGACCAGCAACGTACTGGTATGTTGCTGGACTTTGAGTGGTTATACCAGAATGATGCCTACAGGTTTAGATATCATCTTGGTATCATTCTTTTCAGCCAGCAGTCAGCAGTGGAAGTGAACGCCCCCCCTCCCACCATCTTCAATGGTTTTCTCAGGCTCTCCTGTTCCAACAGGGAACCCGAGAATGCAGATTTTTCTGTCCATACAGACTTGTGCACAGTCTGCACCTGATACTCATCAACCTGAAACTCATCAAGGGTGGATGTTTTTTCTGAACCATTGTCCGCAGAGCTTGTGGAGCGGCATTTCCTTTGCTCCGAGAATGCAGCCGGTGGTTCAGCCAGCTGACCATAGAGCTGATCAGAGACCAGAATGGCTCCAATCATCTCTATGGACTAAGAAACCGGAAGCTATGAGCATTTCATGGCTTAGGTTATATAAACAGCGCCATTGGGAAATTGTCAAAGCATTTTATCACACCGATCTTGATGTGGTCAGATGCTTTGAGGGCAGAGGAGAGATCTAGGGTCTAATAGACCCCATTTTTTTTAAAAAAAGAGTACCTGTCACTACCTATTGCTGTCATAAGGGATATTTACATTCCCTGAGATAACAATAAAAATGATAAGAAAAAAAATGAAAGGAACAGTTTAAAATAATAATAAAAAAGCAAAATAAATAATAATAAAAAAAAAAAAAAAGCACCCCTGTCCCAACGTGCTCATGCGCAAAGGCGAATGCAAGCGTTGGTCTGGTGTCATATGTAAACAGCAATTGCACCATGCATGTGAGGTATCACCGCTAAGGTCAGATCGAGGGCAGTAATTTTAGCAGTAGCCCTCCTCTGTAGATCTAAAATGGTAACCTGTAAAGGCTTTTAAAGGCTTTTAAAAATGTATGTAGTTTGTCACCTCTGCACATTTGTGCACGATTTTAAAGCATGTCGTGTTTGGTATCCATGTACTCGGCATAAGATCATCTTTTTTTATTTCATTAAACATTTGGGCAATATAGTGTGTTTTAGTGCATTAAAATTTAAAAAAATTATGTTTTTTCCCCAAAAACTGCGTTTTAAAAATCACTGCACAAATACTATGTGAAAAAAAATTGCAACACCCACTATTTTAATCTGTAGGGCTTTTGCTTTAAAAAAATATGTAATTTTTGGGGGGTTCAAAGTAATTTTCTTGCAAAAAAAAAAAAAATTTTTTTAATGTAAACAAAGACTGTCAGAAAGAGCTTTATCTTCAAGTGGTTAGAAGAGTGGATGATGTGTGACATAAGCTTCTAAATGTTGTGCATAAAATGCCAGGACAGTTCAACACCCCCCCCCCCCAAATGACCCCTTTTTGGAAAGTAGACACCCCAAGCTATTTGCTGATAGGCATGTTGAGTCCATGGAATATTTTATATCTTGTCACAAGTTTCAGGAAAATTACACTTTTTTTTGCACAAAGTTGTCACTAAATGATATATTGTTCAAACATGGCATGGTTATATGTGGAATTACACCCCAAAATGCATTCTGCTGCTTCTCCGGAGTACGGGGATACCTCATGTGTGAGACTTTTTGGGAGCCTAGGTACAGGACCCCGAAAACCAATCACCGCCTTCAGGATTTCAAAGGGTATAAATTTTTGATTTTACGCCTCACTACCTATTACAGTTTTGAAGGTCATAAAATGCCAAGATAGCACAACCCCCCCCCCCCCCAAATTACCCCATTTTGGAAAGTAGACACCCCAAGCTATTTGATGAGAGGCATGATTAGTCCATGGAATATTTTATATTTTGCCACACGTTGCGGGAAAATGAATTTTTTTTTTGCACAAAGTTGTCACTAAATGATCAATAAATTGCTCAAACATGCCATGGGCATATGTGAAATTACACCCCAAAATACATTCTTCTGCTTCTCCTGAGTACGGGGATACCACATGTGTGAGACTTTTTGGGAGCCTAGCAGTGTACAGGACCCCTAAAACTAATCACCGCCTTCAGGCTTTCTAAGGGCGTAAAATGGTGATTTCATTTCCTCACTACCTATCACAGTTTCGGAGGCCCTGAAATGTCAAGATAGCACAAAACCCCCCAAATTACCCCATTTTGGAAAGAAGACACTTTAAGCTTTTTACTGAGAGGCATGTTGTGTCCATGGAATATTTTATATTTTGCCCCAAGTTTCGGGAAAATTACAATTTTTTCTTTTTTTTTACACAAAGTTGTGACTAAATTATATATTGTTCAAACATGGCATGGTTTATGTGGAATTACAGCCCAAAATGCATTCTGCTGCTTCTCCTGTGTACAGGGATACCTCATGTGTGAGATTTTTTGGGAGTCTAGCCACGTACAGGACCCCAAAAACCAAGCACCACCTTCAGGCTTTCTAAAGGTGTAAAATTGTGATTTTACTCCTCACTACCTATCACAGTTATGGAGGCCCTGAAATATCCAGATAGCACAAAATTCCCCCCAAATGACCCCATTTTGGAAAGTAGACACCCCAAGGTATTTGCTAAGAGACATGGTGAGTATTTTGCAGATCTCATTTATTTTTGAAAATGAAGAAAGAAAAGAAAAATATATTTTTTTTTCTTTTTTCAATTTTCAAAACTTTGTGAAAAAAAGTGAGATCTGCACAATACTCAACATACCTCTCAGCAGATAGCTTGGGGTGTCTACTTTCCAAAATGGGGTCATTGGGGGGGGGGGGGAGTTGTGCTAACTGGGCATTTCATGGCCTCCGAAACTGTGATAGGCAGTGAGGAGTGAAATAAAAAATGTACGCCCTTAGAAAGCCTGCAGGCGGTGATTGGTTTTCGGGGGCATGTACATGGTTAGGCTGCCAAAAAGTTCCACACATGTGGTATCCCCATACTCAGGAGAAGCAGCAGAATGTATTTTGGGGTGTAATTCCACATATAACCATGGCATGTTCATAGTTGCCAACATTGCAAAAAAAAAAATGTGGGACACTTCTTTGGCTGTAGGCGGAGCCGTACAATAATTAGGGGGCGGGGCAATCGTTTGTAGGTGTGACTTAGCAATAAAAAACAAAACGGCGATGCGCAAAGTGGGCGTGGTTTAAGTGAAATAGTGGGCGTGGCTTAAATGGGTGTGGTTAGAGTCTGAGATGAATGAGGGATGGAGAGAGAAAGGGGGGCAGAGGGATGGAGGGACAGCAGCCCCAGATCCTACACAACAATAGAAATATGTGTATTCTAGAAAGTTTAACAATCAGCAGATAAAATTACTCCAAACACCTGGTGTTAATGCTTCAATCATCCCGGCACCATGATTGTTATGGTGTCAGGATGATTGAAGCACATTATTTCTATTATTACATTGTAATATAAAATGAAATCATTCAACTCACCATAATGCCAAATCAGTGGGATCCCTGAGCGTGTCACTAGCCACGTCGCCTGCCACAAGCAGAGTCCATCCTTGCATCAGGTGCCCCTAGCAGAGTCCGTCCTTGCATCAGGTGCCCCTAGTAGAGTCCGTCCTTGCATCAGGTGCCCCTAGCAGACTCCGTCCTTGCATCAGGTGCCCCCAGCAGAGTCTGTCCTTGCATCAGGTGTCCCCAGCAGAGTCTGTCCTCGTATCAGGTGTCCCCAGCAAAGTCTGTCCTCGTATTAGGTGTCCCCAGCAGAGTCTGTCCTCGTATCAGGTGCCCCTGGCAGAGTCCCTCCTTGCATCAGGTGCCCCCAGCAGAGTCCGTTCTCGGATCAGGTGCCCCCAGCAGAGTCTGTCCTTGCATCATGTGTCCCCAGCAGAGTCAGTATAGACCCCCTCAGTGCAGACCCCCCTCCATCAGTGCAGACCCCCTCAATGCAGATCCCCCTCCATCAGTGCAGACCCCCCTTCATCAGTGCAGACCCCCTCAGTGCAGACCCCCCTCCATCAATGCAGACCCCCTTAGTGCAGACCCCCCTCCATCAATGCAGACATCCTCAGTGCAGAACCCCCTCCATCAATACAAACCCCCTCAATGCAGACCGCCTCCATCAATGCAGACCCCCTCAGTGCAGACCCCCCTCCATCAGTGCAGACCCCCCTCCATCAGTGCAGACCCCCTTAGTGCAGACCCCCCTCCATCAATACAGACGCCCTCAGTGCAGACCCCCCTCCATCAGTGCAGACCCCCTTAGTGCAGACCCCCCTCAATCAGTGCAGACCCCCTTAGGGCAGACCCCCCTCCATCAGTGCAGACCCCCCTCCATCAATGCAGACGCCCTCAGTGCAGACCCCCCTCCATCAGTGCAGACCCCCTTAGTGCAGACCCCCCTCCATCAGTGCAGACCCCCTTAGTGCAGACCCCCATCCATCAATGCAGACCCCCTCAGTGCAGACCCCCCTCCATCAATGCAGACCCCCTCAGTGCAGACCCCCCTCCATCAATGCAGACGCCCTCAGTGCAGACCCCCCTCCATCAATGCAGAAACCCTCAGTGCAGACCCCCTCCATCAATGCAGACCCCCTCAGTGCAGACCCCCTCCATCAATGCAGATCCCCTCAGTGCAGACCCCCCTCCATCAATGCAGACCCCCTCAGTGCAGACCCCCTCAGTGCAGACCCAGATCCGTTATAGTCAATGTTAACGGCAACGGAAAAAAAAAGCAACACGCTTTTTTTTAGTGTGCTTTTGGAGTCACATGTCCATTCCCCCTCCCCCCCATGGGACTATGGAGGAGAAAACGCATGAAGAACGCATAATGCGTTGGGTTGAATTTTAACACAAAAAAAACCGCAGTAAAAAGGCGATGTGCGTCTCACAACACAGCGATGTGAACGGCCCCGGAATGCGCTCCGCATTACTGAATAAAACTTATTTGTCTAATTTGGTTGCTGAATTTTTACCAAATAAAAGTGACAAAAATATTAAATAAAATATTAAATATTAAAATTGTCTAATTTGGTTGCTGAATTTTTACCAAATAAAAGTGACAAAAATATTAAATAAAATATTAAATAAAAGAATAAGAATAAAAGAGAAAAAAAAAAGTTTTTTTTTTTCTTCCATAAACCATCAAACAACAACCTTATTAGGCAAATTGATGCAAAATCAGCACTGAATGTGGACAATCATCGTGCAGCTTGTTTATTTTTTTTTTCTTCCTTTCCTCTTATCTGCAGCTGTCCGGGAACAGTGACCCGCCCAACTCTGACTGCAGAAGGAAAAAAAAAAGAGTTATGAGAGTTTGTTAGATTTGTCAGGTTGGTTCTGTCATTGAATAAAGTTGGATGAAAAAAAAAAAAGTCTGCTTTCCATATAAATCCGCCACTTGTGGAGCCGCCCGCTCTGCTGTCCTCCACGTGACTCTCTGCTGTCATGTTTGGTAAGTGACGTCTGATGAGGGTACAATGTGGGGTTAGAAGCTCTGGGTTGTGCTTTTTCCTGCACTTTGTTTAAATGTTCCAATCAGAATGTGGAATCTTCTGAGATTTCCTATGAATTGTTCTGATGGGGTGACCTCAATGCTTTGTGTTCAAGAGGAGTCCATGAGAAACCCGATCCACTGCCGACCAATGGGAAGCGTCCATCCCTCTTGTCACTGCTGGTGACCAGGAGACTCCCCCTCCCCCCCTCTGCCACTGGCGATCGATGGCAAGCATGACCCCCCCCCCCGCTATATACAGCTCCTTAGTAACCCCCCCCTGCTATATACAGCTCCTTGGTAACCCCCCCGCTATATACAGCTCCTTGGTAACCCCCCTGCTATATACAGCTCCTTGGTAACCCCCCCCCCTGCTATATACAGCTCCTTGGTACCCCCCTGCTATATACAGCTCCTTGGTAACCCCCCCCCCCTGTGCTATATACAGCTCCTTGGTACCCCCCGTGCTATATACAGCTCCTTGGTACCCCCCTGCTATATACAGCTCCTTGGTACCCCCCCCCTGCTATATACAGCTCCTTGGTACCCCCCCCTGCTATATACAGCTCCTTGGTACCCCCCCTGCTATATACAGCTCCTTGGTACCCCCCCTGCTATATACAGCTCCTTGGTACCCCCCCTGCTATATACAGCTCCTTGGTACCCCCCCTGCTATATACAGCTCCTTGGTACCCCCCCTGCTATATACAGCTCCTTGGTACCCCCCCTGCTATATACAGCTCCTTGGTACCCCCCCTGCTATATACAGCTCCTTGGTACCCCCCCTGCTATATACAGCTCCTTGGTACCCCCCCCTGCTATATACAGCTCCTTGGTACCCCCCCCTTGCTATATACAGCTCCTTGGTAACCCCCCCCTTGCTATATACAGCTCCTTGGTAACCCCCCCCTTGCTATATACAGCTCCTTGGTAACCCCCCCCTTGCTATATACAGCTCCTTGGTAACCCCCCCCTTGCTATATACAGCTCCTTGGTAACCCCCCCTTGCTATATACAGCTCCTTGGTAACCCCCCCCTTGCTATATACAGCTCCTTGGTAACCCCCCCCCTTGCTATATACAGCTCTTTGGTAACCCCCCCCCCTTGCTATATACAGCTCCTTGGTAACCCCCCCCTTGCTATATACAGCTCCTTGGTAACCCCCCCCTTGCTATATACAGCTCCTTGGTAACCCCCCTTGCTATATACAGCTCCTTGGTAACCCCCCCCTTGCTATATACAGCTCCTTGGTAACCCCCCCCTTGCTATATACAGCTCCTTGGTAACCCCCCCCCCTTGCTATATACAGCTCCTTGGTAACCCCCCCCCCCTTGCTATATACAGCTCCTTGGTAACCCCCCCCCCCTTGCTATATACAGCTCCTTGGTAACCCCCCCCCTTGCTATATACAGCTCGTTGGTAACCCCCCCCCTTGCTATATACAGCTCGTTGGTAACCCCCCCCTTGCTATATACAGCTCGTTGGTAACCCCCCCCCCTTGCTATATACAGCTCCTTGGTAACCCCCCCCCCTTGCTATATACAGCTCCTTGGTAACCCCCCCCCCCTGCTATATACAGCTCCTTGGTAAACCCCCCCTTGCTATATACAGCTCCTTGGTAAACCCCCCCTTGCTATATACAGCTCCTTGGTAACCCCCCCCCTTGCTATATACAGCTCCTTGGTAACCCCCCCTGGCTATATACAGCTCCTTGGTACCAACCCTCCCCCCGGCTATGTACAGGAGTTTTAAAGGGGGGAAAAAAGCAAAATCTCTCTGCAAAAACACATAAAAAACAAGGGGTTTAAAAAAAGCCACTGCAAAGTGTGCCTGAAAAGTGCAGCCCCCATAGATGTGACCCTCCAGACCACCACAATCTCTTGCGTTTCTGTGGCCACACTTGTCGTGCATTTACATGCTTTTGCAGCGTCTTTTTAGTTCATTTGTAGTTTATTGTATTTGACAAATTTTGTAATGCATTCTGTGCTTATATATGCTGTACTTTATATCCACATGAAATCCCCGCCCTGCTCTAAACTAAAAGCTCATCTGAATATTTTCCTTTTTCTTGCATATTCATTGATACTGCCAACTGTTTAACCCCTTGCTGACCGCCCTGTAGTGGTATCACTGCTGTCTCCCAGAGGCATGCTGGGACTTGTAGTTCTGCAACAGCTGGTGGCCCCCAGGTTGCCTCCCCCTGCGTTAAAGGAATGTGTTTTTATTGGTTATATGTTAATAAATGGCGGCTACGGGCAATTTTCACTCCAAATGTCTGTTCTTATATGGTTGGGTAAAGTGGGGCTGTAGTGGCGGGTAATTACTCGGAGGGGGAGGGGTGTTACTCTAGTCCTGGAATGTTTTGGTGGATGACAAGTTTGCCGTTGTGCTGTTCTTTAACCCCAGACAAGTTTACAGATTTGGACATTTCCCAATATGGACACTTTTCTGGGGGGTAAGTGATTTAGGAGGCCCTTTCAGTAGGTCGGTAATGCTAGATTCCAGATTTCTTGGTAGGGTTTATGGTATTTATTTTGGTTTATTAGATTTCAGTGGAATTGACCCCCATCGTTCATTTTATGATCTTTTTCAATTTTCTAGGAAAAAAAAAGCTCAAAGCAATGTGGAATTTCCTTCGGTGGTCCTGCAGCTCCAGCAAATGGTAAGTTTCAAAAAACGCAGGACGAGTTTATGAGCTTTTATCTTTTATCGAGTTTTGGGTTTAGCCACATGTTTTTGTGGACCCGAGTTCTTTCATTGCCAAACTGAGTTATGAGCTTTTATCGTGGCTCACGGGCTTGGGTTGAACCACACGATTTGGTGGTGACCAAGTTCTTGGGGGGTCTAGAAGTGAGGTGTTGTGGTTCGGCTGGAAGTGTCTGGCAGTGACTGAGCCCCTGGGGGTGTGGATGGGGTGAGCGAGCCCTCCCTGTAATTCGGTGTGGACAGTGTTGCAGGCCCTGCCCTGTCGTCCCGGAGAGCTTGGTTGGCTCCTTCATTCACATCATTCTTCAGCTCTCCATGAAGGTTCCTGGTTTCTCAGGAGCTCTTTCTCTGTGAAGAGATACAGGCAGGGCCATGGATTTCACTCTGTTCCCTCTTGGGGGAGTCTACGGAGAGCTTGGGTAATGCTCTCTCTGGAAGTAAAGGGTCAGCTGTTCCAAGATTGGCCAAAATTTCCACTGTGGGTTGTAGTTGGGCCTCTGGACTGGTTGCCGGGCTGTTCTGCAGTGGTGGGCCTGGGGACTGGGTCAATCTCAGTCCTTGCTGGATTGGGGGAGGCGTGCCCACTTCTCCGAGAAGGTCGGGGCTAGATCTGATTCAGACTCCTTGCCCACTGCTCCTGTGCTTCCTGGCAGGTAGTCTAGAAGTTTAACTAATGGCTTACAATGGGAATGGCGGATTCTCTTATAACTGTTCATCCTTTCTTCCTGGGAATACGGAGTCTTGCTTTTTGAATGGTTCTTAGTTTTTCTTGGTTGGAGTATGAGGGCACCATATTACAGTCAACAAACGCTTTGGCCAGGCCAAAATCAATGCTCTCTATTCTTGGGTCAGACTTCAGGTATTGGGTCAGAATCCTTCTCTCCTTATGGGGGGGAAAGGGCCATGACACTTGCCGCTCCCACAAAATGGCAAAACACTTCAATCTGGCTAACTTCACACGGTTTCATTTGTCAATTTTCTGTGCGTTCCAACCAACACTGTATTCGGCAGTTTTTGCAGCTTATGTTTACCGTCCCACACAGTCTGAGGTTCCTCAGGATAAGAGGAATACGATGGTCTGGTACCATCCCACACAGTCTGAGGTTCCTCAGGATAAGAGGAATAAGATGGTCCGTCACCCTCACATTGATGTTCCTCAGGATAACAGGAATACGATGGTCCGGCACCATCCTTCAGTCTGAGGTTCCTCAGGATAAGAGGAATACGATCGCCCGGCACGTCCGACACAGTCTGAGGTTCCTCAGGATAAGAGGAATACGATCGTCCGACACAGTCTGAGGTTCATCAGATAAGAGGAATACGATGGTCCAGGACCGTCCATTACAGTATGAGGTTCCTCAGGATAAGAGGAATACGATATTCCGGCACCGTCCCTCAGTCTGTGGTTCCTCAGGATAAGAGGAATACATTTTTCTGGCACCGTCCCTCAGTCTGAGGTTCTTTAGGATAAGAGGAATACAATGGTTCATCTGCACTGTGTTTTGTCCGATGGGCATTTGAGGTATCTGGGTTTTCTCCTGGACTATACTCTGTAATGTTCTCATCTTCTACTTTACAATCTGGAGACAAAGTGAGACAATCCTCTTAGGTTTTCCTCATCTCCCGTCCATGTACTGTGCTGATCTCTGTAGGAGTGTCCTCTATAAATGTCCCTGTTATTCCATCCTCTTCCATAAACTGCTGATCATCCCTTACATATGTGTCTTCTTCTTCTGCTTTAACCTCAAATTCTATATCGATTGGATCTCCACTCTTGTAACCGTGAGGTATAGTGTGACCTTCCTGTGTGGAATCCTGGGAATACAGAGGACGGGGACATCTTTCTGGTGGGTTTCTATACCTGGAGGTCTCATCCTCTTCTTTCATCTCTTCTTTAACCTCAACTTTAGAATCTCTCAGGTTTCCACTCTGATGATGGTGAGGGATGGTGTGACCTTCCTGTGTGGAATCCCAGGAATACAGAGAATAGGGAAATCTCTCTGGTGGGTTCCAATTACAAGGTGGCTCCATCATATCCTTGTGTCTTTCTGAAAGTTCCCCCTTTGCGCCATACTCCTCATCTTCCTCTTCATACTCTTCTTTAACATCAATATTATCATCCCTGAGGTTTCCACTCTCATGATGGTGGGGGATGGTATAACCTTCCTGTGTGGAATCCCAGGAATACAGAGGATGGGGACATCTCTCTGGTGGGTTCCCATTACTGGATCTATCCGATGATGTGAGGGGCGGCTGATTGTCCATCATGATGTCCTTCCCAGCACCGCTCACCTATCCCATCAGCAGCTGGATGATCTCTGGTGACTTCTAGAATCTTCTTTTTATTTTACTGTTCTATCGGGGAGGGAGGTGGAGGCAATGTGTTGGTCATATGATCTCCAGACTTCACAGGAGCAACTCTCCTCTGCTGCCACTTCCAGCAATGTCTCCTCGCTCACAGTGGGGAAAAATAATTATTTGATCCCCTGCAGATATTGTAAGTTTCCCCACTTACAAAGAAATGAAGGGCCTATAATTTTTATCATAGGTGTATTTTATATGATAGAGACAGAATATCAAATTCCATAAAAATAAACATTATACAAATGTTATTAGTTGAGTTGTAGCTCGGTGAGTAAAATAAGTATTTAATCCCCAAGCAAAACATGACTTGGTACTTGGTGGAGAAACCCTTGTTGAAGGACGTTCTCACCCAAAATTTGATGGTACACAGCCCCGTCCATCGTCCCTTTGAGGTGGTGAAATTGTCCTGTCCCCTTAGCAGAAAAACACCCCCAAAAGCATAATGTTTCCACCTCCATGTTTGACGGTGGGGGATGGTGTTCTTGGGGTCATAGGCAATATTATTCCTCCTCCTCCAAACACGGCGAGTTGAGTTGATGCCAAAGAGCTCGATTTTGGTCTCATCTGACCACAACACTTTCACCCAGTTCTCCTCTGAATCATTCAGATGTTAGCAAACTTCAGACGGGCCTGTACATGTGCTTTCCTGAACAGGGGACCTTGCAGGATTTCAGTCCTTCACAGCGTAGTGTGTTACCAATTGTTTTCTTGGTGACTATGGTCCCAGCTGCCTTGATATCATTGACAAGATTCTCCCGTGTAGTTCTGCACTGGTTCCTCACCGTTCTCTTAAATAATGCCACCATATAACAGATTATTTACATGGTAGGTGCTTCCCAGAAATGTTGCTGCTCATTTGTCCTATATGGTTGTGAAGAATGTCTCCGGTTTTTGTAACCCTATAATCTGCCCTTTTTCATCTTTTATAGTAAAGACAAAATCATGACTACATACACTCTTACTTAATACCCCTGACGAAGGTGTTTAAACCAGAAACGCGTTGGTTTCCGAGGATCATTATATACCGGAGAGTAACAATCTTTTTTGTCATATATACCATGTAACTCATTGTTTTCTGCTTTTGTTTTATTTTTGATGTTATGTATACTTGTTTGAAGTATTTTTCATGTCCTTTTAATATCGGTCATGTTCATGATCTAATGTTTTTATGTACATTTAATAAAATATACTTTTTTTAAAAATACACATGTGTCTGTTGCCTACAAAGTCCCAATGAAGGGGGATTTCTTTTTCTTAATCTAATAACAGTGGGGATACACTGATTCACTCTGTGTCAGAATAATTCTACTTATGTAATAATAAAGAACAATAAGAAAGAATAATAAGGTTTAATTAGATATCAAATTATTGACATCTGTCCTTTGTGGGCTACTCACCTACTGCCGCAGTTTGTGGGTTCCTCATCATCATTTTCAATTGGTTTATTGGCTGACCGCGGGTGTAAGTTGGGGGACAAGTTTTTTTGAAGATTTGTCTGACCAGTCATCCTCCATGGGAGCGTTCAGAGAACATCAGTACAGGGGGAGAACATCAGTACAGGGGACCGCCTCCTGCTGGAAGAAGAAAGATGTTAGTTTAAATAGTAAAATGTTTCTTTAACCATTTATAAAAACCCAACAACATTACATTGGTTATTGACACATACGTTTGAATCACAGGCGTTCCTATTCTCAGCCAATAACTGCAAAAAAATTAATTTCCTTTCTTGCTGGCAATGATTTTTTTCTTTTCTGCTGTAATATTCATAATACAACACTAAAGGAAAAGTGTACAGTAAAACCTTGGATTGCGAGCATAATTGGTTACAGAAACATGCTTGTAATCCAAAGCACTTGTATATCAAAGCAAATTTCCCCATGAGAAATAATGGAAACTCAAATGATTCGTTCCACAACCATTTATTCATAGGTCCTTCAGTTTATAGTCCATATAAAAAAATTATAGCAATGTGATAGGTTGTGTAACCATAAAATGTCCATCCACAAATGGAAGCCTCCACAAGAAGATTAGAAGCAAAATCCAGCAGGAGCTACAGAGTATAAAAGAGAAGAGAGGCGCCTCTAAGTGTAGCGATAAGGTTACATTTAATGAAGGTACAACATTTAGCAACTCACATGGTTGATGATTAAAAGAGACACTTCTAAGTATGCAGGCATCCGGAGTAAAGCTGTCCACGTAGACCATCCTCCGCACTGCCGTCTCTCGCCGCTGTCACTCTGCAATCGTGACCGGGAAGACTACCCTGCAGTAGAGCGATTAAACCGCTCGTGGAAGGGGCGACGTCTATGGCGTTGAGGAGGACGGTCTAGGTGGGCAGCTTTACCCCGGATGACTGCATACTGAGATGTGCCTCTTTTAATCATCAGCCATGTATGTTGCTAAATGTACCTTTTATTAAATGTAACCATATTGCTAAACTTAGAGGCGTCTCTTTTCTCTTTTATACTCAGTTGTGACATGACGCTACTTGTATATCAAGACATCGCTTGTATATGAAGTCAAAATTTATTTTTAAAAATTGCTTGTCTTGCAAAACGCTCCCAAACCAAGTTACTCTCAAACCAAGGTTTTACTGTATAGTTAGTGTATTTCCTTATATTCCCCTTTCCTGTCTTTTACTTTTTTTTTTTTCCTATTCTTTCTTTTCTTTCCTATCTCTTCTTTTACCCTCAATTTATTCTCCCTTCAGTTTCCTTTCCTTTTCCCTCCCTCCCTTATGTTTCACCTTCCCATCCCTTCAATTACATTTCCTTTCCCCTCCCTTATATTCCTTTTCTATTCCCCTTCATTCCGCCCCCTTCTCTTTTCTTCATTTCCCTTTTTTATGTTTTTTTTTTTTTTTGGCCTCTCTTCCCTTTAATTCCCCTTCCTTTCCTTTTTATCCCCTTAACCACTTCAGCCCCGGAAAGATTTTACCCCCTTCCTGACCACAGCAATTTTTGCAATTCGGCACTGCGTCGCTTTAACTAACAATTGCGCGGTCGTGCGACTTCGCACCCAAACAAAATTGACGTTCTTTTTTTTTCCCACAAATAGAGCTTTCTTTTGGTGGTATTTGATCACCTCTGTGGTTTTGATATGTATATCATGCCCCCCTGAGGTCATATCCACAGTAATCTCTAGCAACCAATCAACAAGCAGAAATCCATGTGCTGTAACCTCTAGCAACTAATCAGTGAGCCGTCATGTGTGCTGTAACCTCTAGCAACCAGTCAGTGAGAGGTAATGATACACTGTAACCTCTGGCAACCAAACGCAGTAGCTGCCTGATCTAATTCAGTAAATTGATTTTGAGTCTAGCTGCTATTTATTGTATGTCTCGGAGCAGGTGTAGAGCAAAACTGTATGGGGGGGCCCCCAAGAAAAGTTTTGCCCAGGGTCCAATCAATATTAAAGACGGCCCTGACTATCATGCGATGCATACTAATAAATAAATGTATGGTAATGCGTTGTTACAATGCGTCTTAAGGTTAGCAAAACACACGTCATTTAACTGTATGCACAACACAGCGTAAGTTTTTTATGACCATACAGACCCCTAAAGTATAGCTAAACCCACAGGCCCTTAACCACTTCATTCTGGAAGCATTTACCCCCCCCCCCTTCCTGACCAGGCCAATTTTTGCGATATGGCACTGTGTTACTCTAACTGAAAATTGCGTGGTCGTGCGGCACTGTACCCAAAAAAAAATTGACGTCCTTTTTTCCCGCCTCGTCCAGGTCCCCACTGCCCTCCTCAGCTGTGCCCGTCTCGTCCGGCTCCCCACTGCCCTCCTCAGTTGTGCCCACCTCGTATGGCTCCCCACTGCCCTCCTCAGCTGTGCCTGCCTCGCCCTGCTCCCCACTGTCCACCTCAGCTGTGCCCGCCTCGTCTAGCTACCCACTGTCCTCCTCAGCTGTGCCTGCCTCATCCAGCTACCCACTGCCCTCCTCAGCTGTGCCTGCCTTGTCTAGCTACCCACTGCCCTACTCAGCTGTGCCCGCTACGTCTAGCTACCCACTGCCCTCCTCATCTGTGCGTGCCAAGTTTAGCTACCCACTGTCCTTCTCAGCTGTGCCCGCCTCGTCCAGCTCCCCACTGTCCTCCTCCACCTCCTCAGCTGTGCCCGCCTCGTCAAGCTCCCCACTGCCCTCCTCAGCTGTGCCCGACTTGTCCGGCTTCCCACTGTCCTCAGCTGTGCCCGCCTCGTCCAGCTCCCCACTGTCCTCCTCCTCCTCAGCTGTGCCCGCCTCCTCCAGCTCCCCACTGCCCTCCTCAGCTGTTCCTGCCTTGTCCGGCTTCCCACTGTCCTCCTCAGCTGTGCCCGCCACCTCTAGCTACCCACTGTCCTTCTCAGCTGTGCCTGCCTCGTCTAGCTACCCATTGTCCTTCTCAGCTGCGCTTGCCTCATCCAGCTCCCCACTGTCCTCCTCCAGCTGTGCTCGCTTTGTCTGGCTCCTCACTGTCCTCTGCCTCCTCGAATGTGCCCACCTCCCCACTTTCTTTTCTGCCTCCTCAGCTGTGTCCGCCTTGTTCAGCTCCCCACTGTCCTCCTCCGCCTCCTCAGCTATGCCCGCCTCGTCCAGCTCCCCACTGGCCTCCTCAGCTATGCCCGCCTCGTCCAGCTCCCCACTGGCCTCCTCAGCTATGCCCGCCTCGTCCAGCTCCCCACTGGCCTCCTCAGCTATGCCCGCCTCGTCCAGCTCCCCACTGGCCTCCTCAGCTATGCCCGCCTCGTCCAGCTCCCCACTGGCCTCCTCAGCTGTGCCCGCCTCGTCCAGCTTCCCACTGGCCTCAGCTGTGCCCGCCTCGTCTAGCTACCCATTGTCCTTCTCAGCTGTGCCTGCCTCGTCTAGCTCCCCACTGTCCTCCCTCAGCTGTGCCCACCTCCTCCGGCTCCTCACTGTCCTCCGCCTCCTCGGCTGTGCCTGCCTTATCCGACTCCAAACTGTCCAACTCTGCCTCCTCAGCTGTGCCCGCCTCTTTCGGTTCCCCACTGTCTCCCTCTGCCTCCTCAGCTGTGTTCGCTTTGTCTGGCTCCTCGCTGTCCTCCCCTGCCTCCTCGGCTGTGCCCGCCTCGTCCAGCTCTCCCCACTGTCCTCCTCGGCTGTGCCCGCCTCGTCCAGCTCTCCCCACTGTCCTCCTCGGCTGTGCCCGCCTCGTCCAGCTCTCCCCACTGTCCTCTTCCGCCTCCTCGGCTGTGCCCGCTTCCTCTGCCGTGCCGGCCAGACATTCTTCAGCCCCCTTGTGTTCCCCCGGCCAGGCTAGAGGGGAAGTCAGCGGCCATGGCTGCGCCCCCTAGGCTGCAGTGTGCCCTAGGCGGCTGTCTAGTTTGTCTAGCGGGAGCGCCGGTTCCTGCATCCGACCCAACACATTAGGGTTGTGTTTGGACATTTATATTCAGGAAGAATTTCTACCACCATCACTGGCCCAAACTACTGAACTCACCTTCATGCTGTCTTAATACTTGTCATTGCCTGGTCCTCGGAGATCGCAGTTATTCATAAGATTTCCAAAAATAATCAAAGTACAAAAAAAGCGCAGAAGTCTAAACTGTATTCTGCTCTTTCCATGTACTCTTTTTTTTATGGATACATTCAATTATACATTACAGCTCTCCTAGGGGAACCTCTTCTGCTGCTTAGTATTAATTAACATCATCGGCGTCCCACTATTGGTTTTGCTTGGCACTTCAGGTTGTCTTTTAGATCTTTCTGTCTTCTTTCAACCTTCCTGACCAAGACGACTTTTTTTTTTTATTCGTGACGCTTCTGTTTTTCCTCACTCTCTCCTTCCCTCCACCTTTCTCCTGTTTGCTTTCTTGTTCATGAAGGAGACTAATTACTCTCTAGAGTCCTTAATACCACACCTAGAGGCTCAGCTTGGAGGAATGGTGATTAGATGTTCCTCCTATCCAGAGATCCTAGGTAGGGTTGGCTATATACCAGTAGAATTTTGTTTGAAAAAAAAAAAACTGACATTAGTTTTAGTCCATAGTGATGAGGAAAATCAAAGGATGGAAAACATTTCTTGAACAAACAGAATTCGGAAAAAAAAACAAAAAACTGGGTTTATTGTAATGCACATCTACAAATTGAACTTAAAATTGGCATGGCAATTGAACAGTTTTCAGGATTTTTTTTTTTTTTCTAAGTAATAATAGTTTATTGAGCTATTTCCATACAAAACAAAGTACAGAACCGTGCTCTCTCAATGGTTTTTAAGTGCAAATGCTTATAAATGCATAATCCAAAATCAACAAACACAATCAAACATGTCTGATGTGATAATTACGTATAACGTCCACAAAGTGTATAATCAAAATAAACAAAGTGAATAATAAAAAAATTGGTGATCAAAATATATAAATAAAAAAATTCTGTTAATTCATGTGAGTCTTCTGATTCTTGGTGTACAACAAGGAATAGATCTTCCACCACCATCAACTGCCACACAGCCTACACACCAGGATCCCATGACACACCCATTACAGGTAGTCATATACGCCTATAGATAATGCCAATGGAGGATCCTCACAGCCACAGCTCTGGTCCAAGCGGATGATCAATCAGGATCCCACGGAACCCGTTACATGTACTTTTAAACGCTTGTGGTGGAACTCAATGTAGAAATTTTCATAAACACAGCATCAATCCAATATCTATTTGATTTAGGTCAGGCGAGCGTGGGGGGGCCATTCAACGGTATCGATTCCTTCATCCTCCAGGAACTGGCTGCATACACTTACCACATGAGGCCGGGCATTGTGGTGCACCAGGAGGAACCCACTGCACCTGCGTAGGGTCTGACAACGGGTCAGGGATGTCATCCCGATACCTAATGGCAGTCAGGGTGCCCATTGTCTAGCCTGTAGAAGTCAGTGAGCGGTAATGATGTGCAGTAACATCTAGCAACCAATCAGTGAGTGATAAGGATGCGCAGTAGCCTCTAGCAACCAATCAGTGAGCCTGGACCAGTTCTCTATGTTTACATTATTAAAGTATTTTTAGATAGATCTATATGTGTGTTTGTCTGTTGGAGAGCGAAATTGCATGGCGAGGCCCAAGAAAATGTTTGCCCAGGGTCTAATCCATATTAAAGACAGGCCTGCCTACATGTATAAGGTCGTTTAATAAGAGGAAAACAAATGGGAGAATGTGCACGCGAATGCTATGCTAGCTGAGAAAACTGGGGGTCTTAGGCTAGGTTCTAGCCTAAGATCCCCACTTTTAACAGCTAACATATGACGTCCCTGAACAGCGTTTAATCAATAATATCCAATGCTTGAAATTCATCAAAATGATGAAGTCTGCGACTATGGGTTTGGCATATTATACATGTAAAGCAGGGTGGTTAGCTTCAGCATGTCATTGAAAGGAGGATACATCCCACCATTTCCTATCTTGACAGGAAGTGAGAAGAAACTTGCAATAGGGAAACAGGTAGCAATAAAAAGGTTTTTTTTTTTGGTAGAATCCAGGAGTGCCGGATCTCTCGATAATGTAAAAGTTCTGCTTGGGTTGCTGCAAATAGTGAATAGTTAGTTACACAGCAAGCTCCCTAATGTACAAGAGCCTCAGCTAGGTTCTTGTTTCAACATGGTAGACCAGGGTAGGCAACCTTTGAGAGGTGAAGATCTACCATGACAACATGAATAACAGCAAAGAGTTTTGCAGCCTTTATTTTTTTTTTAGTTAAAGTGGAAGTAAACTCACCCATAAAACAGATTCATTTCCGGTACGTGCCGGAAATGTAACACTCCCATTGGTCGTGCTCTCAAACAAACTGTCAAACCATCCAATGGCTAGTGTCTAAACTGATCACATGTGCAGCATTATGGCAGTTGTAGCTTAAACAGAGGCAAAGATGGCAGCTTCCTTGGCTGAAAATGATAGGGGGGTTTACTTACACTTTAACTAGGAAGCCCCCAGAGGTCAGTAGTATGTAGAGCAGTGTACAGAGGTCAGTAGTATGTAGAGCAGTGTACAGAGGTCAGTAGTATATAGAGCAGTGTACAGAGGTCAGTAGTATGTAGGGCAGTGTACAGAGGTCAGTAGTAGGTAAGACAGTGTACAGAGGTCAGTAGTATGTAGAGCAGTGTACAGAGGTCAGTAGGATGTAGGGCAGTGTACAGAGGTCAGTAGTATGCAGGGCAGTGTATAGAGGTCAGTAGGATGTAGGGCAGTGTACAGAGATCAGTAGTATGCAGGGCAGTGTACAGAGGTCAATAGTATGTAGTGCAGTGTACAGAGGTCAGTAGTATGTAGAGCAGTGTACAGATGTCAGTAGTATGTAGAGCAGTGTACAGAGGTCGGTAGTATGTAGGGCAGTGTACAGAGGTCAGTAGTATGTAGAGCAGTGTACAGAGGTCAGTAGGATGTAGAGCAGTGTACAGAGGTCAGTAGTAGGTAAGACAGTGTACAGAGGTCAGTAGTATATAGAGCAGTGTACAGAGGTCAGTAGGATGTAGAGCAGTGTACAGAGGTCAGTAGTAGGTAAGACAGTGTACAGAGGTCAGTAGTATATAGAGCAGTGTACAGAGGTCAGTAGTATGTAGAGTAGTGTACAGAGGTCAGTAGTAGGTAAGACAGTGTACAGAGGTCAGTAGTATATAGAGCAGTGTACAGAGCTCAGTGGTATGTAGAGCGGTGCACAGGACAGGGGTTAACAGGGCAAAGGACAGGGGGTCAGGTATGCACAGTACAGAGAGGTCGGGAGGGCCTGGTGCTCTGGGGTCAGAAGAGCCCGGTACAGGGGGTAAGAAACTGGGGGTCAGGAGAGCCGGGGGGGTCTGGAGGGCACAGTACTCGACGAACTGGAGAGCATAGTACTGGATCATCAGGAGGACATGGTACTTGGGGTCAGGAGGCCACACAGAGGGGTGTGTGTCTCTTGTCTCAAGTCCTGATTGGATCCTGATTGGATCCTGATTGGATAGATTGATAGCAGCGCAGCCATTGGCTCCCGCTGCTGTCAATCAAATCCAATGACGCGGGACCGAGTCCACTGTGCAGTTGGTTTTTGCACAAAGTGGCCCCTGATCCTCCTCTTCTGGGGTCCCTTAGCGGCGCCGGTGGCTCCTCCTCTTCTCGGGTCCCCCTGTCAGAGAAGCGCTCTCCTTTGGGACACCCGTGCGTGTCAAAAGACGCAGCAGTGGGACGCCGGAGCGCGCCCGCGTGGGGTGTCCCAAAGGAGAGCGCTTCTCCGACAGGGGAACTCGAGAAGAGGAGGAGCCACCAGCGCCGCTGAGGGACCCCAGAAGAGGAGGATCGGGGGCCACTCTGTGCAAAACCAACTGCACAGTGGAGGCAAGTATGACGTGTATGTTTAAAAAAAAAAAGGGTTTAGTAACCCTTTAAATGCACTTTACAAAAAAACATATAAGTCATGCATTATCACTTGGTCAGTCTTACATACATAGTTACATAGTAGGTGAGGTTGAAAAAAGACACAAGTCCATCAAGTCCAACCTATGTGTGTTTATATGTCAGTATTACATTGTATATCCCTGTATGTTGCGGTCGTTCAGGTGCTTATCTAATAGTTTCTTGAAACTATCGATGTTCCTCGCTGAGACCACTGCCTGTGGAAGGGAATTCCACATCCTTGCCGCTCTTACAGTAAAGAACCCTCTACGCAGTTTAAGGTTAAACCTCTTTTCTTCTAATTTTAATGAGTGCCCACGTGTCTTGTTAAACTCCCTTCTGCTGAAAAGTTTTCTCCCTATTGTGGGGTCACCAGTACAGTATTTGTACATTGAAATCATATCCCCTCTCAAGCGTCTCTTCTCCAGAGAGAATAAGTTTAGTGCTCACAACCTTTCCTCATAACTAAGATCCTCCAGACTCTTTATTAGCTTTGTTGCCCTTCTTTGTACTCGCTCCATTTCCAGTACATCCTTCCTGAGGACTGGTGCCCAGAACTGGACAGCATACTCCAGGTGCGGCCGGACCAGAGTCTTGTAGAGCGGGAGAATTATCGTTTTATCTCTGGAGTTGATCCCCTTTTTAATGCCAATATTCAGTTTGCTTTGTTAGCAGCAGCTTGGCATTGCATGTCATTGCTGAGCCTATCATCTATTAGGACCCCCAGGTCCTTTTCCATCCTAGATTCCCCCAGAGGTTCTCCCCCCAGTGTATAGATTGCATTCATATTTTTGCCACCCAAATACATTATTTTACATTTTTCTACATTAAACCTCATTTGCCATGTAGTCGCCCACCCCATAAATTTGTTCAGATCTTCCTGCAAGGTTTCACATCCTGCGTAGAAGTTATTGCCCTGCTTAGCTTAGTATCGTCCGCAAATACAGAGATTGAACTGTTTATCCCATCCTCCAGGTCGTTTATGAACAAATTAAATAGGATTGGTCCCAGCACAGAACCCTGGGGGACCCCACTACCCACCCCCGACCATTCCGAGTACTCCCCATTTATCACCACCCTCTGAACTCGCCCTTGTAGCCAGTTTTCAATCCATGTACTCACCCTATGGTCCATGCCAACGGACTTTATTCTGTACAGTAAACGTTTATGGGGAACTGTGTCAAATGCTTTAGCAAAATCCAGATACACCACGTCTACGGGCCTTCCTTTATCTAGATGGCAACTCACCTCCTCATAGAAGGATAGTAGATTGGTTTGGCAAGAACGATTCTACACGAATCCATGCTGATTACTGCTAATGATACCGTTCTCATTACTAAAATCTTGTATATAGTCCCTTATCATCCCCTCCAAGAGTTTACATACTATTGATGTTAGGTTAACTGGCCTGTAACTCCCAGGGATGTATGTTGGGCCCTTTTTAAATATTGGTGCTACATTGGCTTTTCTCCAATCAGCTGGTACCATTCCAGTCAGTAGACTGTCAGTAAAAATTGGGGGGGGGGGGGCATTAAGGTTAAAAAACACAAGGGTTTACAACCCCTTTTAAAGGGGTTGTGCGATATAATGTGCTAGTATGCACCGCATACTAGCACATTATGAAAGACACCTTAAAACGAAGTCCTCCCGTGGCTCGCTGTAACTACTGCAGAGGCTTCACCTGGTCTTCCTTTTAGGTTCAGGGACTCCGGCCGTCTGACTGGCTGAGCTGCAATGAAGACACTTCCCCCCCCGCGCATGCCCACGAGAGTCTCACTGCGGCACACAGTTCTGAAGGAACGGCACGGGTATACTGTTCCTTCAGAGGGCATGCGCCAGTGACTTCATGCCATTAAAGTTCATGTGCGTGTAAAGACAGCCGTCCCAATACTTTTGATAATATTGTGTGTATATATATATATATACACACACATGGGTGGAAAGTATTTTGGGGGGACCTCCATGTCCTGTTATTGGTGTCTTGGTATGCTGACATCTTCAACCCCTGAAAAAACAACCCCCTACACCATAATCCCCCCTCCACCAATCCTTACACTTGGCACAATGCAGTCAGGTAAGTACCGTTCTCCTGGCAACCACCAAACACAGGCTCGTCCGTTGGATTGGCAGACAGAGAAGCGTGACACCAGAGGACACGCCTCCTCCACGCTGAGTCCGGTGGCGGCGTGCATTGCACTCAGAGATGGAAGGTTGGACGATGGAAGTTGTTATAGCTCCAAAGGGTGGAGCCAACTCAATATTGAACCCTACGGACTGAGACTGGGAGGCCATTGAAGTTCATGTGCGTGTAAAGGCAGGCATCCCAATACTTTTGGTAATATAGTGTATGTAGGTTGGCATGAAAGCATTCCTCTGGAAAAAAACCACAATGACAATTATATGTATGAATGAAAGAGGTAATAGCGAATCAAAGTAGCACTACAATGTCAGAAGTAACAAAAGGTAAATAAAGGGGGGGGGTCACACTAATTTCTGGGTCTAGCATTGTCAGGGTAATGGGGCTGGACACCCATTTATGCCATAGTTCATCCAAGAGATGAGGTTTCTTCCTAAGTCCAATAATAAGCTTATACAAAGGCGGACTATCATTCATCAGTTGAGGCCAGGTGGTCAGAGTAGGACGAGTAGTTCCTTTCCAAGACAGAAGTACAGTCAGCTTGGCAATGAAGTACATACAGTGCCTTGCAAAAGTATTCACCCCCTTGGCATTCTTCCTGTTTTGTTGCCTCACACCCTGGAATTAACATGGATTGTTTGAGGATTTGCATCATTTCATTTACAGAACATGCCCACAACTTGGAAGATTTTTTTTTTTTTTTTATTGTGAAGCAAACAACAAATAGGACAAAATAACAGAAAAAGTCAATGTGCAAAACTATTCACCCCCTTAAAGGCAATACTTTGTAGAGCCACCTATCACAGCTCCAAGTCGCTTTGGATAAGTCTCTATGATCTTGCCACATCCACTGGGATTTTTGCCCATTCCTCCTCCAAAACTGCTCCAGCTCCTTCAAGTTGGATGGTTTTGCGCTTGTGAACAGCAATCTTTAAGTCTGACCACAGATTTTCTATTGGATTGAGGTCTGGACTTTGACTAGGCCATTCCAACACATTTACTCGTTTCCCCTTAAACCACTCAAGTGTTGCTTTAGCAGTGTGTTTGGGGTCATTGTCCTGCTGGAAGGTGAACCTCTGTCCTAGCCTCAAATCACACACAGAGTGGTACAGGTTTTGTTCAAGAATATCCCTGTATTTATCACCATCCATCTTTCCCTCAACTCTGACCAGTTTCCCAGTCCTGACTGCTGAAAAACATCCCCACAGCATGATGCTGCCACCACGTTTCACAGTGGGGATGGTGTTCTTTGGGTGATGTGATGTGTTGGGTTTGCACCAGACATAGCGTTTTCTCTGATGGGCAAAAAGTTCAGTTTTAGTCTCATCAGACCAGAGCACCTTCCTCCATACATTTTGGGAGTCTCCCACATGCCTTTTCGCAAACCCAAAATGTGCCATTTTGTTTTTTGCTGAACGTAATGGCTTTCTTCTGGCCGCTCTGCCATAAAGCCCAACTCTATGGAGCGTACGGCTTATTGTGGTCCTATATACAGATACTCCAGTCTCTGCTGTGGAACTCTGCAGCTCCTCCAGGGTTACCTTAGGTCTCTGTGCTGCCTCTCTGATTAATGCCCTTCTTGCCCGTCCGTGAGTTTGGGTGGGCGGCCGTCTCTTGGCAGGTTGGCTGTTGTGCCATGTTCTTTCCATTTGGTTATGATAGATGTGATGGAGCTCCTAGGGATCATCTAAGATTTGGATATTTTTTTATAACCTAACCCTGACTTGTACTTCTCAACAACATTGTCCCTTACTTATTTGGAGAGTTCCTTGGTCTTCATGGCAGTGTTTGGTTAGTGGTGCCTCTCGCTTAGGTGTTGCAGCCTCTGGGGCCTTTCAAAAAGGTGTGTATATGTAATGACAGATCATGTGACACTTAGATTGCACACAGGTGGACATCATTTCACTAATTATGTGACTTCTGAAGGTAATTGGTTGCACCGGAGCTTTTTATGGGCTTCATAACAAAGGGGGTGAATACATACGCACATGCCAATTATCCGTTTTTTATTTCTAAAAAATAGTTTTATGTATATATTTTTCTAATTTTACTTCACCAACTTAGACTATTGTGTTCTGATCCATCACATAGAATTCATATTAAAAAAAAACATTGAGCTAAAAGCTGTAATGTAAAAAAATAGGTAAAAAGCCAAGGGGGTGAATACTTTTGCAAGGCACAGAGAATCCTCCATAGAGATCTATGGGAACATGCTGGGAAATGTAGTTCATACAGAGAATCCTCCATAGAGGTCTATGGGGACATGCTGGGACTTGTAGTTCATACAGAGAATCCTCCATAGAGGTCTATGGGGACATGCTGGGACTTGTAGTTCATACAGAGAATCCTCCATAGAGGTCTATGGGGACATGCTGGCACTTGTAGTTCATACAGAGAATCCTCCATAGAGGTCTATGGGGACATGCTGGGACTTGTAGTTCATACAGAGAATCCTCCATAGAGGTCTATGGGGGACATGCTGGGACTTGTAGTTCATACAGAGAATCCTCCATAGAGGTCTATGGGGACATGCTGGGACTTGTAGTTCATACAGAGAATCCTCCACAGAGGTCTATGGGGACATGCTGGGACTTGTAGTTCATACAGAGAATCCTCCATAGAGGTCTATGGGGGACATGCTGGGACTTGTAGTTCATACAGAGAATCCTCCATAGAGGTCTATGGGGACATGCTGGGACTTGTAGTTCATACAGAGAATCCTCCACAGAGGTCTATGGGGACATGCTGGGACTTGTAGTTCATACAAAGAATCCTCCATAGAGGTCTATGGGGACATGTTGGGACTTGTAGTTCATACACAGAGAATCCTCCATAGAAGTCTATGGGGACATGTAGTTCATACAGAGAATCCTCCATAGAGGTCTATGGGGACATGCTGGGACTTGTAGTTCATACAGAGAATCCTCCACAGAGGTCTATGGGGACATGCTGGGACTTGTAGTTCATACAAAGAATCCTCCATAGAGGTCTATGGGGACATGCTGGGAGTTACTATACTATACTGTACATTGACAGAATTTTCACTAAGCCAACATTTCTGTATTAAAAATCCTTTCTTTTTTTTTATTGATCATTATCATGAAATTAAAAGAAAGAAATGCTTGAAATATAACACAGTCTGCGTGTAAGACATTTATATAAAATATATGAGTTTAACTTTTTGAATTGAATTACTGAAATTAATTAACTTTTTGAGGATATTGTAAATTTTTGACAGGCACCTGTAATCAATAAAGTGTTTTTTTTTTGTCAAAACCCTATTTTTTTTGTTGTTGTATCGATAAAGTTGAATTTAAAAAAAAAAATAATTGAAAAGTGTAAAAAAAATATTCAAATTAAATAAAATAAAAATAAATGGTTTCTCAGATGTGCACAATTAAATCTTGACTTTTTTGGGTATCTATTTACTCATCTCAACCTCATGTCTTATATTTAAAAAAAAAAAATAGGTATTATATGGTGTTTGTGTGCAGTAAAATGCATTTGTGTCTTTACTGTTAAAAAAAAAATGCATTTGTGTATTTTTTTTTCCCTGAAAATTTGCATTTAATAAACAGCTGCGCGAATATCGTGTGACGTAAAATAGGGCAACAACCACCATTTAATTCTCCAGGGTCGCTGCTTTCAGAAAATATATCATGTTTGGCTATTATAAGCCATTTTTCTAGCTAAAAAACATGTTTATTGTAACAAGTGTGTGAGAAATGTCAAAACTGTCATTGGCAGCGAAGGGTTAACAGGTTTACAAATTTGATTTTTTTGTCAGTTAGGAAAAAAAAAAAAATCTCATGTGACATGACTGTGTATACATATGTCAGTTTTTCAGTTAGAAAAAAATAAATAAAAATTATTAAATCTTGTCTTTTTGGGTATCTATTTACTCATCTCAACCTCATATTTTATATTTTTTAAAAATAATAATAATTATCAGAAGACATTTTTCTAGCTAAAAAACATGTGTGAGAAGTGTCAAAATTGAAGGGTTAACTTGTCAGGTGGAAAAAAAAAAGAGGCCATGTGACATGCCCATATATGGTCATTGATGATGTCATTGATGATGTCACAATCCTGATATAAGCAGCTCTGGCGGCAGTTGGGCTCACTCACAGAATTTCTCTTGTAGGGAAAGGACGTGAGATCTGTTGCTCTGAGACACGTTGCTTATTATTTTATAATTGGCTCGTTTTCATAGTGACAGAAGTGCGATTAAGTCAGCGGATCTTCTGTTTATCATCAAAGGAGATCCAAATATGCAATCAAAAATGGTTGCAACCTTACCATCAGAAAACCAGCCCCCCGCACAGCCCAAAGCCCCTCGTAGGGGGGTGTGTAAGGGTATCAGGCGGGGGTTCAGGGCAGTTCTTAACATCATTTGCCCCTGTATTCA